>CM046662.1:153062263-157862263 GCA_025594165.1 Tamias sibiricus | reverse complement strand
TGAGTGTGAGTTGAGGCTGGTCTTGGATACAACATATTGAATCATACCTTAATTCTGACCAAATGGCAGAATAAAACCCTTTCTTCAGGTCTGTATTTTAGCCGCCCAAGTGAGTAAGTATGCTATTTATAGTCACCAAGGGTTAAGCTTCTAGACACCACCCTTCACTGCCACCCTCCACCCACCATGTCCCCTCCCTGAGATTGAATTTCAGCCTCCTGCAAGTCAGGCTTTTCCCTTTAGTTTGGCTTGGGATGATTCCTGAGCTATAGGCACACTTTCTGGCCATCGGCCAACTGAGCACCAGAATGCAAGGGAAATGTTTATTCCTCAAAAAAAAAAAAAAAAAAAAAAAGAAGAAGAAGAAGAAAGACTCTACCTTCCCTCTGGTTTTCATACAGTTTTACCAAAAAAGAGCTTCCATTTCTCAGAGTGATTCCTTCTTCTGTGATGAGCATCAGACACAAGGTAAACCATTTCTTTCTTCTCAGTTATTAGAAAGGTACAAGCAACTATCAATATTGTCTTAAAACTCTTGCCAGTTTCTTTTAAAAATTCAAATCTTGCATCTTCGTCAGGTCTTCCTCAGCAAGCCATGAGGCAGGAGCTGACTATGTGACAACTCTGGAAGGAAGCCAGGCCTTCAGGACGTGAACGGCCTGTGAACGTCTCAAACTGCAATTTTCTGCCTCTCCTTGTATGGCCAGCTGAAACTCAAGACCGCATGATTAATTTCAAGTTCACCCTGATGTTGGAGACTCCTTCTTTGTGGGTTTGGAAGCGAAAGGATCTTTTGAGAAACTGCATCTGTAGGGTAGACACTCCAGCTTAAGTGACAAGAGGACACGTCATCACCATGACCCCAGGAGGGCAACAAGTAAGACTGCAGGAGGCCAGTGCCAAGTGCACCACAGAAGACCAGCAGGAGGATGGTCTAGCACAGGAGCGGGACCAAGCCAGGGGAATGACCAGGGCCACAGAAAAGGCAGGTGAGCAATCTGGTGTTACACTGTGGCCAGGGGTCCACAACTTCTTGAGCCAAAAAAGAAGGACAAGTTAGAATTATGCTACACAGGTGCACGTTGAAGTTCAGAAATAAAGCTGGCAAGAACCAGGGCTCCAAATAACAAGCAAGGCAAAGTTCAGACTACAGAGCCCGACGGACAGGGGAGGAAGTCAGGGTACAGTGCTAAAGAGGCACAAAAACAAAAAGAAGAGGACCAAGAGGCACTTGGAGAGGATGACGTTGGTCACTTGTGTTACTCTCTGCACTTCTTAGAGGGTTCAGTTAAGGTGAAGAAGAGTGCAACATGCCTAGCTGGCCCCACCCCTTACCCCAGGACATTGACTTTGGTGACAAGGAGGGTCAGGAAGGGGAGAAAAAAAAAAAACAGAAGCTACCCACAAACCAATGAAGAACTACGGTTGCAGCATGGTCTTGTGAGCTGAGCCTCATGTTCAAGATGGCCGTCTTCCTAGAGCACTCTGGGAAGCTGGGTAGAGCACAAGGTGCTTTGTCTGAGCTATGGGCCGCTGAGCCGAGAGGGCCCACTCACTGCCAGAGCCCCGCTGCTGGCCCTGTGGCATTTCCTCATTGCTACTTTGTGATTCCAATAAGCAATAACCTTCCCAAGGACCCAATGGGCTTCCTCTAGAACACCCTACAATGCCTATGAGACTAGCTTCTTCTAGAACCTAACATCCATTATAGGTGAGTCTACAGTATCAGAGAGTCGCCAGCAAAAGAGCAATTCAGTATGTCCTAGAACCACTGCCTGCTGGGACTATGAAGTCTGAAAACCATGGCCCATCTTTGCCACCAACACACCTGTTCTTTCTGCTGAGTCCACTGCTTTTGCTTATTTGTAAATACTGAATTTTCAGCCCCAGATATGCCCTACATTTGAGAAAGTCCTAGACAAAACTGGGTACCCATGCCATGAAAATAACCTTGAAATCTAATCTCGGCCTGATGTGACAATCCACCAGGCCATGAGAGCTGTGATAAATACTTCCACAGCAAGTTGGAAGGAAATAAATGAACACATAGGTTCCGGAGCAGCCAAGAGACTTGGAATCCCTACCGGCTGTGCAACCTGACAAGAGCTTAGCCCCTCTCAACCAGGTCAACTGTACATGGGATTGGCTATGGAACCCGTTATGGTTTGGATATATGGTGTCCCCCAAAAGCTCATGTGTGAGACAATGCAAGGAAGTTCAGATGTGAAACGGCTGGGTTATGGCAGCCTTTTTAACATAATCAGTGCATTAATTCCCTGACAGGGATTAACTGGGTGGAAACTACAGGCAGGGAGGGTGTGGCTGGAGTAGACTGGACACTGGGGGCGTGTCTTTGGACTTTATATTTTGTCCCTGTTCTGCAGTGTCTCGGCCTTTCTCTCTCTGCTTCCTGATATCATGTCCTGAGCCGCCTTTCTCCTCCACATTCTTCTGCCTTGATGTTCTGCCCCACCTTGGGCCCAGAACAATAGAGTAGGCTGTCTGTAGACTGAGACCTCTGCAACCATGAGCTCCAAATAAACTTTGCCTCCTCTAAAATTGTTCTTGTCAGATTTTTTGGGTCACAGCAGTGAAAAAGCTGACTAAAACAGAACCTAACACAGAAGATTCAATGAGACCCCGAGTCTAAGGACTTACTTAGTACAGCAAACGTCACCAGGTAAGTGCCTCATGAATGTCCTCTGCTGCTGCTGCTATGACTGTTGGAGGTTCGTAGTTCCAGATACATCTGAGGGAACTTCCAAAAGTTCATCAGTGACTCAACTGTACTTGCTTGGTGCCCTCTGCCACCACTTAGCACATGCAGTAATGGCAGGGAGTGGAACTCTTCCCAGCTGCCAGGATAGCTTAGTCTCACAGCATGCCAGGTCAACCAGAAGTCCCGCAGCACCACTGAATCATGCTGCATTCCATCAACAGTGGTCTTTAACAAACAGCAATCTCCAAAGCAAAGAAATCACGCATATTCTCATTTCTAATCATTAATCTGGATTAACAGTGCTGATGAGCAAATACTGGGGCTTGTCCCTTACTGGTTGAATTGCTGGGTCCCAAGTGTTAAATTCTAGCCTTGGTAAGAATGTCACCACTGAAGCTTCAGGACAAACCTGTTTAGCACAGATTCCATCGGGAACCATGTCCAGAGACCTTAATTCCGCATCAGGTCAGCTAGTGCTCGACAAATTATCCACTTAGTGAATTCACTTGGCACCAGCAGATAGCGGTGCCAACTCTTGGTCTAACAAATTGAATATACCATGTGGAGTCCTAAGGACTCTTATTCTAAATTTATATCCAAATGATAAGCAAGTCATACATAACATTAAAGTTAATCTAGCAAGATGTCTTGTATACTTAATCTTCCAATGTCAAAAAAGCAACAGTCAGGCTGAGGGTGCAGCTCAGTGGGTAAAGTGTACGCTGAGCATGGACAAGGCCCTGGCTTCAATCTCCAACACTGGGGGGAAAAATAAAAAGCAATGAAGTCAATAAAAATCAGATTAAACTATTTTCTTTTTTCTTCCTCCTGATAGGAAAGAAAAATGAGCAACAAGAAGCATGGGAAGAAGTCACTCCTAGGGCTGGGGTTGTGGCTCAGTGGTAGAGCGCTTTCCTCGCACGCGTGAGGCACTGGGTTCGATCCTCAGCACGGCATACAAATAAATAAATAAAGATATTGTGTCCATCTACAACTACTACACACACACACACACACACACACACACACATATATTAGGAAGGAAGGAAGGAAGGAAGGAAGGAAGGAAGGGAGTCACTCCTAAACAACAGATTAAATCAGGAACATTAAACCAGGCACGATGGTGCACGCCTATAATCCCAGCACTTGGGAGGCTGAGGCAGGAGGATCATGAGTTCAAAGCCAACCTCAGCAATGGCGAGGCACTTAGCAACTCAGTGAGACCCTGTCTCTAAATAAAATAACAAAAAAGGGACTGGGGATGTGGCCCAGTGGTTGAGTGCCCCTGAGTTCAATCCCCAGTATAAAAGAAAAACAAAAATACAAGGAACCTTAAGAGGACCCAACTTAGTTTCAATCCCGCCTATAAGTCGTCTTATTTTCAACAAACACCAAGTGCAGATTCAACTGACCCTACCCAAGTTTGCAGAGTGATTCATCTCTGTGGCTGGCAAGAAAACGACACACTTTGTGAAAATTAAGCAGAAAGAGAAGAATCACACGCTTATCAAAATTGGCAGAAATGGAAAAGAAAAGAGGTGTGGAGCTTGCTAGCGAGTTTCACTGACCCCACTCAAGGAGGCTGCCTCTGGCATTATCAGGGTTGGTAACCTGAGTGTTCGGTAATTAACAAAAATAACAAAGGACATGAGGAGGTTCAGCAAGTAGAGTGCAGATTGCTGAGGCCGACCCTTCTATCCTTCTTCCATCTCAGAAACACACATATCAGGTTCTGCACTTTCTGCCAAACTGGTCCTATTCTCCATGCCTTTGCTTCTTAGGATAAGTGGAAACTCATTAGCAAGAAGGTCTAGAAAATACAACTACAAACCAATTACTCACTAATGCCTCAGAAATCAACATTGGAATAAAAGAACTAACATACAACCACTGACCTAGATATATAATATAATTGAGATAACTAAATGTAATGAAGATATTAAAAGTAATAAAAATCAGATGAATGCATTATTCTCTGACACTCCAAAAAGTACACCACAGGAAATTTCTTTGGCAGTGATGATTTTACTTAAAGACATAGATGATTAAAATAACAAAATAAAAGAGGGTAAAATCTTATAGAAACAAGATCTTATTTTCTTTCTTTTTGGTTCCAGAGATTAAACTCAGAGGCACTTAACCACCAAGCCACATCCCCAGCCCTTTTTATTTTTTATTTAGAGACAGGGTCTCACTAAGTTGCTTAGGGCCTCACTAAGTTATGAGGCTGGCTTTGAATTTGTAATCCTCCTGCCTCAACCACCTTGAGCTGCTGGGATTACAGGCATGTGCCATCATGCTGGGCTAAGATAATCTTCTTTATCAAGGCTTCTCAGTCTCGACACGGCTAATGTTTTGGACCAGGTCAGTCTTTGTCAGGGGAGTTGCCCTGTGCAATCTAGGATGCTTTGAGCATCTTTGGTTCCTAACTCAGTAGACACTAGTAGTACTCACCCCACATCGGTGGTAACAACCAAAAATGTCTCCAGACATTGCTAAATGTTCCCATCGAGAAAAAAACTGAATACTACTATTCCATATAAAACATAACTCTAACCCCACCCTGATGTTGTATCCACCCCTTGGCAATATCCGGGCTACACACTTTATCACAGAGAATGTATCTGCTGATCTAACCATGCTAGCTAGTTTCTTTCTAAACTATAAAAGCTGTATTCCTTAGGCATAAAAAACCCGAGCAGCTACCAAGTATCACTACCTTAATTGAATTACAGCTTTGAAAAGTTAACTTAAATGTAAACCACTCATTATCGTTTAAAACCTCACACTGGGGGCTGGGCTGTAACTCAGTGGCAGAGCACTTGCCTAGCGTGCACAAGGCCCTGGATTCAACCTCCAGCACTGAAAGGGGGTAAAAAATGGTAGGGGGTATCCATTCCCAAAATAGTTTCTTAAAATTTTTATCACTAAACTTGATTGAAACAGCACTTTTCAGGCTGGGGGTGTGGCTTAGTGGTAGAGCGCTTACCTAGCACGTGCGCTGCCCTGGGTTCGATTCTCAGCACCACGTAAAAATAAATAAATAAATAAATAAACAAATAAAAAATAAAATGTATTGTGTCCAACTACAACTAAAAAATTAATATTAAAAAAAAAAGAAAAAGAAAAAGAAAAAACAGCACTCTTCTCCAGCTCTGGTAAGAAAGGTGTGAACAGACCACAAGCCTAAAGCTGTGACAACGGTCCGTCACTTAGATGAACAAAGTGGACAGAAGCGTCGGCTCAGCAAATTACAAGCAAGATTTACAAACTGTGCATGGAACCCAAAGCAAACACAGTCCAGGGGAATATGAAGTTTACTAAAAACAGATTAAAGTCCAGAAAAATGATTTAGGATATTCGGTGTGACCTGCGCCCTGGAAGCATACAGAACTACTGAAATTACTCTCTGAGTCTTTTCCCTGAACAGAATTCCTTCTTATGCCTAACACACAGCTGCAGCCAGCACAAAAGCACAGAAGCTGTTATTTAATACTTTTTCAGTTGTAAGTGGACACAATACTTTATTTTATTTATTTATATGTGGTGATGAGGATAGAACCTAGTGCCTCACACGTGCTAGGCGAGCAAGAGGCTCTGTTTTTGCTTTGCTTTGTTTACAAGAAAATTTGTATTCCTTGCTCCAGTCACTGGCAAAAATAGGTAATTCCTCTTGGGCTTCTAGCACATGACTTTGGTTCACTTCACGTGGAGAAGCAAATACACATTCCTGAAGATTTCCACACAGAAATTCACCTCCTTTACAAACTTGCGCACACTCCAAATGAATTCATGTTCCACACAGTTAGACCCCTTCCAAATCCCAGTTCTACCACTTCTCAGCAGTGTGAACTTGGGCAAATTGCTTCCCTTCTCTGTGTTCTCATTATGTAAAAATGGAGATTAAAAACCATACCAACTGCATAGGACTATGGGACAGATTAAGTGAATTCATACAGGTAAAGATACAGCGCAGTCCCAGACAGTAGTTAAGTGTTCAATAAATTTTTACAAGTTAAAAACTGGATAGAAGGAAGTACAGATTCATTGAGGCTTAATGGCCAGCACAATGGCTGAGCCACACGTAGAGTTCCACTTATTCAAATTCATACAAAACCTCTATACTATATCAGATCTTAGGTACACATATTTTCTTCCTTTGATAAATACATCACTGCCAAGTTAAAGAGCACTGCTATTACACAAAAATTTACTTTTTTTAAAAAAGACAGTTTTGTTCTAAACTGAATCGTGATAAAGACAAGATATACCATCCTTTTAAATACCCCTCTAAAATTCTGTTTTCCATGAGGGAATAGCTATTCAACTTCATCAAACATTTCATAAGGCAAAAGGAAACCCTCATGTGGGCCTTTAATTCTTCTGAGGATATCTAATTTCATTTCACATGCACATGCCAACTCTGAAGACTAGCATTCAGGGACTTGGTGGAGGTTTAAAAGCCCACAGGGATTTTAAGAGACTCAGTACATAACAACCTGAGTTATATTTCTGACCCCATCATTTGATGGTAGAGTTTAGATAAAGTAACACTGCTATCTGTACTGAAGAATAAGAGGAATCCACTTGAAATCTCAAAGATAACATGAAAATAAATTCACATGCCTGCTAAAAGCCCTCTTAACTCCTTGAAAGAAGGACTTCTCTATTTCAGAAGCACATTTTCTTAAAATACAAACAATACATACATACAGCCCACAAGCCTGCTGCAGCCAGGCTAAGACTATTTTTGCTCCCCGTTTTCATTCTCAGAACTAATGACTTATGTTTTAATTCTCTACGATAAAATACTGGAGAGTAATAACTATGATGAAAAGACAGCTGCATAAATTACCCTGCACAACATATGCAAAGAGCCCTTGATTTGTTTACTCCTCAAAATACTGTGTGGTAAAACCCAGCCCCAATTTCATAAGGAAGGGTACATTTTATCAGATGTTCTTTCTCCTAACAGATACTTTTTAAAAAAAGAAGAGATCCCATCTTTTAAATATTTTATAGGAAAGATGCATTGGTCTTATGTAAAAGATCCCTAAGTGACTACAGTTTTAGAATCTAGAATCTAAAATATGGTAATTGAACTTAACCAGATCTGCCTGAAGGCAAGAAGGAAATTGTTACAGCTGAAAAACTCCATCACCAAGAAGAACATCTGAGAATTTCAGTAGTTCTCAAGGTCTGGGGGGAAAAAAAAAATCAATGCAAGAATTTACAATCTGCACCTGAACTTCATAACCTTGAAGTTGAACTTGGCACCTATTTTTGAGAAGGATCCCTAAAGAAGGAAAATCTTGGCAACACAATTCCTATGACAGACAAAACAGTACTCTGATGACCCCGTGCCCACAAGGCAAGTCTGTGTGAGACAGTAGGGAGGCTGCTTCCAACTCTTATCTTCCTAGAAAACGGTAAGCAGTTCAAAAACAATGCTGTCTGGAAATTCCGTTTCTTTATAGCAAATAGCTTATTTACTAGATTTAGGCAAGAATCCTGAGCAACACAACCTTAGTCAAAGACTTTGTTTCCCATGCTAATAGCTGTAACTGCCTCAGCCAGAAAGCATGAAGCTACGTGCTCAGTGTAATCTCCACAGGTGCACCTATACATAAGCATGTTTAGGACATATACAGTTGGCCATCCACACCACAGGTTCTGCAGCTATGGATTCCACTAACCATGGTTCAAAAACACTGAAAACAAATGAACAAATAAAACCAGTCCGTATTAAATGCATGCAGACTTTTTCTCCTTGTCATTGTTCCCTGAACAACAGTTTAACAACTATTTACACAGCATTTACATTGTAATCAGTATGACAAGTAATCTACAGATTGTATATGAAGGATGTGCACAGGTTAGCAGTACCATCATGTATAGGGACCTGAGCATCGCAGGGTTTTGGTATCAGAGGGGATTGTAGAACCAATCCCCATGAACCCTGAAGGACAACTGTATGTTAGACTCACTCTCACTCTCACACACACACACACACACACACACACACACACACGCTAATTTCAACAAAAGTCCTTATCTCTTTCATAGTTGAGAGATACCAGCTCACCTACCTGTTGCTGAAATGCTAGACACACTTTATACACACCCTTGGGGGAACAAACAAGGGTAACTGGATGTTTTTCACATAAAACAAGAGTGTTCCAAAGAAAATTAGTATGTAGAGAAATTCTTGGACTTGACTTTGACAGACAATCTCAGTGGTAAGAACAGAACACAGGGTGTCTCCCCAGGGCTCAGAACCAATCTCAACTAAGATTTTAATTACAAATGGGAAACAACAGCAAGATGGGCAGGGAGGTGGGGCTGGTGGAGACAAGAGTACAGCAGGCTGGCTCAGAAACAGGAAGTAATGGTAAAGGTAGGTCAGACAGTTCCAGGAGTGGAAGAGCCAGAGACAGCCCCATCCCTGGCTGATCAGGTGGCCCTCACCTGGTGTATTAAAAAAGTGAAAGAGAACACTACATTCTCATGGGATTTACCTCTCAAGATCTTTGAGGGTTTTGTTTTTTGCCTTGTACCCCATAAACATCTTTTCAAAGCATGAGGCCAGAGGCAATAAGAAGTAGGCCACAAGAAAAAGCTCCTGTCCAGCATGAACTAACTGGGAAAAGTACTCCCCTAGTTTCCACACTGGGCCATTCCTCCCAAACAGGACCAGAGCACCAGAGAGTATGGAAGGATCTGAAGGACAGCTGCCAGGTCTCACCTCACCCAGCATCTTATTGACATACTCTGAGCAGGTTCCTAGGAGCTCCTGTTTTTGAAACCAGAGCAGCAGGGCTCCCCACAGAGCAGCAAACCTTTGGGGAGAGGCTGTCCCCAGCCTTCTCAACTTGTCCTTGTCACACACATTTTCATGAAGACAATACACTCACTGTCACTCACTGTCACCACCGCTATTATGTCTGAGTCAAGAGACTTTCAATGTCCTTAGAGGTCTTGGTTTACATCAAAGAAATCCCCTTGCCACTTGGTCCTCCTGAGATACTGATGAATGACAGGAACATCCTGTTGCATTTTGTTCAGGGTCCCAAAGTCTTATCTAGGGCTGGGCGTGTAGCTCTGTAGTCGATCCATTGCCTGGTGTGCCTGAGGCGGCCCTGGGTTGGATCCCCATCACCACAAATTTAAAAATTTTTGTTTTAAAGAATTCTTGTCAATCCAGGAGATTGAGACAGGAGGATCACAAATTCAAAGCCAGCCTCAGCAACTTAGCAAGGCACTACGTGAAAATTTAAAAAATTTTAAAGCTTTTAAAAAAAGGATGGGGATGTGGGTCAGTGACTAAATGCCCCTGGGTTCAATTCCTGTTACCAAAAATCAATAAATACATAAAGAAATAAAATAAAGAAGTCTTGCCTACAGCAAACTCTAGCATCCATCTGTTCCCCTGGCTACTCCATGGGGGCTGTAACGGACATCTCGAAGGAGCTAGATCCCAATAGCCCAGCCATGCAAAACTCATTTTAGTTCCTGAAGTTTCCAGCTCAGGTAAAGAGACCAAGTCTTAGCATTCGCTAATCTGTATAACAATGAGCAAGAGTTCAACATGCATCAGGTCTGACCAAATCTACCTCAAACTTGAGAAATAAAGTCACAAATCACAAAGTTCTTTGACAAGAGCATTTGTTTAAGAGTACAGCAAGGCAGTCGATGAGCATATGGGCTCCTAACAGCCATGGGACAATGTTTTTACAGAGTAATATTATGCAAATGGCTGTTGGCTTCAGAATGATAATGAGCGTAGCAACAGATGTAAAAGCGTGCCTGAACACGGACTAGCACTGGAAAACAAGACGGGCCTCCTACTGACACACAGAGCACCAGGAGGGCTCTCAAGGGCAAGGAGTGAAAAAAGCCAGTCTCTAAAGTTAGCCACTGACTCAAATGACAAAATCAGAGAGAAGACAAAGAAGTAGTTTCTGGGGGTTGGAGGGAAGGAGGGGAGGTGGGGTTGTGGAACAAACAGTTCTCATTATGATGGTGTGGCGATTACACAACTCTGCATGCTAGGATGCTGCTTAGAACTACACACTACATAGAAAAACGAGTGTAAAACTAGCGAAAACTAAAGGGCTGGTGACTGCACAAATGTCAATTCGGATGGTGAACCACTTAACGTAAGATGTCACTCACCACCAGGGACAATGGGGACGGATATTACAGGAAGGACCTCTCTCTTACTATTTGGTCAACTTCTAAGTCTATACAATTAAAAAAAAAATTTTTTTTAGATGTTGATGGACCTTTATTTTATTCATTTATTTATACGTGGTGCTGAGAATTGAACCCAGTGCCTCACACATGCTAGGCAAGTGCTCTACCACGGAGCCACAACCCCAGCCCAAAGAGGATTCTAGAATAAAACTACACAAAATACGTGGAGGAGAGGACGTGAGAGGTAACTCACCTGGGCATGTTCTTAAGGCTCCAGGTGAGAAGACAGCCCTCTTTTTCCCAAAGGAGAACAACTGTCAGTGTAATCACTCAGTAGAGCCAACATTTCTCTAACGCTCCAGAGAAAGGGTCTAAAAGAGCACTTGGGGGTGAAGGAGCCCCGACGTTACCAGTGGGAGCCTTAGGGCAGAGGGCACAGCTGCACGGAACGTTCTGCCCATGCTGACTAACTCGACGCATGGCTCACACGGCGAGTTAGGACTACAATGCCCACACCTCATGGGGAGAATCTGGATCCCAAATAGAATAAAATTTCGGCACTGATAAATGTGTGGTCCCCATCACTCAAAGAGAAGAAAACAATCAGGAAATAGTAGAGATGGGGAAGGCGAAAAGTGCTACTGAGACCTAAGGTTGCCCTACAGCCAGAAGAGTGTGCACACAGCACAGCAGGGCTCAACTGGGGGCACTCCCCAACCCATCAGGATACCTGGCGATGTCTGGAGACACCCGATTGTCACAGTCTGGAGGTATGCAGTGCTACTGGCACCTAGGGATTAGAAGACAGGGATGATGCTCAAAGTCCTAAATGCAGGGCTGGGGTCATAGCTCAGTCTGTAAATGTCTGCCTTGCATGTGTGAGGCACTGGGTTCAATCCTCAGCACCACATAAAAACAAATAAATAAAATAAAGGTATTGTGCCTGTCTACAACTAAAAAAAAAACTATTAAAAACAAAATCCTGCAATGCGCAGGACAGGTCCCCACAACAAAGATTTGGTTGAAAACATCAAAGATGTCAGGGTTACACCTGCCCACATCTGAAAACCTGAGGTTGAAAATTACCAGAGGGTGGTCCACCCTAGTCAACAGCGGTAAATCAGATAAGTGGATGTGAAAAGCACCTAGCAGTGGCAGAAGTCGTCAGTGCATCCAACCCAGGAGTTCTGAGCACGAGTGCTCTTTTCTGCAGTAGTAAGATGGCCAGTCTCAATGAGAGTACTAGTTTTTTCAACCTTCACACTGATAAATCCCCTGGGGTCCCATCATTAGAAGAAAATGTGGGCGGAAATAAACAGAAGCAAACCTGCCCTAAATGACAATGGCATACATTGTTAAAGGTGGAGTGTGTTTTCACTTGGCACTCAACACTTTCATTGTGAAGTCTATGGAAAGATTTCCTGGGTTAATAAATAATAAGCTTCAAAACACCCATTACCTACCCCCCCACACACACACACACATTAGGTTCCATGTTACTTAAATCCCCACAGTCAGAATAGCAACCACATATTAATTATTGTTGCCCAGGGTAACTCCAAGGACACTATAAGACAAAAGGATGAAAACTGGAAGAAAAATCCATACAGAACAACTCTCCAAACAAAAAGTCCAATGGCTCCAGGTGATGTACATCCAGGTCCACTTCTTTGTTGTTGTTTAGTTTTTGCAGGATTGGGCACTGAACCCAGGGCCTCACCATGCTGGGTAAATGCTCTATCACGGAGCTACACCACCAGCCCCATCCAGATCCCTTGGGGGTGTTTTGGCCTTAAATAAACATCAGTAACCAGGCTGGGATGGAGTGGGGGGTTATGTCAATCAACAGCCTTGCTTATAATTAACCAAGAGGTACAGAAGAGCCTAAAAGTAGAAGCATAAATCTAGGATCATGTGCTAACTTCCTCCACAAACAGTGTATTTCATTAAGATTCTCATGAGAAAATGCAAAATCCCCACAGCCATAAATATATCATGGTGGGGGTGTCTCAGCTGTGCTTCCTACAAGCTGTACTGACTCCTCTCTTTGAGCTTTTGCTACCAATTAGTCTAAGTCAAAATGTGCAAACCCACTGATCAAACATTGCCACTCCTGAAAAATTTTACCTTCAAGAAATAATCAGACAAGTGTGCAATGATCTAGGCACAACAATGTTTATGTGCTGTTATAAAAGGTAACATCTAGAAAGAACCGAAGATGATCATATAATTGACAACATAGCCCCCAAAAGAATGGGCAGTGCTACCTCCCTTAAGCTCGGAGCCCCAGGAGACTTTTGAGTACCCGTACTTCACCAAGACAGAAAAAGGGGTGGGAGGCAGAAATGTGTAAAACTGCAAATCGTGGTCTGTGGTGAAAAGTAGTATTGATTTTGAATTTGAACTAGCAGCAGTTATTTGGTCTGTATTATCACTATTAATAATATTATCAAAGCTTCCCCAAACCCCAAACAGATCTAATTTGACCATTTCATTTTTTAAAAACATGCTTTGAATAATCTGAGACAAAATTTGTACTTACTCAAAAAGCAATAAAATGTAAAATACACAACAAACACAGTATTTCGAGAAAATATTTTAAAATCTGAATAAGAAAACCATTTGTGTGGATAAGAAGGAAAAGACTCCCAGACACAATTTCCAAATAATTTCACATAGACTCTTTTCTGGGCAATGAGCACTGACATAAAAGATTTTTTTTTTAATTTTATTCATTTATTTACATGTGTTGCTGAGAATTGAACCCAGTGCCTCATACATGCTAGGCAAATGCTCTACCACTGAGTCACAACCCCAGCCAAACATTTTTAACTAATTGGCTCCAGCCTTCAGGTTTTTTTACAGCACTGAAAAGAGTGAAGAACAATTGAAGAAATATTTCTGTTAGGGCAGGGAGCACAGTTCTGTGGCAAAGGGCTTGCCTAGCAAGCGCAAAGCCCTAGTATCAATCCCCAGCAATGCAAAAGAGAAAATAAAGGGGGGGAGGGGCTTGCTTTTAAAAATGATAAAAATGAGGGCTGAGGTTGTGGCTCAGTGGTAGAGCACTCACCTGGCATGTGTGAGGCACTGGGTTGGATTTTTAGCACCACACAAAAATAAATAAAGTAAAGGCATTGTGTCCATCTACAACTTAAAAAAAAAAAAAGGCGGGCAGCTGGGATGTGGCTCAGCGGTAGGGCGCTTGCCTAGCACGTGCACGACCTGGGTTCAATCCTCAGCACCACATAAAAATACATGCATTGTGTACAACTAAAGCAAATAAATAAATATTAAAAAAAAAAAAAAGAAAGAACAAACAAAAATTTGGGGGAAAAAAAAGAAATGGTGAAAATGACAGACTTATGAAATTCAAATATTTTGTAATACTTCATACAATCAATAAACTATCATCTGCAATCCCATTCATTTTTTTAACCTAAATATTGTTCTATGAAGTTTATTGACAATGTCAGTATCTATTATCCTGCCTCAGCAAAGCCAGCCTCCTCTAGACTAAAATTAATAAAAGAACAATCTAGGAACCACAATGATTCAAACCACTTGCTTATGGTTTTCTACTATGGTTTTACTGTCCATACAATACAGACGATGGGGAAAATCTTCATTATAACCATATAATTAGTGATTTTGCCGAAATATGGGCAAGAAAAATAGATTTACAGAAACTAGAGCGTATATGTCTTTATTACTCATGCAAACATCACTGGCCCATCAAGAGATCGTCCAGACATGGGCAACTGTCATTAAATTCCTTTGAGACTCTGCTGACTTTCAGCAATAACTTTAGCTTTAAATATATTTTTAAATTCTCTCGTATAAAGGCATATTTGTCAGTGTACAATGGAGACATTTGATTTACCAGTTTGTAAGCCTGGCTCATAATTTTAAGTATTCAGATATGGGATACATTTATTCTCTTGGCCCTGGCCCTGCAAATGGCCCTGCTAATCAAAAGCTGCCTGTGCACATGCAAGTTTTTAACATTTAAAGCCATTCTCAATCAACTCGTATGTAAATATATATATATATATATATATATATATATATATATATATATATAGGCTTATATACACAGGGGCATGGGGGGAGAAGACAAACCACATACCACTGAACACAAAGGAGCTGCTTTTCACCTGCTGTTGATGGCATTCTCTAAACCTTGCATAGTTTCTAAACTTAGTACGTGTTCATCGCAGGATTAAGGAAAGAGAAAATGAATTTACTGATGACATGTAAACGTACAGTAAAATCTTCAGAGTAAATCTGTGTTTATCCAAGCTTTGATTTTTTTCTTCTTTTTTTCCTTCAGCAAGAGCACTTCCAATTCTAAACATGTTCCAAGTAATCTAATATAAAGTATCTATATGCTAATAAGAAGCAAAAACATTTAATGGTAGCCACAGAGATGATATGCAGTTTCTCAGATCACGTTTGTTGAATTTTAACACACAAAGTAGATCTCATGAGCACAGACTCCTGGGAGTTAAGTCCAAACCTCCACACAATGTATACCACAGTCAGAGCATATGACCCACATATTATTCACTGACCCCAGAAACCAAAAAATATTTTTAAAGAATTATGGAATTCTTGCCAGGCACGGTGGCGCATACCTGTAATCCCAGCACTTGGGAGGCTGAGGCAGGAGGATCACGAGTTCAAAGCCAGCATCAGCAATGGTGAGGCACTTAGCAACTCAGTGAGACCCTGTCTCTAATAAAATACAAAAAAGGGCTGGGGATGTGGCCCAGTGGTCGAGTGCCCCTGAGTTCAATCCCTGGTACCAAAAAAAAAAAAAAAAAAAAAAAAAGAATTATGGAATTCTTTGGGGACCCTATATAAAGAGACCAACTAAAAACTTCCATGGACTGGGGTTGTAGCTCAGTGGTAGAGAACTTGTCTAGCATGTGTGAGGTACTGGGTTCAATTCTCAGCACCACATATTAACTAATTAATTAATTAAAGGTCTATTAACAACTAAAAAAAATGAAAAGAAAAAAAAAAAGTCCATTCTATTCTAACATCCCCAAATCCTGTCTTATCTTGGGCTAAAAGTCACCAACAGTAATAAAGGTAAAGTGCTAACAGTCTCAACCTTGCCAACCTCTTCTTTCCTATTATGAATATCTCATTTTTTTTAATTACTACAATTTAAAATGCATTTATACAGAGACAACTGTAATCCTTAAGAGCAGATACTGAAGGTAAAACAATTACTTTACAACTCCCATATCACTCCCTTGTGCTGACTGTGTTTCAACAGGCCAGTGGAGTCTTTGCCACAAGAACTCCAACACCTTTTCGGTAACTGGCAGAGTCAGATGGTATGATGTCATGTGATGTGAGATGCCAGATTTAAATTGGGGACTCACGTTTCTTACTTGAGGCCTGGAGGACACATTTTCCGAATAGCTCTTAGCAAGGCAGCAAAATGTTTTATTGAAAGAATGCTCTTTGAGAAGTGATCCGAACTGCTGTCAGTGATCGCTCTGCAAGAATGAATAAGCTGAAGAGGGAGCAACAACTGGCCGGAGAAAGGCTGGAAAAGTAGCCAGAATCTTTCATCAAAAGAAAAGATAACATTGGAAAACCTCAAAGAATACTCCAATAATTGAGTGAGAAGCCAGCAAACAAATGAGACTTTCCTTTTCTTTCAATAAATTAAATACTTCTCAGAAATCTATTTTCTAAGTGCCTCATTATGTAAATCTTCCTCCTACCCCGACGAGGTTGGGCCTGGCAGCTCTAGAAACTACACTTGACAAGGAAACAAGGCGTTTGTCTTTCCCAAGTAAAAGGGAAGTCAAATAAATATTGGTGGCATGTTCAAAATCTGATCATTTTCCTGTTGGGTTTTCAAAGTTTCTGGAGTGAAGACCACTTATTTTCCCAGATTTCCATGCAGTTTTCAACTCAAAAAAATCACTTATGAACTGCTTATTGTATAGAGCACTTCTACAACAAACCTAGAAAAGATAACACAAGCTGAAGGCAAAGGAAACCGATAGGACAGAAAAGCCCAGCGGCAAAGGGCCCTCCACAGCTCTGTAAACTGCATGTCCAGGTTCAAATAATAACCAGATTATGGGGCTGGGGTTGTGGCTCAGCGGTAGAGCACTCACCTAGCACATGTGCAGCCTGGGTTCGATCCTCAGCACCGTAAAAATAAAGGCATTGTGTACAACTAAAACAAATAAATATTAAAAAAAAAAATAACCAGTTTACCTTCTAGCTGTGTGACATCAGGCCAGTTGCTTAACATCTCTGGGCCTCACTTTCTTCATCTATGGAGTGGGTATAATTATAGAGCCTTACTCATATGGTTGTTAAGTGGATTTAATGACTTACTGAATGTCAACTGCTTGGCAGCATGCCTGGCACACAGTAAGGACTGAACAAACACCAGCCGTATTTATTATTATCTTCAAAGAACTGTAAAGTGCTTCACATTCAAGGGAAAAGGTTAGAAGCATCTCCCCTCCCACCATAAAACCTGCACTCTGGGGGAAAATACCTGCTATTCAAGGGGTCAAATCCCACCCTGAAGGACCTTTTCATGAACACGAGTTAATAAAGTTTATTTATAAGTGAGATGCTTTAATTCTCCCGGCTCAGTTTACACATTTGAAAAGGGGGATATAAAGGCACGTCAAGTACACACAGCCTCCAGCTAACGCTAACTCCAAGTGAGCTAGCAGGCCAACTCTCAAGTTCCTCCTCAGCCCAAGACTGAGAGAGAAGAAGCAGGCTTGGGAGCAGGAGAATAGAACTCCCATGAACTAGACCTGCTGGGGACAGTTTCAAAAAGGAGCTAGACAGGTAGGACACTGATCAGCAGAGAGGAGGGCATGCACAGAGCTTTGCAGGAGGAAGGGTAACAGATCCTTTGGAGCAGAATTCACGTGGGGCAAAAAAATAATGAGAGTTGCAAGATCAGAAGGCCTTAAAAACCAAGCTAAGGATTTGAACTTGATTTTATAAGTGATAAGGATACTCTCTAAACAGAATTCTAGAAATATAAAAGCTGCCAAGAGAGTCCAGGTTGAAAATGAGAAATCAAATTGGCAGCATCCAGCCCAGGAACTGATCGTAGACTCCCAGGCCATGATTTCCCTGGACCAGTGAATACTGGTACTTCATTCAACCATCGAGGGCTGCTCCTTCTTAATTTTTAGGTACAGTTACTATTACCTTTTCCCCCCAACAATGAACTTTGTTTAATTTATTTTTTATGTGGTGCTGGGGATGAAACTCAGAGCCCTGAGCATGCAAGACAAGCGCTCTACCACTGAGCTACATCCCAGCTCCTGTAACTAACCTTTCATTATGACTCATCTACTATATGCCAAGTGCTGTGTAAATCTTACCACGAATTTGCCTGAAAACTAAGAAAGAGACAATAGTATGCCCACACACTAACCAGACAGTTAAAGGCCAGATAACCTGGCCGGGAGGCCACAGGTGGTAAGCGGTGGATGGAGCTGGGCTTCGACTACTAGGAAGCAGGTGCTGTTCACCAGGCCTAGGTGCATTTAGGTAGAAGGAAACAGTGGCAACCTAATACGGGCTCAACCAGTGGCTCATTCTTGAATGTCCCCAGCAGATCAGTGACATGAGCATGTTATGTACCAGAGCCTCCGAATCCAAAATTTTGAAATCCAGTAATAATAAGGTACCCAAATCCTACCAATCACAACAACAGATGAGCACAGTCGAGGTTCAAGTCCTCAAAGGTGACCACACTTAGAGCCAGAAGAGCTGAAAAGCAAACACGGCTCCCCCTCACCACCACCACCACTCTGGTTCAACAACGAAGGTCCTGCGCATGCCGGTTTGTGCCTGATTGGGGAACAGGTAAAAGACCAGGGCCAGGCCATCTGAGAGAAGCAGTTTCCTGGCCAGCCTGGCCAAGGAGCTCCCTGCTCCCTGCTAACAACTGCTCTGCCTGCAGCTGCTCCCAGGGCTTTGCTGTCCCCAACACAGCAGGGACAAAAGAAAAAAAAAAAAAAAAAAAGAGTACTTGACAATAGAAATTCTTCTGGACGCTGCAAGAAAAGGCAGGGCACTAGATGCCCACTGTGAGACAAAGAAAAAGGGACCCACCTAATAATGTCCTCATTTGAGTTGATAGTTACCAAAGGGGCTGCCTTCAGGACATGGTGGGACAGGAAGTCCTCAGGCACACTGAGAGGTGATTTGGTGTGGGGGGCAGCTGCCCCAAACAACAATGTCTCAGTGTTTTACTAATAAGAAAAATGCCAGTAGGTTGCAAACAAAAAATATATATACTAGAAAATGGAGAAAAGAAGGCTTGGGAACTTTGCTTCCTAGTTTAAAAAGTTCCAGGTGACAACCAAAACCATGGCGTCTTCTCAGGTTAAGTGGAAAAAGAGGCCGGTGCTTCCTCTTCATACCTGAGGAGCTGCGTTCATTCCAACCCAGACTGAACCAAGCCATGAGAAAGAGGAGCAGCTGGGATATTTTCCACTGACAATTTATCCCTTATGACATTAATACCTGCTTTCAATATTTGCATTTGAGTGTCCTACTTGTGTACATTTTACATGATTTATTCAGAAAAATCAAAACGTTCATTTATGTTTCATTAATAATCCTCAAAATATCTTGCCATGATGCCACACCTATGCCTAAAATAGAAAACATGAAAAGTCAAGTTCATTTGGAAATTACTGGCCCTCACAGTACTCAGGGCACTGTACTTGGCCCTGGGGACAAGGAAACAGCATCCAAACCATCAACCAGTCTGCACAGTAGTTTTGCCACTTCTTTGGCTGAGCCTTTTCTTTGCCTTTTTTTTTTTTTTAATTGATTTTGGTTAGCCATACTAAACTTAGTTTCTGCCTGAAGTCAACTCTTGTTTTTAACAACTTACCTAGAAACGCAGAAACAACAAGTTTCCCGACCTGTGCACACACAATTAACTCGAGAGAAGCCATAAAAATCTAATGAAGGCCATGAAGAAACTGAAACCCGACTGGGGAGTTTGGCGCCCTCCCTCTCTCCAATCCTGGAGCGCATTTTGAAGTCAGCTGTGTCAGCTGACTGGCACAAGCCTCACAGGCTTCCTGGCCCCAGGCCGGCCATAAGATGCCTGATCCCATTTAACACCGGCAAGCGCAGACAAGAAGGAGGCGTTTGCAGGGCGCGCAGGAATTGGTAGAGAGAGGCAACTGCCTCATGCAGGCATCCTGGGGTGTGACAACTTGAGAGTGAGGTTATACCAGCACGCAGTGAGTAAAAGCCAGGGATGCTGTGCAATGCACAGGACAGCCCCCCACAACAAACATTTATGCAGCCTACAAGGTCAACAGCACCTAGTTAGAGAAACCCAGGTCGAACTGTGAGGAGCAGCTGTAATTCACAAGTAGCTCCTATTTTTTCCTTATTATTTGGCTATTCATACATAAACACACAACATCTCTTTTTGTTTTTTTGTTTGTTTTTTTGTTTTTTCAGTTGTTAGCATGAGCTTCATGCTGTTGTCTGGCAAGCAACAAGTCATTATCCCTAAATCACAGTAGGGAAAGTTAGCAAAGAACAATAGTATACTAGTGATAAGGCGGCCCTACAAGTTGGCTGTCCTTGGAAATCTATCCCTGCCACACTTACTGTTTCTTTTCTAACAGAGCATTACAGCATGTTCTTCACTGGATGATTTTAACAAAAGGATGCTGTTGGAAGACATTAAAAAGAGAAAGAGGGGCTGGGGTTATAGCTCAGTGGTAGAGTGCTTGCCTAGCATGTGTGAGGCACTGAATTCAATCCTCGGCACCACATAAAAATAAAATAAATAAATAATTCTTTAAAAAAAGAGAAAGAGGGGGGTCGACATTAGGAGTGTGTCTCCAATTAACACACCACTTGTTTGGCATCTCTGGCCCTGCTGCTTCCCTAAGTTATTATTTTTAGGGGTGGAATTTTGAAGCCTGATTAGAAATTACTAGATTGAAAACAGAACCTTAAATAAATGAGAATCTCCTAGAAGTTCAAAAGTCCCTAGTAGCAAAGAAGAAGGCTCTGCATTCTGTAACATGTTCTTCAACCTCAGACAAGTGAATAATCAATCACCTTTGGGTTAAGATTCTTCATGTAGAAAATGAAAAGGATGGAGTAGATGATGGATAAAAGCTAACTTCAGTATTATCTTAATCACTGAAATTAAAACTAGCATCCAAGTCTCCTTACCCAAGGAAAGTGCAAGGAAAAAAGAATACATAACCCAAAGTCCAGTAGGGAACTTGAGATCAGTACTTGGGAGATCCAGCATGTTATCCTGAAGTTCCTCCCTCTTACACTAGAGGGCACAGTTCTTCCCAAGGGGAGGCCCCAGACAACCCCTTCTCCCCCAAGGACTGCAGGCTTCAGGATGGTGACCCAGAAACTGTACACAAATTCTGTTTCATCAGTTTTTCTGAAGGACCCAGAACACCAAAACAAACACACCAAGTAAAGATTTTCCCTAGAGGCAGAGCCCCAGTTTTCTTACAGATGAAAGCAATTAAAACTGAAGCCCTGAGGTCATTTACCTTGGACAAACTACAACTCGCTAAAGTCCTGGTGCCTTCTCACAAGAAAACAAAAGCCCACGGATTCGAATATGCTAAGGTCTCACAATTACGTATTTTGTCTTTTCCTTTAAATAAACATGTATTGATGGATGATTAATTCCTCTCCAGTCTACCTTTCACAATGAATGAGGCAGCACTTTGAAAAACTGAATATTACTATCATGCAAGAATATATCACTTGGCTATTAGAAGTAGCTGTCTGAGAACAGTAAGTGAGCATCTGACGAGCAGAGAAACGTGAACCATTATAACCAATTAAGGAAGAAAAACATTAAGTTAACCAACACTGAGGCAAACCCTCACCAATCTGATCTGCTGGAAACTTCAGGACTGTCCTAAGATTCACAAAACATCCCCGGGCTTTCAACGAAATTCACATCAGTCTCCCTCTAGTCAACTAAGTTTACTTTGAGCCACTTCAAACCTCAAACTTAAACAGAATTTATTAAATAAACACAACCAAGAAAGGAAAGGGAGCCAAAAAACCACAGCAATTCTCGATCCCAGAGGGGGAAAAGTTTCTAGTAACTGGTATCCAGCCTAAAGAGGGCATCGGTTTCGTCTTTTAAAATAACCAGTTTGCCCTAAACGCATTTGCTTTAAATTCGAATTCAAAAATTGATAAGGACAGACAGCACACATACAGGATCTTTTTATCCCATGCTCTGACATTATCCAAACCCGACAAGAGCACTTCTTGGTGAGCATGAAACCCGTGCTCCAAAAGAGGTCTGGCAGGCAGAGAAAATAGTGACTGATTTAAACCCGTGTCGCCCCCTCCCACACTCCGCTGAGCCGGCTCCTCTGGAAGAGTTTGCACCCCTGCACAGGAAGCCCGCACGTTTTGCAAAGGAAATGCCAGACCAGACCTTTCTTGGAGAAAGGCACGTCCGTGCTGAACGTTTTTACTGGGCTTCCTGCAGCCAGGCAGCTCTTTCCGGGACTCACCTGGCGCGGACAACGCGGGACACCCGGGGAGCCTGCCACCCACGCACAGGGCCACGCACCTTCGCCACATCCCGGACACACCGAGCGCGGGACGAAACACAACCTGCCCGGGCTTACTCACCGCGGGCTCCCGGCCGGCGAGGGGGGTGGGAGACTTCAGGCGGCTCCAGGAAAGCCTCCCCTCTCCCTCTCCGGGCGGGGAAGGCGCGCCCGGGCAGCCCCTGCGCCCTCGGCCCCCCGCCCCGGTTGGGCTGCCAGGTCGGGCCGCGGCCGGAGCGCACTCACCTCGGGGAAGAAGTTATCCATTGTTCCGGCGCGCTCCGCGGCTCGCCGAGCGCGGCTCGCGGAAGTCAGCGCGGCTGCAGGTCCGGGAAGCCGTCGTGTCACGGCGCGGCTCCCGGCGACTCGAGCCCGCGGGGCGCCCCAGCGGCCATCGCCCGACGCCCTTCTCGTCTTTCTCACCTTTTGTTTGCCCCAACCCAAGTCTCTACCTCGTCCGTCCCAACTGCAGCCTTTGTCTCTTCTGGCTCCAAGTTCCTCACTTCTGGGCTGAGCGCTCCCGAGCGGAGAACAGCTGGCGGCACATTCCTCCCCCGGGCAGGGGGAGGGCGGCGGGGGGCTGGCGAGCGCGCCCCCTCCCTCTGCGCTCCGCCGCGGGCGCTCGGGGCGGGCAGCGGGGCGGCCGGCCACAAAGCGCGCCCGAGTGGCTCTGCGCTCAGGAGCCGCCGCGGTGAGCAGTCCGGCGCCGCGGCTCAGCCGGCTTACACCCGCCCGAGCCCCGCCGACACGCCCCGCCCACCAGGAGCTTAGCTCCGCCCACCGGGAGCTGAGCCCCGCCCCGTGCCGTTCCGACCCCGCCCTCGGCCCGCAGCAGACTGCGCGCCCGCCCCACCTTCTGCCCACGCCCCGCCCACAGCGCGCTGCGCGCTCGGGAGCTGGGCGCTACGTGGATCGCTAGGCACCGGGTGGTCTTCCCGTGGGGTCCGCCTAGGCGCGGGCGGTGGACGTGACTCTTCGCTGTAGTGATGGAGACCAAATAGTCATGGGGGTGGGGCAGAGTCCTCACTGCCTTTGATGCTAGCGGACCCTGGAACGGGTTCAACACCGGTCTCATTAATGCAGCTCCGCGCTGGACGGCGGACCGCGCCGAGGTCTGCGCCAGATCAAAGCGGAAAACCGAGGCTGAGCAGAATTTCTGTACGCTGCCTTCGCGCATTGAGTTTCTCTCCTGCCGTCAGTCGGGTGAAATTATTTTGATAACTGCGGGAAAATGTAGCTTCGTGATCTGAAAGGGGAACGTGCCCAATAGCGTCTTTAAAATGAAACTCTTTTTTAGGGTCTAAAGGAAACATGGACAGATGTAAGGGAGATGGATGAATGCTCAGATCCATCTGGAACGGAGCCCTGGTTTCCTCTAGAACAGTTCCTCAAACTTTAGCGTGCCCAGGAGGCACCTGGGGATCTTGTTAACGCATGGAGTGGGGATTCTGCAGGGTAAGCCCTGACAATCTGCTTTCCTAACAGACTTCTTCAGGTGCCCCTGGAATGGTGCTGCTTGCTCCACTGCAAAGATAGATGTTTTTACAACTAGTGAAATTAGAAGTCAGGGTTTAGAAACTTTTGTAGCAATTTAACAATGCCACTACATCCCACCACATTATGGATAGACTCTTTGAACCAACCAGTTGGGTGTTGTCGGACTTGTGAGTCACACCTGGCACAGCATATTGGCAGTTGGCAGACTGAGGACCAAATGACTGGTTCTTCACCACAAATGGTTTGAGAAGTTCTTTCCAGGGGACCTGCCAACTGCTGCTCAACCTTTAAAACAGCTTAGAAAGGTATCTTACAGGAGAAACCTTCTGAGAGATGTCACTCCCCAAGCTACACCTGCCCATCAGTTTAGCTGCCTGCCCCTTTGGGGTTTATTCCCGGGACTGAAGGACCATTTGATGTTGTAAGTCTCATGACTTTCTTAATGTCCTAACCACCTACAGTTAGGTTCAGTGCTTTAAAATTTGCATTCCCAGCCTGTATCAGAGAATGAATGAATGAATGAATGAATGAAA
The DNA here is from genome assembly GCA_025594165.1 of Tamias sibiricus. Lineage (NCBI taxonomy): Eukaryota > Metazoa > Chordata > Mammalia > Rodentia > Sciuridae > Tamias > Tamias sibiricus. The sequence continues at coordinate 157,837,721 of CM046662.1, read as the reverse complement.
GAAACAAGTTTCAAATCCTTGTTTGGAAATTCAAGCATTTTTGTAACTTGATCTCAGAGCGATTATTTAACATTAATATCATTACTCCTACCCACTACCCTTTGGGAAAAGTCAAGGTATAAACTAAGCAGTGATATTGGGCTACGTCATTGTTCTGTTCCACCGGCTTATACACTTATGGCTCTAAGTCAGTAAAGGTTGTGTTCAAGGTTGAAGGAAAGTTAAGATGGAGTCAGGATAAATAACAATCCCAAACACCAAACAAAGTGCTTAGTCAAATGAGCCCTGTACCTAATTGTGTTTAGATACTGGAGCAGAACAATTACAGTCATTATGGTGTTAATCTGCACACAACATCTCTTGCAAAAGAAATTGCTAAGGAGCTTGTTCCAGTGGGTGTGGCTTGGTTCTCAGCATCAGCCCAGTCACTGGAATATTGGGCAAGCTTGACCATATCATTTCAAATCACTCTCCAATCCAATAAATTCCCTTCAATTGTAATATGCAACATGTTAATAATAGGGGTGGGAGTAAAGGGTTATATGGGCACTCAATTTTTTTCTGTAAACCTAAACCTTTTTTAAAATAGTTTGTTGATGTTTTCAAAATCACTTTCTTGTCAAGTAGAAAATATGGATAATAATTGCCTCCAACTTGACTTATACAAAGAATTGTGACCCATACCCAATATATGAAGTTCAATTTTATGGAATCATTTTATTTTCTTAAAAAGTTTATATCAGTTTTACAATTATGATCCCTAGACAGTCTTGTCAAAATCCCCTGGGAGATTTAAAAAAAAAAAAAAAAAAAAAAAAAGAGTCAATCCCTTAAGCAGATTGGGAGCCTAAAAATGTACTTTTTAGTAAGTATCCAGGTAGCTCAGAGTTTGAGAATACTGCTTTAAGTTGTCAAAATTCATCAGATTTTCTGTATGCATGCACATTCTCAAAAAGGTGTTAAGATAACTGCAGCACTAAAACTCTATTTGCAGAACAAACAGCAAAGCGCATGTTATTTTAAGCATTCTGAATAGGATATCTAACCCCCAAGTATTTGGGATAGAATCAGTTGTTTAAAAAAAAAAAAATGTGTTCAATTTGCAAGGTGTTTTTTTTTTTTTTTTTTTTCAAGATTGAACAGAGAAGAGAAGACATTTTAAATCAATAGTTAGCTAAGAAAATTCATGCTTGGTACCATCTTTTAGGGGGGTACCATCTTTCTGTGCAGGGAGTAGTTCTGTTTGGACAAAGCCATTTAGACTCAGAGGACTATGCCTCACACTCTGAGACATGACAAGGTTCCAGAACCTTACTGTCAGAATGAGTTGTTTCTTCTGAGCTATTCTACTTATTTTCAAAGATACCAAGCTAATAGTGTGTAATGTCTTTAAAAGAAAACACCTCAAAAAGCTCAATTCTCTTGTTTTAGTGGCATCAATTATTTAAAGACTGACAAACTTTTGTTTCATTCTGGATTGGACTATTTCCCCAGGATAAGGGAGAGTGATGTAAGTCTATTTGTGAGTTAAGTAATATAACCTTCCTTTGTTCTCCACCACGTGCTTATTTATTTTCTATTGAGATGTGTTGTCTTAATTTTCTTTGTGCTTTCAAATTGAGTTGCTTTGTTGTTGATGATGCTCCTGCTGTTGATTCTAATCTTGATATGTGTGCAGGTGTGGAGTCAGTTCCATTATCTTTATTTTTATTAAATACTCAGCACTTAATTGCTGCAGAGTAATGGTTTAATTACTAGTTACAGAAAGGGAAAGTTCTGCAGGGTTCTTTCACACAAATTAGAAGTTAATAACTGACACAATTCTAAACTCCTTCCTGCTTGACTAAACAGCAGTTCATCCTTTCTGCTTACTTACAGTCTTGGACATTGAAAAATTCAAAGGTGTTTGTCTTTTTGAACAAACACAAATTAAGGGAATTTTTCAAATGTTCTTTAAATTTTTGAGCAAGTGTTTCCTTTACTTAATGTAATTTAACATTCACAAATCCTCAAGGGAATATTTTTCTTGTGAAACTGAAAACAATTATGAATTATTTGTATAGGAAGATTACATTTTTGAGAGGGGGTGATACCTGAAATGTCACACATTGCAACAGAATTATTCAAGTGCAGAAGAAAAAAAGAAAGAAAGAAAATGGAGATAAGATGCTCAAAAAACTCCTTTTGACAGCACTCATTTTTCTAGACAAGACGAGCTAGGCCCAATGTGTAATAGACCTCATTAGATAGCATCTATGGACAGTGAATTCTAACTAGACCCCTGTCACTTCAAACTATAAGAATGTTTTTTAAAGTGACATCCTACACAAACTTGAGTGTTGTTTTTATAAATCAATCCACATCTATGCTTGGTCCTTATTATGGTTTAGATGTGAGGTGAAGGGCAAAAATCACACCAGGGACAGCCATGCAGCCAAGAGATTTATTCAACAGCCTTTGTGGCTGGTTGGAGGTTGAAGAGGTGCTGGGAGAGGGGAGTCAGGGAGAGGGAAGTGTGCAAGCTCTGGTGGGAGAGAGGAGTCAGGGAGAGGGGAGTGTGCAAGCTCTGAACGGAAGGTACGTGCCTGGTTGCGCAGGCTGGGATCTCTGGAGCTGTCGGCTGGGGCAGCTGCTGTCCGGCTGGAGGCTGGAGCTGTCGGCTGGTGAGCTGCCGTAGGGCTGAAGGCGGTGGGTCTGGAGCTGTTGGGTGGGGCAGCTGCCGTCAGGCTGGAAGCGATGGGTCTGAGGCTGGTACAGTGGCTTCCTCCTCTCCACAGGGGACGAGCTGTTGTCTGAGAGTCTCTCTTCTCTGCACGGATGAGGTTTGTGTTCTTGGCTTCCTCCTCTCAGCAGCAAGGAACTATTGTGTGTTCTGAGTCTGCAGGAGCCCTGTTTGGGGAGATGGCTTGCTGTTGACTATGAGCCATGGAGATTTGGGCATTGTCGCCTTCTGTAGTCTCACGGGACTTGGCCCGGGATCTCGAGTGACTTGGCCGAGATTGCTGATCAGGTCAGGCCATTTTGGTGGTGTGTGCGGCGCGTGTTAGTCATTGTTAGAGCCAGAGAGAAAAGTTATCAGAATAAAAAGCTGCTTGTCTCCAGTTTGCCTCTGAACTTCTTCCCGCGGCTTCGTTGCTCCAAGTGGCCATCGCTTCAGGCAGCAACATGAGTCTCTCCAACGGACTCTATATAGGGATTTCTGGTGGGGGGGTGCACCATAGCAACCCCAACACCATTGGCTCTTTGCCCATGGAACAGGGTGACCTTTAAGCCTATTGGCTCCTGCCCAGGGAAAAGAAAATCCTGTCCTGGGAAGAAACATCCTGCCCAGAAAATGAAACAAGGTTGCTTTGCTCAGGATATGGAAACCTCTGTGGGGGGGGAGCCCATCTATCATGAGGTATCCTCCAAAAGCTCATGTGTGAGACAATACAAAAGGGTTTAGAGGAACCTTAACCCAATCAGTGAGTTAATTACCTGATGGGATTAACTGGGTGGTAAATGAAGGCAGGTAAGGTGCGGCTGGAGGAAGTGGGGCATTGGGGGTGTGGCTTTGGCGTATATATTTGTATCTTTCTGATCATCATGTGAGCTGCTTCCCTCCACTACACTCTTTTGCCATGATGTTCTGCCTCACCTCAAGCCCCAGGGAATGGAGCCAGCCTCCTGTGGAATCAGAAAGAGGAACTCTGAGCCCTCAAATAAACTTTTCCTCCTCTACAATTGTTCTGACCAGTTCTTTTAGTCATAGCAGTGAAGAAGCTAACTAAAACAGTGCTGCTCCTTTCCTCTACGAAAAATAGTATAAAAATCTTCAAAAGCCTGAAAACCCCCATGATGATGCAGTAAGCCCACTCGGAGCAACATGTGACCTCTCCCTCTCTGTCTCTTGATTTCTCTGTGTGTTCAGGCCGCCCCTCTCTTCTCTACTCCAGAGAGCCTGGGCAGCTGGGAAGCTGACTTTCCAAGGTCTGTCTTCCCTGTCTCTGTTGTTAATCACGTTCACCACTTTGAATTTTGTGCCCTCATTTACTGCCTGTTCTTGCAACTTCAATCTTTCCTGCCCTTTCTCTAAGTCAATAACTGTGATTGTGTCCACTGGGTTTGAGAACAGCTGTTCCTTGATGCAAATTGCTTCCATGAACCATTAGGCCATCTCTCTTCAAATTCCTTGCCTTGGTTTGGATTGTATTTGTCCAAGCTGGAGGCTGGCTTGGCCCCTGATGCGATGGCATGGAAAAGTAAGAGAACCTGTTATGGCTTGGATGTGAAGTCCTCCAAAAGCTCAGGAAGGTTTGGAGGAGAAATGATTGGGTTAGAGCCTTAACCTAATCAGTTAATTATTCCCTGATGGGATTAACTAAGTGGTAACTGGAGGCAAGTGGGGTATTGCTGGGGGAAGTGATTCACTGGTGGTATAGCTATTGGGTATATATTTGTATCCGGCAAGTGGAGACCTTTCTCTGCTTCCTGATCAGCACGTGAGCTGGTTCCCTCTGCCACACTTCCACCATGATGTTCTGCCTCACCTCAGCGAGCCCCAAGGAATGGAGCCTGCTGTCTATGGATTGAGACCTCTGAAACTGTGAGCCCCTAAAGAAATCTTTCCGCCGGGCGCGGTGGCGCACGCCTGTAATCCCAGCACTTTGGGAGGCTGAGGCAGGAGGATCACGAGTTCAAAGCCAGCCATCAGCAATGGCGAGGCATTTAGCAACTCAGTGAGACCCTGTCTCTAAATAAAATACAAAAAAGGTCTGGGGATGTGACCCAGTGGTCAAGTGCCCCTGAGTTCAATCCCCGGTACCACAAAAATAAAATAAAATAAAATAAATCTTTCCTTCTCTACAGTTGTTCTGGTTGGGTCCTTTTAGTCACAGCAGTGAAAAAGCTGACTAAAACAGAACCTTTAAGAGGAGGGGCCTAGTGGGAAGCCATGAAGTGGGGTGAGAGAGTACTCTTAAAAAGAGATTGACATTTGTCTCTGCAAGAGGGGCCTTGAGAGCCGGTTGGTATAAAGTGAGACTGCCCACATGCAAGGTCTCTTCTGCACAGGTCTGCTTCCCTGTTACTTTTCTGCTGTGTTGTGAGGCAGCCAGGAAGCTCGTGCCAGAAACCAGCACCACACTGTTTGAACTTTCCAGTCATCCAGAACTCTGAGCCAAATAAATCTCTTTTCCATGTTCATTACCCAGCCTCAAGTATTCCGTTATACCAACACAAAGCAGACAAACCCACTCCTCAGTTGTCACTTTTACACTTCATCCCCCAAACAATCAACTTTTTAAAAAAATTTTCTAACTTAGTTTCAGGGATAGATTCATAGGTGTGCAACCTGTATAGTTAAGTTGCACAGAGCCCTGAGCTCTGTTGTTGCAATCTTAAAATTCTTAATTTTTGAACAAATGGCCCTACTTTTCAGTTAGCACTGGCCTCCACTAATTATGTAGCCAGTCCTCAACTCTTTTTTTTTTTTTTTTTTAATTGGTACTGGGGATTGAACCCAGTCCTCAACTCTTTTTTTTTTTTTTTTTAATTGGTACTGGGGATTGAACTCAGGGGCACTCGACCACTGAGCCACATCCCCAGGATCCCGTTGAGTTGCTTAGCGCCTTACCATGGCTGAGGCTGGCCTTGAACTCACGATCCTCCTGCCTCAGCCTCCTGAGCCACTGGGATTACAGGCGTGCACCACTGTGCCTGGCCTCAACTTTCTTTTAAACATTTATTTTTTAGTTGTAGGTGGACACAATACCTTTATTTTATTTTTATGTGGTGCTGAGGATCAGACCCAGTGCCTCATGTGTGCTAGGCGAGCACTCTTCCTCTGAGCAACAACCTCAGCCCCTGGCCTTAACTTTTAAGACACTACATTTGTCTGGTGCTCTCCTTTTCTTGACCACCACTACCCCTTTCCTGTTTTTGTTTTTGTTTTTTTTTTTTGTGTGTGTGTGTGTGTGTGTGTATATATGTGTGTGGGGGGGGGGCGGGGGTGGTTCAGGGGCAGATTTAAACCCAGGGAGGGCCTCATGCAGGCTAGGCAAGCACTGTACCACTGAACTACCTCCCAGCTCCTCTCTCTCTTGCAGATTCCTTTTCTTCCTCCCTCTTCCAAAATAGGATAAATCCCAAGCATGCCTTCTCTCCCCTTACTAATCCTCAGTACCCCAGCTGCCATCTCTTCATAAATAGTCCCCAAACCCACAGCTAACCTTTAAGAAGGCCCACATTTCCACCCACCTTTTTAATTTTCCCCAGTGAGATGCTGTTTATACTTTACACTCCCGAGCTAAGCATTCTTCATTCTTCCCAGGACTTTCACAAGCTTCCCTATGTTTGTTCATGGGATAACTGATGAGAGGCTTACATGTCATCAGACCTGCTCCAAACCCTCTGAAGGTCTCATCTACATGCTGGGAGAATCCCCACATTGCAAATCCCTCCACCCCAATGAAGAATTGCCAAATCTCCCTTGCTCCAAACATGTGACTTCAATTCTACTGGTGATAGACACACTCAAGGTATAATCTAGAAAACAAACTATAGGAGAAAATGAGGGCTTAGGACATCAGTTTTTGTAGCACAGGCCATGAGAGAGTCAGTGGGTCACGTGAGAAATTAGAGACCCATGACCTCTATGATAGATTTTAAATCAAATTATATAGTTTAATTTATGTATGATTATATAAAACATAATCATAGAATTTTAATATATGATCTGATTAAATGTTACAAAACTCATGAACCCCTATAATTTTATATATGATACACACACACATATGTATGCACACACACACACACACACACACACACACACACAACACACACACATACTTAGCCTTGAAGAGCAGTACGATAACACAAAGCTGGCTTTCCCTGTGAGAAACTTCAGGGTCATGATTACCGGATACATCACAGGACAATTTTTAGGCAAATTCTTCTTGGCAACTTGGAAAGGTCTGGTTTTCCCCACTTCAAATTACTTAATATCACCATTGATTTTGGCTTTCTAATTAGTTAAGAATGTGATTAGAATTTTGTTTTCCTAAAGCTTCCATTAAATGCAAACATGCTGTAGCTGAGAATATGAGGGCAAAAAAATCAGATAGGCGCACCAAGTTGCTTACATAAAATTGTCCAGAGCAGAGCTGTTGAGAGCAGTGAAAGACCTGGATATGTCCCCAGTGCTTTGCAGGAGACTGGTTGAGTGAACTCTGGCACAGACGCACACAGCATGCTGTTTGTGGTGGTTACCTGTTTCTCTGCATCGAGCCACCTAAAACCAAGTGGTTTAACACAACAACAAGTTGGTCCTTGGACTTGGTATCTGGACTGGGCTTGACCCAGGCTGTCACCTGGGTGCTGTGGGGCAGCTGCAGTCAGGTGCCCCCCCCCCCCCCCCCCCCGGTTGCAGCTGGAACAGCTGGGTCAGCTGGGACTGCTGGTCTACTCTCTTCTCCTGGTCTTTCTTCACACAGTGGTAGTGTCTAGACTCCACTATGGTAAGAAAGAAACTGAAAGACCTTTTTAGAACTTGTGCGGAAGGCACATCATGCTGCTTCTGGCCAGCCTAGACGCCAGAGTCTCTTGATGGAAAGAGTTCCAAGAATCTGTGACCAAATTTGCCATTCTAAACTGCATGGCTCAGTGGCTTTAATTACATTCACAGTGTTGTGCAAGTGTCACCTCAAAAGGAAACCCATGCCCACTACTCCAATTCCCATCACCCCCACTCTCCACAGCCATTTGCTTTCTGTCTCTGTGGATTCGTCTGTTCTGGGTATTTCCTATCAATGGAACCACGCAATAGGGGATGTTTTGTGACTGGCTTCTTTCACTCAGCATGCTTTCAAGGTTCATCCATGTTCAGTGTGTATCAAAACTGCATTCTTTTTATGGTTGAATAATATCTCATTGTATGGACATACCACATTCTTTTTAACCCATTGATCAGTTGAGGGCAATTTGGATTGTTTCCACTTTGGAGCTATTGTAAATTGTGCTGCTATAAATATTCAAAAACCTGTTTTCGATTCTTTTGGGCATATGCCTAGGAATAGAGTTACTGAGTCATGTAGTAATTCTATGTTTAACTTTTCAAGGAACTGCCAAATTGTTTTCCTTCCCAGCCATTTTTAATCCATACTATATGAAAGCTAAAATAATAAAGTAGCCATGTGTGTGAGTACACACTTGTGATCCCAGCCGCTCGAGAGGCTGAGGCAAGAGGATCACTAGTTTGAGGCCAGCCTATGAAACTTAGCAAGACCCTGTCTTGAAGTAATTTTTTTTTTTTTTTTTTTTTGGTACCAGGGTTTGAACCTAGAGGCAATTAACCACTGACCCCAGCCCTTTTAAAATTTTTTTATAAGATTTTTTATTATTTGGTTTAGTTGTACACAATGCGTTTTATTCAATACATTTTATTTGCACGTGGTGCTGAGGATCGAACCCGGGTCGCCCACGTGCTAGGCGAGCGCTCTACCACTGAGCCACAATCCCAGCCCTTAAATTTTTTATTCAGATACAGGTCTTGCTAATTTGCTTAAAGCCTCACTAAGTTGCTGAGGATGGCTTTGAACTTGTGATCCTCCTGCCTCAACCTCTTGAGCTACTGGTCAAAATACAATTTTTAAAAATAGGCTGGGGTGGGGGGTGGCTGGAGTTATAGATCAGTGGTAAAGAGCTTGCCTGGCGTGCATATGAGGCCCTGGATTCGATCCTCAGCACTGCATATAAATAAATAAATAAATAAATAAATACAATTAAAAGATCCATTGACAACTAAAATAAGGGGGGGTGCTGGGGATGTAGCTCAGTGATCAAGGCCCTGAGTTCAAGTCCCAGGTCTGGGGGGGGGAAGATAAAGTACTTCTATGTTTATTCATGTAGAGAAACAAATAATAAAATCTACAAAATGACATGTTTCGTCTGTATTTTATAGAATTTAGCAAGCAAGTAATGGCTGAAAGCAGACTTGTTTGGTTTTCTGTCACAAAGATCTAGAGAGCTGGAAGGTTCTAGAAGGTCCCCAGGGCCATGGCTCCTTCCAGCTCTCTCTCACCCTGCTTCAGTGTGGCTCTCAGCCTCACCTCTGCTCACCGGGCAGCAGGAGGTAGCAGGGATGATGAGCGAGGACATAAAGGCATGCCTGGAAGTTGTCATGCTCATGTCTACTCATCTTCTACTGGAAGAACTTGGTCGTCAGCTGCAAGGAATACTGGGAAATGAAATATCGATTCTGTTTCATTTATTTGTTTTTTACCCAGCTAAAAATTATTACTTGGAAGAGGGAAATAATAGATATTAGGGAACAACTGGCTGTTCCTCTCTTTATACTAAAATTAATTTGGAAGAGAGCTTTGAACAAAAGAACAAAAATGATGAACGGATGGTATCTACAGATCGTGGAGACAAGGGCAATTCAAAATTGTTCTTGACCCTTTTCTATATTTTCTGATCATTTTAGTGATACCTATAAAAACCATAAAGTCGTTGTTATTTTGAAAAATATACATTTCCTCCACCAGAGCACTCCTCTGTTCATTTATTCTTCCTTCCTCTCTGTTCTTGTAAGAAAATGTTCATTTTGTGTTTATGATGTCAGGCATTATGAGAGATGATAATGAATAAGATAGGGTCTTTACCATTACGGAAATCAGCAGACCAGCTGCAGAGAGAGCTAAGCTAGAAGATTATGTTAAAACAACTGTGGAGGGCTGGGGTTATGGCTCAGTGGTAAGTGCATGCCTAGCTTGTGTGAGGCACTGGGTTCGATTCTCAGTACCACATACTAATAAATCAAAATAAAGTTCTATTGACAACTTAAAAAAAAAAACCTATGAAAATTCCTGTAATAAAACTATGCACAAGTGGGACACTGTGATTGCCACCTGTAATTTCCACTACTTGGGAGATTGAGAGAGAAGGATCACAAATGAGACCAGCCTAAGCAATTTAGCAAGACCCTGTCTCCAAAAAGGCCTGGGGCATGGTGGGGGGTGTTGGGCAGGAAGCTTGCCTACATGCATGTGGATTCAATCTGCAGCACTGGGGAAAAAAATACCCACACAGTTATAAATGACATAAATATAAAAAGTGATGACTGATGGCATGTTACAGATTAAATTGTATCCCTCGAAATTTATATAGTGAAGCCCTAACTCCCAGAACCTCCTCAAAATGTGGCTGTATTTTCAGATAGATTAAAATGAGGCCATTAGGGTAGGCCCTAATCCAGTCTGATTGGTGTAGTTATAAGAGGACATTTGATCATGCAAAGAGACACCAAGATGCAGAAACATAGCTGGGAAAGATCACGGGAGGACTCAGGGAGAAGGCAGCCATTGGCAAGCCAAGGAGAGAGGCCTGGTGGAAACCAACCTTCTCTTGGGCTTTCAGTCTCCAGAACTTTGAGAAAATAAGTGTCTGTTGTGGAAGCCACCCAGCCTGTGGGACTTCATTACAGCTGTCCTACCACTAATACAAGGAGTCGGGGAAACTTCCCAAAGAAAGCTGCACTTGAAGCAGTACTCGGGGATTGAGCAGGAGCCTATCAGGTGCAGAGCAGAGGAAAGCACATTCTAGACAAAGGGCATATGGGAAGACCAGAGGTGTGAACAGCATTTTAGCAAAGAGCACTGCTATGTTGTAGATGTGGCTTGTCCCCCCAAGGTTCAGGTGGCTGCTGCGTGGCCTCCAGTGTACTAGTATTAAGAGGTAGCTTTGGGCTGGGGTTGTGGCTCAGCGGTGGAGCGCTCGTCTAGCACGTGTGCGGGCCCAGGTTCGATCCTCAGCACCACGTAAAAATAAAAACACATTGTGTACAACTAAAGCAAATAAATAAGTATTTTTTAAAAATAAATGCATTGTGTACAACTAAAGCAAATAAATAAATATTTTTTTTTTTAAAGAGGTAGCTTTAAGAACTAGAACTTAGTGCAAGGATATTAGGTCATAATGGTGTTGTCCTTGGAAGGGATTAAAATAGTTTTGTGGGACCCTGATTAGGCCTCACCAGAGGATTGTTATAAAAGAGCAAGACAGGCCCCTCAGAGCGCTCTGGTTTCCCATCTCACCATGTGATCTCTTGCCACACTGCCACCATGATGCCATTTGCTATCATGTGACATAGCCAGGGATGCTCTCACCAGAGCTGGCACCATCTTTTTTTTTTTTTTTTTTGGTTGTACTGGGGATTGAACTCAGGGGCACTCAACCACTGGGCCACATCCCCAGCCCTTTTTTGTATTTTATTTAGAGACAGGGTCTCACTGAGTTGCTAAGTGCCTCGCCATTGCTGAGGCTGGCTTTGAACTCGCAATCCTCCTGCCTCAGCCTCCCAAAGTGCTGGGATTACAGGCGTGCGCCACCGCGCCCGGCAGAGCTGGCACAATCTTGTTTGGACTTTCACCCTCCAAAACTATGAGCTACATGGATTTCTTTTCTTTATAAAGCACCCAACCTCAGGTATCTTGTTGTAACAATGGAAAATAGACTTAACACAAGTACCAAGTTCAGAGTGTAAGGACAGAAAGTGCATGTGCAGCTACTGAAGATGAGTCTGGAAAGCCTGATTAAAATGTCTATTAAATTAGTTTACAGCTAGTAGTATGCTGGTAAATGATTGGTAACTGGGGAGGAGAGCCCTGGTTCATAATGTTTACCGGGTCCCATGTAAATTTGCTCACCATGGCTGATACTAAGATTCCCACACCATTTACTAAACACGGAGTTGGGAAGATATGCATAGTTAGTCCGTCATTATTTAGTATTTTTGCCAAAATAGATTCAATAGACAAAATAACCACAAGTACATAGATGATGGTAAAGTGTACTATAATAATTTGGAAACAATGAGCTTGGAATATTTACTATCTTTGGTTTTCACAAAATTATTTAATCATAAATTTTTGTGACTTAATTTTGAATAATGGCTATGTTTAAATATAGCTCACAAATTCCCTGAAATTTAACAATCTACTTTCATGAGTTGGTATGAGCATACCAGTGTTTATATCTACTATTTCCTAAGTGACTGTAGTTATTATGGGTGGCAAAAGATAAAGTTGTGCATTGCAAAATTTATCATTGAGTTGAGATCTGTCTCTCGTTGTCTCTCTCATACAGACAGACACACACACCTTGAAAAGAAATTTGAGGGAATTCCTACAGAAAGTAAAAGATCATGGGCATCAGAGGAAGGGGAATCTCTGTGACTGGCAGTGGTAATCAAACCATGACAGAGGAGGAGAGATTAGCTTGAGCCTTAAGAAGAGAGGTAAGGGTCATTTTTGGAATGCAGGAGGAAGATAAAGAAGATGAAGAGCTCCAAAGACATCGGAAGAAAGGAGATTTTGAGATGGAGAGAAGGATGGGTAAGGATTTTCTAAATGGAGGCCCGACATGATCTCAGCTTCTTAGTCAAACAGAAGATAAGATGGCTTGCATATCTGCATTGATTAATGTATAGGTTAGCTAGTTTTTATCTTGAAAGCCAGAGTATTGCAACTTTAAGGGAGTAGATAAGGGAGGGGGCAAGAGGAGGATTCTGGCAACTACAGACCATCGGGTGAGAGGATTGGGGGAGCAAGGCAGTACACCGTCCCCCCGTGATTCAGCACCAGGACCAGCTCACACACAAATGGGAAGGCACTGAGGCAAGAACATGCAGAAGGATCTGCCAGGGAGCCTGCACTGCATCGAGTACCCAGAAGCAGCCAGATGGGCTCTCCTCCCTCCCACCCTCGCCACCCTGCCTGCAGCCTCCTGCTCCCTCCTGGCCATTCTCTCCGGGTCTGTATTTTCTCGCCCCCATCACCCTTCCTCCCTTCCTCACTCTGCATCATTGTCATTCCTTCCAGAACATTCTGATCTGCAGACAGCATGTCCTAACAGACCACCTTTTTTTTTTTTTTTGGTACCGGGGATTGAACTCAGGAGCACTCGACCACTGGGCCACATCCCCAGCCCTTTTTTGAATTTTATTAGAGACAGCATCTCACTGAGTTGCTAAGTGCCTCACCATTGCTGAGGCTGGCTTTGAACTCGCAATCCTCCTGCCTCAGCCTCCCAAGTGCTGGGATTACAGGCGTGTGCCACTGCACCTGGCCTCTAGCAGCCCATCTTTAAGCCTGGTGATTAAGTCATGCCATCCCCCCAGCTACCACCTATGGTCTTCACAGCCATCCTCTGTCCTGGGCGTCTCCACTGCCTTCCTTCCCTTTCTTCCTCAATCCCCCTGCCTCTCATCTCTCAGTGTCACCAACACTTTCTATGCTCCACAGCACTGAGAGTGATCTTCTAAAACATGATCCAACAACCCTACCCTGTAGCTCCTAAACCCTCCAATGGATTGTTTGTTTTCACACTTAGCACCAATACCAGCTCCCTTTGAGGCTGATAAAGCACTGCAGGACCACCCCCCCTTCTCTCCCCACCATTTCCTACCCACAACCACTCTGCCTTCTCTGTGTCTGAAGCACAACAGTCATGTAATACCTGCCCCAGGGCATTTGCACTGGTGTTTCCTGTACCTCCAACGCTTTCTCACCCTCCACTCACCCTGTTCACCTGTCTCCTCACTGAGGACTCAGCTCAGGTGTTATCCAACCAGCCTGTCTATTCCGCACGGATCCTCTAGCGTGCATCACAGTATCCCAACTGATTTTCCTTAGCACATTCATGATCATTGAAATTATGCTCTGTTCTCTGATTTTGTCAGGGGTCAGCAAACTGCAACCCATGGGCCAAATCTAGCACCAGTCTATCGTTGAAATGAGGTTTCATTGACACGAGCCACCTGCATTCACTTGCATGTTGTCCAAGACGGCTTGTGTGTTACACTGTCCGAGTTGAGTACAGTAGCGCAACAGAGACCATATGGCTTGCAAAGACTGGGAAATTTACAAGCTTTCCCTTTCAGAGAAGACCTGCCAATCTCCGGTCACGTCTATCTTCCCCCACGAGAGAGTCAGGGAGAGCGGCGGATTGTATCTGTTTTATTCCCTGCTGTATCTCCAGTACCCAGAAGGTTGTCTGTCACTGTTGCATAAGATGACAAAGAGTAAGGGTCACACTAAGTAAAATACTTGACAGCTAATGTTGCCACAGCCCAATAATAACAGTACTACTAGTACTACTACTAATAACAATAAGGGCTAAAGTGTATCAACAAGTGTTAGTGCTGCCCTGGGCACGGCTCTAGATGCTTCCCTTGACTTAATGCTTACATCAACCCACTGAGGGAAGTTTCATTGTACCCACTTCATACACAAGAAAACTGAGACTCACAGAGTTCAGGTAATTGCTCAAGATCTCACTATTGATCAAAGGTCTCTGGAGCCTATGCTTTTCTTTCCACCCTGTGTACTCTGGAAAGGACATGAACTTCAGCATCAGAACTGGGTTCAAAAATCAGACCTCACATCCGTGCAACTGAGCCCTTGGCCATGTGTTGCACGAGAATCTGGGAAATCACCACCTACTTTTCAGAGTCTTGAGGACTAAGATAGGTAAGGCAGTAAGCCAGCACCCGACACACAGAGGGTGTTCACAGTGTTATTCCCTGCTTATTTGGGGGGACAATAGCTAGTACGCGTGTCTTTCTGTCCACTGCCTTCCTGGGCCTCGGGTGGGGCAGGCATGTTGGGCCGGCTCTCCTGCCTGGTGAGGCAGCTGTGCTGTGTCCTCACAGCTGGCCCGGCACTTACCAGGGCTGGAGGCCATGTGAGTCTTTTCCCCTCAGCTTCTCCCTTTGACCCTGGCCACTTGCCTCAATTGGGAACAATCCTGTGGCCTCACTAGCTGCCTTCCCTTCTAAACAAGACTCTTCCCTGAGAGTCTTGTTTAGTAAGCCTTCTGTCTCCGCTGCCGAGCTCCTTGTTCTGATCTCTACTCCAAGATGAGCAGAGAAATTTCAACAGAAGGAGACACCCAGCAATCAGTGACTCCCCGTGGTCTCAGGACTGGCGTTTGAGTCAGTGCAGAGACTCGTGCAAACAGGGAAAGTCCTGAAGAGTTTTGAAGGAATTTTAATATGCTGGAAATATGATAAATTTGGTGTTGCCAGGAAAGACCATTTGGGGAGAGGGAGTTGTGGGAAGAGTGACAGGGTAATATATTATGGGTTGTGAATTAGTCATGGGGCTCTTTGAATTAAACAAGAAAAACCAACCCTGGCAAACTTAACAAGGAGAGTGAATTTATGAGCAGCATATCGGGTAGCTTGCAGAATCAAAGGGCAGGGCTCCTTCTTCCAGCCCTATGTTGAGTTAAAGCCTCTTACCTCATACACCTCGATATGCTGGTGCCATACAATAGGAATCCTCTAAAATTCATGCATGTCCATGTATGTCCAAATTGAAGGTGCTGTAAAATACCTGACTCGTACTTCTCAAAGTGTCAAGGACATTGAAAAGAAGGAAAGACTGAGAAACCATCAGAGACCAAGGAAGCTAAGGGCACCTGACAATGAAATGCAATATAGAATTCTGAAACAAAACAAACAAAGGTAGGGGGACGTTTTTGGAAAAACTAGTGAAATCTGAATAAAGTCCAGAGTTTAATTCATAATAATGTACCCAAACGGTTGTCTTCATTTTGACAGATGTACCAAGATACAGTAGGATGTCAATCCAATAAAGGAAATCTCTATACTATCTTCGTAACTTTTCTGTAAATTATTGCCCCCAGAAGTGTTTGTGTGTGTGTGTGTGTGTGTGTGTGTGTGTGTGTGTGTGTGTGTGTGTTTAAATAAATCTGCTCATAAGAAGTTCAAGAAAATTCACAAAGGCCCAAAGGAAGTCAGAGTGAAATCTGAAATGGCAAGTGATTCCCCAGCAATGAGAAATGGGAGACAGGCTTTGAGGTTCTTGCAAAAATTGGGTCCCTCAAAGGACTACCCCCTTAGAAACAAGCAGCATTGAAATTTTACAACTCTTGTCAGAGGTACTGACATGAAAACTCGTCAGCTTAGGCCTTGATTTGGTCTGAAAAATGGGATCTCCCCTGAGAACTCATAAACACAAGCAGCTCTTATTCTGGTTTAGAGTTTAAATTTATACTACCTGTTATGAGCTGAATTATGTGCCCCCCAATCATATGTTGAAGCCCTAACTCCAGTACCACAGAATGGGACTGTATTTGAATATAGACCTTTAAGGGGCGATTAAGTTAAAATGAGGCCCTTAGGGGAAACCCTAATCCAACATCAATGGTGTCCTTATAAGAAGAGGAGACTGGGACATACAACAGGGCTGTGTATACACAGAAAAGAAAAGACATCATGAACACACAGAGAAAAGGTGGATGTCTTAGTTTCTCAGTGATGCTAGAGCAACACAACAGACTGAGTAATTTATTTTTTATGCCTTTATTTTATTTATTTTTTTAGGTGGTGCTAAGTATTGAACCCAGTGCCTCACACATGCTAGGCAAATGCTCTATCACTGAGCTATAACCTCAGCCCCAGACTGAGTAATTTATAAACAACAGAAGTTAATTTCTCAGGGGTCTGGAAGGTAGAGGTCCAAAATCAAGGCGCCAGCATGTGTGGTGTCTGGTGAGGGCCCAGAGTCTACTTCCAAGATGGCGTCTTGAGCAGTGCTTCCTCTGGAAGGCATGAATGCTGTGTCCTCGTGTGGTGAAAGAGCAGAAGAGAACAAACTCTCTCCCTAAACCCTGTGAAGGCTCTATCTTCATGGCTCAATCACCTCCTGAAGGCCCCACCTCTTAATACAATTACACTGGTGATTAAATTTCAACCTATGAATTTTGGGGAACACATGCAGACCATAGTCTAAGTGGTCATCTGCAAGCCAAGGAGAGCCTCAGGAGAAACCAACCCCTGCATAGTTTGAATATGTTTTTCTTTTTTTTTCCTCTTTCAATGCTGGGAATTGAATCCAGGGTTTCATGCATGCTAAGCATGTGCTCTACGACTGAGTTATACTCCCAGTCCCACCTTGATTTTGAACTTCCAGCCTCCAGAACTGTTGGAAAAAATCAATGTCTGTTATGTAAACCACCCAGTCTATGGCACTTTGTAGCAGTCCTAGCAAATTAATGCTCTACCCACGTGTCCCAGGAAAACCCAAAGAAAAATATTAATATTTTTAAGCACCTATGGCAGGTAGACTCCTTTTGGAATGAATCATCTGAGGAAAAGTCACCCTCACCCCAACATTCTAGGGTTTACCACAGATGAAGAACAGCCATACATGAACACATCATAAAACAGAAACCCCAAACAATTGGGACTTCAGTAAAGAGAAGCTTATTTCTTCTCTCACTAAAAGTAGGGGGACTGGGTGCGGTGGCGCACGCCTGTAATCCCAGCACTTGGGAGGCCGAGGCAGGAAGATCGCGAGTTCAAAGCCAGCCTTAGCAATGGCTAAGGCACTTAGCAACTCAGTGAGACCCTGTCTCTAATAAAATACAAAATGGCTGGGGATGTGGCCCAGTGGTCGAGTGCCCCTGAGTTCCATCCCCGGTACCACAAAAATAAATAAATTAATTAAATAAAATAAAATTAGGGGGTAAGTTGCCATCTATGGCTTGTGCTGGGGCTCCAACTCTCTTAGGGCCTCCAGGTTTTTTATTCTCTATCAGACTGATTGGGATGGGCATAAGAGACGTTGGGAGAAGAAGAATGGATGACATTCCTATAGGCCTGCTAGAAATTTTGTTATAAAGGGAAGCAGAAAAAATGGGTCAGTACCTGAAAAGAAAAGTTTGATTTTAAGCAGAACCCATCCATATGTGGAGGAATAGACCAGTTGAAAGAGGAATGAAGACTGATGAAGAGTAGGTGGAGAGATTCCCTGAGTGGGTGAGAGGGAGAGAGATGTGGTACTGGATCTGACTAGGAAGGAGGGCCTCAGAGAAGCAAAAGAGGCCCCAGCTTTGGAAGTGAGACCAACAGGAAATTGAACAGGAGCTTGCTTCACATAAGCCTCAGGGGTTCTCTCTGGTCCAGTTTCTCCCAGGGACTGTGAGGAGCCTTGGTAATGTGTTCCAATGGCTTTGTAAATCTTTCCCAAGGTGTTTTTGTTGTAACCGATTCACCTTAAGACTGCTGTATCTTTGCACCGGAAGTCCAGTCTGCAATACTCCCCTATATTTAGGGAGCATTGGAGTGAGTCAGGGACTAGAGTAAAGAGGGATTTTAGTGGGGGTACAAGAGTTTTCCAGAGATCCGGAACCAACCAAATAGGTATATGTGATATGTATGCATGTGCCTGTGTATGAGAGAGAAATTTAGCCCCAAATCTGCAGGGTTGACCAGCAGGCTGGAAAGCTAGGGAAAAGCTGTGAAGCAAGTCTGAAGGCTATTTGCAGAATTTCTTGAATAAGGGAAGGCAATCTTTGTTCCATTAAGGTCTTCCACTGATTGGATGAGGCCCATCCCCATTAGGGAAGGCAATCTGCTTTACCAAAGTACACCTATTTAAATGTAAATCTCATTCAAAACACCATCATAGAAATGTTCACAAAAATGTTTGATCAAATATCTGGGCTCTGTGACCCAGCCAAGTTGGCACGTAAAATTAGCCATTGCAAACAGGATGTGTTTTTGTATACTGGGAAGATTTGAGTTTGTGTTTAAGTGAATGATAGCTGATTGTAGGAATTGCTTCAGAGAACATTCTTGCCTAGTGCATTCCTCAGTGGGTCAGGAAGGAGGCCTGGGGATGTGCAGTCAGAGGTCAGGATGCATCTATGACCCATGCTGCCTAGAAGCAAAAGCAGAAAATCTAGATTTGAAATAAACAGAGGAAGTCTGAAAAGGTCTTCCAGATCTGACTGTTCATATATAAAAAATCTGGATGAAGTCTGCCTCAATTTGCCAACAGTCCTAAAAATGTACAATGGTGCTACCATTTATTCTTTGTGAAGTAGGGAGACTCTCCTATGCCATTAACAATAAAAATTACATTCCTATTCATCAAGACTGAATTATCAGTCTATTGTTTTGTTACCACAAAACAAAAACCTCTCATCTGAAAAGGTGATTGAGGAATTTGCAGCCCCCAGATTGTGGAAAGTACCATTATACAGAAGCATACATTAATAACAAGCATTTTTTTTTTTTTTTTTTTTTTTTTTTTTTTTTTTTTTTGTGGTACCGGGGATTGAACTCAGGGGCACTCGTCCACTGGGTCACATCCCCAGCCCTTTTTTGTATTTTATTTAGAGACAGGGTCTCACTGAGTTGCTAAGTGCCTTGCCACTGGTGAGGCTGGCTTTGAACTCGCGATCCTCCTGCCTCAGCCTCCCAAAGTGCTGGGATTACAGGCGTGCGCCACCGCGCCCGGCTATTAACAAGCATTTTTTAAAAAACATATTTTCCTTTAGTTGTAGGTGGACACAATATCTTTACTTTTTTATTTATTTGGTGCTAAGGATCGAACCCAGGGCCTCACACATGCAAGATGAGCACCGCTGAGCCATAGCCCCAGCCCCAATAACAAGCTTTTTATAATGTGTGATTTGTGATGATGCCTTCACCCATGTTACATGACTCACTTTTGACCTGACTTTGTACTTGTAACTGGGTATTTTTTTCAGGGCACACCAAATTGCAGGAGGGGAGTATGTATGGGCCCCCCCAAACCAGCATCCACCCCTGCATAGGGCAGAGAAGAAGGAGCCAATGAGGAAGAAAAGAAACCAGCCAGACTCAGAAGCCAGAGAGGAGCGTTTAGAGGAGCGGCGCGCTGGGTCAGGAGCGCCGGGCATTGATGCCTTGCAGATCTCCTCAGAGACAGTGCTGTCAAAATCTCACCTCTGGGCTTTAAACGCTTTCAGGGAGTTGTAAACAGCTCCATTTCACAAAAACTTAGGAGTTTATAAGCTGCCCATCTGCACGGGAATCATTAGGGATGAAGTTACCAGATTTAGGATGTGCAGTTAAACTTGAACTTCACATTAACAGTAAATCGTTTTTAGTATGAGTAGGTTGCATGCAACATTGCATCTTGCCTGGCAACATGACTTTGGGAGCCTATTAAAAGTACATTTTAGCAGGTTACCTAGGGGATTCGTATGTATGTTAAAGTAGGTGAACACACTGTGGACTCCGGAAAGTGTTCTTGAAAGTATTTAGGTCAAAAGAATTCTGCGAACTATGAAAATCAGCCTCGCCAAATTTATTTCCAATCCTTGTCCACAAACTGGTTGCATACTCTTTATTACCAGGATGCCAAAATGTTTCAATTAGGGGTTCTTTTATCCCCCAGGGAAGAGCAACATACTAGATTACAGCAAGTTCCTGATGAGCCCCTGTTGTAAGTAATTGTTCCTGAAAGATACTGACTCAACAGAGTCAATTGGTCCTCATTCCTTACTCACTCTTTTTTTTTTTTTTTTTTTGTACCGGGATTGAACTCAGGGGCACTCGACCACTGGGCCACATCCCCAGCCCTTTTTTTGTATTTTATTAAGAGACAGGGTCTCATTGAGTTGCTAAGTGCCTCACCATTGCTGAGGCTGACTTTGAACTCGAGATCCTCCTGCCTTAGCCTCCCAAGTGCTGGGATTACAGGCGTGCGCCACTGCGCCCAACTCCTTACTCACTCTTTACAGCCCATCTGTGGTGGTCTTGGTGTTGTGTAAAATGAGCCCCAAATACCAACATAATGGCATCCAGGGCTGGCTTCTTGGGCATGTGACCTGAACATACACAGTTCATAAGGGCCTCATACTTGGCTTAATTCTCTGCTGCCACCATCTTGATATTCATCATAATTTTCTCTTTGAAGTTGTGTTTCCCAGCTGAAATTTGATGGGACAATGGACCATGTGAGTAGAGGAGATATACACAAATTGTGTAAACAGAGGTTCCATCTGCCCTGTCTGTGTATGGTTTACATGGTGCCCCAGCGAACCCAGTATGCGTGGGGTTCAGACTGGTTGCAACTGAATACAAAGTAAGGGTGCCGTGTCTATAACTGAGTGAAAGAAGGTCTGCTCACATTTTAAAAACACAAAAAGCAAGGAATTTGATCATGCCTTTGCTATTCATGTTACCTCTCTGTATCAGCCAACTACTTATGCAGAAAATGCTGATATGGAAAGAAAGGGAAAGACGGGGCAGTATGAAGCTTCTTTTCCTTTAGACTCTTCCTTACTCTTTGGCCAGGTAGAAAGTGGTGGTAAAATATGCTCACATCAAGAGTGCACTAAATTTGTTCTTTGCTTGTGTTTTTATTTTTCCTGTAATGCACAATTAACTTTTAAAAAATAAAAACTATTTAAAAAAAAAAAAAGAAGAAGAAGAAGACCACTAAAAATAGTCGAGTGGGTTTTGCGTGGTGTTTCCCGTGCTCTTGTTAGAATAAAATACCCATGGTAGGGGCTGGGGTTGTGGCTCAGTGGTACAGCGCTCGCCTAGCACATGCTACAGCCCGAGTTCGATCCTCAGCACCTCATAAAAGTAAAGGCATTGTGTATAACTAAAAACAAATTAACAAATATCTTTAAAAAAAATACACATGGTACATGCATAAAGAAGGAAATATAAAGCGTTCAGCTTGGTGAGTCTGTGTGGGTTAAATGCGCTGATACTTCTATTTAAAATTGGCATTGCACAATGGAAAGGCGAATGGCAGAAATCCTGCTCGTCACTTAAAATTTAATTTTTCTTTACTTGCAATGACATTCAAGAGCAAATAACAAACACCAGGACAAGGGAAGGGAGAGCATGCAGGAGAAAGCAGAAAGGTGAATGCTTTTCATTTTGGTACTTTTAATGGTGATTTCCCCCTTTCCCCCTACATTTTGAACAAGGGGTCACACATTTTCATTTTGCACTGGACCCCATAAATTATGTAGCCTGCCTTCACAGAGACAGAACCCGTCTTCTCAGAGACCACAACACAGTTGTTTTATGTGCAATTAGGGCAGTGGGGGAGGGAGGGAGATCTTGAAGTGCAGTGGGTGTTATTTTAAGAAGGGCGGAGCTGGTCATGGTTTTGTGAAGGAATGCACTTCAAAAAATAAGTATGAAGATGAAAGCGTGGGGAAACCAGGCTTTCACAGTGCTCTGTCTCAGCCTTCTCCAATCCAAAGGAAGGAAGATATCCCAGCCAAAGAAACTAAAAAGGGGAGAAGGGAAGCCCAAGATAGATGAAGTTCCTTTTTCAGTGAATATGATTATGACACACATAGAGTTAAAAGAATTTTTAATGAAAACAATAGACTCTATCATTGATATTGACATATGTTTTTTTATCATCGATATTGACATATATGTTTTTTATCCAAAAATCATCATAAATGTCAGCCTGAAAGACATTTAAGAGGACTTGATTTTGATTAACTGATCAATAAAATAAAAATAAACTCAATGATCATGCCTCATCTTTTTAGATTGTTTAACGTAAGCCTTTTATGGAAATATCCGTAAGCCTACAAATATCAGAAACTATAGTCCTGCACTTTTTTGGCAAATTTTTAAAGTTTTTTTTTTTTTTTTTTTTTTTTTTTGAAAGGTTCTTTGAAAGAACATCAAAGTGTTTTGGACTGGTGACTTTCAAGGGTTTTCCCCTCCTCCCTCTTCTTTTTGGAATCCTAAATATGTCCTTACATAGAAAACTGGGATTCCCAAGAGAGAAAATTAGAATTAACAGTGAGGATTCCTGGATTTTTCTGAAACACTACTCTAATCTATCAGTTAAGATAACCAGGTGACACTAACAAAGGTAATCCAAGGTGTCAGTTTGTTGCAACCTGAAGCATGTTGAATCAAGGCCATTTGTCAGGGAGGAAGATCGCAAATGCACGCAACCTCACGTTTTAAAGGAATATGCAGCCAAATTCCCCAAGCAACATCTGGACTGTACTTAACTCTTACTTTTATTTATCTTGCATGACATTTTGTTAAGAAATAGATGATGCTTTTTAATGTACTGTTGACCAGCAAATTAATTTATTGATTATCTATCTCTATGTCCTGAAATACATAAAGGAATCTTACACAGTGACATTGATCAATCACCTACTTCATTTTGTGGAATTTATGTGAATTATCTACTTTTAATATAATGAAGTGGGTCCCAGTATTATCCTGCTTTACAGATGAAGGCAGCAAGGATTAGAGGTTGAATAATTCCTCCAAAATCATGAAACTTATGAGAAGGAGAATTCAAAACCCAGTGCTTTGGTATAGTCCATTGAATTTAACTTAGTGTACTAAAATAACCCCATGCATTTAGCTACTGTGTGGAGATTAAGATTAGAGAGGGGCTTCTGCATGAATCTCTTCTTCCTCTCTAACAGATGACTATGCTTGAGTATCTTTAAGGCAAAAGGGAAATTCAGCAAGATATGCATGTCCAAGGTCATTTACTTCTGCTTAGGGTTTTTATACTTCAGCTAAAACCATGGGCAAGACTAAAAATGGAACATAATTTCCATTTGCTATCCTGTGTCTCTAGAAGTGGTCTGATAATACCTGATGTTTCAGATGTTCTCAGAAAATACAAATGAGTAATCTTAGTATGAGTCCTTCTATAATTTTAGAATAATTATTTAATTAGATGATCCAGGAACACTTAGTATTAAGGACGTATTGATCTTTGTGAGTTGGCCATATTCCTACAGGGTAAAATTGCCAGGCTAAACTGATTTTTAAAGGGCTGCTAGAGTGATAATGGGAATGTGCTGCCAAACTTGACTAAGTACTTCGAAAATCCTATAGCTTGTGGCAAAGATGCTGAAACACAGACTGATAATGCCTCCTGTGTATTATTTTATAAAAGTTTTATTTTTGGAGCTGCCTCAATCTGGAGAGTTTTCAAGGGGCGTGCCACATGGGTTAATGCATTTGACTTTGTCTTAAGAAACTTTTCTCAAATCAGTATTTTGACAAAACAGAGAAACTGTTTATCAGGTTTTAGAGTGATAAGTATCCACTGTAGATAGCATGATTGGGTCAAGATCCTAGATGTTGTAAAATCCTTGAAGACTTGATTATTACAGAGAAGATGAAATTTAATGGGAACAAATGGGTAATTCTCTGTTTATATTTTAAAAACTGACTCATCTATGGAGAGAGCTGCATCAGTTAGGATAAGCTAGATTAAGTGGTGGTAACAAATAATCCCCCAAATTCTAGTAACTTAAGCCACCAAGTTTTATTTCCCATTTGCATTACATACCCATGGTGTACCATCTAGAACCTTTGGTTCACATTTTCCTCACTCTGGGTCCAGGCTGATGGATTCAGGCTGAAGAAAGCTGTCGTCGGAACATTGCTGTTCATGGTGACGGAGGGAAATAGCGACATCACGCATCTCGCATGAGCTTTTAAAGCTCACAGTGAATTAGCACAGTTCATTTCACATCACAATGGCCAAAGGAGTCTCATGAGCACACCCGACTCTAGAGGAACAACACATGCACTTATACCATGTGCCCAGAGGAGAGAAAACAGGCCCAACCAGCATCACAGGTTAGATTCAGCACAACAGCTGCTCATGTGAAAAACAGTGAGAGAGATTTTGTTGGTGCTAAAGCAGCACAGACCAAGAAGGACTTGGTCGGTGACAAAGCTAATGCAGTCTTAGAGTACACTGATTGCAGGGTCTGTGGCAGGCTGAGTAAAGACACCCAAGTTCCAATCCCCATAGAGTGTTACCTTCTATGGCAAAGGAGACTTTGCATCTGTGATTACCTTCAGGAATTCAGATGGGGAGAGTATCCTGGATTATCCAAGTGGGCCTTGAATATATAATCTCAAGTGTCCTTATATAGAAGGAAGATAAAGGGAAATCGGAGCAGTGTGCTTTGAAGATGAAGGAAGCATCAGCCCTGCTGACACCTTGGTTTTAGTCCTTGTAAGGCTCATTTCACACTCCTAACTTTCAGACGTAGAAGATGAAAAATTCATGCTGTTTTAAGTCATTAGCTTTGTGGTGATTTTTTTTGCAGCACCAACAGGAGACTAACACAGTGTCTAAAGCAAGAGTTGTTTTGTTTCCAGGTAAAACAAGCAGAATAATAAAGAGGCTCAGTAGCACATCACATATAGAGCCACTGAGACTGCTAGGGACGCTGACCCTGGAGAAGAGAAAAAGCAGATTTTCACATGTAGAGTTGTCTTGCGGACCTGGCTGCTTTGTGTGGACACTGAGCAGACTTGGGGCTTGTTATGAATGGCTTTGTTATAGGAATTGACACACAACACAAATGACACCTGTAGCCGGGCGCGGGTGGCGCATGCCTATAATCCCAGCACTTGGGAGGCTGAGGCAGGAGGATCGCGAGTTCAAAGCCACCTCAGCAATAGTGAGGCACTTAGCAACTCAGTGAGACCCTCTCTCTAATAAAATACAAAAACAAACAAACAAACAAAAAGGGCTGGGGATGTGGCCCAGTGGTCGAGTGCCCCTGAATTCAATTCCCAGTACCAATGGAATTTTACTCAGCAATAAAAGAGAATAAAATAATGGCATTCGCAGGTAAATGGATGAAGTTGGAGAATATAATGCTAAGTGAAGTTAGTCAATCTCAAAAATCCAAATGCCGAATGTTTTCTCTGATATAAGGAGGCTGATTTATAGTGGTGTTGGGTTGGGGTACATAGGAGGATTAGAGGAACACTAGAAAGGTCAAAAGGGGAGGGAGGGGAAGGGAGAGAGAAAGGGGAGATGGAGGGGAAAAAAAACCAAGAAGGTGGTAGAATAAGATGGATATCATTATCCTAAATGCATGATTGAGGACTTGAATAGTACAAATATATTTTGTATACAAACAGTCTTATGTAGAAAGATGCTCTATATGTGTATTATGAATAGTAATACATGCTACTATTATAAGTACAACAACTTTGAATTAAAAAATAATTTAAAAAATTTAAAAAAAGAATGACACCTGTTCAATGCTAGAACAGGCTGTTGGTACCACTGTAGGTCAGCACAAAGAGGCTGGGTCATCGCAAGTCAAGGGTATTGTCAGAGAGAATCCTGCATTGGGTGGAAATTCAAATATATAACTTCTCAGTCCCCTTTCTTTGTGTCCAGTAGCTAGTCCTGACAGCTAACTTGATGAGGGACCGTAGAATGGTTCACAGGAGTGGAGCACTGGGAGCTCTGCTAAAAGGGGATTTATTATTGACCCACCAGTTGGTAAAAGTGCATGTCAAAGGCAACAGGTGTATTCAGGTTAGACAGGGCCAATGCAAATGTCTGGAGACAGGAGGCTTCCAGTTAGAACCCTGAGAAGGGGAGACTGCACATTAGAAGACCCCGAGAAGGGTGCGAATGAGACTTTGCTCAGAGGTAAACTGAAGCTGAAATGGTCAGAAGAGGGGGGATCGGGACATTCTGAATGAGCCTGTGAATGCCCACTCAGGGGCTCTTAGCCACTGAGCCATATCATTAGCCTTTTCTATCTTTTATTTAAAGACAGGTTCTCACTGAGTTGCTTAGTGCCTCCCTAAGTCGCTGAGGCTGGCTTTGAACTTGCAATCCTCCTGCCTCAGCCTCCTAAGCCTCTGAGATTACAGGCGTGTGCCACCATACGTGGGTCCCACATGTATTTTTAAATCCCATAGTCAACTCTGCAGCCTAGAGGTCAGAGCTAGATTTCATAGGGACCTAGCAATGTGTCTTTCTTCCTTCCTCTTATCTCTTCTGAGTCTCCTCCAGGCACTCATCCAGATCAGATGTCTGTGGGTACCACCTGCATCAGAACCACATAGGGGGCTGGTCAACAGTGCCAGCATCACAGAGGTGGGGCCTGAGGATCTCAATTCATAGCCAGCTCCTCATAGGATCCTTTGCTTTTTAAAGTATACATTAAATACCAACATTCTTCAAAATTCTCCCCTTGTGATTTTTTTTTTCCTTTTGCAGTCTAATTGGCACACCATCTGGCATGCAGTGGATAGAAAAATATTTCTGTCAATAATGAAGAATCTTTTCCAAAGCTACAGCTTCAACTCTTGCCTGTTTGTTGGTGAGGTCTCCCTAAAAAAGGTCTTCAGGCCACATCTCTTCTGAGCCATGTGGCAAAACCCAGCTGCCGATTGCTCGGGAGGTACCCCAAACTTAGCAATGCAATGCAAAACTGAGCTCATTATCTTTCTTTCATAATTCTCTTCTCTCTTGCAAATGCATTCCTTCTTCCATTTCCTCTTAATTTGTGCTGTCATCATTTATCCTGTTTCAAGAAAATAAATTGAATTCTTTTATTCAACCCCTTCCCCCTTGGGTACTCATGACCTCAGATCCCATTGTCACAATATCATCTGGTTCTGCCCTTGTCCTTCATTCTCTGATGCAAATATCTTAGTTCAAATTTCTATCTTTTGTTGCCAGAAAAACTGCAGGAGCTGCACGAGGATTCCTTCGGCTACCAATCTCCTCCCGCCCTGGCCATTTCGTCAACTGCTATAAAAATTAATGACCTAGTCCATCAGCTCTCTGACTCCCTCCCCTTTTTGATAAGATAACTTCCAGATTCTTTGGATGCTGAGAATAAACCCTTCACAGTTTGTTTTCAGTCCTTGTCTCCTATTGCATCTTGCCCAAGCACACGAGTAATTTATGATCCAGTCACCATGAGCATGTCATCGTTCTAGTCCATGCAGCCCTTTGACACCTCCCTGTCTCTGACCATGCTGGGTCCTTTGCCTTCATTACTCACCCCTCCTCTGCCTGGTACTTTATTATCAGTTCACATGACATCTCCCCTGCATACATTTTGGCCATGATCTGCAGATCTTCTGTAGCCTTCTGTGTCCTCCAACATCAGTTCATGCATCTAGTATAGAAAATATGGCATGGAATAGAAATAATCTACATACCTTAACCTTTCCTAAAACTCTGTGTATCTAATTATTGCTAGAAGCAATGTGAGAAAATTTTCTAAGTTAAATCTTATTCTTAAGAGTTTTGCATTGTTGGGGCTGGGGTTGTGGTTCAGTGGTAGTACACTTGCCTAATGAGGCACTGGGTTCAATCCTGGCACTACATAAAAATAAACAAATAAAATATAGGTATTGTGACCACCTACAACTAAAAAAATATTAAGAAAAGGTTCATTGACAACTAAAAAAAATTTTAAAGTGTTTTGCATTGTAAACAGGCCAAACTATGAAGTATTACAATGGATGCTGTATAGTCAACAATTAAATGTAACTAGATTCAATATGGCACAAACCTGCATCTTCCATAAGTAATTCTGCTGCCTGGACTTTCTCACTCTTCTGAAAGTCACTTCTTCCCAGACCCGGAGCTCTGTTCCTTCATTACTATCTCAATGTCCACTGGGAGGTCATGACTACTCTGGATTAAATGTTTTTCTCCCCATCTCCACCACCCAAATTTATATGTTGAAATCCTAATCTCCAATGTGATGGTATTATAAGGTGAGGTTTGGGGGACGTAATATGGTCATGAGGGTGAAGCCCATGAACTAACCCAACAACCAGAACCCAACAACCAAAGCACCTTGATCTTGGACTTCCAGTCCCCAGAGCTATGAGAAATCTCTGTTGTTTGTAGTCCATGGAATTCTGTTGTAGCAGCCCAAGCTGATAGAGGCAAGAGTTGATGACAGAAATCAAGGGAAAAGAAACTTCTGCTGGGTATTACAAAGTACAGCCACTAGTCCAGTGGTGATTTAGGAACCTCCTGGTCTTAGGAAAGATGGAGGAATGGATTCAAAGCAGTTTTTTTTTTTTCCCCCCTCTTGCCTGTTTTCTTGAGGAATGCATGAAAAAAAAATTCTCTCTCTCTCTCTCTCTCTCTCTCTCTCTCTCTCTCTCTCTCTCACACACACACACACACACACACACACACACACACACACAGAGGCTGCCAGCAGCCAAACATGGAAAAAGGTAGAATCTCATGCCAGTTCCTTCATGATGGGATTGGAGGCCAAGAAGAGGAACAGAAGACTCTGCTAAGGTTTTGTATGGCCACCAAGAATGCTCATCAACCTCTCCAGTTCAGAGAGAAGGGAAAGATAAGGAAAAAGTCACAGGAACTAGGGTCCTACCTCACCACTCTGGATTTTAGCACAGAACAAAGGATACATCAGGTGTTTCCATTTTCTAAGGTTCATCACTGATGGGTGTAGGTGAGCCTCACCCTACAGAAATCTCCTTGAACTTAGCCACACCCTCAAATGGGCACAGTGAACCTTGGCAGGGAACATTTAACATGAACTCAGAGTAGAGCCCAGGTGGACCAGTCCCACCTGAGCTCTCCTTTCTTTTCTCAGCTCCCTAGTATAATGCTGAGGCCTCAGGCAGTAGCTCCAAGGGAATAAAGAACAAATCTCAGGAAAGCAGGAAGGTGGTTTCAGAGAATTTACCCTCAATGAATGGAGAAAATGGAAAACTTTGAGCAGAGTTGTCTACGTTGGTCATTAACAAAATGTTAAGGCATGGGAAGGTAACCAGGAAAGAGTTCTTCAGCAGAAAAGGGAAGAAGCAGAACATGGAAAAGACAGGTGGGTATTGATTAGGGTAAAAAAGCAACCCAGAAACAGGAAAATGCCCCAGTGGGTTTGTGCTATTGGTTACATTGACCCAGTACCCAGTACATGCCAGGCACTAGCACACGCTCTTTTCACGCTATGTTCTTGCACATGCTGTGAAGTAAGTATTCTTATTATCGTAATTTTGTAGATTAGCTGAGGTTAAATACTCACAGACAGCAGATGCATAGTCCAGCCTTTGAGGCCTGCTTTGGAACATCTTCCTATGCTGCTTTAGAATCATTTATGATGATAGAGCAAGTTGGTAAAAAAAAAAAAAAAAAAAATGTGATAAGCAACAATTGAATAAAATGAGACGACAGCAATGATAAGACAACTGAGGGCCAACTCACACATCTCAACATAGGTAAATAGAATATGAATTGTATGTGAATGAAGAGATGGAACTAAAGACCAAATTTGTGGTCTGGATGTTTAGCTCAGAGGTAGTTTGACTAGCAACATCCAAGGCACTAGATTTGATTCCCAGGAATCCCTGTCCCCCCCACCCCACATTAGTAGCATAGAGGAAAGGCTTATAATAACCACCTTAAATACAGAGGGAAAAGACAGCGTGAAAATCAATGAGGAGGAGGTAAGACACAGAGGGAAGACTAAGAATGGCTATTACAATGCCTCACATGCCTGGGGCCCTGGGTCCAATCCCTAGTTCTGCAGAAAAAAAAAAAAAATATTTTCTGAATCTAGTGTGCATTCGGGAAAAGAGATCAGGTCCCTATGCAAATCTTGGGAGGGGAGGTTTTGCTAGTATTTCCTTTGTTTCCTTTGAACTGCTTTTTCTTCTGTTCAAATCTTGTAAAAATACCTTATTATTATCATCTAATTAATTTGAATACTCATGTTAGCCCACATAGCCCTTTCAATACTATTTGATATTTCAATGAATCCATGTCTAGGATTGTCTGGGATGAGGACCACCTTAATGTTAATATGCTGTAAAGTAAGTGTTTTGGGGTGTGTTGGATGATTTGACATTTCAACCTTTGCATTTTTCTTCATTACTTAAATGTTTTATAATGAGTGCATGCTTTTAAAAAAGAAAACAATAAAGTCACTCTCATTTAAGAGAAAGAAGCCAATAAAAAACTTAATCTTGAGAAAGCCCTCCTTGGCTTTTCCTGAGGGTCCAGTAGAGAAAGGATGCTGGCTTGCAGATGGGTGTGCTAAATACCTGATCTGATCGAGGCACCGTGCCTGCTTGTATCAACACACCACACTGTGCCCCATACATATATGTACAATCATCATGTGTCAATTAAAAATAATGTCAATCTTTAAAAAAATAAAATAAAAAGCCCACTCTCCAGCGGACTAAAATACAAGTCACTGTGCAAGTCAAAGAGCAACCAGACAGGTGCCGTGAGGTGTCCAGGGACCTCGCGACCTCCTTTGCAGACCTGGGAGACTGGAAGTGAGAACAGGTGACAAGGGAAGGAAATACTTTCACAGTTTTTGAAAGCATGAGGACATTTAGGAAGGGAGCTACAGTTTTCACACTCTTGTAGTTGTTTTTCAGTTTCCTCCTCAACCCCAGAAAGAGCGGGAGGGACCAATCCTCCTAAATGGTTTCATTGCCAAATTAAGAATTCCTGGTGCGAGCGAGTTTAACTCCATCGCTTTCTCTGGAGCCCCAGCTGTCCTGGTTCAGTTCCGAAGCTCACACTGCTTTCCGGCTTGAGAGGCAGTAATACTCCAGGCATCAAAACATCACAGGGAGCCAGGCACAGTGGTGCACGCCTGTAATCCCAGCACTTGGGAGGCTGAGGCAGGAGGATCGCGAGTTCAAAGCCAGCCTCAGCAATGGTGAGGCACTTAGCAACTCAGTGAGACCCTGTTTCTAAATAAAATACAAAAAAAGGCTGGGGATATGGCCCAGTGGTCAAGTGCCCCTGAGTTCAATCCCTGGTACCAAGAAACAAACAAACAAACATCACAGAGACCTGTATTTGATTCTGGCCACATGAGGCTTAGATGACAAAGGCATTTACATACAAGAAAATGCTAATGTGACTGCTTAAGACCAAATCCTCTTAATGGATGATACAACCCTAATACTTTTGACGGTAGGACACACAATATTTGTGTTATTTCATAAAATCTGCAAAATGGATGCATGGTATTTATATATCCAGGAAAAATATGATTTAAAATTAAATCAAGAGCTTTTGCACAGGAGTTTAAAAGTATCTATATTCCCTGATCCCTTACCAGGAGCAAAATAACAACTGAATTAATTTCTCCTTTAAAAGTTATTTCCTTAATAACCAGGAAAGCAACTGGTTAAAAAGGACATTTAGAACAAATGAAAGGAAATAACTTCTTCATGCAGCGTGTGGTCAGCTAGAGGAATTTGCTGTCACAGAAGGTCAAATGGTGACATGTAGTCCTTGGACGGCTTGCAAGGCCAGTGAAATGAAGGCACGGAGGCGGTCACTTAGAGTGGCAGACTGGAGCTGCCCTAATGACCAGCTATGAAGGGAAGGAGGGAAGGAGAGCTTCAGTTTCAGGATGAAGAAAAGATTCAGCTTGAACTAGTAACAGAAACATGCCCTCAACCTTGATTTGGATATTCACTTCAAAATCCTACTGACAGATTGCTCTTTAAAATTGAAGCTACTTTCGTTTTAATGCCACATTTGACCTTTGGTCTGATCAGTGGACTCACTCTAATTGGCCATGCGGCTGTCATTGTTATTCATATGAGCACTTGGGCATTTCTTGGATTTAAGGCTCTGAGCCAGGCACTAGCAACCCAAAAGCAAATCAAAAGGAAAGAGCTCAGTTTACTTAGCAAACCAAATATGTGAAGAAAAAAAAAAATTAGACAAGCCGTTAATAGGAAAGGATGAAGGGCCAGAAGACCATGGAAGAAGTTCATTCTGCTGAGTTGAGGATCAGCAAAAGTATTTTCTGAAACTTCCTTAAAGTAAGAATCATCCTTGAACACTTGCTGGATGGACAGATTCCTTAGCTCCTGCTCAGACTTAAGGAGGAGATCCAGGGGAGAGACGGGACATCTGTGAATTTGACAAGTGCCTTGGGGGATTATTACCCTGGGGGTGATTTGGGACACCTGGGTAGGTAAGAGTTTGTAGCAGGAAATGGTACAAACTCTGGGTAAAGAAGCACTTCCCAAACTTCTATGAGTCCGCGAATCACCTGGATACGTGAAAACACAGATTGTGCGTCAGTAGTTGAGTTGGACCCGGGATGCCACCTGTAACCAGCTCCTAGTTATGCCAAAGCCGTTGGTCAGACAGCAGGCTGAGTAGCAAGCCCATACCTCTGAGAAAGGGCTTCTCGGGGCTTTTGTTATGAAGAACAGCTGCTTAATCTGCCAGGTGATCCTCAGTGATGCAGACCCTCTTCCCTCTGCAGTCTCTTCTTTGGCCATTCCCAACCTGCCTCAGGTTCTGACAAACTCTGTGGCATTTTGTAGACAGACACGTGTCTTCTACTTGCCCTCTTTGTCTGTGTTCGGGAAACTAACATCTGGTTCCAGATTCAGGTTCCTGTATGTTCTTTAGTCCCAACCTTAACCGGGATTTCCTCCAGGAAAACATGCCCTGACCCCAAACCCAGGTTAGGCCCCTCTCCTGGGTGTTCTGACAACACCTTCAACTCTCCCTGCCATGATGAATGCAGAATTGCGTGTTTGCTTGTCTGCCTCTTTCCCTGCCCTCTGTGGTCTTTTCCCTAGCAGCTGTGAGGAGCTGCTTCACAGACATCTTGTTCATGTACTGAACTGGATTCAATTGAAGGTGTGTGTCGAACAGTCTGGAAAACCTTTCGAAGAGCTTGGAAAACATTGGTGAGTGTAAGCTGCCTGTCGTGGCCAGCCACAAACGCCGCGGGAGGAAAACTCTCGGCAGAGTAAAGCTATTACTACTTTTACTTCTACTTTCTTAGAGAGAGCTTAGAGAGAGAAAGAAAGATTTTTCTTCTTCTTAGAAAGAGCTTAGAGAGAAAGATTAGAGATAGCTTTTTCTTCTTCTTCTTCTTAGAGCTTAGAGAGAAAGATAGAGCTTTTTCTTCTTCATCTTCTTAGAGCTTAGAGAGAAAGAGAGAGCTTGAAAGAGAGAGATTTCTTCTTTAGAGAGAGAGAGAGAGCTTAGCTTTTAGAGCTTCTTTCTTCTTTCTTCCTTCTTCTTTCTTCCTCGGGAGCCTCTGCCTGACTCTGACCAGGAATTACTTCTTCTATCTGGTTTCTCTTCTGTAACCGCTCTGCCTGCGTTCTGGCCGCTCTGATTCTTTTCTTCTTCTCCGACCCGAACTCTTCTTCCGACCGAGCGACTGCATGACTGACTGAATGAATTCATTCTTCTCCTGACTCCGACCGCTTTCACCCGGTTATATACCTTTAGCTTTGCAGGTGCCTCACGTGCATTTACAGGTGCGTCACATACATACTTATTATCAGGTGGAACTTATGGCTTCCAGCTGACCGCAATAGCCCTTCCTAATTGGGGCTCCTTCAGGTGAGGGCTCAGAGAAAAAAAAAATTGTCCAAGGTATTTTGGGGACTGGAATAACAGTGCAGTGAGTGCTGCCCATGAATTGCAGGAAAAAGGAACTAAAACACAGAAGGACATGAGGGCCCTGGTATAAGGACATGAACTTGACTGTGCAGGGGCAGTCTGTAGTGGAACTGCAGACCTCAAGTTTAACCTGTTCTGAGTCATGAAATCTTTGAGAATCTGATGAGAGCCATGGACCCTACCCTCTGAAAAATGTCCATAAAAACAAAAAGACAAAAGAATGAAAATGAAACATTGAACATGATTGCAGGGGGAGAGTTTAGAGATTCCCTGAAACCTAAGGACCCCAGGAAGAGAACTTGGACATCAGAGGAAACTGTGCAGCAGAGGATGGATTAAATGGAGCCCTTGGGCTGTTGTTAAAATAAAGCTGTTGGAACAACCACCCCTGTTCATTTATGTATTGTCTATGGTTCCTTTCAAGCTTCAAATGCAAAGCTGAATAGTTGTGGCAGAGACCTTCTGGTCTGTAAAGCCTGAAATGTTTCCTAACTGGCCATGTGCAGAAAAGACTTGCTGACCTCTGGTTAATGTGTCAGAGCATGGCCAGGGGAGGCTCCGGGCTGTGCAGGTCCGGAGGGCTTTCTGCATGATATTCTATGCCTCTTTCAAAAACAAACAAACAAAAAAAAGACTTTGTACATTTTAAACTGCATTTGCTTTTCCAGTTTAAAAACCAGTAAATCAAGCCTAAAACAAACCAACAAAGCCCAGAAAAGCCTCATGCAGGGCCATTTTAAATTATAAACCCTAGAAATTTAGAATTAACTGAATCTTTTAAAGTTTTTGCTTCAATCTGGGTTTGGGGACTAAAAGGTCTAGAATCTAGCTCTTCCCCACTATTCCCAACAAAGGGTGGTTAGCAGCAAAGAGAAGTGCAGGTTGTGTCAGATGCAGGGGTCTAGGGAGAAGCTTCCATGTGATGTAAAGTTACTACTTAGCTGCAAAGGGCCTCTGTTTCCTCTCTCTTTTTAAAAAAAAAAAAAAATTTTTTTTTTTTCTTTAGTTGTAGCTGGACACAGTACACTTATTTGCCTTATTTATTTTTATGTGGTGCTGAGGATTGAACCTAGTGCTTCAGGCGTGCCTATAAGGCACTCTACCACTGAGCCACAACCTAGTCCTTTTTCCCTCTTTTTAGCGTACAAGAAGAGGTGCTCATTTTCACCAGCGCTGGTGTGAAAATAAATGATATATTGCTGGCCAGCAGATAGTTCTTGAGAAAAGTTAGTCATTAACAATGTTGGTGTCTGAAAGAAGTCACAGTGCTGGTGTCTGACACATCACATTCCTACTGTGATCATGCAGCCAAGATCCCCCTTAAAAGGTCCTCCTGTCATGTAATCCGGGATGTGTAGTAAATCCAGCCCATTGCACAGAGACTGCATATATTGGATTCTGTAGAAAAGCTTGTCTAATGATTAGATGAATAAGTGATGAGTGCTGAAGGTTTTTTCCTAAGTTTGAAAAGGTGGAGATGTCTTTCAATGAATTCTATGAGGATTCCATTTTGTCAGATTTAGAAATACAGCCCGGGGCTGGGGGTGTGGTCCAGCGGTAGAACACTTGCCTAGCGTGGCCCTGGGTTCCATCTCCAGCACTGCTGGAAAAATGAATAAAAATACAATCCATGGGATTTGGGGGTGATCGCAACAGAAGCATTTCTGAACTAGATTATACTGAGGTGAGAAGCAAGCTATGCAAAGGATAACCAACTTCCAAGCCTTCAAGGAAAAGGAAAAAAAGACCTCATTGAAGAGTGAGGCGGGAACGGCCCACAAGGAAATTCTCCATTTTCATTTACCTGACATCCTGCCCTTTTACATCCTCTCTTCAGTCACAATTCATTTCGTTCCCATAAGAAATATTTAAAGAACCCTTTGTAACAACTCCGCAGTTGCAGCTTGGAATACAATCTATCCCTTAAATCCTTCATAGGGCCCTTTTGTTTTCTGCCAGCTCATAATCTCTCAGCATGGATGTTGAAACAATTTATGGGATATGCTTGCATTTCCTCTTTTCTTGTTTCTCTTAGACCCTTTATCCCAAGTTCCCAAGCACTTAGACATATTAACTCTTCTTAGAGCATTTTTTAATGGCACCAAAGTAGTGAGAGAACAAATGGAATTATTTTAGGACAGGGTGTAGGGAAAGAGAAAGACAGAATGTGTAAGGGATGGTTGATGTGCTTTCTAAAAAATTCACTCCCTGTCTTTACGGATACATTGCATATAGTTGGGAGGTGGGGAAGCATTCATATTTAAGAGTTACAAGAAGGTACGAATCTGCTAGATCACAATGGCAAGAAAGGACCTGAATTGCAAAATGCAGACTGACCCATTAAAGAAAGAACAAAGTCCCGTGGGAATCCAATGCACAAGTCTGGGAGTCCAAGTTTGGCCTCTTTCAAAAACAGAAAAAGAGACTTTGTACATTTTAAACTAGTGGTGTCTTTTGCCCATCAGAATGGTTTTCCTGGGAAACTTGGGAGTCATTCTTCTCTGTGTCCAGAGAAAGCATGAGCCAACCTGACTGCATTCCCAGCACCACCTTGTATTGGGCTACCTGTCATCTCTGCTTTTACCAGTAGGAAAGAAAAAGACAGAACAGAAAATAAAATTTTTTTGCCCTCTCTAAGTAAACGTGTGTGTGTTTCCTTCAAAGAGAAGATCTGTGAAGCTTAATTTGTTTATCTCTGTAAAGCGCTTTGATATTTTGAGAAGGAAAATAATGATCCAGAAATGAGCTTAATCTGGCCTAGAGTGGAATTATTTAAAATAATGTCATCGAGGTTCAGGATTAATACTTTTTCCTTCTCTTTGGAGACATGTCTTTTTAGAAAGCATGGACAACCACCAGCTAGAGAGCAGGTCTATGTTCAGCTTTCTCTTAAGATTTACTTTAAAGAAAACTCCTTAGGAAACAGGATCAGCACAGATCTAGCCCAGGCTACAATGTAACAAAAAAAGTGTATTCATTCCACATAGGTTTGGTTTTTGGAAGTCATCCGTCACTTAAAAACCCGTGAAGCTGACAAAATTTAAGAAAACTTAAAAGTGGCAATTAATTTCATGTTATTCCTGGAAGAAAAGCATTTGAGAAATTGTGTGGGGCCTGTGGTTGGAGTCTTCTGGATGAAACAGAAGACTAAATGTTTAAAAACAAAACAAAAAGATGAGGGGGTAGACATGTGCCACAGGAGTAACCAATTTTTATTTTTATTTTTGGTACCAGGGATTGAACTCAGGGCACTCAACCACTGAGCCACATCCCCAGCCCTTTTCTGTATTTTATTAGGGACAGGGTCTCATTGAGTTGCTGAGTGCCTCGCCATTGCTGAGGCTGGCTTTGAACTCGCAATCCTCCTGCCTCAGCCTCCCAAGTGCTGGGATTACAGGTGTGTGCCACCGCGCCCGGCAAATTTTTATCTTTCTTGTGCCAAGAAAAAAGTTTACATTATTATGAACTTCAAAAGAGGACCTTATATTCTGTGTTCTCTCATTTGTTTCTTCATTAAAAGGAGGGGGGAAGACATGGGGACTCATGAGCTTTCTTTTTGTATATTCTTTTTCCATTTCTCTCCTTAACCTCAACTCAACTGCGTCCTCTGTGGGCCTCATTTCAAATGCGAACAAAGCAAAGGATCTTATGGCCACACATAACCACAATGACTCTAACAGTTGGTGGAGGGGGAGTCAAGCCTTCTGGAATGAGTTTTGCCTGTCAACCTCAGTAAAGGCTGGGGCTTTGTTGAACTCTCTGACTAATACGGGGTGTGGTGCTGAAACACAGCAAGGGATGGCAGAAATAACCTGACACCTTAAGGCTGTCCACTTGCAGGATTACCTGGGATGCACGGTGAAATGAGCTGTGTTATGAGAGAAAGAAACAGGAAATTGTTCCTCGTCCTTGGATAACATATAATACCATTACCTTGATAAAGCATCTATGTTTCTGATTATAGAATATTATAATATCTGTCCTAGTAGTTGGATAGATCTGCAAGGCACCTGTGTGGTATGGCCTTTTTTCTGTATGAAGTGATTTTTTTTCCCCTTTAAAACTTTGTAATTATAAAAATTAAAGTTGCTGAGGGTCTCATAAGTTGCTGAGTCTGGTCTTGAACTTGCAATCCTCTTGCCTCAGCTTCCTCTGTTGCTGGGACTATAGCATACATCGTGGCACCCGGTCCTACGTATGAAGTGATTTTATTCTCAGCTGTGGCATTTCCCAGAAGTCTCCTTGCTTGGATTTTGTGTGACAGCAGAGCTGTCAGGTTGCACATAGAAAGCTCTTTCTATTCCCTGAAGTGGATGAGCACCAATTTGTTCTGACTTATGAATGAGTTTTTTCCTGGAGAACTGGTAACTTTTGTTTGGCATACAGCTATTTTTTTTTAATGTCATTTTTATTTTAGGGACTTTTTCTTATGTGCTTGCTCATTTCCTGCAGCTGGGCATGATCTGTCTATTATTTCAATAAGCCAGTTTCCCCTGGTTCCCCTTAGTAAAGGGGAGCAGTGAAGGAGCCCTAATTAGGAAGGGCTGTTGTAGCTAGCTGGAAGCCATGGGTTCCACCTGATATGTATGTGACGCACCTGTAGGCACCCGCAAACCTGAAGGTATATAACCGGGTGAAAGCGGTCCGAGTTAGGAGAACGGAGAATTCAGTCAGCAGGGCAGTCACTCGGTCGGTCAGAAGAATCAGAGCGGCCAGAAAGTAGGCAGAGCGGTTACAGAAGAGAAACCAGATAGAAGAAGTAATGACTGGTCAGAGTTAGGCCGAGACTCCTGAGGAAGACAGAAGACAGAAGACAGAAGAAAGAAGAAGGAAGAAAGAAGAGAGAAGAAAGAAGCTCTAATCTTTCTCTAAAAATCTTTCTTTAATCTTTCTCTCTAAAAATCTTTCTTTCCCTCTCTAAGAAAAGCTCGCTCTAATCTTTCTCTCTAAAAATCTTTCTTTCCCTCTCTAAGCTCTAAGAAAGTAGAAGTAAAAGTAGTAAAAGCTATACTCTGCCTCCGAGAATTTTCCTCCCGTGGCGGCGCCGTGGCTGGCCGTGACAGGCAGCTTACAGAGCAGGATAGGGGGAAGTGCCCAACCCTCTGTCCCAAGCCATCTATTTCTCTTCCAACAGAATTCCATTTATTTTCCAAGAGGATTCTGTTTCTCTTCCAGTTGTCCACTGCTTTCCCCTCTCAGTCTTCTGTCTTGGAGTCCCAGGAGCAGATGCAGATTGTCCGAGTGGAAGGTCATGTCATTCTCTGATCTTGCCCTTCAAAAAGCACCAGCCAGTTCTCTCATCCCTGACCTGCTCTATCCTGAAAGCCGGAGTTGATTCTAGAAAGGCTGGCACTTCGTGAAGTAAAAACTGAAAGGAAAAGCAGGGAGACAGATTAATATGAATAAGGAGTGTCAAAGGAGCATAGAAAATGTGGGAGAGAACTATGACATTGAAGGAAAAAGAAATAAAAATGGGGAAGAAAAGGAAAAAATTTAATTTTTTTTTTTTTTTTTTTAAGAAACACAAGAAAGAAATGGTGGTTGAATGAGATGGATATCACTATCCTAAATGCATGATTAAAGATCTGAATGGTACTTATATACTTTGTATACAAGCAGTTGTATGTAAAAAGATGATATACTTGCGCATTATGAATAAGTAAATAAATAATCTAAAAATAAAAAAATTAAAAAAAAAAAAAAAAAAAAACACAAGAAAGATTCAAGAACACCCTATGGGCAAGTGTTTGTGGCCATATCCTACCCTGGGAATCACACAGATCAATTAGTCTTGTTCCCCAACCTTCAAGAAGCCAGAATTAAGAACAGAAATCATATGAGGGATTATGTGCAGAAATTTATGCCTATGATTACCCTTGTTTATAGAGATACATGCATATGAAGAGAGTTTTGAAAAGTACTTAACCTATTTTTCTTCTCTATTAAAGTGCTTCAAGTGAGTGGAATAGCTTACAAACCCAAAGTTTTAAAAATGTATGTTTTGTTCTCGTAAATCCCTTTTCTGTCTTGCAGTTTAGGTTGGGGGCTTTGTGAAGATACCCAGCCTGAGGAGCTGCCCAGGGCTTGGGAGATAATTACTGGGCTGTGTCCCCTCCCCTCCCACCAGAAGTCAGACGTGTGCTGCTAGAGAGCAGGGAGGAAGAAAGTACAGAGTTTTCTCCTCCCTTCCAAGTTGTTAATGACCTGTGCTCCCATAAATAACTGCAACAATTGATTTCTGCATGGTGAGTTGGATACTCATTGCATCTTGTTGAGCAAGATACTAGATGGAGCAGAGTTCCTTTCCCAATGACCTCTTCTCTCTTCTTAAAGGGCAGCTGTCCCTGAGCCACAAGGGCTTGTTGTTGGCCCAGATCATCAGCTCACAGCCTCTAGCAAAACACACAGTTGTTTAAGCAGGAAAGCAAAGGGGACATTTCTCCATAAAAGGCCTCAGTGTGCATTGTGGGGCAGGCAAATGTGCACAGGTCCTTTAAGTACTAAAAGTCAGAGAAAGGAAGTTTGCCCAAGGAGAGCTTGTGATATTTTTGGCACCAATTTTCTTACTACCTGCACCGCGTGCTTGTGTCTATTATGATGTTTACCATGACTTGTAAAAGAATAGCTACTATATTGGGATATGATGAACTTCTCAGCTGGAGAGAGAACTGAATCTCACAGAGAAACAACATTTGGGATTTGAGATGTTGTGTTCTTTGTGGTTACATTTTGATGTTGGGATAAGGAAGGGAAAAAACATTTCCCCAAGACAGAAGCAGCCAAGCTGTGTCCAGTCCATGGAAGGAAAACCAAAATGTTTGAAGTGAGCTTTAGAGTTGTTTGGTCTACATAGATAAAGGGCTCTAGGCTTTGTCTACCTCACTATCATTTCCTTTTATATTTTTAGTGTGGTTGCTATTTATTTCCCCTCAGGATTCTGCTTTATTTCAGCAAGATTTTGGTGGTTCTGGGTAATATATTCACCATAAAACTGTGGTGTGTTTCAATTGCTTTTCAAGACCAGTGGCTTTGGGGGGTTGTCACTGGAAAGCAGCTGGAAAGCTCCATAAAATCTCTCTCTGCCTTCAAGGGATAGTCACACTACAAATGTGATTGATTGTTTCTGGGCTCCCCAAGAGCCCCAAGCAACACAATGTGAAATAGGTTAGCCTGGGCTGGAAGGAAGTGATGAATATTTTCCTCAGAGGGAAGCATTTAGGGTCTGGATGGGAGAACCTTAGGGCAAACCCCACTCCCCAGGAGGATAATTAGTATGGTAAGCAGAGATGGTTCTTGTAGAAAGTTCCTTGTAATTATCCCACTAGGAATGTGCTTGGGACATCTTTTTCTCTTTATTAAAGGGGTCTTGAGACCACTGAAGGACCCATGTTCAGCCTCTTACCCTAAGGAGATTTTCACCAATGCCAAAGTCCCTTTTCCTCATATTTTGCATTTCAAGGGAGTAATATCCAAAAAGCAGTGGTTCACTTGTTAACCCACTTCAACATTTCTCTTTCCACTCACCAGAACACCATGTATTATGAATCATATTCAATATGGCACATATTGTTTAATAAAATAAAATACATAGAAGCATTGTTTAAATATAAATGTGTATACTGTTACCCCAGTGAGATTTGGGAACGAAAGAGGTTTTCTAGAAACAATACAATGGTAATAAAAGGTGTTTTGTTAAATAAAGGGCATTTTATTAGGCTATTGAAAACTCACTGGTGAGCCCCTTCCCTATTCCACACTAATCCCAGGTGATTTGTTTTTAAATTTGTTTTTATTAGAAAGTTGAGGGGTTGACAATAGAGGTTGATTTTACTATCCAAACGCCATCTTCCCATTTTATAGGAGAAAGAAAATGAGTCTTGTGAAATTCGATGACCAAATTCTCTGCATTAAGTTCTGCTACCTCCTTGTCTGCCCATGGAATTCCCAGCTGGCACCTGCCCCTTGGAGACTGGGTGGGGCATCTACCCACTGCAGTCTGTGTTCTGCCCATCAGCTCTTGAGAAGGAACTGTCTTTTTTGCTCCACCCTTTGCCATCAGAGAAGCTGCTTCACTTATTACCCATTCTTTTTCTTTTTCTTTTGCTACTGGGGATTGAACTCAGGGGTACTCCACCACTGAACCATATCCCCAGCCCTGTTTTAATTTAGAGACAGAGTCTCACTGAGTTGCTTAGCACTTTGCTGTTGCCCAAGCTGGCTTAGAACTTTCAATCCTCCTGCCTCAGCCTCCTGAGCTGCTAGAATTACAGGCCTGCACCACTGTACCTGCCTAGTTGCCCATTTTTGCCTGTTTTCTGATGCACCAACTCAGAGGCATTTGGGGTGGGAAAATGTTGTTTATTTAAAAGCTTGATATATGAGTAAGTTTTTATGGGAAATCAATTAACGGCCTCAAAATTATAAAAATTCTTCATTATCTGTAGTTAACAGTGTCCATGAGGAGAGATGCTATTGAAATACATAGTTTAAAAAAAAAAAAAAAAAAAAAAAGCCCTTTGGTGAACCAGTGGTGCAGCTTGTTTCTTCAGCAGATTTTAAATTCATCTTGAATGAGAATTTTGATTTTGTTGTCCAACATTTTAGCATATGAAGCACCACAGCTAGTGTTCACACCTGTAATGCCAGCAACTGCAGAGGTTGAGGCAGGAGGAGGGCAAGTTTGAAGCTAGCCTGGACAATTTAGCAAGACCCTGTCTCAAAATGGGCTGGGTAGAGCACCAAGAAAGTATTGGTTTTAAGG
The DNA here is from genome assembly GCA_025594165.1 of Tamias sibiricus. Classification (NCBI taxonomy): domain Eukaryota; kingdom Metazoa; phylum Chordata; class Mammalia; order Rodentia; family Sciuridae; genus Tamias; species Tamias sibiricus. The sequence goes on along the minus strand of CM046662.1, from coordinate 157,794,911 downwards.
AATCACAAAAATACCTCTACGGCAGTCTGGCAGGCAAATAGATTGAAATGGATAACTGAGAATGAGTAAGGGCACTTATAAATTCAGTAATCAAAAGATGAAAAATGAAAAATTAAGGATAAAAAGATACAAGGATAAAAAGGCTTTCTCTAGCCGGGCGCGGTGGCTCACGCCTGTAATCCCAGCACTTTGTAGGCTTTCTCATTCAAGCAACTCCCCTGTCTGCCCCAGTGGACGAGTGTAAATCATAGGCTTTCTCATCAATGCCCTTGTAACATTTTTACTGAAACCATCGAAGAGGTCAGGACAAAACCGGTCACTGTGACCCAGGCCTATAATCCCATCTACTCAGGAGCATAGGAAGGTCCAGGTCAGCCTATGCAACTTAGGGAGAACTTCTGTCAAAATAAAAAATAAACAAAGGGCTGGAGTTGTAGCTCAGTGGTGGAATGCCCGAGATTCAATCCCCTGTACTACAAATTAAAAAGAAGAAGAAGAAGAAGAAGAAGAAGAAGAAGAAGAAGAAGAAGAAAAAGTAAAGGTCATAGAAACAGAAAGTAGCATAGTAGCATGGTGGTAGCTACAGCCAGGTAGGTGGCTAGGGAGTTGGTGTTTAATGAGGACAAGTTTCAAACTGGGAAGATGAAAAAAGTTGTGGAGACAGGTGGTGGCGATGGTTGCATAAAAATGCAAATGAGCTTGGTGCCACCGAGCTGTTCAACTCTAAGGGGTTCACCTGGTGGAGTGATGTATGTCAATTACCCCACAGCAAAAATGCCCCGCCCCACAAAAAAAGGGGAAAAGGAGAATAAAGAAAGAAAACAAGTGGTGCTAGGATCAGCTCAAGAAGCTGGTGCTAGGATCAGCTCAAGAAGCTGACCGTTGAATTAACTAGAAAGTTTGTTTTTGAACCTTCGTAGAAAACAGGCAACAAACTTCTTAAAATAATTATTGGGGCATAGTTCTAGAACAAGAAATGAGGGGGGAAAATCTCAAGAGCTTCGTATTTGTAGGGTATACACATGTGAAAAACATAATAGAAGGCCTTTATTTAAAGTGTGGTTGAAGGCCACTGAGTCACTGGATAGCTGAAGTATTTGAGGCTTGAGTAATGGCCCAGCAGAGAATCCCGGAGTCAGCCTGGCTCTTTCTTCACTGGGGTTGGTGGGGGTGGGGAAGGGTCAAGTAAATGCTATCCTATTCTATCTCGGATACTTTGATATTGTGACCAACCCCAAATTCCTCAAGTAGGGGAAGAATGTTCCGGGTTTTTGTAACCTTGATTAACTTGTAATTCAAACAAAGGGTACCCATATGGACAAGAGGCAGGAAGGAGAAAGCTGAATTGGGAATCCATTTTTGTTCCCCATTGATGATGGATGTTTTATGCCTGGGGTCAGTGCCACATCTGATCTCATCCTGAGAAGACATTCTTTAACCAGCTGGGCAAAAATATTTGAACTTGAGTGTATGGCAACTTGATTGAGTCAACTTAAACATCTGAGGGAAATCTGAAGTTATTCTGACAGGGCATTCTGGTTATTTATCTCCCTGAAGTTACAGCTCTTTCTGCATGTTTTCTGGCTGGGATGAAGTGATAACTTATGAGTCAGGTACTTGGAACTGCCATGGCTCAGACATGCTGTGATCTGCGAGTTCCATGGCTACCAGGTTAGCAAGAATCTAGTTATCCTGGGGATGCAGTTGGACAGGGTCAAGCAAGGATGTTCTGGAGCCAGATCTCATGAGTGTGAATCCCAGATCTGCTCCCTTTTGAGACCTTGGACATTTATCTATATCTCTGTGCTTCGGGTGTCTCATCTGTAAAGTGGGGATGATCATACTAGGAGTTGTGTTAAATGGTTGTTGTGAAAATATGACTTAAAACATGTAAAAAGCCCCAGGGGTACCGGAAGCTATCTATGAAAGTGAGCTATTATAACTATCAATTGCTGCCTCTTTGGAGGTAAAATGGCCAAAACAGTGAGTGGGAAAGCTGGTATGGTAATTCTGCCATTTATGAATACGGGCCCATTTAATATTTGTGTTGGAGAGTTGAAAACTCTTGACTTCTATAAACATACATAACTGTAAATAAAGTGTTGGTTTTAAGGAATCATCACTGTATTCACTCATTTGTTGATTCACCCAAATGTCAGGCATTGGCAAAACCAAATCAATTCTACCATGATACTTGACCTTATGGTCCTCAGTCTAGTGGTGCAAACACTTAAAGAGATTGTTACACAATATGTAGGTGCAAAGGTAGAGATAATGTAGAAGGCAAGATGGAGGAGAGACCTGACCTAAGGGTAGGGGAATGTGGGAGGAATAGTGGGAATTCCTGGAGGAAATAATCCCAGAAAATATCTGTTTTGTCAAGTCAAGATTATTTTTAACAAGTCTGTGTTTCAGTCTATGTCTTAACATAACTAAAATACTATTATTTGTCCTAAAGCAAACAACAATGGTTGCTTAACAATAACAAAGCATCCTGTTTTCAACATTCTCGTGTGCAATATTGTTTTTTAGTTGGTTTGTTTGAATCAGGATGCAGATAAGGACATGCCTTGTGATGGGCTCAGGTCTCTCAACTGTCCCTAATCTTTGTGGATTTCTCCTTCATCTTTCGAAAAGTTCATTGTAGTTTATTTTCTGAAGAGACTTGCTTTTCTTGTAGTTTCCATAAATGGGTTTTACTGATCATATCTCCATAGTGCCACATAACATCTCCCCCTAGTCCTCCTATTTTCTATGAACACCTGCTTACCTCTAAAAGCTTATTCAGGTTCAAGTTGTTGGGTGGGGGGACTATTCCATAGTCAGTGTGGAGATGTGTGTCCATCAGGAGGCCTGTAAGGTCTGGTCGCCTCTCCCTGTAAGAGGCTTGAAGCATAAGTCCATTCATTGCTAGGATTGTAAAGTGGCCCTATTCCAAGTCTATTCTCTTTCTTTAACTGGACTTCCATAAGGAGGAACTTCCCCTCTTTTACTCTTTGCTTGCTCAGTGTTCTAGTACTTCTGGGAAAGGTCTGACCAGTTCTGGATTGAAAATCCACATGAACAGTGGCCCCGTGGCACTGGAGGGCTTAGCAACCTTTAAAGTCCAAATCCCACGCTGTGTACAATGTTACTAGAGCAGTAAGGCGTACTAGTGAATTTTTATAAATACTACTTGTCATGGGAAGAAGTTTCTACTTGCAACATAGCTTTAAAAACACTCTTAACATTCCCCCACGCTTTTAGTGAAAATAGGTGTTTTTTTTTTTTTTAACAGCAATCACAAAAGATAATCTTGCTGAACTGAAATCCTAGACTGCATCTGATATCATTTTAATTTTCAGTGACCTACTTACTGCATGGCATGATTTACAGTTGAGGTTTATTGCTTTACCAAAGTAATGTTTTGACTGTTCACTTAAAATACAAAGCAAAAACACAACCCAGCAAAACAGAACTGCCCAAACCCCTCTGTTTTATTCTCTGGTGGAGAAAAGCTTTTAACAATCAACATTATTTCAAAGTTAAATGTTAAAATAATTTTATACCTGAGGCCTATAATAGATGTGTATCTTAGACCTGCTGTATGCAGAGTTATGTGTTTTCTAAAGGCAGCAGAAGGATATATTTCTACCACCGTGTGCAGGATGAATCTCTCTCTCTCTCTCTCTCTCTCTCTCTCTCTCTCTCTCTCTCTCTCTCTCTCTCTCTCTCTCACACACACACACACAGCCTAATTTAAAATGGAACATTTAAGAAGCATTGCATTTAATTTAAGAAACATTATATTCTCTAAAAGTCCCTTTTAAATTTAGTCTCAAGTGTGATCAGCTGTTTGCATCTGCTTGGTGACATAAAACATTTACAACTGTAGAAACAAGAGTAACCTCTGAGCCGCTGGGCTGTTGGGTGGACTGTGGCGTGACCTCAAGTCCCCCCATTCCCGCCACATGGGACACTGATCACCCCAGATCCTGACCGGCTTTCCTCTTGCCCTCTTCCTCCTCATCACTCCCCCATCCTTTGTCTCTGACCACATTAGGTCCATTCAGTGTTTCTCTTTTTAATGCCTCCACAATTTCTTAAGATCTACAAAGAGTGAATTGATTCCTACCCCGGAATATGCCGGCAGGAAGCAGCGGGTGTACGTATTGGACCAGCCCCAAACTGAAGGAACTGGCCAACAAGGGAGATATTGTCTTTCTTTTCATTCTTTCTTTTATTTTTTTAGAGCATTTTTCTTTCTTATCCAGATTAGTCTGACCTCAGCACAAGACAGCTATATATTACTTTGAACGGCAAACTTGCATGTCGCCTGGGTTGCGTTGGTGGTTTTCCATGAATGTAATACGATAATCCCCACAGAGCCGCTCCAGCCACTTATTACTCTTACTCTGCTAGAAATACTTTGTTGGTGCTATTATGATGTCTTTTATTTTTAACCCAGCTGAAAATGGAAGCATTACAGAGCTTAGAAATATTAATGAGAAAATAATCTGTTGTACATGGCAGAGTACTCCCCCCCACCCCCTTACAATGGACTGGAATGAAAGTATTTTGTCCCCATTTTACCTTAACAGAGATATACTAACTGAGGCTTTCAAGCTAAGCTTTTAAGAATGAAACATATGATACACATATGCAAATGGAAATGCCCTGGCATATAAAATTAACCTTCTTTTGTCACACCTGTAGCTCCAACAGTTACAAAAGGAGTTACTAAATAATGTACATGCTCTGATGACTCAAAATGCAGCTGTGGGCTTTTCTATTTTAGAAATCCTGAAGGTTAAGGCCTAACCTAATCCCCTCTTTGTCAGTTTCTTTCGAATGGCAGACCCTTGGAAAAGTCTATTACTCATCTTGAAGCTGACCGACATTATTAATAAGCCTCTAAGGAAGGACCTTCTAGTGTTTGTTTATTAACAGATAGACATGGACTTGCACTCTTACTGTTGTTCTAACTAAACCATGCCCAAATCCAGATGGGCGTTTAAAGCGGATGGGTCTCTTCTTTCCAAGGGACAGACTCACTAGCATGTTTTACCTCTAGGCACAGTGCTTTCAGGATGATTTGTGAGATGGCATGGAAATTTTGAGCGGGAGTTGCCTGCTGTCTTAGTCTGTTTGGGCTGTTCTAACAAATACCACAGACTGAGTAGCTTACAAACAATAATCATTTCATTTCTTACAGTTCTGGAGTTCCCAAAGTCCAAGATGAAGACTCCAGCAGATTAGGTGTCTGGTGGGGCCCATTCTTCACAGATGGTCCCTTGTATCTGTGTCCTTGCATGGTGGAAGGCTCTCTTGGGCCTCTTTTATAAGTCCCCTAGTCACTTCATGAGGGCTTTTCTCTCATGTCCAAAGACCTCACCTTGATTGGTATTGTAACATATGTGTTGGTGCGATGGGAAACACACATTCAGACCACAGCACCTGGCGAATGAATTTTTCTTGTGTGATTCATGAGAACAAAAAGAGAAAAGCTTCTCCCTCCCTCCACTGTCATCCTACGGAATCTTGAAACTTCCCCCCAAAGTTTGGTTTGGGTGTCAATAATGACAACATGTAAGTGGAAGAGGCTGTGGAAAGGTGTTTGTTCATCCCATAGCGAGGCTCTGGGAGGAGAGCAAGGTGGACTCCCAGGCAAGGTGCAAACTGGCTGGAGGGAACAGAGAAGGGCAGCATGGCTCTTTGTACCGTTAGGAGCTGGCCAAGGTGAAGGACTGTGTGGCTGGAACGTCCACTGTGTCAAGGACAGGACACTTGGGATTTCTTATCAGCTTGTCCAGACATAGGGCTGAGGGGCAGGAGGCATTGTGGGACTGGAAAGATGTCAGTCACCAAACATCAAAATGGGGCTGGACTTCAACAAATTGTGCTGGGGAAACTGGAAATCCACATGCAGCAATATGATATTAAGCCCCTATTTCTCACCATGCACAAAACTTAAAGTGGATCAAGGGCCTAGGAATTAGACCAGAGACCCTGCACCTAATAGAAGAAAAAGTAAGCCCAAGTCTTCATCATGTTGGATTAGGCACCAACTTCCTTAACAAGACTCCTGTAGCACAAGAAATAAAACAAAGAATCAATAAATGGGATGGATTCAAACTGAAAAGCTTCTTCTCAGCAGAAGAAATAATCAGTGAGGTGAATAGAGAGCCTACAGAATGGGAGCAAATTTTTACCACACGCACATCAGAAAAAAAGTGAATCTCTAGGATATATAAAGAACTCAAAAAACAACACCAAAGAAACAATAACCCAATCAATAAATGGACCAAGAAACTGAACAGACACTTCTCAGAAGATGATATACAATCAATGAACAAGTATATGAAAAAATGTTCAATATCTCTAGTGATTAGAGAAATGCAAATCAAAACTACTCTAAGATTTCATCTGACTCCAGATGAATGGCAGCTATTAAGAATACAAACAACAATAAGTGCTGGTGAGGATGTGGAGAGAAAGGCACACTCATACATTAATGGTGGGACTGCAAAGTGGTGCAACCAATCTGGAAAGCAATATGGAGATTACTTGGAAAACTTGAAATGGAACCACCATTTGACCCAGGTATCCCACTCCTTGTTTTATACCCAAAGGATTTAAAAACAGCATACTATAGTGACGTGGGCACATCAATGTTTATAGCAGCACAATTCACAATAGCTAAATTGTGGAACCAACCTAGATGCCCCAAAATAGATGAATGGATAAAGACACCGTGTTATATATATGTAATGGAATATTACTCAGCCTTAAAAGAGAATAAAATCATGGCATTTGCAGGTAAATGGATGGAGTTGGAGAATATCACGCTGAGTGAAGTAAGCCAGTCCCAAAAAACTAAAGGCTGAATGTTTTCCCTGATATGTGGATGCTAATCCATAATGGGGATGGTGGGGGAACATGGGAGGAATGGAGGAACTTTAGATCGGGCAAAGGGGAGGAGGGGAAGGGAGGGGGCATGGAAGTAGGAAAGGTGGTGGAATAAGATGGACATCATTAGTAAGTGCATGTATGAAGCACAAATGGTGTGACTCTACTTCAGGTACAACCAGAGAGAGACATGAAAAATTGTGCTCTATATGTGTACTATGAATTGAAATGCATTCTGCTGTCATGTATAACAAATTAGAATAAAAAATTAAATTAAAAAAAGGAATGTTTAAAATTAAAAATCTATGCACTAATCACTGTGTAATTCATATTGTTAAAATTATCCCACCATTATAGTTTAGACATATAGGGTCTGGGGATAACTGGTATGTAAAATGTAGAGGAATAAAATTTATTTCAGATGTTTTGTAAAAAAACAAACAAACAAACAAAAAAAAAAACGGGTGTGTGTGTGCTGGACTCTTTATTACACCCCATTTTAAATTGAAGACCTGATACACTCTGAAAGGTGGTAAATATTTTCAGACAAAAACCTGATGCTGATCAAGAAGTGAGGCTTTTGCAGTATTCTTTGGACAGCTTTGGGAATTCTTGGTATTTTCCTTTTGGGTTTTTAGGGGCAAAAGGTATACAGTCATTTTCTGAAAACAAATTCTGATTTTTAAAAAAGCCATACAACATTTAGATTATTACTAAGGATTCTTAAAAAATTGAGCAGATCAATGCTTACTGTTGATAGGTTATTTTTCACTCCTTAACCTAAATCCTTTGCACACTTTGTTCAAGGTATTTCTTGGTTTCCTCACTACACTGGATGGAATGATAGGAAACCAGAAGGCAAAGGGCCATGAGGGATTGTTTAGGATTATTTCATTCCTCTTTTAGATGGAGAAACTCAAGTGTCTAGTGATTTGGGCAGAATCCAAGCCCTGAGCTTTTAAAAATGTACCTCAACTAGCTTAGTTCAGAGAATTTGGAGGTGTCTTATGCTTTCTGAGGCTTTAAATGACAATGCTTTCTCTAAAGAACAGTTTTTAAAACCTACTCTTAAAAACTACATGAATTTTGTATGTGACTTTCCCAGAATCTTCTAAATCTGAATTTATTGCAGAATTTTAATATGAATTCTGAAGTGAAGACTGTATATTTTGTTACACTGAAAATGTTAAAAAGTGTATCTTATCATTTGTAATGATACCCTAACATGACATCATGCATTTTCTTCTATGATTATTTCTTTCCTTTTGTGCTAGATTCTGGATTTTTTTTTCCTAAAAAAAAAAAAAAAAAAAAAAAAAAAGCTTTTTACTTAAAAATGTTTGTATATTTATGGAAGTGTTTTTGGTTTGTTTCTTGAGATGGAGTCTCATCATGTTGCCCAGGCCGATCTTGAACTCCCGGGCTCAACTGATACTCCTGTCCAGACCCCTGAGTACTGGGACCACAGATATGTGCCGCTGCACACAGTTAGATTTATAGAAGGTTTGAAGACAATACTGAGAGTTTTCCAATATCCCTCACCCACTTACCCCTATTAATCTTATATTTGTCAAAATTAGCTAACCAATATTGACATGGTATTATTAACCAAAGTCCAGACTTCATTCACATTTCCTTAGTTCTCACCTAATGTCCCCTTTCCTTTTAGAATTCCATCTAAGACACCACATTCCATGTAGTCATTGTGTCTTTTAGGCATTTTTTGTTCTGTGACAGGCTCTCAGACTTTTCTTGTTTAGTTCTGATGCCCTCAAAAGTTTCAAGGAGCACTGTGGAGTATTTTATAGAAAGTACTCAATTGCGTTTTGCCTGATGTTTTCTCATGGTTAGTTAGGCTGAAGTGCTGGATTTTTGAGAGGAAGACCATGGAGAAAAGTGCCCTTCCCATCACACCATGTCAAGGGACACCCTCCCAGCATGGTTTTGATGCTAACTTTAATCATTGAGCTGAGGTTGTATTTATCAGGGAGACAGATGATGGAATGGGAAAGACAAAAGGTTTTTAATGTCTGATTTCTACACAGAAAAGTCATCTTTCCCTGGATGTTATACTCTTTGGGAGGAATTCATTATGTGCAACTCCTAAATTTAAGAAGCTGAGAGTTTCCCTTCACCCCCTTGAGATGGAAATGTGTATGTAAATTATTTGAAATTCCTCTGCAAGGACAATGTGGCTATTATTCCATATTGATAGATCAATTGATCTATCTATCCATCCATATCATCTTTCATTTACTTAGCTGCCTAGCAGTATGGACTCATAAATATTTATTTTATACTTTGTATTATAATCTAATAATGCTTCATTTTATGGCTTATGTTGTTCAAGTTTTGGCTGTGGGAGCTCTTTTAGTTTTTGCCTGTGTCCCTTTGACATACCCTAATAGTTGTGTTTTTTTTTCCCCCAGAACTTCCTATTTTTTAAAAAAGTATTTTTAAATTGTAGTTGGACACAATACTTTTATTTTATTTATTTTTATGTGGTGCTGAGGATTGAACCCAGCGTCTCACATGTGCTAGGCTAGCACTCTGCCGCTGAGCCACAACGCCAGCCCCCAGAACCCCTATTTTTTTAAAAAATATTTTTTAAAGTTGTGGATTAATCTTTATTTTTATTTATTTATTTTTATGTAGTACTGCCTCACACATGCTAGGAAAGCACTCTAGCACTGAGCCACAACCCCAGCCAGAACTTCCTATTTTCTGGTGCCAGTGCTGCAGCTTCATCTTACACACCCCTAGTCCTAGAATCAGCCATATCTCTGAAGTCTTGATTTCTTTTGTTGAAGAATGGCAAATCCACGGTGGGGGTATGAGAGGTGCTTTTTGCTTCCAGGTAGTCTTCTCAGCCAACGAAACATGCTGATGTGCCTACCCTTGTACGTATACATTTCTACGAATACTTCTACGTGTGTCCATCTTTACATTAAGCTAACATGAGTTCTCCTTGTGTCTTCAAGTCTAACCCACACAGATTACTCCAGCCTCCTTCCCTTGCTTGTATCTAAGGGAAACAGTAAGAAACCTGGTTCCCACCCACTGGCTTAATTATTCGACTCTAGTTGTACCTAGGTAGAGCTTTCAGAATTGTTCATCTGACTTGGGGATATTTTTTAACTTCATTTCCCAACCCATCTCAGAACACCTTCTCACCCACCACCATCTTTTTTATTCCCAAGAGTTCTTTTATTTCTCTAACTTTTTAGTTGATTGATAGTTCTTTTTTTTTTTTTTTTTTTAAAAAAAAAAAATCATCCTAAGGGCATTTTTGAAGTTAAAAAGTCCATTTTGTTCACAAGAATTCTTCTTGTTTTTCTGTTTGTTGATCTTGGCCTCTGTCATTTGTGTTGGAGGTTTTCTTCAAATAGTTCATGTTGGTTGATTATATCAACATGTCCAGTCATAAGGTACATGATGCTTAGAAACTGCAAAAGTACCTACATAGAGCATTATCTAAATAATTTCCTGTGCTAAAGGACTAGCTAATTAGTTATAATTATGAATATTTACAAAGTATTTTATTAATTAAGTGTTCACTAAAATATTCTTTCTGAATCACAGGACAGAATTAGGAACAGAGGCTTATATTTTTAATCTTAAATACCCTGAAGAGTGTGAGGATTTCTATTTTTGTACACTAGACAGATGTGGAAGGATGGATGGACCAGCACTAAGCAAGCTGATTGGCAGCTGTGTCTCTTGGAGGAGGATTTGTTGTTGACTGGTAACTTCTTCAAGGAGGGAAGCCAGCATTTTCTTTGGGGGACATCCCAGAGGAGAACAATGAGTTTGTAGTGAGAAACAGGTTATATAACAAGCCGGTAAATGCACACACTACCCAAGTTTCATGAGACAATTCTTAATTTTACAAAGTGGAAAAACACTCTGGTGTTACACATTGAGAAGATCATAATCTACTAAATTGATTCTACAATCTAGTAATGAGCCACAACCAAAATGTGAATGAACTGAGCCCTAAAAACCTCCATGGTCTGATCTCTATGTGCCTCTTCATCTTTTGGTCACCCCCAGCAAATGTCTGGTCAGGTCCAAACTGCTTGTAAGGAGTTGCAATTCCCGTGACTCCTTGCTTTGCACCTGTGTTCCCCTCCCTTGATAGGCCTCCTTTCTCTTCTGCCGGATAACTTTCATGTCCTGCAGATTCAGCACAGGACACTTCATCTTGGAAGCCTTTCTTGGTCTTTTCTTCTGCCTTGTTCCCACTCATTGCTGGGCAAAGGAAATTTTATCTCATCTGTTCTCTTCTTTGTTTCCCTAGCTATGAATGAGCATGCTGTTAGCATATCTAACACACACACACACACACTCTCACACACGTTAATAAAACCACTGATTTTCATATCCATATTTCCCATGGGACCACAGATTCAGACCAGAAGCTGGATTTGTAGCTTGTCCTTCTCTGCTCTTGGGTCCTGATCAGACAAGGAGTCACATATGAATCAGAGGCTGGCGTCTACCTTCTACCTCCATTTACAAGATTTCTGGTACTCTGTGGGGCATGTAAAGTAGATAAATCTTGCTTCAGACAGTTTTTCTAGAAGCCCTTCCATTCCTACTTTACACCTGTATAAACAGCCCCGTGAATCTTACGCCTCTTTGGATAAGGCTGACTCCACGCAGGGCCGTGGTTGCTTCATACCATGAGCACTGGAGAGTGTGTCCACTTAGACGTGGACCTTCAGGTGCATTTCCAGAAAGACAGCTGGCTTGCACTCCGAGCCAGATGTCCCCAGTATGGGAACAGGAACGGAGGGACTGCTCTTGGTTTGTGGTCATCTGGATAAACTCTTCTTCCTGCAGGTTAGAAAGAGAGGTGGAAAACGGGAGCAGAAGCATTTTCCCAAAACTGATACATCCTTGATAGAGATGGGAACTCTCTTCTCTCTAGAGACCTGTGGCCCAGGGCATCCAGGATCTCATTCTTAAATGATGTCCTTAGCATATGGTAAAATAGTCATTGGGGTGAGCTGTGAGCTCAACAGTTATGATTGGAAGGATAGATGTGGATAATGATAATAGGACTAGAATTCATAATGATGAAACATACTATATATTCATCCAAGAGAAGAGAAAAAGGAAGAGGACGGGAAGATTAGAATGTAATATCTTGGCGACTGGTGGATTCAAGTGACTGCCTGTCTTACTGGGGATCTTAGATGGGATGGAGAAGAAATGTATTAAAGAAGAAAGAGGAATTTTGAGACCTGTGTATTAAAAGCATCATTAGCAAGGGTATTATTAGAAGTATGGGAATATAATGGTAAAGCATTAAGCAAAGATTGAGAATAAGTCATGTGCTAAAATAATTTGGGGGCCTAACAGAATGTTCTGGAGGCCACAGATGACCATTCAGGAAGGAGAGAGAAATTTTTAATATTAAAAAGAAATACTCCTTTGTTATGTTAGAAAACATTTCTTTTTATAATTAACAGATGACATCCCACAAAACCTGTCCTGAAATGTTTGTATTTAGGGTTAGAAATTAAGCTCATATCATTAGGGAGATTTTTGGCTCAAAATAGGATGAATGTTTTAGAAAGGATGATGCTAAATGTCAACAAACAGAATCACAATATGCAGCTTATTTCTCACTCAACTCAAGTCCATAAGTCAATTGCTGATCGATGGGTGGCTGGCTTCCAAGGATGAGTCAGGGATCCGGTGCTATGTCTTACAGCTCTGCCATCTTCTCTGTGTGGTTTCAAGGTCCCTGGGCTCAGCTGTACAAGCTGGCAGACCAAGAAAGAGCAGTAGAAGAAGTTTTTCTGCTTCTTATGAACTTGGTGAGAAAGTGGCATCTGACATTTCTACCCACATTCTGTTGGCAAGCTCTAGTCAACAGGATGCAAGGGAGACTGAAATTCTAGTTCCTGGTTACCAACTGCTACCAACCACCAAGTTATACGATGAGAGGGGGCTCAGGTTTGGGAAGACAATTAGCTATTTCTCCGAAGATAGGTATTTGGAATTTGTATGTATGTGTCTATGATTTCGCAAAATAACTTTCAATAATTACAGTATAAGATATCACCTAAGACATTAATGAAAGATGAAGAAATGTAAAGGATAACTGCTTTCTTGAGTCCAAAAATTTCTCCTAACTGGGTCATTTTGAGAAATGTTACATTATGAAGAAACAGATTCCAGGCCGGTCCTGAGCTGGAGTCTGGCCACTATTGATCTGTGGCAAGTTTCCGGGTCTTCTTGCTTGAAGTGCTGGTTTCTGTTCTTTAGCTGGGCTTTATTTTGGAGACTTTGGTTTTTGATGCCAGAAAAGTTGTAAAACTTTAATTTGGACAAGTGAGTATAATGATACATGCTACTTGACATTTGAAGCATTGCCAAAATTATAGGAAGACATGACCCAAACAGTGATGGCTAAGGACAAAGTGCTCTGGGTTGCTGATATTGATTTACTGTTTCCACTCCAGCCCAGAGGGCCAGCTAGGAGCTGCCAAACTCAGCCTTTTCCCAGATCAGAATTTTCTGCTCTTAGTTCCATTTTTTGAAGTCCACCTGACTGGATTTTTCTATGCTTAATTGCATGCATGAGTGGACCTGTGTTATTTTTGAACATTTGTGGTACTTTAAAGTAGGGTAACTTATCGATTAGATGCAATGAGAGTAGAAGGAAGAGTTTGAGGAACCTGGAGGGAGCCTATGGTGTCAATTTGGCATCCATTTATATCTGATCCTTCAAGACTGGGAGCCAAAATTGGGCAAATGGTAGTAAGACTTAAACATATAAGTCTTACATCACATCATCTCATGCTTTTCAGTAAATCTTTCATTTTGCATTTCAGTATGCCTGGATTCCTTTTTCTTTTTCCAATTTATTTGTTTACCCTCTTCCTTGCTCCCCTGCTAAATCAGTTGGTCTTTCTTTCTTTCTTTTTTATTTTATTTTATTTTATATTTTTGGTACCAGGGATTGAACTCAGGGGCACTTGACCACTGGGCCACATCCCCAGCCCTTTTTTGTATTTTATTTAGAGACAGTGTCTCACTGAGTTGCTAAGTGCCTTGCCATTGCTGAGGCTGGCTTTGAACTCGCGATCCTCCTGCCTCAGCCTCCCAAGTGCTGGGATTACAGGCGTGTGCCACCGTACCTGGCTAGTTGGTCTTTCTTTGCTTTTTGGTTCTCTTACTTCCTCTTCCTTGGTCTTCACTCTCAAACCATCCTCACTTGTCTAGAATGAAATGCCAATAGCTGAATCATGCTTTAGAGGAATAAAATAAGCAAAAGTGTCTTCCTATCCTGACTTCCTTTTGGAGGTTGGGAATGTGAATAAGAATGGAGAAAAGGAAATGGACAGAGACAAAAAAAGAAAAGAAAAAAAAAAAAGAAGAAGAAGAAAAAAAAAAAAAAAAAAAGCAGGGAGAACAGCTCTCAGGCATGCTGGGTTGATGCAAGGTTGAAGAAGTTTATAAGACCACTCTTCTGATGTGACTGAAGCTGTCCCATGAAGCCAGAGTCTGCCCATTTAACTGAAAAAGTGGATTAGGGACAAGGAGTCTGTTTTTAAAAAGTGATGCATTTCTTTTAAAGCCTTTGACTTAAAAGATATACATGTATGTCCCTTGGCCAATCTTTTGATGTAGGGCCAAGGATTTTTTTCCCCTCTGTTTTTAGTTTGAGCCTACTGATTGGGGTATGGTGGTGTCATCTTTCTTGGGTAAACAACATCCTCTAATTTACCATTCATGAGTTCTAACTTTGGTTTCTTTATAACAAAGGCAGGATTTAAAGACACCTGTGAAATAAAGTGTGTAATTCTTTGATTTTTATAACCCAGCTCCCTTTAGTCATTTATAGCTGTTCCATCCAATTTACTTTGACAGCAGTTATTGTTAGACAGTTTTATTTTGTCTCCATATTCTACTGTTTTCATTTACAAAACAGTAGATTTCTTCTCACACTCAGATTTCATTGGTTTTCATAGTAGTAAACTGATTTTAATTACGTCTTTAATTAAAATAAGAACTTTAATTCAGATAAAATGATTTGAGAATAAACACAACTTAATTTTATAAGCACATGGTATCCTGGTTACATCTGAAAACAAATGTCAAAAGCACCAGTGAGCTGTGTGCTTATCAAATTAGCTGTGTGTGTCATGCCCCACAGGAGACTACTGGTTTCTAGTTTTCAGCATGTTGTGGGTCTCAGTCAGTTTGCTTTGCAGATGGATTGGAGAGAGTTGGTTTCCCGAGTGGGTTAGGTAAGTAGAGGCCCATTGGGAGAACTCTACTTTATTCTCGAGTTTGGGAAGCTGACTCTCATTCAAGATTCAGAACACAGAATGATTGGGCCCTCGTTACAGTGGGAAGATGTTACTGTATACAACCTGAAGAACCCCGGTGAAGAGGCATCTAGGCTCTATAATTTACCACAATGGTGTAGATGAAGTGCATGAAGTTCTGCTGCTGAGTTACTGTAATTTAAGGTGAAGTGTTGCTTTATACAGGCACTATCTTATAAATTGATGTATGTTTAACTGTTAATGCCCGGCTTTATTATTAATACTTTCTTTGCATTAGTTTATTGAATCAATTTCACTACGAGGAAGTACTTTGGGATGGGCCAAAGTCTTAGGAAAGAGAAAGAGTACAGTAAGTAGAGTTTCCCAAATACAGTCTATTCTCTACTTCCCAATGTTGTCTAGAGTTGAATCTGAACTTGGCCACTTTATTAATAAGGAGAACTGTCCAGAGACTTTGAGAATCTGTCATGTCTAGCACTATGCTGGTTTCTGGGCATACAAAGGGGTGTTAGTGCAACATGAGCTTACTGATAAATACTTATCAGAATACTTCTGGCTCTTAGTTTTAGGGTAGGCAAACATCTATGTGGGGTAAGTTTTGGAATAGGAGCTTAATGACAGGCTTGACAGAACAAGAATGGAGCCACTCACTCTGGCTGAGGGGCTTCTGGAAGGCATTCCAGAGGAGGTCACTCTTGGGCTGAACCTTGCAGGGTGAATCCACGTTTGTCACACAAGAAAGATGGGGGAAAGGCACCAACCACAGCCAAATGCATGGATTACTCTGCAAAATGCTGGGATCATACTTGGGCAATTGTTAGGTTTATAGGATATACAGGGCAAGTGGGGAGGGTCACAGGTTCAAAGTCTCTTCTTCATTTTCTTCTTCGGATAGAATATGGGACAGTTCTCTCCAGCCTAGATGTAGACACCTCTTTAGAACTGGAAGACCACAAATACCTGTTAGTTGTAGTCACAAAACCATGAAGGTCAACAAAGGGACTTCAAGATATCAACCTATACCATCCAGCAATATTTGTAGAACAAAACGAGTAGAACCAAAATTATGTAGGAACAAAGCACTGACAGTTTGGGAAGCCATTTTGATATCGTAAGTGTTATTTGTTGAGTTGTTCTCAGATCCTAGCCCCCAGGCATATCCATGCCTTTTTGCTAAATGTTGCACAAGAAATTAACCATAGTGCTCGCCACAGTGTAATAGTAGTAGGGCTCAATATAGAGTAGATTTCTCACCATGCACTGTGATCAGCTTGAGTGTTTGGAATTTATAATGAACAGTGGTTTATTTAATTGAAAACTCAAAGCAGCTGCAAGTTTATTCCATACTGCAGAATGAATAAAAACCAAAAATTCCTTGTATGGGCTATATACTTTATTGGTGATGATTAGGGTGATGACAATTAAAATAATAGCCAATTTTTATTAATTATGGGCTGACCCAAGTTGTTTTGTCTATTAAATAATTGTACTCATTTTACAAACAGGTAAACTGAGACTAAATGGTTTTTTTTTTTTAACCTCAGTTTTATTTACACAATGGTTTGCTGCTAAGATGCTAGACTCTTTTCATATATATTTATTACTGTTGATAGTGACCTTAAATGACTTGTAGCCCAAGATGGATTTCTATATATCTACATTATCTATTGATTCTATAGACTAAAATTAATCAAATACAACTTGGCAAGATTTCAAAAATCACTTTTTCATGTAGGTAAGAGGAGGCTTATCTCTCAAGGGGTATGTGGATTAATCTTGTATTCATTTAGTATACGTTACTGCTTGTTATGGTTTGGATATGAGGTGTCTCCCAAAAGCTCATGTGTGAGAAAATGCAAGAAGGTTTGGAGGAGAAATCATTGGGTTATAGCCTTAACTTAATCAGAGAATTCATCCTGATGGGATTAACTGAGTGGTAACTGGGGGCAGGTGGGGTGTGGTTGGAGGCAGTGGTTCATTAGGGGTTTGCCTATGGGGTGTGTATTCTGTCTGGAGAGTGGAGCTTTCCTCTCTCTCTGCTTTCTGATCACCATTTGAGCTGCTTCCCTTGGCCATACTCTTCCACCATGATGCCCTGCCTCACCTTGAGCCCTTGGGAATGGAGCCAGCCACTTATGGTCTGAGACCTCTGAAACCCTGAGCCTTTAAATAAACCTTTCCTCCTCTACAATTGTGCTGGTAGAGTGCTTTAGTCACAGCAGTGAAAAGCTGACTAAAATGCCGCAACACGTCTAAATAGACGAAACACTATGTTCTGAAGAGGGAGAGGAATTGGGAAAGCCTAGGAGAGGGGTAAAGAGTTGCTCGGTTTTGTCTGGTCCCCACGCGGTGGCTTACACAAAGCTCCAGCCTATGTTTAGTTTTAGCTTTGGACTATTTGCAGGATTTCCCCTAACCTGGTTCCTGTCCTGGGAGTGGGACCCAGTGAAAAATCCCTCCTCTTAAGCTAAAATGACATTTGGCCATACTGAGATATGACAGACTCAAGCGATGGAGGTAAATTCCCACCCTGGAGGAAGCTCGGGGGTCATAACATCCTGCAGGAACGCTCCAGGGTGCAGATCCGCAGGCGTGATCTGTTTGCCTGCGCCGGAGAAGCAGGAGGTCTCTGGTTGCCCACCTGTGTCTATTTATTATAGTTTACAGGACCTTTTTCAGGACAAAGAAAATAAAACACACTGCGCTGACTTAGGACAAACAAATATTTATGTTGATTGTGATGGCTGTGTGTGTGTGTGTGTGTTTAGCATCAAACAGGAAAATAGCTTAGCTCTGAGCAGGAAAATAATGATCCCTGAATACTTTGAAAAGAGACTATAAGGGATATATAAATGTGACATAAAGACGCAACTGCCAAGTCTTCAATCAGAATTGATTTATGCATTCACTGATTTATTCACTCACTCTTCTAACCAAAGATGATTAAGCTAACACTGAAAGCTAACCACCCTCCTCACTGCTGGGGAGACAGTCAGAGGATTTAATCTCCATTCTCATTGAGTTTATAGTAGAAAAGAGGAAAAGGCAAATACTCAATAGCTAACAAATAATTTTGCTTATAGCTCTTCAGAAGAAACCTGGCAAAATATTACATGGACATTGATTAGTGTCATAAGCAACCCAATGTAGACTAGCGTTTCTAGAAGGATGTATCATGTAAGCCATGATCTGAAATGTCAGTCAAGGTTAGACAGGAAAAGGGCAATGGGAAGAAGGATGGGTGGAGCTGTTTTGGGGGAAGGAACAGAGTGATACTCATTTGAAAAAGGCTTAATTTATAAAATGCTTGGACATTGACTTTAGTAACTAGCCTTTGTGTGTTAAAAGTTTTCTTTTAAGTACTGTCATACTTAAATCTTTTATAGTACCTTTGCAAAGTAAATATTATTTCCATATAAAGAAATAAAAAGGCCTAGAGAAATTAAATGACAGGAAGTTGAAGAATTGGAAGCAAGATTGAAGTCCAAACTAACATTTAAAAGGGAGAAGGGAGGTGGGCAAAAAAAAAGAGGATGTGGTGGGAATTCTTAATCTCAAACAGTGTTACTATCTTTGCTTCAGTTCTAAGCTTGGACTCTCAGACCAGCCACATGGGAAGTCCATCTGTTTCTGGAGTCAAAGGCTCCAGTAAATGATGCTGCAAGAGAGACCCCTGAGCATCTATCTCTAAACCACTGCCTCAGTTTGGGCTGCTATCAAACCAGAGCGACTGGATGTCTTAAACAATGGACATTTATTCTTCACAGTTCTGAGGGCCCAAGGCTGAACACAGGGTACCAGCCTGGCCAGTCTCTGGTGAAGACTCTCTTCCTGATTTGCAGATGGCTGCCTGCTTGCTGGTCTTCACACAGTGGAGAGCAGTGACTTGAGAAGCAAGTCCCATCAATGCACCAATACCATCATGAGGGCTGTAACAACCTAATGACTCCCCAAAGGCCCTATATCCAAATGTCATCTCAATATGGAGCAAGGTTTCAATATGTGAACATGGGCCAACACAAACCTGAAGTCCTTAACAGCCACCTGACTCAAACCCCTGATCTCTAACACCGAGTCCTGCTTTCCATGACGTGTTAGGAAGGCTGTCCTTTTGAGACATTTCCCTGCCTTCAAGATCAGCTTTGGTGTATGTGAGTGGGGTGTGGACGTGGTGATGACCCAGCTGGTGGTGCAGGCTGGTGGGGGGGCATCGCTACACTGAGGATGCATTCAAGTCATGTACTGTGGACATCAAAACTTAGCTCAGCCCTGAAGACATCTGGACTTCTAGCTCCTAGAAGGAAGAGGATCCTAGAAGTGGCTCCCTGCTCAGGGTGCCCAGCCTCCACCAAACAAGGCTTGAAACTGTTTCTCAAGTCTGGGTTGTCTTCAACCTTCATTTTCCTGAGTTGTGCAGTTCTTATTACATAAAGCCTGGTTGAACATGGAAATTTTGCCCAGCTGATAAAGGGGCTCTTGGGAAGGTTGAACCCAGCCAGACAGATGGTGTTCTGGCCCCACCATCTTCTACCCAGAAAACCTTTACCCCTATTTGGTCGGGAGTAATGAAGCCCAAAAGGAAATTCCAAGAAGCTAAGTTGCTCTTGGCTACAGCCTCGGTCAAATTAATTCCCAACCTCTTTGGTTTACAAGCTCTTTTTAGAATCTGTTGAAAATGATAAACTGTTTTTTTTTTTACCCCCCCATAAAAAAGTGCCACACACAAAAATCTGCATTACTTTGGGGGCACATCGTCCTACCATGGACCAGAGGTTAAACACAGCTGTATTATATGTTGCAGCAAACAGGAAGCTGGGACGAGATGATGACAGCCTCTCAGAGGATTCTTCTTAGACATTGGAAAATCCAATCTGGAAGAAGGTGACGTAAAAATAGTTATTGTTAATGATAGAGATATACATTCTGAGAAATGTGTCATTAGGTGATTTAGTTTTTATATGAATATCATAGAGTATGTTTATACAAACCCTAAATGGTAAGGTCAATCATTCAACATGGCCCCTGAATACAACCAAGAGACATGGTAAATACCGGATACCTGTGGGTGCTACTGGCATAACATGGAATTGTCTTTTTTTAAAAAAATATTTTTAAGATGTTGATGGACCTTTATTTTATTTATTTATTTATATATGGTTCTGGGAATTTAACCCAGTGCCTCACACATGCTAGGCAAGCACTCTACCACTAAGCCACAACCCCAATCCCATGACATTCTCATTTATAGTAAAATACTCTTTTTTTTAAAAAAACAAGAAGGAATTTTTAGTAAATAGCAATAAAAAGTATAGTGTGATAACTCCATAAACCAGTAAACATAATAGTTTATTATCATTATCAAGTATTAGATACCATATATAATTACTTGCACGCTCTCTCTCTCTCTCTCTCTCTCTATATATATATATATACACACACACATATATGCATATATATATACACACACACATACTCATATATGTACAAGTACATATATCACATATATGTGTGTATGTGTGTATATAAAGACTTTCAAAAAAGTTTTTTCAGTTGTAGATAGACACAATACCTTTATATTATTTATTTTATGTGGTGCTAAGAATCAAACCCAGTGCCTCACACATGCTAGGCAAGCACTCTACCACTGAGCTACAGCCCCAGCCCCTATATATATAATTTTTGAGAAAGGGTCTTGCTAATTTGCCCATGCTGGCCTTGAACTGGCAATCTTTAGGCCCCAGTATTCCAAGGAGCTGGAATTATAAGCATGTGCCACTGTGCCTGGATGCTTTTCCTATATTTGTGTATGATTGGCAGCTGGATGGGTTTGCATACATCAGCATCACCCCAGTCATGTCAGCAATGCATTGCATCGTGAGGCTGTGATGGTTACGAGGACACTAGATGATAGACAGTTTCTGCTCCATTATAGTCTTTCATCATACACGTGGTCTGTCATTGACTGAAATACACAGTGCATGACTGTAATTGATCAGTCACCCCATCAGGTGATCAAGCAAACAAGATTGATTTTCTTATTTTGCTTCAATTTGAAGCTGTAGTTACATTCTTGAGGAAGGGGTCATGCAATTTAAATTAAATCCTTTAGTGATGCTTACGTACTCTTTGGAGGTGGGGTACTGGGGATTGAACCCAGGGCTTTGCACGTGCTAGGCAAGTGCTCTACCACTGAACCATACCCAGGGTCCTTTGTATTTTGTTTTGAAACATACCATAGTTCACTATGTTGCCCAGGCTAGCCTCAAACTTGTGATCCTCCTTCCTCAATCACCCTAGTAGACGAGATTACAGGTGTGTGCCATCGTGCCTGGCTGACGTTCACTTTTTGGAGAACATCAGCTAGAGACGATCTTCAGTGGTATTCTCACATTACCTCATTTCTTGTGAGAACAATAGTGGGATGATTGCTAAAATTTATAATTGCTGAGTGTATAAATTTAAAAGCTAATGATGAAATAGGATGTCTGGGAGTCTAATTCCTGTAATTGTTGTCTTGACACTACAAGGAAAGAAAATGACCATTAAATTAACCTTTGCTCTTCCTATGATTCTAAAAGAGCAATATCCATAATCACCGTGAACCTCACTATCCTGAAATGGTCCAGTGCTGTAGCTGTGGTCAGTGTTGGATATTTTAATTGCAGTTTTTAATCAGTTACAGCCTGAGCCCATAAGCCTTGAGTTGCTTTTGGGAGCCAGGCCTGTAACTGCCCAACCTTTACAGGGTTGCATTGAGGGTCCATGCGGTGGTGACAGGAAGGAAATTGTGCTCTCTGTAGAACATTCTGAAACGTTAGTTAAAAAATCGTAGTGACCTAGACACCTTGCCTGGAAAACGATACTGAACTCAAACATGTTCTTGATCAAAGGAGCCATCTGACTGTGTAGGCATTGTAGACTTCAATTTTTCTTTTGAAAAAAAATATCAAGTGAAAAAAGCGTACTACATTTAGTGGCCTCTCAACTCTTGGTGGTGGTATACTGTGCTATTTGTGTATGTGACAATTCACCCAGCAGGCATTCAGTCAAAAGGGAGGCTGTTAAAATAAACTGTGGAATTCACGAGAAATCTATATTGACTCTTAACATACTACCAAAACGTGCAAGCCCAGGTTAGCTCTGTCAGAGTTTCTCTCTCCACTAACTTGTTTAATAAACAAGGCTGGGGAACAGAGTGAGGAACAGATGTTATTAGTGGGCCCTAGGTCAGTCATAAGATTTGTTGTGATTCCAGAAGGACATGTTTTTACCAAGGGTACACCATTTGATGTCCTTGTGGATAATTAGAAACTTACTTGACTTTTGGCAATAAGCGTGTTCTTATTTAGTTATTTCCTTTGCTTTGTTGGTGAGTTTTCAATAGGGGGATTAAAGTTATTGTGTCCAGCTGAAGTCGAGGCTGAACTCTGTGAAGGGGTCTCTTCCGAGTAATGAGTGGAAATGACCATCTGAAGCCACGTCCACGCCCCAGAGGCCATTAGCTATTAGCCAACTAAAGTTAACATGGACATCAAGTGAACATTTTTTAAGGTAGCAGAACTAAATGGTTCCTACTGCAAACATTTTTAAAAGCTTTATATTCCAAATAATTCACGTACTATACAATTTGTCCACTTACAGTGTACATTTGCTGTTTTCTGATAGAGTCCTTGGGTTGTGCAACCATTACTGCATTACTGTGACAGGTCCATTTTTATCTCTGTCACAAGAAACCCTGGCCCTATTGCAGCCACTTCCCACTCATGCCCTGGGTCACCCTGTCTTATTTATCTTAGTAAATATTCTCCCCCCCAAACATCTTAGTTTTTAAACTTGTTTTATCAAGAGTACTAAACAGTCTACGTCGTAATAAATGATCACAGTACTGTGCTAAGCAATTACATAGAACATTTATTTAACAAATATGAAGGGAATGATTTTTTATGGAGCTCCTACTGTTCTGAGGCTTCCTATAGAGTTGTGAACAAAACAGATGCAAATTACTGTCCCCGTGGAACATGCTTTCTAGGAGGCGGGAAGAGCCCACAAATAAGATTAAATTACAAAATATGGGGGCTGGGGATATAGCTCAGTTGGTAGAGTGCTTGCCTCACATGCACAAGGCCCTGGGTTCAATCCCCAGCACCACACACACACACACACACACACACACACACATACACACAAATATGTAATACGTGGAGATGAGTCTACAGAAAGTTAATTATGGTAGGATAAGGAGGAGCCAGTGAATGCAGATTTCATTCCAGGGACTACAGATACACTGGCATGAAAATTTTGTTTGAAAGGAATTCTGTTTGGAATGTGAGGAGGGAACATTTAAGGGGCCTTAAGAGGTGATATTTTGACCTGGAGACTCCCCCATTCAGTCACCTTCCACCGTGAGATCCTGGAAGGGGCTACGTGCAGGGAGAATACACGGGAGGGGTGAAATCGAGAGACCTCCATTGCTCCCTGGGGGTTGGCCCTCTGCCTGGACAGCGGCTGGACCCCAGGGGAGCTCCTCGGGGTGAGTGGCTGCCCAGCACACGCTGCTCACATTCCTAGGCTGCACCCCGAGTCCTCGATCTTCCTCGGTCACTTGAGAGAAGCACTCTTAAAAATCAAGAGTGGCGCGAGGAGCCGCTGAGAGGGGACCAGGGGACCTCTGGAGCCACACTGAGCGTCTCTGTTCCAAGCTTTGATTTACCATTCAACAAATGTTCACCAAGGACCTTACAACGGCTCACGGCGGTGGTGGCTTCGGAGGGCCAGGAGCGAAAAGGCACAGATACAGCCCTCCTGGAAATGCTGATGGATTGGAGAAACACTTCAGAAATAATTTCCACAAGGCGTGAGAGGACGTGCTGTGGGTGCAGTGGTCAGGGTTCCCAACCAGGAAGCCAGATGGCTTGGGTCTGCGTCTCTGTGACTCCGGCACCTCCATGTCTCTGAGCCTCAGTCTCCTCATTTGTGAAATGGGTACGATGATAAATCGCATCTATTCCTGGGGATGAACACCCTGTGCTGCGAAGACTGAACAAGGACAGCCCTCGAGGGGCTTTCTCTAAGACAAGGAGGAGCTCAGTTTGCTTGGAAGGTGTTGCACTGTGGCCTCAGGGAAGGGAAGAACCCACGCTGGGCTGTGGCCGCCTGTCTCCCTGTGGAAGAGCCCAGCCCTAGGTTGGGGGCAACATCACTTCCTAGAATTTGGCACATCCTCCTCTGCAGTCCTTCCTTGGGAGTGGAATGTATTTATCTTTTTTTTCCAAGTCCACATTGGGAAGGAGAGAGTTCAGGATGGGAGAGGAGTGGAGGGTCTTCAGATTTCTTCCTTCTTAGGCCAACATCCTCATATCTTGGTCCTTTTGCCTTGTAATACATAAGGTTCGATGGTCAGGCTGTGATACCTCCTCCCTGCGGAGGGGGTGGGGGCCACGGAGATCAGTCCAGTGTCAGGTGAGTATGGAACCAACGGTCCCGCCATCTTGCCTCCTCTTTCCTCTCCAGTTCTCCTCCTGAGAGCAATGAGACAGGAAGCTCCACCCCTGTCCTTTGATGACCTTTGGGCAGGTGCCCCTTTGCTACTTAACTTAGATATTCCCACAGTAGGGCCAAACAGGGCTTCAAGTTTTTTCCAAGGCCACCCTGGATTCTAGGCTAAGAATGAGCCCTTAACTCTGTTTCTCGTTTTAAATTACCTTTGTTGAATCTGTCCGACCTAACCACAAGTCAAAATTAAACAGCAAACACTGGTTTATAGGATAACCTCAAATCATACAGGGCTGGCAATGAAAAATGGAAACAGGAATTATCTTCCATTATCTGGTGAACCTCTCAGTACCCTAGAGAAACTGAGAATTCAAAGTAAATAGGCTTTCTTCTTATTGCTAGAGAGAAATTTAAAGCCAGAAGAAAGAGAAGAACACAAGAACGTGACAGAGAGAAAAAACAAAAGTAAGAAAGATGTTACCTATCTTTTAAAAAAAATATTTTTAGTTGTAGATGGACACAATACTTTTATTTAATTTATATATGTGGTGCTGAGGATCGAACCCAGTGCCTCACACATGCTAGGCAAGCACTCTACCACTGAGCCACAACCCCAGCCCAATGTTTCTGTCTTGTGTGTGGATAATAAATGCCCAAACTCTTCTTTCTATTTGATTTTTAATATTTTAGTTCCATTTTATCTTTTTTTCTTTTGGCGGGGGGGGGGGGGTGCTAGGAATTGAACCCAGGGCCTTGCACATGATAATATTTACTGTACCACTGAGCCATACCCCAGTCCCTAGCATCCCCATTGCAAGCATTCACATATGGAATTTTGGACACTTCCGGATTTGACCACACCCCAGGAGTTTTGAGATCTGCTCATTCCTCTGATCACTTTCACTGCAGTTTGGGAAATTGCCCTGCTTCAAGCGTGGAGTATACAATTATCTCAAGTGGTGGAAAACAGGGGTTTCAGCTCACACAGTTCCTTTTTAGCCACATAACCATTATTTGATGAGTAGTAGGGATAATTACCATCTAATTCATCCTACTTTGATTTTAGAAATAATAATTAAGATGGTATTCTATTAGCACAAATGTATGTTAAAATTTCATATGTACATTTGAAATACAAATAGCAAATTGAAAAATGAGATGATTTTGCTAAATACAAATGGGAAATTGGGAGTCCATGGATGGGAATTGCATCCTTTGTCAGCCTCAGTAGTTTCCTCATTCCTTTATTTTGGTTTGGTTTTGGAGAACACTCCTGAGTGATACGGAGAGATAGTAGCAATTTCAGGACTTTCCAGATTTATTCCAGAAATTTGCAAGAGGAGCACAGGAGCAGTTTCAAAGTGGGATCTGTAATGACATCCTGCTGTGTCCCCTTCTCCCTCATTATCATCCCACAGGTCATTGTACCATTACTAGGGTGTGTGACCCACCGGCCTGGACCTTGGTGAGTTGGATTCTGGAAAACACAGGCTGTGAGTTTGTGCCCCTTCATGAAGCTACATGAATGCACAAAGGTAGGCTTGCGTTGGTAAATACCCTTCTAATCACTTTACAGGGTACAATTCAGGGGCTGTAGGTGCAACCACAGTGCCGGGCTACCATCGCTAGGGTCCCGTACTTTGGTCTTGCACGTCGTTCCTAAGAGCTCTGTCACGCGTTTTGAGGCAACACACGAGTATCACCCATGCCCATTAAGTTGCTATTTATACCCTCGCTGTAGCTCACGCCATTCTCAGTTCTGATTCATCTCTTCACTACAAACTTCACTCCCCTCCCCCCAGGTTAGAATTCTTCTGGATTGTTCTTTCCTAGCCATGTTTGCAGAGCTCTAGGGAGGCGGGAACGTGAGGCTGGCGGATGTGGCCTGATCTCCTGGTAGTGTTTTCAGGACTAATTAGCTACTTACCCTCATTTCTTTAGTTAGTATCTTACCTGTCCCCCGAGGTAATATTGATGACCTAAAATCTCATCAAATTTTTTTTGTGTGTGTGGAAAATGAGAACATTCACTCCTATGACAGTGTTTTGTTTTTGTCCAACAGGGGGGAGAGAGAGAGAGAGAGAGAGAGAGAGAGGGAAGGAGAGAGAGAATCTACTTGATCTCTTATATACAACCATTTTGATCAAAAGATCACTTTTTAGGGGCTGAGGCTATATGGCTCAGTAGTAGAGCGCTCGTATCGCTTGTGTGAGGCCCTGGGTTCAATCCTCAGCACCACATAAATAAAATAAAGGCATTGTGTCCACCTACAACTAAGAAAATATTTTAAAAATCACTTTTTACTAGAGTGATCCTTATAATAGCCCTGTGAGGAGGATATGCTTATCATCTCTATTGACAGATAATGAGATGGAAGCACAGGGAGGTTAAGTAACCTGCTCCAGGTCACACAGCCCGGTGACTGCAGAGCTAGGACTGACACCCACGCAGCCATCTCCTAGTCACCAAGGGACACTGCTTCTTCTGCTGAGACCACAGTTCCTTTCTAGAACTCCAGTTCCGTGGGAGAAGTCATGTTACAGACAAGACCCACAGAAGTGAACTGGGGACTGGAGGCACAGGTCTTGGCTCCAACCTTTCCTCAGTCTCCTTATGTAATTCGGACGCTTCCCACACCACTTATTGGTCCACTGTCTTTCTGAATTCATAAGAAATAGCATGCAGAGAGGAATTAGCATAAAGAATTCAATAAAGCTGGGCGCGGTGGCACACGCCTGTAATCCCAGCACTTTGGGAGGCTGAGGCAGGAGGATCACGAGTTCAAAGCCAGCCTCAGCAATGGCAAGGCACTTAGCAACTCAGTGAGACCCTGTCTCTAATAAAATACAAAAAAAGGGCTGGGGATGTGGCCCATTGGTCGAGTGCCCCTGAGTTCAATCCCTGGTACCACACACACACACACACACACACACAAAAAAAGAATTCAATAAACATTCGCAATTGTTATTTGGAGACAAAGAAGCGGTGCCACTTGGTCTTATATAGAAAGACACCAAACTTCTCTAAGCTGTGGCTTCCCTTGTGTAAAATGGAAATGATCACAGTCCCTTCCAAGGTGGCAGGTAGATTGGTGAGGACATTGTCTGACACATTAGAGAACCCAAACCAATAGTAGTTCTCAGCAATATTAGTGATTACTTAAAATTCCAAGTTCTAGAAACAACCAATATTTATGAAGAGGATCTTCCTTGCATGAAACAGAGGATAAAATAAGGACCCGAGGCCCAGGAGCCCAGGATAAACCACTGGGCTTAGACCCCTTGAGTGATTTATTTACCCCTAAACCCTCTGAACACATCCCATTTTCAAATGCCTGGTATCACTGACCCCAAAGGCCATCAAAAAAGCTGGAGAAGAATCAGACAGCGCAACCGAATAAGAACCAAGCCTCTGAAGTCAGCCTGGCTTGCGGGTGAAGACAGGAACGAACAGGCAGATGAGGCAGGCGGTACTGTGGGTGTCTCTTCTCAAAGAGGTGGTGGCTCTGCTAGCCGCGCAAGCTGGAGTAAGGGTCCAGCTGTGGTGGCATTTGACAAAGGACCCTGAAATCTGGCAGGAAAACCCTGCCTGACGGTCTTGTCTGATATGCATAAAATTGAAACCCAAGTGGTGGATCTTATTCCAATTCAAGGTGATTTTTTTTTGAAAAAAATGAATAACTCAAGAAAATACTGAGGATGACAAGACAGTTTCTAAGTCAGTTAGAAAATGAGGTGAGAGTATGTGGGTGAGTCAGGGAGAAAACCCAAAACAACAACCTTGATTCAGATTTTTCTTTTGGCATGGGGGTTGGGTGATGTGATTTTTTAAAACAATGACCTTCACATCCTGCTTACACCAGCTGTTAAAAATAGCATTTGGGGTTTTTGTTTTAATCTCTCCTGGGTATAGGCTATGTTACCAACCACCTTTGTACACACAGCAGTTTCATCCTAAGAAAAGGGAGGTGGGAATTTCAGAGAGTGGCAAGATTTCTCAGCTTTGGCCCCTGTGAACAGTCTTGAAGATTCTACCTCCTTTTCTCTTCCCTCCTCTCTCTCCAATAATTGCACACTTCCACACACATTTCTTGAGTACTTAGTGTGTTCTAGTCACTAACCAGAGGCAGAAAAAAGCAAGCTGCACCCTGGAGACACCACCTCCACTGTTTGCTGTGTAGCTTCAAGTGTGTTACATAACTGCACAGTTTGCTGACGCTGAAGACAGCAGGAGGAACCAATCATGACCTTGAACCCCTAACATAGATTTCATTTCGAACTTAATGCTAATGTGATCAGTCTTCTGGAAGTTTCATTTCAGTTCAAGCATAGATTTTACTTTTTTAAATTGCAGTTTGTTTAGTAAACATATACTGAATAGTGGAACAACAACAACATTGCATTTTGATGGACAGCATGTGGATAATTTGCCAATTCTAAGGTATCATGTGCATTAGCCAGTGGTTCCCTAAGTACCGTTCCCAGACCAGCAACATCTGCATCACTTGGGAACTTGCTGGAAATGCACACCCTTGGGACACAGATCTGCTGATTGTGAAACTCTGGAACTGCCTCCAGGGGATTTGGAGGTGCACAGGTGGATGTTTTTCATGATCCCAAACTTTTCAGCCAGTGTCATTCTGATAAATCTTTATATTCCATGTAAAGCTCAGTAAAAAGTCCTTGGACCGACTTTCCCTCTGTATAACTTGTGCAAGGGAACTTCCATCACGATAGCCCTGTAACTTGGAAGCGCTGCAACTGTCTTTCCAACATCTCTTTTAAAATATTCTATTTCCCACCAGGATGCAAGGGCTAAAATAAAGTAGGAGGACAAAGCACCCTCAAGTATTCCACAGACAGGCAGATGAGTAGATTATTCATGCTGCCTCTCTAGTGGGTCATCAGTGTCCCTGTGGGACTGAGAGAATGCATTGTAGACAACTGGTCGTGACAGCTCCCAGGTGAGCTAAGTCATAGACAGGTTCCTTCTCCAGGTCAGCAGAAGCACTTAAATGCTCCAGCATGTCTGCCATGTCACTTGGTTTGGGCAGGTCCTGTACCAAAGGTGGTCTGCTGGAGCTGGTTCATGCTGCCTCAGGAGTGTGAGGACCAGTGAGCACACCTCTTCCCAGTAGCATCATCAGCTATGGTGAGAGAATTAGCACCATGAAAATTCACAGACACTATAAGTGAGGACTTTTTATTTTTTTAGAGTTGGTTTACAATATGCTTGTGGATTTAGGAGCAGTTAAAGCTTTCAAAAAGGCTCTGATGACTGAGCTCATCTACTCTGGCACTCCAGCCTTTGAAAGTACTGTTTGTTTTAGCATCAAGACATATCCTTATACTCATCTAGAGGGACCCATACTGGGATTCAAAGCAAACTAGTTGGAAGGTCTTTGTATAACTTGACTGTTGTTATCTCTGCTCATGCAATGAGGCCTCCATCAGACACCCAGACTCTTTTTTTTGTTGTTGTTAGGGACCACCCAGGGTGTGTGCCAGGCACTCCTGTATCCTGTCAGGTACCTCCTGCTACTGCTGTAGGAGGAGGCTTGAGCGGTGTTGGAGATGGTCGGCCTAGCTGCCTAGCCATCGTGGGTGACTCTCTTCATCCCTTTCATAGTTTACACTCATGTCAAGCAGAAAAAAAAAAAAAAAAAAGAGGTTTTAGTGAAAGGGCTATTTCCATTTTTAATTTATAAAGTTAGTACTTGCTAAGCACATAGAATGACCCAGATACTATGCTGGTGACTCTCAAACATGGCCTCACTTAGTACTTCTGGAAGTCTCAAGAGATAGGGATGACTAGTATCTTTCCTTTCCAAGTGAGGAAGCTGGTGGGGCATAGGTAAGTAAAGGCCAAGATCACCAAGGGTGTGAACTTGGTGTATCTGATGCCTGTCCCTCTCCCGGAACCAGAGGTGAGGTCACAGGACCTACAAACGTCTCAGTCACAGACACCAAATGTGATTTGGAATTAATCTAATGCCTGGTTTTTCTTTTCTTAGGCTAATTTACCTCCCTGGTACCCTTTAGTCCCTCATGCAAATAGCCATCTGGTGGGTCTGCCCCATCGGGCCACCAGAAGTGCCCCGGAGGTCTCAACCCAGGATTAGCGTGGGTTCAAATGAGGAAAGCCTTCTTACGATCAGTCAGTCAGTGATTTATTTAGTTCTTGCTATGCTGATTTTGCTTTATTATCTCCCCCAAAGCTTTAAAAACCTAGAGATGCTTTAGGCCCTATTCTAGAAATCCTGATCTATTGATTATGGCATACAACCTGGGAGTTTTTACTAAGCTCTAGAGGGGAACAGATAATTAGAATCCCCTTCAGTATTAGATGCCCACAAATATTACAAAATTATACGAAATGTTATAACATCCTTTTAAGTGTGTAATTGTGACCCAGGCTTGTTAGTTTCTAATTGCTGCTGTAACAAATTATTGCAAATCAGATGGTTTAAGACAACACAAACATACTAACTCAGATTTTTAGATTAGCATTCCAGCATCTCACCAGACTAAAATCAAGAGGTTGTCAGGCTGGGCTCTTTCTGGAAACTCAAGAGCAGCATTTGTCCCTGTGCTTTCTCCATCTTCTTGAGCTTGTCTGCATTTCTTTGGGCTGAGTCTTTCTCAAGCTGCTATTTATCTAATTGTCCTGCTTCTGCCTCTCTCTTCTATTTCTAAGGACTCTTTTTAAAATTAAATTTATTTATTGTTGTGTTGTAGATGGACACAATGCCTTTATTTTATTTATTTTTATGTGGTGCTGAGGATTGAACTCAGTACCTCTCACCTGCTAGGCAAGCGCTCTACCACTGAGTTATAACCCCAGCCTTTTAAGGACTTTTGTGATTATAATGGAGCATTTAGGCAATCCAGGATAATTCTGGCTATAAACTCAGGAGACAGAGTAATGATTATTTTTAATGATGACTCAAATACAAAAGAAATTTATTTTGGGATCATGTAATAGTCCAAGAAGGAAGTTTTTGTTTTGTTTTGCTTTTTTGGTGGGTGTCTGTCTTCTATGTGATGACTCAGGAATGAAGAAAATGGTTTTAAGCCACTACAGTTGGGGCTTTTATTACACTGCAAGAGATAACTGGAATGGGCATAGTATTAGTCCTTTTTTTTTTTTTTTTTTTTTTTTTTTGCATTTCTGTAACAAAGTACCTGAGACTGAATAACTTTATAAAGAAAAGAGGTTTGTTTAGCTCGCAGTTCTTCAGATTCAAGGCTCTGGCTCTGGTATCAGCTCCACTTTGGTGAGGATATCATGGCAGGTAGCAGAAGCTTGTGTGAGGGAAGGATGGCATCACCAAACAGGAAGCCAAAGAGGTTGGGGCCCCACACTCCCTTCTGAAGGCACCCCTCCAATTGACCTAGGACCTCCGACTAGGTCTACCTCTTAAAGGTCCACCACCTCTCAGCACCACCACACTGGGGACCAAGCTCCCAACGCATGAAGAGACGTTAGAGTAAATGTCTTTTCTTCCCATTCCCACCTCTGTGAACGTCATAGTCTGGAATCTAGATGCTTTTGGTGGACATGAGAATTTCTGCTTGGGTAGTTTCTTAATACCATTACATTTTCAGTACTTTCCTTTCTATGTGCCTGCATTGTCACCAGGGCCGGCATCATGGGTGTGGAACTGTGCAGTTACACGGGACCCCAAGGTCCAAAGGCTTGGTTAAATGCCCTGCAGTTTGCATCCTGAAATTCTCAAAAGCATTTTATCTTTGAACTTGAGCTTTGTCAGTGAAGTCCAGTGGAACCAGGCAGCAGAAGGGGTGTGTGCCATTTGTGTTCACAGCTGTCCCAATTCCATATATTTTCCTTAGTATCCCATGAACACAGACCCCAGGGACCCACGACATGTGGGTGTTCACTGAGACCCAGGAAAACCCAAGGTCAGCATTTTGTGTCTCAAATGAGTAAGCAGGGGCATGGGCTATCCCGAGAGGCAAAGCTTTTCCCTTTTGAATCAGAACTTGCTCTGGCTGCAGAAGAAAAATGATATTCTAAGAAGCAGCAATGACCAAGGGCGCACTTGCCATCCTTTCAAGCTGAGGTTGCTTCTTTGTATTGGCCAACCACTTACGCTGAAATGATGAGGCTGGGGAGAGGGAGGGTGGAGCCACACAGAGAACCTTTGGCTTTTAGTGGCTTTTTGCTTTTTAGCCTTCCAAGGTAGAAAGTGATAGAACAGATGCATACCAACAAGGGGAATAAAAATACCCGAGTCAAACTTGTGACTCAAACTCCATGAACTAAGGAACATGAATTGTGTGCTTTCTGTGACTCTGCGTAGGAATCAAGTGTTCTTGAATTTGCATTTTTAGTTAGTAATGTACAATATAAAGGAAACAATAAAATTCATGCTAATACTTTAAATTTAAAATGCTTTGTTTGCTTAGAACCTCATTAAATAGCAAATAAAAGCCACCATAACCATTGTTAGAGCACAGCAGAATGGAGAAAGCTTTATGTGTTAGTGTTTTGATTATACTTTTCTTTTTCCTTTTAAACAGGGACGGCAGGGTTTTGTTTTGCATTGGGCTTCACAGATTACAGAGCTGGCCCTGATAGTCATTATTGAACTTCCTTTTTCCATCAATGCAATTCCATCTTCTACCTAAATACTGAAATTCACCACTTTAAAGGATTTCTTTATTCTATTTGTCACTGTTGTGGATAGATGCTAGGGTGTCTTCAGAGTTCACATGTTGCTGTCCTAGCCTTAATCATGGTGACGGCGGGAGGTGGGACCTTTGGGGAGTGATCAGGTTAACTTGAGGTCAGATGGGACGACTCCATGGTGGGGTTAGTGGCTTTCTCTCCCTCAATGTGAGGATACAGCAAGAAGGTGGACCTCTCTCCAGGAAGCGAGCCCTCCCAGGGGCTGAACCTGCTGGCACCTGTATCTTGGACTCCCAGCCACCACAGCTGTGAGAAGTGAATACCTGTTTTTGAGGCTACCCCATCTGTGGTGTCTTGTTACGGCAGCCCAATCTGCCAGGGACCATCAACAAACCATCAATGGGATCTTTTACCTCCTCTCTCAGAGCAGTTGTTTGCAATTCTTTTCACATCTACCCACATTTTCACATATATTTACAATCCCCTGTTACTCTGCACCATTTATATTTTATTGGTTTTTTTTTTTCATGTTTGTATTGCATCTGTCGCATAAGACTTTCAGGAGCTCCGTACTTGGTGGGCTTGCAATAAATTCTCAAAATGAGTGCTATGTTGCCAGTAACATGAGCGTGGGACTAAGGTTTCACATCTGTGTAGACAGGAGTTCCATATGCTGTGAGATAAGACTCCTGCATCTACACGTTTGGATTTAAACTAATCTTAGGTGGACGTTTCACAGAGAATTTCAGGACTTGTGCACCCTTCTCCAGCTGAGCAGCCTGCTATTTAGAAAAGTATCCGGTTAAATAACAAAGTAATTAATGAGTCAACTGAAATGACTCTGCTTTTTCCTACCAAGGACCTAACCTAATATAGACAGAAAAACTTAACTTCCTTGAGCTGGATGCTGCTTTTAAAAATCTTTTTTTTTTTTTTTTTTTTGAGTTTTGTTTTCAAAACACTTTGAGCATGTGCTTTGCAACGGGTTGTAACTTAAAGCATGATAATGAATTTGAAAATTGGTAGTCTCCAAGTAAATTGAAAGTTAATCTGGTAGCCAGTGGAGAAAATAAAAATTTGGCTCTGAACACAAGCAAAGCTTTGCTTTCAGATTTACAGTTTTACCCAAATAAATAATAGTGGAAACTGTCCTAGACGATTTAAATGTCTAAGAGACTATCCAGGGACAATTCATAGTACTTTCAAACAGCTCAGTGCGTTCCTCTGAAGCAGGAAGTGTTACCTTTATTTCATGGTTATATACATAGGTTTGTAATTCCAAAGTCCAAGGTGGAGCCACAGAAAATCGATTTTTGAAAACATTTTGTTCATTTGTACATACAGTGTGACTTTAAAGGTGTTCATTTCTATTTTTTGGCATGTGATTTTTAAAAAATTTTGTGATTGGATTTTAACTTCACTCATAATTAGAAAAGAGATATTCATAGACTGCTTTCTAACAGTCCTAAATTCCAGTCTCTGTTTTAAATTAGTTTAATCTCACTTACAAAGTCAAGGGTACTGAGGTGTCTTTCCAACTCTGACATGCTATCCTATGACTCCTAAGTATTTCTTTTACTGTCAAGGCAAATGAAAAAAAAAAAATTATTAGAACATTTTTTTAAAAATTTGGGGGTACTGGAGGGGTTTTGATTGTTTATAATATTAAATGTAAACTCCATAGACTACGACAATGAACTGAGAAATGTAACAGAAATTGTGCTATATACACCAAAATATGTGAGCCTATTTTTTTAAAAATATTTATTTATTTGCTTTAGTTGTACACAATGCGTTTATTTTTATGTGGTGCTGAGAATTGAACCCGGGCCATGCACATGCTAGGCAAGCGCTTCCACCGCTGAGCCACAACCCCAGATCTGTGAGCCTAATTTATTTTAGCAATGTCTCTTATTTTCTTTACAGACCTTTTTTTTTTTTTTTTTTTTTGGGGGGGGGGTTGTTTGTTATCCAATAACCCAAATGGGAAAAGGAAGTCTTTTTTTTTTTTTTTCTGTTAATATAGGCTTCTCAAATTAGTGATAGATGCACATTTATAAGGTTCATGTCTCCATAATTAGAGGAACACTTGGTTGGAACTTGATATCCAGCAGATCTATCTTGCTGTGATGTCAAAATGTGCTCAAAGAGGGTCCAAATACGGCTTTGTTTTTAACATTCGGTTCATTAGCTGGTTGACTCTACAATTCCACATGAAAGTTGAGCACTTACTATGCTCAAAGGTGTGCTAATATTGAAAAGTACTTTATCATCTCAAATTTGATCCTGCTAGGATTAAGGCTGATTGATTTGAAGATGCCAGTGGACTTTAGCACAGCAGTCTCGTCAGGTAAATCCTCCACAAGATCTACCGGCAGGACCAGGAAGTAACAGCGCTGGGGGAGACAGCCTGCTCTGAAGATCGTGCCTCAGATGTTTTTAGCTTCGTCAGAACAGTTTGGAGCAAATCATGAATATCCAAGCAGTGATTAAATATAATGCCAGAAGCATCAGTTGAAGAATTGACCCCAACAGTCATGGCAAACTCCATTAGACAGGAGGGTTCTGATAATGATTATTTGGGGAATATCTTCTCTTGCCTTCCCTATCTTGGAAACGGTACTACCATCTACTCGGTTACTCAGATGGAGAAGACGGATCATTCTGGATCTCGATTTCTCTCTCTTTTATAACCTTTATTGAATCAACTACTCTTCTCATCCATTCTGCCTTCTAAATGCTTCCTAAAGCAGTTTAACTGGAACAGACTGCTGA
This sequence comes from Tamias sibiricus, assembly GCA_025594165.1. NCBI lineage: Eukaryota > Metazoa > Chordata > Mammalia > Rodentia > Sciuridae > Tamias > Tamias sibiricus. Next base: position 157,758,795 of record CM046662.1, on the reverse strand, counting down.
GATAAGTTACCACTTTTTACGTATTTTTTTCCAAGTTCAAGATCTTTAGGCGAAGTGGAAGTCCAATGGTAAATTTGCCAGTGACAAATAAGAAGATATGAAAATTTAGGGGCTGGGGTTGTGGCTCAGTGGTAGAGCACTCGCCTAGCATGTGTGAGGCATTGGGTTTGATTCTTGGCACCGCATACAAATAAATGAGTAAGATAAAGGTCCATCCACATCTAAAAAAAATTTTTTTAAAAATAAGATATAAACATTTAATGAGCCTTCACCCAAGTTTATAAGTGAATATATAGAATATCTGAAAGATCTAAAAATGGATCAGGTTGACTTTCTCCTTCCATTAGTTGTACTTTTCTAGGCGTGCAGCCCAAGCCCCAGGCTGAGGCAGCATAAAGAGTTGGCTCCAGAGCTGGAGTGTCTGGTGGAATCTTGGTTTCGAACCTACAGCCATTTTCCTGATCCTTGGCTTCTATAGTGCTTGCCTGGACAAGGACAGCAGCCTTCTGAGTGCTCTGTCTCCTCTTTTTGAGTTCCTCTCCACGCCATTAGAGCAATCCATTAAAAGTGCACCCTTGATCACTTCAATTGGTGCACATTTGTATATATTTGTCTTGTTTTTTTTTTTTTTTTTTTTTTTTTTTTTTATGAGCACATGCATCCATTTTTAATTAGTGTTTATCACTAAATCTTATCCAGGATTCAAAGATTAAAAAAACAAACAAACAACAACAACAACAACAACAAACAGTCCCTGCTCTTAAGGACTTAACAAATCAACGGGTGAATTTAAATAATAATATATTTAAGGATAAATAAAAAATTTAAAACATTTCTCTTCCTTTTGTTGACACTTGAGGAACAATGCAGAATACAAATTCCTATTTGCTGAGGTCAACGCTGTCAACAATAGCGTGACCTCCCATGGCAGGTTCAAGTTATCAACATGGATGCCAAGTTTTGCTTAAAAGCTTTTGCATTCTTGTGGCAACTTGTACAACAATACAACTGAAAACAAGTCGGCCCGATGGTGTGGGAAAACCTAACACCATTATGGATCTCAAAGGGCCTAGATGGCAGACACTGTTTTATGTTCAGTGCTAACCGGCAGGAGGAGAATGCAAATGTTGAACTTCATACATCTGTGCGAAATAGTACTTGTCCTTCAAGGGAGCCTTGAATGTGGCAAGTGCTGGGAATCTTTTTTTCCCAGAACATGACAAAAATCTGGTCACCATTTGATATTTGATAACAACACTGCAGATATGCTCCCAGTATCTAGAAAGTTATTCTGCAAACACCGATGTAGCCCAATTTTTCATTTGAGGATGAAATGAATAATAAGGAGTGTTTTTTTCTTCCCAAGGATATTTGTGTGGTGTTCGTTGAACTTTAGTATGTGATGTATTTATTAAGTAAAGTTGGTTACTTCTCATCAGTGGGAGAAACTTATTTTTTCCTTAAAGATACTGGGGGTTGTGCAATTTATGCTGACGTTCAATTTCTTTAAAAAATAAAAAAGAAAGAAGAAAGAAAGAAATTTTATAAACTTTAAATGAATGAATTCTGCTTCTGGGTGAAGTGGATATTGTATATGCCTCTGTTGAACATGCATAAGCAAAAGGCAGAGCTGACCGTGAACTTAACTGGGATAGAGTCTTAATGTAAATCCAGGCATCGTTTTTTTTCCTCCCAATAATAAAACTTTAGGTGAAATGGGATGATAAACTACTCATTGGGATAACTCAGAGAATAAAAACTTAATAAGCTTCATCCAATTTTTTAAAATATTTTGTTTTAGTTGGACACAATAGATTTATTTTATTTTTATGTGGTGCTGAGGATTGAACCCAGCACCCCGCACGTGCTAGGTGAGCGCTGTACTGCTGAGCCACAACCCCAGCCCCTAAGCTTCATCCAATTTTAAGATCAAATATATATGGAGGTGGGAATAATTGGAGTTTAATCAAAGAGTCTCAATAGCCTTGGCTACTATGCACAGCATGAGAGAAGATGTCTCTGGCTGTGGATAAATTCATATTACATGAGTTTGGATATCTTTAGGATCTAGACTCTAACCTCAAGAATAGGAAGTTAAGGGCTGGGGTTATGGCTCAGTGGTGGAGGGCTTGCCTAACACGTGAGGCACTGGGTTTGATCCTCAGCACCACATAAAAATAAAATAAAACTATTGTGTCCATCTACAACCAAAAATATATATATTTTTTAAAATAGGAAGTTAAAAGTACAAATGTGTGGTGATGGACTGGTCTCACTTCCAGGGACTAGGAAGAGGCATTACTTCTTTAAAAACTAATTTTTGGGAGAAGGGTTGGGCTCTAAGAATTTTCAGTGAATTCCCCCAATCCCTTTGGGCTCTGTTTTACTAAAACCCCCAATTTTTTCCTTATTCTAATATTCATAGAAAGATATCTTGTATCTTGCTGTGTCCTGACAACCAATACCAATTTAGCTGGTTTAAGTACAAATGATTAAAATATCCATTTTGCTTTTTAAAAAATAACTGAATATATCAAATATCTGGGATGTTTGAAGATTGACTGTGAAGCCATTTTTCATTCACTAATTGTGCTTTTCTGGATGTACTGCCTAAGGTAAAGGTGTGTAGCCTGGGCTCAGGCGCTGGCCTGCCTGGCTCTGACGGTCATGTGCTCAAGCTTGGGACAAACCCTTCACCACTGTCTCAGTTTGCTCATCTGGCAAATAGGTGTGGCATGAGCAATGCTTGTCCCTTTGGGTCACACCAAAAGGATTAATGCCCATAACCTAGGCAAAGCACTTTGAATAGAGTCTGGTGGAACATGGCCCATGATGAACTGTTCTGTAAATGTTAACTCCTTCTATTTTGTATCCTCTGTAAGTGGAATTCACCCTAGAATTTTGCAGACCACCACAAAGCTTTGCCTTGGCACCAAATGAATATGGATGGAATAAAAATAAGACCACAAAAATGGTGATGGACAGTTGGCTTCGGAACCAGGTGTCAGGTATGGTGGTGGGGGGGGATGTGTTACCTTTTTGATTTCCAAACAGAACTGATCTGTGATTACAGTGTGTCCCTCAAGAAACGCAGCTACAGTAATCCTTATCTGGACCCCTTTCTATTATTGTTTTGTGTTCACACAAACAAAGATAGGAAATCTTCGCATAAGCAACCTAAATATTTGTCTCGGAGGAATTTTAACTTCATTGTTCTATCTTACTTTCCTTGAGAACTGCTTAGATAGATTTTTTTTTTTGTTTATGTGTTTAGCAGAAGCAGATTAAAATTTTTTTTTTTTTTTTTGGTAAAAACAGGATTTACTAGGCCCTTTTTTTGTATTTTTTTAAAAAAGGTCTCACTGATTCTAAACTCGCATGGAATGTCACAGGCGTAGGCAAAATTTTTTAAAAACAGGATTTATAGGGAATTTTTAAAAAAAACTTATTCTAAAGCCAAAGCTTTACCTACCCCCGTGGCACTACAGCCACCTCTGTGTTATGCTTAGGGTGAGCCCTCGGAGTGGCTTTGCCTGAGCATTGAAGTGCTGCCTTGAGTCTTCACAGGTGCTGCTGCAGGGCTCCTGCTTCTTCAGTGTCAAGGTCAGCTGCAGGAAGGACTTTGGGATTCGAGCAAGTGGAAGTGTAGCATCCTGGGTATGGTGGTCACTTTGTGGAAAATGGAGGTCAAGCAAAAAGTGGTGTGTGTCTCCCACATTGGTAGTGACCCCCACTCTGAAAGGAAGCTCTGGAATGTCCTAATGTAGGGAACACCCCAGTGAACAGCTCTCTTTCTTCAATCCCACCAACAATGCTGGTTTGGCATTGTCCTTTTGAAACCCGGTACCCACCTCTGGTTCCTTGAATGAATTACTAGAATTTAACTTTGTAACTCTTCTAGAAGTCTATGTCCCCGTCCCTGGCCATTAAGAACATGAGCTCCTTAAAATAAAAGTCCCTGTATATGCTGGAGATCTAAAAAGTAGCAGAATAATGTTGACAATGTTAAAAGCAATATGGATAAAGACAATGCAGATAATATTAAAATTTTTTGAAGGGTCTTTGAATACTAGGGTAAAAGGAAATAAGTTATCTTATGTGAGCTAGTTATTTAAATGAAATTTCAAATGCAATATACAAATGTTCAACATTATATCAGCCATGACTGACAAGATCTCCAAGAAATGGAAAAATGCCACTGAAAAGAAAGTTTCTTGGGCGTTTCTACAATTCAGAAGCAGATTGATGGGAAAAAAAAAATTGAGAAATTGATTATTTTGTGTATTAAAATTGTACCATTTTCTTGGGTAGTTTGGATTATATTGGTCAGCCATTGCTTTGATTTAGTTTGGGGTAGTCATTTAAGTTTAGCAGAAACTTCCAGCTAAATCCATTAGTGGGAAGGGGTAGAGTAAAAAGTTCCATATTTACTCAAGTCTTGGGCATGAAGAGACAAATCTGGTCCTCTTGCCTCAGCCTGAGGAAAGCCACTGTGATGAACAAAGGCTCATAACAGATGTGGTCAGCCCTCATGAGGGTCATTGGTGGCTTTTACCCATCTGCAGACAACCTGCCTATTCCTGAGTCTCTGCTTACCCAGTAAATGTCCCCACTTAGAACTAAAAAAGTGAAAACTTCTTGTCTGATTTGGAACAGTGCCCTGAGTCAATCAGGAATTCCAAAAGAATACAAAGTAATTTGCACATTTTCTTATCCGAACAAATAAGCTGCATTTAACTGAGCATTTGCTATGTGCTTGGGAATGGCAATCTAAAGATCACTTTGATTTGAGCAAGACCTGAGAGGGAGAAGCAAATGGAAAGAGAGAAGAGGAAATCCAGGGTCTCACTTCTCCCTCGTCTTGCTTCTGGAGGAGTTGGTGTCCCTAGATGGCAAAAGGAAGTCTTAATGAGGATCTGATGCTAGCAACTTCCCAGGAGCAGAAATAAAACAGACAGAAAACTTTCCTGTTGCAGAGCATCTCTTCTACCCAAAGAAAAATGTAATTTTGAGAGAAGGCAGTGCCAAGACCAACATGCAGGAAAAAAACTGTTCTTTCATGGGAGACCTGGAGAGAGAGTTGCAAGTAGCCCTGGGCTCCCTCTTCCCTGCATTGTGCTGAAACTCTTGGATCCATGGCATGAGAGTGAAGCCAGGTGTCAGGAGAAAGGAGCCTGGAGGTAGAGCCCTTGCCTCTTTCTAAACTGAATTACAAAAACACATTTCAAAATATAAAAATTGGCACTAAGAAAAGATGGCCTTTGGGGTTTATAGTGGGCGCGCGTGTAGTGGAGGGTGTGGTTGGAAAGCGCTCAGGAACTTTTTTGGGAAATTATCCTTTTCTGGCCTGAGCCCCAGCTTTGCAGTTTATGGGAATTCCCCAACAATGGTAGGATGACTCCATGGCCCAAATACATCTTGAACTTTGACCTGGGCCAAGTTTCCTTTTGACGTTCTCATCTTACCCTTGAAGTTAAGTTTAGCAAAGTGACCAAAGCATGCTCCAATAAATCCTTTGCTATACATTTTTTTTTTTTTAAAATGCCTGTTGCTGCCTGAAGCGATGGCTGCCTGCAGCAACAAAGCCGCGGGAATAAGTTCAGAGGAAGACTGGAAACGAACAGGCTCTTTATTCTGCTAGCTTCTCTCTCTGGCTCCAACAACACCCCAACACGCAATCCACACTCCTCCAACCACCACAAAATGGCGCTGACCCCGTCTGCAATGTCCCGGATCAAGTCTCGCGAGATCATGCAAATGGCGCTGACCCGGTCCACAATGTCCCGGACCAAGTCCCTCCAGAGCATGGAAATGGCGCCAACCCAATCCGCAATGTCCTGGGCCAAGTCTCGCGAGATCATGGAAGGTGGCAATGCTCGAACATCTCCATGGCTCACAGCTAACCGCAATCTTAGCTATCTCCTTAATTAGGGCTCCTACAAATGCCCACTTTTTCAGAGTCAGTTTTTGTTTCTACTTATTGTTAATCACAGAAACCCTCAGTTATTATCTCCTTTCCAAGGAGCCCGGGTTTCTTGAAAGAAGGCTATGGCTGTCCTGAGACCTAGTCCCAAGAACAGAAAGATCCCTCAGGCCTCGAAGCCAAAGTTCTAGGGAGTTCCTGTAGTTCTTCCCTCTTGGCTGTTTGCACCCATGACTGGGAATATGTTCACAACTGTGAAATCCTCTCTTAGTATGAGTTCTAGAATTTTCACAGGACTGTCTTCCTAGGCACAGTTTGTGGGGGAAAGTACTTCATTTATTTACTCATTCACCTAACATATCCATTGGGTACTGGGCAGGCATGGAGGTTGTATATAGGTTGTATGCCAATGCTATGGCATTTTATATAAAGTGCTTGAGCACCCACAGATTCTCCTATTTGCAGGGGTCCTACAACCAGTCTCTCTCAGATACCCAGGGATGACAGTATATGGCACATTAAAAGTGATCAAGTGCAAGGGTGGGTTGTGTAGAGTGGTCGGGGAAGGCCCCCTAAGCAGAATAAGATCACTCAAGCCACAGAGCAAAAGAGAGAAGGTGAGAGAGTGCAGGAGCCCTGTTTGGGGAGATGGCTAAGATTGCGGTTGACTACGGGCCATGGAGATGTTTGGGCATTGCCGCCTTCCATAGTCTCACAGGACTTGGCCCGGGATCTCGCGGGACTTGAGCGAGATTGCTGATCGGGTCTGCGCCATTTGGTGTGTTGGTTTTTGGTGGTGTGTGTGGTGTGTGTTAAAGTCATTGTTAGAGCCAGAGAGAAAAGTTATCAAAATAAAGAGGCTGTTTGTTTCCAGTTCGCCTCTGAACTTCTTCCCGCGGCTTTGTTGCTCCAAGCGGCCATCGCTTCAGGCGGCAACAAGAGAGCCTCTGCCACGGCCTCTGTGGCTGGAGAAAGTGAGGGAGGAGGATCAGGAGGTGAAGGCTCTGGTGGTTTAGGGAAGTGTCCCCCATACTTCTCCCATGTGTTAAAGGCTCGGTCCCCAGTCCATGGTGCTATTGGGAGGTGTGAAACCTTCTAGAGGTGGGGCTTAGTAGGAGGTCTTCCAGCCATTGGCTTTGTGCCCTTGCGGAGGGCTACTGGGACCCCATTCCCTTCTCTTTCTCTCATTTACACCAAGCCCTGGGGTACATAGGCCTCTCCTCCCACACGCCCCTGCCAGGATGTACTGGGCCCAAAGCACATAGCAAAAGGCCCAGAGCAATGGGGCCAATTAGCCATCAACCCAAACCTCCCAAACTGTGAGCCCAAATACGTCTTTTAAGTTGTCCTATTGCAGATATTTGTTATGCAAATGGAAAGCTGACTAGTATCAAGACTGAGAGGTAAGGGTAGGGGCTATTCTGAGCAGATCACGTGCAGTTCCCGAAATGAGATGGGAAACTTGGAAAGTTTTGACCAGAGAAAGATCTGGCTATGCTTTAACAAAACTACTCTGACTTGGGGTTGAAGTCGATGATCGGGTGACAAAGGTGGGAGCCAGGAAGCCAAGGAGGGAAGCTAGCTAGTTACGCAGGCAAGAGCTCGTGGTGGTTAGGACCAGGCTGGTGGCAATGGAGGAAGGGAGTGGAGGTCATAGTCTATATACTCAATGGCAGAGTTGACAAGATTTAGTGGCAGTTTATGTGTGGATATAGGAGAAGGATGAAGGATGACTCCAGAGGTTTTGTCTGATCGATTGTGAGAATGGAGTTTCCATTTACCAAGATTGAGGGAGACTTGAGAAGAACTGATTGGTTGGAGGAGGGGAGAAGGTTATCAGTAGCTCAGTTTTGCATGCATTACATTTTGAGACAATTGTTATAATTCCTACTAAAAATTCTCTTTATCTAGGATATCTGAGTTGGAAGTTCAGTGAGAGGTGTTAGCTGGAGGGACCTGCATTACAGATGATATTAGAGCTGGGAGACTAGATGAGCTTACCAAAGAAGTGGGGGTAGCCTTGGAGTAGGAAGGTCCATTCCAGATTCTAGGTTTTTTTTGTGTGTGTGTGTGTGGTGTTGGGATTTGAACCCAGGGCCTGTGGATGTGAGGCAAGCACTCTACTGAGCTATATCCCCAGCCCCCATATTCCAGTTTTAACACTCAGGACCCTGTAACACATTGTGTACAGACTCTTCCTCTTTATCCGTACATGAATAGGTCTAATGTGGTATCCAGTGCTTTTCAACCCTGGCCATGCTTTAAGAGATCCCCTGAGACCACTGAAAAAACACAGACCCCGAGCCCTGACAAAACCCATTCAGTTAGAATTTCTCTGAATGGAGCCAGGACAATGGTATTTGACAACAACCCCCTCCCCAAATCTGCGCAATTTCATTGTGCAAACAGGCCTGAAAACTAGGGTTCCATGAGAGAGAACCACGTCAAGCACACCTGAAAATCAAGGTTACTGAGGCAGACCAAGGGTAAACATGGTACAGTAGTTCTAGCTCCTTTTCTGTTCCCAAACACTTAACTGAAAGAAGAGTAGGTGGCATCTCTCAGAGTCTGCAGTGGGTGACTATAAACTGAATGTGTTCCTCCAGTGATCCTGATGGTGGCCTTATCCTACCCCCACTCGATTTTCTGTGCATAATAGAGGAAAACAAGATGGATTCAGGTTGACTGTTTTGTGTAAGAGCTCCAAGTTGTGAATTCATTGTGGAACAGCTGACCTTCAGGGACTACCGATGTACAAACCTGTGCAAACATGGGTTTAGAAAAGATCTCTTCATTTTCTTTCTTTTTTTCTTTTTTTTTTTTTTAAATTACAGTCCCTGAAATTTCCTTTGTTCTGCCTTTTTTTTTTTTTTTCAGTGTCTCAAAAATCAGTAATACTTTATTCACTTCCATTCTTTCGCCATTAACAGAAAACAGGAGAAAGCAAAATGTTTTGTGTTTACAAAGGTAAACGACCTCTTTACCCAGAGATCAAAACCTCAAAAGACAAGGGGGAAGATAAAAGCGTCCTTCCCCACATCCCCTGAGCTGACCCAGGTCATCTTAGACAAAGCCTTTAGTCCACTGGCCAGGGACCCTGAATATGGGCAATTCAAGATGAGGGCCAAGAAATCAGACCAATCCATATGAAGTTGAACAGAAGCTAACTAAGGGTCAAGTGCCTGTATTCTACAAGACACAGGAACCAGGAACTTTAGGCAGCTTCTTATTTAAAACAAACAAAAAAACAAAAAAAAGAAAAAAAGAAAAGAAAAGAAAAAGAAAAAATTTCTTTTTAAAAAAGTTTTTATTTTCGATTTTTTTCTCATTTTGTTTTTAAATCAGTAAAAGAAACTGGTTCCTAGAAGCTGCAGTGATCTAAGCAGCAGCAAGTCTGTGCATTTGTCCTTTTTTTGTTTGTTTTAATACGTTTAAATTATCATGCAGCTGGTACACTTCATTTGCACGAAATTCTGCGCCATATCTACTAATTGTAGTAAGTTATTTGCCCCCCAACCCAGGAAAAAAAACTACTATGGAAGATAATTTTCACTGAAATCTAACCAAGCTTTGTTAAGTGGACTGTGACAAGATTACAAATGATATGAAAAATAACATTTTAACATTTGGCCATCAACTTAAGAAAATGGTTTGCTTATATAAATTTTTGTAATTTTTAAAAAGTAATATATTCTACCCTCATATGGTCCTCAGAATTCAAGCATAATGAACAGGAAAGAAAAAGAAAAGAATGCAACGGAGTGCTAAGGCAGAACATCTTGCCAGAAGTAATGAAGGTAGAGTATATACTAAATATCAAATGCAGAATTTCATAGGGCCAACAAGATAACGGTCTGTATTTTTCACTTACACAGGCAAAGTGAATTTTGCAATTACCATTTGTGTTATGTGCACCAAATAAAGCTCCTATAATTGCTGGGCATGGTGGCGCACACTTGACATCCCAGCACTTGGGAGGCTGAGGCAGGAGGATCGCAAGTTCAAAGCCAGCCTCAGCAATGGCAAGGTACTTAGCAACTCAGTGAGACCCTGTCTCTAAATAATATACAAAAATAGGGCTGGGGATGTGGCCCAGTGGTGGAGTGCCCCTGAGTTCAATCCCTGGTACAAAAAAAAAACCTCCTAAATATGATACTATAAGGTGCCACCTTAAGTTTTCCAGGTTGCAACTGTGCATAATTTTAAAATGGTTTCTTAAATTTATTTATTTTTTTAAACATAACACAAGGAAGGTGTTAAAACGGGTATAACAGCTCAATAGAATAAGTATTCCAGATTTTGGAAGGGATGAAGAGGGAGATATTCAGAAGCCTTCACCAGAATCCCCCCCAACTTGATCATAGTGGGTTGATGATGTGCTTTGTGGATGTGGTAGTCAATGATACCGGCTTGATGAATCTTTCTTTCTGCACCAAATCCCATTGAGTAATCTGGTCCCCTTGGCTGACGAAGATCCATTAGGCGAGGAGCACTAGCATCATCCAGGGTGATGTTCTTCAAGCGATTGACCAACCAATCAGGTCGAGGGGCTGCTGCAGCCTTGGGGCCCTCCCAGACTCGCCAAACATTACAGGCACTGCACTTGCCAGGACGCTGATTAAGAATCACTGAGGACTCCACTTCCTCTCCTGCCTGTAGCTCAATGCCATCCTGAACTTCTTTCACATGGAAGAAGAGCTTCTTGCTATCTCCCCACTTCATAGATCTTGATCACACACTCTTCTGTGGCCCTGTGCAGGGGCATGACGTTATAGGCCATAGTCTGTGCATTTTGGCCCAGGACACACAACTGGAACTTGACACTCTCCCCTTTCTGCAGGCAATCCCTTTTGTTGACCATTCCGACTATGCCAAATGGATAGACCTCACCTTTCATAGCCCCCTCGTCCGCGATCTCGATCATTCCTTGATACTCAATCTGTGTTGGATCAACACCTCTGAGGGGGAGAACAACTTTCCCAGAATACTTGGTGGGATCAGCTTCCTCAGTGGTGCCATTCACTGAGGGAGTTTTGTTTACTTTTTCAGCACTGACTTTGTTGCCTTTGCCTTTGGACAAGCTGTATTCAACCATGTCCCCCAGCTCCAGGCTATCGGCATCACCAACGAACTCACTGTAATAGAAAATGATTTCCTTATCATGAGTGGCTGTTTCAGTAAACCCAAAATTATCTTTCAGAGTTGCCACGTAACCCAAGAGCCTTTTGTTGGAATTATGATCTAAAAGTCGCACACAAGTTGCAATCTGCTGTCCAGGCCTCTACTTGTCACTAATACTAAATTCAACCTTATCTCCTATTTGAGGAGAAGGAGATCCTTCCACGTCCTTGGCTTTGATCAGTTTCACCCCACGATCATAGTTAGTTAATCATAGTATTAAGCAATAATGCCATCCTCAGCCCCCTTCTCTTTGCCTTTATTTGGGCTAGTGGCTTTAGGATTGGAAAAAGTGGCTTCTTTCTCTATGGTGCCCAGAAAACAATGATCTGAATGGGAAAGGAATGAAACCGTGCCCTTGGGAAGTCTTTTAATCCAAATAGCATGATTTCTTTGAGCAGAGAGCATATCAGGAACCACAGTAAACTCTACTACTTCATCTGCAATAGGGAGCTGGTTCCCATCCAGAATTTCACTGAAGTGGAAGAACATAACGAGCATCGCGATGCACACACTTGATGAAACCAAAACCATCTCTCGCGGCAGCAATCACACCCATTTCTCTGGCTTCATTGGCGAACTGAAATGTATTTGATAGAACTTCTGTTAGTTGCTCGTTCTAATTTGTCATGTCGGTCTATTGAAATATTAAACCTAACATGGTCACCTTGGATTTTGTATCTTTGTCTCCAAAGGGAAGTTCTTTAGGAATCACAAAGTCAACTTTGATTTGTGCTGGCAATGGGTCATTCTGGTTTTTACTGGGTACTTTTGGGATAACTTTGGTTACAGTTCCTTCAAAATGTCCAATGCTGATATCTTCAAAAATGACCGTTCCTTGAGGCAGAAGTCTGACATCTGTTGTAACTTCTTTACCATTTCTGTCCTTGATTGGGAATTCCACATCATCTCCAGGCTGTAAAATTTCTAGGTCACCTTTAAAATCACTAGAGTGAAAGACTATCTCTTTGACAACATCACCTCTTTCAATAAAGCCAAACACCTCCTTCGTGGTACAAACTACTCCCTGACAGCAGGCTTGTTTCTTTTTCAACAGCGTAATGTTATGAGCACTTACAGCACTAGTATGTTTATTGTAATCAATTACAAAATTTATTTTGTCTTCAGTTTCCAACTGAACATTCCCTTCAACATCTTCAGGGGTGCATGTCAGATAAAACACTTGTCCATTCATTCGTTCTTCAGGGTGAATTTCTGGTTTAATCTTCACCAATTTAATAGCAATGGGTTTCCCAGTCCACTGGTCAGATGATACTTCAAATTCAACATCATCTCCTACTTTTAAGTCCTGCAGGTTGCCACTATATTGTGAACAGTGGAAGAAAAGTCTAGCTTGACGTTCTGAACACTGAATAAATCCATAAAAGGTAAATAGTTTTTCAATAACCCCAGTTTCACGCAGTGTTGCTGAAATACCATTGGGGTACCCATTGTGTCCATTGTTGTGGAGAAGGTTTGGATCAAAGCTCATCTCTCAGTGATAATCAAATATTGCACTTTCAGTAGTATTTGCTGATTCTTATTTTTCAGCACACGTTTCAAGGGATGAAAGTTGCTAGTATTAAAAAAAGAAAAAGCGAGAGTAAACGATCTACCAAGCTAATAAAGAATACAACTGTTGCTGCACCGGGCAGTCTCACAGTACAGCACTGAAGAAAACAAAGACTACTAGCAGTGTTGGGAAATGCTCTTTCAAAGCTGTTGAGTAGGCACAAACTTCTTGTTTCAGATCAAGTGTGGTGTCTTCAACTTAAGTGTACTCTTCTTTGTTCTTGTTGGTTGTTGCGAGGTTTGTTCCTTGTCTGATCTGAACTTGAAGCAGCAGTTTCAGGTGATAAAGTCTGTTCTGTTACACTTCATACCCAACAGCTCAGCGCCATAAGCAGCATGGCCCAGTAAGTAGCTCTGCTTATCTTTTCTAATGCACCCTTAACTGGGAACAGGTGATCGTGGCATTGTTTACAAACCTTTGTTGTTCTTCTTCCTTCTGTGGTTATCTGCCCCATAACAGAGCTCTTCTTGTAGAGTAGAAATCGGAATATTCTGGAGCCATAAACAGGTGTGGTTGCTGCAGAATTGAGAACTGACTACAATCAGCACTTAGAATCTGGCTGGCTGGTTTGGCCGAGGAGAGTGAGCTTCTTGCTTCAGTGACAGCTGTCCTTCCCTTACAGCCTCCCTGCGCTGTGCCTGACCCATGCGCTTACAGATAAACTGGCCTCCTCACTGCAAAGGCAACTCCTGCACCAAGGTTCCACCAGGCCTCTGTCCAGGCAGATGTCTAGAAGCGTGATTTATGAGCATGATGAGTAGGCAGATTGGAGCTTCTGCCATTATTATTTGCCCAAAGGACAAGTATGACCCCCACTCCTCATCTTTGGGGTTTTTTGATGTTCAAGGAGAAAGGTTTAACAAACGACAGAGCCAGGCCTCTGTGGACATGTCTGCTTGCTTCTCTGACCTTGCTTTCAGTGGGGGTGGTCTGACTGGGCCAGTGGCCAGGTGAGGGCTGAGGCAGGAGGTTCTTGCTTGCTCCCTGGCAGCCCTCCCGAGGTTCCAGGAATCCTCTATCTCAAATATCTTGCCAACTCTTAAACTCCTCCCTGACAAAGGAATCTATATATTTTAAGCAGTATTGAATTTCAGAATCCAGCTAATGCAGGCTCTATGACAGACCAATAAAACAGAGTAATATGTGTATAAAATGATAGATACCAACGAAAGCCTGCCTCATCAGCCATGATGTAGATCTGTTATTTCATTGTAAAATATACAAGCAGCATGTGAAAATGTGTTTGTGTAGTTTAAATAAAATAATAAACAACCAGCTTTAAAACCAACCCTTCCCTGTCAGATAACCACTGTTCTGAATTATACCCTTGCTTTGTATCTCTCTCTCTCTCTCTCTCTCTCTCTGTATATATATCAGTAAACAGTGTATTTAGCATGGCCTGTTTTGGAAATCATACTGAAATCATGCTGGTTTACTTCTTTGGCTCAACATTGCTTGTGAAATTTGGCCACATTGGTTTGAGTAACAGGGTGCAATCATTTTCATGGCTGTGCAATAATCCATGGCATATAAAACTGTACCTTTTAAGTATTCTGCTGCTGATAGAGGTTGGATTCCATCTTTATGAATAGAACAGCTATAACATTTGTGAACGTGTTTCCTGGTGCGCACGTGTGGAGTTATATTTTGAAACTTCTTCTTTGACCGGACGTGTTTCATTGAGGGATCGTGAACATATGAAGAAACTCTTCAAGACTGGAGATGTCCAATATTTTCTTTATTTTTAAGAAGAGTTGGAATCTGGAATCTACTGAATCATCAGAATAATGAGGAATCTTGGCCAAATTCTGCAACAGAAAATTAGATGTGATTTGTCCTTAAGAGTACTTAAAAAGAAAACTAGGTCCCTAGGGCATAGTGTAACATCACTAAAAATAAGTCCTGGGAAATTATTTTAATTAATTCTCTTGATCTGTTTACTGTGCTGGCAGTTCCAGGAGATGGGACATTGGCCTTGTTTTCTAGACCACAAACCCTGGTGAGCTGGGACCCTATCTCATTGATGTAATGAAGCTCTGCACTGCAGACTTGTCCTCCCTAGGACTGACTGGATGGATGCTTTCCTTGAAGATGCGTCTGTAACAGAGGAGTGACAGAGGTAAAGGCAGGAGGACAGAACATTATAGTACCATAATCTAATGATTATTACTAGCAGATCAGTGCCATTTAGAAACTTCTATTTAAGCTTTTGCCTTGTTTGAGAATTTTATGCATGGTCCAGATGAGTTTGCTTGCTTACTTATTTATTTTAAGTTCACTGAGATATAATTCATATACTGTACAATTCACTTATTTCCATTGTATGAAGTAGTGGTTTCTAGAACAGGTAATCATCACCACAATCAATTTTGGAATATTTTGATCACTCTAAAAAGAAATCCTATACCCATTAGTAATTACTCTCTATTTGCCCCCAACTTTCCCAGACCTAGAAAGCCACTAATCTGTTTTTAGTCATAGTGGATTTGTTTATTCTGGATATTTCATGTAAGTGGAATCATGCAACATGCCATCTTTTGTGACTGGCCTTCTCACATGGTATGTTTCCAAGGATTATCCACGTTGTAGCCTGTGTAAGTTCTTCATTCTGTTTTATTGCTGAGTAATATTCTATTCTACGGATACCACATTTTTTTCTTTTCCTTCAATTTTATCTTTATTCTAAGTTGTTAGAAATGACAGCAGAATGTATTACATTTCATATTATACCCGTAGGACACATTTTTACATATCTCTGGTTGTATGCAAAGTATATTCACACCATTCGTGACTTCATACATGCACTTAGGGTAATGATATCCATCTCATTCTACCATCTTTTTTTTTCTTCACCCTTTTGCCCCCTCCCACCCCATCCCTCCTCATTGGCCATTCTAGTGTTCCTCTAATCCTCCTATGCTCCCCAACCCAACCCCACTGTATATCGGTCTCCTTATATCAGAAAGAACATTTGGCATTTGGCTTTTTGGGATTGCCTAGCTTCACTTAGCATTATAGTCTCCAATTTCATCCATTTACCTGTGAATGTCATGATTTTATTCTCTCTTATTGCTGAGTAATACTCCATTGTGTATATATACCACATTTTCCTTATCCATTCATCAACTGAAGGGCATCTAGGTTGGTTCCACAACCTAGCTATTGTGAATTGTGCTGCTATAAACATTGATGTGGCTGTGTCCCTGTAGTATGCTGTTTTTAAGTCCTTTGGGTATAGACTGAGGAGTGGGAGAGCCGGGTCATAAGGTGGTTCCATTCCAAGTTTTCCAAGGAATCTCCATACTGCTTTCCATATTGGCTGCACCATTTTGCAGTCCCACTAACAATGTATGAACATGCCTTTTTCTCCACATCCTCGCCAACATTTATTGTTGTTTGTGTTCTTAATAGCTGCCATTCTGACTGGTGTGAGATGAAATCTTAGAGTGGTTTTGATTTGCATTTCTCTAATTGCCAGAGATGTTGAATATTTTTTCAAGTGTTTGTTGATTGATTGTATATCTTCTTCTGAGAAGTGTCTGTTCAATTCCTTGGCCCATTTATTGATTGGGTTATTTGTTTTTTTGGTGTTAAGATTTTTAAGTTCTTTATATATTCTAGAGATTAGTGCTCTATCTGATGTGCGTGTAGTAAATATTTGTTCCTAATGAGTAGGCTCTCTATTCACCTCACTGATTGTTTCTTTGCTGAGAAGAAGCTTTGTAATTTGAATCTATCCCATTTATTGATTCTTGATATTAATTCTTCTGCTACAGGCGTCTTATTAAGGAACTTGGAGCCTAATCCAACATGTTGGAGATTAGAGCTTACTTTTTCTTCTATTGGGTGTAGTGTCTCTGGTCTAATTCCTAGATGCTTGATCCACTTTGAGTTGAATTTTGTGCATGGTAAGAGATAGAGGTTTAATTTCATTTTGTTGCATATGGATTTCCAGTTTTCCCAGCACCATTTGTTGAACAGGCTATCTTTTCTCCAACGTATGTTTTTGGCACCTTTGTCTAATATAAGATAACTGAAATTATACGTGTTAGTCTCTGTGTCCTCTATTCTGCACCATTGGTCTATCAGCCTATTTTGGTGCCAATACCATGCTGTTTTTGTTACTATTGCTCTGTAGTATAATTTAAGGTCTGGTATAGTGATGCCACCTGCTTCACTCCTCTTGCTAAGGATTGCTTTAGCTATTCTGGGTCTCTTATTTTTTCAGATGAATTTCATGACTGCTTTTTCTATTTCTATGAGCAATGTCATTGGGATTTTGATTGGGATTGCATTAAATCTGTATAGTGTTTTTGGTAGTATGGTCATTTTGACAATATTAGTTCTGCCTATCCAAGAACAGGGTAGATCTTTCCATCTTCTAAGGTCTTCCATAATTTCTTTCTTTAATGTTCTGTAGTTTTCATTATAGAGGTCTTTCACGTCTTTGGTTAAGTTGATTCCCAAGTATTTTATTTTATTTTATTTTATTTTTTGATGCTATTGTAAACAGGGTAGTTTTCCTCATTTCCCTTTCAGAGGTTTTGTCACTGATATATAGAAATGCCTTAGATTTATGGGTGCTGATTTTGTATCCTGCTACTTTGCTGAATTCATTTATGAATTCTAGAAGTTTTTCTGGTGGAATTCTTTGGATCTTCTAGGTATAAAATCATATTATCATCAAATAATGATAATTTGAGTTCAACTTTACCTATCTGTATTCCTTTAATTTCTTTCATTTGTCTTATTGCTCTGGCCAGCATTTCAATTACTATGTTGAATAGAAGTGGTGAAAAAGGGCATCCCTGTCTTGTTCCAGTTTTTAAAGGGAATGCTTTCAATTTTTCTCCATTTAGAATAATGTTGGCCTGGGGATTAGCATATATAGCTTTTATGATGTTGAGATATATTCCTCTTATCCCTAGTTTTTCTAGTGTTTTGAACATGAAGGGGTGCTATATTTTGTCAAATGCTTTTTCTGCATCTATTGAGATAATCATATGGTTCTTATCTTTGAGCCTATTGATGTGATGAATTACATTTATTGATTTCTGTATGTTGAACCATCCTTGCATCCCTGGAATGAACCCCACTTGAACGTGGAGTATTATATTTTTGATATGTTTTTGTATCTGTTTTGCAGAATTATATTGAGAATTTTTGCATCTATGTTCATTAAAGATATGGGTCTGAAGTTTTCTTTTTTTGATGTGTCTTTGCCTGGTTTGGGGATCAGGGTGTTATTGGCCTCATAGAATGAGTTTGAAAGTGCTCCTTCTTTTTCTATTTCCTGAAATAAATTGAAGAGTATTGGTATCATTTCTTCTTTAAAGGTCTTGTAGAACTCAGCTATGTACCCATCTGGTCCTGGGCTTTTCTTGGTTGGTAGGCTTCTGATGGCATCTTCTATTTTGTCACTTCAAATTGGTCTGTTCAAATTGTGTATATCATCCTGCTTTAATTTGGGCAGATCATACAACTCTATGAATTTGTTGATGCCTTCAGTGTTTTGTATTTGTTGGAATACAAGTTTTCAAAATCATTTTGAATTATTTCCTGTATTTCCGTAGTATTTGTTGTGATATTTCCTTTTTCATCGCATATGTTAGTAATTTGAGTTTTCTCTCTCCTTCTCTTTGTTAGCCTGGCTAAGAGTCTGTCAATTTTATTTATTTTTTCAAAGAACCAACTTTTTGTTTTGTAAATTTTTTCAATTATTTCTTTTGTTTCCAGTTCATTAATTTCAGCTCTGATTTTAATTATTTCCTGTCTTCAACCAGTTTTGATGTTGGATTGTTCTTCTTTTTCTAGAGCTTTGAGATGTAATTTTAAGTCATTTATTTGTTGACTTTTTCTTCTTTTGAGGAATGAACTCAATGCAATGAACTTTCCTCTTAGAACTGCCTTCATAGTGTCCCAGAGATTTTGATATGTTGTATCTGTGTTCTCATTCACTTCTAAGAATTTTTTAATGTCCTCTTTGATGTCATCTGCAACCCATTGTTCATTCAGTAGCATGTTATTTAGTCTCCAGGTGTTGGAGTAGCTTTTATTTCTTATTTTATCATTGATTTCTAATTTCATTCCATTATGGTCTGACAGAATGCAGGGTAGTATCCCTACTTTTTTATATTTGCTAAGAGTTGTTTTGTGGCATAGTATATGGTCTATTTTAGAGAAGGATCCATGTGCTGCTGAGGAGAAAGTGTATTCACTTGTTGAATGATGAAATATTCTATATAAATCAGTTAAGTCTAAGTTGTTTATTGTATTTTTGAGTTCTATAGTTTCTTTGTTCAGCTTTTGTTTGGAAGATCTATCCAGTGGTGAAAGGGGTGTGTTAAAGTCACCCAGAATTATTGTGTTGTGTCAATTTGACTCTTAAACTTGAGGAGAGTTTGTTTGATGAACATGGATGCTCCATTGTTTGGGGCATATATATTTATAATTTTTAAGTCTTGTTGGTGTATGGTTCCCTTGAGCAGTATATAGTGTTCTTCTTTATCCCTTTTGATTGACTTAATCTTGAAGTCTACTTTATTCGATATGAGGATGGAAACTCCTGCTTGTTTCCTCAGTCCATGTGAGTGGTAGGATTTCTCCCAATCTTTCACCCTCAGCCTATGGATGTCTTTTCCTATGAGATGAGTCTCTTGGAGGCAGTATATTGTTGGGTCTGTTTTTTTGATCCAATCTGCTAGTCTATGTCTTTTGATTGGTGAGTTTAGGCCATTAACATTCAGAGTTATTATTGAGATGTGTTTTGTATTCCCAGCCATTTTTGTTTATTTTTTGGTATTAAACTTGACATGCTTTCTCTTCTGATTGGTTTTTCCTTTAGTGTAATACCTCCCTCTGTTGATTTTTATCATTGTTATTCTTTTCTCCTTCATGGAATATTTTGCTGAGGATGTTCTGTAGTGCTGGCTTTCTACTTGTAAATTCTTTTAACTTTTGTTTATCATGGAAGGTTTTTATTTCATCCTCAAATCTAAAGCTTAATTTTGCTGGGTATAAGATTCTTGGTTAGCATCCCTTTTCCTTCAGAGCTTGGAATATGTTGTTCCATGATCTCCTAGCTTTGAGTGTCTGAGTTGAAAAATCTGCTGTGATACGAATTGGTCTCCCCCTATATGTGATCTGATTCCTCTCTTTTGCAGCCTTTAAAATTCTATCCTTGTTCCGTATGCTAGGCATTTTCATTATAATGTGTCTTGGTGTAGATCTGTTGTAATTTTGTACATTTGGTGTCCTATAAGCCTCTTGTATTTGGGTTTCCAATTCATTCTTCATGCTTGGGAAATTTTCTGATATTATCTCATTGAAGAGATTGTGCATTCCTTTGGTTTGAAACTCTGTGCCTTCCTCTATCCCAATTACTCTTAGATTTGGTCTTTTGATGCTGTCCCATACTTCTTGGATGTTCTCTTCATGGTTTCTTACTATCTTCATTGTGTGGTCAACTTTATTTTCAAGATTATATACTTTGTCTTCATTGTCTGAATTTCTTTCTTCCAGTTGATCTAGTCTGTTGGTGATGCCTTCAATTGTGTTTTTTATTTGGTTAATTGTTTCCTTCATTTCAAGGATTTCTGACTTTTTTTTTTTTCAGAGTTTCTATCTCTTTTTTGAAGTAATCTTTTGCTACCTGTATTTGCTCTCTTATATCTTTGTTGTAGTGGTCAATTTTTGCCTGCATTTGCTCATTTAGGTCATTCTTTGATTCACAGATCATTTTAATTATGAACCTTCTGAACACCTTCTCTGACATTTCATCAACTTCGCTGAGCATGGGTTCTGTTATTGTAGAATCCTGGTTTGTTTGGGGTACTTTCCTCCCTTGTTTTTTCATGTTGTCTATTTGCCTTACTTTCTTGCAGTGTAGATCTGAGATATTACAGTTTCTTCCCTATAGTCTTATAATATTCTTGCAGGTTGTTTGTGCCTCCCCTTATTGTTGGGCTATCAGAACCTGCCATTGTCCCTCAAAGTATGCTACCTGGGGCTGGGTCCATGCAGGTTGGTGTGGGTCGAACTGGTTTAGTCTGAGCTCCTGTGGTGGTCTGCTGGGCCTGGCATTACACCAATGCAGGATCCCAGGACTGCCCTGGGCCCACCTGGACTCAAGCAGACTTTGGTGGGTCTGTCCTTGCTGGCTCCTGCTCTGGGGAAGAGGTCAGTAGGACTGGCTGGAGCCTGGTCGCACACCAGCGGGGGTCAGCGGGACTGCCCTGGGCCTGGTGTCACTCTAATACAGGATCCAGGACTGCCTGGGCCTGCCTGGACTCAAGCAGAGTTGGCAGGATTGTCCTTGCTGGCTCCTGCTCTGGGAGGGAGGTCTGCGGGACTGGCTGGAGCCTGGGCCTGGTGGCACTCTAATGTAGGACCCCGGGACTGTCCTGGGCATGCCTGAACTCAAAGCAGAGTTGGGGGGGGGGTCTGTCCTTGCTGGCTCCTGCTCTGGGGCAAAGGTCGGCGGGACTGGGGATACCACATTTTTACTATTCATTCATTGGTTGGTGCACATTTGGAATGTTTCTACTTTTGGGCTATTTTGAATAACACTGCTATGACTATTTGTGTGTAGGTTTTGTGTAGATGTGTGTTTTTACTTCTTTCTGAAATGTGTTCATTTAATTCCATCTCTCTTGGGCATGGACTTAAAAGTGGGATTGCTGGATTATATGGTAACGCTCAATTGAGAAACTTGTCTTGGTATGTGTGTGTGTATACATACACACACACATACATAATATATATACTTATGAAGATATATATAAGATATAAAAGATACATATAAAGATATATATACATATATACATGTATATATATACATATATATGTATATATATATATATGCGCACACACACACACACACACACACACACACACACACACATACACACATAAAATCTTTTTTGTTTTCTTCTAGTACTGGGGATTGAATCCAGGTCCTTGTGCATGCTAGGCAAGTGTCATATCACTGATCTGTACCTACAGTCCTTTGGTCAGTATTTAATAAGTAATTTAGCTGGGCATAGTGGCAGGTGCCTATAGACCTAGCTACTTGGGAGGCTAAGACAGGAGGATCTCTTGAGCACAAAAGTTTGAGGTCAGCCTGGGTAGCATAGTGGGGGGCCAATATATTTTTAAAAGAGGAAATAACTTAGATGAAGAAAAAAATCATAATGATTAAATTTGTAAATGGTATAAATCTGCAAGTGCTTTAAGCGGTGCTGTCAATATGGCATCTGCTAGCCACCTGTGACTGTTGAACACATGAAATGTAGTTAGTCCAAATTAAGAAGAGCCAAAAGTGTAAAGTACATTCTGGATTTTGAAGGCTTTAGTATGAGAAAATGAGTGTAAATATCTCAATATTTTTTTATGCTAATTATATGTCCAAATTATAATATTTTGGATGTGTAAATAAAATACATTATTAAAATAAATTAAAACTGCTTCTTAGAAATGTTTAAAATGTGGTTACAAGAAAATTTAATATTACACATGTATCGCAAATTTCGATTGGGTGATGATGATCTGTTGGCTTTCATATCCATTTCTTCCTTCAAACTGTAGATGGATACTAAATTGGCAGGGTCTGGAATTAGTCAGACTGGAAACCAGACTCTTCTTAAATGTAAAGTGTGGACAAGTTATTCAGCATGTCTAAGTCTCAGTTCTTTTAACTGTAAAAACTCAAAAAGTATAAAAATTACTCTTTTACAAATGTCACAAGGATTCACTAAAATAAATTACATAAAGAATTTAGCTGCTGGACAAGGTGGTGCATACCTGTAATCCCAGTGACTTGGGAGACTGAGGCAGGAGAATCCCAAGTTTGAGGTCAGCTTCTGTAACTTAGCGAGATTCTGTCTCAAAATAAAAACTAAAAAGAGCTGAGGATGTAATTCTGTGGTAGAGCACCCCTGGGTTCAGTCTCCAGTCCTGGGGAAATAAACAAAACAAAACAAAACAATTCAGCAGAATGAAGGCAAGGAGAAAGACGTAAATAAATGCTAGTTATCTTCTCTCCTTTTCTCATTTCCATTCTGTGAAGTGACAGGTAATTAACTTAGTCTAATGATCTACAGTTCTGGGTAGTAACATGTACTACCAAGTGTGACTTACAGTGTATTTATTTTAATAAGGGGAGTCATGATATTATACTTAATAGGATGACTTTAATAGTTGCATTTTTCAGGTAGGACAAACTCACTAGTAATAGGAATAACCATTTCTCATCTCTGCTGTGAGCAGGGTAGAATTTAACTTTGCCTTTTGCCATTAAGCATACTCCAAGTCTTAAAATAACTCTGAGTTGTTTGCATTGACTCTACCACGAGGATATGTTGAGATTGAGATTGTTCACATGTGTTTCAGGATGTCATTCAAACCCTCCCAAACTCATTCAATATGGAAAACTAAGTGAGGACTTCTCAAGGAAACTTGTTTCTCTCTCTCTCTCTTTCTCTCTCTCTCTCTCTCTCTCTCTCTCTCTCTCTCTCTCGGTCACTGGAATTTCCTGTTTCTGTTTGGACTCAAAATATCACATGAAGTTCCCCTTTTCTAAACACTTTGGATCCTGGCTTGATCCAGGAAGCCACCTTCTAATTTAAATGAAATACACGCACACCACAGACCCGTTGCCACCTCCTCTGTTCTGAGGCTGATAGGTTCATCAGAAGCCGTTTCCTCCCAATGGCATTGATCATGGGTCAACTCCCTTCACTTCTGTGGAGCAGTTTTATCTCCTTCTCCAGAGTCAGCAAGCATCCCCAGTTACTTTTGTGTGTGTGGTAAAATACATGTAACATTAAATTTACCAAGTTGACCATTTAAAAAAAAAACTTTTAGTTGTAGATGGCACAATACCTTTATTTTAATTATTTATATTTATGTGGTGCTGAGGATTGAACCCAGTACTGCACACATACTAGGCCAGTGCTCTGCCACTGAACTACAACCCCAGCTCCCAAGTTGAACATTTTTAAGCATACAGTGTTATTAAATGCATTCATAATGGGGGCTGGGATTGTGGCTCAGCGGTAGAGCGCTCGCCTAGCGCGTGTGCGGCCCGGGTTCGATCCTCAGCACCACATACAAATAAACGCATTGTGTACAACTAAAGCAAATAAATAAATATTTAAAAAAAAAATGCATTCATAATGTTGTGCCGCTATCACCACCATCCGTTTGCATAATTCTTTTCATCTTGTAAAACTGAAACTCTGTATGCATTAAATAATAGCTCTCCATTTGTTGTGGTTTGGATGTGAGGTGTCTCCCAAAAGCACATGTGTGAGACAATGCAAGAAGGTTTAGAGGAGAAATAATTGGGTTATGAGAGCCTTAACCCAATCAGTGAATTAATCACCTGATGGGATTAATGGAGTGGTAACTGAAGGCAGGTGGGGTATCCCTGGAGGAGATGGGGCATTGGGGGTGTGGCTTTGGGGTATATATTTGTATTTGGCAAATGGAGTCTCTCTTTGCTGTCTGATCATTATGTGAGCTGCTTCCCTCTGCCACACTTTTCCACTGTGATGTTCAGCCTCATCTCTAGCTCTAAGAAATGGAGCCTGCTGTCTATGGACTGAGACCTATGAAACCATGAGCCCTCAAATGAACTTTTGTCCTCTACATTTTTTCTGGCTGGGTCTTTAAGTTACAGAGAAAAAGCTGACTAAAACACCATTTTTCTTGCACATAGCTCCTGGCAAACACCGTTCTACTTCCAATGATTCTGATCACTTCAGGTATCTCATATGAATGGAATCGTACAGTATTTATTTTTTTTATGACTGACTTATTTCACTTAGAATAATGTCCTCAAGGTTCATTCATGTTGTAGCAAGAGTCAGATTTTCGTTGGGTACGATGGCGCACACCTGTAATCCCAGTGGCTTGGGAGGCTGTGGCAGAAGGATCTAGAGTTCAAAGACAGCCTCAGCAACTTGACGAAACCCTGACCAATCAGCAAGACTCTGTCTCTAAATAAAATATAAAAAAGGGCTGGGCAAAAAGAAGAATGAAATTATGGCATCTGCCAGTAAATGGATGGAACTGGAGGCTATCATGCTAAGTGAAATAAGCCAATCCCTAAAAATTAAAGGCTGAATGTTTTCTCTGATATGCGGATGCCAACTCACAATGGTGGTGGGGGGCTTAGGTTCACCATATTGACTGAGGTGAATGGGGAGGAAGTAAAGGAATGGGAATGGAAAAGACCGTAGAATGAATTGGACATAAGTTCCCTATGTTCATGTATGAATACACAACCAGTGTAACTCCACATCATGTACAACCAAACGAATGGGAAGTCATACTCCATGTATGTATGATATGTCAAAATATATTCTTCTGTCATGTGTAGCTAAAAAGAACAAATTTTTAAAATTGCTCCAAAAAATGGGGGTGGTGGTACTGGGGAGGTAGCTCAGTGGTTAAGTGCTGAGTTCAATCCATGGTACCAAATTAAAAAAAAAAAAAGTCAGATTTTCTTCCCTTAGAAGGCTGAATAATGTACGTAAATGTACCACATTTTGCTTATCCATTCATCTGCTGATGGACATCTGGTTGTTCCTACCTCTTGGCTATTGTGAATATTGCTGCTATGAGCATGGCTGTGCAAGTGAGCTTTTTGCATTTTTGGAAGCAGATGGAACATCAAATACAGTACAGAGCAATGTATGGAATGGAATTGGTAACTGTCTTTACTTAATTGAAGGAAAAGATTTCCTGTAAAGCCGGGAGCGGTGGCTCATGCCCATAATCCCAGCACTTGGGAGGCTGAGGCAGGAGGATTGTGAGTTCAGTGCCAGCCTCAGCAATGGCAAGGCACTTAGCAACTCAGGGAGACCTTATCTCTAAATAAAAAAAAAAAAAAAAAATACAAAAATGTGCTGGGGAATGTGGCCCAGTGGTCGAGTGCCCCTGAGTTCAACCCCCAGTACCAAAAAAAAAAAAAAAAAAAAAAAAAAAAAATTGCCTGTAAAAATTGAAGTTTCAGGTAATCAGATCAAACCTCTAAATGTACTAAGGGTTCCAGGCAGGTCTTTCCTGGCTTGTGTAAGAGGATATGCACATAAAATTAGGTTATTATTGCTTTCTTTTTCTTCCTTATATGATTGAATGTAGGGCATGCCTATTTGGATGCAGTTGAAAAAATGAAAAGCTGCCTCTTTACTTTCTGAAAAAATACAGAAATATTGGTCGGGGGTAATAGAAGGGACATTTTCTGTGGCCCCTGACCTCTTGCTTCCTTTGCTTCATTTGGGATTGAACATCTTTCAGCCATGTGTGAACTTGGCACCCTCAAGATTCCTGCTAAAAGCTGCAATTCCTTTGACATCCACCCCACTGCACCCTCTAGAGAACTGTGTAAAGACTTCCTTCCAGCTGTCACCAAACATGATCAAGTGTCACTTGCTGAGAGAATTGCTTTGATTGTCCCTGGCTAAGTACACAATAAGTAGAAATGCATTTCTTGCCATTTCTAGGACGCTAAACTATTAGAAACATTACACTAACTTCTAGAGGTGCTTTGCCCCAAGGATGGAAGGGAACATGACTCTGTTCTGACTAAATTCTGTTACTCAGGAGAGCAACGGACATTATCCAGTTTTTGAGAAAATCACATCAAAAAGTCAAGCAGCCCTGACCGACCAGGATCCACAGAAAGGATGCCCTGCAGCTTCTAATCTATAAAGTCCTTTTCAACTTCCTCTTCCTAATATTCACAAAGATCAGCTTGTTCTAACCTTCTGGAACCCAAGTCATACTGTTCCCTCAAGCAGGAAAGAGGTCACTGAGAAGAAGCCAAAGAATTGGAAATGTCACCTCTTCCTCCAACTCATTTAGAATTGCGATGACCCTTCACCTGGAAAACAAAGCCCCTGATCAGTTATGGGTGGTTTGGAGCAAGTGAGTTACTCCCCAGAGGCAGTAGCCACACACTCCTATTTTCTATGTTTCAAATTAAATTTTCCTCCTCTGGGATGATGGTTTTGCTCTATTTTTTTTTTTTTTTTTTTCCCAGCATTAACTGGAAACCAGAGATTACTTGTTTAATTGGAAAATCATTTCAGTTTATTGCACAAATATAATCAAAACTAAAATGAAATGGATTTAAAGAATGATTAACTCATAATGTAGTTCCTTCACATAATAACTATTTTTTCCCCATGTGTTTTTCCAGGCTTTGTTGATAATTCAGAGGAATATGGCTTTTTTTATATTTGATAACTCTTATGTCATTTGACTAAATAAGATTTGAAGCTAAACTGGGCGCAGTGGCGCATGCCTGTAATCCCAATACTTGGGAGGCTGAGGCAGGAGGATTGTGAGTTCAAAGCCAGCCTCAGCAAAAGTGAGGCTCTGTCTCTAATAAAATACAAAAAAGGGCTGGGGATGTGACCCAGTGGTCGAGTGCCCCTGAGTTCAATCCCTGGTACCAAAAAAAAAAAAAAAAAAAAAAAAGATTTGAAGTTATAGTGATTCAGTGAGAGCATATCTATCTATCTATCTATCTATATAAAATGCAGCAAAGAGAAATATTATTTAATGCTAGAAATATACAAGCCACAAAAAATTATTAAAATAGTATGCCTTTATGCCAAAGTAACATAAAACCTGAATATATAAAGCAAAAGCTCATAGATATGTAAAGAAAACATAAAATTAAAAATTGTTCTGGGAAATTGTAATATATTTCTTTCAGAGTTTAACCAATGAAGCAGATAAAAATAAGAAAGAATAAAGTTTAAAAAACAAAAAACACTTTCAACACTATATGTGTTATAAGATCATATAAGATCAGAAAATAGATGTTCTTTTATGACTATGGGCTTTCACATAACTCAATCCTGGAATTGACCACAAAGAAAACATTAATAAATTTAATGTTAAATTTAATGTTTAAATAAATTTAATTAACTTTCCAAAATGGAAGTTTAGAGGCCACATTCTTTGTTCAAAATTCAATTAAACTGGAAATCAGTAATGTATGTATACATATACTGAATTGAACAAAGCTCCGTCCAATCTAGCAGAACCTAATTTAATGTCATATTTTATTGGCAGGGAGTAACAAGTGGTATAGGAACTTGTGAATACAGGAATTACCAATAGCACTAAATAATGGAGAATTTTTTGGGGGGTGGGGATTCAGTTTCCAATGGTACCTGGGCTGCCTATCAATCCTTGAAAATATTCCTAAGGATTCAGAAAATCCTGGTAAGGAATGGATTTGGGGGCCCAAAGAGCTGACAAGTCAGCATGAGATTTACTCATTATTTCTTTCTCTTTCCGGCTTTAAGGAAACAAGGACCTTTGTAACAATGGGGCTTTTCCAGAGGCCATGATAAGATCTTCCTTCCCTGTCTGGAGCTGCTCTCTGAAGCAGTCGACTCTTAATCAGCAGAAAGAGGAAACCAAGGCTTCCTTCCCAGTTGGACCTGGCTGCCACGGGCCACCTCTTACAAAATTCTTTGGAGGGGGTCAACTCAAGATCCACTTTTAGTTTGATTCCTCTAGATATTATGTTTATTTATTTAGGTTCTTTTTTTATATTCAAAATTATTGTATTCATAACAGTAGTATGTGTTACAATTCATAATACACATATAGAGCATCTTTTTACATAACACTGTATACAAAGTATATTAGTACTATTCAAGTCTTCAATCATGCATTTAAGATAATACTATATAGCTAGGTTGTGGAACCAACCTAGATGCCCCTCAGTAGATGAGTGGATAAAGAAAATGTGGTATATATACACAATGGAAGTTTACTCAGCAATACAAGAGAATAGAATAATAGCATTTGCAGGTAAATGGATGAAGTTGGAGAATATAATGCTAAGTGAAGTTAGTGAATCTCAAAAATCCCAATGCTGAATGTCTTCTCTGATACAAGGAGGCTGATTCACAGTGGGGTTGGGTCGGGGTACATAGGAAGATTAGAGGAACACTAGAAAGGTCACAGGGGAGGGAGAGGAAAGGAGGGAGCAAGGGGGTATGGAGGGGGGAAAAAGGTGGTAGAATAAGATGGATATTATATTTAAAAAGGACTGTGTTCCCAATTTTGGAAGTGGTCCCTTAAAAGAAAATCTTCCCTACTGCATGAAGAAAGAGCAGCTCACCTTATATTTTCACTTTTACATCCATCAAGATTATTGACATTAAATTCAAAAGTATACTTCATGAGGTAACAAGTGTGTATTGGTCAGGATGGGCAGGAATCGTCTTTGACGAAAGCAACCTTTTAATTTTAGATAAAGAGAGTTATCCTGGTATATCTTTAATGACAATAAGCCAATTTGTTTTATCCATTTAATAAAATTCAGAGAAAGGTAAGATCAGGAGACCTGAGAGGGGTGTAGATGGAGGCACATAGGGCTCTCTCTTTTATTCTGATGTGCAAATATTTCCCATTCTCATTTGTAGAATGAGGTCAACTGAGAAAACAGAGTGTGAGAGGGCATTGTCTGAGTGAGCCTCCCCTGGTAAGGCCCCAAGCTTCCCGAAGATGCCAAGTTACAAAAGATCGAAGAAGCACAAAACTGACTAGGGACAATTTTCACTTTGTTTTAAAGGAAAATATTTATCTCAGAAGATTGAAAACACTTAGATCTCAGCCCTGCGAGCTCGCGTTTGCATCGCACAGTCTGATAACACCTGGTGACCTAGTCCAACAGGGGTGTTGGCAGAGCCAATATAATTCATTAAAAGAGAAGCTCAATGCATAATTGCTACCTTATGAGGCTCTCAGATATTTTCTACTAACTCTTTCTTTCCCTTTGCCCCCTGTCCTTACTGATGGCTCCTGCACACTGGGCCTCCTCCTCTTTGGGGTCTGTCCTTTCTTGGAGTGGTGGTAATGAGGAGATAATGTGCTTGTGGTCCTAAGCTTGGCTCATACAGCCCTTCCTCCATGGCTGGCTGGGCTGGGCCCAGGAATCCAGGAGGCACCCACAGAAGGAAAACTCCCATCCCACCATTCTTCCAGGCAGCTTGAGGGTACATAAAATGAGAATTGGGCTTGGCCTCCATCCTCCTTTATTATTTAAAGGGGGGCAAGGTTTATCTATACACTCATTGGGAAGAAATCTGGTTTGGAAGTTTGTAGAACTTTTGTTAGAGAATGAAAATACACCCATAAGCCTGAGTTCTTTTTTTTATCTCTCTCAGTCTTTGCTTAGAATATAAGAGGAATACTAGTATGTATTGTCTAATACGTACTGATTTAATGAGAATAACTGCATATACACAAGTGAACATTTTTGAACTTCTTGAAAGTTCAGTATTTAGCAAACATTAACTACTTAAATGTAACATTTGACCAGAAATGTCTAACAAAATTTAGAACAAATTGTGTTCTGGTGAAAGACGGGAAAGAAAAAAGTAAAAACATTTATTTTGGTATGAGTTGATGTTATTAATGACAGAATTTTCTTCTATGATACTATTATATTTGTAATAAATCTGCACTATGGCTAAAACTTTCTTCTAAATTCACATTAAGTTGACTGATCACAGATGAGGTAGGTGAAGTTGGTAGAATTCAGTAAACAAAAGTTCAGTCTCTTGGGGGTAGAACTTGTCACCTCTCAGGAGATCACACCTTAACAAAGGGCATGCATAAGTCCTTGGGAAATTTTACTCAGCAGGAACTTTGGACTCACCTTTGATAAGAGCAAACACTTTAAAATGCTGTTAACTCATCCAAACCTCCTGTTTTACTTTAGGGCCAAGATTATTAAATCAATCAGCTTCTCATGAGCAAACAGGGTATTCCTTTGGCCAACTTGGGGAAGGGAGGAGTGTTCCTCAAATTGCTTTATTTATTCTCACTAAATCCTTGTGATTTACGTGAATGTTGGCACCAAAAGGTTTGGGACTGGGACTGTTGGCAGACAGCATTTAAAGGTGGAGAGAATCCCCATTACCACAGTATGTCGGTCAAAGGCCAAGGAAAAGACCCTCTCTCAGTTCCATTGGAAAATGTCCAGAGAAAGCTACCAAGGGTTGAAAGACAATGAGTCTTCCCTTTTTACTGCCAGTATAAGCAGAGTGTAGGATGTAGTTTTGTGTCTTCTTGGAGTTTAACATCATATTGATCCATTCAGCTTGTATTTACTTTATGTTGGATTTAGACATTATCTCTCATTTGTCTGATTTTTTTAAAGGACTATTAAAGAGGATTTCTTAGGAGAAAGAATTTTTAAGCCCTTTGATCACTACAAACCAGGAAACTATGAGCTGTAAAGGAGCATACTTTGCTAAGAATCACAATAGTTCTCAAACCTTTTTTTTTTTTTTTTTTTTAAGTACTGATACAGTCCTGAAGTATTTCTGGTCTATATACTCACTGTCTCTGACTTTGAAATATGTTCAAAAAATAAGATAGGCTAGAGGGATGGCTGGAGGGACAAGCATGTGACAAAGCAAGTGTTGTAAGATGATGGAAGAATCTAGTTTGAGGGATGCATTTGTTCACTGTAAAATTATTTACATTTCTCTGTATGTTTGAGTCTTTCACAACATCTTAAACTATTGAGAAATATATTTGCAATAAAAAAGAGAAACGATAAAGTATGTAGTATTAACAGTTGAAAAAAGAAGTAGTAAATTGTAAAATTAGATTTAGGAGCTCCTCCTGAATCAAACAGGAAGGAACAGAGAAGTAAGAAATAGAAAACCATGGTGTGGAGTGGATAGCTGTAAGTATGATGTCATGAGCGAGTTTTGTTATTAACATAGATCAAACACGTTTGTGACTTTTCACAATGTCAGAGTTTATTGAACAACAGTAAGTTCATAGGCTATATACCACTTTTATCAGGGGCAGTTCACTGAATACTAGTGGGTCACCTGATAGCAAATCACAGGTTCTTTTATTCCAGTCTTAATTTCTTTTTTATTTATTTATTTATTTATTTATTTTTTATTCTAAGTTATTATAAATGACAGCTCAGTGGTTCCTTCAACAGAGACTCCATAATCCAGTCTTAATTTCTAATAACACTCAAGTCACATCTGACACTTTACACGATTGTATATATTGATTACAGAAAAGCTAAGAAAGGGTTAAGACGGCCACAGGGGTTCGGAGAGCTGCATTAGAGCAAAGGCAGAGAGCTGATATTGATGCAAAGAGTCACTGTAGATGGTCAGACAAGATTAGGAAACGGCCTAAGAACTCGGTCAGGGCACAGAGCTATCAAAGTGCAGAAACTGATTCTAGGTTAAGGTCTGATGGACAGCAGTTTCTCATGTCAGCTGGAGATGTCATCTTGGAGTGGGACTTGTGCGGTCATCATGGGCAGGAGAAACTGCACTCTGCTAAAGCCTGAGGACAGAGATTTGGAGGTTTGTGGCTGTGGTGATTTTCCTGGGCAAGGCTCATAGTGACCATCACCCTGGTCAGGGTGCTGCCATGTTCTGTCTCAGGGTGCTCCTCCTTTTCTGGGTCTTGAGTGAGGGGTAGTATCATTTAGTGGTCTAGTGTGTTCAATAAGCTTGTGGGCCTGGTTTTTCTGATATGAGTTTGATATGCCCATACTGTGCTTCTGATTAATTTGATAATTTCACAGGGGTAGGGGGCCATTCTTATTAGTGTAATTAATTTATTCATCAATTCATGCCTTATGGTTATGCCAGGCAGATATTGGTTGTTTGCTTGTACAAACAAAATGTAGAGACCTTCCCCTTTAGCACTTCGACTCCAAATGGAGTAGCTTATGACAAGCTACTGCTTTATAGAATGGAGTAACAAAGGTTTTAGGCAGAGCCTGGAAACTAGTCTTCTACACCTCATTGAGGAACTCAGAGCACGAAACTGTCTGCTCTCCACAATGAAGACTCACAGGAAGAAAGAAAAGTGGAGATGGAGAAAGGACTACATTTGAAAACAATAAAGGAGATTAAAAACACCCAGATGCTGATTTGGCCTGCCTCTCTTCCCTTATCCAGGAAATCTGAATTTGTGGGGATGGGCCCACCATTGGTATTTATAAAAATTCCTAGGTCACTTTAATGTGCATCCAGGGATGAAAATTTCTGGCTGAGAAGGTGTCTTGGGAGGATAATATGCATTAAACATAAAACATTTGTGAGATTGTAGAAATTATTAAAATGAAGCAAATGCCATGATTTTAACAATAACCTGGCTTTCTTTAGGTTCTAAAAGATTGGTTTTAATCTGTTGGTAGTTTCTCAATTGCAATAAAGACAGAAAAATATTATTGGAAGACAATGGAATTGCATTGCCATACATCTTCAATTAATTTCTTTGGCCTAAAAAAAAAAAAAAAAAAAAAAAAAATTTATCCATGAAAATGAAAGACATGTTAACTATTTAAAATAATCTTTATCATATTTGTGGAAATGATAGATGCGTATTATAAAAATACAAGTGATATTGAAGGGTGAAAGAAGAAAGTAAAAAGAAAAATGACTCCTAAAGTTACCATATACTCCATGCTATATTTGTGAAAAAAATAATAACTTTATTCAAATAAATACATACATTTATACTAAATTTCACCAAGTTTACTAAACTTCGGATATTAGTACTTTAAAAATTCTGTAAAGAAGATTTTTAAAAATCAGTTTTTGAGCGACTGTATTATTTTTAACCCAAAACTTTAAATTATATTCTCTATCCCTGCTACAAACAATGAAGAACTAAATAAATATATACTTTCTCACATTTCTCTGCACTGAAACCTCCTAGTTTTTGTTGGTTAAATATTTGTTTACATTGTCAAGATATATGCTGTTTAGAATTAGATTTTTTTTTTTTTTTTTTTTTTTTTTTTGTGGTACCAGGGATTGAACTCAGGGGCACTCGACCACTGGGTCACATCCCCAGCCCTTTTTTGTATTTTATTTAGAGACAGGGTCTCACTGAGTTGCTGAGGCCTGGCTTGCTGAACTGGCTTTGAACGATCCTCCTGCCTCAGCCTCCCAAAGTGCTGGGATTACAGGCGTGCGCCACCGCGCCCGGCTTAGAATTAGATTTTGTTTTAAAAGCTAATCCCATTTTTACCTCAGTTTAGAGGTACCTTTTTTTTGTGTGTGGCAACACTGGGGTTTGAACCCAGGGCCTTGTGCATGCAAGGTAAGCACTCTACCAACTGAGCCATATCTCCAACCCCTCAGTTTAGGGATATCGTTAGTAATGTGCTGTTTACCTTCACAGCAGTTCCAATACTTTAAGCTTCTTTTTTATTTCAGTGAAAATGATGATAGAATGGCTACTGTTTATTGAGTGCTTGCTGATTGCAAGCATGGGCTAAGCCATTTTCTTACAAAATCTCATTGAATGTCATAACAATTCTCTGAGGCAGACCCTCTGCACAGATGGGGAAACTGAGATTCAGAAAGATGAACCCAGTCCATGCCACACAGTGCGTAGGTCGACCCCTGTGTGGTCCTACTGCTTGCCTGGAAGAGGTCCACGGATGCTCTTTGCTGGGTTCTTGCTTGTCTAGGGATGCATGTCGCAGGACATCCTAGAATCACACGTTCCCACATCAATTGGTAAACATCACCACCCCAACTTCTGCAATTGACAGTTGTTTGGAAGAAGCCTGGGCAAAGAAGTGGCTTTGTCTCATTTTTGTTTTTTCTTTTATAACTTGTTTTTCTAGCCTAGATCCCCGAAGAATTATTTCCTTATTATTGAGGTTCCATAAAGTTTCCATGACAAAACATGGTATGAAAAGGTCTGTTAAAGTTTACGTAGAGGACTGTGCTTTGCCATCTGCAAAGCCAGATTTCAGTCTTCTTATTCTTTTGTTTCAGGGGAAAGTTTCCTTCGGTGTATTCTTTTCAAGGACATCAGTTATGTATATATTGGGAATCCTTTTCCCATTTTCTATATGTATCATGTTCTTTTGAATTATTTTACATTGTTGTTCTTTTCTGTGTTATTTCTTTAAACTTTTTCTGCAAGTTTGTATCTTAAATTTTGTGTGTCCGGCTCTTCATTGCTTCTCATGTGGCCTTCTTCTCTGCAAGAACTTCATTCTTCTTTTCCATTTCTTTCTGACACATTGCCACTTTAAATTTCCATGTCTGCCTTCCCACACCTTTATTTCGACTTTTCATGAATTCCAAATGATCTTTCTTTTCAAAGAAGTCACATACTTTTTAATTCCTTCAAGACTTTGGGAAACAATTTGGAACATTTTCCTTTATTTTCTTGGATGAGTCTTCTGATATGTGATCTTTCTCTCTCTCTTTTTTTTTCTTGTTGCCTAGATTCCTTCCTATCTCTCTCTCTTCAATGTCAACATATAAATTCCAGCTGACAGCCATTATCATCTTTAGTCAGTTTTATCAGAGTCTCTGTTGGCTGAAGGACACTGCGGAGTTAGGGGTTCAGGGAAGTGTGCTAAAGTCAGCTGTGAGGGCCCCAGCGGGAAATAGGGTGTATGACCTGATACCTGGGAGTGGTGGCACACCCCTGCAATCCTGGCTACTAGGGAGATTGAGGCTGGAGGATCCTGAGTTTGAGGCCAGGCTGGGAATTCTGAGAGCTCCCTCTCTCAAAATTAAACAAAATAAGTCAAAAACTATTGCCTGAACAATTGCTCATCTACTATTGTGACATCTGTCCTGAGAGCTTACATGTCTTTGCCATTCATAAAGTTAGGGATGGCTCATAGTATATCTGTAGGATTCCATTTTTTTGGTACATAATGGGTTAAGTTATGTCCCCCCCAAATTCATGGGTTGAAGTCCTGATTTCCAATAACTCAGAATACGATTGTTGGAGATCGGGTCATTGCACATGTAGCTGGTTAGGAAGAAGTCATACTGAAGCTCACTGGGCCCCTGATCCAAATGACTAGTGTCCTTATAAAAGAGCACCATGTGAGGAGACAGGGACATGGGGTCTGTGCCAGAGATTGGTGTGATAGAATCTCCAAGCAGGAGAGGGGCCTGGAACGCTCCCTTCCCTCAAAGCTTGACAGCTTCGTTTAGAACCTCTAGTGTCTGTGAGAGGACAGATGTGTGTGTCAAGTCACCTCTGCACAGCAGCGGAGCTGGCTCAGCAACTCCGCCCCTGCCGCGTCTCTGCATTGTCTTGAGCGAGGGCCCCAGATGCTAACTAACCCCTGAGCGTGCTGTGCTCACAGGCCTGGGTCTCTCTCCGCTCCATCTCCTCTGCTGTTCTGCAGGTGGAACTGCCTCACTCTGCTCCTCCATGTCCCCACTTTGTGCCATTCAAGTCAGGTGGCTCTCCCAGGACTTTGGAATCTCTTCCAGAATCTCTGTGTGGCCCTGGGCCTGAGGGGATTAGGGCATCTCTCACTCCTCTTTCTCACAGATTCTATACAGTTTTAATTTTTGTCTTCTTGGTTTTGATCTTTCTTTCTTTCTCCCCCTTCTTTCTTTCCCCCCCTCACAATTCCTAATCAAGCCACACACTTCCATTTATTTAGGTGAGTTCCACCCCACCACCGTCACTGAATCTATGTTCTATATTTGCAGTGCAGTGAGAGTTACTGTCACAGTCTGCAATCCATCCTGGATCCCCCAACATCCTGCTTGAGTTTGCACACATTAAGTTTCGCTCCTTCTGACTCTGAGTTCCGTGGGTTTTGACCAATGCAGTCTCGTAGCCATCACCACCATGCTGTAGAGAACAGTTTTGTTACGCAGGAAAAAAAAAAAAAAAAAAAAAAAAAAAAATCCCTGTTTTGTTTCTTTGTAGGCAAAGAAAGTTTTTCCAATGTCTCTTACTTTGATAAAATTTTCTCTTTTTGGGTCAGATGTTCTTCCTAATTTTAGTTTGGGGGCAGGGGTCTTTATTTAATTTAAAATGGACTTTTCTTACTATGGGGGACTTTTCTTGTTTGCGGTGAATTTCAGCACACCTTATGGAAGTATTTAAAGACGCCTCTGATGACTGCTGTCCTTTGTGTCCTAAGCGTCTCCCCAAGGCATCAAGGTAAAGGTGGCGGGACTTCTGAAAGGTGAGGGCTTGTGTGAAGCGTTAGGTCACTGGGGGCACTTCCCCTGTAAGGGAAGTGGAACTTGAGTCCCTCCTCCTTCTCTCTCTGTCTCCCACTTTCCAGCCACAAGTTGAGGGGTTCTGCTCTGCCCTGTGTTCCACCATGATGTGCTGCAGAGGCCCAGAGCAACAGGTCCACCGACCATGGACTGAAACCTCTAAGTCTGTGATTCCAAATATGTCTTTTTTTTTCCCCCTTATAAATTGATTATCTTAGGTATTTTTTATTGTAATGGAAAATGACAAACATTAATATTTCCATCTTTCAGATCATCTCAGGCAAGGGATTTGTCTAAGAGCAAAGGATTCATGATGAAATTGAATGCTGAGATCTAAGGATTCTCCGTAGTTTTATTAAAAAACATCTTTGTTAAGCGTTAGACTGAGTGTGGAACATTTCAACATTTCACTTTTTTTCATCAAGGAAATTATCATGATCTCCTCATGGGGCACAGAGACAGGGGGGGGGGGGGGGGGGGGGGGGGGGGGGGGGGGGGGGGGAAAGGGAAAAAACAAAGAAATTATAATCCAGTCCGTTTAGTGTAACACCAGTGACATGGATGGAGTCATTGGAGACTAGACACCAGATCCTAAACCAGGCATTCTACACTGATTATCAGTCCCTGAATAAAATCCTATGTGTTACTCCAGAAGTTGATTTCATCTAGGACAGACATGGATTGCTTCCAGTGCAAATGAAACTACGGTTATAAAGGCCAATCCCCAATTTAGCTTTATTCTAAGTGTTGACAAATTCTTTTGGAAAGAGTCAGAGGATAAATCTTTTAAATTTTGTGGACCATACTCAGTCTTTGTCATATATTTCTCTCCCCTCTTTTTCACAATTCTTAAAAAATGTAAAAACCATTCATAATTCATGGATCATATAAAAATTGGCCACGGGCTGCTGTTGGCTGATCCTTGGTTTATTCTAGGGTGCACCTGAAGTTTCTGCTCTCTAAATCTTGGGAATAGCCCTTAAACTGTCAGAAGGGATCTCAAACGGGAATGTGTGATAGACTGGGTATTGTTCTCAGAGGCCTCCCTCTGTGGGGAGATTGTACGCACACCCCCTCTGGGTGGCACACACTGCATTCTCCTGAGGGTAAGTGCACTTCCCCAGATGCTGGTGTGAGGCTTGGCCCCACAGCCTGCTTCTTCTACACAGCATGAGTGGGAATGTGGTATGCTCTTCCTGGCAGAAACTGATGAACCAACATGTGGCTGGACCTTTGCCCGGTTCTACCACTGAGTGGATTCATCATTGTGTGGATCCGCCATTGCACAAATCTACCCCTGTGGGGAAGCGCCACTGGGTGGCTATGTCACTGCTTTCTCCTTCTTCAAGACCTACGTGACTCAGATGAACTTGATCCCAGAGTGAAGACACACAAAAGAGCATCCCGGAACTCTCCGTTGACCTGTAGAATAGGCAAAAAGTAAGGCTCTAGGGGCTGGGGTTGTATGGCTCAGCGGTAGACTGCTCACCTAGCACGTGTGAGGCCCTGGGTTCGATCCTCAGCACCACATAAAAAAACAAACAAATAAATAAAATAAAGGTATTGTATCCAACTACACCTAAAAAATAAATATTTTTTAAAAAAACGTAAGCCTTTGATCTTAGCAACCCAGGTGATTTTTTTGGTTTGGCTACCATGGATCATCTGAGAAAGCCGGCCCGCACACCCACTGAAGTTATTCATTCTCACCTTCTGACCTGAGAAGGCACGGAGCAGTATCATTGAGTACATTTTGACCCATGGATAAGCTTTAAAAATAAACAATTCTCAAATTCTTATTTTATCAATAAAGGAAGTTCATCTTAAAGGGGAGGTAAAGCTAGCTATACACTGCCCAGAATTCTAAGCAAGGCAAGTTAGTGACAGAGGGAAGAGACGTGCATATCCAGCTAATGTGGCCACAAGAGCCAATTCTCTAGAAAACGCAGAAAATCATGAACTCCACAAAACAAACGTTAAAATGACTTGCATTTTTTCAAACAATATTTATCGAAAAATTAAAT
The DNA here is from genome assembly GCA_025594165.1 of Tamias sibiricus. NCBI lineage: Eukaryota > Metazoa > Chordata > Mammalia > Rodentia > Sciuridae > Tamias > Tamias sibiricus. The sequence continues at coordinate 157,720,059 of CM046662.1, read as the reverse complement.
AGCAACACTGCAACTATTTCTAAATAATGTTCTATAAGGAACAAGCATAATTTTAATCATTAGTCCAAGTGATGAAATCCAGCCACAGTGCGAGCTTGGGGGTGGGGGCTGTTGCAGACCCTTAGCTGCACACACATTACCAACTGTACCTGGAGTGCTAAGAGCTATGTCTTTGGGGGCAGAGTCAACTCGGGATTTTGTCCCTGCCAGTTAATAAATGGACAAGATGAACTTTTAATTTATGTCTTCTTTTGCAGACTGCTTTTATGTGGGCTAAACATATCTATTAATAATAATAGTGACTCACTGAACATTTTACATGTGACAGGTATGATGTAAATGTTTCAGATCCTTTTTCCGGATCAGGGCACAACTTTGTAAAGCACGTATGTACAGTTGGCCCTCCCTCCATATCCTTGGGCTCCACATCTGTAGATTCAGCCAACTGCAGGGAAAAGTAAAATATTTTGGCATCTGTGGGAGGGTAGCTGGAAACAACACCCCATGGATACTGAGGTACGACCACACCGATCTTATCCCCAGGTGGAAAATGAGGATTCAGTGACTTAGAAACATGAACTAGCTTACCCAAGTCTACACAGCTAATAATAGGCTGAGCCAGGATTTGAATTCAGATCAGCCTGACCCTAGAGCTCACCCTCAGGCCTGGAGGACACCACCGTCTTGTGTCTAGCTCCTTCTCTCTGGGGCCCCAGGACCTTGGGAATGCCAATAGAGATTGCATCTGTGAGAGCCCTTTGAAAGCTGTTGGGCACCATGCAGACGTAAGGTCTTAGGGTGAGCACTGTGTATAGCCCTCAGTGACCCGAGGAACAGCCACATAAAGGGTTAAGGTGAGGAGACTACCAAGGTGTGCTTCGTGGGGTCTCTCCTGGGTATGTTAGGTGATAAGAAGGCCTGATCATCCACAAAGGGGCAGAGGCTCATCTCGATGCCGACTGAATTCACAACAGAGAACTTGTTTTCAGCCCTCACATCCACTTCCGGTGAGTCCATTAGCACATCGTCTCCTATTTTCTAGGGTAAGTACAATCTGTGGCCTGGAAACCAATCTCTGGAGACCAGTTCTTTGGACTCGCTCTACCTGATTTATGTCTAACATTTCAGGCTGATTTTAAAAATGGAAATGCATCAGGAGGCAGAGGAGACCTCTGGGAACTGAAACTGGTTTTTGTCCTCTTTTCACATAAGAACGAATTTGGGAGGTTTGTATTTAAGTTGCTCGGGTGGAAACACCATGAAGGACAGAGCCAGGCCTCGAGGCAGAAGCTGGGCAGCAGGTGCCCTGTCTGGCTCGAAGCAGGGGGAGGGCTTGTGGCCCAGCCCTTAGGGTCGTGAGCAGATAGCAACAGATCTCATGCACTAGTGAGACTGAATCCTCAAGTCGGTCTGGGACATGCTTCCAATTTGTTTATGGGTTTGAGCCACCTGTAGCTTTTACAGGTCTGTAAGTTACCAGGGTGCTCAGCTATCCAAGAAGGAGGTGAATCAGGAAGAGAGAGGGAGGGATGAAAGAATGATGGAGAAGAGGCAGGAGGAAGCCAAGACTTTAGAAGGATGAGGACTGTGTTGCCCTAACCCTCAGGTGGGTGAAAACTCAAAACCAGAAAATAGTCAAGGAAATCTAGTATTGAATTGCAAGCAATGAATTTGTTCTTCACCTAAGATCCTACATCAGTTAATTCCCAACTGCAAGGGACAGAAACAGGTTTGCCATATATACATTAAGATCAACAGCACCTCTTTAGAAAAATCACTAGATCTCAACCAGAAGAGGATCAGAAATTTCTTCATAATCATTTTTGGTCATGGGAAGTATAGTTATGGGTAATCCTTTATTTCTCTTAGGAGTAACTGTCATTGACTATATGAAGCTCATAGACATTTAAAAGCATTTGGAACTTATCTATATTTTGACTTTCAGGAGGTCCACATTGAATTGAATACATTCCAACATCCTGGAGTTTTAGAATGACTTCTAATTTTGACTCAACACCATCTTTGAAACAGCCTGACTTCTTTTATTTCCTTCATTTGAAAAATAACACTGTTGAGATACTGTATACCACGTACTTCCCTTGACGGCCAGGGTGCTTGGTTCACCCTTGGTTTCTCCTCATGGTTTTACCAAGGAACCCAAGTGGGCCTTCAACACGGGGGCATGTTTGAGAGGCACGCCCTCCACGGGGCTGCCATGGGGCTCTTCACCAGCTTTTGCAGGTTTGCCAAAGCCCTGGGGGGAGACTCGGACATCCTGCTGTAGTTCGTGGAAAAGGAAGAGCTGGGGTCTTGGACTTGCTCCATACGCTTTTCTTCTGCCAGGTCTTTGGCTCTTGAGGCTGCATCAAATGACAAATTGGTTTCTAATAAACAAATTACAGTCCTTGCCCTGATAGAAATACTGCCTATATTCACATCTACCACCCACACTTCAGACAATTGGCAGCAAATAGAAACATGAACCACTCTCTGGAATCGTGCAATAGAGGGGAGAAGTTTATCCTGTAAGTGTGGGAGGAACAGGCTGAGAAACTGTCAAACTGCATAAATCCGAGGAAAGGGCGAGTCTGCTCCCTGGGATGAAGAGACAGAGAGCACAGAGGAGGGCGTTCTCATCAGTGTGCTGCCAGACCCAGCGGAGTGCGGGCAGTGAGGGAGGAGATCTGAGTTGATCCCTGGATGTCTGAATGAACAAGATGATACTCATCTCTGCAGTATTCAGGTTGAGTCTAGAGAACTTGGTTTTGGAAACAGTGTGGGAATTCCTGGATCTGATGGGGATTTGGCCTAGATAACTCTGCTTACTTTCAAACTTCAGGAATTCCATCCAGCACCTTCCTCCTGCCCCCAGGAACCAAGGGCCTGCAATTCACATGCAAGAAATACATTGCTGACATTCTGTCTTTCTCTTGTGATTCCTCAAACCACCAATGATTCTAAATACATGTGACATGTGAATCTGAGCCTCGTGATCACCAGTGGAGTGAAAGCCAGGGTCTTCTTGCTTTCTCCAGTAGAATTTTCCTGCCCTCCTGGACACTGAGTCCCCACTTGATGGTTTAAACCCAAGCCCGTGTGCTAAGGGAAGCTTTCCCAACTTGGAGAGGAGGGTAACCTCGTGAGAGATACCACACCTTCCTGTAACCCAACTCCCAAATTAGTTGCAATTTGGAGTCTGATACTCTCTGCAATGTGAGTGGCCCTGGGGAGTGATCAGAGGGTCTTTCTCTGTCTCTCTCCCTCCGTGGAACTACACAAGGCATTGCATGTCAGCATGTATGGTGCACAGATGTGGCTACAAATGACCTCTGAGCATCCTCCCCTGCCCCCACCAAAGCTATTTCTTCTGTCATGAAAGAGGGCACTCATGCGTGATTGCTTGTTCTGTCTGAGGCCATCATAAATCTCGGATGGATCTTTCCACTCCTCTGTGGGCTCCAACTCCTCCCCTGACTCCCTTCCCTGGGGAAATTCCTTTGACTCGGTGCTTCAAGGTGAGTAAATAGGCAGTGGAGAGCGGGGTGAGGCCATGGCCTCTACTTCTCTTACAGGAAGAAAGTGCAACTGAAACCTGAGCCGGTGGGGCTGGCCAAGCGCCACTGCAGCTGAGAGAGCAACTGCTACGACCTGAAGGACAAAGAGAACAGCTCAGGGGAAACCCGCTATGTGACTGCCCTGGGAATCCCAGAGCAAGGGTCCTGAATGGGCAGCCTCATCTAACCCAGGCCCTTTCCTAAAGAGCCACACACAGGGCTCCACTGAAAACCACCCAGATGATGCAGAAGCAGATCTTTGAACATATCTACCTGGCAGCACTGCCCAGTGGCATGTTCAGCGACGTTGGGGACCTTCTGCATCTGCGCTGACCTGGGTGGCAGTGAAGCCAGAATCCGACGGGCAGTCACTATAGACAGGTAAATCGAGTCAGGTCGGATCAAGAAAGCCAATTTTGAGTTTGTCCTGGGAAGTTGGAGACTGTCCCCTGAGGAATTGGAATGTTAATTCCTTCAGAGCCCTTCCTCCACCCTTGTCAAGAACCTGCCCCTGCCCCAACCTGTTGCCAAGGTAACCTGTCCCAGGAACTGCCCCTCCCTACAGGGAGCTAGGAAGTTGTTAATTCTTGTGTCCTGGGCTGCTCCATCCTGCCCTTCCCCCTTCAGCCCATCTGCTCCTCACCTTTTGGCCATCCCACCAGGCCTGGTCAGGAAGGAGAGCGATAAGGGGAAGAGCAGGAGAACAAAGGAAGCCTAGGACATATAAAAAAAGGCAGACCTGCGCCGCTTCTGGGGATACCAGGATACCAGCAATGGCCCCCTTCTCCCTCCCGGGAGAAGTCTATGTTACCTCTTTTAAATAAACCCTGCTTTATGCGCTTGCCTCGGCGTGCTTCTCTAATGTTCAGACTTCAACATTTGGGGGAACAGAACTCGTCACTGGTAAATGGCAGTATCAGCAGCCTCTAGCCACATGTGACTGCTGAGCACTTGAAATGTGGCCAGTGTGACCGAGGAACTGACTTTTCAGTTTCATTTGCTTTTAACAAATGTAAATTTCGTAGCCTGACGTAAGGGCATTTGAACGAGGTGGCATCTCTGTGCTCCCGGAGGCTTGCTCTTCCTTTCTCTGAGGTGCAGGACACCACTCTCTCCAGGTTAAGGACAAACCACCCTGAAAGTGTTTGTGTTCCCCATCCCTTTCCTCATTGTCCAACTTGTTTTGGGAGCCTGTAAGAGGGGCAGTGCAAGCCAGACCCAGTAACACATTCCTCTAATCCCAGCAGCTTGGGAGGCTGAGGCAGGAGGATCTCAAGTTCAAAGCCAGCCTCAGCAACTCATCAACTCAGTGAGGCCCTAAGCAACGGAGTGAGACCCTGCAATAAAAAGGGCTGGGGATATGGCTCGGTGGTTGAGGGCCTCTGGGTTCAGTTGTGGACACATGAACCAAACCCAGCCTCCTATGTGACTGCCTCCTGGGGATGGTCCCCTGTCTGTCCCTGGGGGTGATTTCTGTGAAAGCGTCCAAGCTTATTTCCTGAATTCAGGGTTCCCCAGGCTCTGGCCTCCTCTCGCTGTTTGCTTCAGCTGCCATTTTATTCATCTGTTTTACACTTCACCTCAAGGTCTATCGATTTACGTGTGGTCACACTACCTGAGAGAGCCAGATGCTTCAGCTGGGTATTCCTATGGTGTCTACGACACTGATCAACACCCCTGCAGACATCGCCAGGAAGGAGAAACTGGACCTTCCCGAGACTCCCTGCCATTCCTGGGTCTTACCTTACTCAATCAGAGACACTTAGACATCAGAAGAACAAACCAAGCACGAGACTCTATGAGACTCTAACCACCTGCTAGTGTCATTGTCACATTTATAGGTAAGAGACCTGAGGCCCAATCAGGTAAAAACAGAACCAGGACTGGAGCCAGCTCTCCTCACTTCTGGTTTAGTGCTTTTTTTTTTTTTTCTTTCCCTAAATCATATTATACTGTGTCCCCAGAGGTCCCAAATTTCAGAAGGATAAGGTTTATTTTTACCATTATACAACGGAAAGACCGTGTAATAAAACACTTTTAGGGACAAATGCTGTTTAATTCCATGAGGTTAGATTCCCCAATTTTTCCTCCTATTGCATGCCATTTTTCAGAATTACAAGCAGAGTCCTACATTAGCCCATTTTCTGTTGCTATGACAAAATGCCCAAAACTGAGTATTTTGTAAAGAAAAGAGGCTTATTAGCTCAGTTTTGGAGGGTGAAAGTTGAAGAGCAGGCCGCCTCGTCTGCTTGGCCTTGGTGAGACCTCACAGATGGCATCTCAATGGTGGGAGCAGGCAAGGAAGAGGACACGTGGTTCATTGCCCAGGGAGACCCAGGGCCAGGCTTGTCTTCCACAACAACCTTCCCTGGAGGGGACCAACCTGGTTCCCAGGGGAGCCACCTTATCCCAGAGGGCAGCGCCCTGATGACCTAATGTCTTGCTCTAGGCCCTGCCTCTCTAGTGCTGCCAACTGGTCCCCAAGCTCCCAGCACGTGACCTGTCCTGTCGGGACCCACTCCAACCAATGCAGGCAGTGAATCAGGTGAGGAAAGTCCGCAGCCGCCGGGAGGCTCCTGGTCGCTTCCAATGGACTGACCCGGCTCTGGCCTCTGCTTTACTCACTCACGTCCTCTTCTCTCGCCTCAGAAGCAGACGCATCTGCCCTGTGTCCCTTGACAATGGGGACATGTTGTGAGAAGTGCGTCACCGGGCAATTTCATGGTCGTGTGGACCGCGCCGTGTGCCTGGTCTTCAACGCAGTCAGTAGAGGCTTCCCCGGGTCCGTGCGGGACTCCTGGTGTTTCCCATCCACGGAGCAGATGCTTAACGGCCTCTATCACGTTGCTCTTGTTCTTCAAGATCGTGACCATAGTAAGGGAGGACACATCTGCCTGATAAGCCATAGTCACCACGGATTTTCCACCTTCATGGTCCTCTTTTGTTTGCTTGGTACCTGGGGTTGAACCCAGGGGTGCTTGACCACTGAGTCGCATCCCCAGCACTTCTTATTTTTTCATTTTGAGATCGAGTCTCACTAAACTGCTGAGGCTGGCCTTGAACTTGCTGTCCTCCGGCTTCAGCCTCCCGAGACACTGGGATTACAGGCATGTGCCACTGCCCACTGCCCCACTGCCCCACTGCCGTGGGCTCAAGGTCCTTAGTTGCTATCTCTTGACGTGGCCTCCTTCCGGCAGCATCTGCAATGGGTCTGTATGCTTAGGGCCACTGCGGACGAAACCCGTGAGCCTGAATTAAGCACAAGAGGGAATGATGCAACTGAGAGAGTCGCAGTGAGCACGAGGTGGCTGAGCCCGCTGCCAGCGCGACAAGGCACTCTTCCCACTACTGTTCACAGGTCGAAGGAGCACACTCCAAAACAGTGATTAAAATAGGGCAATATGGGCTGGGGTTGTGGCTCAGCGGCAGAGCGCTCGCCTCGCACGTGTGCGGCCCGGGTTCGATCCCCAGCACCACGTAAACATAAGTGCATTGCATTGTGTACAACTAAAGTAAATAAATATTTAAAAAAAAAAATACGGCAATATGCAAGCCAGGAACATCGTTGTTTATGATCATTACCTAGCACTGTGTACTGTACACAACTGTGCATGCTATGTTTTCCCACGACTGGCAGCACAGTGGTCTGGGTACCCAGCATCACTACAGCCTCGGGAGCAATGATGAGTTACAATGTTGCCGGGTGATGGGAACTTTTCAGTTCCTTATTATCTTATGGGGCCACCATCACCTATATGATCTGTCATCCACTGGAACATTGTTACGTGGTTTGTGACTGTTGATATTGCACGCAACAGATGAAGAATTCAGCAGAGAGTAGTTAAGTAGCTTGCCCAAGATGCACAGCTAGTAGAAGATAGAGTCAGGCTTCAAAACCAAGTGGGAGGCAGAACCAGCACCGGAGAGCCCTGGAGTGACCAAGGGAATTTGTGCATTTCTCCTTCTTCCCTCCTTCCCAGCTGGAGGCAGTTCTAGAATAGTAAGCAGTCTCGCTGATAGGAAGAGTAGAAGAAGCAGAAATGGGAGGACCTGGAATTTTCTAGTATGTGTATGAATTAGAAGCATAGAATCAAATTTGGTACTATTATTTTCATTTCTTCCAGCTTTCCCTGTTCGCTTTGTTACCATTCTTGCTGATAGCTTGTTATTAGTATCTGAAAGTGTGCTAAGGGCAAACTTCTCTTTCTCTGCATTAGTTCCTTCAGGAATAAAACCCTGTCAGCTTTTTCAACCTGTTTCCTCCTTACCATTCTTATGGAAATTTAAATTGTGTAATAGCCACTGACTTGCCTTGTCCATGCTTTCAGGAAGGAACAGGAAAGCAAGATACAACTCTATTCAAACATTCGGTCTCTTGGCTTTAAACGGGCAGGATTGGCTCTATGTGCCCAGGTATGCAACTTGCCAAATGCACATTGTGCTCCGAGCTCCAGAGCACCACCATGATGCTGAGGCAAGAGACAGGCTGCTACCTATGGGATCAAGGTAATTAAAATAATGTACCCATGTGAGTGGGTGAGCCTAAAATATTATAAGGTGGGTGCAGAGTAAGGACATAAAGAGGGGTGACAATGAGTCTTGTTTTACAGAAGACATAGAAGATGCCTTGCCTGAGAAGGTAACATTTGAACTGACATCAGAAAGAACTGAGCTGTGAGGCTATGTGAGGCAAAGAGTATTGCAGACACAGGAAATAACAAGTGCAAAGGCCCTGGGGCAGGAGCATACTCAGGGGATATTCAAAGGCTAACAAGGAAGCAAGGGGAAGAGTAGAGGGGGGTGAGCTGGGAGCCAATGGACATTGTATGGTGTCCTGTAAGCCTTCTAGGGTGTTAGTGTTCACTCTGAGACAAAGGCAGTGAGTGGTTTAAAGCACAGGAGTGATAGCATATCATCTGGTGTAGATTTTCAAAGAATCACTTTTGCTCTATGTGAAGCCAGGCTGTGGTGAGGGGAAAAGCTGTATAGCTATAAAAACTCTCAGATTTGCAAAAAGTCAATGAGAATAACTGCCCTCAGATATCCTTATGAAAGACTCCATCCAGATAAAAAGAAACGAGGAATTTGGCATGATCTTTAAATGGCCCCAGGGAAAGAAAACTCTTGGGCAAATATAAACAACATTGCGTTCAAGAGGTGAAGTTGAGACATGCTTTCAATCTAGCGGCTGCAAGAGCCAAGCCATCCCAGCACAATCAAAGCCAGCTGGGACCACGGAAGATGACTCCATATCCTGTTGATGCTCTGCTTGGCACACTGTGGGTGGGAGCCAATCAGAGTGGGAGGGGTTGAGGCTCCAAGGCCGTTGCCCACCCATGGGCAGAGCTGGGACCCTTCTGAGTCAGAGAGAAAGAGAGGTGACTCAGGGGAGGTGCTGAGGCTGCCTCCATCAATGTTCTGTGGCCCTCCAAGTTACCTCGGGAACTATTTCTGAGCATTTTCCTATTTTAAAAAGAATTGGTAGGTCTTTAAGCTGGTAGTGATACCTAACACTTATTCAGCACTTGCTGTGTGCCAGGTTTGGAGCCGAATTTACCACCTTCATTATCTTCTTGCTAATTTAAGTCTTCACAACAGCCCAATGTGGAAGGTGCTATTTTTAGTGTCCCCATTTTTTTTTTAGAAGTGGGGGTGTCTGAGGTTTACAGAGTTGCATAAGCAGCAAAAGTCAGAAATCCAGATCATCAGAATCCACTCTGATGATGAACAATTGTGCGTTTGAACAACAGCACGCTGACTCTGAATACTACTTGCCAGGGTCTGCCTGAGGAGTTGGCCAATGGGTGGCAAAGTTTATTCTTACTTGGTTTCCCCTTAATCGATGTGGGTGGAGGTTTTACCTCACCATGTCTGCTCGCTCTCTACCAGTGCAGGGAATAAACAGCAACCAGGTATTAGACTGGTGGGAGAAAACACATGCACTGATATGCAAACCCTATTTTCAGCAAACCTGTTAAAATGAAGCAGTGACTTATAGAACAGACTTGTGAAGGGCATGATTTTACTTTAAAAAAAAGAAAAAGCGATTACTTTATCAAAGGATTTGCCAGAGTATTCCTTTACATAGTGGCCTCAGTAATGTACTGAGTGCACGATTTACACTTTTCCAAGGACTTCATGCTTATGACAGACGCAGCAGCCTGACCACAAATCTGGACAGTCTCTGCAGGTCAGTGTAAAAGGTATATTTTGGATTAAAAAAAAAAAAAAGGAAATATTTTACCGTGGCTGAAAGCTGACCCTGCTAAAGTCTAGCAAGGAAACTGTGCACTAGGAATCACATTAATAAATCACTTTTTTTTTTCTTTTATCTTGGTGGCAGGGTTTCACTCTGTGCCCAGGCTGGTCTCAAGCTCCTGGGCTCAAGGGATCAAGGGATCCTCCTTCCTCAGCCTCCTGAGTGCTAGGACAAGTGCAAGACACAGGCTGGGCTTTATAATGTCATGTTACTTCCAGGACATAGAGATTTCCCCCCTAGTTATATGGTTCATAAAAAAGGCTAGATGGACCAGAGGTAAATATTCTACAAGTGGTAACTTTTGACCAAACTGGCTAGTAAAAGAAAGAGATGGACCTGGAGGGACCCTGCTTTGTTCTTTAATCCTGGTTACACAATTCAACCTCTCCATACTTCGGGGCCTAGGGAGAGTCCAGAAATTGGGACAGGGGGAAGGAAAGGCAGGTCATTACTTCCTGCCCCACGGTGGGAGAGTGGAAGGCACGCATTCCAGGAACCTGAGTTCTGTGTCGACCCGTGCGGGCAACACCAGATAGGTGACAGCCTTTGGGAAAGGAAAAACATCCAGAACTCACAGCCCAGGGGCACTGGCAGAACCATGGAAGTAGAAACTCAGCTCTCTGCCCTGAAGCTGGAGTGGTGGAGGGAGAGGTGAGTTTAGGAGATAATAACAACCCCATTTCTGGAAGACTGCTGTATCAGGCCATCTTCTGTTACTATAACAAAATACCGAGGCTGGGTGATGTAGAAAGAAAAGAGATTGATTTAGCTCACAGTGTTGGAGCCTGAAAGACCAGGATCAGGAAGCCCCAGCTGTCTGGTTACTGGTGAGGGCCTCCGCTGGCTACCTCACCTCATGGTAGATGGCATTGAGGTGGAGATCCCAGGGCAAGACAGGAAGCTAGGGACGTTCAGGGGTCAGGTTCACCTTTTTTACAGCAATCCACTCTCCTGAGAACCAGCTCACTCCTTCAGAAAGCCAGCATTACCCTCTTCTGAGGGTGACTGAACACTTTGTACTGGGTCCCACCTTTTGAAGCATCCAGCGCCTATCAACATCACCACATTGAGTTTCTAAGGTGTGAAACTTTGGAGGACACGCTCACACTAAATCCACACCCTAACAACGATCAAGTGCATCCGGTCACTTAGTTCCAAACGGGGACTGCCATCTAAGTAGAGCCCAGTCAGCCCACATACAGTGAGGAAGTGGCTTCTGTTCCAGCACAGATGACCAAGGATGTGGCAGTGGCTTCTTGAGATTTATGGTGAACTCTGTTTTCATATTTTCTCCTCTGGAACACTTCAATCACTTGCTCAATGTGTGTGTGCATGGGTGTGCGCGTGCGTGCATGCATGCATGCGTGCATGTGTGTATTTTCCATGAGAAGGAGAAGGGCTGAGACTCTATCCAAGGAGAAATTGAGTTTCTCTAGGTAATTGTGAATTCTTCCTGTTCCCTGTTTTGGTCCCCATCCCTGGCCACCATTATTGAGTTTTAGTTTTCATAAACATTTCCTTAAATATTTTAAAGGGTTGCTTAAAGCAAAATAGTACTTTGTGTGTGTGTGTGTGTCCTATGAATTCAGAGAGAGAGGAAGAGAGAAAGAGAGAGAGAGAGGGGTGGGGAGAGGGAGAAACAAGAGAATGACACCTTCCCCACTTGGTTTATTCTTCAGGCAAACTTTTCATCTCTTCAGTTGACTTGGTGACAATGGCTTGCTACACTGGAGGTCCACAGGAACCACTATAAAGAATTTATGTGCTGGGCTCTGTGTTGCACACCCATAATCCTAGTGATTCAGGTGGCTGGGGCAAGGAGATTGACAAGCTTGAGGGGTTGGTAATTTAGTCTCCTTGTCTGAAAATAAAAAAAGAAAAGAAAAGAAAAAAAAGAAAAGAAAAGAAAAGAAAAAGGGCGGGAGATGTAGCTCAGTGGTAGAGCCCATCCTGGATAAAAAAAAAAAAAAAGAGAGAGAGAGAGAGAGAGTTTTACACATCTTAGGTGCTTCCCCAATCCAGATGGGGTCCAGTACATCTCCCTCACTTGGAAGCAATACATTAGTGATACAAGTAGCTAATCCTGCTTATTTATTTTAGAAAAGAATCTTATTTTGAATAATTTCTCTGTAGAGAAATAATATTCTATTCTGTACTAAGTAGCCATTAATTTATAACAAAGTCATACCCATTTTGTAGAAGAGAGTTATTTGTGATTATTGTTTTAAGTGTGAGACCATCTTTTTAACCTTGTTGCCAAGTTTATAGTTTAGCTTAAAAAAGTCTTTGGTCTAGCCAGCCTCAGCAATGGCGAGGCACTTAGCAACTCAGTGAGACCCTGTCTCTAATAAAAATACAAAAAAGGGCTGGGGATGTGGTCCAGTGGTCTAGTGCCGCTGAGTTCAATCCCTGGTACCAAAAAAAAAAAAAAAAAAAAAAAAAAAAAAAAAAAAAAAAAAGTCTTTGGTCTATAAACTGGCAGAATGTACTTTTTTCCCTTGAGTGGAATTTGGGATCAGACCCATTGCTCTGCACATGCTAGGCAAGCGCTCTGCTATTGAGCACCCCAGGCCAGAATAGATTTTTTTTTTTTTTTAATGAAAGAAAAAAAAGAAAGAAAGAAAGCATTTCCCTAAGAATTAGATCTGCCAGTGGCAATAATTATAGTTCCTTTGAATTCACTTTCCCTCCCCGAGTCAAGGTGGTTTGTTGCTGAGTGAGCTGTTTCTATTGCTCACTGTATTTCAGTTCTAGAGGCCTGAGCTCTGTTTATGAAGTTTGTGAGTTTATGCAAATTAGCAGCTCTGAAGCACAGATAGCCACCCAGTGTAGGAGCTGCTGTGAATCTGACTTTCATACATCAGGCTTAATACACCATAGAGATACCCCCAGTAGTTTCTAATTATTCACATATGTTCTTTCCTGAAGAGTTTGCATTAGGACCCCTTTATTCATAAATCAAATGGTCCATTTAAAAGAGATTATATAGAGGAAAAATTATTTCAAGCTTTGTTTACCATTGTTTTTACTTATGCCAATTCCCAACTCCTCCGAATCAAAAGAATTATTTTCAAGTAAACTGTTTAACCCATCAGTAAATGTAATACATTCTTTTGTAGAACTTGGATCCTTCTGAAAGCAATTTCCAGAAACTTATTTCTACTTAGGAACAAAAGCTGAAGTTTTGAGACATTTTAACAGAGTGTGTGTGTGTGTGTGTGTGTGTGTGTGTGTGTGCTTTTTACCACAGAAAACATTGCCGTGAATGTTCAATTACACTAATGGCAGCTTCTATAGACCACTGTCTCCAGAAGTTTCTGTGACAACAGAGATAGATGCTAAGTGCCATGCGAGCCACAGTGCATTAGCTTCCTGGGACAGGACTGTATATCATTCAGGAGAAAACAGGCTCCTGCTTTCAGAGATTTAATCTAGTCTGAAAATCTAAACTACCCTGGCTCTATCACATATTGTCGTTATCTTGATAATGCTGAATTACTAACACACTTTTAATTTATCCCTAAACTGATTCTCCAGAATCTAAAAGGAACTTCTATGATCTCCATTTCTTATAACAAAATCCATTCAGATCTATGGATGGCACAGGGAGGAGGTGGAGCAAGTCAGAGTTCTTGCCAAAAAGTCTAACAAGATACCTAGATGTTATGATGTCTGAATACAAATCTTAAGGTGAAGAAGCAGATTCACTTTGTTTTACAACTTTCAGCCTTTTTATATTGTTATGTGAGAAGTTTATTGTTTTAAGCACAGATTTGGCAAAGTTAAATCCCAGGAAAGGAGGCTGCACCACAGTGGGGGACCCTGGTGGGGGGGGAAGGTCAGAAGTGAGGCTTGGGGTTGGGTAAGCAGCAGGTGGGAAAGAGGCTTCCCCCTTGGGAAGCCCAGCGTTAGAGTCCAGGAATGCTGGGAATTTTCTCAAGCTTCTTGGCTGCCCTCAGGAAGTGGTTTGACCTTTGCATGGCTGGTCAGTTTTGGAAATGGAATCCCAGCCTAGTGATTCCCCACTTGCAAACAGCTCTAAATATTTCAGTTCTAGTTTTTGTTTCTACATTCCTTCTGTTGAAGAAGCATCGTCTGGTGACTATCATAAACAAGTCTCTCGGCATTTTTGTTTTTAGTTTGTAAGATACAAGCAAATTAGAGTTGAGTAATATCATGAAAACTCATCATTATTTTCTTTTCTAGAAGCAAGTATTTAATATTGATCTTATTTCTTCAAAGTCTTGAATGCTTGGAATCCTAAAAATTAATTTGTGGTCTTGTCTTATAAATGATTTTCAAAAATTGTGCACAGTATATTATGCTTGGATACTTTACCATTTTTTTTTTTCTGTTTTCCTCATCGTTCATTGTTTAAAAGAAGCAAGCTATCCCTAAAAATTCACAGAACACAACAGATCCAAGATTCTTGTGGCATTCGATACTGATGCTTTATATTAATTACTCAAAATAAATATCTTTATATGATGTGACTTTCATCACTAATGGCAGCAACTGTGGCTGTGTAACCCAATTCTATCCATACTTTCTAGACCTAGGTTCTTAGTGAGTGTTCAATAAGCCACTGTTTAGGGAACTCAGATAAGCAAGAGAAATACCCTTTAAATGTACAGGTTTTTATTCATTTAAATGCTATTCAGCTTGGACTTATTATTATTTTTTTTAATCTCTTTGACAACTTCCTTAGGATTTGTTCAATGGAACTAAGAAATGAAGAAAACATTTTAACATTTAATAATAACATTATTATGTTTAATTTTTAACATTGATATCTTACATTTAATGTTCATATTCTAACAAACATTACAATCCTTGACAAATTCATGAATTTTTTTTTTTTTTTTTTTTTTTTTTTTTTTGGTACTGGGGATTGAATTCAGGGGCACTCGACCACTGGGCCACAACCCCAGCCCTTTATTTTTTATTTTTTGTATTTTATTAGAGACAGGGTCTCACTGAGTTGCTAAGTACCTCGCCATTGCTGAGGCTGGCTTTGAACTCGTGATCCTCCTGCCTCAGCCTCCCAAGTACTGGGATTACAGGCATGCACCACCGCACCCGGCTACACTTAATTTTCATAGAGATAGTCAGAATAAAATTCACTTTGTTTATATGAAGCAAGTTAGGATTGAAATTCCTGCTGCTACCAGAATTTCCAAGGATCCGTATGTGAGGATAACAGCTCATTTGGGGTGCAAGTAGAGCAAAAAAGGGCACACTGAGTGCGGACCAGGCATAATTAGCTTTACTTGGTCTCCTGAGACGATTTATACCTTTCTAGAAGTTCCTTTTCTTCAATTACATGATTTACACATCTCTCTCTCTCTCTCTCTGGAAGTTTCTTTTCTTCAATTACACGATTTAAAGAAAAATGAGCCCCAGCTCATATGGTCTTGGAGAATCCTGGCAAAACAAATTCACATTCTTTACTCTCAATTCAGCCAGCAACTGTGTAATTCTAAATTCCCATGAGGCGTTTGGGTTTTTGACTTTCTTGGATTCAGCCTATGGTCTAGAAGAGGTGGTTTCTTTATTTGATAAGTTCCCTGGGTAAAGTTTCAAAGAGACTGGCCATTATTCTCAAGGAAATGCTAGCTCTTTATCTTAAGAAAAGCTTTCATACCAAATTTTCAAAGTACTGCTTGGTCTAAAATACTAGAAATGGAAATGTGTGCTGTCAGGAAGGCTCTTCCTCTATTGGTGGAAAAGAATCTATGTGACTCATGAGAGGATCATAGAGATTTTCTATTCTAAAGACCCTTCACTTTTCAGATGAGGAAACTTAGAGGTTAACTGAGATAATACTGAGCACTGGCACTTGGGGTGAGAATGGGGTCCTTGGCATTTTCGTGAATGACATGTGACGCCTCTGACATCCTCGCCTCACTACAAATTATGTTTTAAATCTCTGCTAACGTGGAGAGCCTGTGAGCTTGGCTGGGCATTCCTGTTCACAAGTTTATTTTTTTACTCGAGGATTAGGAATTGTGTACTGACTTAGCGCAGGTGAGCTTTGATCTTGCCCAAGGTCAACATAAAAAAAGTGGCGTCCTTTATAAAGGAGGAACAGGAAAATCCAGTATGAGATTTCACATATGTATTTATTCCCCTGATAAGCTTACATTTCCAAGAGCTGTAGCCTTCACTTCCCATAATGATTTGATTGAATATATCTCTCCTCCATGATTTTGTTTTTTCTGATATGGTATCAGTAATGATCTGAGCCTCAATCTACCTCAGACAATAGACACTTGACTCTGGTCTGTGTGTTCTACTCCCTGTTCAACGTAACTGCTGGTTGATTTTTTTCAGAATGAATTTCACAACAACCTTAAATGAAAGCTACTTAAAGGCAACAGGCTTAGATCTTTCCCATGAATCATTCTAAGCAACATTTCTGAAGCTACTTGAAAACCAAACT
This sequence comes from Tamias sibiricus, assembly GCA_025594165.1. Lineage (NCBI taxonomy): Eukaryota > Metazoa > Chordata > Mammalia > Rodentia > Sciuridae > Tamias > Tamias sibiricus. The sequence continues at coordinate 157,703,804 of CM046662.1, read as the reverse complement.
TTTGTAAAGTGAGCTCCTCAAAAGTAATCATAGCAAGGCATTAATTTATTGTTTTGGCAAAGAAGATATACCACTTGTCAGAAGTGCTCTGAGGGCCATAGAATTCCTGAAGTCCCAGGGATTTCTGTGTAAAGATCAAACTTCTAGAAACAGTTGTCAGAGACAAAATCACAGTAATTTGAGTTTATAGACCCATTTGGATTTTACTTGTGATTTTAGAATTGGGCAACACCTCTTTCTACAAAGTAAAGGGACTGTTCCAATGAACCAAGCAGGGGAGTTTGTCTCTACAGGCAGGAAAGGGCTGGAGAAAGCAGAATTGGGGAACAAAAAGTAAATTGTTCATTTCATCGTGACTTTCTTTTTTTTTTTAATTTTTATTTATAGTAGTATGTTTTACAGTTCATACTATACATATAGAGCATCTTTTTACACAAAACAGTTTGTATACAAAGTATATTCGCAGCATTCAAGTCTTCAATCATGCATTTAGAATAATGATATCCATCTTATTCAACGTGACTTTTCTTATTGGATTCCTTGTGCTGGCTCAGGTAAACTGGGCTCCGTCGGATTGGTTGCTGTCAATCCCTTGCTTTTGGAAAAATCGGCCTGTTTCAGAGTTCAGTTTGATGATGTGGCAGTTCGCAGGAGGGACTCCAGTCTGGCTTGATCTGTTCTGCTGGAGCCCCACCTAGGAGCTCAGTCCAAACAAAGGCCTCCCATAACTTTAACAGCTTATCTCCCTTTTCTTGGTCCCTTTTCTTCTACAGTCCATTGTTTGAAACACCAGGTGACGATTATCTCCAAGAAGAGATGTCTGATGGAAATTTCTATCTATTCTGCTTTAAGTAATACGGACATGCGTGTTTTCAAAAGAAATGAGCAAGAAGTGGCCAGTGTTTCACAGACCATGTCATAGCTTCTGTGTATTTACTTACAGACAATGGACCATGAAGTATGGCGCACACTGCCCTTGGCTTAATTCCATCCTGTCTGTATGACGATATCGCTCGGCCATCAATCCAATGCCCAGAGATTTTTTTTTTTTCAGATGAAGGAACTGAGGCCCAGAGGTTAGTTGAAATGCCTGTAAGACAGAAAACTGAAAAGCTTAAAACCACCAGGCAATTCCCAAGGAGGGTAACTTCTTTGTTGTGCTTCTGTTGACACCTCTGTTCTCAAGGTTAATTACATATTTGGTTAATTGGTTTAATTAGTTAATTGGTTTGCTGAGCCTGCCTTCCTGGTGGGAATTCAAATGCAAATTCACACATGGACATACCCTTTCATTGCTCCTGGCTCATCACCAAGAATCACTCTGCTTCATCTTAAGTGTTTGTTTTGGGGAAATTTACTATTTCTCCTCTAAAGTGATTTTTTTTTTTTTTTTTTTTTTTTACATTAGGATGCAAGTGGCGCAAATGCTAATTTACTGCCAGTTCCAGAAAAGTCTGCTCTTTGGCAGCAAAGCAGCAGGTGGGAACAGCCGGCCCCTGGATGGGACGATATGGCTGCAGCATCGTTGGTGAACCGTTTTAGAGGAGTTCTTCTAGACGGTGTCCTCAATTCCTCCACAGTGAAAACAAGAAAAAGTGTTTTAATTCTGAATGCCAACATTTCCCAGATAATCCACGGGACTGGATTTGTGCTAGATTGCTGGTGGAATAAGAGGAAGCAGATAGTTTCGAACCATAGATGGGTTTAACAAATCTAGACTATCTAATCATTTCTAGTCCTTTCTATTTTCAATTTACCTCAAATTGTATTTTTCACAGATAATTTTATCCATGTTGAACAAGTTATTGGAATTTTTTTTTTTTTTTTTTTTTTTTTTTTTTTTTTTTTTTTGCCTCCTGGGGGCCAGAGCTTGGAGAAATGCCCCAGGTGCCTTCTCCTGCACCAGCTCTAGTGGAGTGGAGTGACAGGCAGGTTCACTCTCTGAATTCTGAAACACCCTGAAAGAGCATGACTAAGGTCCGCAGATCCTCTTAACTAGAGAACCAGCTTGTCCATTGTTGGAATGATGCTGTGTATCTGGACCGTCTCTAATTGTCGGGTTTCTCATTTCAGTCTGCAGGGCTAACAAGTTTGTAACCTCCTCTAGCCGCCTTGCCCAAGATTCTTTTCTTTCCTCATAATTAGAGAGCTTTTTGTAATCTTTAATCAAACCTTTCTTTGAACTAACTTAATTACATCTCATTTTAGCCTCATTGACCAGTGTGGCTAATTGATCTTCCTTCTCCCATAATATTGCTTTATGCGTTTTAAGAGCAATTACAGCTCTTTTCATTTCCATCCTCTCAATTGCTGAAGTATCCCTTTTACAAAATTATAATTCTTTTTAAATGACAGAAGCTATGTAACGTTAGGACTGAGTCAGTCTTCAAGCTGCTTCTTACAAATCATACTCTAAGTGATGTTCTCCTTTAGGTTTGAGGTTTGAAAACCAAACATGAGACCAGCCTCCTATAACCAGCTCGGAAGTTGGTGGTGGAAGTTCTCATGCTTTGTGCCTAGCATTGGAATTCTTGTTCATACATCCCAATGTCAGAGGCCATTTCCTCTTTTTGGTGGGGGGAGGTTCGGGGAGAAAGGCGGGGTGGCAACAGTGTCTCACTGGTGACTCATGTTCCTGTGTCTGTGAGCATGAGGGCAACGGCAGAGCTCTCTGGAACAGTGTCCTCTGAGCAGCGGGGTGAGTCGTGGGGTCTGGTTAGGGCTACTTGTGATGGCTAGGTGTTCACATGTCTTCTTAGCCTTAGTGAGGAAACAGGAAATGAGATAGGGACTGAGCAGGCAGACCAAACTGGGTAAGGAATGAAAGAAAGAAAGGAAGGAAGGAAGGAAGGAAAGAAGGAAGGAAGGAAATGGAAATCAGGAAAAAAAAAAAAAACAGAGTGAAGGCAGAGAAAGAAATGAGATGTATGGAAATAACACTGAGATAAATTTGAAGCATATGGATTGGCATTTAAAAAGCCATTCTTGCAGTTATTCCCACCTTAGTGTTGATGGAGACACCGGAAGTGGGTTGGTGTCCAACTCCAAACCTCCCCCTGTTCCCTCATGGCCCACACTTGTCTGTGCGACGGATGTTAATCACCTGCTGACTGTTCTGGCATCTGGGCAACGTTATCTCACAGGCTTGGTGCAATAGCATGGGTGGGGCAGAAGAGGAGGAGGGAAAGGAGGAAGGTAGAGAGCCCGGGAGAAGGGAGAGTGGGCTCTGGGACGCATCCCCTTCAGGGAGGTCAGTAGCCAGGTGAGTCAGCAGAAATCAGCCTGGGGTCCAATTGATGGGGGTGTTGAGGGAAGGTGGCCCTGGGCGGGCGGCCGGAGCAGGCTGAGATGGTGGAGGAGCTCGCTGGGGTCACAGATGAGAGGCAGTCCTATGGCTCCGTCTCCTGTGGGCTGCACTTCATTGACCCAAGCAGCTAGGTGAACAGGATCTCATGAAAATTAGCAAATATTCCCACACGGGTTTTATATCCTGTGACATGACTGACATCAGGTGTAACTATTGTGGTTCTTTGTAAGTTAATCGCCTTTTCTAATAAGAGGATTTTTGTTTTCAGCCGTTATCAATATTAATGTACTCTGTTACTGTCAACTATAAACTAACTTTAAATATTTACCTTGGAAGCCAGTGAAATCCGAGATTAAGACCGAAACTGAGATCACACATGCTCCTGGTTTCACCATCTGCAGAAATATCAAGAGAAATAATAGTGATGTTAATTTAATCTGGCTGCCAGGCCACTTCTAACACCTTCCATTTTTCTCATCTTATCAGTGTGCCCAGCTCCCTGCTTGGTGCTGGAGATACTAACACTGCTGCTACAGCCACAATGTCCCACCTCAGGCATGCTTGCTGTGCCCCCAACGCGGTGCACGCATCATTGACTCCTTCACCCTGCAAGGTGCCTCGAGTTATGCTATTCAGCTTTTGCAAATGAGTAAACCAAGACACAGAAAAGTGAAAGCACCACAAGGTGCCCCCGTCACCTCTTAAGTGAGAGTTGAGACTCGAGGTGGAGGAACAAAGACTAACAAGACAGATCCAGTCCTTGCCTTTTCTATAGCAGGGAAGGTGGATGACTCATATTGGCTGCTGTGTGGGATGCAGCTGGGCTTAGACCAGAGACACATCTGGAAAGAAATATGTTAGTAATTGGGGTGAGTGAGATGTGCTGGGTCCCTAGACTTGTAATGGAAATGAACACGCAGAGATGAATTTTGAGGCTCATAGGTTTAGTGAAGACCAGAGATTAAGGATTCAGGCCTGGACTACTGGTGGGAATGAGAGGTGTCTGGCCTGCTCCTTCCTTCAGCAAATGCCACCACCCTTTCTCTGCAGGCCTTGTGTCCTATGGCTATACCTGGACGCGTGGCCTTTAACCATTGGGGAACTTAACCGATAAACTTCTGTAATACACCGAGGATCCCGGAGGCTGGCACCATAGTGGATGGGGTTGGGTACCTCACCCACGCCCTTCTGGTATGGGGGTGCCTGTCCCCCAGCTGCTGGAGCTCTTGAACGGCTTGCGTTTGTGTGACTGACTCTCTGCTTGGACATGTCTGGGCAGAAACTCAAGGCTTGCTGCACCCCAGCCCACCACACAGGCACCGGGGGCTGGCCAGTGACTAACAGACGGGGAGCTGGGAAGACTCAGCCTCCAGCCTCAAGGCGATTTGGCTGATGGTGCAGAGTCCCTTCCACCCCCACCGTGGACCAGGCCACGACTGGCCTTTCCTGTGGACCGCAGCCTGCCCCTCTCTGTCCTTTCCTTGTCTTCCGTCTCTCACTTGTTGTTATGGGTTAACTTATTTACCCCTCAGACTCACGTGTTGAAGCCCTAACCTCCAATATCTCAAAGTGGGACTGTAGTTAAAGAAGTGATTAAATTAAAAGGAGGCTGTGAGGTTAGCCTAATCCAATCTGATTGGGAGGAGGGGGGGAAGGGGGGAGGGGAGGAGGAGGATGGGGAGGGGGAGGGGGAGGGGGAGGGGAGGGAGAGACCAGGACTCACAGAGAGCCCTCAGGGCACCGGTGCAGGAGGAAGGAGCACTGGAGGATTCAGCAGCAAGGTGCCACCTGCCAGCCCAGGAGAGGCCTGAGGAGAAACCAAACCAGCCTATACCTTGATCTTGGACTTCCAGCTTCTACAACTGTGAGACAAAGGATGTCTGCTGTTTGAGCCCCCTGGCCTTGGAATTCTGTCCTGTCAGCCCTCAGCCAACTGCATGCACCAGGATCCTGGTCTCAGACCCTGCTGCTAGGAACTTGACCAAAGACCCATGTGGCAGCCTTTTGTGGATTATTTCATGACCTTGTTAATTGAAAGTTAATACCCAGGCTAAGGGCTTCTGAGGACAGTGTTCTGTCGCTGGCCCAGGCTTTAGGGGTGGGGAGGGGGTCCGAAAGATTCATTTGAAAATGGAGTCTTTCTTTTGCCCAGTTGCTCAGTCTTCTACATTGTACAAAAGTCTAAGTTAAAAGAAGTCCAATGTGTACATAAATTAATTTGTTTCTGATTAAAATCAGAAAGAAATTTAGACATGATAAAAACTAATTTCAGTCAATTAACATAAATATCTTTTCTATCCTTGATATTTGCTGGTACCCACAGCTGTGTACGTAGCAGAGACTTTTGCTCGTACCCAGGGCTGTGTATACAGTGGAGAAGCGAAGGGACCATGTCGGTTAGAAAACACACCAGCCTGGGCATTGAGGACCCAGGGTCAAGTTCGGGTTGAACCAGTTGTGTGGTTTTTAGACCCTCTGCTAGACTTGGCCTCAGATTCTTTTTTAACAAACACTGCCTCCGACAAAAAAAGAAAAGAAAAGAAGAAAGAGGGTTCCAAAGCTAGCAAGCCCCATGTCCCTCCAAGGTTCTGATTGTTTCAACAAACCTGCGTCTCTCAAAGGCGTTGTTCCTGATTCTTGGGTGGTTCAATCGGAAGTCTCCCTTCTTCCCAGTTTGCATGTGGATCCCAGCCCATTCCTATGCACTGGTTGTCATTTGTGAACTTCAACTCCCTTTACCTTTCTGTCCTCAATTCCCCCAGCAGACTCTGCGTGTCAAATAAACCTCTCCAAATAGACTTGGAGTCCGGCTCAGCAGCAGTTATTGAAAACCCATTATGTCCTGTTTACTTATTCTGCAATCAGAGCTTGCACGTTTCTGATACACTCATGGGAAAGTGTTGGCCAAAGAGGAGTTGATTGTTCTGGCTCTGTCCTGTCCCGTGATATCCAAGATTCATCTGTGAAACATATCTGAAATCTTTTGTCTCCGAACTGCTACCACGGTTAACCCCGAGAAAGAGAGCGAGGAGGGCGTGCATGCAAGTGTGTATGTTGGGAGGGGCAGGTGTTGATTTTATTAGCTTAGGACACTTAATTCTGTGTTTCTGAAGAACTGTCAAAATCCCAAAAGTACACCTTCTAGCTTGTAGTTTATTTTCTTAAGCCTTTGCTGACAGTGAACTGACCAAGAGACCGTGAAGTGCCTGAAATATTGCAGGAAAGAATAATCTTTCTGCATCTGCCTGGCAGAGTGAGTTCCTTAGGCGTCTCTAAGATCCTAAGCAGCTTGAGACGTGACTCAAGAAGCTGTCTGGAAAGGTGGTATCAATGGGAAAGATGCACTGATGTCTTTCAATGCACAATGACCCTGGAGATAACAGTGTTTTTGAAAGGAGGGACCTGGAGCCAGAGATCAGCGACTTGTAAAAGGTAATCCCCTTGCCTCATTTATTTTTGTACTGCTACAGTATTCAGCTGTGCCTGGCACACAGTAGGCTGTGAATAAGTAATGGGTTGAGTCGTGAAATGTGGCTCTGAGGCTCAAATTCTGGTTCATGCTCTGGCCAACAGAGCAGTGTTGATCCTGCATCTTGCAACTGGCAGTATTGTTGTTGGTCTCCTCAGCAAAGTTTATGAGACCCAGAGGCCACCATGCCGCATGTCTTATTTGTAAATAGCACCTAGACAGTTCCGGGCACATAATTACACATTGGTAAATTGTTGTTGCGTGAATTAATGTATAAATGAATGGGTGCAGAGGATGTAAAGCTATCATCTGATTATGTAAGTATTAATGAAGAAAGCAGTATGTTCTCTGAATGGTTGGACCCCAAGAAAGAGCCAGATTCTGGGCTAGGTATGGAGCTCAGTGGTAGAGCACTTGCCTAGTGTCTGCAAAGCCCTGGCTTTGATCCCTAGAACAAGAGGGGGTGGGGTGGGGGGGGGGGGGAGGGAGGGAGGGAGATGTGTGTGTGCACAAGCAAACCAGATTCTGTTTTTTTTTTTTTTTTTTTTGGTACCAGGGATTGAACTCAGGGGCACTCGACCACTGGGCCACATCCCCAGCCCTTTTTTGTATTTTATTAGAGACAGGGTCTCACTGAGTTACTAAGTGCCTCGCTATTGCTGAGGCTGGCTTTGAACTCGCGATCCTCCTGTCTCAGCCTCCCAAAGTGCTGGGATTACAGGCGTGCGCCACCGCGCCCGGCTCAGATTCTGTTTTTGAGGGATTTATAAACTTCTTGGGGAGAAGCAACCCAATGCTGACATTCCATCTGTCCTTCACTGTGTCCTCTAAAGGAGCTTGACCCCTTGACTCCACAGTCCATAGGAAAAGAATTTGCCATCTGTCTCCTGGAAACGTCACTGCTACTTGGGTGTTGAAAACGGACTCACAGATGTGATTTCATATTTATGATGCTCTAGAACAGGTCAAACTAATCCACGGTGTCAGAAATAAGAATGGTAATTGCCTTTTTGGGTATAATAGATCAGAAAGAGTCTCCAGGGAACTTTCTAGGGGGGATAAAAGTTCTTTAACTTGACTTGGGTGGTGGTTAACACAGGTGTAGACAATCATTAAATCCTACTGAATCATAAAGATCTGTGTGTTTCATGACATGTAAATTATGCTTCCATTAATTAACTCGGGGACAGTTCTTACAATGAGCATGGTAAAACCTATTTCTACCCAAACACACTCACTCCCTTTCTTTCTCGATCTTCACTGACTGGGTCCCAATCCCAGCGGTCTCCCTCCATGCCAGCACCCACACAGAGGAAACTCATGTTCTTACACTGGTTTGTGTTACCAAAGCGGGCAGAAGAATTTTTACCTCTCGTAAAGATTGGTGAAATTGCACCTCTGTTGAAGTTCTGGACCGTAATCTCTCAGGAGTCCGAGGCCCAGATGAACGGAGGTGTGCTTCTGAAGGCCGCGCAGCCCACCAACAGCAGAGCTGGATCTGAAACCCAGATCAGCTCCCCAGCGGCTCCCTGCTTCCTTTTCTTCTGGACGTGGAGCCGGAAGGAGTCCTTCCCTGGGCGCACCTGGCTCCCGGTCCTTCTGTTACTTGTGTGAGCACCTTCTCACTGTCTCCGTGCCCCAGGGTCCACATCTGGAAAATGCTACAGCATTTACCCGTGACTGAGACTGACTGATGCCTGTCAACACGAGGTGATCAGCAACTGCCAGCCACTGTCCCTTCCCGCCCTCTTCATTGCTAATTCTCCTGTCAAACCTCCTCCTTCCCATTCTTTTCATTACTAAGGCTCTGTACTTCCTCCCTGTGCTCAGGCCCTTGGCATGTTTATTCACAAGGTTAAACGACGATGAATTAGCTCTTTAAATAAATATTGCTCTTTGTGAGAATTAATAACCCTAACTGTTTAAGTAGAGTTTTAAAAATTCCTAAACCTCTTTCTCCATTCCCAGGAAACTCTTTATCCAATAAGAAAATAAATCTCATCAAAAGGACAAACTACAGTGTAGTGCAAAGAAACCAGATACTATTTTTCCTGAAATACTTGAAAAGGTAAAAACACTTCAATGTCTTGTAGATTTTCCATCAGTTTTAGCAAATCTTTTAATTCACTGTGCCTACTTTAAAATCTCTCAAAATAAAAATGGATGTTTCTCTTGAAAAGTTGGGAACGCTTTGAAGAAAGGCTTGTTACTTTATTTACATACCTTGTAGGAAAATTTTGAGGTCCTAGCATCGATACTACTGTCATCTTGTCCTTCTGATGACCTTGAGGGCATTCCATTATTGAGCATGTTATTGAAATGGGTCAAATGCAGGGACCCCTGCTGCTTGGACCAGGGGTGCATTTATTTCGGTGCCTTGTCCCACAAGAAGCCCCTTCTTTTTTTGCAATGTTCATGCTTCTGTCCTCATTGATTGTCGCTCAGGTGACAGTTCCTGAGAGGGTTAACTAGGCAACTGTAAGCATACCTAATCAGAAAAGAAAAAGAAAATAAAAGTTTAAAACCAAACCCGAATAGAAGGTCATGTAGACTTCTCAGAGGAAAAGCAAGCAGTTCAGAAGAGAGAGATTGACAGGTCTCCCGTCCTCATTGCTCACCACACAAAGTCTGGGCCTTGCCAGGAAGCACTCAGTCACAATGCAAAGCGCAGGAGTACTGCACCTGAAGCGTGACCTCTCAGCATCCTCACCGTGCTCGCGGCGGCCACAGATCAAGCCCACTGGGATCTAATTTCAAGCATAAAGCATTCCTGCAGCCGCTCCAACGGCTGCCGCCTCCTATTTCACATAGAGCCAATAGGCTCTGAGGAAGCTCACGCTGCACACAGGAACACACAAGATAAACACACTCATCCAGTCCCCACTGAAGTCAGGCCAAGCTGAGAAACAAACTCTGACCTTTCTCGCTTAGACGGGACTGAACTTGACTGAGACACTTGACCGTTTCCTTGGAAATACCAAACATCTAAACTCCATTCTTTCTAGGCACATCTTTCAAATGGTGTGCCTCCAGGGAGCACCTCTGGGCTTATGCTCATCACACGGTTCTGCTTAAAAAAGTCACATCCTGCAGATTCTAGCTGAGGGCCTCAGTTAAATCTTTAGTGCCAACTGTTCTTCTGAGTCACACGGGAAGAGAATTTGGCTCACGGGCTCTTTTTTTCCAGGAAGATCCAGTGATTGTTGGACTGTGCATAGCACAAATTGAGTCTGAAGTTGAAATTAGCACTGAGATGAGCGTTAGAAATTATAAATGCAATATAATTTTATATATTTTGCTGTATTGCACGTAGCAAGGAAATGGTATTTGGCAAGGAGTTCAGGTAGCAGAGCCATGTCATGGCAAACTAGGGTCTCAAGATACAAAGTTCCATTTCCCAGTTTGGTATCTTTCCATAGGCCCCAGATTTTGTATTTTTAGCAATTGTACCTTTTAATCGGATCATGCTTCCCCCAGAGCAAATCTTGGTCAAGTTTACTAGAAGCCCATCTGACTACCATAACTTATGTTCAATAAGGTAGGAACAGTGTCGGAACCAAACTAACTACTCCCCCTCCAGCAGCTCCCTGCTAAGTTCAGTCCTCTTATCTTTTCTCTGCCTTTTCCTTTCCAGGGCAAGAAGGCAGGGACGCAGGGCAAGGCCAGTGACAGGGAAGGCACTAGTTGCTACAGCTTTCTCCCCGAGAAGGTGACTAATTCTCCTAATTCTCTTCTAAAGGAATTAAGACAGGTAAGAATATTCATTGATATGGTTCTTGATTGTATCGTTTAGATCAAAAAGCAGAGTAGTTTGACAAAAACCTCTTTCTGTTGAGTTTCATCCCAAAGCTTTGACATTGATGACTAGTGGAAAAAAAAAAAAAAAAAGTGCTCTTATTATAGAAGTTTTGCAAAACTTAAAGCATAGAGTTCTGCAAATTGTGTGATGAATCAAAAAAATAATGGCAACTTCTGGCTTGCTGTGGTATTGTGTTTAGCTCCAGTAGTTGTCATGAGTAGCTAAGTAATGGAGGAATAGAGAGAGCCTCAATTTAAGGAGTGGTGTGTGTAGAGTAAGGAGAACCCTAGCTAGAGTTGAAGATCAACAAGGAAAGATAAACTCTGTAACAAGTTTATGCTACAATGTCTACGTGTCCTGAAAGTGCTTTCTTTTTCAACATTCCAGGATCCTGACTTCGGAGCCTTCTTCTCCTAGGACTTTAGTTTGCATCTCAGGAAGAATAAGAGATTTTCTTCCCAAACATTTGCTTAACAATCAAATAGACTGAAACCAAAACACAGCGGTTGGTCTGGGAGCAGGGGGTACATTTAGGAAAATTCTAGCATGATAGAATTATCTTAAATAATGAATAAGGAGCCACTGTCTGTAGAGCTGTTATGGAACCACAGCAATATGCTGAGCTGTATATGTTAATAATGAAACTGACAGAAATAAAGATGGTGCTTGGCCCTGCTTCATCCACCAACTGGGAAATAAAATCATGAACATGCTTTTAAAGGGTGGCTGGTTTCCATCAGGTAGAAGGCCAAATTTAAAAATAGGAAACCAAACTTTGAAATATATATCAGAGGTTCTTCAATAAATTTCACATTTTACAAACTGTACAGGCAAATCTCCATGTTGGCAAATGTACTCAGTTTTCAACTCATTTTCCCTTGTAAAATATTGGCAGATTCCAAATTAAAGATTACGCTGCTGGATTTTACTAGCAAAAATAAAAGAAGCCCCCCTTGTGGCCAGTTCAAAAAATGCAAACTGCATTGCATGTGCAAAGTCTCAGGGTTTAGTTTTTTTTTTTTTTTTTTTTTTTTTAAAGCATTTATTTATTTACTTTAGTTGTACACAATGCAATTTACTTATGTTTACATGGTGCTGAGGATCGAACCCGGGCCACGCACATGGAAGGCAAGCGCTCTGCCACTGAGCCACCTCCCCAGCCCAGGGTTTAGTTTTAACTAGACTAACATTTGAAGCCTCCAAACCAGCTTCTACCAACGTTCTAACCCTTAGGAAAAGAATAACACAAATTTAAAAGGGACTGTTTTAACATCTTCTCTGAAAGAACTGAGAGCCTAAGAGAAAGTAGACTAATTGTAAGCTGTAGTGCTAATGAAAGCCAAATAGCAATCACATCGTATAGGTTTTAGAACTGTCCCCTTCCTGTGGTACAGGAATTAGATGTCACAACCAAGTGATGATCAGCAAGCAGCCTGGTTCATTGAGGCCATAACTCACTTTGCCAATTTGGAAGGCAGTGATGTCCTGCACAGGGGTCTGGGATCAGAACTGGTTGGATTTGCACAAATCAATCATTTCCCCACTTGCGACCTGCGTTTATATTGGATTTAAGAAATGGATGTTTGGCCAATTTCTCCTTCTTCACTGGGCTTCCGAGAAACTTGGTCTTGGCTTCCTCTTGGAGCTGCTTTTGCTAGGGCTTGGTTTTGCCAAGCAACTCTTACTTTCCTAAAGATCTTTTCTTTATGAATTTAATTTATTCTTTTTTGAACGAAGCAATTATAGATTTTCAGGAAGTTGTAAAAAGAGCCAAAATGGCCATAGAGGTCCCATGTACCCTTCATCCAGCATCTTTCAATGGTCATATCTTCTTGAACCACAGGAAAACTGAAGTTGGTACAACCCATATTGCTGCAGGTAGCTTCACCAGCTTTACAAACATCTGTGTGCTTTAAGTTCTGTGCAATTATATCATATGATATGGTCACGACTGCTCTCAGGACATGTGATTGTGCCTGTACCCCAAAACTTTGCCAGCTGCAGCTCTATATCCATACCACTGTCTCCCTGCCTAAACTGACCCAGGGGCACTCACTGATCTCTTCATCTCTATGATCATGTTTTTGTGAAAATATAGTATAAATGGAATAATAACTTTCTGAGATGGACTATTTTTATTCTTTTTACTCAGCAGAATTCCCTTGAGATTTATCCAAGTTGTTGTGTATTTCAATAGTTCATTCTGTTTTATGGCTGAGCTATAGTTCATGATATGGATTTTCCACAGTTTATTTAACCTTTCACTACTGGAAGACATTTGGGTTGCTTCCAGAAGTTAACCAGCTGTGATGAATAAGAGTTTCTATGAACATTCTTGTACAGGTTTTTGCTAAATTACAAAGTGCTAATGAAATAAATCAAAGAAGATATAATAACCTTCTTTTTTTAAAAAAAAAAGTTTATTTTTCAGGTGTAGTTGGACACAATACCTTTATTTTATTTATTTATTTTTATGTGGGCCTCACATGTGCTAGGCGAGCACTCTACCACTGAGCCACAACCTCAGCCCCAATAACCTTCTTTAAAAAAAATAAAAAATGAGTACCATTTCAGTTTCTTCAGACGTGAGTCACATTACTTCTTTGGTGGCTCTTTATGGGAGTCTCCTCTTGACAGAAGTCTTCCTGGATTCTGATCTTACATCTTTACCCTTTTGTTACATGACAACATACATTATTATTTACTGGTATGGTTTAAATCTTTATATATGGAGCAGTAGTGTTTGGTTTTCATCCTTGCCATTGTCCCCATCCCTAACATGCAGTTTTAGGATCAGTGGTTTTCTAAGAACTGGGTGTGTTCTTGACCAGCACAATCCAATATGGTAGCCGCTCTCCACATGTGGCCAATGAGCCTGCAGCACTCCCGAGATGTGTTGTAAAGGCAATATAAACAAAAGGTTGAGGTCTTAGTATTAAAAAAAGAATGTAATGAAAGAAGGAATGTAAAATATTTCAATATATATTTTATATTGATTACATGTTGAAATGATTACACTTTGGAGATGCTGAGTTAAATAAAACATTATTAAAATTAAAATTAATGTTATCCATTTATTGCTTTCTTTAATGTAACTAAAAGAAAGTATAAAATTAGGTATGTGGCTAATACTTTTCTATGAGATGGTGAGGAAATAAAAGTCCAGGGCAGCCAACTAACTTGCCCAAGTCACACTGTAACCCTTTTCTGCAATGTGGTCTGTCTGTGCTTGTTTCTGTTCCAATGACTATTAATTGGTTAGGTGTCAATGTCATTGTCTTAGTGCATTTTGTGCTGTTACCACAGAATACCTGAGACTGGGTAATTTATAAAGCACAGAAATTTATTCTCTCACAGTTCTGGAGACTGGCAAAACCAAGATCAAGGTACTAGCCGTTTAGGGCCTAGTTTCTCTGATTCTGAGATTGCTCTTTGAATGCTGTGGCCTTTGGGGGCACGTGTGCACGCGGGAACAGCATGTTCCTCGATGACAGAAGAGAACACACACACTCCTACAAATGCTTTTAATAGTAACGCTAATCCATTCTAAAATGGATTAGAGCGTGGTTCTGCTGTCGTGACCCAAACACTCCTGTTAGGCCCTACATCTCAACACTGTCGTGCTGGGGGTTACGTTTGACATGAGTTTCGGACAGGACAAAGCCATGTGAGCAGTCATGAGTTTATGATGAAGCTGTGAGGCCAGGAAAACACCTTGTGCTCCTCTTGGAATACCCAGGCACCATCCAAATACTTTGGGTTCAGAGTCTCCACTTCAGGGTGCCAGGAACACGCGTCATTGGGGTCCTCTGGGTGCCACTGTCTGCTAGCGACCTTGAGGACAACTTGCTTTGGTTCTTGTGCCCTGTATGCTCCTCCCGGATCAGATGTGCCATAACTGCCCATCACCTTCCACTCTCTCTCCCATATCTTTTGTCTGTCCTCAGAGAAGTACCAGAAACTGTGCTTTTAAACCCACTTTGGAATTCACATTATGTCCCGAACACATGCAGCTGAAGCTGGCTGCTCTTTATTCAGCATCAGGCTAAATCGTATACCATGAATGATTTCACTTAGTCCTCACAGCTACCCCATGAGGTCAATGCCCACTTGGCTCCATTTGAGGAAACTGAGGCTTAGAGAATTTACACAGATTGCCCGAGATACCCAAGCAGGAAGTGTGCAAGCCAGAATTATAGTCCTTGCCATCTGACTTTTGAATTTTCATTCTTGGCCACGATTATGTATTGTTCTTTTGCTGGGTGAATTGCTTATTGAATCCTCTGTTTACAATATAGAAATGTCATTCAAAAATTTAATACTATATTCTAAAATATCTCTGTAGAACCCACAAAGCACAACTGCTTACCAGCTGCATTAGACTCTGCTTAGGGACTCTGGATTTTTCTTTCATTCCATTTGGGATGTATTCTTTTCAGGGGAAGTTGTCTGTGCCCATACCTTTCTAGAGTTGCAGCAAAGGGTTTTGTGCATGACTTCTAAGTTCTAAAGTTTCTTCGATCTTATTGAGGCCATGCTTAATTGCTTAATTGAGGCCATTTGTATGTGTGGATGACTGGTGTTAATGATTCACCGTTGGTGCACATGTCGTGGGCATCCTAGCTATATCCTGCGTGATCATAAAGCTGGAGGAGACTAGTTTTCTACTGCAGGGTTCAGCAAGAGTTTTCCATAAAGCTAAATTTTTGCAACTGCTCAATTCAGACACTGTAGAATGAAAGCAACCATAGGCAATTGGTGAATGAACAGGTGTGGTTATGTTCTAATAAATATATATATGGACTGGGGATTTAACCAGGGGCTGTTTACTACTGATATACATCCCCAATCCGTTTTTTATGATTTTAAATTTTTGAGACAGGGTCTCACTAAGTTACTTAGGGCCTCACTAAGCTGCTGAGGCTGCCTTTGAAATTGCAATCCTCCTTCCTCAGTCTCCCAATTTGCTGGGATTACAGGTGTGCCCCATTGTGCCTGGCTAATAAAACTTTATTTACAAAACACAGGGCTATAGTTTGTTGACCCCTTTTCTAATACAACACTTTAGTTCCTATATGAAGGAGCCCTAATTAGGAAGGGCTGTTGTAGCTAGCTGGAAGCCATAAGTTCCACCTGATATGTATGTGACGCACCTGTAGGCACCCGCAAACCTGATAACCGGGTGAAAGCGGTCCGAGTTAGGAGAACGGAGAATTCAGTCAGCCGGGCAGTCACTCGGTCGGTCAGAAGAATCAGAGCGGCCAGAACGTAGGCAGAGCGGTTACAGAAGAGAAACCAGATAGAAGAAGTAATGACTGGTCAGAGTTAGGCCGAGACTCCTGAGGAAGACAGAAGACAGAAGAAAGAAGAAGGAAGAAAGAAGAGAGAAGAAAGAAGCTCTAATCTTTCTCTAAGCTAAGCTCTATCTTTCTACTCTAAGCTAATCTTTCTCTAAGCTAAAGAAAAGCTCGCTCTAATCTTTCTCTCTAAAAATCTTTCTTTCCCTCTCTAAGCTCTCTCTAAGAAAGTAGAAGTAAAAGTAGTAAAAGCTTCACTCTGCCTCCGAGAGTTTTTATCCCGGTTTACGGTACCAGGCAGCTTACACCTATAATTAAAGGAAGATGATTCCATCCATCAGCTTGTTCAATTTAAACCAATAGCTTGTTGTAGAACCAGGTTTAGAAATCAGACCTCCTGGGCTGGGGTTGTGGCTCAGTGGCAGAGCGCTTGCCTACCATGTGTGAGTCCCTAGGTTTGATTCTCAGCACCACATATAAATAAATAAAATAAAATAAAATAAAATAAAAACCAGACCTCCTTACTATTAAGCATGTCCCCTGCTGTCTGATACTAATTCACATTGAATTTCCTTCCCCATCTTTTAAAAAAAATTATAAATAGGGTGGGGGTTGTGGCTCAGCAGCAGAGAGCTCGCCTTGCACTTGCGTGGCCCGGGTTAGATCCTCAGCACCACGTAAACATAAATGCATAGCATTGTGTATAACTAAAGTAAATAAATAAATATTTAAAAAATTATAAATATTTCAAACATTCAAAAGACATAAAGATAATATGAAAATCATCTGCACATATCCATCACAGTGCCTAGGGGGGAAAAGCTACAAATAGGATTGAACTTGAACTCCGTGTGCACCCTTCCTAGTCACTGCCTCCACTTCCCCAGGTAACCCTTTCCCTGATTCTGATGTACATTGTGCACTTGTTGGCCTTCCTCCTTCACAGCATATATTTAGCTTTTGAAGTAATGGGCAACATTGTTTGATGTACACTGAAATATGCAAATGGTATCATATTATACATACTCTTCATCCCTCTCTCACAATGAAAAATAAACACCTTTTTTTCCTAATTGCAAAAAATTAGAGCACTAAATTACTATTAGCCAGAAGATGGATAAATAACATTAGGAAAATGACCCATTTCCCTTCTAAAATTTCGGAATAAAGTGGATTATTTGTTTAAAGAGAATTGGTAACAAGATATGCATAGAACATATTTTGAAACAAAGGCTACTTGAAAGACACAGTCCAGATGTCCAGCTGTGTGACCTGGGGCAAGTTATACAACCTCTCTGTACCTCAACCTGTAACAATGGGAGGAGCAATAGTACCTACCTGTTAGGGCCATAGACAGAGGTAAATGAGGTATGTGAGATGCTCACAATGTGAATTCAGTGTTAGCTCATATTACTTTTAACATTCAAAACTTAAAGTTCAAAATTTAAAGCTTTTATATCAGGAATAAAGACAATTAAATATACTGACTAAAACTGAACATGTTACCTAATTAGATGAAGTTTCTAATTCTCTAGGCTGAGGGCCAACAAAAACTTGAAAATGACCTTGACAAATCAGGAATATATTATCAAAGCAAGTATATACTGAGTAATAAAAATTCAGTAAATAAGTATGAGAAGAGGTACTATTATGGACCACATATTTGTGTCCCTTCTGCCTCATGATTTGTATGTGAAACACCAGTCCCCAATATGGTAGTGTCTTTGAGAGATACCATAACTAGGGCTGGATGAGGTCATAGGGGTCGAGCCCTTGTCATAGGATTGGTGCCCATTTAAGAGGAGAAAAGAGCACATGGTTTTTCTCTCTCTGTTCTTGGTCATGTGAGGATAAATCGAGAAGGTAAAGTGACTGTCTATAAATCAGAAATAGCTCCCTCATCGGACACTCTATCTATCAGCACCTTGACCTTGGACTTCTTAGCTTCCAGAACTTGAGAAAGAGGGGTCTGTTTTTAAGTCACCCAATGCATGGCATTTTTGTTGTAGCAGCCTGAGCTGACTGAGACAGATACCTTAATTACAATCCTCAGACAGAAGTTAGGAAGAGAAGGCAGCATGCGTTTGAGAGTAAACCTGGAGCTCCAACTGTAGATCATAGTCAAGCCTTCCGCACTCCCACATGGGAACATCTCAGGCAAGTTCTTGAACCTCTCCAAGCCCATGTCCTTTGCTGGAAAATACAGATAATGATAGCTAGACTAACCATGCGGGGCCATTGCTAGCCACAAACACAGGGTCACAAAGTCCAGAGGCTGCTATTATTGTTGCTCTTGTTGGGATTATTACAAGGTACAGGCTTAGTGGCACGGTGACCTGTGTGGCGCAGACTCTGTGTACTGAATGAAGATTCCTCAGGAATATGGTTCTGTGGGGAAAGCCAGCGTGACACAGAGACCCCAAAAGCACGATGGGAGCAGTTTAGGCAACAGTTCTCCGTGCATTCTTCCTCTAGGTTCTCCCCCTCAGCCCAAACTTCGCTGGCAAACAAAATTTCGAACGCTGGGCACGGTGGCGCACGCCTGTAATCCCAGCACTTTGGGAGGCTGAGGCAGGAGGATCGCGAGTTCAAAGCCAGCCTCAGCAATGGCGAGGCACTTAGCAACTCAGTGAGACCCTGTCTCTAAATAAAATACAAAAAAAAAAAAAAAAGGGGGGGCTGGGGATGTGACCCAGTGGTCAAGTGCCCCTGAGTTCAATCCCCGGTACCACAAAAATTTCGAGTTTGTTTGTTTCTGCAGTTAAAATCATGCAGAGAAACCAGAACACACAGTGTTTCAAAGGATGACAATCAGTTCTGTTAGAAAGGTTTAAGGCTTGGGAGTCATTTGGTTGGGAGAAAAGTGCATTCAGGAAGGGTTAATGACCATCTTTAAGTAAATGAAAGGTTTTAATGTGGGTCGTGTGCACCAGTTTTTTCTCAGATTTGTCGAAGGCCAAATTAGTGGACATGGACTTAAATTAAAGAGGAGCCATTTGGCATTCGTAACGAGTTCTCAAAAAATCATAGCAACACGCCGTTGCAGCAGCTGCCAAGAGAGACCGGGCGTCGGCGATCAGAGGGCCGAGGGAAAATGTCAACAACCCTACCAAGTTCAGATAGTTTTCCTAAAATCTCTTCTGGGTCAATAGGTCAGTTACTCTTTGGATCTAAATCTGGGTAAAGAATGTAGAAAAGTCACACGATTTTCTTATTTTCAGTGTACATGAAACGAGTTGGTCGTTCCCATTGGCGTCTCAGATACTCGTCGAGTTCCTCTCTTGGCCTCTGGCTGCTCTGGCTCGGTTACAGGGCTGGGCCTCCTAACTGGTTAATCTGCGGGATGTCTCAAACCAACAGACTCTTCTGTCCTCCGGAACTCATCTTCATGTCTTCTCTCAAAGCCAGTTGCCTCCCTGCTCCATTCTCTAAATTCCCTACTCTGCATGGGTTCGTTCCTTCCTTTACCGTTCCTATTTAGAGCCCTCAGAGTCCAGCGAAGCCTCAGCCCAGTCTGCAGTCTCGGCTGCCTCGTGCTTTTGTGGTTTGTAACAGAGTTGAAGCTTTTTACCTTTTGTAACCCAAATGCATGCTTTCCTGAGAAGCACATCTGAGGTATGTTTTCTCCCTATAAAAGTGTAGGTGCTCAGCCCCTGAGGAAAATGTAGTGGAAGTTCATTCTGCAGCTGTAAGACTTAAACCTAGATCAGCAGGGCGCGATGCGGGGTGGACCACACAGGGGTTGGCAGACCACTGCCATGGGTCGACTCCAGCCTCCGTTTGTTTGTGTGGCGCGAGGGCTGAGAGCCGTGCTTACATGTTTTTCCCCCTTTGAACACAATATCTTTTTTTTTTTTAATTTTATTTGTTTTAATTAGTTATACATGACAGTAGAATGCGTTTATGCTCTGTGATATATCATACATAGATGGGATATGATTTCTCATTTTTCAAAGTGTACATGTTGCAGAATCATATTGGTCATGTAGTCACATATATACATACAGTAATAATGTCTGTTTCATTCCACTCTCTTTCCTCCCCACATCCCCTCCCTTCCCTCCCTTCACTTCCCTCTACCTAATCTAATGCTATTTTTTTTTCCTAGTGCCACCTCCTCCATCCCACCTTATTGTGAATTAGCATCCACATATTAGAGAAAACATCCGGCCTTTGGTTTTGTGGGATTAGCTTATTTTGCTTAGCATGATATTCTCCAACTCCAACCATTTACTGGCAAATGCCATAATTTCACCCTTCTTTAAGGTTGAGTAATATTTCATTGAGTATATATACCATATTTTCTTTATCCATTCATCTATTGAAGGACACCTAGGTTGGTTCCACAGTCTAGCTATTGTGAATTGAGCTGCTATTAACATTGATGTGGCTGTGTCACTATAGCATGCTGATTTTAAGTCGTTTGGGTATAAACCAAGGAGTGGGATAGCTGGGTCAAATGGTGGTTCCATTCCCAGTTTTCTGAGGAATCTCCATACTGCTTTCCATAGTGGTTGCACCAATTTGCAGTGCCACCAGCAATGTATAGTGTACCTTTTCCCCCCACATCCTCGCCAACATTTATTGTTGCCTGTATTCTTGATGATTGCCATTCTGACAGGAGTGAGATGAAATCTTAGAGTAGTTTTGATTTGCATTTCTCTAATTGCTAGAGATGTTGAACACTTTTTCATATATTTGTTGATCAATTGTATATCTTCTGTGAAGTGTCTGTTCAGTTCTTTAGCTCATTTATTGATTAGGTTATTTGTATTTTTGGTGTTAAGTTTTTTGAGTTCCTTATATATCCTACAGATTAATGCTTTATCAGAGGTGTGTATGGTAAAATTTTCTCCCAATCTATAGGCTCTCTCCTCACATTATTGTTTCCTTTGCTGAAAAGAAGCTTTTTAATTTGAATCCATCCCACTTATTGATTCTTGATTTTACTTCTTGCGCTTTAGGAGTCTTGTTAAGGAAGTCAGATCCTAGGCTGACGTGGTGCAAATTTGGGCCTACTTTTTCTTCTATTAGGCGCAGTGTCTCTGTTCTAGTGCCTAAGTCTTTGATCCACTTTGAGTCGATTTTTGTGCAGGGTGAGAGATAAAGGTTTAATTTCATTTTGCTACATATGGGTTTCCAGTTTTGCCAGCACCATTTGTTGAATAGGCTATCTTTTCCCCAGTGAATGTTTTTGGCACCCTTGTCTAGTATGAGATAACTGTATTTATGTGGGTTTGTCTCTGTGTCTTCTATTCTGTACTATTGGTCTACGAGTCTATTTTGGTGCCAATACCTGCCGTTTTTGTTACTATAGCTCTGTAGTATAGTTTAAGGTCAGGGATTGTGGACACAATATCTTTATTTATTTATTTTCATGTGGTGCTGAGGACCGAACCCCGTTCCTCATGCGTGCGAGGCAAGCGTTCTACCACTGAGCCACAACCCCAGCCCCTGTACTTACATTTTTAAATATTTGAAAACACCAAGGAAGCAAAGCTTTTAGTTGGTACCTTCAGTTCTGTTCCTTTGAGCAATAGGAGAAATGAAACCATGGAGGCTGGAGAAAAGCATATAAAGAGATGGGAGGGGAAGCCCTGCCACATTGTGGGCCAGAGATTAACAGGTGTCGAAATTCACACTCAGGAAGATTAAGGAAACTCCATAAATGAGTGTTGTTAGGTTTTGGGAAGGGCTTCCCCAAGATATGTTCTGTGTGTACGTGTGTGTGTGTGTGTGTGTGTGTGTGTGTGAGAGAGAGAGAGAGAGAGAGAGAGAGAGAGAGAGAGAGAGAGAGATACAGGATTTATAAGCATTCAACGTTTTTTTTTTTTTAATATTTATTTATTTACTTTAGTTGTACACAATGCAATGTATTCATGTCCATGCGGTGCTGAGGATCGAACCCGGGCCGCGCCCGTGCGAGGCGAAGCGCTCCGCCGCTGAGCCACAACCCCAGCCCCTCAACGTTTTTAATGTGGCTTAGAGAACCATGGAATGAAGGACCCACGACATCCTTTCCTAACCTCTCTTTTCTCTCTTCCCACCCATGAGTTTGTCACACAACCGTCCATATGCAGGCAGAAGTTATTTGAATTCAACATACATTTCTTGGGTACCCATGAAATGCCAGGCACTGTGCTGTGTGCTGAGGGTACAAAGAAGAGGGAAGCCTACAGGTCATTGCCATTAAGTAAACAGGTGGAAAGTCATCCTCTCTAGAGTCTTGTTTTCTGCTCTCAAAACTATAGACATGACCCAGCAATTCCAAGCCATATATAAACCCCAAAGAAATGAAATCAGGTATTCAAACAAACACTTGACCATAAATGTTCATAGCAATACTATTCACCACGGCCAAAAAGTAGAAACAACTTTATCCATCAAAGAACGAAGGCTAAACAAAATGTGGCATGTATATACCACACAAAATCATTCAACCATAAAAAGGAATAAAGTCTCATATGTGCTACAACATGGGAGAAGCTTGACAATATTCTAGGAAAAAGAAAGCAGACACAAATGGCCCGAATTACATGATTGGGTTTATATGAAGTATCCCAAATAGTCAAATCCATACAGAGAAAAAGCAAATTGTGATTGCCAGGGGTTGCTGGAGAGAAGAAATTCAGTGTGACTACTTAATTGGTAGAGGATTTTCTTTTGCTATCATAATGATATTTTGGAGCTAGACGTAGGTACTGGTTGTACAACACTAGGAGTATCCTAAAGCCACGGAGTTGTACACTTTAAAATGATTAAATTTACATTATGTGAACTTTACCTCAGTACCCAGCAAATTTTAGGCAAGTGGGCTTGCAATTAGCACAGTCATGGTATTTGCAGATACGATGTGCTCATCATGGGCTGTGAAATGCTTTACACGGATCATCTCAGGGAATCTTCACATTAACCTGTTGAGGATGACGCCGTTGCTATCAGCATCTTATGGATGGGAAACTGAAGCCTAGAGCAAGCACGTGATGTATCTGAGGTCGTGCAGCCTGCAGCAGGCAGGGGTGAGTGCCGCTTAGGCAGATTGTCTCCACACGGAATCAGCAGCCTTCTGCTCCTCCTTTCCATGGGACTTTTGGGCATTGTCACACTTTACTGTTTCTGGCGCCTTTCCCCCCCCCATCTGCTTCCTACTTCTCTCAACCTGTGGGGTGAGTCTGAATGTCTAACTCAGGAAGAGGGAACTTTTTTCCTCCGCTGGTCCCAGGCTTTCTGCACGTGGGCGTGGGGCAGGGGCTCTGCACAGTGTCTTAGCCGCAGCGGAGGCTGTGCGCCACCCTGCTCTTCCCGTATGCAAGGGTTTCCTGACATATGCATGCGAATGCCTAATAGATTTCACAAATGAAAGGTCTTTAAAACCCTGATCTGCTTCCCCCAAGCCCTCCCCATTTCAGTGGATGACAATGTCAGCTTCTTGTTGCTTGGGCTTGAAAGCCTTGGCATCATCCTGAGCTCTCTCATCTCACTCCAATCCAATCTGTCAGCAAGGCCTTTGCCTGCTTCCAACCAAAGGAAGGGCACCGTTTCTGCACCAAAGGCTCAGCCTGCTTTAGCTGTGCAGAGTGGGATCCATGCAAGCTCGCAGCAGGACAACCTCTACTTAGAAATTAAAGCAGTGATAGATTTGCCGAAAGTCAAGGGCAACTTCATTTTTTTTTTTTTTTTTTTTTGTACCAGGGATTGAACTCAGGGGCACTCGACCACTGGAACACATCCCCAGCCCTTTTTCATATTTTATTAGAGACAGGGTCTCACTGAGTTGCTAAGTGCCTCGCCATTGCTGAGGTTGGCTTTGAACTCGCGATCCTCCTGCCTCAGCCTCCCAAGTGCTGGGATTACAGGCGTGCGCCACCGCGCCCGGCTAAGGGCAACTTCATTTTAACCCCAGCTCCTACACATTCTAGGCCCTGGTGCTTCTTGTTCTCAATGAAGCAATTTGATATTGTGGTAAATTGTAAAAATGGCCACAAATCCTGTCCCCTGTCCCTCCTTGAATCTAGGCCTCTGCAGCGTGACAGTGAAGATCCCGCACCATCAAGAGATGAGGTCATTTTCTCCATTCCTTGAACCTGGGATTTGTTTTTAAAAAAATACCTTTATTTTATTTATTTATTTTTATGTGGTGCTGAGGATCGAACCCAGGGCCTCGCACACCTGCTAGGCGAGTACCACAACCCCAGCCCTGAAGCTGGGATCCTTATCAGTGCTCAGCTTAAGCCTCAAGAGCTTTAGTGCCCACATGATATGCTCTTGAGCTCTCCCTGCCCTCCTAGACTAGTGACCTGCAAGATGAGATACCATCAGAACGCAAATAAGGTATTCTTCTCACTAACCAACCTCCTGCCATCATCTGAATGAGACCAAGGGAATCAGACAGAGGGCTCACCTACTGACCACACAACCAGCAGCTGATCATTTGTACATCAGTGACCCTAGCAGAAGCACCCACCCAGCTGAGCCCAGCCCAATTTACTGACCCACAGAGTTGTGAGCTAAATGAAGAATCATGGTTTGATGCTGCTACGTATTAAGATAATTTGCTATGCAGTAAAAACTGATGAGAGGTAACTATATTTAATCTACTTTTTAAAAAAATCTAGTTACTAATTTGGTTTAAAAAATCTTTCAATGCAATTGTGTGTATGTAAATTTTGTTTTATAATTTGAATTTGAATTCATTTAACTTCTTAAATATATTAGTTCTTAGGCCTCGCTGATAGGGGTAGATTTTGTTGTTGTTTTGCTATATCATCATTGGGAACCAGACCTAGTCACAAAAAGGCTTGGTATTTTTTAGAGCCCAAAGCAAAAGAACAACAAAAGTGAACACTTGAAATTTTCAAAACCTTGAATATAGGAATTGTGACAGCTGGCTTGACATCTTTTAATCTGGATAGGCTTCATATGCAGAGAAAAATATCAAAGCCACAAGAAGAAAGAAATATACTTTAGCCCACAGGGCCTCACCTGTCTCGACGTGTCATTTCCGACTATGGTGAAGTAGTTTAGAAGCAGTGCTCTCTCATTTATCTGAAGTGAGAGGTTTTAAGCACTGTCAATGATCTAGGGGATAGTGGAAGTGTACTTTAGGATATTGTCCCTGTGTCAGCCACAGAAGGTTAGAACTCTTTCTTTCTGTTTTGGGGACGGGATATTGGGGATTGGACCCAGGGAGGCTTAGCCACTGAGCCACATCCCTAGTCCCCCCCCCCCCCTTTTTTTTTTTTTTTTTTAAATTTTGAGACAGAGTAATGCTAAGTTGCTTAGGGCCTTGCTAAATTGCTGAGGCTGGCCTCAAAATTGTGATCTTCCCGTGTCAGCCTCCCAAGCTGCTGGGATTACAGGCATGTGCCACCACGCCTGACTCAAACACTTTCTATCAGGTAATAATTATGGGCAGGAGAGCTTCGTTTAGGTTTACTTTCTGTAATAAATGACTACTGTGGGAAGTCAGAAGTACATTTTACAAATAAGACATACAAAAGCCATTATGAATGCCAGGAAAAAAAATTTTTAGGAATAAGATTCTTTCAGAAACACACACACACACACACACACACACACACACACACACACACATACACACACCAACAAACAGCTGTTTTTAAATACCTAACGTGCAGAAGAACTAATTCCACTCTAACCACAGTTTTACAAAATGCCAACAACTTCTCACAGGTTTTTTACATTGCAAAGACTCCCCCCACTTGGGAAACCACAGCGTCTGCCTAGAAGGTCTGCTTTTCATTTTCATCAAACCTGGAAGCAAAAATGAGAAATATGTCACCCTTTTCTTTTGAACTTTGAAACAATTTATTTTGGCCAGTGTAGAGAATATTTTCACACAGACAGTATTAATCTTGTTGTAAAACAACATTAAATGAAACGCATTTTGAAATACCAACCAAAAAACCCGTTTCACAAGAAACACGCAAAATAGCCACACTAATCTGTCACAGTAATGTGGGAACGACAATAGCTGTGTGTGTGTGTGTGTGTGTGTGTGTGTGTGTGTGTGTGTGAGAGAGAGAGAGAGAGAGAGAGAACTTTTAATAAATATACCAAAGCCTTCCACTGGAAAAACACATATTTGTGTGGCCATTTTAACCATGGAAGTAAGCAAAATCTTACAGTGACTTAGGGATAAAGTCAATGAAACCAACCATTATGTGTAAATTGACTAAATAGCAAACAAATTTTTGAGATTCTTGCTATCCCACATTTTTGTTCTTTTGATAAATGCTCTTCTAATCTGTTTGCTGTCTTATTCTTTTCAATGTATTAGTTGTGACTAAGGACTTATGACTGAACATGACACCCAGGGAATTCAGTGGCTTTATAATGATCTCTTTGGAGTAAGATTGCATTACAAATAGCAATGAAAACAGTTTGAATTACACATTTGAGTGGAAATAAGATGAGAATTATTTTCAGTTTTAATGTGTTTGTGTCTTTTTGGCTAATGGCTTCTTTCCAAATGTCCATGGTCAATTTGTAAAATACTTATTCAATGTCTTTTAAGTACTTATTCAAAGTAGTGAACACCCACAGCAGAAGCTGGTGAAGGTATGTTTGTAAGTGTGTCCCTGTCGTTATCTAATGACCTTGCTGCATGCTTTCTCTAATGCATTTGTCCCCCAAATTCATCACAGAGAACCTTCTTGTTGGAGCTCTAATATGTGGGTGCTAATTCACAATAAGGTGGGGGGGGGCAACTTGGGGGGCACTAGGGCAAAAGAGCATTAGATTAGGTAGAGGGAAGTGAAGGCAGGGGAGGGAGGGGATGTGGGGATAGGAAAGAGTGGAATGAAACAGACATTATTACTGTATGTGTATATGTGACTACATGACAAATATGATTCTGCAACATGTACACTCTGAAAAATGAGAAATTATATCCCATCCATGTATGATATATCACAGTGCACAAATGTATTCTACTGTCATGTATAACTAATTAAAACAAATAAAAAAGATGGAAAAAATGGTACTCCAGCTGGGTAGGTGGTGCATGCCTGTAATCCCGGAGGCTTCAGAGGCTGAGGCAGGAGGATCCCAAGTTCAAAGCCAGCCTCATCAACTTAGTGAGGTCTAAGCAACTTGGTGAGATGCTGTCTCAAAATAAAAAAATAAAAAGGACCGGGGAGGTGACTCAGTGGTTAAGCACCCCTGCGCCCCTGTGTTCAATCCCCGGTCCAAAAGAAAGAGAAAAGAAAATGATGCTCCAAAGTGAAGACCTCAGAAGTGACCTTCTCCTGCCCTCCTCTCTCTTGCTCCTCATCCTTCCACAAGTCAAGCCATAGAAACTAGAACCCATTCCCCCCCCCCCCCCCGCAAAGCCAGCCAAAGAAACTAGAGTTACCGCTGTAGTCGTCCCTGGCCCACCTGTGTTGGAGCTGGCCAAAAGAAATCCTCTGACTGCTTGGTCTGATAGTAGAAAATAAGAGCCACTGCAGCAAGCTCCTACAGGGAGGCAAGTGGCACAGGCAGGCCGAGTCTCAACAGACAGGTCTGGCTGTGTTTCCCCACTCAACCCTCCACCATCAGCTCAGGCCCTTTCATCCAGCTGCATTTTCACACACTGCCCATGCTCCATGTGATCTAAACATGAAGTTGGACACTTCACCCTCAGTCTTTGGCTCTTTGACACGAAGCCTCCTATGTCACATAAAACTAAGATAAATAGATCTGCCATGCTCCTCTCTAGTTAGCCTGTCTTCTGGTGTCACACCATCAGCTACGACCCTTGATGATGGGCAGGAGAGAGATGACCCCTTTTCTGTCCCTGTATTTTCTTAGGGAAAAAGTTCCGTGAGCGGAACGGGCAGAAGCCCTTTCCATGACCCCCAGAGACTGCAGCTCTGTGTGGGACTGCACCGTGGATATCAGAATTGTCCATATTTGAAGGCTTGGAGAAACAGAGTGACCTTTGGTGGTAGGATTTTGAAAAAGCGAATTGGCGAATTTGCAAGGAGTCAGTTGTTTCCTCTGGGCTCCTGGGGCTCCTCCAGCCTTGAGAGGACTTCCATTTTGGCAAGGACAGCAGGATCTACCAATCCAATG
Source organism: Tamias sibiricus (assembly GCA_025594165.1). Classification (NCBI taxonomy): domain Eukaryota; kingdom Metazoa; phylum Chordata; class Mammalia; order Rodentia; family Sciuridae; genus Tamias; species Tamias sibiricus. The sequence goes on along the minus strand of CM046662.1, from coordinate 157,675,854 downwards.
CTCCCTTTTGATCTGTTTGCATTTTTTCCCTTTCTAGTCTATTCTTGGTAGGTAGCCACAAGGTCATATAAAGTATGAAGTCATCCATTACTGCAAACCCAAGAAGGAAGAATGCAGTCACATTCATTTCAGAAAGCAATTATTGGATGCCTACTGTGTGAAAGGCTTTGTCCTAGGTCCTGAGCATAAATGGTGGGTTTGCATTTTCTGCAGTGAGACCAGTTCATTTTGAGACTACGTGTACATGCAGGCATCAGGGGCGTCCAGACTCTCAACTTGGTGCCAACTAAATGCACTGCACTGCTGGCCTATCATTTCGAACATTGCTGCACTGAGTTCAAAATTATATGAGGATGCAAATGATAATTTAGGGACATCCTTCCTGCAGTTGGGTAGCCTCTATATCATGAGGTATTGGTAAAGAGAGAAGGAGGGAAGAAAGGACTAAGGGAGGGAGGGAGAGGGAGGGAGGGAGGGAGGGAAGACAGGAAGGGAAGAAAGAAGGAAAGAAGAACATGATGCTTTAAAACAAAGGCCTCAGAGGCAATACCTCACCTGTCCTGTGGAGGCTAAGTCTGTGGATGCTCAGGTCTCTTGTATGAAATGGCACAATATTGGCATATAAAGTATACACATCCTCCTATATACTTAACATCTCTAGATTGCTTTTTTTTTTTTTTTTTTTTTTTTGGTACTGGGGATTGAACTCAGGGGCACTCGACCACTGGGTCACATCCCCAGCCCTTTTTTTGTATTTTATTTAGAGACAGGGTCTCACTGAGTTACTAAGTGCCTTGCCATTGCTGAGGCTGGCTTTGAACTCGCGATCCTCCTGCCTCAGCCTCCCAAAGTGCTGGGATTACAGGTGTGCGCCACCGCGCCCGGCTTAGATTGCTTTTAATACTAGCAAAATATAAACGCTATGTAAGTTGTAAATATAAACATACCCTATTTTTTAAGGAATAACAACAAGAGGAAGGAGTTTACATACGTGTTCAGTGCAGAAGCAATTATTTTTTGAATATTCTTCATCTACAGTTGGTTGAATTCATGGACATAGAGTTGCTCTGGTTTACAGTGAGACACTCGCTGAAGTTGAACAGGGGTGAGCAATTATCTCTGAGCCAGTTGAGAAAAGTTATTCCCTACTTCTCTCTCTTGCTTTCTTCTGGATATGTGAACAATCATCATAGTAGATATCAGCTGACTAGGAAATAAGTGGCTTGTACCAGGATTTTGTAACTAAACATGGGTTCCTGAGTCTAGCAATCTTCTTTCAGAACTTTGAGTAGGTGGAAAGATTTCTTAAGCCTCAGATTATCTGGAGGAAAAGCACAGATTTCCTTTTTACGTGGACTTAGTGGCACTGCAGGTCAGTTCTGTGCAGGCCTGTTGGTCTGCTTCAGGGATGGTCAGCTGAAGGCCAGGCTTACATCCAGTGGGCCGTGCACCCAGGGGTGTCACGGATGGGTGTTGAAGATTCCAGCCCTTCTCTGCTCTCAGAGGGGCAACAACCTTTGTTTCTCAATTGCAAGCACCCCCACATTTACCAGCCTAGGGCAAAATTTCCAAATTATGCTCAGAGCTTTTTCAGGTAGTTTGAAGGATGGCCTTGATTTGCCCAGCGTATCCTAGGGTTAGCACTGAAAGTTCCACACTCCAGGGACACCCCAGTCCTGGGAAAATTAGGATTGGTGATCATCTGTCCTTAGCTCTGAGAGAAATACGGGGTTCAAAATACCCGTAGTAAATGATGTTGAGAAACTGCTTCCTGTTGTCATATCTTTTAAAAAAATTACGTAAAATCAGATAACTTAGAATTTACTTCCTTAACTGTATCATTCAGTAATGTTAAGCACTGTTGTGTTTTCATCTTTTAGAAACATAAAAAGCACAACAGCATACTGAGTCACTCAGCAAATTCTTCAGCAAAGAAGCCTGTTCTTTTTTTTTTTCCCAAATTTATTTTTTATTCTAAGTTGTTAGAAATGACAGCAGAATGTATTACATTTCATATTATACTTACAGAGCACAATTTTACATATCTCTTGTTGTATACAAAGTATATTCACACCATTTGTGACTTCATATATGCACTTAGGGTAATGATATCCATCTCATTCCACCATCTTTCTTTTTCCCCCTTACCCCCTCCTTACTCCTCCCTCCCCATTAGAGTTCCTCTAATCCTCCTATGCTTCCCGTCCCAACCCCACTGTGAATTGGCCTCCTTATATCAGAGAAAACATTCGGCATTTGGCTTTTTGGGATTGGCTAACTTCACTTAGCATTGTATTCTCTAACTTCATCCATTTACCTGGGAATGCCATGATTTCATTCTCAAGGAAGCCTGTTCTAACTTAGAGTTTCCAAAACTTATCTGGCATGGAGTTCTTAAGCAATGCCTTTTAACACTGTTGAATATAACTTGGTAGGTGGGGTTATGGCCCATTTTTATCTTGTGCAGTAATAAATGTATTGGATGATGTTTTCTGTTAAGCAAGTTTCTGTTTTCTGGAAGCATCTATGGATCTTTGCTCATTTGGAGAGTTAGAGGTATCAGAATTGCGTATGGATGGAACAGGATTTTGAGCTTTGATTCAGGAAGCTTCCTGCTGCAAAGCTATCAGTCCCTTGAGGAAGAACAACAGGAATCTCTGGATTCTGCAAGACTGAGACACACTGGGCATTCCGTGAATTTTTATTGAAGAGAACTAAGTGCATATTCTTGCTTCCATTGAGGTAGTGGATTTTGAATTACAAACATACTTTGTTTAATAATTAGAGACTATCACTATTGAAAGGTTGTGATTACATTTTTAAGAGTGCATTTTATCATCTAACATATCTCTTTGAATTCCTTGCCAAAGTAGCTCTATGTAAGATGATGGTTCAATCTTCTGAGAAAGAGAAAATACAAACTTTCTGAATTGTAGGATGTCAGAACATGATATGTGCTCCAAAAAACAGCAGCCAGGTTTCAAAGCTCATCAATTAGAAGTCACCACAGATATCATCTAGCTAGATGAATAAACTGTGGCCCCTGAAGACAAAATGGTTTATCCCAGTAAGCAACAGGATAGCAGCAGGAACCTCCGTTACCTGGGTCTTAGTCAGTGAAGGATGTTTATTAGTGTCTCAGTCTGTTTTTTTGTTGCTTTAACAAGATACAGGAGACTGGTAATTTATAAGCAATACAGGTTTACTTATCATTCTAGAGGCTGGGACGTTCAAGAGCATGGTGCTGGAATTTTCTTGGCACTTGATGAAGGTCTTCTAGCTCAGGTCTTTCTGCTTCTTCCTATAAGAGCCCCAATGCCATCATGGGGGCCTCACCCTCATGACTTTACCTCATCCTACTTACTTCCCAAAGGTTTCACCTCCAATTATTGTCAACATATGAATGTGGGGATTGGGTTTCCAACTCGTGAACTTGGGGGTCACATTTAAACCATAGCAATTAGAGAGCATTTTGGTGATTGACACCTGTAGAAAGGAAAAGGAGGGAAGCAAGATTAAGTGAGGGAGTCGCTGAGCTGTGAAGCAGCCCTGCCCACAGGAGCTCTGAAGCTGGGATGCCCTGCAGAGTTGGCACACAGGGCCTTTCCACCTCCACGTGGCCCAGTCGCTGCTGTGGGCTCTGGGGTGGCGTGTGTGGCTTTCAGTGGAGAAGCTCCTTTCAACCCTCACAGGGTGGACGTGGGGAGGGTTTTGCGCCTGAGCCCTGCTATCAGGAAGCGCCATTCCCGGAGGGGTTATCTGTGTGGGGTCATCTTTCCAGGACTCTCACTTCCTCCTCAACAGGAGATTATTGGTTCAAACCATTCTGCCTCAGAGAGCAGACAGAACCCAGTTGAGAAGTTGCCACATAGCAGATTCCTTTTTGAAGTGAACCCTGCACTGATAGTAATACTCTTTTTGATGTCAGCCTACTAGATTTGTAATTCTGTTTACTTTGATAGAAACTAAAGGTAAAAACAGAGTCTTGGGTTAGAGGGGAGGAGGCAGGGAGAAAGAAGGAGAAAGAGGGGAGGAGAAGGGGGAGGGGAGGGGGAGAGAAGGAGGAGAGGAAACGTGGGGAGGGCAAGGGAAGGGGAGGAAAAGAGGGAGGAAGGAAGGAAAGGGAAGAAAGGAAAAGAGACAATGATAGCAGAGCAGTGGCAAGATCATTATTGACTGTTTTGTGTGTTTCCATGCAATCACAGGTTGTGCATCAATTTTTTAAGTTTATTGCCTGATGTGAGTATAAAGTTGGCCCTTCCCTTTGAGAGTCTTGGACCGCTAAACCCAAAGGCAGCATGGGGTGGTGGCTAGCAGCAGCTTGGCTCTTAGACTCCTGACTCATTTTCTCCAATTCCATCCAGTAGGTCTCAGGTTCCCAGGATCATGCTGGAACCTGTCTCAGAAGGTGGTTGAAGGTTTACACTCTGAAGCACCTGGGGCTGGCATTTCTCTAACTCACACCCTTCTTGACGTCATCCTCGTTTCCTCACCTGAAACCTCCTGTTCTTCTCATTGTAAGGACTTCGGCTGTATCTTCAACCCAGTGTTAACTAATCTGAATTAAGTCCACTGGAATGGGGGCTGTTCTTTTTCCTGCGACCTGAAATCTGGAAAGGGGGTAGCCAGCATTGTCCTCTGTCTCATTTCCTGTGTCTAGATGTCACTTCATTTCCCTTGTGTGAAAATCCTCTTGGTTTGAGGTTGTGCTGTCCATCCAAACCACCCTTCTATGCAGTGGATCCCCGACATCTACTGACCTTCTGATCTCTCAGCCACATGATGGGAGATCTTGGCACAGGGTTCATGGTGTCCATCTCTTGATCGCCATCTGTGGGGCAATTTGACATCCACAAACATAACCCCAAACATGGTAGCCTCTAAGGCTTCTTCATCTCAGAAACAGTAGCATTCACTCTCAGTGCACCTGGGCATCCTGCACTCTTCCTAGCCCCAAACAGATTCACCTCTGAAAACTCCAGCAGCAATAACCCATAGGGACCCCCACAAAAAACAGACCCAAAGAGGAATTCTGTCGCCGCCTGAAGCGATGGCCGCTTGGAGCAGCAAAGCCACGGGAATAAGTTCAGAGGCAGACTGGAAACAAACAGGATCTTTATTCTGTCAGTTTCTCTCTCTGGCTCTAACAACTTTAACACGTACCACCACACACCAGCAAACAACCAACAACCAAAGTGGCCCTGACCGCTCCGTGCTCGGTCCAAGTCTCTCGAGATCTCGGGCCAAGTCTCGTGAGACTACGGAGGGCGGCAATGTCCAAAACTCCATGGCCCGAAGTCAACCGCAATCATAACCATCTCCCCAAACAGGGCTCCTGCAGAATTCCAATACAAACAGTTTGTATGGGAGCGAGTGCCCGCAGGGAGGTATCAGCATCGGGAACTTCCTCCTGCTGGAAAACCCTGGCAGGCCGCGGGAAACATCCCCAGAGTCATCCCACCTGGGGGAAGGTGAAGGACTGGTTCCCATTGGTCATTGGCTGAGGGTTGATTCTAAGGGGCAGTAACTGTCCAGTGGTCTCCAAGAGAACTCAGGCAAAAGCAGGTGAGTCTGGCCAGAGTCGAGGGTGTAGAAACGGGGGCTGCCTCTGACAGCATGGCTTCACCTACCATTTTGGCTTTCGTAACCATGCATTTTCTCTAAATATGCATTTCATCTTTATAGAGGCCTCTAATCCTTTGGTTTATCCATTTCCAGCTAACTATTGGTCTCTTGGGGACCACAATTCCTTCCATATGGAGCCTGGATCCCAAGACCAATTAGAACTTCTTTCTCTTAAGCTGCTCAATTTCATTGTTTTCTTGTATCTTTTTGGGGTTCCCCCCCTTTTATTTTTAAACCACAATTTAGGATTTCCCAACCAAGCTCAGACTATCATGGCTAGCAAGAAATGACCACCCAGGAAAACTGGTGCCACTGCAAATTAATAGGAGTCTGTCTCTTCCATTTCTTTTTCTTTCTTTTCTTTGTCTGCTCTCCCTTTAATAACTCTCAGCTACTCATTAAGCTTTCCTCCTCTTTCAAGACACCTTCTCAGCTTTTACTCCTTTCATCCCCAGCTAATGACTCACCCAAGTCACCAGAGAGAATTGTCTATATTTACTGTTTCTGGTTTCCTCTCCTGGTTATTTTCCAACACAATGTTATTTCTGGCTCCATTGGGTTTGCCCTCCATGCCAACCTATTGGACATTTCTTTTCTTTTAAATATTTATTTTTTAGTTGTAGATGGACACAATACCTTTATTTTATTTATTTTTATGTGGTGCTGAGGATCGAACCCAGGGCCTCACACGTGCTAGGCGAGTGCTCTTCCACTGAGCCACAATCCCAGCCCTGGACATTTCTACAATTATGTTTTTTCCTAGAAATACTCTTGGACATCTCCTCTTTCTGGAACTTTGTCCACCACCTATTTTCTGTGCCACCAGCATATGTTGGGTTTTTTTTTTTTTTTTTTTTTTTTTCTTACCTTTTTGGTCATTTCTTCTCTCTGAAGTTTCATCATCTTCTATCTAGCCACTGAATCCTTGAGCTCCCCAAAATTCTATCTAGGCACTCTCCTTTCTTCTATACTCTGTCCATAAACAGTCTTGTCCTATCCATGCCGCTTCTATATTTTTGTTTGGACTTCTCCCTTGAGGTCCAGGTTCATAGGGCCAATAGCCTACTTGCCATTTACTCTTAAAAGTCTCAAAACACATTAAAATCAATGCATTCAGATGTAGATACATGATATTTATAGACCACTTACAGTACTCTTCTTTGCAATCCACCCAACTTGGTGCAGATCTAAAATCTAGGAGCCAGCCTCAACACTCCTTCCCCTTGCGCTCTCTGAATTTCTTTTGAAAGCATCTTCTCTTTCAATTTTCACCCCTGTCCCCTTTTCCAAACTATAGTCATCTCTTCCCTCACTGGTCTATTTTGCCTCACTGGGCTCCTCTATTCCATTCTTCAAGTCACAGATAAACTCAACTTTATGAAAGTTTATGAAATACAAATGTGATCAGAATGAGCTCAGCTCCCTACGCACTTTAAAATGAAATACAAATGTGATCTTGTCAGTGGGAGCTGGGCACAGTGGTGCACACTGTAATCCCAGCACTTGGGAGGATGAGGCAGGGGGATCGAGAGTTCAAAGCCAGCCTCAGCAATGGCGAGGCACTTAGTGACTCAGTGAGACCCTGTCTCTAATAAAATACAAAAAAGGTGTTGGTCCTAGCTATTGTGAATTGTGCTGCTATAAACACTGATGTGGCTGTGTCCCTGTAGTAAGCTGTTTTTAAGTCTTTTGGGTATAGACCGAGGAATAGGATAGCTGGGTCAAATGGCAGCTCCATTCCAAGTTTTCCTAGGAATCTCCATACTACTTTCCAGATTGGCTGCACCAATTTGCAGTCCTACCAGCAATGTAAGAGTGTGCCTTTTCTCCCACATCCTCACCAGCATTTATTAATGTTTGTATTTTTGATAGCTGCCATTCTGACCGGAGTAAGATGAAATCTTAGAGTTGTTTTGATTTGCATTTCTCTAATTGCTAGAGATGTTGAACATTTTTTCATATATTCGTTGATTGATTGTGGAACCAACTCCGATGCCCATCAGCAGATGAATGGATAGGGAAACTTTGGTATATATACACAATGGAACACTACTCAGCACTAAGAGAATAAAATCATGGCATTTACAGGTAAATGGATAGAGCTGGAGAAAATAATGCTAAGTTAGCCAATCCCCAAAAAACCAAAGGTGAATGATCTCTTTGTTATGAAGATGCTGACTTAAAAAGGCAAGGGAGGGGGGATGAGAGGAATGAAGAAACTTTAAACAGAACAAAGGTGGGGAGGGGAGGGGAGCGGGAAAGGGGATAGGAATAATGGCAGAATGAGTTAGACCTCATTACTCTAAATACATGTATGAAGACACAATTGTTGTGGAAATGCTTTATGTAAAACCAGTGACTTGAAAAATTGTGCGCTTTATATGTAATACGAAATGAATTGCACTCTGTAAGCATGTATAACAAATTAGAATAAAAATAAATTTAAAAAAAATACAAAAAAGGGCTGGGGATGTAACCCAGTGGTCGAGTGCCTCTGAGTTCAATCTCCGGTACCAAACAAACAAACAAAACACTTGTCAATGGCTTTTTAGTACTTTGGGGATCAGGATGAGCCCTCCTGCATGGCTTGCAAGGACCCACCTGGCCTGATCCTATTATGTCCCCAGGTCCATCTTTCACCTCACTCCTGCTGCTCTGGCCACACTGTCTGCTGGTCCTGGGACTTCCATGACTCCCCACTTGCACAAGGCTTTGGCTCATATTGAGCCTTCTTCCTGTCTTTCCCTGTTAGTTGACTCTAATGCATGGACTGGAGTTCCATCTTTTCACCAAGTGACATGTCCTTATGTTGATAAGAGCTTAACTTGTGTGCAATAAGAGTTTATCAGCAAACCAAATGCCGAATGTTTTCTCTGATATGAGGATGCTGACCCATAATGGGGACAGGGTGGGGGGAGCATGGGAAGAAACTTTAGATAGGGCAAAGGGGAGGGAGGGGAAGGGAGGGGGCGAGGGGGTCGGAAAGATGGTGGAATGAGGTGGACATCATTACCCTAAGTACCTGTGTGAAGACACAAATGGTATGACTCTACTTTGTGTACAAGCAGACATGAAAAATTGTGTTCTATATGTGTACTATGAATTGAAATGCATTTTGCTATCCTATACAACAAATTAGAATAAATAAATACATAAAAAGAGTTTATCAGTAAGAGGAATTGACATGCTCATCAGGAAGGCTTTGATGATATCTGAGTTCTAAAACCTCTTATTGAACTATATAATTTGCCATAGCATCTACCATAGTTGCATTTTGCATTTATTTTATGATGGTTTTTTTTTTTTTTTTTTTTGGAACCAGGGATTGAACTCAGGGACACTCGACCACTGGGCCACATCCCCAGCCTTTTTTTTTGTAGTTTATTAGAGACAGGGTCTCACTGAGTTGCTAAGTGCCTCGCCACTGCTGAGGGTGGCTTTGAACTCGTGATCCTCCTGCCTCAGCCTCCCAAGTGCTGGGATTACAGGCATGCGCCACTGCACCCGGCTATGATGATTTTTTTAATGCCTACTACCCTCCCAGATTTTAAGCTCCAAAAGGACACAGATGAAGCCTAGGGTGCCAGGGTTCTTAGCAGGGACTCAGAAAATAGTGATTGAAATAATGACTTGATGGATGAATGACTTCTTTCCCATTTTCTAAAGAATATTGAGTTTGTAGGTGTGACTGACTTCTTTTTCCAACACAGACTCTAATAAAGCATCTCTGTTCTAGATGAAGCCCCTTAGCTCTGCTTTTAGCTGCATACCCTCCCTCATCTAGTTCTGACCATTCCATTCTTTTCATTAATATTTTAGGTCCTACTGGGAAAAATACCTTTCCTAACTCAGTGCCTTGTCCCTTTCCCTTTACAAATTCCCCCAGATAAATAATCCACACTCGCTATCTTTCACTTTTAATTTTCATTGTGCTCTTATCTATTCTTGTGACTTTGACCTTAAAATTCAATCTTTCTCTTGAACCCCAGACTCAGATAACAATTGCTGCCTCAATATATTTATCTGCATGTGTTAGGCCTCCTTTAATTTACCCTATTATTCCCCTTTCAAACCTTCTCCTTTTCTGCTACTTTAGAACAGGTAAAGAGAGTTCCCTTGCTCAGTTACAAAGATAGTTATCCCAATCTCCCCATGTCAATTAGTCATTTAGTCTGGGCTGCTGTATTTTTTAAAATGTTTCTGGACTCTCTGCATTCGTCAGTATGGTAACTCAACTTTAGTTCCTGAACCATAGAGAGAGCTTTCAAGTGGCCTCCTGGCTCAGCCTGGGTGTGGCTCAGTGCTATTAGTCAGCTTTTCATGGCTGTGACCAAAATACCTTATAAGATCAACTTAGAGGAGGAAAAGTTTATTTTGGCTCATGTTTTCAGAGGTTCAGTTCCATGGTTGGATGACTCCATTGCTCTGGGCCCTGAGGTGAGGCAGAATGTCATGGCGGAAGGGTGTGGTAGAGGAGCATAGCAGCTGGAAAGGAGAGAGAGAGAGAGAGAGAGAGAGAGAGAGAGAGAGAGAGAGAGAGAGAGAAACACACAAGAGTGAGTACACAGGGGCCAAGGACAAAATATAATCCCCAAGGGCATGCCCTTAGTGATCTACTTTATTCAGCCATGCCCCACCTGCTTCCAGAAAAATATAAATCCATCAAATGGATTAATCCATTGGTGATGTTACAACTCTGATAATCTAATCATCTCACCTCTGAACATCCCTGCATTTCCTAGCACATGAGCACATACGCAGTATCTGCTTTGCTGGAGTGATCTTTCTATAGCACAAAGCTGATCACATGTAACCCACTCCCCTCCAGGTTCAGACCCCTTAATGGCTCCCACAGGCTCCAGTGCATTGATGTGTTACGCAAGTTCCCACGTGGTTCTATCTTCACCTTCCCCTCCAGCTCCGTCCCTTGTCCTGATGATCTAGATATTCCCTAGTCCTTGCTCTTCTTGTAATGCAGGAAGTGGCCCTGCTTCATGCTTCTGTGCTTTTTCACCCACAGTTTCTTCTCCCTGTAGTATCCTCTCTGACCTCTGGGAATATGGAGAGCCCCCTACTGATACTGCAAGTTCCAGGTCAATAAGTACTTGTCTTGTGTGGTGGCCCCTAACATTCCCAAATAGCATTGAGTATTCCCAATGTACCAGCTGCACGTTCTATTAGAACTCGTGCAGGCAACGCTGCTGCAGAGGATTGTTAAGGTTGTGGACTGCATAACTTTGGGGTCTTTGTTCACCAAACAATGCACAATCAGCACATCACACATCACAGCCCTGCTTTTGAACCATTTTTCCTTTTTTTTTTTTTTTTTTTTTTTGTCCTTAAAAACCATGGGAATAGGAAAGGAGGCATAAAACAATTAAAAATATAAGACGTGGAACACACATTTGTTGGAATGCCGTGCTAACTCAAGAGGCGTGGGGTACAGGTGTGTGCTGAGTCCGGGTGCTTATGTGTGTAATGCAGGAGCTTAAAGATAGGCTCTGTTGTGCTTTGATGTTCTGTACTTAAGTGACAAACTGTGCAAGAGGTATGGCAAGAAGGGGCCGCCTTGGAGCAGTAGTGTCATCAAATAACATCAGAGCAGGAAGAGCTGGGAGAACACAGGTGGACCATTTAAATAAAAATAAAACAAAGGCAAAGTAGCCAGTGCAAATCAAGAGGAGACTCCTCCATATCTTCATGGGGTTGATGGCAGGTGTTGGCAAATGGGGGTCTCTCTAGTCAACCTCCTCCCAGGGCTTGAGTTCCCTACTGTGCAGTCCAGGACGGTCATGGTTGGAGCCTGGGTGGGGGTGGGGTGGGGGTCTTCACATGCTTGCTCCCTCCCCCACTCGATTGAGAGCTTCTTTAGGCCAGGAGCTGAGACTTGATGGTCACAAGCATGGTACCTGGTACCGAGCCAGCGGGTGAAAAGAAAAGGGAGGTTGGGCTGGGGTTGTGGCTCAGCGGCAGAGCGCTCGCCTCGCACGTGCGCGGCCCGGGTTCGATCCTCAGCACCACGTAAACATAAATGCATTGCATTGTGTACAACTAAAGTAAATAAATAAATATTTAAAAAAAAAAAAAAAAGAAAAGGGAGGTTTAGGAACTTTGGCAAGAACAGGATACCAACAGTAGTCAAAACAAATGCTTTGAAGCCAGGTACCTGGTGCTTTTCTAAGTGCTTCATATGTACTGACTAATTGTATCCTCACATGGAAGTATTCCAGTAATTTATATCTCGCTGATGGTAGGGATGTTAAGTCACCTGCCCAAGGTCGTACAGCCTCCAGGAAGGAAGCAGGGCGTGGCTGCGTGCAGCAGCCTGGCTCCAGAGCCTGTCCTTTATGCTCTTCTGCCGCCCACCTGTTGTGACGGCAATTTCAATATGAAGAGGCGTTGAGGATTTTAATGGGAGTTAAGTACACACGGTGCCCTGGGCCTGCACTGGCTCAGTGTTTTTTTTTTTTTTTTTTTTTTTTTTAATATTTATTTATTTGCTTTAGTTGTACACAATACAATGCATTTTACGTTTATCTGGTGCTGAGGATCGAACCGGGCAGCACACGTGCGAGGCGAGCGCTCTGCCGCTGAGCCACAACCCCAGCCCATTTTTTTAAAAAATCTTTTTATTCTAAGATGTTATAAATGACAGCAGAATGCATTACATTTCATATTACACATATAGAGCACATTTTTACAAATCTCTGGTTGTATGCAAAGTATATTCACACCATTCAGTGGGTTTTGCTTACTTAATTTTCTCTTTTGAGAAAGTCTGTCCCTTTATTTTGGGGCCTTAGAAAGCCCTGTTTGTCCACAGAGACCATCCTCTTTGGACTCACACCGGCAATCTCTTTTCCCTTGTTCCTGGTGGGTGAGTCAGGAGCAGGAGACACGGAAAGTTTCTTCCAGGGTGACCTTTCACTGAATGTCCCCTGTGCTACTCATCTCTCCTCTGTGGTCGATTTCTACTCTAGGTTAGGTATCAGGGAGGTTTTTCTCCACTTGTCTTTTTATTTATTTATTTTTTAATTCTCTTCAATTACTTTAGGTACAGTCATATTTACAAAAATGGAAGAATAAGAAGTTTGCTTGACAGAGCATTGGTACCTTAATTCTTTTTTTGGTCTTTTTATATAGTTCAGGCATGCCACTCTACTTCTGAGCATGTCTCTCTCAAGTTCTAATAGACCTTTATACACCTTATTGTTACAGTTTTAAATTATTTCTCAATTATTACTTTAAGTCGTTTCCAAATTCTCAGTTATATATGTGATGCTATGCTGAACATCTTTTTAGCAAACTCTTTGTTCTTATCTTTCCACTTGTTTCCACTTGTCTTTTTGCTTTGGTGTTGCTTCTGGGGAGATGGGCTAGGTGTTACTGACCCATTTTTTGGGAACACTTGAGAGCATGAGCTTTTCCCTCCTTGCTGCCTTCAGAGCAGCTGATGCAACTCTTTTTCTCCAGCTACGCTTTTCCTTATGTTCTTCATTACCTTTTGTGCATTAGGCAATTTAATAATTTGGTTCCATGTTGTCATCTTACCCCAGAGATGAATACTTATATTTCTTCCAGAAACATTCATAGTATTCCTTTATACCTAGCCGTATTTCTCTAACCTGTGGTCTCGAGAATTAAAAGGCAGACTTAATAATATAAGGTCTATGGGTCTGAAGTTTCTTGGCTAAAACCAAAAAAAAATTTCACACCTGGCTTGCATTTTACGAGGATTCCACATGCTTCATCATTTTCTTTGGATCCCAGCAGGCTTTGAGACACATACATGTTAACATTTTTGTAGTATATACTAATAAATAAGAGCTTTGATATTTTTATTTTAGCTCTGAGGGAGAAAACAGGCCTCGTGTTTAAAAGGCATGGAATCACCAACCAAGGCCAGATTCTAATTCATTTTTTGATTTAGATCTTCAAGAATATTTAGTTTAAAATAATTCCTCCCCCACAACCCTAGGGTCGAGTCTTTTCTAATTATGTCGTTGGTTGGCCTGAGTGTGTGCAAGTGCGGGTCTTCACTCTTCCCCTTCATGAAGCCAGGCAGGATCCTTAGATTTCCTCTCTTTCCCTCAAAATAGGACAGAATTCCCTTATAATAAGGTAGCCCACACTTACATGTTAAGCATATAAAGGTCTGTGGATTTCTGCACTCGATACTCCCTAAATTATATTTGGCTTTAAAACGTCCTCAAAATGATGCATGGTGATAAAACTTCAGTTCCAGAATTGGGATCTGATATGTTCCTAGTAATGGCAACCAATCCTCTTTATAAGATTTTATGAAGAGTTGAGTGAAGGTGTTTCCTGGTATTAAGTAAAGTTCTGTTTGGAAGAAAGACTGTTACCTATGGGTCAAGGGTGGCTGGGTTTCTAACATGAGGGATTTCAGTTGCTTGAGTCTATCAGTCTCCTACACGTAAGCCACAAGCACTGATTTTTAGTTTGGACCACACAGTCTCTGTATTAGTTTGCTAGGTTTGCTGCAACAAACTACCACAGATTAGACAGCTTACACAGTACATGTTTGTTTTCTGGAAGTTCTGGAAGCTGGTAGTCCAAAATCAAGAGGTTGGCAGGGTTGGCTTTTCCTGAGACCTCTCTATGGTCGTTTTCTGTGCACACATGTCTCTGTCTGAGTTTTCTGTTCTCTCTCTCTCTTTTTTTAATGTTTATTTTTTAGTTGTATTATTTTTTAGTTTATTATTTGCTGGGGGCAACAACAGGTATCCTATCTTACCTTGGACGCAATACATTTATTTTACTTTTTTATTTTTACATGGTGCTGAGGATCAAACCCAGGGCTGCTCACGTGCTAGGCGAGCGCTCTACTGTTGAGCCATAACCCCAGGCCCTAGTATTCTATTCTTATAAGAACACTAGTCATATTGGACTGGGGCCCACTCTAAGACTTCATTTTTATCTTAATTACTTCTTTCAAGGCCCCATCTCCAAATATAGTTGTCATCTGAGATAACAGGGGGAGGATCTCAATATACCTGTAGGGCAGGGATACAATCCCGCCCAGAACAGTCCCTATAGACACTTGGTATTCTAGTCCTGGTAGGTACTAAGGACCTGAACTTCTTCAGGTCATCCTGGCTGTGTTAGTTAGCTTTCTATGGCTGTAACAATATACTGAGGTAACCAACTTATAAGGAGAACAGTTCTATTGTAGCTCACTGTTTTTGAAGTTCAAGTCCATGATTGGCTGGTCCTATTGCTTTGGGCAAGGCAGCACATCATGACAGGAATACATGACAAGGCAAAACCCCTCCCATCAAGAGCCTGGGAGCAGAAGGAAGGAAGGAACCGGGGTCATCTCACAGTCCTCTTTGGGGGCATGTCTCCAATGACCTGGATTTCCCATGAGGCCCCACCTCTCAGAGTTTCTACCACCTCCCAATGGCACCACCCTGGGGACAAGCCTTTAGTCACTGGCCTTTAGGACATTTAAGAGCCCAAGTACAGCAGTGGCCCTATTCAATGTGACTCATTAGTACATTGAAGCACAATGATGTTGGCATACTACTTGATACCACCAAAGAATAAGGAGTGTTTTAATCCCAGAAAAACTATGAGATAAATAAAATAATTCATTATGATTACATAATAAATATAAGAACCAAGAACCAAGAGTACTTTTAGATAATAATAGTTCAGTCTACCAATTGCAGATTAGCCTACCAGTCATGATTAAATGACATCTCAGTACTTATTAAGTAATTAGCACTGGTATTAATATCTTTTTCTTCATCCATTGTGGGGCAAGCGCTTTGCTTGTCTTAGAGAAGATACCTTGAGAGGTCCTTGAGAGGTTCCTAGTTTAGGATGACAACTAGGTGGAGATCCAGACACGGCAGGGCCCCACGTGGGAGTAAA
This sequence comes from Tamias sibiricus, assembly GCA_025594165.1. Classification (NCBI taxonomy): domain Eukaryota; kingdom Metazoa; phylum Chordata; class Mammalia; order Rodentia; family Sciuridae; genus Tamias; species Tamias sibiricus. The sequence continues at coordinate 157,660,329 of CM046662.1, read as the reverse complement.
CCAGATGTCAGTGGGCCGCCCACCCACCTTCCGGGCCCAGAGCAGATCTGCTCCAATGCCCCCTCCTGCTGAGGGCAGGTGTCTGAGGCTGTCGCCCACATTTCTATACATCCTGTCACACTCCCGGCCACCTCTGCTTTCAGCTCCTGGCTTCTTCTCAGCTTTTGTTCCCTCTCTGTCTTGCAGCTCTTCCTTTACTGTTTCCTTGGAGCCAACCCAAGCTTGAGACACAGCCCTGGATTATCTGCTCCCTCTGTTAAAGTATGACGCATGTGAAACAGCCGCACCTGGGGGGGGTCTTTGCTGGTGATTTGATGGCAAGAAAGGTTCCACCGAGTCCTGGGTCCCCTGTCCTCACAGCATTACCTGGGCATTTCCATCAACTCTGGTTTCAATTCTCCACTATTCTGAGAACTCTCTGACGTCCACTTCTCTTCTTGCCTACTCTTCTCTTCTCTGCTCTTCCCTCCTTCCTCATTCCATCCTTCTAATTCCTTCATGAATTAAGCAGTGCTGTTAACTATTTTGTTGTTGTTGTTGTTAGATTCTCTCCAAATTACACCTTCAGGCCTTACTCTCTACCCCTTATATAATCATAGTTCTGGTCCCAAAATGAAGTGCTGGAGCTAACTGGGGGTCACGAGTTTACTTAACTTTATATCCATGCAAAGAGATTAAGTATTAGCATCTGTGCAGGACAGATATGCACACATTCTGTGAAAATTTAGGTAAAGAAGTGACTAGGTACACTTGCAAGTAAGTGTTTGGTCCTTGTCACAGGAGGTGACTCTTTATCTCAAAGGATAGAGAGGAGAGAATGAACCCTCCTCCCCTCTCTTCACTGAAGGAGTAGCACAGCTGGTGGAGTCAAGAGCCTTTGGCTTGTAGGGGAGGGAGGGAGGGGGACCTTTTCCTCACACAGCATAAGGCTCGTGGTTGATACCTTTATTACAAAAGTCAGATGAATGAGAGAAAGCACAGCGAATTCATTTAATAAAGTGTTATGTGTCTTGAGCGCAATCAGAAATAAAGACCAAGAGACCCTGGGGAAATCCTATCTCTGTGCTAAGTCAGGTGAAGGAAGTAGCTAGGAGTGGAGAGAAATGATGGAACACAATGGGTTTGTTCTCATGGGAATAAACTGGGGTAGGGGTGGCCTCGGCAAGGCCTGTTTGTTTACAGTCCTTTTCATGCCTCTGCAGATGGGCAGGACACCTGCCACAAACACACTTTTGGGGCGGTGGTAGAATGAAGTGACCTTTCTAGATTGTATGGCTTACTTTGGGGGTGGGGAGAATTCTAGTTTCACTGAACAGCTTAGGTGCTACAAAGGGAAAAAGAGAGAGGAGGGCAAGAGAAGGACAGAGGGAGAGTCTTGCTGGAAATGGACTCTAAAAGGGATACTTCTTAATTCTCTTGAAAAATGGTAGTTCAGACTTTTGGGCAGCTAAACCTCGGGAGTCTCAACTGGAAAACAGTTTGGCATCTAACAACCCATAATTGCTATCGATGACGTAACCTCTTTCTAAAAGATTTAAATTTCCCTTTTCACATGTAATTTGTCTTTCTGTGCTGGGCTTCTTTCACTTAGTATGGTGTCCTCCAATTCCATCAACTTTGACACAAAAGACAGAATTTCATTCTTTTTTTGTGGTTGAGTAGTATTCCTCTGTGTATGTATCCCACATTTTCTTTATCTGTTCACCCATTGATGGACACCTTGGCTGATCTCATATCTTGGCCATTGTGAATATTTCTGCAGCAAACACTGGAGTGCAAGTATCTCTTTTTTGATGTAATGATTTCATTTCCTTTAGATATAATATACCCAGTAGTGGGATTTCTAGGGCACCAAAATACAGTTAGAAGAGAAATTAGTTCTGGTGTCCTATAGCCTAGCAGGGTAACTATAGTCTAGAATAGTCTATGAAGTATTTCAAATTAACTAGAAGAGTTCAAATGTTCCCAAGACATAGAAATTAATATTCGAGAAAGTAGAAATGCTAATTACTCTGATTTGATCCTTACAACCTTGCGTATGTGTATTGAATTATTATACTATACCCCATAAACATGCACAAGCATTATGTCAATTTTAAAAAAGCTTATAAAAGAAAGGAACAAGAATTGCCATTCACAGGCAGCACTTTTTCTATCTTAACTCCTTCTCTACCTGAAGTCTGGGAGCACTGGAGCGGAGGGCTGGATTCCAGGTTGAGGATGAGGAACAGATCTCTTTATCTGAGTGGATACCTGTTTATTTTTATAGTCATCTCCGAGGCTGTTAATAGGCAAAAAGGAAATCTGTAAGGACACTGGGTTTATTTTAGAGTAAAACCTAAAGAACATAATTGCAGGACTTTAGACGAGGTCTTAATTATGATCTGATATTATTTCAGAAACTTCACTGTGGTGGCTGTTTTGAAGTGATCTCCCAAGTTGCAGGAGGGCCTATCTCCCGAAAAGCGTGCAAGAAAATATTAAGAGAAAATTGGATGCAAATGTATTCTTTAATCTGGAAAATAGTAAGAAAGATGCTAAGCTTTACTGATATTTAATATCTACCTTGAGAGTAAGTGGTACATGTGCATAACTTCTAAATAAATGTCATGTTGAAAATGACTCCTCAGGAATATTTTACTAATAGGGACACATGATCCAAAAAGTTTGGACTCCGTGTGTAAGAAGACGAGAAGCAGGCAGGCCAGATGGAAGCAGATGGGTTTGGGCATTCAGGGAGATGTGGGGGTAGAGAAGGGGGGATCCTGGGCAGTTGGGATAAAGAGGAAGGAGAAGATGGGAATGGAATTTAGGAGCTAGGTTCTACACGATTTGATGATTGATGCATTGTGAGTGAACCTTTGATAAAACCCTTACCCCTCTTTGAAAAACGTACTGCCTTCTGAGTACTTCCTCAGAACTTCCATCATCCTGTTATGGCAAAGCACTCTAGTTACTTACTGGCCTTTTCCCCTCTCAGCCATTTGGAGCTGTATCCCCAGCAATTCAGTGGTTGATAAATAAATGTTGCAATGTGAATATTACACTAAATGTTTTAGGAGCTCAAAAGTAGCTAATTTTCTTGAATAAGACAGTGTTCTTAGAATTTTACTTCAAAAGAGAAATAATAATGCATTATGACATGCTCTGGAATTAGGGTTCTTAAGATGAGTTTTAGGATTCTATATTACAGCTTGGAAATTACTGGGTTCAGTCATTTGTTGATAACTGTTATTTGAAATTTATATGGTAATTAAGAACACTATTAAACACTCATATTTTACCCATTGCAAGTATTAGACTTAAAATTTACCATAAAAGCTATTTTCTCCTTACAAAAATACGGGTCAAAATTAGCCATAAAAGTTATTTTCAAAGCATTTCCTTTCGGACACTTAAGGAATGCTGACTATTCAACAAACAGTAGTTGCATGAAGAGGATTTTTGGTCCCATGATCTGGCTGAAGCTTTGCACAAACAGCTGCTTATCTCATGAATGGAATTTCCTGTTAATATTCTTGCAGGCTAATTGTTCATCAAAAGTATAACAAATGTCAACAAATATCACAAATGTGTTGCATCTCAGTATTTAAGAGACAGCAGAAATAGTTCAGATGTTTAACTTGCTTGTGCTTAAAAAGCAACGGCCAAGCTTTAGCTCCTGCCACAGACTACTCTTAACAGGATTAATGCTATTCAGAGAAACCATTTGGTTCCAATGCCCTCTTTCTTTTTAATTTACGACAACATATGGCTTAAGATAGGTGAAAGGAAGAGACAAAATTGTCACTTCAAACACTGATGTTTGCAGCACCTTTGTTTTGGATGGATTTCTCATACATTTTATCCCAACTACCTGTGGAAATAAATTTTCTTAGAATTAAAAATGCTTCAAATGGACTCCTAAATTCTTTGGCAGCAACCACAAAGACCTCTACCTTTTAAAGTCAGATGTGAATCGTCTCCGGTGGCAGTCCCAGCAGTAGGATGTAACATCACCAGGACATCAGGGTTTGCATCAGAAGTGGAAATTTAGCGTCAATAGAAACTTCCTGGAACACAGACAACAGATTTTTTTGAAAAAGCATTTTCAGTTATTTTTCCTCCCAGTAAAATCAGCATGTTTGCACCAAGGTATAAACTCCCAGAGCTGTTTTAGGAAGGTGTGCACAGAAAGAGTTCTAGCATAACACTCTGTCCTCTGTAGCATTATTCACACCCTATTTTCTTTTCCTGAGGCCTGACAAATTCAGGTGCTGAAGCACTGGAAACCGGCTGCAAGTCTATTTCATCCTCTTCTAGTTGGTGTCAATCTCTGTTCCTCTTTCAGACCTCCCATGCAAATAGAATCAGGCTGCTGGAGAGTAGAGGTTCCTCCTTGTAGGCATGTCCTCCTGAAGAGAGGGGTAATACAGGTGGAGCCTCCCTAATCCCCAAACCCCAAATCTGAAATGCTCTGAAATCTAAAGCTTTTTGGGTGCTACAAGGAGAAAATTCCACATTTGACCTCTTGTGATGGGTCATGGTAAAAATGCAGGCACACGAAAACTATTGCATAAAATTATTTTCGGGCTATGTGTTCAGAGTATAAATGAAATATAAGTGGCTTTTGTGTTTAGGTCCTATTGCCAAGGTGTCATTCTATGCCATTATTCTAAAATCTGAAACACTTCTGATCTCCAGCATTTTGCATAAATGTTATTCAACCTGCACCTTCTCGGGTACTGGAGGCTACTTCTTGAGTTAGAAAGAGGAATTTCAATTGTTCCGACATCTGTAATCTTATCTGTTTCTGGAGATTTTTAGCCACGAACTCTCTCTCCTTGCATACTTGTGTTTGGTATCTAGGAATCCCCACGTCTGTGATGATTAGCTTCTATATACCACTGCCACCCTGTTCTCAGCCCTGGACAAAGGTTAGTGTTCTCCACTGGTTACTGTCACTCATGGTCTATGCTAATGCAGTGTTTTTAGAGTGCTGCGAAGCTCAGTGTCCTGAAGTAATAATGAAGTCATGAATTCAATAAACATTCAGTGAGCATCCTTTCCCATGTACTCTGCTGTAAGTGGGGCGCATAGGGATGAGTGAGAGATTTTTCCAACCCCGGATGTCCTTGCATTAGGAAGATGACATAGGAAGGTATTGGCAAACTATGTCCAAGGGACACATCTCAGGACACCGCCTGTCTTTGTAGACCTTGCTAGTAGTTAACAATACGTAAGATTATAAAATAGTATGCAACAGAGATGTATGTGACCTATACTTCTGAAACATTTACCATCTGACCCTTTAGAGCAAAAGATTTGCTCGTCCTTGACACAAAGACTGTAATGCAAAGGAAAATATTTCAAGATCCTTATCAGGAATAAGATTAAAAGGCCATTGGGACCCAGAGGAGGGAAATACCACTCTGGATACATGGGATCAAAGAAAGGCCTGTGGATGGAGGAAGTGAGCTGTAAAGAAAAGATGGTGTTTCAATGGCAGGAAATGGAACAGTAGCCCCCTCCCCAGCGTGAGGGAAAGGGGAGAAAGAGGAAAGAACCCCTTATGGCTTCTCACTCCTTGAAAATAGATTCTGCCAAACCCTAAACATTGAAAATAAATAGAAACAAAAATGCCTAACTGTATCAGGTTGCAAATATAACCACACAAAATAAGAAGTGTATTAAGTAACTTTTGAACTCAGTGCTCCAACTAGAATTCCCTGATAGAAAATAGTACAAGGACGAAAAGAACTGCAAAGAAATCTTGAACTTTCCTCAGTCATTTCTGAATAATGGTAAGGCTGGCATTGTAATTATGACATTAATTTACTTGTGTTGTGACAAAGCAAATTACTATATATGTTAATTTTTTATTAAGAATCAAGATTTCTGGTATAAGGGGAAGTTGATACAAATAAAAATCAAAGATGGTAAAAAGATTAAGCTTTCATCAGAAATATTGGCATGAATTCATGATTTCAATGTTTTATATACCATAGTGCTTTTTTAAATATTTATTTTTTAGTTATAGGTGGACACAATATTTTATTTTTATGTGGTGCTGAGGATCGAATCCAGTGACTCATGCATGCTAGGCGAGCGAGTGCTCCACCTCTGAGTCACAACTCTAGCCCCCTAGTGTTTTATTTAAATGTGTGTGTGTGTGTGTGTGTGTGTGTGTGTGTGTGTGTCTGCATGTCTACAACTACTTAAAGGATCTAGAAGTGTTGACACTACAGTAGCCATGAGACACCTGCTGCTCTCAGACTTGGTTTCTAAGTACCATCAAAAGGAACTGACAGCCGGGCAGGGTGGCGCACGCCTGTAATCCCAGCACTTTGGGAGGCTGAGGCAGGAGGATTGCGAGTTCAAAGCCAGCCTCAGCAATGGCGAGGCACATAGCAACTCAGTGAGACCCTGTCTCTAATAAAATACAAAAAAAAAAGGCTGGGGATGTGACCCAGTGGTCGAGTGCCCCTGAGTTCAATCCCTGGTACCACAAAAAAAAAAAAAAAAAAAAAAAAAGGAACTGACTTCTTAGAGAAATGGCTGATTCTTGGCTTGGTTCAGGGAAATTCAAGGTGAGGGTGGGAGTGTTACTGTACCAGACAGTGAAAAGTGTCAAAGATTAATGAAATCATATCAAAAGTTCATAGGATCAGATTGACAGCCTTCCCAGTTGTCAAATTTAGGGCAATTTGAGCATTAAAAAGAATGCTGTTACTGATTGGAGAATATGAAATAAAAAATTCTAAGTCCATAGTTATAAAAAAGAAAGGGAGAACAAGATAAATAAAAAAAGAAGAAGAAGAAGAAGAAGAAGGAAGTCACTTTCTGCTCTTGGAAGTGACGCTCATAAAACTCCTGATCTAAAAATTAGTAATGAGGTGGAAATAATTAACATTCACTGTGCCTTTATAAACAGAACTATAGTTCATCTCAACTTGCTGAGGACATGCTCTTCTTCATGAGAGAATGCCAGCTAAGAAACAAAAAAGAGGAGAGAATTTTAAAAGCATTTCTATTAACTCATACATTGCAGGTAGGGATATAGATGGTACAGCTACTGTGGAAAAGAACTTGGCAGGTTTTTTCCTTGTGTGTGTGTAAAGTTAAACACACTTTTACTAAGTGACTTAGCAATACTATTTCTAAGTATTTGTCCAAGTAAAATAAAAACTTATGTTCACACAAAGACCTGGATTAGAATGTTTTTTTATGGTTTTATCTGTAATTACCCTAAACTGCAAACAACCCAAATGTCACTTAGTGGAAAAGCAAATTAATACACCCATACAATAGAACAGCAATTCAAAGGAAAGGATTATTGACTCAGTAACAACAGGGATGGATCTCAAATGTACTTTGCTAATGAAAGAAGCCAAACTCGAAAGACTATACAATGTTTGATTTTTGGTATGTGCCATTCTATAAAAGGCAGATCTATAGGGAAAAAAAGAGATCAGTGGCTATCAGGGACTGGGGTGGGGAGGGCTTGACTATAATGTGACATGGGAGAATTTGGGGAAGGTGTGGAACTATTCTATCTCCTTGTGGTTGTGGTGGTTACACAAATGTATATATTTCTCAAGATTTGAACAACTGTACAGAATGAAAGAATGAATTTTTACTGCAAATAATGACTTAGTAAAAAAAATAGTAAATATTTTGCAATGATTTTTTCACTGTCATTAGTGGATGCTAAAAATAATAGTTGAAATTTTGTTGAAGAAACAGGGTATTAATGGGCCAGAATTTTACCTCATAGGTTCCTTACTAATTGCAATTAGAAAAATATATTTAAATGGAGAGGTGGGATGTTTGCCCCTGCAATCAAGGGATCAAACTCTTTCAGCATGGTTACTGACAGTATTTATCACCTGATGTGAAGTATCCATTTTCTGTGAATTGTATCTTCCAGATGTTTATTCTGAGTTTATTTCTTCCGACTTTTCATTTATAGGAAACTTCTGGGAAATGATGTATAAGTTAAATGACACCATGAAGAAACAATCCGACCAATTTATTTATTTACTTTTAATTTATTTATTTACTTTTAGTTGTACACAATGCAATGCATTTATGTTTACGTGGTGCTGAGGATTGAACCGGGGCTGCGCATGTGCAAGGCGAGCGCTCTGCGGCTGAGCCACAACCCCAGCCCCTACCAGACCAATTTATGTTGTAGACTTTTCTATCCATCCTGCTGCTTTTAAAAGCCAGTGTAATGAAAACATTAAATAAATAAAAGGAGAATGATAAACTCAAGAGCTTTAAGGACCAAATGCAATGTATAAAATTTGACTGAATCTCATCTTTTAAAAATCTGCTGAAGCCGGGTGCGGTGGCGCACGCCTGTAATCCCAGCACTTTGGGAGGCTGAGGCAGGAGGATCGCGAGTTCAAAGCCTGCCTCAGCAATGGCGAGGCACTTAGCAACTCAGTGAGACCCTGTCTCTAAATAAAATACAAAAAAAAAAAGGTCTGGGGATGTGACCCAGTGGTCGAGTGCCCCTGAGTTCAATCCCCGGTACCACAAAAAAAAAAAAAAAAAAAAAAAAAAAAAAAAAAAAAAAAAAAAAAGAAAAATCTGCTGAAAAGAAGATTGAAGGGGGCTGGGGATATAGCTCAGCTGGTAAGGTGCTTGCCTCCCATGCACAAGGCCCCAGTTTCAAAACCTAGCACTACCACCAAAAAAAAAAAAAAAAAAATGGGTTGGGTGGGGTGGGGGAGAGTGGAGATGTGAATATGGACTGAACAACAAGAAATTATTGTCTTTATTATATTACATATGATAATGGTATTGTGGTTATGTAGGAAAACATTATCATTTTTGAATAGTTCCATCCTAAAGGACTTAAAGATCCAATGTCATAGCTGCAAATTATTTTCAAATAGTTTATCTCTGTCTCTCTCTTTCTGTCTCTATATATGTATATGTGTATATAGTTATACATATATGTATATATTTATATCTGAGATCCATCAATATACATATATTCATCATATATGTGTGTATGTGTATGTGTGTGTGTATGATGGATCTCAGATATTACACATTATTCATTCAACTCTTTATTTTTTTTTTTCCATAACGAGGATTAAACTCAGAGGCACTCAACCACTGAGCCATGTCCCCAGCCCAGTTTTGTATTTTATTTAGAGATAGGGTCTCATTGAGTTGCTTAGCACCTTGCTTTTTGCTGAGGCTGGCTTTGAACTCGAAATCCTCCTACTTCAGCCCACCCCCACCCCCGAGCTGCTGGGATTACAGGTATGCGCCACCACACCCGGCTTCATTCCATTTTTCTTGATGTTTAAAGTCTTTAATAACAACAACAACAAAAAAGTATGGGGAAATGTTAATATCAGATCCTACCCCAGGACTAAATAAGTTAGGATATGTTGGGGACAAGACCTAAGCTACAGCATTTTTAAAAAGTTCCCCCGATACTTTTAAAAAAATATAGAAAGCAACCATTTTTATTGGGCTCCTGGATTCTGTTGGTGAGGAATTCAGACAGGGCAAAGAGAGGACAATTTGTCTCCCTTCCGTGATGTCTGGGGCTTGGTTGGGGTTCCCTGGTGCCTGGGGACCGGGGTCACCTGGATGCATCTTCCTATATGTCTAGCAGTTGCGCCTGGCTGTTGGCTGGGACCTGGGCTGGGCAGGCAGCCAGAACACTTCCATGTGGACTCGCCATGTGTCTGCTCTGCGTGGCCTCCAGGTGATTTTAATGTGAAAGCAGCATTTCCCCAAATGTGAATACTCATAAGCAAGCATTTATTAAAGTTTAGATTCCTGTCCTTTTTTTCTGGGCATGGGGTGGTGTCTATTAATACTACAGTTAAAAATCACCCAAATGGGGCTGGGATTGTGGCTTAGCGGTATAGCGCTCGCCTGGCACGTGCGTGGCCCAGGTTCGATCCTCAGCACCACATACAAATAAATGCATTGTGTTTAGAAAACATACAACTAAAGCAAATAAATAAATATTTTTTTAAAAAACCTCACCCAAATGATTCTAATGAAAACGAATGTAAGTTTAGAAAACATTGACCTAGGGTACCAGCCTTGTTGTATTTAAGATTCCTTATGTATCCAGGTAATCTACATCAGACACCACAGAGGAGGGGAAATGTTATATTCTATTGCCCTATTTCTGGAACTTTGTCAGATTATTCCTTTGGCTCTAGATTATCTTATTGCCTATAGCTTTGTCTTGCCTTTGTCTATGGGTATGGTTTTTCTAAGGGTATGTGGTTTTTACTGATTTAATTAAAACATTTGTCTCATTGGACTAAGTCCTTGGAATTTCCTTCCTCAAGTCATGAATATCTAGACATAAAAATGAGATGGGTTTAAAGATAGAGTGGGAGAGAGAAAATAAGGCTAAACCATCAGTTCTAGAATGCTAGGTTAGGGAGTTTGGTCTAAAGACAATTAGCAATAGTAAATCTAGAAAGGGTTAGTCATGAATTCAGAAGGATCAGGGATGAGTATTGTGAAAATGTATCAGGAGCAGTGAGACTCTGGAAGCAGGGAGAACAGGTTAGGGCCCAGGAGAAAAGTTATGGGGCATTTATCAAGATGGCGGCAATCTCACTGTCAAGAAGATGATGGATGTGGGGTATGTTGTTTTCCAGTCCCTTAACAGAGCATCGTCACATTCTTTGCATTGTGTTAGTTTACAAAATGGAATGCATAAACATTTTTGAAGAAAGATGACACGGTTGATTTCTAAACTACATTCTGAATTTGTTGTGGTCAAGTCAATATACATTTAAGGTGATCAAATGAGAACATACTCTCCTGCTTGTCTCGTTCCCTTCTTGGCCAAGGACACTGAAGCTAAGATAAGCTTTGCATCTGTGCGCCTTCGCCTCAGCAGCATGATTTTCCAGCCAACTGAGCCTGCTATCATAATCTAAAACCAAGGAAGGTCTTCTACACCCCAGTTAGAGCTAGAGAAATAGATTGTCTTCTGAAGATGTTCCCATGGTATCTGCTAAATGGCTACTCAGATGTGCTGGTGTTTTGTTTTGTGAAGATCTGCCTAAACTTAATGAAGATATAATTTCTGCTAGCTATTAAAGAATAAAGAGCAACTTCTAGATGAATCTAGGGTAAATCATCAGATCATAGCCCACAGCTGAATAGGGCCCAATGGCTACTCTTGTAAACCTTGTTTTACTGGGACATAGCCACACTCATTCTCACATATTTTTAACCTCCAAAGGCAGAGTTGAGTAGTTGCAGTAGAGACCGCCTGGCCTACAAACCGTAAACATTCAGTATTTTGTCCTTCCCTGAAAAGTTTACTGACTCCCAATACTTTCTCATCAACCAGTGGTGTGGTCTTCTGCACGTTCATGGTGTTGGAAGAGGAAGGACAATGAGAGAGGTGGAGACTTCTCTATCCATTTTTCTTGAAGTCATTTAAGTCAAGCTGGGAGAATCAAATACAAATTGTAACCCCATTTCCGTGTGTGTGTGTGTGTGTGTGTGTGTGTGTATGAGACGGAAGCCAGGGCCTTTTGCATACTAGGCAAGAGAGTGTTCTACCTTCATCCCTTTTCATTTTATTTTGAGACAGGGTCTTGCTAACTTGTTCAAGCTGGCCTTGAACTTGTCATCCTCCTACCTCAGCCTCCCTAGTAACAGGAATTATAGACATGCACCACCTTGTGCATTTTCTTTGAACTTTTTAAAATGGAATTGTAACTAGATTTATATTTGGCAGAACTACAGTCAGATCTCATCTGTGATTTGTGGTGCAGTAGTTAAATTCATGGGCTCTGGGGCCGGATCGCTCACATTCGCATCTCAGTGACTCCCCATATAAACCTGGGCAAACTATGTAACTACTCTGTGCTTCAACCTCAGCAATAGTAATAGAACCCAAAGTCAAGGTTAAGGGGAAGATTAAATAAGTTAACGCACACCATGACTAAGATAGCAGCTGGCCTACAGTCGACATTCTGTACACATTAGCTCTTAGTAGTACTGATGTGCTAGAAGGCTGTCCACAGCCAACATTCTTTATGAAACCACCAGGACTCTTGCTCTGATGACATCTACTTTAGTTGAGAGAGAAGAATCTATTGTCTGTGTCAGGACTCTCTGGAATGGCCTTCCAAGGTTCCCTGAATGAGTGGAATGAGCACTACAGAACAGGGGAACATGTTAGAAAAGCAAAATTTCAGGGGCTGGGGTATAGCTCAGTGGTAGAATGCTCACCTAGCATATATAAGGTCCTGGGTTTGATCCCCAGTACCGCAAGCAATAAATCTCAGGTGCTATCCAAGATTTATTGAGTCAGACTCTGAAGATGGGTACCAGCCAGTGGTGTGCTGGTAAAAGTTGAACAATATCTCTTCTGGGAGCAAATGCCCCACAGGGCACCCTTGGGCTGACCACTTGTGGTTAAATTTCCTCACTAAAACTGACTTCAGGGGGGCCGGGGTTGTGGCTCAGTGGTAGAGTGCTTGCCTAGCATGTGTGAGGCACTGGGTTCAGTCCCTGGCACCACGTAAAAACAAATAAAATAAAGGTATTATGTCCATCTACAACTAAAAAAAAAAAAAAAAGACTGACCTCAGGCAACTGATGTGGTATGGTGGAGCTGGGATGAGATGTCCTGGGGCAGCTCTCCTAAGCTGATAAAAGGAGCCAGCTCTAGTACGTACTGATCCAGTAATCTCTGTTTCACAATGTTCCCAGCTAATTCTAACGAACGATCAAATTTGAGAACCATTGTTCTAACTGATCACCAAAGGGCTTATTCTTCTAGAGTTCTATGAGCAAGTGTGGCACAGAGCCAGGGCTTTAAACGTAGAATATCAGGGCACAATCCCACTCTGCTCTTTCATGACCTTAGGAATTAAATGCCTGACATATATCTCCACAAAACTATACATTGGTTATTACTGTTGGTGTCACACAGCTTTTTGTCTGTGACCAGAACACTGGCTACGAACAACTTAAAAGAGGAAACATTTGTTTTGGCTCACAGTTTCAGTCCCTGGTCAGCTGGCTCATTGTGTAGGGAGATTCCATTGGAACCGAGAGCTTCTAGCAATGAGCTTACAGCGGTGCTCAGTCCCTTTAGCATCTGCTGCATTCTCAAAAATGTGAGGCTGAACATCATGGCAAAAAGATGGGGCAGAGCTGCTCAGCTCATGGCAATTGAGGAGGTGAGGGAAGGGGTCTAGGACAAGATATAGTCCCCAAGAGTACGGCCCCAAGGACCCATTCCCTCCCAGCAGGTCCCAACTCCCACAGCACCCACCGCTCCCAGCAAGCCACTCAACCATCAATGGGTTACTCCACTGATGAGGTCAGAGCCCTCCCCGTCCAATCACTCCCAAAGGCCCCACCACCAAACACTCCTGCATTGGGGACCAAGCCTGCAACACATGAGCCTTTGAGGCACATTTCAGATCCAAACTCTAACACTCTTCTTACTCCAACTGCACTCCTGTCATAGCCAACCAACGCCTTTCCTGAACCTTCACGGACTTTCACTGCTCCCCAAGGCCCCTGGTCAGGCAACGATGTTCCCCACTGCTGTATTTTACGGATAGATCTGTAGGCCTTTCCCGAGGGCTTCGGCATGCTATATGTTGTGCCGCACGGTGATGTGAAATGGAAAACAGCTTTGACTTCCCTATTTTACATGACCATAGGAAAAATAGGCGACACCAGCGTGCTGATTTACAGAGCCTTATCATTACACTGGTTGAAGTCAAGCAAAGAGGCCACTGGAAGTTCACATCTGCCCCTTGGTGTCCAAGGCAACTAGAGGGGGGTTGGGAGGCAGAGGGATCTAATTCCAATTTCCTGCACAATCAAGTAGCTGGTCTCCTGTGTGTAAGGAAGCCACATGGGCAGAGAGGACAGCTTGGTAAACTTGAAGTCCAGTGACACTTCTTAAACCATGCTGAGCGGATCCCTTTGCAGCCACATTCACACTTACAAAGTGCTCATTCTGTGACAGGCTCTGCTAATCAGTTTACGTCTATTGACTAATTTAATGCTCACAGCAACCCTGAAAGGGAGATCCTATTGTTATCTCCAGCTTATAGAGGAGGAAATTAAGACTTAGGAAGGTTGGCTAATTTGAGGGAAGTCTCACAACCAAGAAGCACTGAAGTTGGGATCGCAAGCCAGATGGCAGAAGCTGTGTTCCTCATGGCCACACCATCTCTGCCTTTCTTGAGCAGATAGAATGGCAGGGAAGCTGCGTAACCCTGGAGCCACCTGTCGCCAGACTTCTCTTATGGAAATACATGCCATTACGTTTAAAGCACCTAAGGTCGGGTTCCTTGGTACTTGCAGCCTCAAACATTCTCAGCCATACCAGTGTCTTTGAATGTGTCTTTTTTCATTTCATTTCATGTGTTCATTTTTCTCAACTGAGTCACTCTTCTATCCAAGGACTGCTTTCCTGCAGACGTGGATTAAGAAACCACCCCAACGTCAAAGGAAGAACAAGCCATCTAAGGTGGAGGGAATACCAATGTTGCAATACTGAATGGCGACACCAGTAGGGAGATTCCATTGGGACGGAGAGCTTCTAGCAATGAGCTTACAGCGGTGCTCAGCCCCTTTAGCATCTGCTGCATTCTCAAAAATGAAGTCGGTCCAAAGATACTGTGGGAGTTGAAAGCTGAAGGTATATGGAGGTTACAAAAACATCTCTAAAAGCTACGGTGGCTTCAAGCGTCTGCTCTCATTATTCATTCTGTTCTCACCATGTAGTCAGCTTTGGGATTTCCCCAGCATCCCAAAACCTCTTTTGTGACTAAGGATTTAGGATGACTTGTGTATTTCACTGGTAAATTGGGTGTTTGACCTCCAGACTTATAAAAATTTGGAAATAGAGGAAATGTTCCATCCAAATTTGGAGCTAAAGGGATAATGCTGAGACCCTTTGTCCAAGAGAGCTGGGCACAGAAGAGGCGCCTGTGTACACAGTTGCTAGAAATCTGCTTCCTGTCTTGTGGCTGTCCTTCTTCCTTCCTTGCTTCACAATGAACCTTTCTGTCCCCATCCCTTCCCCAATTCCCTTCTCCCCACCAACCCTAGTAATTCCTCGCTACTACATTCTAGGACCAAGGAGAACCAGGGTTCTACTACAAGGAATAGGATGATCCATTCATTGGATCAACAAATCCATTGGAAGAACAAATGTAAGTGGCAGAGAGTCCCCAGGCCCATCCCTCACCACAGTCTGCATTTTCCCCCTCACTTATTAGCAAACAATTTTTAAGCACATACTCTCTACTAAGCACTGGAGATATGAGGATAGGAAATTCTTCCTGGAAGATAAAGCAAACTTCTTGAGGCTCCTTCTTGAGTTTTATTTCTTAAACTTATTTCAGTATTCTGTGTATCTAAAGACCTAGCATTATCTTTTTTTTATCAGACTTCTGAAATAAATAGGTTAGGCATTATTGATCTCAACGGGGGGGGGGGGGGGAACCGTCTTCATCAGTCATGCAGACTGACCGCAAGTAACTTTCTCATGGGATGTGGGTAATGGCAGACCCAGCCCTCAAACCCACACCATCTGACTCATTCATGATCCTGAGACATCTCGCACCAGCATCTGGTCTGGGCAGAGTCAACCACCTACATTTCCACCAGTGTTCACACTGCTCCAAGCAGGAGCCCCTCACCCAAAGGAAAGGCGGGACCACTGGCAGCCACCTGTGTGATCCTGCTGGCTCGTTTTTGAAGTAAAGAACCTTGAGATCAAAGGAAATATTTTGTTGAACTCAGCTATTTGTCCTTGATCTACTAAAAAAAATCTCAATGTAATTAGCAATGTAAACTTTGTAAAGATTTCGCTTTCCAAACTTGGTTTAACTGATGCCATTTCTTTTATGTCTAAGTGACTTGGAAAAAACTAAGGGGGAAAAGCTAAAATATCTTACGTGAGATATCGACTATGCAGTACTTCTAGTTCATGAGTATTTTCTGGTGGTTCTCACCCACATTTGTATCCTTTTCATGCTCCAATGAGTAATAAGTTATGGTGGGAAATATTTTGGACTAAATTATCTAGTTGAGTTCCAAGAATGGCATACTTCCCAGATTCCTTGATGTTTGAAATCATAGCTTTTTTTTTTTTTTTTTTTGGAAGAGGGTACTAAAATTATGACACATTCCTCAAGTCAGGTGCTTTGCATATGTTTAAAGAATTCAGTCCTGACAAGAATCTGTGACATAAGCATTCCTGTCTCTTATTCTAGAAATTAGGTGCATCCCACAGTCACGCAGCTTAGGACTTAATCTACAAGGTTTTTTACTTTTACTGTGTATGCAGAGCTGCCTTCATACCTTCAAAAAATCATCTACTTGAGAATCAAAGAAAAGAATCCCTGGAACTTAAAGTACCTGTCCATCCCTCATGGGACAGAGAAAAACAAAAATCCAAGCCACTAACTCTGAAGAGGGTCATTTTTCCCCTGGGACTTTGGCAGCTGATTGAGAAAGCAAACTTTGTCCGAAGCAACGAAGGTCACCTGTGGGTCCTGGGGGAGACTCTTCCATCCTGGGATGTCTGAAATGCCTGTGAGGGCAAGATGACAAAGTGGTTGCTGGTGAGGGGTCTCCCAGGGCACTTGTGCCCCAAGAGACTGGCTCCGCTCTTTTCCATTTGCACATGGGGTGGCAGCCAGCTGCCCCTCTTCTGTTGGCCTACATTCATGTCAGAGATTTGTCTGCCTTAAGCACTGGTTCTAGGGAGGGTTCCACGTGGACGTAGAGAGGCTGCTGGCCAAGACTTCAGGCCCTGACCCGCATCTTGCCAAACCTACATTTGCTGCTATGTGGACACGAGCAGTATTGTGGGGCAGTCATTTGAGTTCACAGTATCCCACAATGGGAGGTTTCAAATGACTCTGGTGATAAATGACATGGCAAGATCTTGAGCTAAAATCGGTGCCTCCTTCTCCTGTTTTTTACTTTCCCTTTTACCTGCTCAGAGAAAACTAGACTTTGGCAAGGGACTGTTGATATTAATGTATAAATTCCCCTTTTCTCAGTCAGGACATGCTATTAAAACAGGAAGGGAGGGAGAGACAGACAGAGAGAGAGAGAGAGAGAGAGAGAGAGAGAGAGAGAGAGAGAGAGAGAGAAATGAATCATATTCTGCATCAGAGAGACTCCAAATAGACAAGCCCATGTCATCTCCCTCCCCAAGAATAGTGGCTGGTCCTGACTCCCTCTAGAATTGTTGATAATGGTTCATCCTAAAATGATCCCCCAAGGGGCCATTTCCATTAAACAGTCTGAAATATAAAAGTGCATGCCTTGGCTGGAGTTTTCAGGTATCAAATGTTATTCGTACACCTCCCTCCCTCCCCTCACCCCCACTTCTCCCACCATGAGCAGCATTTCTTTAGCTGGGAAAATTTTAAGCTTCTTACTGGAATTTGCTGCAAGAGGCTAAAATCCCTGAGAAGTAAAATGTGAGCTTGGCATCAGTTTTGTTGTAGAGTCACATTCAAATTAGTAAGTTACAATGAGATAGATTCCTTTTTAATGAAGTTCCTAATGATTTCTCTGAAATCACAATTGAAAGTCAGAATCTAAAGAGGGTTTTGCCAAACCAATTGTGTGTAATTTGTACTAAGAACTATTTCAATGTGGTTTCATAAGTAAGGGGAAATATGGGGGGAGTTGGGAACCTGGTCCAAGTTTTGTGCAACACGTTTGAATTTCTTTTCTTTTTTGCTTTCCCTTCCTACCTCCCTTCCCATCGCCAACTGAATACAGTAGCTGAAATGAGTTGATGTGGAATGTCAAAGCTGAGGGACTGGAAGGTGGAGCATCACTATTCTTTCCTCCAGACTACTGTGCACATTTGAAACTTTCTGTAATAAAAAAGAAAAAGGAAACCATGGCCAAGAGAAAAGATCATGGCTCTCATATTAGACTGTTCTCAGCTTCAAAGAACCACTGTGGAGAACTAAACAGAAGCAGGAATTACATTTAGTTCGAGCTCATTTTCCCAGGAGACTTTTCAAAAAGTGTTTTCCTGGAACCTTAAACACATCCCCACAGACTGTCTTAACATGACCAGCCCAGCCTAGCCCTGGTCAGAGATGGCAGGAGTACAAGACTGTTGAGAAAGTCCGAGACATACAGTTAGTGGCTGGTTGAGACAAATCCCAAATAGAAACCTGACCAAATAGACAGTCAGAGGATTAGAAAAACAGAAGACAGTGACCATGACATTACTCATGTGGCTGCCACATATTTCCTCTTTACCTAGGGGCCATCAACACAGTTTTGAGTTTTTAAGTGTTGCAATTTCTATGGGCCTTGCTGTGTTGGGGGAACTCCTTGTCCCATCCTTCCTCACAAACACAAGGTCCAACTGTGCTTAGAGCAAATTGTTCCCTGTTTCAGATTTTCTAGGGGAAAGCAGCACACACAGAGGCAGATTATTAACCTCCCCGCAGGGCACGGGGTAATCTTCCTAGACAGCTAATTCTCCTGTGAGCTGGCAGCTCCCAGCTGCTCCCCACGTGAAGCAGGGCTGCTCCCTCCTCCGCGGCCCCTGCGGCCCCAGAGATTCCTCTCCACTGGGGCAGTGACCAGCAGGCCGTGGGTCCAGTGCTCCAGTGTCCTGGCAGCTCAGAAGTTAGGGAAACAACAGGATGTTCGAGGGCCCCTGGGGATTTGTGAGTCCCCTCTGGCCTGTCCTCCTGTCTTCTCCAAGGCTCACCAAGTCCTGGGCTTCGGGAATCCCGTCTTTGCATTCTCTTCTGCCCTGCTGCTCCGCGGGTCTTTCCCAGAGTGGCCCAATCTTGCCTCTGCTCCAGTGCCACCCCTCCCCACTGGGCTGCTGGGGGTCCTTGTTCCTTGATGGACAGTCCCGCTGTGTCCTCAGTCTTTGAAGAATGCCACACTGACTGAAGTCCTCTCTCTGACTCTCTGGGCTCCAGCTTTCCCAGCTCAACCACCAGGTTGGGCCTCAGCTTTCTACCCACGATCACCCGCGGTCTGTTTCTCTTCCTCCTATCTGGGCTGAGTCCTCCATATCTTGTGCTTCTCTCTCACATCCCTTCCTCCTTGCCTGTGCTCCCTGTGATATTCTGGTGACAGCTTCTCCCACTCACCAAGAAGAAGCAGGTGTGCATGCTCGTGTGAGTGTGTGAGTGTGTGTGTGTGTGTGTGTGTGTGTGTGTGTGCATAGAGTGTCGAGCACCCTGGTTGCCACAGCTGATGACTGCGTTCTGATTTTGGCTTTGTGCTCACTGCAGGGTGGCCCTTACGTGGGGTTACTTGATGTCTTCAGGCCTGTGCGCTCTGGAACGTGGACAGCAGCACTTCCTACAGCACAGCGTCGTGAACGGGATGAGGCATCCGTATAAATTGCTTAGCCCGGCCGGGAGTGGTGGCGCACGCCTGTAATCCCAGCACTTGGGAGGCTGAGGCAGGAGGATCGCGAGTTCAAAGCCAGCCTCAGCAATGGCAACTCAGTGAGACCCTGTCTCTAATAAAATACAAAAAAGGGCTGGGGATGTGGCCCAGTGGTCAAGTGCCCCTGAGTTCAATCCCCGGTACCAAATAAATAAATAAATAAATAAATAAATTGCTTAGCCCTTTTCTGGCCTAACTCAATCAATGTAAACTGTGATCATATATTTTTTAAAAATATTGTTTTAGTTGTAGGTGGATACGATACCTTTATTTTATTTATGTGGTGCTGAGGAATCGAACCCAGGGCCTCACACATGCGAGACGAGCGCTCTACTGCTGAACCCTAGCCCTAGCCCCAACTCTGATCATATTGAGCCTGCTTTCTTTCCTACGTGAATTCACCATCATCTGGGGAAATGTCCGAGTTCTTTGTAACTGCACCATTCATTTCTGGAGAGAGTTCCTGCCTTCTGCCCTCTGGCGCTTGCATCTCCAGGGCACCCCCCCATCCCACTGCCAAACAGCTACCTCCTCCCCTCCATGCTGCTCCCCACTGCTGGTGTCACTCCCCTCCTATCCACTGTGTCCTGGAGCCCTATCCTGGATCCCTTCAACCTGGGCCACAGGCTTGCTTTCACTGAACTCCACACAGGCCGTGATATGTAGGTGATTCATCTTGCATGAATGTTATGTTTATTCTAAGCTTATATCTTTCCATAATTCTTCCATTACGAGGATTTGTATGGGACTGAAGCACACCCGGCCATCCCCGACAAACCAGATGGCATATGAGGAATCTGATCATCTACCACTCATTTGGAGATTTGGCCTGAGGACAGTAATGATCCTGGGGGTGGGTGAGCTGTCCAGGACACAAGGTGGGAGGGAGGTGGGATGGCACTTATCACGTGGTGATGACTTGGTGGCTGCAAATCAAGGAGGCCACAGGTGATCTTCCCTCTCTGAATTGGTGAGCAGGGAGAGAACCTGTGGGCTGTGGGACAGACTCAGCATGTTTTAGTTCTTCCATGACTTTCTTTGATGTCCCTTTAATTCTCTTTAGAGCTTGTTTCAATGAACATTTTTTTTTTTTTTTTTTTTGCTTCTGTGGCTAAAAGACATGATGTGAACAATTTGAAGGAGGAAACGTTTATTTGGGGGCTCACAATTTCAGAGGTCTCAGTCCACAGATAGCTGACTCCATTCCCTGGGACTCCAGGTGATCATGGCAGAAGAGTGTGGTGGGGGAAGCAGCCCACATGATGATCAGGAAGCAGAGAGAGAGACTCCACTCACCAGATACAAATATATACCCCAGCTGGGCACGGTGGCACACGCCTGTAATCCCAGCACTTGGGAGGCTGAGGCAGGAGGATCGCGAGTTCAAAGCCAGCCTCAGCAATGGCGAGGCACTTAGCAACTCAGTGAGACCCTGTCTCTAATAAAATACAAAAAAGGGCTGGGGATGTGGCCCAGTGGTCGAGTGCCCCTAAGTTCAATCCCTGGTACAAAAAAAAAAAAAAAAAAAAAAATATATATATATATATATACACACACACACACACACACACACACACACACACACACACACATGAAGGAGCCCTGATTAGGAAGGGCTATTGCGGCTAGCTGGAAGCCATAAGTTCCACCTGATATATATGTGACGCACCTGTAAACGCACGTGAGGCACCCGCAAAGCTAAAGGTATATAACCGGGTGAAAGCGGTCGGAGTTAGGAGAATTCATTCAGTCAGTCGTGCAGTCGCTCGGTCGGTCGGTCAGAAGAAGAGTTCAGGTCGGAGAAGAAAAGAATCAGAGCGGCCAGAATGTAGGCAGAGCGGTTACAGAAGATAGAAGAAGTAATTGCTGGTCAGTCAGGCCGAGGCTCCCGAGGAAGAAGGAAGAAAGAAGAAAGAAGCTCTAAAAAATAATCTTTCTCTAATCTCTCTCTAATCTTTCTCTCTAAGCTCTTTCTAAGAAGAAGAAAAATCTTTCTTTCCCTCTCTAAGCTCTCTCTAAGAAAGTAGAAGTAAAAGTAGTAACAGCTTTACTCTGCCTCCGAGTTTTCCTCCCGCGGTGCTGTGGCTGGCCATGACAGGCAGCTTACACACATATATATATATATATATATATATATATATATATATACCCCAAAGACACGCCCCCCAGGGACCCACCTCCTCCAGACACACCCTACCTACCTTCAGTTACCACTCAGTTAATCCCTTCAGGGGATTAATTCACTGGTTGCATTAAGACTCTCGTAACCCAATCATTTCTCCTCTAAACCTTCTTGTATTGTCTCACATATAAACTTTTTGGGAGACACCTCACATCTAAACCATAACAATGCTTTTGGTAATTTTAGTTTGTTTCAAATCTGCAAAAACACAAAGAGGAGAAGGGATTTTGTTATCCCAGGAGGATGTCATTGGGTATTTTTGTCCTGGCTTGGGCCAGATCTCTGAGATGTGGTCTTGGCAGAGGGAATTAGTCTCAGGCCCACGAAAGCGTTCTGAAGGGCTGTGTCACGCAGAGAATGTCAGGGTCAGTAAGCTAACGACCTTCCTGTGTCAGGGACATGTGGAGCCAGGAAATTAGGGGAGATTTAGTTCTGTTCATGTCTTGATTTTTTTCTGCAATTCTAAACGCTGGAGTGGCTGTTTCGCAGAATAAAAGTCTTGTAGGTCTTGGAGAATTAGAGCATGACAGTGTATTTGCACCATTTTGTTTGAGGTTTTATGAATTCTCAAAACATCAGAGAGATTTCTATGCAAAATCTCCACTTCATGACAGGGACACATTCTGAAAAAATGTCTTGTTAGGTAGGCGGTTTTGTCCCTGTGGGAATATTACTGAGTTACCTCCACAAACCGGGATACTGCAGCCTATTGTACACCTTGGCTGTATGTTACAGCCAATGGCTCCTAGGCTTCAACCCTGCACAGAGTCTCACTGTACCAAACACCTTGGACAACTAAAAGCTGTAGTAAAAATACTAGGCAATAGAGCCGGGCGCGGTGGTGCACACCTGTAATCCCAGCACTTTGGGAGGCTGAGGCAGGAGGATCGCGAGTTCAAAGCCAGCCTCAGCAATGGCGAGGCACTTAGCAACTCAGTGAGACCCTGTCTCTAAATAAAATACAAAAAAGGGCTGGGGATGTGACCCAGTGGTCGACTGCCCCTGAGTTCAATCCCCAGTACCCCCCCCACACGCACACAAAAATACTAGGCAATAGGAATTTTTCAGTGCCACTATAATAATCTTGTGGAATCTCGGTCACATGTGCCATCTGTCATTGACCAGAGTGTCATTATGTGGCACATGGTGGTACACAAAGAACCCCCAAAGGCTCTGCTGCTTGACCTTCATTTGGTCATTTGGGAGGATCTATTCATTCTTCTCCCACAGGTGGGTAATTAAGGAACGAATATAATTGTCTGAGAACTAAGAGAGGCTGTATAAGGAGTCGGGGAATCTGTCCCTTAAGCCCTGTTCATCCACTAAAAGCCTGTGTGACCTAGGATGCTTAACTTGGCTCTGGGTTTCCTGAAGTTTAAAAGCCTTTTTTTTTTTTTTTTTTCTTTTTTCTTTCCTTACCTCTTTCTTTAGCTGTCAGAAGAATAAGGGAACGTTTACATTAAATATGGTGAGTTTCTCCAGGGAGAAGGTGTTTTAAGAATGTCAAAGGACTGTGAGATTTTAGGCATTATAAAAATGCACTGGAAAAGACAAGGAACATGTCTCCAGAAACCACCAGGAACTGAGCATTTAAAGAGAAATAAGCCGGTATGGTGGCTCATGCCTGTAATCCCAGCAGCTTGGGAAGCAGAGGCAGCAGGAGTGCAAATTCAAAGCCAGCCTCAGCAAAAGTGAGGTGCTAAAAAAACTCAGTGATACCCTGTTTCTAAATAAAATACAAAATAGTGCTGGCAATTTGACTCAGTGGTCAGGTGCCCCCGAGTAGTTCAATCCCCAGTGCCAATAAAGAAATACATAAAAATTAAAAAGAAATAAAAGGGAGCCGGGCACAGTGGCGCTCGCCTGTAATCCCAGCACTTTGGGAGGCTGAGGCAGGAGGATCGCGAGTTCAAAGCCAGCCTCAGCAATGGCGAGGCACTTAGTAACTCAGTGAGACCCTGTCTCTAAATAAAATACAAAAAAGGGCTGGGGATGTGATCCAGTGGTCGAGTGCCCCTGAGTTCAATCCCCAGTACCAAAAAAAAAAAAAAAAAAGAAAAGAAATAAAAGGGGCTAGGGTAGTAGCTCAGTGGTAGAACACTTGCCTCACATGTGTGAGGCACTGGGTTCGATTCTCAGCACCACATAAAAAATGAATAAAATAAAGGTATTTTTTACAATTAAAAATATTTTAAAAATAAATAAAAATGTTTTATATTACAAGTAGGAATCTGAGTATTGGGCAGTCAGAAAAAAAAAAGGGGGGGGATGCGGAGAAAGGGAGAAAACAGAAAAAAGTCCACAAAACTGTGTGCTTTGTCACTTAAATCTCTCTTCACTGCCATCCCCCAAATGCCACTCTGCTTTTTCCAAGTTTGGTTGGAAGTGTCAGATGCCCAGGCTGCCATTATGGAGTACCACGAGCTTGATGAGTTGAAACAATGGAAGTTTACTTTCTCTCAATTCTGGAGCTGCAAAGCCTGAAATTAAGGTGTGGGCAGGGCTGGTTCCTTCTGGAGACTTCACGGGATTATCAGGTCCCTGCTCCTCTCCTGGCTGCTGTGGCTGTCGGCATCCCTTGGTTTGCTTGGCTTGAAGATGCATCACCCCAATCTCTGCCTCAGTCAGTCCACGGCATCTCTCTGTCCGTATTTCGTCTCCTTACATTGACAGTCGTCACACTGGGGTCAGGCCTACCTAAGGACCTCCTCTTAACTTGATTGCATCTGCAAAGAGAGTCTTCAAATAAGGTCACTTTCACGTATAAGGGGTGGTACTTAGGATTTCAACACATTTTGGAGTGTTGTTCAATCTACATAACTGACCAAGTGAAAGGGAATCTTCAGGCCCAATGACCCAGGCTCTGGCAACTTCTTAATGTGGATAAGGCCAGGAAGCCTTAACAGCCAGGCCAGGAAGCTCAGGCGGGGAGCAGGGGCTGGAGGGGCCTGGCTTGGGTGGTGAGTGCCTTGACTGTGCCTTTGTTGGAGTTTTCTTCCTGGGTCCCATCGTTCCTTCTCCGAGCCTTTGGGTGTTCTTCAACTCTCAGTCCAAGAAATTTATTTTTCATTTAATGAATAAATCAAATGCCTTTAAGAATGATTAATTTAAAAATACATAAATAAGTAAGTAAGTAAATAAATAAATAAATAAAACCCAGCTGCTTTTAAGCTGGAGTGGAACCATGTTTATGGCCTTTTGTGCTCACCCTTGGTCTTCCTCCCCTCCATCAACAGGAGGGTGCCACCTGACCTTCTCCCATGAGGTTGTGCCCTTGCTCAGCTGTGACACCCAGTGCATTATGAAATTAAATGTCTGCCACTCTTCAATCTTGCTTAAACCTTGCATAAGTCATCCAAAGTTCCTTGTTTATGGATATCAGCAGGGGTGACGGGGTAAGGGAGAAGAGGGGTAAGAAAGGAGGTTGTTTTCAGCTGAGCAAAGTTTGACATTTGCAAGACCCGCATGTTATCTCTGGCCTGACCGTTCTGTTAACATTCCTGCGCTGGTTCAGGTTTCCTGAGCGCACATGCATTGACCTTAGTTTGGGGCCAAATTTTGAATGCTGGAGTCAGCTGCTTTTTAGCCATCACTGCCAGAAAAAAAAAAATTTTTTTTTTTTTTCTCAGCAAAAAGCGCCTTGTGCAATTTTCATCTAATCATATCTGGAAAATGGTGTCCTTTTGCAGTGCAAAAACAGTTCACTTCTGACAATATTTATAAAACGACCTGAGTTTATGCAGATTCATGGTTTTGAGGATCTTCTTGTGTGCCTTGACTGCAGTGCCCCCTCGTGGACACTTTTGTGCCACACGTGGTTCTCAGGGTTGATCAGTTTTCACAGAAATGTCAAGAACGCATCTTTCCCCCCCAATGTCTTTATTCATTTATTTTTATGTGGTGCTGAGGATCGAACCCAGTGCCTCACATGTGTGAGGCGAGTGCTCTACCACTGAGCTACAGCCCCAGCCCCAAGAATGAATCTTAATGAACACATGAAAGGTTGTTGTTCTTCTACAGTGGGTCCCTATTTTGTTTCTTGCCCCAGCCCCCAAATTGTGTAAATGTATAATTCTCTAATTGTTCACAGGAGATTTTCTACATATTTCCTCTCCCTCCACTCAGGAGATTGGAGAGAAGGGAGATGTGATAAAATGGGCAGGTGAGTATATAACCATTAGGGCTTTTGACCTGTATTGGGATACATAATGTCTGTCTGTCGGTCTGTCTCTCTCTCTCTAACCTATCTCCAGAAAACTAAAATTTTTTCTCAGCAAAAAGCGCCTTGTGCAATTTTCATCTAATCATATCTGGAAAATGGTGTCCTTTTGCAGTGCAAAAACAGTTCACTTCTGACAATATTTATAAAACGACCTGAGTTTATGCAGATTCATGGTTTTGAGGATCTTCTTGTGTGCCTTGACTGCAGTGCCCCCTCGTGGACACTTTTGTGCCACACGTGGTTCTCAGGGTTGATCAGTTTTCACAGAAATGTCAAGAACGCATCTTTTCCCCCCAATGTCTTTATTCATTGATTTTTATGTGGTGCTGAGGATCGAACCCAGTGCCTCACATGTGTGAGGCGAGTGCTCTACCACTGAGCTACAGCCCCAGCCCCAAGAATGAATCTTAACGAACACATGAAAGGTTGTTGTTCTTCTACAGTGGGTCCCTATTTTGTTTCTTGCCCAGCC
This sequence comes from Tamias sibiricus, assembly GCA_025594165.1. Classification (NCBI taxonomy): domain Eukaryota; kingdom Metazoa; phylum Chordata; class Mammalia; order Rodentia; family Sciuridae; genus Tamias; species Tamias sibiricus. The sequence continues at coordinate 157,634,025 of CM046662.1, read as the reverse complement.
CCCAAATTGTGTAAATGTATAATTCTCTAATTGTTCACAGGAGATTTTCTACATATTTCCTCTCCCTCCACTCAGGAGATTGGAGAGAAGGGAGATGTGATAAAATGGGCAGGTGAGTATATAACCATTAGGGCTTTTGACCTGTATTGGGATACATAATGTCTGTCTGTCGGTCTGTCTCTCTCTCTCTAACCTATCTCCAGAAAACTAAAATGCTAAAAATATTACTTTAGTGAAGATTTAAATCTAAAATCATCATGATTAAAAAATTTTTAGCTGGGCGCAGTGGTGCATGGCTATAATCCCAGCGGCTCAGGAGGCTAAGGCAGGAGGATTGGGAGTTCAAAGGTAGCCTGTGCCATTTAGAGAGGCCCTAAGCAACTCAGGGAGACCCTGTCTCTTAATAAGATACGAAAAAGGGCTGCAGATGTGGCTCAGTGGTTGAGTGCCCCTGGGTTCAATCCCTAGTACCAAAAAAAAAAAGAAAGAAAGAAAAAAAGAAAAAGAAAAAGAAAAAGAAATGCAGCATAAGGATATGAATTCATTCAAGTGGGTGGGGGAGGGAATAGCAGGCGACCAGGTAGAGGCCACTTCCTTACTGGTTTGCATAATGGTGCCCTGCCTGTAGCTTCATTCGAACTAAGGCCCGGCTTTCCATCTGTCCTGAATGTTGGTATTTGAGTGGAGGTGAGGGTCCTGGCCTCACTGCATCCTGCTGCAGCTTCCTGGAATGCATAGGGCAGCAATGCCCAGGGATTTGAGCAGGGACTGTCTTACGTGGAAAACCGCTTTGGAGGGTTCAAGGTTTCTCCAGAGTCATTGTAAAGCTATCACAGGGACTCCCAGACTTGGAGATTTTACAAGCAACCTAAAAAGATTAAAAGATTAAAGTAAGAGAGCTACTTCAAAACATTTTCCCCAAGGAATGGCATTGAAATCTATGAACTAATAATTGAACAGCTGCAATTATCTATCCCCATCAGTTCATAAAGAAAGAACAATTTCCTATAAAAGATAAGATATACTTTCAGAAGAAAGGACACTTATCAGGAAAATATGTGTCTTGTATCTATATTATATATTTGTGTTTTATATATATGTATATGGACATTATATATGTGTGTGTGTGTGTGTGTGTGTGTGTGTGTGTATACATATGGGCAAAGATTTGCATGTGTGTGTATGTATGCATACACCCACAATTTGTCCTTGCTGTTCTTTCATTTCTCCATAACAGGGTAGAGTTTGTCCTGAACTAGCAGGCATTTGGGGACAGGCATGAGAACTCTGCCTTTGACATTTCACATTCCGTGGCGTGATCTGGTATCTCTGTGATATTAGAGCTCAGGGCTGTGTGGTGTGTAAAGAGATGGTCCATGAGAGACATTTTGCCCCTTTGATCACAGAGCTGGTTCCCTGCTGGCCTGGTTGATTGTGGTGAACACATGGGAAGGCCAGACCTCAGAGACCCTTGGGAAAGGCAGGACCTTCAGGGATCTGCTTGGTGAATCCTCTGGGTAAACCCAGAACATCATGTGAATCTTTTTTTTTTTTTTTTTTTAATATTTTATTTATTTGCTTTAGTTGTACACAATGTGTTTATTTGTACGTGGTGCTGAGTATCGAACCCGGGCCGCGCACGTGCTAGGCGAGCGCTCTACCACTTGAGCCACAATCCCAGCCCCTATCATGTGAATCTTTCCAGGCAGATGGGAACGCGCGCTCACATTCAGAGGAAGGATTCCACAGCCTCTCTGAACACTGCATTCCGACACAGGAATGCTGGTTCTCAGAAAGGGAACTTACAGACCTTAGAATCAATGATCTAGGGCCGGAAATGGCCTAAAAACCACGTGGTTCAATTACAGTTGCCAATTAGCTTCAAAGAGGCAAAGGATAACCAGGGGTCCACTAGATTGGTGTGGACCTACTCTGTATGAGCCACAGAGCCCAACACTGAAGTCCTGAGCGGTCTCAGGCTGCAGCTCAGATGGTGGTAATGGGCTGGGGTTTCCTGATGCATTGAGTTACACCCAAGGCCCCCACCTCCTGAGATACTGCAATGCATGACGTCACACCTAACATCAGCACTCAGAGAGCCAACACTGATGTATTAGCAGCCCGCCTCTATCTTGAGCTGGATGAAAGAGTCTTTCCTTTCTTGAGAGCCTCTGCCTGCTGAGCTTGAGCCCATCAACTCATGTTCCAAGCTTTCTCTTATTGGTGATCAAATATTTTCCCCTTTGGTTTTCAAGGCCTTCATTTTACAAATATTTAAGTGATTTTTTTTTTTCCTAAATTGAATTCTCTTTTCGCATGTGTTGTTCCAAACAGGCCACAATATTTGAATGAACAGTTACCTGATTTATGCATCCTTCTGTGCCTCTTAAGAGCCTGAAGACTGCATCTTCTATCCTATACAAATGTATTTGCTGTCTTTCAGTTTACTTTGTTCTGGCTTCTTAACCTTTGGGTTAGTTGTATATTTTGACTGTTTAACTCAGTTGGCTGGCTTTGGATAATGTCTCTGAAGTGGGCTGAATGATGCCTCGTCCCCCCAAAATATACATCCACATCCCAGTCTCTGGAACATGCAAACACTGCCTTATTTGCATATTTAATTAAGTTAAAGATCTTGAAATGGGGAATTACTCTGATTATTGTGTGGGCCCCAAATCCAAAAACAAACATCCTCGTAAAAGACACATATGACACCTAAGAGAGACACAAAGAGAAAGTGATGTGATGACCAAGGCAGGTGTTGCAGCCACAGCCAGGAATGGTGGCAGGTGCCAGGAGTGGATAAGAGGCAAGGAAGGATGTTGCGTCTGGACTCCAGAATCTGGAGAGAGAAAATGAGTTTGTGGTTATTTGTTATAGTAACTGCAGAAACAAATGTCTCTAATCTTCCAAATCTATGTTCAACCACATTTCTATTAGGTGCTTGTCAGTCATTGTCCCTTTATTTAATATTATTCCCCAAGTGACAACTTCTCACCCCATCTGTTGGGTCACTGACCTCGGTTCTTTTGTGTATTCATTCACCTCATTACATTGTATCTGTCCATTTGTGGGTTGTGTCTAGGATTGGAGACTTGTGTCTTTACCAGTGAACAGAAACTAATCTTGTTACTTTCCAACTCACATATTTTGGAGGAAAACTTATAGAATGGAACAGTTTGATATTTCAAAAGGAAATATGAGTCTTGTGAAGGTGTTTTTGAGCAACTTCAGGAATCCTTAGTGTCGGATGGACTTGAAGAGGGACAGTTGGTCGTGGGCAAATTATTTTTCTTCTCTTGACGTGGATTTCCACATCTATGAAACGGGGATAAAAACTGAATCAACTCATAGGGTTTTTGGTGAGGATTAAGTGGGGAGATATTGGGTATTTCCTAGAACAATGCCTGGGATATGATGAACACCTTAGAACTCTCAACTATCATTTATGTGTTTATGCCTTAAGCATCTAATTAATGTGAAACTCCAAAAAATGGGAAGACGGATCTTTTGTAACTTTTCATTATTTCCTTGGTCTCAAAGCATCCAGCAGTGCTCCTAGGTGTATACCCTGAGTGATTCTGAAAATAGGATTTTAAGCAGAATTATGTAAATACTCCCCTAGGAATGAGCAAAGAATGACACACTCATAAAGCTCATATTCATTGTTGGGCTTTATGCCATTGATAATTGTATTTAGCAGGAAGTAAATGACAAATTACCCTTCCTTATTAAATCAGCTGTCTATCCCCTTCCTTGATCACTTGCAGCGATTCTCAAATTTGTTCCATCATTTCAATTCAAAGCCTAATTGATTAATCTCCTTAAGCTCACTGCACTGTTGTCAATATTCACGGACCTCATCCTATCTGACTAAGTCTTTTCCCTCCAGCGGTATTTTGAACACAGCATTTTTCAGTCCTCAAATCTTGGGAAATTCCCGAGGCATCTTTGGATTCTACATACAGTCCATGAAATACAAATTAACATGCCCTTTCCAAATACATAAAAATGGTTATGTTAATAAAGCACACAATAGAAATTTTTTTAAAAAAGAGTTTAAGCAGAAATAGGAAGCATTTTCAAGTGTCTTGCTAGCCCTGACACTTGGCCCTGTTATCAGCTGTCATCTAAGGCACACTTTACACCTAGAGTGAGGCTCCTGTGTAGAAACAGTGAATGCAAACCCTCATTGCAACGCATTTTGCTGCAATTAAAAAGATTTTTTTTTTAAACCCAGTTCATTGCATTTATCTTGTGCTGGGGTGTGGATGACTCTGCTGCCTCCTTACAGCTCACATGTTCTTGCTTTTCAGGCGCTCTGGTGAACCCACCATTCCTTCCAGATCTCTTTTTAGGCTACTTGTCCATCTTTTGAGGATAATTTAAGCCCAAACATGATGATACATGGGAAGTGAAGTCAAGCTGTTCACACCACCTTGGGGTTATCCTTGGCCATCTAACCAGGCTGGGTGAAGACATGGTGTCAATCTCCATATTTCATGTTGGGAATATGTTCTTGTTGCTGCCCATTGGGGCATCTTGAGGGTGGACATGCATCTCTTGGGGACCACTGTCTATAGATGAAATCCCAACTTTAATCCTCACTACCAAGACCCTCGGGAGCCTGACTCCATTGGCCTTGGTGGGTTGGCTCCTACAGGACCCAAAGTGGACATAGTGCTGGGCTTCAGTCTATACGGATTGCTCCCTGTCCCCTGACTCCCTAAACACGTCTCCTTTTACTTTCACGGAATTCCTTGACCTCCTCATGCTCAAGTAGACAACTCTGCCTTGCTAAGAAAGCGCACGTCGGGTCTCAACTCTCCCCAGAGTCTTCCTGTGTGACCTCAAGCCAGCAGTGAGGGCTCCTCTGACTCTGGACATGTTCTTTTGGCAATTAATCAAACTGGTGAGTTTTCATCTGTTATTGTCTTTTTAATTGTTATTGAAACTCTCATTATTCCTACTCTCTTTTTACATGCTTTTGTCTTCCCAATTAGATTGATAATTTCTTTTTTTTTTTTTTTTTTTTTTTTTTTTTTGTACCAGGGATTGAACTCAGGGGCACTCGTCTACTGAGCCACATCCCCAGCCCTTTTTTGTATTTTATTTAGAGACAGGGTCTCACTGAGTTGCTAAGTGCCTTGCCATTGCTGAGGCTGGCTTTGAACTCGCGATCCTCCTGCCTCAGCCTCCCAAAGTGCTGGGATTACAGGCGTGTGCCACCGCGCCCGGCAAGATTGGTAATTTCTTAATGATACGCTTGTGTCTTATTTTTTTAAAGTTAAAGTTAAAAGGTACTAAAGGAAAACAACAACAAAGAAGAAAAAACACAAAAAGAAAAAATATTAAAAAGAAAAAAGTAAAACAAAACAAAGTTACCGTGTGTACATTATTTAAAATGTTATCAGTACAAAAAGCTTATTATGAAAAACACCATTCCCCTAGCCTTCCCTTTACATCTTCCTTTTCTCCTTCCTTAGGGGGGTTTCCTTTCAATTTTTGGTTGGTTCTCCAGTTAAGTTCCTTGATATTTTAGTCCGGCTCTTTCTGTAGTTCTTGAATTGTCACCTGGGGACATTTTCTATGGAGTTTCTGTTAAGGGATTCAGGACAGGGGTTCCCATAGCTCCCCCTTCCCTCTTCTCTCTGCCCTTGCCATGCATTTCTCCAGCGCACTGTCATTTGTTGTTAGTAGTCAGTATTTGCATCGCCTGACTCTGTACCCATGGTCCTTCACATAGGGTACATGAGCTCATTTTCTTCACAACTTTTCATTTTTCCTGAAGTAGCTGCATGTTCTAATTTGTTCTGCTACATCTGAAGCTATCATTACTTCTTCTTTCCAAATCTGTCAGTGTTACTCTCCAAATTTTCAAAGCATTATGTAACCCCCCCCCGTTTTTTTTTTTTTTCTTTTCAGTTTTTGCTGGGTGCTACGGTTTACATCTGAAACGTCCTCCCCAAAGGCCCAAGTATTGAAGGCTCAGTTGTCAGCCTGCGATGCTACTACAGGAGGTGTTGAACCTTTAGGAGGTGAGGCCAAGTGGGAGGAAGTGAGGTTGCTAGTGGTATGCCCTTAGAGGGAATATAAGGACCCTGCCCCCTTCCTCTCTTTCTTTCAGTTCCAGACCACCATGAGATGAACAATTTTCTCTATCACACACTCCCACCATGACGTACTGTGCTGCCACAGTCCAAAACAATAGTGCCAGTGACAATGGACCAAAGCCTTTGAAACTTTGAGCCAACGGGGGCTGGGGTTGTGGCTCAGAGGTAGAGAGCCTTCCTAGTATGTGTGAAGCACTGGGTTTGGTTCTCAGCACCACATAAAAATAAATAAATAAAATGAATGTTTACCAACAACTAAAAAAAATAATAATAATAATAATAAAAAAAACCTGAAGCCGGGCGCGGTGGCGCACGCCTGTAATCCCAGCACTTTGGGAGGCTGAGGCAGGAGGATCGCGAGTTCAAAGCCAGCCTCAGCAATGGCGAGGCACTTAGCAACTCAGTGAGACCCTGTCTCTAATAAAATACAAAAAATGGGCTGGGGATGTGGCCCAGCGGTCTAGTGCCGCTGAGTTCAATCCCCGGTACCAAAAAAAAAAAAAAAAAAAAAAAAAAAACCTGAGACAGTCAACTTAATTTTGGCTCAAAGTTTCTTTCTTTCTTTTTTTTAATATTTATTTATTTTTAGTTATAGGTGGACCACAATATCTTTATTTTATATTTATGTGGTGCTGAGAATCAAACCCAGTGCCTCACACATGCTAGGCAAGCGCTCTACCACTGAGCCACAACCCCAGCCCTCTCTCAGGAATTTTGTCACAGCAATGGAAAGCTAACCCACTGCGAGAGCTTCTTCTGTCTCATGGGCCAGGTTCACCTGACCTGCTCAGTCCATGTCTTCTGCACCGGCTGTGCTGATGTTGTCCTGAGACTCCCCTTTGGTACTCCCCTGTGTTGGGTGCCTCCCTCCTCTTTGGACTCCATGTCTCCTTCTTGACTTTGACTTTCATAATAGTTCTTAAAAGAAATCCGAAAGTATCTGTCCTCCTTGTTGTTTTGATGGATAGCTTGTGTGCAATACAAGACTGAGAACAATTTCCCCCTGGAATTTTAAATTCTTCTTACCTTTAGTTTTGCCATTCTGATTTCTGACTCCATTCCCTTGTTTCCTCCCTGGACACCTGTGCCATCTTCTCTGTCTACGGGTTTGACATTTCACTATGGTGTGATCTTTTTGTTCATTGTGTTTGGCAATGTGACCCTCAATTCTGGGGAACATTGTCTATATTCTCTTTGGCAATTTCTTCTCTTCTGTTCTTTTTCTGGAATTTCAGAAATGTTGGACTTCTTATTTTGGGACTTTATCTTTCTATTTTTTTTACTCCTGATTTCTACTTCTTGATATTTTTGTTCTGCTTTCTAGGTTTTTCTCTATATTATGTTCTAATCTTCTATTGAAATGTATATGTTGATTAATATGTATGTTTTTTTAAAATAAAATTTTCCATTTATAACTTTACTTCTTTCTTTCTTTTTTTTTTTTTTTTTTTCTTTTCTTTTGTGTGGTGCTGGGGATTGAACCTAGGACCTTGTGCATGCGAGGCAAGCACTCTACCAACTGAGCTATATTCCCAGCCCAATTAATATATTTTTAATTCCCCCCAAATCTCTCTTTCTCTCGGATGCCTGCTTTGTATCTTCCTGTTTTGATTTTGTGACTGCGCTCTCCCTCCCCAGCAGCTCTGAGGGTGTTGATATTATGTGCTCATCTCTGGTTCCTGCATCATTTCCTCTGGGTTCCTTCCCACCAGTCTCCTCTAGCTCATGCTACAAGTTTTCTTAAATACCTGGCGATGCATGGGTCTCCTTTTATAATTAAGGCTAAAGTACTTAAGAACACTTTTCAAACTCTGTGTGGCAGAGCTAGTGGGCAAGTAAGGGCCCAACACGTTTTGTCTCGGGACAGTTAGGAAATGGACCTCCAGCCTCCCATTGGCAGTATTTTCCTGGCTACAACCTTCCAGGATCAGGTTGTGGGAAATGGAATGGGCACTGTGCCAACTTCAGTTAATTCCCCTGGTTTGGGATCTGTGCCTCACCCCCTCTCCCCTGTGACTTCTCTTAGAGTCAGTTTCTCTGGACACATTTCCAGTCAAGAGTGGTAACCATGGAGCTCAGAGGTAGTTGAGAGGGAGCGTCGGCCATCTTTGGGTGTTTCCTGCTTCTGAGTCTTGAACCTCGGAAAGCAGCTCTCAGGTGAACTGGCTTTCAAACCCTCGTGTGGAAGAAGGGCAGTGTGAAAACATTTCTTCTTTTCTTTCCATCAAAGGGGCAAATCAATGAGTAGTGCTGTGAATTTTCCAACTGGGTAGAGTTCATGATGCTTGATTTGGGTTGAAAAAATTAGTGGAAACTGCAGGTTGGAATCTGTATCACTCGGGAATTTTCTTGTTAGCATGTGAACATTCAAAACTGTGCTTGAGAACACTAAGTTGACACCAACTGGAAAGTGAATTTGCGTAGTTGGGCATATGAGAATAGATCTTCCGGCAGAGATATCAAGGGGACTGGAAAACAATTCTAATTTGGCACCAAGTGAGTTTTGTGTTATTACCCTGCTCCAGCACAGATAGGGGAGTGTGTATTTTCCTTTGTTAGGTGATGTGAACTCATAAGTGGAAGAAGAAAATTATTCAATGGAATGAAATTAAGAAAATTGCAATTTTAGGTTAAGCAAATTTTTCTTATTGGTAAGAAATGTATGACCTCTGAATTATAGAGGCCACAAAGGCAGAGTGGTAGAGTCAGGGAAATCAACACTAATTGTGCAATAAATAATCTTGGGCAAATGCATCCCACAGATGGCACTTAATCATCCGTGTTTTTTATTGCTTTTCATGCAGAGGATGTCTTAGCCTCTTTATTGCATCCTAAATCTCATTTTAAAATGCTAAACAATGCCAACACCTTTTAAAGGAAGTTAGATTATACGTAAATGTGTTTTTATCATGATCATGGCAGGTGAAATGAATGAATGAATAATGACCAGGGATACTAACAATTTAACATATACCTGCTTCTTAACCACACGTGGAGCTAAGTACTTTACAGATATTATAGCTCACAGCCACCAGTAAATGTATTGTATGGGTTGACTTAGACTAAGTTATGCTGCATAAAAAAATAGCCCCAGACCACAGAGTGTATAACAATTCACATTTTTCATCCATACCACGTATGCCATGGGGCTGTATCAATGGCTACCTCAAAAGTGGGGCCATTCTGAGGGGTAAGGGAAAGGTAAATGGTGAACCATATGCTTGTTCTGGCACTTTTCCTCAGAAGGGACACAGGTGACATTTTTTCTAGATTCTATGGCCAAGGCAAGTCACAAGGTCACTCCTGACTTCAGTGTAGTGGAGAGGTTTTATCCTATTATGTGGAGGGACATCTCAAATCACCCAGCCATGTCTGATATCAGTGGGTAGAAAAGGGCAATCCTCCTCCAGGGAGAGGCAGTGTTATGGTTCAGATGATGTCCCCCAAAGGCCCATGTGTTAAAGAACTGGTCCCTCGAGTGGTGCTATTGGGAGAGATTGGAACCTTTCAGAGGAAGTCCACAGGTCATTGGAGGCTTCCCTTCAAAGGGGACTGTAGGTCTCTTCTCTCTTTTTTTGCTTCCTGGCTAGGAGGTGAGTGGCTTTGCTCCATTAAACGCCATGAGTTCCTGCCATGTGTTTGAGCCTCTTACCCCAGGCCCAAAGCAATGGGGCCTATGGATCACAGACTGGAACATCCCAAAGTGTGAGCCAAAATAACCCTTTTCTCTTTGTAAGCTGATTACCACAGGGGTTTGTTAAAATGATGGAAAGCTGACTAACAAGGCAGCCAATATTTTGAATAATATAATTAACCACAGACAACTGATTTTATTATTTCCATTTTGCTGGTGGGTAAAATAAGCAAGGTGAGGGTGCCATCCAAGTCTTAAACTCTATGAAGCAAGCAATTGATTTGAATACCTAAAAGACCGCACATATTTTATCCAGTTAAAATGTAAGCAAAGAAAGCAAACCAAAACAACAAAAATGCAGAGGGGAGGAGGTAATCATGCAGAAATGCTAGAATCAAGACCTATGTCACTTTTTTGAAAGAGAAAAAAGTTTCATTTCTATTATTCTAAGGTGGTTGGGAAAGAAAAATAAAACATTAAGATATTATCTATGAGGAATAACACAGAGAGATTCAAAACGGCCTTTGAAAAAGGGCCAATCTAATCTCTTTTTATCTTTTTAATTTTTTTTATTTTGATGGTGCTGGGAATTGAACCCAGGGCCTCATGTATGCTAGTGCTGTATCACTGAGCTACACCCCCAACCCTGGTCTCCTCCTCCTCCTCCTTCTCCTCCTCCTTGTTCTTTTTCTTTCTTAATATTTTTAACATGTATTTTTAGTTGTAGATGGATACAATACCTTTGTTTTATTTATTTATGTGGTGCCTCACAGGAGCTCTACCACTGGTCCACAACTGTTATTTGTTGCTTATAATACTTACAACAACTTATAATACTTATAAGTATTAGAAATGAACTTTCCACTCTCAAATTTAAACAAAGGATTTAGATGCCTATAGGCTATAAGTAATCTGCCAAGCCCCAGTCAGTTCAAACCCAGTGCCTCACATGTGCTAGGCAAGTGCTCTACCTCTGAGCCACAACCCCAGGCCCCCTGATCTTTATACAAATGAAATTCAGGTGCAAAACCTGTATTTCAGATATGTTAGGTAGTCTCAGAGAGGATCCTGTTTCACTTGGAGAATCTTGTGTTTTACATTCATGTGACTTTGAGATTATCCAAATGTGAGATATACTGAGAGGAAGTAAATATTGTTATTTTAAGGGGAAATCGTAGGAGGAAATAATTTTACATCGTCAGAAACTCTTGTGTACTTAGCCAATTTTTGTATTTTATTTCCTTTCTTGTGGTTGCAAAAAGTCCTGTCTGTCAGCAAATGAATGCATGCACTCCCTAAGGTTTTAGTTTATTTTTCATTTTGTTAAAATGTTCAGGAAAAAGTCTACACTTCTCTGGGCTTGGTATTTATTATTGCCCTGTAAAAATTAGTCGAACAGATGACAATGTGATTTGTTGAGTGAGGCTGCCACCTTGTGGTTATTTTAAAAATCACACTGGCAAGAGTTCTGCAATACTTTTCCTTTAATAAATATTTACTGGGCGTCTAATATGTTATCAATCCTGTTGTAGGCACTGAGCTTATCATCATGATCAAAACTGACAACAGCTTGTGTATATACATTAATATTTGAAAACGTGTCCACTTCATCAACCTGTCAACCTAGTTTTGACTGACACCTGTGCCTGCCTTCCCTAGAATTCTTCCTGCTATAGGTGGGTGAGCGGTCTCTGCTCCAGTAAAGGCAGGTGCTTCCCTTTACTACTGTCTGGCTTTCTCAAGTATTTTGCATCTGTAATTGTTCCTCCCTTTTCATCAGCTCCCTGCTCTTCCCATTCCCCATTAACATATACACATGCCTTAATAACTTTCATTAAAAAAAAAAAAATCTTTGTCTAATCCTAAATTTTGTCTGTCTGGGTAATGCTGCATTTCTTAGTCACAGTAAAATGTCTCGAAGATTTTGTCTGTGTTCAATGTATCTGTTTCTGCTCTGCTAGCCCTAATCCACGGTCTCTGCTATCTCCACTCCCCTGGGACCTGTCCTGCCCAGGTGACACATCGCCTCCAAGCACAGAAGGTCTCTGTCCATCTTTATCTCACTCTGGCTCTCAGTAATAAACTATGCCTTTGCCCCTCCCAACAAATCTCGGGGGCCTGAAAGTGCTGTTTCTTTGCCTTCCGTATTTCAAGGCTGGTTCTCATGATGAAGCTCCCAGCTCCTTGTGTGAGAGGCCTTCCCTGACCGTCCATCACAAGCTGGCTCCTCATTCCTGGCCCACCATTCCTCGGAGAGAAGTTACTCTCTGGCAGTGACTTCCCGCATTTGCCTCACTTCTTTTGCCTTGGTTGCTAGATTCCCAGCACCCAGGAATAGTTCGTGGCATTCAGCAGGCACTTCGCAAATACACTTAGTGTGTGCGTGGTTAGAATTCACACAACAGTCCTGGCCTCCCCGACCCGCCCTGCTCGGTGGGTAATCTAGTCTTTGGGAACAGGAGCAGGAAGGGCGTGGCACTGACCGGAGACTCCGGTTGACTCTTGAACAGGTTCTTTAATCTCCATGGGCCTAGATTCCCAGTTTGTTAAATCAAGCAATTGAGCTGGTTTGGAAGCAAGAAGTACACATCAGTGTTGGGGGAAGGTGGACTTGGCCTTGGTCTCCAGGGTAGAGTATTACAAAGAATGTTTTGGCCACGGAGAGAGAGATCAACAAGGGCCACCCTGCATATGGGAGGTGGCAGGGCCTGGTTCCTGGACAGCATGGTTCCTTCTAGCTCTAAATGTCAGACAATGATTTAAAAAGACCATCTCTCAAAACATCATCAGTTCAGCTGAATTTTAGATTCAAATTAGAGAAACTTTTGAAGGCTTCTCAACATTTAGTGATAGAAAAAGAACTAACCACAGGCTCAAAATTATAAGCTGCTACCTGCAGGAACTAATCTCACGGAGCCACGCCTATTTATTTAATCAGGATTCACCTGATATCCTATGTCATGAGGGGAAATTATTCTATCATACAATTTTAAAAATAAGCTCTTCAAGCCAGGTCCTGTGGCACATGCCTGTAATCCCAGCAGCTTCAGAGGCTGAGGCAGGAGGATTGTGAGTTCAAAGCCAGTCTCAACAATTTAGTGAGGCCCTAAGCAACTTAGCGAGACACTGTCTCTAAATTAAATATAAAAAAGGGGCTGGGGCTATGGCTCAGTGGTGGAGTGCTCGTCCTGCATGTGTGAGGCCCTGGGCTGGATCCTCAGTACCACATAAATAAAATAAAGGTATTGTGTCCACCTACAACTAAAAAAAATAAAAAAAAAAAAAATTTAAAAAAGGGGGGCTAGGGATGGGATATGGTTAAGCACCCTTGGGTTTGATCCCTGGCACCCTGGTCCCCAAAAAATGGCCTTTCAGAAAAATTTCTGGCACTATGTCTAGTATTTATTATACTTTTTGTTTTATTTCCCTTAATATGTATTTTCTTTCTGTCTCTCCTGGGTGGTGGTCTTGCTTTCTCCCCCCCACCCCCGTTTTGCTTTTCCACAGGAGATAATTGTAGACGAGACTGGCAAATATTCCAAGACACATTTCAATCACTGGGATAATATGAAATTCATTAGATTAAAATAACATAAACCTCAGAAGGGCATGTGAATCCCTCCTATTGGAAATTGGGATTAAGTTCAGTGTAAGAGCCCTAATTGAGGATAGCTAAGATGGCGGTTAGCTGAGAGCCATAAATGTGTTCAAGTATTTTCACCTGATATTCATGCATTTATCTAAGAATCTTGTTATGCCCGTGAACACTGTGTGACGCACCTGTAAGCTCGCGCTGTTAGCACTTGTCCTTGTTCAGGCAACATGTATTTAACCAGGGTGAGGTTAGTTAGAGGGGGTGGTTGGAGTTGGAGAGGTTGTTGGAGCCCGAGAAAGAAGTTAGAAGAAAGAAGAATAAAAGAACTTTTTCATTTCCAGTCTGCCTCCGAGTTTTCTCCCGCTGTATTGTTGCTGCAGGCGGCAATCGCTGCAGGCGGCGACAGTTCAGATTTTCATCGCTTTATGTATCAGGCAGTCAGAAATGTTGTGAATGGATGAAAGAAGCGACAGACAGAAGGGATTTGCCACATAAGGGAATGTGAGGCATTTATCTTAGTAAAAAAAGAAAAGATAACCATTTGCAAATATAGACACGTGGACTTCTGTATACAGCATGTTAAAAAGACTAGAGAGCTCTTTTCTTTCCATTTGTTGCCCCAGAATAATTTCCTAAGGAAAATAATATGATGCATATTTTAAAAATTGAGTTTTTGAAAAGAAGTTTCAAATTCATTCTATTATAGCGATTTCAGGAGGAGGAAATTTAATAACTTAATGTGCCAACTCAGCCTTGGGGTCAAAGCTGACCTGCCATGTGCTCTTGTAAATAAAGTTTTGTGGGACCACAGCCATGCCCATTGTTTATGCACCGTCTATGGCTGCTTTCCTGCTACGGTGGTAAAGTTGGCACCAGAAATCTCATGAGCTTCAAAGATTAAAATATTCACGATAGGACCCTTTATAAAAAAATTTGCTGATTCCCATTCTAGATCATAAGCTTCATTGGGTTGTATATTTTTGAAGGCAGGGATTTTATAATTAACTTCAGTTTTTAAGGGCTCTTAAAAAATATATCAAGAAGGCAGCGGATGGCGCACGCCTTAATCCCATAGACAGGAGGATTAGTTCAAAGCCAGCCTCAATGGCGAGGCAGTGAGACCCTTTTAAAAAAAATACAAAAAAGGGCTGGGGATGTGGCCCAGTGGTCGAGTGCCCCTGAGTTAAAAAAAAATATATCAAGGGACTGGGATTGTGGCTCAGCGGTAGAGCGCTCGCCTAGCACGTGGGCGACCCGGGTTCGATCCTCAGCACCACGTACAAATAAAACGCATTGAATAAAACACATTGTGTACAACCAAAAGCAAATAAATAAAAATATTAAAAAAATATATATCAAGGTGAGCACTGTGGCACCCATCCATGATACCAGCTATAGGGGAGGTAGAGGCAGGAGGATTGCAAGTCAGAAGTCAGCCTGGGCAATGTAATGCCCAGAGAACAGACCCCCCCCCCAAAGACCACCAAGGAATCCAGAGTGTATGCAAAAACAAAGAGCCTTTATATGGGCTTAAGCTGGGACTCCCAGACCTCACCAACACAGTGAATCTGTACTGAGAGTCCTGAACCCAGGAGGCACAAGTCTTTTATGGTAATAGAAGCAAGGAGGGGGAGGGGGTTACATGATTGGCCATCTTTACAGTTAGGGTATCTTGTCTCATTGTAATTGGCCAGGGGAGCCTACGCGTGCCAAGCACATTTTAAATTGATTGGGGAATGATTTAGGGGGTCTTCATTGGTGGAGGCTGTCCTCAGAGCAAAGGAATGTGCTGATTACAAACTGGAGTCAGGCACAGAGGATTTGGGGTACGTAGGTTTAGGCACGTAGGCTTAGGCGGTGCACGCAGCTCCAACTGGCCTTGAGGGGAAGCATTTTGACTCTTATTATCTTAAAGCCAAGCATTTTACAGAAGCAAAAAGAAGCGGTTAAACTAAAAAGGGCATGGGGCTAAAAAGGGGGGTTCTACAGGCAACTCAGTGAGATCATGTTTCAAAAAGGAGAGAGAGGTGAAACTAAGTGGTAGAGCACTCACCTGGCATGTGAGGTCCTGGGTTTGTTTGATCCCCAGGACTACAAAAATATAATATTAATAATAACTTTCAGATTATCAGTTAACAGCAAGTTTTAAAAATACAGTGTCAACACAAGTTTATGCAGGGGTTGCCTTTTAAAGCTTTCAAATCAGTTGTTACTTGTGTCCTTTAGGCCACCTTATTCACTCAGCCCCTGGGGGTATGTCTGTGGTCTCCTCTTCTCTACCCTGCTGGGATCTTCAGCATCTTCCGCCCCAGAAGGAAGCTCTGCATGGGCATCAGGACCATCATCTTCCGCCTGACCTCTTCCCCAAATCCCCCAGAAGCCACTCAGGGCACTTTCCAGTCACCTCCACACGGTGGATAGGTAGCTGTGGCCCTCAGAAATCTTTGTGGCACGGGTGGCCTCTTACTTCCTCTGTGCTTCTGGCCTCTGGGGCTTGCACTCGGCAATTTGCAGGCACCTGAGCAGAGTTTAAACAGCTACAGCACAAGACATGGAGTCTCCAAGGTCAGACTCCAGGGGCAAATGAGAGAGCCGTCCTCCAGGGGGCCAAGATATAAAACCAGGGTTTTAAATGGAGAAGAAAAGGAGGAAGAAGGAGAAGGAATGAAGAAGAAGAAAGAAAAGGAATGGGTGGGAAGAAGGGAGGAGGAGGAGGAAAGCCCTTAGGTATTTATTGTTTTTCTGCTAACATAGCACTTGAGAAGTCAATTTTTGGTCTGCAGTTTATAGTTCACAACATGCAATAAGAATAATCTAGGGCAGAGGTGGTTCAAGACTTCCCTGATGTCCATCAGTCTGGGTTCCCTTGGTCGCAAAGCTCTCCTTGAGACTCCAGGGCAGAGGCAGCCTTAGGGGATAGATATGCATTTCAGAGAGACTTTGCTCCCTGGTGGAAATTCCAACACTGACCAAGGAGAGACTTCCTCCTCCTCCACCTCCTGCGTGGAGACTCTCTCCCAGCACAGAGTTTGCCCATCTGGACATTCTTTTTACCTTCTCGGAAAAATGGTTTAGTAGAATTATCATGTGATAGTTTCTGAAATTTGAGGTTGACACTGAAGCCAGACTCTGTTAGGCAGTTAGGGTAAATCAAGTCAGGTCGGACTAAGAAAGACAATTTTGGGTGAGTCCGGGGAAGTAGGAGACTTGTTGGCCTGAGGGATTGGAATGTTAATTCCTTCAGAGCCCTTCCTCCACCCTTATCAAGAACCTGCCTCAACCTTTGGCTTTGAAGTTGTTAAAGTGTCCTGGGCTGCTCCATCCTGCCCTCCCCCTTGGGCCCATCTGCTTCTCACCTTTTGGCCATCCCACCGGGCCTGGTCACTTACCCGGAAGGAGAAGAGAGCAGGAGAACAAAGGAAGCCTGGGACATAAAAAAGGCAGAACTGCCTCGCTTTTAGGGACACGGGAATACCAGCTAGGGCCCCCTGCTCCCTCCTGGGAGAAGTCTATGTTACTCCTTTTAAATAAACCCTGCTTTAGATGCTTGCCTCGGCATGCTTCTCTAATGTTCAAACTTCAACATTTTGGGGAGCAGAACTCGTCACGGGTAAATGGCGGTATCAACACAATGCAAGTCCTCGTGAGAACATTTCTGTATCTCCAGTAAAAACTTTATTTAAAAATTATCCTTTAACAAATTCATTATCCCCTTTGTAAAGGGATGTATCAGAGTTGATCCCTAGGATGACTTGTGTCTCCTGTCACTCTGGAAACATTTTCTTTTATTAGATGATGGAAGTTAAGTGGTCTATTTGTTTTGTTTTATTTCCTTGGCTGCCAGGAGGCAGGGAGCTAAATTCCTTGTGTGTGCAGAGCAAGCTACTTCAGGTTTTCCAACTATGCTCTCTATTCTCTCTGTTCAGAATAGAGACTTTGTTTTATTCTTTCCTTAATGGTGGTCCAAATGCTGTTGTTACAAAATCAGCTTTTTTTTTTTTTTTTTTTTTTTGTACTGGGGATTGAACTCAGGGGCACTTGACCACTGAGCCACATCCCCAGCCCTTTTTTTGTATTTTATTTAGAGACAGGGTCTCACTGAGTTGCTACATGCCTTGCCATTGCTGAGGCTGGCTTTGAACTCCTGATCCTTCTGCCTCAGCCTCTCAAGTGCTGGGATTACAGGCCACTGTGCCTGGCTCAAAATTAGCTGCTGCTTCTTCTTTTTTTAATATTTATTTATTTCGCTATAGTTGTACACAATGCGTTTATTTTTACGTGGTGCTGAGGATCGAACCCAGTTCAGCATGCGCTAGGCAAGTGCTTTACCACTGAGCCACAACCCCAGCCCTTCAAAATCAGCTTCTTTAGGACACATTTTTCTGAATGTGCTTTATGACTCTGTTAAAGGTTTTACATAGACTTTTGAAAAAAAAAAAAAAAAAAAAAACCCTCAGCCGGGCGCAGTGGTGCATGCCTGTAATCCTAGCACTTTGGGAGGCTGAGGCAGGAGGATCACGAGTTCAAAGCCAGCCTCAGCAATGGCGAGGCACTTAGCAACTCAGTGAAACCCTGTATCTAAATAAAATACAAAAAAGGGCTGGGGATGTGACCCAGTGGATGAGTGCCCCCGAGTTCAATTCCCGGTACCACACACACACACACACACACACAAAAAAAAAAAAAAAAAAAAAAAATTAACCCTCAGAACAACCCAAGGATGTTGGTAATATTTTATTCTCCAGATTAAAAAAAAAAAAAAAAATTAAGGCCAAGAGAGATGAAGGAATTTACTCCAACACAGGAAGCTAGAAAGCATTGGCACAGCTGGGATTCTAACCCATTATAGGTAACAACCAAGTTTGTCTGCTCAGCCATTAATGTTAGAAAACTTGCAGGATACTCGGATGCACGCTGGAACCATCGTAGAGGAAAAGGGAAGGGGTTTACTGAATTCCCAAAGAAACACGTGGGGGGATGGGGATGAACCGCGCGGACAAACGGGGGAGCCGGAGCGAGCAGGAGCCGAGCAGGAACAGAAAGCGGCAGGAACAGAGAGCGAGGTCAGTCCAGGGCTGGCTTTAAATAGAGTAGGGGTCATAAAACCCCCTTGGAGTGAGTCCTTGCCCTATAGGCTATCAGAGGTGGGGGGGGGGGGGCGGGGTTAGTGGACAGGGCATTTGCTGGTCAGGTTTTCTGGTCACACTGAGGATCTCCGGAGGTGTAGTTTTTAACAAAGCACCTGGGGAGGTGTGGCCTCCTGCCTGGGAGGCGCGGCCTCCTGCCTGGAATCCAACATTTAAGATGTGTCATCTTCCTGGTCATCTCCTAGTGGAGTACAAGAGGTACCCAGAGAACAGGTCTCTAAGGACAGATCAATTTTCCCATTGAAGGGACAGTTCAGAAACTTTCACCTGTAGAAACTCTCATGTCAACACTTTTTTTTTTGTATTTTTATTTAGAGACAGGGTCTCAAAAGACTGAGCTGACTATTAAACTAGACAAAACACTGAACCAATACAGGAAAACACTGAACCAATAAGGAAAATAAAATAAAGTCTAATATTTTTAAAAAGTTAATTAATTTAATTAGGTGTATGACAGTAGAATGCATTTTGACTCATTGTACACAATTGCCACACAACTTTCAGTCTAATCTTTTTGGTAATTAAATATATGCAACTTAAAACCATTCAGACCTATGAAAAGCTGTAAAATGTATTTGAAGAAACCAGTTCTCTCAGGTTCTTTCAGTTGCACTGAATGTCTTTAATCTTTTTTTTGTACAGGGAATTAAATCCAGAGGCACTTAACCACTGAAGCACATCCCCACCCCTTTTTATGTTTTGTTTTGAGACAGGGTCCCACTAAATTGCTTAGGGCTTAGGGCCTTGCTAAATTACTGAGGCTGCCTTTGAACTCACAATCCTTCTGCCTCAGCCTCCTGAGTCTCTGGGATTACAGGTGTGTGCTACCATGCTGGCTGCCTTTAATCTTTTTTTTTTTTTTTTAAATATTAATTTAGTTGTTGATGGACCTTTATTTTGTTTATTATATGTGGTACTGAGAATCGATCCCAGCACGTCACACATGCCAGGTAAGTGCCCCACCGCTGGCTACAACCCCAGCCCCAGCTTTAATCTTATTGGAGGGAAAAAGCTTTAGAAGCCAGAGTAGCATTAATTGATGGACCCTATCATACCTAAAAACTTAAACTGAAAGTATTTCAAAAGGTTTAAACTCTTATGGGTTTGAAGCTGTCATAGAAGTGTCAAGAGGAGTGAAAAAGGGAAAGAAAGATAATTGGCTTCCAATAGAATATAAAGTGCTTAATGGATTTAACTTTGCACTAATGCTGTGTCCCAGGTCATTCAGATATACTGAGAAAGGCATATACAAACACACACCAAGGTTACGTAGAAAATAGAATTTTGTGTGTGTGTGTGTGTGTGTGTTATGGGTCCATCGACACAAAAATAAGCTAAAAATATGAAGCATAGGCTAAAATCTTCTTGTTCCTATAATCACTACTCATTGATCAACCACCACGAAAATGAAGAAAGCCCTAACAGGGCTCCTGAGCATCTCCCCAAATCATATATTGTGGTTACTAAAGCAACAAAGGATCAGTGTCCCAAACATTCATTCAGTGTAGAATTTTATGACGTGGTTTCAGAAAGAGAGGCTGCCTTCTGCCCCACTTGTGGAAAGGCACCATCTCCCACGGAGGTCTGCGCGAACAGTCCGGGGTCACATGCTGCAAACATTTCCTATGCATTTATTTATGACTTAAATGGGACAAGACTACACATATTGCTCAGCAACTTGCTTTAGGTACCTGAGAAATTGGTTTTGACACTTTTCCTTATGTTTGACTTTTGATACCGCCGGTTGCCGGTGGCGAGTTCTGCTCCCCCAAATGTTGAAGTTTGAACATTAGAGAAGCACGCCGAGGCAAGCATACACAGCAGGGTGTATTAAAAAGGGGTAACATAGACTTCTCCTGGGGGGGAGTAGGGGGCCATTGCTGGTATCCTGGTATCCCAAGTAGCGAGGCAGATCTGCCTTTTTTTTTTTTTTTTTTTTTTTTGTGGGTACCAGGGATTGAACTCAAGGGCACTCGACCACTGGGCCACATCCCCAGCCCTTTTTTGTATTTTTTTTTTTAATTTAGAGACAGGGTCTCACTGAGTTGCTAAGTGCCTCGCCATTGCTGAGGCTGGCTTTGAACTCACGATCCTCCTGCCTCAGCCTCCCAAAGTGCTGGGATTACAGGCGCCTGGCAGGTCTGCCTATTTTATATGTCCCAGGCTTCTTTTGTTCTCCTGCTCTCTTCCCCTTATCTCTCTCCTTTCGGCATTTGTGACCAGGCCCAAATGCTCAGTGGGATGGCCAAAAGGTGAGAAGCAGATAGGCTGAAGGGGGGAGGGCAGGATGGAGCAGCCCAAGAAACATTAATTAACAAATGTATAGCTCCCTGTAGGGAGGGGCAGTTCCTGGGACAGGTTACCTTGGCAACAGGTTGGGGCAGAGGCAGGCTTTTGATAAGGGTGGAGGAAGGGCTCTGAAGGAATTAACATTCCAATCCCTCAGGGGACAGTCTCCAACTTCCCAGGACTCACTCAAAATTGGCTTTCTTGATCCAACCTGACCTGGATTTACCTATCTATACTGACTGCCCATCTAATTCTGGCTTCACTTTGATACAATTATTATCTTAATTACAAGGAAATTGATTTTCTTTTTCCTTCCAAGACTTCCAGGACCACTGGTACTTCAGGATGGTAACTGTGATTTTCAGGTTGTGTCAAGTACCCTGGCACATTCTGCCATCATTTCCCTCATTTCAGTGCATGACATTGCTTTTCCTTAAAGTGACTGACAAAATAGCTAATTGGTTTGGTTGCACTTAGGATATCCTCAAATATTTCTGCCAACTTTATCCACAATGCAAGTCTAGCTCTTATTTCTTTTCATCTTGCTTGTTTTTATTATTTTTTTAAGGCAAAAAAATCTATTTCTGACACTGAGTTGAGCTTATCTGTGAAGGAGGTTCTTGGGTTTGAGAAGCAAGAGAGTAACGATAATTGTTTGGGACTCAAAAGGAATCTATCTAAAGGGCAGAGTTAGGCAGAGATTGCATGTGGACGGTATTTAGAGTTGGATAAGTAGGCAAAGTGGCACCTCTTAATTTATTGATAACAAAAAAAAAAAGTGCATCCTTTGTATTCTGTTGAGCTAGTTGCCAATTTGTTTTGGGCACAATTCCTTGCATTGGTGTTAAAGTAACAATATTTTAATTACTACAACCCCGTAGGGGCTGATCTGAGATTAAAAGCGGTTGGTATCACGAGGGGGAGCTGGGCTCAGTGCTCACACTGTTTAACATGGGGATCTCCACAGTCTCATCTGTTCAAAAGTGGAACCAGGGAAACATGAGGCTGCAACATTCTTTATACCACTGGAAATGAGCTTGTTCTCTGAAGGGCTTAAAAGGTGGCTATGGGGTTTGGGGTCTAGCCAAAGAATTAAGGGTTGCTTCCCCCAGATTGAGGCAAGGCACTTTTTAATCCCTTGCTCTTTGCCTGTGGGAACAGGTAGACCCTGCCTGGAAAAGCCCTCCTGGTTGGTGAGGCAAACCCCATTGTACCAACAATTTTACATATTTTCTTAAAAGAAAATGCTGGTGAGTGGAAAAGTATTTTGGAACTAAAGGGACAGGTGGGGGCATTGTAACTGATGAAAACTGAGAAGGAGGTTGGGAATGAGAACTGTTCCCATAGACCATGAGATTATTCTCATCTACCTTTTATCCTGGTCAAACGCTCCCAGCTCAGCCCCAAGGCCAGCCCGGCCTTCTCATTTCAAGTCCACACCTTTGTAGTAAACAGATGTTTGCTCAGGTTTCTTAGCTATCCTTTTTCATACAGTACATAAAGAGGAAGGGAAATAGGGAACCAGGTTAAGCTGTTTTCTTTCAGGTACTCAGCATGTAGTCACAGGCCGTGGAATTCAGAACCCCTGATGTTAATCTTTGGCATTGCTCTTGAAGTAACTGGACTGATTTGAGTTAGAGGGGGGCGGGTCAGTGAAGGGCTCAGCATGCACTGTGGCCTGAGGAAAGGGAAATCTCCATTAAATGTTGTTCCTTCAAGTCTGCTGCTGCCCTGCTGAAGACACCCCAAGCCCTAGCAAGAGGCAGCTTCTCTGTGCACTGAGCTCTCTCAAATAAGGAAATAAGTAAATAAACAAATGGTGCCTTTTCCAACTGGGCATCAACTTCATACTCATTAACAGCAGAATTTCTCAATCTCATTGTTGTCACTGTTATTGACATTTTGCACTGAGTCCTTGTCTGTTGTGGGTCTGTCCTGTCATTGGAGGATGTCTAGCAGCATCCCTGACCTCTACCCAGTAGGTGGTTCCCTTTCTACCCTGGACCCTTGTACCTCCCATAGTGACAACCAAAAGTGCCTCCAGATACTGCCAGATGTTCTCTGGGGAGTAAGTACAACACGCCCTAATTGTGAGCCACTGATTTAAACAAAGGGATTTTCTTATGTGGCTGTGCGAAGGGAAAGGCTGCAATAATAGGGTGGTGTGTGTATGTGTGTGGGGTGTGGTGGTGGTGGTGGAAAAGGAGAAAGATGAAGTAAATACACAAGATTCCAATATTCTCTTAAAAAAATTTTTTTTAGTTGTAGATGGATACAATATCTTTATTTTATTTATTAATTTTTACGTGGTGCTGAGGTTTGAACCCAGTGCCTCACATGTACTAGGCAAGTGCTCTACCACTGAGCTACAACCCCAGCCCCCAATATTCTCTTTTGATGAAAAATTGAAAATAAATTCAAAGGGAAAATGCAGTATACTGCCATATATAATGCTGACTGGTCCTTGGCTTGCCATTTATAGATAAGATTTGTTTAACAAATTGCAGCAAGGCAGTCCTCTACCCAATATTCACCAGTAGAGCTGGATATATTTTCTCTACATTGGTCTCTGAGGGTCTGGTTAACTCAGTGGCCATGAGTAGGAATAATCCACAAAGATGTCGAGCAAAGGTGGCTGGAGGAACAGAGGGTTATACTTCTGTCACCATGATTTTCCTTCATTCATGTTGTTCTACATCTTTTATTTGAGATGCTAATCTTCTTTTTACTATTTAGGAGGAAAATATAGAAAATGGGAGGATGCTAGATCTCCACAGGTGATAGGAAGAGGGGGGGAGGGATGTCATAAGTGAGGTTTGAAGGTGAGATGAGATGTATATAAATCATGTATGGCAAGTCTCTCAACTGACACCAAGATGCTACATAAACACACTGGTGTTTTTGTACTAAGTGACAATGTATTTTTTTTTGTTTTTGTTTTTGTTTTTGTACTAAGTTCCATTATATTGGAAGCAATTCTATGGCAAATCCTTTAGCAAAAAATAGCAATCACAGAATGATCTCTCTTTTTGATAAATACCTCATAATGCAGGTTATGCTTCACTGGAGCAAGTTATATAGGCAATTTAAAATGACAGTGGAATTCAGTTTGTAATCAGTGAAGCCCAGCTGTGTTTATTGCAAATATATTCACTCTTTTTTCTTCATGAAAGTAATGGTGAAAACTAATTAAAGTTATTATAAATTGTACCCTTAATATACACTCCCAAGTTCATTAGTCTATAATCTAAATATGTACATGACATTCATAATAAGAAATGTTAACAATTTTCTAAAATCCAGAGCTTCAAATACTTATTCACTTATCCCCACAGTATGTGTTTTAAAGAGTTTTTTCAAGAGCATATACCCCAAAATGTATGATATTAGAGGAACAACTAAAAATGAGACTAAAAACATAACAAGTCAGATTTATTTAATAATGTGATTGCATTGAGATGTAATATTTGGGCCACCATTTATAGCATGTCTACAAATTCTCCAAAAGCTTCTATTTTTAAGATTAATAGCACTATTGATCAGTTGCATCATTATTTCATAAACAATTCCTTTCTTTTTCTAATTCTTTCTTTAAAAAAAAACCTTTAAAGAGAACAAATATATCTAATGGAAGACAAAATTGAGGAGACCTGCAGTTCTCTTCACTGGTGTGGGCTTTTGCCTCCAGTTTCCATGGTAACCTGTGATCTGTATTCTAATCACACCTTTGAAAGGCTTGTTTTCTCTCTCCATCATGAAAATTTAGCCAGAAGCACTGAAGGTACCGAACATTAAAATTTAGCTTGTCTTTTTTTTTTTTTTTTTTTAATTGGAATAGGGAACAATGGAAGAAGATAAAACCCATAGGCTTATCATGTAAATACAATGTGAACATATATTCACTAATTTTAAGATGACCACAGAGATAAAAAAAAAATACCTGAATGGTAAGTGAATAACTAGTCTGCTTCTCTAACAAATTCTTATCTTGAGCAAAAAATTGTATAAACATTTATTAAATTTGATAGGGTAAAAAAAATAGAGAACTTGGTTATAAAAATCCAAAATTTTACAAATCAGTGGTTTTCAACCTGGAGTGATTTTTCTTGCTAAGGGAATTTGGTAATATCTGGAGACATTTTTGATGGTCACAACTAGGATGTGTGTGGGAATTATCCTGCCCCTACAACTAGCTTCATAGATGGTGTACCAGCATAAGGGAAATAAATGTTCAAGTGACTACAATGCTTTGGAAGTAATCATACTGGTGATTTGCTTCCCTGTTCCTTTGCTCTGCTAATTTCTTATTTCAGTTAAATGCCAAATGAAGATGGTGGGGAAGAAAGAAAGAAAGAAAAAAGAATCAAAACTTTTTCTTATCACTCTTTGGTTAAAATGTGAACATTTCCAGTCTGCACGCCCTTGATCTAATTTGGTGCAGCCTCATATAAACTGTATGCATTCAGTCAGCATTTCCACTGCAAAACAGCTACCATCATTTTGGGCTGACCTGCCATTTCGATTCACTTAAAGTTACAATAAGTTAATTTTCTTGTTAAGGGAAAACATACTTACCTTTCCCCCATGGAATACAAGTTCACTTACCTTTGGTGTCTGCCTATCTAAATGTGATTACATTTTGTCACCCTGATTCTGGAGGTCAAGCTTGTCCCGAATTAATGCCCAGGTCAAGAGGGCATCCGACCTGTAGGACAACCTGCAAGTTGATCATTTTCCTTTGCTGAAATGCAGGCGAACATGAAAATAATCCGAAAACAGCCAGAGGGCGCCAAATTGCCGCAAATAAAAGTTCCAAAGGTTCAGATGGGTTTTGCGGGAACGTAAAATTGACTTTTGTCTAATGAAAGAGCTACCTTTGCAAACGATGTCACGTTATGTTATATTTTGCATTTCCCTCTGGTCGACAGGTAAACACGGTGAACATATTGCCCACCCCTGTAGGCTATTTTGTGTCCTGGTATTACAAAAAGTGGCCGCCCCCTGGGATACCTGGACACAACGCAGTTGGCCGCAGCTTTGACCCGCGCGCTTTCTAGCTGCGCTGTGCGGGCTGCTACAGCCCCACGGTCTTCTGAGAACTAACTGATGGCTTCCATTAAAGCACAGAAATAAAAAATCGACGGCCCAGTTGCCGGGCGCTTCTCTTCCCTCCTTCCTCTCCCAAGTCTCAGGAGCATCCTCGGAGGGGCGATTGTGCCCGCCCGGCCAGCTGGACCTTGGCGGTCGCCCTTCCCCAAAGCAGCAGCCTCGGGGGCTCAGCCTTGCGGGGAGCGCCCGAGGTGCAAGTCTCCTTCGCAGAAGAGCCGCCTGGACGTGCCTGCGGTCGGGGCCACTCTAAAACCCGCCGACATCTGTTCTGACGGGCTGAAGGGAACCACCAGGTCGCCCCCAACCTCACTGCCTGCCGGTGCAGCGGAATCTCAGCGAGAAGTCCGGAGCCCGCGGGATGGGGGTGTTGAGAAGGGTAGCTTTTGGCGAGGGCGTCATTCTCGCCCCTTAAGTCTGAGCGAGAGCCCGAGCACTTCTCATTCGACCGTTCCAAATAAATGAGGGGGGTGGGGAGAGGGAGAGAGAGAGAGAGAGAGAGAGAGAGAGAGAGAGAGAGAGAGAGCCCATGAACAGCCCCTGCGCGGAGGGGGAAGGGAGGGCAAGGGAATGGAGGGGAACAGAGGGAGGGGGTTTATGGAAAATATGGATAGAGGGCAATTGAGGGGAGGCTTGCGGGGCACAGGGCAAGAGGGGAGGGGAGGAACCGGGAGGAAGGGGAGCGGAGGATGGGGGTGACTGCAGGTGGGGAGGGAGGTGGCCGTAGTTGAATAGCCAGGAATTGAGGGGAGGCGGGCGGGGCACCGGGTTGGAGGGGAGGGGAGCAATGGGAGGGATGGGAGGGACTGCAGGAAGGGAGGGAGGTGGGGGTGCTCGGATCGCCGGGAGTTGAGGGGAGGAGGGCGGGCTGGGGCTGGAGGGGAGGCTAGAGGAGGGAGGGACTGCGGGAGGAGAGGGGGTGGGGGGCACGGAGGTGGCGCGGAGTAGGGGGGAGGCGGGCGGGGCGCCGGGTTGGAGGGGCGGGGAGGGGAGAGAGGCGGGCGGGGTCCGCGAGCCGAGGGAGGCTGGGCGGGCGGACGCGGCGGGGGAGGGCGCTGGGCAGGAAGGGGAGGGGGAGCGCGAGCGCGAGAAATGCAGAGGCTGCAGCGGCGGCGGCGGCGGCAGTAGCGGCAGCGGCGACGGCGGCGGCGGCAGTGCTCCAACTCGCTCCTCGCTCCGGGCTCCGCCGTCGAGCCGGGAGAGAGCCTCCGCCAGCGGCCAGGCACCCGGCCGGACGACATCCACGACCCGGGCCCTTTGGTGGCACCGCGCTCACCCAGGGGCGGCACAGGCACCCAGAGCAGGTAAGGAGGCACGTCTGGGGGCCCCGCCGCTACATAGACTCGGGGGCCTCTGCCTACGCACCGCGCCCGGCCCCACCCACGAAGCCCCTGGGTTCTTTCCCCTGCACCGGGCAGCGGGGGTGCGGGCTGGATTGGACAGCAGCAGGCGTGGAGTCCCTCCACGAAGGTTCTGTCACACTTTGGGGATCTGGGGTGGTGGGGGGCCCTAAGGTGGGAGGCTTCGGCCACTCGCGGGTGTGGAGAGGACGAGGGGAGTGGCGAGGCTGATAAGCGGAGTTTGGGAGGGAGGGGGCTAGCAGGAGGAAGCGGCTGGAGAAGGAGGAAATGCTGAATGCGAAGCCCCTGAAGCGCATGAGCCCCAAAGATTGGGTTGTGGGCTGAACTGAGCGTTTCTGTCATCGGAACCGTTTCCAGCCGGGAGGACAGAAAGCGCAGGGTGCGAGGGGCGCAGCAGAGAAAGATGGAGGGTGGGGGTGGGGTGGGGCGGGAGTAAGGGGAGAAGGAAGAGGAGGATTTGCTCTGATCGGAAGGAAGAGGGTAGGTTTTTGGTTTGGCAAATGGGTTTCCTTGACCCGTGGGACTCCTGAATCTTGGTTTGGGGTAACCAAGGAACACGAGGTTCACGCGACAGCGTGCGTCCAGAAGCACATCCAGAGCAGATCAAAGCCCCAGCCCCGTACGTGGCTGAATTGCCTTCCCATCAACCTGTGGGTTACCTCGGAGCTTTTTATTTTTTGAGCCATTGGCTCAGAGAATGAGCCGCACGCCTCCGCCGCCGCCCCGGCCTGGGGTGTGTGAGCTTGAACCTGACAGCGCGCGGCCCTAATGGGGCTCCGCTCCACTGGGAGCTAAGGTTTGGGGTTTAGCAGTTTTTGCGTAAGGTGCAATCGCCGAAACCTGACGTCCAGTTCCCGCTCCCCTTCTCCAGAAAAATAAGAATTGCGGAATCCCTGGATCCGTTTGCGCACACAATGCGTGGCTACGAACCGCATTCTTTTCATGAATATTCATCGAACGCTTGGCTGGGCTCCTTATCTGCTTCCCCAGAGACATTTCCGCCTTGAAACCAACTCGGGGGACAGCCTTTGCCC
The DNA here is from genome assembly GCA_025594165.1 of Tamias sibiricus. Taxonomy (NCBI): domain Eukaryota; kingdom Metazoa; phylum Chordata; class Mammalia; order Rodentia; family Sciuridae; genus Tamias; species Tamias sibiricus. The sequence goes on along the minus strand of CM046662.1, from coordinate 157,605,746 downwards.
GAGTAATTTTCACTCTGCCGAAATTAGCTCGGCGTACATGGGTGCATTTTTAGTGCCTTGTGCAGGGTTGACACACCTCTGTCTTCGCCACGACCTCCAGCTCTTGCATGGCGGGTTAAAAGCAAACACTAGCACTGAGGTGGTCTTCTGCTATAGGGGTGTGGATCACCCCCCCTCCTCCCCCAGGAATACAGCCGGGGCTAACAGATCTCGGGTACTGCGGGCAAAATGAATGAATCGGGACTGTAATTACCTATTCCTTTGTCTTGGCCTCGCGCATGCGCCGGAGAGCAGGGTGTGGAGGGCCAGGCAGCCCCATCTGATCTCCCCATCATCCACCCACCCACTCCCCTCCGAAGCCTAGGAACAAAGGCTTTTGCCCTAAATGTTTCTTAAAGCCCTGGGACACAAATGACAGCCCACCCCCCTCCCCTTGTGTGTGTTTCCTCTTTCCCGGGCTATCACTCATCATTTGCTATCTTACTGATTTCAACTGACCAAAAACAAGATTAGCCTTTACGGCGAGGGCAAATTGTGGATTACATGAATTTTAAACGTGCATTGCTATTTTACTTTCTAGAACTGTCCTTTGTTCTTTTTCCTGTAACATATCCCTCTACAGGGATGGGTGGCTTTCTTAATTTGCATCAATTAACCATTCCTCTTGACAGATCTTTGTTGCTGCTGGTCATTTGACTAAAGGACATTGGTCTCAAACCAGCAGTGGGTGTTGCCCCTAGTAACACCACCTGGGAAAAATTAAGACATCTTGGCATTTATACGAACAAGATGGCCTACAAAAACCGGAGCGAGAAAATGGTTACCTTGTCAGGATCCTAACCCTTCTGGTTTCTCTTGATTCCCATGTTACTGTTCATTAAGAGTTCCAAAATGCAAACCCATGGAGATGGCAGCTAGGACTGCCAGGTGAATATGGTGAAGTTCTAAGTTCATGATGCTTCTTTAAAAAAATTTTATTTTTACAAAATCTAACCAGAAGCCATGGCATACATTGAGGGCTGATTTTCTTTCAAATGATGTATTTTCCAGGTTAAAATCCTTCAGAATTCTTTTGGGTTCGTTTTTACCATCCTAAAGGTGACTTACTGTATATATTAAATAGGAGTTAAGTACTACATTTTCTGCAATGGTAGGTTATGTGTAAAAAAAAAAAAAATTCATGCTGAAGCATTCTCAGTATATACTGGTTCAGTAACACGTGGCGTGAAAGGGAAGTCATCTCTTTTGTTCCTTTTAATAAAAACTTGATATTACCCATGTACAATATTACCAGAGCCTAAAATTGCTATGGTGGTAGCCTGGCTGTATTCTAGGTAGTAAGGATCATTCCCTCTGAGCTGCTTAGTATTGAGTGGGTTATTGTGGCTTAGAGGGTTATAGGTGCCTTTTCTGTTTTTTTTTTTTTTTTTTTTTTTCTCTTTTCTATTAGGTAGTATTTGGGCGGGGGTGGGAATACAGACTAATTTTGTGTTGAAAATACATACAAGCTAACATATACCAGTATACCCTGAATTCAGGAGGTTTCGGGTTTTTAAACAAAATAATTTAAAAATCAAATATTAGCAATTATCGGTTATATTATTTCTACAATGTATTTTTTTTGCCAAGCTTTAACTAGTAAAGGAAGGGAAGTAGTTGAATCTTTTGATAAAATGCACCAACAGTGACTGCATGGACAGTGGCTTTATATCTTTAACTGGTACTTAGGCCACCATAGTGGTATATAGAGAGGGGACACTTTTTTTTCCTCCCCACCCACATCACCCTAATTTAAATGTTCAGAGCCCTAGGCATTTAGGCTCCCTATCCTTGGAGGCCTCTTGATAATCTCTGGATTTACCTGAACAAACCACATGATGGTTTAAGATCTCTTTAGGGTTTTTTTCTTTTTTTTCCAATTTCACATTCAGAACAATTTCACGTCATTTTCGTTCCATAGTTAAAATAACTGGAGTATGACACTAGAGAAAAACTTTGTGGGAGATTTGATCACTGTAAATGGATGTCTATGTTGTTCGTGGTAATTTTGTTGAATATTGCAACATTTAGAACCATTTTAAAAAGCTATTAAAGCACCATGTGAATACACATGTGTGTGTTCATACATGCATAGATGTATGTATCTATTTATATTTATGTACAGACTGTAAAAATCTTGTTAATTATATGTGCTAAACTAGTTGGTATAGAATGTTATTTTCTAGTGCTTTTACATTGGTCTTTGGAAAATAATAAATTTCTGTCTTTCTAAATATATGCTTAAGAGGAGAACTCGGCTCACTAGTCTACTAATATGCTCACCTTCAATTTCTCCCAATGTATTCCTAAAAGAAATGGTTGCATGGAGCATCTGAAGCTAAGATGTTCATTTAGAGGCTTCAAAACTCATTAAACACTAATGAACTTTCGAAGCTGGAGTAAACAGTGCTTACTAAATAAAGGACTTATAAGATTTTTTCTGTCTAATTTTTGTGATCTTTTGTAAAATTTTGTTTTTCAAAATATGTCCCCAAAAGATCTGTTGAAAGAACCATTTTGATTGGTTCCGGCCTTTCTCTCTCAGCTCATCTTGACCATTCATTTCACACCTTCTTTGTCTTCCTGATGATTGTGTGAACTGGAATCCAGGTAGCTGCTGAGGGAAAACCCTATGTGGACATGTTGAATGGTCCCTGGGACAGGTGCAAAATCATTATCATTTTTTTCAAGTTTTCTCAACTCAGTCCTTTTCATTTTTTTCTGTCTCTTAAGTCTTTAGATAGCCTGATGCACGTGAGCTTTACTGCTTGAAATAACCATGAAGTTGCAAATAGAAGTTTTGAAGAATAAAATGCTGTCTGGGCATCTGAAAGGTTCCCAGATACCCTAACTTCTGTCCTGCTGTGGAGACATATTTGAAATTCTGTGAGGTGCTGTGTGGAGATTTGCCCAGGAGTAGATTGTGTGGTGTCAGGATGGCCACCCTCTTTGAATTTCCCAGGGCTGCTATGTAACTCAAGAGGTGGCATTTAAGTTCTTTTGAGAAAAATATAGGGGTAGTCTTAAAACCACAGCAGTTCCCAGCCTGCCAGAAGATGGATTTTGTTACATACAACTATGTTGCTATTAGGACAGACATATAGGTGGCTGTCATGTGAGAAAAATTGTCTGTGAACTTTCTCAAGAGTAAAGACGATCATACAGAGTCAAATTCTCACCAGGATAGAGTTAAAATTTTAATTCTGAGGAGTCAACAAGGCTAAGTGGGATTACAGCAGCATTCTCCTTTTCCCACTGGAAGTGAGCACTGGGATGGATTGGGAGGCCAAGAGAGGCAAATAGTCCGTTTTCCTTCTTCTGCAACCTAGGATTTAAATGCAAATCCAGGATAGCAGAAGCCAAAGCCATCAGTGCCCAGAGGTTGTGACTGAACAGATTGGAAGTCTAGGAATACATTCCTGAAAGCTTTGGAGACTTAGAAATAGAAACCATCTGTAAGCACAACAGGGGCCCAGGGCATAAGGAAACACTTCAAGATAATATAGGAAAATGGTGCTCAGTGGGGAAGGCAAAGCCTTTACACAACACCTTTTCCTTATCACTTGAACATTTTATGAACTTCTAAAGTTTTGAAAATTTATTTTGGATATGGTAAGAAGAACTGGGCTTCAATGGCTTGTTTTTTTAATTTCTCCTAGAAATAGATTCAACAGTTGTGTCTTGTGTAGGGAGTATGACTTATAGAAACTGTGACTTATAGGGTTTAATGTGGTTGGGGCCAAATTCACCCTGGTTAATCCTCTCTTTCAGCCATTTACTAGCCGTGTGACTTTTGTCAAATTGCTTAGCTTCTCTGTGCCTCAGCCCTCATCTTTAAAATGAGGCAGCAATACAGGGTTATTGTAAGGATTAAGTAAAATTGTCAACAGGACAAAGCCTCATACATACTCAGTGCATCTTTGTAGTCCATATTCATCATAAAATGGGAGAACACTTATTTTCCTAACTTTACCCTCTATTTCTACAGTTAGTCACATGCTTGTTTCAAAGGGATTATTATTGCGAGAAAGGCTGCTGGTGCCTTGGACAGAGTTTGGTAGGACATCAGTGGTTTAGAAAATCTTCCAGGCCTAGCTCTGATACCTTGAGTATCAGACAGGACACTTGTACTAGTTTCCAAAGTGCACACACAGTAGGTAAAAGGTTGACATAACCTTGGCCTCTATACTGCATTCGTATTTTTTGAAATGAAAATAATAATAATAATAATAATAATAATAATAATAATAATAATAATAAATGATGATGATATAGTGCAAGTCCTTGGAACTACAGAGACCTTTAGAGAAAGGCTTACTTCATGTTGAAAAGTGGGCTCAACTTGATTAGCCATATGACCTTGGCTACAGACATAATTCCTAAAATACTTAGCTTTGCTATATCTTGAGCCAAGATGCATTAGTGAGCATTGAAAGAAGTCACTTGGTCATTTCTACTAAGATTGTTAAACCAACCTCTATTAAAATTCTGCATCATTTATTATCTGGTGACAATCCCTGACCCCTTACACAGCTGACACAGTGTCCGTCCACATTTCACTTTCCCACATCTTTACCCCCTCCATACCAGGAAGAAAACTGAAACCTGTATTAGGCAGGAATGTAAAGGTGCTGTTACCTGTTGACAAATCTGTGGAAGCAATTATCCCCATGGAGACCTTAGACACAGGCCTCCTAAAACCATGAAGGAAGTTCTTTGGAATTTCAGATATTTGGGGTGGATCAATCCCGGAATTGGTCTGAAAATTTCAGGCATTGAATTCAGGGGCATGTTCAGATGATTGGTTTTTGTCCTTCTGGGAACTTGTGTTTGCTCTTGAGCAAAGGTAGAATCGGTCTAATTTTAGGTAAGTTATATTTAATGGTTTCTCTAAGCAAAGTCGGTTTTTGAATCTTATGGATTCAGAAGGGTAATTATAGTTATTTTATCAAGTTTATCAAAGGGAAAGAGACTATAGTGGTTCTTTTTTTTTTTTTTTTTTTTTTTTTTTTTTTTTTTTTTTTTTTTTTGTGTGGTACCAGGGATTGAACTCAGGGGCACTCGACCACTGGGCCACATCCCCAGCCCTTTTTTGTATTTTATTTAGAGACAGGGTCTCACTGAGCTGCTAAGTGCCTCGCCATTGCTGAGGCTGGCTTTGAACTCGCGATCCTCCTGCCTCAGCCTCCCAAAGTGCTGGGATTACAGGCGTGCGCCACCGCGCCCGGCTTATAGTGGTTCTTTATAAAAACTTCTGTGAAGATTTTTTTTTTTTTAACCTGGGAAAATTAAATGATAAGAATGGACACTTGGTGATAGTTTATTGCATGTGTGGCAACATGCTCTACTTGACTATTAATCCCCTCAAACAAATGGTAAACACATTTTATCTTTGAATAAATGAAAAATAGAGAGTTAAATAATGTACCTGAGATCCCAACGCTAATAGAAATTGGTGGGTCTTAAATCGGGTCTGATGGCTTTCTGTCCTGGTCCCTTCACCAGCACCACATGGTACTGCCTTGACATTTCACCTTATGTAACATGGACCCTTAGGATAAAATAAGTAGCCTCTTAACATAACACTTTCAATATCCATTCAGATAGAGTTGCACTAAGTGCACAGTTTAAATATTCAAGCAGTAAGTACAGTTAAGTACCTCTGGACCAGAAGTGCTGATTATCCTAGTGAGCAGCCACTCATACTCTTAAATCAAACATTTCCAGGATGATGAAGGTGATGAGGATGGTGTTTGCTATTACTGAGGACTATAACTGAGTGTGGATGTGGGCAGCCCCTTTTCTTACCTCCTGACAGGTCACTTGGGGTGGAAGTCACACTTCAAGTGCCTCATCTGTGCTTCTGCTCTTGGGACATGGGTCGATGCTTAGGCACCTGTTTCCATCTGTGTAACCAGGGTTGCCAGGTTAGAAATAAGCCAAGCCCTGGATGTGTTAGCCCCCTTTCCTTCTGTCTCTGTGTGGGACTCATTTTCAGAAGGTCAGTGGCTACTTTTACCACTATCCTAGCCTCAGCCCTTTGTAAATTATTGTGTCATTGGAACAGGGTTGAAAGGTCAGGACTAATACGTTTATCTTTAAGATCAACAGGATCTTAGAGAAACTACTGGCTTGCACAAGGTCCCATGAACTGCTTAGTGGCCTAGGGGAACCTCAGGTTGTTTCCCAATAAAGCCTCGTTCCTGCCATCCCTCCCTGCTGAAAGAGAGAGGGTAGGCAGGGAGACAGAAGCAGTGTCTAATTGAATTAGACTGTTACTCATTGCCTGCAACACAACAAAATACAACAGAACAGCACAACACAACAACAACAAAAGAAAACCAAAGAAACCTGCCATTCTTTAACCCTGTTACCATTTATTTATTTATTTTTAGATCTGGGTTCTGTCTCTCTCTCTCACTGTCTTCCTCATAGGGATCTCCTCTGCCCTTTACTATGCCACACATGCTCCCATAGGGAACTTTCTGTACCTACTGCTTACTGCCTCATCCACTGGTCATCTGTCTCCCTCATTTTTTCCCATCTCTGCTTCTTGCATTGTATGCGTGTGATTTTCTCCATATTCCAAAGAATACATGCAGGTATTGAAACACCTTCCTTCATAAAATTAAATATTAGTCCTGTGTGTTGGTTTTCCTCCTAAAATGAACAATGGGCACAGTGTTGAGGCTGCGGATGGCAGGTACAGGTTTGAAAGGAGAGCCAGTTAGTGTTAGACTAGTTTGGGTGTTGTAGAATGAATGGGACAGTGGAGCATAGAAATTCTCAGGAACTTCAGAGCTTCTGGGGATACCCAGCATGCTGCTCATCACTGTGTGCAGGTGGTAATGGAGACAGCATTTATGCTGATTACTGGTGCTCTCTGCCCTATTGGTTTGGGAACTGCGTATAGCAAGAGATTTAATCTTTTTTTTTTTTTCCTTTAGAATTACCATTTACAGTAATTGGGCTGGTGTTTTTTTTATTTTGTTTTATTATTTTTTTTTGGTACTAGGGATTGAACTCAGGGGCTCTCGGCCACTGGGCCACATCCCCAGCCCTTTTTTGTATTTTATTAGAGACAAGGTCTCACTGAGTTGCTAAGTGCCTCACCATTGCTGAGGCTGGCTTTGAACTCATGATCCTCCTGCCTCAGCCTCCCAAGTGCTGGGATTACAGGCATGTGCCACCGCGCCCGGCTGGGCTGGTTTTTTAAGATTTAAAAGAGGTGAGTGGTTTTGAAGTAGTCCTTAAAATATGGAACTTGGGGCTGGGGTTGTGGCTCAGTGGTAGAGCACTTGTCTAGCATGTGTGAGGCACTGGGTTCGATCCTCAGCACCACCTAAAAACAAACAAATAAATAAAGGTATTGTGTCCATCTACAACTTAAATTTAAAAAAAAAAATGGAACTTAAGTTACCAAAATAATTTGTAAGGCTTAATAATGGAATTCTTGAAATATATTAACAAGTTAAACTGTTTTATGTGCTGTCTGTGGAGCTTTGAGGAATTTATATTTTTCCAGAGAAACCTGAAATAAATAAGTGGTTGCAGTTTTCATAAGACTTTTTTTTTTTTTTTTTTTTTTTTGTCATACCAGGAGTCAAACACAGGGCCTTGCAGATGCTAGGCAAGTGTTCTACCACTGGTCTACGTTCCCAGCTCCCTCTTAAAATATTTTTATTTTGAGACAGGGTGGTTCTAAGTCGCCCAGGTTGGCCTCCTCGTGATCGTCCTGCCTCAGCTTTTTCCAGGTTGCTGGAATGTGTGTACAGGTGTGTGCCACTGCGCCCAGCTTTCTAAGGGTTTTAATCATTACTTAGGCAGATGCAGAAAAGGGTATATTCCCAAAATAAACTCAAATTAAGACTTGTTTTTTTTAAGTTGATGAAGAAATAGATGTACAAGAAAAGTTTCTCCTGGTTGAACTTTGAGAATTACGAGTTTCCTGGATTGCTCAGCAAAGTGACTTTGGAAAGACCCACATCATTTTCCAGCTGATAGGCCATTCAAAACACCTTTACCACACAGACAAATACAAGAGCCAAGTTAAATAGTAGCAAGATCTAATCAAGGCGAAAGAGTGTATCAAAGTGGAAACCAGTGACTGGCTCCTAACAGTGTGACCCTACATGATCTTACATGAAGTGTCTAGTTGTCCAGTCTTTCCAGATGTCACTCCTAGGCATCTCTGAGCTTGCCTTAGAGACTGCAGGGGCTGTAGGAATATTTGCCATCTCTGACATTTACAGGGGTTCTCAGTTGTTTTTCAGTAGGAAAAACAGTATCTGTGTTCTGCATTTGCTTTAGGATTATTAAAGATGATAGGAGAAAAGAAAAAACTAGAAAGTCAGTGATTTGTAGGTAGGTAGGTTCGAGACAACTCCCCCCTCCTTTATCCTGCAGTTTATGGAAGGTTAAGTGACTGGGTGTTTACTAATGGCATTAATATGATCAAATAAGACAACCTGGAACCTTCTTTGAATGATTCCTTTTCCTGAGGGGAAAGAGAAGAATCTCAATTAACTACTGATGGTGGCTTCTGAGAGGCTTTGCATGGTCACCAACCTTAGGTAAACAGGGCAAATGCTGCACAGGGTTTATCAAGTGGGGATCTTTTGTTGAGATCTCAAACTTTGATTTCCTTGGGCTCACACAACTGGACTTCACAAACCTGGTTTCAGAATTTTCAGTGTTTGATTTTTCCTACAAATAATTATAAGTGTTTGCTACCACTGTCCACCAAAGGTTGTTAAGACAAGACTGACAATGGTCTCCCAGTTGTGTGTTTTCTTTTTGTGACTCACAACTCAGTGTTTTCCTTCATCTGATGCAATGATTGACTAATGAAAGGTTTCAGGGCAGGTTTGGTTATCCTTTCTTTGGTGGAAGAGGCAAAAACAGAAAAACAAGTCATTAATAGCTCACTACATTCACCTCTGCCTTTCTATTCGAGCCAATTTTCTTTCTGCCGTCCAGAAAGCTTGGGCTTTGGTTCCATCTGAATTAAGGCCCTGGATGCGCAGGGTGGGGGTCATCACAGGAAAACTAAGCCGACCACAGGGCAGACGGTAGTAGCTGGACCACGGAAGCCTAACAAATCATTTCTCTAAGGTAAGAGTTTTAGTTTTAGATAGGATGAACTCTTAATGGAAAAGGAGTCCTATTAATTTCTCTGAGATAAGGTGTTTAGCTTGCTGCAACTCTGAAAACAGAGACTTGAACAAAAAAGATAATTTAACAAACATTTTACATTCATCTCCTAGGTCACCCCAAATCCACATGAATTATCTCTTGCTTAAAAAAATCACTTTGTTCCAATTTAATCTTTAGTGCTGTCAATAGCAACACATTCTTTGACCATATCCTTGATTCCAGCAGTGAATGCTGCTATGCTGTGGCGGAAAGGAAGCAAAGGTGTCAGGGAGAGCAGTTGGCAGATTAGCACACATACTCTTGTTACCCCTTGATCTTGCGTTCTCTAGACCTGGAGCTAGGACTGGGCAAGTTTCATTCCTGTATTGATCCCCCTTGGCTAGGCACACTACCAAAAGAGTATCCTTTGTCATTTACGTGGTATGTTTGCCAAGAATCTCAGAGAAAGGGCAAAGAAGTCCCGAGTGACGAAATACTGCAAAAAAAAAAAAAAAAAAAAAAAGAGAGAGAAAAGTTAACTGCTAAGAGGAGTGAAGAAAACCAAAGCCAGTTTGGAGTTGGGTGTGATTTCTGGTGGAAGAGGGTGAGAAATGGAGGAGATATATCTCAAGTAAAAAATACCCTCAGGGTATTATGATGATTGTTAATATTAGCAGCACACAGCATAGCAAACCAGCAAGCCCTGACATGTTAACGGTTGTTTGCATAGTTTACCTGGTGGAGGAAATCTCCAACATAGAACCAGAGTTTTGGTATACTAATGTGCACTGTGGCTAGTTGACTGGGAAACATTTCCATTTCCATCTGATTCCGATAACACATTGAACTGCCTCCCAAGCTGACGACACAGTTCTAGACTTGAGAGAGGAAGAGGCATTTGTGAGCAGAAGCATTTCTTGTTAAATATCAGCGCTGGGAAAACCCTTCTGAAAAGGAGGAAATGGCTACACTGGAGGGGAGTTTCAGTGGGGTAATTTTGCAGCAGTGTCCTTGCATGGGAGAGGGTATCCTTCCTTATTCCTCCTACGAGTGTATGTGGGCAGGATTTCTGATCAGTACAATATAGATAGCAAAACCATGCTGTTATAGGCCAGCCAGTGGTCCATGACCTCTGCCTTTTGAGCTCCACTGTTCCATCCTCGTGGTATTTGCAGGGGGAGGTTGGAAAGGGGGGGAAGATCCCTTGCAGGAGTAGAACTGGTGGTGGCTTTTCTTCTGCGTCAGTCTGCTTGTGCTGCCGTAAGGATGTTACAGACCATGTGGATTAAGCAACAGAAATGTCTTTTCTCACCATTCTGGAGACTGGAAGTCCAAGATCCAAGTGTTGGCAGGGCTAGTTTCTGATGAGGCCTCTCCTCTTGGTTGCAGATGGTTGTTTTTTCACTGTGTCCCCTCACATGGTCTTCTCTCTGTGGGTCCTAATCTCTCCTCTTTCTATAAGAATATCAGTCGGACTGGATTAAGGACCATCCTAACAGCTCTGTTTAAATTTCATCACCTCTTTAAAGGCCCTATCTCCAAATACAGTCTGGGCTGCTGGGGGTTAGGGCTTCACCATGTGGATTCAGCCTATGACAACCGCTGTTTCATATTAGGAAAGAATGTACAGAGAAGGACTTTTGAAGCTCTCTGACTCAGGAAGGAGGGAGTGGGGGAGGGAGATGGATAACCTGTGGGCCCTGGTTTGCTCCTCATGAATCCACAGAGGCCAGCACTAGGGTCTCCATTTTTTTAAAAAATATATTTATTTGTGGCTCATTTTGCTTTTAGTTCAGTAAACATAAATGATTGCGTCTATTTGTAAATATTTAAAAAAATATTTATTTATTTGCTTTTATTTGTACGGTGTACTGAGGATTGAACCTGGGCTGTGCACGTTCTAGGCGAGCGCTCTACCACTGAGCCACAACCCCAGCCCTAGGGTCTCCATTTGACATATGAAATGCAGAGAAGTTTATTTATCCAGGATTCAAAGCCAGGTTTCTGTGTCCAGAGCTGTAGGCAGCTGCACTAACACACGGAGGGAACTGTTTTTCCTACTGACATATATTGTGATGCTTTCTTTCTGCCTGAAGATTTTCCCAAGCATTACAAGAGACTGAATAAAGAGAGAGAGGAAGAGTTGCTAAGTGCATGTGATATGGAGATGTAACCAAACTCAGGCTTTCTGAATTAGAAGGGAATTATTCTGGGGAAGCTTCTTTTAAAATTCCCTGCCATTAGTGGCAATGATAAGGAGCCATTCTCCCTTCTAGACAGAAGAGGTGGCCAGATGTGTAGGCCAGTTTAAAATCCTATTCTAGCATCTGTGCTTGTAGGTATGGATTCAACAGACAGATTTTACTAAGGACAAAGGCTTGGGGTCAAAGACTTTGGAAGACAGGGGCTCTAACAAGAGCAGGTGTTGGAAGAGTGGGATTTGATGGGATGTTTATGATGTCATGGGGCACCATGGTGGCAGAAGTAATTGCCAGGAATTGCATGAAATCCTTGATGACTACAAAAATCAAGGCTAATGAATCTTGGGGCCTTTCCAAGCAGCAAAACAAGTAGTGATACTAAGAGGGATTCTTTGGAGGGGCATTCTAAGCAGATATGGAAGTGGGTCTGTTACACGTAGCAACTGTGAGAGGCTCTTTTTAAAGAGCATTTTACAACTTTTGGGAGTGCCTGCTCAGGTCATTTCATCATTACTTTCCTGTTTCAAGTTTCAGGTCATGTCATGTTGTATTAACTATGGCAACACGAGCATGACCTCATTAATCCACAGTGAGATTGAATATGACAATTTAATTTTATTACACCAGATAAACAAATCTCCGGCCCCCAGATAGTTAAAAATTGATGCTCTTTAATATCTTTTATTCAAATTTCCACTGGTGAATGATCTTCTGCATAAAACATGGGATGTGAGCTACTTTTGAATTTCAAAATCTAAACTTTAATTTGCACGATGTCTTTTATCTTCAATCCATTTTTGGTGGTCCTCTTGAAGGTGCACTTTTTGTGTGTGTGTGCACACCCTCTTCCATTCAGGCCAGAAGGCTGGCGTATCTGCCTCTAAGGCCCATCTTTACAGTGTTCTTTTTTTTTTTTTTATTTTTCTTATTTTTTAAAAATTTGGTCTGATGAGTCATACATGACAGTAGAATGCATTTTGACACATTGTACACACATGGAGCACAACTTCTCCTTCCTTTGGCTGTACAAGGTGCAGAGTCCCACTGGTCTTGTAATCATACACGTGCGTAGGCCTAGGATCATAATGGCCGTCTCATTCCACCTCCCTTTCCACCCCCACACTCCCTCTCCTCATTCTCCTCTGCACAATCTGAAGTTCCTCCATTCTTCCCTACTTCCCCCATTATGCATCAGCATCCGCTTATCAGGGAAAACGTTTGGGACCTACGTTCTTTCATTTCTCACATTTACTCTTTTCCCTTCACCTTAAGCCAGGAATCTAGTTTGAAGTGAGACCATCCTTCTCTTGGCAACTACCTCTTGCAAATCCTAGCGTGGCATTTCTCCACCTAAGACTTTCCATCCTAACTCTCCGTCACACCTAGAATACATTCAACCCCCCCCCCCCCCTCGGGTCTACAGTGCCCTGCATGTTTGTCTTCTGTTTTCCTCCACAGCCCACTTTCTGCCTCACCCTCCTCACCTCTGTGGTCCAGCCCACTGGCTGTCCACGTTGCCCCCAGCTCCAAGATCTTTCCTCCTGTTTCTTCTGCCTGGAATATGCGTTTCCCCATACAGTTACTCCTATTCAATGCCACTTTCATGAAGATCCCCACCCCTCCTAGCAGTAGGCATTCCTGTCCTTTGACTCACTAAAACTGATGCGATTTGATTATTTAGTGTCTCTGCTCCTCTAGATGGAAGTAGCCAGGAGGCAGGGGATGTGTCCGCTTTTCTTTGACCCATCGCCGTGCTGCATGACAATTTCTGATCCACGCTCCGCACTCCATGTTTGTTCAGAGTACATTATCTTCACGGAGGGCACATGTCTGCTGAAAGTCACCTTTGGCAGCTGAAATGACTTCAGTATAGGGACACTAAATTTCACCTCATCAGTTGTGCTTACTATGAAGATGAATAGCTGGTGAACTCCCAATTAGTGTAATTATGCTGTTTCCAGGCAGTAACCTCGGTAGTAATTGTCCTAAAGCCCTGAGACGTTACAAGTAATTAGTCCTGATGGCTCGCGCATCTCAGCTCCTTCCCAAGGTAGAGTCTCAAATGGAGAATAAAATTGTGTGTCATTTGTGGGGAGCAAATGTGGGGATTTCTTGAAAAATACAGTGAGTGAAAGCTGGGGCAGCCATGTTTGTTCTGCCCAATCACTGAATGTCATTGGTTAGCTCTGGACACCAGTAAGCAGCTTAATCAATGCATGATAATAACAGCCTTTAGGAAATCTGGAGTATTGGGTCCTTGGATGAGCATGTGATTTGAAATCATCACTTCTCTGTGAATGGCAAACCTACCAAAGTGACAATGAATGGAGCTGTGCTGTGTCCACTTACCCTCACTTGTGAGTCTCTAGGGGGGACTTTGCTAGTTCATCTGTAGGTATCAGGTTGCTAGCCCTGAACCTCTTTCCAGTAAAGGGCTAAACACATGGAAAGCCACACTCCCTGGCCATGTGACACTGTACTCTACAAATAAGGTCTGTTTCAGAATGTTGTCCTTGACTTGGCTTTATTTCACACCCAGGAACCAACTTGTAATGAACCTTTAGCAAACACTACCTTCTTTCTTTTTTTTTTCAGCAAAGAGAACTGTAATCAAGACATTTGGGATTCACTTTTCTTCCTCTCTGATTTTGAAGTGCTCATGATGGTCAATATTCATTTTCCAGTGTCTTATTCCTAAGTGTCACAAGCATCCTCCTCCTTCCTGATGCCCCTCCCCACAGTATGCCCCGGGACACTTGGTGGACAGATCTGAAGGCCTTTGCCCTGGGAAAGGGAGCCACAGTGTGGGTCATAGGATCCACAGGGTCAAGTCAGTTTGATTTAAGTTGGGTGGTAGAGTAGACAGTTAAGGTATGGGACAGGTGTCTCTCTGCAATTGCTTTCTCATCTAAGTGACCTTAAGTCACGACACTGCCTCCTGATTTCTCACATTCTGAACTTCAGGTGGTGTTTGGAAGCCTGGACTCGTGTTGTAGATTACACAATTGGCAAGTGTGATTAGCTGGGAAAAAGTGGTATTGATGGTTGAACAGCAATTTATGACACAAATAAGTATCTAGGTGACTGATAGGCTTTTAGATCTATATTTCCAAGCAGATGATATATTCCTCCCCCTCACTTTTTCTTTTTCTTTTCTTATCTTTTTTTTTTTTTTAAACTTACGATGTAACTTATTAGTGATGGTGATGATATCATTTTGGTTTAAACTTTTGAATACAAGCAGAAAAGTATTTGTGGCTGCAGTAAGGAAGTCCACGTCATGATTATTGTAGCTGTTCAGGTCTACTCTCTCCCACCTCCAGGGAACACTGGGTGGGCCTCAGTCTTCTGTAGCTGTGCACTTGGCCTCCCTTTGATTAAGTGAAGATTTTGTTACTGGGTTGGAGGAGCATGATGTAACTTGAGCATTTGAAGCCATAAGTACAGAATGTATATTTTATGTAGTTAAAAGATGCAAGTATTGCTTTTGTGATGAACTCATTCTTTGGGGAGGTGGTATTAAGGATTGAGCCCAGGGGCACTTTACCACTGAGCTACATCCCCAGCTTTTTGAATTTTTTATTTTGAGGGAAGGTCTTGCTAAATTGCTAAGGCTGGCCTCAAAATTGTGCTCCTTCTGTCTCAGCCTCCTGAGCCACTGGGATTACAGGTATGTACTATCATGCCCACCTGTATTCATTTGTTATTAAAAATCAGTGGCCTTTGGAAGCATATTTCTAGACTTAGCTTTTTTTTTTTTTTTTTTTTGGTACCGGGGATTGAACTCAGGGGCAGTTGACCACTGGGTCACATCCCCAGCACTTTTTTGTAGTTTATTAGAGACAGGGTCTCACTGAGTTGTTAAGTGCCTCTTCATTGCTGAGGCTAGCTTTGAACTCAAGATCCTCCTGCCTCGGCTTCCCAAGTGCTGGGATTATAGGCGTGTGCCACTGCGCCCAGCTCACTAGACTTAGCTTTTTAAAAAGAGTTTCAAATGATTCTACAGTTCTCTCTCTAAGCATATGTTGAAAATTTGTTTTTCTGCCCATGAATGAGCAACTGATATGAAGTTTTTCTGCTAAATTAAATGCAACCTGGGAAAATGCAAACCATATTAAAATACTGCAGAATTAATATTTATTTATTGATGGAGCTGGGAGACTCAAAGATCTATTATCTTTCTTTAAGGAGATTACAGTTGGTGAGGGCAAACAAGTAAACCAGTAATTACAGTGAGATAAGTATTGGTCTGTAGATACGTGGGATAAAGACAGTTACCTGCAGATCGTCATTAAATTAACTTCTTGGATCAGTCATTACCTGTACCTTTTTTCCCTGTTCTCCTGTCTATCTGTAGATGCCTTTTGCCTGAGGAAGCCATGAGAGATATCCCAAGTTCAATTGGCTATTATTTAAAGAATTTTTATGTAAATATCACTTTAGAGAATATGGGCGAATTCAGGATCCATTATATTTAGTTCAAAGATCTTAATTACTATATAGAGAAGACATTTAAGTATCTTAAGTGCCTATCAAAACCCAAGGTCTGTGGAATAAGAAATTGAAGGAAAAGTCTCCAAGAACAGCCAGTTGTTGATGCAGAGTGAGAATATGTCTTGTATCTGGGTGTGTCCTCACAGCTGGGCCTCCCTGGGAGGAGTCCCCAGGCAGTGCTACTCCCCTGACCGGCTAACTGTGGTAAGACAGGCTTTCGCCCTTGAGTAACAGGAAGAATTGCTATGGTCCTGTCTTCAAAATTCTGAGAAACGCTTGCAATAGTAGTTCAAATTTTTGCTGTAGGGAGCTTCTTTCCCAGTCTAAGGGATGAATGGTGAGCAGGATGCTGTCTCTAGGAGGACGAGTTGGGGTGCATGGCAGTGACTGCAATGGCATGTGACCTACAGTGAAGGAGGGTGTTTCTATACAAATGAAGCATTTTGTTTTGATAAAACTTGCTTTTAAAATGTTAATTCTGGAGTTTCCTTAGTGGGTTAGGTAAGTTTGCACCACTAACATTGACAACATTTTTTTTTTCTAACATTATTTTAACATTTTTTCCTTTAATGATTTGCATAGGCATTATGTTTTCCTGCACATCTAAACAGATGTGGAGGCCACTTTTGCTCTAAAGTGCAGGTTTCTCTTGACTCTTGAATTGCAAATAGCTGACCAGGGAGACTCTTGACCGTGACCTTTTTTTTTTTAAATGTCTCAACAAATTTAGGATGAAGTTGGTAACTGATCTCTTATCATTGCTCTTGTCTAGCCTTCACCTTCCAGTCTGATCTCTATTCCCCAGAATCTGATTCCTCACCTCATGGGAAACTTTTTGGATGCTGGAACCCCATCTGCCTGGATTTTGTTTTCCTAGAACTTCAGATAGTTCTTGGCCCAGAGCAATTGCTCAATGTGAATGGGCGTGTTAATCTTTAAGACCGTTCTACCTTGAGAGAAGAATAACAGAAAAGCAAAAACAATTTATTATTGCATGTATTTAAATCAAGGTTTATTTTACACTTGTGGGGTTCTTGGGCAAATCATCCAGGGAGTTAGTTTTTTTGTTGTTGTTGATAAATGGGAATCCAAACATTCACTCTTTGTCACTATTCTCTCTTACATAGTTCCATGGCTACTGAATGCAGTTCCATGGCTACTGAATGCGTCCTGAGAGCCTGTCCTGAAGTTTTCATGTCACTATTGAAAACAGCAGGACACATTTTAATAAGGGGAACAAAGGATTTATATCAGGATCCAGACATCTGAAAGTCGAGTGGTTCAAATATGCTAACACCTTCTTTTGAGTTAGATCCATCTCTTAAATACTTAGTAGGTCATCTTGATGTAAGTGAATTACGATTCTGCAAATAAAAAAAAGCTGCTTGTGCTACTGTGTAATTCCCCTGGAATTTTCGAAAGCTGGGGTTTTTCTGTATACTCTGAAAGTTTGCTGGTGGAATCTTTCAGCCCACGCTCCAGTAAACAACCAAGAATTCTTCACAGAGGGGTAGTCAGGAACATTGGAGAGGCTGTCCAGTTAGGGCCCCAAGAAACCCTGCGGTGCTCATCTGGAACATTTCCTGAATCAAGGCACAGACTGGGCCTGTTCTTAACATTAGTGTCTTGGGTGATTTTCATTTGATAAAAGAGAGATTACCCAAATCTGGTTGAGCTTGAACGCATTATGGCTGGAGGTGCTTCACTGGGCTTTGGACCTTCCTGAGTGGCTGTACCCTGACATGGCTTTCTGAAGTCAGAGTGCTTGTAGTCTTCAGTGTCACCAGGCCCCTATGACACACAGAATTGTGTGAAGAGGCTATTTGGTTATATAAGTACTTATTTGGGGGATTCTTGTCTTTTCCCTTTTTGGGGTCATTTTCTTTGGGTGGATCTAAGCAGGTGACACTCCCACTGTCACTCTGTGGTTTGAACTCAAAATGGTTTTGTAAATGTTATCTACTGTATTGTTCAGGTGCCTTTCTGATTTTTTTTTCTCTGTTTTCACTGCTTTTCATGTTCACAACAGTGCTGGACTTTGTCCTTGAACTCTTTTAAGATTTATTTGCTTCATCTCATCTCTGCAGGAAGTTTTGGTCACTGTTTTCAGCTTCTATCTGCAGGGGCAAGTTTTGGTCACTGTTTTCAAGCCTCGCCATTGCTGAGGCTCAAGTCTACATAGCTGGCTATCTGAGTTTTTTATTTTAACCAAAAATTAAAAGGATCGAACCCGGGCCGCGCACGTTCAAAGAAGCAGAATAGGTTTTTGAGCCTCCCTCCCCTCCCTTTCAAGTAACACCTACTGATGTTTATCTTGGAAATAATTTGATGTTTATTGGATGAAACATGTAGTTAAGTGTTATTGGATACTCATGTCAAGCTTCAGAACAATATGGAGAAACTTCTAATATTCTACATGGAGCCTGTAGTTCAAGTGCTCTGTGGAACCCATGTTGGTGGGGGTGAAAGTGCTTGCGGGCCCCAGATGTCTATACTGAATGTACTGACGCTGAGCCACATCCAATACAATTTGAACTTGAACTTGACCAACCTTTTCCTCTTCAACTCCTACCACCTCTTCTTTTTCTGGTTTGTCATCTTCTTTTCCAGCACTGTGAACTGTTCATAATTTCTGATAAATATCTAATGTGTGACCTAGATTATATAACTATTTAAACAACATGGCTCATTACAAATAGTATTTAAATATTGATATGACTTCAGGAGTTTTCAAAGAATGGGTGGAATTTTCTGAGCACAACTATTCAAAGCCTATTTTCGGTTCAACTTTGGTTATATTCAGTAGACTTTCAACATCCTTCTACTCAAACGGGGATTGCCCAGCTTTCTGAGAGATGAGTAGGAAAGAGAATCGGTTTAGTGCTCACTCATTTTAGCCATGGAAGAAGCCAGTTCAGCTTGGTTCACCCAATAAAATGTTAAGCCACACACTGTTCCTTACCTAACAGTCAGTCAACATGTGACTTAATATCACATGCTACCATTATCTGTTTCTGACAGGTGTGGTCTATGTGAAGAGTCCCTTCACTCACTGTGGAAAATCATTTTTGAGGTAAACAAATTTAGGGTCCAAATAAAATCAATTTTAATACACATAGCAAAAAGCCATATATTTGATGTGAGCTGTGGGCCTCACAGTAACTCTGAAGTCTGGGTGAGTGTCCCAGAGGATGTGTTCAGAGGTCATAGGTCACAGATTGATGTTGTAATCCAACTCTGGTTCTATTTCTTCTAAAGCCTTACCAAAAAATAGGCTAATCCTATTTAGGACTCAGGAATTCCATATGTGTGGCATATTTGCATCTGATAATGTCCTTTCAAAGTTGAAAACAAACTTGAATTACTAAGTAAAACTCTTCTGGTGTAGATTTCCCCCCAAAACCTGTGAATCTGTACCAATCTGAAACGTCTTCGCTGGTCGCTGCTGCATTGGAAATGCAGTACCGTGGTGGTGTTTGCTTTTTCTTTTCCTCTTCACTAGTCAGTAGTTCCATAGTAGGACCTGTTAACAGAGACAATTAAGAAATGACCCTATGCTGTGGTTTAACTTCCCAAACTTCTATGTTGGAACTTAATGATATTCAGTGTGAGAGTACTAAGGGGTCTTTTGGCACGTGACTAAGCCATGAGTGTTTCCACCCTCATTAATGAGATTAAAAAAAATGTTGATGGGAGCATCCTACTCCCCTTTTGTCTTGGATTGTGGACTTCCCAGCCTCCAACATGGTGAGAAATAAATTATTTACAAATTACTCAATCTAAGGTGTTTTGTTATGGCAGCAGGAATGGACTAAGACATTCTACAAAACAAAAATACTAGAGTATTGTGATTTCAATTATAGGTTTATAGCATAAAACCACCATTACAGTGAAAATGAAACTAGGTAAAGATCTATTTTTTTAAATAGCCAAAATATTTCATAATTTCTTTGAATAATAATAGTTCAAAATAAAACCTTTTAATCTACTGAACAGAAGCTTGCCTTATACTTACCATATGCCTAAAAGGATGTATTCCAAGCTTTTTGATTGGCATTTTAAAATACACCAATTGGATGGGGTGAGTACCACTGTTATCCCATTGTATAGCTGAGGAAACTGTGGCACAAAGAAATAAATAACAGGTCCCAGCCAGTGTGATTAAGGTGTCTGGGACACCTTAATTCATATTCATGCTTTTAACTTGCTGGAAGAATTCTAGTCCACATACACACACACACACACACACACACACACACACAAAAACTTGATTTGTCACTTCTAGTTTGAATAACTTTTATTTGATTTCTTTAATTGAGTGCTATACATTAGCCGCATTTGTTGGGAATGAAGGGGGCCCTGAAGATTTCATGGATCTGTGGGAAGTGGGGTGGAGCTGTGTGTCGTACCACGGGTCTCCCACAATGCCTCTTCTCCTTCTCCTCCTTGGACAGCACTAGGGGGAGTCAAGCCTATGGGACAAGTCACAGAAACAAAACAAGCCTCCAACCAAGAGCTGGGGAATTTGAGAACAAGGCTGTTAAAGTACCACTTGGAGCCAGTATGGAAATCTGGGTTTTCTGAAGCTTGGGTTTTTTTGTTTTTTTTTTTTTTTGGTGGTACTGGGGATTGAACTCAGGGGCACTTAACCACTGGGTCACATCCCCAGCCCTTTTTTGTATTTTATTTAGAGACAGGGTCTCACTGAGTTGCTAAGTGCCTTGCCATTGCTGAGGCTGGCTTTGAACTCGCGATCCTCCTGCCTCAGCCTCCCAAAGTGCTGGGATTACAGGCGTGCGCCACCGCGCCCGGCTGAAGCTTGAGTTTTTTAAAATCTGTTAAATCAATAAATCAAGAGGGGCTCTTAAGTGAGATATTGACCCACAGTGTATCTACAAAAAATGCAAAACGTGCCACATTTTAAAGGTGAGTGGGTACCTCTTGAAGACATCTCTCTTTATCATTCTCATTTTGCATACTTTCTTGATTGACTGAGAAAGGAATAAAATTTTATTAGGTTGTGCCTTAGATTAAGAATCTCTGATGTGCCATTAGTAGTTTTAGCAGTTACTATGAATTACAGAAAGTCTGTATCTCCTTTTATCTTTAAAATTTTTGATAAAATGGCAAGGAATAGTAGAAGTTTGTACATATATCCATGTCTGCAGTAAGTTTAGTGGAAAACAATCCTGTTAGGCATGCCTTTCTCTCTTTAGATTTTATGTTTTAGACCAGTTAGAAGCTAGAGATTTTTCCCATATACCTGCCCCGCGCCTGCTCACACATTGCTAACATTCCCCACCAGAGTTGATGCATTGGTTAAAACTGGTGGACCAACCCTGACATGACTGTCACCAAAGCCCACAGGTTACTGTAAAGTTCACTCTTGGTGTTGTCTATTGTATGAGTTTGAACAAATGAGATGTATCTACCCGACAGTGTTGTAACTTTGTCTCTTAATAAATACTCAGATCAGGGTCTCGTATTTTACTGGGAAGGAACTGAATCACTGAAGGGCATTTGTTATGATGCCTGTTTAAAGAGTCTGTAGTGCTTTGCATTATAACTTTAAACAACAAAACATGGTTTATATTGTATGTAATGTTGCCCAATTAGCTAATGTCTTTGTGGACTGGAAATGAGTCTAGAAAAACACCAACTTAGTTTTTAAAAAAGGGTAAGCATTTTTCTCTTCTAAATGATTTTGGTGGGGGGAAAGGAGAGGGCATCACTTTTAAATGAACATATGCTTGCAAAATGATGTTTTGTATAAGTCCTCTCATTTCCATAAATATGTCTCTTTCCTCAAATCTGGGAATCAGAGCCATTCATGTGTGTAAAGTGAAAGGGAATATTCTGGAATGCTCAGTGTCTGGCCTCCAGCAGGCCCGTGTAATAGGTGGAAAGGGTATCGCGATAAACCTGCGGTTACTTAAATCCTTGTTTCATTCTTTATTTATGTGAACCTTGACTTGGGCCAGTTCCTCCCACCTGCTTAGCTTCCGTTACCTATGTCTAACTAGATACTACAGTCTTAGCTCATGCTATTGCAAAGATCAGCCAGGTGCATGGGAACTCCTCGTCTCCTGTCTATTCTGATCTAGATCTTGGCATTCTTCAAAGCATTTGCAACACGTTGTGATTATACTTGTGAATTTGTCTTCTTTGTGCACTGTGTCTTAGTATATGATGTTATGATTGGGGACCCTGCCTTAATTGTGTGTGACTCTAACCACCTCCCCTTTAGCACCGTGCTACCAGGTCCTCTGTCTGTCTCAGGCGTGGCTGTATTTCCAACACCCTGCACCCTGTCCTCAGTGAATATCCATTGCCAATATTTACCATTGCCAGAAGAACACAGAGCACTGTAGTCCTGCCAAAACGTTCATCAGGCACACTTTTTTTAAGCTGAATAAATTCTGTATACTTTCAGGAACTGGGTAAAGTTAATTTTTTGGAAATATAACCTTACACTATAAATT
This sequence comes from Tamias sibiricus, assembly GCA_025594165.1. Classification (NCBI taxonomy): domain Eukaryota; kingdom Metazoa; phylum Chordata; class Mammalia; order Rodentia; family Sciuridae; genus Tamias; species Tamias sibiricus. Next base: position 157,583,395 of record CM046662.1, on the reverse strand, counting down.
TTAAAACAGGGTTGAAGATTTCTAACTGATATTTTAGGTTCTAAATATTGGAAGATAAATTTCAGTTTGGTTAGAATCTATGTGTTAAAATATTTCCAGGATATTCACACCATTCGTGACTTCATACATGCACTTAGGGTAATGATATCCATCTCATTCTACCATCTTTTTTTTTTTTTTTTCCTTGACTCTTTTGCCCCATCCCTTCCCCTCCCTCCCCATTGGCCATTCTAGTGTTCCTCTAATCCTCCCATGCTCCCCATCCCAACCCAACTGTGAATCAGCCTCCTTATATCAGAGAAAACATTTGGCATTTGGCTTTTGGGGATTGCATGTATGAAGTCATGAATGGTGTGAATATACTTTGTATACGACCAGAGATATGTAAAAATGTGCTCTACAAGTACAATATGAAATGTAATACATTCTGCTGTCATTTCTAACAACTTAGAATAAAAAATAAATCTGAAAAAAAATATTTCCAGTATATACCTTCTTGACGAGAATGTATGCATTGCTATTCCCAAAGTGCGGAGGACAGAAGAATTAGGTGAAAGATTGGTGCAATATTGTGTGTGTGTGTGTGTGTGTGTGTGTGTGTGTTTTTCAAATAAGTAAGTTAGCCTATGCCAGTATAATTGGATTTGTAATCATGAGTGATCTACTGTAACTTCAGACGGGATGCTGTACGGTGTTACTTTTTGTTTGTTTTGTATGGGCAGGTAAAAGTCAAACATGAATATGATACAATACCATTATACAATACCAGTGAAACATTCTGGCTTAAGGATACATTGTCCAGGAACCTCTGGGGCCTGTGCTCTGGTTAGTAACTCCACTGAGTTGGGGAGTAACACTGGGCAAGTCCTGAAGAATCCTGGGAGTTGTCTCTCCCACCTTTATGAACTGAGGAGCTCATGACAGAAGGGTCTATGAGTTACCCACAAGAGCTCTTACATTACGTATATTGTCAGATCTTAAAGTTATGTTTTAACTTAAACTAATTTGATAGAAGTGTGGACACTGAATGTATAATTTGCATAATGTACATTGAAGATATTGTGATTACTGCTTTTAAAAAGTTACTTAAATGTCCGTGTTAAAATAGGATGTTTTCCCCCTTGTAGTGGCTGCAAATAAATAACATTAAAGGTTATTTTTTTTTCTCATTTTGAAGATGGAGTTTATGTATTCATTAGTGATACTATTTTGTTTCATGAGAGCTAGCCAATTAGTACTGTTTGGTCCACTATCATATTCTAATTGTTAAGAGGAATTTTATAAATGCTAAATCTAAAATGTCAAGTATGTGATATATTTGTATTCAGGAGACAAATCTGTAGTTACCTCTTGGTTTCTATAACTAGTTCTATATTTTTAAAATAAGCATTCTTACCTCAGCAATTTAGAATATGAGATTCTGGGATTAATGACAAATGAATTTTATAATTTTACAGGCTTTTAAAAATCATTAGGTTCTGCATACAAAGTTGAAAGTTTTCCTCTAGGCAGAGAATATTCTTGGTCTTTACTATTTGTCACACTTTTTCAAAAAAAAAAAATGTAGATAAAAACTGTTAGACTGGGGGAAGTTTAAAAAAATGGAGAAAGAGACAAAGGAGTGAAAAAAGGAGAGACAGAAGAAGAAATTGAGGCCAGAATGAATAAGTCCATTTTTCTGGATAATGTGAAGGGAAGCCCCAGGATTCAAAAGCACATCTGTGGCATGCCTGCCCTTGCCCCTGAGCTTTCACAGAGTGGACATGTAAAATTGGGGGACGTTGGTGAATTACCAATAAGTTGAGTAGCATGAATGAAATGTATTTATAGAGGAAAAAATATCTAGGAGACTCCAGAAAAAAGAAACAAGAGCTAGATATTTCCCAGAACAATTGGAGAATGCATTGTGATAGAGACCTGTCACACTCTGAGGTCTTTGGAAGAGATCTTTCTGCTGGAAAAAAATTGCCACAACCTGCCCATAACTTGTGGAGTTAGGTTTGGCTTTTTTGGAGGACATTGGGTAATGTCCTGATAAGAGTGAAAACTCCCTGTAAAAGACCTTTGGAAGGGAAGGATTCTAGATGGAAGGTTCTGGGACATCCCCCAAAGCTGAGCCCGTGTGGTGGTGGTGGTGGGAAGCCAGTAGGACTGGAATTTCAGCAAACTGAATACCAACCCAGGGTCTCAACCTCCAGCCAACTCCAATGGCTGTCTCAGTAGATGGGAGGGAGAGGCCAAGGGGTCACCCCCACACAAGCCAGTGAACTTGAGAAGGGGAAGTTTTCGATTTAAAATGGGATCCTGGTTATCATTTCAATCATTGTGATTTAATTTGAATTTTGTTAAGTATAAATTGTGTTATGCTTTGAGTCAATTCACATCTCTGTGACTAGATGCAGCATTTTAAGGCTATATGTTCACTTCGAAAAGTCTGGAGTGACCTCATTCTCTAAGCTACCCCCGTTTTCCTAGTTTGCTTTTCAAACCTTATTGTAAAAAGTCTTTTTTTTTTTAAAGCTGCATTTTTTCGCTCCCTTTAAGCTTCTGGGGATCTCAATTCTGCTTGTGACAACTGAGAATCACGTACTTTTTCGTTTTTATCTTGTATCACCTTATAAAAGTCATTCGGGTTTCTGAATGTTGGAGTTGTACTAAAAGTTCGGAACATAGACGTGCTGGCCATCGCATGACAGGACTTTTGATCTACGAGCCAGAGCCTGAGAAAGTGCCCTGCAGGCTCTACGGGGGATTCAGATCCTGACTTCATGCACGTCGACAATTATGTTATTGCGATGTTTTCATTTGGTTTAGGAGATTGAAAACTACAATGTTTTTGTGTTTCCATCTAACTATGAAGAAATAGGTTAATTCCAAACTGCCCAGGGTGTGTTCCTTTGGTATGCTCTCAGGCTCTGAGACTCATCCACAGTTGTAACTCTCCCTGCAAAGGCTGCTTCTTCAAAAGGTCTTGGTGGTTGGGAAGCAGCACTGATGTGGCAGGTGAAGTTTCCAGGCCAGTGCTCAGGCCCAACTCCTCAGGCAGGTTTACAAAACTGCAAATCTTTTAGAATAGATAGTGGTTGGAATGAGCCCGGGCTGTATCCGTGTTTTACAGGCATTTCATGCTTAAGTTCATGAGTTCTACATTTAGCCTACAAAGTCCATGCCATGCAAGTGAGGAGATAAATTCATTGCAGGGGATTTGTGAAATCCTTCACATTTCAGTGGCCTTTCCCCAGCTGGATAAGGGCATCCCGAGAAATGGCGAAGGTTGGCATCTCAAGCCACCATGAAGGTGTCTTAGGTTGAACGGCTACCAGCCTCAGGGTTAGGGTTTGCTCGTTATTTGGTTATGATGATTTGAGTTCAAACATTTGAATTTTCTAGATCAGAATTACTAGGTAGATAGTTTTGTGCTAGTCAGTATGTTGCAGTGAATTTATTTTTGATAGTTGGCTATAGTCCTGTTGTCAAAATTCTCACTTTTAGCCGGGCGCGGTGGCGCACGCCTGTAATCCTAGCACTTTGGGAGGCTGAGGCAGGAGGATCGCGAGTTCAAAGCCAGCCTCAGCAATGGCGAGGCACTTAGCAACTCAGTGAGACCCTGTCTCTAAATAAAGTACAAAAAAGTTCTGGAGGATGTGACCCAGTGGTCGAGTGCCTCTGAGTTCAATCCCCGGTACCAAAAAAAAAAAAAAAAAAAAAAAAATTCTCACTTTAACTATAAATACAACAACTGGCCCCTAAACAGTTGTATTAAAGGACCTCTGTTATGATCTCAATCTATTCATTTGATGGGAAAACAGTTGTGTCATACTTTTAAAAAAAGGTTGCTTTTTTCATCATGTGCTGTTTCTGTGTGTGCTGGATAAGGCTTTTATAATTAAAATCTCTCCTGTCAGTGCATAGATTGCATTGATTCTATAATGGACTATAATTCTATTCTGTTTTAATTAAATGGGGAGTCCACTATAGCAAAACCACCCAAAAGTATTCATTTCAGTTTGAGTTGGACATTACTCTGGGGTAGGAGGGTGTTTAATTTTCATTACCATAGTGTGTATTCTATGATGGAACAGCCTCCCTGCATAAAATTGAGGGTTAATAAAACCAAGGGCAGACACCACAGTGTTCTTTCAAGCTCAGAAGGACAGGAGCCACGGAGTCCCACTAGAAACGGAATAACTTGCAGTATGTCCTAAAACAAGCATATTTACATGGGCCCACATTAACTAAGATGGTACAGAATGACAGCACTAGAATCTCTTAAAAGAAAATCCACCTTGTAGTTGTGCTTCTTTATAGCTCCTAAAGCACATGTAACTGTCAATGCACCTGTTGTAGGGCTCCTTGATTTCTGTTTTCCCTTCACGCACCACAATTCCATGGGCTCCAGCATCTCTTCTAATGGATGCCTTGCTCCAAATCATATTAAACATGAACACATACTCACATCCCAAATTAAATGCAATTTGCATAATTATAAATGTGTTGAACTGTAGAAGCTAATTGGCGTAACTGTTACAGTAGATAAACACTTATTAATTAAAACCTGGAGGTCTTCTTTGTGTTCTGGAGGACTTATTATTTTTTATCTCAAACTTACATACCTTTCAGGGCCTTGCTGAGCTGAGATACCTCTACCCTGTGGCTGCAGGCCCAACGCAGGAACTGTCCCTGTTGCAGGATTTGCATTGATTCATCCCTGGGTGGCTCTGAACTGTGTGGGGTACAGTAAATGTTGGTCTTCCTGCACCCTTGTTTTTTCTTTTGTTTTTTACTCAGAAGAAAATTCAGAGAAAGGTGACATGCCATCTCCCCCTCCCTGTGCATGGCTGTAGCAGGCAGGCAGAGTCTTTCTGTCCATGGAATGCAGTGTTGTGGATTTTCAGTGTGGTAGTTCCCTCCTGAGCTGTAGGACCAGAAATATGTATGGGTGTGATTAACTCACGAGGAATCTGAAATATCAAATGCAGTTACCACTTCCATGATATCTCTTCTGTTATATTCAATGAGAATGGAATCTAATTGAATTTTTCAAAAGCTAAAGGGGTTGTGTAGTAAAAAAAAAGGTGTACTAGGGAACAGCTAGCATATAGTTTTTTGTTTGATTGTTTTTGTTTTTGCTTTCTAGCACCTTGCAGTGGAGTTACGAACAGATTTTAATTGGAAGGGGGACAGATGCAGTTGGACTCAAGGATAGCGATGATGATAGCACAAGCTGGCCCAGAAAGAGCCCCACAGTTCTGGCAAGTGAATGGGGTGGATGGTGCATCTAGCCTCTTGGAACTGAATACTGGAAAAGGAGTTGGTTCAGGTAGTGGAAAGCTAGCCATGAGCACCCTTGGGAAAGTCTTAAGTCTGGGTCCCTGAGGCTATCCATGTTGGGTCACTGGTACCACTGCACCTGAATCTGAAGCCTAGGAAAGGACAGTAGTTTGGCGAGTGCACAGAAAGGAATCCTCAGCATCCCAGAGGTCTCTGTAGACTGCTAGTGGATAGCTCTCTCAAGAAGAGCAGGAAGACTGAATGAATGAGGGCCTGGGTGATACCCCTAGGAACCTCTGGAGGAAGCCAGGGATGGTGGAGAAGAGCCCAGGCTGGGGTGGAAGATGAGAAAAACAAGTCTCGGGAGAACTGAAAGGAAACTCTTATGGGGCTGGGGCTGAGCTCATGATAAGAAACAACTATTTTTTTCTTTCCTTTTACTGTTATCTTTGGACTACTGTTGGTATTATCGAAACATCAGAGATAACTTCAGACAGGGTTAAGCATGATATAATTGGTGGGGCACCACAAGACCACATTCTCTGCTCAAGAGTAGCACCTGCCGGGCGCGGTGGCGCACGCCTGTAATCCCAGCACTTTGGGAGGCTGAGGCAGGAGGATCGCGAGTTCAAATCCAGCCTCAGCAATGGTGAGGCACTTAGCAACTCAGTGAGACCCTGTCTCTAAATAAAATACATAAAAGGGCTGGGGATGTGGCCCAGTGGTCGAGTGCCCCTGAGTTCAATCCCCGGTACAAAAAAAAAAAAAAAAAAAAAAAAAAAAGAGTAGCACCTAACTTTATTGTCTTGTTTAATTTTTTACAAATCCTTTCTCACATAAAGGTAGTATCCTTGGGCTGGGATTGTGGCTCAGCGGTAGAGTGCTCGCCTAGCGTGCGTGCGGCCCGGGTTTGATCCTCAGCACCACGTAAAAATATAACCGCATTGTGTACAACTAAAGCAAATAAATAAATATTTAAAAAAAAAAAAAGGTAGTATCCTTGTTTTGTATGTGTAAAAACACAGATTCACAGAGGTTAGGGGACTCCTTGTATGACATGCAACTGAAAGGATGGATCCTTGTTTGGAACCCAAGCATGATTTTTTTTGGTTCTGGTCTTTGTTTACTTTGTGCTGTAGCATTGTGCCTGCCAGGGAGGCTACATGAGTCCTCCAAAGTTTTTGACCTGGTAGGGGTTATGTTTCTACCTTGACTTATGTCTCTTTGCTCTCAGGGAGTCAGAATGAGCAGTTAGAATTTAAAGAAAAAAGTATCTTGTTTCCCATTCTTAATACATTCCCATGTGACATTCTTTTTCACTGATACTATTGTTGCAAACCAAAGAGTGCCTGATAAATCTTTACAGCATCCTTTAGACTTGAGTCACACATTCATCTGATCTTAGGAACTGAGTCACTGGGTTAAGTACGTTCATCTAAGACTCCAGACACAGGTCAGCAAGTGTTTACTTAAAGGACCAGATAGCAAATATTTTAGCCTTTTCCGGCTGTACAGTTTCTGTTTCAGCTACTCAATTCTGTTCTTGGAGTGTGAAAGAGCTATATAGATAATATATCAATGAATGGCCATGACTGTGTTCAAGGGAAATGTTATTTTCAAAGACAAACAGGCTGCCCAGTTTGCTGATTCCTGCTCTAGAAGGAAAGGTTATATTCTTGAATTTTCATCTTTAATTTGTTGTGTAAAATCATCTGACAAAACTGAAAATAGCAAATTTGCTATTCTTCATTTACTGAGTACCAAAAACTTAGATACTTAAAAAAAAAAAAAAAATCTGACATATCTGCAGTGATCTGTTAAATGTATAATGATGGTCTTCAGAGCACAGATGCAAAGTATGAAATTAGATTCCCCACTTTTTTCTTTATTTTCTTCTGTGTAGCCTGGATGGAACTCAGAGTACATAATCAAGTCCTTCTAATCTCTCAAAATAACCCCAACTACCTGCAAAAAACTACCCTCTAAATTAGGGAGACCCTGATTATCCAATTGAGAGGTTTGAGTTGCTTTGATCCCCATCTATGTGAACTTCACCATCTGTGGGATTACAGACAGGAATCTGTGGCCAAGAGAAAGGTTGGATACTTGAATTACTAGTGAATTTTCATGCATTAATTCACCAGAAGTGAGAAGACCACTAATAACACATCCAGGAGGCTTTTTGGAACATAAATACCCTTCGACATTAATCACTATGTCTGGTGTTTTTGATTTGTATTAAGCAGAAGATGCGCATTGGGTACTTTTGAAAAGCATTATAAATGGGATTTGCATGTTGATAATTTTAACATTGTGTTCAGATTGTCGGTCTTCATTTGTACTTGAATTTGAACTAGACTGAATCTTGAAGGGATAATGTTTTTTTTATAAAAGAGAATGAACTAGGAGGACTTTTGCATCTTATATGAAAATGAATGCTGATTATGACACATGAGCATAATTAATTTCTAAAAGAATTGTAAGCTGGTCTCTATTCTTTTTAGCAGTTCATTCATGTCTGTTTGTAACTGCTCAAGCATATTTCTGTGAAAACAGTGAATTTGTTATTCTTAACTGTAGTTCATCCTTTGTGTTTATTTGAAAAGAATTTTTCCCTTTCCAGCAGGCTCCATCTATTGCAGTAACACATAGTGCACTCCTAGCAATGTCCCCTCACCCTGAGGCTGACATCCATTTATCTGTTTGGCCTTTAGCTTTCTCCTGGGTTTTGGGAATAAAACATTCTGGTGTAAAGGGTCTCTTGATGTTGGAGTGACTGGGGAGCTGGGAAGACTCCATTGGGCTTGGGGAATCCTGTGAATCTATTAACTACAACAGTCGAGTTTCACTAATTCCATGTCCAAGATGATGGTTCAGATTTTTCTAGTTCTTTTTGAAAGTGCTTTAAAAAAAAAAAAAAAAATTTCCAAGCAGTGTTTAAATGGAAGCAGTCTGTGTGAACAAGTCCTGTAAGGTAAGTCGATAAAACATTTGATGGGCAGTGGATCTTCCGTATGTTATTTAAAGTGTTTGAAAACACTTTTAGTGGCCACATTTATTCCTAGGTTTTAATTTGACAAGATTTGCAAGTCCCATTTTTTTTTTTTTTTTTTTTGTGGTACCAGGGATTGAACTCAGGGGCACTTGTCTACTGGGTCACATCCCCAGCCCTTTTTTGTATTTTATTTAGAGACAGGGTCTCACTGAGTTGCTAAGTGCCTCGCCATTGCTGAGGCTGGCTTTGAACTTGCGATCCTCCTGCCTCAGCCTCCCAAAGTGCTGGGATTACAGGCGTGCGCCACCACGCCCGGCTGTCCCATGTTTGAGTTGTCACAAAATGTGAATCATCCCATCCTGAATACTGAAAATACTGAATTTTATTCTATACCATGCTTGATCCTGATCCTAAGATATTTGAGGTTTAAATGAAAAAAAAAATAAATAAAAGAGGTCGAATACACAAATGCAGAGAGTAGATCTTAAAGCACCATTTAGGCTGGATGTCTTGATTTCAGCAGTCAGACATAGGATGTTTTATTTCGATTAGCACCAAAAGACAATGTTCTGATGCCAGTCCTTCTCTTCATAAATGTTGCCCCTCCTGTGGGGAAGGGAGTGTTGGATAACTGCAATTTGTCCTCTGCTTCTTCCTGTCTTTCAACTGACTGAAGGTATAGCATTGTGTTTTTTTTTCCTTCATGTCATATGACAGTTTATTCTTACAAGCAGTGTTTTTGTTTATTTTCATGGATGCATTGTTTCCAATATGTAAACTGGTTTGGATCTGCAAATTTTTGTATCTTGGTGTTTATCATATAAATATAAATTTAGGTCCGTGGCATTATAGAGATGAAGTTGCTTATCTCATGGGTGCAGATGTGAAGAAATGGTGCAGGTCACAAGAGCCACAGGATGCTGTTCTAACAGATTCTGCTTCCCTTTAGTTCAGTGTCATCTATTTTCAGTCCTTCTGTCTCAATGCTAATGACAAAGTGAAATAATCTACCCACTTAATACTATAATAAGTTCACTAGGATTTTCCCCATTAAAACAGACTTATGAGTCATAGCTTACTATTACCTTCTAAGCTCATATTCTCTGTTTTCCTCAGCATCCGAGAGTCTGTGGTACCTGTGCCAGACTGAGGCTGGTGCATGTTTTGAAACCACTTGCCCCATGTTGGATGGCTGGTGTCATTATGAAATTTGTAACCCAGCACTCATGATGGAGTTACAGGAAAGGAAGTTGTGGAGGTGCACGGTTGGCTGCGTGCATCAATGATTAGACACCCAGAATCTTCACTGAGGCTGAGTTTTGTCAGATTGTGTCAGTCATATAAGTATTCCCATGTTGAATGCAATCTTTAATATTTCTACCCTTGTTTTAGCCTGACTATGTTTGCTTTCACTCTTTTAAAAATATTTTTTTAGTTGTAGATGGATACAATACCTTTATTTTATGTGGTGTTGAGGATCGAACCCAGGGCCTCACACATAAGAGATGAGTGTTCTACCGCTGAGCCACAACCCCAGCCCTGCCTTGACTTTTCTATTAATTCATTACACCGTCTCAAACACATTTATTTTGCGTCTTCCAAATTGTTTGAGACTCATGCTGGCACTGGTGTATTCTATTCAGCATTGTCTTACAGAGCAGAGTAGGGTTAGGGACAGAGAGATCCAGGTGGTCACATGTAGAAGACATCCTTGAGTGCATAGCATAGGACATTGCTGAGTGCAGAAGGAATCTGTAACTGATGGAATGAATCTGGAGGTGTCCTGTTATTGACACCTGAGGTTCAATATTGTTCCTCATTTGTCTGCTGTCTGCATACTTCACACCTTCACCTTCCAACACTCCACTTCTTTGCAGTTCCCATCTTGCCCTGTATCTCAACAGTGCACCAAAAATTTGAATGGAGACCCCAGAAAGCCATATTAAGAAAGGGTTGGGGGCTGGGGTTGTAGCTCAGTGGTAGAGCGCTTGCCTTGCACATGTGAGGCCCTGGGTTCAGTCCTCAGAACCACATAAAAATAAATAAACAAAAGTAAAGATATTGTGGCCATCTACAACTTATAAAAGGGTTTACTCTAGCTCTTGCATAATTTTTTTTTTTTTTTTTTTTTTGCCATAGTAGCTGACCTGTTAAAATTGTTTAAACTGTGCTGTCAGAATTCAGGCAACAGGCTGGCATTTCCTCTGTTTCTTTGAGTCTTTATTTAAAGTGGTGTAATTTTCCTAGGACCAAGGCTGGAGAGATCTATGGAAGGTCAGAGCTGATCTTGTGTTCTGTTGCATCTAGCACAGTGCCTAGATGTTTATGTCATTTCTGAAATAAGGGAGTAAGTGGATTTGAGCGCTTAATACAATGTAATTAAATGCATACATGATTGCTGCACATTTGTGTAAAGACTAAAAAATTATAGACCTAAGGGATATAATTGTAGTCATTTATATTTCAAGTGAAATAGCTAAACCTGGGGAGTAAAAAGGAGCTGTTTCACATGAACGGCTAGTTTAGTGACTGTGGTGGACTCAAGTCCAAGTTGAATAGATTTTTTTTTTTTTTTTTTTTAAAGATTCATGTTCAAAAAATCACGTACAATGAGGTTGTTAGCTCACTTTCTACAGAAAGTAACTTGTGTGGTTGGAAGACCTGCTGGACTCTCTTGAGGCATTCATTATCTTGGGCCTGATTCTGAGCCCTCCTGTAGGCTGAATACCAACAGGCCAAGGTGCGGCTTGGAATGTGGGGCCACATTCCCTAGTGGTTCCCTAATTCTAGGAGAGCTGCTCCTGAATTCAGGCAACTGATTTTCTTGACTTGCTTTCTCTAGGCTTATAGCAAAAAAACCAGCGGTGTCTGACTTCCAGCTGGATTTTATGCTAAGGTTGAGGAAGGATGTCTGTTACTTCTTTACTTTGTGTTTTGAATATATGATTTTACAGGTGTGGGTGGAAAATCAAATATTTCTATGGAAAAGATAGTTCAATTTAAAAACTTTTTGAACCTCCTCCAACTGGTGAATTGGGCAAAAGAGAGTAAGGTGCATGGCCCTTAGCTACAGCTTCTCTGTTCTCACCTAAGCAAGTAAGATGAAAATATAGTTAGGAATAGCCTGTCTCCCAAGGGCGCTTTAAGTGGAATTCCTCTGGGAATGCAAAACATATTTCAAGGTGCATTCGCCCTTGGGATATTTCCTTAGAGTGTTGTTTTGTGCTGGACTCAGTCATTTGGCCTTCTGCATTTGTATTCATCTGTCGCCGCCTGAAGCAATGGCCGCTTGGAGCAGCAACGCTGTGGGAATAAGTTCAGAGGCAGACTGGAAATGAACAGGCTCTTTATTCTGCTAGCTTCTCTCTCCAGCTCCAACAGCAACTCCAACACCATGCACACTCCTGCAACCACCACCAATGGCACCGACCTGATCCACAATCCCCCGGGCCAAGTCTCGGGAGATCATGCAAATGGTGCTGACCTGATCCGCAATGTCCCGGGCCAAATCTCGCGAGACCATGGAAGGTGGTAATGTTGAACATCTTTTTTTTTTTTTTTTTTTTTTTTTTGTGGTACCGGGGATTGAACTCAGGGGCACTTGTCTACTGGGTCACATCCCCAGCCCTTTTTTGTATTTTATTTAGAGACAGGGTCTCACTGAGTTGCTAAGTGCCTCGCCATTGCTGAGGCTGGCTTTGAACTTGCGATCCTCCTGCCTCAGCCTCCCAAAGTGCTGGAATTACAGGTGTGCGCCACCGCGCCCGGCTAATGCTGAACATCTTAATGGCTCACAGCTAACCGCAATCTTAGCTATCTCCTTAATTAGGGCTCCTACATTCATCTTTTCCCCAGAATGGAGAATTGAACCCACTGAGCTTCATCCTAGTCCTTTATCTTTTTTTTTTTTCTTCTCCTCCTCCCCCCTTTCTTTCTCTCTCTCCCTCCTCCCTTCCTCCCTCCCTCCTCCTGCTCCTCCTCCTCCTTTTGGTACTGGGGATTGCACCAAGGGGTGCTTTAGCACTGAGCCACATCCCTAGCCCCTTTTTTTAAAAAAAATTTACTTTGAGATAGGGTTTTGCTAAGTTGCTGAGGCTAGCCTAGAACTCATGACCCTCCTTCCTCAGCCTCCTGAGAAGCTGGGATTACATGCTGCACCCATTGTATTATTTCATCTTTTACCAACATGATCCATCTGTTTTATCATTATAAATTTTAATAACACTGACTTGCTCTTAGAATCATAGGTTATATAATGGATATTGCAGAGTCTAACCTAGGATTTCAATGTGAAGGAAGATGATTATTGTAATTGAATCAATACCCATTTGTTTGCCAGTTGTGAATACAGAGTGTGTCCTACCTCTGTTTTGTCTTTGAAATTCAGGGTTACTTGAAATTCAGACCTACTCTCCATTATGTGTGAACAGAGCTAAGAATTGGAAGGTGAAAGTGACTGAAAAGCTACTGTACATGTCATCTGCCATCTGTACATGTGCGTCCTTGGCTGCAAATATTCACTTTACTACTGTTAATGACCTTCTGCCCTGTGTGTGATTCTGCAGGGCAGGTTGGGTTTGCTGGGGCTGACTTTGCAGGCCGTGGATCACATAACTGAATGTGGTCCGCTGACTCCTTACCCCATATACTTCTTTTTCACAGAGTATGTTGGGTCAGGGCTGAAAACTTACTGGCAAGCCATCAAAGTTCCATTTGAACTTGAAGAGAAAAACCTGTTTTCTGAAATGTGGACTCTAATTACATACAATGCATGCTTCTGAAAACAGGATCATCTCACAGGGTAGGTTGTAAACTGTGGACAATTGAAGGCTCACATTATATAAGAAGGGACCTTACAGAGCCCACGGGTGCCTATCCTGTCTCCCCCTCCAGCGACAAAAGTTGCCCCAACCTAATGTGTGGACATGGGGGCTTCTCTGCAACCTATAAAGCTGCTGTGTGGTCAGAGCCTTGCATTCCAACACAGGCTGCTTGCGTGTTGTCCCTTCTGTGGCCAAAGGATGGCACTAACAAGAGGGGTTGACAGGGTAGTGGTGGGGAAGGGAATGGTGGGGTAGTCGGAGGGGAGGAGAATTGGCTGCTGGGGAAGTTCTGCTCCGGAGAGTAAGTTCTGAGAATTCTGAATTCTTTGCTTCTCTGGTAGCAAAGAGGACTTAAGGGTTGGATGTCCTACCAGTTTTGAGATTTCACTGGGGCTGACAGTACTCAGTTCAGTGCACGCTCACCTCTTGGCAAGGCCCAGCTTGGTTTCCTGGCATGATTTTGGTTTTGCTTTGTCACCACTAGTAATCATGCTGGTCTTTGGGATTTTCGTGTTCTTGGTTTTATGGATGATGCAAAAACATTAGCTGATTCAAAGTCACTGCAGCCACGTTTATCTGTATTTCTCAAAGGTGTAACCTTGCACCATTCAGTAAAATGTAGGTTCCTAGGACTGAGTGGAGGCCTCTACTAGGAAAGAGTAGATGGAGGCTCTGGTGCCCCACACAACCCCTTTCATGTCATTTTTGACAAGTTTCTCAGATGATTCTTAAATACACCCATTTTTATCACTACTATCTGATGCATTATGTTGAAGTTATTGGCAAATAAGCAGTTGAAGTGATGGCTGCAAGTCACAGCATGAGTAGGGGCATAGGTATTGAATTCTAGTTGCTTCAGTTAGAATTCATCTCATCCATTCATTGAAAAAAAATACTGACTTTTTTTTTTTTTAACTGTGTGTTGGGTGTGCGAATGAAAGGCAAAGTCTTATTTAAGATTCCATCAGTAAGAACAAGTATCCTCATTTCTGTTTTTAAAAACTCAAAGATTCTGGACGCAGGTCTTGGGTGTTTCTTCATTGCTTAGTGTCTCATTAGGTAGCCAAGAGGCTCAGATTTGAAGATGGCAAAAGAGTGCAGGAGAATGTGGTCATGGACAGGCTGGGAGCTTTCACTGAGATATATTTGAATTGTGAGGAGGAGCCAATGGCATTGAATGCTGCACTGTTGTTCAAAATCAACTTTGAATCTCAGAGGTGGACACAGCCCACGCCCTTCACCTCTGGATTTAACACATTCTCTCAGTAATTCAGCAAATGTATTCTTAACCCTTATTTGTGTTCTTTAAGACACCAAGAAATAAGCAGTTTTTTTTTTTTTTTTTTAATAAATTAAGGGTATGTATGAAGAATTTTAGAATGGTTTTCACTGAGAATAATGAGAATGGGGAGTAGCTTTAGGATCATAAATACCACGTTTGCTGTTGATGCCAGAAAAGGAGTTATAGAAACACAATTTTTATGGAGATTTCTTGGAAAACTGGGAATGGAACCACCCTATGACCCAGCCATCCCACTCCTGGGTCTATTCCCAAAGGACTTAAAAACAGCATATTACAGTGACACGGCCATCTCAATGTTTGTAGCTGCACAATTCACAATAGCTAGGTTGTGGAACCCACCTAGATGTCCCTCGGTAGATGAGTGGATTAAGAAAATGTGGGTATATACGCACAATGGAATTTTACTCAGCAGTAAAAGAAAATGAAATAATGGCATTCGCAGGTAAATGGATGAAGTTGGAAGACATAATGCTAAGTGAAGTTAGTCAGTCTCAAAAATCCAAGTACCAAATGTTTTCTCTGATATTAGGAGTCAGAGTCACAGTGGTGTTGGGAGTCGGTGTACTCAGGAAGATTAGAGGAGCACTAGAGTGGTCAAAGGGGAGAGAGAAGAAGGGAGGGAGCTAGGGGGAAATGGGGGCAGGGGGGGTTAAAGGGGGAGGTATAATAAGATGGATATCATTATCCTAAATGCATGATTGAAGACTTGAATAGTATGAATATACTTTGTATACAAACAGTGTTATGTGAAAAGAGGCTCTATGTGTGTATTATGAATCGTAATGCATTCTACTAGAATGGCCAATGGGGAGGGAGGGGAAGGGAGGGGGCAAAAGGGTGAAGGGGAAAAAAAAAAGATGGTAGAATGAGATGGATATCATTACCCTAAGTGCATCTATGAAGTCACAAATGGTGTGAATATACTTTGCATACAACCAGAGATTTGTAAAAAAAAAAAAAAAAAAAAAAAAAAGTGCTCTATATGTGTAATATGAAATGTAATGCATTCTGCTGTCATTTATAACATCTTAGAATTAAAAAAAAAAAAAATGTGTGAACCAGGGCTGGGGTTGTGGCTCAGTGGCAGAGTGCTTGCCTCACACTTGTGAGGCACTGGTTTCCATCCTCAGCACCACATAAAAATAAATAACAAAATAAAGCTATTGTGTCCATCTATAACTAAAAAATATATACATATTTTTAAAAAAAGTGTGATGGAGCACTTTTTATTTGGAGACAAAAATTCCTGGAAATATGCTTCAGTTCTTCATGGTATAGGTGGGCCTCCTCTCTTCTTCTTCTTCTTTTTTTTTTTTTTTTTTTTTTTGTGTGGTACTGGGGATTGAACTCAGGGGCACTCGACCACTGGGTCACATCCCCAGCCCTTTTTTTGGTATTTTATTAGAGACAGGGTCTCACTGAGTTGCTAAGTGCCTCGCCATTGCTGAGGCTGGCTTTGAACTCACGATCCTCCTGCCTTAGCCTCCCAAAGTGCTGGGATTACAGGCGTGCGCCACCGTGCCTGGCTTCCCCTCCTCTTCTTAGCCACCAGCCTCTCCTGGCTCCCAGCCCATTGTGTTCTGTCAAGTCCATTAATAAGCAGCAAACATATCTCAGCTGCTATTAGTTTTTTTCCCATACTTTATTTTGAATTCTGTTTTGAGAGTTTTAAATTAGTTGCGGCGATAAGACGTATTAAGTTTCCTGGGTCTTTGGAGGAGAAAAATGGTTCAGAAATGATCTCAGCAGCTTGCATTTCCTGAGCTGGTTGTGGTTCACTTACTCACCTTATTGACTAAGAGAGCCGGTGATTCATACAAAGTCATGTTAGGGATGCAGCAACCAGGGCTTTTGAAAGGACCACCTATTAAGTGCAAATAAATAACCATGTGGATGCACAGTGGACTCTAAAAGCTTTAGGCTATTGATGAGAATGAATAATGCATGATTTCTGATGGTGTTTGCTGCATGTGGCAGGGCATGTTAAAAGGGGAAAACCCTCCGCATAATATCTAGGTTCAGGGGCTGGGGTTGTGGCTCAGCGGTAGAGCGCTCGCCTGGAAAGTGCGAGGCCCAGGTTCGATCCTCAGCACCGCATACAAATAAACGCATCGTGTACAACTAAAAGCAAATAAATAAATATTAAAAAAAAAAAAAAAGAAATCTAGGTTCAGTCAACCTTTGCATTTGAACAGAAGCCTCTCATCTGCCACTTTTATACCAGCATCACCATCATCAATTTGGAATTTCATGGTTAGAACTTGTAGAATCAATTAAGAGATGTACTTCAAAAAACTGGTCTCTACAATATGTACTTAGTAACTTAAAAGTCTTGAGGATATTGTTGCAATGGTTCCTGTGTTTATGTTCTTTAATTATGTGATGAGTTACAATTTGCTGCCACAGATGTTGTCTGAAACTTGGTCATGTCTCATTTAGTGGAATGGACATTTCAGTTACAATTTAACATACTTATTTTTTTCTACTCCTAAGTGAAAGATGAGTCTACATAACTCAATTTATAGTCATAGTTGTATTGATTTCTTTTTTGGCTTACAAGTTTATAGCTTTGAAATTGAATGTTTCAGGGTGTAGTGCATTTATATATTTATATTATATTTTTATATTAACAACCACAAATGAAATGTTTGTTCTGGAGTCATTCGTTATATTAGAATAAATTCTGAAGAAAAGCTGTAGGTCAATATTTAAGTGAGGTCAGGGTCTATTTTCCAGCTAAAACTTCCAACACAATACAATAGAATATGAAAGGATGAAGTAATGATGATACAGATAAATTACCAAAGATGAGAACTGGATTGTATAATAAAGGAGAAACAGGAGTTCTTAAAAATTAAGGTCTCTTTCTATATTTGAAAATATGTGTCTGGGTGCTGATGGGGCCTTCCCTTATTTCAGGAGCTCATAAAACTGTAGTGTAGCAAATCTATTTACTTCTGCGCATGGAATGGTTTCACAATAAGATTTCTCCAGGGTTATGGTCATTACATCAGTTCTCTCACCTTTTGCTGATGAAATATCTGCCCTTTTGTTTTCAGTACTTAAGAAACCCTAAGTGTTGTAATGGGAGAGAACCGAGAAGATAAATGGCAGGACAAATGAACACCTAAAATACTGAAAGATTAAGTGGCCATTTCAAAGACATATGAGCTATCATTTACTGTGTAAAGGTCTTATTAAGCGTTTGGTCTGCAGTAATTCACATTTGCCCATATTCACTTGGAGGAGAGTGATGTTGAGTCAGGGACTTCTGCTGGGAGTCCCTCTCCTTTGCCTCCCTCCCTTGTCTGAATAGCAAGTGACAAGTGTCCATCTTCCACAAGTTGATTTTTTTTTTTTTTTTTGAGATGGAGTCTCTTACTATGTTTCTTAGGGTGGCCTTGAACTCCTAGCCTTCTGAGTAGCTGGGATCACAGGCATGGGCCCCTGTGCCTGGCCCAATAAACTTAATTTTGATGTACCTCTCTGAGTCCCCTAGGACTATATCCTATTAGTAGTTCTCCTTCATCTTTAACTTTAGTTTCTTTTTTTCCCCCCCTTTGTTCCATTTCTTCTTCCCATATGTATTTTCAGTTTCTCTAAATTCTTACAAACAAATGAAACTCATTCTTCACACACTCTGGTGTTGGCTGTGTGGAGGTGTCTTCAGTGCTCACACACTCTTTGAGCCATTCCCAAGAGCCCAGGGTCTGGGCTGCTTTAGCTAAGCTGCTCCCCAGGCCCTGGGGACAGCTCCTCAGCAGGTCAGATTGTGCAATGTCTGTTCTTATTTTTCTTAACTTTTCTGTAGCAGCATATAACTCCTCAGAGCTGTTTCCTAAAATTCTCTCTGTCTTTTTGGTAATTGGAGACATTATTTTTCCCTTCAAGAACTGGTTTCCCCTCCCCACCCCCCTGCTTTCTGCTACCTCATCTAGATATTTCCTTGTTAGGCAACCTTGTAGGTCTATATCCCATCACCCCTCACTCCAGGTCGTGGAGAGCCCCACCTCCTCCTAAATGCGAAAAGGTTTTCTGATGATCTTAACCGGACTCTTCCTCTTTGTTCCTTTCATCGTACACACTTCGCACTTCCCCATCTTCATGTCCAAAGATTATCTGTCCTTCAAGGCAACGTAAGGTGGTTAGGAGGCTCCCTGTCTGACCAGAAGGCCCGGGTCCTCATTGCATCTGCACGAACGGCTCAGTTTGATGTTGGGTGAGTTATTTACCTCCTGTGACTCTTCACTTCCTCATGGTGGAGTGGAAATAGCAATAGCTCCCTCCTCTGCTATCTCAATCTGCTTTCTCAATAGACCTTTCCTGATGCCTGACCTCAACTACCAACTTCTCTGTGGGTGAAACTCTTATTGTTTATCATTCTTTTTTTTTTTTTTTTCCTAGTATTTTTTTAGATGTTGATGGACCTTTATTTTATTCATTGATTTATATGTGGTGCTGAGAATCGAACCCAAGGCCTCACACATGCTTAGACACATGCTCTTACCACTGAGCCACAACTCCAGCCCTTGTTTATCACTCTATGACACTTACCATCATTTACATTTCAGGTGTCTCTCGCTGTCTTACCCTTCTGCTAGATTGGAGTGGGCTTTTCCCCTGCCATGTCTACATCCTTTGTACACACTTCCAAAAAAGATCTTTCCCCACAAAGATCAAGCCTGTTTTTCTAGAATAAGTTTGAAACATCTGACAGTCTTAAGATCCCTCTGCTTGTTGGATTTTTAGGAGAAATCCCCAAAGACACATTGAGGACACTTTGCAGGACTAGCCTGGGTTTCATGAAGGAGATGGAGAGGTTACTTGTGATTAATTTTGTTTTGGGTTGTTCCTTCTGACTTAGTAGATATAACTCACTGTAATTCCCTGTTTGGGGAAATGGGGTTGCATGATTGTGTGCATCTCTGCCTGTACTCCACCCCACCCCCCCCCCCCCCCCCCCCCGCCCCAACATTGTCTTGCAGTACATTTTTACAACGCTTAGTATTTTTATTGTGACAAGGGAATAAATTGTCTTGAAAGTGTTTTCTCTGAATTTTTACTCTTAGTATTTAAAAGGTTGCTGTAGAGATTGAGACATGGGTTGACAACTCACTACAGTGCTCTCTCCCCAGGGAACATTCCCATCCCCTAAATTTTGGTGGTATTAGAATTGCTGAACAGAAGCTTTGACTGAATCAGACATTGGCAACAATACCTCTAAAAATGAAAATTATCACCAGGCACTGAAGAAACCTGAAGGAAATCATTGTGACAGAGCACATACTGACAGGAATGTCAAAAATACACACATGTGACATTGTTTCATTTTCTCATTTTACACTAAAAATTTTGACCATTTAAAGGAAGGAGGCCCAGTCATTTGTTCAAAATAGGTATTGGTGGATAGAACCAAAAGTTTTAAGCCAGTCACAGTGGCGCACACCTGTAATCCCAGCTACTCGGGTGGCTGAGACAGGAGGATCTTGCGTTCAAAGGCAACCCAGCAAAAGCAAGCCACTAAGCAACTCAGTCTCCAAATAAACAACCCTGTCTCTAAATAAAATACAAAATAGGGCTGGGGATGTGGCTCAGTGATTGAGTGTCCCTGAGTTCAATCCCAGTACCCCCCCTCCCCCCAAAAAAGTTTTAGGTCTCTTTCCTTTATTTTTACTGAAAATACTTTCAGATTATGCTGTGCTTATTTATTCTTTTAAAATTATTTTCTTAAGGTTAAAAAAAATCTTTTTTTCCCTTTTTCTCTCTTATCCCAGCGTGTTTCAGCTAGGTAGATCAATAACTTGGATTCTTCCAGCCTAAGTAATCATACAGTCCCTTGTCTGAGTTTTTCTGCAGGTGCAACTCATGGGCAAATTGTAACTTTACGTTACAGTTGGTTATCTGAGGATAGGCAGTTAATATGCTGAAGACACATGCTCAACCTTGTCAAGATCCCTTGACTCATTCCCAGCATCCTATAGAGCCGATGTATTTTCTCCTGATTATGAGATGGAAATAAAATAAAAAAAGAGATTGCTTCTTGTCTTCATGCCGTGATGAAGCTGTAATCAAACTAGATGTAACACTCCAGACTCTGCCACATACTCTTGTATATTCATGTGGGGCTTTGCTGGAGACTGGGAGTCATCTCCTGCATTATAATCTGTTTGCTGTCATCCTTATAAAAGAAGTGCCTAGATATTATGAGTCCAGAGGAAAAAGACCTACATAGTAACAGCCCATGACGTAGTGATTAGGGGAACTTTGGGTTGATATGGAGAGATGATATCTTGTTTTGTTGTATGTATCAGTTAACATATATCATTGACTTTCATGATGTCACAGAACTGTGGTGTTCATTGATGGAGCAACATCAAGTAAAAATATGCTAAACAGAAATGGAATTGGAGGTGTCATGGAGAATGTAGTTTAGGAAGTACACGGTGCATGCGATTCCCATGGTTGGGGTAGGTAATGCCTCAAAACTGTGTCATCATCAAGGGTGTGTTTTCTTTTTTCTTTTATCAGCGCATTATAGTTGTACATAATAGTTGGGTTCATTATGATATAATCATACATGCACGGAATTTAATTTATTCCATTTCTGTCCTGGTTTACCTGCCTTTCTTCCTCTCCCTACTCCATTTTCTTCTACCCTACTGGTCTGCCTTCTACTCATTTGTTTATTTTTAATAGGTGCTTTATAGACATACATAAAGGTAGAATTCACTGTGGTATATTTATACACACACATAGTGTAATTTTGCCTCCCCTTTCCAATCTCTCCTCCCTGCCTCTCAATCTCCTTCTACTGAACTGATCTTCCCTTTATCTTTTTTTATTTTATGGGTAATTTTTCAGGAAAGGGATATTTAAATTTTTTTTTTTTTTACTCACTTATTATATATAATTCATGTCTTTCCATACCAATATATTTTTGTGTCTTTCTGGTTAATGGAATGCCTCATTTTCTTAATGACTTAAAAATATTATGAAAATCAGTGAATGCAATATGAATTGCCAGGTTCTCTGGCCCTGGATTTGTCTTCATGGGATGTTTGAGGATCTTGATTTGAAAAACTTTGTTGTCTTAAAATTACTGTAGACTTGGACCTTTTCTGATTCAGTGCCTAATGCCAAGGCTCTGGGTAGCATCCCAGCTCTTTTTTTTTTTTTTTGTGGTACCAGGGATTGAACTCAGGGGCCCTCGACCACTGGGTCACATCCCTAGCCCTTTTTTGTATTTTTGTTAGAGACAGGGTCTCACTGAGTTGCTAAGTGCCTCGCCATTGCTGAGGCTGGCTTTGAACTCGTAATCCTCCTGCCTCAACCTCCCAAGTGCTGGGATTACAGGCCTGCACCTCTGTGCCCGGCTAGCATCCCAGCTCTTTAACAAGGCCATGATCACATTCTCTCTTGCTCAAGTTCTTTCCTTGAGAACCGTGTATCCCCCCCCTTACGCTAGCTTTCACATACGAGAGAACATTCCACAACCACCAGAATGCGTTTTCATGGTGGGTGGGGAGGGGCAATGCTATAACAGGGGCTTCGATTTAGAAACAGGCTGAGTCTGATGGAGAAGATTTTTCCAAAGACAGGATTGGGAGGGTGAGGAGAGACTTTATTCCAATCGAGAAGTGTCCCTCCTACCCTTTATCAGGATCTTCTCCTCACTCCTGCCCTCTTTCGTGTGAGGGGAATGAATCTGTGTCCTTACCTGTTTAAAGTCACCGTGGCCTCACATGGATGTTCCCACAATAGGGCTGTAAGTATTAAAAGCTATAACTGGCCTGGCACTCTCCCAACCTATAAATTCCAAACAAAAAAGCTTATAAAATGTTGCATTCTGATAGCTCTGAAGAGATGGTGATGTGTCCTAGTTTTGTATAACTTTTCTATTTCAATAAAGATAGAAATGAGTTAACCTTTCATTTGTGGGGTGGGGGGAAGCAATTCATAAAGATTCCTTAGATCAGCTTTTCAACCAGGTCCTGAACATATTAGAGAAGCTATAAAAACGTATGGGTATTAGCGAACACATTTAAAGTTTTTTTTTTTTTTTTTTTTTTTTTTTTTTTTTTTTTTTTTTAAGAAGAAAATGCTCCATATTTCAGGGTTCAATTAAAAACAAAACACTAAAATGGTTCATCCAAAGCAAGTGTTTATGATTAATTGGTGAGAAGAGTGTTTATGTGTTAAGCCTTAAGACTTGAAGGAAGAGAAAGGGAATGAGTCAACAACTAACACCTTCAATTTTGGCAAAATTTAGGCCATTTTTATGGTGCTGCACTGTCTTTTAACATTTATTTTCTCTCAGAAATTTAATCCACTTTCTTCATAAAATTTAATATTCTTACCGTATATTCCCCCACCCCACCCCCCGAAGATAAATGTTGGTATAATTGAAATCACCCTATGTGTGTTAAATATTTCTTACATGTTCTTAGGGTAAAAGGAGTCTGTGACTAAGGGCTTGAGAATTTTAACGTTTATTAAGGAAGAAGTGAATCTAGCCTACTTCTTAGATGATATTACTCTCCAGTAGCAAGCACTTGAAAGCAAGTTTCTAACAGATGACATATATGTCCCCAGGAGACGCAGGTTTCAGTATTAGTGTCCTATGAAACAACACAACCTTGCTTTAGAACAAAGAGAAATTCCCCATTTGCACTGAGCATGCTGTGATCCTGAAGGACTTATAAACACTGTCTACAATGTCAACTAAACATTCCCTACATTGGTATGTGTTTACTTGTGTTTACCAAATGGATTTTATGTACAGGAAACATTACTTAATTCATCTTAGATTCATGAAACTGAATTTCTATTTAAATGGTTTTCATAGGCTACAGAGAGGTAAAAGGAAAATGTTTTAATTTAGCTTTTCAGGTTTGGTAATTTTTTTGTGTTGCTTGGTTTCTATTTTAGGTTAGAAGTCACTTTTTTTTTTTTTTTTTTTTTTCTTAAGAGTGTTGTGGATATATTGTTCTAAAACTTTGGGCCTAAACTCTTCCCACTTACTATTTTCTTAACACTGTTGCACAGCACTAAACCGAATGTCACGTTGTCATGTCAGTGTGTGAGAATTGTGATTAGCCTCGCATGGACTTTTACTCTATTTGAAATGGTAATTTTAGAATATCTGTAGCCTGATGTTGCTTTGCATTAACAGATGGTTTGGTTGGTTTAGGAAGTACTCTTGCTCAAAGAGACTGGGCATAGGACACGTCTTGCCAGGCAAGAACTACTGATGGCTGGTAGATGACACACTGAAAGTAGGTAAAGGGAAACAACTGAGTGTCTTTTATAAATACCACAACACTGTCAAAGAGTTCCATGCCAGGGAAGCTTATGAAACCTTACTTTTCTGACAGCTATGACTTCATCTGAGATGTCTTCAGTGTGCATATCCATCCTGACTCATTAATTACTGAAGCTGATACATTATCCTGAAAACATTTCCTAAATGTGATTGAGAACATCTTAAAAAGTTATATCCTTTGGTAAATATTTAGGTGTTACTTTACAAATTTTTATTTTCAAAAAAAAAAAAATTTTTTTTTTATTTTTAATTTTTAATAAGCTTGACAGACATTGAAATGTAGGAAGACATCTAATCATAGGGATAAACCAGCTGGTTGTCAATTTAATCTTGAGGGTATAATGAGTAGTTTTTATGAGAGAACTTTATTGATAATATCACATTTTTCTTATGCTTAACGTTTTATTTAGTGCTCTATGCATCCATTAAAAAATCTTTCCCCCAGAAACAGAATAAATTTTAAAATCTTCATTTTACTGATTAGGAAATTTGAGACTCAGAACAAAGGTGACTTGGTTCAGGCTCAGCACATCGTTGATGGTGGAGTCCGGCACCCGGGCTGCACGTTGTTTGTTTTTAGCCAACTTCATATTGACTACTAGATGGCTTGTTTTCAACACAAGTCCTTAGGGAAGGATTTTATAATTTTAATTTTTTTCCTCCATGTCATGTTGCCACCAGCCTCTTCACCTTTATTTTCTCACATGAATTCTAACTTTTCATTCATTGGACTTTCAGGTAGTGTGGCTTAAGGTAAGAAAAATACTAGGTGCATATTAGGAATGTCTGGATGAGTAGATCATGTCAGTAGCCAAGTCGTGTGGTAGTTTGTGAGAACTGTGGTTGTTTAATGGAAATCCATGGTAATTAAGCTTGCATGAAGGTGCTTTGGGCCTGTGTGTCCTGGGGATTGTGTGTATAAAATAAACACAACTCAAATGATTTGAATGGCTAAGCAGAGTCTTTCCTGTTCCGGAAAGCCTTCTGAGAGGGGAAGAATGAACTATTAGAAAAACTTTTGAAGATCGTCTCTTTTTTATAGTGTCTTGTTTACAAAATATTTCAAATTATTAACTCACCTTTGATCTCCCAAGGTTTCATACAAATGTATAAATAAATATTCATATAGATATAAATTTTAAAATTTCACATAGCTATATAGTTTTCTTATTGAAGTTCCCAATGAACCGATTTTTTTAGTTTTTGTTAGATATGTAATAATGGTATTACGTAAGATTATAGTTTCTACCACAAAAATTGAACAGTAGGTTATCAATAAAATTTTCTTTAAGAAAAGATATATCTATCAGCACCAGAATTTGACAGAATCCTCCTAATACTTATTTTGGAGGGAAAATTAGGGCCTGTTCTTTGTCCTTTTATTATCATCATTATTATTCGCTGTTATTATTAGTATGCAGTTGCTTCCAAGGACCAAAAAAAAAAAAAAGTCATGATTTTACATAACTAGTAAGTTGCTCTTTTATTTGCTTTTGTGTTGAATAAGGTAGAGAAACAAACCTTTAGAAGTTTCATGAAAGTTCATAAAGGCACATTTATCTCATTATGAGAATTGCCAATAAGCAAGGGAAAGCTAATGCCAGCCGAGAAAGCAATGGTCGAGAAAGCATGGTCTAAGCTGACAATCATTCTATGACGCCAGTCTCCAGAGGGGGTGGGTGCATGATACATGGGTGCAAACTCTGAGTGTCTCAACAGGTGGAGGCCAAAAGACCTGGGCTGGTGTGACCAAAACCACCAATGAACCTGTAACCTTTCTAGACCTACCTCTGGTTTTCCTGATTTCCATCTCGGGTTGCTTTGATCAACTAGCACTGCAAAAGGGTGTGGGACTTGAAAACATTTCTTCTAGAACATTGGTTTACAGCCAATAAAATTAATTAAATAGAGTGTGTTTTATAAAGTGAAGGGAATAGAATTGGTTACAAGACAGTTGTGGGAGCTTTAGAATATTATATATGTGTGTACATCTATTTGCTTTAAAATATTAAACTATTCGATATTTTAATTAAAAAATACATCTGTAGGGAGTGGTGGTGGGGTGTTTGACAATGTCACTTCCCTCAGAAATCTTTTATGTTTAGCTTATTAGACAAGGTACAGACCAATTTTTTAGCTTTCACATCTAAAAATCTGAGGCTGTGATTGAATTTTTTCAAGTAAGGAAATTGGATTCGTTTTCCATCCTGGCAATGAAAGTGGAGTTTCTTGTTTGCTTGAAACAAATGATGAAGAAGATGTGAGAATTTAGGGAAGATGGAAGGATGCTTCACCCATGATCACCTGGGGCTCATTCAAAACAAGAGCAATGGACTTGATGACTAATCTATAATTTTTATCTTTGTCTAGAAACTGATTTCTTCATATAATGGGGTGTTAATCTATTCAGTTAATCTATTAAATCACTGCCTCTCAAATCTTCAGTACATAAAGCATTCAGATCAAAGAAGTAGACTGATTTTAACAGCAGTATGGCAACAGCAGATTACTGTACGGACTTCCTTTGTACATATATATAGAGACAGCAGGAGCTTGCTTGGAACGAACATCCTTTTGATACCAAACATCCTTTTGATACCAATTTTAAAAGTTTCTTTTTTAACGTATACTTTGAAGTACAGAGCTTCTAATGGCTGATTCTAGAATCTGTGTTTTTGAAACCCATGTTCTGCTATTCTGTTGTCGTTTATAAGCATGGAATCACTTAAGAATTATGTTGTACCGATGCCTCACATTAAATTCCCACGAAATTGACTTTTGTTATTTTACAGAAAATGGAGGGACAACAGTGTTAAATAACTTACCCAAGGATTCAAGGCGGGTGTGCTGTGGAGATAGGATTCATATTAACACCTTATGGGACAACCATGACCCAGTGTCCAGAATTTCCCTGAAATAATTCTTGACCAATATTTACTAGCTTAAACTCAAATTACTTCTCTCTATATTGCTATTTATTGTTAATTATTTTCTATGTCAGGTTGGCCCTATGACAGAGAGGTTTCTTGTGATTTTAAAGGACAGCTCCTGATTTTCTTTCCTTTGAGATGTGAGGACTGAGATCAACTCTAGTGTGTGTTGTTGTATGAACACGTGGTACTTAGGTCTGCATCTAAGTGTCCTCTCTGCCAATCAACCAATAGTGAATGGCCTGAACGTGGACTAATGCAAAGGCAACCCCAGTCCTTTCAATGTTGCTTTGGTCTAGGTTTAAGTGACTTCAGGGGAGAATTACATGGTAACTTGTTGAAATATGCATCTCCTTTTCAACTTAAAAAGTTCCAGCTTTTGGGCTGGGGTTGTGGTTCAGTGGTAGAGCCCTCACTTAGCGGGTGGGAGGCCCTGGGTTCCATCCTTAGCACCACATAAAAATAAATAAAGGAGCCGGGCGCGGTGGCACACGCCTGTAATCCCAGCACTTGGGAGGCTGAGGCAGGAGGATCGCAAGTTCAAAGCCAGCCTCAGCAATGGCGAGGCACTTGGCAACTCAGTGAGACCCTGTCTCTAATAAAATACAAAAAGGGCTGGGGATGTGGCCCAGTGGTTGAGTGCCCCTGAGTTCAATCCCTGGTACCAAAAAATAAAATAAAATAAATAAATAAATAAATAAAGGTATTGTGTCCAACCACAACTAAAATATAAATATTTTTTTAAAAGTTCCAACTTTCTCCACCAAATGATTTTTTCATAAACAGAAGTTAATAGAAATAAGGGAAATCATCAGACTCCATGCCCATGCTCTCCCTTATTTTTTAAGGGTGTGGATGCAAAGCTTCTTTGGCAAACAGGAAGATGAAAAGCTTTCTTCCTTACCTTCTCCATACCCCATGCCCTGAGTTGTAGCCACTCCTATCTGTGACCCAGGCAGGGTGACATTCCTGGGCTAGGAGCCCTGCCTGGTGCCAGCCTCTTGGTGGAGTCCCCTCTGACCTTCTCGGTGGTGCCTTCTTGCCTATCAGATATTGTTGGACTTGGCCGTTTGCTTATTATGCAGCACCGTGAACCCAGGTAGGACTTCCTTATGGGTAAAGGAGGATGCTAATGACCAACTGCTGCATGGTGCTGCTGAGAGGGT
The DNA here is from genome assembly GCA_025594165.1 of Tamias sibiricus. Taxonomy (NCBI): domain Eukaryota; kingdom Metazoa; phylum Chordata; class Mammalia; order Rodentia; family Sciuridae; genus Tamias; species Tamias sibiricus. The sequence goes on along the minus strand of CM046662.1, from coordinate 157,555,585 downwards.
TAGGATTAGGATTTTGCCTGCACCTAGGAAGCATTAGATTTTCACTTACTCCTGAATGTAAGCAAGGTCTTCACTCCTATTGTGTTGGAAACTAACCAGATGATCCTGCTGTTCCAGGGTTCTAGTGCATTCTACAGGTCTTTCTCTGCTACCTCACTAGAACTCACACAAGTAAATTACCTGAAAGTAGGGGGTGTTTACTTAACTTTGCATTTGAAAAAAGAACAGAATCAAAGACACATTCTCTTACCCACAACTTGATAATATTCACTTCTTACCCAGAAAAGAAGTGCAGCTGGACTTAGAGAATAGAATGTGACTTTAATTGTGTTTCAGAAAACCAATTTTAGTAACTTTAGATTTTAGGTTTGTAAACCAACAGGACTTGAACCTCTGGGGATTGCTATGTAGAATTTCATGCTGTGGAGGTCAGAGCGTAGCACCCCTGTTAGGCCCACAATGCACACTACATTTATTTGTCTTATGGTCCGTAATTTCTAGGTTGGGAATTGGGAGAAGATATTTACTGCAGGCCTATCAGGTGTCCTCTCTTTCAGCTCAACCTAATGCACCAAAATGAATTTTGAAATATCAGAACTAAAATTATAATTAATATAAACCATCCATGTACACTGGCTTATTAAGAATTCACTGAGAGTTACAAATTATACTTTAAAATAAAATATTGATTAGATTTATTTTTATTTTCATTTATTGCTTTGCATTAAAGTTAACTTTAATTTTGTTTTTTACCATATATGTTTGCTCCTACTTCTGCTTGAAAAATAACCATATGTGAATTATCTAAAATAGATTATGACCAAAAGCCATTACTTTAAGACATGTAAGAGAATTTCTTGGATAACATGATAAAGGCCTTTCTTGAAAATAAGACTATTTTAATCATCTTTCAATGTATTGCTCACCCCCCAAAACTATTAAAGTCATTTCAGACAGGAAATTGGGATAGAGTGGTAAGACAAATTTTACAGAAGAATAGTTCTTTCTAGCTAACACCTGACTTTTAAAAGATGAACATGGGTTACTTTACTAACATGAATCATGATTCCCAGGAGTGTAATGAATAAACAGCACATTTTCAGTACTGAATCTATATTTTTTAAAAGATGACTGGTTGAGGAGAGCGCTATAATTCTGCCAGGAGTAAGCCCCGACCTGGGCCAGAACTAGATGGTCTCCTGAACTCTCCAACCTCCACTGGGACCTGGGAAGGTGTTCTCCCTCTTCTGGACGTCTTTGATTTGTGGAGACTGAAGGGGACAGTGGCATATGATTTTGGCTATGTTTCCTCTGGGAAAAGCTACTGATATCTCTTGAAAGACCAACATTTCAGTGGGTTCTCACTGATATGATACTATAAAAATGCATTTGAAGAAAAAAAGGTTTCCTAATTTTTAAGGCAGCAAATGGTCCTGGATTAAATTTATTTATGAATTTATACTTTATTATTTTTCTGGATTAATGCTTTGGTATCAGAGAATAAATATTCATGATTCTAACAGAACCAGAACCAGTTGAGCTGGGTGTGGTGGTGCATGCCTGTAGTCCCATCCACTCAGCAAGACTAAGGCAAGTCGATTTCTAGTTTGAATTCAACCTGGGCAACCCAGCAAGACCCTAAAGAAGAAAGAAATTGTAGGCCCTCAAATATACCAGCAGGTCTTCTATCAGAATGAAAGAGCCTCAGGATAGTTAGAGATGAAACTTTTGAGTGGAAAAGGCCATGAAAGGCCCTTTACCTGGCATATATAATTCAGATTCTATCAGGAGACAATTTTACATTTGTATGGAACTATTCATTTAAGCCAAAGGTACCTCGAAAAGCAACGAATACAAATCAGACACACTAGGAAATTAAATAGAGATAGAGAAACTGCACTTTCCAATCTTGCTCTTCTGTTGGTAACAAGAGTGAATCCTGTCCTCAGGTCTTTAAAGATGTCTTTGCCTAAAAAATACAAATGAATGATGGAGTTTGAAGAGAGTTGTAGTTTGAGATTATTTCCTAGAAATTCCTGATTGGTGCTTTATTGCGGCTATGCAGTTTGTCCAGAACGTATTTTAAAATGATGAAGCCCAGCCTGCACGGTGACACTCCCCTGTAATCCCAGCGACTGAGGAGGTTGAGGCAGGAGGATCATGAGTTCAAAGCCAGCTTCAGCAAAGGGGAGACACTAAGCAACTCAGTGAGACCCTGTCTCTAAATAAATACAAAATAGGGCTGGGGATGTGGCTCAGTGGTTGAGTGTCCCTGAGTTCAAGCCTCAGCAGTAAAACCCGCATTCCCCCCCCCCCCCCAAAAGGATGAAGCCGAAACAGACCTAGAGTGACTGCCACTGCCATTCGTACATTTTTGACCCTGGTTTAATTTTTATTTTTAACTGTGATACAATACCCACAGCACAATGGGCCCCGCCGTCCGTTTCTCCGCCTGCGACCCCTGGGCCCAAGCTCCTTGCTCTGCCCCCAGCCTCCCGCCTTGGCCGCCTGGCCTCTAACCGCTTTTGTCTTGTCTTCTGTTTGCTTGCAGAGCTCCAAGATGGGAGGCAAGCTGAGCAAGAAGAAGAAGGGCTACAATGTGAATGACGAGAAGGCCAAGGACAAAGACAAGAAGGCCGAAGGCGCGGGCACCGAAGAGGAGGGGACCGCCAAGGAGAGCGAGCCCCAGGCGGCCGCCGACGCGGCGGAGGCCAAGGAGACCCAGGAGGAGAAGCCCGACAAGGCGGCGGACGCCGAGGGCAAGGCGGAGGCGCCGGAGGGCGACAAGGCAGCGGCCGCGGCCAAGGAGGAGGCGCCCAAGGCCGAGCCCGAGAAGAGCGAGGGCGGCGCCGAGGAGCAGCCCGAGCCCGCGGCCGCGCCCGCGCAGGAGCCGGCGCCCGGGGCCGCGGAGGCGCCCAGCGCGGCCGAGGCGGGCGCGGCGGAGAGCTCGGCCAGCGCGCCCGGGGACGGCGCGGGCCAGGAGGAAGGGGACCCCAAAAAGACTGAGGCTCCCGCAGCTCCGGCCACCCAGGAAACGAAAAGTGACGCGGCCCCGGCCTCAGACTCAAAACCTAGCAGCGCCGAGGCGGCCGCCTGCCCCAAGGAGCCCCCTGCAGCCTCGGAAGCGCCCAGTAGTACCAAGGCGCCCGCGCCCGCCGCGCCGGCCGACGAGCCCCAGCCCGGGGACGCCCCGGCCGCCGAGCAGAGTGTGGCCGTGAAAGAGTGACCGGGACGCCTAGGGAAACGCCACTTTCAAACAGCCTCTCCCTCTCTCTCTCTCCCCCTCTCCTTCCCTCCCTCTCCCCCCTTCCCTCTCCCTCTCTCTCTCTCCCCCTCCCTCCCTCCCTCTCTCTCCCCCTCCCTCCCTCCCCTCTCTCTTCCCTCCCTCCCCCCTCTCTCTCTCTCTCTCTCTCTCTCTCTCTCTCTCTCTCTCTCTCTCCTATACTAACTTGTTTCAACTCGGAAGTAAGGATATGTATTGCCCAAGGGGGGGGGGGGGGAAAGGATGCTGTCCCATCGAGGGAGGGAGGGGGTGGGAGAATCCAAATAGTATTTTTGTGGGGAAATATCTAATATACCTTCAGTCAACTTTACCAACCAGTCCTGGATTTTGAAGATGAGCGTCTGAAAGTACAGCACACCGTTTGTCCGTGAACTGCTGCGCACGCACGACTCCACCGCTAGGAGCCCGGCCTCTCTGCTCCTGCCTGGGAGTCGGAGCCTGGCGTTTGATGCTGCCCGCAGGGCCTGTGCCAAGGCAATCAGATCTTTAGGAAAGCAGTATTTTCTGTGTTTTCTTTTTAATTTACAGCCTTTCTTATTTTGATATTTTTTTAATGTTGTGGATGAATGCCAACTTTCAGACGGAGCCCACGTAGCTTGTCCATATGTATCTCGATGCCAACCCTCCATTCTTCCTCTCCAGATATTTTTGGGAGTAACAAACATTCTCTCATCGTACTTAGCCTACCTAGATTTCTCATGACGAGTTAATGCATGTCCGTGGTTGGGTGCACCTGTAGTTCTGTTTATTGGTCAGTGGAAATGAAAAAAAAAAAAAAAAAAAAAAAAAAAAAAAAAGTCTGCGTTCATTGCAGTTCCAGTTTCTCTTCATTCTGTGTCACAGACACCAACACGCCACTCATTGGAAAATGGAAAAAAAAAAAAAAAAAAAAAAAAATAAAAAAATGTACAATGGATGCATTGAAATTATATGTAATTGTATAAATGGTGCAACAGTAATAAAGTTAAACAATTAAAAAGAACTTATAAAGACTGTTGGTTTTCTTTTACCTACCCCCTCCTGACCCCCCCCCCCCCCCAATTACCTACTTAAAGAACAGAGCACTGTATGGATATTTTTCCTTTTTTTCTGAACATGTTTGGATGGAAGCTTAAAGTAGTATCCTCATATTTTTTGATATATATGTATATGAGTATATTTGGGCCTGAACTCAGAGGTGCTTCACACTTAGCTACATCCCCAGTCCTTTTATTTTATTTTGAGACAGGGTCTCCCCAAGTTGCTAATGCTGGCCTTGAAGTTGCGATCCTCCTGACTGGGCCTCCTTGTTCCTGGGATTACAGGCATGTGCCACCTGTGCCCAACACCATTACCTTTTAAAGTAGCTGGGTCAGTGCTAGTAAATTATATCAGTTAAAAAAAGACTAATCTGAAAGTGTCCTGTCTCTATATATGCATCTTATGAAACATGGGTGTAATCATTTTAATTAAAAAGAACAAATATTTTGTACAAAATCATTAAAGGATAACAAATAGATTTGATCTTGAAAACTGCAAGGAAAAGGACATTAAGATCTTGTAGAAACACCATGTGTAATATATAAATGGGGAAGCCACCCATGAGCATTCAGTTCAATCCCTTTTCCCTTCTATTTTTGTCATATCATGATGGCCAGGAAAGGGGACCAAGTAGGAGGCAGGCAGTGAGAGTGAAAGCAGGCTTGGAACTAGCCTTCATGGTGGCTGGATTTCTGACCCGGTTTTGCCACGGACAGTGTGGCTTGCAAGTCACTTCCCACCTCTGCAGACCTCCCTTGCTTCACCTGCAGGAGGGCATAGACTTTATGACCTCTAAGGCAAGGCGCCTTTGACTTCTGAAATATTTGGTAGTTTGTGGATGTGCCTGGTCACAATGTGTACCATGGATGGACGTGATGCTACCTCCAGTTCTTGATTTCTCCTCCAGTCCTTGGATAGTGACCTCTGTGTGCTCAGGTTCCATCTATGCCACAGGTGCAGAAGGCTGGAGAATTGGTGTAAGCAGTGCCCAGGTATGCACACGAACTCTTGAATCTAAGAAAGGAAGTGATTGTTTCTTCAATCCATCAGTAGTAATTTTGGGTGTTTTCCAATTGGATATTGGAAACAAAATCTTAAACACCTGTTAAAAAGAAGTTAACTCTACCCACGGCAGAGATTTTTCATGCTTGAATTAGAAAATATCAGGTTGCGGGGAGAAGTGGATTGGGAATAATTGAACTAGCCCAGAAATTTCCTAAATTTGTGAAGGCCGGTGTAACGGTATCAATTCCCAAAGGGACATTGGTGATACTGTGGGCATGAATGAACCTGGTTCTACTCCTATGGCTTATATTACATATAGAGAAATAAAAGAAGAGAAAGATATCCTCTCTGAGTATTTTCTGAGTAGTCTGTAGTCTGTACCATGTCTAGGATGTTGCCAATGGGTGACAACTGGGAAAACAGGTGGTGAAACTGAGTAATAGGCAAATATTATATCTGCTGGGTTCAGTTCATGTCCATGATGACCTTTTGGCAAGTACTTTGGGTACTTTGCTTTTATAGTGAAATAAATTTGAACTCTTAATGCTTGAAAGCACAGCACACACGAACTATGTAAATATATTGACCACCAAGCATCTGTTTTAAGTAAGGAAAACAGCAGGGGAATGTCCAGATTGTTATGTATGTGCCCTGAAATATATGAAGTCACTTGGGGAATAGGGTGCTGGTAGTAGGGAGAAAACTGCTTCAGTAAACCATGGAGGGCTTTTATATAGTTATTCATTTTTAAAAAATTTTTAAATTAAAAAGTTTTATTTTCAAAATTTAAATATTTTAACTGATAGTTACTAACATTAAATCTCATGCATTTCTTGCCAAAAAAAAATGCATTTGATGGAAGTAATAGGTGATGTTTTCACTGTCTCCCTGCCTCCACTTTAATTAAACATTCATTAGGTTTTTTGGTGATTAGAATAATCAAGTCAGCCTCTTGGGTTAGCATTTATTATTATAAATCACTGGTTAGGGATATGTGAAATAAAGAGATTTTTTTCTTAGTTTATTTATACACAGAGCATTGTTGGGTAGGGGAGAAGAGAATTAAAATCTGAGCTATATGTATTTATTTTTCTGTTTTAGGTGCTCAAGGAATTAAGTAGTATCAGAAATGTGTTCATCAAAATCTTTAAATCAAAATTTTAACCTGTGCTCTATGGCATTTAATCTTACATACTTAAGGAAAAAAAAATAAAAAAGACTTAAAGTGTACAGTGTAGTTTGAAACTCTGCATTCAGCAGAAAATGTACATGTGGGAGTGATTGGCTCAGTCAGAAAGGGAACAGTGTTGGGCTCCCATGTTAATTTTGGATTAACCTAGATAGTTCCCTCCTCATGAATGATTTAAAATGAAGGGAAGGCAGTGTACAGGCCACGCTCAACAGAAATGTCAGACTGTTTGGAACTTACCTTTTGCTTCACGAATTTAGGCATGTCCTCCTCCGCGTGGAACAAAGGGCTCCAGGGTCTGACACTTGCAAGGTCCTTGCCTGTGTGCAGACTGCAAGGAGGAATCAAAATCTACGTGTTCACAGTTACCATGTTTGTCCTTCTACGTTGAAGGTCCTATCCTGCAGCTGACACTACCTCTGCATGATGGGGATGAACCCAAGTCCCCAAGAGCTGGGCTGTGCCAAGCATCCTGGAGGCTCGATGTGGCCTCAACCCTAAAGAAGGCCATTTTCAGTCTGTTCCAGCCATTGCAGCAGGGGCCACACAGGCACAAATCAGGAATATCATTTGCTGGCCTTGGAAGGACTCCTTCTTCCCAATGGGGTCAAGGCCCAGGTCTATGGGATTTAAGGGAATAGTGGTCAACTATCTGGTGCTGACAAGATCTAGACAATTCTTTAGCTGCCTTAGTTGAGTAAATTATTAGATGCTAGCAAAGCCAAGAACGGAAGTGCCACACAAAGTCTGTCCTCATAAAGCAGTCTGGAACTTGAATTTTCATTAAATGAAACTTCATGGGATACTGAAACACCACATTTTTATTGAAACATTAATTAAAGTCCACTGTCAAAGCTGGCTCTTGGGACACCAGTCTCATCTTTGACACAGCAAATTTCAGCAATTTCATTCGTGAGAAAAATCTATAAGGTTTGTAAAATTTGCAGATTTGATATTATCTGACTTCTTGTCTCAGGATCGAAGAGATAGATCTACACCCTTTTGATTTCTATTCTGCTTTTTGAGGACAGCAATGTAGATGTTTGGAGCTTTGTTTTAACTAACTTGTATAATGTTGAAAACTGGGTGCTCAGGAAGTAATTTTAAAATATACCAAACAGCAGCACCACTGAACGTCTGTGGGATGTCAGAGGTGAGCTTTCCTTATATAAGGAGGCTTGATTCCTAACTGATAAGACTTTACTCTGCCAAACAGTTAATGCTGTAGCTATTTGGCTCAGGGATGGCTCGTTGGTTAGGGTGTTGATTTTTCTTGAGCCTTATCTGTTCCTGTAGAAGTAAACAGGTCAAGATGGGAAGTTTTTCATGAAGGTATATTTCTTTGATTTTTAAAATAAGCTATTCTTTATCATGGGCCTATATGCTTTCTGTCTTTTTTAATGACAGAAGTTTTATTGGTATATAAAATCTCTAACTTCAGAGAATCATTAATTTGGTATAGTTCTCCAAGTTTTTCTTAGACTCTGGTTTATTAAGAGCAATTTTCACTCTGAAGTCATATATGTTTACTAACATATATATTTAGGAAAATCCCAGAGGGAATATCTTTTTGAAAAAGAACTGTGATCTTCACAAAAAAAAATATTTTTTCAATGCAACTATACATATTGAAATAGAAAAATCATGTAAACATATATCTTCCTATCTTTTAAACACTAGACCTTCATATTTTTCTAAGGTGCAAACATCACATTTGATCCTTATTTTGTTTTCTTTGAGGTAGCTTTACATTTAGCCTGAGTTTTCCTCTGGATTCAGGAAAATTCACTTTTAATATTCACATATAGGGACTGGGGTTGTGGCTCAGCGGCAGAGCACTCGCCTCGCACGTGCGCGGCCCGGGTTCGATCCTCAGCACCACGTAAACATAAAATACATTGCATTGTGTACAACTAAAATAAATAAATAAATATTAAAAAAAAAAACAAAATTCACATATAAATTTAATGGCCTCATTTAATGTATCCATTTCTTTTAACTCTCTTAGGTTAATGTGTTAAAATGGCAAATGGCAAAAGGATGAGTTAATAGGCATGAATTTAGAATCATTTAGAGAACATACACATTTGCTTTCTTAATATATATATATATATATATTTTTTTTTACATTGTCTAGATAGTAAAAGACTAAGAGTAAAAGGTTCTTAATAAAAATGCTGTTTTGGGGTAATTCTCAGCTTAAATATGCTTTTTATGTATATTACACTAATCCTCAAGCAGAGTTTCAGATAATCAAAGCAAGATATTGTTGGTCTGCAGGCCTCTCTGAAGTCCTTAATATAGAAACTTAAACTAAAGCTTAAAAAGAATCTGCTTTCTAAAACATATAGATATTCTGATTAATTTTTAAAAAAATCTTGAAGACTGAGTTCCAAGCACTAGAAGGAAAGGCTCATGATTGGCATCTTCCCTGTTCTTTGTTTTTTTAAGCTATGAATTTATTCAAGGACAAAATATGTTTAAAAATGCCCCAAAGACTCTTGGCTTGTAATCAAACGATAAATTCTTACTGTCGATTGGGTTGTGTTTAAGAGCCACACAACCAGAAAGCCAGTACTTCATGCTATTGCTCAAAGAAAAAAAGATACCTGTCTTACTTGAGGTAAATATGTTCCTTGTAACACACTTTTGTTTAAAACAAACAAACAAACAAAAAAGGGAGTGGGAAAGAAAAATAAATAAAGGAAGAAAAGAAAGGAAGGAAGGAAAGAAAGAAGGACGGAAGGAATTCCCCAGCGTTCCTTTTCAGAAGAAAACCTTCCTCTTAGTGGAAGACACAGACTGTGTTTCAGTATTTTATTGACAGAAACAGCCCAGCTTTGAGCTTTGCCAAGGAATGGGGATGACACCTCTAATTACCGGAGCCTTTGGCACAGGTTTGGGAAAACTGACTTGACAGGTGAACCCCACTGAAAGAAATGACTATGAGGTCCTGTAGCAGCAGCGAACAATTTCCGCCCCACTCTGCCTCAGCACAGACATCCAAGAATAGAGCTCCCTCTCAGCCAGAACCACCCACTGCAGAGCACCCAAGTCTGACTAGTATGCAAATTTCCCCAAAGGGTACTTTTTTAAAAAAGCATTTTTTAAAATATCTTTTAGCTTAGAATAATAAAGACTATATTTTGCTTGCTATCTATTCAGCTGCTTTCTTTTTCAAGAGCTGAAACTGCCTTGATATTCAGAGCAAATTCTACCTTTTCAACACACACACACACACACACACACACACACACACACACACCATTAAAAAGAACCAACCAAAAGAATAATTAAAAGACAAACTACCAGAATATAAAAGAGTTGCTTACCTTTCTGATGCTAGTCAGAACCTCATTATAGCTTTTTCGTCTTTTATTTATTTCCTCTCTTGCTTACTCTGTACTGTCAGCATTTACTTTTTTCCAGTAGGTTCCCCACTTCTACTTTATGTTGTTGCTCAGTTAATTATTTTCCATTTTTTCCTTCTGGCCTGCTTGCCTTTCACCAACTCCACACAGAGGCAGATGCTTACATTGAGCCAGAACTGTAAAAAGTCATTCTTTAAATGCACAGTTCTTAAATAATTGTAAGCTCTTTTGTGCAGCTCTTTTGACTTGGCATGACCTTTATTTGTTCAGGAAGAACAAGTATAATTTCTTTGCCACCCATCTGTGCACTTGATGCATCTTCCTTCGCCTCCCTCCTTCTATCTGTAAGAACAACATGGACATTAAGAGGACATGTTCAGGACCTAAGGGAATTTTAAATAATATATGGAATATTTATATATAAAGAATATAAATATATAATATATATAAATTATATACACACACATAATTTTTTTTTTTTTTGCAGTGCTGGAGGCTTGAATCCAGGGCCTTGCACATGCTAGACAAGTGCTCTATCATGAGCTACGTCCCCAGCCCCAAATAATCCTTGATGTACCGAAGCTTATTCAAAGAGGTTCTAGAAACTTCTATCCCCAACTGTTTCAGAAGGCAGGGATATGGTTCTTAACTATTCCATGTAACTTGGAAGCACAACAATTTTCTTGGATACTGGAGTAAGAAGATTCTACTGCCCCCCTACCCCCACACCACCCCCAAGCTGTGATTCAGTAGTTTAAATTTTTTTTTAAAAAAATTTGTTCTAATTAGTTATACATGACAATAGAATGCATTTTGACATATCATACATAAATGGAGTTTAGCTTCTCATTCTTCTGGTTGTGCATGATGTAGTGTTACACTGGTCATATATGCACATAGGGTAATAATATCAAGTGTGTGTGTGGGGGGGGGGGGCGGGAGGGAAGTTCCATAAAGCACCTCTTTGAGAATCAGATGAGATAGTATGATGTTTCACAAAATTTGGAATCAGACTTGGGTTAGAATCTGGATTTAGTGTGTTGTTCTGTGATTTTAAATAATTTACTTAAGATCTCTAGGCTCACTTCTCTCTCCCTCTCTCGTTTTTTTTTTTTTTTTTTTTTTTTTTTTTTTTGTGTGGTGCTGGGGATTGAACCCAGGGCCTTGTGCATGTGAGGCAAGCACTCTACCAACTGAGCTATATCCCCCCACTAGGCTCACTTTTCTCATTTGAAAAAAAGGCGGCGGGGGGTGCGGTAAGAAATAAAAGGAACAGCAGAGTCACTAGGAACATTTTCTTTTCTTTAAATATTTTTTCAGTTGTAGGTGGACACAATACCTTTACTTTATTTATGGGTGCTGAACACGGAGCCCAGAGCCTCACACATGCAAGACAAGCGCTCTACCACTGAGCCATAGCCCCGGCCCCACTGGGAACATTTTCAATAAGACCTAGAACGTCAGTAAGCTGCCTAGAAGTGACTGGATCATGATATACATTCTGCCCTCTCTGGCCCTCCATCTCTGTGGGTTCCACATGTGTAGGTTCAACCAACTATGGATTAAAAATAGTGGGGAAATAACTGTCACTACTTGTTACAGTTCGGATCTTAAATGATTTCCAAAAGCCTGTGTGTTGAAGGCTGGGTCCCCAACCTCTGATGCTCTTAACAGGTGGAGGAACCTATAGGAAGTGGGGCCTAACTGAAGGCAGTTGGTCATTAGGGGCGGACCTTTGAAGATGATATTGGGACCCTTGTCCTTCCTCTCTCTCCGTTTTCCTGCAGCCATGAGGTAAGCAGATTTGCTTTACCAAGCGCTCTCTGATTTACCATAGGTTCAAAGGCACCTGGGGTCAAGTACCCAAGGACTGAAACTTCTGAAACCACCATCCAAAATAAACCAATCTCCTTCAAGTTAATTATCTCAGGGGTTTTGTCAAAGTGACCAAACACTGACTAACACCATACTAAACATATAGGGACTTTTTTTTTTTCCTTGTCACTAGTCCCTAAGCAATATAATATGACAACTATTTAGATAACATTTACATTGTATTAGATTTTGCAAATAATCTAGAGGCAATTCAGAGTGTGAAGGAGGATGTACATAGATGATATTCAAGTACTTCACCATTTCGTATAAGGGACTTGCATCTTTGGGGGTCTTGGAGCAAATCCCCTGTGGATACTGAGGTAAAACTATATACTCAGTGAACCACAGCTGTTCCAAAGGAGCTTCAGTTCTTTAAAAACACTAGACTCGGGCTGGGGATGTGGCTCAGTGGCAGAGCGCTCGCCTCGCACGTGCGCGGCCCGGGTTCGATCCTCAGCACCACGTAAACATAAATGCATTGCATTGTGTACAACTAAAGTAAATAAATAAATATTAAAAAAAAACTAGACTCAGAAAATCTGGCTTGCTTACTTCAATTATAAGACAGGATGTAATGGAAAGGCATTTTTTTTAATTTCCTTTTTTTTAATTAAAGGACCATAATTATACATAGTAATTGGGTTTATCCTGATAAAATAATACATGCACGGAATTTGATTTCAAGCTCCATCTCCCTCCCTTTTTTTCCCCCTTCTCCTTCCCCCAATTTTCCCTCCTTTATTGAATTTCCTTTCTTCTACATATACATAAAAGTGAAATTCCCTTGGTGTCTTTTATAGGAATATAACACAATTTTGCTAAATTCATTTCATTTATCTTCCCCTTTCCCTCTGTCCTCCCTCTCATTCTCCTGCATCTACTCGAGTGATCTTCCCTATATCTTCAGGATATCTGATTCCCTCCCCCATTGCCCTCTTGGAAAGATATTTCTATATTTCTAATATCAATGTTTCCTTGAAAATGCAGTGATGATAACCATGGAATAGAGACCCAAATTATCTTAGAGGACAGCTTAATTTGCAGAAAAAAAAAATACACAATGTAGGGAAATTACTCTTTTTGGGGTGTCAAAACCTAAGATGGATCCCAGCACTTGGGAGGCTGAGGCAGGAGGATCGTGAGTTCAAAGCCAGCCTCAGCAATGGCAAGGCACTTAGCAACTCAGTGAGACCCTGTCTCTAATTAAACACACACACACACACACACACACACAAAAGGGCTGGGGATGTGGCCCAGTGGTCGAGTGCCCCTGAGTTCAATCCCCAGTACCAAACAAACAACAACAATAACAACAACAAGCCGGGCGCGGTGGCGCACGCCTGTAATCCCAGCACTTTGGGAGGCTGAGGCAGGAGGATCGAGAGTTCAAAGCCAGCCTCAGCAATGGCGAGGCACTTAGCAACTCAGTGAGACCCTGTCTCTAAATAAAATACAAAAAAGGGCTGGGGATGTGGCCCAGTGGTCGAGTGCCCCTGAGTTCAATCCCCGGTACCAAAAAAAAAAAAAAAAAAAAAAAAAAAAAAAAAAACCAACAACAAAAAAACCCCTAAGATGGTTTTCCTGAGAATGTTCTAATTAGATTATGGAGATAACTAAGATGAATCAAGAAGGAAGAGTCAGTTGCTTTTGTGTTGGGATGTGAAGTAGTTGGCCCCACCTGGATTATTTTGTTAGCTCCAGGACCTGGAAATGGAATTAACTTCTTGGAGCACAATGTGCTTATCTGAGAGCTGGAGAATACACCTCCCTTGGGAGCTGGAGGGGAGAATAGAAGGTCGATTTCAGCACACTGTCTGGCACGCAAGCACTTGTTCAGTGGATTCTCTGCTGTGAGTACATTTTCTTATGAAACAAGTGAAAAATCCTATGTCATAGATCAACTCTGGTTTGGTCCTCATTCAATCTGTGTATATAACATTTTCATGTACATCAGTTTTAGCATTTTCTACACTGCTTCATTTACTCATTCATTTGCCAAATACTTATTAGGCAGCTACTGTCTGCCAGTTATTAAATGGCCACGATTGCTAAGAATATAAAGAGCATTAAAACAGAGCCCAGTATTCTTCTCAACTCTGAACTTCAAAATGCAACTTGCCTTTTAGTACCTACTCTTGGATGACAGGCAATCATGTCTAAGGTAACATATCCACAAGGAAGCTTCTGATTTCTCTTTACCACCAAGATGGGCTTTTTCTATCCTCTATGGTTACTGGTAACTTCATCCTCCAGATACTCAGGCCAAATCATTGATTCCACACCTGACTCATCTCCTTTATTTATACTCAACAGCCCCTATCAGGACTCTCCATTCCATCCACAGTCCTGACTCAAGCACTCTTGCACCTGGTCACGGGCAGCTTGAGTCTCTTATTCTTTTAGTGCAAGAACCTTCTCACCAGCTCTTGTGTTCCTGCCCTTGCTTTTGGTCATCTTCTCAACATTGCAGCCAGAATGTCCTTGTTAAAACATGAGCGTGGGCATGTCACTCCTCAGTTTAAAACCTTCAACTGGCTCTCTGCAACACTCAGAGGAAGAGCCACAGTCTACACTAGACCAGACCTGGAGGAAACCGTGTCTCCCAGGTCCGACGGGAATCACTGGTTATGAAGTTGGCAGGGCCTTATTCAAAAGCCTTTGGGAATTTCAAGATGGTAAGAGCAGGAGGCCCAAGGCTCTTCTGAGTGTGGGGTCCTGAGTGTCTTCCCAGGCCGCATGCCCAGGAAGCTGGTTCTACTCATACGTTCTGAGCGGGATGTGCCTCCCACGCCCTCCTCCAGTATCTGATGTCCTCTTTCCCCTTCACTCTGGCCACCTGGCCGGCTTGCTGGTCCTTCAACATGAACTCTGCAGGTGCCTTGCTGCTGCAGGCCTTTAGAACTGCTAGTCCCTCTGCCTGGAGCTCTTCCAAACTTCCTCACTTCTTCCATAACTTTGCTCTGCTCAAATGCCACATTCGCATGAGGTTGTCATTGCTAACCATCTTGTTTAAAATTGGCAACCTCCATGTGACCCTGTCTCATCCAACCTTGCTTCCTACACATCCCCTGGTTATTTCCTCTTCAGTGCTGGTCACCAAGGCATGATTGCTTTTTCTGAAATAGTTTGCTTATTCTGTCTCCTTCCACTAGCCTATAAGATCTACCAGGCAGAGTTTTTTTTTTCTTCTTCAATGCTATACTTCATTACCTAGGTTAGAATAAATAGTCAAAAGTGCATAAATGCAGTCTACTGTCATGTATAACCAATTAAAACAAATAAGAAAGTTAGAAAAGAAGAAATAATCAATATCTCTTATTTTGAAGACATGAATGTCAATGGTAGAGATGCAAAAATTAAACAATCATCCAGTAATTACACCCGAGTTATGTGCTACAGCTCTGAGCCTGAACAGGTTGAGGAGAGGGACAAGTGTCTCAGAAGGAGTGAACAGCATGAACAGGGGCCTATGGGCTGAGGGAACAGGAAGGCTGAAGGAGCTGAGAGAAGGTCACAGCAGAAGGAATTCATAGAGGAAAAGCAAAGTGGGAAAAGATGAGTATGGACATGTAGCTGGATTTTCTGAGAACTCTGGTCTTCATGCCAAGGATGCCTGGATACGCCAAAAGTGCTAGAAATTGAGGAGAATGTGGAAAGTAGAGGAAAATCATTCTAGGTCTGTGTGGAGAACATTTGGGCATGTGGGGTGGATTTAGGGAGACAGACAAGGAAGTTCTTGGCAGTTAACTAATAGGAGGGGGCTGCTTGGCCAGAGGTGGCAGCCAAGATGGAGAAAACCAGGCCAATGAAGTTGCTATTCCTGTGGCAAAATCACAAGAATTGGTTATCTGAGATTTTTGATGGACGGGTAGGATTTGAAGCTCAGGTAGAAGGACAATCTCTGAAGAAGAGAGGAGATTCCTCCCTGAAGCATCACAGAGAGAGGTGCCTTTGTGGACAGCCTTGGATGTCTGGGAGGGAAAACTGAGGCAGCATCACATGAATGGCTTTAGCTTTCTGTGAAAAGTATGAGGCAAGATCATTTTTTTCTCACTGAGGGGACAAACTGGGGTGTTGAGCAGGTAGCTGGTGGGAGACTTGAGGATGAACAAAAGACCTAACTGTTGACTTCCCAAGTGAAGTAAGGTGGCAGACACACTCGAGGGCCCATCCAAGATGGCGCACAACGAACTGTGAGTGCAGTGGCTCTGTTGCTGGATCATTCCCAGCACACTCTGGTCATTTAGGTGCAGACAAAAAAAAGAGCAGAGTTGGGAGAGTTAGGTTTTTGTTGCTGTGACCAAAATACCAGACAAGAATGGCTTCTTAAAAGAGGAAAAGTTTATTTTGAGCTCATGGTTTCGGAGGTTCAATCTGTTGGTGGACTCCATTGCTCAGGGTCTGAAGTGAGGTAGAACATCATGATGAAAGGATGTGGGGAATGAGAACTGCACCACTCATGGCCTCCAGGAAGCAGAGGGAGAGAGGCGAAGGGCCCACAGGGAAGAGGAACTTTTCCAGGGCAAGACCCCAGTGATCCCCCCTCCTCCAGCCACCTGCCTACAGCTACCACCCAGTCAGTCCATTCAAACTAGGATGAACCAATTAGGTTACTGCTCCCATAATCTAATCATTTGTCTCTGAAAATTCCTGAGACAGAGATATCTGAGGACAGAGATATCTGAGTAAGCAACTTGTGGGGAAATAGAACAGGGCACTGGAATTGGAAATTTTGTTGGTAGAGAAGTTTTGAATGGTGACAATTGACAATTTCTCTGGTACTGAGGAAGAAGGTAGCCAAGGTGGCATGTGAGGTATTCAGTGAGAAAGAAGAGACAAGATTCTTAAAGGCCAGGAGATGGGATGGATTGTCCAGGTGGAAGACAATTGCCACCTAGAAGACCAGTATCCAAGACTTTGGGACTGGATGGCAGGAACCTGTGAAGACAGCAGAAAGAGATTGGTGTGGCCAAAGGACGGAAGCCTCAAAGCAGACCTGGTACTGCAGTTGCAATGTTTGTTTGTTTGTTTGTTCTAAGTGGTAGAATAAATTTTTGGAAGGGACAGTCGGGAGCAAGGAGTTGACCAGCCTCAATTAAGAGGGCTGCGGTGGAAGCCACGTCCTGGGGAGCTTGAGCTGAGGAAAGGAGGTGAAGAGTGAGCTCCAAAGCCAGGGTCCAGTTGGAGTTGGGTTATGATGAGGCAGTGGGTGTGGAGGGCGTGATGGCAGTGCTCAGGAGGTGAGGCGCGCTCTGTGGAGTCTGGAGCGAGGAAAGACCAGAGGGGTGGCCCATGGTGTTGCAGCTAACGGAGGCCCACGGGAGCTTCCACCGGGGTGTTGACTGATGGCAACTGGAGATGAGGCCAGGCTTTAGCATCCTGAGGACAGCAGTGAGCCCAGGAGCTGATGACCAAAGATTTCACAAGACCTCGAGAAGAGAATTTGCAAACAATAATAAAAATCATGGGGAGGTCCTTCCAAGCTTTTGAGTAGGATGTTGAGTTCGCTTCTTTAGAGGTCTGAGAGTAACCTCTTGGAGGTCGACGCTCTTTTAACCCATTATGTCCCATCATCCTGTATAGAATTGAAAATGTGGGACTTAATGATAATCTAAGATAATCTCTACTTTGCCTCAACAGGCCTAGGATGCTGGCCCTCAAATCAAGCGCAAGTGGATGAACCCACTTGACACGTGGGGTAAGTACGCACTGTTCCGTTACCTCAATTCTCTCAAAGGCCTCCCAGGTCTTCATGTCCCTGGCTGCTTCTCCCACTCTCATGACCTGTGCATCAAAGGTGCTGGCAGATCCCCTGGTTTGAAGCTTGGTTCTGAAGCTTCCCGAGCTCAGTGCCTAGGACAAGTCACTTAACACCTTGGGAATTTATCCACCTTGTCTGTAAAATAACAATAGCATGATTTAACTTACAGGATTGTCACCAGTTCAAATGACGTAGATGATCGAAAGCCCAGCACCTGGAACCTAGTGAGAAATTAAAGAAAAGGCACAGCTGCCTACCTCCTTAAGCTCTGGTCATCCTGGAGCCTTCAGATCCACTCTGTTCTCACCACTGATGCCTGTGAACGCACCCGAGTTCTTTTCCTTCAGGATCCCACCTCTGCGCGGTTCTGCCTCTGCCACCCCCTACTGCCCAGTGTGTGCCTGGAAGGCTCCACTCATTCTCCAGCCGTCCTTAACCATTCTGAAGTCTTACTGACTGGGAGGACTGAGGCACAGGATCCTCTGTTGCTGACACAGCTTCTTCACGGCAGCCATCCATGTCTCCACATCAACCCTTAAGCAAGTGTGCCTCCCCTACAGGGTTGTGGGTGGCTCGAGGGCTGGGACACTCCTCATTTTCTATGCCCAGTACCTTGTACATTGTTTCACGCTCCGTATTTTAAAAATCTTTGTTGGGATGTAAATGACTGATGTAGTATGACTCATCTTTCCTCTCCCAAACCTATATATATGCTCTTTCAAAGGAGACAAAAAATTGAACTGAAAATGACTCTACATTTTCCATTTTCGGGTAACGGTCAGGCAGAGGAGAAGGTGTTCACTTGGGGAAGAGTAGGGTTACTTGTGGTGTGGTGTTGGGTGGTAGTATTGTTGCTGAGGATTGTCCTAGAACCCCTGAAGTCATATCATCATTTACAATCACTTTTGACTCCCCTACTAAGGCCAATCCTATATTTGGTAGCAATGCAATTTTTCTGACTAATAAATTTAAAAATACAATACTTTCTTATATTTGGCAAAGAGGCAAATGCTTGTCCTGATTCTATTGTTATAAATGAACAAGAAAAGCACACCTTGAACAGATTGAAGACAAACATTGTTACTTTATGCAGGTTGTGAATGGGATTGCCCCATTTATGCTTTTTCTCTCTGAATAAATTCCAGTAGGAGTCCAATAACATTCACCAAGGATTGGGCAGAAATTGAGTAGATAGCTGAAAATACTGCATTATCCAATTTAAATCTGGACAAGATAAAAACAATTAGAGAATTCTCTGTCTTATTAAATATTCTTCAGATAAAGGAGCTTTTACTGTTGGATTCTTTATGAGTTCCTGGAAATTTGACATCAGTTTTGAAAAAGCTCTAGTGTTTTCCTGAAGTTCAGGGGGCTGCTTCCAGACTGATATAAGAGGTGGCATTTCCTGGCCTGGTTCTCTCTCTCTAAAGACAACTAATAATTATTGACTAGTGTCATTTTTAAAAAATAAAGGTCTATGGTCAATTCATCAAAGTTTTTAATAACTAGAGAGTAAATTGATTCAGGCACAACCCTGATAATAAAGTAACATGAATGTCCCTTTCTTTTTTTCTATATATTGCCTGGTGATTTGGTAAACATCAAGAAAACATACAGGGGCTGGGGTTGTGGCTCAGCGGTAGAGCGCTCGCCTGGCACATGCGCAGCCCGGGTTCGATCCTCAGCACCACGTGCAAATAAACCCATTGTGTACAGCTAAAGCAAACAAATAAATATTCAAAAAAAAAAAAAAAAAAAAGAAAAAACATACATGACTCTCCAACAGTTTCTTTTTTATTAGCCATGATATTTCCTCTTCCCTGACAGGAAAAAAAAATTATGTATATAAAGTGTTTATTATTCCTACCAACTAATCAGCAAAATCCTATATCTTCATTGTATTTTAGTAATTAAAAAATCTTATTCTTCTTCATTTATACAAAATATACAAAAAATGCGGCAACTATGCTGTATTTATCAAAAGAAAGAATCCTGTTATTAACCACAAGCATATTCAAGTATAATGCCATGAAATAATCTGTATAAGGTTATAAGGAATATAGAGGATTATTTTATTTTTAAAGCTTATTCCCATCAGTAGTGCTGTGCCTTCATTTAAACGGGGATTTCATTTCAGGGAGAAATGCTGACTAGTTGTGATACATATCTAGCTTGATGGATGCTTATAATTTCTGTCTCTGAGAAAAACATCTGGATTTAGCCAGGGACTGTAACTAAGCTGGCTGTATTCAATCTTGGTTGCTGTTTTTGAAGACCGCCATTTTTTTTTTTTTTTTTTGACTGACCATTTATGACCTTCCAACCTCTGTGGTTTGGGTCCACTCAAACACAGTCTTTCTGACATTCAATAGGAATTCTTGTGGATTCCCCATACTTTTCAGTTCTCTGAAGCAGGCACAATCTCACCTTTATGCGAGATTTCGTACCAGCTACACCCACTCTCAAATAAGAGTAAGACAAAGGACTGCTCTTTTTCTAAAAAAAAAAAAAAAAAAAAAAAAAAAAAAAATTGTTGCTGGTGATGGACCCTTATTGTATTTATATATTTATATGTGGTGCTAAGAATTGAATCCAGTGCTTCACACTTGCTAAGCAAGTGCTCTACCACTGAGCTACAACCCCAGCCCAAAAGATTGCTCTTGAATCAGACACATTTTTGTTGTGTTGAGACTAAAAATATTTTTAATTTAAATTTCGACTTATTTTTTATATCTTAGACTGAGGTTCTATGTTGTTCCTGGAGACAGTTTTGGGCTTATGGAAGAGCTAGAAGAGAGTCTTGTGTGGTCTTTGAGGACTTAGGAGAGTCGGGGTCCTGGGGTGGCAGCAGTAGACAGGAGATATGCCTGAAATCAACAAGGCCCAGGAGGGAGCATGCTACCTAGGAACGAGAAAATCACGTTCAGATGAAGTGGCAAACCACTGAACACCCAGTCAGTAGACAAGGTCCCAAATGGGAGATCTCTGTGGCTTATAGAGTAGAACACCCAGTGTTTTCTCCTAGCCTGTGTGCTGCCTTTAGACTCCTCCCCCTCCTCTGGGATTTTCCTAAACATGTGGCTGAACATGTGGCTGCCCTCCAGATGCTTGTACCATTTTTCATTCCAGTTGTGTTTATCACAGTAGGTTAGCTGAATAAAGGACATTTTTTTTTTTTTTTTTTTACCTTTTTGAGATAGTAGGGGTAGAGGGTGAGATAGGAATGAGTGGCTTAGTACATGTATTTTCACCAATTTACACTATATTTAGATAACCAATGGTAACTAGACAGAGAGTTTTCTACCTAAGAAATGATCCCCAAATTCTTTACCATTATTGAGTACACTGAAAAGGGAAATGGATTAGTATATAGCTTAGAGTATTTCCCCAACTTTAGTTGTACATAATACAATGCATTTATGTTCATGTGGTGCTGAGGATCGAACCTGGGCCGTGCACGTGCTAGGCAAGCGCTCCACCGCTGAGCCACAACCCCAGCCCTCATTTCCCCAACTTTAAACAAGCATAAATCACCTTGTTAAACTGCAGATTGTGACTCAGCATGTCTGGACTGGGCTAGAAGGTCGTGAATTTCTAAAAATCTCCCAAGAGATGTCCGTGTTGCTGGTCCTTGCTCCATACAGGAGTCACAAGATCTTAGGGACCTCAAACAATTAATATTGTTGTAGCCAATATATATGCTAGCTATTTCTGAAAATGTATATCATAGGTAAATGTCTAATTTATTTCAGTATAGTACTTAAAATTAATCCTAGACTTTGTGTTTTGCTGCCTATATTTGAATGATTACTAGGTTTAAGTGGTAAAATGTTGAGTGAATATTTCTTGGTCTCCAAAAAGAGACAGCTAAATGACAGCTTTTGTGTCTTTAAGTACTTGTAGAATTATTGTTTTCTTTTTCCCAAAAGATGACAGACCTCCTTCTCACCCCACATTCACATGAGACTGAAACAGAAATGGATTTAAATTAAGACTGCACAACTCTGTCTTACACATAAGGGAGAACTTATAGAATGCTGGGGTGTGCATGAGTCTTCATCCCTCATTGATCTTCTGAGAATCCACAGGAAGGTAATCCTTGCCTTGAGGAAGCAGCACTGGTTCAGATCATGTTCCTCAACATTAGAAGGCTGGGTCACTGGACCTCACAGGATAATTCCATGTAAAAACGGGAAGATCACACTGTCACAGTCCTTTGCATGAACACCTCTGCAAGGTTCTCATCCTGAAAATCCCACTCCATTTGCCTCTGGGAAGACTTCCCACATGAAAATTCATCCTGATCTCAGAGAGTTTGAGGACTTAGGAAGCCTTAGCTCAATGACACTTAGCTTTGGCCCTGAGACACAGCCCACCCTTCCACCTTACTTAGACAAAAAGATCAGAAACATATCCCAGAATCCACGTCCCCCTAAAGTGTGCTCCTCCAGAATTGAGGTGTCACCTAGATCTTGTCAGCCCTCTTCTAGACTGGGAGTCCTGGGTCCTGAGCCCTTGCAGTGGCAGGACTGTAGCCAACAGCCAGCTCAGGCTTTCTAAAAAATCTTTGTAGAGGCTGCCTATAGAGTTCCTGTTCCTAGACCCCCTGCTCCCCACTTACCTGTACAGATGATCCCGTTATTGTTATTTCATTTTACATATCCTAATGCTGGGACCACTTGCCTAGGCTGGTCAAAATTTGTCAAATTCTCCGAATCCTGGATTTTGCTGTTTCATTTTTTTTCTTTCTCCAATCTGGTGCCAGTGCTTCCCACCTCTCCGGGCAGGCCAGTTTCTGAGCCCAACTCTTTCATTAGTCCTCTGACTTGCTACAAAGAGGAAAGCAGAGTTCTGGGCATAAACACACTTGCTGTGTACCCCCGGGCAGCTGGCTAAATGAATACAATGGCAGACACGCTTTCTGACTGAACAATCTCCTGGATTTTCCCATACCAGTGCCTAACTTATTTCTTTTTCCATTTTTTAAATATATATTTTTTCTTTAATTGTGGATGGACACAGTAAATTTATTTTATTATTTATTTTTATGTGGTGCTGAGGATCAGACCCAATGCCTCACACGTGCCAGCTGAGAGCTCTACCACCGAGCCACAGCTTCAGCCCCTAACTTATTTCTGCGTACATATTTTCATTAAAAAACTGCTGGCTTTTTCAAAAGTCTAACTTCCAAATTATAGAGATGCTACCAAATCATTGCCTTGAGGAACTATGCTTTTGCTCTTCATAAATTATATTCACCATTTCCAATGGCAAAAATCACACTAAAACAGAAGGTGATTATTCATATTGCAAATATGGCCAGAGTTTCTTGCCCTGTTTGTCTAGCTAATCAGACCTTTGAAAGGGCAACATTCTAGAGAAGTACTAATATGGCTTGGGAGGGGCTATTATTTATAGATAATCAGTTTGGAAAAGGGTGTGGTTAATAGGTCCATATTTAGAGATAGAAACAGGAAAGAGAAATTGAATGGAGACATTGCAGATTCAGAAACACATTTCAGCTGGGCGCGGTGGCGCACGCCTGTAATCCCAGCACTTTGGGAGGCTGAGGCAGGAGGATCGCGAGTTCAAAGCCAGCCTCAGCAATGGTGAGGCACTTAGCAACTCAGTGAGACCCTGTCTCTAATAAAATACAAAAAAGGGCTGGGGATGTGGCCCAGTGGTCGAGTGCCCCTGAGTTCAATCCCTGGTACCAAAAAAAAAAAAAAAAAAAAAAAAAAAAAAAGAAACACATTTCAGATAGATATGTCTAAGTTTTTATATGGACAAACAAGTGACAGCGAATATCTGTATATGCACATTTCCATGTACAGGTAAGTAGGTAGAAAAAAATGAGCCCATTGAAGGAGTGGCTTGAATATAATTTATGAAGAGCAAAAGCCTAATTCCTCAAGGCAATAATTTGGTAGCATCTCTATAATTTTGAAGTTAGACTTTTGAAAAAGCTAGCAGTTTTTTTTAACAAAAATATGTACACAGAAATAAGGTAGGGCTTGGAGCTGTGGCTCAGTGGTAAAGCTCTCAGCTGGCACGTGTGAGGCATTGGGTCTGATCCTCAGCACCACATAAAAATAAATAATAAAATAAATTTACTGTGTCCATCCACAATTAAAGAAAAAAAATATCAAAGTGTTGATGGGCAGCAGTCCAACCCAGGAAGAGTGATATTGCTGCTGTCACTCTCTTCTGAGCTGGAGTCTAAGAAGGGTTGTTGCTATGTTAATGGCAACTCATGAAAGAACTGGTTTACATTTGCCCCATAAACCAGGTTACAACTAGGAATGGAAATAGGATTGGACCTTCCAAAATTGTTTTTATTATAAATTCGTCTAGCCATTAAGGAAACTATATTTATTATCTATGGTCACTTATAAATTGGGAAACATCTTTCATAAGTAGATATTTGGAGTTAAAATTATAAACAGTTATGAGTTAATATTTTGATTGACACACTCATGCATAGAAATGTGACTATACATTTCTGACTATAAAAGTTAGCTTTTAGTTTTATAAAACCAATGTTTTTTGTCACTAGTAAATTATAGTAAGTGTATTTTGTGAAAACCCAATAGTACCTTTTGTGGACACTTTCGTGTTTTGACATTCCTCTTATTGGGAACAGGGGTGGGTGTGAGGATCAGGCTTATGGAAACTCATAAGATGTGACACATAAATAAGCCACAGTAAATTATGAGCAGAAATCCAAGAAAATTCTTGTCACAGAGCCTAGGCACTGTTCTCTAGCAATTCTCAGTCCCTTGATCTGGCAGTTGTCTCTAGATAAGGGCAAGGATGAGAAAGAGAGCAGTCAGATTATACAATATAGTATTCTGTCCTCATCTTTGGGGTATACATTACAGACTCCCTATTAGTGCCTGAAACCACAAATTGTATGGAACCCTACATGTAATATGTCTTTTCCTATACACTTATGTTAAAGTTTAATTTATAAATTAGTCACAATCAGAGATTAATAATAATAGTTAATAGTAATATAGAGCTATTATAATAATATACTGTAAGAAAATGATCAGCATCATAAGTAAAATAAGGGATACTTGATAGAAGCAGTGAGATATATTTTAACAGTGGATCTGATAACCAAGATGACTACTGGTGACTAACAGGTAACATATACACCATGGATACACTGGATAAAGAGATGACTCCCATTCAAGCCAGGGTAGGACAGGATGGCAGGAGAGTTCATCATATTTTTTTAAAAACAACATCAAAGAGAATGAATTATTTCTGAAAATTTTCATTTAATATTTTCAGACTTCAGGTAACTTAAGCCACAGAAAGCAAAACTGCAGGAAAGACAAACTATGCAGTGGTTGTTTATGGAGGGAAGAGACTGGCAGCAAATGGAGTCATATATCTCAGAACTCTTAAAATCATCCCTGCACTGTAGTGCATAGTAAAATGTCTGATGTGCATAAAGATTACTGAATCACAAAGAAGAGCTTAAATCACGCTCCTTGTTACTTGCAGATCAGTTTCTTTTCATTCCACCAGACACTCATCGTACTCCTTGGTTGTGCCCTTATGAGGAGGCCCTACCCCCGTCCTTTGATCTTCTTCATATCTTCATGTGTACAAGGGCAAAGCTCCAAGCAGTCTTTGACATTGAGCAGAACATTGTAGTATCATGTCTAACTGTGACACCATCCTGCTTTACACAAATGTTACAAATGAGGAACTCTCATCTGAGCCTTTGCCTCTATCCCAGCTCACCTCCAACCACCAGATCTCTTACTCCATACTGTACCCTTCCTCGACCTCTAGCAAAGCTTCTCTGTAGCCCAGGGGTTTCTAAACAGGTGCCTACTGGAGAAATGTGGGGACTGTGGTCAACAGTTCTGAGCCAGCTGCTGCTCAGTCCTGCAGGTGATTGCCTGGAGGCCTGGAGTTGCTGGGTCTTTTTATCAAAGGAAGCCTTTGATTGTTTATTTAATGGGAAATTTTTGTATTTTTATATGTTAGTAAATGCAATATTTAAAAATGTGGGGCCAAACAACACACTGAGGGACAAATCTGGACCACAGACCTAAATCTGTCACCTTAGGGTCTGTCTTTGAAATTTATTCCATCTCTGAGTGTCCTCATCTCTGACCTGCATCCAATCAAGTATGTATTAAGACAAAGATGTGTGTTAAGACACAACTTGAAGATAGATTACAATAGTAATCTTGGATAATAGTATTATATGAATAATTTTATATATGATGGTATATTATAATAATAATATAACCCTGGAAAGCAATATATTTCTCAAAAGGATTATATATACTCTAATTATAAATGGCATATTAGGAGAAAGAAAGTTTATGCATAATTTATTCTTAAAAACTTTAATTCATCACAGAAAAAAATAAAGCTTTAGTTAATATTCTTTGGTGGTTGTAAATCTAAGTTATTAAGATGTAGCCTGGGGCAAATTTAGGATGTTAGGAATGAATTCTGATTAAGTAAAATGTAATTATGGTCATGTCTACAGCACAGCAAGTATGCATTTTAATCAAAAAAATTGAAATTGGAAAAGGCAGAATGGATTTTATAGATCATAAGGAGCATTTTATTGAAATTTCGCTCAGAATATCAACAGATTTTTGTTCAAAAAATTAATTTGTTTAAAATTAAGAAAAATTGTATATACTTAGCACGTGCAACATGATGTTGTTGCGTATTAGCAGTTTCTGTTGGTAAATGTGGGGGTCCTTCTTATATGAACCCCTTGGCAAAATTCTTGGTTTCAGTAAACACTAGCAGATTCACATCATCTCTGCTACTAATAACTTCTTTTTATGACTCTGATATATGCCTGAGAACCCCAGTTTAGCTATGGGTAGTAAAATTCTCGGACTGATGGCATTTTGGATTTCTAATGAGTTGGTTTGTTTTGTGGCATATGCCTTGTGCTGACACAGGTTAACTATTCACACTGGGGAGAAAGGAGGAACCCCAATGCTCCAGTCCTTAGGTGTCAACCCCAGGTGATCCTGAGGACTCTCACTTCTGTGAGCTGCCCTGCCTGCCACCTGGCCTGTGTCGTCCCAGGGAGCCCTTGCTTGCTGACCTACCTGCATCACTTCTCCTTGACTCCTTCTCAGCCTCCAAGTTCCCCTTCTTCTCCAGTCTTGCAACTCTGTGTAGCTGAGGAGTTCACCAATGCTCTAAGGCAGATTTGCTGAGCTATCAGCTGGGCAGAGATGGTGGCCTGAGCCCCTGTCTTGAGCCCACCATTGACGTAGCCATTCTTTAATACTGAGTGAAACCCACACTTTGGCATTCTGCCCCATGATTTCTGCTAAAAACTGTTGTACACTTACTTTTCTCTTCTCAGTCTTATAATCCTGAGTTGTTTGCAGCATGGTCTTCTCGATGAGGAGTCTTTTCTTCCTTGATATTACCTACCTACCTGGAGTAAATTGCCTTTTATTTCATTTTCTGTTTCTTCTTTCTCCCCGGTGTTTTTCCCTACTATCTGGTGCCTTTTGAAAGCCAGAAATACACCTCCCGAGGAGCTCTATTGCCTTTCTTTCCCTTCCTGGGGTCCCTGGTGTGGGACACAGCTCTTATCCATTCTCAGCAGACACAGAGGGATGGGATTGCCTAATATATTAACCCAAGAATGGTTGAGGGGTTGATTGATATCTAAAAGCACTTCTGCAGGCAACATTCTTTGTCTGAGAAACTTTAACCTTAACATGAAAAATTCCGGGGAAGTTCTCTTGTGCTTAAGGAAATGTGATTATTTTTATTTTAAGGGAAAGGGCTGGAATTCCATTGAGAAACATCAATTCCATTGAATAAACCACCAAAGGACATAACAACCCGGAAATTTGCACATCGTGGAGATAGACCTTGGGAAAGACTTTTGGTCTTTCTAAATCAAAATGGTCAAAATCTGCCTGACCCTCCCCATTTCACTTATGCTGAGAACGCCTTCAAGAAAACGTTTGAAAGGACTGCAGTTCCCTTTGCAAAACAATCTTAATCTGGAGGTACTTACTTTTTGCTGAGGAGCCCTGGTCCCACCTTATCATTTATTTCATGAAGATTCTCTAGAAGATTCAATTTCACAACAGAGCAGTTCTAGAAATCCTTACATGATTAGGCACTGTGCTAGCAGGTGGTATTGAATGGCAATGAGTAATAATTGTTTCTTTTTTGAAGCAATTTATCTCTCATGGAGAAGAAGGATGGACAGTGGAACAGGTTTGAAATAAAGGAATACAACCTCTGCGCAGAAGGTGGGATTATAATCACAGAATTAATGTATCACAGACTGTGAGTTCGTCATCATGGAATAGTTCACTGAGTCAAGGTCACCGAGGCCACAAGGTTAGGAACTATTTTTCTTACAGGAGAAATGTTGCATATATGATATTTGTTTTGTTTGGAGTTTGACCTAAGCTATGACGAGAACTCAGCTGAGTCATTCAGCTCTGAGATAGCAAAAGCCACTTGTTGCTTTGTTTCTTTTTTAACAATTGGGAAGTATTTTCTGAAAGATTTCACCTGTCTGTGAAATGATCTAAAAGGTAGAATTGTACAGTGACGAAAATAGAGCTTGAATTAGTTTTGGCAACTGAAGGAGCCCTAATAGCAAATATATTAGCAAGGCTCTTGTTTATCACCAAGAAAAATGTTTTGTTTATTTAAGGAAGAGAGTGTGTGTCTTTTTATAAACTGTCATTTCTGTGAGGATATTAAATTAACATCGGGTAGGAACAACAAATTGAAGTTACCAGTTCCCTCCTTTAGCTTTCATCAATATGATTAATATTGTCTAATAAATTGTAAAAGATGAAGTAACAGTGAAAAAAACCTTAAAAGGCATCATGTATATCCATAAGATACTAAAAAAAAAAAGACCCCAAAAAACTAAAATTAAATAACAAAAGATCAGTAGAGTAGAGCGAAGAGAGCAGAGGAGCAGAGGGAGGGAGAAGAGAGAGAAAAGGGAAATACTAGGACTGAACTAGAGCAAATGATACTCTATGCTTTTTAACTATGTTAAAATTAATCCTAACATTATGTCTAACTAGAAACAATCAATAAAAAATCTAAATACGGTCTTAATTAAGTAGTGATTTGTACAACTAATGATCATTTTAATTGAATTGACCGGATTAAACATAAATACAGGATAAGCCCTGCAACCTTTGGTGACATAGAGAGGACCAGAAAAAAATAACCTCCATATATTGGAGAAATATAATGATGTCAGAAATATGTTCTTGGAGGCCACAGAAAAACTTGCTACAGGAATAAGAATATCTCAAAATTTCCTAAACTTGAGCTCAGTGCATCGTCCATATCTGAACACTTCAAAAGATCACCAAGTGGCTATTTGAGCAGATATGTGGTTCTAGATAAAAATGGAATTTTTATTGTCACAATTCATTTAAATGGTGTTGACTTTAGATAGCAAATAAGCTGGGGTCTGACCTGCTTGATAGTGCTTCAGGCAATGATGTCAGCAGTTGCGTGTTAAAGAAATAAATTAAAGATTCCTTAAATGCCAAGTTACACAATCAGAGACACAGCAGTCTTTTTCCATTTGCTTTTTACAACAAGGTTTGTGTATCTTCAGGGCATGAATCAAAGCAAGTCTACTGGTAAATCTGGGGGCTAGACATTATTTTCAAGATGGCAAGATAAATGACATAGCTGAAAGAAACTTCCAGCCCATGTCTGTGGCCACTGGGAAGTAACTGAAGTAGGTGAAGAGTTCTATGGGAAAGACGGTGAAGAGCTGGATTCTCCACTGAGTCTCATCAGAATTTAGAAGATGAGACCAGATGGTCTCTCTGACTCCTTCCAAACTTACTATGCATATGTGTGTGGCACAGGGTTAGCATGCAGTGCACTCAAATAAATAGAAATTTCCCCTGTGTTAGGTTATTGACTCCAGCCCTAACCCTGTCACAGGTCAAAAGAAAAAGAAGCCGGGCGCGGTGGCGCACGCCTGTAATCCCAGCACTTTGGGAGGCTGAGGCAGGAGGATCGCGAGTTCAAAGCCAGCCTCAGCAATGGCGAGGCACTTAGCAACTCAGTGAGACCCTGTCTCTAAATAAAATACAAAAAAGGGCTGGGGATGTGACCCAGTGGTCAAGTGCCCCTGAGTTCAATCCCTGGTACCAAAAAAAAAAAAAAAAAAAAAAAAAAAAAAAAAAAGAAAAAAGAAAGCTGAAGAAAGTCTCTTCCAAACATGGAATTTTGTTGCTTAGTGCAATTTTGTGAAATGTGAGTGAGAATGAGTTCTAAGATATAGTCTAGACCTTTGGAGATAACAATCCTTATTTAGAGAAGTAGTGAGTTCATGAAGTTTGACTTGTTGATATAAACTTTTCAAAAAACTCAACACTGTATTTCAAAAATTTCTAAAGGGGGATAGGATCCTAAATAGACCATTAACCCTGCCCATTGGTGAGAGATCTGATGGCAATGATTTTCCAACTGCAGTTCTAGAGATCCCTAAAGATTCCTCTGTTTCTAAGGATGTGCAAGGTGTTTGCAGGCACTAAATAAGTACAAAGACATAATTGTAGCCCAACCAAGAGCTCTCTTCTTTTCTCCTTGGATGGTTGAAATGGAACAGCAGCAGCATCAAACCAACAAAGGTTAAGTTTCCACTAGCTTGATGAAGAAGCTGGTTGGTTTCAAGACATTTGACATGTTTGCTGAAGTCTTCGAAATTTGACTGTAAGAACTTGGCAGGTCTCTCTTGCTGGCTGTGTTAATCCAGGAGCAGAGAAGGAAGATGCAACAGACAAGTCAAAACACAATAATCCTGCAAAGGAAAAATCAACTGGGGCAGCGCTAGGAAGACATTTATGAAAGGCAGGATAAAAATCCATGTAATGAATTTTTTCCTTTGAACACTATGAAAAAGAATCTTGCCAAACTAATTTAAATTCAATTCAATGAACATTTATGGAAAATATACTCAGGGACATTAGTATTTTGCAGTGAAAACAAAAATTGTGTTGGATTTCAAAGGAGTCTAAAAAGTCATTGTTATAAATGTGACCAGCATATGAATAATCTCTCATTTCTTTCTCCCGTCTGGAAACATTTCTGCTTTATTTCTCAGATAGAATGTAATTTTCTTTATTCTTTCTGTATTCTTTTGGAATGCATGATTATTTTCCAATATATTGTAACCTTTTCTTAAATATTTTATGCTATTTATAATTATATATTCTTTATATACATAAAATATTATTTATATATACTATTTATAACTATACACAACAATATCACACAAATGTGTACATGTGTATATGTGTACATACACATATTTTTTATTTTTTTCCTTTCTCCCCATGACTAAAATTTATTTCCTACTCTCCTCCATTATCTATCCGTATGGACTCCTTGGCTGAATAGTTGACAGAGTTCTTTTATTTGATAAAATAAGCAGAATGAAAGCCAAAACTGGGTTACAATTCTAGTCACTATTGTTCCATTGTGCAAATTGATTAAATTCTCTAGGCTTCAATTTGCTTTTACATAAAATTTACAGGCAGTAAAATAAGGAAAAGTAACCTCTTGCATTCATTGCTGGAGCCTTTGATTGCATTATATTCCAAGAGAAAAAATGATGGCAATGGCCCAGATGCCTGGTAGGTGGCAGTCTATTAAGTCGACCCTAAATCAGATTAACTGAATATTTATTTAGTTGCTTGGACATGCAAGATATAGCTGAGAGATTACAAAATGAGTCTTGGATTAATGATAAGTCTGAGATAGCCTAAGATAAAATATTTAATTAGGAAGTATTTTTTATATTATTAAGTATAAAGTCTTTAGAGATGTCTGCTTTCTGTGTTGAATATCCCCTCACAATAAACTGATGATTTAGATTAATCTGGAAAACTTCAACCTATCTCCTGGGACATCTCAGGGGAAGTCTGCTACTAGAGATTGAATCAGAGACCAGTTTTTCCAAGGACAGGCTTGGTATTCAGTGTTTTGTCATCTTTGTGACTTCTGAAAGGAATCCACAGACATTGCAATCAGATCATAGAGTAGTCCACAGCATCTCCTGAATGAAATCCATCAGAAATGTACAGTTTCAGAAAATAAGAACATGGAAAAAAAAAATCCTTCAGCAAAAAATCCCCAAACATAACAAGCAAGCCATGCTTGCTCTCAGCCATGTTTTTTCTGAGAAGCTTGTAGGTAGAGAGACGTGAGGCTTCCTGTTAAACATCCGTTGCAGTTGAATTGAGGTTGAAGGACTGGAGCTGAGTGGCGGGTGGACAGCACCAGAGGTTGACACTGGCAGATAAGAGCAGCTCGCAGATTGTGTGTTCCTTAGGAGAGGTGTCAGTTCAACTCTGGGTAAAACCGATTTCCAGAAGAACTTTAAATCCATTCATGTGGAAAACCTAGTCACTTACAGGGTCTCGACCTACAATGTTTGTGCCGGCTCTCCTAATAAAATATTTTCAACTCAGAAGAATTCTGAATTTCCTTGGATTAACTGACAGGATTTGGAGAGTAACGAACACTTTCAAGTTACTAATTATTTCCCTAAGTAAGTGTTACCAGATGGATGAAGAGTTAATTTGCTTGATTTTGAATTTTACTATTCTGAGATGATGCTGGGTATCCCATCTGATGGTGTGTTTGGCTAAATGCTTGGGTGTCAAACTGTGCCATGGATGGTTTTTGCATGTTTCTTTGTCAAAGTGAATCAACTGTACAATGCAAACTGTTTTTTTTTTTTTTTTTTTTTAATATATATTTGTAGTTGTAGATGGACACAATATCTTTGTTTTATTTATTTATTTTTATGTGGTGCTGAGGATCAAACCCAGTGCCTCACATATGTGAGGCAAGTGCTCCATCACTGAACTACAATCCCAGCCCTGCAAGCCGGTTTTGATGAAATCTCTCCTGGGCTCTTACCCAGCCCAAACAATGCAAGATAGTGGGAGTTGCAATGACTGCCCCCTAACGTTCAAGCATTACAATATAGGACCACTGCCTCATACAAAGCAGCCTAAGACCAGAAGTCCCTTTAAAATAAGCTGGCATTTTGAGTTTAATGGTCATTAAAATGTTGAGTTGTTTTTGTTTTGCAGAGAGTTCCCATCAATTCCTACGGAAGCTGATAGGTTAATAACCAAGTAAATGAAACTCCCTTATCAGTTCATAAAACATATCCACTACTAATCAAATAACAGGAAATCAAGGGAGGAAAAGACCAAAACTGGGTAGCATTTGCTATTACATTTCTTAGTAAATTTGCCTGTTGCAGGTAATTCATAATTTCATTGTCACCAGGGGTGAGAACATTAAAAAAAAAAAAAACTGTGCCTGTATATATATGAGTCAAAGATTAAGGTGTGTGCCTTTTCAAAAGCAAATCCTCTTTCATAGTAGTTTGGTTTGGTTTTAAATTCAACACAGCACTGTGATCTAAAAGCAACTGCCTATGACTGGGAGGCTAGATGAAGTGGGTGTGTTCCTTGGGAAGACCCAAGGGAAAGGGAAAGGTAGAGAAGGAGAAATCTAGGAAGTGCAGCTGTGATCTGACAGTTTGGAAATATTTTAAACCATGTGAAGAGCTTCCTCGGTAATATTTTCAATTGGAGGAGGGTCAAACTAAGGGAAAACAATATTTGACAAACTATAATTTAGTTTTATTTGCATGGTTAAAATTATCGAAATACGCATAGTTCCAATAACAGTAACTCTGCCCACTCTGCTTCTTCGCTGAAGTAGTGAGATCCCATACCCTCTCCATCACCGCTGACTTCCCTTCAGTTCTGTAAACATTTGGGGAAACACCTGCACTGTGCGAGATGCTGTGTGCTGGGAAGTCTGTGAAGGTTTTCACTGGTATAAGTCATAGTCAAGAGCTGATTCTTCTCAAATTCCTTGGGCTTTAATTAAAATCTGTTTTAAAATGTTTAAAAATTGTTAAATAATACATGAAAATATTGACCATGTGAAAATAATTAAATGAATTAATATTTTGACTGAGTCCACAAAATCATCCGGTGTCTTTGGTATTGTCGACTCCAGTGCTTCTCAAAATATGGTCAGTGTACCCACAATATCAGCACTGCTGGGGGGCTTGTTAGAAATGCAGATTTGTGGATGCCATCCCATACCTACTGAATCAGAATCTCTGGGGCAGGCCCCAGCAGCCTATGTTTTAACAAGCCCCCCCCAGGTGATTGGACACATAAGCCTGAGACGTGCCAATCGAGGTGACACTGTATGGTGAGACCTTGTACTTTTCATTTCTTCTGATCAGTTGTTTAAATTTTCATAAGGAAAAAAAAAAAAAAAACAGTATGTATAATTTTCCAAAAAAAGTCAATGTCTTATTTTTGTGTGAAATTGAAAGTATTTCCTTAATGATAACCATCCACAGAACCCAGTGAAAAGACTTATTAGAAGAGAGAGATGAAGAGTTTGGCCAAAAGCATAAACATTGGCCTATAATCTCAGGAGCTCATGAGGCTGAGGCAGGAGGATCGAGAGTTCCAAAGCCAACCTCAGCAAAATCAAGGCACTAAACAACTCAGTGAGACCCTGTCTTCTCTAAATAAAATACAAAATAGGGCTGGGGATGGGCTCAGTGTTTGAGTGTCCCTGAGTTCGATCCCTGGTATCAAAAAACAAAAACAAAAACAAAAAACAAAACCAAAACAACAAAAAAGCAACCATACACACAAAACCAAAAAAAGCCCAAAAGACATTAACAATTATTTGTATTTCAAAAGACTTTAAATTGTGTTTCTTCATTAGTTAGAAATTTCTGCAATCTAACTTAAATTGGTTGGCTCATAGACAATAGTAACATAGGACATAGAAGAGATTGTCTCTTTTAATATAATTGGAATCCAGAACACAGTGGATTAAATACACTGGCTCTTTTGGTTGTGTAAACTAGCATTTCACAAATTACCTGTGAAAACAATTTTTTTTTTCTTTCTAGTTTCCCAATCCATCCTGGACTGTTACTTCTATAAAATGCAATTGAATTACTGGAAAAGTGAGGTAAGAAAGTTGTATGCATTGCATGCACCAGTTTTTATTACTAGAGTCAACAGACATAAACCAACCCAATTACATTATGTTTCTGAATGCTGGCTTCATTTCCAAACCCACCTCGTCATGGGCTCAACAGTTCACTGTAGGCACCCATCCGTGGGCCACACTCAGACTGGTTAGATACCTCTGTGGTGTATAATTAGTAACCAATTGTGATAAAAGACCTAGGGCAAAAAACACTAGGAAAGATATTTAGATATTTAAAGTCCTTTGAAATACAATAATTATTAAATAGCCTTTTTGGTATCTTTCCCCAAGACTTGTTTTAATAAAACAAGAAGCAGTAGAGGCTCTGGAGTCTGGGTTGAGTCTAGGTGGGGCCTTGTGCCTCTGTTTTCTTCCCAGCACAAAGGCCATGATAGTAACCTCTATCTCACAGGATGATGGAGAGGGATTCTGGGGGTTGAGGATATATGTAAGGGATACTTTAAATGAATGCTGCAGAATTTAAGCTATTATCTTGGTAGAGTAATGAGGACACCAGGAAGGAGGAGTCCATTGAAAAGTACAGGATCAGCGTGGTGTGCTGGTGTTCAATAATTACTGGAGTCGCCACTCCAGGGAAGAGTGGAAAGACAAAAGGTTGTCGTCGTAGTCTGAGTATTTGTGTCTTCCCAAAAGTCATGTGTGGAAGTTCTACCCTCCAATTTGGAAATGGGACCTTTGGGAGGCAGTCAGGTGAGGGCATGAGGATGGAGGCCTCATGATGGGATTAGAGTGCTTACAAGACACACCAGAGAGCTCTCTGTCTTTCACAGCCTCCAGTAAAAGGCCATATGGGCACCCCGCAAGAAGGCAGTTATCTGCAGGGTAGGAAATAGGGCTTCACCAGAATCTGACCATACTGGCACCCTGATCTCAGACCTTCAGCCTCCAGAAATTGGAAGAAATAAACATATGTTGTTTAAACAACAACCCTGTCTGTAGTATTTTGTTACAGCATCCCTAGCTAACTAAGATGGTGGTAATCATGACATTAGGATTTTTGGGATGGATTTGAGTTAAGGACAATGAACTTTTATAAGTTTTTGTTTGTTTGTTTGTTTAGTTGTCAATGGATCTTTATTTCATTTATTTATATGTGGTGCTGAGAATTGAACCCAGTGCCTCACACCTGCTAGGCAAGCACTGTACCACTGAGCCACAACCCCAGCCTCATCCAAGCTCTTTTTAATGCTGAATTATGATACTTGAGATTAAACCTGCAGCTCTGATTATATGTCTACAAAAGATTGCACCTTTTATTTCTTTTTTGTAGTCTTTGAGATGCATATGAGCAAGTAAAAAGTTGTATCAAAGTTCTTGGAGATGTCAGACTGTCTTTGCATCTTTTCTAACTTAAAGCCGAATATATTGGTGTCATTTTTACATCTATTCATTCAAGAATATTTAAGTGCTGATAAGAATGCCAGGTGTGAGACACAGACACACCTACCTGGGTTACTTGTTCTAATGGAGTTTATATTCTAAAGCTATGGAAGCAGTAGTGGTGGGGATGCAGATAAACATTAATGATAAACATTATAACCGGGTAAATTATATATAGTATGTTAGAGGTGGTAATTTCAGGGAAATAAAGGAGAAGGCTGGGGGCAGGTGTGGGAATAGGGGGACATCATGGTGTTCATAGGTGTTTAGAGTAATAGGCCTCAGAGAGAAGCAATGATTTGAAGGAGGTGGGGGAGATTTCTGAGATAGTTGTGGATACCCGAGGA
The DNA here is from genome assembly GCA_025594165.1 of Tamias sibiricus. Taxonomy (NCBI): domain Eukaryota; kingdom Metazoa; phylum Chordata; class Mammalia; order Rodentia; family Sciuridae; genus Tamias; species Tamias sibiricus. The sequence continues at coordinate 157,519,257 of CM046662.1, read as the reverse complement.
TAGAACTTTCCAGGCAGAGGCAGAGATAATATTTGTTGATTATTGAATCTCTATTATGTGCATCATTTTCTGCTACTTAACCTCTGTACAAAATTTGTACAGGCTTTACCTAAGTGACAGCAAAGTGATTATGATGGGCCTATCCTGGCCAGTGTGGACACTTTTCCCCTTCTTCTTTGTTTTTGCTTTAAACCAGGCTTCTTCAGGGGTGGTCTCAGCTGCAGGAGTATCTCCATCCATGACCTTGTAAAAAATGTGTGTGGTTAGGGCCACCTCAGAGCTCTGTGGTGGGGCCCAGCGATCTGTGCTTAAATTCATCCTCCAGGTGACCTATCACACCCAACTCTGAGATTCAGGGGTCTGTGACCTGTGGCCTGTAGACCAAAGTCTGGTTTGTAGCCTGATACTGTGTAGTTGGTAAGTGAAGAAACATTTTAATGGCTAAAAAACAGTCAATACAATTGTGTGAGATATGAAAATCATTTGAAATTTTTAAGTTTCAGTGTCTGCCCCAAATTAACAGCTGTATTGGAAAACAGCTGCATCCATTCATTTACAGATCATCTGTGGTCTATGACAGATTTCACTCTACCAGAGTGGAGTGGGGTAGTTGCGACAGAGGCCTTGTGATCTACAGCCTAAAACGTTTACTCATAGACCTAAAATGTTTACTATCTGTTCCTTTACAGAAAGAGTGTGCTAACTCTGGCTGTATACCCTTTGTTCCTTCCTTTTCCTCCTCCATCTCTACCCCACCCGTACCTGGGGCCAGCTTTGTCATGCAGTGTCATCAACTGCCCCTAAACTACAGGAGGAACTCAGGGTCAAAGAGGTTGTTAACCTTTGTTTTAGTATAATGCCCTGCACAGAAACTCAACAACCAGGATTTCCTCATGCAAACTAGATTGACGTGTATCTGCCCAGAGAGAACATTACTCCCATGTAGTTTGCATTCACATTTTTGTTTCAGGGTTTAGGGCATATATTTTCTTAGCATTTGATTATGGATCTGTTTGTAGAGGAAAAGGCTGTGGGGCAGAAGGTGGGCATGCTACTTACTGTTAGTTCTGTCTAGAATGCTTTGGCATGCCCAGGGCAGATAATTGCTAATTGTAGAAGTGAATACTTGTGGTCTAGAAACTTGGCAGTTGTCATTCTAGATGAGATTGTATGTCTGTCAAGTTCAGACTCTCACTTCCTGAAAAAGGTCCTCTCCTAATACTGCATGATTTAAAGGCACATGCACTCAGCTACCCAAGCCAGGAATGTGAAGGCAATTGTATCCCTGTAGCAACTCAAAATGATTCTGTTATTTTTCTCTGCCTTACAACCTGCATCTTCTTCCTGAGGCAGAGTGTTATTTGCCTAGCACTAGCATAATAGCCACTGAAACGATGATCTGTGTTAAAATCAATCTTTTAAATTACTTAATAATGTGCTGCAGAGGCATCCAATTGTACAACTTAAGTGAACTGCTTTTAGCACAAAGAGGAATATTTCATTTCAATTTTAATTTCACATTAATTTAATTATGTGAGTGTCTTCAAATGACTCAATTTTACCTTACTTTTCCCTGGGGAGATGTCACTGAATTCTGAATTCCTTCCAAGCAGTCAGTCTGGGAGTATTTGTGTGATTTGTTTTATCACTTTACTGTCGAATAGGGCCAGCTGGACTTTGCCTCAGTGTAGTGGTGATGGGGGCACTGTGTGTGTGTGTGTGTGTGTTTTGTGTGTGTATGTGCATGTGTATGCATGCCCAGGTATAAAGTGTGTGTGTGTGTGTGTGTGTGTGTGTATGTGCATGTGTATGCATGCCCAGGTATAAAGATGTCTGGATTTCAAGATTCAGTGGTAAAGAGCATAGAAAGAATAGCATTATGAAACTTCAACTGGCAACAAATGCAAAAAGAGGTCCATATTTCAGTAAGAATCACCGGTGATTGTTAATAAAACTTCTTAGACAACTCAGTTCTCCCCATGGAAAGCAACTTTGTGAAAATGCCTCTGAGAAGGTCAGAAACTTCAGTATGCCTCCCTGCTGCCTAGATGGAGAAGGCAGGGTTGGGGGAGGACAGGGAAGCATGGACTTCAGGATTGACAAGGAGTTCTTTGATCTATCGATGCAAATGACCTGTTTCTTGAAACTTTTATTGTGAAACATTTCCAAGATACAGAAAAATGAAAAGACTAATTCAATGAACACCACTAAGTTCATCCAGCTACCATGTAACAAGTGGTCAAGGTTCTCTGGTGTCTACTGTATCCACTGTTCTGAGTGTCTATCCTCCATCTTGCCCACCTGTCGGTTTATCTGTCCATCTCTTCACCCATCCCATTCCTTCATCCAACCATCTATCTTGTCATTTCTCTTTTCCGTCTTGAAAATAAGTTGCAGCTATTATGAGACTTGATTCATACATAAGTTAGCACGTATCACTTCAAAAAACATCTTCCCTTATTTGATTATTATACTTAAAATAATTAATAAGTTTTCTGAATATTATAATATTTTCATGTTTATCATTTTCTTTTTATATTTTATACTTTTCAATTTGAGAAGTTCTGTTTTCTTTTAAAATTTTCCTTTTTCCTGTTCATATTTTAAAGCTTCTTTTTTAAAAGTCCTTTAACAAGGAGTAAATACTATTGTTCTCTATACTGTCTAGTAATTCCAATACCTATAATGTTGTATGCCTCTTTGAGCTGTTTGTTATTTTTGCTGATTCTTGTAAAGGTGCCTGTTCTTTGTGTTTTCTGAATTTTGAGTGAGAGCTGCCTGTTTTCCTTGCAACTTTATTATTGGGAATTAATTGAGGTTTGATCTGAATTTGAGGTCCTGCAGAAAGAACATGATTTTGCTTTCTGATTGCGGCAAAGCCGAGACTACTTTAACCTAACACTCTGGTGGATGATTTAGACAACAAGGCATGAATTGGGATTGAAAACTCATATAAGGGCCAGGGATCTTTTTCCATTCATTTAATCTCAACTTAGAGATGGGTTTATATTTTGTGTTTTGGTCTGGTTTTAGTCTCCTTCTGTGTATGCCATGTTTCTTGTTTACCTTTGAAGTCCCAGTTGTAGCTGAGGGTCTCCTACTAGATTCCCAGCTTGGACAGGCCTGGACTATTAAGATTGCATCTCTGACGTGCAGTGCCAGCCCTTCAGAACTCAGCTGTATTTGGCTTGCTCTCCAGAGTTTCCATTTTCTTTTGGGTATACCTGTAGTATAGGGACCATACTACCAGAAAAGGCAAGTAAGTTTTCCACTAGGATCATAGAGGAGATTATTCAAGAAAGAAGATAGCAGATTTTTCTATGGGAAAGAATTTCAAGACTTGAGTTCAATTCCTGTCTTGAAGTATCTTAGAATAATGATGCAAAGACTTGTGTGACAAGATTGTTTTATTGTTATTGGAAACATTAAACACGGTTGACTTCATCTGGCCTGGTTTTATTGTCTTGCAGCAATGGAGGCTGTACATTGTCTAAAACAGGATACTTTGCCCATTCCAAATCAGGGGGACAAATAACGCCCTGCGTAGTATCTAATAACTTGCAATTGAAAATAGAAGTGGCTTCTGTTTTGATCTTTAGAGAAGAGAAATATTTCTTTAGACACACAGAGGTCCAGAGGGGGTGTTTCATAAGGGAAGCCAAGAGGACTTTTGTGGTTGTGATCAGTAGGATGTGCTCTATGCAAAGCCAAGTGTTTGGCAGCCATGACAACTCAGAAGAAGGAAGCCACCACCATTAACCAACCCCCAAATGTGGAAGAATAAAGCTGGTAGATAATATTATCATAAACGTTTGAACTTTCTCACTAGGTAATACAAAAAGCACGTACTTCTCCGTGTTTGTTTCAACTTGGCTCACTTCAACCTTTGAGATTTTACATTTTCAACTGAAAAAATAGAATATTAAGGTATTTCAGCCAGGCTCAGTGGCGTGCACCTGTCATCCCAGCACTTGGGAGGCTGAGACAGGAGGATCGCGAGTTCAAAGCCAACCTCAGCAATGGTGAGGCACTTAGCAACTCAGTGAGACCCTGTCTCTAATAAAATACAAAAAAGGGCTGGGGATGTGGCCCAGAAGTTGAGTGCCCCTGAGTTCAATCCCTGGTACCAAAAAAAAAAAAAAAAAAAAAAGGTATTTCCAAGTGTGTTTTCTGAAGAGTGACTCCATAGTGACAATGGGAATAACGTAGATGGAAACTGAGCTTTTCTCTTTTTCCCCACACGTTTTTATTGCTGCATTATCGCTGTGCATCGTGATGTATTTGTTGTTAAGTATTTGTACATGCACACAATGTAACAATATAATTTGGCCAAATCACTCCCCAACATTTGCCTTCTCTTCTACTGATTTCCCTTTTATTTTCATGTGATGCATGTCCCACCGCCACCTTTGCTTTGCTCTCTCTCTTTATAGATGTAGAGATTATCATGTATATTTTGGACATGCAAGAACAGAACATATATAATAAATGTGTATCAGGATCCTTAAGAGAACATAGCCTGGTTTTTTCCTCAGAGTGTCTGAAGACGATTCTAAACCACAGCACACTTAGTTCAAATCACTGCATATGGGTTTTATGGGTATTTTAATCTTTACTTGACTCTTCCTTAAAATCTTCCTCAAATAGGAATGAGAGGAAGTACCTTTTTTTTTTTTTTTTTTTTTTAGTACTGGGGATTGACCTCAGGGGGCACTACCACTGGGCCACATTTTTATTTTTTTGTATTTTATTAGAGACAGGGTCTCACTGAGTTGCTAAGTGCCTCGCCATTGCTGAGGCTGGCTTTGAACTCGCAATCCTCCTGCCTCAGCATCCCAAGTGCTGGGATTACAGGCGTGCGCCACCAGGCCCGGCTGGAAGTACCTTTTTTCAAAGTAGAATGATTTTTTCTTTTGACCACTTTAAAATTTGGAGCATGTCATACAAAACATACCTCTTTAAAAGTTCTACTAAGCACCGGGGCAGGACACAGTAGGTGGACACTAAATGGAATAACAAGGTAGGAGCAGCTCCCAGGTCTGGGCCTGCTTCAAAGTACCCCAGACCTCCCAGCTACCCAGATGAATCCATAATCCGTGTACTCTTGAGTTGAACTTGTTCTTTTGCCTGGTGTTAGCATTTTGGGCATCATGATTTACACCTACATCACCATCAACCATCTATAAATTCTTTGTTGTATTCTGTTCTCATTGCTGCCACCTTGGTGGAGGCCCTCTGTCCTGCCTGATGGGCTTAGTGTTGTGTCACAATCCTAGCAGAACACTGCCGCTGAGCTCTCCCCACACCCGTGCCTGCTGTGTGTGGCACTCCATTAATCCCTGCTAAAACCACTTAGCTCAGATTGCCTGAGCTCGTAAACATCAAATGTCCCTGCAGTGACCACAGAGAAAAAGCCCAAATTTCATAATTTTTGCTCCAAGGTCCTTTAGGAATTGGTCCTAAACTCCCTATCCAACGCATGATAACAACGCTTCTGTTCTGGTTATATTTATTTGCTCTTTGCAACCAACTCCCTGAAGGTACATTGTATATATTAAACTCAAAAGAAGTAATTGTTTTTATAATGTGAAACTTCAGGGGAGAAGTTTAGGATCAATACCAATGGATGTAGCAAACTTATTGGAAGTTTTAATAGCTGTTATCACTCCTGATAAACCTGATGCAATCCTTCTTGTAATTAACCCTGTGGTCTCAGTAGGTAGTTAGACGGAGTGAGAAGACTAAATTCATCCCACCTGGAAGCCGATCATATTATAGTGTAGGAAGCTTCATCTGCATATGAATTCTTCCTCCAATTTTTTTCCTCTGTCCTCTTCTTTTGAACCCTCCTCTTTGATATTTGTTATTAACAGCATCTGCAATCCCATGTTTGTGAATATTTGGAACAGCTGGGTGCACTTTGATTGATGTCCTTTGATCATCACGCAAACACAGTATCACTTTGAACATAATTTTCAATTTGATGAATGTTCCCAGGGTTCATGATGTATTGGTGGTCTTGTCCATAACATAATTCTCAGTTAGTTTTGGAAGCTTTCCACATTTGTATGTTTTTTATTATGGAATTCACTTTTTTTTCCTTTTTTACTAATTCTAAACCCCTCCATTCTTTTTTTTTTTTAATATTTATTTATTTGCTTTAGTTGTACACAATGCGTTTATTTTTACGTGGTGCTGATGATCGAACTTGGGCTGCGCACATGCTAGGTGAACGCTCTACTGCTGAGCCACAACCCCAGCACCATAACCTCTGAATTCTTTATGCTTAAAAACCTTGTAATCAGACCAACAATGTGTACTCAAATATTGTCTATTTATGTGTTTTAAAATATTTTAATTTTACTTTTGGGGTATATTTTATGCTATGTATAACATTAACAAAATTATGCTATTCTTTATAAAGAAATTATTGCACACACTGAGGATGAACACACATTTTAAATGAAGAGTATGTGATAATATAATTTTAATAATTTGGAGACAATTTTATTTTATTTTTTTTTACCATCAGTTTGACCTTTGTGTTGTTTCACAACATGTGATTATGTCCTTTAAAATAGCTTTATTGAGGTAAAGTTTATATCCCATGAAATTCATTCATTTTAAGTAGACAAATAAATGATTTTCAGTAAATTTGCAGAGTTATATGAGCACAGCACAATACAATTTTACAACATTTAATTACCCCCAAGGATCTTGTGGGCCCATTTGCACTTGTCTCTGTTCTCACCTCCAGCCTCAATGATGTGCATCCTATCCCCAGAGATTTGCTTTTTCTGGACACTGAGTATAAATGGAATCCTACAAATATGTGGCCACTTATATCTGACTTCTTTCACTTAGCATGTTTTCTAGGTTCTTTCATGATGTAGTATGCATTCATACTTCACTTATTTGTACTCCTGGACAGTCTTAACTATGTGTATATATCACATTTTGCTTATTCATTCATCAGCTGATGGTCATTGGATTGGTTCCAAACAGCTATTATGAATAACACTTCTATGTACGTTCATGTGGACAAAGATTTTTATTTCTTTTTGATAAATTCCTAAGAGTGGAATTGCTGGGTCATATAGTAACACTATGTTTACTTTTTAAAGAAGCAACCAAACTCTTTGCCAATGTGACTGCACATTTTACATCTGTTTTTTTTTAAAGATATTTATTTATTCGCTTTAGTTGTACACAATCCGTTTTTATGTGGTGCTGAGGATTGAACCCGGGCTGCGCACATGCTAGGCGAGTGCTCTACCACTGAGCCACAAGCCCAGCCCACATTTTACATCTTATCAGCAACATCTGCAGCCTTTTCTTCAACATTTGTTATTATTGTTTTATTATAGCCACTCTAGTGGGCATGAAGTGAATTTCATTGTGGTGTTTATTTGCTTTTTCCTGATGAATAATGTTGTTGAATCTGTTTTCAAAGTATACCTTCACTAGTGAAATGTCTACTCACATCTTTTGTTGATTACCTCTCTATACATTCACCCAAAAGTGCGTCCTCTATGAATCTTTTGATAGGATTGTTCCACTCATAGTGATCCAAATATCCAAAAGGATAGTCATGATTTTAGAGACTAAATATAAAGAAGGTTTGATGTTTTAGCTCATAGGATCACAAATTTAAATGCCAACAGAAGCCATGCAGGTAAGATAAATGTGCAAATTGGGTCAAGTTTAGGAAAATAAGAGAGTGGTGAAATGCAGGCCAGGGAAGTGCATTTATCACTGGATTCAACCTATAGAGATTCAGCTCTATACCCCTCGTTAGATGTATACTACATCCTTTACCCCTGAACCTAATGCAGGAAAAGTCAGGATACTAACTGGGGTATTTCTATCACTCTGGTGCTATGAGGATCTTCTAGGAGAGATTCTGTAACCTATTAAGACTTCTTTAGCTTCCCACAGTTCACTACGCTACTGTTAGAGGGGTCTTTCTGAAGGCAGCCTTGTCGGTACCTGCCACACTGAAAACCCTTCAGAGACTCATTACCCGTCTGGGTCAGCTCTAGGTGCTCTAACATGGCCTAGGACTGGCCTGGACTTCTTTCAGTTGTGCCAATGCCCAACTCATATTCTCACTACTACTTTCTGTTCCTGCAATTTCATCTCCCTCCAAGATTCCCCACCCCCAGCTGACATCTTCAGTTGCTTACTCCCTCTTATCTTTCTCTGCTCACTTTTGATGCAATTTTGACTAAAACGTCCCTTTGGACCCAGTATTACTTTTGTCAGAGCCCATTTCACATTTTATTGTAATTTCCTTTTTTCCTGATGAGTTTCTGTGCTATTTGAGGGCAAAGCACTACGTGGGCATAGTCCACGACCAGGGCTCCTGGTTGCATAGTGTAGGACCTGTAAGGGGTCCTACAGCAGCATCTTGGAGAATGACATTAGCTCAGAGTCACCAAGCCTGACTGGAAGTGATATAATAAGATCCCCACTTACCTGCACATCAGGTTGGTTTAGGATTCTCTATGATGCTTGGGGAACATAGCATTTTTTTCTAGAATGACTTTTACTGGGGCTGCTTACTAAGATGATATCCAGAACCCGGAAATGAGAATGGAGAGGATAAAGCTCCAAGCTGCAGCTGCCTGGTCCATTATCTGACAGTTCTTCCAGCTTCCCATTTCCTTCCTCCAATGGAGTCTCCAGGGAATATTAACCACCTACCAAAGCACAGGTGTCGCTGATATGCAGAGTGATGGGTACCAACTCGCTTCATGTGACTTGAAGGAAACTCAGGGCAGGGATAGGGAGATACATATGTGCCCCCCCCCCCAAATGACTTCATTTTCTTGTTTTCAAAGGCTTAGGTCATCTTCAAGTCTGAAGGGTCATCTACATTGGCTTCATTTTCATTTAGAAAACAAGTCCATGCTTAGGGCTAAACTTTTAAAGTGAGGTTTTAGTGCTTCTCCAGGTGAGATCTGACACAGGCATCCCGTCTTGACCTTGGGCTTCCCACACCAAGCCTTGAGTGCCTCAGGGAACCAGAGTTGAGGAGTGAAATGGTTTAGGTTTCAGGTTCTACCCTCTTCGCTGGGCAGAATCAGACCACATTTACAGAGCTTGCCAGGTAAATTCTCCAAATTTCAGGATGAGTAAAATCCAGCAAGCAATGCTGTTCTTGCACATACATCATCTCCTGTGGGGCTTTACAATTCTTGGATTTCAAAGAAGGGGGCAAAAGAAGTTCCAATTTCTCAGCATTACTAATTGGCAGGGAATTAATGTAATATTTTAACAGTTTATGTGGCAGAGTTGGGAAATGAAAGCCTTCCTATTAACAGAATTATGAAAAAAAAATCTTGCCCCTTTAAGCACTAAACCATGTATTTAACTATCTTTACATGCTACAGAGTATACTTCTCTGCCTTATTTAAGATATTATAAAGACCACAACCTAAAGCTTATGTTAATAATTTAGGTTCATCAGAAGGAATCCCCAGGGACTGCATTGTTACTTAATGCTTTGATATGCTCAGAAGTGCTCCTGACTTGGGTAGGTCTAATTAATTCTTCACTAAATAGCCCCAGGCTGCAGCTTTTTAAAAATTTACTTTTCTTCCTAAATCATGCTGTCTATTTTAAAAAGTTTTCCTGTCTCATTTTTGCTTTCAGGTTGTGACCTCTCACTTCTTTCTGCAGCTACTAGGACTCTATCAGCAATCCACTCCCTATTCGCTCTCAGATCTGTGACTTCAGCCCTTATAATGGGCTAGACAAATGGACCACCAAGTTGTTAGGATTAAATAACTCTGTAGGCACAGAGATACACGCCTATAGGTCAAAGCAGGAAATATAGTGACTGAAATGTATTATATGTGATTTGGCTAGTTTTAAAAGTTCTGGACTTTTTTTTTTTTTTTTTCTTACAGGCAATCAAAGGTATAAGATAGGTGAGCTCTATGGAAGTGATGTGTTCTTACATAACATCTTTTATGCTCAAAACAAGTAGTACAATAAAAAATGAATTCATGCTTTTTCTTCTTTTCAATCTATGAATGAACACACTGAGAGGGAGAGGGAGAGAAGAGAGGAGAATCACAGGGATTCATCATGGTTCCAGGGCTCAGTTCCACCATTCAAAAAATTTAATTATTTAACATTTAGTTTATCCAGAGGGTGTCAAATTCTGAAAAATTAAAGCATATTAACCATATTAGTTTCTCATTGCTACTGTAATAAATTACCACCACCAAGGCAGTGTAGCTGCCTTAAAAGTACACATTTATTATCGTGTAGTGCTAGAGGTTAAAAGTCCAAAATGGTTCTCAAGGAATCAACAGGGATATCTCCTCTGGAGGCTGTAGGGGAGAATTTGTTTCCTAGTCATTCTGGCTTCTAGAGGTTTCTGCATCTCTCAGCTCATGGCCTCTCCCTCCATCCTAAAAGGCAGCATGGTAGCATCTTCAGATGCTTCTCAGCTGTCTGATCTCTGCTTCCACAGTCACATGTCCATCTTTCCTTGCCTCTAACCCTTCTGGCTTCCTCTTGTGAGGCTATTGTGATAATGTTGAGCCCACACAGATAATCCAGGATACTTGTCCCCTCTCAAGATCCTTAACAGTCACATCTGCAGAATTCCTTTGGCACTGTAAAGTAACAGATGGACACATTCTGGGATTAGGACAGGGACCACTTGGTGGTGGTGGTCATGGGGCATTATTCAACCTCTCACACTCACTAAACTCACAATGTGCCTCTATAAGAACATGCTGGTGGGATAACTGTAATTGCTCATTTGCATAGGACACTTTCTTCTGCCAGGGCAATAGGTCACGTGAGGAGGCCAAATACAATGAGCTTGCTTCATGAGCGTAGAATTATACCAATGGCTGTGGTCAAGAAACTGTAGTAGTTTGCAAATTGCCCCCTGTAATCTGAAAATATTTCTACCCAGACAGCTCTGGCTGTTACAATTGCTTTTCTATATAGGTTTTGAACTTGGTACCTTGACAGATTCAGATCCTTTGATCCTCCTCTAATGAATTCTATAACCTGTGGTTCTAATCATGTGTCCTTGTCTATAAGTAATGTGATGCCCTCAAGCCAGTTGAAGTGCCTGAGAAGGAATTCCCATTCTGGATTGTATAGATGACATTCAAACTATCACAACGAGGAACAATCTCTTCCTATATTTATGAGTTCAAGACTCTTGAATTAGATTTATTGAATTAGCAACCGGGAGGTAGGCAGTGATTTTTCAGTGGTGAAGTGAGGGGTTACAGGGTTGGAAACTTTGGATGGGCCCCAGTGTCTTTAGCATGGCCCCTAGGAAGCCAAGGAGCTGATGGCTAGTGCAGGCCTCAAGGTCTAGAGTCATATTAGTCCTTGTCAGTACTTCATAAAAGATGCTGACACCTCTCCAGGACCTGGATGAACCTGTCTGCAAAATATTTAATCTGCTTGACACTGAAACTTTTGAGCCTGGTGCTGCAAAGTGTCAGAGGGGAAACTTTTCTGAGCTGTAAGAGTAAGCCTCAGGACTGCTCGCTGACTGCTTGCTATAAACGCTTCTACATTTGTCAGAAATCAGACTAATACTTTCTTTATAATCTACCACTTGGCATTAGGAGAAGGAGCATGTAACTCTAGGTTCCAAAAGATGAATTAGTAGGTTCTTGGTTTTCTGGCTTTAAAGAGCATCAGTGTCGTGCAAGACAGCTGGTTAACTCAGATGCCTAGGCCCCACCTTGAGCTTCTGAGCCAGTAGGTCTTGGGAGGGAAGTTGGGGACCACATTGCTCTCTCTATGTTAATGCTGATACTGCTCATTGGGGGACATTCTTTGAGAACCACTGGCTTGGGTTTTGTGTGGCTTAAAGCCACTACATGTGCCCGTGGGCCAGCTGGAGGCTCTGCTGTGCATCAGGACTGATGCCACTCCACTACTCGGATGGATGGAGCAACTGCAATCTGGAATATCACCTGTGGTGTATGTGTGCAAGAATGCTGGCAGGAAGGGACTGGCGAGTAAGGCTCCTCAAAACTCCTTGGTTAAGGCTGGTCGCATGCCTCATCCCACCACACGCCTGGTCCTGCCACATGAGTGCCAAGAAGCACAGTTCTACCATGTGTCCTGGAAGATGATAACCTGAATATTTGTAAATAGCACCAATGGTTACCTCACGTACTCCCCAACCTTAACCAAAACAATCTGATAGTAGCCAAGCAGTCAAATTGACTTAAGTCAGCACAGGGTGCTTGGGCATGGTATAGCTGGTATCATGGTGGCTCAGTTTACCTTGGGCGTGACATAGGTGGTATCATCCTGGATTAGTTTACCTTGGGTGTGATGTAGTTGGTGTTACTGTTTAGTCTTTTCAGGTAGAACTGGAGATTATACTAACCTCATTTGTGCCATGGTTACAAGGCGTACTTCACTTGGTTCCTCTTAGATACATGGTTGATCCATTTCTCCCTCCTCACTTTGTCTCCCCCACCCATCTGCATTTGATTCTTACATTCTATTGCAGATATGATCTTTTTTGACTTTCTCCTTAAATTTTGGAGATAGACTTGACTTTGGAGATTTGCTGCCTTATTGTGCTGACTATAACCATGACGATAATTCTGACAATTCGGATCATCCACAACTCTCACTTCATTTCTTCTGCCCTCTCCCTCTCTCCCTCTCTTCCCCCACCCCTCCCTTCTTCCTCCCTCCCTCCCTCCCTTCCTTCCTTCCTTCCTTCCTTCCTTCCTTCCTTCCTTCCTTCCTTCCTTCCTTCCTTCTGATAAAGCTATGATGGTTTACCACCAATTAAGCCATTTATGAAACTGGGACAACGTAATATATAATATAAACATAAATTTAAACTTTCCATCTAAAATTATGTCTCAAGACCCCTCTCCAAACCATCACTTTAGCCAATGATCCTGTTAACAACTGCCTTCTCATAGATTCTTAGTTACTTTCCAGCCCACCAGAGAGTGTTTATATCTTCACCAAGGACAGACTGTAGGGAGAACAACAGGGTGAGGATTGCTTGTTTTGCATTCTTCGGTTTGATCATTGCAGTTCATCAGGGAAATAAAACCGTCAACACAAGATTTCTGAGTAAGGGGGATGATGATATGGTATATGATTCAAAGGATTGCCCAAGGCTAAAGCCACTGTGAAAATTTTAATTAACTGGGACAGTCAGGGGCAGGTGTGATGGAAGGGAACACTATGGTTATTAATGTTAATTTTATATGAATATAGGGAAACTCCTGGATGCATTATTTCATAATTAATTTTCTTATAGGTACAGATGTCCTATATATCCCCTAGAGGAAGACTGGAGAGAGCAATTTATTTAATACACTTTAGTGTTTAGAGGCTCTTCTGGTAGCCATATATTTAAATATTTCTATATATAAATATATGGCTACTATTTTGCTTTACTTTCTTAATGTGTTTTTTTCTTTCTTTAAGGTGGGCATGGTTAGGGGCTGGGGTTGTGGCTCAGAGGAAGAGCACTCACCTAGCATGTGTGAGGCACTGGATTTGATCCTCAGCACCACATAAAGTAAAATAAAGACATTGTGTCCACCTATAACTAAAATATAAATATTAAAAAAAAAGATGGGCATGGTTAATGGTCATTATCATGGTTTTTGAAATATTTTAAATTCCTTGGGTGCCTTTTTGGTCATTGCTCAAAACAAGATGAACAAAAATCATGATGGCTTTGGAATTTCTGATATTTAAATCTGTTATTGCATGACAAATACAGGTATTTGTCAACTAAATAAATCTTTGTGTCTTTTTTTTTTAAAAGTTGGGACTATTCTGGTAATTGGTCTTAGCAAGTCAGAGTTTTTTGTCTTATGGGAAATATTGTATATATTCTAACATTTTATTTTCTTAAAAGTTGAAGTTTTCTACTTATCTTTTTCTAAACATTGTTATTTTTTATTGTTCCCGACCACAAACTTAAATGGGAACAGGGAGAACCCAGCTATTCATGTTTGCCCCAAGGTTTAGAAACAAGGCTGATAAGACTGTTTTCAGCTGAACCAGATTTTCAGGTAGGACAGAACCACCAGGATTCATCAGCAGCCTGAACTCAACCCTGGAGGTGGGTAGGGAGTGGGGGAGAGATCTGTGGTGCAAAGAAGCAAATTTTCTTTCAAGAACACACTTCTTTCTGAAAATTGGTAGGTTTCTCTAACCACAGCATGCCTGAGATATTTGTGTGGGGTTAAAATCTTGTCAGAAGAAACACTTTGTCCTCACCTGTGAGATGCTCACCCTCCGTCTGCATGTCTGTGTAGCCTATACTAACACAGGACTATAGTCCACATACTCAGTTCCTCCATACCTTATGTTCTTTATTTGTAGAATGGGAGCAGTAAAAAAAATATATTATAGAATGTTTAGAAGATTATGTGATGAATATGGAAATAGTACCTTAAAGAGTAAACATTTGGCAGGTAGATAAGCAGTATATGTTATCTATTGTTGGTATGTCTCCTTTTCCTGTCTTGTCTTCCATAAATTAACAATAATCAAGCCCAAATCATACATTGTTCTTCTCCCCCTTCTAAGGCCTTGTTGGGCTCAGAAAGAAATATAAGGTGAATTTTCTCCAAAAGGCTACAAAACAACTGATAAGATGAATCATAAATAAGTAAGCCATAGTTTAAATACGGGAAAGAGAAATTTGCATCAGTTTTCAAGTCAATATTATAGAGTATGAGCATCAAAGAAATTCAGGAAGGGGAGAAAAAGCATTCTGGAATGAAGCAAGACTTCACTGAGGACTGATTTGGATAGATGCAGAAAGTATAGAGGGGTAGATTGGGGTGGAAATGGTGGGGAGATGGAGAGGTTTCTTAGAGCATTAGGTAGGGATACTGATAATATCAAAAACAGGGAGGCCAGAGAGTAAAAAGGGTGTTCAAAGAAGAGCAAACAACCTAGTTTGTTAGGTAAGTACTCTATTGGTGAGTGAATATTGAGATAAAATATGTGTGTTAGAGCCATTTTAGGGGGGGAAACTTGTTGGAACTTAGTCATATTTGTTAGAATCATCTTATAATTGAATTTGAGAAAATATGACCACTAACATTTTAGTGGTGGAGATATATTCAGTTTTTCTCCGTGCATTGTGTGGTCGTCATGATGGTTTTGTGTGTCAACTTGACTGGACTCCAGGAGGCCTACATAGCTAGCAGAGCATTATTTCTGGGTGTGTCCCTGAGGGTGCTTTCAGAAGAGATTACCATTCAAATTGCAGGACTGAGTAAGGAAGCATGTCCTCACCAGTGTGAGTGGGGTCATTTAATCTACTGAGGGTATAGATGCGGGTGGGGGGAAAGGTGAAGAAATGGTGATTAAAAGAAAACTTTTCACAAAACAAATTTAACTGAGTTTATTTGCACCAAGGATGATCTGAGTGTCAGGCAGCACCCAAGACTGGAGAGCCACAGTGAGCTCCACCCCAGCCACATGGGTTGCCAGGGAGTAAGACCAAGAAGACATATTTGATTGGTTAGAGTAGAAAGACCCTAGTTGGAGAGTAGTTGGTTATTTATGAATGGTAAAGTCTCTAGTTTCACTTTATTATTTATGTTGGGCTTAAGCAGGAATTTAAAGTGCTGGCGCCATCCTAAACTAAAGCTTCCCAGTTGAAAATGTCTTAACAGGACCTGTTCACTCTTCTGGGACATTCGTCTTCTCCTGTCCTTGGACATTTGCTCTCATGGTTACTGGGCCTTCAGACTCTGATCACCACTTAGACTATTGGACCTCCCGAGTTCTCAGGTCTGCATGGTTGGACTGGATGAGACCATCGACTCTCCAGGGCCTCCTGGTTGCAGATGGCAGGTCATGTGGCTTCTCAGGCTCACAGTCATGTGAGTGAATCCCCCAAAAGAGATCTATGAATCGCTATATCATATGGGTTCTGTTTCTCTGAAGAATCCTGCCTAACACAGTCTTGATATGATCATTAATGTGATCTTCACATATATAATCAAACCAGCACAAGGCCATGGGGACATGTTAAACTCTCTCTAGAGAACCCCTAGACACCTTTTCTCATGGTTATTTTTTTAAATAGCACTTCCAGTTAAACAGATAGCATGCAAGTGTATGTCTCATGTCATACAGTGTTCATCTGTTTCAGCAGATTGCTTATTCTTAGCACTATTAGAGGCCCATGGGATGTACTCATTGATTTGGAAAAAAAAAATAGTCCATTTTGGATCAAGAAATAGCTATTTGGTTTATGTTAAATTGAATTATCTATTAAACAAGATCTACTTTGGTCATAGCTTATCAGTTTTTGTGGGTGATGATGGTAAAATAACATGGAACAACTTGAATTTTTTCTATTTTCTATCTGTTACATATTTAGTCTTTCATTGAATCCATCAACATGCTTAAAATAATTTTTCCTTTTAGTATGGAATGATTTTTAGATCAAATGTCTTAATTAATCATCTAATGCAACATTTACAACTCATGTCAGAGTTGATGTTTTGCAAGATTAAAATATTTTCTTCAAGCTGGGCATGGTGGTGCACAGCTATAATTCCAGAGGCTGTGGAGGCTGAGGCAGGAGGACTGCAAGATCAAAGCCAGTCTCAGCAACTTAGCCTGGTCCTAGGTAACTCAGCAAGATCCTGTCTCTACATAACATAGTAAAAGGGCTGGGGATGTGGCTTAGTGGTTAAGTACCCCTGGGTTCAATCCCTGACATAAAAATTTTTTTTTTCTTCAGTATGCACACAATTAAGCTAAGACAAAAGAGATATATTCTTGATGATAAATGTCTCTTATAAGATTGTTTTTTCGTGACCATAATCAAGAACAAGAAGAAAAAAGGAAGAAGGAAGAAAGATAGGAAGAAAGAATAAAATTCACTAATAATAAATTGAGCTTGGCTGGAAGTTCTTGATGTGCAGGATTTTAAAAAAGTTTTCTTAACATTTAGTAATGAAAAACTTAAGAAAACATAGTAAATTTGAAAGAATTTTAAGTAAACGCCCATGTACCCACCACCTAGATTATACCATTAATGTTGTACTTTACTTACTTGATTACACATCTATTCTATGTTGGATGTGTAAAGATTTTTAATTCTATCTGCACAAGAAAAAGTTAAATCAATTTTATACAGAGTTCCAGTTAGTTAGGTCTATGCCATCTGTTTTCATGTTTCTAAAGCATCTACCATCACTTCCAAGCAAGACCAGTGAGACAGATGGATAGTCATTTCAGTTTATCAAAAAATGCTTGTTGAGGCTTTAATGACACACCCTACATCACTCTGTGGAAATGTATGACAGTCTCCTGGGGACCTTGCTCACCTGAGTTCTCCTAGAGCTCCCTGAAATTTTGAGTCAGTAAACCTGACATGGGAACTTGAAGTTACTATTCCTTAGAAGCCTTTAAAAAGGCATCAAAGGTGACTTCAAAGTGTGGTTGGATTTGGAAACCATTGATCTTGATCTTCATACAAGTAAAGAATCACATCTTGCATTCATTGGAGAAGAAAAAACATTTTGGGGAAAAAGTCAATAATACAATACATAATCAATCACTATATTCTGTGGTGTTGTGGTTTGGATATGAGGTGTTCCCCAAAAGTTCCCGTGTTAATGCAGGAATGTTCAGAGGGGAAATGATTAGATTATGAGAGCAGTAACGTAATTAGTCAAATAATCCGTTTGCTGGATTGATAATTTGAGTGGACAAACTGGGTGGTAATTGTAGGCATGTGGGGTGGTCTTTGGGTTTATGATTTGTCTCTGTTGTGTCTGTCTGTCTCTATCTCTCTGACTCCTGAATACCATGAGGTGAGCAATTCTTCTGCATCGTGGCCTTCCGCCATGATGTTCTGTGTGTCTCCAGCCCAGAGTGATGGAGTCGGCTAATCATGAACCAAACCTCTGAAAATGTGAACTTGAAATAAACCTTTTCCTCTTCTAAGTTGTTTTTGTCAGGTATTTTGGTCACAGCGATAAAAAAAAACTGACTAATGTGTGTGGTTTATACATTCAAAATGCTTGATGCTTTTAGAGAATGGAAAAAAATGATGTAGGCTAGATAGATATTCAGTTCTCTGGATGACCAGGACTGAGTCTGCGAGCATCAGTAATATCTGAAGAAGTCAAGAGGAAGGACAGGTGATCGAAGTCTGGAGAACACCAGGAGTGTCATGAACTGGTGGAAGTGAAGGATCTCCAATGAGCAGACAGGGACATGTGGGTTTTGGAGGATGTCAAACACTAGATAGGTAGCAAATATAAAACCTTGGAAAAAAATGTTAAAGACTGGGCAAGAGAGTCATCAGTAAATGACACTGATCATATTTCATAATTTCTGCTGTGGTTTTTAGTAGACACAAAGTCCCATATACTAACTATGAAGTTCAATGGCATTAAGGGTGAACCATTTTCTTCCTAGGATAAAGCATTCTCCTGTGTTCAGATTGCTCAGGCACTTCTGAGTTTTAGATACTCATCATTTTGAGCTGTTGAGACTTCTAAGGTCTTTTTCTCACTTTGACATTGATTCCTGATTCCAAAAGCCTTGTTTGGTTCATAGATAAAGTGACATTCATATTCCTTTCTTTGGCACATGTCTCCAAGATCTCCCCATCACTCCCTTGTATTAGCCAGGGCCCCCCAGAGGAACAGAATGAATAGAATGTAATATAATTGAGGGGATCTATTTGATTGGCTTATGTGATCAGAACTTGGGCAGCCCCACAATTGCTGTCCGCGGGCTGGAGAGCCTGGGAAGCCAGTAGCTGCTTAGTTCAAGCAGCTGGAAGCATCACAACAATAGGGACTAACAATGCAGCCCCTTTCTGAGACTGAGGCCTGCAAGTTCCCTGGAGAATAACTGGCCTGAGTCCACATTCAGAGGCCGAAGGATCTGGAGTCTGATGTCCTCCGGTGAGGGCAGTAGCAGAAATGCACATGAAGGAGCCCTAATTAGGAAGGGCTGTTGTAGCTAGCTGGAAGCCATAAGTTCCACCTGATATGTATGTGACGCACCTGTAGGCACCCGCAAACCTGAAGGTATATAACCGGGTGAAAGCGGTCCGAGTTAGGAGAACGGAGAATTCAGTCAGCCGGGCAGTCACTCGGTCGGTCAGAAGAATCAGAGCGGCCAGAACATAGGCAGAGCGGTTACAGAAGAGAAACCAGATAGAAGAAGTAATGACTGGTCAGAGTTAGGCCGAGACTCCTGAGGAAGACAGAAGACAGAAGACAGAAGAAGGAAGAAAGAAGAGAGAAGAAAGAAGCTCTAAAGCTAAGAAGAAAAATCTTTCTTTCCCTCTCTAAGAAAAATCTTTCTTTCCCTCTCTAAGCTCTAAGAAAGTAGAAGTAAAAGTAGTAAAAGCTTAACCCTGCCTCCGAGAATTTTCCTCCCGTGGCGGCGCCGTGGCTGGCCACAACAGGCAGCTTACATGCACACACCCGGGAACAGCCAACTGTATACTGGACTTACATGCAAGCTTCCTTTTTCTTGCAGTCTACTGGACTGTGCCACTCCCATCCGGGGCAGGTCTCGCCACTCCATGTGCTGACCCACATGGCCATCGTCTCTGGAAAAACCCACCCAGACCCACCTAAGTGTGGGCTTTACCAATTTTCTAGGCACCTCTGGATCCTGTCAAAAGTTGACAACCAATTAACCATGACACCCCCTGTTGTGTATCTTTTTTTTTTCTTTTCTTTTTTCTTTCTGGCCCCATAAGCAAACATGTCAACTGAGGACAGGGAATACCTATCTGCTACTTTGTCATCTTGGACCTCTCAGGATCCTTGACTTAGTTATGGGGCCCTAAGTGAGTGTGATGTTGTTGGTTACCTTTATGATTTCACAGTTTTTGAGTGTCAGAAATCTGAGTTGCTTAGCTGGTGGATCTGGCTCTGGGTCTCTCCTGCGGTTGCTGTTCAGGTGTGGGCTAGGTTGCAGTCGTATGAAGACGAGATTGGGGTGAAAGGATCCATGGCCCAGCTCCCTCATGTGGCTGTCACCAGGCTCCTGTTTCTCACTGACGTTGCCAGGGAGTTCCGTTTCTTTCCTGATGGTCTTCTGTGTAGGACTTTTCTCAAGGTGGCAGCTGGCTCTCCCCAGATCAGCAATATCCCTGGAAGAGGTGCAGGGAGCTAGACAACACCTAACATGGAAGCCTCAGGGTTTTAGAACTGAAAATCAGAAGTGTCACCACTTCTGCTGTGTGCTGTTTGTCACACAAAGCACCCTCTGTACAATGAAGGTGATGCTATAAGAGGTAGGTGTCTCGGGAGGCAGGGATCATTGGGGGTTACCTTGGAGGCTGGCCTTGAGGCTTTTATTAATAAATTATGAGCCAGGCATGGTGGTGCATGCCTGTAATCCCAACACTTGGGAGGCTGAGACAGGAGGATCATGAGTTCAAAGCCAGCCTCAGCAATGGCGAGGTGCTTAACAACTCAGTGAGACCCTGTCTCTAAATAAAATACAAAAAAGGACTGGGGATGTGGCCCAATGGTCGAGTGCCCCTGAGTTCAATCCGTGGTACCAAAAATCAATCAATCAATCAATCAATCAATCAATCAATCAATCATGGCAGGACTCTTAGCTCAGTTGGGCGTTCAGTGTTCAGTGTTCTCCCAGTTCCGTATCTCTCTAAATGCTTTCTCCATTTGTCTGGTTAGGATAGGAAAGAGGAGAGAACCTGAGCACATTATCAGGAAAGCCTCAGTATGTTGACTGAGTGGTTTTGGTATACTAAATGCCAGTGTGGGTCACTAAAATCATAGACAAGTTCTTATCCTCAAGACCTTCATGATATGGTTGAGAAAACAATGCACACCAGGGTACTTCGATTCCTTTTCTCATGGCAAACTATATTAAATTCAACTCAGCCATAGCCTAGGCAACAAGAAGAATTTCCTGGCAGGCTGTGTAGCTCAGGGAAAGGCAGGGGTGCAAGCCCAGCAGGATGCAGTGTACAGATCTCACCAGGATGCTTGTACTCATTTCTCATTTCTGTGACTCCCTCTGCATCGATTGGCCTCATTCACTCAACTGTCATTTCACAAGACTTCTGGCAGTCCTTGGTCTACATCTTGAGGCTGTACTCTGTAGACAATAATGCCTGCTTGTAGTTCTAAATTTTAAAAGTTAAGTGAAGGGCTCTGATGGTTCCAGTTTGATTCCCTAGACTGATGAACCTCTTTCTAATCCTTTGTCTGACCCTCATTAGGCATTGACGTGGTTGCAGATATTGGGGTGGGTGCTGGATTTACAAAATCAAAAGTAAACCCAGCTAAAGATATTGCTGTAGTTGGGAGGCAGGACCCTGAGGGGTAAGATGCTTCTTTGTGGTTGTGAAACAGTCTCCAATTAAAGAAAGACCCTGCTTGCAAATATCTGCATGATAGGAAACACTGAGTGTGGGTGAGCCTGCAGGTGTAAGGACATGCGTCATTTCCATTCCCTTTTTAAACTTCAGTTCTTTTGCACTATTCTTTTATTTAGTTGGGTCTAGCAGTTTTGTCTGGGCTGCTTCTTCGGGATGCCAATTGCTTGCTTAAGAAACTCTTGGTAGGGTGTGTTCTGAGTAGCACCTAGTGTGCTGAACAGCACTTGATTTCTAACAAGTCATAATCGTACTGACAAGATCTTTCTTTCAAAGGGAAATGTGAGAAAACAAGGGAGATGGAAATGTCTCTGTTTTCACTGAAGTACAGTCAGAATGAATAATTAAGAAATTGATCCTGAGCTCCGCAGTATTATCGGAGCTGTTAGCTGTTAGCTGAAGGTGGATGAGGTGTGGGTGTGTTTTGCTTCCACATGACAGGTGGAAGTTCGCATGTCTACACTTCTGTTCAGGGCTCCATCCAAATGGATGATGAGGACAGAGCTCTCTTCTGGGTGAATAGGGCTGTTTTCCCAAAATGACACACCTAGAGTAAGTGTGTGGTTATGTTAATAGTGTGATTTCAGGAAAGAGGTAGTTTCAAACTCCAAACAAAAGTCCCCAAATACTCACACCCATGCTTAATAACCAAATGCCCTTGTCAGAGACAACATCTTATTTTATGGTTAAAAAAAGAGATGAAGCCGGGCGTGGTGGCGCACACCTGTAATCCCAGCACTTTGGGAGGCTGAGGCAGGAGAATCGCGAGTTCAAAGACAGTCTCAGCAATGGTGAGGCACTTAGCAACTCAGTGAGACCCTGTCTCTAAATAAAATACAAAAAAGGGCTGGGGATGTGACCCAGTGGTCAAGTGCCCCTGAGTTCAATCCCTGGTACCACAAAAAAAAAAAAAAAAAAAAAAAAAAAAAGAGAGATGAATCATTTCTGGAAGATTTAGGACATTGATAAAAATTCATATTAAAATATTAATAAATCACATCAGATGCTTTCTTGAAATGCTCTTTTTTTTTTTTTTTTAATTGCATGAGGCATGGGCATGCTATGTGTATGTGAATAAGATTAAGGACATGGACCCCAACTTCTAATACAAAATTTTGCCTAGGGCCAATTGTGATATTAAATTCTCATTTTCCTTCTTACCACATATAATTTGCGTTTTTGAATAGGAATTTCATCTGCAGAATAACAATGTCTAGTCAGACATTAGACTCTCTAAGAATACTTATGTCCTTGATCATTTATTTTAACAATTAGTCTGGATATTAGCATTCTATAAGACTAGACCTCTCGATACTTAATTCTTTTAAATTGGAACATACACATTAGCTTTCTTCTATTGAATATTTTGTTCAGAAGCAGAGAAAAGTTCAGCACTCCTTCCCCAATGTGATACTCTTTACTAGAGCATTATCTCCTTCCAGTGACTACGTTTGGATACACTTCAAATCAGATAAGGCCTGTTATTTATTTTAGGGCCCTTTAAGAACATAGCCAATTAGGGCACAACACCCAGGTTTCCTAGAAAGGGAGCAGTAATGGGTTTTTGAGCTCTGTTATAAAGCGTGGCAGGGGGCCTGTTTTTAAAGGAAAGTATATTTTTAGAAACCTGTGATCCTCTTGTTATCCTCAAATTCCTTTGCTTGTAGGTGTTTCAAAGAAATCTGAGCCCCGGTCAGGCTATTTTTATAAAGTCACCTACTTTTTCCCCCTCCCTAGGTTGTTTGAGACAAGGAATTAAGTTCAAACAGGCTTAATAAAACCAAGCTCTGCTCCATTCAACTGACTTTGAATCAAGTTCATCAAATTTCTATTAATGAATTACTTTATTAATTAGTTCATTCAGCAAATATTTACTGAGGGCCTACTGAGAGCCACATGCCAGAGTTATTGCGATAGACATATGACCTCCACATGGCCATATGGCAATGTGCAAACACATGTAAATGTCCTTACACAAATGGACAGTCACAGGTAGGCTGAGAATTTACCCCAAGTGGTTAAAGACTGGGTACCTTAGTTTTGGGGGGCTGGATATACTCTCTTTTAGGAACAATCTTTGCATTTAGTCTGTATGGTCAGGAGACATTACATCTCTGAAGACTGAGGAAGAATGTCCAGAAGAGAGAGAACGGTCAGTCCAAAGACGCAAGGTGGAGGCTGGTACTCACATGAGGAACACTTTCCCTTTCACTGCAGAACTGTGCACATTGTCAGTGAAGGTGAGTAAGCAAGAACCTCGGTCAACAGAAATGATAGACGAAAATGGTGGCGTGAATCTAGGTGGTCACCCACTGCCCCTCCACAGCTCAGAAAAAAAGCAGTTCAAGAATGGCTAGCCAGAGACTGGTGCTGATACCGGGAACAGCAGAGATGCATGTCATGGAGTGGAAGTATCACTACCTGGAGAGTCACCCAGCCTGGGAGTCTTAAGAGAAAGAAGCTCACTAAATAGTTTCTTGCATAAAAGTAGAAGCAATAATCACCCCCAGCAGATGGGTAGACATATGAGCAGTATGAAAAAGCAAGAGAACAAACCACCCTAAACAGCCCACAGCACTTCAACAACTGATCCCATTGACATCACGGTAGAGGAAATGTTGGAGAAAGAATTTAGGAAGTTCATAGTTAAAATGTTCAATGAGCTAAAAGAAGATGTAAGGAAAGAACTTAAAAAAATATAGGAGGTGAAAGATAATTTTAATAAAGTGCACCATGATTAAGTGGATTTCATCTCAGTGATGCAAGGTTGATTCAACATATGCAAATGAACAAATGTAATGCACCGTATAAATAGAGTTAAGGATAAGAACCACATGATTATCTCAATAGATACAGGAAAAAACATTTGACCAAGTCCAACACATGCATGTTTAAAAGACTAGAAAACTAGGTATAGAAGAAACTTAACTCAAAATTGTGAAGGTTATATATGACAAACCCAAGGCCAACGTCACATTGAATGGAGAAAAACTGAAAGCACTTTCTCAAAATCAGGAACAAGACAAGGATGTCCACTCTATAACTCCTATTCGACATAGTTCTTGAAACTCTAATTGGAGCAGCAATCAGGCAAGGGAAGGAAATTAAAGGAACACAGATAGCAAAATAAGAAGTCAAATTATCTCTGTTTGTTGATGACAGGATCCTACATCTAGAAGGCCCAAAAAAATCCACCAGGAAACTTCTACATCTGATAAACAAATTCAGCAAAGTAGCAGGATATAAGATTGACATATATAAATCAATCACTTTCCTGCACTCCAGTAATGAACCTGCTGAGAAAGAAATAAGGAAAATTATCCCATTTACAGTAGTGTCAGGAAAAATAATACTTGGGAATAAATCCGAGAAGGTAAAAGATCTCTACAATGACAACTATATAACAATGAATAATGAAATTGAGAAAGACACAAAAGATGAAAAAACATCCCATTTTCTTGGATAGGCAGAATTAATATCAAAATGGCCATACTACCAAAAATGTTATACATAATCAATGTAATCCCCATCCAAATACCAATGACATTTTCTCCAGGGCTAGAAAAAGAACATTCTAAAATTCTTTGGAAGAATAAGAGACTCAGAATAGCCAAAGCAATCCTAAGCAAGAAGAACAATGCTGGAGGTATTACCATACCTGACCTCAGATTATACTACAGGGTTATAGTAGCAAAAGCAGCATGGCATTGGCACCAAAACATATTTGAAGACCAGTGGAATAGAATAAAAGACACAGAGACAAACCCACATAGATATAGTCATCTGATATTAGAGAAAGGTGCCAAAAACATGCACTGGAGGAAAGATAGTCTTTTTAACAAATGGTGGTAGGAAAACTGGGTATCTATATGTAGAAGAATGAAACTGGTCCCCTATCTCTCACCCTGCACAAAAGTCAATGCAAAGTGGATCAAAGACTTAGGAATTAGACCAGAAACTTTGCAAATTTTATAAGGAAACCTTGGCTTACCACTCCAGTATGTTGGCACTGGCCTCAGCTTCCTTAACAAGACTCCTAAAGCACAAGAAAGTAAACCAAGAAGGAATAAGTGGCATGGCATCAAGTTGAAAAGCTTCTCCACAGCAAAGGAAACACTTAGGAGTATGAAAAGAGAGCCTACAGCATGGGAGAAGATCTCTGCCACTTGATCCTCAAACAAGGGATTAATATCTAGACTATATAAAGAACTCAAAATACTTAACACCAAAAAAAACCTAAATAACCCAACTAATAAATGGGCCAAAGAACTAAACAGACACTTCTCAAAAGAAGAAATAGAAATGGCTAACAAATATATGACAAAATGGGCAGTATCTCTGGCAATCATGGAAATGTAAATGAAAACTATATTGAGATCCCATCTCACTTTAGTCAAAAGAGAAATTCTTAGGAATACAAACAATAAAAAGTGCCAGGGAGGATGTGGGAAAAAAGGAACACTCATGCATTGTAGGTTGAACTGCAAATTAGTACAACCACTGGGGAAAGTAATATGGAGATTCTTCAAAAAAGTAGGAATGAAACTACCATATGACTGAGCTATCCCACATCCTGGTATTTATCCAAATGAATTAAAGTCTTTATACGATAGTGATACAGCTGTATCAATGTTCACAGCAATGTCATTCACAACAGTCAGGTTATGGAATCAGACCAGGTGCTCATTAGCAGATGCATGGATCCACAAAATGTGTTATATATACACAATGGAGTTTTATTCAGTCATAAAGAAGAATGAAATTATGGCTTTTGCTGGTAAATGGATGGAACTGGAGAACATCATGCTAAGTGAAAGAAGCCAGAATCAGAAACTCAGTGGTCAAATGTTTTCTCTCATATGCAGAAGCTAGACTAAAATAAGGGGGGAAAGGGAGAGGGGATTCCATGAAAATCTTGATGAGTGAAGTAGAGGAAGGAGATTGAGAGGGAGGGAGGAGTTACAAGAAAAGGAGGAATGGTGGAATGAAATTGACCAAATTATCTTATGTACATATATGGATATACCATAGCAAATTTCACCTTTATGTATATCTATGAAGCACTCATTAAAAGAAAAGAAAAAAAAAAAAAACGCTAAATAAAAGGAAGACCAATAGAGTAGAGGAACGAGAACAAAGTGCTTCCCCCTTTCCTCCCCTCCTCCTTCTTCCTGAATTGGAGCAAATTATGTAGCATGCTGATATGATTGTGTCAAAATGAACCCCAATGTTATGCATAACCATAATGCACTAATAAAAAATGCAAAAATCAAATTATTTTCAACAGCAACAACAACAAAAAGACTCCAAAGTGGGAATAAACTTGGCATGTTGGAGCAAAGGAAGAGGATGCTTCTGACAAAGCTAAAAGAAAGGGGCTCTGACAATGGCTCAGTGGGTAGGGTCCAGAGCATAGATGCTCTTGTAAGCCAGGGGAAGGTGTTCAGGTTTTAAGTGCAGTGAAAAGCCTTGGGAGAATTTTAAGCAGAGAAAGGGCACAGTCTAATTTTGCTTCATGGAAAATGGATTGTAGGAAACAAGAGTAGAAGTAGAGAGATAATTATGAGGGACTTGTGCTAAGTTAGTAGATCTGATGCAGAGCACCTAGTCCGGACAGTGTGTGAAATGATCTCTTAGTGTGGCAAAGGAAATCTTGTACATATTTGTGCATATGTCCTAGACCGTTGAGCTGCTGTGGCACTATGCCATAAGTAGTGTGGCTGATGAAGAGCAGAAGTTGATATCTCATAGATCTGGAGGCTGATGAGTCCCTCATCAAGGTACAAGAAGATTCCGTGTCTGGAGAGGACCTCTTTGTTGATTAACAGATGGTGCTTTCATGCTATGTCATCACTTGGAAGAAGAAGCAAGGTAACTCTGGAGCCTCTTTATAAGAACACTAATCCCTTTTATTAGGGCTCTGTCCATGTGACCTGATCCCTTCCCGAAATTCCCATCTCTCAGTAAAGATTCTTGCATTTATTGGGCTTTAGGTTTTAACATATGAATTTGGGGTGGGGGAGATATAAACCCTCAGAACATAGCAGTATGTGAGATTTTTATTTAAAAATTTCAAATTAGACATTATAATATGCAGAATATATGGATACCATAATCATATATGATTCAGAAATAAATAATCTCTAGTGGAGGTACAATGCTAAAATGATTTTATTCCTGCTGTGTGATTATGGCATTTTGGAAGCCCCTGGTCTAGGTGTAAGGCAATGGTGACTTGGACTTGGTGGGTGCCTTTGGATTAGGTTTGACTTGTTGATGAGTTGGACTGTACTTCTCACAGTGTGACGACTTGCCTGCTCCAGACTGGCCCAGCCCTTGGGGATCTTGTAGCCCCGTAGCATTTTTGACTGAAGACTGAGGATGTAATAGTTTTGTTTACTTTTACACACATTATGGCTCAGAGTTGCCCAGGGGGAAATTAACTTCTTTTCGGTCTTCTTTGCACAATTCTAGGGGTCACCATTAGCACTGCCTTCTCTGAAGTGCATCCCAGCACAAAGAGTTCAGGATCATATGTTGAAAAGGGGTGTGTGTGTGTGTGTGTGTGTGTGTGTGTGTGTGTGTGTTTAAGTTTTTTCAACAGTCTTCTCTAGTATGGTGATTCTGCCCACCCTCCCACAACCTCTCTTCCTTCCTTGAGAGTCTTTTCTTGAGACTGCAGAAACAAACAACAATGTGAGATTAGCCAACTTGCCCTGTGTCTAGGAGCTCAAGTCTCAAAGATGAGAAGCCAGTTTCAATTGGGGCCTGGAGCCAGGAACTGAGGTTCTCTGTGGTTGGGACAGTGTGGCTCAGAGGTGTAGTGATTTCCACGTATGATCTGTCTGTGCCTTTTGCCAGGCTTGATGTAGCATATAATACCTGCTCACCTTGTCCCCTCACCCCTTGCCCAAATAATCCAGCCACACCGCAAGCATGAGTGAGCAATATTATACTTAGTGAGAATTTGTCCCCAGACACTGTTTTGTCCCCAAGTGAGCTCTCACCTACCATTCAGAGATGATTTTCCTCCTACGGCCCTGAACCCAGCTTCCTATTTCTTAGCTTCCTTTCTCACCTCAAATTGTTTATCTTTAGGGCATGTTCTGCTACATGCAATATCTTCAAAACAAATTTAATTCTTTTTGGAGATGGAATTCACACACCACCCTCTACAAAGACAGCCCTTTCTCTGTGTTGTTACAATGTGAACTTGTTACAATGATTGACACATGTTAACATTTATATTGTTATTGTTACTAGGATAAAATGAATTTTGAATTCTGAATGACTGACCATCAAATGTACTTTTGGAATATGCTCTGTATTTATGCTAGAGGCCATTTTTTTAATATATTCAATTCACAATTGTAGTCTTCAGATATTTGCTGAAAGCAAAGTGTACCGTAATTATCCTGAGAATAATTTTTTCCCCTAAGGGACCAGAATTATCTTTTATAATTTCACAGCATTTTGGGTATTCATGGAAAATCAAGCACTAGGTAAACAGTTGCGGTAGGCTTGGTTGTTACTCTTTTTATTCCAGTAAAGAAGCTGAAATCATATTAGGTTAGAATCACTTATGGTTTGGATATGAGTGTCTCCTAAAAGCTCTTGTGCTAATGCAGGAATGTTCAGAGGTGAAGGCATTGGATCGTGAGAGCTGTGACCTAATCAGTCCATCCTAGTTTGGATGAACTGATGGGGTGGTAATTGTGGGCAGGTGGGTTGTGTCTGGAAGAGGTGGGTCACTGGGGGGTATGCCCTGGAAGGGTGCCTCTTCCCTGTGACCCCATCCCTCTTTCTCTTTGCTTCCTGGTTGCCCCCAGTAGAGCAGGGCTTGTCTGCCAAGCTCTTCCACCCTGATGTTCTGCCTCATCTCTGGCCCAAAGCAATGGAGTTGGTTGACTGTAGATCGAACCTCTGAAATGATGAGCTCAAAACAAACTTTTCCTCCTTTAGGTTGTTCTTGTCTGGTATTTTGGTCCCTACAATGAAAACGTAATTAACAGAACAATGTTTAATAAGGACTTGAGATCACTGTTTTCTGATAAGAAGTAGAAGAACTACTCTAGGTTTGTGTTGCTGACATTCTTGGGAGGAATTTAGGGGGGTCAGGGTCCTGTGTTTTGATCTTGAACAGGGAAGAGCAGTAGAAGGCAAGACCCTTGTCCTCTAACAAACAAAATTCACCTAGGAAAGTGAGATTTATGCGTACAGGACTTAGGACACCTGGTGAATTGATGGCTAGTGGTCAGGCAAGAGAATATATCATTTCACCCCCAAAGTGCCACCTGTTACCTGACTGTAAAACCACAGCAGCATACCAGAATTAGAGTTTGAGTAAAAAGATAAAAATATAAGTAGAAAACATTAAATTGTCAGGTGATGGGCAACTGTCATGCTTTTTTACTGCCTGAGTCATTGAGTACTCTTAGGCTTGCTCCATGGAGAATTTTACCACTGTACTAGGTTTTTTTTTTTTTTTTTTTTTTTTAAATAATTATTGCTGCTCTAAAAAAATCACCACAAACTTAATGGGTTAAAAACTTCAAATTTACTCTTTCATAGTTCTTGAGATCAGAAGTTCAAGCCAATGTTTCCATAGAAATCGAGGTGACCCAGCTATCCCACTCCTTGGTCTTTACCCAAAAGACCTGAAAACAGCATACTACAGGGACACAGCCACATCAATGTTTATAGCGGCACAATTCACAATAGCTAAACTGTGGAACCAACCCAGATGCCCTTCAGTAGATGAATGGATAAAGAAAATGTGGTATATACACACAATGGAATATTACTCAGCAATAAGACAGAATAAAATCATGGCATTTGCAGGAAAATGGATTGAGTTAGAGAATATAATGCTAAGTGAAGTTAGCCAATCCCAATAAGCCAAATGCCAAATGTTTTCTCTGATATAAGGAGGCCAATTCGCAGTCGGGTTGGGATGGGGAGCACAGGAGGATTAGAGGAACACTAGAATGGCCAATGGGGAGGGAGAGGAAGGGAGGGGGCAAAAGGGTGAAGAAAAAAAAAAAGATGGTAGAATGAGATGGATAGCATTACCCTAAGTGCATGTATGAAGTCACGAATGGTGTGAATATACTTTGCATACAACCAGAGATTTGTAAAAAGTGCTGTATATGTGTAATATGAAATGTAATGCATTCTGCTGTCATTTATATCATCTTAGAATAAAAAATAATTAAAGAAAAAAAAAAAAGAAATCGAGGTGACAGCAGGTTTGCCTCTCTTCTGGAGCCTCTAGAATTGGTTTCTGTGCTCTTCTCAGAGGCTGTTGGC
Source organism: Tamias sibiricus (assembly GCA_025594165.1). Lineage (NCBI taxonomy): Eukaryota > Metazoa > Chordata > Mammalia > Rodentia > Sciuridae > Tamias > Tamias sibiricus. Next base: position 157,488,551 of record CM046662.1, on the reverse strand, counting down.
ATTCCCAAGTTCATTGCCTGGTTTCCTGTCTTTGTATTTAGTAGCGCAGAGTCTTCAGGCCTCTCTCCTGCCCTCTGCTCCCGTCACACAGTCCCCTGGCCTTTACAAGGACTCCTGTGATTAGAGAAGGCCCACCTGGAAAACTCAAGATGCTTCTTTCTCTCAGCTTCCTCAATCCCATCCACAAAGTCCCTTTCGCCATGGAAGGTAACACACTGCCGGGCGCTGGGAGTAGGATGTGGACATCTTCAGGGCCTGCTCTTCTGTGCTCCGCACCCTCTCAGTCCTAAATCTAGAGACTTACTTTCCCAGCCTCCTTATCAAGGTTGCAATCAGAGTGAGTGTGTAAATCACTCACCCCAGTGGGCTTGTTGAAAGGAGCACCCATAAATTCAATAACCAAGATGAAACCAATTTAAACCAATATTTTAAAGTCATATTTTAAAAATGAAATTTCAAAAACATGCATGATAGGCAAATTTCAAATAAAGTCAGGATGAATATAGCAGATTTTCCCTTTATCTTTGGCCCCAGGGTAGCTCAGCATGGCAAGTTCTACTGTCACTATGCAGAGGCATGTGATCTGTACTGTGCAGAAGAGGAGCACATGTAGCAGACTTAGATTTAGGAAGCACTATTGAAGGAAGAAGGGACATTGTATGCAAGTTCCAAGCCAGGGTGGTTGGAGGCTGGCACAGCAGAGGTGGACAGTCTGACTGGCCTCGGGGGAGTGAGCTTCTTGCATGCATCTTTGCTTCGGGACAACGTCAGCGGCCTCTGGTCCATAGGACTTGTGACTTAGGCATTGTTCCTGGTCACATTGCCTATCAACCCTTTCTTAGGTCTATTTGAAGATTCTGAGAGGTAGCTATTATCCTTTACTGAATCCCTTTTTTGCTTAAACAGCCAATTACCATTGTTTGCAACTAACTAGCCTGAATAACGTAGTTTATCACAATAAGGATCATCTAATTTGGTTGGGTTAGCCAAGGCAAAGTCACAGGCATCCATCAACACTGAAAGGGCACCATGACAATGACTTAATCAAGGAAATACAGCATGTGTGCCCCCTCTAAAAACTCATCCTAATATTTTCTGGAATTTAAAAATAAAATCTTTACTTTTCAGTTTCTCTCTTGATATTTCTCTGGCTCTAAATTAGTGCCTCATTCAGGGCTTTATTAGTAATAAGAAGGTATTGACTTCATGTTTGTTCACGGAATAACAGATCAATTTTGGATGGAATCACAAATGAAGCACCGGAAGGATCTTCCTGTTGTGAGCTTTGGTGTGTGTGTGCACACACTTTCTCTTTTCCTCTGCGTATTCTAATATAGAGGTAGAATCATTTGTGGTTTCAAATTTCAAAATTTCCAGATCATATTTTCAGGTTTTTTAAAAAAATATATATATTTTTAGTTGTCGATGGACACAATACCTTTATTTATTTTATTTATGGGTGTTGAGGATTGAACCCATTACCTCACACATGCTAGGCTAAGTGCTCTACCACTTGAGCCATGACCCCAAGCCCTGTTTTCAGATTCTTTAGCTGGGTTTTCTCATCAAAGGGTCAAAGATGGCATTGTGACAGTTTGCTCCAAAATTCTCAAGAGCTACCTTGCTTGTATAGCTCCATTTTCTTCTTTTCAATTATTTTCTTTAAGCAATTTCTTGTCTTTTTGCCCAAACTGATTTAATTGAATTGACTATGTATTAGAATCAACTATGTATTCAAAACACAGTGCTTTTGATCATGAGCCTGATCACTGTCATCAAATCACAAATCTGTGTCTAGAGGAAATCTAGATAAAAGTAAGTAAACGTTGGGGTTACTGATCAAGGAGGTTGAGGGGAAGTAGACAGTCAGCCTGGAAGCTAGGGAGTTAGGACAATATCCTGCAACATTTAAGCAAGCTTTAGAGCAGCTCTCAGGCTCTTGTTGTTGGTGGATTCATCTTTACTGCCATTTCACACGCAAAACCAAGGGTCTTTTAGCTGTTCTTCTGTGCAAACTTTTCTATCTCCTTATTTCTCTCCAGCTTTTCAGTCCTGATGAAATTACTGAGGTTCAAGGTGATTTATGACACATTGGCAAAGAGGATGATGCATCAATGACTGTGCCCGAACCCTTGCCCTTTCACACTGATGTGAGGGAGACGTACTCTGCTCCTTACAGGTGACTCTAGCACATGTTTACATATTGGGTACTGTGCTAGTCTCTGGGCCAAAATACCTAGACAATCAACTTGTGAGGAGGAGAGATTTATTTTGGCTCAAAGTTTCAGAGATTTTAGTCCATGGTTGCTTGGATTCTTTGTCTTAGGGCCTGTGGTGAGACAGAACATCATGGCAGAGAGTGTGTTGTAGAGGAAGCTAGTCCACTTCTTCATGGTGGCCAGGAAGGTGGGGGGTGGGTACAGGCCAGGGTCTTCTTATCTCCTTCAATATTCCACCACCTCTAAACAGTTCTGGGACCAAGGCCTTTGGGGGACACTTCCAAACCATAGCAGGTGACAAAAATGCCCACTGCTGTCATAGGTAGGACCTAGAAGGTAAATTTAAAGCACCTTGCCTTCTGGATACTTAAAATCTAATTGGAGAGTAGAAATTCATATTTTAGAAAAAAAAAATACAGAGTAAGATATGAAAGTATGGAATTAAGCACAAATTTGTGAGGTGCTGGTTGTACCATATATAATTTAGGAGTTCAGACAGAGAATATAACAATGCCGACCTGGGAGGGAGACGTCTAGAAGGACTTTCTTGGGGGTGGTTACCACGTGGCCTTCTTCCTTACCAGCTAAGCTGTGGAATTTAGAATACGGATTAAAGAATATGAAATAAATTTGCATTTATTTGAAAATGTGAATGGTTCTCAGCTTGGATGCAGGAACATTTTTAAAACTTGCTTAAGGTGATTCTTGCAGAGAGGTATCTAAAATGAGGAATTAGATGACAAAGTCATGGGAATGCCTGGAGGGACAGAAAGGGGAGAGGTTTCAGAGGTCAGGAGCTACAGGAATGTGGGCCAGCCCTGCGGTGGTCTGTGACCCCTGGGTCAGGCTGCTGACCATGGGCAAGCGTGTGGTGTTCTGTCACTCCAGAGCTTCGGCTGAGAAGGAAGGAGCTGCTCTTCCACCCTCTACTCTCATGTGAGAGGCTGGCTGAATGTTGACTGGAACCTCCTGGCACAGGAGTCTGTGATGTGTGGGCTCCAGGCTCCTAGCTTGGCTAAGAATCCAGAGACAGTATCTCCATACTGCTTTCCAGATTGGTCGCACCAATTTGCCGTCCCACCAGCAATGTAAGAGTGTACCTTTTTCCCCACATCCTTGCCAGCATTTATTGTTTGTTTGATAGCTGCCATTCTCACTGGAGTAAGATGAAATCTTAGAGTTGTTTTGATTTGCATTTCTCTAATTGCTAGAGATGTTGAACATTTTTTCATCTATTTGTTGATTGATTATATATCATCTTCTGAGAAGTGTCTGTTTAATTCCTTTGCCCATTTGTTGATTGGGTTATTTATTTTATTTATTTATTTTTGGTGTTAAGGTTTTTTTTTTTTTTTGTGGTACCAGGGATTGAACTCAGGGGCACTCGACCACTGGGCCACATCCCCAGCCCCCCTTTTTTTTTTGTATTTTATTTAGAGACAGGGTCTCACTGAGTTGCTAAGTGCCTCGCTATTGCTGAGGCTGGCTTTGAACTCACGATCCTCCTGCCTCAGCCTCCCAAAGTGCTGGGATTACAGGCGTGCGCCACTGCGCCCGGCTGGTGTTAAGGTTTTCGAGAGCTTTATGTATCCTTAAGGTTAGCGTTCTATCTGATGTGCGCCTGGTAAAGATTTGCTCCCATTCTGTAGGCTGTCTATTCACCTCACTGATTTTGTCCTTTTAGTTTGAATCCATCCATCCCATTTATTAATTCTTGGTTTTAATTCTTGTGCTATATAGGGGTCTTACTGAGGAAGTTGGGGCCTAATCCAACATGATGGAGATTTGGGCCTACTTTTTCTTCTATTAGGTGCAAAGTCTCTGGTTTAATTCCTAGGTCCTTGATCCACTTTGAGTTTTGTGCATGGTGAGAGATACAGGGTTGATTTCATTTTATTACATGTGGATTTCCAGTTTTCCCAGCACCATTTGTTGAAAAGGCTGTCTTTTCTCCAATGTACATTTTTGGCACCTTTGTCTGAGACAATATCTGGCCTAGGAGTGGCAGGTGCCGGTGCTGTTAAGGTTTCTCAGGTCCTGACCAAGGTCTTAGTTTCTTATAGTGTTTACCCCCCTCTCTTCTCACTCAGACCAAACCCCCTTGCAAGTACTTTTGGATTTGGTTTTACCTTATTATTTATTTAACATATTCATATAATATACTTGTTTCATGTGTCTAAGTTTTATATCCCTAGCTGAATTTTTAAAGATGGGGAGCAGAACCTCCTTTATTATTTATTTATTTGTTGGTACCAGGGATTGAACTCAGGGACACTCGACCACTGGGCCACATCCCCAGCCCTTTTTTGTATTTTATTAGAGACAGGGTCTCACTGAGTTGCTAAGTGCCTCACCATTGTTGATGGCTGGCTTTGAACTCACGATCCTCCTGCCTCAGCCTCCCAAGTGCTGGGATTATAGGCATGAGCCTTCATTTTATTACATGTGGATTTCCAGTTTTCCCAGCACCATTTGTTGAAAAGGCTGTCTTTTCTCCAATGTACATTTTTGGCACCTTTGTCTGAGACAATATCTGGCCTAGGAGTGGCAGGTGCCGGTGCTGTTAAGGTTTCTCAGGTCCTGACCAAGGTCTTAGTTTCTTATAGTGTTTACCCCCCTCTCTTCTCACTCAGACCAAACCCCCTTGCAAGTACTTTTGGATTTGGTTTTACCTTATTATTTATTTAACATATTCATATAATATACTTGTTTCATGTGTCTAAGTTTTATATCCCTAGCTGAATTTTTTAAAGATGGGGAGCAGAACCTCCTTTATTATTTATTTATTTGTTGGTACCAGGGATTGAACTCAGGGACACTCGACCACTGGGCCACATCCCCAGCCCTTTTTTTGTATTTTATTAGAGACAGGGTCTCACTGAGTTGCTAAGTGCCTCACCATTGTTGATGGCTGGCTTTGAACTCACGATCCTCCTGCCTCAGCCTCCCAAGTGCTGGGATTATAGGCATGAGCCACCATGCCTGGTTTAGCTAATTATTTTTAAGTGTACAGGAAGCAAGGCACTGTTCAGTATGCCGAGGACAGAGTGGTGACTGAGAGAGCCACACTCTGCTCTTAATGGAGCCTACATTGTAGCACGAGAGACTGACAATCAACAATAAATGCATAATTAATATCCTGGGATGATAAATGCTCTGCAAAAATAGAGTGGGGTGAAGTGATAGAGAAAAACAGATCGGCACGGCAGGGGCAGCTTTGCATGTGGTGGTTAGGGGAGGATTCTCTGATGGCAGGATCTGTAGATAGGAGGGAGAGGGGGCATGTGCGTAACTGGGAAAAGAGGTTTCCAAGCAGACAGAGTAGCAAGTGAGGGGTTGAGGCCAGGCCCATTTGAAATAGCATGGAGTCTAGTGAGCCTGGAAATAAGACCAAGGCAGAGGAAAGGGGAAAGATCTTCCATGTTTATGCATCTTCTGTATTCCAAATAGAGCTGGCTTTCTTCTGGAAAGGTAACACGTTCAGCCCCAATCTCCAAACCCAACACCCACCATCCTCACCATCAAAATTTCCCCTTTTGCATACTATTGTGCTATCTTCTCTCTGATGTGGGTCCGTAGCTGCATTTATTTCCCCCCCTTTATTAAGTCACACAGACCACTTGCTGGAATAATATATAGATCTGTTATTCCAGAAGGCAGGTTGCCTTAGCAACAGGGCAAATCTTACCCATTTGAGCAAAACCTTATCAATAAAACAGTCTCACAAGAGACTAGTGTTCACATCATTAAATGTCTGCTATGCTTTTCCTCTGCTCCTTAACCATGGTAATTCTTAGATTGTTAATTAGGTGAGTGCCAATCAACTGAATAGCTCCACAGAAGGGACACTAAGAAGGCATAATAATAGACGGATCCCCAGCAGTCACAGTTGACAGCCTCAAGTTGCCATATTGTTTTTGTTTCCTAGCTATTCCACAGCAAATCTTTATCCTTTCAGGCACAAGCAAGCAGCTTACATGTTGAACACCTGGCATCCATTTAGCCTGGGCAGTATCTATTACCTAACAAGCCTCAGGCAATGAGGAAGCAGAATTTGGAAGAAGAACAGAGTGTATAGTGTCTTGCCAGCTAGGAATAAACAGGTATGTGGCTCCCTGAGGAGGCAATGTAGAAAAAAATAAACCTTAAACCTCTCAGCTTAAATCTTAAGGGAATTCATACTACTGAAATAAATCACCTAATTAATAGTAAAAGAGCTATGTTTTTTTTGGCATAAGAAATTGTACCTCTTGTCTAAAACAAGTGTATTAGACAAGAGAAATGGTATACACACCCTCACCCACGTATATGCACACATACATTTCATGTACTCATTGATTGATTGGAATTGGCTCACGTGAGTCTGGAGACTAGCAAGTAAGGCAGACTGACAGGGGAGAAATTCACCTGAGAGATGATGCTTCAGTCTTTAGTTTGGATTCTGCAGGGCAGCAGGCTGGAAATGCAGGCAGGATTTCTATACTGCAGTCTTGAGAATCTTGGGGAGAAGTTTGGGAACCAGAGTCTTGGCCCATAATGGCCTGCCTCTGACTGGATGATGCCCTCATGAGGGGCCATTTGATAGTGTCTGCTCATTTGAATGTGAGGCACATCCACGAACACCTTCCGAGCAACATTTCGACTGATGTTGGACCATTCAACGGGACACCATAGCCTCGCCAATTTGACACAAAGTTAACCATCGTGAGTGCAGAACAAGAGATTTTTTTTTTTGTTTTTTGGTAGTTCTAGTTTTCTAAGGGTGATTTCTTTCTTTCTCTCTCTCTTTAAACATTAAAAAGAAGTGAACCGGGATATAAAAGAAATATGGAAGTTAGAGTAAAAAAAGAGTTTACTCCTTCTAGAACTTCCTTGCCATTAATATTTTCCTTCTTAATTATAGCAGTCTTAAGTGGGAAAGCTAGTAGGCAGGCTGGGAAGAACATTCAGTAAGTTGATAAATCAGAATTTTCTTTGTGACAATGATGATGATGATGATTTTAATTATCTAAAAAGTTTATTATGAAGCATGTGACATACAAGAAGGCATAAAAAGAATGTTACAATGAATATCCGTGTACCTGCTGCCCAAGGTAAGAAGGACACTTAACCAGGCATCCCCAAGGCCCTGTCCCTGCAGGACTCTCCCCCACCTCCCTTCTGCACTTGATCATCACCTTAATTTGGTGTTCCCTGTGCTATTCTGGAGTCTCTATTTTTAAAAAAAGAAAGAGGAAAAATTAACAAGGCTACAAGGAAAAACCTCAATCCACATGTAATAAAATCAGTGTAAAGCTTTCTGCCAAATAGGCAACGGCCAAGGTGAGACTGAGAGAGAGGAAAACCATCAACGCCAGCCCGGGGGCTGCTACCGAGCAGAGCACAGGGGGTTCCGCCGCAGGAGACAAAGGTTCCAGTTTCACCAAAGCCCAAGAGCCCCTTCCCCAGTGTGCCTCACCCACACGCAGGGCACAGCTGGCAACAGCTGCTTCAAGGAGTGGTTCATGCCGGCCACACATGTGGCCAGCTCCTGGGCAGTCCCGAGAGCAAGGGCAGAGGGCACAGTGCTCGCAAAACTACTTGACAAGTAAACTGTGTGACTTTTTTTTTTTTTTTTTGTGGTACTGGGGATTGAACTCAGGGGCACTCGACCATTGGGTCACATCCCCAGCCCTTTTTTGTATTTTATTAGAGACAGGGTCTCACTGAGTTGCTAAGTGCCTCGCCATTGATGAGGCTGAGCATCGCTTTGGATGCGCGATCCTCCTGCCTCAGCCTCCCAAAGTGCTGGGATTACAGGTGTGCGCCACCGCGCCCGGCAACTGTGTGACTTTTTGAGGAGTTGCTTGAGCACTGGGCTGAAAGTCTGAGCGAGAACAGGGTGAAGGGCCAGTGAGGAGTGCCAGGCGGCACCTGGATGTCCTGGTGTGCAGAATCAGGCGGGCAGGACGGTTCCATCAGGCACTGTATGAAGATGACGACGCACTGCCCTGATGGCCTGTCCAGTTGGTGTGGATAAACTGTTGTAGGAGCCCTAATTAAGGAGATAGCTAAGATTGCGGTTAGCTGTGAGCCATAAAGATGTTCAAACATTACCACCTTGCACGGTCTCGCGAGACTTGGCCGGGACATTGCGGATCGGATGGGCGCCATTTGCATGATCTTGCGAGACTTGGCCCTGGGGGATTGTGGATCCGGTAGGCGCCGTTGTGTGGTGGTTGCAGGAGTGTGGATGGTGTTGGAGTTGTTGTTGGAGCCGGAGAGAGAAGCTAGCAGAATAAAGAGCCTGTTCGTTTCCAGTCCGCCTCTGAACTTATTCCCGCGCCGTCGTTGCTCCAAGCGGCCATCGCTTCAGGCAGCGACAAACTGTCCCGGTGTGTCTAAGAGTTCATAGGTGTGAACCCCAAAGTGATCCCGCTGAGCCTGGATGAGGTTGGCCGGCAGCGTCTCGTGTCTGTATCCGTCCTAGAAGGAGAGGGCAGTGGTGAAACAGGGCATGGGGATGCCCACCTGGACCCCGGTACTGACCACCCGCTGCCAGGAGTCTTGGCAGGTTTCAACAGCCGACTTGAAGAAGTCGTCTAGCAGCAAGTTCTGAAGTTCTGGGTTTTGATCAAAGGCTTCTTTTCTCTTTCCTAAGAACATGCTCCTGATGATGCAGCCGCCTCTCCCCATCAGGGCAGTGCCGCCAGAGTGGAGGGTCCAGCCAAATTCATGGGCTGCCTGTCTGAGCAGCATGAAGCCTTGCGTGTAGGAGACGATCTTGGATGCGTACAAGGCCTTTCGAGTGTCCTCCAGGAATGACTTCTTGTCACCTGCAAACTGGACCTTCTGGGGTCCCTGCAGCTTTCGGCTTGCTTGGATTCTCTCATCCTTCCGAGATGCTAAGCACCGAGCAAAGACGGCCTCTCCAATGAGGGTGACCGGAACACAGTACTCCAGGGCTGAGATGGCAGTCCACTTCCCGGTGCCCTTCTGCCTCGCGCTGTCCCTGATTTTTGGCAGCAGATGTTTGCCATCAGTATCTCGGACTTGAGAACATTGGCAGTGATTTTGATCAGGAACGAGTCCAGTTCTGTCTTGTTCCATTCCTCAAATGCCTGGGCCATGTCCTCATGCCCCATGCCCAGGACGTCCTTCATCAAGTGGTAGGCCTCACAGATCAGCCGCATGTCGCCGTACCCTATGCCCTGGTGCACCGTCTTCAGGAAGTGTCCGGCTCCTTCCTCCTCCACCCAGTCACAGCAGGGTTCTCCAGTTCCCACTTTTGCAGTGATGCCTTGGAAGAGCGTCTTGATGCGAGGCCACGCTTCTTTGTTCCCTCCTGCCATGAGTGAGGGGCCGCACCGAGCCCCTTCCTGGCCACCACTCACTCCGCTCCCCACAAACAGGATTCCCTTGGCCTTGAGGTCTCGACATCGCCTTATGGCATCCCGATATTCAGAATTTCCTCCATCAATGATGATGTCACCAGCATCGAGCAATGGTACCAGTTTTTCAATGAAATCGTCCAGTCTTCACAAGCAGTATGACGTGCTGGGACTTCTTCAGCTTGGACACCATCTCCTCCAACAACCACGCACCCACCACTGTGGTTCCCTTGGCCTCATTGGCCAAGAAATCATCAGCTTTGGAGACTGTCCTGTTAAACGCACAGACCACAAAGGCATGGTCATTCATGTTCAAAATTACGTTCTGGCTCATGACGGCCAATCCAGTCAGTGCAATATCAGCTTGGACCGTGGCGGCGACAGGCAGAGGAGGAGCCAAGAGGATGAGGTGCGAGAGCTCTCGGCTCGCGGGCAAGTGCGGCGATGTCTGGCTCTCTTCATGATTATTTTATATGGTACCATTGAGTTAAAAAATAATGTTATAGAGCCGGGCGCGGTGACGCACGCCTGTCATCCCAGGACTTGGGAGGCTGAGGCAGGAGGATCGCGAGTTCAAAGCCAGCGTCAGCAATGGCGAGGCACTTAGCAACTCAGTGAGACCCTGTCTCTAATAAAATACAAAAAAAAAAAATAATAATAAAATAAAATAAATGAATGTTATGTCTTGACAACAGAAAACTATTACATATCCTGGATAAAGATAACATCTGCATAATTTGAGAATTTTTAAAGATAACACTTTTCATTTATGTGGTATGACTTATTCAAATCAATGATGATTGGTTTTGATTTAAAAAAAAATAGGTATAAAGGACTCAAATGCATTAATCAGAGTTGGGTTTGACCCTAGAGGTCCATGTCTCTCCCGCCTACGTGGCTGTAGTATATATCTTTAGGCAATTTCCTATGACCATCGGTTTCTATCATTCGATGGTCTCCTCTTGTACAGTGAAAGCCCTTCTTCCCTATCTGATGTCATTCTTGTTGATACTAAAGCTATCATGATATTGTGGGTTCATAAGGACCACCACACTGTGAGTTTAATTTGCCAACTTTGCTAGTATTCAATTATTTAATCAGAAAGAAATCTAGGGATTTCTGTGAGAGTGTTTTGTAAATGTAGTTAATATTTATAATCAGTTGACTTTAAATAAAGCAAATTAGCCCTGATGATATAGGTGGGCCTCATCCAATCAGTTGAGGGCCCGAAGAGTGGAAACAGGTTTCCTGCAAGAAGAAGAAATTCTGCCTCAAGTCTCTGATGCAGAAATGCTTTCTGAGTGGCTAGCCTGCTGCTTGCTTTATGGATTTCATACTTGCCAACCCACACTATCATGCAAAACAATTTCTTAAAGTAAATCTCTGAAAAAAATATGTATATTATTCACAATATAATTCAGATTTAGTTGGATCCATTCTACCGTTCTTCCTTTGTCCCACCCCTCCTCCCTCCCCCTCAACCCCCTTCAACAAGTCCACCAATCTTCCCAGTGTACATATATGAATATACCACAGTGAAGCTCACCCTCATGCATATTCATAAGACACTAATTAAAAAAACACTGTGAGTAAATAGTAGAAAGATCAGTGGAGTGAAGGGAACAGGAGGAGGGAGGAAGGGAGGGAAAAGGGAAGTGCTGGGACTGAATTAGAGCAAATTATATTCCATGCTTTTATAATTATGTCAAAATGAATCCTAATGTTATGTATAATTCAAACTGATAAAAATTCCTTTCTCAAAAATATGTTACACACGTCTATGTGTATACACACTCACACATGCATATTCATATGTAAATATATCCTGTTGACTTTTTCTCTAGAGAACCTTGGATGTATGGACACGAATATCATTTGTTTACTTCATCCATTTTCATTATCAAACTTGAAAAATCAGTTACCTTTGTGAAACTGCTCAGTCTCGTGGGCATAAGACGTCACTGAGCCAGGCTGCTGTGGACCAAACAGCTATGGTACTGGCAGTGGCTAATGATTGGTAATTTTATTTTTTTCGTGTTGGATTCAGTGTGGGTTTATCGAACTAGGCTGTGCCATCTTCAAAAATCAATTTATTTGATGGAGGGATTCAACCTTGAAAGTATTAATTGAAAAATACTCCTTAAGTTTCTAGTAACAAAAATTAGACTAATGACACTGCCCCACATCACGACCAATTGCAAATGGTGTGGATCTCTGCAAATGGAAGCATCCAGGAACTGGAGAGTTGAGAGCATTCATCATGACAGCATGTGTAAAAACACTTGCACAAAGTTTCAGTACCTTTAAAAAGGAGGCCAGAACCGAGGCTTGGTTTCAAAACACACAGTGGGTGAGGGTTGTGGCTTGGTTTTCTGATGAGGACACAGAAGTGGAGAACAGTGTAGATGTTAGGGTATACACCAATGAATGAGGCTTCTTCTAACTGTACCCAATGGAGATCTGTTGGGGAAGGTGCTGGATGTAGAGTTTATTCTGAAATAGCACTGTTTCAGAAATGAAGTCACAAATATGCACTCTTAGGAAACAACCTAGAGCCACTTGGTGACAGAGGACAGAAAACTAGCATCAAGTGTCTCTGGAAAGTGGATTTTCTGTGTGCGTGTTAAAATACGTGGTTCTGCAAATGGTCACGAGTACCACTAAAGCATGCAGTTTTATTACTCATAAAAAGATTTCTTCTGCTTTTTTGAGTTAACCAACAGAATTGGGGGAGTCTGACACATGAGGATTTATAAGAAGTTAGAAAGGTAGTTAAGGAAGTAAAGGATTAGAGGGGATGATTTCAGCATTATTTGTGTCATGCAAAGCACTCTGATTCCTTTCTGCTAAAGGTCACGGTGTCTGTCCTCATGGTCAGTTTGTTGACTTGGAACCTGCCCTTGTCCTCCAGAGTTTCTGCTGGACTTACCCCTGCAGCAAGTTGGTTACTGTCAGTCCTTTCCTCTGACCAGTGGTTCTTCCTCTGGTCTGTGGGTTTCTCCTTTTTTCTCCCAGGCACATTCTTCCTTACAGACTGAATTTTTAGAGTGCCTAAGAATACAATTGTTTCAAGAAATAATGTTCTCATCACTAGGAAAGCAACTTTTTGTGCCCTCTGCATCTCTCCCCTTTGCCCTTTGTAAAGAGGAAGAGGGAGTTTTAAAATAATGGTACTATGTGGAATTTGCTTCAAATCTAGCTGGAGAAGGTGTTTCCTTGTGTTGCAGCGGGCTTGCTCTGGAGTCTGGAAAATTCTGCTTCATCCTGGAGAGGACAGATGGGGACTCCCATATCTAAAGGGCTATAACCAGCATGGAACCAGAGGTAAGGGTCAGAGGTAGGGAAATGACACTTTCTTCCCACCTGACAGAAATTGCTGGGAGAAACAGGTCAGGGGACACTGGGAGTGGGTAAGAGTAGATCAGAAAGGTAGAAAGTGAGGGAGTGAGATTGGAAGGCATTGCAGGTACCCTTGGGAAAAGTATGAAAATGCTTTCACACACTCTCCCACTTTGCACGTTTATACTTTGCAGGTTTTCTCCTAGGAGAGGTCTGTGCCTGCCTGCCCTTCCTGCCATCACAGGGCTGGCAGAAATCTCACCTGGGGTCACATGGCAAGGACTTGGCCTGTGGCACACACTGGAGATGTAATGGCTGTTATGATCTCTCTCCTTTCATTTCCCCAAAGCATCACATTCATATTCCTGCCTGCCTTCCAGAGGTATAATTTAGATCTCTCAATGTTTGAAGGGACCCAACTTGCCCCAACTTGGCCTGTTCTTCTTTTTCTATTCTGGCTCATATTCCATATCCTCAAAGGAATCATTATTCTTCCAGTCAAGAGGCTTAGGAGTTTGGAGTTTTCTTGTACTCTCCTTTATGTTTCCCAACTCATATTTGGCCTGCCTTAAATTCTGTGGTGTTTTGGCCTGTGGTTCCTAGCTGGTCTCTGTGCTCTCTTTTCCATTAGCCTGTGAATGGTGTGGGGTTTGCACTCCCTGTCATTTCTTCTTCTCTCTACCCATCCCAGGAGGTTGCAACCCTTGCCTGCAGCTGCTGCAGAGGCAGTGTGGAAGTGTAGACTCAGCAGACGGTGCCAGGAGACATTCAAACCCTGACTCTGCTAGCCTTCCCTTCTTTGGAGAACAGGAATGCTCGTTTTTTTTTTTTTTTTTTTTTTTTTTTTTTTTTTTTTTTTTTTTTTTTTTTTTTGTGGCTATAGGTTTACATGAGGATTATATGCCTTTCCAACCAACTTCCCCTGTTTTTGCACTATGGTGTGGTAACATCTCTGATTTCACAGAAGAAAAATGAAAAGCTGGATTAGGAGAAAACTCAGAAATTCTTTGGGATTAGTTGGGGGTTCTGTGAAACCATTGAAAGCATGGTGGAACTCTTCAAAGTACAAGTGTGCTTTTAAAATTTCCCCATTAATATATTTATGCTATATGACATTCCATCATAGGCACATTCAATGATTTTTTCTTTACTGCTTCCTTACCAATAGACATTTAGGTGGCTTATGTGTGTGTGTGTGTGTGTATACACACATATGTATACATACTCATATATATGTGTATACACACACATATATGTTATATATATACACATATATATGTTATATATATGCACATATGTATAACATATATATATATATATACACACACACATATATATATTTGGTATTTTAAACATCACTAATAATAAATCTTTCTCTTTCCTTGTTGTTTCCTTTCAGGATGAATTTGTGGTTGTGGAGTCTTGGAGGAGAGGCTGTAACCATTTGAAGTACTAACTGTGAGTTTGAAATTTGAAATGTCCCTTGTGAGATGGGTAATTTTGGCAGAGGAAAAAAAATATGCAGAGTTAATCATTAGCATTAACTGCTGGTCACATTTACATGGGAACTGCACTCTTGAATATCACTATACACTAAGTTGTAGCTTTTTTTGTATTGAGACAAGGTGTCCCAGTGCTGCTCAGCCTGGTTTCTAACTCCTGGCCTCAAATGATCTTCCCACTTCAGCCTCCTAAGTAGCTGTGGGGAAGCCACCTTGTATCTGTTCCGGAACAGCAAGCAGACCCTAAGGATGGCAGTCAAGGTCTGTCTGTTAAGGTAAGAGATCCTTTCTCATTTTTCATGCCAGATTTAAGAAATACCTTGACTTTGTTTCCCAGTGCTAATGGAGGAACCCTGGGCTTCATGGAGGACAGGGAGGTGGCAAGCCTGAGTCCCATTTGGGGGTCTCAAATGAGGCATTCAGGGCCACTTAGAAACATTCTCCTCTTTCCAAATACTGGGATACTTTTCTGTGTTTTCCTTTTATCAGAACTCATTGTATGTTGGCAAAGCTAGGCCCCCTCCTTTCCCCTTTCCTTGTCATATTGAGAGTGCTGCATTTTTCTAAATTGTCTAACCAGGCAGAGCAATTAGTGCCCAAGGAGACAGGAGGCTGACTGCCTGGCAGGATGAATGGTTTTCTTGGGAACTGTGTTGAAAGCATGGTACGGAGTGAGGAAATTTGCCAGAGCTCTTGTTTGGTGCTGGCCCTCCTGTTTTGGCTGTACACAAGCTGTTTATGCTTGCTGATGCTCTAATAAACAGCCCCTTTCATGGAGCGAATATTTGAAATAGTTTCATTCCCAGCATGAGCTCCTATCACCAGTCAGTCGCAAAGCTAAGCAGGGCATCAGGAGAGTCATGGTGTTCTCTGCGGTTCAGTGGTAAACTGACGCACTTCTTGGTCAGTCCTAGTTTTCTTTTTACCTCCTGGGAGAAAGCTTTCACCAGTCTTCAAATATTTGACAGTTGGCCAAAGGGTCAGATCCTGTTTTGGACACTGGGGCTGGAGTGAGGCATAAGACACACAGGTCCCATTTCTCCTGGGGGTTGCGTTCTAGTGAGTCATCAGACAGTAAACAGATAAACGAACACACAGTGTGTCAGATGCTGAGAAGGGTCATGTGGAGAATTAGATCAGCCTGCTGTGATGGTGAACTTGTGTCACTCATGGGGTGATCCGGGAAAGTGTCTCTGAGCTGACATCTCAATCAGACCTCAGACTGGTCTGTCGGGAAGAGGGCTGAGGATTGCCAGGTTAAGGGAAAAGCAAGGAGAAGATTGGTGGGTTGAATAAACAGAAAACCAGGAAGAAGGCCAACATGGGTAGGATTTAATGAATAAGGGGGTGTGGTGTGAGATGAGGTTCCTTAGGGAGGCAGGGTCCAGTTCACGAAGGGCCTGGAAAGCTAGAATAAGTGGTGGGGGTTGTACTCTACATGTCGTGGAAAGCCACCAGAGGACTGTGACCAGAAGAGCGCTCCATTGTGATTTGTGTTTTAAAGTATTGCTGTGCAGTTTGAATGCTCACCATATTGTAGGACAACAGAGGAAGCATAGGGCTTGGTCGCACTAGGTGCCCCCACTTCACATATCATCCACAAAACATGTCCCTAAGTAACCCATACTTCTGCCCAGGATGCCACAAATGTAGGGGTCTCCATGACCCTTCCTCAGGTTTAAAAACTTGCTGAGATGATTCTCAGAATGCAGGAAAATGCTGTTATTCCCGTTGCAGTTAGTTATAATGATACGAATGAGTAGCCACACAAAGAGGAGTATACGTAGGGAGAGGCCCAGAAGGTCTCGGTCGCAGGAGCCCCTGTCTCCCAGCATGAGGATGTGCTCACCCATTCAGAAGCTACCTTACCCTCTTCCTTTCTGTGGCTCTTCAGGTTGCATTGTGGAGGCATGATTGATTAAGTCATTGGTTATTGGTGATCAAGCGCAATGTCCAGCTCCATCTTTTCCTCAGAGGTTGAGAGGGGATGATGAAAATTTCTATCCTCTAATCAAGTGCTTGTTTTTTTCTGGTTACCAGACCAGTGCTCATCCTGAAGCAATCTAGGGGCCTTGCCAAGAGTCACCTCATTAACATAAATGAAAGAGACTCATTATGAATAACAAAAGACTCTCCCATCACTCGGGAAATTCCACGGGTTTTAGCAGCTCTGTGCCAGGAACAGGAATAAGGGCCAAATATACATTTCCACACATATGTTTGTGGGTAATTCTCAGCTTCCTTGCCTATCTAGTACCAAATTGTGCTGGTTGTCTTAGCACATTCAACGGCAGAGACAAATGACAGTTGGAATTTTATTATTTCAATTTTTGTTTAGATCACTCTACAAAAATCTCATTTTGTCCCCCAGCATTTTTTAAGGGGAAGTGAGGAAGCAGGGATAGGTTTGGAAGCACGCGTTGACGTGTTTGGAAATTTCAAATGGACTGGTAGTGACGTGCTCACTGTACAAAAGACTGAAGGAAAACTGTGTTAGAGGGAGTGTGCGTGCCCACATGCAGTTCCACAGGTCTTAGAGCAGCTTCCTTGCTAAGATGCTGATCATTTTCTTGAACTTAACTGATGTGATGTGAGCAAAGCTTCGCAGTAGGCTGGCCAGAAGAGGCGCCTGGACTGGCTGCTAAGAGGGTAGAAGAGCTGCAGTGCCATCTTTGGACTGAGGGGGAGCTCACGGACACGATGGCTTCAGGGGCTGCAGCTCTCCGGAGGCTGGAGCGGGAATGTCCAGCAAAGCCTCTTGTGTCCCTCCTTTGTGCTTTCACGGCCCCTCCATGCCTGGTTCTTTCATTTGAGATCCCCAAACTTTTTAATGCCCCTTACCACCTTTCTCTAACCTGGAAGAACTGCTTTCTCATCTTTGGGGGGGGGGGGGGAAATCACTTCTTTTGCCATAGATTTTCTTCTCTCTCAGTTTGCACAGCCGGGAGGGTAAAACCTATAGGGCTTTTGCTTCAATTTGGGAAAAGGGCTTTAGGAACCCAAAATCTCTGGGCTACTGAACTCATGCAAATAGAACATTTGGAAATGACACGGGATTAGGTGGGGGAAGACACTAAGGGATTTTGGAAAGGAAAACACTGGAGGAGCAAAATCATTTAATATCTCAAAAAGTATTAGTTCAACCTGTTCTGAATCCAATATTTCTCTTTTAGCTACAAAATCTGCTTAACCACCGATTTCTGGAAGGACAGCTCTTCCATGTTTTCAGTCAATTTTTGGTAATGTTTTAAAACGATGGGCTGAAAGGCTACCCAGATAACTGAGGAAGCTGTGAAGATGATTGACATAGCTTATAGCCATATAGAAGCTGGTAAGGCAGTATGAACAGTAACTGTCATTTAAAACTTTTCTCTTCCCAGTGGCTGCCTTTTGCTCAAGCCATTGCCTTCTCTTAGAGACTTCATCTAATTTCTGCCTCGTTCTTTCTTTTGCCTAGAAGTGAGTAGTCTCCATCCTGGGATGTATGCACAGGCTCAAGTGTGAGGAATTCAGATGATCTGTTTGCTTGTGAGAAGAAAATGTTAGAGTTTGCACTTCTATTTTTATCCCATCTTTTCAATTTCTCTATTTTTTTTGATGTTATAACATTGGCATGGAGAACATGCATATAATATAAAAGTATAACTCAACTGCATAAATTATTTGGGGGCCTGGAGTTGTGGCTCAGTGGTAGAGTGCTTGCCTAGCCACATGGGAGGTACTGGGTTCAATCTTCAGTGCCATATAAATATATATAAATAAAATAAAGAGTTTGTGTCCATCTACATCTAAAAAAAATTAGCTGGGGCTACTGATCTAGAAATATTATAGGTTTGCATTTTCTTTTCTAAGTCTGGGTTTCCTGAATCCTTGGTCATCAAAGCCCAAATTGCTTGTGAAAAGTGCTGATACTTGTTCCTCCACAGTCCTAATTATGCATCAGTTGTTCTTGAGTTGGGCCCAAGTAATCTTCATTTTAAAGAGGTTCACAATGGTTCTTGAACAAATGTTTGAAAAGAACTCAAAAGTTTTAATTTCCAGCAGCTCACAGAATCTCCATGTAAAACACGAGACCACATGATTTACCTGCAGGTTTTAACTGAGGCAATTTGTCATGGATTCTGACCCTTGGCACAGGTCTTCTAAATGGAAGCGATGGTGGGCCATATGCTCTTGATCCCTGTTCTAGACTCCAGTAGTGCAATGAAATGGCTTGAGATATTTACTCTCTGTCATCATTCTAAGTCTCGTCCCCACCTCTCCTTCCATTGCTCATTGTTTTGTGAGCAAGCTGTGGAATCTCTGCAGTTGTCACTTGTAATTATAAGCAGCAGGATAGTGACCTCAAATGATGCTTCCTTTGGCCTTCTTTTCCTGCCCCAAAGCATAGTACTCCACATCTGGTAGATGGCCTTTAGCATCAAAGCCGCAACACTTACATGTAGTTATTTCTCCAGCAGCACCAGAGACGGGCATACCCACAAATGACCTGAAGATATGGTCTTTTAAATATCACTTCTCTTAAGGTCAGACTGTGGATGAATTCAGGAAAAAATGTCATGCCTTATGCTATAGTTTCTGACCGGTATAATTTGCTCTGTTTCTACCAAGGGGATGAAAACCTTTGCGATTTAGCTGTAGATCCTTTTCTCCTGCCTAGGGAATAAAATATGAGGAAAAACCAGTGATGGAGGGTCAGCTGTGCATGGATAAACACACCTGGGGATATTCGAGTGAGGTTGCATGCTCAGGCAATGATCTCACTTGGGATATTCAAGTTGAAGCTCGCATCCCTCAGACAGTAGGTGCAGACTCTCTAAGGTGT
This sequence comes from Tamias sibiricus, assembly GCA_025594165.1. Taxonomy (NCBI): domain Eukaryota; kingdom Metazoa; phylum Chordata; class Mammalia; order Rodentia; family Sciuridae; genus Tamias; species Tamias sibiricus. Next base: position 157,469,296 of record CM046662.1, on the reverse strand, counting down.
GGGTGGAAGCCTGGAGGATTATAATGGGTTCAGATTCTAGATACTCTATTTCCATATGTTTTCTTGGAAAATGATCTGCCTCAGAGAACGTCCACGATGGAGCTCAGCCATTATCCTTCCCACTTCTCCTTTCAAAATCCTATTTTTTTGCTTTGTAAAGAACAGCATGGCTCTCTTCATGTCGGTTTTCGTCATGTGCTCTTATTCATAATGAATAAACATCAAGGAGGCCAAACATGGAAAACTCAAAATACTACACAGTATTGGTGTCAGAGAAGTTTTTTTTCTTTTTTAGCCATGCCCTAGTATCATGCTTATTTATTTCAGTCAGAAATGCATTTCCAAAATGTCTTGCTTGTTATTGCTTATTAATTACCTAAATGCATTATATATTTATGTTATTTTAATCAATCATGGACTAACAATAATATAATTGATTTTTAAAATACCTGCTCCCTTGAAATTTTAACACTTAGAACTGTCTGAACACAGTGACCTAAACACTGTAGGAACTTAAAATTATCTACACCTGCCTGTTCATTGATGATGGGGTGATTTGTAAAAGTCATTCAAGTATAAAAATATATCACCTTATGGTAAATTGTATGGGAAAATGAAATAAAAATGTGATTTTAAGAAAAAAGGGAACACGGAGAAATCTCTTTTACAAAAGAGCTTATACATGTATTTGAAACATGGGTGATGGTAGGAATCAAATTGATGATTTTTAAACTAATTGTCATTTCAAAATATCAAAATTTAAATATATGACAGAAATTACAGTCTTTGCAACCATTAAAATATGCAATAAAGAATTTTAGATGTAAACTTAAAATGTGTTAAGTAATCAAAAGTCAGAAGTTCTAAACCCTTGTTAACAACTTTTACAGTCGCTGTTGCAGGCATAAGTAATATGCATATTGTCCCTTTCAGTTAGCTCTCTGATTTTAGTCTACTGGAATGTTTAAAATTATTCTCATGAATCTTTAGTTCTATGAGGATGGAGTAACTTGAGCACTTTTATATGGTATAAGGAGCTAGTAAAGATGAATCCATGGAAGATATAGAGGAGATGAAGCATATATTGAAGAGCAAAGGGTAATGGTGGACCAAGGCCCTCCTCCATTCTCCTAATCCATGTACTAGGAGAGGAGGGAGGAGAGGTCAGGAGGGGACACAGGGGAAATGGAAACTAGCAGAAATGCAAAGGGGTGCCCCCTTTTTTTCAGTTGCTGTTGGGAAAAGAATGAGCACAAATGTGGATATAACCAAGTTTGATGATGATGGTGGAGCAGGTGGTGGTGATTATTTGGTTGGGATGATGTAAACTCTCTCAATCTTTTGGCTGAAGGAAGAAGTATTTGTTTTTTTAGCAGGGTGGTGAAGGAGGCAGGAATTGGGTAGCTGGCATGCACCATGTTAAGATTTTGAGGGCTAGGGATGTGGCTCAGCGGCAGAGTGCTCGCCTAGCACGTGCGCGGCCTGGGTTCGATCCTCAGCACCACGTAAAAATGCATTATGTACAACTAAAGCAAAAAAATAAATATTTAACAAAAAGATTTTGAATTGCTTCCTTTAGGATGGGAGAGAACTTTGCAGATATTGGACTCCCACTTTGACAATTAATTTTTATTCAATTTTGCTTGTAGAAAAGAATCCTGCTGATTTGCTATTCTGTTCTCCAAACTGCTGATCTCTAAACATGCTTACAGAAGTTGATTCTCTAAGGATTTAGAGAACTTCACTGTTTTCATGTTCTTCTTTCTGTTACAACAGGAAGAAGAAAATCCAGAGTCTAGTTTGTGTCTGGTGTGTATTCTGTCCTGTGACTCATCCCAAATCCTTCTCTGAAGCTCTCTGATTCCAGGGCCCCTGGGGCTCTGCATTCATCTATTTGAATTCAAGAATTGGTGGAAATGCAGCAGAAGAAGGCTGACAGGCCCATAGTCAGAGCCCAAGCTAACGCCTGGTGTCTCTGAGAGTTGGCTGGTATATTTTTGACTTTTATGAGCTTATTATTATGCTTTAAAAATGAATGCCAGTGTGCATCAATTGCTTTAACACATAATCATGCAACATCCTTGCCCTTTTTTTTTTTTTTTAGGTCTTTGAGTCAGCTGATCATAGACTGAGCCTCTGAAACTGTGAGCCCAAAATAAACTTTTCTTCCTCTAAGGTGTTCCTGACTTAGTCTCATTCTTTTCTGCTTTGTTTTCAGCACTTCGGACAGGGTCTTGCACATAGGTGGTGCTCAATAAATACTTGTTGAGAAAAATAATATGAATAAATGAGTGAAGTTGACCTCTTTGTTATTTTGAGTTATTTCTTTCTTAAAAGCAGTGGAAGTGGCTTGAGTTGGGGGAAGAGCTATGGGACCAGAGATCCCCTCCCCAAACTGGATCATATCTGACAATGTTGTGCCATTACATATATGTGCAGATGATAACTACATAAATTTGTACATGGACTAGGAGGATCGAGTTGATGTTTTCCTAAAAGCAGTAGGGTCCACCCAGTTTCTTCCTTGTAGACAAACTTTGTTTCCTGGTGTGCGTGTCAGAAGGAAGTTAGTGGTAGTTTGGAATGGAGCATGGCTGTCCTGGGACGGCTGCTGGAGGTCTTCTGCTAACGGTCATATTCATGGGCTCTACCCGAGTCACTGCAAAGGCCCTGTTTACATTCTTCTTGGAAACCCTTGATACGGTTGGTTGCAAAACCACTGTGGAATGCAATAAAACATAAAAATGGAGACACTAGTGGGAAATGGACCTGAAGTTCTTAGCGTTTTTTTTTTTTTTCTTCTGTCCTAAAATACAAGCATAGAGAAATTTATTTTTATGGAAATAACTTTTTTTCCTAAACAGCTTTGTTCTACATAGTACTATAAGTCCTACCCTCACCCCCACCCCCAGATCTGAACCTTGTATTAAAGAACATAAATATTTTGAAAAGATTTACTGACTCACCAGTATCACCAGCTGAGATGGAAGATATCCAGTACACGCACTGGGAAAAACCAGTGTGAGTCCACAAGGTCAGAACTGTTGGTACAGATTCTTTGGGGTTGTAGAGAGGAGAGATGTGAAATTCTTTCTGAGAGTAAGAATAGCGTATTCACAGATTACGAGCGCTAGCAAGACTAACATTTTAAATCATATGCTTGTTCCTAGTAGTAAGTGGTCACTCCTTGCACTCATTTAAAAATATTTGGCAGTAATAGACCCGTCTCTACCTACGGCTCACAAATTAGATACGGGGGAGATTTTCATATAGGTTATTTTTGCAGATTCTGGGTGAAGACCTATTTCTAAGAAGAATTATACCTTCCACATATTTTGAGCTCTGGTCAAGGTCCCATTCTGGTAACTCCCAGTTCAGATGGTTCTCATTTTATGCAGTATTGCTCCCTTGAAAATGCAGCTAAACGAGATCATCTTTTAAATGCATTGAAAGCACTGGCTGTAATAAATCAAGAAAGATGATATCTTCTACAAACCAAATCACTACCTCTAATGTAGCTGACTTTTAAATTTGAATTCCCTGAGGTTTGGCTTAAAGCTTGGCTCTGGGCCAAGCTGCCATTAGGAGATTGTGTGGGTGACTCTAATACACTTTGTGTAATTGCCCCCAGGCTTGTAAATGGCCCCAACCAAAGGGCAAGGCACATTTTTATGATTTTGCAGACAGAAAAAAAAAGATACCATATGGAAATTTTGTTACAATATATAGTTTCTATTAGTTATTGCTGCTTATGTGCATATAAGAAAAGAAAGAATATAGGTATGATTAAATTGACGAGAGGAAACTATATTTTTATCCTGTTGGTATTTATCCTGTTGTAGAGAAAACTTAAAGAAGGAATTGTGTGGTCACATGGCCACATGAATCAAGGCACTTGGACTATATGTGCATAATATGCTTGAAGACCACTTTTCTCGTCCATTTTCCACATTTGCTGCCAAATGGAGCAATTTATCAACTAGACATGTTAAGAGCTGGTAGGAGGGATATATTACAGGACCTCTGTGTTTTGATTCCTGCTTTACGGTTTTGAGGCTCATAAAAGAATGCAGAGTCGTCCAAAATTTCAGCTCACTGTAGATGCGGGCTTGCCAGTACTCCTGTTGGGATTTAGAGGCATCTTCTTTTCTCCTGGGACTTGGAAGAAAGATTTCCCACTAGGAGCTAAACTTGGAAATTAGCTTATACAGGCTTAGACTAGTACACAGAGGATTCTTAAAATAGGCAAGATGGCTTTTTAGACCCTTTGACCCAGTGAAGACAACCTTTTATTAGCTATTCTACTACTGTCATTCTGAACAGAGGTGGAGCACACTTGGATGCGTGGATAAAAGGAGAATCATACATAAGGCGAACATGATGTTAACCACCTAAGCACCGTCTAGGATAGCAATTTCAGTCAAGCCAGCCCACAAGCTAACGGCCCAAGTCAGGCCACTCTTCTATTCTGGAGCTCAAAGCCCAATAACATTACATTTCCAGTTAATCTAGTTAATCTCATTCCTTCCATTCTGATTCCAAATTCATTTGGCCACATGCTGAAGACAATTTTTCTTTTGTTACAAGTATGCATATTTCTTGATTTAGTGAGTTCATGTATTTTCATGTGTATCAGTGCATTTATGTATTTATCTTACATATTTTGTTTCTATACATTGGCTCCTAAAAGACAACAGGCCTCAAGTCAAACCTACAAAAACACCCCCAGTTTCTTTTGCTCAGTCAACAAGTACTCACAGGGTACCCACCGCTGGCTAAAGCCATTCTGCAAGGCCTTTTGGGAGAGGACAGAGGACGCCTCACTGGCTTAGGGCCCCTTTCTCCTTGGAAGTGTCTACAAGCTCTTTCCTCTGCTCCCTCCCCTCCTGAGCCTTTCTCAGTGTTTGATGTGGCACTGTTGTTAAGTGACACATTTAACCTTTGCAAAGCTTTGATAATTTTTGCTAGCTTCCTGGGTGGCAAAATGAAGCCACTGAACTCTACTTTGCAAATGAAGTTGATGAAAACCATTCCTTATACATCCCCTTCACTCTGACTGCAGGGGTGTATGTTCTGGGGTAGATGGCTCCTGGGTTTGGGAAAGGCTTTGCAGTATACAGCAGCCTGTTTACCAAGAGGAGGTTATGATATCTTGAGACCATTTTGGAGCCGGATGGAGCCTGAGAGATCATAGCACTTGTGTTTCCAAAAGGAAATGAGGTCCAAAAGAGTTAAGTTGCTTGGATCCCCCAAAATATGGCCTAATTTAATTTCCTTTCTGTGATTTAGGGCTAGTTTCCAACTGTTATTAGCAGTGATTGAAGCAGAAAATGTGCTATAGAACTTGCCAAAGTGGGCTAGTTCTGACAAATGCTACAAATCAATGTGGCAACTACCTTAGAAGGAAGGTAAGAGGCCCTGCTTCTGTTGTTCCTATGATCCTGCATATTTCATAAAACCAGTTGCAAACCAATCATGACCAAGATCTCAAAAGGGTATATGTGGGTTGGCTACTCAGGTGGCTCACAATACCCATTGTTTTTTTTTTTGATCTGAGACTCTTTTGTTCTTGTCTCCCCTTGCATGCGGGTTGAGCCTGATGCCTTTCTTCTAACTGACACACTATGGCAAAACCAGACCATGACAAAGGTGTGAGGGCATGTCCCTTGCAGGAATCCATTACAAAAGGTTGGGACTTCTCTGTGGCTGATAGTCTCTTTGCTGCTTTCTTGACTTGAACATTTGGCTGTCACGATGAAGAAGCCAATGTGACAAGGAATTGAGGGTAGCCTCCAGCCAACAGTAGTTAAGAACTGGGATCCTAAGTTTAACGACCCAGGAAGAAGTGAATCTTGAAAACAATCACGTGGGCTTGCAATTTAACTGCAAGATGTCTACAGTGCCCCCACCCCCACCTCAGTTGCAGCCTGTGATACACTGCAGTTGAGGAGGCAATTAAACCATGCCCAGATCCCTGACTCTCAAAGGCCATGGGGTAATAAGTATGTGTTGATTTAAGCTGACAAATTTGGGTGAAATTAATTATGTAGCAGTAGATAGCTCAAGCAATAGAAAAAGGGGTAAGATAAGTTTGTAAGCATACATTTTAATGTTAATGCACTGGTAGGCACACTAATTGCCTGACCTTAGTTTGGCAATTTCAAAATGAAAGATATTTTGAATGAGAGCACATTCATCACATTCAGATAAGAACATATGCGAGGCCTCTACTCCTTTTTAAGTATACAGGGACAGGAAAGCAGTATTTGTGGCTTATATAAAATTTGAATTGCACCAGACTTTTCTGATTTTGAAGTGTGGAGGGAAGACAAAATGATACTTGCCAGCATAATATTAATACATAAATCATAATGGTAATGATTTATTGAGCACCTGATATGTGCTAGGTAATGAGCTAAAAGATTATGAGCCATATTTCAAGGAATTCTCTTACGCTAGGATACAGGTTGAAGATAATCTGTTTTAAATGAGAAAAAGAGTATTTTGGCAAGTTTACCAGTTCAGAGCATGTGGCAGTGAGGACCCTGGGAGCCTGGTATGTTCATGGTTTTCAAGCTTGAAAAGTTGTCTAACGTATATCCATTCCTCTCCTCCACTTTGTTCAACCAATGGTGGCAGAGTTTTAGAAATTGTTACCTTTGTTTTGCAAAAAAATAAAAATAACAACTCCTCCCCTCCAAACCCCCAAGCTTCCAGACTCTAAAAGCTACTCTTTTTCTCAGGGCATGTTTGCAATGAATCGTATTCTGATTTGCGAATTTGAAATGCTTATCCTACATGTTAGTTTTTTATTATTTGGCTTTTTATGTCACACAGTTTTATGTTCACAATCAAGTAAGGGTTTTGAGGACAGGAATATACTTTGAGGCCTGTCGCTGCACTTTGCAAATAATAAGCATCGAATCTTTTAAAATGAATTTTACTAGCTCAAAAAAAAAAAAAAAAAAAAAAAGTGATATACTGCGAAGATCACTGCTTTCTAGGAAGCTGTCAGCTTTGTGTAAGGGGCCAGAGGGTAGGGGCTCAGGGAAGTAACACAGCTTAGGGCATGTGGAGACTCAGAAGTTGCTGCATGATCAGTCCTAGGAATTCTCAAAGATGCAGCTGTGCTCCTAGACCACTCCTGAGAAAATTCACAAGTAAATTAAGGTGACCAACCATCTCAGTGTGCCTGGGACTGACAGGTTTCCCTTCACAGGGGACTTTCAGTGCTAAAACTAAGACAGTCCCAGGCCAAGCAGGGTGAGTTGGCCATCCTAGCCAGCGTGAGCATTTGATAAGACAGCTGCTATTGTTTCTGTTTTTATGTGGCTTGCTTTTGCTATGGTTTTAAACCCAACTAAACAACTAAACAAACAATTCCAACTATCTTAAAGGTGTACTGAAATCTATTATTTCATAATGCTATATGTTTTCTATCATAAGTATTCCTGGATTTAAACAACCAGTTTCAATTTGGAAGATCCAATGGTATTTTGGAGGTAATTATCACCAATATTTATCTGTGATGTGCAGACAGAGCCCTTGGGTCTGTTCCATGCTGCCCGTCTCCTTTGAAGTTCTGGAGAGATTTACCCACTGAGCAGCCATAGAGGATGCAGTGAGGAATAAAAGAAGGTTATTAGCATGCACTCCAGGTCCAAGAGAGCTGTATCAAAAGCTCACGCACCAGGCTATTTAATTTGTTGGCCTGCTCAGTAGAAAGAGACCTGCTGGGCAGGGTGGGATTGAAAAATCAGATGGAGAGAAATATAAATGAGTATAATTCACACTATTATTTCTTGGCTTTATTCACGTGTGGGTGAAAATTTTTCCTACCCTGAGCTGGCATATATGTCTTGCCATTTTCTCGGAACTAGTACCTTTGCAGCTGAAAGTTGATGGAGAAAATAAATCACACAATTGAGAGGACTAGTTTTTATTTTTTTTTCTTTGCTTTCAAGTTATTTTGAATTTCCATTTGGCACTGCCAGGTGAGTTGGACTGAGTTTCTTTAGTGCATGTTCTTTGCATTCCTCAAGGTTGTTCTTCTAAACCTTCTGCTCGTCCCTAAACCACCCATATCCTCTCTCGCTCCAGATGACCTTGCCTCATACTTCATGGAGATAAAAATATGTCATCACTCCTAATGCTGTGGCTTGTCGTCACCAATCACAGCAATCTGCTTTAAACTTTACTCACACGCGCCTCTCCTGCTCCTTTACGAGGGGACATCTTTCTCCTCCTCCGTGAGCACTCATCCTGTGTGTGCGCCGCTCACCTCCTTGTTCCATTTGGGCAGCCTCTGAGTTGGCACCTGTGATCCCCACTGCCTGGTATCCATGTCCCTGTGTGGTTTCCTCCCTTAGTGTTGGCTGGACCCAGTGACTTGTTTGTGAAGACTAGAATATGGCTAAAGTGACGGGTTGTCACATCCAAGGTGAGGTTATAAAAGACTGTGACTTCTGTCTTGCTCCTCCTCTGTCTCACTGGCTGGCCCTGGTGAAGCACCCGCCCTGTTGGGAGCTGCTTCACGGAGAGGCTTCCCTTGCAAGACACCGAAGGCAGCCTCAGCATAAATATGTGCACAAGCTCAACTGGCTTTATATTTCTAGAATGGTGCTGTCCAATAAAAATATGTAGGGAGCCACAAATATGAACCATATGTCATATAAAATTTTCTAGCAGCTACATAGAAACTGAAAAGAAACTGGTAAAATTAACTTTAATAATATCTTTTATTTAGTCAATACTTCAAAATGATGTTGTTTAAACATTTAATCAATATACAGCATGATTAAAGAAATATTTTAGACATGTTTTTGGACTGAATATTCGAATTCTAGCGTTTGTATTACACATATACGACATCTCCATTCAGATTAGCCACCCGATGGCTACATGTGGCTGATGGCTACCCCGGGGACAGCTCAGCTTCAAAATGAAACTCAGTTTGCTCAAAAAGTGCTTTTTTTTTTTTTCTTCAAATAATTATTTTAATTCCTATTTTAAAAAGAGTCTCTTTGAGTAATTTCCTCATCACTGAAAGTTCATTTCTATGACCTTCATGGGTACAATCCAACCATGAAGGTAGTGTGCAGCCTGGCATAGAGGGAAGAACTCATCCCCCAGCCCCACGTCATCCCAGATGGCTGGTGTCCCTGTGGGGTCCCACGCTGTGGGTCTGTGAGCTTCCCTGCGGATGCAGCTCCTCCACGCTTGCTCTTCACACAGGTCTGCCCCTCCCCTCTCCCTGGCCCTGCTGATTCCTCTGAGACCTGAATAAACATCCACTGGACTCTGCCATGATTCAAATGTCCCCTATAAGACTCACGTAACATGTAATTGCCATCACAATAGTGTGGAAGGTAGGACATTCGAGAAGAGACTAGGTCATGGGCCTTCACTCTCATGAGTGGATTTAGACTGTTATCTTAGGAGTGGATGAGTTATAAAGGAAGGAAGTTGGTCACCTCACTCTCTCTCTCTTCCTCTGTCTCCCTCTGCCTTTCCCCCCTTTCTTCCCTCCCTGTCTGTGATACCTCTGGCCGTGGGCTTATGTAGGAAAAGGTCCCTTGTCTGATGCAGAACTTGGACTTTACAAGCTCCAGAATTTGAATAAATTTCTATTGTTTATAACTTACTCAGTATACGTTATTTTGTTATAGCAGCAGAAAACAGACTAAGACAGACATTTTAGACTGTGCACATGTTCTGCTATAGGGTCTCCTCATCCTACACTTTGCTGACTCTTTTCAGGCATGCTAGGTCCTAATTTCAGTTATTCTCTTCCTTAGGACCAATGAGGAGGAATGTTCTGGGACCTCTCCATGCCTTACAGGAAATGAGGGAGCCTGGGATGGAATGGGGAGGGGATCTCCTGGCCCTTCCTATAATTGCCCCTCTCTCCTCCCTGTCTTGCTGTGGCTGCTGTCTGGAGTGGGGTGCTCTGTGAAGCTGTCTTCCCTTACCAAAGGGTGCCACGTTCTTGCCTTTACACTAGCACACGTACTGGAGATTTCTATCTCTTACCCTCATCCCATCAGCCTGATGTCGACCACACTCTCTTCTTTGGCCTCCCTTTGCAGCAGCCATCAACCCTGTCTGATTTTTCTTTTCTTCTCAGGTTCTTAACTATAGTAAGAGCAAAACCAAGACCCATGCAAAGGGGTGGGCAGCATTGATTCTGCAGTCTCCTTATTCCACCGTTAAGGCAATAAACTTTGCTCTAGTTGTTCGACCTGTTTTCATTTTCCCATCAAAGCCCTTTCAGTGTGGGGAGCAATACCTCTTCCTTCACCGGCTCCAAGCTTTTGCTAGTTCAAAACCACTTTGACATCAGAGCACCACAGAAGTTGTAAGTGACGAAGAAAAATCCTTTCACCACTTCAGTTAGCCTCTTGTTCTAGTCTGGGCCTGACCTTCTGATGAATGTCACCAATCTAGTGGGAGAAGAGAAAAACACCTCATTAAAAATATGTAAAACTATTACTCTCCTGCTCCCCTATTGACCTCAATTCAGCCTCTACCTTTTTCCAGGATTATTAAAATCGCCATCCTGCACACAGCCTGTGGCACAGATGGCCAGTTCTTGGATGATGATGAGTCTTTCCTTCTGCCCTGGATCCCAGGTCTTGTTGGGAGCAGGGTGACCAAGTACATTTTCTAATATCCTTTGCATATAGGTGAGACTAATGAGATGCAAATACAAACCTATTTAAACTATTTAAAAAAACTATTTAAAAAAATGATTACCCAGCTTCTGGCTGCCATTTGGCCTTTCTCTGCTTTTCCATTTTTTTTTTTTCTTTTTTCTGATCACAATGTAGAATGTGATGCTGGGGGGCGGGGGGGGGGGGCCTAGCAGCTGTCATGTGACCGCAAGGCATGTTTAAGGAATGGAGACCTGTGCGAAAAATAAGGTGTCAGAAGTGCAGAAAGAGTGAGCTATCGATGTCGAGTTAAAGCCTGGAGAGCCTGGGTTCATTAGTAGAAACCTTGGACTATCTACTCCTGGATGTCATGCTATATGGGGAAAATGCACTCCTGTCTGGTAGACGCCATGTTTCCATTTATAGCAGTCAAAATCATCTCACAGACATTCTTACTTTCATTTCACTTTCTTAACTGTTTATAACCATGGCAACGTGGACTCCCCTCCTATCACTTCTTTGAAGTTGCTTTGGTTAATTAAAAGAAAAAAAAAATTTATCGATGACCCATTGCCAAATTCAATAATGATTCTGGTCCTTACCCACTTAACGGAGTCTCCCAGGTTCAGCTCTGCTTTGTTCCTGAAGCCCTTTTCCAGATGGTTCCTTAGCAGCAGCTCCTCTTTCTTTCTTTGCTGATTCTCTTCCCTGTCCCACACCTGAGTGGTGCTATTACTGTGGGCTTGTTGTGAGGTGTCTCCCAGAAGCTCATCTGTTAGACAGGCAAGAAAGTTTAGAGGTGAAATGATTGGGTTATGAGAGCCTTAATGTAATCAGTATATGAATTCACTTGAACAGATTAACCGGGTGGTAACTGCAGGCAGGTAAGGTGTGGCTCCAGGAGGTGGGTCCTTGGAGTGTGCCTTTTGTTCTGGGTAAGGATGGCTGTCTCTATTTCTAGCTTGTAACGTCCTGAGCTGCTTTCCTCCTCCATACCCTTCCGCCATGATGTTCTGCCTCACCTCTAGCACAGAGCAATGGAGTTGGCTATCTGTGGACTGAGACCTTTGAAACAGTGAGCCCCAAATAAACGTTTCCTTCTCTAAATATATTTTTTCATCAAGTCTTTTGGTTGCAGCAACAAAATGCTGACTAGAACAGGGCTCTTTGAACCTCTTGTCTCCTTCTTCTGTAATTTTCTGTTAGGTGAGTTCAACCATTTTCATGAAAGCAATTTTCACACTGAAGATGCTTAAAATTTTGTCTTTTGATTACAACTTTCTTTTAGGTTCCAGACCTCACATTCATAGCTGAATGTCTGACATTTCTTCCTGGAGTCATAGGGATCAAACTCAACATGGACAATGGCAGCACAGGGCACAGCTCATTATCTACTCCCCCAGCTACCTCTTGATCCTCTACCCACCCTCCATGCAGTAGTCGGAGCGGTTGGTCTTCTCTCCATGGAGTGAACAAAAAGTTGCCCTCTTGCTCAGAACCCATCATTTTTTATTTATTTCACTTGGAATAAAATCAAAATGCTTAGAGTGTGTGACAAGGCCCTGCATCTCCAGAGTGAGATGCTTCTTCCTCCTAGAACTTGACCTCACCTTCCCCAGCCTCATCTCTTTCATTTTCAGAGTGTCCTGAACAGAGGCCTATTCTGTGAGGACTCTGCACATACCCTTCCTTCTGCACGAACTGCTGTCTCTCCCAAGCATTCGCAGGAGGAGGTACCTCTCTCTCTCTGTGTGCCTCCACATCTCCTTTTGCTTGTCTCTGCATTTCTAATTTGTTTGAGTCTCCTTTAACTCTCACTAGAATTTGTAGTTATTTCATTTCCTTGACTACTTATTTCCTTCTTGTTACCCTAGTAAAATTTAAACTCCAACAGATGGAGGGATTTTGTCTGCTTTCCTACCAATAAATTCCTGGCACCTTGGAAGTGTGAAGTACCAACGTATGTGAATAAGGACGGTGGCCCTGGCTTGGTCTAAGCATGATTCTGCCCTTCATCCTCAATTCCATTTATCACCGAGAGAAATACAATGGAAACCAGAAATCTATAGGTAATACCAAAATATAATTCCTCAAGGACAGTAGTTATTATTTTTATAAAAATTATGCAAATTGAGCATGGTGGCGCACACTCATAACCAAGCCACTTGAGAGGCTGAGGAGGGAGGATTGCAAGTTAGAGGCCAGCCTTGGCAACTTGACCCTGCCTCAAAATAAAAAATAACAAGGGTTGAGGTGTTGCTCAGTCATCAAGCACCCCTGGGTGCAGATCCCTAGCACCCCTTCCCCACAAATACACAAGTTCACTCTAATAAATTTATGTGAAACATACAGTATGTAGAAGAATGTAAAAACTCACTCCCAATCTGATTACTCAGAATACGTAATTATTAGCATTGGTGACTATTGACATCTAGCTGTGCATACAAGAGAAAACATGCATTTAATTACAGAAAATAGTCTTATGTTCTATATGACTTATCACAAATTATTAATTTATCTCAAAATACTTAACAAGAAAAGCGAAGAGATTGCTGAACTTAAGAATAATTCTTCACTTTTTTTTTTTTTTAAAGATACCTCTAAAGTTAAGAAAAAACTTTTTGGAGTGCTGATAACTTTAACAAGTTGATGTCATTATATTTCAAACCCAATCTTTAAATTCTAGGAAGATTGAATGGACTCTCCTTGATCTTTTCACTTCTCTCTCATGTTCTGAGTTTTTTTTTTTTTTTAATATTTATTTATTTACTTTAGTTGTACACAATACAATGCATTTATGTGTACGTGGTGCTGAGGATCGAACCCGGGCCGCGCACGTGCGAGGTGAGCGTTCTGCCGCTGAGCCACAACCCCAGCCCCTCACGTCCTGAGTTTTGATGGTTCTATGGTTATTGTCACATTGCAATGGCACAGTGTTCCCAAGTTGTTTAAAGTTCACTAATGCTTATTCTCAACTGACCCTCATCGTTGTGTCAATCCTCAATATTAAGAGAAAAACTTTTTTTTTTTCATTATCAAAGACAAACATGGATGGCGTAGGCTGTATTAACTTCCTTTTTGGTTCCTGTTGGTGATTTTTTTTCTTTCTTATTTAAACTTTTTCTTTGTTTTGACTTCTTTGGTTATGTACTATAAGATTATATTTGTCAACTCTCCTTAGTTGGAGATTACAGACAGCAAGAATGAGTTTAAGCCAAATAAGGAATTTTATTTTCTTATCGAAGGGGTTTGCTAGTTTCAGGCATGGCTGGATCTAGGAGTGTAAATGTTGTCACCACGTTCATGTCTCTTCATGCCTTGGCTCTGGTGGTGGTGTTCTGTGGTGATTTCTTTACTTGTAGTGCCACCGATATTGACCAACAATACAAGTTTCCCCATTGTCCTCGTAGAAAACTGACAACCTGTATGCACAGCATATTTGATCTGTGAATTAAAACCTTTTCATTGCATTTCTCCTACTTTGAGTATTTTGTACTCCAGTTTGATGCCCCAACCTAGTAAACACAGATGAGTAGTTTGTCAGGCACGCGCCATTTCCTTGGGAGAGAGAGAGCTCTGATTGTTTCAGGAGAAGATGCAGGGTTTTCTAATGCCCTCTCATGACGTGCCGTGGCGGAAGAGCCCATGGGAAGAGCTGGTACCGTGACCTGGGAAGCTGCAGACACGCTTCATTTCTGCCTTGCCTGATATGGGCAGCCTGACTCGGGGGAAGTAGTTCTCATTTTCATCTTTCCAAAAAAAACATGAGAGGTGTTTCCCATGATCTGGGTTACAGACACCTTTCTAATCTGTGTAGGGACTTCGAAGGCACCGGGGGCTCTGCAGCAAAGCAGTCTGTGAGCCTTGGACCATTGGAGATCCTAAATGCAAAGTGAAGAGGCCAGAAGACCATGGAAAGTCGGCCCCATCTGGGCAGGAAGATATTCTAGCCTTTTCCTCTTTGGGTCTCTAGCACACACGGGGCACATGATAGAAAAATGTGTGGTTGTGTATTAATGAGCTGAATAACCAGGTCCTGTGTAGAAAAGTTAGACACTGGAGTGAAAGTTAAAAATAAAAAAAAATAAAAAATAAGTGCTACCTGATTTGCTGCTACTCAATGAATTTGATCCTCACACACTGAAAAGACTCAACAAGTGCTCCTTTGTAGAAACGACTGATTTTCAATTAACTTGTAATAACTACCTTAATAATTCTAGAGCAGTAATTTGAATCTCCTTACAAGTTCTCTAGCGTTTTCCTTTGTTAGTCCATTCTGCGGGAATGAGTCACAAGTATTCATTACTAGGTGGGGATTGATTTTTTTTCCTTTCTTTTTAAAAATACAATGATGAATATGTTGCACTAATATTAAATAACTTTCAGTCATTTTTGGATAATTTGGAGGTTATTAATAATTGGTGGACAGAGAGAAGATTTTGTTCACTGTCCAAGCACAAGGCCAAAGAAAATGAGATTAAGGTGTTGAATTTCTGCTTCCAGTGAAGAGCTGTTTAAAAATGAAACTAGAGAACATGTAATTACCCCAATGGAATGATTATGGGACATTGAAAAACTGGTCATCCTAGGTGATTAACTGGTGATTAAGAAACAATAATGGTGCGGATAACGTGAACCTTGCCCAGTAGTGATCTTGATTTGCATCTGGGTTCTGCAAAGCACGAATAGGTTAACTGAATACCAAAGAGCAGTGAATTGCCAATGATTTGCATCTTTAAATATGTGGTTAAGAATTCAAAGAATTAGAATGTAGCATTTATAACAGTATATGGCCAAAATGCCATCTCAACTTTCTATTCGTGAGTGGAAAAAGGCAGAAAAGGCCATATTCTTCACTTATGCAATGATAACCACTAATTTTCTAACAATTTTCCAATGATTGCTTGCTATAAAGATGTAAAACTAGGCCAAAATCTTTAGCATATATTATTCACACTACAATTTTGGTTTATTTCCTTCTAGACTTTGCTCTGATGAATATTTTTTTGGAGCAGTTGTACTCATACTCTACTTATAATTTACCCTGACTTTTTGAAACCTAGTGTTATAAATGTTACTTTTGTTTGCAACAGCCAAAAAAAAAAAAAAAAAAACGTGAAAACAAAGTAAATGTGCAGCATGCTCAGTAGATACATCATATTCTCAAGGGTATTGTTTGTGAAGGTGATATAATTTATTCAACCATGTCCATATATCTGGTTTAAAAGGTCTCTGTTTTATTGTTGTCACAAAGGAGACAAATGTTGCAATGTGTGTATTTTTAGGCACACGGATCTTTTCCCCAGGAATTTATCTATACTCTTAGAAGAAAAGTGCTACCAGGGAAATTGTGGTTGAAAGTTTATAAACCTCTTTTCAGTGATTCTTGAAGCCAATATTATTTAGGCCCTATTTGTTTTCAAGTGATGAGGATAGCTCAGCTGTAAAGGGGGAAGTTGATAGAAGTAAACTATCATGCTTGCATAACAGCAGAAGAGAAAGTTCATCTTGGCAGCTGGATCGGGGGACTCAAGTGCCATGGCGATTTTCTCGGATTCTTATTCTTTGCAAGGCTCAGCAGTCAAGCACAGTTCATTCCTTATCTGGTGAGCACACTGCTCCCCACTAGGGGAATACAACCTTCACAAACTTCCAAATTTCTTAACAGTAATGAAGGTTTCAGATCCAATTAAAATGTTCCTAGAGAAGGATTTTCATCTTGGCCTGGCTTGGTCAAGGGCCTGCTATGAACACTGGCCAAGTGGGCAAGATCCAGCCACTGTCTTATAATTCTACTTCAAGAGGCTGCAGGGCTGGGTGTGGTGGCACATGCCTGTAATTTCCATGACTCTGGAGGCTGAGACAGGAGGATCCCAAGTTGAAGGCCAGCCTCAGCAATTTAATGAGGCTCTAGGCAACTTGGCAAGCCTCAGTCTCAAAATAAATAATTAACAGGGCTGGGGATGTGACTCAGTGGTTAAATGCCCTTGGGTTCAATCCTGGGTACAAAAAAAAAAAAAAAAAAAAAAAAAAAAAAAAAATTCAAGAGAATGCAGAACTTTGTGACCTAGGTACATCAGCAATATATAAAGGCGCTGGTCATCCTTCACTGGAATTGAGCATTGGAGTTTTACCTCTTAATTTTTTTTTTTTTTTCACTTCTGGTCCAAGAAGGTGGACTGAACACATGTACGTACATAATGCCTTCCATACATCAATTCCATTGCAATGCCACTAGGTAATTATAGTGGAGCAAATCCATAAAACACTCTGAAAATGGGATGATGGGTCATAAGTTGGTTAGTGATATATTTTTGATATTTTATGGAGGATGCAAGATCCACAGAGGGTGTTCTGGTGGAAGCCCCAGAGGAGCGTTTCCTGCTTAGAATTTACATATGAAGAGAAAAAGAGAAGGGGGAGTTGCAGGAGAGGAGAATTACTGAAGGATGTGGGGCCAGGTCCCCTGCACTACCCCTGCCCAGGGCATTTCTACCCTTGTCATGTGGAGTGAGAGTAGCAGCCTCAGCACAGGCCACCCAGGGTAAAACCTGAGATTTGCTCACCAAATAACTGGCAGGATATATTTAGCGGGCACCACTAGGCAGGACTTGACCCCCGGGACTAACACCTTTCTCATTTAGACATGAAAGCTGTTTTAACGATCTAATGCTGAATACTAAGAACCTTAGAATTTAGTGCTTAACCCGATTTGCTTTTTTTCTCAGGTTATCAGTTTTCCTTGAGGTTGGGGAGGGGGTTGGCCAGGCCCCTCATTTGACTGCTTTCTGTTGAAAGCTCTGCTGAGCTGAAATATCCAAGGATCTTAAAGCACATGTTCGGATCTCAGCCAGGGTGTCTACAAGGTCTACGGGCTTGTGGGGTCGGGACACTCTCTCTCTCCACATACCTCTTGTTATTCTCTAACCTAAACCAAGATTCTTTACTTAGCAGCCGGAGTCAAAAGGTAGAGCACATAGGTAAGGCAAGGTTTCTCTTTTCCATTGGTGATAGTGAGTTCATGTGTCATTTTGACTGGGTCATAGGATATTCAGGTTTGGTTAAACACAACTCTGGATGTGTTTGTGAGTGTGTTTCTCATATGAATCAGTAGAATAAAAACAAATTGCTTTCTGTAATGTGGGTGGGCCTCATCCAATTGGTTGAAGGCCTGAATAGAACAAAATGATTTATAAAAGGGAGTTCCTGCTGCCTGATCACATGAGCTGGGACATTGGTCTTTTCTGGCCTCTGGACTCAGACTGAAATGTGGGTTCTTCCTGGTTCTCCAGCCTGCCTGCTTTTGGACCAGAGCTTACACTATTGGTTCTCCTGGTACTTAGGCTTACAGACTTGAACTGTGCTTTAATCTGATTTTTGTGTTGTGACAAAACACCTACGATAAGCAACTTAAAAGGAAGAAAGGTTTATGCTGGTTGATAGTTTCAGATTATTATCACTAGGCCTTGCTGCTTTGGACCTGTATTTTATGGTGGTTGTGTATGGTAAAGGAGGGCTGTTGGAAGATAAGCAGAAAGAAAGAAAGGAGAGGTGGGATCCCAATATCATTACCAAGGGCATGTCCTCAATAACCTAGCCTCCTTCCACTGGGTCCCACCTCATAAAGGTTCTACCCATGCCCATCCCCACCAATAGCACCATGGGCTAGGAACCAAGGACTTAAGACATGGGCTTTTGGGAGTACAGCCCACATCCAAAGTGAAGCATAGTGGAATCTTGCATTGGCACTACTGGGCCTCCTGCTGGCTGGCCAAGGATCCTGGGGCTTTCCAGTATTGATAGACACATCTTATTGATTCTGATTCTCTAGAGAATGCCTTCTAGATAGCATGCATGCACGTGGATAGTGGAGCTCTTTGGGGAGCATTTTTGTGGCTATTGTGCCACCAAGGTAGTGGGCACAGCTGTATTCCAAACAGTGTGTTTCCATTGCTCCTTCTGGGCCATGTGCATAGAGCGAGGGGTTGGTACTGCCAGCAGGGAAACAGAGCTGCACAAAATCTCAAAATTTCCACGCTGTATTCCTAAATATGAACAGGTGACAAAGGATCTGAGACATTTAAGGAAAATTACCAGAATGAGAGAGAAGGGTCCAGGGGACAATATGACTCTTCTGGAGGAAAGAGAACGGAGTGAGCAGAGTAGAACTTGGAAATAATTATAATTAGTGTCCAGATCAATTTCCTACTGCTTCTGTAACAGATTACCAGGAACTTAAAGAATACAAATGTATCATGGTGCAGTTATGGAGATCAGAAGACTGAAATGCTTCGCACTGGGCTCAAAATCGAGGTGTTGGCAGAATGGGCATTGCTTAGTGGAGCTTAGGAGAGAATACCTTTTCTACCTTCCAGAGGCTTTTTATACTCCTTGGCTCGTGGTCCCTTCCTCTGTCTTCAACCCCAGCACTGGCCTGCCAAGTCTTGCCCAGGCTGCCTTCTTTCTAGTTTCAAACCACTAAACGCCCTCTCCACTATTGAAGCCCTCTTGTACTTACATTGAGCCCATACAGATAATTCATGATAATCTCCTTACCTTAAAATAGGATAAATAGCAAACTGAATTTCATCTGCCACCAACAAAATTGTCTTGTAATTTAAAATATTCAGTTTCCAAGGACTAGGACGAGGACATCTGTAGTGGGTGTGGGTGTTAGGGATGCATTATTATTCTATTACATTTCTTAGGGAATTTGTGTTTTTAAAGAACACATTCTATGAAAATAGAACTTAGACTATTTTTCTTTGGTTCAGTAGCATTTATATGTTGGCAGAAGCTCAAATGTATTAGGGGCTCAATGAACATTTGTTTTTTGAGTGGTTGGAGAGGACAGATAGAAGATCAATAACTAGACCCCATAAAGTTTGCATGTCTTGGTGATATGAATAAATATCCATATCACCAAGGTTTGCAGAAGTATCTCTGGGGACACCCTGTGAGGGGCTGTGGAGCAGGATCTTTCTATCATGTGGTAAGCAAATATAAAATAAGGAGGGAAGAATATGAAAGATACCTTGGGGGAATTTGAAGTGTGTGTGTGGCATTAATTGGAAAGTAGCTGGAGCATCTAAAACCATAACTTGCATTATTTATGGTCTAGGTCAGAAATATTCAGGTACCTAAGTTAACTAAAGTTGGTAGGATATAGAAAAGGATTGTCTATCTACTTTGTTATAGGGTGGATGATGACTTGGATAAAGGAACCAACTTTAAGACCCCCAACAAATAGAATGTGGGATTTGAAAGTCTAATGTTTTCAAAGATACTGAATGAAAATGTTTTCTCAATTTGTTGCATGGTTTAGGTAATAAGATAGGTTCTCCATGGAGGGTCTTTTCCTTCTCTGTATTCTTTAACTTAAAAATAATTCTCACTCTTGTTATGAGGCAGATCCTTGTTTAAGATGCTGTGACTTCACAGTGGATGTCTGCTTTATTTCTTTTCAAAATTCCATGAACCTAGAACTAAATTATTTTTACTTAATGTTCTTCATATGCATGTAAACAAGATGTTCCACAGAATCCAAACAACCAGAGCTTTCAATGTTAAATAACTGTGAGAAAATTGAGTCCTAGAGATTCGAGGAAAAACACACTCACGCTCTCCGTTCCCAGAGCTAACTGTAATGATAAGTCATTAAAATGAGATTCTTTCAGGATCTGGGACAGAAAACTGCATTTTAAAACCCACTAAGATATTCTTTCTTTGGTTCAATGGGTAGCACTGACATGTGATGTCTTTTGAATTATCTCACGAATAAGAGCTTCGGTTTTGTGAGCAGGGAGTTTCAGTACATTTCTGTCATGAATAATCTAGCCTGACAGGGTCTATGGCCCTTTAACATTTTGGAGCAAAGTAAATCTTTTAAGTCTGAAGGTAAATAAGTAGCAGCACTGTGTTACCTTTTTTGTTCAAATGTAAACTATTATATTTCAGACTCTGTATTATACATAGAATTTTAAATGTGGGTTCATATTTAGACTGAAGGAATATTATAGGGAATAAAGCTTGAGGCCCTGCTTCACATTGATTATACACCTATCTCTATGTATTTTTGCAATGAAATTTATTTTGGAATCATCTTGGGTTTAAAGAAAAGTTACAAAGATAGTATTGTATTCCTCACTCAGCTTCTCCTCATGGTATCATCTTCCAGCCCCTTAAATTTGTCAAAACTGAGTGACAATCATTGGTACAATATTAGTTGCCAAACTCCAACCTGCACATAGGTTTTGTGGGTTTTGCTCTAATTTCCTTTGCTTCTTCCAGGATCCCATCCAGGGAACCACATTATGCTTGCGTTTTTGAGTCTATTTACCCTCCTCTGGTCTGTGACTGTTTCTTAGCTTTTTCTTGTTTTTCATTATCTTGACAGTTTTGAGAGTATTGGTCAGGAATTTAATACTACTACTTCTCAGTTTGGGTTTGTTTGATGTTTTTCTTGTGATTAGGCTGGGTCACGAGTTTTGGGGTGTTATTCATAACATGGTGGTGTTATTCATAAGACAGGTTACCTGAGGTCCACGCTATTCCCCACTAGTTGTGTTACCCTTGATCACTCGGCCAATGCCACGCTTACCAGGTTTCTGCCTTGGAAACTCCCTCTTTCACATTTCTTTGTGAGTACGCCTCTAAGCCCAGCCCATACTCAAGGGACTGAGGGGGATTAAGCTCCACCTCTTCCTTATTTGGAATTCAAAATCGCATTTTGTAGTGTTGCAATATGAGGATTCACTGTCGGTGGACCTGCGTTTTGTGTGTGTGGAGAAAGCAAATACACAAAGCCTGGTGCGAACTCTTCCTTATTGCCCCTGTGCTGAGTGAGGTCACGTGTCTGATCCCTTGTTGACTGTCTTGGATCTTTTGTCTAAAACATCCAACAATATTGACCTATGCAGGGTGATGGTGGAAGTACGTGAAGAGATTTGCACATCCCTTTGAATGTATTTTCATCTTCAGGTGAAAGGAAGCTGAGTTCTAAGTATGAAATATAATAAATCCGTTGATTTTAAAACTAAACTTAGCATATGACCATCTAGCCATCCATTTATAGGTCTCAGGTTATAATTGTGTCTCCATGTTTGTACAATGGCTTGCTGATAAATAGGTTTCTATCTTGATTCACAACACATTGTTTCTTAGAGCAGATGTTAGGGGTTGAACTGTGTCCCCCAATCTCTACACACTCCAATGTTGGAGCCCCAACTCCCAGGACTTCAGAATGTGAACATATTTGGAAATGGACTTTGCAGGTTAGTGAAGATGAGGTCATGAGTGAGGGCCCTAGTCCTATATGACTAATGTCCTTATAAAAAAGGATGACTTGGTCACAGAGGTGTGTGCATAGAGAGGGTACCTTGTGATGATGAAGGTACAGATGATTGTTAGGCTTCTCCAAGCCTTCAAGGATCCCCAGCGATCCCCAGCCCATCCCTGATGGTGGGGGATAGTCATGCAATAGTCTCTCCCAGCCCTCAGGAAGAACCAACTCTGTCAGCACCTTGATCTGGGACTTCCAGTCTCTGCAACCATGAAAAGATGAATTTCTATTGTTTAAGTCACATAGTTTGTGGTACTTTGTTAAGGCATCACTAGGAAACCAGCATAGCAGATAATCAAAGTTGGACTGACCAGTCTAGTATTTCCTAATTATCATTTTTTAAATTTGTTTTAGTTAGTTATACATGACAGTAGAATGCATTTATGCACTTTGATATATCATACATTGATGGGATATAATTTCTCATTTTTCTGAGTGTACATGTTGCAGAATCATATTGGTCATGTAGTCACATATATACATACAGTAATAATGTCTGTTTCATTCCACTCTCTTTCCTATCCCCACATCCCCTTCCCTCCTCTCCCACCACTTCTCTCTACCTAATCTAAGGTAATGCTATTTTTCATGAGTGCCCCCCACCTTATTGTGAATTAGCATCCACATATTAGAGAAAACATTTGGCTTTTGGTTTTTGGGGATTGGCTTATTCCACTTAGCATGATATTCTCCAACTCCATCCATTTACTGGCATAGGCCATAATTTCACTCTTCTTTAAAGCTGAGTAATATTCCATTGAGTATATAAACCACATTTTCTTTTGAGCGGTCTAGCTTTTGTGGTAAAAGTCAGCTAGATTATAGGGCTTTATCCTGTCATACTCTAGAAGGAATCTGCAATTTTTTAATTCACAATAAGCCCTTCACCAGTAGACTCCTCTACTGATTCATTTGAGATTTTTTTATGGTGTGGGTCATAATAAAATTTATATTATTTCTGACTATAGAAAGGCCTTTGCCTTCCAGAATCTCTTTCAACACCTGACAGTTTTCTATTTTTTTTATTTTTTTAAATTTTTTATTTTGGTACCAGGGATTGAACTCAGGGGCACTCGACCTCTGGGCCACATCCCCAGCCCTTCTTTGTATTTCATTAGAGACAGGGTCTCACTGAGTTGCTAAGTGCCTCGCCAGTGCTGAGGCTGGCTTTGAACTCGCGATCCTCCTGCCTCAGCCTCCCGAGTGCTGGGATTACAGGCGTGCGCCACCGCGCCCAGCGACAGCTTTCTATTTACTGACACTATTGTGATGGCAAACCATTGCTGGCTTTGGTACTCAAATTCCAGCCCATTTCCTAATCATTGACTCATTCAACTTTGCCTTCAGATCTTATGATAAATGAAGCCAGCTACACTGTTTCTCTGACAAAGCAGTCACCTTTGGTGGGTCTATGAATGGCATGCAGTTGTTTCTTTGACAGTTGAGTTGAAGGGGTTTGCACATTGGCCATCTGAAGCAAGCCCTCGTCATTCCCCCAGTTGTGTAGGGCTGCATTAACTGGGGACCCTCTGTAGCCTGGATAGGTGAGGCTGTGGATAACTCCACATAGCTGTACCTGGCTTCATGGGCTATGGCGTGTGCTTCCCCATTCATTTAGGGACTGCAATGTATCTGTTTTCCATGGGGGGAATTATTTAGTTAAGTGATGGACTGGAGAGTTGAGTAAAAAGGTAGTGAGTGATAATATTCATTAACCAAAATGAAAATTTAGTTCCTTGAAATTACCATAAGCTAGGCAAACAGGACTGAATGAGTATGGTTTATGTCTACTTAAGAGTCCAAAGGAAATGAAACACGGCAATGAATGAACAACTCGAAGATGTACATCTCCTTCTCCAGCTCTGCAGCCAACATTCACTAGGGAGGTAGCCTGGGTATTAGAGTAGGCGAATGGAATCTTGGCACTTTTATCTACTTTTCAACAAACTGTTCAAGTAAAATTTTGGTGACTTAAGGTTGCAGAAGGTGAAACAGACTGTGTCTCCTTTAAAGGAAGAAATCCAGGAGTGAGTTGTTTCCTCACTGTGCAGTGGGGACACAGACTGGTCCCAAAGTCAGTTGAGATCACAGAAGAGGAGTGGATTCTGTGCACATCAGTGTTTAATGCAGCAAGGAGTCTAGATGCAGCTTTGGTGTTGTACAGCATGCGCTCTGCAAATCCACTGCCTATATTCTATATTAGACTTTTTAGTTTTAGAGAAAAAATTCTTATTCATCCCCAATATGCTGATTTCATGTCTTCTTGGACTGAGCATGTTTTTAAAGAATGAGCTCTAATTTTTCTACCTGTCAGAAAATTACTGCCAAGCCTAGATCATCTGGAGGGTAGAACTAGCCAACCCCCATCTTCGGAATGACATCAAACCTTAAACCTGGAGGAGGAATGGAGGGAGAAGAAAGTATTTCCAATCACAAAATGAGCTAGGATTTAAAAAACAATAACCATAAATAAATAAATAAACAAATGAAAGAACGGAATAAGCAAGTGATCGCTGGAGACTTAAATACCTCCAGGTAATGTAATCGTCATTTACTGGAGCAGAACCAAATAGCATGCCCCTTGGCTACAGCTGGTCTGAGAGCAGAAGCAATAGAAGGGCAGGCAAGAAGCTTAGAGGAGAGGGTAGAAATAGAACAATATAAATCAAAATAAAATAGAAGAAGCATAGCCTGGTGGAAATGTACAGAATTGGTGACGCTTGGCTGCCAACAGGGACCATAACTTACGCAGGCTATCAGTGACTGTCAGGAGGTGACAAGGGAGCTCTTGCCAGGTCTGGGTGGAAGAAAATGGGAACCATTATTTGGTATAAAAACTCTTGATCCTACAGGTGTTGGCTCATCAGGAAAACAGCATGAAAAACCGAGGCTCCTAATTATGATCTTCAGTTAGCAAGGAAAATTTGAATTATGCTTGCATATTTTACTAAAGAAGGAAAAGAAGTTCATAATCCATGAGGTGTTTCTTGTAAAAGAGTTTGCGTTAAAGAGTCAAACCCAGTGGTCCATGAAAGTGTTACTTAGAGTTATTTATTCCATGAAATATTGGAAATTGATGTGGAAATTGTGTTGTACATCATCACAACCATGAAAAGATTGGAATTAAATTTCACAGAAAAATAAATAATTGCCCTAAAATGAGTGCCATTGCTGTAGAGGCAATTTGTGGGATGTAAATGTTGAAGAATGCAAGAAGTAAAGGTAAAGATGACCTGACATACACTCACACCTTCATACACACTTGCAGCCTCCCATGCACACCCATGCCCATACACTCATGCACCTCGCACCCTACACACACACTCTCACACACACACACCTCCTAAGCTTGTTTATACACACAGAAACACATGCATATATATATATATATATATGTATATATATATATATATATGTTTTTACCTCACTTACCTTCTAATAGAAAAAAGATATTATGAAAAAAAGCGGCTACTCTTCCTATTTCAATGTTTCTGAGTATGAAACCTACCCAGGGGGTGGAAGTGCCAGTAGGAGAAAAGTCTGTTTGTGTAATGAAAATTCTCAGCGAAGTGCAGCTCCGGGAGAGCGTTTATCTGAAGCATGTCACCAAGTGACTCATCTCTCCCGGCTCCGAGTTGGCCGTAAGCACACATTTCTAGGGCTTTCTGTGCTCATATATTATTGACAACTACCATCCTCCATTCCCACGGGGCCCCTGCCCTTTTTGTGAATCATGGCGAGCGAGCACTTTAGCCAGGGGGAGCTGCTGAGGACACGGGTTACTGGGTCATCCCAGCAAGCACAATGGCTGCCCCTGACCTGTCTCCCAACTGGTGGAACCAACAACACTCATTAGGCCAGGGAGGTCTGGGCTTTGCAGTTCAATGCCACCACATCACTGCCCCCTCCAGTCCAGGGAGAGACGGAGACCCAGGAGGAGATGGTTTTGAAGGAGGAGGAAGGTTGTTTGCAACAAGGCTAGATGGAGATCACCTTGGAGACCCCCAGAATGCATTATTTGCCTTCTCACTTTTAAAATACAGGGTTGTAAGGCACATGTCTAGGATGTCCCAAAGGTTGAAGGGACAGGTAAACATTTAGACAGTGAACAGATAAAGAAACAAGAATTATAATTCCTTGAGCTGGAAGGGAGCTCTGTGTTTGCTTGCTGACATTTATTTACTTCTGTGTGCGAGGCTGTCACAGGGAGTCCAGGGTGGGAGAACAAAAGTGACCCTTGTGGCACCAGCTGCCCGCTGGGCTTTGGTGCTGAAGAATGCATGAATGCGGGCTAGTTGATATTCTTAAAACTGCAATGATTCTCTGGGAATTCCTTTGGAAATTTTGAAGTAAGTCCTAGAAATAGGAAAGTGAGATTTTCTCTCTCTCTCTCTCTCTCTTTTTTTTTTTTCTCCAAGGAGTTAAAATGATCCAAATTTAGACCCAGCTTTGAAAGCACATTCTCACTTTGTCTAAAGAATTCAGAGTGAGGGAAATTAAGTGTCATCGGTACTGGAACTTTTAATGTGTGTTAGAGGAAAGGCAAAGCCCTGGCTCATTTTCACTGAGCACAATGACATAACAAGTTGAGAGATTTTAGATCTAAAGGGCCTACACGTTCACTTGTTCCAAAGTTCTGCTGCTGGTGTGGGGGCAGCTGAGTCTCCCTGGTATCTTGGTCAGGGTCCCCTGCTCTGGTGAATCACAGAGTTAGGAGCTGGGGGAGGGGGATTAGGAGGGGGAGGAGGAAGAGGGAGTGTGGAGGGGGAGGAGGGGGAGGAGGGGGAGGAGGAAGGAGAGGAAGAGAATGAGGAGGGGAGGGGAGGGAGGGGGAGGGGGAAGAGGCAGCAGCTAACTGGGTCTCAGAGACCAGAGTGAGCAGCAAGAGCTTTGGAGGAACTGAATAATTGGAGATGCAGAGCAGGTGGGCAACCAGAAATACCACTCAAGGAGTTGTTCTTGTGAATTAAAATGGAGACCAGACTCAAGAGAATCCCTGAGCAGATAAAACCAGTTGGGTTTAGTGACCCAAACCTTATTTGCTTTGCTGACACAAACAAAACCTAACTTGAGATATTTCTTGTAAATGCCTATATTAAAGAAGGGTAGAACTTAAAGCCCAACCAATCGGAAATAGCCAACAAACTTACACTTCTATAACTAGGGACTGTCTAATAGGATAGATCCAGGAAGGCCACTGTGTGCTGAAAGGAATCTAACAGCCCCCACGCTGGCCTTCTGTGGCCTTCTATAAGGCCTCCCCCTGCATCCCTTTAGGTGGGCTTCTGAACCACTTCCCGCTTGGACCCATTCATGAATTATTGTTTCTCAATTAAATTGTTTTCCAATTTTATTATGTTTCAGTTTGTCTTTAACTCTGTTGGGTTGACACCATAACCAGGGAGGCGGGGACAGATTCTTCCAAGGCCATTTTAGGACAAATCTCCCATTCTTACATCAGACTCAGGACTAGGAAAATGTATTTTCCTTTCTGGCTAAGGTGGGTTCTCAGCTTAGCAGACCTGCCCTGGTGACACTGTTACACACTAGGTCACACCAAATTCTCGTGGAATCATTGGGGAAAGTCCCCAAAGGTCACCTTATGCAGCTAGTTTTCTTATTCTCTTTACCAGAGCTCTGGAGTGTGCTTGGAAGGAGAAGGAGGAAGCTGAATTATCATCTTTCTTTTAGCAAAGCTGTTACATTTTAGATTTTCTCTACTAGAATTTCCAATAAGCTTTCCTTTGGGAAAAAGAAGGGAGTTCTGTTGATTAACAAAATCTATGAAAAATCACTCACCTAATCTCTTCTCATTTTACAAATGAGGAGACTGAGAGCTAGATCTGCCAATTGATGGACCTAGGACTTCACAGTTAACGACACAGATTGAGTTACTACTCTAATCATTTTAGCACCAGGGTTCTGGTGGTGGTTTTAAAGGAGAAATAGAATACGAGAAAAAACAATATGTTATCTGTGCTTCAGCTACAACACTATTTCAAACTACAAATGCATGGTAGCAAATGTCCATATTTGTGTGTCACATCAATTTAAAAATGGCATCTCAACATGTGGATTGGATGAGTTTTTTTTTTTTTTTTTTTTTTTTTAATTTTATGATGGTTACATAATAATTCTAAAGAATTAATGCTGGCTTGCATCTTGTATGACGACAGAACCAAACTCCAGTTTCTGGTTTTAAATAATTCATTTGATGACTATAAATCAACCAAGTTGTAAACTTCTTCACAGTTTTGAGACTATCCCTTCAAGAAAAGAAATAATTACACCTGTTGACCTTAAAAATGTATAGGAACACTTACTTTCTTCCCTTTCCTCTCCTGTCTTTTAGTTGGAAATCCAGACCTCCTTTGATCACACTCTGCTCAACTTTAAATTATTGTCCATCATTGCTGGTTAGTAACTGTAGGTGTTTATCTTCAACAGCAAACAAAATGCAATCACTACCTGGGGGTGAATTATAATACCTAACAAAATTAGCAAACCAATCTAAACTACATATAATAGGAAAATTTAAGCTTGGAATTACTGCTGGGTTCCAGTTTCTCTGTTGTCAATTGTCAATATATTTTCTATGAAGCAGCCTCAAGACTTGAACTAGCAGCTATCTTCTTTCTTTCTTTCTTTATATTTTTTTTGGTATTGGGGATTGAACCCAGTCGCACTTAATCATGAGTCACATCTCTGGCCCTTTTTATATTTTTATTTAGAGACAAGGTCTCACTAAGTTACTTGGGGCCTTGCTAAGTTGCTGAGGCTGGCTTTGAACTCTCAATCCTCCTGCATCAGCTTCCTCAGTTGCTGGGATTACAGGCATGCACACCACCGTGCCCGCTATCGGCTATTTTCTAAGATAATCGCAGGTGCTGTGGTTACAAATGTGAGCAAGGTGTGTTCCTTGCCTGCACAAGTGTACCCTAGAGCTATATAAAGAACATTCTGGGATCCAGCAAGAGCAAGTAAAGCAGCCTGGGCAGGTGGGGTGTGGAAAGACTTGTTACAGAAGCAAGTATTTTCAGACCAGCGTTAGAACTGAGGAGGAATAAACTAAAAGAACAAAAGCTGGCCAGTGAGCACCACCTTTGAAGCTCTTAGCTGCGCTGGAAACACAGGCCTTCTGGGACCTCTGTAGAGAGGAAAGCACATTTGCGTGAGATGGGGGCTCTGGCTGGATTGTTAAATTTAGTGCAATGAAGTGAAGGGTTTTAAGTGTGGAGTCACAGAGCAGGGCAGCAGTTTTCAGTAACAGAAGGAAAAGTTAAAATCTGAGTGAAGGCAGAGGCCTATGATTGCCATGCAGTGGTAGCTAAGCCGAGTAGAGAGGTGAAAGAGTGCAGTTGAGAGGGTCAGGGTAGTAAGCACTCAATGCCAGGGTGTGAGATCAATCATCCATTTGAAGACGTGGATGTCATTCTCAGTGTTTTCAGGGGTGGAGGTGGAGAAGACACACTGGCTACTAAATGACTAATCCTCTACAGATATCAGGGAGAGTCAGGAGTTTGACAGAAGAGACGTGATTTGAAGAAACAGAGGCGGTGAGAGGAAGTCTCTTCCTCCTGTAAATCCTGAGTCCCTGCAGGAGGGGTGGGAGATGGAGTCAGCTCCTCTTGAGCAGAGGTTGAGTTCTGTCAAAGTTCAAGGGAAAAGCATCTATGCATTTTCCACCTAAGTGATTTTAAATTTATTAGGCATATAGTTGCTCAGAAATGATGACTAAATATTGCGTAAAGAGCTGTGACTGTTTCATGGAGTAACAGATCCTGATTACTCAACATCTTTTTGCATTTTCTCTAGGCTACGGAGATATTTGCAGCATACCTATACCTGTCAATATCTCTACTCTTATCACTGAAAGTTTATCTCCATTAATTTGCCTTCAAGTGAACTGAAGTTTCCTATTCATGATTTTCTGGATATTTAATGTTTTACCAATATTTTCTGAGCACTACTATGTGTTAGATGCTGAAAGTATAAAAGGGAACAAGTTAAAGAAAGTGTCTCTTTATTCCTAGAGTTTATGTTTGGGTAGATGTGAAGTCTTAGTGGTATTTTTTAAAAAATAATTTATATCTTTCCTTTAAGAACCAGAAAAAAAGAGCAGCTCTTTATAGCAACATTATAGCACATTATCATCAAAGAGGAATGTATGCAAAATGTAAATGTATCAATATATAGGAGTGACCATTATTCCTTAATTGTTATGATCTATTGAGTAATCCAGCCTGTGTTTACTTTTTACTTTCGAATTCTTAGAGTTCTTTGGCCTTTTGCAATCACAGTCTCTGTTCTTTAATATGGCATTCAAAGTCCCTAAAGTTCTTGGGGTTTTTCTACCACATATTCCTTAGCTTTTTGATTAAAAGTAAAGATTTGTCTTTATCCGTATTCCTGTTTTCTCTCTTTGAGTCTCATTTTCCTTACAAGGGTTCATAGTCAATTTAGACAAATATCTGAGTGAGTATTGAATATCTTTATGACACTTGGCAGAGGTGATCAATTTTTTGCTTTTATAAGTGAAAGATAATTTTCCTCATTCCCTGTAGAAATTAAGCTCATTTGCTATTTATTTTAATGACAATTTGC
The DNA here is from genome assembly GCA_025594165.1 of Tamias sibiricus. Classification (NCBI taxonomy): domain Eukaryota; kingdom Metazoa; phylum Chordata; class Mammalia; order Rodentia; family Sciuridae; genus Tamias; species Tamias sibiricus. The sequence goes on along the minus strand of CM046662.1, from coordinate 157,438,699 downwards.
ACTAATTTTCTCCATAGCAAGGAACCATCTGAGTTGCAATGAGGAAAATTCAGTTTACACTCCAAATTGCTTTTATAAAAGTGTCTACATTTTCTCAGAAATTATTTTAAAAAAGCAAAGAATTAGCCGGGCGCGGTGGTGCACGCCTGAATCCCAGCACTTGGGAGGCTGAGGCAGGAGGATCGCGAGTTCAAAGCCAGCCTCAGCAATGGCAAGGCACTTAGCAACTCAGTGAGACCCTGTCTCTAATAAAATACAAAAAAAGGGCTGGGGGTGTGGCCCAGTGGTTGAGTGCCCCTGAGTTCAATCCCCGGTACCAAAAAAAAAGCAAAGAATGAAAAAAGTCCCGTCTTCAAAATAAAATAAAATATGGGCTTATGATCACAGGTATAGTAAAACTCCAGTGATTGTTACAAATTCCATCAAGACTCAGATGGGTAAAAATCATAATTATGCCATATATAGTTTTATCATTTTAAAGCACATGTACAAAGTTTAAGGAATATTTGAGAGTAATGTGTTATTAGCAAATTACTTCCCAAAGTAATCTTAAAAGGCCTTGGATTCTTTTCCCTTGAGGTGGTCATATCTAGTTTGCACCATAGAGCTTTTAAAAGGCACAAGGGGTTTCAAGTTATTTTATTTTACATTTTGATGTAAAAAAGTCCCAGATATGGGACTGTTTGCATATAACTATAGATATAAATATACGCCATATTACGTTAATGTAATAACGTTAATAAATATACGCCATATTACGTTAACAACAGTATGTCCTTGTGGTCATTGTTTAGTTGCATATCAAACAGTTGATTCCCTTTTCTTTTTTGAAAAGTCATTTCTCAAGGTTTGAAGAATGATTGCCGTCCATACCTACCAGAACATATTACCAAACAGTATGTTCTGAGCAATGAGCTATGAGTGAGAATTCCAACTGGGGCTTCCGGGAAAGATTTTGCCTTTTGAGGAAATGGTTATGTGCGAGAGGAGAGCTCTCTGGTTCTATCCCTGTCCTTACTCTTCTTCCCTGAGTGCAATTATGTGATGAAACGATGGTAGTGCTGTGTCAGCCATCTTGGTTGGGACCGCGAGACCATAAGACTAAGGACTGTTAAGCCATCATAGTTGAGATGACAGAAGATGGAAAAAAAGAAAGAACAAAAATCAGGTAGGAACAAATCTATATCTCTGATGACATCGCTTCTCTACCGCACCAAATTTAGAAGACTCTACCTGGTGTTTCATTATATATGAGATAATTAAAAGTTGGCTGTGCCAGGCCCCTGTAGGTGGCTGAATGGTAACTGATATATTGCAGTGTTTTCCTGACTCATGTCCAGCTTCCTGTTTGATCTGTTATCAGCAGCAGATATTTAAACCCGGTTTCTGGACTGAAATCCTGGTGTTTCCTGTCCTTTTTATCTGTGCACATAGTTACAATTTGTGAAATAAATACAATAGGGTGCAGTAATCACATACATTCCCCGTTCTGAAGAATTTCCCTGATCTAATTGAAAGCCCTGCTTCTTTCCTAACCCTCTGCCCTCACTGTGCTCATGGTTTGTGTGACACATTGTGGGTCAAGTTTTCCTTGATGGTCATTTGTCACTGAATGTTCACTTGCCTCGTTATGACTTTGGGCCAGTTGCTGAACATCAAATTATATTCCATAATCCTTATCAAAATTTATATTAGCATCTTTATACACTACACAGTCTTGTTGAGTACAGAGGGGTTTGTGGGACTCAATTTATCATCACTATTCAATTTTTTAAAACTAGCTACAATGTCACAGGGAGCTAATTTTCAAAAATTTTTTGTGCTGTAAACAGTTAGTATTGACTACTAGTAAAAAAGCAGACCAGTTAGTAATTTTGAAAAAAAAAATTACCTCATTGATAGAAATTTGATATGTGGGCATTCATGAGAGAGAGAGAGAGAGAGAGAGAATGGAGACCAGGAAATTTGTGATTGCCTGCCAAGGCCTCCTTTGGAGAGGGTTTGGTGCTTACTTTGGCTCTTTAATAAAGAAGCCTTTAATATAAAACTAAGGTTTATATGAATTTACTGTTGTTTGAACCTCGATTTATTTTTTTCTAATGTATATGTCTGTATAGAAATTATACATTGAATAAAACCCATAATTAGATGCTACATTTCTACTTGGACTGGTCTGTAAAGAAGTGGGTGTACTTAACATCTTTCTTCAATTTGCAATGGCGACAGTCCGTCATTTTTCCCCCAGTTGATTTATCTCTTTCTCAATATCACATATGAAAGATCTGTATTTGGATATCTGCTATGCGGGTAACTGAAATCTCATCGAGGAGTTCTCATGTACCTAAAGAAACCACAGAGATTCTCCAATCAAAGCTCATGGCCCAAAGTGGGGATTATAATGAGTCCCTTAAGAATATGGAATAAGGAAAAGGAGGTAATCTCTCTGAGTACATCACACAACTGATATATCAGTGAGCAAAGTGGAGATTCACTGAGATACTAAATAGAGAAAAATGATCCTAGGCCAGGGGACCTCGATTTTTGGTCAACTTAATGTACCAATATATTTAAAGAAAGAATGTGTGCAACAGACGGATGACTGAATAATTGAAAAGCATAAGAAGAGGGAATCTATAGGAGATCTTTGTTCTCTTTCTCTGAGACTTGTCTGGATATGACAGTGTGAGCCTGGGCCCTGTGCTTCCAGAGCAGGCACACCATTACTCTGATTATTATTATTAGTCTCTAGTATGGATGGGCTGTTTTCTATGTCAAGTGCGACAACTTTCTAATCCTGAAAAAATTTAAATATGTAGGGACTGATATGATCTCTATCTTGTAGATGAGGATGTTAGAGTTGAAGGTGATAAAGTCGTTTGTCTAGAATCTTTCAGCTAGTTAAAAGTCTGCTGGTATTTGAACTTGGTCTTGAAAGTCTGCACATGTAACCACAATTGTGAGAATTTATAAGCATGAATGAAAATCCTCTCTTCAGTTTTGTAAAGAGGAACTGGAAGACCAGAAGTATGTGACTAGCCCAATAGTATATGGCAGAAGTCAGAATTAAGGCAATAACTTGGGCATCCTAAATCTCAGTTTGATGTATTTTCAGCATACGAGGATGCTTCTCCTTCATGGGGACGTCATTAAAGAACAGCTCAGTGAAGACTACATTGTGTTCAGGGTTGAGACAAACACAGAGAACTATACTCTTTGGAAGGAAGTGACTAGCATAGATCACCCTTAAGAAATGAATCTATCCTCCACTTTCTTGAAGGTAGATTATTTACATGAATTGTTTGGAATTCTTCTGTGTAAGAGATTCGTCCATTCTTACCCATTTGTTTATTTATTCAATCACTTACATCAACATGGACTCAAAGGCATTTATTTATACTTTGAGTTATAATTCAATAGATTTTACTTATTTTCTTGCTCAGGTTGTTCCAGCTTTGGCCACTGGGGGTGTGTTCATTTGGAGTCTGCACCATTCAACGTGTCCATCATTGTGTGTGTGTGTGTGCATGTGTGCTTATCACTTCACTTTCTGGTACTATGAGATGCTCTAGGTTTTCCTCCTTCAATCTTCTGAATCGGCCATGTCACCAAGGAGCCTGTTTTCTCTTAATAGTGATTGATATTAGAAACCAAGGTCTAGGTTTGTGCTAAGTGTGCAAATCTTTCTTTAAATAGTAGCCAGTGCTTAGTAGTCAAGTGGTGACTGCCCTTGGAGAAGGGGAACTGAATGGTGACTGGAAAGATCACAAGGGTCTTGAAGAGCATCTAATCTGTTTCCTGATCTCCATCCTGGTTGTCTGGGTTTCTTCATTTTATGACAATCCATCATGCTGTATGCTTAATAATGTATGCTTCTCCCTTCATGGTGTATTTCAATTAAAAAAAATATATATTATTAGAAACTAATGGGAAAAAAATTAAAAAACACCCAAACAACTAATTCACACTTACTGAGTATCAGGTAGGCAGGCTCTGGAGTCTGAATCTTTGGGTTTACTAAAACCAAATCTGCTAGCTCTATAGTAGTACCTTCAAGCAGCTGCTTAGTTTTCTTCATTGGTAACATAGGGGGAGGGTTACCATCTGCCTCAGATGGCTGCTGGGAGCATTAAATGGGTCTGCATAAGCGTGCCCAGATGTACAGGCACATGCACATATGTGTGTGTGTATTTTCCTACTTGCTCACATTTATTTGAAACCCTCAAATCAATACTTGTGCCACTTTCATGGTCACTCAAAGCATTTGAGAGTTGCCGGATGCCCATGTTCCCAGTGAACTCCTACGAGGTCAAGCTCAGCCTCCGTGCTTTAGCACTCACACTGTGAACAAGTGTCCCTGCTTAGTACATTTAATACCATGTTTCCCACTTTGTTGTGATTTTTTTTTTTTTTTGATGGTGATTTCACTACTTAAAAATGCCCCCAAGTGTGGTACTAGTTTCATCGGATGTTCCTAACTGCAGGAAGTCCAAGACATGCCTTACAGAGAAGATAAGTATGTTCCATAAGCATGGCTCATACTTGAGTTACAGGGACTCAGCATTATAAACCAAAGACAACACATATAAAACAAAGTTGTTGATTGATTGGTTGATGGAAATGTTAGGACCAGATGCCCTTGGGAACCTAACCCTGTATTTCTTCTGGAAGCAACAGTTCAGCATTCACTAACCCTTTTTACTATTTACGTCAACTTTATAGACCATGATTATGATAATGAAATCAACTGTAAACATGTGTGTATGTGCACTCACATATACAAATATCTATGTGTATCTATATAGATATATATGGATATGCATGGATATGAGAACAGTACCTTATCAGTATAATGAAGCCCTTGATAAATTTGTTAGCTATTATTATGTAGGTATCTGGTTAGATTTGCTCTCCAATACTTCATCCCTGGGAAAGTTGATGATTATTTTTTAGCTCCAAATAGCATTGCTTCTCCACCTCCCTACCTCTGGTACAGAAACAAGCAGTGATAGAAAAGTTCAATATCCAGTCTTATTGAACTTACATAAGTATAGGCAGTATAGGTTCAAACCCCTCAATTCACCACTATATACAGGGCATCTAGTATTTAGTACCTACTACTTTGTCCATACTTGATATTTTTATCCAGATTATCTAGACATATTAAGGAAAAAATGTAAATATAAAAGGGAAGAACAGTAATATAAGAGATCCAAGAGGCAGAGTGGAGGGGGGGTGGGTAAAGGGGAGGCAATGCAAAGTGAATTCTTAAAAAATAATGCTATGTGCATATATAAATACACCCCAGGGAATTTCACCTTTATGCATAAGTAAAAAGAACCAATCAAATATAAATAAATGAGTAAAATGAATTCTAGTAGAGTAAAAGAAGGTGAATGGGAGGGGATAGGGAGGATGGGAGGGGAAAAAGGGGAGGGAAAATGAGGGCCACGTGAACTGAAATCGAATTTCATGCATGTATGAACTTCTCAGGATGAACCCAACTACTAAATATAACTATAAAACTCTAATAAAATAAATAAATAAGGAAAATGAAAAAAAAAACATACTAAAAAAAAAGAAAAAGTGGGTTATAATAAAGGAAGATCAGAGTTTGAAGTTAAGCTACTATATGAGACTAAAATGGAAAAGTATGCAAATGAGCCATGGGTGAGGTTTGTATAATGATTTGCCTTTGTCCTGAAATTCAGTGTTCTGTGAATAGGTGTCTTGAGCTCCACATAAATGGCGACAATCCTGCCTGATATAGGAAATGAACACATGTTCCAGCTTTCAAGTCAATTAGGGCGATATTCCTATTTTTTTTCTTTGGTTAAGGAAGCAAATCTGTTCTGATGAGATGCCAATTAAACACACACAATCTGATTGTTCCAGTTATCCTGTGCCAAAAACGCAAAAAGGACTTTCCAGGGCTCATTATGGAATATTGAACATATTTGCTGTCTGTAGGCCTGAAGAACAAGCCACTATTAAAAGCTTTCTAGGCAATTTGAATTAGGTGGCTGTGCTTTGAAAACCACTTTATAGCTAAGTGTAGAAGACCAAAGAACTCAGAGAACAGACATGCTTAGAGCATTTTTAATAAGGCTGCAATCAAGCATCTGAGCGGTACTCAGGGCAGTACAGACACAAATAACATGAGGATGGATTTTAATGGAAGGGGGAGCAGGGCAGGGATGGTGTCCTGTGCAATTATAATACAGGACAAAGACAGGTCTATTTTACCCCAATAAGAGAAGCACAAATTTGGGGAAATCTATTGGGGAAGATCATTTGTTGAAGTAAGGTGAGGCCCAGAATGATCAGTGAATATCAAATCACACATAAGCCTTTGCTAGAATTGGGCCCAAATAACTGAGTTCAAAGTCTTCTGGGCAGTCAAACTGGGCTGTCCAACAGTACCATCTCAATGTCTGATTTTTAGGCAAATGATACAGAAGAAAGATCAGGAAGCCTACTCCAGAAACATACAGGGTTAAGAGGTAGGGGTAAAAATCTGCTTAAATTAACCCAGACTTCCTCATATATAAACTTATTCAATTATTTCTAAAGCCCTCTTTCATCTCTAAAATACATTAATTGGGTGAAAGAAATATACTATTCTATTTTCTTTCTTTCTTTCTTTTGGTATCAGGGATTGAACCCAGGGGTGCTTAACCACTGAGCCACATCTCCAGCCCTTTTTATTTTAGCAACAGGGGCTCGCTAAGTTGCTTAGGACCTCACTAAGTTGCTGAGGCTGGCTTTGAACTTGCAATCCTCCCGCCTCAGCCTCCTGAGCAGCTAGGATTACAGGCGAGTGCCAGGGAAATATTCTATTGTTACTGCGTAGTAGGAATCATTTTCTCACAAAATTGTAAAAGTTCTACCAGCACCCACACCATATACTGCTCTTGTTCTTTCCTTTTGAGGGGCTGAAATGCTTCTTTTCACAGGGAAAACTATGAGATAGAGCTAAGAAAACACCAAAGTGGCCAGGGCAGGTGTGGAGGCTGTGAGGTGCATTGCTCAGCGCTCTTTCCAGGTAAAGTTGCTTCAAGCTGGGAGGCAAATGGCCTCCAGGGAATCCTTCTTTTAATTCTGTGGGGCACTCATATTGAGGCTATGTTCTCCCAGATTTCCCTCAGCCAGCAACTGAGCATGGTCAGGGTGCAAGCACCTGGACATTCCTGCAGAAGGTGGGTGTCTTCTTCTACTGTGTAACCTTTGTTCCTGGGCTAGTCATCTTTCTAGAAAAATTTCTAGAGCTCTCTATAGGCTGAAGTTCTTCCCACCACATCTTGCATTTTTCTCTTTTCTGATACAGAGGTCAGAATGTCATCTCAGTTCAAGGACTATCCCCAGTATAGTCCTACTCTTTCTTTTCCCTTCTCCTTTATCCTTCACAGACATCCCCCTCATCTCTTGAATATTTAACTCCATCTTTGTGTCTGCTTCTTTGAATCATGAATTGATGCACATGAAAGAAAGGATTTGCTACTCAATACAACTCAGGGAGGAAGGGGATGATCTCTATATTTCTGACTCTGGTCACCAGGAGCTTTCTTTGACTGAGTACCTGATGCAGTCAAATACAATAGACATAGACTGGCCCCTTCTTCTTGGGCAGAGCTCAGGAGGGACATATGACCCATCCTGACACAGACTAGAGATGGAAGATCTGGACTCCATCTTGAAGCATTTGTTGATTTGGGGTGAGAAGGATTAGACAGATTCTCACAAACAACCTCCAATGAACTCCAAGTTTGTCGACTGAAAGGGAAGTCAGAAACTGGCTTAGCAGAGAAAGGCAGAGGTGGTGTATCCAATTCCATATTATTTCCTTCACACTTTCCATTTCAGATTCAGAATGTGCTTCCAGATTCTTCCTTTCTTTCAGGGTGCCATGAATTTTCCTTTGTCCAGTAATTCCTAAATGGAAATGCTGGAAGATGTGTCAGGAAGGAATATCTAATTGGGAATTAAAAGTGTCAAGTCCGACTTTCAAACCTAGTGCAGACTTGCTGTGTCTCTACCCTGAAGGCTTCAGACCTTGTGGACCCTAAATGTCCTGCACAGACATATGGACTGATCTAGAACACAATGGGAAGCTCTGCCATTCTCTGCCATATAATGTCCAAATAAAACACTGGCACACAAAATATAATCCCATGAAGACATATTTGAAAATTGGGTTGTCCTTCTCAATCCGGTCAGTCATCTTCGCAACTCCAATTCTTTCTAAATAAAAGTTTTCCTAAGTATTCCATTGGAAAACCCTATCTACCTGGAAGACTTAATAAAGCACCTTCAGTAGACACAGAAGTACATTATTCTCTGCTTAATTCAGAGTTTGGTTATCAGGCCTGTTCACCTAAAAACAAAGGCACTTTACAAGTCAGAATTTATAAAGAAGATAGATAAATTATAAAAGAGGAATCTTGTAATAAATGTCATAATTGTTCCAGGAGTATGACAAACACATGTTTATTTACCCAAAACATTAGCTACTAAATAGAATTTTATATGAAAAATTTTTAATAAAAATTATTAAAGAAAAATAAATCTCCAGTATCTCATATTAATTTATTCCCTGAACTCTAAACAATCAACTTTATTAAAAGGAAAATGGGCCTTGTGAAAAACAAGCACAGGGAAGACATACTGGGGAGTTGCAGAGTAAATATAGCAGGCTCATTGTTCAAGTTAAATAAGTATAATTATCTGACAACTGTTGGTAGTTTCCATAAAATACCTCTCCTTTCTGTATTCAGTGCTACTAATATTGCTTTTAATCTCTTTGTGCACCATCAGCAGCTGGTGAAAAAAAAAAAAAAAAAAGAAGGGAAAGAAAAATGAAAAGAAAATAGAATCACTTAGGTTTGGCCTTCATATCGTTCTGTCCCCAAATTGTGCTGAGAGTCGACAGATGGATGACCAGCTGCAGCCACACAGGACCAGGGTCTCGGGGGACCATCACACTGCTGGCTCCAAAGCTGCTGAGTCTCCGCTGAACACCCAGCATGGTTTTCTCCAGCCGGCGTCACAGAGTCACCGGGACCGAATGTTGTGTCTCAAACCAGGAACGTCAATGGGGGCTTTGGTTTTCTCTGCAGGCAGCCGGGAGTCATTTCACTGTCCTTCACGTCTCCATGTGTGGCTTTAGCAGTCACTCTGAGAAGTGGTAACCACAGCCACAGCAGAGGGGAAGGGATGGGCCATGGCTGCCTTCTGACCCTGAAGGGATGTGTGTGAGGGCAAGAACTTGGTCGAAGGAAACATTCTTCCAGAAGCAGTATGCCTTTAAGAAAAGAAGAGCACCGGCTTCAGGAGTGGGTCCCAACAGGCACTCTTTTCTCCACAATGCAAGACAACTTACTCATTTCATCCTACTAATTAATTGAACACAGAACTATCTTAATTACTTATCCACCGGTTCTCAAAGTGTGGGCTCTAGACCAGCAGCATCTGACCTCCTGAGAGCTTGTCATTAGTGCAGGTTCTCCAATGCGTCCAGGCCCTACTCAGTGGGAGGTCGTGGAGGTGGGGACCATAAGTGTGTATTCAGCAACCCCTCCAGGTGACTCCGATTCATGCTCAAGTGGGCAAACTCCTATTTTATGCCTTGTGCTCGTGTTTTTATAACAATATTGATATTTTCAAATTCATACTGTCAGACTTCATATTTTCAATTTTAGACTCACAAAGCATTTCATCCTACACCTGGGAAAACATACCTAAGATGGATTAGGTGACAAGCCAAGAAAGAGAATACAAGTCTTCCAGTCCAGGACGTTTCCCATTCCACTTCAATGAAATGCAGAAATCAGGTTCCTTGTACTTGGACATTACAGGAAAGAACAATGTCAAGGTTACCTGAGGCAGGTCACCTGGCTGATGAAAGAGGTGCCTGCTCTACCTTGCTTGATAAATGCATTGTCAACAGCAACCCCAAAGTCTTAGTAATCTCTATTGTCTGAAATCCAAGGAGGATCAGAGGCCAAAAGCAGAGACCAAAGCTCATGACATAACAACTCTAGTGGGCCTTCTGATTGTCCTGCAAAATGTTGGAAGAAAGAGAGTATATATGTATGTAGTTGCACGGCTAGAATGTAAAACAAAATAGAGTTGAGAATAGCCTGATTTGTTTACCTGAGAAGTGGACCATTTTGAAGCTCAGAGAGGAAAACGCAGATAAAAGCTCTGAAAGCTAAAGGTGAGGCAGCAGTATTATTATCATGTGCCTGTACACATTTGGGAAGGTGTTACTTGAAAACTAACTAAATTTTACTAGAGTAACTTATATTGTTGGTGCCCTTCAGAATTCACTTAGGTTTTTAGCATTGGTATTTAGAGCCCAGCATTTCTAAACTGTCCTGGAAAATGAAAGTAATATCTATACACATTCATACTCCTTAATTTGGGCTAGAGAGGGTCTCTCAAGAAGTCCCCTTAGTTTGCTTGTGGCTGTAATTGCACAGTTTTAGGATAAACGAGGAAGTCTAAAGAGAGGAGGGGAAATTAAGATCTAGAGGCCCTGATTCTGTTCACTGTCATGTTTGCAGCCATCCAAGAACTCAGACTGGAAACTTCCTTTTTCTCCCAGTTCTAGCTAGTACTGCTTAGTTTACCCTATCTACTAGATTTTTGCAAACACTTCTTGGGGGCCTTTGAATAATGTTGTTTCCATTTACAAACCTAAATAAACCCCATTTCAACCTGGTACCTTACTCCAATAAGCAGGCATTTATTTATAAATTATAGATACACATATATAGACACAATAATTGTACATATTTGTGGATTACAGTGTGATGTTTTGCTACATGTATACAGTATGTAACAATCAAATTGATATTAAGCATATAGAGCTACATGTACTTATTATTTTTTGTGATATGAACATTTAAAATCTATTCTGTTTTGGAATACTCGATACATTATTGTTAACCGCTGTCACCTTACTATGCAATGGAATGACAGAGTGTGTTCCTCCTCTCCAGCTGTAACTTGGCACTTGTTGACCACTTCTCTCTATCCTCCCTTCCCCTCACCTACCCCAGCCTCTGGTCAGCAAAATCATGTGTTTCTGTGTCTGGCTTATGTCACTTAACATAGTGTCCTCTAGGTTCGTCCATGGTGCTGCAATGACTGGATTTCAGCATTTATGGGTGAACAGTGTTTCATTGTGAATGCACACTATGTTGTCTTTATCTCTACATCCTTCGATAGACACTAACTACTAATTTTTACTAACACCCTAGAGTCTATCTCTTGGATATTGTGAATAGTATCACAATGAACATGGAACTGCAGACATATCTTCAGCATGTGATTCATTTCCTTTGGGTGTACACTTACTAGTGGAATTGCTGGATCATGTGGTAGTTCTATTTTCAAAATTTTTGGAGGAACCTCCTAAGTTTCATATATATACATGTACTCTTAAAATAATTTAGTTAACTGCCTTAATAAATAAAATCTCCTGGCCTGGGGTTGTGGCTCAGTAGTAGAGTGCTCACCTAGCACGTGCAAGGCCCTGGGTTTGATCCTCAGCGCAACATGAAAATAAATAAAATAAAGGTATTGTGTCCAACTGCAACTAAAAAATAAATAAATAAAAGTTTTCTCATGTTAAAATAACTATTACAAATATAAAAGAAGCTTACTAAAGTACTAAATAACCATTATAAATATTAAAAGTATAATGATGTGGCTTGAATCTTCAATGTCACCCACAGGCCCATGACTAAAGTCCTGGTCACCAGGCTGTGGGGCCACTGTGAGGTGGCAGGCCCTTTAGAAGGTGAAGACTGGTGGGAGGAAGTTCCCTCCTCAGGGTGTGTCCTTGAAGGTGACTTGGGGATGCTGGCTCCTCCTCTTTCTATCTTTGCTTCCTGTGACCAGGCCTCCCCTCTCCCCGCCATGATACACTGTGCCACCACAGGTCCAGAGCCACAGGGCCAGCTAACTGTGGAATGATCCTCCGAAACTCAGAGCCAATATAAGCCTTTCTTTCCTTAAGTCTCAGGTCTTTGGATGGTGACAGAAAGCTGACTAGCACAGAAACTTAATAAGGGGAACCTTCGTAATCTTGGATGTAGCATAATTTTTACTTAACACCCTAAGTTTAATGAGTCAATTATAAATTTCATATTGACATTATAAGGCTGTTACTTCAACAGGCTAAATCATTGCAGGTATTTGAAATGTTTGATCTGAAAAGTTTGGCATGAAAAACACCATATATATGCTAATTAGCATATACATATATGCTACTTCTACTTTAACGTAAATAATATGCTAGGGTTTTGATGTCCCTAAAATTTTCTTTGATTAATTATATGTTTTCCCAAGTTTAAAAGATACTTCCCTATTTATGGGAGGTAGCAGCCTTCTGTTAATTCAGTTGCTTAGGGCCGGGACCATGGTGGATTTCATGGAACCCTGTGTTGAAATTGTGTCAGGGACTTTAGAGCTTACAAAAGGTAGGTCTCCTTGGTCCTGCAGCTTGTATTTCTGGCTTCAAGTTGTACATATTCCCTATTCTCTTTATTCACAGAAATCTGCACACTCCATCAAAGGTGGTGATTGCTTGGTGAAACTTTATATACTTTTTACATATAAGATGTGTATATATAAAGGTGCCAGAAATATACATTGTATAAAAGACAGACTTTTAAACCAACGGTGCTGGAAAAACTGATTATCCATATATAGAAGAATGAGATTAGACCCTTATCTTTCACTCTGCACAAAAACCAACTCAAAATGTATTAAAACCTAGGAACTAGAAAAGAAAATATTCCACTCCTAGAAGAAAATGTAGGGTCAACACTCCGACATACAGGCCCAGGCAATGACTTTCTCGACAGGACTTCTAAAGCTTAGGAAATAATGCCAAGAGTTAATAAATAGGATGTCACCAAATTAAAAAGCTCCTGCACAGCAAAGGAAACAATTAAGAATATGGAGAGAGAACCTACAGAATGGAAGAATGTCTTTGCTAGCTACTTTTCTGACAGAGAATTGATATTTAGAATACATAAAGAACTCAAAAAACTTAACACCAAAAATGAAAAAAACAAATGACCCTATTAGTAAATGAGCAAATGAATTAAGCACTTTTCAAAAGAAGAAAAAGAGGCCAACAAATATATGAAAATGTGTTCAACATCATTAATAATTAGAGATATGCAAATCAAAACTACACTAAATTTTCATCTCACTCCAGTCAGAATGGCAATCATTAAGAATACAAACAGTAATAAATGCTGGAGAGAATGTGGGGGTGGAGGGAAAGGAACACTTTTACTTTTGGTGTGATTGTAAATTAGTACAAACACTATGGAAATCAGTATGGCGATTCTTCAAAAGACTAGGCATGGAACCATCATTATGATCCAGCTATACCACTCCTTGGAATTTATTGTAAAGAATTGGTTATCATACCATAGTGATAGATGCATATCCATGTTTACAGCAGAACAATTCACAATAGCCAGTCTATGGAACCAGCCTAGGTGTCCGTCAATGGATGAATTGATAAAGAAAATGTGGTATACATACATAATGGAGTTTAACTCAGTCATAAAGAGGAATCAAATTATATCATTTGCAGAAAAATGGATGGAATTTGAGACCATTGTATCAAGTGAAATAAACCAAATTCAGGAGGTCAATGGTCATATGTTTTCTCTCATATGTGGAATCTAAAGAAGAAAAAGGAAAAAAAAAAAGTGGTGGTGTGTGTGTGTGGGGAAGATTGATAGAATCTTATGACATTTAATATTATATTTTCTATTAAGTGGCATAGGTATTTTTCTTCATGTGATTCTGCTTTCTTTCGTGGTCATAGAGCTTTGATAAATACTAAAATTGATATCCAGTTGAATTTTGAATACCTCGCTCAAATTTTTTTCTGATTTGCTGCCACAATTGATGGGGCCATTCTAGCAACACATACATGCAAGCAAGCATTCATTCACAATTGCAAAATCTCAGGTTCACATGTCTACTAACCATTGTCACCTCAAAATGCTCAACTTTGGGGTAGAAAGAGAGGGATTGCAATTCTTTTATTACCTTGAGAATTATCTGTGTTGAAGATGAAAGTAAATATAAGAACTGAATATAAGAAGAAGGAAACTAAAAAATTCACAATGGATTTTATTGGTATAGGATAGCACTGTAGTATTTCTCAATGGGTGCCCAGTTGGTTTAAAATACCTATTCCTTGGCCCTTGCTACAGGTCAAGCGTGGTTTCAGGTGATTTGATATATCTGAGTGAACCTAATGAGCAAAGATGGATGACAAACCATAATCATAACACCTTATTGGTTTGTATAATATCCAAGAAGAGACTAAATGCTACTGGAAAATGGAACAATAGAGTAGGGCATCATGGGAGGAAGAAGGGCAAAGGCCACGATGTAAGTAGGGTGGTCTGGGAAAGCCTCATTGAAATGGGATGATTGGAGCAAAGGTTTGAAGGGGGTGAGGGAATGAGCTCTAGAGGAGAGCCATCCAGGCAGAGAAAGGACCTGAGCCAAGGTGTAACTGAGGACAATATTATACTGGGTCTGGGGAGAGGGGGACAGCTCTAATGGGAGCCAATTCAAGTAGGGCTTAATGTCCCTTCAGGGACTTACTTTTCCTCAGACAGAACAAGGGAGCCATTGTAAGGTACTGGGCAGAGAAGTGACATGATCTAAAGCATGCGTTCAAAGCCATGTGCTTTGAATAGAACTTTGGGGGACTATATAGGATCCAGCAAGATTCAGTAATTCTGGGTTGAGCCACAATGGTAGCACCAGAGGTGAAGAGCAGTGGTTAGGTCTGAGGTAGCTTTTGAAGGTAGAGTCAAAAGCATTTTTTTTTGCATGGGACATGTGATACGAAAATATCACTATAAAATGAACTTACAGTTCAGTAGGCATTTTCATACTCAATCTATAGAAATAATTTCCAGAATTAATATAGAGATTTCAGTTTTTAATGAAAGGACCTAATTGCAGTGTATGCAATTTTACATTTTGCTCATTTACATATTGTTATTTCACTCATGATTGTGAATGGCACAGTTTTATTATGTGCAACCAAGAGTTGGATCTGATTTGCTGGTAAATGGATGGGACTGAGACTATCCTTCTAAGTGAAATAAGTCAGTCTCCCAAAACCAAAGGCTGAGTGTTCTTTCTGTTATGTAGATGCTGACTCATAATAAGGAAGAAGGGAAAGAAAAATAGAAGTTCATTGGATTAGACAAGGGGGAATGAAGGGAAAGGATGGGGGATGAGAATAGGAAAGACAGTAGAATGAGTCATACATAACTTTCCTATGTTCATGTATGAATATATGACCAGTGAAACTCCATATCATGTACTACTGCAATAATGGGAAGTCATACTCCATGTAAGTATAATATGTCAAATACATTCTACTATCATCTATAACTAAAAAGAACAAATAAAAATAAAAATCCACAAATTTCCAATAAGATTTATTAAAAAAAAAGTTAGGTCTAAAGACCTCAATAAAACAGTCATATTCCATGATGAGAGTGTCATTTGAATTGAACTGGAGCCCATTTTTTGGAAGCAGCTCAGATCTTCATTTTCATGACTCAAACAGAGGCAAGATAGTTTTCATCCTTAGATATTATCTAGGTATAACACTAAGAATATTGACCTAGAAGTAATTTTTAATTATGTCAATTTTTTTCTGGTAAGAAAGATATCTGCTAATTAGTAAAGAGATGCAATTGTTTTAGAAATACATATAGACAGTCCCTGGCTTACTATAGTTTGACTTTGGACTGTTTGAATTCATAATGGTGCAAAAGTGATAGGCATTCCGTAGGAACCCTACCTTGAATTTGAATTTTGATCTTTTCCCAGCCTAGTGGCATTCTGGATGATGCTAGTCAGTGCAGTCAGCCACAGCTCCCAGTCAGCCCGATGGCTAGGACAAACAACCAGGTTCTACTGTGCAGCCAGGCCATGATATGTGGTGGGCCAGGGGTACTCAATGCATTTTCAACTTACGATG
Organism: Tamias sibiricus; assembly: GCA_025594165.1. NCBI lineage: Eukaryota > Metazoa > Chordata > Mammalia > Rodentia > Sciuridae > Tamias > Tamias sibiricus. The sequence continues at coordinate 157,422,651 of CM046662.1, read as the reverse complement.
GGTGTATCCGGATGTAACCGATCATAAGTCGAGGACTATTTGCAATGTGGAACGGGAGCATGGCCTGCTATTTTGCCCAAGTTTCTCCATTCAGTGCTGTCAGGGGAAGGCAGCCAGGCTGAAATGTTCCTACCTGCAGTCGTTTCAGAAAATCCCCTGAGGCTTAATCACAGGGACAGTGCTAGGATTTCTCCAGCGGTCTCTCAGACTGTGATTAATTTAAGCTTTAGCCATGATTTGTTGGATCAGGTGGATAGATTTCTGAGTGCCGGACAGAAGTATGGCAACTCAGCCCCTTCTGGGCAAATGATGCCAAGAGAGCCTTGGGAAGCTTCAATTCCCTGGGACAGGGAGCCGCTCAGCAAGGCCTGATGTGATTCCGGTGGCCTCTCCTTAGGCTTGCAGCCTCTCCACTCCTGACCCGGAGGGTTTGATGCCCTTCAAAATAGAGAGTATATTGATCGATTTCTAGGCAACAAATGCTGAAGCCCTGCCTGCTAATGTGACTTCAGAAGGTTAAATATGGATTTTGAAAGAATTACCAGCTGCCCACAAATGTTTTATAGATGGCTGAATTGCAGACAGAGGAGAAAGAAACTCGGGGGCGGGTTTTTGTGTGCATCTATGCATCTCTTAGGCATAAGTCATGTCCTTTTATTTTATCTGGCGCTACAATATCCTGGGTCTTCATTAGACAATGTCAGCCCCAGAAGAGTAGTGAAAATGGGATGGAAACAGAAATTGTAAAGGAAAGGAAAGCCGTTCTCGCTATTTTTCTCTATTATGCATGCATTAATCAGCAAGCCTGTCATTCTCTGTGAGTGCCCAAAAAGAAGAAGGTGGAGAGAGGAGAAGAGAGGGGAGAGGAGGGGAGGGGAGGGGAGAAGGGAGAGGACTTCCTGTAGTGGGATGCAGAATTTAAATTTCTTGATGCAAAGACACCAAGAATTTGGCAATATGTTACTAAGCGACAGATTTAGAAAGTTCTTTGTCATTTGATCTTCAGGCTTTTCCTCCTTTTGCTTTTTATACAGAGCGTAGGCAGTAAAAATAGTTGTGTTGGTTTTCATTTTGAGTCTGGTTTCACTTCTTCGTCTTTTATGTGGTGGTAAGCTGCAGTAGGCTTGAATTTATAGGAAATACCTCAAGGGAACACTTACGATCTGCCCTTGGAACATTTTCTTGATTTTTGTTTAATAGAATTTGTGTGAATATGGACTGATTTATATTCAAGTGAGTTTTTGCTGACCATTTCAGTCTCGGAAAGTCTAGATTGAAGTCGTGGCTGTTCGATCTCTTAATCATGCGACCACTGACAGGGTTATGTCACCTCTCTGTTCACAATTCTTATATATATGTGATGTGGAGTTCACGTGACTGTTCACAGAATTGTTTGGAATGTTTAAGAAAAATAGTGAGTTAGCATATTATAAACTAGAAGACCCACCAAGGGCTAGTTACTAATATTAAACTATTTCTATATTTTTTTGCATGCTATTATCAGGAGAGTATCTTTTTAAGAGAAGTTCTAAAATTGAGCTTGGAGCTTTTTTTTTGGAAAACAGAGATGTGGAGACAGACTAAAAATAGAGGGGAAATTTTTCTAAACAGGCATATGGATAAGTTGCTACCTATGAGATATGTCTATGATATTTCAGGCTGCTGCGTGTGATTTATTGTGGTGCCTATTTTTCTGCCTCTGCTAGTTTGTGTGCAAATGTAATGGTAGCCCATGAGCATATCAGCGTGAATTATATAGGCAATTAAAGGCCATGAGACTGAAAGGTGATACAGTCCCAGAGGTATAGTTTTGCAGGATCAGATTTCCACTGGGTGCGCTCCTTTCCAGAATTAAAAGACAAAACCCCCACCCCAACGCCTATACTATAGAAGTAACACGGGGCTGCATGGCTTAGAAAAATCTCCCTTTTTCTGGATTATCGGGAGGGGCCCAAAATGAAAAATGAAACACTGCTTGTCCAGACGAAATGCCTAAAAGCATATGATGTGGTGCCACATTCAGCAATATGAAGTTCTGCTGGCTTTTCTCTGACTTCCTTTAAAGGGCAAGGCAAAGACAATTCTTTTGTGTTCTGTCTGTTCTGAGGGTATTGTGAATTCTCCACAATTACTAATCTGTCCATGGGGATGGTTTCACATCTGTGACACGACAGAGCCTTTGAATGGCGGAATGGATTTGAATCATCAGTTATTTGCTTCCCAAATAAATATTCATGTTTTGCCAGGTCTGAGAAAACAGAACATCCAAAAAACAGGAGAGTGAAGAAGCATATTCATTTCATGGATTAATGATATTAATTACAGATGCAGCGAGTAGAACCAAATCAAGAAAAATTTTTTTCTTTTTTTTTTTTTTTTTTTTTTTTTTTTTTAGTGGGTTGCAATTTATCTAACAAGTTGGGATGTCTGTGAGTTTAAAAATAGTTTGAATAAACTGCTTTGTGGTTATAACCCAGCTACAACACTTCCTTCCTCTGACTCTTCGGGAAGGGAAGGTTGCTTAGTCCCTCAACCTGTTTCCTCATTTGCAAAACGATGGTCCAGCTGTTGTGAGGATTCCATCAATTACTACCTTGAAGGCGCCTGAAGGCATACCTGGGGCATGACACCAACAGGCAGCTAGTTAGTGTTTAAACATTTCAGAAAAACCACTGAAGCAAGGCAATCTCCCTACATATTGAAATCCTTATAAAGCCACAACAAAAACAATAAGTTCAAAATCTTCTGTTGGCATTTTTTCGTGTAATGGCATTTGGCACAATCATCGTTAAGCTAATAGAATTGCTGGGAACAAAGGGTGTTGTGCTAGATGGACCCAGGCTTCATTTTCACTACATCTCAGCCCTCACTTTGATTCAAAGAGGGACACTGAAATGTGGTAACACAAAATAATCCTGATTTGTAACAACTGGGCTTGAAATTTCACAAATGCATTGAGTAAGATAGGCTTGCTCCAGGTCCCCATTAGCCAACTCGATGTCTAGACACAGCCTTGCCCTTGCTTTCTGAGGCACACAGTGTTGTGCTTATGAGACACCTGGCAGGTGGTTGTGCCTCAGGGTCTCCATCTAATTCATGGGGCTGTTCCTGGTGGCACTCCATGTCTTCCTCTCTTCTTTTCTCTATTTTTCCTTTTCCTCTTCCCCTTGCAGTTTCCTCTTACTGAAACTAGAATCTGACAGGCAATTAGCATAGATAGGTAAATCCAGTCAAAACGGATCTAGAAAGCCAATTTTGAGCGAGTGAGTCCCGGGAAGTTGGAGACTGTCCCCTGAGGGATTGGAATGTTAATTCCTTCAGAGCTTTTCCTCCACCCTTATCAAGAACCAAAGTAACCTGTCCCAGGAACTGCCCCTCCCTACAGGGAGCTATAAAGTTGTTAATTAATGTGGCCAGGGCTGCTGCATCCTGCCCTTCCCCCTTTGGTCCATCTGCTTCTCACCTTTTGGCCAGCCCACCTAGCATTTGGACCTAGTCACATATGCCTGGAAGGAGAGCGATAAGGGGAGGAGAGCAGGAGAACAAAGGAAGCCTAGGACATATACAAAAAGCAGACCTGCCTCGCTTCTCGGGATACCAGGATACCAGCAATGGCCGCCTTCTCCCTCCTAGAAGTCTATGTTACCACTTTTAAATAAACCCTGCTTTATGTGCTTGCCTCGGCGTGCTTCTCTAATGTTCAGACTTCAACATTTGGGGGAGCAGAACTCCTCACTGACAACTGGAGGTATCATTACCATACTCTTTACTTTCATGATTTTAAATTCTTCTTCCTATTAAGTCTGAAGTTTGCCCGAAGAAACTTGTAGGTACCTGCTACCACCAACGAAGGGACAGATACACGGAGATTAGCAACCTCTTACTAAATAAAGGAAGGATAGCATAACTTGGCCTTTCTAAATGTTAGAGTCCTTGCACTTAGCTTTTGTTTGAATTAATCATGGTTTTCAGTTATTACTGAGCTTAGAGTGGTATTGCAAATAAAACTTATTTACATTTGTAATTCTTACGGATAGACTTTTAATATAGCAAGTGTTCATTTGACCTTTGCAAGGGATTAAAACAAACTAGCAGTGGATGTGCTTCTGTTGCTCTGGGGTTACAGAGTTATTAATGTTTTTTGGGCAAATGAATGGAGATGTCAATAGGCATATAATTATCACAAAGCTAAGAGGGACTGCTGTGCTTTAAAACAATAGAGCTGAAGTTAGAAGAATGTGCACTTGGGTAGGACCCCTGAGTGTGGAAGCAGGGCGGTTAGTGAGGACCAGAACACACTCACTGGGCTGAGCTCTGACAGCATAGAGTAACAGACTTGGTCAAAGGAATCTGTGTACATAAGACCAGTAGAAAGAGAAAGCATTTGCCAAACAACAGGTGATTAGGACTCACCCAGCCACGAAAACAGATCAACTTTCTTTTCCAAGTTTAGTTTTAGCATAGAGTGAGCAACCACAGTGACTCCCTAGATGTTGCTATTGTGAAAATAAAGGGCAGATCATGATGAAAGCCACTTGGAAAGAGCTTTTCAAAATGGAGTCTGGAGGCCTGGAGGGCGCAGGACCTAGAGTCCAGCTGCTGCCTGGAATGTGAACTTTGGTTTCGTTTGCTACTTTTGACTGGAGACATCTGGAATGACGGTGACTGGATAATGACGCTGGGCCCAGAGGCTCAAGATGCATATCAAGAGGTTACTGGGCTCCTGTGCTGTGGGCCCTTCCATTCTGCTTACACGTTCTTTTCTTTATCCTGTGTGGGTCACTTAGCTCCTGTTCCTTCTCAACATCCCATAGCCTGTATAAGTTCTTCTTTTCCCTGCTTCCTTCAGAACAATGATTCAGAACCTTTTGGACCTGTGACTTCTGAATTGTGATTCCTAAGATCCCAAATAAAATGCGTTTTATGCTTTTGCAGTTTCTGTGTTTGGGATGACTGACACCACAGACCCTCCTTGGCATCATGGATTATCCTTCTCTGTTGCTTGTAGTACTGTTGTTATTGTACACTTCATTCTCTAGTTAGGCTGGTAGCTTATCCTGTGTACAGAATTTCCTCAGGGTCTATGATTGCAAAGTCATGTTTTCTGTACTCTTTCTTCCTTGGTCAAAGGATGCTTACTTAAGTGACCCCAAATTTCACCATTTTGGGCTGAAGTCAAAATCTCTTCTACATTGGCCTCAAGTTTCTACTGTTTCTGACCATCACAGAACTCAAGACGTGTATCCCAGACAAATTTTCCAGTAGTAGTTTTTCTATTTCCTATGGTTCTTTAAGAATGGAAATTGATCAGATGTCAGAAAAACTCAGAGTCCATTGTGATGCTCTCACTGTTTGTAATAATGAACTGAAATCTGGGACAGATGCATGCTTTTTTTTTTTTTTTTTTTGTGGTACTGGGGATTGAACTCAGGGGCACTCAACCACTGGGCCACATCCCCAGCCCTTTTTTTTTTGGATTTTATTAGAGACTGGGTCTCACTGAGTTGCTAAGTGCCTCACCATTGCTGAGGCTGGCTTTGAACTCGTGATTCCTGCCTCAGCCTCCCAAAGTGCTGGGATTACAGGCGTGCGCCACCGCGCCCGGCATTTTTTTTTTAAAATATTTTTATTTATTTGCTTTAGTTGTACACAATGCGTTTTATTCAATGCGTTTTATTTGTATGTGGTGCTGAGGATTGAACCCGGGTCGCCCACGTGCTAGGTGAGCACTCTACCGCTGAGCCACAATCCCAGCCCCAGATGCATGTTTTTGATCCCACGTTTTGCTTTAGGGCTATGACTAGGATGCATGGGACCATAGGAAAATATTTTTGTAGGCCTCTTATAATATAATTAATTCCATCTTAAAATAGTTGGCAAAATTTGCAAACATATGTGAGGCTTGGTAATTTGCCACTGAAGATTTAGAATGGTGGTTTGAGAAAAGGTAGTGATGTATTCGTTTATTGTCTATTCAGAGCACTTGATGATTCTTCATAGTATTCAGACTTCATCTGTCTCTTTTCAGAGCCAGTAATAATCTCTTCATGTTCTCTATCATCAAATGTGCTGCGCTGGGCAATTGCATCTCTTTCCTTGTAAGAAAAAGGTAACAATGCTGTCCTTATTCCAGTCCGTAGCTGGTTACAGCCTCACAGTACGAAAACAGCATTGCTCTTCTTGACTCTGTTTCCTGATGCCTTTTATTTCCTGATGGTTACATCGGGAGGCTGCATTATCCATCTTGCTAAGTGAGTACCGGCTTCCGACGCCTCCTTCAAAGGTAGTTCCTGTCCTTCTTAGAAGATGACCACAAATGTGCAGAGTATGCAGGAAAATGTGAGTAATCATTTATTTTATGATCATGTTAAATTTATCTTTTAGAACTTTATGGTGTAAACAGAATAGCACATTATTCAACTATGTCTTGAACTCTTTAATATGCAATCACAGCATCCCTATAATGTTATTTCTTTTCATGTTGATTGCACCGCTGGTTTCCACACACTGCGACCAGTAGTGAGAGGTGGGGAAGGGGCCTGTAGGTGATGTAAGGAGAGTGGTCCCAAGTATGCAAGGAATAGCTGACCTTCATCTGCTTTAGCTTAACCTGGGAGAGCACAAAGTCAGCACATTAACTAGAGGCAATAATAGGTACGAATGGATTGGAAGGACCAAATCTCTTGGAGGAGACAGGTGGAGCTAACCCAAGGGGATATTTGGAGCAGAGAGAGAAGTTCACTTCTCCGGGCAACAGGGGGCACACTCATGAGGATCAACTGTCACCTCAGGTGCAGTACGTAGACTAGACAGAGGCAGTGTCACAGAGGCAACATGGTGGGTGACTGAGGATGCAGGGAATCATAAAAGCAACTCAAAACCAAGGGTTGGGTGTAAGTTGTTGGGGGTCAAGATCCTGAGCTCAAAATCAGACACCATCTTGCAACCCTATCTCACACCACCCCATGACAGCAGCTCTGAGCCTGTCAGCAGAACTGATCCAGTCACTGGACTGCTTTCCAGAACTGGAGGCCAGCCCTGGCCAGGGCCCCAGGATGACTTTGCAGGAATGAATTCTGCAGTTCTTTGGGGCATTGTTAGTGGATAGGAAAGAATTGTAAAGGGTGCAAAGGAGGATTGGGTGCATGTTTGTCCCTATCCAGGTTCAGGGAATCCACCCACATAACACTGGAAGCTCCTGCCAGGCCAGGCCCAAGAGAGTGGGGGACGGAGGTCTTAGAACATGTCGGGGAGGCATGGGTAATTGTGGGTCCCTGAAGCATGAGGACTGAGGCAGAAGCCCCCCTCCTTTCCTTCCTTCCTCCATTCCTCCTGTCCTTTATTGCTTCCTTCCAATCATATAGTTCATGTTCCAAATATTAAGAGAATTTAAGGATAAAGAATTAAAGGAAAGCTTTAGCTAGATCTAGGATGAGTGGCATCCCTGAGAGAGAAGGTGTGAGAGAGGCAAGGTGGGGTTAAATGATCCAAAACTTGTCTTTGGGTATCTGAAGCAAAAGAGAAAATGGTCTGGAGAACCTGAGTGAAATAATCATGATAGTGGCTATTATTTTTGAAATGTGAGGTGAAAGTCCTGCTTTATTTTGATTTTTAAATGTCTATATTCCTAAAGTAATAGTTGCTAGGAGGACCACAGCAGGCCATAGTGATTAATAGTACAGGCCCTGGGGAAAGTGCTTATGATTAACCCAAGATTTTTCCCTTTACCACCTGGGTGATCTCAGATCAATTATGTCACCTTTTTTTGTGTGTCTCAGCTCCCTCATCTGCAAAAGTCAATAATAACAGTGCCTCTCAGGAATACCTTTGGCTGCAAGTAACAGAACTGCGACTTACAGTGGCTTAAACACAGAGAAATCCCAAAGCAGGTGCTGCTGACCAATAGTGTCAGAGAAGTGAGGCTTTTGTATCTTTTGTTGTTGCCCCACTCTCTGTGTTGCTGCACTTTTTATGCAAAAAGAGAAGAAAAGGGAAATGGGAGAATTATAGCTGAGTAGGGTTTTCTATCAAAAAATCCAAGCTTTGCTGAAAGTTCCATGAAGTAGAAACTCACGGAACTGAGTAGTGTCTCTTGGCCACCTCGACTTGAAATTTTTTAAATTATATATTGATCAATTAGAGCTGAATTTATTTAGGGGGGCACAAAGTGATGTTATGATTTCTGAATATAAAGTGTCCAAATCAAGTCAAACAACCCATCCATCACCTCAAACATTTGACATCAACTATGATAAGAACATGTCACTCTGTCAGTGACATTGAAATGTAAGTACTCAACTGTTAGTTGAGCATATGTTATGAAACCGATTTGGAGAAACAGCAGACTTATTCCTCCTAAGCGGGGCTTCATACCCTTTGATTGCCATCTCTTCATTATTTCTCACCCACAGCCTCTGCTAACCCCCTTTCTACTCTCTGCTTTTACAAATTCTAATATTTTAACTTCCACATATAAATGAGAAATTCTGTTCAGCTTATTTTACATAGTACAATGTTCCATTTCTTTTATTTCTCACATTTTTAGTACGTTACTGTTGTACACAATGGTCGCGTATGTTCATACATACTCTTATATGCACACAATATAACAATATAATTTGATCAGTCATTTCTCAGTATTTCCCCCTCCCTCCCCTCTTCCCTCCCCTATTTCCTTTCCTCTGTTCTACAGATTTCCATTTGATTTTCATGAGATATCCCACACTTCTTTTTCTTTTTCCTCTCTAATGTTCATATATTAAAGAAAACATATGACCCTTGACCTTCTGAGTTTGGATTGTTTTGCTTAACACAATGTTCCTAAGTTCTATCCATTTTCCTGCAAATGACATAGTTTCATTTTTTAATGGCTGAATAAAATTCCATGTGTTTATATGCCACATTTTCCTCATCCACTCATTTGTTGATGAACACCTAGGCTCATTCCATAGTTTGGCTATTGTGAATTGTTGTGCTATAAATATGTATATTATCTATCACTATATTATAATGACTTTAATTCTTTAGGATAAATACTGAAGAGTGGTATAGCTGGGTCATGTGGTATTTCCATTCCTAGTCTTTTGGGGAAACTCCATCCTGATTTCCATAGTGGTTGTAGTAATTTATAATCCCACCAATAGTGTGAAAGTGTTCTTTTCTCCCCGCAGATCCTCTCCAGCATTTATTACTGTTTATATTCTTGATGGCTGCCATTTTGGCTGGAATGACAGAAAATGTTAGTGTAGTTTTGATTTACATTACCAAACTGCTAAAATCCATCCCTGTTCTTGCAAAGGACAGAACTTCTTCCCTAGGGTAGAATAATATTTTATTGTGTATGTTGACTGCATGTAATCTACCTGTTGATAGTTGGGCTGATTCTATAACTTGGCTATTAAGAATAGTACTACAAAGGAAAGGAGTGTTCAGACATCTCTTCTACACACTGACGTCAAATCCTGCCTGAATTTCAGAGGATAAGGGAATATAGATTTACTCGAGTCAGATAATCAAGAGTGTGGGCTAAGGCATGTTCCAGGATTTCTCTGAATGTTGAATGAGCTAACAACTGTGAAGTTCTTTAAAAATTTGCAAGTGCTTAAATGTTAGCTTATTACCCTGATTGGTAATATTAAGAAGGAGGTTGAAGTATTTTTACCTATGTATTAAAAGATGCCCCCTGTTTTGGAAATGTTTTCTAAAAGCCTATGGAAATGGGGGGGGGCAGGGAAGGAGGAAGTCAACAATGCCTTTCGCCATTCCTCCCCTGGAAAAGTTGTAGAAGTAGCTGAGACCCACGTTCACAGCAAAACACCTGTGTCCTTGCCAACATCTGTGATTCACCGCCCTGGTAGGCCAGGTAGCATCACGGGGCATACTGCTGGTGAGACAGGCTTCCAGATTTCAAAGGGGTTGATGGAATGCTAGAGTGGTGCAGGCCAAAAGGTCACACTTACTTGCTTGTTTTTATTAAACGTACATAGTGGATGTGTATTTCCCCTTATTTTCCATGCTGATGGGCTGTGTCGACGTTGTTGTTGGTGGCTCCAATCAGACATAATCACTTCTCACTGGGTCAGTCTGCCACTCTTGACATTTTGGAGGTGGGGGTGTTTGTCCATCTAGCAGGGCTCCACACACACAAGTACACCCAAATTTTATGGGTGGCTCTTTTCCAAGTTGCTAGCTTGGTACTTTTCAAAATGCGCTGAATGGTTGTTTGGAACTTGTCTCTGCTGACTCCACTGGGCTCAGTGTCAAATCTCTTCTAATCCACTAATGAACCTTTATTAAAGTGGGAGAGAGAAGTTGAATCAGCCTCTGGAAACATTACTAAAATAAAGTAGGAGCAATGAAAAGATCAAAAGAGAACAACAATAATGGAACACTCAGTCTCCGCCATCACCATTCGGTCTCTCTAAAGCTGATTTTTTTTCCCCCAGAAATGTCAATATTATTAGTTAATTTCAGCAGCCTTTAATTTTGTTCTGCTTCAATTTTAATTTTATTTTTCAAGGAAGCTCCATGAGGAGACTACCATTCACTGGCAACTCCCGGTAACTTTTTAAAGTTCAGTTTGAACAGGTCAAATACCCATGAGTATTTAAATGACTAAATAGACAGTGCAATGCCAACCCTGTAGCATTTTACAAAATCAATTTGGATCCAACAATAATTCTGAACCACACTGATAGTAACTTCTACTCTCACCCCTTGGACTCCTGGGTCACCTACTCTCAGCCTATGTACCTGGGACATCCTGAGTCTATGATTACCCTGGGCTGAACTGTGAAGGAACCACCATGTTCCTTTCAATAGTGTCCACTCATCCTTAAAGTGACCAGTCAAGGAAGAGATGGCTTCCAGATAAGCAATGTGACTTCAACACCAGGCCTCCTCTGTTCTAAGGTGGCCCTGTTTTTCTGTTGCAGTCACTTGCCTATTTCTGCTTGTTACTGATTCAATCCAACTTGGAGCAAGCAACTTTCTGTTAGATCCAGAGCACTGATGGATGAAGGTCCCCAACAATTTTTCTAATCATAACTTTAACTTATATAGCATTTAACACTTTTTCAAGTGCTTTTATAATACATTATCTCCTATGGTCTTTATAGGGAAGAATGATTTTTGTCGCTGCCTGGAGCAATTGCCGCTTAGAGCAACGACGCCGCAGGAATAAGTTCAGAGGCAGACTGGAAATGAACAGGCTCTTTATTCTGCTAGCTTCTCTCTCCGGCTGCAACAACAACTTCAACAACAACTCCAACACCATCCACACTCCTCCAACAACCACACAATGGTGCCGACCTGCTCTGCAATGTCCCGGGCCAAGTCTTGCGAGACCATGGAAGGTGGTAATGCTTGAACATCTTTATGGCTCACAGCTAACTGCAATCTTAGCTATCTCCTTAATTAGGGCTCCTACAGATTTTCTTCAAATGAGGAAAGGGAAACAGTGGCTCAGGGCAAAAATCTGTCAAAGGTCAGAAAGCTAGTTAGTGATGATGACATTAAAGTATGAAGAACACGTTCCATAGTCTATCTTATTCATTCATTCTCTAATAGTTGTTGAGTCCTCCTATGCATTAGGCATTAATTTTGATGCAAGATTTAACAATGAGTGAAAGAAGAGAAAAGCTTTTGGCTATATAGAGCTTACATTCCTGTGAGAGAGACAAAGAGGAAACTATATTTTATAGACTCCAAGGTGATAAGTACCATAGGCAGAAGCAAGGAAGGGTGGATGATAAGAGTCTTGGAGAGTTACAGTTTTATAACTTTAGAAAATATAGAGGGGTCCCACTGGGAAGGTGGTATTAGAGCAGAGACTTAAAGAAGGCAAGGGGATGACTTAACAAAGTTCTCAGAGAGGAATAGGAAGTGCAAAGGCCCTGGGGGCAGCAAGTACCTCAATGGATCAAAACAGACTGAAAAGGACTCCTGTAGGAACTGAGGCCAGAGAGGCTGCTGGTTAGAATGGAAGGTGTGGGCTCACAGGGTGGATGATGCTGGAAGTTACTGAAAGAGCTCTAGCTCTCTCTGTGTGTGATTTCAATGTCCACTAGATGGTTGAAGGAACACAGAATGCCTACCTCAAGATCTGGTTTCTTTTAAAAGCATTGTTCTGATAGATGGCTTGAAGAAAAAAAAGAAAAACTCTAGGAGGGCACAGTTGGATGTTGAGAGTCCCAGTTTTAATCTAGTTGTAAGAGTTTTTGTTCTGAATACATCCAATGAGCAGTGGCATCAGGACTCAAGTTCTGTATTCTGTTTGGGAGCCTTCTACTAATTGCTGGAGGGTTTTGGGACAATCATTTAATGTTCATTACAAAGGAAATTAAAAGCAAACAGTGTATTAGTGTGAGCCAGTTTCTTCTTACGCCCTGTGATTCACAGCCTGGTAAGATCCTGTCTGTTTTTTTCACTCTCCAAGGGCAGAGTCTCTTCCTGTGCTATCCCACCTCTGGCCTCTTCGTGTCTTTGCTAAGAGCTCTGACTTCCTTCCAAGTGTCCTCAGCAGGTACAGAAGAGAGGCAGAGGACTAGGGCTTTGCTAGGCTCTGAGTTGTTCTGAAGTTCTAGGTTATAACCCATAACCGGTGTCTTTCATTAAAAGCCATCAAAACTAGGTATTGGAGATATTTCGGAAGTTGGAAAAAAGTAACTTGAACAGCCTACTTACCATTCTATTCTAGAATTTATGTCACACAGTACAAGATAGATGGCTCTGCCTGCAGTTCTAGAGCTGGAAGCTTGTGCATACATGAATCTACTTGGCTTTGGTTTCACCTCACTTTAGTTATTTGATTTGGTGTTTGCAAAAGGCTGTGTGAACATTTTTATGAGCCTTGGATGATTTACCTCCAAAGTTGCTTGAACTCTAAAATATGCTTTCAGTTTTGTAAAACCACAAATTATTTATCAAAGTGGCAAGGAAATTGAGGTCACTGAGCTAATTTCTTACATAATTTTGAACTTCCTTTCTGAGTCCTGACATTTCCCAGCATTCAGAGTGATGTGTTCTTGAGACAGATTTGATAACAGGGAGAAAGATATGAACAGAGGTAGAAGGTGCTAGGTGCTGTGTTCTTCTCCTTGGTTTGGATATTAAATACCAGGAATCCAGCTAGGGTAGCAGAGTGAGAAGCAAAGTAATCCTGCCTTCCCCAGTTTATTGTGCTCATAAAGAGTTAAGCAGGAACTGTGCAAAGACTTTGCTTGTTGAAAGCAAAGTTATTTAAGGTCTGACCAAAAATTCTTGACCTAAAACAATAGAAACAGTGATCATTAAAATGAAATAAGAGAACAGTATAGAAAAATAAATCTTTGAAACATCAACTGGTATCAGTTTCTTTTGAGATAATTTAATAGTGACTTGGAATGATTTCCTTCCAGATATGTCAAGGGTAATTAGCAAATACCTTAAAAAAATAGAAGAGAGTGAGAATGAAATGACTATAGAACGTATGGGTGAATAATAATTTAGATCAAATGTAAAGGATAAAGGAGGAAGAGAAGGTAACTCCTACATGCCTTACTTGGAAAAATAGTGACTCTAGTGAGTGAAGTGGAGAGATAAGTATCATTGATTTGAAATTTAAGGACTTCAGGGATTTCTTAATAGATGGCAAATTTTAGTTGTGATAGATGAGTACATGGGTCCTTTCAAAGAGACCAGGGCAAAATACCACTTTGTTTGATGGTGAGAATCTTTCTCTTCTAAACTTTCACTTTTCCCCTTTCTGTAAGTGGTGGTGGTAGGGGGGGGATGAGAGGCCCTGGTTGCTAATGGAGCTTTGACCTTGGAGGTTCCCACTACTGGAGGAAATAGCAGAGATCTCTTCTGGGGCCTCTGGGTTGTGAATTGAGTACTGGGAGCCTAGAGTCACCAGAGACACCAGATGTTTAAATGACATCATCAGGATTTAGTTTAATCAATGGATGAGGCCCAGGAAGAAATGAGGTGACTAATGGTAGGGAGTGGGGAATGGATCCCAACTGCACTCACTTATAATTTCAGATGTAAAGAGTGTTACAAAAAGCCTGGCTCCAGGCACGAGTTTTCTAACCCCTATTGTGTTTATGATTTCAATTATCCCTGTTTTCCAAAGTGATTAGCAGAAACAATTCAGAACAAAAGGCATGTGTGTGCTGCAGAGGAAGGAAACTAAAGAGCTGTAGCTCTGTCCCTTTTAAAAGCCAGGTTTGAAGCAGGGAGGAGATGGTGCAAGCCAGGAAGATAGGGGTCTGCTGTTTCTGCAAGAAGGGAGGAGGAGAGAGCATGCTCAGTTCCTGAAAAACAGAACTTGGTGGAAAACCAGGCTGACTCCTCTGGGACCTGAATGCTCATGCTAATCCAGAAGCTGACAGCTAGAATGAATGCTTATTTCTAGATAGGAGGAAAATGGAGTTAAAACGGACCCAACGATACAGGACTTTCTGAAATGATTCACATTAAATGACTACATTATGGAGACGCAGGTTAATGAATGAAGTCATTTTAACATCCATTTATGATCTATGTAAAGAACATTTCATACCCATGAGGATCTCTGTGGAGAGTTGGGAAAAATTTCCAGCACCTGTTATGGGCACTATACACTTTGAGACTTTACCTCTGATTCTGCTACAATTTATGCCTGATTCTCTGTTATTCTTGTGTCGTGAGCAATCTCAGTCAAGCTTTCTAAAGTAATATGTGTACAAAGTGAAAGTGATGACTTAACATGCTTAACTCCACTTCTTTTGAATTACTTTCTCAATATTCTAATTGACTCATAGGAGTCAGTCATAGAAATTCTTCCTGTGGCTGGTTTTGTCTGTCTGATATGGGACAACTGGAAACCAATGGCTTCTTTTCATTTTGAAAAGCAATTATCATCTTCAAACAATAAACAATTTATTCATCTTTCATTTTTTTTTGTTTTAAAGTCGTAGAAGTAAATTTCCTCTTAAATGAACACAATTAAAAATAATTTCTAGTACATTCCACTTGGATGTGGACTGCTGTGCATATTGACCATCCAGTTACTGGGATCAATCTTTTGACTTTAGCAGGAGGGTGGTGAGATGCCTAGTTATAGTTTTCTTTATATTTATCCTATTTGGGTTTAGCTGAGATTCTTGAATGTGAGCATTGTTTGCTTTAAGAATTTAGGAAAATTCGTGACCATGTTTTCTTCCTCAATTTATGCTGTCTTTTCTTTCTTTTCTCTTTGGGATCTCCAGGAATTCAGGGCATTGCACTATGACTTGCATGTGAATAATATGTTTTATTTTGTGGTCTCTAGGCTTTGGTCAAATATTTTGTACTGATATATCTCTGGAATCTCTTAATCAATCTTTGACCACTCTTAAACTCAACCAATGAACTCTTAATTTCTGATATTATATTTTCAGTCTTAGAATGACTATTGTTTTTACAGATTCCAATTATTTGATTAAATTCCATACCCCTTCATCATTTTTGTTATATTTTCTTTCTATTTCTCTAACATTGTGATGATCATTGTATCATGCACAGTCCTTTAATACCAATTATAATGTCCATTTTTTTTTTTTCTTTGCATCTGCTTTGTTGTTTGTTTGTTCCATTTGGTAATTGATCACATTTTCTTTCCTTCTTTCAGGCTAGTAGTTTGTTTCTATGTGCCAGATATCACGTACAAAGCAAGTCTCACGGCTCTGCAGGAACTACTCCTATCAGATTAGGCTCTTAAGGCAGATGAGTTGAGAATCTCGGCACTTCAACCTAGGGACTGAGAGGAGCAGCCCTGGGCTGAAGTTTTAGGAGACAATTTAGCCTATCCTTCCCATACTTCTGATCGAGAGTCCTGAAAGATGGATAAAATTTGGTCTACTCTGTAGCATCTTGCTATACTTTATATCCAGATGTGATGAGCGTATCAGGGAGATCAGCCATCTTTCTGACTCAGGCCCCTTTTCCCATGTAGACTATTTTTTTCTCAAATTACTGGGGGGTAACTGGAGATTTTAATCTTCTTTACAGAAACTCCCTATCCTGTGCTCAGACTCGGAATTCAGCAAAGGTACTATGGGCAAAATTGGAGAAACATTTATGGGTACAGTTAATTCCCAGTTGTTGTGGCTACTTTTTGAAGGCCACGGGCTTTGCTGGGTTCTCTTTCCCCTCCTGTGGTCCTTCTGCATGGACCAGTTTTGATTTTTAGAACTTAGTCAGAACTGGCAAATGTCCTAGGGAAGAAGATGAACTGTGAAAGCCAGCTCACTTTTGCTTTCTGGAATTTTTGTTCATTTAAATGTACTTCCATAATTTACTGATGACTTTCCATGTGATTTTTTTTTTTTCTTTTCCTAATCAATTTGTTGGTCTAATAAAAACCTGTTTTCTGCAACCAACTGCCTATAATTGGAAGTCCCAGAAATCCCCTTAGGGTCAGTTTCTAGAAGTCTGGGGCAACTATGCCCATCCAATCTAATAGTCTAGAAGGAGATCTTTGTCAGTTTTATCAGGAGCTCAGATGATTATACTCCTCTTGTATGAAGTAATAAAGACTATACTCCAACAGCCATATTTATCACTCAGTTATTTTTCAAAATGGAAAATATTTATTAAGGTGATTCTCAGGTGAGAAAATATTGCAATAATTAGAATTAAATTTTATAGGTCCTAATGAACCTTGAAGGTGTTGGCATGGGGTTTGCCCACATGCAAAGCTTGACTGTCTCTTTTTACCTACTTAGTGTACAGGAAGTACAGCTCCTCTGAATTACCTGTGTAGGAAGTAACGGTGATCTATATACTAACCCTGGAGCTTGCTGGACTGGGATATTATCTTCTGACTCTGAGGACCTGCATCTGAGGAATTGACTGCCTTCATCCTTAAGTATGGCAGCTCCTTGCAATTTCAGTAGGCCTTTTTATGTTCTCTGAATAAATATTCCTTCTGGAAAAGCATAGTTTTCCCCCCTCTGTTTTTTTTTCTATGTGGCTTTCCTAACACCATGTTATCCCAACTCCGTTCTCTATGTAAATTCCCCCATCAACATCTTTGCACCTTAGCATTTCAAAAATATTTAAAAATTCTGTTTGCTTTGAGTCTGACAATGAACGTACATGGCTGGGCCTGACTCAAGTTCCACTTTACAGACAAGGATGCTACAAGGGGAGGAGTCAAGTATAATCAGTAACAGCAGGTGACAGGATTTAAAGCCAGGTCATTTTATTTCTTTTTTTCTACTACCTCATTATGTGATTCTATCCCAGCTGAGATGGCAGATGGCACCGGAGCAAGAACATTTCCTTGCATCTGGTGTATGGCTGGAAAGTGAAGATTCCCCACGAAAAATGTGGAAAGAATCTTTACCCTTTCCTTTAACTTCCTTTTTGGAGCTTGGCACTCACCAAGGTTAGATAACAAAAAAAGGACTTATATAACTTATGTCAAAGAAGAGAAAAGTATAGAGACTCTCTTGGTAGCCTATGGAATAAGGTGATCATATTTGGGAGTATAAAATGTGTGTTGGTTTTAGAGATGGCTTGACTCTTAATTGTACTGGTGAGTTCCAAATTCTTTCCTGCTTGTCTTTCAACCTCAGTTTCACTCATGGATTAGATACCTCTTTTTCCCCTCTGTAGGTCCATCTTGAGGAAACTGGATGGAACTGAATGATTGGATATCTAGCTAAGCTAAGAAGAGGGACTTGAGGAAGTTGAGATTTGCAGGGACAATGCTCTGATAAATTCTAAGAAAGACAATTACATGGGGGAACTGAGACATCAATGAAAGATTACCAAGGTTATTGAGGACAGGGATTAGTTGTATAGGGCAAAGCAAACATATTGAGCCAGCACTCTTATTGGATAATCTTGTTTCTGAAATGATAAAATGTCATAAATTTCATATGGTTCAATCTAAGGTTTTTATAACTCTTCTACTATGAAGCAAGAACTTTTGATAGTGCAAACTATATGCAGTTATTCATCACTTAACAATGGAATTAATTCCTACAAATCTGCGGTTTGACAATTTTGTCACTGTTGTGAACATCATTGAATGTACTTAGGCAAACCAAGAGTGTCTAGCCTACTACACACTTAAGCTTTGTGTGTATGTGTGTATGTGTGTAAAAATCTATTTTTTTTTTTTTAGGGATTTTATGAACACATAACAAGGAATTAAGTTAGCATAAGAGATAATGATGCAATGCAGAGATATAGTAAACCTGGGCTGTGTAAGGCTACCGTTGGCATAACAGGGCAGACTGTTTGATAGTTAACATTTTTTAATATGTTAAAGTTAAAGAAATACACTCTAAAATAATGATAAAATATAGCACAGTAAATACACAAACCAGTGGCATAGCAATTTATTATCATTATCAAGTATTATGTACTGTATGTGATTGTATGTGCTATGCTTTTATATGACTGGTGGCACAGTAGGTTTGTTTACACTAGTATCACTCCATACGTCTGAATAATGCATTACACTGTGATGTCACCAGGCAGTAGCAATTTGTCAGCTCCATTATAATCTTATGGGGTCTTCTTTGACAGATGTCTTTATGTGATGTATGACTATACACTCATGCCTTATGAATGCTATGCCCTGTATATAATATGGTTGCTATTTTAATAAACAGAATTTTAATTATCACTTGCCTCTCACTTGAAGACATACAAGTTAGATGCTTGCAGTTATATGAAAATTCCTCCAGGCAGCCTAGCTACAAATGCAATATTCTCAGGGGTATTATATCAATGAGCTAACACTAGGATTTTGCCATACTTAGACCTGTTATTGGGCCAACCCCATTTTTCCAGGTCTGCCTCCAATCCTCTCCTTCTTCCTGGCTTTCGAATTCCCTTTCTCTCTTGAGAACTTAGTTATGCATTTAAAAATATATGTAGCTACATTTTTAACAAAGCTTGTTCCTTATTGGAAAACCTTGCCCACTGCTGGAAACAGAGAACATGACAGTTGGAGGTGAAGGAAGTAGAGAGATTTCATGAATGATGAAAGCTAAACATGCAACAGCTTTCTCATAATTAAGCATCTCAGAATGTATTTGTAGAATGGTAGTACAGACAGAAGATGCAAAACAAGCTATTTTTAAACCATAATTTTCACAGCCAACAAAGAAATTCTTAAAAAAAATGTTGAAAGGTCTTTTGTGGTATCTTTAGTTGAAGAAATTTAGAGATGATTAGGTATTGTTATTTTTAATTCAATTTTTCAGAACAAAAGTTGACCAAAATAGAAAGCTTTGCCATTTCTTTTTCCTGCAGCTTTAGAAAGTAAACTGAGTGTTAGGTCGCCATAACCTTTCTTTTTTAGTCTCCTTTGCTTTTAAATTCATCCACCATCAAATTATATTGTACTCCTTCCTCCTCCACTACCTGGGGCAGGGTGTTTATATAAATGAATCCAGAGCCCTGTTTTTTATGTCTGCTGCTCTGAGTAAATACTGAGAAATCAAAAGCCTGAGCCTGGTGGTTTTGTTTCATGCGAATGGGGCTTGCCAGAGTGTTCCTTACAGCTGGGGTCTTGGGGGATTGATTTATAACCTCTCTTGCCAAGCGAACAGTAGTGGTGTTTACTCTTTGCAAGATATGCTGTAGTTTCGAAGATTTGTTTGTATTTTACCCAAGTGACTGATCTTAAAAGTACTTAAATGTTTGGTTAAAGGAATCAAACCAACTCAAACAACATTAAACCATTCCCCTGTTTGCTATATTGGTAGAGCATTGTATATTTTGATTTTTTTTTATAAAAGTATTGTAGGTATAGGTATATTATTGGATATTTAGATTTTAAAAAAATATTAATTGGGAATGTGCAGACCCAGATATTTCTGCTAATCATATAATCCTTTGAACTCCACTCTGTCTCTTTTTAACACTGGATAAAAAGTCTTTCCTGGCTTCTTTCAAAGAAAACACTATGTATAAATTCAGGGTCCTTTGATTCCGTTTGAGGGATGGGATTGAAATCCCAAGAAAGAGGCTACACTGCCTTTGGGGAGAACAGGTCCTATAACTTGTGGGGCTTCTGAGTAGACACACAACTCTTGGGACTAAAGCTTGGAACAACGACCAGGCAGCTGAGCACTCCTGCCAATTATTTTTGTTCTTTGGCCTCCTCCCTCCTTTTTCTGGTCCCACCTCACGTGGTGCAGACTCTTCTCTAATAAATGTTGAAGCAGTCTTTACACAGTGAAGGTATATAAAGTAAATAGTTGCCCAGAGTGTTCACATATCTGGATTTGGTCCTGGTTGGTTAAAAGAATAATGAGGAAATGGATTACAATGGTTTCCGTGGTCATTTCTCCACGTACATTACTAATTTAATTTTTTTTTTTTTTGTGAACAGTAAAATCCTCTCGATATTTCTCTCATTCTTCCCTTCTCTGCTTTCTTTGTTTTTCTTCCTTTTTTTTTTTTTTTTTTCTTGCAGATTTGTACCAAGAATTAGATAAACAATGACAGTAAGAACGGGGTGATTCGTACCCTGTTTTGGAATGTAGGGTTGACCTCCTCGGGGAAGGTACTGGGTGGGGCATGCAGAGGCAGGGAAGGGAAGGTAAAGTCCTCCACTTTCCTGGACTACAGAAATCACCCTACAGCCTCCCTCCCCTGAGTGGGAAGGGGTGTTGGTGTTTCCACCATCTCTGAGATCTGATTGCCAACATCTCTATCTAAAGAATCCTGCTATTTGAGCCCCAAACAGGAGGTTCCCTCCTGCCTCCTCTGTTGCACGGCCTGTGACTGCACACCTCCTCTTGGCATCTTTGAATTGCAGGGGCCCTTTGATAATCTTTCCCCTCCACATGTTTTTTTTATCCCTGCTGCTTCTCTTTACACTGTCTGCTACAGAAAGTGCTGAGCCTCTTGGCAAATGTCCCTTTCAACCACGGAATATTCAACAGAGAACATAGATAGATCTTTCTACTCTAGAGATCAGGAAGAGGCTGTTTGTGAAGTTAGTGATTTTTCAAAAAAGTGGCTGCAATTAGTTTTGCGGTCAGGCAGAACAATGCTCTGTTTGATTTATCATTGCTTACAGAACACAGATATTCATTTACTAAAAGAAAATTGTGCGTGCGTGTGTGCGTGTGTGTGTAAGTATATGATGCCAATCTGTACACACTTCTTTTATGTGTCACGCATGGTACTAGTTAATAGATACTGAGGGTAAAACAATCTTGGTCTCTAGCTTCAACCAATGTATCATCTAGGATAAAATAGATCTTCCATGTTCAAATCCACAATAACATAATTGCACTAAGATAATTTGTGTACTTGAAGAGAAGCTATGAAAACTAAAAAACTCCTATAAGATGGCTTAACTAGGGAATCTTGTTTAACATACAAGTCTAGATAGCCCGTCCAAAGAGAGTGGCATTTCAGTAAGACTTTAAGGATGAGTAGGGATTGGCCAAATGAAATATGGAGCCAGGAGTTGGGGGTAGAAGTAGGGGAGGCAGGGGCCAGGGATTGTGCTGATGGAGAGATGTGGCCAGCAGAGGAGGCTGATGGATGTAGGACCAGTGTGTCCCTGGACTAGTGTAGGGAGCAGTCTCACAGTGAGATGCCTGCAGCAAGAGTCTGGAAGGAGAGGAGCTTGTGGGGGTGGGGGTGGTGCGTGTGAGAGAACGTCTGGCTTTAAAGATGTGCAGTTTTTAATGATGACCAAATGCACCGCCAGACTGTGGCTGTTGGTGCTTGAGATGGAGCGAGGGCAAAGATCACCAGGCATAAGGCTAAGGAACTCCTGGCCAAGGTGCTGATGATGCATCTGGAGATGTTGAGTCTGCCTTGCATGATGGCAGGCCTGGGGTGAAAGGAAGACCGTAGGTTGGGTGCTGAATTTTCTCTTGTGTGTGCTGGGAACTGACGCTAGGCCTTATGCATGCTAAACACACACTCTACCACTGAACTACACTCACAGCCCTGGGGTGCTAAATTCTTAATGAGGGACCAGACGGTCAAGTGATGTCTAAAGGGAGAAGAGGATCTTATTGCCAGCTGCTCAAGGAGCAGCTTAACAAAGAGAGAGCAGCCGTTTGTCTGGAAGTGGCATTGAGTCATCAGGACAGGGTCTTGGGTTCACTTCTGATGGGATATTTGGAGTTTGACAGATACACAGATGAGAGGAGAAACAGATCCTTAGGGCACAGGAGGTTCAGGGAAGTTGAGGGTGTGTGTGTGTGTGTGTGTGTGTGTGTGTGTGAACTTTGAAATAATTATGAGTTAGAATCATGTAGATAAAGGTAAGATGAGATCTCCTTAAAATTCTTACACTTAGGCATTGATCCAAACTTTGAATTTCTTCTGGAACACTCCTCCCAAATCACAGTCAAAGAATCCAGCAACAGCTAAGTCACTATCGTGCAACGTAGGCCATTTCACTCTTGTTGGCTCTTTCTATTGAAAAGATGATGCTGGAGATGGTAGACATGCTAACATTCTAACACTTTCTACGTGAATGTGTAGAAAGAAGTGCTTAGAGATGCATGGTGAGGGTGGTAGGCAGAAAGGTTATTTTATTTATATTTTTCAGTATGAGAATTTGCTCATGTAGTACTTGCGAAGTTTTAAAATATGAAAATCAAATTTATATTTTGACAAAGCACAGGAAAATCTGGAACATTATTTTAAAATGCTTCTGATAGTGTTGGGATTATGAATGTAACTCATTTTCTGAGTTACCAACTTTGATTGTGCTTCGTTGTTTCCTTATTTGAACCATAAAAGGTTTTAGAGTTTACACTTGGCGGAGTGCATATTAGGACTCTAGGATCAAATTGAAAAGAAAAAAAAAAAAAAAGTTTTAAAGCTATTTAAAGTTGATTTAAAATATAAATTTAATTTCTTGTGACTTACCTGCACCTTGAAACCCTAGTTGGTGTTTCTGGTGCCTTAAAGCAAGTTGTATACTCAGAGAGCCAGTGGGGGTGCTCACTGTGTGAACTTCATGTGCCCCCAGTTAATTCCTGCCCTGCAGCTGCTGAGGCTCTTCTAGGAATGCCCTCCCAAGTGACAGTCCCACTGGGGAGCAAGCCCAGCACCCACCTTGGAGAAACAATTTGCCTCAGATGGAAATGGTTAAATTGCCTTAACAAGCCTGGGGCTTACCTTTTCAGGAAAACGATTTTTCCCCCTACAACCTCCTCCTTCTTTTTCCCTTCCTCCTTCTTTTTCTTCTTCCTTCTTCTTCTTTTTGAAACTTTGTGCCTAAGGTTTTTCCCATGAGAATTAGGGATTGATTTTGGGTTTTTATGCTTTTCTCCTCCCTGACAGAAACTGTTCTGCCTCATTTTGGGTACAGAGCAATAGAGTCGGCTGACCATGTGCTGAGACCTCTGAAATCATGAACCCAATAAGTTTTTCCCCCGTTCAGCTGTTCCTGCCAGGTATTTTGGTCACAGTGATGAAAAGCTATTACAGAGGGAATATAATATTACTATTACAGAGGGAATATAATATTTATATCTACATCTCTATATCTATATCCTGGGGATTGAAGTCAGGGGTGCTTTATCACTGAGTCACATCCCTAGCTCTTTTAATTTTGAGACAAGTTTTCACTAGGTTGCTTAGAGCCTCACTAAGTTACTGAGGCCAGCCTGGAACTTGGGATCCTCTTGCCTTATCCTCTCAAATTGCTGGCATTATAGGTGTGTGCTAGCATGCCCTGCTGGGAATATGATATTTTTGAAATTAGATATATCATCATCATATTTCTACATAGTGTTAGTCTGGAAACTACATAAATAAAACTCCTTGATTTTGGGCTCTTCCAGGATATAGTGAAATGTCCTCTGTGATTATGAACAACTGGTTGAAAACAGGATTAGTTTTTAATCTCTGTTACTTGATGGATGAAAAATGAATTTCACAGGCAAGAACTCATCATTTGGAAGAGATATTAATAGCTAGATTGTTATTGATTGGATGAGGCAATTTACAAGGAACTTCAGTACATTGTGGACTAACCCTTGCCATGTCTGTTTTCTGATAATTAATATAAATTTTGTGGTGTTCAGACTGAAATTGAGCATGTTTATATAAGCACATTAAGGTAAAATTGAATCTGGAGGACCAGAGGATTTTAATAAATTAATTATAATTTTGTTTAAAAAATTAAAATAGAGCAATCCCTCTAACAATAGAGTTGCTATTTTTCAGGACAATTCTCCACACACCATTCATATTTCTGCGTGTCTCAGGAGCAAGGAAGTCACTGCTGTCCATTCTGGATTGTTTTCCTGAATATTTGTTTTGGGAATAGCCTTGGAATATAGACCTATGTCCTATAGTGAAGGCCAGGCATGCTTACTTTCCAGCATTAAAATATTGGCTTCCCTAAATTTGGAGTTCTTCTACCACAACACAACTGCTGCATGCAGATGCTGCCCGGCTGTCTTTGCCTCACCTTTCAAGAATGGAGTCCTGGGGAGCTTCCACAAGAAATGCTGATGTTCTACTTGATGCTATTGCCATGAACAATACACTATCCTTTGTCTTCTACCAGCATGCTCAAAGCATTTGGCAGGCTAAATTGTTAGCTTTAGAGTGAATTCCCAGATCCCTCTCAGTTCTAGAAAGTTAATGCATTTCAGATTCTTATTCTCCAATCCATAGACTTTGTGTATTCTACCACAAAATATGAAACATTTCAAACTTCTAAGCATGAATAGGGTAAAACTCTTAAGTTGTGAATGAAATAACACAAATAAAAACTATGTCTTCTGTTTCTTGTGACCTTTTGTGATTGTGAGTGAATGCGATGCCTCTGATATCTCACATTGATTATGCATCACAATTTTTACAACTTCTCAACGAGAAATGATGGATTACAAGAGCACATTCAAAGCAACAGCTTTTACAAATTGTGAAGGCTCACATAATTCACAGTTCATTTCTTTTCTGAACACTTAATTCATCTATGCATCATAAAGAAACGTTTTGCTTTCTTTTTGTAATAAAATTTATTGAGGGATAATTTCTGTGTCATAAACTGTACTTTATTGCACTGTAATAAAGTGTATACAATTCAATGAGCACTGACAATGGAATATGCCAGTAAGACCACCACCACCATCAAGATACTAAATCTTTCCATCATCCTCAAAGGATTTCATGTATTGATTTGATGCTAAATGAATTTTGAAGATGGGCCCTTATATTGGGGGACATTTGAGAATAATTTCTGTGGAGAGGTTTGTGCCACTTTCCTATTTTAGTTCTTTTTTTCAGTCATCTTAGACCTTCGTGTTGTCAGCTTTCTGTCACCGTGACAAATAACTGAGCTAATCAGGCTGATGGTATTGGATGTTTTGGTCTAGGGTCAGTTGCCCCCCTTGCTTTGGGTCTGCAGGGTCACTTCATAGCATGAGCGTGTGGCAGAGCAAAACTACTCGCTTTGTATTTGGGAAGTGAGAGAGGGAGAAAGCAAGTGGCTGAGGGTCCACAAAGAACTTTGAGGGCACCCCCCACCCCATGACCAGAAGACCTCCCTCGAGGCCCTACCTCTTAAAGTTTCCACTGCCTCCAGTAGTGCCCCAAGGGGGACCAAGCCTTTACCTCAGGAGCCTTTGGGGGAAGGTTAAGATTCAAACAATAGCAACACTGATATTTTCTTTTCCCTTGGTTCTTTTTTCTGAGTTCTGTTTTTCTTTTAAAGGTCCTCTGTCTAGACTTTTCTTCTCTTTCATATCCCTTGGAGCAGAAAGAGAATTATTGTCATGAGCTCATATCAATGGGATAAACAGTATGAAGTTGAAACATATCAAGAATAAGTTGTCCTGCAGAAAAAAAGTTACCGGAAAATTGAGATAGCTCTAAGCAATGAAAGATGATAATAATTATTTACGTAATTAAATGATGAATTATATATATACATATATATAATATATATAAAATATATATTATATATATATAAAATTATTCTTTATTTCCAATAATCATGTATGATTTTAGGCTTTTTCCTTCTCTCAAGAATTGATTCATTTTTTATTTTTTATTTTTTTACTTGTAGATGGACACAACACCTTCCTTTTATTTTCTTGTTTTTTATGTGGTGCTGAGAATCAAACCTAGTGCTTCACATATGCTAGGTGAACACTCTACCACTGAGCTGCAACCCCAGCCCCACTGATGCTTCTCAAAGGAAGCATTTGTTTTTATCTGGCTCTATACAATCATAGCTTTTAAAATTCAAGGGTGGATTTTGAATATTGTGTTTCTCTTGGTAGTGTAAAATGAGTCACATGTGTCTTGAGACCTTTCAAAGGCTAAAATGAGCAGAAATCAAGAAGCAACTTTCCCATAGGACCTGCTCTCTGTGAAGGGCAAGACACTTGCAGGCTGTAATTCTAAATAAGAAATCATGATAAGTAATGTCTTTGGTTAGAGCTTCCATGTATCATGTGACTTACAATTATAAAACAAGGACCTTCTCTCTTCTCACATCATTTGGGAGGGTACACTCAATTGTTGCTGCCTGAAGTGATTGCCACTTGGAGCAACAAAGCCGTGGGAATAAGTTCAGAGGCAGACTGGAAACGAACAGGCTCTTTATTCTGCCAGCTTCTCTCTCCGGCTTCAACAACACCCCAACACGCAATCCACACTCCTCCAACCACCACAAAATGGCACCGACCGGATCCACAATCCCCCCGGCCAAGTCTCACGAGACCATGCAAATGGTGCTGACCCGATCCACAATGTCCCGGGCTAAGTCTCACGAGACCATGGAAGGTGGTAATGCTTATGGCTCACAGCTAACTGCAATCTTAGCTATCTCCTAAATTAGGGCTCCTGCACTCAAATTTTTTTGGAATTTGGGTGAAAGTGTCTTCTGTCTGCACTACCTAAACAGAAGGCAGTTGCCTAAATGATTTGGAAAACTATAAAATGGAACACTGAGTCAGATGCCAAAGATTTTTCCATCACTCCTTCTCCAGCCTCTCCCTTCCTATTGGTGATACACAACCATAAAAATGTGGGGGTAACCATGTTCCTCTGATGAATCTGCAATCTATCACTTTCCTACTGTAGCTGGAAGTGCTCAGGGGGACACCTGCGGAAACCTAGGGGTGCTCGACCCATCCTGTGTGTCTGTGTCTTCCATGCCATTTTCGCAGCCATGCCCTTTTGTTAAAATGGGGTGATCAAAATATCAAAATAAGGACAATAAATTTTTAAAAATCCTTGATTTATTAATCATTTTAGAGCAGTTTAAGTTCACAGGAACATCGAGAGGTGTTGGGGACATTAACAACACACCAGTAGATAGAAACTCTCTGGCTTTCTCCCACTTCCTGATATGAGAACTTGGCCTAGCCAAGGGGCGTTCCCCTGACGTGTGCTGAGAATTCTAATTGCCACTAAGATAGGCTAATGGTTCCGTCAATGTGATTTGCTCATGCTCCCTATGTGCCCCTATGATCTTTCTGCTGATTGGCCCATGTCTTCTATAAAGGCCGTCCAACTTCTTCAATAAACGAGCTCCTGCCTTGACCGGACTCCCTGGTCTCCCTGAGTGTCTTCTGAAGGTGGGTGTGGGTTACTAGCTGACTCCTGCCATTCCTGATCTCGCCTCACTGCTGGGGCGTGCTCCCCCCCCCCACCCTTCTCTGCCGGCCAGAGAAGGCTTACCCCGGGTCAGGGGGAGTTAAAAACCCGGGCAACTTTAAACCCCCGACAGAGAGGTAGGCACAGAGATTTCTATATTCCCTCTGTCCCTCACAGGACTGGCCTCTCTGATAGCAACATCTTCCACCACAGTGGCTCATTGGTTAAACGGATAGGCTGACCCCCGACACGTCATTATCCCCCAAAGTCCAGCGTTTACATTAGAGTTGACTCTTGGTGTTGTAGATCCTACAGATGTGGAGAAATGTGTGTATGTCTGTGGAACAACGAATATCTTAAATCCACATGCCACCATCGCTTTTTAGCATTACATATGATGCAATTATTGAGGAATTTTTTCAAAAGCAGTCTAAGGAGCATTTATGTAATCAGAATTTAAAGGTGAGGGAGGCTCAGGAGACCTGCTTCACAGGTACATACACAAGCATATTTATACCTTTTATAAATGCTTAAGAGCATTATTTAGATTCTGAATGTCTAGGTGCTATACTCTAGATAAAACTGCAATTAGGAAGCACTTGGCTTTAGGGAGAGCCGAGTCATGTGGAATCTCCTTGCTAGGATTAGATCAACTCGTGGAATGTCAAACTCTTAGAGTGAATATCTTTTTGGGGTCATCCACCTGGTGGGGGGAATTTTCTAAGTTGTACTAAGGTGCAGCATCTCAAGAGAGGGTATGTCCATCACACCATTACCTAAACTAACGTCTAAGGTAGTTCATTTCTGATCTTTTACAACAGAGGCATTGTTACCAATTTTTACACTTCAGATCCCTGTTCAATTGTACCTAGTCAGTATTGTTCAAATTGTTGACAAGGATGGGGTGATTTGAGCCAACAGAAAAGCATTTTTTTTTTTTTTTTGGTTTGTTTTAAACTTTCTTTTTTGGATTTGTTTGCTTGTTTTCACTACTGTAGTGGTTCAAAGACACACTGGACCAAAAAGCAGGGTGAAGTTGCAATAGGGAAGTAAAACAGGCTGGTGGAGATCAGGAAGTACCAAACAGGTGGCCCACTCCATTGAGAAAACCCAGAAAGCCAAGTTCAAGACATACTGAAAAGTTGAAGTGGGGAGTTGGAGTGGAGGTGGAAAAGATGCAGCTATCTGGGTTGCAGGTAAGTTAAAAGGAGGAACTTTGCCCCGGTTTCCCTTTCATGTACAACTAAAATACACAATGGGAATACCAAAGGGATATTAGGATGAAGAGGTTGATTTTTGGATCCAGCCCAGAGAAGTGAGTTGGTCACAGAGGAATTGATGTGTATGATAGATCTGGGCAGGAAATCAGGCAGGAGGAGAAGCCTAGAGAACCGAGAGCCTACAACATATGGGTCTGGAAGGAAAAGATCAACAACCTGAAGGAAGATCCTAGGGAAAGGCTCTGTAGGCACTAAGCACAAGGATTGAGTCACTGGGCACCAGATATGAGAATGAAGCTTGATTTCAAGGCCTAAGCCAAGTGCCACAAAGTCTCTTTTATGTGTGTGCACAAAGCTGATTTGCCTGCCACTTCAAGACAGATTGCGTGTGCAGTTTGCAGAAAGCTAAATTCCACCCGACGAAGTGTTCAAACAAATGTGGAGAAGTAAGTTTCTGATGCTAGTCCAACTAGAATATATTTGTAATTATAAAGCAAAACCAGAGGGACACTGTTTCAGTAGGTGATAACTCCCAGGTATGAGAAAGTTGCAATCTTCTCAAAGCATCATTCCTTTACATCAAAGCCTAGGAACACATGTTCTTGCCAATTTACTCATTAGCTCATTTATTCATTCATCAAATATTCATTAAACATCTACTATATGTCAATGGGCTTACCATCTTGTAAAATTAACTTTAATTACTTACCTTCATCATTTGTCTGTTTTGCTTTTTAATAGTGGAAAGTCAGTTCTCTCTAATAATATTAGCAATTAAAAATGGAATCACTGTTTAGGCAAGTTCAAACTCTGAGGAATTATGAAATTTACAAGAAGACATTGGTGACAATGGATAGAAACAGAGTAAGATAATAAGAGCCTGAGGTGATGGTTCGTGCCTAAAAAATTAATTCAAGCATATATTCACTGAGTCGCTTGGCTCTCAGATGGCAAGGTTTGCATTTGCATGGACACTGTGATTAATTGAGTAGGCATATAGAAGCTGGTCAAAGCCCTTAAATCCCACCTAGTGTGTTTCCTGTCATTTAAGGATTGTATGAAAAGATATCAAATTGGGCTTCCTCTACATTTATTATTTGAGAAAGTTTTAGCAGGGAGTACTAGAATAAAGAATGAAACGTCTCCACACCCTCCCTCTGCTTTGGGCACTGGCTCAAGTGGTTTGCCAGAAATAAAGTTTAAAAGGCTTTCCCTATTGCCATATTTGTCCCTTGTGGTTTGTGGAGCCAGCCATTGTATCTTCTGAAAGAATGACTGTTTTTATTTAGTTCTGTTTTTAACACAATGGCAGTGTAAGCATGGGATATGTTTGGAATAGCAGGGACTGAGCAAAAACACAGGAAAGCTCTTCTCCAAACTATAGAGCAAAGATTATTTTGAGTAGCAAGCAACTTATTTTTCAATTAGAAATTATCCCCTAGAGGTTTTGAGGCTTTTTGTTGTTGTTGTTGTTTTTTTTTTGGCTATTGTTGTCTTGAGCAGAATGTATATGAATTATTTCAATCAGAGGAAACTTCCTAGAATTTCAGGGTTTTGTTTGTTTTCAGTCCTGATGATTGAACCCAGGGATGCTCTACCACTGACCTACATCCCTAGCCCCAGTCCTTTTTATTTTTCGTTTTGAGACAGGGGCTCACTAAGTTGCTCAGGCTGGCCTTGAACTTGAAATTCTCCTGCCTGAGCCTCTTGAGTGGCGGGGATTACCGAGGTCTGCCACCATGCTCAGCTAATCAGATAAATATTGAAAGAAGACAAGGTTGGGGATATAGAAAGAGAAGGTTTTGTTTGTTTGCTTGTTTTGGTATAGGTAGATGAAGAACTTTGAGCAGCAAGTGGGTAAGATGATGGGACTAGCAATAGGAAAGCCATAGATGAGAGGCACTGCAAAGAGAAGTCCAGGATGGGAAGTGAGTGGAGGGTTGATACGTTGTCTCTTTTTCCTAGGTTAAATGATCAGGACAATTCTATTTATAAAATTCCAGTGTCTTTCCATTTGGATTTCAGTTCAGCAGGGTCTCTTTTTTTAAGTTGTTTTTATTTAATTTTTTATTTGCTCTTTTTAGATGCACATGACAGTAGAATATATTTTGACCTATCCTACCTACTTGGAGTATAACTTTCCATTCTTGTGGTTGTACATGATGTGGAGTTTCACTGGTTGTGTGTTCATACATGAACATAGTAAGTTACATCCGATTCATTCTACTGTCTTTCCTATTCCCATCTACCCTCCCTTCCTTCATTCCCCTTTCTTTAATCTACTGAACTTCTATTCTTCCTTCTCCCACCCCTATTGTGTGTTAGCATCTGCAGAGTAGAGAGAACATCAGAGAGAATGTTTTAGCCATTGTCTTTGGGTTTGGGGGATTGGCTTATTGCACTTAGCATGATAGTCTCCACTCCCATACATTGCTGGTGGGACTGCAAATTGGTGCATCCACTGTGGAAAGCAGTATGGATATTCCTCAGAAAACTTGGAATGGAACCACCATTTGACTCAGCTACTACACTCCGGTGCCCTTCAACAAATGAACAGATAAGGAAAACTGTGGTACATATACACAATGGACTATTACCCAGCCTTAAAGAAGAATGAAATGATGGCATTTTTCAGTAAACAGGTGGAACTGGAACAGTGTCTCTTTTTGATGGGTGATTTCCTAGCTAAATGAGATTCTCTGCCTTTCTGAGAGTGGAAAAGAGGAAACCAGAGAAGGGAAAAAAAGTGTAAAAACACAAATGCTATAAGAAATTTGTAAGAAATATTATCTTTATTCTCTTAATTTTTAACGTCCTTTCTTATTCATGTAATTCTTTTTTTTTTTTTTTTTGTGGCACCGGGGATTGAACTCAGGGGCACTCGACCTCTGGGCCACATCCCCAGCCCTTTTTTGTATTTTATTTAGAGACAGGGTCTCACTGAGTTGCTAAGTGCCTTGCCATTGCTGAGGCTGCCTTTGAACTTGCGATCCTCCTGCCTCAGCCTCCCAAAGTGCTGGGATTACAGGCGTGCGCCACCGCGCCCGGCTTCATGTAATTCTTTCCTGATTTCTGGGACCCAATGGATGCTAAGGTTATGTCGTCAAGAACAAACTCTGTGCTCATGCAGTGGATTCATGCTATGGCACATTTAAGATCCGCAAATTCTACTACAGCTTGGTTAAGGGAAGAACAGGAGAAATGAGAATTTACCCAGGGAACGATTGTGCCTTTCATTCCAATGAAGGAGCAGGTGTCCTGCCAGGGGAATGAGATGGGAGTCTGGAAGCTGTGATCTCTCAGCTTCAGCTCCCGGGTGTCACTCATAGCCCAGGTACTTCACGTGCTCAGATTCTGATGTTATTTAGGATGACCAACCAACTGTATCCTTATTTGGTCCTTATACCCAAATACTTATCATTTCTTTTGCTTTTGGTTTTTCTTCCTGCAGATTAGGGTTTCCATCTGGTGCCATTTCCTCCAGCCAGAAAAACTTCCTTTAGCATCTCTTATAATGAAGTTTTGCTTGCAATAGATTCTCTCAGCTTTTGTCTAAAATTGGCCTTGATTTACATTCACTTCTGCAAAATTAAGAGCAACAGGCTTTTCATTTAGCATTTTCAAGATATAATTCCATCATCTTTTATCTTCCTTTTTCTCATGGGATGGCCTCTGAATGTAAAGTGTCTTTTTTTCCTCTGGCTATTTTCAATACTTTTTAATCATTGATTTTTAACCTGTTTTGCCACAGGTGCCTAGATATGTATATCTAGTTTGCTATGCTTGAGTTTTATAATATTTTTCTTTTTTTAAAATTCTAATTTGTTGTAAATGACAGCAGAATGCATTACTATTCATATCACATATATAGAGCACAATTTTTCATATTTCTGGTTATGTACAAAGTATATTCACACCATTCGTGTCTTTATACATGTACTTAGGGTAATGATGTCCATCTCATTCCACGATCTTTCCTGCCCCCATGTCCCCTCCCTTCCCCTTCCTCTGCTTTACCCTATCTAGAGTTCATCTAATCCTCCCATGCTCCCTCTCCCAACCCCACTATAAATCAGCCTTCTTATATCAGAGAAAACATTCGGCATTTGAATTTTGGGATTGGCTAACTTCACTTAGCATTATATTCTCCAACTCCATCCATTTACCTGCAAATGCCATGATTTTATTCTCTTTTATCGCTGAGTAATATTCCATTGTGTACATATACCACATTTTCTTTATCCGTTCATCTACTGAAGGGCAATCTAGGTTGGTTCCAATCTTTTGATGTATTTTTATCGGTTTTGGAAATGTTTTAGCCATTGTCTCTCCAAGTTATTTCTTCATTCTCATTCTTATCTCCTTCTAAGTTCAGTTACACATAAGTTAGATCACAACATATTGTCCCATAGGTCTTATATGCTCAGTTACGGGTTTTTATTTTATTTTTCTGTATTTCTGTCCTGAATTGATTGATTAGTTCTTCTGTAGTTCTAATCTGATGTTAAGCTGATTCAATGAACTTTATTTATGATATTGTATTTTTATTTAGTTATACAATTTCTACATTTTTTCTTTATTGGTTTCTACTTCTCTCCTGAGATTTCACATTTGTTTATCTATTTTGTCTACTTTTCCCTCTAAATTCTTTATTGGAATTCCACTAGATGTTTTAGAGTCTTTGCTAGTTTTAACATCTAAATTTTCTTTGGTTTTGCTACTACTGATTATTTTCAGAGTTAGTTATAGTCATATATTTATTTATTTATTTATTTTTATGGTATGTCTAGTAATTTTCAATTAGAAGCTGAACATTTGTGGGAAAACCTTCTTCATTATGTTATCTTTTTCCAAAGAGCGTTAAATTTTGTTTTGTAAATATATTAAATTAATAGTATACTTCCTTGATGTTTTGAAAGCTTGATTTTGAATGAGTGTTTATTTTTAGTTTTTTTCTTGGTCCTGTGGCATAGACTATGTGTTATGTATTTCTTACTCCTAAAATGAGGTCTTTTTAAAGTTTTAATGAGAAATAAAGGTATCCTCAAGAGGCTGAGGCAGGAGGATTGCACATTTGAGGCCAGACTCAGCAAATTAGTGAGGCCCTAAGCAACTTAGTGAGATCCTGTCTCAAAATAAATAAAAACAAAACAAATCAATCAGGATGTAGTAGTAAAGTGCCCCTGGATTCAATATCTAGTACTGGAGTGGGAGTGGGGTATAGGAAAAAAAAAAAAAAAAAAAAAAAAGAGAAGCAAAGGGTATTTATCAAGTACCTCTAATCTAGCTAGTTAGAC
This sequence comes from Tamias sibiricus, assembly GCA_025594165.1. Classification (NCBI taxonomy): domain Eukaryota; kingdom Metazoa; phylum Chordata; class Mammalia; order Rodentia; family Sciuridae; genus Tamias; species Tamias sibiricus. The sequence goes on along the minus strand of CM046662.1, from coordinate 157,388,567 downwards.
TTGAACTATCAACTCTCCCACCATGAGTTAGCTGCGAGATATTTTTGCAGTTCTTAGTCCTGAAGTGCTGCTTTCTGTAAAGTTCCTTGGATTCTTACTAATAAGTTGTGTAGTTCATGTAAAGATGTGTATAGTTTATGTAAGGATTTGAGGAAACTTGATATTCAGATTAGAGGGTATCTCCTTCATTTTCTGTGTTTTCTTTCTGAATTTTTCTTTCAATTTCTTGATATGTTACAAAATCTGAACTCCTACCTTTGTGTCCTCTTCCTCAAAGGACACTGTTTCCTGGTTGATTTTTGTTTCTCCTTGCATGGAGATAGGCCTGAGTGTTGTCAGGGTAAAGGTCAGTGAAGCATGGAGCTCACCCAGCATGCTTTCCTTCATTTAATAATTGTATCTTTTTAGTTTCTGCCTGCCAGGGATTTTACACCAGTGACTTTAAACAATGGTTTCCTTATATTTTTCTAGATTTATAATTATTGTTGCAAGAGGTTTATTCTGATAAAAGCTATTCAGCCCAAATGGAAATAGAACTTCTACATGAAGTGATAACCAACATGAACTGACTTTTGTCATGAGCTATGTAGAAGATTCACATATTCTGAAACCAGTCCAATAGCTATTATAGGCATCATCATTTTGCTGAATAAGAAACTGAGGTACAGAGTAATAAAGAAATGTGCCCAAGTCTATAAAGTAAGGGACAGATGCAGGATTCATTGTCACATATGTTGAACATAAAGATTGTGGCTATGCCAGTGATTTTCAGACTTGGCTGTGGAATGATTTTTCTTGGAGAATTTGAAAAAATATAAATGTAGCAACTCCAATTAATTTTTTGTTTGTTTTTGTTACTCGGGATTGAACTCAGGAGCACTTTGCCACTGAGTGACATCCTGAGCCCTTTTTACTTTTTATTTTGAGGCATGATCTCACTCAGTTGCTTAGGGTCTTGCCAAATTGCTGAGGCTGGCCTCAAACTTGTGATCCTCCTGCTTTATCCTCCGAGTTGCTGGGATTACAGGTATGCTCCACATTACCTGGATTCCACTAATGTTTTAAAAAAATAATTCTTAAATATGACTTAGCCATTACATTTTAAAAAGTCCCTCAGATGTTTCAAAGATGCAACTTGAATTGAGAGCTTCGACGCTAGGCTATGCTTCTGTGACATTGACTAAATCCTATAATGAGGTCAGTTAATGGTGATTTTCTTTTTTCTTTCTGAATAATTATAGAATGGAAAGATGATTCATATATTTACTATTCTGATATCTGATGATTAACAGTGAAGGAAAGATTTCTTGAACATCTCAGATGAATTTTTAAATGTCAAACCCTTCTTAAAGGTTCTGGTTACTGTTATCTAGATGAGCAATGCTGCTTAATGAATATAACAAATATTCATATTTAGCCTGCCAGAAGCAATTTCTGCTTGCTCATTTGTTTTGTGATTATGAATAGGTAACTTTCTAAGAGCTATTAGAATACTTTAAAAATATTTGTTAATCAATATGAGGAAAATGAATGGCCAATTATTAGAGTGAAAGCTGTCACTTCCATGGAAGTAATTCTTGATGTCTTATTCCGAGGTGCAGATATGGGCTCCTTCATGCTGATGGTGGAATGAAGAATGACACATTGTGGAAGATGATAAGTTTCAACAGAACTCAGGGGCCTCAGTTTCAGTTCCAGAGATTTGTCTGGTTTGTGTGCCCTGAGAGAGTCTCTCAACCTCTCTGGGCCTCAGTGTTCTACAACGTAAGATATATGTCGGGATTGAAGTTCTTCTGGTTCCAAAACAATATACATAATCAAATTAATTTCCTGTGTCACATATCCTTCATTTGCTTGCTGTCAGGAGAATAGAACATTTACTAGGTTAAGGCATATATGCAGACATCAAAAGTAAAATCATACCATTTGAACATGTTTCAAGTTACATCTCTATCTGTGAGTGAACCCTGCTATAAACTGATGGTTTGGAATTAAAGCAGAGACTGCTAAAGGCTCAGTTCATCAGAAACGATTCCAAACAAAGGAAACTTGATGTAGGCAGAGGAAATGAAGAACAGTGGTAAAATTTAATAAACATCTAATGAGTTCGTTACATCTAGTCCTCTGGGTCAGGAAGTAACCAGACACAGCATTGTTGGGAGTCCCATGATGCACTGTCATGCTTTCAGCTGGCAGGAGAAGTTGGCATCAGTGGTTGCCCGCATTCAAGCCCTTTCCAGAATGGTAGCCCTGTGATTTGCTTTAGTCAGGGTTGCTATTCTTGCTGGGGTAGCTATGGCTGTGATAGAAAGGTAATAAACCCACCAAGAAAGGCTCATTTGTGTTGGCTGGCTACAGCATAGAATTTGAGAACAATAGGTGGGATAATAATGTGGTGTTTAGAAGCGGTTTTGCTTTGACCTGGGTATCATTCATAGGTTGAACAGAAAGCTATTTTTACTGGTAGTTAAACATTTGGCAATTGCTGATCAGTGACAATGTACTAGATGTCCTACTGCAGTAGCATGGTTCAGTGGGCAGAACATCGATTGAACCAGAATGTAAAAATATTTGTGCTTAAGTGTGTCTGTTTTGCTATTGATGGTTCTTGTGGATTGGACTCATCCAACAGCATCTTGACATGTGTGTATGTGTGTGTCTGCATTGGTTTGCCTTGGGTGCAGAGAGGGAAAACAGTGTACCCTTGGTAAGATGACTGAGAAACACGTAAAGGAATAAACCAGAATGCTAATAAAAAATCAGAAAAGAATCCAACTATGAAGACAGAGATGAGAAAGATGAATGTCAGCATTTGTTTATATGAACATATTTAAGACAATATTTGAGATTCTTGTGACCCCTGTTTGAGGAACAGCAATAGAATGAAAAGATAAAAGGTCGTTAACTCAAGTTTGCTAAGCATATTATATCTTGCCTTACTTTTAGTAATCTTTGGATAACTTTGGATGGTTTTAATTATGCAAGTATGAAGTTCTCTTGGGTGTAATTCTAGATTGCCAGTTCCTACTAGAAATTTGAGGCTGCATTCCATTCTTTGAACAAGTCCTCCAATGTATCAGAACTCCATATATTATACCCCTCCCCTCTTTTGGCATAAGTGCAAGTGCTCTGGCAGGAATCTTTAGTCTCTCTCTCTCTCTCTCTCTCTCTCTCTCTCTCTCTCTCTCTCTGTGTGTGTGTGTGTGTGTGTGTGTGAATTTGATCATTTACATTTAGGAAGAATTTTTTATGTAACTTCATTTTAGTAGGAAATACAGATATCCACGTTAAAATGTAACACAGGCAATGGTGGGAGTAACATGATTAGATGGTAATAATTTCAGGATCCTTCTCACCAGAGGCATTTAAAGATGCTGTGTTAGCGTAATCCTGTTAATGTCTTTCTACAAACTAAGGAAATTATTTTCAGCTAGGACTAAGCCTACAGTTAATTCCCTTTCTTACCTGCTTGCCATGGGGGTCCGAGGTTTTAAACTTTTATACTGGTGGCTCACAGAACCTGGGAGTGGGAGTGGCAGGGAGAGGGGGGGATACAACCTCAAAGGCAGATAGTCAGAACAAAGCACTCTACCAGGAAGAAACAGAAGATGCAAGATCATACCAGCGGAACTCCCACCCTCAATCCACTTCTAGGGAAATAGAGCAGGCAGGATGGAGTGATTTCTTTACAGGTAAAGATTCAACATTTTAATGGGCTTTGGGAAAATGTGTAATTAGCAACCAAATTTTCTACCAGAATTAAAAAAAAAAAAAAACAACCTGTAACATAGTAAAAGAGCAATCTGGATTTTGAGGACAGATTTCGTGAGACAGGGAATACATGAGACATATAAAAGGGAGAATAAAGATGAACTAAAAGAAGCTATATTGAGAATGTTAGCTCTAAGCCTTATATAGAATTCCCTGTACGTTGGGCCTGATAAGCAGCCCATCTCGCTCTGATGCATGTGTGTGTTCCCACATTGTATTACTAGGGGTGCAGCCGTCCTCCTCATCCAGAGGCATGGAGATAGAGAGAGTCCCAGCTCTACACAAATGCCAGGTCCTGCCTCCTCTACCCATCATCTGCCTCTAGGGACATTTCTTAAAGTCCCTGGGCCTTAGGTCATTCAACTGCAAAATGTCAACACTACAGAGTCTCTCTCATGCGTGTTTATGAGTACTAAGTGAGACAGTTAGTTCACGGGCAGCAGGAGGAGACTGCTCAGTTGGTGTTCACTGTTAAGAGGGTGGTGCCCTCCAGAGAGACGGAGGCCAGAGGATCTTGGTTTTGAAGTATCTGGGCCCTGGCGAGCCAGGAGATTTCTCATTATGATGTGTCAATTGGCTAGCAGACAAAAGAATACAGGCAACTGATCTTTCTTAGTTAGAAATGAGGAATTGACAATTTGCAGAGTTTGGAAAAATGTTGAGGGTATATATTCCAACTTCTGAATTTTGGGCTCCACAGAATTTATTCCTTTTTCTTTCTTTTTAAGTTTTTGTTAGGGGCATCTCTGGTTTTTGCTCATGGAGAGTGAGTACGCTGAGGCCTTGCCTGTCTGCCTGCCTCTTGGTTTTATCCTTTCTTGTACTTGGTGGAACAGCTATAGTGCCAAGATAGAAATATATTTTGATCATAATAATGTTCCATAAAGGGCTTTTTTTTCCCCCTCTGGAGTTTATTTTAGAATGCTATATTTTGGTGGTCAAATAAATACAGAAGTCTATATTGCTTTCTGTAGCTGTACCTAAGCATTTTTTTTTTCTTTTTTAACTTATGGTATTTGGAAGATGACTAAAAGCTTAACTAAGATGACTGAATTACACTTGCAAAGCATATTCATTTTCTAGAAAGTTAATGTGAGCTTAATTTGATACAAACCTTAAAATATTATTGCATGTGATAACAGTCAATTGCCTTCTAATTAAAGAATTAATGAAAAGCCTCAAATGACAAAGAATAATTTCTATACATATTTATCCTAGAATATGCTTCTCATGTTTTACAGATTTTCCTGAGTCTCCTTTCCTTAGTTCTCTCACTCTTCCTTGATTGTTGAGCCATGTTAAAATCTGCTTATGTGAATGCTTCCTCCACTGTCCATCTGGTCCTTAGTACACACACACACACACACACACACACACCCACCCCGATTTCTCTATATAGTTATATATAAACTAAACATCATATATCCTATGTATATTTGTAAAATATAATTTATTATACCATTATATACTATGTAACATGTTAAAATAGTATCATTTATTAATACATGCTATTATTAATAGAATCATGTATATACTAACATAATACTATAGTGTATTACATAATACTTGACAACTTGAATGCTTTTGGGATAAAGGAAGTAGAGAGAAAAGGGGTGGAATGAGATATGTACCTATATATGTATATTTGTATATGTTTGTTTATATTAGTTTATATGTGTTAATTTGTTATGATTTGTGCATGCTAGTATCCATCATTTATCTCCTACCTATATTTAGCTTGCTAATAAAGATGCCTACTCCAGGTTAGATCAGAGTCTTTATTAATTCTGTTGCTAATGAGGTCTTGCTTGCCTCTGATACTCATCCTCAGGCTTCATTCCAGGTTCTGTTATTTCCTGTCACCCTAATTATTTGGGAGATGTGCTATGGCTCCTTGTACCCCCTTTCACCTTGAGGGGTCCTGTCTTTGCCTGTTGCTGTGGTGTTTTGCCTTGCGTCTGTGCCACACTGAGGCATGGGGGGGCTTGTTCCACCCCCTTTTAGGAAGAGTAACCTCTGATAATTTTCAATCAAAATGCACTCTCGCTTTGAAGAAAAGCCTGGCTGGATGCCGTGTCCGAGCAGGGTTGGTTTCATGAATATTTCATCTGTGGAGATGCTTGGGGTCCCATGCTCAGAGGGGCCCAATGCTTGATTTAATTCTCTGCTATCTCGATATTCTTAATCAGTTTGAACTAGAAGCTCCCATTTTCATTTTTTCACTGGGTCCTGCCAATTATACAGACAGTGCTATTTCTGAATGCCATCAGGGCCTTCTTAGCATCATTTAACAAATATACAATTCAAGTACTGATGCTTTACTTTGTGCAAGTTAATTCTCCAAGGAATCCTCTTAAAATCTATCATTTAATGATGAGATGCACTAACTCTCTTTAATTCCATGGTAGAAGACACAAGTATGTTACATAGTGGATCAGCTTTGATGGAAACCTGTTATAGGAAGGAAACTCAGGCATTGAATGAGTCTCCTGTGGCTGCTGTAACATGTTGCCACATGCTAGGTAGCTTGAAACACCATTTGTTTTCTGGAGACCAGAAGTCTTAACTCCAAGTATCAGCAGAGCCACCCTGGCCCAAAGGATGAAGGGTAGCCTTGCCTGTTGTAGCTTCTGGTGGCTGCAGGTGTTCCTTGGCTTGTTGCTGTATCTTGGGCTCCAGCAGGACTTCACCTGCTCCTCTTACATGTATCTCTCCAGTGTGTCTGTCCCAAACCCTCTTTTAAGGATACCTGTGACTGCATTTAGGGCTAAACCTGATGGTGCAGGATTCGCTCCTCTTTGCAAAATCTTTAATTCATTAATTCATTCACACATTTTATCCTATAAGTGACATTCATTCTTTTACCATATAAAGTAACATTCAGCAATTCAAGGTATTAGGATGCAGATACATATTCTTGGGGGCCACCATTCAGCCAACTATAGGTACCTGTATTGACACGAGCAGGGGAGGTGTCCAAGCAGGCACCATGTGGGAAGGTGTGCAGGGCACGTGCCTTTGGTTTTAAAATAGGCATTCCTCAAAAACTCAAAGTTGTCACCTTTACAAAGTTGATTCAGAGATACATATTTTGGGGAGTTAGAAGTATATATGGTATGCTCTTTTTTTCTGCTATTTTAAAAATGTCATTGGTCCTAAATGTTCTACATTTTTCCAGCCTGTTCATTGGATCAAAGGCTCTCATACAGATTTTTCATGACACTTTGCATCAACTCTCCTGAACCACTGGAGAAGTGCTACACACAGTCAACCCTGATTAAAATTCACATATAACACAGGGGACTACCAACTGCCATTTTAATCAATACCTCTAAGTAAGAAACTAGAGGTCAACACTTGGGATGTATGAGGAGACCTATGTTACTAATGTCCAATTGAAAAATTACACTTTTAGGTGATAGTGTCTTGAAAAAAAAAAAAAAAGAGGCCGGGCGCGGTGGCGCACGCCTGTAATCCCAGCACTTTGGGAGGCTGAGGCAGGAGGATCGCGAGTTCAAAGCCAACCTCAGCAATGGCGAGGCACTTAGCAACTCAGTGAGACCCTGTCTCTAATAAAATACAAAAAAGGGCTGGGGATGTGGCCCAGTGGTCAAGTGCCCCTGAGTTCAATCCCCGGTACCACAAAAAAAAAAAAAAAAAAAAAAAAAAAAAAAAAAAAAAACTAGGAAATGAAAATATCATGTAGTTTCTCTAGTCCCACTGGAAGGTAATGGAATTGGGTTAAATAGTTCAGTTCCTTTGAGTTGAATATTTTGTAATTCTTTGACAAATTAAAATGTAAATTCCATGAAGGTGAGAATTAAATTTTATTATGGAACATTCAAATATGTACTAGATAAGGTACTCTCCTGTGCTGATTGTCCAGACTCAACAGTTCAGCTTGTGGTCAATGCCATGTAAATCCATCTGTCTTATCCATAAACATACACTGAGCATCTTGGAAATAATCTAACTTCAAATAAAAAAAAAAACCAAATTCTATAAGAAGAATTCTTTTTCTGTCAGAACCTTTACCAATAAAGCCTATAACCTGACTTTTATGTGCATCAGTACTACAAAGTTTTGGGGGATAATCCCAAATCAAAAAAATCTCCAGTGTTGATGGCAGACCTACAGTATGGGGAATAGTATTTTATTCCTTCAAGGGTGCTTCCTTGATTTTTGAAATTGTAATGAACTACAAGTGAAGGGAGAAAAAGGCATATCTACTGGTATATATACTGTACTTGAGAGGTGGAATGGGTGAGGGAGGAGCCCTGGGAACACAGGTACTGGTTCATGTAACTGGAAAAAAAAAAAGAGCTCAGTAGGAGGCCAAAAGTTTGTGGGAAAAAGAAATACATCCTCAAGTAGCTTGGAGATCCCAGGGCCACAGGAAGGGGATTTTTTTTTTTTTTTTTTTTAAAGGAACTGAGTGGTCTCTTGACAGGTAGTAGCAGTTTCAGTGGAGTGGTGAAGGTAGCAGCCAGATTCCAGGAGGCTTAGGAGTGAAGAGAAGTTATGGAAGTCAGAACAGTACAGATGGACAACTTCTAGGAGGAGCCTGATAGGTCGTTAAGTGGGAGAAGAACAGGTAACGTCGCCAGTGAAGCACACGGAGGAGTGAATTATTTCAAAGACAGGAGACAGTTGACAGTATTTAAATGCTTATAGGATGAAGGTAGAACAGAAAGGAGTGGAAAGAGATAAATAAATGTCTTTAGAATGGCTCACATGGGACTCAGGTCACAGGTGGAGAGTAATGTGCAGGTCCGGGAGGAGCCGTGATGGTGACAGAGAGAAGGGGGCAATCTGAAAATCTCATCGGGTACAGATTGTAGACCTCTGTGGGGAGCAACTGAATGAGATTTCCTCTGGAAGCAGAGTGGTCCCTTACGATTATAATGGAGATAGAAAATTTGCATCGCCTAGTGATGGCCTAGCTCTTGAAGTCTATGACCATGCTGGTACAAACTGACCACCTGAACTGCTGGTCACTTAGGAGTATAGCACACACAGTTCCATACAGAACAGTCTGAAATGATGCATTGTTTTGTACTTCACCATTCTTTTAGAGGGTGTTCATTCTATGTGTTAAACACTGTTACTCAATAACAGTTGACCGGGCCATGTCCGCAGCAGCCTCATGCATCCTGTGCCCACCACTGATTACATCAAGAGACCACGTCAAACGCTTGACCTATACATGCAGGTTGTGTAAGCACACGCTGTGATGTTGGCACAATGATGAAACCAGTGACTGACACACTTCTCAGAATTGGGTGAAGCAACACAGGAGTTTAATTTTTTTTTTTTTCCCAAGGGAGGTGGTATTATGGTCTGTGAGAGGGAGGAGAATATTGCTTTCTTCTTAGTGAACGCTAAATAAATACTTATAGAATATATGGTAATAAACCATGTTAGAGATCAAACAGAGGTATTCTGAATGATTTGTTGGTTGTTACCTTTTCCCTCCATTTTCTTTTTTTGTTTTGGCATTGTTTTCCTTCTTAATGATACCCAGTGATGGCACCTAAATAGAAATTTTAAAAATAAAATCAGTCAGGGGCTTGGACTATGGCTCAGTGGTAGTGTACTTTCCTGGTGTGTGTGAGGCACTGGGTTCGATCCTCAGCACCATATATAAATAAATAAAGTGAAGGTCTATTAACAACTAAAAAATATAAAATACAATAAACTCAACCAATCAATTAATTGGTCTTATTCTATATCAGAGAGTTCTATTGCAATACAGTTACAATATGAAAAAAAAAATGGCCAAAATTGAAAACCTCCAGGATAAATACATCCCAGAGTCAATCTGAAAACAATTAAAAATGAACACACACACACACTTTCTGGAATGCTGTGATTGTCGCTTCCTTGGATCTCACGCCCACTAAAATAAGTTTTGCACTGTCTTTATCTTTCAATACTCAAAAGGGAAAGCTAGCGATGGCCGCTGGCCAGGGAGCAGGACCATGATGGGTGGATCCTCTCAGTCCGTACAGATGGAGCGCTCTACCATGAAGGTGGCTCATCTTTCTTTCTCTTGTGTGTTTTCTCCCTTTTTATTGTGCTACTAAAAAAAGGAAGCATGAAAAATAGCTTGTGAGCACAGGGACTTTTTCTTTCTTTCTTTAGGATTTTAGAATTCCATGTACAAAGAGCTAGCATGTTCTCTTTCACTGAGTGGCTGTCTTGGGCAATCCATTCAAAGATCACCTGGTCCAATGTAAGCCTATGTCCTTTACGTGCTGACAGAACACTACCAGCACACGTTGGGGCCATATTTCTGGATCAGCATGTGTGGGGTCGAGCAGACGTATAGAATAGAGAACCCTACTGGGGTTGTCACAGGTGGACCCTGCACAGCTGTTGGTAACCCATCTTGCCCTCAAGGATTCAAGGAGACGAAAGGAAAAAGAAGGCACAGGGCTGGTTTTTAATCCAAGATTCATTCTTTTCCCTCTTTTCTATGCGTTTCCTTATTGGTAATTACCTAAACAGAAACTGTAAATTTGATTTTAATGTTTTTATTAGTGTACTGTTGTTATAAATTATAGTGGTGTTTATTTTGACACATTCATAAACACATATAACATAATTTGCTCCATTTCAATTCCCAGTATTTCCCCTTTCTCTCCAATTAGTCTGCTGCCTCTACTGGTTTTTCCTTTGTTTATTTATTGTATTTTAATTGGTGCATTATAATTAAACTAAAATAAATTGGTCTCTTTTTAATTCCACAGTTTTTCTGCTGTCCCATTCCTTCTCTTTCCCCTTGAGCCTACTTCTTCTACTATTTTTTAAATTTTCATGAAATCCCATTTTTTATTCCTTTTATTTCCCTAGCTCTTACATGTGAGAGAAAACATTTAATCTTTCACTTTCTAAGCCTGGCTTATTTCACTTGGTATGATGTTCTCCAGCTCCATCCACTTACTGGCAAATGACAGAATTTCTTTTTTTCTTTGTGGCTGAATAAAACTTGATTGTGTATAATACTGCATTTTCTTTATCCATTCTTCTGTTGATGGGCCCATAGGCTGGTTCTACAACTTGACTATTGTGAATTGTGCTGTTATAAACAGTGGTAAGTATGTATGATTATAGTATGCTGATTTTAGTTCATCTGGATAAATACTAAGGAGTTTCCATTCCTGTAGTATATGGTGGTTCTATTCCTAGTCTTTTGAGGAATCTCCATATTGTTCTCCAACATGATTGTATAATTTGCAGTCCCACGAATAATGCATCAATGTACCTCCCCCGCCAACATCCTCATCAGCAATTATTGTTATTTACATTCTTAAAGATTGTCATTCTAACTGAAGTGAGATGAAATCTCAGTGAAGTTTTGATTTCCCTGATTGTTAATGAGGTTGAGCAATTCTTCATATATTTGTTGGCCATTTGTATTTCTTCTTTTGAGAAATGTTGACATATTGTTTGCCCATTTTTTTGATTATTTGATTTTTTGGTGCTAAGATTTTGAATTATTTATATATTGTGGATATTAATCCCCTGTTGGAAGACTAAATGGCAAAGATTTTCTTCCATTCTGTAGGCTATCTCTTCATGTTCTTAAGACATTAAAGAAACTAAGGAATAGAAGAAACTTACCTCAACATAATAAAGGCTACATAAGATAAAACCAAAGCCAGCATTATACCAAATTGAGAAAAACTGAAAGAATTTCTGCCAAAGTCATGAACAAGACAAAGATGTCCCTTCTCACCACTCCTACTCAATATAGTTCTTGAAACTCTAGCCAAAGCAACCAGGCAAGAGAAGGAAATTAAAGGGATGTAAATAGCAAAGGAGAAAGTCAAATTATCTGTTTGCTGATGATAGAATCCTAAATCTAGGAAATCCAAAAAGCTTCACCAGAAGACTTCTAGAATTTATAAACAAATTCAGTAAAGTTGCAGGATATAAGATAAACATTTATAAATTATTAGCTTTGCAGTAATGAATCTACTGAGAAAGAAATCAGGAAAACTACCTCATTTTCAATAATCTAAAAAAAAAAATGAAATTCTCAGGAATAAATCTAAGCAAGGAAGTGAAAGACTTCTACAATGAAAATTATAAAACACCAGAGAAAAAAATTTTTAAAGAAGACCTTAGAAGATGGAAACCTGCCATGATCTTGGATATGCAGAATTAATATTGTCAAAATGACCATATTACTAAAAGCAATCTATGGATTCAATGTGATCCTCATCAAAATACCATTTTTCACAGAATTAGAAAAGATAACAGTACTAAAATTCACTTTAAGAATAAAAGATCCAGAATAGCAGTATTAGGGTTCTCTAGAGGAAACAGAATCAACAGGAAGTATAATTATAAAAGGGGAACTTATTAGGTTGGCTTATGTGACTAGAAGCTGGATAGTCCACAATGGTTGTCTGCACGCTGGAGAGCTTGAAGAACCAGTAACTGCACAGTCCAAGAGGCTTAAGCCCCAGAACAAGAGGCATCAATGGTATTACCCTAGTCTGAGACCAAAGGCTTCTGGAGAATTTGCTTTGTGAAAAAGCAAGAGTTTGATATCCTCAGAGCATCGCAGAAGCAATCAAGAACCCACTGAGCTTACATCTGCTGCTGTTCCCTTGTTCTTCCAACTTTTATTCCATCCAAGTCATCATCCTATTGGTCGGTGCTGCCCATGCTTAGGGAGGGTCTCCATTTTCATTGGCTATGCCACGTGCCAATCATTCCTAGACACACCTTCAATGACATACCCATAATCCCCTCAATCCTTGGCATCTCTTAATCCAATCAAGCTGGCAATTCAAATTAGCCATTACAAGAGCCAAATCAATGCTGAGCAGTGAGAGCCATGCTGGAGGCATTGCAATACCTGAGCTTAAATTATACTCCAGTCACAGTAATAAAAGCATCATGGTATTGGCATAAAATTGGAGAGACTAGGGAGTAGAAGAAACTTACCCTAACACAATAAAGGCTACATATGACAAATCCAAAGCCAGCATTATACTGAATTGAGAAAAACTGAATTTTTGCTAAAGTCATGTGCAAGGCAAAGATGTCCACTCTCAACCACTCCTCTCAATATAGATCTTGAAACTCTAGAAGACTTAAAGACCAGTGGAATAGAGTGGAAGACACAGAGACAAATCTAGGTAGCTACAGACATCTGATCCTTGACAAAGTTGCCAGAAGCTATGGAGAAAAGTTAGCCTTTTAAACCAGTGGTGCCAGGGAAACTGGAATCCATGGGAAGAAGAATGTGACTGGATCCACTTCTCTCCCCCTGCATAAAAATCAACGCACAGTGGATCTAAGACCTAGAAATTAGACCAGAAACACTGCAGATGCTAGAAGAAAACGTAGTGTGAGCACTCCAACATATGGAGCAGGCACCAACTTCCTTAATAAACTTCCTAAAGCTCAAGAAACAGAGAGAGAGAGAGAGAGAGAGAGAGAGAGAGAGAGAGAGAGAAGAATAAAAAAAACTGAAAGGCAGTTATACTTTGCATACAACCAGAGATATGTAAAAATGTGCTCTATATGTGTAACATGAAATGTAATGCATTCTGATGTCATTTATAACAACTTAGAATAAAAAATAAATTAAAAAAATAGAGGAAAGAGGAAAGATCTGTTCAGTAGACAAAGGGGATTGAGGAGGAAGAAGTGACTGGCAGAGGAATAAGCGTGGAATGAATCTGACTGAACTTTTGCATGTGTCTTTATGGATGTGGCACAGAGGGTTCCAGCACGGGGTGTATCCACAGGACACTAATTAAGGATAAACAAAAAGAAGAAGAGGAGGAAATAAAACCAAGAATAAATAAATGGGATGGCCTCACACTAAAAAGCTTTTGCACACCAGATTCATTTTAAGTAATCTCAGAGCTGACTCCTGATGAAACCTCTTTAATGATCAACAATAAATTCTGTGCAAATAACATGGGAAGCTTATGGTCTCTGAATATCTTGGATATTTTTGTGTGTACATTAAAAATCAGTGTCATAATTAAAGTGGTACCACAGGACAAGCCAAACAGGAAATACAAGCCATGGTCAACTTAGGGTTACTACAACATTGGATATCTGTTAAGTCCATGACAGTTAATAAATTCCCTTGCAGTGGCTAAAGTAGAAAATTCATAAGAAATACTTTAAAATATCAAAGCTTTCATCTCTAGGTAGGGGGAGTTTGAATCTTGTACATGTTTATACCAATTCCTCCATGAGGTCTAGAACATTCAATAAAGATTTGTTGAAAATAGTTGTTTGAGTGTGTGGTCTCAAATGAGATGTCAAGGATCTAGAACACAGCCACCTAATACTTGTGTTTCTTTCTTATTTTTAATTTGAAAATTAGGGACGCATCATAGTCTCAGGAATGAGTTCCCCCACTTCCCCGGCCAGCAGTATGTAAATTCAATCCAAGGAAGGTCTGTTAAGAATGCTCTTGGCAACATTTTGCAAAACAATGATTTCTGTGTTGGCGTGATTTTTTTCTTTATTCCAACTGAGGTAGGAGCAGAAAAGGAAAAAGATTTTCAGAAAATATTCTGAGGGATTTGGGAGGAAGAAGTATAGTAATGGGGTGAAGAATGATGTCACTTTTCAATGGGAAAAAGTTAAAGTACTCTTATATTTTTAAAGTCATTCAAAAATTATCCTGACTTTGAGGCTTAGAAAGTGGTTAAGTATGTTATACCCATACTTAGTGTCTAACGGTTTTCTCTAGAGCACTATAAAATATGGGCAGGTTCTAACCTGTCTGTGACAGTTTATGTGGAAAGCTATCTAATCCTGCAGGATAGAGGAGATGACTCTAGGCTCTATCATCTCTTAAATATGCATTTTTAAAGAGCTAATTCAGGAGACTGTTCCCATTTTTAAAATCACATATATTATCAGTTAAGCATTTTAGAATACCTAACATATATCTACTTATTCATAAGCTTTATTCATGTGCTAAAGTCATATTACACATTAAATATTTACTAATATCAAATATTTATTAGTATTTAATGTACAAAATTAATGTAACCTGCCCATCATACCTCTAATAATAGCATTAGTACTGAAGGTTGAGAAGGCCCTATGTGGCTTGCAAAAGCTGGTTCTGATATGTCCCACTGGAGAAGGGGACGTGAAGGTTCTGGATTATGCATGAATTTTGCAGGTGTTCTCATAGTATTATTTTCCCTTGTATTAGTTGAGAAAAATTGGTTACTTGGTACCAAAGCATAAGTCCTCAGAACTTTGAATATTTTAATTATTATGCTATAATTTTAAGATATATGTTTTCAAAATTATCATGATATTTTTTATTATTATTTTTCAATTTTTGTCATACTGGTTATCAAAGTCAGGGCTTCCAACTTGCTAGGGAAGTACTGTGCCTCTGAGCTACACCCCTCCCCTTTTAATTTTTTATTTTGAGGCAAGGTCTCACAAAATTGTCCAGGCTGGCCTTCAACTTGCAATGCCCCTGCCTCATCCTCCCAAGTAGCTGGAATTACAGGCATGTGCCACCAGATATAGCTTAATACTATCATTTAATTATTTATTCTCAAAGCTCCTGAAATTCAAGTGATTAGATTATTTTTAATTTTACAACAAGGAAAACATTCAGCAATTTTAATATTAAGTGAACTTTTGTGAATTATTATTGTTACTGTTATATCCTATATTTCTAAATATCAAATGGCAAGTCAAAGAAGCTATTAACAAACAAAATTTTCACTTTGAAATATTAAAATTCAGTCCATTTAATATAATGCTTGATAATATGCCAATAAACAAAGAAAGCCTATAAAGATAACACTTCAACTCCTTATATATGGATGGACTAACATCTTCATATGCAGAAAGGTGCTTTAAAGTTCTTTAGTCAGAAACTAGAATCTCTGATTTTGTAGGAGTAAAATCAGAATTGGTGAAGAAATGCTGAGAAAGCAAGTAGCTTGAAATTTGAATGAGTTTAATAATTAATAGCATAAGAGAATTGGAGAAGGGGATGGCATTCAAGCTTTAAAAAATTTAAAATCTTTAATCCCTCACATTTTTTATGTTGATATCTAAAGATTTTCATTAAAAGTTTAAATGGTTGGAAGGATGTCTGACATATTATAAATTTTGTCATTTAAAATGTTATGTAATTTTCTAAAACATTTTCAACAAAATGCCAATAACAGTCATTTCATTCTATCAAATGTATCAACATATAAAAAAATGCCCTTTAAGTATCTACTTATTCTCTAATTTTATGCCTTTCCATCCACATATTTTTCTCCTAATGTGCTATATACTTTTATGTTTAAAATAATCTTATTCATCTGTTTCATGCCACTCTGAAAGATATGTGTGTGTATGTATACCCATTATATATATGTAAATACAAATAAATATTCCCATATTCTCCCTAGCCCAATTCATCTCAGACACCTGAAAAAAGGACTTGTTACCTCATCACTTGGGGTTTTTTTCAGCACAGATTTTTAAGATAGCAAACATGAAAATTTTGTGAAATATATTATTTTTACTATAAAACATTTAATTTCTAATCACAAAATGTAAATCAGGATTTCTGCAGCAGACAGAACTGTGAAATGGCCCACACAACTCCTGTTCCTGGGGTCTGTACCCTGCATCCATTCCTCCTCTCCTGTGTGGGAGGAACTAGACAACTTGATGGGTTTCCCCTACTCTGACTAGGTTTTGGATCATATGACAGGGTTAATCCAATCTCTGGCATCAGAGTAGGTCTGATCCAATCACTTGAGCCCTTTATAAGAGGCTGAACCTACCAGAGTTCCAGAGGTTGCCCAGCCAGAGAGAGACTGCCTACCAGGAGATTCCCTAGTCTGGCTGTATAGCCAGAGGCAGCCAAGCCTTGAGCACAGCCTGAAGGAGCTTAGAATATCCCCAGAGCCAGAAAAGACAGGCATCTTTGGTCCCACAGTCCTGAGGCATCAGATTCAATCACCAACGGAATCAGCTTGCAGCCAGGTCTTTCTCAGTCAATGCAAGCTCTGCTGCACCTGCCAGTCTGAACCTGGAGGTCACCTGTGAGACCCTGTGCAGAGGAAGCAATTGCTTGAAGCAGCAGGACTTCTGACCTGTGAACCAATAAGTCAGTGGACTCAGTTTTAATATACTAAATTTATGAGAATTTGTTATGCATAGCTCTAAAACTAATATACTTTCTTTTACAAGTTTCTTCAAGTTGTGGTCAGGGAAAAAAAAAAAGTGTGTGGGCTGGGGTTGTGGCTCAGCGGCGGAACGCTCGCCTCGCACGTGCACGGCCCGGGTTCGATCCTCAGCACCACATAAACATAAATGCATTGCATTGTGTACAACTAAAGTAAATAAATAAATATTTAAAAAAAACAGTGTGTGTGGGGTGTGGGATGATAGAGGGGAAATTATGATCCATTTCTCATCAAATATGGCTCGGCAGAGACACAGCAAGTGTTACAACTAACTTTTCCAACTTTTGTGTTTGGAACCATAGTCACACCTCTGCCAGATCTGCTGAGTCTGTCTTGCCTCCAAGGAGCAGGCTGCACATCTCCCTGTGAGATGAGTGTGCAGACAGGTGTGCTCTGTGAGACACCACGCCTGCCTTGAGGCCTCTGCGGCAAACAACATCCACAAAATCCTGGAGGATTTCCATGGGGATTTGGAAGAACCCAAGGACCAAGGAGTGGAGCTCAGAGGTCTCAGGAGTCAGGATGGCTCAGATTTAAGGGCAGGTGAAAGGGAAGCCTTGGGAGAAGCACCTCTGCTACAGCCCACACGTTGGAAGGAGGCTTTCTAGAGGGTTAAGTTCAATGATTAGATCCCCCAAACCAAGCACAAAGTCATGTTTTAGCCTAAGCTTACATAGAATGGCCTTTCCATGAGAGCAGTTTGGTTCTAGTCTTCCTATGACAGGACACTTTGTCTGCTGGGGCTAAGGTATCTTAGTCCACCCTGTACTTAACTATGGTCATTAACATCTTTCTCTAACTTTGACATTGGCCTCACCTCCATGAATGCAGCAGTCTAGTTTCATAATCACTTTGAGTCAACGTATAAACCTTTTAGGGCGTGGTGAGGCATGTTTTTCTGTGCTTCCTAGTTGGAAGAAGAAAAGTGCCTGGGCCTTGGGCATCCTTGACGACAGAGCTGCTTTCAGAGAGAAGCTTCTTCCAAGAGCCTGTGCCGGTTTCATACTGACTGATGCCTGAAGTCATTGGTGACCTGGGCATTTTGCTTATGTTAGATCTTCTGTAGCAGACGCTGGCAGAAACTTTCCCTTCATGGTACTCTACCCTGAGGCCCTGGGGTTCTCAGAAGCACCACAACAGTTGTCCTTGTACACATTTAAGATTACCCAGTGGATTTTCTTGTGTGATCATGAAGCCATTTATATGGATATACAAATAAGATTACAAGACATTTTTTTCTGCTGAAGTGACTGTTTTTATTTCCTCATAGATAATGTTCAATGTGAGTGAGTGATCTTTGAATTTAGAAAGTTTGCGTAGACTAGGAGATTCTTATCCATTCTC
Organism: Tamias sibiricus; assembly: GCA_025594165.1. Classification (NCBI taxonomy): domain Eukaryota; kingdom Metazoa; phylum Chordata; class Mammalia; order Rodentia; family Sciuridae; genus Tamias; species Tamias sibiricus. The sequence goes on along the minus strand of CM046662.1, from coordinate 157,370,244 downwards.
TGCACTAATTTCTGTACCCTACCTACCATGAAACTTTGTCCTAATGTAAAATATCTTTATAGCTGAAATTATTAATCTCTCTTGTGTGTTTCTGAAGCAGAAATTCATATGACACATATATAAAATAATATCTATTTTATTTTTTAATATATATTTAAAAATTTTTAGCTATAGATGGACATGATATCTTTATTTTGTTACTTATTTTTATGTGGTGCTGAGGATTGAACCCAGTGCCCCATATGTGCAAAGCAAGTGCTCTGCCACTAAGCCACAACCCCAGCCCCCCAAATAATCCATACTTTAGTATATAAAATTTAAAAATAAAATTTGCTGAAACCATAGGTTTTAAGCAATAACTATTTCCTCTAAAACTGTACAATCATTATAATTATACTAACCACAATTAATCAAAATGATGTAAATATAACATGTTTGTTAAAAAGCGCGTCCTAAAACTGAGATGATCTTTCCAGTTTTTTTTTTTTTTTTTTGGCAGGTAAGAAGCTTAGATACCTTCACTCTGTTCTAATACCAAGTGAGAAGCAAAATACAGCAAAAGGTCACCATCTCTTCTTTTACTCTCAAGGTGTTGAGGTCCCTGGGCAAAGGGTGGCACAGTTACCACATCAGTAGTTGCTGGGGGCTGGGAAGGAGGAATAGTTAGGCTGATCTTGAGGGATTTATAGAAGGGTGAAGTATACGTGATGGTACTGTAAGGTGGATGCCATCTTTATCCATTCACCCAAATGTATAGAATGAACAGTACCAGGAGCCCCTACACCCTGTGATGATGGTGTGTCAACAAAGCTTCAAAGGTTGTAATGAACACATCACTCTGGGTTTGGATGTGGCTAGTTTGGGGCTGTGGAAGAGACTATGCGTATGTGGGGGTAAGGGTATATGGAAACCCTACATTCTGCCCAAATTTGCTATAAAATATTGCTTAAAAATAAACTCTATTTTCTTTTTTTAAAATTTTTTTTTTGTAGTTGTAGATGGATACATGAGACAAACAGCTTTTTATTCTAACCAGCCATCCAATGGAGCCCTTTAGGATCGACTATATATGATGACTAACAGCCGTCCAAATTGTGAGGAGATGTTGCGGCTTTAAGGCAACAAGCCTTTTGGTGATGAGCCAAATTGCATAGCATATCAAATTGTTTAAACAAATCAGCTGCCCTAAGTTCCATCAAGTAACACACTGAATTCTCTAGACAAATACCCGCAAGGCATTGTCCCGTAAAGTCCCAAACAATGAAAGATCAAAATGTCCATTTGTTATAACATGTTGATGTAGGAGGCCCCATGCATGTAGAGCAGAGGCCACACTGTTGGTGAGGTTGTTTGATGTTTGAGCAGCAGACGTCTTTTTTATGTTTAGACAATGCCACCGGCAAATCTTCAGGGCCCGCTACCTAGAAACTCAAGCATCAATTATTAAAGGAAAGGCAGTGCTATTGCAGCACTGAGTCAAGAGGCGAGTTTGTCAAACTACAAAATAGAATAATTAGATTAGAAAATTAAAGTTGATTTTTGTTCACATACATCGCTGGTTGAGCTTTTACAAACATAAGTTGGAAAAATGTCATATTTAGAAAGAAAACAAAGAAAGACTGAGGGTAATTACTGCATTAAAGATAGATTAAAGAAAAGGTAAAGGCACTTGAGAGAAATAATTTGTTAGCTGGAACCCTTGAGTCTCTGTATACAGAGCAATTTTTTACCTGTTGAGATAATTGAAATTAATGAGCTATTAAAACAAATGAAGTTAATAACAAATAAACAATCTTAAGTCAAAACACCAAAATATCAGGTTATATAGCACTAGTCATATTTGTTTGCTAAAGAGAAGTCCCAGGGACACCTATAAATCAAAATTGAAAGTACCTTCATTTATAAAATTATTTACCTAAAATGAATACTCTTAACCTAAAATGAATTAAAGTTATTTGGATCCACATATATATATATTTTCTTTTTCATAAGCGCTTTGTTCTTTGTGACGTCACACTGGACAGACGAACAAGCATACAAACATATATTTGTGACGTCACATTAACATGAAATGTAGACAAATGTACAGACATAAAGACATGTATAAAAAGAAAAAAAAAAAAAAACAATTGTGTGCACACTAAAGAGAGATCTCCTTGTCCCGGCCGGGAGAAATGACACTTAAGTTGTGAAATATTTTGAAAGACCTTTTGAGGGAATCATTCTGTACCTTCATCTTGGTTTTCCTCTTGATTTTGTACCTTTTTTATTAATCTTGAATTCTTCAATAACTTCATCTTGATCATTTTGATGTGGTACCTGTTTTATTAATCTAGATGGTATCCATATTGGAGAGGATTCGTCTTTTGGAAAAACACAAACAGATCCTCTTCCCCAAATTAATACTGGATCTGGACCCTTCCATGTACCTGAAAGAACATCCTTCCAGTAAACTAAAGGTTTATGTTGTTGGTGTGGATTCCAATGTCTGTCTCCAGCAGAATAACCATTAGAGTCTAAAGTTAGAAAATTTAAGGTAAACAGGGCAACTGCCAATCTGTCCTTAGGACTTTTCCAATTTCCTTCTTTTTGTTTTAATAACATAATTTTCAGTGTTCGGTTTGCTCTTTCAATAATGCCCTGACCCTGAGGATTGTATGGGATGCCTGTTTTTATGGGATATATTGAATTTTGCGCAAAACTGCTTGAAAGATGAGGACGTATATGCGGGGCCATTATCTGTTTTAAGCATTTTGGGGATGCCCAATGCAGCAACATCTTCCAAACAATGAGATGTAACATCTTTAACTTTTTCTCTCCAGAATGTAAGGAAGCAAAAATCATGCCTGAGCATGTATCTATAGTCACATGAATAAATCGCAATTTTCCAAATATCTCTTTATTTATTTCTTTATAGTGAGGGAACCCACACTGGCTTGAAAGCCATTTTTTCAAAATTATTTTTCTCAGTGGCCCCGAAAAAAAATAATATCTTTTTCCTTTATGATTTTCTCTGCCTGATTTTTACTAGATTCCTCACCACTGCTATTTTAGCTTTAATAGCTTGGATTTTTGTCATGTGGTTGTTGAGGATTGAACCCAGTGCCTCACACATGTGAGGCAAGCACTTTACCACTGAGCTACAGCCCCAGCCCTAAACTCTATTTTCAAAAAAACACTAATGTGAACTTATTTTCAGAGAAGCACAATCTTGAATTCTTGTTCTTCAGAGCATGGTATATATGTACATGTAGCATCATTTTCTGGTATAAGTATCAGAAAAGTCTGTCACCAGTTGATGGAAATAGAATATTTCTTCTTTTTTTTTTTTTGACTCCTGGGGCCAGAAGTGTGGGGAAAACAGCTGTGACCTTGAATAAGTAGCTCCCTGCAGTCAGGACTGGATTCTCTGGGTCTCATAGCATTTCTAGCCTGAACACAAGAAAGATGAGCCCCCTCCAGCCATCACACTCATGTTCAAGATGGAAGAGGAACCAGAGGAGCATCAATGACAATGACAGATGTCTCCTTTGTCAGGACGTTTGATGCCATTTTATCTTCTTTCCCTGCAGATTTTTATTAGGGTGACTTTGGAGAGAAGAACACCCCCAGGAACAGCCTTGCAGAGTGAAAGAACTCCGCTAGGGAGTGGCCGCTTAGTTGCAACTTTATAAACATGATTATTAATGTTTTGCTTATTATCATGAAATGTAAACTCAGAATCTCTGTGGAAGCCATAATTCTGAAATGGGCCTGTGCCTGGATTAGCCCCTTCCTTCATGTGGTGTACGTATGTGTGTCTTTGTGTGTGTTGCACACAGCTAGTATCTGATCATTTTACAAACAAGTAAATTTCTCACGAATGGCAAGTTAATGTGTTTGTATCATTATTTTTTTTCATGCGGTAAATTAATATATTCACTATACTTTTAAAATTGAGCTTTTCCACATGCAAATCCATGATTATAATGCATACCGTCTGTGCTCTTCCTGTAGGTTTGCTATTTAAATATGTTAAACTAATGAATTAATTAACATACTCTTTATCTACAAGCTTCTTCAAATCACATGAAGCAGAAAAGCCACTATTTGTGTGTGTGTTTGTAGGAGGAGAATCAATCCACCCCAGCCTGAACTCCTGTGTCTGTAATGCTTTCATGGATCAGGTCTGCACCAGGCCCATGAACACAGGTAAGAAGCAGCAAGTATGTGCCTTGAAATGCCAGGAACCCCTGGGGACCCCCAGACCGACAGCTTCCACAGAGTCCAGGAGGACTGGGGTGGGGCTCACAAGTAGCCAAGGACTATGCGAGGGAGCTCAGGTCAGGATGTTCCAGATGTAAGGACAGGTGAAAGGGACTATGCATGCTTATGTCCTCCTGCACCCAAAGACTGAAACTAGACAACAAAGAAAGAGAGGAAGCGGACTATGGATGGAGAGGAAGTTCACAAGGTGCCAGTCCTGCTTGCTGTCTTCTTTGAGGAGAAGCTGGCAGGAGATGAACTCTATTACTGGTCAGTTTTCCTGAAGGTGTGCAAGAAAAGTCCGAGGCAGTCCAACCAACAGGTCACTGTCTCAGGATGTGGTCATTGCCATGTCTTGTATGGCCAAGGTCATCCTTGGGAGGTGGGAGAAGAGGCCATGGACGTGTGCAAGGTGAGCAGAGAATTGCCACACCGGACCTCAAGCATTTGAGGGAGGCTTTCTGGAGGTTAAAGTCCAAGAGTAAGATTCCTAAAACTAAGCATGAAGAGTCATGTTCTCCAGCCCAGTCACACATGCAAATACCAGTTCATGATGAAATAAATGTCGTCAGTCCTGGCCTTGGTTCTAGGACTCCTGCAGATAATCAAATTCCAATTTCTTCACATAAATCACCTAGTCATTGCATACATCCTATGCATATTCTCTGGAATGCTTTAAATAACCTCTAGATTACTTGTATTATCCAATACAATGCAAATGTTAATATAAATAGTTGTTACATTATATTCTTTAGGAAACAATAAGAAAAAGTCTGTCCATGTTCATGTGTCTGCTGTACATGTTCAAGTACTTTCAATCCATGGGTGCTTAAATGCAAAGAGGCAGAATCTGCTCATTCCAAAGGCTGCTTACTGGTTCTGGTCCTTCTATGACAGGAGACTTTTCCTGATGGAGTTAATCTACCTCTGTCCACCCTGGATTTGCATGATTTTAACATTTTTTTTCCCTGAACTCTTGACATTGTCTTCACCATGATGAAAGTGACTACCTGTTTCATAATCACTTTGACCAAATATTTAGACCTCTTTGTAGACAGCCAGCAGTAGAAAATCCCCCTGGCAGGAAGTGTTCTTGGATGGAAATCTCTGTGACCTCAGGGACAGTCAATCTCTAATAGAGGGCTCCAATGATTAGATCAGACCCACCTGCACAATAGTCATTGAATGTACTCTGTCATGTGATTCTTAAGTTAATCAGAGTGGGGAAAACTCCTCAAGTTCAGGGGTTCCACTCACATACAGACAAGATCCAGGGTGGGCCCCGTGGGCAGGGAAATGTGTGGGTCATTTCAGAATTCTGTCTGCAACAGAGATTCTGCAAGTTTATATTTCATGATCATAAGTGGAATATTTACAGTTTTTTAAAAAAAAGGCATTTTTATACTGTTGCACACCAGAAAACTTAATGTCTGAGCAAACACTCCCAACAGATAGGTAGCAAGTCCTGCACCAGGTACTCTGAGGCTGAACCTGGCTAGGAGGGAACATGGGAAACTAAGCAGCCACCCCCTAGCCGATTTCTTTCAGTCTGCAGGGTTATTCCTGGGGTATTCTTCTCCGCAGACACCCTGATGAAAATCTACAGGGAAAGATGATAAAATGACATAAAATGTCCTGACGAAGGAGACATCTGTCATTGTCATTGATGCTCCTCTGGTTCCTCTTCCACCTTGAAAGTAGTGTGATACCTGGGGAGAGGATCAGGATGGAAATGCTGTGAGGCCCAGAGCATAGCCTTGACCTTGGGAAGCTGCTGATTCAAGGGCACAGATGCTACCTCCACACTCCTGGCCCCAGGGGAAAAAAAGAACACCCTATTTCAATCCATTGTTAATAAAATTTTCTGGTACTTACAGCAGAAAGCAATGCCCACCCATGACAATGCGTGTATCACAAATAGAACAAGAAAGTACATGGGAACCATGATTACTAAACAAATGAAGATTATTACTTTTTATATGCATATTTAACATTTCTCTTAATGAGAGTGATTTAATGGAAAGCATATATTATTAAGGACTAACTGCCATGGCATTGGCTTTGAATGCTTTGGGAATTCAGATGTGTCATTTTTGATTGATTTGATATCGAGGATGTTTTGAAGGTGTTTTAAATACATAAACATATTGAAGGTTAATTTAGCATGTATACAAGTGTGGTGAATATTGATAAATGCTAAAAACAACATTAAATTAATTCAGGTGGTGGTAGCATGAATATTAATATTTTGCATCAGATATTAATTTATTATTGTTACATTGTATAATCTAGAGAAATGAAGCTTGGTGATCAAAAAATTATAATTCTTAAAAGTAACCCTGGAGAATCCAGACAGGTCAGATTTCTTTAGTCTGTGAGTCAAAGAAAACTCTGCTATTATTGTAGGAAGACATACAAAAATGATCATCTTGACAAGGTACACGGGCAGGGTATTGATTCAAAGAGATCTTATATGTTATGATTAGTTATTACTCTTTGTCCACAATTATTACAAAACAACCAGAAAATTCACAAAATGGATATTAGTGGATCATTAAGTACAGAAAGATATTTCTTAGTAGTTTTTTTTTTTTTTTTTTTTTTTTTTTTGTAGATTGATTCAAGTACAATATTGAGGTCAAGATCATATCTTAGATCCCTGGATAGTCTAGTTAATTTGCACAAAGAAAATTACATTTTCTTACCATGGACTTTATGACTAACTTTGTCAGGTCACTTATGAAATATGTGTCACTGGTCACAAGGGCAATTGAGTAAAGAATTGCATAGACATTTCAGAAAAATAATCATTATCTTCACTAAGAAGTGAAATACTGGAAAACAGAATTTCAGGATGTAAATATCTTATTCATGTCATAGCGTAGTGGTTTTTTGATAAATATTTGTAACTATAAAATTCTTTTTTTTTTCCAAATACTTTCATGGATGCCTTTGTGTAAAACTAAGTTGTACTGGATGATGAAGGAGAAAAATAGTGGTCTGTAAACCAATATCTTGATGATTCCTAAGCCTTCCAATTTTCTTGGCCACCTTTCTTCTTCTACCAAAATGCTCTCTGAAATAACATTAAAAAATGTGAGTTGAGATTTTTTGAAACCTAGCTGTTAAAACACTTACCTAGCCAGATAGTCTCATTTTAGAACCAAGAAAATGACAATTTGTCTGAGATCACCCAGTCAAGTAATGGCAAATCTGGGACTTAAACTCAGGTAGTGGAATTCTTTCTGCTAGTGTAATTGAATAATTTGCATTTATTTATCTTCTACTTAACAAACTGAGTTGAGATTTCCAGACTGGTGAGCCACTGTGCTCTACACTCTGATTTTCCTTCCATATGTTTGCATGGACAAATATTTTTGTTGGTGTATTATAATTATACATCAAAGTGAGAATCATTGTGGTATATTCATACACGCATTTAGCATAATTTGGTCAATTTTTCCTTTAGTTGTTCTCCCTTCCGGTCCCCTCCTTAATCCCCTACTTTGTTTCTACTGATTTCCTTCTATTTTCATGAGATACCCTTGTGTTTTTATTCCTTTTTGCTCTCTAGGGAAAACTTTTGGCCCTTGACTTTCTGAGTCTGGTTTATTTCACTTAACCTAATGTTATCCAGTTCTCTCTGCAAATGAAATAATGTCATTCTTCTTTATGGTGGAGTAGAACTTCATAGTGTGTGTGTGTGTGTGTGTGTGTATAGATACACACAATGATTATAAGGATATATATACAATTATGTGTTATATCATATATATAACTATATATAAATATATATGCAAAATATATATATAAATATGTATACTATATATGTGTGTGTGTATATATATATATATATAAAGCGTTTATAAAACTTTTCTTTGTACATTTCATCTACACCTATGCTGTCTTATGGTGGTTCACTTCTTCATCTTTTGAGAAATCTCCATACTGATTTCCACAGAGGTTGTACTGATTTGCAGTTCCACCAACAGTGAATCAGTGTTCCTTTCTCCCCTTATGTAAGGTCAGATTTTGATGGACAGTTGGGCATCTCTGTCATCAAATCATTTTGATTCCTGCAAATTAGAAGCAAAATATTATCTTCATTTCTAAGAATAAACATTATGTTATATTTAAGAAATATGTTTTATTTTTCATTTGTCTCTATCCATTTGTGCTGTTGTAAGAAAATATCTTAGATTGGGTAATTTAGGAAAAGCAAAAATCCATTTCTTATAGTTTGGAGGCTGAGAACCCCAAGATCAAGATACACTCTTTAGTATCTGGTATGGGCTGCTCTCTGTTTCCAAGATGGTGCCTTGTTGCTATATCTGCTATATACCTGGTAGAAGGCCAAGAGAGGGCTGCCTTTAACCTTCAACCTCTCTATAAGGGTGCTAATACATTTATGATGGAGGAGCCCCCATGTCCCAATTATCACCTAAATACTCCTTGTTTCTTAATACCATCACAGTAGAAATTAAGTTTCAACATGAATTTTGAAGGAATAAATTTAAACCATAGCATTACTGAATTCTCATGAAAACCCAGAGAAGTTCAGAGAAGAGCAACACCCTGATAGTCCTAAAAGTGAGCTTTCATCTTTAGGAAGCACAGTGTTGGGGTCTTCTGAATTTAATATTCATTAAACCTCTAAGAAAGAAAATTTATTAGTAGAAATTATCTTCATATTCAAGTTATGAAATTTTTCTTCTTTCTTTTCATGCCTATTGCCTTAAACATACTTCAGATTCTGCAGATTTTCAGCTTTCCTTACTAGATTATAAACACCTTGAGGAGAATATTAGGTATTATCTGTTTCTGTATCTTTGTGGTTCACACAGAATGCCTTAAATGTAGATATCAAGTAAATCTCATGTAAGTTTAAATCAATTACTGCATAAGTGATGATTGGGCCACTTACAGAGCAATATTCTATAGGAGTATTACTTGATTGGTCTTGTGAGGTTTTTCATTACTTTGATGTGTTAAGATTTGATAACAACATCTTCAACATAGCAAAAGGACATAAACTAGACATTAACACAAAATATCTTTAGGCAGATTATTTTGCATATAAGTAGAAATTCATAGATGAAATTCAGGTATTATGATTCCATTGGTCCATAAGTTCCTTATGCAAGAAAATGCCTCATTTTCAAAAAAGATGAATGAAATACTTGGTTCAGCTAATATGTACTTTTTTGGGATCAATATATTGTGCATGGTAAAATACTGCAAGAAAAAAGATAACTTGGTAAAATGAAGACCAAACAAACAAAAGCAAAACCTCTCTATCGCTCTATTTATTTATCCTGTTACTTTCTTCCAGTGGGATTTCTGGCAGTTCAGAAGATTAAGATAAGTTATGTTGTAGGTAAGTGGGGTCACTGACTCTGTGTGTGGAATCTCTTTTTGTGGACAATGTTTAACAGGCATGGGATTAAAAAGAGGCTATCAGTGAAAGAAGGTTGGAAAAGGAAACATCCTTCTAGTTTCTTTTGGAGATTTGAAATAAACATTAATGTTGTAAATAATTTAAGATGAATTGGGTAAAACAATCTGTTTGAATTCTTTAACCCTTATCTTGCCTATTTATTTGAGTCTGAAGCCACTCAAAACATCTGTTATTGCTTTGTTATTCACAAACTCGTATTTGTTATCAGTTTTTTAAATGTGGATGACTAATCTCAAGAGAATATAAAAGGCAAATAAAAATGTCACAAAGTTTTACTTCTAATTACCCAAATGTATAAAATAAAGTCAGTTGTAGAAATCCATATTTTCTGAAAAATTTAAATTTAATTTCCATAATTAGTATTGCCTGAGTTTCAAAAAGCAAAAAAATATTAGTTTCAAGAGTAAATATGTCGCCGGGCGCGGTGGCGCACGCCTGTAATCCCAGCACTTTGGGAGGCTGAGGCAGGAGGATCGCGAGTTCAAAGCCAGCCTCAGCAATGGCGAGGCACTTAGCAACTCAGTGAGACCCTGTCTCCAAATAAAATACCAAAAAGGGCTGGGGATATGACCCAGTGGTCGAGTGCCCCTGAGTTCAATCCCCGGCACCACAAAAAAAAAAAAAAAAAGAGTAAATATGTCACTGTTTTTTAGTTTTAGAGTTTTTCCTTAGATGTATGTGACATTATGGGACACATAAATATCACCATTCACTTTGGTTTCCTTTGTTCCTTGCTCTACCCCCCCCCACTCACTTCTTCACCCTTTCATCCACACTAACACTTCTGTCTCTACTCCAGAGAATCACACCCACTGTTTACACAGTATTCTATATATTTCATTCTGACTCAGATGTGAAAAGCCACACCCATTCACATTTAGGGACAGGCCTCTGGATGTTAACTTCTGAGATTTACACTTTGGTTCTGACATTTGCTTACATATGATCTTGGAGAAGCTTTCTTACTTCTCAGTGACTCAGTTTTCTTATTTATAAAGTGAAGTTAATAGGGATATTGTGAAGATTAACTGTATTAACTGCAAAAATGTGATCCTAATTAGAATAAGGTATACTCCATGTATGTATAATGTGTCAAAATACACTCTACTGTCATGTATACCTGAAAAGAACAAATAAAAAGAAGCAAATTTCAAAATAAAAAATATAAACTGTATTATTCCATGTCATGCTTATAAAGGTATCTTGTATGTAAGAAATATTATAATGTCAGTGACTAGTGTAATTATAGTATTGCACTGTATATGATCATATGTACACAATTCTCACTCTGTTGTTTTCATGTGAAAACCATACCAAACCAACTAATTTATCTTAAGTTGATGTCTTCATACCATCAGATGACATAGATGCATCATAAATCATTTCTTTGTTTTTAAGGCTGAATAATAAATACTCTATTGAACACACTCTTTTTGTTTATGCATTCATGAATCAGTTGGTGGACACTAGGGCTGCTTTCACCTTTTAGCTAATGCAAATAATACTGCTGTGAATATGGGGGTAGGAATATCTCGACAAGACTCTTTTTTCAATTCCTTTGATTCTATACTGAAAGTAGAATTGCTGGATTGTATGTTAATTCTATTTTTTTGAGGAACTATCATATTATTTTTCATATTGGCTATGATCTTTCTATTAAAATTTTGGGCTCAGGGTAAATTAATAACTCTTAGAGATTATTAAGATTGGAATAAGAAAAAAACAAGCAAAAGTCCCAAGGAAAACCCACAAGAACATGTGGAATCATCCAGAGAGGGATCTAGAATTTTAGAATTGATGCAGCTATTGTCTAATATACCATAAATAGTTCTTGGTAATTAGATAATCACTGCTGTAGGAACCAAAAGGTTAATCTCCTGACATTTAGGTGTATAATAATTACATTGTCATGTTCATAGGTGTCTTTAGGAGCTGAGAATTTATCTTTCTATTGGAGAATGTCAGCACCTTTGCTATTAAGAGCAATAGTTTCTTATTAAGTCCCAGCACTTATTTTTGAAACATTTTTTATTCTTTGAATTTCTGTTCTTTGAGAAAATCCATTTAGTTCTAACCTGTTAAATTGATTCTTCCTTTTTTCTGTCTCTTATTCAACAACCACCATATTCTTCTTAACTACAATCAACAATTTTCTTTCTTTGCAGCTCTTAATTGTTCCTGTTTAGCACTGTATCACCTAAACCACTAGATCAATAATTTCCAGTAACCAGCATTTCAACTTTTGACTTGAAATATTGTCCTAATATGTACATAGGTGTACTATAATTATGTGTAGACTATTTATAATTATTACATAAAATACTATGGTAACTAGAATTCTCACACTGCATTTCTAAACATAGGAGATTGTAGATCTCAAGGTGAGGGAGTAATAATGATTACACCATCATTTATCTAATGGTGATACTGTAATCTGTCAAACAGGTATGTCACATATGTCCAATAATTTATTATTGCATTTGGAGAAATACGATGTCACATTGGTAGTCATATAAAATGCAAGATTTAAAAAAAAAATTTTTTCATGCTGGGGATCAAACTCAGGGTCTCAGTTATGCTAGTGAAGTGCTGTACCACTGATCTATAGCCCCAGCCCACAATGTTATTTTAACTGAAAAGAGATGCTGATGGGAAGGAGCATAGTTTCTCAGAGAATAAAGTTGGCTCTCAGAGTCGGATAAAACTTTATGACCTGGAAATTCCCAATATGCTGAAGGGTCCAGATGTTGAATCATGGATTGGGGACTTGGTTTTTCTTCAAGATGAAACTATGGAAAGTTGGATGCAAAGAAAGAAAAAGACACAAGACTGAGATTTGACCTCAGAGGTGAACTGGAGCCACCATCAGTTCATGATTTTAATAAACAGTGAATTGAAGCTCAACTCACCAAAAGAAGAAAAGCCAAAGAAAGAAGAAGGGCTGCATAGATGCCATCTAGATCTCCTTTCCTATGGAGACTGGCCTCTCTATTCCTTCTTCCTCTACCTATTTTTTCCTTTCTCTGTGAGTCTTTGACTTTCTCTTTCTTCTTTTTATTTTTCTTCCTCTTCAACTCTTGTAGGCATCATTGCAGCTTCAATATGCGTTGCATTATTAGAGAGGAAATCAATTCTGGAGTTAGAGTCAGATATTTTGATCAATTTATCTTGGCAACATAGATACATTCCAAATAGATCTCAGCTTGAAGTGTGTTAACTTGGAAGTTAATATTAGGTAAGAAACATATTTATAAATAGTTACTTGGAAACTCAGAATTCAGAAGAAATATAGCTCTAATAGTATAAGCATTTTACTCAGAACAAAAACATTTTATAGATGAAAAACATTAGGGGGAAAAACACTAACTTACAGCAACTTTCCTCTACTTCCTAACTTTTTTTTTTTTGAGAACCACTGTATGATTTTAATTTTTTTTAGTTGTAGATGGACACAATATCTTTATTTTTTAAAATTTTTATTTGAAGTTGTTGTATATGACAGTAGAATGCAATATAATTTATAATACACTTATAGAACACATTTTTACATATCTCTGGTTGTATACAACTTATATTCATACCATTTGTGTCTTCATACATGCACTTAGGGTAATGATATCCATCTCATTCTACCATATATTTTTTTTAATTTTTATTTTTACCCTCTTGCCCCCTCCCTTCCCTTCCCTCTCCATTGACCTTTCTAGTGTTCTTTTAATCCTCCTATGCTCCACATCCCAACCCCATTAAAAGATGTGAAGAATGATACTTGGTTTATGGTACACACGAATATGCCATATGAATATAAACTACCATTGTTAACATATTTATATTTTTATTAAAGCTGAAAGATGATGTTTAGAGCCCATTTCCTACTTCCTAGTTATTCCATTTACAGTAGAAGATTTGAGTCATTTAAAGATGATATGAATATTGTTTTTTTTAGATTTATTTATTTTTTTTAATTTATAATAATTACAATTCATAGTGCCCATATATAGCATCTTTTTACATACAACTGTTTGTATACAAAGTATATTCGTACAATTCAGGTCTTCAATCATGCATTTAGGATAATGATATCCATCTCATTCAACCACCTTTTTTTTTTTTCTTTTCTTTTTCCCCCTCCATCCCCCTTGCTCTCTCCCTTCCCCTCCCATCACTTTGACCATTCTAGTGTTCCTCTAATCCTCCTATGTACCCCCATCCAACAATACTGTGAACTAGCCTCCTTATATCAGAGAAAACATTTGGTACTTGGATTTTTGAGACTAACTTCACTTAGCATTATGTCTTCCATTTACCTGAAATGCCATTATTGTATTTTCTTTTATTGCTGAGTAAAATTCCATTGTGCGTATATACCACATTTTCTTAATCCACTCATTTACTGAGGGACATCTAGGTTGGTTCCACAACCTAGCTATTGTGAATTGCGCAGCTACAAACATTGAGATAGCTGTGTCACTGTAATATGCTGTTTTTAAGTCCTTTGGGAATAGACCCAGGAGTGGGATGGCTGTGTCATAGGGTGGTTCCATTCCCAGTTTTCCAAGAAATCTCCATACTGCTTTCCATAACAGTTGCACCATTTTGCAGTCCCACCAGCAATGTATGAGTGTGCCTTTTTCCCCACATCCTCTCCAACATTTACTGTTGTTTGTGTTCTTGATAGCTGCCATTCTGACTGGAGTGAAATGAAATCTTGGAGTAGTTTTGATTTGCATTTCTCTAATTGCCAGCGATGTTGAGCATTTTTTTCATGTATTTGTTGATTAATCATGTATCTTCTTCTGAGAGGTGTCTTCTCAATTCCTTAGCCCATTTATTGATTGGGTTATTTGTTTTTTTTTGGTGTCAAGTTTTTTGAGTTCTTTATATATTTTTAGAAATTAGTGCTCTATCTGATGTGCATGTATTAACTATTTGTTCCCAATTAGTTGGCTCTCTATTCACCTCACTGATTGTTTCTTTTGCTGAGAAGAAGCTTTTTAGTTTAAATCTATCCCATTCATTAATTGTTGGTATTAATTCTTGCGCTACAGGATTCTTATTAAGGAACTTGGGGCCTAATCCGACATGTTGGAAATTGGAGCTTACTTTTTCTTCTATTAGGTGTATTGTCTCTGGTCTAATTCCTAGGTCCTTGATCCACTTTGAATTGAATTTTGTGCATGGTGAGAGATAAGGGCTTAATTTCAATTTGTTGCATATGGATTTCCAGTTTTCCCAGCATCATTTGTTTAAGAGGCTATCCTTTCTCCACTGTACATTTTTGGCGCCTTTGTCTAATATAAGATAGCTGAAATTATATGTTTTAATCTCTGTGTCCTCAATTCTGTACCATTGGTCCACCAGTCTGTTTTGGTGCCAATACCATGCTGTTTTTGTTACTATTGCTCTATAGTGTAATTTAAAGTCTGGTATGGTGATGCCCCCTGCTTCACTTTTCTTGCTCAGGATTGCTTTGGCTATTCTGGGTCTCTTATTTTTCAGATGAATTTCATGACTGCTTTTTCTATTTCTTTGAAGAATGACATTGGGATTTTGATTGGAATTGCATTAAATCTGTATAATGCTTTTGGTAGTATGGACATTTTGACAATATTAATTCTACCTATCCTTCTGAGTTCTTCTATGATTTCTTTCTTTAGTGTTCTATAATTTTGGTTATAGAGGTCTTTCACCTCTTTCGTTGATTCCCAGGTATTTTATTTTATTTTTTTGATGCTATTGTAAATGGGGTAGTTTTCATCATTTCCCTTTCAGAGGCTTTGTCGCTGATGTACAAAAATGCCTTTGACTTATGTGTATTGATTTTGTATCCTGCAACTTTGCCAAATTCATTTACTAGTTGTAAAAGTTTTCTGGTAGAGTTTTTTGGGTCTTCTAGGTATATTATCATGTCATCAGAAAATAGTGCTAATTTGAGCTCTTCTTTTCCTATCTGGATCCCTTTAATTTCTTTTGTCTGTCGAATTGCTCTGGCCAGAGTTTCCAGTACTATGTTAAATAGCAGTGGTGAAAGGGGGTATCCCTGTCTTGTTCCAGTTTTTAGAGGAATGCTTTCAATTTTTCTCCATTTAAGATAGTGTTAGCTTGAGGCCTTGCATAAATTTCTTTTATAATGTTGAGATACGTTCCTGATATTCCTAGTTTTTCCAGTGTTTTGAACATAAAGGGGTGTTGTATTTTGTCAAATGCTTTTTCTTCCTCTATTAAGATGATCATATGATTTTTTTGTCTTTAAGTCTATTGATGTGATGTATTATGTTTATTGATTTCCGAATGTTGAACCAGCCTTGCATCCCTGGAATAAACACCACTTGATCGTGATGCACTATCTTTTTGATATGTTTTTGTATCCAATTTGCCAGGATTTTGTTGAGGATTTTTGCATCTATGTTCATTAAAGATATTGGCCTGAAGTTTTCGTTTTTGGATGTGTCTTTGCCTGGCTTTGGAATTAATGTAATATTGGCCTCATAGAAAGAGTCTGGAAGAGCTCCCTCTTTTTCTATTTCTTGAAATAGTTTGAAGAGCATTGGTATTAGTTCTTCTTTGAAAGTCTTGTAGAACTCAGCTGTAAACTCATCAGGTCCTGGACTTTTCCTTGTTGGTAGCTTTTTGATGACGTCTTCTATTTCTTTGCTTGTAATTGATCTGTTTAAGTTGTGTATAGCCTCCAGTTGCAGTTTAGGCAAATCATACGACTCTAGAAATCTGTCAATGTTTTCAATATTTTCTATTTTATTAGAATACAAGTTTTCAAAGTAATTTCTAATTATCTTCTGTATATCTGAGGTGTTTGTTGTGATATTCCCTTTTTCATCACGAATGTTAGTAATTTGGGTTTTTTCTCTTCTTCTTTTTGTTAGCATCGCTAAGGGTCTGTCAATTTTGTTTATTTTTTCAAAGAACCAACTTTTAGTTTTGTCAATTCTTTGAATTGTTTCCTTAGTCTCAATTTCATTAATTTCTGCTCGATTTTAATTATTTCCTGTCTTCTACTGCTCTTGGTGTTGGTCTGTTCTTCTTTTTCTAGTGCTTTGAGGTGTGATGTTAAGTCATTTATTTGTTGTTTTTTTTTTTTTTTTTTTTTTTCTTTTAAGGAATGAACTCAGTGCAATGAATTTTCCTCTTACTACTGACTTCATAGTGTCCCAGATATTTCTATACGATGTATCTGTGTTCTCATTTACCTCTAGGAATTTTTTAGCCTCCTCTTTGATGTCTTCTTTATCCCCTTGTTCATTCAGTAGCATGTTGTTTAGCTTCCAGTTGTTGGAGTAGTTTTTCTTAGTCCTTGTTTTGTCGTTGATTTCCAATTTCATCCCTTGTGGTCTGATAGCATGCAGGGTCATATCTCTATTTTTTTATATTTGCCGAGAGTTTCCTTATGAAATAATATATGGTCTATTTTGGAGAAGGAGCCATGTGCTGCTGAGAAAAAAGTGTATTCGTTTACTGAGGGATGAAATATTCTATATATGTCCATTATGTCTAAATTATTAATTGTTTTAAGGAGGCTTAAAGTTTCTTTGTTTAGCTTTTGTTTGGATGATCTATCCATTGGTGAGAGAGGTGTGTTGAAGTCCCCTAGAATAACTGTGTTGTGGTCTATTTTATTCTTGAACTTAAGAAGCGTTTGTTTGATGAATGTAGGTGCTCCATTATTCGGGGCATACAGATTTATGATTGTTATATCCTGTTGATGGATGGTTCCCTTAAGTAATAAGAAATATCCATCTTTGTCCCTCTTGATTAGTTTTGGTTTGAAATCTACCTTATTTGATATGAGAATGGAAACCCCTGCTTGCTTCCGCCGGCCATGTGAGTGATAAGACTTTTCCCAGCCTTTCACTTTCAGTCTGTTGATGTCTTTTTCTATGAGGTGTGTTTCTTGGAGACAGAAAATTGTTGGGTCATTTCTTTTAATCCATTCTGATAATCTGTGTCTTTTGATTGGCGAGTTTAGGCCATTAACATTCAGGGTTATTATTGAGATGTGATTTTTATTCCCATCCATTTTTATTTGAATTATGGTCTTTAGCTTGATTTGGTTTCTCTTCTGGTTGGTATTTCCTTTAGTTTAATATCTCCCTTTGGTGATTTTTGTTATCATCTTTCTCTTCTTCTTCATGAAAAATGTTGCCCAGGATGCTCTGAAGTGCTGGCTTTCGAGTTGTGAAATCTTTTAACTTTTGCTTGTCGTGGAAGGTTTTTATTTCATCTTCGAATCTAAAGCTCAATTTTGCTGGATATAAGATTCTTGGTTGACATCCCTTTTCTTTCAGAGCTTGAAATATGCTATTCCAGGATCTTTTTGCTTTTAAGGTCTGGGTTGAAAAATCTGAACGTAGTGTGATTGGTTTCCCCCTGTATGTAATCTGCTTCCTTTCTCTTGTGGCTTTTAGTATTCTCTCCTTGCTCAGTATATTAGGCATTTTCATTATAATGTGTCTTGGTGTGGATCTGTTGTGATTTTGTTTGTTTGTTGTTCGGTAAGCCTCTTGAACTTGGTTTTCCCATTCATTCCTCAAGTTTGGGAAATTTTCTGTAATTATTTCATTAAATAAATTACTCATTCCTTTGCCTTGAAACTCTGCCCCTTCCTCTACACCAATCACTCTTAAGTTTGGTCTTTTTATGTTGTCCCATAATTCTTGGATGTTAAGTTCTTGATTTCCTATGAGTTTTGCTGTACAATCTAAATTTTTCTCTAGGATATATATTTTTTCCTCATTGTCTGAGGTTCTTTCTTACAAGTGGTCTACTCTGTTGTTGATGCTTTCAATTGAACTTTTATTTTGGTTTATTGCTTCTTTCCTTTCTGGAATTTCTGTTTGGTTTCTCTTTAGAGCCTCTATTTCCCTATTGAAGTAATCTTTTACTTCCTGTATTTGTTTTTGGAGTTCTTTGTCAAAATGATCTTTTGCCACCTTTATTTGCTCCCTCATCTCATTTTTGAGTTTATTCTTAAGTTCCATAAACATTTGGAATATGTAATTTCTAAATTCCATCTCTGGCATTTCACCAACTGTGCTTGCCATGGAATCTACTGATGAGGTATCTTGATTCGTTTGTGTCACTTTCTTCTCTTGTTTTTTCATGTTGCTTGTGTGTCTTTTCTTCCTGCACTGTGGGACCTTGACTATTTGATTTTACCTTAAAGCCTTATGTTGCTCCTGTAGTACAATGCTATCAGATCCCCTTATAATTCCTTTACACTTTAAAATCTAATTCTTTCTATTCAGAAAATCCAAGTTTGATCACAATGTATAGATTTAGTTAACCCAGATATTGTTTCCAATTTACTCTGTACACTTCTGATGGGGTTTTACAGCTTCAAGTATTGGACACAGAGGTGATATGTTTAGGAAGAACGAAGTGAGTGTATTGAATTGTTCTTTCTTAGAAAGTATGAAAAAAAAGTTCTATGGAAGTGGTTTAGTGGAAGTGGTTTAGTATCAGTAGACGAGAAAGGAAAGAGAATGGAGTGAATGATTAGGTGGAAAGACCAATTTATATAAAAATCTAACTTATGCAGCTGTTGAGAGAAGAAATAAAGTAAGATGGAAAAGAAAAAAAATGACAAAGGAGTAGGAATTGGTGTAACAGAGAGGAGAGAGAGAGTCCAGAAAATAGAGAGTAAACTATATATAACACCTCTTTGCTATATAGTTCAATTGTGCCCATTCTAGAAATCCCAAATTCTGAGTATAACTTGTTTTGTGTCTGTTGAGTATGCACTGGCATGGTGTAAATAGGAAAGATGAAGGAAGAAGAAAAGATGCAAAAGTGAGAAGGAAGAAAAGAAAGAAAGAAAAGAGGAGCAGAAGCAAACAAACAAACACACTGACAATCAATGCAAAAAAACAAAGCAAAACAAAACAAAACCAAAAAACCCCCCCCAAAACAAAAAACAAACAAAACAAACAAACTAACAAAAAAAAGTTGAACCCAGGAACAAGTCTCAAACAAAGGGACCCTGGGAAGCCCTCCTTTTTTCCTTTCCAGTTTAAGCCAATTGTATTGGATCACGTCCAGACAGTCAGGGATCCTATTAGTAGAGTCAGGTCTGCACCTTTGGCCAGTGGCAGAATGGCACATCAGAAGAGTGGCTCAGGGGGGTTGTGTGTCAGCAGATGAATGGCACTGGGAAAGGGACCCTCCAGAAGGCACCCTTTCCCCACGCCCACTCACAGTTGTAGCTTCTTGTGGCTGCTGTGCTGGCCTCAGACACACCCTCCCCTGCTGGTTGCCTGAGCCTCACCCAGGTGTGCGCTGTTCTCAGAGCGTTGCTGGCTCCCTGGATGTCTGTAGCTGCTCTTCCTTTCTGCCTTGTTCCTTTGTCCGGGTCAGCCACTGTTTTCCTCAAAGATGGCGGTGCTCTCCTCCCGCTCAACAGCAGTTCCGCAGACCTTTGTGTCACTCCAGAGCGTGCAGGATTGGCTTGGCAAGTTGTGTGAAAGAGCTCTACGTGGACACCGCTTGCGCTTCTAGTCTCCTTTCTGTCCTTCCTTGCTGATTGGTTTCAAAGGTGCTGTGTGGATCGTCCCCTTACCACAATGTTATCCATGAATATTTTTTTAAAATATTTATTTATTTACTTTAGTTGTACACAATGCAATACATTTATGTTTACATGGTGCTGAGGATGGAACCCAGGCCGCGCACATGCGAGGCGAGCGCTCTGCCGCTGAGCTACAACCCCAGCTCCATGAATATTGTTTTGATCTTCACTTTCAACATGAGATTTAAAAAATTTCCTCATATATGTAGTGATGAATAATCAAAATGATTATAAAGTAAGAACTAGACACACACCCCACATCTTAATTCAGAATGTTTTAGTTCATTAAGCTGATTAAAATAGTCTCACCCAATATGTACACACATACACACAAATATAAATATTAATAATTCTTAAATATTCAAATGTTTCTAGAAGACTCATGAAACATTAGAATAAAAATAGCTAAAACACGTGTATTCTTTGTAAAGTCTGCAAGTCACAAGAGATCCTTTTTTGTGAGTCTTAATGAGCAAACTTTGAAAAACAAAATATGAGCAGACCTTAACTTCTTTCTTCATTTAATATCAGTCTACTGCAATAATGCATTTTTGTCTAAAGCATGAGAAGCACATAAATAAACTCAATGCAAAGTAATGTTTAAAAAGTGTAAGTCATTGCTTTTCCAAATCATCCAAGTTGTTTTCATTTTGGTCTCAACTCCTAAGTTCTTTGCTGATCTTTCATTTTAGAATAGTCCTGTCATTCTCCATTCAAATAACCTTATTCTAATTTCTGCAGAGCACTTTTCAGTACCTGAAGTTACCTTGTTTATTTATATCTTTACTTTTTCACTATCTAATTTAGGCTCAAACCCAGGTTTTGTGGAGTCCAAAGACTACATAATTTTGGTGACCCTTTTAAACAGGATAATATGACAATTTGAATTACAAGTGCAAAATTAGGTATCTCTCAGAAAAATCTGTGAAAGTGAATGGCCCTGGAGCTTCACTCCCATAGCTTCAGAATAAGTCCACCTTTGGTCTTGCCTATGAGCTTATTAGATAAGTCCCTGGAGCAGAGACTTAAGGTCCAGTTCATTGCTATATCTATAGCCCTTGATGGGCACTTGCTACATATTTTTTGAATGAATGAATGAAAGTGCATGCCATGAGTATACTTCCTTTGTTACCTATCACTACTTTTCTCACAGCAAACACAAACATCTGCTGTCTTAAATAAGAAGACACAGTGATCTCATATTATTTTTATTCTTCTGTTGGGTTCCTATATGTGGTTGCTGTGGTGCTCTGTGTGAAAGCAATTTTATTGTGATAAGGACTGCATTTTTTTTTTTTTTTGACGGATTGCTCTCCAGCATGACATTTTCCAGGATATATTATATTTCAGTTGTATTTCATATAATTGTGAAAGTTTTACCAAGATTGTTCTTACTTTCCCTTTTGGGGAATTTTATTGATAACCATTTGTATTTAATTTTGGCTTATATTGTATTTTATGACTTTTTCCTCTGTGAGTATATATTGAGTTTGGAATAAGAATAATAAAAAGAAGTTCTTTTGGTTAAAAAAAAAAAAGAGTAAGCTGTTTTCACTGTTTGTTTGAAGCCTATCAGCATGGAAAATTCCTATTTATATTCCCTACTCCTAATTTTTTTTTTTTTTTTCAGTGTGGTGGTGGTTTGTCTTACACTACAGGCTGATGTCTGCTGTGAGTCAAAGTGTTTCTCAATACATAGCTCTCAGGTCTGAATTTTGTAAATATGTGTGACTGGCTTTGTCCAGTTGAGACATCTTGAGATTCCACGAGGGGTATAGTATTATTCTAACTTGTTTATTCCATGGGGATAAGGTTGGCTTATAGTGTTCTTTTTTTATTTCTTCTCTGAAATCCCTGTGTTAGAAGAGCTTACAGTCTACCTGTCTAGGTATGTTTGATTGTAAGCAATTGACTTTAAAGCCTTTGGGACAATGTGGTATGGATATCTGATCAGAGAGTTTAGACACTCTTTCATTCATGCAAGCAAGACACATCAATTTAGAGTGAGCATTTTAAGGCGAAGAACTGTACGCCTGGCATGAAACTGGAGGGAGACGGAAGCCAAACGCTGAGACACTTATTGTAGGACACTAGCTAGAAAGAAGTTGTAAAAAAAAAGTTTGGATTAGCTGGAATTTTCAAATGGTTTATCCATTTTAAAGATTAATTGTAGCTAATTTTATTACTTTTTTTCTTGTTAATATCACTCAAAATGCTCTAGGATAAAAACTAGTTGCTTTTTAGCACTGTTAACTCATGCTAATACCAGCCTAAGAAGAATATGACCTGTGACCTGGCCTGATGGGCCAGGTCTTTAGGGAGGATCAGGAGTTGGTATATCATGGAAGTCCATCAAAGCACCTTCTACCAGGTGTTATAATTGTGTGTGGCAATTTTATTGTGATTGATAAGGATTGCATTTTTATTTGTTCTTTTTCAATGTGAATGTTTGTCCAGTATCTTATAGCGGTGATGGTATACAGCATTGGCTCTCAAATCTAGATGTGCATAAAATCCTCTGGAGGGTTAATTGTTCAAGATAGATCCCCTGCCTGCTATTGTTTAAATCTGGAATGTTTCCCAAAGGCCCATGCATTAAATAAAGGCTTGGTCCTCAGCTTGGAAACTCTGGGAGGTGGAGGAACCTCTAAGAGGCCTGGTAGGAAGTCTTAGGTCACTGAGGACTTGTCCTTAAGGGGCTGTGGGATGCTGGTCTCTTCCTCTCCTTGCTTCCTGGATGCCATGAGGTAAATAACTCTGCTGCATGGCATGTTACCTGCCATGATATGTTGCCTTACCACAGGCTGAAATGCAACAGGACCAACTGACCATAGACGGAAACCTTTGCAACATGAAATGAAATAAACCTGCTTTCTTTTTAAGTTGACTTTCTGAGGTATTTTGTGAAAGCAACAGAAAACAGATGAATGTATTGCTTTTCCTCAATCCTCCCCTACCTCAAGAGTAAGTCTGGGAGTGACAGAGAATTTGCATTTTTAACAATTCCCTTAATACCGATGGCCCTTGGACCACACTCTGAGAACCACACCAGAAAGCATTGGTAGGTTAAAAATTATTCAGATGTGTAGTTTTTTTTTTTTTTTTTTTTTTTTTTTTTTTTTTTGTTGTACTGGGAATTGAACTCAGAGGATCTTAAACACTGAGCCACATCCCCAGCCCTTTTTAATGTTTTTTTTTGAGACAGGGTCTCATTAAGTTGCTTAGGGCCTCTGTAAGTTGCTGAGGCTGGCTTAGGACCTGTGATCCTCCTGCCTCTGTTGTGTGTGCATAAAGTTCTATGCCATTTTATCATATGCATAGATTTGTGTAACCACTACTATATGTAGTCAAGATGCCAGATGTTTTCCTTACTATAAAGATTTATTCACTCCTTTACAGCAACTCCTGCCCTCCTCTTCCATGTCCCACAGCCTTTGGCTACTCATATTTGAGAATGTATATATTTTGTGCCATTGAGGGTTCACTCCTGCCCCCACTGGCTAAGGTGAAATTTAGAGCTAGAGGGCATTGGTGACCCATATTCCTAATGGCCACCAGATCTGCTCTGAGCAGGTTTTAGTGCCTTCTAAGGTAAAGTGAAGGCACTGATTTGTACAAGACAGAGCTTTGTTTACAGGGCATAACTTAGGGCAGTATTTCCAGTTTTCCATGGAGATGAGAAGAGTTATTCCCATGTTGAAAGGTCTGCCCAGTGTTTTAGCTAGAATGTCTAGGAATGTTTTACCTCCAGCATTCCTACACTCATTAAAACATTCCAGATAAAAGCCACCAGAGCACTCTATGGGTTGTGTTTGATGGTTGTGTTGAGAGGTAAATGCCTGCCAGTTATGTCCACACTGAAGGGAGCTCCTATAAGCTTCACCACTGGACCGGCACTTAAGTAAGAAGTGCATTTTTCTAAATAAAAAGTGAGTCTTTTTGTCTGAGTCTAAAAGAAAATGAGATCTTAAGGGTAGGAAGTGGCTTAATGATTGAGTCAGTTCCTTTGGGCAGTGAGAGGAACTTGACAGGAGCTCAAGGCAATGAGTGTGGGTACAAAACTGATTCCTAGGCTGGCTCCACGTCATGATGCTGTGTTGGCATACTGTGCCAGGGTGTTGCAATAGTGTCCCCTGGCATTTGTGGCCACGCTAGAAAGCAAGGTTTACAGTACCATTTATCTTTAAAACCCCAACATTGAGTGGAATGAACTGACCCTGGTAGGCAGAAGTGAATGCTAAAAATTCTCTGCTCATTTTCTAGTCATTGCTTTTTCTTTCCTCTTTTCTTTCTTTTTAACATACAAAATGGTTTGAATGCCTGAAAATATGCATGCAAATTTTCCTTTTCTTTCTCTCTAGCTCAGCTATTCTCAGCATTTGGTGTGCCTAAGTGTGAAAGGACAGGATTTTAGACATAAAATATTTGGCTGTAAAACATTTTCATTGTTGAAAAATGTATACATTTTTAAAGGTAATTTTATGTAATGATATAGGATTTTTTAAAACTAATTTTATTTATTTATGTTTTATACAGATGGACCACAAGTTTTCATTTCTCTGGTTGTACATGATGTAGAGTTGCACCACTTGTACAAGCATACCCATACATAAGGGTAATAATGTCCATCTCATTCCACCATCTCCTCCCCACACACCCCCCCCCTCCCATACCCTTCCTCCCCTCTGCTCAATCCAAAGTTCCTCCATTCTTCCCTTGTCCACCCTCCATTATGGTTCAGCATCCACTTATCAGAGAAAACATTTGGCCTTTGGATTTTGGGGATTGATTTATTTCGCTTAGCATGATAATTCTCCAATTCTGTCCATTTACCCATAAATGTCATAATTTCATTCTTCTTTAAGGCTGAGTAATATTCCATTGTATACATATACCACAGTTTGTTTGTATGTTTCTTTCTTCCTTTTTTTTTTTTTTTTTTTTTTTTTTTTGTGGTGCTGGGGATTGACTCCAGGGCCTTGTGCATGCTAGGCAAGCATTCTACCAACTGAGCTATATCCCCAGCCTACCACAGTTTCTTTATCCATTCATCTATTGAAAGACATCTAGGCTGTTTCCACAGTTTAGCTTTTGTGAATTGAGCTGCTATAAACATTGAGGTGGCTACATCACTGTAGTATGCTGATTTTAAGTCCTTTGGGTATAGACTGAGGAGTGGGATAGCTGGGTCAAATGCTTGTTCCATTCCAGGTTTTCTATGGAATCTTTATACTGCTTTCCAAAGTGGTTGCACCATTTTGCAATCCCACCAGCAATGAGTCAGTGTACTTTCCCCCTACATCCTTGTCAGCACTTATTGTTGCTTCAATTCTTGATAACTGCCATTCTGACTGGAGTGAGATGAAATCTTTAGAGTAGTTTTGACTTGCATTTCTCTAATTACTAGAGATGTTGAACGTTTTTTCATAAATTTGTTGATTGACAGTATATCTTCTTCTGTGAAGTGTTTGTTCATTTTTTTTTTAGCCCATTTATTGATTGGGTTATTTTATTTTATTTTTTAGTTTTTAGTTTTTCATCCTGGAGATTAGTGCTCTATCTGATGTGTGTGTGGGTAAAAATTTGCTTCCATTCTATAGTCTGTCTTTTCACTTATTAATTGTTTCTTTTGGTGAGAAGAAGCTATTCAGTTTGAATCCATCCCATTTATTGATTCTTGATTTTCTTTCTTTCACTTTAGGAGTTTTGTTAAGGACTATATAGGATTTTTATCTTACTTTTTAAAAGTCAAATCCCTGCTAAGATGTGACTCCACTTACTTATTTTCATGCTTTATTTCTTGTGATGTCACAACAATCCCATAAAGCAGAAAAAGCAGATATTATCACTGTTTTGGGAATGGGTGAGTCCAAGAACTTACGTGCACAGGGAAATAAGCTTTGAAGTGTTATCTATCAATCATTGTGCTTTTCTCTTCCTCACTTCCTTGTTTGTGACTCTCCTTCTTACAAAGGATAAATGCTCTGCCTGGAGATGAGTTCTGATTTTTGTATTAGGAATGCAAAGAGAAAGAACCAATATCTGTAAGAGCCTGATTTTGTTGAGAAGAAGTGCTCTTGAAAGTCAAAAAGGAAGAGCCCCGAAGGAGGTCAGATACAGTGTTCATAACACTGTATTTATAACAGTGGTTTGGAAAGGGAATAGAAAAACTTTCAAGAATCTGACTTCCCAGGAGACCAAGTGAGAGCTTCCTGGTGGGAGTAGGAAGGAGACACTGGTGGATTTGACCTTGAGGGTGGTCAGTGGGTCCTCGGGCACGTGGCCACACCCAGAAGGTCACGTGGAGAGTCAAGTTGTCATTGAAGCACTGCACGCATTGACTGTGAACCAAAGCCAGGGAGTGAGTGAGCCCCCAGCCAGCATCTGCTACGGCTCTTCCTCCCAGGGAGCCCTGCATGGTAGCTGTTAAGCAGTACCTAGCTCTTCTCTCAGGGCTGCCTGACATGGCCCTGAAGAGGACTGTGTTGGCTTGTACCCTCCTACTTCTCTGAGTTCCATCCAAAATGACCCATATGGTTTCTCTCTTTTACAATGGCCAGGATATTTGGTCACTCTACCTGTCACCCCCATAGAGATAATATGATACAGAAAGAAAAGAATGGTGCTGGAAGGAATGGATCAAAGAAGCAAACAAAACATCTATGCTAGAGTTTCAGAAATGCAGACTGAAGAGTCATTTTTATCTGCCTTAGATTAGTGGCAAAAAAAAAAAAAAAAAAAAAAAAAAAAAAAAAAAAAAAAAAAAAAACCCAAACAAAAACAAATTGTACCAGTCTTATGCAAAGAGTGTAAGACATCGAATTAATCATCATTATTCTTTTTCATGTTATTCCCATACAATTTACATCTGCCTAAATGAATAATTTTTAGCCCATTAATATTTAGCTCTTGCCTACAAATCTGTTCATTTTTTTTAAAGGAACATTTATTGATTATTTGCCAAGCATAGGCCCTGAGGCTACAAAGATAAATAAGTATGGTTAAATAAGGAACTAGAGAACATGACATTTTAGTAGCCTATAAAAGGTCAATTGCATGTAAATTGCAGAAAGCCTTAAAATAGAGGAATAGACCAAGTGCCACACTACAGGGGCAGAGCATGGAGCAACTACCCCTGCTTGCTATTTGAATTCAAGCTGGAAAGATGAGTGAAAGATAGAAAAGGAAAAGGAGAATGCATTCCAGCAAAAGAAAGAGGAAATGCAGAGCTTCAACACAGAGTGTGTGGGGTTGTGATAGGAGATGATCGCACAGAGGAAAGATGGTGGTAGATGGTGGGGGGCCATCTAGGCTAAACCCAGAGTGGCTTCAGGGTGAGTGAGCTTGGAAGTCCTTCACAATCTCATTGCCACCCACCTCTTCAGCCTCCCTGCATGACACATGTCCTCTTCACACAGGGACGTTTTCAGTCTCTGAAGTCCACCACAACCATTCTCACCTGGACGCCTACATACCTATTGCATTTCTATTGGAAATATTTCCCTTTATCACCTGATTCCCATATGCAAACATGTCAACCTTAAATATATATCCCTTCTCATCTTTCAGGTTTAAGTAAAACTCAGAAAGAAAGGTTATCCTTTGTCCTCTGAGCAATTAAATAAAGAGTTAACTACTTGTAATTTTCCTTCCTTTTTTATTTTTCTCATAGCATTTATCCAGATTTAGGAATATAGATGATCATTTATAATATAAATAATCTGCAATTGTTATTTTTGTTACTCAGTTTTTGATTGCCAGTTTGACCTAAAATTAACCACCACATTCCTAGAATACTCTCTCTTCTCTCCAGTGCATTTCAAAATAGTACCAGTCCCTACAGATCCTAGTGCCTAGAGGAGAAATCAGACTGGAGCATGAAATTTAGGATTATCTTTATAAAAAATAAAGTGTAAAACCAGAGGGGGAACAAAGAGATCTTCTAGGAATAAAGTGACGAGAACTCATGACATAGTTTGCAGGCTCCAGTGAAAGATGGGTGAGCCTTAGCATGGGAGTGACCGGTTCCAACCCCGAAAGGTCATCAGGGCTCCTGATCTGCTCTCTGCTCTGTGCTCTAGACCAGGACATCAAACCTACCTGATCATCCTATCTTCTTGTCACAGAGTCACCTGAAACTCTGCTTGCTCGATCTGCTGAGTCACTCCTCAAATCTCTCGAGATCCTGGGCCAAGTCCCGTGAGACTACGGAAGGCGACAATGCCCAAAATGTCAATCTGCTGAGTCATTGCTCAAATCTCTCGAGATCCTGGGCCAAGTCCCGTGAGACTACGGAAGGCGACAATGCCCAAAAATGTCTATGGCCCATAGTCAACCGCAATCTTAGCTATCTCCCCAAACAGGGCTCCTGCATTCTCTACATGTCCAAGCCTTTCTGATCTTCCTCAACAAATCTTTCTCCTTCAGTCCTTTCTTTTCTATCATGCAATTACTATGCCACTCTGAGATTTGGGGGTCGTTTTGACTCTCCATTCTCTGTCATCCTTCATCATGCTCTAAATAGTTTCAACTGTGAGAATGTTTATGAAGGCAGTGTAAACACATTTAACCAGAAGACTTCATGTAGTCTGAGAAGTCAGGTAGAGCTTCTCTGAAGAAATCATTTTTAGCCTGGAGTGTAGAAGAATCACATTCCTGAGGTCATAGGGAGGAGGGGAAGGAGGAGTGTTTTTGGAAAGGACGGGCAGCCAGTGGGGCTGTGTAGCCGCCTGAAGCGATTGCCGCTTGGAGCAACAATGCCACGGGAACAAGTTCAGAGGCAGACTGGAAACAGACAGGCTTTTTATTTTGCTAACTTCTCTCTCCGTCTCTGACAACAACTCTAACACACACCACACACACCACCAAAAAACCAACAACCAAATGGCACCGACCCGCTCCGATCTCGGCTCAAGTCTCGTGAGATCTTGGACCAAGTTCCGTGAGATCTCGGGCCAAGTCCCGTGAGACCGTGGAAGGCGGCAATTCCCAAACATCTCCATGGCCCACAGCCAACCGCAATCTTAGCCATTTCCCAAATCAGGGCTCCTGCATTTCCCCCCTTTTGTTTTAAAAGAGGGGATGCTCTAGGACGTCTATGTGCAACCAACATTCTTACCGGTCATCAGATAATCAAGGCTGTGCCCTTGACTCCTGTCGTAGGTTGATATGTTGACCACATGAGACTGTCCCGTGCGACTGTGCCTGTCTTAGTTTATCCCCCTTTGGGGATCTTACCCATCATTGGCTAACCAGCCATCCAATGGAGCCCTTTAGGATCGACTGTGTATGATGACTAACAGCCGTCTAATTGTGAGGAGATGCTACGGCTTTAAGGCGACAAGCCTTCTGCTGACAAGCCAAGTTTTATAGCATATCAAAATTTTTAAACAAATCAGCTGCCCTAAGTTTCATCAAGTAACACACTGAGTTTTCTAGACAAATACCTGCAAGGCATTGTCTCGTAAAGTCCCAAACAATGAAAGATTAAAATGTCCACTTATTATAACACGTTGATCTAGGAGGCCCCATGCATGCAGGGCAGAGGACACACTGCTGGTGAGGTTGTTTGATGCTTGAGCAGCAGGGATGCTTGCAGCAACCACGATCCCTGCAGCTGTAGCAGCAGCCGTCTTTTTTATGTCTAGACAATGCCACCGGCAAATCTTCAGGGCCCGCTACCTAGAAACTCAAGCATCAATTATTAAAGGAGAGGCAGTGCTATTGCAGCACTGAGTCAAGAGGCGAGTTGTCAAACTAAAAAATAGAATAATTAGATTAGAAAATTAAAGTTGATTTTTGTTTACACACATTGTTGCTTGAGCTTCCACAAACATAAGTTGGCAAGATATCATATATAGAACAAAATAATGAAAGACTGAGGGTTATTTACTGCATTAAAGATAGATTAAAGAAAAGCTAAAGGCACTTTGGAGAAATAATTTGTTAGCTGAAACCCTCGAGTCTCTGTATACAAAGCAATCTTTTACCTGTTGAGATAATTGAAATTAATCAGCTATTAAACAAATGAAGTTAATAACAAATAAACAATCTTATGTCAAAACACCAAAATATCAGGTTATATAGCACTAGTCATATTGTTTGCTAAAGAGAAGTCCCAGGGACAACCATAAATCAAAATTGAAAGTACCTTCACTTATAAAATTATTTACCTAAATTGAATACTCTTAAACTAAAATGAATTAAAGTTATTTGGATCCATATGTATATTTTTTTCATAAGCGCTTTGTTCTTTGTGACGTCACACTGGACAGACGCACAAACATACAAACATATATTTGTGATGTCACATTAACATGAAATGTAGACAAATGCACAGACATAAAGACATGTATAAAAAGAAAAAAAAAAATACAATTGTGTGCACATTAAAGAGAGATTTCCTCGTCCCGGCCAGGAGGAATGACACTTAAGTTGTGAAATATTTTGAAGGACTTTTTTGAGGGAATCATTCCATATCTTCATCTTGGTCCTCTTGATTTTGTACATTTTTTTATTAATCTTGATTCCTCAACGACTTCATCTTGATCCTTTTGATTTGGTACCTGCTTTATTAATCTAGATGGTATCCATATTGGAGAGGATTCATGCTTTGAGAAAACACAAACAGATCCTCTCCCCCAAATTAATACTGGATCTGGACCCTTCCATGTACCTGAAAGAACATCCTTCCAGTAAACCAAGGGTTTATGTTGTTGGTGTGGATTCCAATGTCTGTCTCCAGCAGAATAACCATTAGAGTCTAAAGTTAAAAAATTTAAGGTAAACAGGGCAACTGCCAATCTGTCCCTAGGACTTTTCCAATTTCCTTCTTTTTGTTTTAATAACATAATTTTCAGTGTGCGGTTTGCTCTTTCAATAATGCCCTGACCCTGAGGATTGTATGGGATGCCTGTTTTATGGGATATGTTGAATTTTGCGCAAAACTGTTTGAAAGATGAGGACATATATGCAGGGCCATTATCTGTTTTAAGCATTTTGGGGATGCCCAATGCAGCAACATCTTCCAAACAATGAGATGTAACATCTTTAACTTTTTCTCCAGAATGTAAGGAAGCAAAAATCATGCCTGAGCATGTATCTATGGTCACATGAATAAATCGCAATTTTCCAAAACTTGCCTCATGAGTGACATCCATCTGCCACAAATGATTGGGCATTAATCCTCTAGGGTTAACACCATAATGAGGATTGGGCAAATGTGTCGTACAAGATTTACAATCTTTTAAAATTATTCTGGCTTGCTCCTTTGTGATTTTAAACATACGCTGCAAGGTAGTGCTATTGACGTGAAATTGGGAGTGAAATAAAGTAGCTTGCTGGAGTGCTGAATGTATAAAGATTGTTTGGGTAAGAGCATCAGCCTTTTGATTACCTTCATGGAGGGGACCAGGCAAGTTGGTATGTGCTCTAATATGCCCTACGAATAGAGGTTCTTTTCTTGCCCACAAAAGTTTTTGTATTTGATAAAACAATTTAAAGGCTGGAGTATGAGGTGCTATTGGTCCTGCTAGCTCTAATTTTGGGACGGCATGTACAATATAGTGGCTATCTGAAAAAATGTTTATGGACTGCTCTCTAAAATTTTCCAGAGCTCTTACCACAGCTTCCAGTTCCACTAATTGAGCTGATTTGTGTGTGGTTATGTAAGTCATATTTTCTTTTTTAGTGACTACTGCAGCAGTACCATTTGAGGACCCATGTGTAAATACATTGAATGCCTTAGGAATAGGTTGATTTTTTATTACCTGTGGAAATATGATAGGATGAATAATACAAAAAGATAATATAGGAGACTTAGGAAGATGATTATCAAAATTTGCAGAAGTAGAGCATTTAGCTATAGGCCAATCATTATCATTGAAGCATAAATATTCAATCTGTGATGATGAATAGGGAGTAATAATAGTAGCAGGGTGAATGCCAAATATTTTAGTAGAAGTCTTAAGTCCTTGAAGAATAAGTTTAGCCACCATGGAGGTATAAGACTCAATTATACTTTTAGGAGAGACAGGCAAATGTATCCATAATAAAGGCCCTTGTTGCCAAAATACTCCTGTGGGTGTATATTGTGAAGAAATAATAATCAACATCAGCGGTTGAGTTAAATCAAATCTATCACAATGAGTTCCTTCGATGGCTTTTTCTACTAACTTTAAAGCTTTCCTAGCATCAGGAGTCAATGTTCGTGGTGAAGATGGATCAGGGTCCCCGCGAAGGATGTCAAATAAAGGTTTTAGTTGGCCAGAGTGAGGTTTAGTGTAGGGCGAAGCCAATTAATGTCTCCCAGTTGTTTTTGGTAATCATTGAGGGTGGTCAAATGTTCTTTATTTATTAAAATTTTTTGGGGTCTAACAAAGGTATCCAGGATTTTAAATCCTAAATATAATATGGGTGATCTGGTTTGAACTTTTTCTTCTGCTATATATAATCCATATTTTTAAAAATTTTCTGCCACGTCACTGAATATATTAAATAAGATTTTTTGATTAGGGTGGGACAGTAAAACATCATCCATGTAATGTAAACACATGAGGTTTGGATATTTATTTTTAATGGGTTGGATTGCTTTGTCCACATATATTTGGCATATGGAGGGGCTATTAGCCATTCCCTGTGGTAGCACTTTCTATTGATATCTTTTATCAGGGCCATTATTATTGATAGAAGGAACTGAAAAAGCAAACCTGGGGGCATCCAGAGGATCTAGGGGAATGGAAAAGAAACAATCCTTTATATCAAGAGTAGTAAGATGGAAATTTTTTGGAATAGCTACAGGATTAGGAAGTCCAGGTTGAGTAGGGCCCATGATTTGCATGGTTTTATTAATTTCTCTAAGATCATGTAACAATCGCCATTTTCCTGATTTTTTTCTTGATCACAAATATGGGGGAATTCCAGGGAGAGGAAGGTTCTATATGTCCTGCTTCTAGTTGTTCCTGAACTAGTAGGTGGGCCGCTTGTAATTTCTCTTTAGATAGGGGCCACTGAGGGACCCACACTGGCTTATCAGAAAGCCATGGTATTTTCAAAATTATTTTCTCAGTGGCCCCGAAAAAAAATATCTTTTTCCTTTATGATAGTGATTACTTTTAGGGTTAAGATTACTCTGTACCTTTTGATAATGATTTCTTTTAGGGTTAAGATTACCCTGTAGATTTTCACATTTAACACTTGCAGGCTTGGTTGCAAGGTGTACTCCCATTTGTTGCAAAATATCTCTTCCCCATAAAGTAACCGGTAGGTTAGGTAAAACATAAGGCTGAAGTGTTCCTTTATGCCCTTCATCATCCTCCCATTTTAAAATTACCACACTTTTCTCTGGGAGGTTATTATATCCCAAGCCTCTTAAACTGGTTGAAGCTTTTTGCAGAGGACAGTGCTTGGGCCATTGCCATAGATTAATGATGGAAGAGTCAGCTCCAGTATCTATCAGTCCTTCTATCTCTATTCCTTGGATTTTTATTTTACACATAGGCCTCCTTGAACAATCCTGAACCCAGCAAGCCATAGGTTCCAAGTCAGTGGACCAAAATCCTCTATTGTTCCCTTTTTGAGACATATTCATTTTAAATGAATTATGTAAATTGGGAAGGAGAAGCAACTGAGCAATTCTATCTCCTTGATTAACAGAACTTATACTTTGGGGTGAGCTAAGCATTATTTTTATTTCCCCTTTGTAGTCTGAGTTTATTACACCTGGGGTCACTTGCAAGCCTAATAAGCTTTCAGGACTTCGCCCGAAAATAAGTACTACAGTCCCTGAGGGAAGAGGTCCCCTGACTTCTGTGGGAATCAGTTGAACCCCCATTTCAGGTGTTAACACTATTTGGGTGGTGGAACAGAGGTCTAATCCTGCATTTCCTCTTGTTCCTCTGGTGAGGGAATGGATGGGTAGTAGAGATTGTTTCAGGGAAGCATCTGAGTGGATGCTTGAGGATACTCCTCCTCCAATGCCCCGTACAGTTTTGGGCCCCAGGGCATTGGGCCCCGTGCCCCGTTTTTTGAATTCCTGAACAAAGGATTTCCATGGATGTCAAATTTTGAATGGCATTTATTGGCCCAATGATTACCCTTTTTACACCTGGGGCAGCGGCCTGGGGCATGGTATGAGCTTGTTCTTATTTCTCTTTTGGGATTTTGCCTAGAATAGCCTGATTGATTATGATAATTTTGCCTGGAATATCCTGATTGATTATGATGTCTAGGTTGAGCCCTTGTGAAATTCTGAGGGGAAGCACCTCTCATGGCTGCTGCAATCACATTTCCTGTGTCAAAGGCATCATTTACATCTTTACATAGTTGTATATATACGGAAAGATCCTTTTTTATTTCTCCATGGCCTGATGGCTTCCTGGCAGTATTTATTAGCATTTTCGTATGCTATTGAACAACTAATGGCATAGCTTGATCAACATCTGCAAACACTCTACCTGCAGTTCTCAAAAGTAGATCAGCAAAGTCAGCATATGGCTCATTAGGTCCTTGAATCACTTTTGACAAAGTACCTTGTAGATCCCCAGGTCCTTGTAAAGTTTTCCATGCCTTTAAGGCAGCCGCGTTTATCTGAGCATATACACCTGGGTCATAATATTTTTGAGCCTGTAAGTCTGAGAATTGCCCTTCTTCTGTGAGCATTTCTATATTATGGTCTCCAAAGACTTCAGCTGCGTTTCTTTTAGCCATTTGTATACAAAGGTCTTGAAATTGCGATCGCCAAACCAAGTATTGCCCCCCACTTAATGCTGCTTTACATAGACTTTTCCAGTCTGAGGCGGTTAAGCTAAAGGTATTAAGGGACTCTAGCATACTCAATGTGAAAGGAGCTTGGGGTCCATATGCCATTACTGCCTCTTTGAGATTTTTTTATTGTTTTGAAACTACTGACTGGTGGACACTCTGTCCATTTTTCTTTTCAAATACTGGCAGTTCCCAATGTATCTGTGAGTTACCCTCAAGAGCGCATAAGCACTCAGAAAGACTTTTTATTTCTGTTTCTAGGGTATGCAAATGCCTAGTAATACCCTTCATATTTTCTGTAATGGATTCCATCCATGGGGGATTAGAGGACACAAGTGGTTCCTCTACTTGACGGTCCTCTTTCTTGGTCTCTTTTAGTTTCTTTTTCCTCATTTTCTCAGGATCACTTTTACTAGATTCTTCACTACTGCTAATTTCACTGACAGCAATATCCTGAGTCCCAGGTTCCATGAAGAGCAAGTATTCTTCAGCTATCTCAAATAACTCCCGAATAGCTCTAACAGCTTGGATTTTTGTGATTTTGGGGACTCTTCTAATACTCTCTTTACTGGTCTTAGTTGACCCAGTGGAAGCTACGCTTTCTTGATCACTTTCACTTTTTTCTAAATAATTCTTACTGACAACGGAGTCAAGTATATCAAGGATTCTTTCCATAGCCTCTATCCCTTGGGATTTAGTTATATTCGAACCCATCTTTAGAGACCTATCAGTTCTTACCTGTCTGTTCCGAATTCCCCGTACGGGCCGCCACCTGTAGCCGCCTGAAGCGATTGCCACTTGGAGCAACAATGCCACGGGAACAAGTTCAGAGGCAGACTGGAAACAAACAGGCATTTTATTTTGCTAACTTCTCTCTCT
Organism: Tamias sibiricus; assembly: GCA_025594165.1. Lineage (NCBI taxonomy): Eukaryota > Metazoa > Chordata > Mammalia > Rodentia > Sciuridae > Tamias > Tamias sibiricus. The sequence goes on along the minus strand of CM046662.1, from coordinate 157,334,323 downwards.
GGCTCTGACAACAACTCTAACACACACCACACACACCACCAAAAAAACAACAACCAAATGGCGCTGACCCGCTCCGATCTCGGCTCAAGCCTTGTGAGATCTTGGGCCAAGTTCTGCGAGATCTCGGGCCAAGTCCCGTGAGACCATGGAAGGCGGCAATGCCCAAACATCTCCATGGCCCGCAGCCAACCGCAATCTTAGCCATCTCCCAAATCAGGGCTCCTGCAGGGCTGGAGCAGAAAGAGCAAGTATGATATGGGAAGGAGAGGAGACGAAGCCGTTGGTAGGCTCTGGGGAAGATCATGGTCTTAAATGCAATAGGGGACCAGTGAAGCATTGTAAGAAGAATGAATGGATTCAGTCAAAACTTTAGATTGTTAGCTGGGCGCGGTGGTGTATGCCTGTAATCCCAGCACTTGGGAGGCTGAGGCGGGAGGATCACAAGTTCAAAGCCAGCCTCAGCAATGGTGAGGCACTTAGCAACTCAGTGAGACCCTGTCTCTAATAAAATACAAAAAAGGGCTGGGGATGTGGCTCAGTGGTCGAGTGCCCCTGAGTTCAATCCCCGGTACAAACAACAACAACAACAACAACAACAAACCCAAACAAAAAAACCTTTAGATTGTTAAGTAATATTAAATTTGCTAACAATGTTGGCTGTTCTGGGGACTAGAGTGTAGATGTTACGTGGTGGGATTTTGCATAGTCTCAGCCGCGGGACACTGACAAGAGAGTAGATCAGGAGATGTGTGAGTGGTGAAACTTTTGCTTGATCTAATCCACTTTGGGGCTTTGTGTCACTTCTATTATCTCATTCTTTTTCTGGATTACAGATTTCCTGCTATTTTCCTTGCATAGTGCATGGGATTCATATTTGCTTCTTAGTATGGATTTTGAGTCTCTCCACAGTATCACCTCAGTCTTTTTTTCCAATGGTGTTGAATATTTCTGTCAATGCCTTTACCCATTAACATGAGTTTTTCATTATTCTTATACATTTTTTTTCCAGAAAACTTTGGACTCTAACTTTTTTTTTTTTTTTTTTTTTTCTTTTTTTTTTTTTTGGTACCAGGAATTGAACTCAGTGGCACTAGACCACTGGGCCACATCCCCAGCCCTTTTTTGTATTTTATTAGAGACAGGGTCTCACTGAGTTGCTAAGTGCCTCCCCATTGCTGAGGCTGGCTTTGAACTCGCGATCCTCCTGCCTCAGCCTCCCAAAGTGCTGGGATTACAGGCGTGCGCTACCGCGCCCGGCTGGACTCTAACTTTTATTGCTTTTTCTTTCATACCATATTCTCTCCCCTTGTCTCAATGTTTCTAAAATTCTACTCAAGAGTCACATCAAAGACCATCTTCCATAAAAAGTAATTTCTGCCTTAGTACAAAGTAACCTTTTCTTTCACAGGCTCTAAGTGCTCTGATTTTTCTTTTCAATTGAAATGAATTTGAGCCAGTCATTGGCTACTCACTCATGGATCCATTTCCACCCTTTTCCTGCTGCGCTCTGCATCTTATAGTGCTGGCCTTTGCAATGTGGTTGCCAGAATTCCTGGAAAAATGGCTTTCCTCCATGGGAAGCTTGGAAGGGAGCCTCATGAGTGAGATTTGAAGCCCAGGATAAACCTATGGTTGTCTGGTTTGCTGATTTTGGAGGACTTTAACTCTGGTAGAAGATCCACTGAATCTTCTACCTGTGAGATGTCCTCCTGAGTCAGGCATCTCACATTATCAGTGGACATAAATGGGGCATCATAATCCTGATCCTTAGTGTACAAGAAAGATTCCTTCCTGCCAAGATGACAGCGACCAGCCCAGAGTTTATACAATCACTAATTTATTGGCCTAGACAACATGGTCTGGTCCCTGGCTCCTGGAGCTTTTGATTTTCTAATGTGGACAGAGATTATGTTTCCCAATTATTAAAAATGAATTCCTATTTTTCTTCCCCAAACTCAGTCCCCAGAATGTTCCCTCTGTGCTTGATCAGGTTTACCTACTGGTACTTCTACTGTGTGTTCATTCTTCAGACCCAGCATCTTGCTTGCTCTCTATTCCCTCTGGACTCTTCCTGCTGATTCAGGAGATGACTGCTCTGGATATAGTTTCTTCCAGGTAGCTCTTAGCTTATGGTCTCACCCCTGAAGACATCTCTCATGATAGTGCTCGCTCCCTCTGGTGGGCCCCAGGCAGTAGGGCTATGACAATATAATCATACTATCTCTGTCTTTCCAGACCTGCAGCTGATATTGACTTGCTGATCTTTGGCATGCCTCACCTTTCCGTCTTTGGTCATGAAGCTCTTGCAACACCTTTTAGTTTCTTCAGCCAAATTCCTTCTGTGAAACTTCTTGGCATGATTTCTGCTTTCCTGAGTAGATCCTGAGAGAGTGATATAGTAAAAAAATAACAAAACTAAAGCTGTTTTTTAATATTGAAAGAACTTAAAAACAATTCCGGCTTTGCTGCTTATTAACTGTTTTTGAGCAACTAACTTCACCTTTCTGAAGTTTTGTCCTTGATTTTGTAATATGAACTTGTCTACCTTATGAGGTTAGTGTGTAAGAATTAAATATGATCATGGATATGAGAGTACTTGGGAAAGTGTAAATAGAAGCGTAGCTTGATACACTTCCTTGGTCATCACATTGTGTATCTCTGTGTGAATTTGTTTCTTATTTTCCTAAACAGACCATCAACTTCTTGTAGGTACAGACATTATCTTGGATTTCTTTGTCCAACCTCCCAACCTCCCAGTGACTTCTACATTATTGTTGCTCAATAAATATATATTAAGTAGTCTGTCTAAAGTAACAATGATATTATCTACCCTATACTGTACAGTTCTGGTGCTTTCAAATATTACCTAAAGAAAGCATGTGAACATGAAATTTTGAAACAAATCATCCTAAGTAACAGGTTTTTCAAAATAGTTTATTTTTTAAAATAAGAGCTTTCTAGATATTCATAAAGGTGAAATTCACTGTGATATATTCATATATGCACATAGCATTATTTTGGTCAATTTCATTCCATAGTTCCTCTCTTTTCCCATCCTTCCTCCCTCCCCACAAATCCTTTTCCTCTGCTACACTGATTTCCCTTCTCTCATGGAGTTCCCCATGCCCACAGCTTTCCCCCCTTACTTTGCTCTAGCTTTTGCACATGAGAGAGGACATTTGGCCCTTGATTTCCTGAGTCTGGCTTATTTCACTTAACATGATGTTCTTTAGTTCAATCTGTTTACCAGCAAATGCCATAATTTCATTCTTCTTTATGGCTGAGGAATATGCCATTGTGTATACATACCACATTTTTTTAAATTTAATTTTATCCATTTAGCTGTTGACAGGCACCTGAGCTGGTTCCACAACCTGGCTATTGTGAGCTGCATTGAGTAAGTTTTGATCTTAGTAACTTTTGTGACTAGAGGACATGACATAATGGGAGGGGAAAAAGAAGGTCTTTGACCACTAGAAATGATATTGTTTTAGTCAGCTTTTTCATCACTGTGACCAAAAGACCCAACAAGTAGAACACAGAGGAGGAAAAATTTATTTTGGCTCAGAGATTCAGTTCATGGATTTCTGACTCCATAGCTCTGGACCCAACACGAGACAGAATGTAAGGGTAGAAGGCACAGAGGGTAAAATATGATGGCCAGAAAGCAGGGAGAGAGCTCCACTCACCAGGACAACGTATAACCCCCCCCCCCAGTGACCTACTTATTCTAGTCATACCCTACCTGCCTATACTTACCACCCTATTATTCCATATCCATGGATTAATCCTCCGATTAGGTTATCACTCTCATAATGAAACCATTTCACTCGTGAAAATTCTTGCATTTTCACACATGAGCTTTTGGGGAACCCTTCATATCTAAACCATAACCAGTATCTTTCATCTTACTCCTGAGAGATACTGTTACTATTTTTTTAAATTTATTTTTTATTCTAAGTTGTTATAAATGACAGCAGAATGCATTACATTTCATATTACACATATAGAGCACATTTTTACAAATCTCTGGTTGTATGCAATGTATATTCACACCATTCGTGACTTCATACATGCACTTAGGGTAATGATATCCATCTCATTCTACCATCTTTTTTTTTTCTTCACCCTTTTTCCCCCTTCCTTCCCCTCCCTCCCCATTGGCCATTCTAGTGTTCCTCTAATCCTCCTATGCTCCCCATCCCAACCCCACTGTGAATTGGCCTCCTTATATCAGAGAAAACATTTGGCATTTGGCTTTTTGGGATTGGCTAACTTCACTTAGCATTATATTCTCCAACTCCATCCATTTATCTGCAAATGCCATGATTTTATTCTCTCTTATTGTTGAGTAATACTCCATTGTGTGTATATGCCACATTTTCTTTATCCATTCATCTACTGAAGGGCATCTAGGTTGTTTCCACAGTTTAGCTATTGTGAATTGTGCTGCTATAAACATTGATGTGGCTGTTTCCCTGCAGTATGCTGTTTTCAAGTCTTTTGGGTAAAGACCAAGGAGTGGGATAGCTGGGTCATAAGGTGGTTCCATTCCAAGTTTTCCAAGGTATCTCCATACTGCTTTCCATATTGGCTGCACCATTTTGCAGTCCCACCAACAATGTATGAGTGTGCCTTTTTCTCCACATCCTCTCCAACATCTATTGTTGTTTGTGTTCTTAATAGCTGCCATTCTGACAGGTGTGAGATGAAATCTTTTTAATTTTACAGTTGGGAAAAAAATGCAAGATGCTGCCTTTGACAGTCAAAGCGGAAGTCAACACATTTTCACCCCAAGGAGGTTCCTCATGACTGTCTTGTCTCCCATGGTTCCAGCATTGTACAGATGTTCTAATTGTTGTAATTAGAAACAAAAAAGGCAGCATCAAAGAAAGCAGAAATAGAAGGCAAGAGCTATTGGTGGTTGAGGAAGAAAGCATATACTTTAAGAATTGGACTTTGAGTAATTTCAGACAGATAATAACAGCATGAAGTCAGTATGTTGGTTTAATACAAGGAAGTGATTAGTTTGGTGTACAGGAGGGAAGGATAGGAAGTAGCAGTGTGAGATCAAGGACTGCAGAAGTGAGAAAACTGCACCGAGGTAATATCGTCTAGTTCCAGGGGAGGCCTCTAGTTCCAGGGGAGGCCGTTAACTCCAGAACCACATTGTAATTATTCCCATCGTTTAGTATTAAAAATACTAACATAGTATGATTAAATGATTTAAATGTAATATACTTAATACTTTTCAGTCAGCTCTAAAATAATCAATCATCAGGTTATGTCAACATGGTTTCAAGTTAAACAGAACACTTGGGATTTGTTTTCATTAGGATCCTGGCATGGTAGATCCAACTAATATTCTGCCAAAAAGACCCCTCATAAAAACACCATTAAATTTTCTCTTTTTGGCCATTTCAGTTGTGTGTGACTTCTTTAAAATTCTGAGTATGTGTTTTAGTGCCTATTTATGTGATTTTTATGTGTCTACACGTGAATGTATTTATTTTCTTAGATACTTTCTAAAAACTCATGATGTGTATGTAGGCAGTTGCTGCTAGCTCAGGCCTTTAGAACATCAAGTTCCTCTCAATGGTTACTTTCGTTAAGCTGAGAAAATTCAAATGGGGTGATGTGATCTAAGAAATTTGCTAATTTTCCTGGGCTAGGATTAACATATATTTCTAGAATGAAGGGGAAACATATGGGTAGAATTCTAGCTTTCTTTCTTTAGTATTCATGATTTAATAAAAGTATTTTCCTTTGTAGATAGCAGAAACCAAGTTTACAACTCAAAATAACTGATTTGGCACTGGGTCTATTTCTAGATTTATCATGAGCATAAAAGCAGCTAGTTACTGTTAAAGTAGGTTGGCTTAGGTCTGAAGTGTAATTAATTGAATGCAAAAATATATTATTTCCTGTCACTAAATGTGTCTTATTAGGCATCTTAAAATCATTAGTTTAAGACATGAAAAATTACAGTGTTTCCTGGGTACTGAGAAATCTTCGTAATTCTTTCAGACTTCTATTTATCTTTTGATAAAGTCTACCTCATGAATTGTGATTTCCTTTATAAAGATATTTCTCCTTTAGGTTCAAAGATCATGACTTTGTCTTTTGAGAAGGGACAAAGTATAGTTTAATAAACTATCATATTGACTTTTGAATAATAAGAATATGTAAAAATATTATTTGGAGCCATCATTTTGAATATTTGTTTAACTTAGTGAAGTGCTGGTTACAGCAGGGAATTGGAGGTAAACAATTTGACTTGGCTGTATTTCTAAGATCATAAACTTGAAGAGATTCCCTAAGGCTGGTGGCTGAAATTTGAATAGCAAAAAGTTTTACATCTCCAGTTGTTTCCCTGACTTAGTGTTAATTAGTTTGATTGATTTTTTTTAACTAACAACTTATTAATTATGCTGACTCAAAATAGAGATTCTATTGGTGTACTATAGCAATAGCCCCTTCCCTTGTTTATCCTAATTCAATAAGTACATGTCATTTTATTTATCCTTAAATGGCCAAGTGGTATAACTTCAGAAATTTAAATTTTCTTCATAATACCACCTCTGCTGAAGTTTGTAGAATCATTTGGGGGACAGTCATTTTTGTAAGCTACAAACAAATTTGAATTGAGCAAAATAAACAGGTGTTTGTATTTTTTTTTTTTCTGCCTTTAAACTGCGGATAGTTTCTTAATCCTTAAAAATTTCATAGGGATCTTTGACTGAATTGAGGGCCCCGAATCCTTATGTTCCTTTGCTGTAAAGCCTGGAGGTTTTTGGTTGCCATGGAAACAATAAGTAATGCTTCACCACTGCCCAGAAGAGAGCCTTACCCAAACTTTGCTGTCTTATCTCTCCATGATTCCCATGCTCCAGGCAAATCCAAAGACTCCACTTTCCCAAATGCACTTCCTGTATTCCCTGGACTCACTTCTCTTTAAATGGTTTTACTTGAACTTCTTGGCTCACCTCAAATACAAGGTCTTCATCTATGTCTTTTCTAATCTCCACAATAAGATGCAATTATACTCACCTTAGAACTCCAGCAACTTGTTGATTAAACTTTTGGAGATCCTACTCCACTTGGAATTAATAGCCAATTGTTTTACTCAGCTTTTTGGCTGCTGTGACTAAAAGACCCAACCAGAACAATTGTGGAGGAGGGAAAGTTTATTTGAAGGCTCAGGGTTTCAGAAGTAAGAACTCCATAGAAGGCTGGCTCCATTCCTCTGGGCTCAAGGTGAGGCAGACCAACATGGCAGAAGAGTGTGGTAGAGGGAATGAGCTCACATAATCCAGGAAGTAGAGACTCCCCTGGCCAGATACAAAATATATACCCCAAAGGCACGTCCCCAATGACCCACCTCCTCTAGCCATACCCTACCTACCTTCAGTGACCAGTTAATCCCACAAGGGGATTAATGCACTGATTGGATTAAGGCTGTCACAACCCAGCCATTTCTCCTCTACATCTTCTTGCATTATCTCGCACACGAGTTTTTTGAGGACACCTAATATGGAAACCATAACACTGACTTTGAACAAACCTCTTAACACTTTGAAGGCAGGGACCGCGTTGTCTCGTCCTGGTCTCCTTCCATATGTTGCACAGTGCTTTGCACATAACAAATAGGAAGATCCTAAACAAGAACTGTCAAGGCGTGTGGAGGCCACTTTCAGCTGTCCTGAACCTGCTGTGATGTCACAGTGTATGCCCTGGGTAAGCTGCACTTTGAGTTTCTCTTTGCTTCCACTCAGTTATTAGACTCCACAGCCATTAAGTTGGCACGGACTGGTGGCTCATGGGCTTTGAAGCCACCTGTGTGTGTTCTAACGTCAGCTTCTTGTGTGCTCGCTGTGAGACCTTAGGGAGTTTACTTCAGTACCTGGTGTCCTGTTTACAAACCTGTAAAGTGGGGATGCTGGTAGAAGCATCTACCTCATTAAGAAGGTTGTGACGATGACACGAATTAATATTTTTCAAGTGCTCAGAACAGTAGTGGGCACATAGTGCCATGCGTTTGCTAAAGAAAATTTGGAAACAAATTCTCTTTATTTTAAAATAATAGTTGTTTTTATAAAACATAGATTCAAACACATTTTATCTTCTTATGATGCAGTTTCGATGTGCTACAAGAACTTCATCAGAAAGCAGTTTGGTTTTTAACAGAGGGCAGCTCTCTTTAAGTGGGCTAATGTGTGGCTTATGAGCTCCCACAGGCTCCCCCTCCCCCAGGTGTCTCTTTCTCTGCATGGATGTCACTTCTCAACTTCTTCATTTATTTCGCTACAAAGGTTCATTGGACTCTTATTTGGGTAAACAAAAATGAGTAAGAAGTCCTGTTCTCAAGGAGCTTCCTGTTGAATGGAAGGCACAGGTTTGTAAGCATTTTCTAGAAACAGAATCTCATGAATGCTGAAGCAGGATATTTCGGAGGCACAGAGCTGGGTAAAGACTTTTGCTTGGAGTTATGGAGATTCCAACATAAGGTCTGACCTCTGAGCACAGTTGTGAAGGAGGATCGTACATTTGCCAGGAGAAGCAAAGAATCCTGTTTTATCCCCAGTAGAGACAATAGAGTGTCCGGATGAGTCATGAATGAAGGAAAGGTTGTCTGGGTTGGAACACAGGTTTTACAAGAAAGAGGCAGACATGGGAAAAGATAGCCAAGTGGCAAGCTGAGGTCAACTGTGCAGGGCTGACTCTGATGTTCGCTGTACAGCCAGTTTGGAATTCATCCTCAAGGCCACCTGAAGGCCACAGGATTTCTTAAAGTGGTTATATGATGCCACAAGACTTGTGTTTTAGGAAGATAGGAACTCTGGCAGCAGCATGGCCAGGAAATCAGTGTCTATGATACTGTCTCATGGTCCAAGCCTATAACTGATAATTTCCTTCCAGTTTACACTTTCTGCTAGCGTGAAGTGACAGAACGGCTTGTTACATTAACCCCTGCAATTAGTTGGACGGTCACCCCATTTACACTTACACTTAGATGTCCATGGAAGTCCAAAGGATATTATTAGATTGCTGTGTGTAGTTTGAAACATTACATCTAATACATTATGGATACATTTATATTTTTGTGTGTAATGTCGGGATGAAATCCAGGTCTCCCATGTGCTAGGCAAGCCCTCTACCACTGAGCATCACCCCTGCCCCTTTTATATTTCAAGACGTGCTTATATTTCATGCAATTCTTTATTTTGAAAAGCTAAAATATTTTATTTGAACAATTTAAAATAAAACTATTATTGAGGTATGGTCAGAGTACAAGCAGTTGATGTATACAAGTTGGTGAGTTTGGACCTGTGTCTACCTGTGAGACAATGGCCATAATTTAAGCCATAAGTGAGACTTATGAGATTTTGATGCTCTTAGAAAGGCACGTGCCTTCTGAATCCTGCAAAGGCCACGTTAGGTACTTGTTAGGTACTGATCACTTACAGAGTCCTCAGGGAGGAAGCCCAAGGAAGGTCTGAATTTCCTAGTAAACTTTCTCATCTTCTGTTGGTCACTTCAATGTACTGTTTATCTAGATGACATGAATTCTTGGTTTCCTCTTCTGACTCTGCTGCCTTAATCTGCCATCAGCCTCGAATACCACGTCTCTTATCTCCCGTTGACGTTGGTCAATCTTTGGTCTTCTGATTCTTAAAATATATGGCTCACAAATATTTCAGTGGAAGAGGATGCTTTTTCCCATTTTAAAAGTGGTATTCATTATTTATGAGTCATAACTTCTTTCATAACATCTTGTCTGTAGCAAGAAGAGTATCTTTTCACACTAATTTTTACCACTTACCACATCTTTTTTTTTCTTTTCTTTTTTATAGCTGTCACTTAACCAACTACTGGATAAAAAATAATAATAATCATAAAACCCATAGGTGGTCAGGAAACAAAACAATTTTATCACAAAAGTCACCAATTAATTAAAATTTCAAATGGATTAATACATAGGACTTTTTAAAGTTTTTCCTCCTTTACAGTGGTCCTCTGTTATCACCTTTTTATTACACTTATTAGCACCTAATTAGTGTGCTGATAGTGGATTTTCTCTGATGTTTTCATACACGTGCATCACTCTGTTGATTGTGTACACCTTCCCTATTAAAGTGTTTTAATTGCTTATGAAATCTGAAGTTAATAAAAGTCAAATTAAATAATCCTTAATCTGCCATCATCCTCGAATACCACATCTCTTATCTCCCAAAATTGCATAGCTGATCAGTTCTCTGAGCCAGTTTTTATGCCAGTGAAATGGCTTTGAATGATGATAGTAGGAGATGGCAGAGGTGCTGGAGTGCGGAACAGGGGGTGGTATAATCCAGGTGAGGTGGCAGCTAGGGGGGCCTGTGAAGATGAATTTATTTTCCTCAGGTTCTCCCTCATGCCAATAGCGGATCTGCCTTTAAATGCCTGACTACTTGGAAAACTGCTCAGCTCATTTTAACACCGAAGGGTTTAGCTCCAGGATGTGGCCAAGACGTTAAAGGGCTCCCATCTGAAGATTGGGGAACCCAGCTCGAGTCTGATTTGCAGACTGGAAGGAAGGACCCAGTTCCACTTTGGCCCATTTTGTTGCTTTCTCATTGGGAACATTTTTATTTATAGTCATACCTTCCAGTGAAAGTTCGTCCTGTCTGAATATCTACATCACTGCCAAGCAAACGAGATTCAGATATTGCTCCAAGCCTTTAGTTTCTATATTTATGACAAAATCTACCCATAGCTGCCTGCTTACATTACTTTCAGCCTCCCTGGCTTGACAAATGCTGTAAATTAGGATAAGGAAAAGAGATAAGGAATAGGGATAGGAAGGATAAAGTAAATCTACAAATTGTTAGACTCTGATGAATTTCTGAAAATGTATGTTTTAGAAGATGAGATTTCTTAGAACTCCAGATTTGTGTTCTGCAGGGAATTTCTTTTCATATAAAGAAATGAGACATCTGCTTTTCTAAGCAATGCTCAGTTTTTATTAAAATGTAAATCAATAGATTTATTTCTATTTGCAGGGGATTATTTCATTTGACTTTTATTAACTTCAGATTTCATAAGCAAGTAAAACACTTTAATAGGGAAGGTGTACACAATCAACAGAGTGATGCACATGTATAAAAACATCAGAGTAAAATCCACTATTAGCACACTAATTAGGTGCTAATAAGTGTAATAAAAAGGTGATAACAGAGGACCACTGTTAAGGAGAAAAAACTTTTAAAAGTCCTATGTATTAATCCATTTGAAATTTTAATTAATTGGTGACTTTTGTGATAAAATTGTTTTGTTTCCTGACCACCTATGGGTTTTATGATTATTATTATTTTTTTATCCAGTAGTTGGTTAAGTGACAGCAGTAAAAACGAAAAGAAAAAAAAAAAAAAAAAGATGTGGTAAGTAGTAAAAATTAGTGTGAAAAGATATTCTTCTTGCTACAGACATGTTGGTTGTTACTGTGCTTAGTGTCCTGGTGTCCTGGCCATTAAACTGATAATTGAGCAAGTATTGGGTCAATAATTTTTATTATTTTCATCTCTATTTTTTTTTCTATTAGTCAAGAGACAATCCATGTGTGTGGCAGATGCGTACACACATGCATGCACACTGCCTTGCCATTAAGACTGCAAGCAAATAAATGGCTCATATGTGGAAACGTTTTCAATTAGTGCTCACAAAATCGTGCCAAAAAGCAGTGTCCAGGGGTCAGTAGCTATTGTTGACCTCAAAGTTACGTGACCCTGACTTCATCTTGATGACCAGATATGGATTTCCAATATTTTCTTTGGTATTCTACATTGACACACTGCCCAAAACTATATTTCAAATTGTTCGACAAAATTTTGCCTCTGGAAGCTTCCCACACTAAGGTGTGACCCACTGGGTTCATGGCCTTGACATCAGGTATATCGTTGTTGAGAAACCTCAGCATTGACTTTGACTTCTCCAAATTCTCTTGGAGTGTTTGACTCCTATGGAGTCTCTCCTGCCACCACATGATGCCTCCATTCAAAACTCACTCCTAAGAGGCTCTGATAAACACTTCACTGGTCTAGGTACTAGTGTTAATTGGCTTTCCATTACTGTAACAGAATGCATGAGATAATTCACTTATAAAGAGAAAAGGGTCATGTTGGGTCAATGTTTTGAAGGCTGCAGTCTTGATTGGTAGACCCATTGCTTTGAGGTCTCACGTGGGGGTGGAAATGGCAATGGCAAGAGGGGTATAGTAGAGCAAACTTCTCATGTCAGGTCTGGAAACAAAAGAGGAAAGTGTTGAATTCCCACAACCCCCTTTGATGACATGTCCCTATTGACTTAAAGTCCTTACACAAGGTCCCATTTTCTAAAGGTCCATAGCACTTCACGATAGTGCCTTGGGGACCAAGACTTTAAATGTGTGCCTCTGGAGGATATTTAACATTCAAACAATAGCAATACCTTGATTTTCTGTATTTTATTCTTTTAGGTCATCCATACTCCAGTTATCTTTTAAAAACACATAGAGAGATGAGACTCCACAAAGCCCTTCAAGAATTTTGCATCTTTTGAAGAAGTCAGTAAAACTTCTAAGTGTGTCATTCCAGGAACTTGTAGATATGGTCTCAAGAGAACTTTGCCAAACTTTAAATTGTGTTTCTGTGAGACTATCCTCAAAGTTGTCTGCCATCAACCTTTTTCCAGTGAATTTCTGCTTGTGTGTTCATCACTTCACCGTCAGACCATTAGCTTCATCAGTCTGCACTTTATGTTATTTCATTTGGCCCTTTTAGCTAGAATTAATGATAAAAAAAATTGCTAAGGACATTTAAAAAGATAAACCTATGTGTGAAATAATAAACTTTTTTTTGTAAGAGAAAAACATCTTAAAATCCTACTTTTTGTGTTTTTTCCTAATGAACTTTATACTGAAAAGAATAGCATAGACAGGTTATGAGAGAAATGATGTACAAGGTGTCAATGGTGGAGATAATTTGAATGACTTCATGACATTATCTTTTCACCCAGATAAATTACCTTTGTCATGATAAAAGAATTTAGGGCATTACTGAAAACTCATTGTTCAGCCTTTATGTTGGCTCATATGGACATTATGATTTTTTTTTATATTTTTAATTGACACATAATAATTGTGCATATTTATGGTGCTCTCATGATGCTTCTATACACATATACATTGCATTATGATCAAATCAGGGTAGCTAGTCTATCCATCACCTTAAGCATTTCTGATTATTTTTGCAGTGATCACTCAAAATCCTTTCTTCCAACTGTTTTGAAGCACACAGTTCATAAACCTTATCACATTATTTCCTCATTAAAATCCTTCGATGGTTTTCTGTACTTTGTCATTGCATGCAGAATCTCTCCACATCTGCCTCCTCCTTGTTTCTCTAACCTCATCTTCTGCTCCTCCCTATATCCTTCTATGCCAAACTGTTCTTCCATTGTATCTAATTGGATCTTATTTATAATAATTATCATACCATATTTTTTTACTTGGTTTACTTGTCCTTCTCCTATAAAGTCTTTGTAGTACGCCTTTCTTTCACTTTTCTCTAGGCACAATGGAAAGAACTTATGTTCCAGGATTATTTAGATACATTTTCAATCCTGGGTTTTTGTCTTCCCAGTCTTGGCAGATGATTAGCCAAGTTGTTCTTATTGGCAGAGAGGAGAAGATTGATGGTATGGTTGTCCAGTCAGTAACTAAGATTTCCTAGCCCTACACATATCTGAGTGTGATTATGTAATTATTAATTATGGGTTGTTAGTGGAATTAATGTCTACTGCTTCGCTGGAGTCTTTGAAGAAGCAGGTTGCCTTCTGTGAGTTTTCTTTCCACCTCTTGCTAGATTAAAATGTTACAAGCCTGCAAATTGTTGAAAGGTTTGAAAAGTCCGTGGTATCTGAATCAATGCATGGAGAAGAGCTGTCTGATGACCAGAAAAACTATCCTTGGATGTCACATAGAGAGACATAACATGTAATGTGCTTATTTCTTGCTTGTATGCAGTTGTTCCTGGGTATCTACAAAGAATTGGCTCTGGGACCTCAATTCTCTTACTAATTTTTTTGCCGACAATATTTGTTTTCAGATGTATTCATCTTTTCTCTTACATGTGAAATTATTCATAGATATAATACATAATTTTCCCATTTATTAATTCAAGAAAACTTTGGTGTACCCCCACTATGTGCTGGGCACTAAATTAGATTTAATTGCCTCTACACAGACATAATCTATCACTAATCACCAATTCTGTTTTTCAGATCAGGTAAATTATAGTAATATTATAATTAACAAAAGAAAAACTATAGCCTTGGCTCAAATCTAGTCTACTATTTGTTTTTGTAAATAAAGTTTTATTGGAACATAGCCACATTTGTTTACAAAGTGTCTCGTGTTGTTTTCGTGCTACAGTAACTGTTGAATAATTATGACAGAGTTCATCTGGTTCACAAAGCCTAACATAGTCAGTTCCAACTTTCCAACTCTTAATTTGTAGTAGTAAAAACAGTTTTGGCTGATATACTTTAAAAGAATATTAATAAACTGCAGTGAGCCAGTGTGACAATGAAAAGTTGGAAAATGATGCTATACATGTCTAGGGAATTTTTCATCTGGAAAAGAGAAGTTTTTTGGTGAATTTATAACATAAAAAGGTAGATTATGTTGGCATATATCACTACCTCTCACAACTGGCTTACCGCTACTTGGAGAATAAGCTAGAAGACATTTAAGAAGGCAACTTGGAGTTCAAAGGAAACGTGAATGCTTTTGGATTTAGCAATTATACTGTGAATCCTACAGAAATGTTTTAATATATGTAGGAAGAGTTATAAATGTGTTGATTAGAGTTTTTGTTTATGATAATCAAAGCTAAGAAATAAGCCTAACCAATGGGGAATGATTAAATAAAATATGGTGTACATACTCTCTATATGTTGTTTTAATTGAACAGATGCATCCATTAAAAAGCAGGAAGTAGCTCTATATTTTCAGTTTTAAAAGCTTGTTAAGATATGTTATTATTCTACAAGATAATATGATTCTATTTATACATTAAAACATATCATAAATATTTGCATATATGGTTAAGGCTAAATTTAACCACATATAATAGAAAATCTAAAATTACAGTGGCATAAGCAAGATAGAATTCTGCTCTGTCATGCAAAGCCCAGGCAGGGAGTCCAGAGCTGAGTGGTAAGCATTCCTCCTAGCTGGTTGCTTGGCTTTGGGTGATTTCAGCTTTGGTAAGTTTAAACATTGGGCATCTTGTTCCAAGTGGCACATTGAGGAAATGGGTGATATTCACAGATAGGTAATTGATTTTATGTTACTTTGGGAATTTAAAGGTTGATGTTGTGCAAAAGAAAAACATAATTTGGTCACTGTGGAAGCTGCAAGAGACAATAAGAAGTTCATTTGTTAAATATGAAGTCTTTTCTAACAGGAGGTACACCACATAATTTGAAAACCAATAGGTACAGAAAGACTTTTAAAGATTCAAAGACTAAAGACATTTAAAGCTATAAAGAATATGAAATTATCTGATTTTGACTCAGTCATTTTGTATCTTTTATTAGAGTCTCAAAAGGTTAACAAGAGAAAAAGGAAGAAAAACTGACGTCTTAGAACTTTTGAAAGATGTTAACCTATTATGCCAAAAATAACTTTAAAAATTATGCATGTACCTACAATTATTTATTTTCTTATTTTTATATTATTTTATGTACTGTGTTTATATATGTGTTGTAGACATTATTTTCTTCTTCTTCTTCTTCTTCTTTTCCCCTCCAGGAATGTGTTGAATACATTATAAGATGGTCACACACAAAAACAAAAACAAACAAACAAACAAATAAACAAAAAACAAAAAAAATTATGTTTAGCTACCACTGAATGAAATTTTTAGTAAAAAAAAATTATTGCTAATTAGGATGGCTTCATAATGTCTTAAGAAAAATATATTCATAGGACAAAGTTCACTATATAATACATGCTTTATCTTGAATAGTCTTATTGGTGATTAAATCTTGGTAATTAAACCATGGTAATTTGCTATTACCTGCTACTAGGCCATCACTGTTCTTACCTAGACTTGTGGCTGAAGAACAACATATGTCAGCAATAGAAGAGTTGCTTTAGCCACTCTCTCATGGTTCTTTTGATGGAATTACTGGAATTTACTCAATTCAATTTATTTGCTATAGTCTTTGAAGCTAGGAGTGTGTTGTATAAACAATAATCTAGTTAACATTATGTATTTCATAAATTTACATATTTATAATACAGGTTGAACCTTCCTAATCCCCAAATATGAAATCGTAAGTGCTCCCCAATCCTAAACTTTTCAAGTGTCGACATGATGCCACAAGTAGAAAATTCTACACCACGAAACTTTTTTCATACACAAAATCATCAAAAATATTCTGTAAAATTATCTTCAGTCTAGGTGTATAAGGTCTGTATGAAACAAATGAATTTCATGTTTTAACTTGCATCCCCTACCAAGATGTGTATGAAACTATGATAAAATCCAGAAGCAAATACAAGTCAGAAATTTGAAACTCTTCTGTTCACAAGCATTTTAGACAAAGGGATTTTTAACCTGTAATTTTTACTACATAATCTACAATGACAATGTGTTGTAATTTGCCAATAGCACATGGAGAGGATTCTGCAATTGGCCCTTGCATCTTACAGAATTCGTAGTTTTAATTTTCCTTCGGGACACTTAATATTTTGCATTTAACAAGTGACCCCCTCACATAAGAGGCTGAGTGAGGGTATGAAATTTATTCTGTATTACAAATATTATCCAAGCTAATTTCTGCCTTTTGCTCTGTGAGAAAAAAAATAAGTAGAAGTAGATAGTCTAATAATCTATTTCCATACTCTGTCAACCAACTTGTTCTACGTCTAGAATGTGTGTGTTCATTGATTCAAGTGCTTTTCCAACTATAATCTTCAACTTACAATATAACTCTGTATCAGTGAGGGTTCAACGAAGAAAGAGAATCAGTAGATAGATAACTGAAGGGAAATATTATGAGGAATTGGCTTATATAAACAGGCAGCCGGCCAACCAAGCCCAAAATATCACAGAATAGGCAGTCAGGAAAAGAAGATCATGAGCAGCCCGAAATCCCAGGGACCTGGGCTAAAGTTTATTGTAAATAGGTGGATAATCAGGAAGAAAGATTCCTGAAGAAAGTGTAGCAATTATAGGCTGAGCTTCTGGTTGAAGCCTTTGGTCTCAGGGAAAATCTAAGGCATCTTTGCAAAGACTTCCAACTTATTAAGTCAGGGCCACCCAGGATAATTTCCTTTCCATGAATTTAAAGTCAGCTGATTAGGGACTTTAAGGACACTTGCTAAATCCTTTCAGAGCAGCCCTGGATTAGTGTTTGGCTGAGTATCTGGGAGGAAGGATGTGAGCTAAAATGCTGCTGTTTCTCTCTGTCCTCCAACTCTTGTGAAAGAATGCTCCTTGTAGCTCATCCCAAACAAAAACAAACTAGAAAGGGAATTGTGGGAACTGTGGTTCCACATAGCTAAAATAACATATCCATCACTCTACTACTTCTATCAGGTAGCTATTTGCAAGGTTACAGAGACATAACCTTGGGGCCATGAGGATATATGTGTGCTGGGAGGTCAGGCCCGTTTTCTGCATGTAATCACTGTTAACTAGTTTTTCAGTTCTAACCTTTTATGCCAACAAAGTATTTAAAAATTATGCGTGTACCTCCAACTACTTCTTTACTTATTTTTAGATTATTTTATGCATTGCTATGCTAATATATTGTGTATATTCTGTACTGAACAATTTATTGTATAAACTGGAAGTTTGTAAGTAATAGTAGTTATTTGAAAATGTCCCTAGGTGTGGTGTGGTGGTGTTTGCCTATAATCTGAGCAACTTGGGAGGTTGAGGCAGAAGGATCACAAGCTCAAAGCCAGTCTCAGCAACTTAGTTAGACCCTGTCTCAAAGTAAAACACAAACAAATAAAAAGGGCCAGAGATGTAGCTCAGTGCTTGAGTGCCCCTGGGTTCAATCCCTAGTACCAAAATAGGAAAGAAAAATGGTACCATTTTTCAGAGAATTCCTTTTGTCAGTATATGACCCATTCACACCAAAACTTACTAAAAAAAGCATGGTATAAGTAGTTTTTTACTTTGACATTAATATTTCAAACAAAGACATGCTCAAATGTTCCTCTTTATATCAGGCACTAGTCATATAATAACATGTCAAATGCATCTGGAATATGCACCATTTTTAGAAGAACAAAAAAGTTTTCTTTTCTGTATGTGACCAAACAAGGAAGATGAAGTAAAAAAGAAATGACCTCAGACAGCAAATAAAAAAATAGTTTGAATCAAAGCCAATGAAATTTGTGCTTTCTATCTTTTGCTCATCCTTTCTGATTAGTGAGTTGTGCACAAGCTGTGGTTTATGTATTTTTAACTGCTATATTTAACTTTCCTTGGTCCATAAGTTCATTTTTCATGCTATAACTTTAAGTGTAATTTGAATGCAAGATTTAACAATGAACCCCCATCCTCCAGTTGAAAAATCTGCTGAATAAAGTGCTGCAGAAGAAGGATTCTACATTCCTCCTTTCTATCCACCATCACCCTTTTTCCTTCAGTGACCATGATAAACTTCTATGTCATTACCTGTCAAGTATCCTGTAATTCATTTTAATTCTTTATGTACACATTAAATTTATTTTTTTTTCCAACTTGCAAACTTTACTACATAAACTTGCTTTCATTGTTAAATTGTTGTAATTTCTATTTATAACATTATTTGATTATCTCAAATTGGATGAAATATTTTTGTGATTTTCCCCCATGAATATAAATAGAAAAGTTTTCATTTATTGATTTTTTACTTGATGGCAGGGGTTCACGAATAAATTGAAGTTGGTTAGTAAGCATATCCAGTGACTCTACTTCCTGAACAAATTAGTCATCCTTTCTGTGCTTTAACTGTTTCATCTGTTAAAAAGGAACAATATCTCACTGGATTGTTACTCAATGAATATTAGCCAATAATAAGTCATTTAGTTGATACTTCTAGAGAGGAGAACTGAATTTATAACACATAATAATAAAATGTTTTACGGTTTAAGAATCCTACAGAGAACTGAATGCTTCCGTTCTCCTGGTGGCTGTTTTTTCTCATAGAGGCATATGACAAGGTCATAACCATGAGAGTATTTGGCTCTGGCTTATATAAATTTTACATTGGTAATCATAAGAGGAAACTAGGTTGGTGTTGGAAGAAATTTTAAAGACCCTTTAAACCACAGTCCTCATTGTATAGATTGGGAAATACGGACTCAGGGTTTGATGACTGACCTAAATTCACAAAGATAGTAGGATCAGAAGGCAGATAAAAATGGAGGGCTTTCACTTGCCTACCTCTAACTTTTATACATTTCTCATCATGATAATAGGAGAAAGGTTAAGAATAGGGTATCTTCAACATTTTAGACTAAAAATATTAACCCAACTTTTTATTGGAGGTAAGTGTTCCCTGGGTATTTTTAAAGACTTATTTATTTGTTTCTTTTCTTGTGGAAAAGAAGGAATAAAATGGACAAAAATGAAGGAATAAAAATGGACAAGGAATTGTTCTG
Organism: Tamias sibiricus; assembly: GCA_025594165.1. Classification (NCBI taxonomy): domain Eukaryota; kingdom Metazoa; phylum Chordata; class Mammalia; order Rodentia; family Sciuridae; genus Tamias; species Tamias sibiricus. The sequence continues at coordinate 157,314,639 of CM046662.1, read as the reverse complement.
ATATGATCTTTGTTCGTTCTCTCTCTCTCTCTTTTCTCTCTTTTGTTCAATGTTGCCTGTCTTTTGAGGCATAGCATTAATAAGATGTGTATTGTAATTTTAAGAAGGCCTCATGGGGGGGGGGCAAGTATAAGGAACTGGAAGTCTAGGGGCTTTGAAATTTACTTGTTAATCAAAGGGGAAAATCCAAACACTTTTGGATGTGAAAATATCTGAGTTTTCTGGCTCACTGATTTAATTATAAGAACTTTGATGAGTGAAGATAGAACATACATGGTTCATTGGTTTTGAGTGAAATTATTTTTATTTGGTGTCTAAAATAATTTCTTCTTCACTTAAACTGTTTCCATCTCTGGAAAAATCAACAAAGGAAAAAAGAAGCAGTTGGCTATGAAGCATCATTTGAGATAATTCACAAGTTAACACCTATATCTCTCAGTGTGCTTCTTGCAAATAATAATTCCCATTCTAGCCAGTTAAAGCAGACAGGGATTTATCATGGGATCTAAGTTTGTTTATGTAATTTCTGGGAATGTCAAAAGAGGCAAGTTTGTATGCTATGCCACTACATTGGACTCACCCAATGGAAATCTGCATCTGCCTTCTTGTCTGTTTCTTGGCACCTGTGAAAAAGAACCTTAGGAAGCTTCTGCTGATACCATCCTGGGAGTATGATGGTCATGTTGCTGACTGCTGTCTTCTATGTTTTAGAGATAGTAGCTGCTTAGTAGAGGAAACTACTACACATGAAGAATCCTCTTTTCCAGGGAGACCAGGAACTGCACTCTGACACTTGCTATGCACTGATCTTTAGGGAGACATGCTACAAAGAGATTGGAAAAGAGTTGATCTCACAAGGTTGTTGAGGAATTAGACAATGTTGGCATGGGATAAGTTTATTACATTATTACTATTATTTTGGAAAGAGAAAGTGACAGAGGAAACAAGACAATATATTTTGCACACAATATATTATGAGACGAAGGAAAAATGCTTAATAAATTCAATTATATAACTTGGTTTATAGACAGCTAATTCTATGTCAATGCTAAAAGGAGTGTTAAAAGGGACATTAGTATATAGGCAACTTTTACTTTGCAACATGCATGAACTTCAGTTAACACAGTCTAGTTAGCATTCACAGTATGGTTCAAATTGCAGTTACCAAGGTATATTGACTGAGTGTGCTTACATAAAGTATAAACTTCATCACTAGCTCTTCAGCTCAAAAATCCGCATCAGTAACAGATGTATATCATGGTAAGGATCACTTGTGTCAGTTCTTTTGCAATCGTTGGTAATTGGTCAGTGCACATTGCTGATTCAGTTCACACACACAGCTAAGCATGTGGCTATGTTGCTTCCTTGTTTTCAGTAATAAACCCACAAGACATTGCACAAAACCAGATAAAAGTAAGAGGAAATTGGACAACAAAGATGAAAGTTTAGCAAAGAACAAAATATGATAAGGCTTGAGTGAAACTTGCGAGGAATGTAAATGTAATTATGGAAGGAACAGCTAGCTATGAGAGGATGTTCGTGGCCACCATTTGTCCAACCAGGATAATGCAGTCAGGGGAACTTGGTGTCTAAGAACTTACCAACATAAACGAGGACAGTGCCTGTGACAAAAGGGTTGAAGCTGTCAAGAGGAAGTGATGCTGGCCAAAACCTCACATTAGAGGAACTCTCAGAGATACTTCCTGATATTGAAAGCATAAAGGACACCATGTTGAAAGACTGTCCAAACTTAGAAAAGAGAGTCACAGTTCAGCAAAGCCTAGAAAAGATGTTCAACTCACATTGTAAATTTTCAGACCAGAAGAAGGTAAGAGCTGTTTAAAATGTTCATGGTAAAGTGGTTTTTATTTTTCATTTTTAATGAATGGGGAGATAAGAAGCATTTTTTATCATTTTTGTTAAGAATTGCATATGCTTATGTGTGTAATAGGATGCTTTGATATTTATAGTGAAATGATTACTACAGTCATTGAAATTGGCATATCAATCACTGATGTCACACATATAGATGCCTTTTTTTTTTTTTTTTTTTTTTTTTTTTGGTACCGGGGATTGAACTCAGGGGTACTCGACCCCTGGGCCACATCCCCAGCCCTTTTTTGTATTTTATTAGAGACAGGGTTTCACTGAGTTGCTAAGTGCCTCATCATTGCTGAGGCTGGCTTTGAACTCGCGATCCTCCTGCCTCAGCCTCCCAAGTGCTGGGATTACAGGCGTGTGCCACCACACCCAGCTAGATGCCTTTTTTGTCATGGTATGAACACCTAAAAATCTACCGTCTAAAAAATTTTTTGTTATAAATATCAAGTTTCATCTTCATCAGACCCCCTAGACTTACTCATCTTACATAACTACAACCTTGTACTCCTTGACCTGTATCTCCTCATCCTTTCCAACCATTATTCTATTCTGTTGCTACATTTTCACCTTTCTTTAAAATTCCACCTATGAGTGAGATCATGCAGTATTTTTTTTTTTTTTAAATTTGGTTGGCTTATTTTTCACTTAGCATAACTCACATTCATCCATATTGTGGCAAATAGCAGAATCTCCTTTTCAAAGCTGATAAATATATATCATATTTATCTCATATGTTCTTGATTCATTCACCAATCTATGGGCACTTAGATTGTTTCTATAGTTTGATTATTGTAAATGCAACGAGCACAGGAATGCAGGTACTTTCATGTGGTATTCACTGAACTTCCTTTAAGTTTAGAATAAGCTTAACAAGATGATCCAGAACAGGAATTGCTGGGTAAGATTTTTAAACTTTTTTAATAAAGAAGGAAAGCAATTTAATTCTCTGTGTTTTCAATTTTAAAAAAATAAACAGTAATTTTACTAATTTTTCATTTCCACAACATTTATAACCAGCAGTTAGAATATTTTGACGAAAATATTCAAAAGTCATAGAATAATTATAACTATCTCCCATTGATTATTAGGCTCACATTGCATAGTTTCAGCTTATGTGTTCACTTACATGGTCAATTCTACCATACAGAAAGAAAACAGTCTGTACTTAAAATAAGTTTACATAAGCATTTCATCTTCCTATCTTGAAAGGCTGCATTTTTTTGGCTAAGAGAAGTTAAAGTACAACTTTATGCACTACTTCAGAAGACACGGGTCACTGCTTATTTTTTTTTAAATATTTATTTACTTTAGTTGTACACAATGCAATGCATTTATGTTTACGTGGTGCTGAGGATTGAACCCGGGCCGCGCACATGCGAGGCAAGCGCTCTGCCGCTGAGCCACAACCCCAGCCCGTCACTGCTTATTGATAAAGAATTTTAATGTAAATTAGAAAAACTCATCACTTTACTCTTCTAATCTATAATAGCTACAGTGAAAATGGTGTCTTTAGATTGGCCCTGTATTGCACTGTATGGTCTGATGGGGAGTATGGTGTATGGTGGTGTGGTTCAGGGAGTCTCAACCCAGCTTGCCAAGAACCACACACAATAACTGGATCCCTGAAGCCAAGGGGGAAGATATTGCCATTAAGAGGAGCAAGCAAGACAAACTTCAAAGTGAGCAAGGATGTCCATAGTGTCTTGATGTTTGATCAATGACCAGATTGGGTTTTGGAAGGGGAAAGTGAGACAGAACATGCAGAGACTGTGACATGTGACAGTTCTTGCCTTCATTGCGAGTTTTGATATTTTGCTTATCATGCATGTTTTGTGTTCATTTTAATTAAAAATAGATTTAATATTTACCCAAAGGAGTTGAAACTGTATGTTCATTAAAAAACCTTCCTAGAAATGTTTATTGCAACTTTTTTTTTTCATATCCTTCAGTACAGGAGTGGATTATAAATGGCAACATTTAGGCAACATGATGTTACTTCAGTGCTAAAAAGAAATGAGTTTATCAAGTCATGAAAAGACATGGAGGAAACAAATGCATACTGCTAGATGTAAAAAGCAAGTCTGAAAAGGCTGCATGCTGTATGATTCCAAATATGTGACTTTCTGGAAAAGGAAAAGCTACAGAGATAGTGAAAGGGTTAGTGGTTACCAGGAGCAAGGGAAGGGAGGGATGAAGAGTGTAGCACAGGAGATTTTTAGGGCAGTGAAATGATTCTGTAGGGTGTTATTATGGTGCATACATGTCATTATACATTTGTCCAAACCCACAGAATGTACGGCACCATGAGTGAAACCTAATGAAAACTGGGCTGTGGGATGTTCACAGAGATTTGACTTATCAATTATATAAATGTACCACTCCTGTGGGGATGATGGTAATGGGGGATGCTGAATACCTGTGGAGGCAGGGATATAGGAAATTCTCTAATCCTTCCCTTCTATGTTGCTGCGCACCTAACACTGCTCTAAAAATAACATCCATTAAGATATTGCATTAAAATGTTACTGATTTTGACTTCTGAATTCTGTAATTTTGTGCCGACCTTATTTGCAGCCCTGGTACTTCATTTGGCAAATTTATATTTGTAACTGCTGATTCACTAAAAATGCATGGAAGCTACGTGGTAAAGATGCCATTAAGCACTGGAGGGAGAGAAGAAAGTTGATTCTTTTTCTAATGTACTTTGTTGTCATGAATTTAAAATATGGGAAGCAATCATGGGCCAGTGTTTGTTATAAATGTCATGGAATTCTGTATTATCTTTTTAATATCTGCCATATGTGACCATTTGACTCCCTCTCTTTCTTTCTCTCTCTTTTCCTTCCTTCCTTTCCTTTCTTTTCCTTTTCTCCTCTACCCCGCTCTTGCTTTCTGTGCTGAGGTTCAAACCCATGGCCTCACCTGAGTTATGCAAGTGCTCTATGACAGAGCTACCCATGACTGTGACTTTATAATAGGCTGAATTATATATATTATGGTTTGGAAATTCAGGTATAGCTTGACACCCAGGTAGGATTGTTGGTTTCAGCAAATAAAAATAAAGGATATCTAGCTAAATGTGAATTTTAGACAAACAGCAAAGTATATTTTAGTAACTCTGAAAAAAAATTCATGTGTAATTCAAATTTAACTGAGTGTCCTCTTTTAATCCAACAACCCTACACCTTGTACAGTCATAATAGCTTAGAGAGACTTAGCTCCCATCTTTTGTCTGAGTTGTCATTATTACAATGTAGAAACTGCTCTATGTTAACATCGTATGTTAATGCCTTCAATGTGAAACACTTTTTAAAATAGTTAATTTCTCTATATGCTAATTTTTATGTCTTCAAACAAAAGCTTATTTTTTTATTTGCTCCTCTTATTCTGTTCTAATACTGTGATTTCTTTACCCTTTTGGATTTTTTAACACATAGAGATTAAATTAATACAGGTCAGCCTTTTTCTTTCATTTTATTCCTTTGACAGTTAAGAACTGAAAGGGAAACCACAGGAGACCAAAGGAAAAAGGCAGGCACCCACATCACATTCAATGTTACTTGGCCCCTGGTCCATGGAATAAGTACATAATTAGGTACTTAATTTCAAGCAACTTTGCTTTTCTAGTCCATATAATTAAACTGATCCCACTATATATTTTGAAGCGAAAACAGATGATCTATCTATCCATCCATACTTACATTATAACTGATATTTGTAGTATAATTATTTGGATGGCTGATTGCTGATCTATTATTCAAATATTGGCAGTTAGGGAAACTGCATAGTGATTTATTCTTTCTTTTTATATCAGGGAAATCCTAATTTTGTTACACTTTCCATCCTCCCTTTTGTTTTTGAAGTTGGTTATTTCCTTTGTTTTAAATTTTTTTCTATTTCTATCTTAATTCTAGGGCCAATTCAAGGCACAGTGTGAATTTGGTGCTATCTCCGCTCTGGCTGACCTTCTTGTCTAGTCAAACTCTTTCCTTGCTTGTTAGGAAGGTCACACCATTTCTAGCCTTCATAACCTGGTTCTTGCCACTTAAATACAGAGCACTGAAAACAGCCATTTCTCTGTCCTATTTGTCTTCTCTAATGTCTGGATCACTGGTGAGATGCCGTTCTTTTCCTGTTCTTGATGAACCCACAGCCTGGCTTTCATATCCGTTGGAGCAGTAGAGTCACAGGGAAAACTGGGTGAACTGAGAATTCCTCTTTCATGGAGAAGAATCACTGCAGGAGCTTAAAGGACTCCTGGATTCTGACAACCCGCCTGTCACAGTGCTAGGTGCTAAGGATGGAGTTTTGAATCCTTTGCTTTTAAAGAGTTTACATGATCACGGGAGAGAGAAGCACAAACACACACACACACACACACACACACACACACACACACACACACGCACAGGATTTTACTCCAGCGTTGTTGTTATTCAACACAAGTACTATGCATAGAGAATTAAGGGAGCTGAAGTCAGAGGGGATAAAAGTGGTCTTCTCAAGCAAAGTGGGAGGTAAGCTCGTGCCAGCAGAGCAGTGGTGTGGCCAGAGGTTCGCATGGTACTGCTAGGTGTCTCCTGACTCGAATCCAAACATCAGGTTCTGTGAATGCCAATGTTGATATCAAATTGCTTTGGCTGCTAAGCACCAAGAGGGTGGAGTAAATTTAATCTCCCTTTCGTCTCAATATGAACAACTAAAGCAGCTCCTGTCTCCAATCATGGCCCTTCTCAATAGCTAGGTATGAGAAATAGAGCTGAGAAGAGGTTAGCTATGAGATGGATTTGACCTGGCAGGGAACGCTCGGGTTTGGCAGACTTCCCAGCAGTGGCATGGTTTGAGAGCTGAGTACAAATGTCCCAGCAAGCTAAACGCCAAGGATATGCAGCCATTCGACTGTCTGCCAGCAATAAAAGTCAGTGAGCTTTGGAGAGAGGTCATTCCAGATTCCTGAACATCCTCATAGCAAGAGCTATCAAATGATAATTCTCTCCTCAAAAAGCATATATTTTCCCCCTGTTACGAGCAGGACTTGGATAATTTTTTAAAAATATATATTTTTCAGGGAGCAGATAAAAATTAAGGCAGAGGAAATGTAAGGCATTCGGAAGTTTATGATCAAAAAGTATTTGATATTTTCTAAAAGTGAAATTTTTTTTAAAAAAAATTTATTTACTTTAGTTGTACACAATGCGTTTTATTCAATGCGTTTTTATTTGTACGTGGTGCTGAGGATCGAACCCCGGTCGCCCATGTGCTAGGCAAGTGCTCTACCACTGAGCCACAATCCCAGCCCCTAAAAGTGAAATCTTAAAGGAACTTTTAAGAGTTGGGGTAAAGGCTGTCTTCACAATAGAACTGCTATCTGAACCTGACTGTGGGGTCCTGGGGTCCTTGGCAATGAACTGTTTTTAACAATAAATTAAATCAGTTTCTACTTGGTTGCTATGGTTCTGGAGTTGGTGCCTGTAGGAGTGTGAGAAGACCCTGCTCTTTATGGGTCATTCCAATTCAATTCAGTTCAATTCAATTCAATCCACCATTTACTGGTTATTCCCTATGTGCCATTTATAATAACTGGAGTAGTGGATGTTTAGGGGAGAGGCAAACTGATTCAGTTATCCATAATTCACATTTCCTGGACCATATCTTCCTTGTAAATGATTGTGGTTCATTTTGAATGGCTTTGGTGTGAACGTGAAATGCACGCAGACACAGAGGCAGCCACAGAATATATTCTGTACCTAGGATCCAATTAATGTCTATAGAACTCTAATCAGGACTACGTACTCCAGAGGTTGGTTAGCATTTGAAAAACTAATTAAAGCCCAGAGTCTCCAGAGTTGGCTGACAAAAGTGTCCTAGCTAACTATGTCTCTGATTAATACCAGAAAATTAAAATTTTGTGTAGTGGATGTTGATAAAATGATTCATGTTTGATGCAGCATTGCTGGATATGTTGTGTAATCACCGCCCTGTCCTATCTTGTGTGAATGGGGAGTCAGACTACCTGCCTACTGGGCCTTCTGGATGGTGATGTTGGCTGGAATTTTGATTAGTCTTATAGACAATTGCATGGGGAGGATTTTGCTGTTTGACTGTGATGAGCCTGTTAGATGAATACCGTTACTGAGATATTGTCCAATCCATGTTTATAGTTGCTTATAGTTTGGTGGTTCATGCCTGTAATCCCAGTGGCTCGGGAGGCTGAGGCAGGAGGGATCGTGTGTTCAAAGCCAGCCTCAGCAAAAGCAAGTTCTCAAGAAGTTCAAAGCCAGCCTCTGCAAGCAACTCAGTGAGACCCTGTCTCTAAATAAAATACAAAATAGGTGAACAGGTGAAGGGCATCTACATGGCAATAAAGTCATAAAGACTTGATTTGGTTTTCAGAACAGGCGTGTGTGACTGTCGATGCATCTATATGTATAACTATCTTGGCTTGTTTGTGCACGTGGCCAAGTTCAGTTGGCCAAATCCATTCTTTTATTGTACATGATCTGATGGTTTTGACACCAGGGGAGAGAAGCCCGTGACCTTTATTCACCTCTTTCTGTTGGTAACAGCAATGTCTACCAACAAAAGAATCTGACATGGGTGAATGACTCCCCGCTGGTGTGTTTGCTGTTTCAACGAATAATTTAATGGCATTTTTCTCCTTCAGTAGCACCTGAGGGGAAGGACTTTGCTAATTAGAAGAAAGATGACTGGAGAATATGATTTGGCATATCTCTAATTATTTTATTTTACATTTGGGTAGAACTTCTAACGGTATTTCATGTTTGAAGAATTTTCAAAAGAATTTTCCCTCTTTGTGCTCCATCTACCATGACACCTTTTCTTTCTGGGAGCAATGTCAGAGAAGGGTATTTTGAAAGGAAATTCTGTTGCAGTGATTAAAAGGAACATTCACAGGTTATAAAAGTAGTTATCTGTGGAAAAAGTCTGGTACTAAAAGGAAGGTCAAGCAAAGGACAGGAAATAGATTTTCCCAAAACCTATGCAGAGGACACACTCAAAAACCTTATCCATAAATGTCTCTGGGATCTAAATATTCATTTGATAGGCATTTATTTGGTGATTAAGTTAAACATCATTTTGTAGACTTAGATTAAACATATGAGCATTTTGCTTATAGTTGCTTTTAGATTAATCCACAGGAACACTGACGAATAGATTGAGAAAAGCAAACTTATTAGTTCAGCAAAGTAGCTATTGAAACAGAAGAAAATTGTTTGATTGAAATACATTTGCCTTTTCAGACTTCCGGCCCTTTTGCTTACATTTGATGGCAGCACTGTGAGTTTCCAGGAAATAATTTGCCTTGTGATATGCTTTCCCCTTGCTTGGGTATGCTACTCAGGCTCTTTACCAGTAAAGGAGAAATGACTTATTATGAAGCTATCATTCCTGCCAGAAAATGAATTTTATCAGTGCCTATAGCTTGCACATAACACTTTTGCAACCACTTCATTTGTTGGAACCAGGTAATAAAAATGCGATTTCCTTTAACAAATGATATTCTGACACTCATAAAAATGAAGTAGAGGGATCAGTCAGCCAACTTAGGAGAAGGCCACATGCCAAACAATAAGTGTTTAAATAACATAAAGTGCAATGTCAAAGTAGTTCAAGTAATAATATGCAAATTTCCATGAAAAAGTAGAATGAAGAAGAAGACGAATCTTTTTGCAGTAATGTACCTTAAGGAGCCCAGGGTTCTACATGACTGGCTTGGATATGACTAATAAAAACCAACAGTTGGTACAATCTAAAGTGCTCTGAATAATATGTATCAAATTGAGACTCAGAGGGGAAAATAATTGTAATTCTACAAGAACTATTATGAAAGTGGAAAACTATCCTTTGTTCTTTAAGTGGTACAAATTAAAGTTAACTCCTATAACCCCAGGATGGAAGATAGCTAAATGAATTAAATATTGGTATATCACAAATCAAGTTTGAACACATGATCTGATTCTATAATTGTCTTCCACCTACATTGATGTCATTCTTACCTCTACTTTATGATCTTGAAACTATTATTTTTAGACTGAAATTGTGGGAAGTAGAGCATATACATAGATTTTCATGGCAAAGGCCTTTTTCAATTATCTTCATTTCTACTTTCTACTAATGAAATGGTAATGGCCAGATGCATCAAGAAATAGCGACTGACTCATAATCGGATTTTTTTTTCTTTTTTGTCGAAACAGAAAAGGCAATATTTGAAGGTCAAGGGCTCTGAAGCTAACCCAGCTCATAATTAATGGGCTTTTATATGAGATTCTGATATGAACACATTTGTTCATTCTTGTAAGTTTTTCTTACTATTTTTCTCTCCGAGTCACCATCATCTTAAATTGAACCCTGAAGTAAAATTGTTAATCTAAAATACAATACACTTAAAACATAAGATGAAGTTGTGGTCATAAACATACCACACCATGAGAGTCAAAGCTCATTATAGAAGTTTTTTTTTTTTTTTTTAATCTCCGTATTTCACTATTTTCTTCTACTAACCAGTATGGTTGACAGTCCTGTACTGCAGGTGAGTAAAAGAGGTGATTTGCATATTGGTTAAACCTTAGAACTAAAAGAATATTTATAGTTCATGTACCCTAACTTCTGTACTTTATATTTGAGAAAGTAGAGGCTGTGTAGGCAGTGTGATGTGTCTGCAGTCACACAGGACATGCTTCTATCCTGTGGCTCCTTTATCAAGATTGTATTCAATTGGTTTCTATGCCAAAAATCCTAAAAGCCCTTTAAATACTTTGGTCCCTGCCCATCCTTTCTTCCTCCATCTGTGTGTGCATCTGTTCTACATGTTTTGTGTTGCTTCCTAGGGATCTGAATCCTCTTTGCTCATCTGACTCAGTACCTCTAAGCTGGCCAATCCACCCACTTGCTCAAGAGATGGAGTCCTAGGAGTCGCTTGGCTCAGGGGACAGCAGAAAGTTTGCAGTGGCAACAGTTTCTGCTGGCACTCCTAATTAGGCACACCCCATGGATTGGGCCCACAGGGGTACAAATTAGTTCAACCATTTAACCACTGAAAAATATTATTTAAATAATTATCTAAGTGGTGTGTATTTTTTTCTAGTCTTAATGAAAAAGGGCCTTTCCATATCCATTCATAGATCAATAAATTTCTATTAATCATACTGATAATATCCAAAGCAAGGCATGAATCTTAACTTTGATTTTGAAAGAGTCTGACCAAAGATATAGTTCAAAAAAAGAGAATAAACTAGAGACTTTAAAATCAAGTATATTTTAGTTTTATATGTTAGGATGAGTTTTAATTCTTTATCCTCCTAGGAAATGAAAGAAGACTTTTAGAAGAACAGGAACACATATTATGAGATATCATAGTTGATTAGCTTTTTATTTGAAAGGAGAGGGCAGTCCAAAATTTTGCAATGTAACTACAGACAACAAACATTGGGGTTCTATTTTTTTATGGTTCTAGCCTTTTTAAAATTTCTTTTTGGTGTGCTTTTCAGATTTTGATATTGTAGTATGCCAGCTTTGAGAAATAAATTTGTATTTCTTCTTGTCTAATGGGGAGATCATAGAAAAGAGAATAATCCATATGCCAACATTGAACTATGTTATATACATTTACCATTGTTACTCAAATTTATTCAGGTTCTATGTTGGGATAGTGAGAGTTTAGTAAGATCATATAACAAGGAACATTTAAATACAGAATACTCTATTGAAGTCTTGAATTCTAGATAATGAGGGGTATGAGCTTGGAAGTTGAGGTATACCTTTCATCAAAATATATCTATCTCATCATTTTCATTTGTGTCTAATATTTTCTAAAATTGGAAAATGAGAGTTTTTGATAGGATATATTGCTTGTGTTTTTAAGGCTTAGACCATCTACTACTGTATTTCCCATGAATACTGAGTAATTTTAACCCTCAGTTATCTAGATAGACAAATTCAGGACAAGAACATAGAAGTAGGGTGAAAAGATATTCTCTTCTTGGGGTGTGGGGTGAGTTTGCATTCAGATTTTAAGTATTGAAATGTCTGAAGTAGTTCTAATGAAGAGAGCATTGGGCATATGGTGAGTATGATATAATTTTCTACAGGTGGAGGTGACTGCAAGGTGTGAGGGAGAGAGAGAGAAAGAGAGAGGGAGAAAAGAAGAAGAAGAACCAGAAGAAAAAGAAGGAGGAGGAGGAAGAGAAGGAGGAGGGAGAAGAACCATGCCCATAAAAGATAGGTCTGGGCTTGACCACCAATTTAGTCTAGTGAAAGCTGATAGTTGATTTTTCTTGTATATATAGAATTAAAAAGGAGTCACATGTTTCCTTGTTGGGGTTGAAACAAACATGGTAAATGTCTCATGTGACCAAAGATAGGAATACTATGGCAATCACTGGATGTAGAGAACAGAGTCTAAAGAGTATCCCAAGGAATGTTAGTAGCGGCAGCAAAGGTCTGCCAGAAGTAATATGAATATGATGGCTAATAGTAGTAATATAATAATGATGATGATTAGTATTATTAGAGACTATGAGCCCATTAGATCCTCACAAAAATCTTGTGAGTTACTATTGTTATCCTCTTTTTGCACTCAACAAAAGTAAGATATTGGAGATTAAAGTACACAAAAAAGCACATAGCAAAGAATTGGCTGAGCTGGAATGCTTAGCTGTCTTCATGCAAAGCTCATGTTCCTAAATACCATATTATTCTACAAAATAATTCCATAGAACCAGGGTATAGTTACTTGAGAGTTATTGTCTAGTTATAAAGATGGAAATAATTTTTTAAAGAAAGTAATTTTGTTTTGCAATCTCTTTTTTTTCAGCACTTGGCATTCAACCCAGGGGCACTTTACCATTGAGCTACAACCCCAGCCCTTTTAAATTTTTATATCGAGGCAGGGTCTCACTAGCTTATCATAGCTGTCCTTGAACTTGCTAGCTTCTTGCTTCAGCCTCCTAAGTTGATGGAATCACAGGCCTGCAGACCATGACTTGTAAAATCTTATTTAAAAACAAGTCAAGTTTGAAATATTTTGATTAAACTATATTTTTATTACTGTAAACTTTGTTAGTGTTAGGACTGAATTTTTTTCAAGAACTTACTAATTTTTTCCTCTTTAGGATGTCTTCAGAATATTCCAACCCATTTTATAGGTATAATATCTATGATGATATGAAAGAATAGTGAAAAAGTCAATTTTATAACTTTTGTATCTATTATAGCTTATGTTGATGGTTATATTGACACTTACATGATACAATTATGGATTTTAATGAATTGAAAAAACATTTTATTCCAGGGAAGGTATGCGTACCTAAGTAAACTGAACTCGTTCTATCTGAATATCTGAGAACCCAACCTTTGGATGTAGGATGGTCTAAATTGCAGGAGCTGGAAGAGGTCTTGGGGCCAACCCTGTCACGGGGGATAAGGATGTGAGGCTCAGGACCAAGGACAGCGGCATCACCACTGGTACCCCCAGCACCGGATACTTGTTGGATGAGTGCAGAAAACAGAGAGTTCATTAATATCCAGTGTCTTTGAACTTCAATTAGAAAAATGGTCATTTGAAATATATGTACTAGAGAATAAATTGAGAGTCACAATACAGAAAGTTGCCTTTGGGTTGGGAGAAAAAAATCTTGTTTTTAATTGAGCTCTACTTTCCTGTAACTTTCATTTCAGGGCTAAATGTGAAAAATATTTCCATTTCTGTCCTTTCATCTTATATATTTTTGCCCCTACATCTCAAAATAATCACTGATTTTTTTTTTTGGTTTGTTCTGAGGTTTGAGAAAGAAACAATAATTTTCCCATTTGACTTTCCTTTCAATTTTGCCTAATTAAAATTTGATATGTATCAAGTGATTCATTTGTAACATTTATATCTAGTCATTTGGACCAGAAGCCCTGCATAAAAGCAATTATGTTGGGTAATTCCTAATTATCCACATGTGGCCCAAGCAAATCTGTGCCCTTTAAAATATCCAGATGCCACTTCAGGAAAAAGCACAAAGCATTACAGAAATATACTGTGCTCAGCCAAAAGCCTCATTTAGAACAAAGTTCTAGGTAACAATGATGCAAGAGCTCAATCATGCATTCTCAATCCCAGCATTATCACCATTTGGGGCTGGAAAATTCTTTTTTTGTGGAGGCTATCCTATGCGCTCTAGAATGTTTAGCACTTAGATGACTGAATGCCAGTCACCCCTGACACACATTTAGTTGTAAAAACTAAAAATGTTCCAGAAGCTGCCCGATATTCCCTGTAGGGTAAAGTCACCCCAGTTGAGAATTCCTGATGTGAATATACATGATACACATCAACTTTCCCTTCAGTTTTTGCTTTTGGGAAGCACTCATTTGAAACTTCCCCCAGGCATGTGGGATAAGGAAAGCTTTGTTTTAACTCTCTGGAGGGTGCTGCTCAGTGATGTTTTATAAGCAGGACTCATTTATGCAACCATTTTTGTTAGGTACCCCATCTCCATAAAAATAAATAGTATGGCAAATTCTTTCAAATTTCTAAAAATACAGGTTTTTAAAAAAATCAAACAACAACTGTACACATGAATAGCAGTTTTCAAAGCACATTTAAATTGCTTAAATTTACATTCATAAAAGCCCTGGTAAAGTTACATGGGAAGTTTATTAATATAGCTCCCATCTTATAGACGAAGAAAATCAGTCACAGTCTGACTAATTCATTCAAGTAATAAATTTAGAGCTTGAGTCTCTTGCAATCCCATAAACTCTTCTCAGAAAGGCCTTAATGGGGAGTGGGGAATGGAGAATGTGTGGCTTGAGACTGCTTGGTTACTAATTTTGCTCCTACTGCTTCCTACCTGTGGGAGATTGGCCAATTAGTTAATGTCATTATTTTACAGTTTCCTTATCTGTAACATGATGATTATACTTTAGCAAGTTAAATGGTACTTTATGAGTTATCTAGGATTGTGAAGAATAAATGATCAATGCATGGTACATAGTAAGTGCAAGTAAAAATTAGGTATTGTTTTTAATGCTGATAAGAATAAGTATACCGGTATTGTTACTATTATTGAGAGTGAAGGATATAAAGACAGAAGGCCTAGATTGGAGCCAAACTCCATTACTGACTAGCCAAGTGACCTGCAGCCCTAATGAAGCTTTGCTCCACCTTTGTTTTCTTACTCATAAGAAGAGAAGGATGCCCCACCACCATTTCATAGAGTTGCAGA
This sequence comes from Tamias sibiricus, assembly GCA_025594165.1. NCBI lineage: Eukaryota > Metazoa > Chordata > Mammalia > Rodentia > Sciuridae > Tamias > Tamias sibiricus. The sequence continues at coordinate 157,299,523 of CM046662.1, read as the reverse complement.
GATCCTAAAATGCTACAGAGTAAAGGTTCTCTACATGTAAACTATAATAACAGTGATAGTGGTAATTATTATTTACAAAATTCATTGGATTTTTTTCCAAACTTGACTAAATTTGAGCTGACTCTGAAGTCTTGTCTGATAGTTCCTTTAGCAGTCAAAAATTTTATTTGTAAGCTAAATAAAGCAACGCCTGTAATATTATACAGAAAGGAATTTGCTGGAAAGATGTTGTTGGAGCGTTAGAATGAGGCTGAAGGTGTGGGTTTGGAAAGTAAGCAGACTCTAAGGGAGGTCAGACACGTGGGGTGTGGAGCTCACCAGGGAGTCACCCACAGGGGCAGCCTGAAGAGTATGGGCTTACAGAGGACCATCAGGTCCTCATGTCCTGTGCTGGAGAGTCAAAGGTCTGAGAGATGGGTCTGCTTAGCTTCCCCAGGAAGTACTTGACTGGAGATAGAGGTGGTGGGGCAAGCTCTACCTCTCCCCAGAAAGGCACAGCATAGGAGGAAGATGTGTGTCCCTTGATAGAATTGAGAGGTATTCCAAGGGAGCTGGTGTGGTGCACATCTAGGCTACCACCTACAAGTTAAGCTGGGGGCAGCAGGGGTGGGGAGGACTGTTTTTCTCCTTAACAATTCTTCACTATGGTACTACAACAACAAAACAAACAAAACAAACAAACAAAAAAACCTTTAACTTTTCACAATCAATTACTTCATTGAGATAGAAAAATTTCTCTATTTTATGCCTGAATATTTGCTTTTTTTTTTTTTTTTTTTTTTTTTTTTTTTTTTTGGTACCAGGGATTGAACTCAGGCGCACTCGACCACTGGGCCACATCCCTAGCCCTTTTTTGTATTTTATTAGAGACAGGGTCTCATTGAGTTGCTAAGTGCCTTAGCCATTGCTGAGGCTGGCTTTGAACTCGCAATCCTCCTTCCTCAGCCTCCCAAGTGCTGGGATTACAGGCGTGCGCCACCACGCCCAGCTTGAATATTTGCTTTGAGTGAAGTAAAAATCAATAACTCACAAGAGAGAATGATGAGAAATTACTAAATATTTAAGTCATTTCTATTTAAATATGTACTATATTAAAAATAGTAAAATAGAAAAAAAAGTTATGTCACATCAACTACTTTTAATTGAGCATTTACAAAGCAACAAACCCTGGGTTGGTGCTAGGACTGAAGATACAAAGAACATAAGTCTTTCTACTGGGAAATCAGTTGCCCAATTGAAGATAAAGATATGATAAAAACAAGACAAAACAAAAAGTAGCTGTGATATAAAAGACAAGTTTTTTTTTAAAGATTCTTTTTTTTACAATGGACATAATATCTATTTATTTTACTTATTTGTATGTGGTGCTGAGGATTGAACCCAGTGCCTCACATTTGTGAGGCAAGTGCTCTACTGCTGAGCTATAACCCCAGCCCCAAGATAAGTGTTTTAATACAGGCATTATGAAAAAGGTTTTGGAATAACAGAAAGGGCACAATTATTGTAATGATGTGAACACAATGCTAAAGTAGCAATTGGCCAGGAAAAAAAGGCAAGAGACCATTCCAGGAAGAGAAGCATCAAAGGTGAAAGAAAAACCCTAAGAAAGAGTAAAGGCACAAAGCCTAGGGCTCTTTAGCTACTTGTCCAATCACACCTCATTTGTCTTTTTGTCATTTTGTGTCCTTTGTGATTTTTTGTGAACAGATAGAATTGCTGTGTAAGAGTCAACTGTCCTAATAGATCAGGTTGAATGTGAAGAGCCATGTTTTGGAGTAATTTCACACCAGGAGAATCTCTGGAAGTGTCCTCAGTCTAGACTGCTATGGAGATAGCTATTAGACGGACACTTTGGGAAAGGGGTCAGGTGCCAGCATGCAGCAAGCCAATTTAATTCCATTCTATCATGTTCAGAAGCTCATTTTGATAAGACTTAAATCAGCAGGTCTGGCTCAGATGCAATTGTGGCTGTATTTGTTCAGATAAAGTGTTGCAGAGGGTGGTGCAATTATGTAATGAATTAGCAACCTCAATTACCTACTAAAATTAATTAAGGTAAAGACAGACATTAGAACAAATGATCCACGTAAACAATTAGAATAGTTCTAGATACATTGGATAAATCTTCCTTTATTTTCCTCTGCCTAATTATAATAAAACAATTCAGAATTTATCTCATTTGAGAATTACTAAGAGAATCAAATAGATATTGGAAAGGTAAGTGTAGTCCATTTTTTTTTTTTTTTTTTTTTGGTAGGGGATACCAGGGATTAAACTCAGGGGTACTTGGCTACTGAGCCACACCCCCAGCCCTATTTTGTATTTTTTATTTAGAGACAGGGTCTCACTGAGTTGCTTAGCACCTCACTTGTTGCTGAGACTGGCCTTGAACTTGTGATCCTCCTGCTTCAGCCTCCCAAGCTGCTGGGATTACAGGCCAAGGTAAGAAATGGCAATATTAGACTTTGGATCACTTACACTGGTTGTCAGAGGGTTTTTTCTTGTAAAGGGTCAGAGAGAATATTTTAGAATTTGGGGACAATAAGTCTGTGCTAAAACTATTTGACTTTTTTTTAATAATCTCACTAATATGTGTGTAACTATAAATTATATTCATGCATTACTATGTACATTAAAAAGAAACATACTCAATGGAATTTTAAAAGGTCAAGATAAATATAAAAGTAGAAATTCTACTATTTTCCCTTTCAGTCCCATAAATCACTGTATACTCCTGGGGTACACATGCTCTACTCTGGAGATCAAATATTCTGTTGCCTCTCAAAGCTGAGGTTAAAGGGCATCTGTTTTCTGCTTCACAAAGATTTTGTTGTTTAGTGGCAGTACACTTACAGTAGTATGCAAAACATTAAATCATTTTGGTATCCTTTTGGGTTTGAGGACACAGAACTAAGCACAGAGAATATTGTTTCTGGTTTGTGGCCTATGATGAGCTTGGTGAATCTGGAAATTTCCAATGAAGCAGGTTGTTTTTGGGCAAGGCTGGGTGATGCATCTTGTGTGTAAGCAAGAGGCCTCGGAGTCGTGCATTGCAGTGGCAAATACTACAGCAGCATGTGCTTTGATATAAACTCAATTATATATTGATTCTGAGGACCAAATTAAGATTGTTCTTATTGCACCCTAACTTCTTCATGGTGGGTACATTTGATTTTATGCTACCGTGTTGGGACCTAGCACCATATGTATCATGGATGTATCTCATAATCTCCCCAGTATGAACTGAAGGCACTATATATCCCTTCCTGGGATAGTTGAAAATGTAGAGTAAATGCTTTCTCAGTTATTAAAATAATTGGAAAAAAGAGTGAAGATTACAAAGTTATGGAAGAGAAAGTTAGAAAGATTCCTGGTGTCTGAAGTCACCCCATTTATTGACATACTCATCTTTTTTTAACCTCTAAGTTAGTTCTCAGTTATTTGGGAGAAGAAGTAGATTTTTCAAACTAAGTTTAATTTCAAAGAGAGTACCTTTGTAAAAAGTAATGTCATCAAGAGGACCAAAATAGCATATGCCTTTTGTTTAGGCCTGCTAAGGCTGTACGGCAAGAAAATGAGGAAGGATAATATTGGAGAAAGATCAACTTCTCTTTTGTGTTGATGCAAAAAGGAAATTTTTTTTCAACTTTTTTTTAGTTGTTGATGGACCTTTATTTTATTCATTTATTAATATGTGGTGCTGAGAATTGAACCTAGTGCCTCACACATGTGAGGCAAGCGCTCTACCACTGAGCCACAACCCCAGCCCATGAAATTTTAATCTTGAGAAAATAATCTGATACATTGCATTCTGCAATCCTGATCTTAAACCTTCCATCCACATTGATTCTAATGATGAAGATATAGAAGTAAACAGAATTAATTAGAGCATTTTCAAATGGCACCAAAATAGAGAATACTTTTAGGTCAAATAATTAATAGAATGAACAGAAATGGGCATAAATAGGTGAGTAGGCAGTAAGTTCATTAAAAATAAACAATAAATGGTGCCCAGATGGTCTGGTTATGAAATACAGGACTGCAGAGTTCCTTTGTTGGTTTTTAGATTGGAAATGGCATTTCACAGGCATGCAGAAAAAAATACTAATTGGTTGCCTGATACATTTCTTAATTGATGGTTTAATAGACTACAGGTACTCTTATACTTTAGAGGTTTGATTCAAAATCATATACAACAAATGATCTTTATTTTAATGAATTTCATTAATGGTAGGTTAAAATAAGCACAACAGTGGTCATTCATGAAACAACTGTGCAAATTACTAACAAGAGCAATAGAATCAGCAACAGACCCGTAGTTGTGGGTATTTTGAGACCAACAAAATATGGAGACATTAAGATCTGATCACACTTCAGATTAGGAGGTGTACATTTATATTTGAGCTGCAATCAACAGTCTATTTAACATGGCCATTAAATTTCTTTTGATATCAGTAACAAAGGCCAGGCAGGATTCACAAAATTCTGTCAATATTCTACGCTTTAGTAGGGCACATGTCCCACCCCACCAACAAACCAAATTCAATATATACTTTACTGTATATTTTAACCAAACATATTAATATGTATTATCTCCTTCAAGGCCTTTTGGAAACTAACAAAGATTCAAGGGAGAAATGAACTCTTTGGCAACTTCAAGGCCTATTTTGAAATGGAAAGTCCTGGTGCTAAGTTTAGGCTGTAGATCTGTGGTGTTTGTAGATTTGGCATCAAGGTTTCTTGGGTTCTGATGATAAATGGTCAATAAAAAACCCCACACATGTTCTCTAGCATCAAATATCTCTTTATGAGTAACATTTTGGTGAGCTGAATTTAAACAAATCAAAACCATGAATAATAGATTCCCTTAGACTAAAAATAACAGAGGGGGAAAGAGGTGATATAAGCAGAAACCACAATTGTCTTATTTATTTTTTATTTTTATTTTATTTTTTAATGTTCAGAGAAGGCACGGCTCAATTCAAGAAACAGTTCTGTGAGAGGGACTCTTTACTGATAGACACTATTCGTGGGTTGGGTCAGTCACTCCTCAGGCAGGACTTGATCTTGTCCCCAACCTTCATTTATTTCCTTATGGGAAAATCATTCCTTTTCCATCCCTCCTTTTCCCTTTTCTGTGGGCTTCAGTTCCCTATTTCTCAAATGCTACATGCTCCCAAATGACTAGTTTTTCCTTCTGATATCTCCCACAGTTATCTTTTTCTCCTTGAAAAAACTACTCATGTGTTGTGAGACAAGTTTCCAATGAGTCTGGAGGTCATCTTTAATACCTAGGAGGAAAGTGAAGCTCAGGTAGTTAACTTTGGTTGGAGTGTGGAAACTGGGCTCTAAAACTCACATCTTCAGACTCTGAGTCCTGTCAGTTGATCACTACTCTACAGGGTCTCACTTAGCTCAAGCCTCATTACCTAATACTGGGACAATAGGGGAAGACCTTTGGATTTTGATGTCTTCTCTTTTAAATTTATTTAAAATAATAGTTGTAGCAGGTGCTTTGCCAGGAGCTGGGCACCAGTCTGATTTGGGCAGGACCAACTATGTAATTTGAGAGGCCCATTGTAGAATAAAGATGTAGATCCTATTGTTAAAATTATTGTTGAGAATCTCAGGATGGCAAGAACTATGTGCAGGGACCTTCTGAGCTAGGACCCTCTGGACTCACTACACAAGTCAAAAGTTGGTGAAGCTAACCCTGCCCCTAGATTAATTTTCACACAAAACTCTTCATCTTGTCACCACTCTGCTTATAAAGTTCTAAATGGTAATCAGTGCTGTTTAAAACTCTAAGAACTCTCCACTTGTGGCTGAAAGCTGACTTTCCATCCTAACTTCTCATGCTTCTGCTAAGCAAACACTCTTCCTGCCTAACTAATGGAATAACATAGAGGAAAAAGCATCCATGTTCTTAGTAGCTGGTAGCAGAATAGCAGGCTGCACGAGAAAGAGTTCTTATGAATCTCCCAAAGGGAGAAGGGACCCTCAGGAAGATGCCCAGATAGCAAGAGGAAGAGGGAGACTCTATTACATATAATAAATGGAGGGGTGGGGAGGAGGCTAGATAGAGGTCCTAAGGGGCACAGTCTCGGGAAGAGACTTGGCTTCTCTGACAGTGAAAACTTCCCTGAGAAGAAATCAGCTGAGCTCTCTATTTGTGTGCTGGCGACTGTATCATAGGCAATCTCCCTCCATCATCTCCAAGGAACCTTGCTCTGTATCTTGCTCAGTAATGCATCTGGCGTGGAAATTTTGGGTCTGTGTGTGAACAGATAGTGAGATTGCCAGCAAATGGATTCTGGCAATTATCTCACCATTTCCTGAACACATCCAGCATGTATTATTTCCATGTCACCCCTCCAAAACCCCTGCCCCTGCAATTCCTTCTTCTTTGTCCCTTTGCTTATTTAAAATTTATACACACTCTCAAGTCCAAATCAAACTTTTCTCTCTTTAAGAGACCTTAAGAACCATTCTGACACAAAGTGATCTCTTTTGCCACAGATGCATTTTGCCTGTTACTAATTACTAAGCAACAGCTTAATTCCTCTTTGTGGAGAGAAATGTTTTCCATAACCATAATTATCTCCTCACTAGAAGCTCAAGGAGGGCAGAACTTCTCTTGCCACCTAATTTTACCATCACACCCAGCCCAGGACTCTTCTACGTAGCAGAAAGGATGATGATCCTACAAAGGAGAGTTGATGGAGCTGGAGAAAAACTTAATATCAAAGGGAATGAAAAAAAGGTGCAGAAAATATCTGGGTTTTAGTGACATGTCTCTGCAGCCTGACACAGCCATAGCAGTATGGGGTAGGCATCTCTGGGGGAGGCAAAATCTTCTATAAGAATCTATTGATAAATAGTGTCTTCTAAAAGATGGCATTTTGATTGGGTACCTTAGTAAGCCTAATACTTTTTAATAAACTTCCTGAAGCAAGTCACCAGCATCCCACGGTGGAGGTGATGGATAAGTACAATGGGGGAAACACTGGGAATGTCCAGGCTGTTCCAGAACATTTCTGTCACCCATGAAGTAATCACTAGTTCCTTGGAAGGCACTTGAGTCTCCTACAGGTTCTCAGAAAACATTCTATTGCCATAGTCATTGGCATATTAAACTATTGTTTTCAGGTAGTGTATGGTCCCAATCTTTCTGTCTAAATTACTTGCCACGTTGAAATTGTTCTGCAGATGTTGCTTATACAGATACCCTATGGGGCACAAACCATGATTAGTAAAGTCAATATTTTGGTGCCTACAATGAGCAAAGGCAGGTAGGCTGCACATCTTTGAGAATTCCAAGTTAAACATGGTTATTTCTGTGTGGCCAGCCTTCCTGTATAGAAAGGGGAGGGAGTTGAGATCAGGTGAGAAAGAAAGAACTGAGACTGTTGCCAGAGAGGCTCTCAAAGTAGAAATGACTTTTATGCCAACAAGTAGGGTAAGTTTTATATTTGATTTCAGATGTGGCATCTGAAAAGTCAAATATTGGTCTGGCAATAACGATAATGAGTAGGTGTTCCCACAGCAGAAAAGTCAACTGGCCCTTTGTGTATGAAGCCAGGTGGGTCAGTAGCAATATAGATTGGTTGGGAATTTAGACATTTCAAAAAGAAATGACACTCATTCAAACAACATACAACAGTTTTTTTTTTCTTCCAGACACCTTTTAGTGGAGCATGTTTTTCTCCAAGGTGTCTGCCACAGCAGCGTTAGTCTTAGAGACTTGGAGCCTGGTTTTGCCAGGCAATCGAGGATCATCTTTCCCTAAGGTTCAGATTCATATTAATTGAATCTGATACTGATATATGTACATAGAATATAAATTTATTTATTTAGAAAAGCTCCAACTTGTCATAGGAACCAGAACCCTCAAGTGTTCAGCACAGGTATATTTTCTCTGTTTAGATTGTCCTATAAGGAATCCAGATTCTGATTAGAAGGCTTGCCCATGTGTCTTGAGGGCATAATGTTAGTTTGTGAACTTCAGCACTCATTGGCTGACTTAGCTTGTTGTTTTTACCAGTTCAAAAAGAAAGATCATATTCTGTTTCCTGTAAGTTGCCTATTCAACATGCTTGCCTTTCAGACTTTCTTTTTGAATCTTCCATGATTCACCAGATACACTCAGGATCAAGATATTCTTTTCTTACATATGCTAAAAATTCTATCCAGTTCTAAATAGGTCCTGCAGGCTTAGGTCTTCAAGGTGAGCTTGCAAGATATGATGACGTTTTAGAATTAATCTTGTTTTCTCTCTCTCTTTCTCCACCCCCCCCCCCAGTTTCATCAGTGATTAGTTTTTAGTCTGTGGAAAATAAGGAGAACATCTTAGTCACTTATTTTAGTAGGGACAAGGCGGTATTATGGAGAAGTTTCATTTGGATTGACAAGATCTTCAAAGAGTCATTGGGAACAGGGAGAACTTTCCAGTTGCAGGAGACACCAATAGGGAGAAGACGACTTATATTATTCAGCTGGATGGAGATGAGGTACTGACCTATTGATTCAAAGATGTTACCTTAATGCATTTTAGGGCACAAGCCCATGATGGTGGACAAACAAAGGTACATGCATGGTGGTTGCTCTGTGATCAGGACAAGATGGTGGGCGCTAGGCTTAGCAAAGATTAAACCCATAGATGCTCAATGCTTGGAAAAAAGGCAGGATGCAGGAAATGGTTTTGGTAATGTTTCTGGTAAACCTAGTTCTACCTTGGTTGAGGGAGTAAGCAAAGAAGGTGACATTTTTTACTACTTCTTTTTTTATTTTTATTTTTCCCCATCTAGTCTATCTTCCTTTCAGGTAGAAACTAAGACTATTAGAGCATGGAAATATTTTTCTTTTGAAGGTTTAACTAACATGCTCAGAATTTGATTTTCTTTTTCTTCTCTTAATATGACTGAGCATTAGAACAAAAACTTTATATTACTAAGTGAAATAAAATAAAAATAAAAACCTCCAAATTAAAACCAACATAAAAAAGCAAAACCTTGTGAAGGGATCGGATCGTGTCATTGGTTTTCAGTAGAGTTTACTACCAATCCGAATATTGATGCACAGTCATATTTAACCATTCTCTTGTAAATTAAGATCAAGACATTATGAAATTCTGAGAGATAGATAGATAGATGGGGGTGGGCGAAGGAGGTGGGCAGAGATAGATAAGCCAGTTGCTTAGTTGATAGGTCCTTTTCCTTTCCCAAGATAAAAAAATCAAACTTTTTTAATGATGATTAAGTTGTACCAGGGTATAAGCCCTTTTGATGGTCCTGTGCTGTGGCTATGTATCTATGGGAAAAAAATTTTCAAGTATACAAGGGTGGGATATTTGCAAATAGCTCTTTTGTAGTCATGAAGCACAAAGGAAGTCAAGTTATTTAATTCCATTCATATAGCATTAAATTTATTTCAAGGCATTCATTTTCAGGATTCTACTTTTACTGTTTAAAGTGCATATTGATTCTCAAGGAGGTACTTTAGAAAAGAGAGGGCAGTGGAATTACCTCAATGATGAAGAACAATGATGTTTAGGGGTACACATTGGAGCGTTGGTATAATACTGCTCAGGCTGAAGCTGTAAATCTACTTTTAAGATATGCATTATATACCAACTTTTCTTAGTTAAATAAATGACCTTTCATGTGCTTCAAGAATGGATTTCCTTATGTGACACAGAACTTCATAGTATGCTATTGATTTGTTGTTTTTTAATTTGATGAACCTTTTCTAAATATAAAAAAGTATAAGTACAGTCATTTCTGTTATAATATGATATGTGTGTTCCTAAATAAATCACCCTATTAAGCAAAATCACACAATATAAAAGATAGAGCTTGTGGGAAACAGAGAAAAAGGCAGACACATAAAAATAAGGTAGGAATTCAGTAAACAGGTAGCATAGTTTTATACATGTTCAGTGGTTGAGAAATAAATACCGCAATATATATGGTACTTCATCTTGAAAAAGACAGGAAGTTTGCTGGTAGGAGGGTCAGTTTGTGAGGTTTTTTGAAGTAGTGGAAGAACAGGGGTCTATTTGTGTGTTTTTATACTGAGGATTGAACCTAGGGGCACTCCACCACTGAGTTATATCCCCAGTTTTTTTATTTTTTTTTTATTTTGAGACAGTGTCTTGCTGAGTTACGGAAAATGGCCTTGAACTTGTGATCCTCTTGCTGCAACCTTCCAGTAGCTAGGATTACAGGCATACATCACCACACCTGGCTGAAAGAGCAGTTATTTTGAAGTCACTGGAAAGTTGCATTTCCAGATAGATTGAGCTAAGTGGTAAGTGCTTGGTCTCTATGAGTCTCATTTTAGTTGAATGCCATTTTCTCCATTAACTTGGTATTTCTTGTGGATGAAATGATTATAAGTAACTGTGAATTGGGAATCCTTGCTATGCACAAATTTCCCTCTGGAACATCAATGATGTTTGAACAAATTTACAATAAAATAAGCTTTTCACACCAGAATTGACTAAGTAATTCCAAGTCATGGTTGACATTATCATCATCCTTTAACATCTTATTGAGTTAGTTTTATAACTTTTCAGACATAAATTTTATCTGTCCAACTGTATACTTAATTCTTTGTATTCTTGATGTTTGCCATTCTGAGCGGAACTATATGGAATCTCAGTGAAATTTTGATTTGAATAGTTTTTTTTTCCCTATAATTGTTGGCCATTTTTACTTCTTCTTTTGAGATATGTCCAGTTCATTTGACTATTTAGTGAATGAGTTCTTTGATGTGTGTGTGTGTGTGTGTGTTTTGAGTTTTTTGAGTTCTTATATATTCTGGATATTAATTCTTTGCTTGCTTAAATAAAGACTTTCTCCCATTCTGTAGACTCTCTTGTCACGCTCTTGTTTTATTTGCTGTTTCAGAAGATTTTAAATTTGATGTCATCCTATTTATAGATTATTATTTCCTGAGCTATAGGAGTCCTATTCAGGAAGTTGTTGCTTATACCTATATGTTGAGTTGTTTCTCCTTGCAGTTGCAAATTTGAAACCAGGCACTGTGATGCCTCAGCATTGCTTCTTTTACTCAGGATTGCTTTGCCTATTCTGAGTCTTTTATTCTTCCACATGAATTTTAGGATTGTTTTTTCTAGGTCTCTGTATGATGCCATTGATACTTTGGTGAGGACTGCATTGAATCTCTAGATCAGTCTTGGTAGTATGGATGCTATGAAATTTTAGTTATCTTTTTTTTCAAAAGACCAAAAGGATATAGGATCCATGTAAATTCAACATGTAAAATGGATGCTGTCCTTGTATTAACTGGCTAAACAGCCGAATAAGAACAATGACATGGGGCTGGCGTTGTAGCTCAGTGGTAGAGTGCTTGCTTAGCACATGGGAGGCACTGGGTATGATCCTCAGCACCACATAAAAATAAATAACAAAATAAAGGTATTGTGTCCATCTACAACTAATATATATATACACACACATATGTGTGTGTGTGTGTGTGAGTGTGTGTATTTATATAAAAGAGCAATGACATAAAATGTATTACATACATGACCAGAAATCAGATATCAGGTACAGGTATGCTTTGATAAGGAAACTTTTATTGTTCAGAGTTGGCATTAGAAGTCTATTACTTAAACTGTGTTGGGAAATCAGGAGAATGAAGTTGGAATAATGAACTGTCAGGGTCAAGGTTCTTGCTGTGCGAGACAGCCAGTTTGCAGGAAAGAGGAATGAAGCCAAAACATACCAAGACACTGAAATCAGAGGCAGGGGAGAAAGCCATGCTGTTTGAGCCCATGGATTTCCCCCACCAGTTCTCCCAATTCAACTCCATGCTTGCTGTTTATGTGTCCTATCAGTTCCACAAATCAATCTATTTCTATTTTTTTTTCAAGTTGCTGGTTTTAAATAAAGTATTTTTACAACAATTGTGTCTTCATAAATGTATTTAGAATAATAATGGATAACTCTGTCTGCTATTATTCCTATCCCCTTGCCCCCTCCCTCCTCCCCCTACACTACTCAGCACTAAAAGATAATAAAATCATGACATTTGCAGGTAAATGGATGGAGTTGGAGAAAATAATGCTGTCGCTGCCTGAAGCGATTGCCGCTTAGAGCAACGACGCCACGGGAATAAATTCAGAGGCAGACTGGAAACGAACAGGCTCTTTATTCTGCTAGCTTCTCTCTCTGGCTCCAACAACAACTCCAACACCTTCCACACTTCTCCAACCACCACACAATGGCGCCGACTAGCTCTGCAATGTCCGCGGGCCAAGTCTCATGAGACCATGTAAATGGTGTCAACCCGAGCCGCAATGTCCCAGGCCAAGTCTCGCGAGACCATGGAAGGTGGTAATGTTTGAACATCTTTATGGCTCACAGCTAACCGCTATCTTAGCTATCTCCTTAATCAGGGCTCCTACATTTCCCCCCTTTTTGTTTTAAAAGAGGGGATGCTCTAGGACGTCCATGTGCAACCAACATTCTTACCTGTCATTGGATGATCAAGGCTGTGCCCATGACTCCTGTCTTAGGTTGATATGTCGGCCACATGAGACTGTCCTGTGTGACTGTGCCTGTCTTAGGTTGTCCCCCTCTGGGGATCTTACCCGTCATAGGCTACCAGCCATCCAATGGAGCCCTTCAGGATTTACTGTGTATGATAACTAACAGCCGTCCAATTGTGAGGAGATGCTGCGGCTTTAAGGCGACAAGCCTTCTGCTGACGAGCCAAGTTGCATAGCATATCAAATTCTTTAAACAAATCAGCTGCCCTGAGTTCTATCAAGTAACACACTGAGTTCTCTAGACAAATACCCACAAGGCATTGTCCCGTAAAGTCCCAAACAATGAAAGATCAAAATGTCCACTTGTTATAACACGTTGATCTAGGAGGCCTCATGCATGCAGGGCAGAGGCCACACTGCTGGTGAGGTTGTTTGATGCTTGAGCAGCAGGGATGCTTGCAGCGACCGTGATCCCTGCAGCTGTAGCAGCAGCTGTCTTTTTTTTGTCTAGACAATGCCACTGGCAAATCTTCAGGGCCTGCTACCTAGAAAATCAAGCATCAATTATTAAAGGAAAGGCAGTGCAATTCCAGCACTGAGTCAAGAGGTGAGTTGTCAAACTAAAAAATAGAATTATTAGATTAGAAAGTTAAAGTTGATTTCTGCTCACACACACATTGCTGCTTGAGCTCTCACAAACATAAGCTGGCAAAATATCATATTCAGAACAAAACAAAGAAAGACTGAGGGTATTTACTGCATTAAAGATAGAGTAAAAAAAAGCTAAAGGCACTTTGGAAAAATGATTTGTTAGCTGGAACCCTTGAGTCTCTGTAAACTTCCATGAAATTATCTGTTGAAATAACTCAAATTAATCAGCTATAAAACAAATAAAGTTAATTACAAATAAACATTCCTATGTCAAAACACCAAAATACCAGGTTATACAGCATTAGTCATATTCTTCACTAAAGAGAAATCCCTGGGACACCTATAAATCAAAATTGAAGGTAACTTCACTTATTAAACTATTTACCCCAATTGAATACTCTTAAACTTAAATGAATTAAAGTTATTTGGATCCATATATATACATATATATATATTTTCATAAGCGCTTTGTTATTTGTGACGTCACACTGGACAGACACACAAACCCACAAACATATATTTGTGATGTCACATTTACATGAAATTTAGACAAATGCATAGACATAAAAACATATATAAAAAGAGAAAAAAATACAATTGTGTGCACACTAAAGAGAGGTCTCCTCGTCCCGGCTGGGAGGAATGACACTTAAGTTGTGAAATATTTTGAAGGACTCTTTTAAGGGAATCATTCCATACCTTCATGTTGGTCCTCTTGATTTTGTACTTTTTTTTTTTTTTATTAATCTTGATTCTTCAACAACCTCATTTTGATCCTTTTGATTTGGTACCTGCTTTATTAATCTAGATGGTATCCATATTGGGGAGGATTCATGCTTTGGAAAAACACAAACAGATCCTCTCCCCCAAATTAATACTGGATCTGGACCCTTCCATATACCTGAAAGAACATCCTTCCAGTAAACCAAAGGTTTATGTTGTTGGTGTGGGTTCCAATGTCTGTCTCCAGAAGAATAACCATTAGAGTCTAAAGTTAAAAAATTTAAGGTAAACAGGGCAACTGCCAATCTGTCCCTAGGATTTTTCCAATTTCCCTCTTTTTGTTTTAATAACATAATTTTCAGTGTGCGGTTTGCTCTTTCAATAATGCCCTGACCCTGAGGATTGTATGGGATGCCTGTTTTATGGGATATATTGAATTTTGCGCAAAACTGTTTGAAAGATGAGGACATATATGCAGGGCCATTATTTGTTTTAAAGCATTTTGGGGATGCCCAATGCAGCAAAATCTTCCAAACAATGAGATGTGACATCTTTAACTTTTTCTCCAGAATATAAGGGAGCAAAAATCATGCCTGAGCATGTATCTATGGTCACATGAATAAATTGCAATTTTCCAAATCTTGGCTCATGAGTAACATTCATCTGCCACAAATGATTGGGCATTAATCCTCTAGGGTTAACACCATAATGAGGATTGGGCAAATGTGTCATACAAGATTTACAATCTTTTACAATTATTCCGGCTTGCTCCTTTGTGATTTTAAACCTACGCTTCAAGTTGGTGCTATTGACGTGAAACTGGGAGTGAAATAAAGTAGCTTGCTGGAGCGCTTAAAGTATAAAGATTGTTTGGGTAAGGGCATCAGCCTTTTGATTACCTTCATGGAGGGGACCAGGCAAGTTGGTATGTGCTCTAATATGCCCTATGAATAGAGGTTGTTTTCTTGCCCACAAAAGTTTTTGTATTTGATAAAACAATTTAAAGGCTGTAGTATGAGGTGCTATTGGTCCTGCTAGCTCTAATTTGGGGATGGTATGTACAATATAGTGGCTATCTGAAAAAATTGTTTATGGGCTGCTCTCTAAAATTTTCCAGAGCTCTTACCACAGCTTCCAGTTCCACTAGTTGAGCTGATTTGTTTGCAGTTATGTAAGTTATATTTTCTTTTTTAGTGACTGCTGCAGCAATACCATTTGAGGACCCATCTGTGAATACATTTAATGCTTTAGGAATAGGTTGATTTTTTATTACCTGTGGAAATATAATAGGATGATTAATACAAAAAGATAATATAGGAGACTTAGGAAGATGATTATCAAAATTTGCAGAAGTAGAGCATCTAGCTATAACCCAATCATTATCATTGAAGCATAAATATTCAATCTGTGACAATGAATATGGAGTAATAATAGTAGCAGGTTGAATGCCAAATATTTTGGTAGAAGTCTTAAGTCCTTGAAGAATAAGTTTAGCCACCATGGAGGTATAAGACTCAATTATACTTTTAGGAGAGACGGGCAAATGTATCCATAATAAAGGCCCTTGTTGCCAAAATACTCCTGTGGGTGTATATTGTGAAGAAATAATAATCAATATCAGCGGTTGAGTTAAATCAAATCTATCACAATGAGCTCCTTTGATGTCTTTTTCTACTAACTTTAAAGCTTTCCTAGCATCAGGAGTCAATGTTCGCGGTGAGGATGGATCAGGGTCCCCTTGATGGATGTCAAATAAAGGTTTTAATTGGCCAGTAGTGAGGTTTAGTGTAGGGCGAAGCCAATTAATATCTCCTAGCAATTTTTGAAAGTCATTGAGAGTGGCCAAATGCTCCTTATTAATTAATATTTTTTTGAGGCCTAATAAAAGTGTCCATAATTTGGAATCCTAGATATAATATTGGAGATCTAATTTGAACCTTTTCCTTAGCAATGTTTAGTCCATATCGTTTCAAGTTTTCTGATATATCACTAAATATGGTGAATAAGACTTCTTGATTAGGATGAGCAAGCAAAACATCATCCATATAATGGAGGCACATAATAAGCTCTGGGTAATTACTTTTGATAGACTGAATAATTTTATCTACATAGATTTGGCACATAGTGGGGCTATTAGCCATTCCCTGCTGCAAAACTTTCCATTGATATCTCTGATCAGGGCCATTATTGTTAATAGAAGGAACTGAAAAAGCAAACCTGGGGGTATCCAGAGGGTGTAGAGGAATAGAAAAGAAACAATCTTTTATATCAAGAGTAATAAGATGGAAATTTTTTTGAATAGCTACAGGATTAGGAAGTCCAGGTTGAGTAGAGCCCATGATTTGCATGGTTTTATTAAATTTCTCTAAGATCATGTAACAATCGCCATTTTCCTGATTTTTTCTTGATCACAAATATGGGGGAATTCCAGGAAGAGGTGGAAGGTTCTATATGTCCTGCTTCTAGTTGTTCCTGAACTAGTAGGTGGGCCGCTTGTAATTTCTCTTTAGATAGGGGCCACTGAGGGACCCACACTGGCTTATCAGAAAGCCATGGTATTTTCAAAATTATTTTCTCAGTGGCCCCGAAAAAAAAAAAAAATCTTTTTCCTTTATGATAATGATTTCTTTTAGGGTTAAGATTACCCTGTAGATTTTCACATTTAACATCTGCAGGCTTGGTTGCCAGGTGTACTCCCATTTGTTACAAAATATCTTTTCCCCATAAAGTAACTGGTAGGTTAGGTAAAACATAAGGCTGAAATGTTTCTTTATGCCCTTCATCATCATCCCATTTTAAAATTACTGCACTTTTCTCTGGGAGGTTATTATATCCCAAGCCTCTTAAATTGGTTGAAGCTTTTTGCAGAGGCCAGTGCTTGGGCCATTGCTGTAGATTAATGATGGATGAGTCAGCTCCAGTATCTATCAGTCCCTCCATCTCTATTCCTTGAATTTTTGTTTTACACATAGGCCTCCTTGAACAATCCCATACCCAGTAAGCCATGGGTCTGGAGTCAGTGGAACAAAATCCTCTATTGTTCCTTTTTTGAGGCATACTCATTTTAAATGAATTATGTAAATTTGGAAGGATAAGCAGCTGAGCCATTCTATCTCCTTGATTAACAGAACTTATACTTTGGGGTGAGCTAAGCATTATTTTTATTTCCCCTTTGTAGTCTGAGTTTATTACACCTGGGGTCACTTGCAAACCTAATAAGCTTTTAGGACTTCTCCCGAGAATAAGTCCTACAGTCCCTGAGGGAAGAGGTCCCCTGACTCCTGTGGGAATCAGTTGAACCCCCATTTCAGGTGTTAACACTATTCAGGCGGTGGAACAGAGGTCTAATCCTGCATTTCCTCTTGTTCCTCTGGCGAGGGAGTGGATGGGTAGTAGGGATTGTGTCGGGGAAGCATCTGAATGGATGCTTGAGGAAACTCCTCCTCCAATGCCTCGTACATTTGTGGGCCCTGGGGCATTGGGCCCTGTGCCTCGTTTTTTGAATTCCTGAACAAATGATATCCACAGATGTCAAATTTTGAATGGCATTTATTGGCCCAATGATTACCCTTTTTACACCTGGGGCAGTGGCCTGGGGCATGGAATGAACTTGGTCTTATTTCTCTTTGGGGATTTTGCCCAGAATAGCCTGATTGCTTATGATAATTTTGCCTGGAATATCCTGATTGATTATAATGTCTAGGTTGAGCCCTTGTGAAATTTTGAGGGGAAACACCTCTCATTGCAGCTGCAATCACATTTCCTGTGACAAAGGCGTCATTTATATCTTTACATAGTTGTATATATATGGAAAGATCCTTTTTATTTCTCCATGGCCTGATGGCTTCCTGGCATTATTTATTAGCATTTTCATATGCTAATTGAATGACTAATGGCATAGCTTGATCAACGTCTACAAACACTCTACCTGCAGTTCTCAAAAGTAGATCAGCAAAGTCAGCATATGGCTCATTAGGTCCTTGAATCACTTTTGACAAGCTACCTTGTAGATCCCCAGGTCCTTGTAAAGTTTTCCATGCCTTTAAGGCAGCTGCGTATATCTGAGCATATACACCTGGGTCATAATATTTTTGAGCCTCTAAGTCTGCAAACTGTCCTTCTCCTGTGAGCATTTCTATATTACGGTCTCCAAACCCTGCGGCTGCGTTTCTTTTAGCCGTTTGTATACAAAGGTCTTGGAATTGCGATCGCCAAACCAAGTATTGCCCCCACTTAATGCTGCTTTACATAGGCTTTTCCAGTCTGAGGGGGTTAAGTTAAAGGTGTTAAGGGACTCCAGCATACTCAACGTGAAAGGAGCTTGGGGCCCATAAGTCATTACTGCCTCTTTGAGATTTTTTTTATTGTTTTGAAATCTACTGACTGGTGGATCCTCTGTCCATTTTCATTTTCAAATATTGGCAGTTCCCAATGTATCTGTGAGTTACCCTCGAGAGCGCATAAGCACTCAGAAAGACTTTTTATTTCTGTTTCTAGGGTATGCAAACGCCTAGTGATACCCTTCATGTTTTCTGTAATGGATTCCACCCATGGGGGAGTAGAGGACACAAGTGGTTCCTCTACTTGACGGTCCTTTTTCCTTTTTAATTTCTTTTTTTTTATTTTACTGGAGACTGTACTCCCAGAATCACCTTTTGATTCCTCTTTACTACTAGTTTCATAATTCCTAACTGGCTTAGTGGAGGACACTGTACTTTCATGGTTTGGCTCCTTCTTACTACTATCACTTTTACTGGTATCCTGAATTTCATCTTCTAAGGAGAGTACATATTCTTTGGCTAATTTCAATAAGTTTCTGATGGCTTTTGCAGCTCTTACTTTTGAATTTACACCACTACCCTTCTCACTGGTATTAACTGACTCAGGGGCTATGCTTCCTTGATCACTTTCCTCACTATCCACTGAGTCCGCAATATCGAAAAACTCATCCATGGCTTTTATTATCCAACCTTTTGTTATTTTCGCTCCCATTTTAAAAATTTTCTTAATTCTTACCTGCTGACCGAAGTCTCTGTATGGGCCACCACTTGTTGCTGCCTGAAGCGATTGCCGCTTAGAGCAACGACGCTGCGGGAATAAGTTCAGAGGCAGACTGGAAACGAACAGGCTCTTTATTTTGCTAGATTCTCTCTCCAGCTCCAACAACAACTCCATCAACAACTCCAACACCTTCCACACTCCTCCAACCACCACACAATGGCGCCGACCCGCTCTGCAATGTCCCGGGCCAAGTCTCGCGAGACCATGTAAATGGCATTGACCTGAGCTGCAATGTCCCAGGCCAAGTCTCGCGAGACCATGGAAGGTGGTAATGCTTGAACATCTTTATGGCTCACAGCTAACCGCAATCTTAGCTATCTCCTTAATTAGGGCTCCTACATAATGCTAAGTGAAGTTAGCCAATCCAAAAAAACCAAAGGTCGAATGATCTCTTTGATATGAAGATACTAACTTATAAAGGCAAGGGAGCAGGGATGAGAGGATAAAAGAACTTTAAATATTTCTATTTTTGCTCAAGCTGCTTAGGTTCCTGCCAGTGGCAACCTCAGCACTATAAGTACCTGTTTATGCCACATTGAGGGCTTCTGGTGGCTCTGCAGCCCTGACTGAAACACTTCCTTCCAGCACACTTTGGAGTGATTCACCTGATATTTCTACGGATTGGATCTCCATATGAACTGGAGTCACTACAACATCGAGAACACAGCCCATTTGAGTGACAGAAATTAAAATTGCTAGCTAATGGACCAAAAGGGATACTGACTGCAGCTGCTTCAGAGACTAGGGAAGGGCAGACTCCTTCTCAGGGAAGAAACAGCGTCTTCTGAGATGGCTCATCCTTAGGGCTTTTCGGTTAATAAGGGAGTATGTCCAGGCTAGTGTGCTTAGGCAAGATTGAGGCAAAAGGAAGATAAATTGCTCTGCCTGAAAAGGGAAGAAATACCTTTTTAAATTGGACAAATGTCAGAATAACCCCGCAGGGTTGAACAGCATGTTTGTGCACAACATAGCAACCAACAGCCCAGCTATGTGGAGCGAGAGCCAGTTTATTTCCATGAAGAGAGGGAGCCCTTCTGCTTCTGAGTGGCAGAAGTTTCTGGTTTATAGGAACTTGGTTGCATGTTCAGAGTTGGAAAGTTAAGTTCATTTATGTTCGTTTTGACAAGTTCAGTAGATTCATGAGTCAAGTCTCTCTGGGGTGAAACGAAAAAGGTTTTGAACTTCCTCATTTTGGCCGAGATCCAGCTCATACACACAGGCTCCACTTTGCAGCCACAAGAGCAAAAGCATCACTTCTTCTGGGCATGATCTTGTTCCTAAAACCTGCTTCTGCTATTTATTACCTATCTTATTGATCATCAGCCTGCTATGTTAGTTATTCTCTGTAGTTTTCAGCTGATTTTGCTTCTGCCTTTGTATCAGACTTTCAGATTTGTGATTTTCATGAATTTAAGGAACCTGAATTTTAAAACTAAGGAAGCTTATGCATATTCTGAGGGATGGTTCCTCATAACAATAAGTGACATTTATTTAATTTGTGCATGTGGGATTAAAATTTTGGCTGAGGGATCAATATGTTTTTTCCCCTATGATGGGTTATTTTGAAAGATAAATGTGTGCTTTAATTTAATCCTTCAATGCACTCTGCCTGTGAATAATGCTGTCTTAATGAATTTTACATTAGTTAAAAAAAAAAAAAATCCTGACAATGCTTTGCAAATCCAGGCCTAAATGAGGAGGGAGGGGGAGCAGGAAGGGTGTGCAGGGTTGCACATGGAGGGGACAGCCAGTGACTATGGATGGAAAGCAGACACTTGGAAAGGGACAGTTGAGTGAACCCAGGGCTGTGGGTTTCTCACAGAAGCTGGCAATGGGGTTGAATTCTGATCTAATGTTACACAGTCAAAAGAGACTTTTTAAAAAAAATGATTCCAAACTGTACTTCTAATATACAAAAGTAAACTGTTAAAATTAGGTTTTAATCCAAGACCATGAGGTATGCCCTTCATGGTATACTATCTACATCAGTTTCATTAACAGAAACACATCCCAGTCATAAAAATTAATTAAAAGCAGTCAAATTGAAGTTGTTAAACATGTTGCAGGGGAGGGAATACTTTTAAACTTAAGATTTCTCTTTTCTTTCCCTTCTCTACCAATATCTCTTGCATCCATGACTGGACTCTTAGCAAAAACCAACCGTAAACCAACCCCAACCCTATCTCAGTCTTCAACCCCAACCCCAACTGTCTCCAATCTTAGCCAACAGATACTTATTGAACACGTACAGACTTTGAGCATTATTTTGAATGATGTGGCTGTATCTGTGGATGAGAAAGAAAGAGCAGGTCCAATTACCATGGTCCTCTACCCTTCATTCATCAAGGCAGCAATAATAAAGGGCAAATAAGTAACACATGTAATCATATGTCAGTAATTATAAATGATAAGAACCAAAAGTCATGCTAGTGAGTTCACAAGGTTGGCTGGAGGGGTGATGGCCAGTGAAGTCCTCACTGAGACATGGATTTCAAGTAAAAACTTGAAAGTGGAGAAGCAAGCCATGCACAGCAAGCACAAGAAAGTCTGATGGGCAGAGTACTTCCGGCATGTACAAGGATGGGGAAGAAGCCTGTGTGACTAAGAGAGAGTATGATAGGGAGTTTAGGAGGGAAATAGGTCAGAGAGTGTGTGACATTACATGACACAGCCAGAGCTCCTCCTTCTGCATGTGATGGGGCCACTGAATGATATTTCTGAGCAGAGGAGTGACATGGCCTGACTATGTCTTGAGAGGCTGAAGGGAGGTGAGGGCATAGGCAGGAAACTCAGTAGGAGACTTTTACACTGAGGAGAGAGACAAGGGTGTTTTGGACCATGGTTGGGGTGAAGGGGATGGTGGAAAGGGACAGAAATCCTCAACACATTTGAAAGGTAGCACCAAATGAGATGGTTTTATTGATAGACTGTGTTGCTCAGAGAAAGAAGCCAAGTTGTAGGTTGAGAGTGAAGATTGTTGGGCAAATTTGGAGGTTCAACCAGGTAAAAGCCAAGGGGAAATGGTCTTCCTGGAGAGCAGAGGAGACTGTTCTAAGGAAATACATCACCAGCGTCAACTTTGTCTCAGGGTTCATCACAGTCTCTGGCCCAGGAAAGACCCCCTCAAAATGCCTGAGATCTCACAGGAGGCCAGTCTCTGTATCACTGTCTCTAGGCTCAGTACAGAAACATGCAAGGCAGACTTCAGGATCAGGGCAACAATGTCAGGCTGACAGTCTGCCTTCATGAGAAGCAGAAACAAACAATGTCATGGATGTGTTTCTGAACAGGTTTATTTTTTTATTTAGGTAGCAGCAATTGAACTCAGGGGCACTCGGCCACTGAGCCACATCCCTAGCCCTATTTTGTATTTTATTTAGAGTTGCTTAGTGCCTTTCTTTTGCTGAGGCTGGCTTTGAACTCGTGATCCTCCTGCCTTAGCCTCTTGAGCCACTGGGATTACAGGCGTGGGCCACCATGGTGGATTCTGAACAGGTTTTGATGTCTTCTGTGACTGACCAGGCCAAGGAAGAAGTCCATCTGCTGATGAGCCAGCACTGGAAGTGAGGGGCTGGAGGGTGCTACATTTCTTTCAGAGAAACTACCATGTCATTAATAAGCAGGGAACAGTCCTTTAGCACCACTTTAAAAATTCAGCATTAAAGGCTCACTTAGGGGTTAGTGACTATACTTAGGTCAAAGCCAACTACAATTTCACTATTTTTTTCTGTACCATTCTCTGCCACACAATAGCAGATGTGCAGTGAGTGTGATTTGCTCAGACAAATACCACAAGGAGAAGGGCAGGGTATGTGAGCATGTGCAGGAGAGAGGAAATAATGGTGGACCAGGGTTGGAGCTGAGGAGGGAAGAGAGAACTTGAGGCCAGGGGCACCAGGAAGAGAGAATTGGCGGGCCCTGATTGCTGAAGCCCTGGAGTGAGATAAAAAATTAATAGGTGGTAACTAAAGACAGAAAGATCAATACTGTAGAGAGTTCACAGTGATTGGAATAATAGGTTCAGGGGATGCAGACCATACTTTAACGTCTGTTTTTTTCTTCTCTACAGGGGATCCACCTCCTAAATGTATAGGATAACTTGTGAGTTGGGAAATGCAGAATTCCTCCAAAAAGCACAGAACGGGGAAGGGTAAATGGTGGTGAAGCATTGCTGGAGAGTGGAACAGCAGGATGTTGAATGCTTCACATTTACTATCTTGTCTTTTTAAGCCTTGCAAATCATTTGTATTTGCAATGGGAGTGATTGATGATTCTCAGAATTTTGTTTCTCTGTCTGCCTTATGGACAGTCAGTTGAAAAATGAGGGAAAAAAAAAACTGTATAATCACCAATTGTTTAGAAAAGGAAATGTTCATAAATAAATCCACCCTTTCTCTAGTGCTGAATCGCCTGATTGTTTTTTCCTAATGCAAGGACCCAGTACAGAGCTGAAAGCTCATATGGGACCTCAGATAGTCTGATACATAGCAAGGGGCCCTATTGTTCTACAGTCCACATCTCCTTTTGTTTGAGGTTTTCTCAGAAGGCCATTACTAAGTAGGGAAGGGGGGGAGAAACTGAGTTTTTTATTCCTTTGAGAAAATTAAAGGTGGAGTAAGGCATCTTTTCAGTGAGGAAGGCATTAACCAGTTAGGAGATTCTTAAAAATGTGTCAGGGAGCAAACCAAGGCAGATGGTTTTAATAGCCATTACATGCTATATGTTTTGAATTTCAGGACTCATTACTGATCATCATAACAACGGATGGAGATTTGATGTGGAATAATTAATCACTAAATGAAGATAATTTAACAAACTAAACTAATGAATTTATATTTAAGAGCCATGATTATTTAAAAATCTATATACACACAAATAAAATTATAAGCACATATATAATTATACATAGCATATATTTACAAAATTTGTAAATTTACTTATAAATTCATAGATTTAATATAATGCATATGTCAATAATAGATAACTATAATCTCTTCATGAGCTAATTAAGATTTTGGTAAAATCAATGAAGTTGTAAAAGGTAGTCTCACTCTTCTGAATGGGGGAGATTGGTTTCAGGGTACTCCATTTATATGGTCCCCTTACAAAACTTTGTTTCTGATTCTGAAATTATAATTTTATGCCTTCTGTATTGAAGAGAATCCCAACGTGATAAATCCTAGACTAACAAAACCGAGATCTAGCCCTGCCTCTGACTACTTTAAGTATGAAAATTTCAACATCCCAGTATAGTTTGGTACAATATAAAGTCCTAAATTTATTTAATATACTTTCTTTCCCCAGCTCAGGCCTAACTTGGGCTTTGAAGTTCCTCAGTATATCACTGGCCTCTCTTGTCTTTCCTCCCTTCCTTCTGCCCTGAATGACTTCTGTTCTTGGTCTCACTGAGGCTGGGCTTAGGGGAACAGTCACAGGTGGGTGGTACAGTAACAGCCTGGTGTGGGTGAGTGCTGGGTGCAGCAAATCGTCCCAGACCGACTCCTTTTCCCTTACACAGTGCTTTGGTGGATTCCTTGGCCATATTTTCTTCTGGAGACTTCTTGGTTGAGGCTACTCTGAAGACAATATCTTTCCTGGGCTGGCCACCTGTGAGTCGGACACCTCTGCCCCTGGTTTTCAGTGTTCACCCCTCTGTTGGTGTCCCTGTGCTTCTTCAGAGAGAAACCTCTGTGGGGTTCCATTTTAGGATATTTCTCCAGCAGAGTCCACTTTTGGACTTTGAGAAGCCTTTTTGGGGTAGAAATGTAGCTCCACCCAGTGCAATTCCCACCCTGTTTCTCCAGGTCTCGATTTCTTTTGGTCTCCTTAAGTCACTTTTCTGGGGCTTGAGATTAAGGGGAAGCACCACCTCCCCTTCCTCAGAGATGTGTGTGGAGTCATTCTAGATCACTGGCAACTCACTCTGAAAGAAATCTTCTTATCCTTTCAATCTCTTTAGACTGAGATCACAGGCTCCTGACAAATGATGGAAGGACCAATTTTGGCCTGCCCCTCCAACATCTTTGAAAATCTGAGGAATAAAATTTCTCTTCAAAATATAGGTGTTCTTGGGACTTATCGTTTGATGGTTCACCTTAAAGCAATTATGTAGAAGCAGGAGGAGTGGCATTTAATAACCTGTTAAACTTCCAAATTGGAAAATTCAGGAAAACGGGGATAAGGCAAACTAGAAGAATTTTTAGTAAATGAAGCCAATGTACAAAAATGGCAAGAACATGTAATGTGAGACACTGGCCATTCAAGTCTGGAGGGCCAGCTTGGGCAAGGTGCTCAGAATAAAACCTTTCCATTGTAAACTTGGCAATTCATGCTAATCTTTACTTAAAGTGGTCTATAATTTCCTTTCCGCTCTAGGTTTTTGACCTGAAGATACAGCACTATAGAGAAAGAGGCTAGTCATAAGGAAACATAGAATCTAAGAACCAATGGTTACATTTTTATGTTGCAAATGGGTTCACAAAAAGAAGGAAGTAGCCCAGATTCCTGCAATTTTATACCTATATCCCTTGATCACGTTGCCCCAATTCTAAAACAAAATCTCAATTCTTCTGAAATAGCCTAGAAAAATCTGGTAGGTAAACTTCTAGCTGGCCCTCATGAACAAATACAATTCTATTCCTATTTCCACATTATGCTTGAAATGGAAATGGAAATTTGTAAGTTTAAAAAGATTGTATTGGATCACTGTGATATAATGATTACAATGTTAATTTCTTGTGAAATACATGATCCTTGGTGATCTGTATCATGATAGTGGCATTATCTATAAATTACTTCCAATACTTGTCTGGGAGGTAGGAAAACAAAACCCCACATTTGTAGATACAGATGTGCATTCTTAGATTCATCTGCCCTAAACCTTTATGAAAATTAGTAATTTGCTGGCAAAATTCTCAGCTTGGTCTGCCTGGTCATGAAGTCACTAAATTCTTCAGTTAAATGAAAGCCACAGGTTTTCATTTTCTTAAATTGTCAAAAAACAATATAAGAAAACATATTTTTATAATTTTTTTATCAAGAAATTTTTTATCAAGAAAATAATAATTAGAACATTATTCTAAATCACTCAAAATATCTTAAATTTACTTTGGAATATTAGCATTTCATGTTTGGCCTCTATATGATTGTAAACTATCCTATCTATGGAAAACATAATGCATTTCCATTTACCATTATTTTGATTGGACTGAACATGAGTTAGGCAATCTACTACCTGCCTAAATGTGTAGTTGTTATCAGTAAATGCCTAAGAGTACAAAGCAGTTGCATGGCCCAAAATGCCTTCCTTGTAGCACACTTGTCCTCCTTTTTTCTTATTTGATAAGTGGCTCTGTAAACACAACAGTCTTAATTACTTTACAGCAGGAGGTCATTTTGCATTCAAATATGATTAACTTGGTGGAATTTTCAGAGAATGATTTTTAGCTTTGTCTTTTCATCTCTCGAAATTAAAAGCCTGCTTAATGAAAGAACCATGCTCTATGAAATGCTTTTCACCTGACTAGTGGCAGTTGTTGTTGTTCAACCATATTAAGTATTTTCTGCATCCCAATCTGCCTCTGTTCCTGTATAAATGCATAAAACAGGAATTGGCTATTAAGTTATCATTATATAATATGCCCTTCCCTTTTAGAAATTAAGGTCATTTTAATGATTATTAATGTTAGCTCAGATATTTTTCACATGTATGGTCAATTATCAATTCATCTCAAACTTCTGTATGGTCTATTGATTATGCAAATAATTAGATGCTCTCCATATAGTCTGATACGTATTTTAGAATTTTCAGTTTCATGTTAGCCTTGAAAGCTCTTACAATGTACTGAAGGTTTTTTCTTTGCTAGCAAAATCAATAGTCATAAAGTATCTGTTATTTAATACATATCTTTATTTAATATCTCAATTTTAGAGTTGAGAAGGTCCTATTAAATCAATTATCAACATTGCTGCAATTAATTATCTGTTCTACTTGCTGATGTTATGCTCTAGTTTTAAATTCCAATATTTCCCATAACAAGCATCTTTTGATGTGAGGTTGTATTAAAATGTCCTCATTGATATGCACTACACAATATTGAGGGCTATAGCATGTTGGGGTCCCCAGAGAATAGGTCCTGAGGTGGAATTTTTTTGTGCATAAATTGATTGAGGAGTTAAGGAAATAGAACTAGATAGAGGGAGAAGTTGTAGGGCTGTGCTATTGTACCAAAAGCCTCAGAAGACATCCCTACCCTGAGAATGCTAGAGCTGGGATAGTCCTTCAGAATTGTCCCAAATGGAAGCAGGAAGGGTGGGTACACATGTGCCCACAGGGACCTGTCATTTGTTCAGGTTGTCCCTGGGGAAGGGGAGCAATCTTGATCTGGGTAACTCTTCAGATGAGGACAATTCTGGAGACTCAGTGTAGAACCTTTGGCTACCCATGTCCTCAGCAGCTGGAGGAAAGCATGCTTCAGTCCTGAGGAGGCTGGGTCTGAGCACACCACTGGGAAAATTACTGCAAGGGGTGAACTGGTGGGTTCTAAGGACAACAACTTCACTACTTGACTTTGTGTAGGTATCCTTATTGTCTTAATATATACTCAGAAGTTATCACTAAATGTAAACAACCTTTAGAAAGTGCCTAATGAATATTTATATGAGCTTCCTTTAATGGGAATTAATACTGAGAGAGTGGCCTTTGTTATTCTAGGTCTGTGGGAAGTTGAATATAGCAAGCATAGGTGTTTGCGACTGTATTTTCCCCAGGTGCCCTGCTAGCAAAGGGCAATTGTGCAGTGTTTCATGTACTCATTACAAGCATATATAATGGCTCAGGCACTGAAAGGACTGTTGACAGAGAAAAGAAGCATCCTACCCTCGATTCTAAGAACTTCAGGAGAAAACAGGTAAGATAGCAGTTATTACATTTCATGGCACGTGACATGTAGGAAGAGAGGAGACAGATAATCTAGGGGAATAATACACTGTTGTGCTGGAGCTGGCTCCTACTACTTTACTAAAACCA
The DNA here is from genome assembly GCA_025594165.1 of Tamias sibiricus. Lineage (NCBI taxonomy): Eukaryota > Metazoa > Chordata > Mammalia > Rodentia > Sciuridae > Tamias > Tamias sibiricus. Next base: position 157,271,543 of record CM046662.1, on the reverse strand, counting down.
CTTAAATGTTCTAAAGCATTGCCACTAAACATAGGCATTAGTAAAACTAAAATTATATAAACAGCATTTTATAATTTATTTTAAAAATAAGGCTAATACATACTCAAAACTCATCCTTTTCTACCTATTTCGCTATTATTTATGTTCCTGAGGTTCTTCATGTCTATTTTGTCTGACTGATAGAAATATCTGTAATAGTATGCCACCTGTGCATATTTTCCCATTTCTGTATTTGGAGGCATTCCACTGAGAGCTTGAAATTGGTCATGGTGGAAGTATTTACACTATAGGAATTGGCAGTAGGGTTTGACATATTGTTTTGTTGACTATGGAGACCTAAGAAATGCAATGAAGAAAAATGTTAATAAGGCAGATTAAACTTAAATGTGCATCTTTTCTTTAGCCATTACATTGTGAATAGTGCATATGTGCACGCACACACACATGCACACACATGCACATACATGCACACCACTAAGGAAATGTTCCTCCAATAGTCAGAGATCATTATCTTATACAGAAAAGGAGTTTGTCCTGTTATTGATGAATGGATGAAGTGATCAAATACATCTTGATTTTTTTTCACTCTTTTGAACTTATTAATGTAGATGAAAATATCAACTAATATTTATACCAGAAGTATTATAAGTTTTCCAATGAAATGAGCAAATTTTGAACTGGAAAATAAGCATGTATTCAGTTCAATTTTATAGAATCATAGTTGATACAATTAGTTTCCCTAAGAATACAAGAATTCAGCAAAAGTCTAGGTGAGTATTCTGTGAGACTCAGTTATATTTGTAATAAGGAGTAGTGTATATTTCATTTTTGTAAATTATATGCTATGCATTCCATTTGCATTAGTAAAGGCTTATAATAAAATTATATATATAATTATGAACATATATTGATACATGTGAAGTTTTTTTTACCCCCCAGAGAGTAAGTTGTTAAACCTTTATCAGCATTCCACTGGATAAAGCAGAGCTGATATAGAATTTGCATAGTTACTGTGTGAGCTCATGGAGGAGTGTGGAACTCAATCTGAAAGGATGGAGTGAGGGGGGTCGGGGAGGAAAGGGAAAACTGGTTTCATAAGATGATTCTGAGAAATTAGGCTGTTTGGATTTTCTCTTTACTGGTTACTATGGCAGGACCATTCCTTGAGCGTTTTGGGGACACCTAAATTTCTCTCTCACCTTTGGAAACCATCATTTATTCATTACCCCAAAACAACACTTCCTCCAGGTCCTGGTTTCCTTGTTTGGTGTGGCAGGGTCCAGAGAGCAGGATGGGATGTTTCCCTCAATTAGTCCTTCACAGGTGTTTTGGTTTGGCTATGAGGTGTCTCTCAAAAGCTCCTGTGTTAATGCATGAACGTTCAGATTTGAAATGATTAGATTATGAGAGCTGTAACCCAACAGGTCCATCCTACTTTGAATGGACTAAGTGGTTGTTAACTGCAGGTAAGTGGGGCATGGTTGGAGAAGGTGGGTCTCTGGGGACATGCTCTGAAAGGGTTCATCTACCTGGTGGTCCCTTCCCTTCTCTTTTTCAGCTTACTCACCACCAGGAGCAGAGCAGTATTCCTCCACTATACTCTTTTGCTCTGATGTTCTGCCTCGTCTTGTACCTGGGGCAATGAACTCTGCCAATGATGGAAAGAACCTCTGAAATTGTGAGCCAAAATAAATGTTTTCTCCTCTAAGTTGTTCTTGTCAGGTAGTTTGTCACAGCAAGACAAAGCTGACTAATATAACAGGAGAGCATTTCTTTGGGGATGAGTCAACTCTCAGTCTTCCTCAGACCATTATTTGCAGGTCTAGGAAACCAGGTCCCAGAAACCAGGTCCCAGAAACCAGGTCCCAGAAACCAGGTCCCAGAAACCAGGTCCCAGGTTCCAGATCTGTGCCTTCCACATCAATTTTGCTATTTTTCTCACATGGATATGCTTTATTTAATCTTTGTAGAAATCATGATTGAATATATGGCAAGTTAAAAATATCTTCGAATTAAAATTTTAAAAATTCATGATTCTCCCAATTAAAAAAAAACCCCATTTTTAGAAGTCTTTAAGACTTTTCTTTCAAAGGTAGTTTTAAAAATCATTTTTAAAAGACAACATAGGATATTTATAGCAAAATTTTTTAAGGAAAATTTCTTTAAAAAATAATAACAAGTTTATTATTTAGCACCTTCCCTTAGACTATAAACTCCTTAAGAAAGAAACAGTGACTTCCGTCTTATCAACACGAAGAACCAGTCTGATGCTTGTCATATACAGGAATGAATATATAAATGGCTAAAATCCAGTTATATAAGTGAAACTATAAATGACATTTCTGATGAATATGTCCAGGATCAAACTAATGTGAAGAGAAGGAGCAGTGTGGAAGGTTAAAGAAGCGTTGATGGTGTCAAGACCCCGGCAAGTTCAGTAGCCTTTGCCTTTTTTTGCTCAGGTAGCCATCTGAACTTCACACTTTTAAAGATATTCAAGCAATCGTTCATCCCTCCATCTATTCTTCCACCCAACTAATAAACAAATCATTCATTCTTCAAATAGGAAGCTGTGTTTTGTTTTATAATGTTGAGCAAGATATATATATATATCTTATATAATATATATATATATATATATATATATATATATATATATATATATATATGGTTCTGCCCCCATGGGGAGAAGATAATGTTGAAGCCATCACTTGAAATATGATATATATCTCTGGCATATGACATAAAGTCATTCTTTTTTTTTTTATGGCTGGGCAATATTCCATTGTGTGTGTGTGTGAACGTGTATGTGTGTGTATCCCATTTCCTTTATCCATTCATCTGTTGAGGAGCAGCTAGGTTGGTTTCATAAGAGCTATTTTCTAGAAAGGATTTTGCATGATTCTAAAAGAGATGAGAACTATCTGAGGTGGCAGATATCTCAATAACCTTGATCTTATTATTGCACATTGTATATATGCATTGAAATGTCACAGAGTACCCCATCAATATGTCCCATTTCTGTGTCAGCTTAAAATAAAATGGTTTAGAAAAGAAATCAAAATGCTATGACTAAAATGGCAAAATTTGTAATTGAACAAATACATGAAAGTTGGACTTCATCAAATTTTAAAACGGAAGCTCTTAAAAAGAAACTGTTAGGAGGAGAAAATATCAAGCTACAAAGTGGTGAAAATTTCTTGCAAAAAGAATAGGTGATAATGGAATGGTATCCAGACCATATAATGAACTCTCCGTACTCATCAAATAACAAAGAACATAATCCTTTTAGGGGCAAGAGACAGTTGAATGAGTCTGATATAACTTTCCTATGTACATACATGAATACACCACAGTGAATCTTGGCATTGTGTACATCTACAAGACTGAAGTCCTAATTAGAATAAAATGTATTCCATACTTGTATAAATATATCAAAATTGATTCTATTGTCATGTATAACTAAAAAGAACAAATAAAAAAGAGAATTGAAAAGATAAATAAAAAAAGAAATATGATATATACTGTGATAAAAATAATCCTTGTCTCATATATATCTGAGTAGAAGCTCTTAGGCAGTAGATAGAGATCTTGAAAAACATGGCGGGTTGGGGGGGTGATGAATATCATGTTGAGACTCAAGGATGTGTATGGGGTTGACCAAGATGTGAGGGGAGGCAAGCATGTTTAGGCAGACTGGCACATGTGTGTCTGCAAACCCACAGGGAAGAGAAATGCAGCAAGAAAGGATTACAGTTTTTCTAGGGTAGAATTACCAAGCATAAAGTAAGGAGGGAAGAGGCTGCTGGCGTGGGTGGGGTGTAAACCTTGAAAGGCTCCATACACTGGTTAGAGAATTTAAAGTTCTCACCTTGGCTGAAGTGCAGAGAATGGGTTATTAGGCAACCAACTAAGAAGATGGTGTTAAGAACCCAGGTAAAAGAAGATGCTTCCTGGATGGCAGATGCTGTAGGATTGGAGAAATATGACCTCCTTGAAGTAAACTGTCTTTGTTTCAGGGAACTGGGAGAACATGGAAGGAACCAAAGGAATAAATCTTCATAATCAGAAGACACGGGAAATCATCTATATACTGGCCAGTTGCACGATCTTTGAAAAAGTGATAATTTCTAAGAATTGGATTTTGAGATCTCTTGTTTAGTTTTTGTTTGAACAAGATTGATTGACCTTTGTTATAGGATAGGGATAGAGGAAAAAAAAGAAGAAAATTTACAAAGAGGAAATATTTATTTATTATACTATAAGTTTTTTATTTAACTTAGTAGCAAAATTAAAGTAAGATGTCAAACTGTGCTTCATGTAAGTGTCCATGTCTGAGGCTATGGATGTGTGATTGTTTAGACAACAAATTAAGCCAAGGCCTCCTGTAGACTTCTTTGATTTGAAGACACTCTGCAGGTTTTTAATTTATTTATCTACACATATTTGAAAACTTCTCATGCATGTATGTAAGAGGCGGCATTTATTCAGCTGGTGATGGGTTTATTGATTTCATAGAGTACTTAGGACGACTATATGGCCCTCACTCCTGGACTACACAGGACACAGTCCCTGTCCTTAAGGGGCAGGTAGCTTAGTTGGAACAATGGTTGCCTTCCCCCGACTTCCTTTGTCTTAACACTTCAGGGTGGCTCTTATTGAACATTTTCCTGTGGCCTTTTATGAAAGGGATGAAGATCATAAGATAATGACAGAAAATCTGGGAGGACCATTTCCATTACCACCTTTGAAAAAGACATTAATATCATTTGGGATATTAATTTCAGATGACAAATATAATAAATAATAATTGTTGCATAAAACATGGCATTATTGGTATATAAAAACCCATTCAAGGTTTTAAAACCTGCATGTATGTTCCTATCATGTCTATTCAGTGCCACATAAATATGATGCCTTAAGGATCTCTGTGGGATAATGGGATCTTTAGTTGACATTTAACCATATTAGTGATTTTTTTGGCAGCTGATTTGCTATTAATCACTGTAAGTTATTGTTTTCCTGAATTTCAAATTGCTTATTTTTAGAGATAATTTTATTTACTTAAGGATGACGAGGAACTTTGATTCTCTGAGGTTGCTTGCATCTGCCTTAATAGTCAAAGAGACACTTAAGTTCTCCTGGAAAGGAGAAATGTGACCCTAGGAGTACCCCCTTGAGAGATGATGCTTCAGTTCAAATTGGGACTCACAGAGTAATTGCAGCCTGGGGTAATGCATCTCCAACCTCTTAAAATAGCTGTTAGAAGGGTAGGACTTTTCCCTTGAGGAATGGCAGTGCTCACTTGATGTCTTTTGTCTCTTCCAAATCACCAGAACAGCCTTTGAACAACACACAAAGAAACACAATATATGATATTTCCTGGAGTGATTTGAAAATCAATAGAAAGCAAATATATTCCAGTCTTTTGGACTATTTTGCAAATAAAAAAATAAATAAAGCAAATAAATAGAATAGTATTTGGAAATATGATATTTGAGCTAATTTTTATGCTTCTACAGTAAGTGTAAATTTTGAACTTCTTGGTGTACAAGAGAATAGCTGAACAAATTCTTCATTGTACAGGCCACTCTGTCCATTGTATCTGTACTGTTTTACAGGATAACATGTAAAGAATTAAAAACAGTTATCACTATTTTTCAACTCTCTGTAGGTAACCTGTGACTTACAACAAACGGTGAGATATTTATTTTTATCGCACAGATTTAGTTCATAGTTTTCATAAATATCCTGTAAAAGATATTGGACTATTTCTCCCCCATCAAATTTGAATAGAAAGTAACACAATCTGGTCTTAAATAATGTATTTGGAAGAGACTTCCAGTCACTTAGTGGGTTATAAAGCACAGGAAGATGTGTAGATGAAGTGGTAGGTGGTGGGTGGGAGATCACTGCACACCTAGAGGATAACAGGGGACAAGGGGACAATGCAGAAGGTGCATTGGAAGGTGCATTGTCATTTCCAGAGCTGATGGAGCACAAACTTCTCCTCTCCCTGGGGAAGCATGTTGAGAGGGGGACCTGGATTGAGGTGAGTGAGCCTGGCTGTAAAGTGAGCCCAGGAAGAAAGACCAAATCCAAATCAGGAAAGCAAGAGAGAAGGTTGAGAGTCACGAGAGGCTGGGTTTTAGGTCAAGTTGGAAGAACAAGAATGTAAATGATGGCAAGGTTGGATGATCAAGGAGACTGGGACAACACAAGGAGGAACAAGGGGTACTGCAGGTTGATCGTATCAGTTAGGGGACTAAAACTCAAATGCAGAGAGGCAGCTGGTCAGTTTATGTAGACATTCCTTTCATAATTATTTTTTCACTAAATCTATTTATTTATTTTTTTACTCTTTAAATTTTGTGTTTAATTCACACATAATCATTATTCATATTTATTGATTCTTTTAGATATTGTGTAATAATAAAGTCAGGGTATTTAGCATATCTGTGATCTCATAACATTCATCATTTCTTTGTGAAATCCTCTCTTCTAACTATTTGAAAATATTTAGTACAATATTTTAACCCTATTAACCATACAATGGGACACTGGAAATTCATGAACATGATGGTGACTACTTAAAGGAAGACCCTTAGGTCCAATACAGGATAAGCTGAAAGCTGGCACTGAGGATAAAATTTTAAGGATTTCAGCCAGGTGAGCTGCGCTAAGTCTGAAAACAGGCACTGAGAGATCTATAGGTGTAGAGGTGACACTGTGGTGCAGGACAGGCAGTGTCACCAGGAGGACAGTTACAGATACTAAGGAGAAGGACAGATTCATTCAAAAATAGTGCCAAAAGCATTAGTTGTGCAGTGGCTACACCAAATAAGTTACAAAGACATGTCAGCGTTGAGCCTCAGGAATCTGAAAGTCTGTTACAGATCCCACCAAGAGCCACCTCTTCCTGACCCAGTCAAAGCAAGCAGAAGACCTCCAGCAAGGCGTCTCTTGCACATGTTTAGACCTTTTTGCCTTATTGACAGGTGGTCTTCAGGCCCCAGTCAGAGTGACCTGAGGCTGCCTGTGGCACACTTGTGGCAGTTCAGAACGAAGTGATTGCTGAGCAGAGAGCAGACAGGCTGAGACATTTCCTTGACATCCGTCCTCATGTGTCTCCCAGGCATGTGGCCGTCAGTTGCTGAGCGATGAGTGGCTCTGGGACCTTGTCCTTAGTCACGTCAAGTCTAGACATAAGACGAAATTGCAGGATAGGTTTTGGTGTGATATGATGGAAGAAATGGTTTGATTTGATTTGATCCTACTTTTTGAAGGAATTAAAAAATAAGGATGTGTGTAATATGAGGAGCCCCTCCTGGCATTGATGTGAAGGTATTATCTTCCAGGCAAATGTTTCACAGTAGTTCCAAGTCCCCATGAGTAACTCGGTGATCAGGAGGCCTGAATTGTTATTCAGGGTTTTTTCCCATGTGGCTTTAGGAACACCAACTGATCTTTCTGTTCCAACTCTTTTTGTATAAGTATATCCTGAGATCCAGAGCTACTGAATCTTCTGCTAAATTTGCAAATCTCGCTGTGGGCAGTTTAAGACTGAAACTCAAGTCACTGTCTTCTTGCCCCTCATTGTTCCCACCTTGTTCTATCTCTTTACCTGTCAGAAAAATGCTAACATTTCTTAAAGTCATCAGGAATTATTATGAGAAACATTCTAATTTTTTTTTTTTTTCTGAAGGAAAATGTGCTTTGTTTTATTGGGCTCAATTTGATGTTTGTAGCATAAACTGAGCCATCGTCACAGGGATTGTGAGAGTATCATGCTTTAGTGACCTGTAGAGATTGCCTATCCGGCATAACATCAAGGGTGAGGGATGGGAAGGCTCTGGCTCTGTGGGATACTTCCTTCTAGGGATTTTGACTCTCTGGTAAATCCCACTCTCAGAGAGAAACACAGATGGAAAACAACCTCGTGTCTGGGGAGTGGGTGGGAGAGATAAAGGAGAGAGGCATGAAGTGAAGTTGATACCAAAGTGAAGTCATACCATTTGGCTCAGGGCAAAGACAGCATCAGTTGCTTTAGTCATGCAGCTATCTGGGTTAATGATTAAAATCCAAGAAAGAAAACTGTATTGTTCAATATTAACCATGACCTATTTGAGTTTTGTTTGGTATTTGGCTGCCCACACATTTAGTCTAAGTCTGTACCTGGAATAAATCAAGAAGGGTCCTTAAATATCTACACAGTCTGGTTTATCCTGTTGAACTCCTGGTGGTTTCAGAGGTGATGGGAACCAGTAAGACAGGCAATAACCAATATCTACGCTGGAATCTCATAGAGTTCATTCATTCATTATCAAAGTCTAGATATTAAAAAGGTAACATTTTAAAGAAATGTCTCTTTATTACACTTTTTGTTTAAGAAAATAAAAGTATACATATTTTTTTACATAAAAATAGAAATGGGTCCATGTTCAATCTATTGGTGAGTGTGAGACATTAGGACACACATTTCAAAAGACAGCATCACATTTCTGCTAATAAGAAATGACAACTATTTTTTACAACTCACTTTCCCTACAGCACTTAGTACAATGACTTCAGATGGCAACACATTAAATCTGAAGATTGTAGATTTAGCTATACATCAAAGTATGAAGTGACTTATGAGGTTTATCAGAAAAGTGCCAGAAGAGAGGGAGGGAGAAAGAGAAAGTACAAGGAAACAGAAGATTTTGCAAGAAAATCTTGCTGGAGGAACTGATCTGCCCATTTCAGGCTATATTGTTAGGTGTTCTTTTTTTTTTTTTTTCTCTTGCCCTCCACATTCAAAATGTCAGCAAATACTATAGGTTCAAACATTAGATAGACCTCACATTTAACAGCATCTCATTGGTTCCTTAGCTTCATCATTTCTCATATGAGCAACAGCAATAGCTTCTTAACATCCCTCTACTTCTACAGTAGCCCCCAACATCTCTTCTCCATGTAACAGCCAAGTCCTGAATTGAAGTTGGGATCAGAACAGTTTCTTCCTGATACTTCTCAAGCCTCCCAATCATTTCTGAGCTAAAATTCCCATGGTCCATTCCACCTGTGCTGGGTTGACCTCTAAGATGCTCCCGTAATGTCCGCCTCTTTTATCTATGTTCCTGTGGTGTCCCCTCTTCCAGTGTGGGGCTCCACCAGTCATTTTCCCTACCGAGTAGAATAAGGCAGAAGTGATGGAGTCTCACTTCAATATATAGGTTACAAAAGACCATAGCTTCCATTTTGTTAGAAGACTTTTTAGGTCTCAGGTTGCTCGCTTTGGTGAGGCAGGCTTCCATGTTGGAGAGGCCCACAAAATGAGGGGTGGAGGGCGGCCTCTGGCAGGAAGGAACTGAATCCTGCAGTGCAACGGCCCACCAGAACGTGCATCTTGGCAACCGTCATATGTGGAGGAGTGTGGAAGTGGGTCCTCTGGAGTTGAGACTCCAGGTAACCATAGCCCTAGTCGTTACTTTGGCTGCAAAATCAGAAGGAGTGGTTGGAGTTAAAAAAATGGCAAGTATCGGCAGTGGATCTCTGGCCCATTACACCAGGATTTCTGACTGACAGCCTCTGGAAGACAGTTAATGTTGTTTTAAGCCACTAAATCTTGGGATCACTTGTCATACAGCAATATGTCACTAAGACACATCCCTACTGGATCTGACCCCTGGCTACTCTGCAGACCTCACTTCCCCTTACAATCTTCCTCCAGAAACTCTGCCCTCATTTCCTGGACTTATGCAATTGTTGTTTGCTTTTTATTGTCTGTCCCTGAATTATATTTTAAGGTCCACAGGGTTGGAATTTGGTCCATTCTCAGTGCCTAGGATACATAGGCACAAACTAAATCCTTATTGATTGGGTTCATCTTACAACAATAAGCAGGTATTTTCTCATCCGAGGATAATGGCGTTGGAATAAATGCAATTAAATCACATTTATATCTAAATTTCTTTTAATGACTAATATGGTGAAGAGATTAAGTACAGGAAGTCAAAAATAGAACAAAATGAGATTTGAGGCAAGGGGATTTGGGGAATAAAAAATACTGGGTTTAGATAGAGAGTGTTATGGTTTGGATGTGAGGTGTCCCCCAAAAGCTCATGTGAGATAACACAAGAAGTTTTAGAGGAGAAATGATTGGGTTGAAAGCCTTAACCCAATCAGTGAATGAATCTCCTGATAGGGATGATGGTAACTGAAGGCAGGTAGGGTGTGGCTGAAGGAAGTGGGAATTGGGATGTGGCTTTGGGGTACGTATATTGTGTCTGGCGAGTGGAGTCTCTCTCTGCTTTCTGATCATCATGTGAGTTGCTTCCCTCTACCACACTCTTCTACCATGATGTTCTGCCTCACCTCAAGCCCTGAGGAATGGAACCAGCTATCCATAGACTAAGACCTCTGAAACTGTGAGCCCTTAAATAAGCTTTTCCTCCTCTACATTTGTTCTGGTCAGTTCCTTTAGTCACAGCAGTGGAAAATCAGATTAAAACAGAGAGTAGGTAGAATTCTGCCATTCTGGTAATATCATGTAGAACATGAAGGAAATGTTCTGTTCTGTGCTGTCCAATGTAGGAGCCACGATCCCCCTGTTTTATTGTCTCCTGTCTCCAAGCCCTTGAAATATGGCTACTGTGACTGGGGGGTGGGGTGGTGAAATTTCAAATTCTATCTCACTAATTTTTAAAATTTAAATAGCCCTTTTACATAGTAGAGGGTGCGATTCCTCTTTGAAAGTATGATTTCACCTTCACAGTAGGCTCAGACATGAAGGTAAGGGCGTCTTAGGGTGGCACAGCTATGCAGGGAGGTTAACTCTGAGACAACTAACTGACAGAAGAAGAAGGTACATTCTCTACGCGCTTGCCTTGGATTTAGGTCAAAAATGCAAATTAGAATTTTTTTTTTTTATAGAACCCAAAAGATATGGTGTACCATTCCTCAGTACCAATTAAGTACCTTGCTATAATAATAACAATTTTCAATGTTTAAATTTTTATTGTCTCCTGCCTCATTTGATCTTATTCTGTTGTTCATTCCCACTGTGGTGGTTTTGAACCCTGGTGAATGCAAACAAAAATTTAGTGCTTAGTACTTCTGCCACATTCAGGGCAAGTGATGATTACCACCTAAGGATATCTCTGTCAATAGCTCTGAACTTGAAATAATCCAGTTGGTTCCCTCTTTTGGGTCTATGATATCTGTCTTGTCATGAGGAACATTAGCATCTGAGATGCTGTGTTTCTTCCCCTCTCCTTAATTATTTTTCCTTTTGGCTTCACAGAGAACCTGAACTGCCTTTTGACAAGTGATAAATGCTATGAAACACCAATGGTCCCAGTTACTCTGCATAATTAAGGAAATTCCCCTTAGCCCAGGCTACAACACCTGGATTCTTAACCCAGATGTTTTTTTTTTTTTCCTTTGATGGAGATATTAAAGGACATGTTTCTTTTCCTGAATAGTAATAATAATGACCCAAGAAGTCCTACAAATGTTTGAGGTATTCCTAAACATGCTATAGCCTTAACATCCATGAAAGGATCTGAGGTAAGAAGAGCTGCTTTTAAGTTTATGTTCTGCTAGAATTTTATATGTGACCTTGAGAAGGTGTTGATCATTCTGTTCTCTCAAAGGCAGAACAGGGATGACAGTATGCCTGTTTTAGGTTGCTGTACAAACAGCTAGTGTCCTATGTATGAGAGTAGTTTTACATAGAGAAGGCCAAAGTTAAAATTTTAAAAAAATTTGGAAGCTCATTCTAATTTTAGGATATGTCTTTGACCTTGTTTTCCCTTGGGATATTTATCAGCCTCTCCTCCAACCTAACTTGCCTCCTCTGCCTTAACATATGAGTCTCACTTCTGAAGTCACCCCTCAGAGGGGATTTATCTGACCACTATGTGTAAGCTGCCTGTCATGGCCAGCCACGGCGCCACGGGAGAAAAACTCGGAGGCAGAGTAAAGCTTTTACTACTTTTACTTCTACTTCAGCTTAGAGAGAAAGAAAGATAGAGCTTAGCTTCTTCTTGTCTTGTCTTTTTCTTCTTGTCTTCTTAGCTTAGAAAGAAAGAAAGATAGAGCTTAGAGAAAGATTATTTTTTAGAGCTTCTTGCTTCTTTCTTCTGTCTTCTGTCTTCCTCGGGAGCCTCGGCCTAACTCTGACCAGCCCTTGGGAGCCTCGGCCTAACTCTGACCAGCCATTACTTCTTCTATCTGGTTTCTCTTCTGTAACTGCTCTGCCTACGTTCTGGCCGCTCTGATTCTTTTCTCCGACCCGAACTCTTCTTCTGACCGACCGAGCTACTGCACGACTGACTGAATGAATTCTCCGTTCTCCTAACTTGGACCGCTTTCACCCGGTTATATACCTTCAGCTTTGCGGGTGCCTACAGGTGCGTCACATACATATCAGGTGGAACTTATGGCTTCCAGCTAGCTGCAACAGCCCTTCCTAATTAGGGCTCCTTCAACTATGTATCAAATAATCTTACTTTAAGCATAGTTCATATTACTGTCTGAAATGATTGACTCTGTTTAAATAGTTTCTGCATTAGTTGCTCCTCTCCACACACCATAAGGATGAAAATTTCTTAAGGATAAGCATGGTCACCATGTTGTTTATGTTTTGTATCTGCAGTGCCATGAATATTGTCTGGACATAGTAAGTGTTCAATAAATAATTGTTGACTGTCAGTATCCCAGGAACACTCTTAAGTTAGTCAGAAGCCAGCTATATTTTCTCTAGTGGGGAATATTTACTGAATTTATGAGACCTTCCACTTATCAATTATAATAACTTGGCTGCTATGGAAGCTTTATTTCCTTCTAGACACATTAGGGGTGGCTGTGGGAAATATAGATAATTTGTCACCCCGAACCTAGATTAAATATTTTTACAAAGAGTTCCACAGCTCATCATAAAGCTCTGTTAAATTCCTCCCTGGATGTCCTCAGAATCTATAATGTCAGGTAGATCTAGATTCATTTCTAAACCTGATATAATATTTATATTTTTATGAGTGTCTACATGCTACTTTTTTATAATACAATTCTCCATAATGTTATTTCTCTGCACAATTGTATAAAATTCACAAAATAGTTTTGGGTTGCATTTAATTAATTATTAAATATTTTTTATGATGTGGCCCTTGCTGGCATGAGTTGACCTAGCAATTAATCAGTAAAAATGTTAGAAAGATTTATCCTGTCATTTTCCATGGGCCCAGCAAAGGGACGTTTTGCTGAAGTGGGCACCCAGCTTTTCCAGGGTCTAGGGAACCACAGGGATTCTTTGGTCCTCTCCGTGAAACTATAACTGTGGTAGAAAGTGCCTAACACAACTGCTTAAAAAGTCAAGTCTCCAAAGAGGAGATGCTCAAGGGAACACAGTAATTCAACAACAGGAGAATCTCAGAATTGACCGCCCCCAATTGGGGCCAGACTACTGAAATCAATCATGGCATTAACTCATACCTTCAAAGCGTTTCCTTGCAGCAGATATATTTATTATTCTTAGAGGACTTCGAAGCTGTACAAATTCCTGCAAGTCACTAGTCACATCAGTTTCACAGAGAACAATTCCCAGCGATCTCAGACCCTAAGGATTTTCACGGAGAAGTCATAAACTTCCCTATACCTAAATTAGCTGAGAGCGTTAATTACATTGCTTCCGAGGTTCATGTTTTGGGGCCCTCTGATGGTTAATTCATGCACCACTATGGTAAATAAGAATCAGAAAGATTATCTTTGCCACACGTCTACAAGGACAGCAAGCACATCTATTTTGAATTACATGTACATAAGACAAATTAAAATAGAAGAGTTTTATTTTAAAATTATTTTGATGACACATTTATAATAATTCTGAACTAAAATTGTCTTGGTAAAGGATGTCATCAGCTAATGAAAAATCTTGGATGTGTGGCAAAGATGATTTTTGAATCTAAAGTTAGACTAACTGGTTATAAATCCCAAACATAGCAATTCTGTGTTAAAAGATAGGGTGTACTTTCTCTAAGGCTTACTTTCTTTGTGTAAGAGAGGTGTGTATATGTGGGTGGGGGGAGAGGAGGGACACGTGATGTTTAATGTAAAGAATCCTATTTGCCATCCAGTGAGAGACTGACACGCTGAGAGGTTGTGTATTTATGTCGGACAGAGGCTGGGGCCCTGCACCATCAGCCTTTCAGTGGATAGTCAGTCTGAAGGGAGCCTCCTCCTGCATAGGTTGTCAGAAGGTTCATGACTAAACTTACCTGTAGAAAGTCTACATGGCAGAGTGAACATGATAGGAGAAGTATACACACATATTCTTAAATTAAGGAGAAAAGGAAAGAAGGGACACTGGCTTTGTCACCAAAGTGAGGCTGTCACCTTGTCTTACCTGGCTTGCATTTCTCAGTTTCAAAGATATGGGATATCAGAGGCTGGGGATTCTCATTAAAGAAAAACCAACCAAATTTCACCTGTTCCCTGAAAAAGAAGAACCCTTAAAACAGCCCTTATTAACTTAGCTTGCATCTGTTGTTGTCCCTGGGCAGGATTTGATTGGTAGTCAATTGACAGAGGCCACTCTGATGCCTGAAATACTGGAAGGGTTTTATTTCATCAGAGCACTGGATGAGAACTAATTTTTCATCGAATCAATCAATTCCTCCCTTCTTGGTGGTTATGATTGGTTTATAAAAATCCAAGTTAAAGCCAATCACCACAAAGCATTCTCTGGGCATATAACTGATCTGGCCCAGTGGAATAGAAAAGAAGCTTTACTTGTAGCTTTTGCAAAAGAAGTGTGTTCAACCATAAAGCCATCAAGAGAAAAATTCTCTTTATGTCCCTTGAGACTGATGTTTTTGCTTCCAAAACAGAGATATTGATTTGCCTTTCTGTGAATCCAAGGATGAAGGAGAACCAAAGAGCAGTAGCCGAAAAATGCAGCTGGAACCGAGGTTGTGCTATCTGACCTCTGCTTTGCCTCTGACTTTATTTTTAATCTTCATGAGTTTGATCCTGATGTGTCCTGGTCTGGGTGTCTTTGGGTTCATCTTGTGTGTGGTTCACTTACATCCTTGGATCTCTATACATGGATGTCTTTTTCCAAGTTGGGAAAATTTTACTTGGGAAAATTTTAGGTATTATTTCTTTGAGCTCTTTTCTCCATCAGGGAAGCATATAATGTGAATTTTAAATCTTGTTCTACATTTTCTCATAGGTTCCTTGCCATTTTCCTTTTGAGCTTATCTTGAGCATGGTGGGGTGGCCTCCTTCCTCTCCACAAGGCCTCCTCTGATGCTCCCCTGGCTGGGTGCGATAGAGGCTTGATTTTGCCAACGTGCCATCTCTGAACACGGGTGAGGTCCCTTGCTACAGCCTGGAGAGCAGAAAGTCTGGGTTCCCCCTCTGTATTTTGCTGAAGGGGGTGGGAATGGGGTTAAAGAGTTTTCCCCTGGCATTTTTTTCTGGAGTAGAGTGCTTCTGGTCTAAATGTTCCTGTCTTGCTAGGCTGCACTTTTCTTGGTTGTTGGCTAAAGAGATCGACTTCTGTTGGAGCTTTGCTTGGTCTTCATTCATTGTCATTTCTGGGTTATCAATTGTGTTCTCTGCAGTGCCCAGTCTGTGTTGTATAGGTGAAAAAGAAATCCAGGAGCTCACCAGCAGGGTGGCACTCCATGTCTCAAGGGGCCCGGCTTCTCTGCCTTCTCTGCACACATCAACATTTTCTGATGTCTGCTTTGCAGATGATGCCCAGAGTTTCATCAGCACTACAGGAGGAAGAGAGAAAAGTGTTTACTCAATTCCCAAAAGCAATCCTGTCCTTGATTTCAGTTTTACTTTTTTGTTACAAACAAATTTTTGAAGCATCCAGAATTAAAACAAATTCTACAAAAATAGATATAACAAAAGAAATAGGGATCAAGCATTACTTTTTTCTCTTTAATATTTGCACTTGACAGCACTTATTGAATAATCTGTCTTCTCCTCAGAGATTTATAGAACTGCCTTTATCATATATTCTTAGACTTAGTATGATACTCGTAGATATTTCTGAATTCTCTGCTCTGTAACTTGATCTGTTTCTTTACTTGGCTTCTCATTCTGAAATGTTTTGATTGCTATTCTCCTATCTGGAAAATATGTTTTTTTTCTTATTATACTTATCAGAAATTTCTTGGGTACTTTAGAATTATTTTTCAGTGTGAATATTAGAACAAGATTGTCAATTAAACAAAACTTTCTTATATAGTTATGTTTGGAATATTATATGTGTCAATATATTTCAGGATAATTAAGCCATTCAAAATATTTAGTCTTCCTATTTGTGAATACAATATTTATTTTTATATGTTGATGTCTTCCTTTATATATCTTTAGGAGAGTTTTAATATTTCCTTCATCAAGCTCTTAGATGAGTCTTATTAAGTTTATCTTTCATTAGGTATTTTGTTGGTATTTTATTTCCTAAAAATTCTGATATTATAAATGAGGTATTATTATTATTATTTTATGTGTATTGTTTTTTGAAGGAAATAAATTGATTTTATTATTAATTTTGTAACAAGTCAACTGAGTTGTCTTATTTCTTCTAGCAGTCTTCCATTCATGATATTCAATTATAATTTTGGCCTTCTTCTCTCTAATTTTTATACCTCCTATTTCTTTTTTAAAATTTATTCTAATTTGTTATACATGACAGTAGAAACCATTTCAATTCATAGTACACATATAGAGCACAATTTTTCATGTCTTTGGTTGTACATGAAGTAGAGTCCCACCATTTGTGTCTTCATACATGTACTTAGGGTAATGATGTCCATCTCATTCCACCATCTTTCCTACCCCCATACCCCCTCCCTTCCCTTCTCTCCTATTTGCCCTATCTAAAGTTTTCTATTCCTTCCATGTTTCCCCTCACCCTCATTTATAGATCAGCATCCACATATTAGAGAAAACATTCAGCCTTTGGTTTTTTGGGATTGGCTTATTTCACTCAGTATGATATTTTTCAACTCCATCCATTTACCTGTAAATGCCATGATTTTATTCACTTTTAATGGTGAGTAATATATACCATAGTCCCTGTATCCATTCATCTATTAAAGGGCATCTAGGTTGGTTCCACAATTTAGCTATTGTGAACTGTGCTGCTATAAACACTGATGTGGCTATGTCATTGTAGTATGATGTTTTTAAGTCTTATTTGGGTATAAACCAAGGAGTGGGATAGCTGGGTCAAATGGTGGTACCATTCCAAATTTTCTGAGGAATCTCCATAATGCTTTGTATATTAGTTGCACCAATTTGCAGTCCTACCAGCAATGTATGAGTGTGCCTTTTCCCCATATCCTCGCCAACACTTATTGTTCTTTGTATTCTTAATAGCTGCCATTCTGACTGGAGTGACATGAAATATTAGAGTAGTTTTGATTTGCATTTCTCTAATTACTAGAGATATTGAACATTTTTAAATATATTTGTTGATTGATTGTATTTCTTCTTTTGAGAAGTGTCTGTTCAGCTCCTTAGCCCATTTATTGATTGGGTTGTTTATTTTTTGTATTAAGTGTTTTGAGTTCTTTATATATCCTAGAGATTAGTGCTCTATCTTAGTGTGTGTGGTAAAAATTTGCTCCTATTCTGTAGGCTCTCTCTTCACCTCACTGATTATTTCTTCTGCTGAGAACAAGCTTTTCAGTTTGAACTACCCCATTTACAATAGCTTCAAAAAAAAAAAGTACTTAGGAATCAACAAAAGAGATGAAAGACCTCTACAATGAAAACTGCAGGATACTAAAGAAAGAAATTAAAGAAGACCTCAGAAGATGGAAAGATCTCCCTTGTCCTTGGATAGGCAGAATTAATATTGTCAAAATGACCATACTACCGAAAGCACTGTACAGATTTAGTGCAATTCCAATCAAAATCCCAATGACATTTCTCACAGAAATAGAAAAAGCAATCATGAAATACATCTGGAAAAATAAGAGACCCAGAATAGCTGAAGTAATCCTTAGCAAGAAGAGAGAAGCAGGTAGTATCACTATGCCAGACCTTAAACTATACTACAGAGCAATAGTAACAAAAAAGGCATAGTATTGGCACCAAAACAGACTTGTAGACCAATGGTACAGAATAGAGGACACAGAGACAAACCCACATAAATACAGTTATCTCCATGGTAGTTTTTTGCTATTTATCATTTATTTCCTTAATGGGAATGTGAGCTTACCTAATATACTTCTATTTTCTAGCATGGAACCATGTCCTTTTTTAGTTTGTCCCATCAAACTTTATCTACGATTATATGATATCCTGAAAATGAATCACCAACAACAAACACAAAAAAGTTAATGATTAAATTTAAAAAAATACAGTTATCTCATACTAGACAAAGGTGCCAAAAAGATAATCTCTTCAACAAATGATGCTGGGAGAACTGGAAATCCATATGCAGCAAAATGAAATTAAGTCCCAATCTCTCACCATACACAAAACTCAACTCAAAGTGGATCAAGGACCTAGGAATTAGACCAGAGACCCTGCACTTAATAGAAGAAAAAGGAGGCCCACATCTTCATCATGTTGGATTAGGCCCCAACTTCCTTAACAAGAGTCCTCTAGTGCAAGAAATATAATCAAGAATCAATAAATGGGATGGATCTACTACCTATTTCTATATCATATAGTTAGCATTTCCAAAAATAATCCTGGTTAGTAATAGAGACTTTTATGTTGCCTCTTGGCTGTAATGAAATAGGATATGTTAATATTTAATAATTAAGCATGATGCTAGAATGTGGCTCAGGATGCATAAAGTCCAGAAGACAGTCATCTATTTGTAACCTTTTAGGAGTCTCAAAATATCAAAAGTCAATGTTGGGGGCTGGGGTTGTGGCTCAGCAGTATAGCACTCGCCTAGCACGTGCATGACCCAGGTTCGATCCTCAGCACCACGTAAAAATAAATACATTGTGTACAACTAAAACAAATAAATAAATATTTTAAAAAGTCAATGTTGATCAATATTGTGATGAATATTATCAAATGCCCTCTGAAAACTTGGACATGATTGTATGAATTCCTTTCTTCATCTGACCTATGGATATTAAGTTGGATATAACGTTAGAGTCATTCTTGCATTCTTTTTTAAATTTATTTTTTAGTTGTTGATGGACCCTTACTTTATTCATTTATTTATATGCAGTGCTAAGAATTGAACCCAGTGCCTCACACATGCTAGGTTAGTGCTCTACCACTGAGCCACAACCCCAGCCCTGCCATTCTTGCATTCTTAAAATAAGTCTCACTTGATCATCAAGGAGTGATTATTTGTATAGTTTTTAAAATGCTGTCAATTCAGTTGATTAAAGTTTTATTAAGAATTTTTCATTGATATAGTTGGCATTGATCTGCAGGATTGTCTTGGCTTTTGTGTGTTATATTTGCATTGGTACCCAAGTTGTCCTCAATTTAATGAAATTAATTTAAAACCTTTCCTTCTTTCCCTGTAATATGGAAACATTCAAATAGTTTGGAAATGCCTCTTCTTTAATAACTTGTTAAAATTTGTAAGTTCTTCTGGTTAGATACTGTTTGGGGAGGCAATATCTCTTGGAAAGTTAGCCAATAATTTTTCTTCATGTGAATTTGTGTCTTCTAGATTAAAAAACAAAACAAAACAAAACAAAAAAAAAACAAAACAAACAAACAAACTTAGGTTAGTTCTAGTAATTTTAGCTTTTTTTTTTTTTTTTTCCAGAAAATTTATTGTTGCATCTAGATTTTAAAGATTTATTTACCTGGTGCCTGGTGAGTGAATGCTTGCTTATAATCCCAGCTAGTTGGGAGATTAAGGCAGGAGAATTTCGAGTTCAAGGTCAGTCTGGGCAATTTAGCTGGATCCTGCCTTAAAAATAAAACGTAAAAGATTGGGGATATAGTTCAGTGATAGAGACTTTCCTTGTGTGTGTGAGCCCTATGGGTTAAATGACCCCCCACTACACACACACACACACACACACACACACACACATACACACATACATTTGCCAGTGGTAAGCAGTGAACTCAGTATTTAAAATTTTTGTTTCTACAATTTTGTTACAATTCTAATTTTTTGTTTTGTGTCCTTTCTCTTTTTCATTTTTTCTTGATTAGGGCACTTCAGGGGTTTATGCAATTTATATTTTCCCACAACTAGCTCTTGAATTTATTAGTAGTTCTACTTCTCATTTTCCTTATTTCTTAATTCATTCATTTCTAACCAAAATGTAATTTACTTCCTTCTCTTTCTAAAATTTTATTTTTATGTCATTTCTATTTCTTTTAGTTAAACATTTAATTAATTTATTTTTATTACTTTAGGGTTGATAATAAAAGTAATAAAAGTATACATTTTCTCCTGAATACTATTTTAAATGTGTCTCAAAAGCTGTGAAATGTGCTGTTTTTCATTGTTTCCTTAAAGTATATATACTACAGCCTTGGATTTAAATTCTTCTCTAAACTAAATGGTATTTATAGTGAATTAAAAATTTTTAATTGGTAGGTTTTTCTTCTTTAACATATCTAGCTATATTGCATTTTGCTAGGAGAAGGCTCTCTTTAATACCTATATTTCAGAATTAATTAAGATTCAATACAGATAATTCTTGGAAGATTTCCACAGGAAATGAAAATTCTTTGGAGTACTTTTGAAGGTTGAAATACATTGAATGCATAGATGAACATTGCAGATCTTCCTAGTGAATTGATTTATTACTTATTGTCCTTTATGTCATAGAGTTTTTCCTTGAATAAATGAATACAACAGCCTTGTGTTAAAATAATATCAGAATCATTATTTGTCTCATTTGACTTCTTCCAATTTTGACTTTTTGCTTTCATTTGTCTTTCTATCAGTAGGCTTCTGGTTTTCTAGAGAGATGATTCCCCTTGCCCTGCCAATGGTTGTTTGAAAATATTTGGGGACTTTTTTTTTTTTTTCTATTTGGCATTTAGCGAATAAAAGCTAGGGAAGTGGCCCAACTTCCCATCATGCAAAGGAAAGCCCCACTTACCCCACTGAATTCCACAACCTGATGTCAATGTTGACTGGTTGAGAAAACTTGCTTTGAATAAATTCCTAATTGTCTTAAAAACAAATCACTATAATAGAACGATTTATGCCATTTACATTAACTGATGGATTAGAGTCTAATAATAGATTGCAGTTGTGTCTCATATCATCTATTATGTTGTAAACACCTTAGCTTTTTTCTTTGTATTTTGTTGCTTCTATTTTGCTATTTTGTTTTTGATCACTCGATTTTGGATTTGTTTATTTTGTCTTCTTCCACTGCTTTTGCAGCAGCCCTGTTTGGGGAGATGGCTAAGATTGCGGTTGACTATGGGCCATGGACATGTTTGGGCATTGCCGCCTTCCGTAGTCTCATGGGACTTGGTCTGGGATCTCACGGGACTTGGCCCAGGATCTCGAGAGACTTGAGCCCTGACTCAGCAGATCGGGCCAGCGCCATTCCTGCTCGGGTGCATGAGATGAGACCTGAGAGAGAACGGACGGGGTTAACGCTATTGTGTATATATATTGTAGTTTCTTGTAAGAGTACGTGCCTTGGTTTCTTGTGAGAGTGTGTATGTGGTGTTAGAAATTACAAGAGACAGAAAGAGAAAGATAAAAGAATTTCTTCATATCCATCCTGTCTCCGGGCTCCTTCCCGCGGCACTGCCGTTCAGGGCTGCAAATCCTTTTCCGGCGGCAACATGCTTTATCTCTGTATACAGGTGTTTGCTCTGAGAATTGATATTTTTAAATGTCTTTTATATCATGCAGATTTTTTTGATCCTGATTATAATATGTCCCAATTGTTAGAAATGTTAGTAGTCCAAATATTAACCAAGGACCCCTGATTTTTATTTTATGATATTGAGGAACTGACAGGCTTGCAAATCTATCTTTTGGTGGATCTACATGTAACATGTAACTATTGTTGTGGTCACTTGCAATCCTTTGCAAAGAGGAAAGAGCACTTACAAATATCTGCTGTGCAGTACGTGTAGGGCACTTTGCATATTCTTTCATTTAATCCTTGAAAGCAAGGAGAGCATGCTAAAGAAAAATCCCACTTTCATTCAAACTCTGCCATATTTATTAGGGTGGCCCTGCCATCCCAGCCCTTACACAAACAAGGGAGATGACTCCCTCTGATTGTGATTTTAGGAACCAGGCAAGGACCACTCCTCTATCTTTCCATTTACCAAAAAATTTTTTGAAGTATTTCTTCTTTCACTCAAGACTTTGATCCTTTATAAAAACAAAAATCAGACATTTTCCAATATGTAAAAGTATCACCAATTTATTGCAGATCGATGACACACGAGCAGAGAATTTGGTCAATAAAGTAGATCCAGATACTTCAAGGAGAGTATCAGAGATTTTTAGCAGGAATAGCCAAGAATCAATAAAATAGAGGGTATAAAAATTCTCAATTTCATCTTAAGCCGAACCTGGGACTTGATCATGTGTAGGAACTGATATAGAGATTTCTATCAACAGGTTAATTTCCTTCTATCTGTAGCTGGCATAGTTCTGCTATAGAGTAGGGAGGGCGAGTTAAGAATCACTAGAGAATCAGTGAAGATGAAGAAGGTGCTAGAAGGATGTGCTGATGGACCTGGAGCAGCCCTGTGTGTCAGCAGAGAGGGAGGTTTCAGGAGGTACCATGGGAGGGCTCTGAAGACATTCTGTTCTGTCCCTTCCTCTCCCTACTCCTGTGTCCACCCACCACAGCTCCACCTCGGTTGACAATTCTATCATCAGTTTGTTCTGCTCATGTTCACTTCAGTTCAACTCATGCTGGACCAAAGAATCATTAAGTGTGATCTTCAGGAATCATAGGTTGACTGACTTACTGATTATTAACTACCTAGTCCTTATCTCCAGAATATTTTCTTAATCATTTTCACCGACTATGTCAAGGATTCCTTTCCTGTCAATCCAGCTGGAAGCGCTCCATCCTGGAGCTCTTGGTCATGATTCCCTCACCGCTCATACCTGATAACATGCTGTGGAATGCTTTGTTTGGGTTTCCCTATATCTACCAGAGAGTAAATTTCTTGATTGCAGCACTGTGCCTTAAATAAACATTTATCACAATATACCATCAGTTGTGATAATGACTAAATTCTTGCTGATTGAGCAGAGGATGAAACAAAATTTTTATAAGGTTTTTACGATATTAGTTTTTCCCTTTCCAGTAAATATGTACACATGAGTCTCACCTTATTCACAGGAAATGCATTCTCAGAGGCCCCCAAACTGAGGGTGGTACCAAACTCTATATATTATGCTTTTTCCTATACATTCATACCTGTGATAAACTTAACTTTCAATTAGGCACAATAAGAAATTAACAATAACTAATAATAAAATGGAACAACTGACAATATATTGTAATAAGTTATGTATTCTGTTTTAGCCAGCTTTCTTTGTCACTGTGACCCAAAGACCTGACAAGAATAATTAGAGAATGAAAATTTTATTTGTTGGTCATGGTTTCAGAGATCTCAGTCTGTAGATGACCGACTGTTGTTCTAGGACCATGGTGAAGCATGTCGAGGGGGGAAGCAGCTCAGAACATGGCTACAGGAAGCAGAGAGAGCTCTGTTTCATTCTGTTTCACCAGGAACAAAATGTAAACCTGTCGCTGCCTGAAGCGGAAGTCGCTTGGAGCAGCGAACGCCACAGGAAAATTCGGAGGCAGGATGAAAATGAAAAAAGGTCTTTTATTCTTCTCCTCTCTCCAGCTCCAGCAATCACTCCAAATGCTCTAACTCCAACCACCACCTTCTTCTTCCCCACACACACTAACGAACCTCACCCAGTTATATACATATAGCTTTAACAAGGACACGTGCTTACAGCTCGAGCTTACAGGTGCGTCACGCAGTGTTCACGGGCATACAAAGATTCTTTGAATAATGTATTAATATCAGGTGGAAACTAGAACATCTTTTATGGCTCTCAGCTAACCGCAATCTTTAGCTATCTCCTTGATTATAGGCTCCTTCATTTCCCCCTTTTAGTTTTAAAAGAGGGGATGTTCTAGGACGTCCATGTGCAACCGACATTCTTACCCGTCATGGGAGTCTAGGCTGTCCTGACTCCTGGCTTAGGTTGACATGCCGGCCACATTAGACTGTCCCGTGCGACTGTGCCGTGTCTTAGGTTGTCCCCTTCTGGGGATCTTACCCGTCATAGGCTAACCAGCCATCCAATAGAGCCCTTCAGGATCGACTGTGTGTTGACTAACAGCCGTCCAATTTTTAGGAGATGCTGCGGCTTTAAGGCGGTAAGCCTACTGCTGACGAGCCAAGTTTCCATAGCGTATCAAGTTCTTTAAGCGAATCAGCTGCCCTTAGTTTCATCAAGTAACGCACTGAGTTCTCTTAGACAAATACCCGCAAGGCATTGTCCCGTAATGTCCCAAAATAATGGAAAATCAAAATGTCCAAAAGTTATAACACATAGATTCAGGAGGCCCCATGCATGCAGAGCAGAGGCCACACTGCTGGTGAGGTTGTTGATGCTTGAGCAGCAGGGATGCTTGCAGCGACCGCGGTCCCTGCAGTTGTAGCAGCAGCCGTCTTTTTTATGTCCAGACATTTCCACCGGCAAATCTTCAGGGCCCGCTACCTAAAAACTCAAGCATCCATTATTAAGGGAAAGGCAGTGCTATTCCAGCACTGAGATCAAAAGGTGAGCTGTCAAACTAAAAAAAAAAAAAAAAAACTATTAGAGTAGAAAATAAAAGTTGATCTCTGCTCACACACATTGCTGCTCAAGCTCCCACAAACATAAGCTGGCAAAATATCACATTCAGAAATAATCAAAGAGAAACTGAGGGTGTTTACTGCATTAAAGATAAAGAAAAGCTAAAGGCATTTTGGAAAAATAATTTGTTAGCTGGAATCCTCGAGTCTCTATATACACAGCAATCCTATACCTGTTGAAATAATTCAAATTAATCAGCTACTAAACAAATGAAGTCAATAACAAATAAATGATCCTCTGTCGGAACACCAAAATATCAGGTTATACAACATTAAACATATTCACAGCTGAAGAGAAGTCCCGGAGACAACTATAAATCAAAATTGATTATCATTATAATTGATTATCTAAAAATATTCTGAACTTATATAAATATCTATTTATCTATCTATCTATTGATTATCAAATTAGAATATTCTAAGCTTAAATGAATTAACGTTATTTGTTATTTGGATCTATATCTATCTACCTTTTTTTTTTTTTTTTTTTTAAGCGCTTAATTATTTGTGACGTCACACTAGACAGACGCACATATAAACATATTTGTGACATCACATTAACATGAAATTTAGACAAATGCACAGACATAAAGACATATATAAAAGAGAAAAAAAATTACAATTGTGTATACACTGAAGAGAGATCTTCTTGTCCCGGCCGGGAAGAATGAAATTTAAGTTGTAAATTTAATGGAGAACTCTTTTAAGGGAATCACTCCATACCTTCATTTTGGTCCTCTTGACCTTGCACTTGTTTATTCAATCTAGACTCCTCAATAACTTCGTCTTGATCCCTTTGACTTTGTACCTGCTTTATCAATCTAGATGGTATCCATATTGGAGAGGATTCGTGCTTTGGAAAAACACAAACAGATCCTCTCCCCCAAATTAATACTGGGTCTGGACCCTTCCATGTACCTGAGAGAACATCCTTCCAGTAAACCAAAGGTTTATGTTGTTGGTGTGGGTTCCAGTGTCTATCTCCAGCCGAATGTCCATTAGAATCTAAAGTTAAGAAATTTAGGGTAAACAGGGCAACTGCCAATCTGTCCTTAGGATTTTTCCAGTTTCCATCTTTTTGCTTTAGTAACATATTTTTAAGTGTCCGATTTGCTCTTTCAATTATTCCTTGTCCCTGAGGATTATAAGCGATACCTGTTTTGTGGATAATATTGAACTTTGTACAAAATTGTTTGAAGGATGTGGATGTATATGCAGGGCCATTATCTGTTTTAAGCATTTTGGGGATGCCCAATGCAGCAAAAGCTTGCAGACAATGAGATATAGTATCTTTAACTTTTTCTCCGGAATGTAAAGAAGCAAAAATCATGCCTGAGCATGTATCTATGGTGACATGAATAAATCGTAATTTTCCAAAACTTGGCTCATGTGTGACATCCATCTGCCACAAATGATTGGGCATCAAACCTCGTGGGTTAACCCCATAATGTTGATTGGGCAAGAGTGTTACACAAGATGGACATTCTTTTACAATTCTACGAGCTTGTTCTTTTGTGATTTTAAATTTTTGTCTTAAGGTAGTGCTGTTAACGTGGAACTGGGAATGAAATAAAGTAGCTTGTTGTACTGTAGTAAATATAAATATTGTTTTAGTGAGGGCGTCAGCTTTTTGATTACCTTCATGGAGAGGACCAGGCAGATTAGTGTGAGCTCTTATGTGACCTATAAATAAAGGTTCTTTTCGTTGCCATAGGAGATTTTGGATTTGAGAAAACAATTTAAAAGCTGGAGTATGTGGTGCTATTGGACCTGCTAGCTCCAATTTTGGGACAGCATGTACAATATAATGGCTGTCTGAAAAAATATTCATAGGCTGTTCTTTAAATTTTTCCAGAGCTATTATTATAGCTTCGAGTTCCACTAATTGAGCTGATTTTTGATTAGTGATATGAATCATTTTTTCATTTTGAGTGACTACTGCAGCAGTACCGTTAGAGGATCCATCTGTAAATACATTAAATGCTTTAGGAATGGGTTGAGTTTTTATTACCTGTGGGAATATGATAGGATGATTGATACAAAAGGACAGTATAGGAGATTTAGGAATATGATTGTCAAAATTTGCAGAAGTAGAGCATCTAGCTATAGCCCAATCATTATCATTGAAGCACAAATATTCAACCTGTGACGATGAATAAGGAGTAATAATAGTAGCGGGATGAATTCCAAATATTTTAGTAGAGGTTTTAAGTCCTTGAAGAATAAGTTTAGCCACCATGGAGGTATAAGACTCAATTGTACTTTTAGGAGAGACAGGCAAATGTATCCATAATATAGGTCCCTGTTGCCAAAATACTCCTGTTGGAGTATATTGTGAAGGAATAATAATCAATATTAGTGGTTGTGCAAAATCAAATCTATCGCAATGGGATCTTTCAATGGCCTGTTCTACTAATTTTAGAGCTCTCCTGGCCTCAGGAGTTAATGTTCGAGGTGAGGATGGGTCAGGGTTCCCACGAAGGATGTCAAATAAGGGTTTTAATTGTCCAGTAGTGAGGCTTAGTGTAGGGCGAAGCCAATTAATGTCACCCAGTAATTTTTGGAAATCATTGAGGGTGGTCAAATGTTCTTTACTTATTAGAATTTTTTGGGGTTTAACAAAAGTATCCATGATTTTAAAGCCTAAATATAGTATAGGTGATCTGCTTTGAACTTTTTCTTCTGCTATATATAATCCATATTTTTTTAGATTTTTTGTTATTTCACTAAATATATTAAATAAGATTTGTTGATTAGGGTGAGCTAATAAAAAACATCGTCCATGTAGTGTAGACACATAAGGTCTTGATATTTGTTTTTAATGGGCTGTATAGCTCTGTCCACATATAGTTGGCACAGTGTAGGGCTATTTGCCATTCCCTGCGGCAATACTTTCCGTTGATATCTTTTATCAGGGCCATTATTATTAATAGAAGGAATTGAAAAAGCAAACCTGGGGGCATCCAGAGGATGTAGGGGAATGGAAAAGAAACAGTCCTTTATATCAAGGGTTATAAGGTAATAGTTTTTTGGAATAGCTACAGGATTAGGAAGTCCAGGTTGAGTAGGGCCCATAATTTGCATTGTTTTGTTAATTTGTCTTAGATCTTGTAATAGTCTCCATTTTCCTGATTTTTTCTTAATTACAAATATGGGAGAATTCCAGGGAGAGGTGGAAGGCTCTATGTGTCCTGCTTCTAATTGTTCTTTAATTAATTGATGGGCCGCTTGCAATTTTTCTTTGGATAGGGGCCACTGAGGGACCCAAACTGGCTTATTAGAGAGCCATGGTATTTTTAAAATTGTTTTCTCAGTGGCCCCTAGAAAAAATGTCCTTTGCCTTTTTTATTATGAGTAGGATTTTTATTCTTAACACCTGCAGGCTTGGTCGCTAGGTGTAGCCCCATTTGATGTAAGATATCTCTTCCCCATAGGGTAACTGGCAAGCTGTTTAAAACATAGGGTTTGAATGTTCCTGTATGGCCTTCATTGTCTTGCCAATTTAAGATTACAGCACTTTGAGCTGGGGTATTACTGTATCCCAAGCCTCTTAAACTGGTTGAGGCTTTCTGTAGAGGCCAGTGCTTAGGCCATTGTTGTAGATTTATGATGGAAGAGTCAGCTCCTGTATCAATCAGCCCCCTCCATCTCTATACCTTGAATTTTTAATTTGCACATAGGCCTCCGTGAACAGTCCTGGACCCAGAAAGCCATAGGTCCTGAACCAGTGGAACCGAATGCTCTGCTATTTCTATTTTGTGGCATGCTTTTAAAAGAATTATGGAGACTGGGAATGAGGAGCAGCTGTGCGATTCTGTCTCCTTGATTTACGGAGATGATGCCCCTGTGTGTACTTAGCATTATTTTAATCTCTCCATTATAATCTGAATCAATAACCCCTGGTATAACATTAAAGCCTAATAAACTTTTGGAACTATGCCCAAGGATTAGTCCCACAGTTCCTGAAGGGAGAGGTCCCCTGATTCCCGTAGGAATCAGCTGAACCCCCATTTCAGGTGTCAGGACCATCCGGGCAGTAGAACAGAGATCTAATCCTGCACTTCCTCTTGTCCCTCTGATAAGGGAGTTAATGGGTAGGAGGGACTGTGACGAGGAATCATTTGAATCTGAGGGCCTTCCTCCTCTAGTGCCTCGTACATTTGTGGGCCCGGGGCATTGGGCCCCGTGCCCCGTTTTTTGAAATCCTTGATAAATCATTTCCATATATATCATATCTAGAATGGCATTGATTGGCCCAATGTATACCTTTTTTGCATCTGGGGCATCGGCCTGGAGCACGGTATGAATTTGATTTTATTACCCTTGGGGGATATTGCTTAGCATATCTTGGTTGATTATAATAATTTTGTCTGGAATATCCTGTTCTAGGTTGAATCCTTTGGGAATTTTGAGGGGAGGAATTTTTCATCACTGCAGCAATTACGTTGCCTGTGATAACAGCCTCGTTAATGTCTTTGCACAGTCTGATATAAATTGATAAGTCTTTTTTACTTCTCCATCGCCTTATTGCATCCTGGCAATATTTATTAGCGTTCTCGTATGCTAATTGGATAACTAGGGGCATAGCTTGCTCGACTTCTCCAAAAACTCTAGATGTTGTTTTTAAGAGCCTATCTACAAAATCAGCGTAAGGTTCGTTAGGCCCTTGTATAACTTTTGATAGGCTGCCTTGCAGATCCCCTGTGCCTGAGATTGTCTTCCAGGCTTTCACAGCTGCAGTGTGTATCTGGGCATACACACCTGGATCGTATTGTAGCTGATTTTGTAGTTCGGCGAACTCACCCTCCCCTGTGAGCATATCTATATTGCGTTGAGGGAAACCTGCTGCAGCATTTCTCTTTGCTATTTCTGAACAAAGTTCCTGGAATTGAGTTTTCCAGATTAGGTATTGTCCCCCACTTAGTACCGCTCTGCATAGACTTTTCCAATCTGAGGGGGCTAAGGTTAGGGTGTTAAGTGACTCTATCATACTTAATGTGAACGGAGCTTGAGGCCCATAGGTCATTACCGCCTCTTTAAAATTCTTTATTGTTTTAAAGTCTAGGAACTCGTGATATCTTTGTCCCTGTTCATTTTGAAATACTGGCAGTTCTAGGTGCTCCTGCGGTCTATGTTGTTCGAGAGCGTATAAGCGCTCTGAAAGGCCGCCAATTTCTACCTCAAGGGCACGTACACTCTGATCAATACTCTTTATTGTTTCTGTTAGGGATTCTATCCATGAAGGAGCAGAGGGCGCTAGTGGTTCCTCTATTTGACGGTCTTTTCTCTTTTTTAATTTCTTTTTGTTCTTTTTATTGGAGACTGTGCTCTCCGAATCGCTTTTTGATTCCTCTTCACTACTAGCTTCATAATTCCTAACCGGCTCAGTAGAGGAGACTGTACTTTCATGGTTTGGCTCCTTGTTACTATTATTACTTTCACTAGTATCCTGAGTTTCAGTTTCTAAGGAGAGTACATACTCCTCAGCTAATTTTATTAAGCTTCTGATGGCTTTTGCAGATCTTACTTTTGAATTTACATTTCTACTCTCCTTGCTGGTCTCCACTGAGTCAGAGGATATGCTTTCTTGTTCACTTTTCTCACTATCCTCTGAGTTCTCAATATCAAAAATTTCATTCATGGCTTTTATAAACCGACTTTTTGTTATATTTGCTCCCATCTTTTTAAATTTTCTTTTTTCTTACCTTGCCGCCGAATTCCCCGTATGGGCCGCCACCTGTCGCTGCCTGAAGCGGAAGTCGCTTGGAGCAGCGAACGCCACAGGAAAATTCGGAGGCAGGATGAAAATGAAAAAAGGTCTTTTATTCTTCTCCTCTCTCCAGCTCCAGCAATCACTCCAAATGCTCTAACTCCAACCACCACCTTCTTCTTCCCCACACACACTAACGAACCTCACCCAGTTATATACATATAGCTTTAACAAGGACACGTGCTTACAGCTCGAGCTTACAGGTGCGTCACGCAGTGTTCACGGGCATACAAAGATTCTTTGAATAATGTATTAATATCAGGTGGAAACTAGAACATCTTTTATGGCTCTCAGCTAACCGCAATCTTTAGCTATCTCCTTGATTATAGGCTCCTTCATTTCCCCCTTTTAGTTTTAAAAGAGGGGATGTTCTAGGACGTCCATGTGCAACCGACATTCTTACCCGTCATGGGAGTCTAGGCTGTCCTGACTCCTGGCTTAGGTTGACATGCCGGCCACATTAGACTGTCCCGTGCGACTGTGCCGTGTCTTAGGTTGTCCCCTTCTGGGGATCTTACCCGTCATAGGCTAACCAGCCATCCAATAGAGCCCTTCAGGATCGACTGTGTGTTGACTAACAGCCGTCCAATTTTTAGGAGATGCTGCGGCTTTAAGGCGGTAAGCCTACTGCTGACGAGCCAAGTTTCCATAGCGTATCAAGTTCTTTAAGCGAATCAGCTGCCCTTAGTTTCATCAAGTAACGCACTGAGTTCTCTTAGACAAATACCCGCAAGGCATTGTCCCGTAATGTCCCAAAATAATGGAAAATCAAAATGTCCAAAAGTTATAACACATAGATTCAGGAGGCCCCATGCATGCAGAGCAGAGGCCACACTGCTGGTGAGGTTGTTGATGCTTGAGCAGCAGGGATGCTTGCAGCGACCGCGGTCCCTGCAGTTGTAGCAGCAGCCGTCTTTTTTATGTCCAGACATTTCCACCGGCAAATCTTCAGGGCCCGCTACCTAAAAACTCAAGCATCCATTATTAAGGGAAAGGCAGTGCTATTCCAGCACTGAGATCAAAAGGTGAGCTGTCAAACTAAAAAAAAAAAAAAAAAACTATTAGAGTAGAAAATAAAAGTTGATCTCTGCTCACACACATTGCTGCTCAAGCTCCCACAAACATAAGCTGGCAAAATATCACATTCAGAAATAATCAAAGAGAAACTGAGGGTGTTTACTGCATTAAAGATAAAGAAAAGCTAAAGGCATTTTGGAAAAATAATTTGTTAGCTGGAATCCTCGAGTCTCTATATACACAGCAATCCTATACCTGTTGAAATAATTCAAATTAATCAGCTACTAAACAAATGAAGTCAATAACAAATAAATGATCCTCTGTCGGAACACCAAAATATCAGGTTATACAACATTAAACATATTCACAGCTGAAGAGAAGTCCCGGAGACAACTATAAATCAAAATTGATTATCATTATAATTGATTATCTAAAAATATTCTGAACTTATATAAATATCTATTTATCTATCTATCTATTGATTATCAAATTAGAATATTCTAAGCTTAAATGAATTAACGTTATTTGTTATTTGGATCTATATCTATCTACCTTTTTTTTTTTTTTTTTTTTTTAAGCGCTTAATTATTTGTGACGTCACACTAGACAGACGCACATATAAACATATTTGTGACATCACATTAACATGAAATTTAGACAAATGCACAGACATAAAGACATATATAAAAGAGAAAAAAAATTACAATTGTGTATACACTGAAGAGAGATCTTCTTGTCCCGGCCGGGAAGAATGAAATTTAAGTTGTAAATTTAATGGAGAACTCTTTAAGGGAATCACTCCATACCTTCATTTTGGTCCTCTTGACCTTGCACTTGTTTATTCAATCTAGACTCCTCAATAACTTCGTCTTGATCCCTTTGACTTTGTACCTGCTTTATCAATCTAGATGGTATCCATATTGGAGAGGATTCGTGCTTTGGAAAAACACAAACAGATCCTCTCCCCCAAATTAATACTGGGTCTGGACCCTTCCATGTACCTGAGAGAACATCCTTCCAGTAAACCAAAGGTTTATGTTGTTGGTGTGGGTTCCAGTGTCTATCTCCAGCCGAATGTCCATTAGAATCTAAAGTTAAGAAATTTAGGGTAAACAGGGCAACTGCCAATCTGTCCTTAGGATTTTTCCAGTTTCCATCTTTTTGCTTTAGTAACATATTTTTAAGTGTCCGATTTGCTCTTTCAATTATTCCTTGTCCCTGAGGATTATAAGCGATACCTGTTTTGTGGATAATATTGAACTTTGTACAAAATTGTTTGAAGGATGTGGATGTATATGCAGGGCCATTATCTGTTTTAAGCATTTTGGGGATGCCCAATGCAGCAAAAGCTTGCAGACAATGAGATATAGTATCTTTAACTTTTTCTCCGGAATGTAAAGAAGCAAAAATCATGCCTGAGCATGTATCTATGGTGACATGAATAAATCGTAATTTTCCAAAACTTGGCTCATGTGTGACATCCATCTGCCACAAATGATTGGGCATCAAACCTCGTGGGTTAACCCCATAATGTTGATTGGGCAAGAGTGTTACACAAGATGGACATTCTTTTACAATTCTACGAGCTTGTTCTTTTGTGATTTTAAATTTTTGTCTTAAGGTAGTGCTGTTAACGTGGAACTGGGAATGAAATAAAGTAGCTTGTTGTACTGTAGTAAATATAAATATTGTTTTAGTGAGGGCGTCAGCTTTTTGATTACCTTCATGGAGAGGACCAGGCAGATTAGTGTGAGCTCTTATGTGACCTATAAATAAAGGTTCTTTTCGTTGCCATAGGAGATTTTGGATTTGAGAAAAACAATTTAAAAGCTGGAGTATGTGGTGCTATTGGACCTGCTAGCTCCAATTTTGGGACAGCATGTACAATATAATGGCTGTCTGAAAAAATATTCATAGGCTGTTCTTTAAATTTTTCCAGAGCTATTATTATAGCTTCGAGTTCCACTAATTGAGCTGATTTTTGATTAGTGATATGAATCATTTTTTCATTTTGAGTGACTACTGCAGCAGTACCGTTAGAGGATCCATCTGTAAATACATTAAATGCTTTAGGAATGGGTTGAGTTTTTATTACCTGTGGGAATATGATAGGATGATTGATACAAAAGGACAGTATAGGAGATTTAGGAATATGATTGTCAAAATTTGCAGAAGTAGAGCATCTAGCTATAGCCCAATCATTATCATTGAAGCACAAATATTCAACCTGTGACGATGAATAAGGAGTAATAATAGTAGCGGGATGAATTCCAAATATTTTAGTAGAGGTTTTAAGTCCTTGAAGAATAAGTTTAGCCACCATGGAGGTATAAGACTCAATTGTACTTTTAGGAGAGACAGGCAAATGTATCCATAATATAGGTCCCTGTTGCCAAAATACTCCTGTTGGAGTATATTGTGAAGGAATAATAATCAATATTAGTGGTTGTGCAAAATCAAATCTATCGCAATGGGATCTTTCAATGGCCTGTTCTACTAATTTTAGAGCTCTCCTGGCCTCAGGAGTTAATGTTCGAGGTGAGGATGGGTCAGGGTTCCCACGAAGGATGTCAAATAAGGGTTTTAATTGTCCAGTAGTGAGGCTTAGTGTAGGGCGAAGCCAATTAATGTCACCCAGTAATTTTTGGAAATCATTGAGGGTGGTCAAATGTTCTTTACTTATTAGAATTTTTTGGGGTTTAACAAAAGTATCCATGATTTTAAAGCCTAAATATAGTATAGGTGATCTGCTTTGAACTTTTTCTTCTGCTATATATAATCCATATTTTTTTAGATTTTTTGTTATTTCACTAAATATATTAAATAAGATTTGTTGATTAGGGTGAGCTAATAAAACATCGTCCATGTAGTGTAGACACATAAGGTCTTGATATTTGTTTTTAATGGGCTGTATAGCTTAATAAAATTTTATTATTTATAATAAATTATATAAAACTCTGTCCACATATAGTTGGCACAGTGTAGGGCTATTTGCCATTCCCTGCGGCAATACTTTCCGTTGATATCTTTTATCAGGGCCATTATTATTAATAGAAGGAATTGAAAAAGCAAACCTGGGGGCATCCAGAGGATGTAGGGGAATGGAAAAGAAACAGTCCTTTATATCAAGGGTTATAAGGTAATAGTTTTTTGGAATAGCTACAGGATTAGGAAGTCCAGGTTGAGTAGGGCCCATAATTTGCATTGTTTTGTTAATTTGTCTTAGATCTTGTAATAGTCTCCATTTTCCTGATTTTTTCTTAATTACAAATATGGGAGAATTCCAGGGAGAGGTGGAAGGCTCTATGTGTCCTGCTTCTAATTGTTCTTTAATTAATTGATGGGCCGCTTGCAATTTTTCTTTGGATAGGGGCCACTGAGGGACCCAAACTGGCTTATTAGAGAGCCATGGTATTTTTAAAATTGTTTTCTCAGTGGCCCCTAGAAAAAATGTCCTTTGCCTTTTTTATTATGAGTAGGATTTTTATTCTTAACACCTGCAGGCTTGGTCGCTAGGTGTAGCCCCATTTGATGTAAGATATCTCTTCCCCATAGGGTAACTGGCAAGCTGTTTAAAACATAGGGTTTGAATGTTCCTGTATGGCCTTCATTGTCTTGCCAATTTAAGATTACAGCACTTTGAGCTGGGGTATTACTGTATCCCAAGCCTCTTAAACTGGTTGAGGCTTTCTGTAGAGGCCAGTGCTTAGGCCATTGTTGTAGATTTATGATGGAAGAGTCAGCTCCTGTATCAATCAGCCCCTCCATCTCTATACCTTGAATTTTTAATTTGCACATAGGCCTCCGTGAACAGTCCTGGACCCAGAAAGCCATAGGTCCTGAACCAGTGGAACCGAATGCTCTGCTATTTCTATTTTGTGGCATGCTTTTAAAAGAATTATGGAGACTGGGAATGAGGAGCAGCTGTGCGATTCTGTCTCCTTGATTTACGGAGATGATGCCCCTGTGTGTACTTAGCATTATTTTAATCTCTCCATTATAATCTGAATCAATAACCCCTGGTATAACATTAAAGCCTAATAAACTTTTGGAACTATGCCCAAGGATTAGTCCCACAGTTCCTGAAGGGAGAGGTCCCCTGATTCCCGTAGGAATCAGCTGAACCCCCATTTCAGGTGTCAGGACCATCCGGGCAGTAGAACAGAGATCTAATCCTGCACTTCCTCTTGTCCCTCTGATAAGGGAGTTAATGGGTAGGAGGGACTGTGACGAGGAATCATTTGAATCTGAGGGCCTTCCTCCTCTAGTGCCTCGTACATTTGTGGGCCCCGGGGCATTGGGCCCCGTGCCCCGTTTTTTGAAATCCTTGATAAATCATTTCCATATATATCATATCTAGAATGGCATTGATTGGCCCAATGTATACCTTTTTTGCATCTGGGGCATCGGCCTGGAGCACGGTATGAATTTGATTTTATTACCCTTGGGGGATATTGCTTAGCATATCTTGGTTGATTATAATAATTTTGTCTGGAATATCCTGTTCTAGGTTGAATCCTTTGGGAATTTTGAGGGGAGGAATTTTTCATCACTGCAGCAATTACGTTGCCTGTGATAACAGCCTCGTTAATGTCTTTGCACAGTCTGATATAAATTGATAAGTCTTTTTTACTTCTCCATCGCCTTATTGCATCCTGGCAATATTTATTAGCGTTCTCGTATGCTAATTGGATAACTAGGGGCATAGCTTGCTCGACTTCTCCAAAAACTCTAGATGTTGTTTTTAAGAGCCTATCTACAAAATCAGCGTAAGGTTCGTTAGGCCCTTGTATAACTTTTGATAGGCTGCCTTGCAGATCCCCTGTGCCTGAGATTGTCTTCCAGGCTTTCACAGCTGCAGTGTGTATCTGGGCATACACACCTGGATCGTATTGTAGCTGATTTTGTAGTTCGGCGAACTCACCCTCCCCTGTGAGCATATCTATATTGCGTTGAGGGAAACCTGCTGCAGCATTTCTCTTTGCTATTTCTGAACAAAGTTCCTGGAATTGAGTTTTCCAGATTAGGTATTGTCCCCCACTTAGTACCGCTCTGCATAGACTTTTCCAATCTGAGGGGGCTAAGGTTAGGGTGTTAAGTGACTCTATCATACTTAATGTGAACGGAGCTTGAGGCCCATAGGTCATTACCGCCTCTTTAAAATTCTTTATTGTTTTAAAGTCTAGGAACTCGTGATATCTTTGTCCCTGTTCATTTTGAAATACTGGCAGTTCTAGGTGCTCCTGCGGTCTATGTTGTTCGAGAGCGTATAAGCGCTCTGAAAGGCCGCCAATTTCTACCTCAAGGGCACGTACACTCTGATCAATACTCTTTATTGTTTCTGTTAGGGATTCTATCCATGAAGGAGCAGAGGGCGCTAGTGGTTCCTCTATTTGACGGTCTTTTCTCTTTTTTAATTTCTTTTTGTTCTTTTTATTGGAGACTGTGCTCTCCGAATCGCTTTTTGATTCCTCTTCACTACTAGCTTCATAATTCCTAACCGGCTCAGTAGAGGAGACTGTACTTTCATGGTTTGGCTCCTTGTTACTATTATTACTTTCACTAGTATCCTGAGTTTCAGTTTCTAAGGAGAGTACATACTCCTCAGCTAATTTTATTAAGCTTCTGATGGCTTTTGCAGATCTTACTTTTGAATTTACATTTCTACTCTCCTTGCTGGTCTCCACTGAGTCAGAGGATATGCTTTCTTGTTCACTTTTCTCACTATCCTCTGAGTTCTCAATATCAAAAATTTCATTCATGGCTTTTATAAACCGACTTTTTGTTATATTTGCTCCCATCTTTTTAAATTTTCTTTTTTCTTACCTTGCCGCCGAATTCCCCGTATGGGCCGCCACCTGTCGCTGCCTGAAGCGGAAGTCGCTTGGAGCAGCGAACGCCACAGGAAAATTCGGAGGCAGGATGAAAATGAAAAAAGGTCTTTTATTCTTCTCCTCTCTCCAGCTCCAGCAATCACTCCAAATGCTCTAACTCCAACCACCACCTTCTTCTTCCCCACACACACTAACGAACCTCACCCAGTTATATACATATAGCTTTAACAAGGACACGTGCTTACAGCTCGAGCTTACAGGTGCGTCACGCAGTGTTCACGGGCATACAAAGATTCTTTGAATAATGTATTAATATCAGGTGGAAACTAGAACATCTTTTATGGCTCTCAGCTAACCGCAATCTTTAGCTATCTCCTTGATTATAGGCTCCTTCATAAACCCCAAAACACACTTTCAATAACCTACTTCTTCTAGCTACACCCTTCCTGCCTCAAGTACCACCCAGTTAATCCATCAGTGGATTAATGCATGGATTAGACTAAAGCTCTCATAATCTGATCATTTCACCTCAGTTTTAGTCATCTTTTTTTTTTTTTTTTCTTTGCTGCTGTGACTACAAGACTTGACAAGAACAATTTGAAGATAAAACGTTTATTTGGGGGCTGATGGTTTCAGAGGTCTCACTCCATAGATGGCTTACTCCATTACCTGGGGCCTGCGATAAGGGCCAAACATCATGGCGGGAGAGTGTGGTGGAGGAAAGTGGCTCAGGGTGTGATCAGGCAGCCAAGAAGGAGAGCACTCCTCACCAGGATAAAACATAAACTCCAAAGTCATGCCCCCATGGACCCACCTCTTCCAGCCACACCCTACCTGCCCACAGTTACCTCCAAGTTAATCCCTATCAAGGGGTTAATGCACTGATGAGGTCAAATCTCTTATAATTCAATCATTTCATCTCTAAACTTTCTTTCATTGTCTCACACATGAACTTTTGGGGGACATTTTATATCTAAATTATAACATGGTCTCTCTAAAGCGTCCTATTGTACTTTCCCCATTTTACTTAAAGGAAGTGCATTATGGCTCCTCTTTAGCATATCTGAATTGGCAGAATTACTATTCTTATGCTTTGGAGCCATTTTTAAGTAAAATATAGATTATTTGGACATAAGCACTGGGATACTGTGACAGATCTGATAACTAATGGGGCTACTAAGTGATTCCCAAGCAGGTAGTATATACAGCACATGGATACCCTGGTTAAAGGGATGAGTCATTTTCTGGGTGAGATAGAGCAGGAGGGCATGAGATTTCATGAGAGTAATCAGAATGGTGTACAATTTGAGACAGGAGGATTGTGAGTTCAAAGCCAGCTTCAGCAACTGCGAGGTGCCAAGCAACTCAGTGAAACCCTATCTCTAAATAAAATACAAAATAGGGCTGGGGATGTGGCTCAGTGGTTGAGTGTCCCTGAGTTCAATCCCTGGTACCAAACAAACAAACAAACAAACAAACAAAAAACCCAGAGAAAGAAACACAAATAGGCCTTCCTTGACAGAATACTTCAAGGATTAGAGGTAGAATGGGGACCCATGGAGTAATCCTGGCCTTAATGAGGAAATTCAACCTATGATCCTGTCACCATGGATAAAGCAGAGGGAAAGATCTCAAGGTATATTAAATAAGCCTTTTGATTGGCAAATACATCTGGTTATTCCACTCTCCTACTGTTTCTTTAATTCTTTCCCATTGTTCCTCTGTCTGGGCGCCTGGTCTTTTTCTTCACATGCACATTTTTGGGAGCGTTTACCCCTGTCTGCTGAGTTACTCTTGCTACTCCTGTTGTTTGCCCTTTAGTCCACCCAGCACTAGCTACCCTCTGTCCCTCACTCTGCTGGACTTCCCATGACTGCCTCCATGGCGTTGTTACTAAGTGACATTTTGCAGCATCTCTGTTGCAGTGAACTGTTTTCAACCCACAGCTGTTGAGCTTCTTTCTTCATTTCATTCCAGATGGTCCTCCCCTAGCTTCCACTCTCTCCAGTGTCTCCCGCATCTCCTGATGTTCCTCTTGGCCTCCTGTAGACATTTCTTCCTTCACTCTCTTTAAATGGCAGAATTCCTCACAGATGCGCCCGAGTCCTTGCCACGCTGAGACCCTCCTGGAAGATCTGATCTTTTCTGAAGACTATATTTCTCTTTGGCTGATGATTCTTAGACCCATTTCATAGATCATCTAGGTAAGACCTCTCACAGTCACTAAACTAGAACAAGTCTTGTCCCAACAGAACCCATCTCCAGCCACTTCCTGCTTTTCCTCTTGCACTTCCCATGTTGAGAAATTAAGTAAAACGAGCCATCAATATGCAGGGGTCATTCTGGATTTATTCCTCTCACCCTGAAATCTGATTTCATATCAATTCTTCCCTGTCCAATGTGTCATTGTGTCAAGATTCCCCCAACCCCATCCTCACCGCATCATATTCATTCAGGTTTTCATGATTTTCTCTTTAATTATTGCAAGTTTCTAAACCATTTCCCATAGTACATCAGAAAGATCTTTTTGATATGCATTTCCGCCTTGGACAAGAGCTTAGTTTTGTAGAAGAATAGAAAGCACCGGGAGTCCTTTAATATCGGGCTCCTGCCTCCTCTTCTAACCTTCCCATCTCTGTGCTCCAGCTGGGCTGAACACTTTATGATTGCCCCAAATTTCTCTGCTTTTGCTTCCTGTCCACCCCCAACAGATTTTTACTCCCCACAGCCATCTCTTGTCCTGGATAATTCCTATTTATCCTTTAAGACTCCAGTCAGGTATCCTGACATCTTCAAAATCTTTCCTACGTCTTTTCTCCACCTGTCTCACCCCAGAGTATTTTAAGGGGCTGCCTGTTTGAGCTGCAGTTTGCTCTGGGAATGTCTGCGTCTCTCACTCTTCTTTCCAAACTGTACTATAATTGCCTATTTAGTCATCTTTTTTTTCTCTTTACTTACAAAGACTAAGTGCTGTGAGAAAAGTGACTGCTTCTTACTTTGTATCTCTCAAACCTCACACAATACATTTTTACTGAATGGATTCAACTCCACAAAGGCTTGGTGGTAGGATTAGATTAGGGCCTCTGATCTATTCTTATCTATTTAAAATATCAAATGTTTTAATCTAAATCCTTTTCTAATCATTGTGCACATGCAAAGATCATTCTACTTAATGTGGCTATAT
This sequence comes from Tamias sibiricus, assembly GCA_025594165.1. Taxonomy (NCBI): domain Eukaryota; kingdom Metazoa; phylum Chordata; class Mammalia; order Rodentia; family Sciuridae; genus Tamias; species Tamias sibiricus. Next base: position 157,230,907 of record CM046662.1, on the reverse strand, counting down.
TTTGCTGTGTGCCATCCATCTTAACATTATATTATATCCATCCATAGGCTTCATAATTATATTAAGTGGAGGGATGATATTCCCCTAAATTGCTGTCCTAATTTATTTGCATATCTCTTTATTGCTGGCCACATTAGTTGTAAGCCCTTCTTTTTATTTACAAAGAAAATGATTTTGCAGTTCTTACATGGTGTATTCCCCATTCACTCTCAATTAGGTGCTGTGTAGAAAACATGATCTTGCGTGAGGAGGGTTCACTGTTGTCCTGCTTGGATACACTGGAGGATTTCATGTTCAAACATACTCTTCTCTTTATATCCGTTTTCCTATAATATTGATTTTGAGAATTGTTCAGACAAAAGTCATGCCAACACCAAGAAATTAATGCATATCATTTTAGCTTCGATTATCAAAGTTAAACTCTGATGTCCTATTTGTGTTGAAGTCTGCTCTGGGTTTTGTCTTGGAAGAAACTGACACAGTTCTAAACCCATAATCTAAGCAAATTTTTGTGATGGGATGTCCCATACTCTGGATTTTTCCCCACTGAAATAGCTGCTAATGGATGGATGCTGGCTGAGGTGAGAGGGTAGCTCTTCTGCCCCAATGCAGAGCTAAGGTCCAAAGAACCTGGGGAGGTTGGTCCCCAGCATTTTGAACAAGGAAAATACATTTTCTTGATTTTTTAAAATAGTATGTATTACCAATATTTCATCTTTCTGGTCATTCATCTTTTAATAACCTCCAGTATTTTGACAACTTTCTTATAAAGAGGGCAGCCAAAGCACTTTATTCTAGATGTGGTCTGGTTAGCATTGAGAAGTGGTCTTATTATTTTTCTAATTCTAACAAATATGCCATATGGCTGAAGCTTACATTTTTTGTTTCTTTTTAGTAACTTCATTTTTAAAAAATATGATTAAATAATCATTTGTTTGTGACAATGTTAACTCTGTCCTTTTTATGCCTTTAGTTCTTAAATTTTGGTGAGATTTTCAAATAGTCTATTTAGAGTTGGGAGTTTCAGGCCCTGTAGGAAGGGTAGGTGTCATGACAGGACAGTAGGGGACTTACTTTTAGCTAGACAGGATCTCCCCCCCTCTCAACTCCCTCCATATGCTTCATTTACTCAGCCCAGGCATGTAGCCAATCTCGATTAGCACAACTTGACCTCATGTTGGTCCTGCTATTCTTTGATGGAGAAAAATCTCATAGCCCTGTAGCAATTATGTGCCCAGTTGACAATGAAATGTCTATTATGTGTTTGTTCGGTAATTGATTAATTCTGGTATTATTGAGGTTATGATAAGTATTCAAAATTTTGGGAAGTATAAAGAAGTATTTAACATTTTTTTAAATTATAGAACTACCTGTCATAAAATACTAGATTAAATATAAGTTAATGCCATAATGTCTTTCATGGGAGGGGCTAGCTAAACTTGAGTGCCATGGCAGACATTTCTATGCATCATCAATATTTCTCATGCCCCTGTCTTCCCTGGTTGCTTAAAGGATTATACTCCCACGCCCCTCAAAGTTAGGCATGACCAAGCAACTTCTTTGGGCTAAAAAATATTGAGTGCAAAGACTCATTTTTAGAAAAAAAAATGTTTAAGAGTAGCATGATTGGGGGTGTTACCCCTGCTTCAGGAAAATGTGAATGTTTGTTTGGAGAAGTTGGCTTCAAGACTGGAGTTTATGCAGCCATGGGTTTTGAATGACTACTGTGGCAGAACCCCATTATGATCAGGGTTGAACCAGTAGCTGCATGAGAGTCATTGTGAATGCTCATTTGATATTTTGGGCAAAACCTTGAATGAATGAATTTCCTTGAGGAAATGATGTAGCTTTTTTTTTTTTTTTTTGGTAGGAAGAGAGTGTTGGAGTTTTAGCTCAGGTATTGCCAGAGTCTATGTTTATATTTTGTGGGGTTAATTGTCCACCATTTATTTCAGTAGTTTTTTCCTATACTTTCTCTATCAAATATTAGTAGAGGTCTGAAACAATTTTTTTTTACCATGAAAATATAAATTCTCAGTGTTATCCATTCTCTTGCTTATATGCCCATAAGAAAAGGATGTAAATTGATCCAATTTTTCTTCAATTTCCTTAGATCAAATGTCCTTTAAAAGTTACTTTTCAGGATAAAATTGGTCTTTCCCTTCTTTCATATGTATTGTCTTCTCATGAGTTTTATATGATGCTTCAAGAGCTTTTTATTTTTTTCCCCAAACATATATTTTAATACATTCTGAATCAGATCAGTAAAGATGCATTTCACACTAAAAACAAATGAACAAACAAAAAAAAACACAGAATTTGAGAGAGGAAAGAGAGCCTTGATATTGTGCATTTTATTTCTTCTTTGTGATGGGAAAGAAAAAGTTAAAAGTCATCCAAAGTCCAAGATAGTGGCCCAAACATGCCGTTTTAGACCATAGACTATTTAATTGGTTAAATTGTCTCCCCATTAAATGGAAGGCCTCACAGCTGTGTTAAGAGAAATCTTTCAGAAAGTTAAAGTGATACCATCCATTTCAGATTTTAAACAGCAGTGATGAGAAAACTTCAATTGCCATGCACAAATCTATTACCTTGAGAAATAGAGTGAGGACAGCTTCTGCTGTCTCATTAGTGGTTTCTTGATCAAAGCACAATTTTTATCAGATGGATTAATGATTTTAAAATGATGAACGTGGGCTATGCAGCCAGAAGTAAAAAATAGAGAAGCATCATTTCTCTCTTGAGTTTTCTACCATGCTCCTGAATGGAAGTGTGAACCTCTTCTCTAGGGTTCTGTTAGAATCAGCTAATTCTGATGTCACTAATTGCATATATAGCTGGCATCTGGTTCTCCCTGGGACCACCCCAGTCAGAGGTGTGTTCCAAGGAAAAGTTTCTGGTCATAAATATCAGACTTTGTGTCTTAAATAATGCCAGGCATGTAGCAGGCTGTCAGGAATTATTTGTTGAAATGATATTAGAACTTATTTTTAGCACCTGTCATATGGAAAAGCAATGGTCTTTGGGGTATAAATTTATTTGCAAAGTTACAGGCTATGGGTGCAAAATAATTGTACTTCCAGAGCATGTATAATATAGAGGGAAGCAGAATTTTGTACCCTGATGGGAAGGCACAGTGGAATAGAAGCAAGAGTGGCAGTTGAAGACATTTATTGTTATAGTGTATAAATTAGCTTAATTCTGCAATTAGTAGTTGAGTGGGTGATCTTTTCTTTTTCTTTTAATATGATAGACAGGTTTGTTCTTGAGTGTAGCTGAGTAAGCATTATTTGCAAATGTGGATTAAAAGAAAGTTAAACTTTTCTTTCCCTTTTCTTTAGTGTTAGGAAAGCCTGTTTTCTGAATCCCAAGAACTGTATTGTTTGGCAAAACGAAGATCGTGTAAAGATCACATCCATAAACTAATCATCAACTATTCACTCCTCTTCCATATTTACATTGAAAATCATTTTTTTCATTAATTTATCATGTGAATTAAAATGAGATAGGAATAGCAAGGCAATCCCTGTGTTTTCTGTTATGTTAGTAGGAAAATACTTAGTGCTTATGCATCTTCCACTCATTGAAGTATTCACCTTGATTCCTCTAGTACCTTTTCAAGAACCTTGTATGAGTTACGTAATGGGTAAGCATCTCTACAGTTAACTTGAACACAGAGAAGAAAACAAAGCATAAAGGTTTCTAAAAATGTGTCTGAAAAGACCTTCAATAGAAAGGAACTCTTTTAAAAATTCTTTATGAAAATCACAGAATTTTACAACTAGACTAGTTCTATGCAAAAAAACCAAAACAACAACAACAACAACAACAACAACAACAACAAAACATGTCACCTAAATGTCACTGCACAAGCTTACTTCTGACAAGTGGAAGTGGTGGATAGCAATTCCTAGGTTTGTGTTAAGCAGTGGCAGGCTCTGGAAGGAGCCACATCGGGCCTGACATGGATCATTGAGCTCACTGTTATTTAAAGGATTGGAGGCCCCCTAGCAATGTCTTTTTCTATGTTAGACACACAACAAATGCTACTCTAGGAAACATCTCTACAAAATTTTTCAAACAGAATTGTAGTGACATTCAAAGCTATTTCAGTTATTTTTTAAAAACAGTTTTATGTTGTCTTATGCTGTATCTTTTATATTACTAATTTTTAACAGATAGAAATGTTTTATATCGCCAAAGTGAATAGAAGAATAAATAGTTGCATGCCATAGTCATTTTGGATATTCTCAATAAATACACACAAATGAATATATGTGAGACACAATAAATAATTCCAGAAACTTTACAGAAAATTTGTTGGTATGGAAACTCTGCAGTATGTATGGGTCTAATGAAATATAATTCCTCTATTTTTTTTTTTTTTTTTTTAGTAATCAGATGATGAAAATAAAATGAATTAAGGAATATTAATTCTATAAATTTTTAAACAGTATGTATTCATCTTTTCATACTATCTTTTAAGCTCTGGGTGATTTTAGATGGTTTACTATTATATAAATTTATTTTAAATATATAAATGTATATAGATGTTTATGTACCAACAATGTGTATACACATACATATATGTATGTACTCATGTGTGTTTTTGTATACATATATAATTATTTGTATGTATGTGTGTATATATACAAAACATATCTCTATGTCCCTATATAATTAGAAGTAGGTTTTTGTCTCACTCTTAAAATCTCTCAGTAAGAAATATCAATAATACTTCTTTGTACCATCAGCACCTTATGAATTCTTTAAACCTTATGCACTTTTCTCCTTTGCTGTGGAAGCTTACTTTATGCTACTGCCATGTCTCATATCCATTCAGCAGAGCGCAGGGCCAAATGATGCTGGCCACCCAACCACTTGGCAAAGCAAGGCATCTTCTGCAGCATTTTGCAAGTAAAGTTTTAATACTACAATATCAAATACTTCCTGGTTCAATAGGTGTTGCCACCTACCTTTTCCACTCTCCATTTCTACATAGTGTTTTCTGTTTGGAGTACTAAATGGATCCAGCTTTTACCTAATATTCCTTGATGAGAAAAAGAGGTAAGAGAAACATGTACTTTGGTTTTAATGTCTGCCATAGGTAAGTGCTTAATTCTGCAGTTCATACCCATCACACAACTCTGCTTGCTAAGCAGGATCACTTCTAGGAACAGAGCACGCTCTCTAATAAGACAAAGCAATCATCTTTGGTCTGCTCTTCAAACAGCCCATTATGCCTTTCTGTGCATTTCCAGTCTGTTGGTGGCCATTATGTTCTATTAATAAGATCATGTCACCAAGTTTTAACAGAGACTGTGGTCATGGCAGCAAAATCCTCTTCTGAAGAATATTGATTTCCTTATTTGAATACATTTAAATAGGCTCATAGGACAGCCATCTTATCCTATGCTGGAATCAGTATAATAATCTTACAGTGTATAATTAAACTTTTAAAAAAATTTTCTTGGTAAGACAGTAAATATTTTTAAACATGTGAGATTATGTATGTGTATCTTTAAAAAAGGTCCACCGAGGTAAGGAATTGAGTAATTAATCATAAATGTAATTTGCTATAGAAGAGTCAGTATTGTACCTGGAACCAGGATAACTGGATCCTTGGACTGGCTCGGTCACTTAAAGTTGTGTGACTTTACTTATGCTCATTCACTCTGAAACACCAGGATGCCAACTTCCTCTCAGATAACAAACAAATGGAATTTGTCCCCTCCTGCCAACTACTGTGCCATTGTATTATGTAGTGCTGAAGATCCCAAAGGTGGTATGTGGATTCCCCAGGGATACTTAGCACCCTTTAAAGGAGACTTCAAGGTAAATACTACTTTCATAATAGTATAGAGGTTTTATATCTTGTTCATTGACAGTATAAAAGTAATGGAGTGTAAAATGGAAGGACCTTGGTGTGAATCAAGCAGTGGCTCCAAACAGTCCTAGCAGTCATTGGATTCTTCAGCCACACGTCAACAGCACATTTTTTAAAAAATGCTGATTTCAGTTTGGGATATCTTTGATAGAGCAGTTAAATTTATTGGTTTTACTAAATCTTCATTCTTGGCTTTATTGTTTTGAAAATATCCTGGTGATGATGTCTGACTATTTCCCAAGGTAAATACTTGAGTGCTTGTTTGAGTTGTGATTTGAGCTAGTTTTTCTTTCTACCTGAAGGAATGACTGACAGAAAAACTGTGGTCTTCAGACTTGGATGCTTGGCAGAGATCTTTATCAAAAATGAATTATGTGAGCCTGTCACTTTAAGGAAAACAAAGATTTTACCAGTGATAAAATTGGAGACTTTAAATGAGAATAAGTGTCCTCACCACTGTGAGTTTGCCAGCTTCACAACGTGGAAAGACTTTACTGGGGTAATGGGAATAATTTTAATGAATGAATTGGGTTTTGTGATAGCTTTTAATATGAATATCTGTTTAGATGTCTGCATAACTAATGTATAAAAACTACCACAAACTGATTTTTACTGCAGTATCCAAGAAATTATCTTAAACAAAATAAATGATTGTAAACAACTATTAAAATACCCCATTCTGTTCTATATACATCTTGTGTGAGGCTGGATTATGTGTGTGTGTATGTGTTATTTATACACCACACATATGTGTGGTGTATAAATATATATAAAGTATATAAATTCATATATTTATATATGTATAGTATATAAATTAATATTATATAAATATATATAAAGAATATGTGTAAAGCATATACAACCAAATCAAGGTATCACTATGGATTGAATACATGATCATATGTAAAAACCCAACTGCCTTTTAATAAGCCAGACAATAAAGGCACTTGCAGAAAGGCAAGACCCTCATTCTTTTCACTTTATCATTTTGCTTTGGAAAAATATAATTATTTGTCACAAACTTTTTTTGGCATCATCATTGCTACTTTTAAGAGATTTCAAAAATCCTTTCAAACATTTTTTCAGTTTTAATTTCAATGTTAAATATAATCATATAAATATATGTTCTGAGAGCTTCCGTAATTTTTGAGAGTTAGGGGTTCCAGGGCCTACAAGTTTGAGAACTGCTGATCCAGCCCATCCCCACAATTTCATCTTTGTTCTGATCTTCCATTGCCGGGCTCCTAGAGCTGTGGGCAACATCTCATGTGATCCTTGCTGCCAGGATGAAGCTGAGCCCAAGATAAAGATTCAGTTCCTGATGGGAAGGGAGGGTCAGGGAGGTGGCAGAAGGATTAAAAAAAAAAAAAAAAAGAAAGAGAAAAAGAAAAAAAGATGGTAGAATGAAATGGATATCATTACCCAAAGTGCATGTATGTAGACACGAATGGTGTGAATATACTTTGTGTACAACCAGAGATATGTAAAAATGTGCTCAATATGTGTAATATGAATTGTAATGCATTCTGCTGTCATATATAACAACTTAGAATAAAAGAAACAAACAAACAAATAAACAAAAAAGGATTCAGTTCCTTGTGCTCCCCCAGAGGTCTGAGGTTCTGATTTGGTGTTGTCCTCTAGGATGCTTCACTGTCCCAGAACACACTGTGTGTAAGGGAAAGCCACTCCCCTGGTGGTCCTCAGGGGTTGGAGCTTGCCTGTGCCCTGCAGTCATGCTACAGAACCCTGCATTTCAGCCCCATCTGTGTGTAAGCCACTCAGGCTTCTGTCTGGACTGTTCTTCTCACAGGAGCATATGGAACTGAGCCTGGACCTGTTCTAGATTTTATACTCCTGTCTCTGGAGCTTGTCTCAGTCAAAACCCCAAACCAATAAAATAGAATACAACAAATTACCAGGTGAAGCAAGTGACGCTGACTGCGCTCTGGTGGTTTATCACACAATCCCAGCCTGGGTGCTTTGATGAGGTAATCCTTTCGTTGAGTGAATGTTAAGTTAAAAAGAGAAAACAAACTTCACTTTTTCTGCCACTAAACTTTGAAGCCTGGACTGGAATAGAAAGGTCATACGTTGCCCTTCTACCATCTCTCAGTTTTGCCTCAGAGTTTGTTCAATTAACTTAGATAATAAAGAGCCAACTACATTTTCCCTCCTATGATTAAAATATCCAAGGAACTGAATACACGCTTCACAGAAGAAGAAATACAATTGATCAACAAATATATGGAAAAATGTTCAACATCTCTAGCAATTAGAGAAATGCAAATCAAAACTACACTGAGATTCCTTCCCACTCCAGTCAGAAGGGCAATTATCAAGAACACATGCAAGAACAAATGTTGGCGAGGATGTGGGGAAAAAAGGTACACTCCTACATTGCTGGTGGGATTGCAAATTGGTGCAATCATTATGGAGAGCAGTATGGAGATTCCCCAGAAAACCTGGAATGGAATCACCATTTGACCTAGCTATCCCACTCCTTGGTTTATACCCAAAGGACTTAAAGACAGCATACTATAGTGACACAGCCACATCAATGTTAATAGCAGCTCAATTCACAATAGCTAAACTGTGGAACCAGCCTATGCATCCTTCTACAGATGAATGGATAAAGAAAATGTTATATATATGTATATATATATATATATATATATATATATATATATATATATACATATACACACACACACACACACACACACACATAACATACATACACACATGGTGGAATATTACCCAGCCTTAAAGAAGAATGAAATGATGGCATTTACTGGTAAATGGATGAAACTGGAGAATATTATGCTAAGCAAAATAAGACAGTCCCAAAGAACCGAAGGGTGAATGTTTTCTCTGATAAGTGGACACTAATTCACAATAAAGGGTGAGGGGGATTTGCCGCGTTACTTATTAATGGGGCCGAGGTCTAAAGCCACCCCCCTTTTGGGCCCTAAAGGAGGCCCTTTCTGACCAGCAGAAAGAGTTAAAGTAGCCTACCTGGCGAATACAGGCCTAGCGGGCAAAAGTCGCAGGGAGTGCCCTTTCCCTCCGCCTGTTTGACGGACACCAGGTCACACAGGGGGAGTTTGGTAGGAAGCGATGCCAGAACTCCACTTTATTAAAGATGGACTGAACTTATAAAGGCCTAAACATAACCAATCAGTGACCAGAAGGGCGGTTCCAAATCTCAGGATACATCATAGCCACGCCCCCTGCTTAGCCCTGGTCCTCCACAGGGCTTGGTAAGCAACCAGAGCCCATCCCCTTGGCAGACAGCGTCTGGAAAGTCCCAACAGGGATTGAGGTATCTTGGAATAGACAGAGAGAAATAAAGGGAGGGGAGGCTTGGAAGGTAGGAATGAGAGTAGAATAAATCAAACATTATCACCCTATGTGGGCATGTTTGATTGCATGACCCGTGTAATTCTACATCATTCAGATGAATGAGAAGTTATACTCCATTTATGCATGATGCACCAAAATACATTCTACTGTCATGTATAACTAATTAGAACAAAATTTTAAAAATATATTAAAAAAATGTCCATGCCAGAGTAATAAACAAACCAAAGGTTGGGAATTAAGTCTTCTTTCTGATTGGTTCCACCTTGAAAGTGCCCCACATTCATAGTCCTCTCTTTCTTTTCTCCCTCCTTTGCTTCCTCCCGTCCTCCCCCATCTCTCTGGTGTCGGCTGTGGCCAACAGCATCAAGCTCTCTCTTGACCCGCTTCCCCGGTGTGAATAGGTATTCATCGAGGCTGACCTTCTGTCAGTGGCTGAACATTGCAGGTGGTTACAGTGTGAAGATAGTTCTCTACGTTTAGTAACTAAGTTATCCTAAGTTCCCTAATCAAGCAGGTACCCCGACTTCCCTCTTTCTTCTTCCTCTGTGGCTCTCACATTTCCATTATCCAGCGATTAAGAGGTGATTTCTAGCACCACAGGGCTCCAGCCTTCCTCAGTGTGGGGAGAGTAGCAGTTGTTAAATATGTGGAGTAGCAGCATGAAACTAAAGCCCCTCCCCAACTTTCAGGGACAAGGACTAAGCTCTTTTGTGGTCCCTGGCAGCTTTCTTGGCTGGCTGCCTTCACAATTCAGGCTTCATGGGCAACTAACTGTTTCCAAACTGATGTCCTTACTCTCCTTAGAGGCTACAGGTGGGATCACCTGTTCTGTCAGAACTGTACTGAGCCATCCATACCTCATTAAACAATCTATGGGGCGTCCAACAGCTTGATTTTTAAAAGGGGGATACTTGGCAACCTACTTTTTGTTCTGTGCTTTGAGAGATAAGGTGAATAAAAATAATATATCAGTTTTAACAACCAGCCACATTCTATTTGGTATAAACACAAATCCATGAAGACATCATGTCGTTAATAACTGTGTTTTGGGTTGGAAGCTAATATAATCGTCTACTAAATAGAAAAGATGTAGAGGAGGAGTTTTGAGGGGCCAGGGAAATTACTGAATGACTAAAGAACAACTTGGTAACAATTTAGAAAATAATTTTGGAGTCTATGTAGATGTCTGTTTCCATGAGTAGTCTATGCATATTCATATACATAGATATACACACATATGTATATTTATATGTGTGTTCATGTACATGTGCATGGAATACTTGGAAATCATCTATTTGGCACATTACAACATATATAGAAAGAAATGACATATCATCAGGAACATAAATGTGAAAAAGAAGAATCTGTTGATGGTAGCAGGATACAGGAAGATTTATATAAAATCAACAGAAGGGAAAAATATTAGAAATAGAGCAAACCATATACTTCAGTTATTTAAGTACAAAAATAAAATATTGTTCTGTTTAATTGGTTTAGTGGCATTATTCTGAGCCATCAAAATTCCCAGAATTCAAAACTTTCTTCCCTCAGTCTTCTTTTTCCATCTCTGTCATTATCTTACAGTACCATGCAGTATAAATTATTCACCTATTTAACTTAAAAACCTTATTACACTAAGCAAGAGAAGAAAAATGAGCTTTCTCCTGCTTATTAGAGAGTACCAAATGCCTGATCAGCATAAAGTGATGAACAGAGAAGGATCTAATTGGTGCCTTAATGCATTTTGAAGTATTAATAGGTCAAAGATTAAGACAGGGAGATAATTTAGAACTTAGGTCCTAATAGGCTTGCTAACACAACTCAAATGAGCACAAGAGAAATGTGATGTGTTGTGAAAATATTTATGAGTCTTCACTGTGGTCCTTGGGTGACTGTGGCACAGTCTTCATGATCCAGTGCCTTTACCCAGTGACAGACGCATCCCCCACTGCCATGTGATAGACGCTGTGTGCTTAATGTCCCACAGATTTTCACTGTTAAGTGAAATGAAGAACGACCTTTAGACTTCACTAAATCACTCAGCTACTCATAAATTTTGTTTATTTTAGACAGACACTTTTAAATTCATTATATTGATGCATTATAATTACACATAATAGTGTATTGTGTACACATCAATGCTTTTGTGTCTCAAATATCGACGGTAACTCTGGAAACATTTTGAATATGAAACTAATAGATTGGGAATAAAGGAATGAGAGCAGGTTTATTCAAATATATCAGAAATGTATCACAAGACAGGCATTAAAAAAGGATCCAAATTCCACTTTCCCCCTTACATTTGTATAGATAAGTAATCCTAGAATAGGAATGGTAGAGGTGAAGGAATCATTTCAGAAGAACTCCTTAACTTATTCTTAAAGAAAGATTATTGATGTTTAACTAGAAATTCTAAATTAATTTAGATGTTCATAATATTTTTTAGAGCCAGAATTACAAATAATCTCAGGTATGCCCATATGGTGCAGTTAATCATTTCAGTTCTCTTTCAATACTCTAAAGAAATATTGGTGAAAAACTAATAATTATGATTGTATTCAAGAGAGTATGCCTCAAAATAGAAACCACATAAGCTTCTTGGCAATATTACACAAGTTCATAAAGGAATTGCCTTGAATTTTAGAAGCAATGCCGTGCTTAATTGCTCATCTGTTGCGAGTTTCCTAATCTTGCCTCCTGACAACCGGAACACCTTGAGACATAAGTAGTTCCACATCTACTTCAGAGATCAGAAGGTGCCAGCCAAGAGATTCTCCCACCATGTGTGAGCAAGAGCAGAAAGCACGAGAGCTGGGGAAGGACAGTGCTCACTGGAGGAGCATTTCCCCACCCTGCCTGTGTGATCCTCTGCTGATGTTGGTAACCACACACTCAGTCCCTATTCACTGACATGTTCCTAGAAAGAACACATCAGGAGTCACTATCTGTAGGAGCCCTGTTTGGGGATTGACTTGAATTGCGGTTGACTATGAGCCGTGGAGATTTGGGCATTGTCGCCTTCCGTAGTCTCACGGGATTTGTCCTGGGTTCTCGAGTGACTTGGCCAAAATTGCTGATCGGGTCAGTGCCATTTTGGTGCTATGTGTGGTGCGTGTTAGTCGTTGTTAGAGCCAGAGAGAAAAGTTATCAGAATAAAAAGCTGTTTGTTTCCAGTTCGCCTCTAAACTTCTTCTTCCCGCGGCTCCATTGCTCCAAGCGCTTCAGGCGGCTACAACTATCTTACTCTTAAACATCTAATTTTTGTCCTAAGGATTAGATAAGGCAATTCTTTTGGATTGTTTCATTTTTTTTTTTTTATTGCATTTCTAGCATTTGAGAATATATCCTTAAATATACAGAAAAGCAGGTGGGTGGAATGTGAGGAGAATCACAGAGCAGTAGAATTGTTAACTGTTTCCATAAAAAGCACCAGAGTAAAAGGAGGTGAGGGAATGGGTCTTAAATACATGCATGGAAGTCTCTTGTCAATCAAACAAATTGCAAGTGCCGAGGATTCTTGTCAGGGAGGCATGCCATCCCCCCAATCCACAGCCTTCTGATGATTCCAAAGTTGGGTTCTCAATCTTGAGCTTCAATTTGTACACTTACGCTTTCCTCAGCCTTGCCGTTCATTTTACCTCCCCAATTGCTTATTTTGTCTCTTTACTCATACATCTTTCCCTTCTCAGGGGGGTTGTTCCTGTTTTTCTAGCAGGCTCTCAGCTAGTCCTTCCTACTCCTCAATTGAGTACCTAAATTTAGATACGAAACAAATTCCATCCTTACTTCTGCTTCCTCAAATACTCCTTCCATGTGTACAACTTAACTAACATTTTCTGTCTTCATTCTCTTTTCTTGTCTTTAATCCTTCTCTACCAGTATTTCCCTCCCCCAGCAGAATCTAATGTAGGAAGTGCTAACCTTCAGTAACTGGTCTTATTTTCTCCCAATTTTCTTATGGCTTACCAGGAAGTTTTTGGTGACAAATACAAAACACATCTTGCTAAAAACCTTTGTAGACTTTAGTGTCCATCATTGACCCAAAACGGGTATAAACTAAACATAGACTTACCCAACATTTGTACTTCTAGGCAGCCACCCAACAACCTGAAAGTCTATGTCCACATAAAAGCTTGCACATGAATGTCATGGTCATCAAACAGTGGGGGGATCAAGGCGTCCTATGAAAAGTGAACAGGGAAACAAACTCTGGTTCACCTATATATACAAGGGAATGCTATTCAGCAATAAGCCATGTAAAGATATGAATGAATCTTAAAGGAGTATTGATTAAGTGAAAGAAATCAGTATTAAATGGAAGTTACATACTTTGTGAGTTCATTTATATGACATTCTGGCAAGAAAGAAGAAAATGAAAAACCAAAAACAAACTATAGAATGAGAAGGCAAATCAGTGGTTACCAGGGCTGGGAGTAGTGATGATTTAACTAGGTAAAGCAGTGTTTTTTTTTTTTTTTTTTTTTTTTAGCCTATAAAACTATTTTAGTGAAGATGGTAGTGGTGGATTCATGATGTCTTTCATTGGCAAATCCTGTAGAATTTTATAGCACAAAGAATGAATGTAGGAAAAAAAAAAAAATCAATCAGAAGTTCTTTCCAGGATGGAATGCAGTTTGTTCAAAAGAATCTCTAATCTAAGTGAGATAACTTCATGAAATGATGGACAAAGAGGTGCTGATTTAAATAGCTTTGGAGATTACTGAAAATTATTAAAACATTTGACAAATTAGACTTAAATTATACATGAGCATATACTCTAATTGAGAAAGATATTTCTCAGAGGTATGTGACTTCCTTATTCTGAGGTCTCTGTATATGTCTCCTGAGATTAAACAAATAAATAAATGGATTGACAGTTATGCCAGGGAGCTAGGTTTTTCTTGTTGGAAGGGGGGTATAATATGTTAAATTAAATAAACAAGAGGCTATTGGCCTGAGGCTGTCTCTGAATTTGCAGTTCCTGTGTAACAAACTGCAACCTAATTCAGGAATATATCTTTTGGAACAGCCAGGTGTCAGCCAATCACAGGCAGACAACTGATCAGACCACATCCAAATAAGGCAAGCAACTAGCTGTAATCGACCATGCTATTTCTGTGCATATGTGTGTGGTTAGCCTATAAATTCTCACTGCCTGAGCTCTCTGAACCTCTTTCAGCTTAGAATGTGACCCAATTCATGAATCACTCTTTGCTCAGATAAACTGTTAAATTTAATTTGTCTGATGTTTTTATTCTAACTCACATAAGAAAGGGGAGAGAGCTAAAATAAACCATATGAACCTGGATTGAGTCTGAGATATAATGTTTAGCTAATGATAGATATGTGTTTCCCAACTCTGTCCACTGAGGAGGCCTACAAGAAACTATATCCCAATAATGACAAGGACAGCCAGCATCCAGAGAGGGAACTATATCCCAATAATGACAAGGACAGCCAGCATCCAGAGAGGGGTGTTTTCTCTCCCCCAGATTGTGCTAAATTCTTCTGCTTTGTCTTTTTAACATAATATGTAAAAATGGCACATATTTATGGGATATTGATTGGTATTTAAATGTATGCACATAATATGTACTGATCATTGGCAATTAGCATTTATCTCTTTGTCTTTTCACTATGGTTGGAGTTCCTTTCCTAGTCCTTTTCTAGTTGTTCATGAAATATGTAACAGGCTATTATATAATCACACAACTGTGGTGTAGAACGCCAGAACTTATTCCTTCCATCTCCCCCTTAACTCATTATTGATCCTCCTCCTACCCATCTCACCTTCCCAGAATCTGAATCTGGTAGTCAAAATTCTATATTCAGATGAACTTTTTTTTTTTTTTTTTCTTTTTCCTTTTAGCTTCCATATATAAGACAGAACATGTGGTATTTGTCTTTCAGAGTCTGGCTTTTTTCACTTACTGTCCTGCAGTTCCCAGGCAGTGGCTTTTAATACCATTCTCCAACAAAAGGAGCCAGGGCTCTTTGTAAAAATGGCAGATTCCAGGGCTGCTCTTGAAACAGCTGGGATGAACCTGGGGCATTCTCTGGTACCAGAAACTAAGGAAGTGCTAAAAAATGATGAGGTGTCAAAGAGATGTTGGGAGGAACTAAAAGACCTTTCGATTACAAAAATTGATAATACTCCTGTGAATAATGGGTTATTGGAGTATAATTCAAAGTATGAATAAACATCCGTGAGTCCATGCTGACACAAAGAAATAGCTGAATAAGCAAAGAAATGAGAACAAATGGACACATTTCTATAAGTAATTCCAAATAATCTCTGTAGATACGTTCTCCTCCAGGTGATGAAGTGTAACTATGCCCCTTTTGTGTATGGGGAGGGGCAGTACTTAATGACTTGTTTTCAAAGAGGACAGAATGCAAAAGGCAGGATAAAGAAACTACAGTGAATGAATGTGACGATTGTGACCTTAGCCAGAGGATAAAGGTTTATAGCGCTGGTGATAAGTCAACTAGTTAGAATGTATCTTTGATGGGCTATGTTGTGCATGGCATTTCACCTGTGTGATTTTCTTCCTCAAAATCCTTAACTTCAATGTAGCCATGAGAAAAACCTCAGACAGAGCTGGGGCTGTGTGGCTCAGTGGTGGAGCACTTACCTAACATGTGTGGGGCACTGGGTTCGATCCTTAGCACCGCATACAAAAATAAATAAAATAAAGGCATGCTGTCCATCTACAATTAAAAAAAAAAAAAAAAAAAAAAAAGGAACGAAAACCCTCAGACAAACTCAAATTGTAGGAGATTGTACAAAATGCCAAACAGTAAACCTCAAAACTGTCAAGCTCACGAAAAAAGGAAAGTTTAAGAAAATGTCACAGCTAAGGGGAGGCTTAGGAGTCATGATGACTAAATGGAGTGTGAGATCCTGAAGGGAATTCTGGAATGAAGAAGAACTCTAGTGGAAAACCAGGAAACCTGGTGAAGCACAAATTTTAGTTCATAATAATGTGACACGGATGAGATACAGATATTTCCTCAGAAATCAGGACTTAACTGGATAACAGCCCCAAGTTGTGAAGAGCCCTTGCTGAATGATAACGTCTCCTGGAAGCCTGGGGAGTCGTAGCAGTGGGTAGATATCTGAATGGGAGGAGAAGGACGGAGGAACTGAGTGGAGCTCTCTAATGGGAAACAGTACAGACTGGTACAGCTGCGTGCTGAAAAATCATTTTGAGAATGAGTCAGCTCCAAGAATGCAAAACTGTTGCATGACGCAGACAATCTTCATTTGTGAGTGATTATGGGATAGCCAGACAACTATTTAGGGTTCTTTGGAATCTTTTTTTTTTTTTTTTTTCATGATTTTGAATGCTAGGGAAACTAGTATTTCCAAAGCTGATGATTAGTCTGGGAAGTTCAGGTAAAGAGAATGGGTTTTAAAAGTGAGTTTTGAAGATTAGACAGTATGCGAATTGTGGGGTTGAGAATATACAGAATCCTTATAAATGAGAATTAGGTCATGATAATCTGGAGAAAATAAACTGGCTTGTTTAGCTAAAATGGGCCAAACAAGCCTGGATACAACACTAAGAGAAACCAGTCAGATTTGAATGCTGGGAGTCATCTGTAGATAGGGGGGTAAAAAATGGCCAGTGATGAGTTTTGGTGTTTTAATATTAAGTTTAGAAGTTTATATTTAAGAATTAAAAAACTTAAAGTGATGTTTTTGTCCCTCTGAGGAACGATTGTGTAACGGACTCCCCTCTCATTTTCACCATTCCATAAGGTACTTTAATTTGGTACTAAGTGGTTATTTTACAGTCAACGCTGGCCAGTCTGTTTGGCTGAATCTGTTAAGAGGTGGGAGTTGTCATGCCACATTCAGCCAGAGTGTTCGGTGACTATCAGGGTAAGTAATTGTTCAATTACAGTGATCGAGTCATATTTTGGGGAGATAATAAACATCTCTACAATCTCACATATAAAATATCTTACTTCAAATGGAATTGGCATGGATTCTGATTAGCTGACTGGCTTTTGTCTTTTTGGGTGGCCACCTCCAAGTTGTCCTCAATGATGCCACTCTGTAGTCACAATTCTCTTCCCTTGAGTGTACTTTGTGCCAAATGGCTAACTTCTATTAAATATAATACAGCAAGAGTGATTGAGTATCACTGTGGAGACGAGGTTACAGACTATACCTTTCACCTGTCTGTCTCTGTCCCTTCCTTCTTCTCTCTCATCCTCTGGCTCTGGAGGAATCAGGCTGCTGTGTTGTGAATGGTCTTCCAGAGAAGCTTATTAAAAACTCAGTCAGGACCTGACAAAAGCTACCTGGATAATCTTGGAAGTACGTCTTCTCCTAATCATGCCCTGACATGGCTACACCCATGCCTGACATCTTGATGGGGTTTGTGAGAGTTTATCAACCCGAGGACCCAGCTAAGCCAAGCCAGGAGACCTGACCCAGAGAAACTGTGAGATAATAAATGTTTGCTGCTTTAAACTGCTAAACTTCAGAGTAATTTGTTATGCAGATTTACATAACTAAGCCAGTTGTAAACATTTTATATTACATTACAATCAAGTCATTAAATGAGCTTTCACTTTTAAATAAGGAGGGTAACCTTTGTCCTGGTTAAATACATGTTAACAGAATTACTTCTGTAAAGAACACAGTTTTGAAATTCAACATGAACAATGCTATTTCTTTTACCATTTTAGAATAACAAACAGAAAATCCTATGCTTCAAAGAAAATTCCATAACAGATCCTATACATCCACAAGCCATTTTCCCAAATTTTCATTTGAACATCTCCCCCCCCCCCAAATTAGCACACTTGCCAATCATTAATAGGAAAAAAATATGTTAAACATATTATAGGACAAAAATAAAAGGTTGGTCTTGTCTTCTAACTCTTTGTAGGTGTTTCTATATTTTAGCTCTACAAGAACAACAGGGTTCTTTCACATGTTTTTGCTAATGGAATGGAAAAGTGAAGGTTTTAGATTAAGAAATAAAAGACCATTAGTAAGACTCAGCAGGGAAAATAAAAAATCAAGTACAATCTCGTTTTCCAAATGGCATCTGTCTGGTTCCTCAGTCATATTGTGTTCAAAACTGTCCCCTCCACTGGGCTTTCTTTCCTATACAAATGTGGCTCATTTGCTATACAGACATTATCTTATTTATTCCCTTTGCTAATGTTCCCCATATGCATGATCAAACTTCACATCTTCTCACACTCAGTTTTGCCTCTTTTGGCATGTGCTCTGTTTGCCTGCCATATGTAACTACACTTGCAACACTTCCAGACCCAATTTAAAGTTTGAAATGTATCCTTCCCTGCACTTTGTATTTTTATACCTTTGGAACTTGGCAAAGGTTTTCTCCATCAAAATCTGACTGATCTTCTTTCTTTCTTTTTCTTCTTTAGCTAATTAATTTCAAAAAAGCATTGCCGTTTACTTTTCTCATAGTTGGTCCAACTCTGAGTTCAGAGAAGGCAAAAATGTAGCAGTATATCTGAAAAATCCCTTTGTAGTACTGTGAGGGAAATCCTAATAGACAGGTGGTGACTTCACGGGATAACTGGATTAGATTGAAAAGTTCCCATTTAAGCTTTTCAGCTGACTGTTTTGTGTGTCACCTCCCTGGGCTCAAGAAAGATACTGTAGCAAGAGACCATTTACTACCATTAGAGTGAGGATTTGTCACATGTGAGCTCTGATTTAATTTGTAATTCATAAACTACTTGAAGAGATTGCCCAAAATTAAACTTGGGCTTGCTGATTTAGTTGATGGCTTTATGAATACAAGCAAACTATCCTATAACACTTTGTATTGACATTGTATATTTACCATGCCACAGGGTAGGAAAAATGCTTATTACAGATCTGCCCCACCCCTCAGCCCCAAGCACCTTCTCCATTTTCTAAGATCTAGGTCAAGTTCCACTCCCTTCACAAATCCCTCACTGATTACACCCACATTAAGCTCAACTTCTCTAATCTCTTGAAGCATTAATTGTCTTTCTCATTTTAGCTCTTAATTACATACTCCTATGCAGCCTGGAATATGCTTCCTCCTCTCCTTTGCCTGACAAACACATGCTTGTAATTTAGAGCTCCTGATAAGTATCACCTCCTCCTGGAAGTCACCCCCGGTCACTCCCACTTTCTACCATAGAGTGACTACTAAGAGACTAGGTGCTCCCAGAGCCACCTCCCATAGTGTCATCTGTGTCTGAGAAAAAAGCACCTGTCCCTCTATTTAGGAGATATCTGCCTTCTCTATCTCCCCATTGCAGAGTGAGTCTCTGTCTAGTGGGGAGTTCATGGTGTTTGAGGCTGCCTTGCTGAGGCCTAGCTCTGGGAAATGGCTGGAAAATCAAAGAAGCCAAGCATACATTTAATGAAATAATAAATGAATGAACCTAAAATAATGAATGAGTGAGTGAATGAAAAGGAATTAATTACTGCATTGTTATGTGTATTAAATAGTTACCAATGCATATAAATTAATTCATTATATGTATCAATACATCAAATAACTATGTGGATAATGAATGAATGAATTATTGTCTTTAACAACTTAAGGTCATGAAGTTAATTAATAATATGCATCAATTAATGGCTATGTGCAAATTTATTCTTTGCTGAATAAATAGGAGAAAAAAGAGTCCATTAGATATTTCTTATTTAATCTAGAGATTTTATTTAACTCTTGCTTTTTTAAATTTTTATTTTGGCACCAGGGATTAAACCTAAGGGTGTTTAACCACTGAGCAACATAGCCAGCCCATTTTATTTTTTAGTTTGAGACCAGGTCTCTCTAAGTTGTTTCGGGCCTTGCTAAATTGCTGAGGCTGGCTTTGAACTTGTGATCCTCCTGCTTCAGCCTCCTGATCCACTGGGATTGCAGGTGTGTGCCACAGTGCCCAGCTTACCTTTTTCATTTCTTATCAAACTATTTTTTTTTTTTAATTAGAAATGTAATTTGCTGAACTTTCAGTAGGGAAGAAAACAAGAAAACAACAACAACAACAACAAAAAACCAAAACCTACCCAATAAACTCAGTGCTTTAAACTACAGCATTTGTTATATCTTCTTTACACTTTTTAATGTCAGCATTTTCATGTTTTTCTATTTTTCATGCTGTCATTATAATGGCAGCCTAATACCCAACATGATAGATTGTTACAGAGCTCATGAAACGCACCAGCCAAAGACCATGTGAATGAACACATTTAACCAAATGAGGCTCATTTAGCATGCTGCAGTTGAGGAAGATGCCTAATGGAAGAGCTGTGGAGTTCTCAGAGTTTGGGCAAGGCTTTTGAAAGGACTTGGGCTTCAGCAGGGTGATTCCCATAGGGCTTTAAAGGGAAGAATCCATTTCTGAATTAGATGCTGTCAGAAAGCAGGAGTAGTTAGTGATTAACTGTCTTGGCAAAAATTCTCTAGAGGGTGAGAGGACCAGAACACTGCTGCATGGTCACTGGGAGCTGAGCAGTAGTCATGCAGGTTAGGACAAGGGGGTGGGATGCTCAGCTGTTCTGTGGTTGTCGTGTCCTTGTCTCTATCTTGCTTCAGACATGGTCACAGACACATATCTCCTGTTGTGCCTGTTGTTGATGATATTTTTCCTACTGCTACAGCCAATTTTTATCTTCTGAAATATTTTATTGTTGGACATGTGTTTCCCCCCCCCATTTTCTCAATTGCATGATATAATATGCTGAATACTATTATAAACGAGGCCTTTCTTTTTTTAAAAGTAGAATCCCAGAGAAGGCTACTAGTATTACATATACGGTCATTTTTCTTTGCTCTCTTCTATTGTTGTATTTTCCTGCCAAATTGAAATGTGTCAGGTTTAGCCATCAACATGTAATATAGGATACTGATAGGATACTGTACTTCTATCATTATTGTGAATTGCATATTATAAACATCGATTGTTTGGTGAAAATGGAACTGAATTTTTAACTTAATTTAAATCCCTGCAATTATTTAGAAGGTTGAATGATTTTGATATCTGTGATTTTATGGTTTGCAATTACTCTTTTTGAGGTGTCTGTTCATGTTCTTTGTCATGAGTAGGTTGCATCTGTTTTTAGACTAAATAGCACCTTTGGACAGACTTGAATATAGTTGTCAATATTAAAAGTGAATATTTGATGTTTTAAGAAGTGATGTTTTGCTAAACAAAGTCTCAGATAATTTCTTCAGAGAAGTAATGTCAGCTAATGGCAAAAATCACAACAATGGTTATTGTGAATGAATATGTATAAGACAAAGAAATAATTGTAAGGATATAGAAAAATGGTATGGTAATATTTTTGAGTTGCATAATTGTCTATCAGATTTGTGCATTTAAATATCCAAGATGAGATTTGTGTGTTTTGTTTTAACATGCTCAATTTGTGGTAATTTTTTCTCAACAATTGTCACATATTACTCTTCCATTTTCTTCTCAATTTTCTTTTATTGGAACTTCTTCTGGTAAGCAAAGGCGACTTGCTGTAAGATGTGCCAATAATATTTGTATCTGAATATTTGTTTTATGTAATCTTGATTTTAAGTTAGAGCGATAAAATTCTAGACACTGTTTATTCTTGTAATTGTCAATTGGATAAAATAATCCATAGGTGAATCAGAATTTCAGAATATTGGCATTTTAGCTCCCTGTCTTTCCCCAAATCAACTTGCAAAGTTAAGTGAATTTAAATAAAAGATATCCTTAAAATGGCTTGGAGTTTTTATTCTTCATCAAACATTTTGTGCTGACTTATATCGGAAGCTTTGAGGTAAAAAGTATGCAATACATTTAGTAATTAAAGCTATATATAAAATTGTTGAAACATAGTAATTATTGTTCAATACTAACAAATGTTCTTGAATATACATAGCAGATGCATGGATATTTTAAAGCATAAATTTAATTGTATGCATTAAGCATATATATATGTATATGTGTATATATATACATATATATATATATATATTTAAAATCTATGATACTTTCAGAAATCTAAATGATTGGTTGTCCTCTGATTTTGAAGACTAAACCCCACCAGAATTCATACCTCTGACAGTGACGTGCTTCATTCATCTGTGACAATCTGGTAGCATCAATCATGCCCTGCAGCTAGCAACTGCAGCCTTTATGCTGCTCAGTGTTCGCCCTGTAATCATTTTTCAAGTCTTTCCCAGAGTACTTCATAAAACATTTTTAATGCCACTCTATGGAAACAGATGCAAATTAATTCCATTTTCAAGGGCTTTTAAGAAATGTTGCTTTATTTTAGATTGCTGTTAATTTTGTATTACTACTTTTATCAAAGGCATAAAATATAATTTCTGTTTTTATTAAAGATAAGGATTTCAATGGTACAATCTAGGAGAAAATTGTAGTGTCATAGTGGAGGCTTTCTCTTTTCATTTCCCCCCCCCCCCATTGGCATGGGGTGAGGGGCAATGCAATCCACACTCCTCCCATATGCGTCAACTTTCACGTCTGTTTTACTGTTATCTATTCCATTAAGATTGTAATTAATGAAAGCTTCCCAGGTTTTCACTATTTTGAAGATGAGCCAATGCCTGCTCCTTAGAGGCTATATTGCAAACAAATAGCAATAAAAATAAGGTGATGCAGGCTTTTGAAGTCTTCAGAGAAATCATCACTGTGATCTTTGTACCACTGCTTCGGAAAAGAGGACAACATTTCTGACACTGTTAATGACAACACGGCAGCTGAAAGAAAGCCCGGGTTTCTGGGACTAGCACTAGGATACAGAACTCCTGCTGAGCTCACCGGCTCCTTGCTCCGCACAGCTGCCTTCTCAGCTGGGGGTTTGAAATCAGCACTGTGAGAAAAGACAGAAATGACCATGATGCATGTTCCTCACTATGAGAAAAAGGTAATGTTCAATTAATGCTTCAGCCTTCTGATTTCTAATTGACTTATTCCCATCTTTTGTTTGCATGTTCTGCTTTGCATCTTTTTTTTTTTTTTTTTGGTTTATTTCATTTCATGAACAAAATGCCTAAACTGAAAATACCTTGTGCTTGCACTCCTGTGAGAAGGATATTGCACTTCTTATGGCTTTACTGAATCAATAAGAGCAATATGTATGTACATTCTTACAGGATAATGATATAACTTAAGCTGTTCTAGCTAAACTTGCACATGATATAATAAAACCACCACAATTGAAAAAGAAAAGTCCATGTTAAAAGTATTTCTATAAATACAGTGTATGACTTGTTGAAAATTTATATACTTACCTTATCTGCTCTTCTGTTATAAAGTTGTGTGCACCTTGGTGCTAATGGTGAAGTCTAATTTAAACTAATAATTAAAAATTGTTATGTTTAATACAATAATCCTGTTCTTCATGGGGTTATCTGATTCTGCTTTTTAGGGAATATGCCATTAGGATTCTTAGGAGTGTGTTTTTATTTTCCTTGGGAATAATTTAATTTACTAGCCCAGAATGATCTAAACAAACAAACAAACAAACAAACAAACAAAAAAGTGCTTCATGTGTATGTGCATGTGTATATGTGTGAGTGTGTGTTGAGCTCTGACTTGGGTTTTATGAATTTCCTCTGAGATTTTCATTCGCCTTTAAGTTGGAAAGCAGAATGGTATTGAACCTGAATAATATGAACCTGAAGTTCAGGTTTGAATGCTCATCAGGAACATGTCGATTTATTCTTATTTCAGTAGTTTGACTTAGAATGTTGATTGCCATCACTTTGATAGTCACTCAGTATAAAATCATTTCACATTTATTACAGTTCAGGCTCTGGGCTTGGCAATGAAGGCCAAAACCAAACATGTGGGTTCTCAGTCTCAAGACATTTGCAGTCTGATTGTTTTGATCAGGAAGTTCTTTTTCTGAAGAAGGATCTGATGTTTGATTGTACTGTTGTGCAATCCATGTTGCAGCAGAGTTTTGCAGAATTCACTGAATTCTTCCTCAGAGTAGAATACTATCTGCTTGACAGGCAACTGGTCTACAATGGATTAATTTTTATCTACTTAGACACCACTTATTATTTGATTACCATTTTCCCAGGGAAATAGCAGTGGCCACACACTCAGGTCCTCTATCCTCCTGGAACTTACAGCCCAGTTGGGAACCAGGGTGTTAGAGGTAGCATATCACTTGACTCTCGTTTTATGAAGCCTAAGAGGGCAAACATACCTTAGAAAAGAGTATGGAATTGGCTGACTCCATCCTACTGCAATTCATACAGCCTGTTTGTTTTTCATAATATGAGACAGAGACCCAAAGGAAAAGAAAGAGCTACTACAGATATTTACTAGCACTTCTAGAACTGTTGAAAGTGATTGTAAAGGGAAACAAATAACTTGCAATTGTATTTTCCTTCCAAATTCTGTGTTAAGAATTTCATGTTATTTTACTATTTATACAGTGTAGTGATTTTAAATTTTGGACATTCATAAGTGGGCAAAGATTCTTAGTGATAGTTTACCCAGTACTTTCCCTTGACTTGCTAATTGACAAAACACGTAGGTTCTTAATGTTTGCTACACATTCTCTGCTGATATGCTTTGGCTGCTAGTGACACTGTCTACAGAATGAGCATGTTCTGATATTTCACCATGGAAAGAATTAGGAAAACATTTACATGTAGCTTCATAGCATCTCTCTCACTTGGAATTCTTCATTTTCCTATTTTAAGGTTACAGTGGAATATAGGCTCCCTATTTTAATTATTTATATCTCTCCTGATTCCTTCCCATATCCTTCCTTCCTTCCTTCCTTCCTTCCTTCCTTCCTTCCTTCCTTCCTTCCTTCCTTCTATCTCCCTCCTTCCCTCCTATCATCTTTGTTTCTATCATCTATTGTCAAATAATTATTTAATATTTTTAGCTCATTCTCATGTATTTCCCCATTACCAGCTTTGCCATAGCAGTTGACAACACTAATTTCTTGTGTTTCCTTGCAGAAAGTGGCTGTATGCTTTCGGTATGGAAATGAGGCATGAGCATACATTGCTAAGAGCTCCATGAAGTTTCCGGCTTTGCCGATGAAAGGGCATGCTATAAGGCATTGCCTGTTACACAGGATGACTTGATTCCTCCTCCCTTCGCCCTTGAAGCTACACTGAGATGCAAGGAATTGCTGCATCCATCCACCATGAGAAGGCAAACATGAGATATCACCAAGACAATTTCAGAAGTACCAGACCCAAAGTGGTCAAATCCCTGAACCAATTCTTGTTGTCTCTCTAAAGACCACTTCTTTTAAAATTTTTAACTCACACATAATAACTCACACATAATAACATAATAACTGTACATTTTTATGGGATGTGGTATAGTATTTTTAATGTATATATGTCATAAAAATAATCCAATAATTAGTAAACCTAAATAATAACCTCTAAATAATGTTTTCTTCTGTTTCTAGTTGGGAGCATTCTTACCTGATGCCATTTTAATCTGTGTGTAGAAAAATTGGTATAGGCTGTTTAAAATTCAATATTATGTTCTAAATAAATAAAACAACAATGGGGAAACATAATATGTGACAACATAACATGACATAACTGGTATGTTACTGTTTCTAGGCATTCATTTTTTAAATTAAAATAAGGGATTGCCTTATTTCTCAGGTTCATTGCAGATCTAAATTTCAAGTTGTTATGAATAGGATGTATTTTAAATCCATGGGTTTTTGACACTTTTTGTTAAATAATACCTTAACATTTGTATTCCATGGATGCTTCAGATATGGAAGAATCTACTGCACTTTTCCTATTCATTCTTGGGATTCTGTGCATATGCTATGTTGAAAAGGTTGGGCTATGTATTTGATAACCATTTGATATATTATTCTCTAATCTGAAAATCTAATTTATGGCTGGACACAGTAGTGCACACCTGTAATCCCAGCAGCTCAAGAGGCTGAGGCAGGAGGATCGTGATTTCCAAGCCAGCTTCCACAATTTAGCGAGGCCCTAAGCAACTTAACAAGACCCTGTATCTCAATAAAGTATATAAAAGGGCTGAGGATGTTGCTTAGTGTTGACCATCCCTAGATTCAATCCTCAGTATGGAAAAAAAATCTAATTTATTTAGCTATTTCATAAATATGTAACCTACAAGAATTGCTTGGGAAGATTTAAAAAACAAACTCTATGCAACTTCACTGATTTTTATGAGCACAAAAGCCAGACAAAATAATTCCATTTATTGGAATTTTACTCAGCAATAAGAGGGAATAAAATAATGACATTTGCAGGTAAATGGATGAAGTTGGAGAATATAACGCTAAGTGAAATTAGTCAATCTCAAAAATCCAAATACCGAATGTTTTCTCTGATACAAGAAGGCTAGTTCACAGGGTTGTTGGATGGGGGTACACAGGATTAGAGGAAGACTAGAAAGGTCAAAGGAAAGGGAGGGGAAGGGAGGGAGCAAGGGGGGAGGGAGGGGGGAAAGGAAAAAAAAATTGGTGGTTGAATGAGATGGATATCATTATCCTAAATGCATGATTGAAGATCTGAATTTGTACTTATGTACTTTGTATACAAGCAGTTGTATGTAAAAAGATGCTATACTTGTGCATCATCAATAAGTAAATAAATAATTAAAGTAAAAAAAAAATTCCATTTATGTGGATATGTGTCTGATGTACTGGGTTTTCCAGCCCTTTTGTGATATGACTGCACAGTTGTATGAAACTTTCATAAAGAAGTTTAATCAGCAGCAAGAAAAATATTTTCAAACTGCTGTTGGGAAAAAAAAATGACAATAAATGACGTGATACTGTTTGAAGGAATGTGAACAAATATGAACTAAATGAGGAATTAATTATAACCGTATTAATTTTTAAGTTCTATTTTATTTTTCCATCTCATCTTATAATAATATGAGACTATGTGTGTTACCTACTGCCAGTTGCTCCAACCAAGCATTCTGTTGGCTATGGGATTTTGAGATATAAGTACTATCTGTAATTCTATATGCAGAAAAATGATAGGAATCAAAGACATTTACAACTGAATATAAAAAAAGGGATTATATAAGAATAATTGTGTGTGTGTGTGTTTGTGTGTGTGTGTGTGTGTGTGTGTGTGTGTGTGTGTGTGTGTATGAGAGCATGCATGAGCACATGGGTAGGGTTATTGGCTAGGGGAAATGAAAAAAATGCATCAATCTAGAGATTGTATTCTTCACGAGGAAACTTGACTGATAATTACCATTCCCTCTTGTTTTCCAGAGCAACATGCACTCCATGAACTGGAGACCTGATAAGTACTGCAAATGAGAGGTTCCTGCTTTCTTGGAAGCAACATAGTAACTCTGAGTAGAAGATGAGTCCAAAACAAACAGAGATGCATTTTCTCTAAGTGCTGGAAGCAGTTATCCCTGTTGCCAAGGAAACTTCCTCACTCAGCAAGGGTCACCTTTGGAAACAATTGCAAGACTTCTAAAACAAATCAATAAAGAATGCTAAGACCTCAACATCCTAACTAATGTTGTCTCCCATTTCAAATGTCGTTTTCAACAAAATGCTTATGTAATTATTATGTAGTAGGCAGTTGCAAAGCAAACTAGATTGTGTGGTAAGTCAAACCCAGCATTTTTCAAGCTGTGTTCTTAGAAGTGTTTTTTTTTTTTTTTTTTTTTTTTTTTTTTTGGTGGAGATGCTCTGAGTGTGGGGATATGTAGGGTCAACAGCCTGGAGATGGACTGATACCTAGGTTTAAAAAGAAAATTTCCTTTAAAGACTACAGTTGATGAAAAGATTCTGCCCATTCTTTTTTAAACTTTGCTCAAATTTAATAGATTTTTATTTGAATTTCTGAAAATATTTTTTCATATATTAGAATTGTACAGCTTTTGAAAAAAATCAGTCTGAAGAAAAAGGCAAATATGGAAATGATGGAATCACTTGCAAAGTGGACACAGTGAGCTGGTTATCATCTAAAGTGATCCTTCTCCCTGGAGGTGGTGAGTGGAAGCATCGGGAGAGGGAGAATGTCTGGTCTTGCAGTGTGGAGCAAAGGGTCCAGTCCTGGAAAACAGAGAAGACACAAAGGAAAAAAAAGTGAAGAGTCGATTATATTGTGATTCTGTCCGGATGTACTGGGGGATGTGTTTGGAGATGAGGTTGGAAAAATTAATGGCCTTGACCATAAAAGTCTGTATGTTGTATGAAAAAAACATATACTTTACTGCAAGTTTTCTAAATTTTTCCTTTGTATTTATAATTAATGGCCTTAGTTAGCACTATAATAGGTAGAGCTTTAACTGACCTGATGTTATACCCCTTTTCTTCCTTTTGACAATCCAGAATTAGAAGCTTTTAGATAGCTTCTGAAAATAAAATTCCTGTGGCTCTTTATTATCTAAAGCAAGGGTCGTAAAATCTAGCAATACATTTTCTTGCTCTTTAAACTCACAACAATATTGATTTATTAAAAGATCAATAATTACATTTTATAATCAGGGTTAGGATGATCTCCACTTTTAAAGTAACTAATGGAATTAAGTTGTTGGTATTGATCATTTTATAAAATAACGTACCCTATTTCTCTTCAGAAAATTTAAAAGCAACAAATGCAGACAGCTTTTCTGCCTTTAATGATGTGATGCGCCAACCCCTGGTTAACTTTTCCTCTATAAGAGACAGGAATGCTAGAAAATGTGGAGGACACCAAGGTTGGAGAGCTAATGCTTTTGGGCATCATCTAGGTTAGCCACCTGTTCTAGCCTGCATTTGCTGCATAAATTAGATGCTCTTTGGAGAGTGTATGCAACTGACTGGTCTGCCTTGTTACCAAGGCAACCATTTTCCTCTCTGCTCTATGACTCTGAAAGGGTTCATAACCCATTAGTGCTCCTCTGGGCAGGAACTCGAAAAAAATTTCTTCTACATTTTTTTTTTCTTTTATTCCTTTTTTTCCATTTCCTGGAGAAGATGATGAGATTAATGAATACTCTTACCATATTTGTTTATTCGGATAGTATGCTTTCCAAATGTTTGAAAAACTTCAGTTCAAATTTTAAAGGCACATAACTGTGGAATGAAGGAATATGAATAGTAATAATGAAAAATGAAAAATATTATCATCTCAAATGTTTTCAAATATTGAAAATATGTTCAAAGTAGAGTTTGTCTAAGACATTACGTGTGAAAACATAAATCCCCTGAATTTTATGCAATAGGCTGTGAATGCAAAGCTAAATTACACCAGCTATTATCTCTATCAGGATTTCCTCACTCTGCAGAGACAATGGAATGAGGAAGGGCAATGATTCAGCAAAGGCTTTATCAGACCCATCAAACCACCAGTCCAGGGCCTAAGTGATAATTTTCTGAATGCCAAAGAGGCAAGGGTTGGGGAGAGACAGCTGACTCCACACTGTGGTACCAGCATCAGAAATCATTCACCCCCAACATTTAGACCCCAGAACAGGAGTTTTCTTCTATTTTACAATCCATATTTGTTGGTTTTCCTTTCCTTTTCTTTCCTTTGCAATTTGTCCCCTTCTATTACATCTTCATGCATTAAAAAGGAAGTCTTCTCAAATAAACAAAATTTTCAGTTACCTTGTTCTAGGAATTTTGCATGATCTCATTTGCACTATTCTTCATATCAACCCTGGGAAATAGGTATCATTTATCCTATTTTACATTTGTGTGGACAGTCAAAGGTAATAGGTTTAGTGCTCAGATTGAATTCTAGCTCATTCCAAAGTCCTGTTTCTTCATGATGCTGTAGTATCTTTAAAGTTTAGTAATAATATTAATGAGATATACCTTTCCTGAACATTAAAATATTGGGCAGAGAAAAGTAGATGGAATCTTGAAACATAGTAATTTAAGCTTCCAGGCTCTTGTTCTATTATTTATTTATTTATTATTTTTTCACAAGCAGAATATAACTCAGAGCTCTGCTAAATTCACTATAATGTTTCTGTATATGTTATGATATGTCACTCCATCATACGAGCCAATTTTTTGACACTTCTTTTTATTGTGTTTATAAATATCAGAAAAAGTGATTAAAATTGAACCTTTAACTCATCTTGTAACCATCCTATTGTTTGTTGTTTGCAGTTGTAGAAGAACATAAAACCTGCTGATACATATTGTAAGACTGCTAGGCCCCCTCGTTGAGAAAGTAGCCTCATGTTTTGACTGTGGACAAACTTTAGTCAACTAGAAATACTCTGATTTCTGATTTTCTACTGATTCTAACTCTGTATTTTGAGCTTTCAAAGACAGAACTGGTATATTCAAATAAGCATTTTTTTTTTTTTTGGTGGATAAAGGGACATATTTTATGCTATGACTACACTACACACAAGACAATTTTTAAAAAGTACAGTCAGTGACCAATAAATCAGTGCAAATATTTTACTTACTCTGAAAGCAAAGTGATCTTGTTTCTTTGTTAAGTACATTGTGATTGATACCAGCTCTGGTTAAAGATTAACACTGCACTAGAAGATCATAAATATGCAGGAGGAGTACAAAGAAATTATTCTCCTAGAACACAGGGATTTAGTAAAAGAAGAAAATGCATACTTTATTTGCTACAAGCAAGATGAATTTGCCTTTTCTGCTTTTGTTTTCTGCAACAATTGAATGTTTTAAAGCTAATCAGAAGAATATGCCAATTATTTGCAATCTGAACAAGAATGCAACAAAAAGCAATTCTATATGCATTCTTAGGCATACTTTTACTTTAATATATTTGTGCCTGCATTCTCAGATTAGATTAAAATACTACTTTTGTGAGCCAAGGGGTGGTTTATTGTCCTAGTTCATTCAATGTGTTTTTAGCAGACATTTTTGGTGTTCCTTGTGCTAGGTACTCTGCTAATGCTGGGCAGCTAGAGATGAACAGGCAGTCCTTCCCTGCATGAGCTCAGCTTGGTGGGTGGAGATCTGTAAGGCAGTCGATGGCCTCAGCAGCGTCAGCACTCTCAGAGTCTAATGAACTTGCAGACTGAGGACCAGTTTAGAATGTTTTCAGGTGAGAGACTCTTCCAGCGCTGACTCACATATACCCTACCTCATCTCAGTGTCCTGCCCTGCTAACCATTGTCCTTACCACTTGTCTTGTTTCTCTTCTTTCCACCTGTCTTGGAAAGTGTCACTTATTGTATCCTCATAGCTATAACGTGTTTCATTTTGCTTCTTCTTTTCCTTTTTGTCTATTTTGCATTG
Organism: Tamias sibiricus; assembly: GCA_025594165.1. NCBI lineage: Eukaryota > Metazoa > Chordata > Mammalia > Rodentia > Sciuridae > Tamias > Tamias sibiricus. The sequence continues at coordinate 157,199,441 of CM046662.1, read as the reverse complement.
ATTAATTTGCAAATGATCTTTCCCTGGGTGATTTTGCTTTGTATTGATTTTAGGACTATTAGTGCCAGTAGGATCACTCTGGCCCATTTCTTCAAATTTCAAAATATTTTCGGTGCTGCAGCTGGAACCCAGGTTCTTAAATATGCTTGGTAAGTACTCTACCTACCACCGAGCTACACCCCCAACCCTAACACTACTTTTTAATTACCTGCCTGCTGAAAACCAAACTGTTGATTTATCCATTAGTCCCACAGGCAGGATGTGGAGGAAGCAGTGCTTCTCAAGGAATTCTCAGGCTAAGAGTAGTTCTATTGCAAGGTTCTCTTGAAACCACCCACCCTCCATCAAATGCCAGTCCTCCCAGGTGTCTGTCCACCTCTGCTGAACATTTCTGCATCAGTTGCAACCACTTTGCCTGATGCCAAGTAGAGGCCACAGCACCAACCAGGAGAGCGTCCTGCCGGTCATGAGAGTCAGCACTGTCCTGGGGTCAGAATTGATTTTGTTAAGTATAAATTTTAAACATCACTCTTCATCAACAAAAGGAATTATCTTGAAATAGTTTATCTCTTATTTGCTTTGTTTCCAAATAATTTGGAGACCTTTGGTGTGTAGAGTTCAGAAAAGGAACTTAGTGAGGGATGTTGGGCAGTCCAAGTAAAACCCTTAGAAGGAAGGTGGCCAAAGCTGTTCCAGGAGGTCAGAAGCACCACGCTGGGACGTGGCCGAGGCAGGCTCAGCTCTGAATGCCTTTTGCCTCTGGTTGTCCCTGCTCTACTTTACAAATCACTAAGGGAGAATTTGGGTCTAACCCAGGTCACAGGTTTCTATACTGGACTCTATCAACCATGGCCAAGGAGCCTGCTGGGACTGACCATTTAGGAGAATCCCATGAGTGTTTCAGACACCCCATCTTGTGTTCTGCAACTATAATGGTTTTTCCTCATTTCCTTGAAAGGACTCAGTTTTCAAATAAAAGCGTCTCGCTGGCACTGTGTCTCCATTTATTGTCTCATGTCTGAGCTACTTGCCAAGATCTCTTTTTGGAACATTTTTTTTTTTTTTTTTTTTTTTGTCCCTTAAATTATCCTGACCAGAAATTAACCTTTCTTATTTCTGTCCTTTCCTTTCTTTCTTCTTATGGGTAATATTCTTTGGCCATGAATTTCCATTGATCTTCATTTATCTTGAAAATTACTTTGGTCCTTTACTTGATTATGTGAACTCTGGCTTCCCACATGTGGCTCTCTTAGGATGGAACTGCATCCTATGGGGATATCTGAGTTATTTTTTTTCAGGGGCTCTGGAGTAAGTCCTTGACAAATTCTGTCTTGAAAGTAGAAGGTATTAACAAAGTGATGGGGATAAACAGAATACAGTACTTTTGTGGGGGGGAGGGATTTAAGAGCACAGTGCATGTGTGGATGTCAGGGTAGCTGAGTCTGGAAAGGTGAAAAGTCATAGAGAATCTGGCAACCATGAGGACTTCATGGAGATTTTAGGTAGAGAAATAGCTTGCTCATGCACATGTAGGGGAAAGGTTAGCTTGGCCTAAGACTTGGAGGCCATTTAAGGGTTATTAAAATAATAAATAGGATCAAAATCAAGGTAGCGATAGTGTAGGTAGAAAATGAACAATAAATAAATAGGTGAAACATTTAGGATTCAGAGTTTATACGACTTTGCAAAGAGTGGTGAGGGATGAAAAATTGAGGTTGAAAACTTGTGTTTGGAAACACCGTTGATGGCTACCACTAATTAAAAAGAAAATAAAAGATAAACTAATTGGCATATTGTGGGGGAGTGTGGAATACCTTTACATTGGTTTCTATTGAGTTTTAAGAATGTGTGGGCCATTTAATTGGTCATGTTTCTTGAGAAGACTGGAACTCAGGACAAAGACCTGGGTTTGAATCCTACAGTTGGTGGAAAAAGCTAAAGAGGAGAAAAATATCTCTTTATTTTGGAAAGGAAAGTGTTCTTAACATTATTAAATGTCATATGAAACCCAATATTACAGGGTATTATTCAGGTAGGTTCATATGATTACCAAATGAGTTCTCCAAGTATCACATTCTTGAAAAGTACATAATATTTATTTCCTCACCCAGAATAGCTGTCACTATTAGTAAAAGCAACTATTGATTTGTTTTCCTATGGAATTCTGTTTTTCTTATTTTTTTATAGACAACAATTTATGTATTGATGGAGTGCAATATGAACGTTTGATATATGTAGACCTTATGGAATGGCTAATTCAAGCTAATTTAACATATCCATTACCTCACATACTTTTTTTTGTGTGTGGGAACATTTAAAATACATTCCATGAGTTCATTTTTTTTTTTTTTTTTTTTTAGATTCCACACAAAAGTGAAATCTTACAGTGCTTTGCATATTCCTCCAGGTTATTCCAGGTTATTGAAAATGGAAGAATTTCTTTCTGTTTAGGGTGATAATATTACATTGCATATGTATGCCACACCTTTATCCCTTCATCCATTGATGGACACTTAGATGGGCTGTGCATCTTGGCTATTGTCAGTAATGCTGAAATAAAATGGAAGCACATGTATCTATCTCTTAAACATACTAATTTCATTTCTTATGGAGATATACTTAGAAGTGGAATTACTGGATCATATGGTGATTTTTTTGTTTGTTTGTTTTTTGAGGAACTTTCATACTGTCTGCTATAATGGCTGTAATAATTACAATCTGCTAACAGAGTGCTAGGGTCCCTTTTGTTCCACATCCTTGATAACCCTTGTGTTATCTTGTCTTCCTTCCTTCCTTCCTTTCCTTTTTTTTTGCACCAGGAATTGAACTCAGGGGTGTTTAACCACTGAGCCACATCCCCAGACCTTTTTATATTTTATTTTGAGACAGAGTCTCGCTCAATTGCTTAGGGCCTCCCTAAGTCGCTTAAGGCCATGGTAAATTACTGAGTTTGACTTTGAACTTAACGATCCTCCTGCCTCAGCCTCCTGAGCTGCTGAGATAACAGGCATGTGCCACTGCACCTGGCTGTCTTATCTTTTTGATAACACTATCCTAACAGGTGTGAGGTTAATACTTCATTGTGATTTTAATTTGCATTTTCTGATGATTAGTATGATAGGAATTTTTTCATATACTGTCAATCATTTGTATAACTTCCTTTGAAAAATGTCTTAAGATCCTTTGCCTATTTCTTATTCAAGTTACTCACTTTCTTGCTATTGAGTTTTTTGGGTTTCTATTATCGAATGTATGATCTGCAAATAATCTCTCCATTTCAGAGGTGTTTTTCACTCTGTTGATTGTTACAATTGCTGTGCAGACCCTTTTTAGTTTGATGCAATCTTGCCTCATATATTTTTACTTGTTTCTTGTGCTTTTGGAGTCTTGTGAAATCTCAACTTCACAATCAAATTGCTGCCTCCTATTGAATATGGCACTCAAGATTTCTTACCCAATGACTTCTGATAACCACACTCTTTATAATTACAGTCTGTTAGCTTAAACATTGACAAAATAGGAATAGAGTCATTGTTTTCTTGTTTAAAAGAAAAATGCCTCATTTTTACTGAAATTTTTCAGAAAATGTTAAAATATGGTAGTAAATTTAGAAATATGGGTTGAGGCTACAAAGTATCTCACGATGAAATCTCTTGTCCAATGACAATTATTGCTAACTTTGTATTTGGTGGTCCGTCCAGGGCTTGGCAGGCAGAGAAGAAAAGCTAAGAAATAAGAAGACAAGAAGACAAGAAGACAAGAAGCTAAGCTCTATCTTTCTTTCTCTCTAAGCTAAAGTAGAAGTAAAAGTAGTAAAAGCTTTACTCTGCCTCCGAGAGTTTTCCTCCCAGGTTACGGTACCAGGCAGCTTACAAATGGTGGTCCGTCCGGGGCTCGGCAGGCAGAGAAGAAAAGCTAAGAAATAAGAGCAATGAAAAAGCATAGCCTCAGACTCAGTTGAGACCAGCAAAAAGAGTAGAAACAAGAGAGCATAGCCTCTGACTCAGTTGAGGCCAGTTAAGAATTAAGCTGAAGCAGAGTAGCCAGCGAAAAGCCGAAGCGAGCCGGCCAAAAGCTGAAGCAGAGTAGCCGGCCAAAAGCCATAAAAAATATAGAGAAAAAGCCTTGAGCTTTAGTATAAAGAAAAAAGCCATGAGCTTAAAAGAAAATAGAGAATTAAATAGCATGGTAAAAACCATGCAGGAAAAAAAAAAAGCCATTGAGCTTTGGCAAGAAAGCCATAAAGAAAAATAAAGAAGAGGAAAAAAAAAAAAAAAAAAAAAAAGTCAAAGCCGCTTATGCAATTGTGCTTAACTAGGTGCGTTAGCTGCTCCTCAGCATTAGGCTTCCTTAAAGCCACAGCACCTTCTCAAAAAGGGCTCAAATATCCACCCTTTCAAAAATAAAAGGTGAAAAGCTAGGTAGGGACAAGAAAATAAAAGAAAATAGAGAAAATAAAATAGAGAAAATAGAACAAAAGCACCTTTTTAAACTAAAGGGAAGGAATATGAAGGAGCCCTAATTAGGAAGGGCTGTTGTAGCTAGCTGGAAGCCATGGGTTCCGCCTGATATGTATGTGACGCACCTGTAGGCACCCGCAAACCTGAAGGTATATAACCGGGTGAAAGCGGTCCGAGTTAGGAGAACGGAGAATTCAGTCAGCCGGGCAGTCACTCGGTCGGTCAGAAGAATCAGAGCGGCCAGAACGTAGGCAGAGCGGTTACAGAAGAGAAACCAGATAGAAGAAGTAATGACTGGTCAGAGTTAGGCCGAGACTCCTGAGGAAGACAGAAGACAGAAGAAAGAAGAAGGAAGAAAGAAGAGAGAAGAAAGAAGCTCTAATCTTTCTCTAAGCTAAGCTCTATCTTTCTAACTCTAACTCTAAGCTCTAAGCTAAGCTCTATCTTTCTAACTCTAACTCTAAGCTAAGATCTTTCTCTAAGCTAAGCTCTATCTTTCTAATTCTAACTCTAAGCTCTAAGCTAAGCTCTATCTTTCTAACTCTAACTCTAAGCTAAGAAGACAAGAAGAAAAGCTCGCTTTAATCTTTCTCTCTAAAAATCTTTCTTTCCCTCTCTAAGCTCTAAGAAAGTAGAAGTAAAAGTAGTAAAAGCTTAACTCTGCCTCCGAGAGTTTTTCCTCCCGGTTTTCGGTACCAGGAAGCTTACATGTATTGTGTATTCTTTAACACTAAAATGTATACCCCTGGAGATTCCTGTCTCCTACTCATACTATTTTTTTGTTGGCATTATTCCAGACTGTAAAGGTATAATTCACAACTTTCCATGTACTCAGTAGCTTAATATTTTACCATGCCTGTAATGGTCATCTGGAGTTCTTTGGCCCTCTAATAATTTATATTACTAATCTACTGATGTGCATTGAGGCACTCCCAATTTTAAAAATCATATATAACACTCAAATAGGCACCTTTCTACACATATCTCTGCACATTTGCAGATTATTTTTCTAGGATGCCTTCTCAGTGTGGAATCTCTGGTTAAAGACATTGATATATGTTACCAGAATTCCACCTCTAGTTTAGGAGGTTGTTACTTTTCCCCCTGCACTGTTTTTGCCAGAACTGGATTCGATAAAGTTTCAAATAACTGTTTGCTAATTTGACAGGCCATCAGAGCCTTCGCTTTTGCCTGGCTGTCTAGGTCTTTATTCATACTTCGGCCCCTGTGACACAGTGGCTCTTGAATCTGGTGAAGACTTCACCGATCCATCATTTCTATAAAAGGGGTTTTTATTGAGAAACATGTTTAGGTCTCACTGCTTAGGTTTAAAGGCTAGACACTCACTTCCCAGTTCTGGAAAGGCCCCTAGTAATACCTCAACTACTAGAGTGCTTGCTATGACTCCCAAAGCATGTGAAATTTCTCAGTAGAATTGCTTTTCTTTTCTACTCTTGCTCTGAGTCTACTTAAAAAAATAAAATCTAATTCTCTTCTTCTTTCAAATATATCAACAATGTTTACCTTCATATCAACTTTTTATCTTCAATAGACTAATTATTCATGTTTGACCAGAATTGTATGGAAAATAGATTCCCCGACCTGGACAACCAGGGTAGAAAACGTCAAATGGTGATTACAATACTGTAAATCAACTCAAAGACAGATTTTGTTGACAAGGCATGTGTCTAGAGGGTGTGACTTAACTTCCAGTCTCCAAAAATGAAATCACACATGAGCTTTATTTCTTTTAGAATCACAGTGAGTACTGTGACCGGTAGTCACACTAACCAGAAAGAAGCCACACAACATGGACAATGTTTCTGTCCCATCCTTAGTTTAGATACAGAGACTTCTCAGCCATAAACTTGAACTACGAACTTTATAACTGTGCATCTGTGTGGAGATCCCTCAGGGTCATGTTAGATGCCCACAAATGGTTGAGGCAATTCGAGACTAGCGTATTTCATGGTTTCTGCCTCCTGGTTTCTCTGGAACTGACACCTGGCTTCTATATCAAAAGTTTAATAATGCAATACTTTTGTGACCAATTCTTTACTATTTCTTCACTAGCATGTGAGTTATTTAAGGTCACAGAATCTTTGTAAATGATCTTAGTATTCCCCACACTCTCATCCTGCCAGAGGATTTATTTAGGATTCAAGAGATACTGAATGAATTAACTTTTAAGCATGAGTCATGTTTCCAAGGAGAAATGCAGACATATCAAAGGTATAATAAATTCCTAAGCTTTTTCCTCATTTTACTGCCACCAAATTTATTCAAGCTACTTCTATTCTTGCACACCTCTAAGCTTTCTGAAGCAACATAGAAGGGATAAACGGCTAACCTTGGCAGTGATTCCTCATGGCATAAATCTGCTTTGCACCCCCAAAATTTAGCACTATTTAGGAGGCAGCACGTCTCTAGAGATTCAATGATGTCATTCTGCCCTTTTTCCCTGGGAATGTTCAGGTTCTGTGGGCTTGGTTTCACCATTCTCTCATGTTGATGTGGTTCCTTTTTAAAATCACACAGATTCTTTCCCCATTTGGAGGCAGTTCTATTCAGGGCACTATTTGGTACAGTGCAATTTGGAATATTGCCCAAGGATGTCATAAAAACTCAGCATTCATACCCAGAACCTCCTAAGTGATCTGAGGTTAGGATAATTTTCAAAGCAAGAGAGTCCAGAGGAATTCTTCCTATGATTATGTCATCACATTTGAATGACATTCACAAGTGCATTTGAAGGGATCTATTCACATTGGGTTCCAGGACACTGAACAGACAAAACATTGAGGGTTGGGTTTATTTTTCACTGTGTGCATATGATGGTGCAACACCCATTGGAATATTCAAAGTTTGCAATAGTTTCCTTTCCTTGAGTCCAATAATAATTACGAAATTTTATCTAATCATTTTCATCTGAAACTTCTGGAATTCTTGGCAAAGACCAGAGATAACAATCCATAAAATTTGATCTACAGGAAGCCTATTACTTAGGAGATAAGAGAGAGTAAGATCAATAAAGAAACATTTTTTGATCAAATTCAGCACTTTTGACTGTATATTCAGACCTTTGGTCTATGTCAGTGGTTCCTAAATCTCACTGCACATTGAAAACCCTCAGGGTGCTTTAATAACACATAAATAAATAAAGGTCAAGGTCTCATTCCATATATCCAATTCAAATTTGAGCTTTCTGTATGGGCATGTCTGTTTTTAAAGTCCTAATTGATTCTGATGCAGGCTGATTGCTGACCACTGGTCTGTGACCACGCTCCACTGTGTTCCTTTATATGTTGTCCTAAGTTTTGCAACTGTGCTTAGCATTTGTGACATTGCTCTGGCATCTCCCAAATATCCTTTGTGTTAAAACTAAAAACATGCTTTTTATAAAGAAGAAAATTCATTCTTGATATTTATTTTTTCTCAAAATTGATTTTCAAGAGGTAGAATCAGTATCACTCAAATATGTGAAGTTTGTATTGATGTTTTTGGATTGGCTTCTTTGTTTGTGTAAGAATTTGTCCAAGGGTCCTCAAACATTGTGGAGCCCACCATCTATCTGCTAACAAATATATACTGTTTTATATTAGAAAATGCGGTTTGATTTGCTTTCAGTCAGAAACAACTTTTGTTCTTCAAAGAGATGAGTTCCTCCAATCCAGATGCTCTTTGATGCAAATCAGCCCTTGTGCTACCCTGTCACCATTATCTTCTCTACCATCTTTGCTCTGTGGGTCAACAGAAGTCCCCATGATACTTCTGCTCTGAAATAATGGATGAGGTCACTGATAAGGCCTCTTTCATACAACTTTTTAATTTTAGGTTCAATGAACTGCAGTTTTAAAAATATGTTTCAGTGGTCCATTAAGATCATTTATGGGTAATAAGAAGAACACAGTCTTAATCTCTTCTGTAATTTTATTTGTAGCAGCTAGTTATAGCCAAGCCAAACTGTTATGAAGGACCATGGATTCCTAGCACATACACATATATGTATTATTTCATTAAAAATAAATTACCAATTTTGAAAGTCCAGCACCGGCTATCATAGAGTTTATATTTTTATCAGACATAATGCTTATTCTTAAATTCACTAAATTTATTATCAGGAAGCTTAGACAATTACAGAGATGGAAAACAGAGGTTAAAAGTTGTAGGTGCTATGAGATTGCTATACACTAAATCCTAGAATCTGGTGCAAATATTTTCCACCAGCAGGAGATTTGGAGGAGACTGATGGACTTTGGTTGAGATACTAGCAAAAGCATAAAAGCAAGAAAACATTGAATGATGTATTTTGAGAAGTAGTGGTAATGATAATTATTTTTTTCATTCAAATTCTCAAATCACTAAGTCATATCAATTTTTATTCCTAAATCAATCTTGAATTTATCCATTGTCCCCTTCTCTTCTGCCTCCAGGTCTAAGCTATCAACATTTCCCACTAAACAGTAGAAAAGCCCCCAACTCCTGTCATATTTATTTTTGCCTGTTGCAATCATTGAGCATAATCATAATCATAAACTTTTAAAAAATTTAGATAATTTTAGATTCACATGCAGTTGTGAGAAATAATATAAAGAGATTCCATGTTCCTTTTACCCAGCTTCCTACCATTGTAACATCTTGCAAAACCACAGCATGATATTGGGATCAATATATTAATATTGATACAATCTGTCAATCTTACTCAGATTTTTTTCCAGTTTTACTTATGCTTATGCCTGTGTGTGCATATGTGATATGTGTATGTGTGTGTGTTTAGTTCTATGTCTGTCTATAGGTTTCTTTATTCACCATCACAAGCAAGATATAGAACAGTTTCACCACACAGTGATGCCTTTCTTGTAACCATCCACTCACTTCTCATTACCCATTCTTTGTCCATCCCCAGAAACCACTAATCTGGCCTACATTTCCATAATTTTGTAATTTTAAAGCAAGTTATATATATAGCATCATACAGTTACATTTTTGAGATTGACTTTTGTCCCTCAGCATGATTTCTTTGAGCTTCATCCAGGTGCTTGTAAAATCAATAGCTCACTTTTTTATTGCTGAATAGTATTCTGTGGTATTCTGTGGCACAGATTAGATTGTTTAACTATTCACCCATTGACAGGCAACTGGGCTGTTTTAAGTTTTTAGCTTTACAAATAAGTCTGCTTTAAATGTTATTTATAGGTTATTGTGTGCATCTAAATTTCCATTTCACTGGGATTAAAAGTCTATAAATAATTGCTAGGTAGTATAGTAATTGCACAGATGATATATGTAATTGAATTTGGTCGCTCTCCTTTCAAAATCTTTTCAATGGCCTCCTGTTATTTCTAGCATCAACCTTTCAGGCCTGCAAAGCCTTGTCACATCTGGAGTCTGCTTTTTTTTTTTTTTTTTTTTTTTTTTTGCTGCCTCATTGATATCTTGAGCACCATCAGACAGCTTCCCCATTACATGTTACGAGAACATGCTGTTTCTTCCTCCTACAGCACATCTCCATGATATACCTATTCCTATAAACTTTTGGTTAATGGCCATTTGACTTAATGGAATCACCTCTTTGTACACAACTTTCACCAGTGATTGGACCAGTGACTTGTTGCTGACAACTCAATATGGCCAAGGTTACAGGCTGTCACCTGTGAAATTATGTTACATTATTCACTTTTAACAAGCGAAGGGAGGGGCATGATTCATCTTCATCTTGCTGGCTCTAGGAACCAAGTAACCAAGCTGAGGCAGTCCCTCAGACAGGGAACTCTAAGACCTACTGGTGGCTTCTAGAACCTGAAAGCAAACTCTAGCTGACACTCAGGAAAAAGATCTAGGACCCTCACTCATACAGCCATAATGAAATGCACTCTGGAACAAACCTCAGTGGGTTTTGAAGTAGATTGTTCCCCAGTTGAGTTGTCAGTTGGAAATGGAGTCCAGCTGAACCCTAGATTTCAGGCATGTGAGGTCCTGAGCAGAGGACAGTTATGCTATGGCTGGACTCCTGATCCACAGAAATTATGAGATAATTAATATGAGTCTTAAATTCTTATATTTTTTGGTAATTTTTAAATAAGGCAATAGAAACTGATACTCTAGGTTTCTGTGCAATCAATGTGGCCATAAACTCTGGTCAACAGCGGAAGAGATGTATTCTACCACCAGGCCTTGCTCTTAATACCTTCTCCAAGATCCTCCCCCAGGTTTTCCCCAGTTGGTTCGCCAAATTTTGAGCAGAAATTTCAAGTACTGTAGGGGATGTTGGAGAAGATGGAAAGAAGAGGGGCTCTTAATCATTGTGTGGGACACTTGTCACTGAATGTATGCAATAATGGTTGTTTATTTATTGTATCATATTACTATAAATTTGGTGATCATACATTAAGATTATTTAGCTTAGCCCAAAACAAGAACAAGAACAAGAACAAAATTATGGTCTTGAATTATTCAAATAATATCAGATTGCAGGACCAGAGATTAATCTTTTATCAACAAGTTGGAAAGAAATCAAGATTGTAAGAGGGAAAGACATGTACAGTACCTACAGTACCTCTTACCATTTCCTTGATACTTAAAGGGATGGAACAAGTTCTCCTTTGTCTATCACTAAGTCATTCAGCAACAGTACCTGCAAAATGTGTTGTTTCTCACTCCCTTGAAGCACCACCTAGTAGTCACTTCTGACTCTGTAGATAGATTTACCTGATCTTTGAGAGTGAGCTTTTAGGGAATGCTTCTCTTCCTGGGTATTCTTGTCATATTTTTACAAACAAAAAGGAAGATGAGTTAAGCTAGCTAATAAACTAACACGGTTCTCTCTCAGAGCACTAAAACAAATGGTTGCCTTTGTAGACTCAGCAGAGATTGCTGTAACAAAACCTCCCAGATTATATGCAGTAAAGACAGCCCCCCCCCACCAGTTATTTGTTTCCCTATTGCACTGGATAGAATATTTTCATGCAATGCCAAATACCATTGTACAGAAACAGACAAGAGACAAAGTAAAGCTCTAAAGGCAAGTTAGGTAATGATTTTGTTTTGTAGAAAGTATACTTTAATAGCAGCAGAAAATATTTAATATCAGTAAATACCAATGGTTTTTCAATGGTTTTGTTGGCAACTGAACTGGATTTAATATGAATTTTTCCCCCTACCATCCATTCCTTCATGTAAAACCCAGTTCTCCTAAATTCTATGAGGTTTTCAATTCTGGAGCTCATGACCCTCATGTTCACTGTTACATCTCATGGGATCCCATGTCCCTGCAAGTCAATTTTCCAGCAAGTTAGGATATATTTCTGACTTAATTTGAATTAGTGGGCATTTATTTTGATGGATCTGTTGTATTTCCTTGGTGGTTAAAGGAGTTATTTTTTCACACAATTTGATAATTCAGGACTGAATTGACACTAACATGGGTGGGGGGAGTCTGTCTGATCCATCAATGTTGAAATCATGGATTGTTTTTACACGCGCGCGCACACACACACACACACACACACAATACATAGCTAACTGATGCCTTTAAAATTCAGACAAATAAAAAAGTCTACAATTATGAAGTAAACAGAAGACTTATAAAATTTCAGTATATTCTGTAAAAGTGGTTTTATTATCAACAGTAAACTCAGTCAAAAGAAAAATCATAGCAGCTAAAATATTAATAAATAAATAAAAAGATTGTGTTGTTTCTCTGTATCAATTATCACACTGAACATTTTCTTCACATCTATTTGGACTCTCACCTCAGGGCACTTTACCACTGAGTCACATCCCCAGTCCTTTTTAATTTTAAGACAGGCTCTCACTAAGATGCTTAGAGCCTCACTAAATTGTTGAGGCTGCTCTTGAACTTGTGATCCTTCTGCTTCAGCCTTACAAATCACTGGGATTACAGACTTGCACCACCACAACACCTTCAGGTTTTTCCTCAAGTTTTATATCTCAGCCTTTTTTGCTCTTCTATTTCTATAGCTTATCTCATGTTATTGCTGAATTTTGCATTAAGAATAGATTGGAAAAAGTCATTGCATTGTTCTTTTTATTCCAGGAATTAGGTAAAAGGTTTCAGAGCTATGGGTAAATGGAAAAAGTTAGACAATAGCATATTTGACTTTCACTTAAGACCTGCAAACAGATAAAATGGCAGGAAAGGTCACATTCAAAAAATTTATAAAAGAACTTATCATAAGAATTCTTTGGGTTGGTAACCAGATTTTAAAAGTTATATTCTTTTCATGGGATTCAGGCTTTTAATGGAGATAAAGCTTTCCGTGGCATTTGGATTTTCTTGGGTAGGACAGTTAATAATTATTTCATGATGCATAAGAACTTTAAAAAGGTAAACATGATTAGCTCTATCAAAGGACAGCAAGAGGAAAATAAATGTAATCTGTGAGTAATGGACAATTTATGCTTCACAGAGAACCTAATTTTCTGTGTATTAACACACAAAATCACAATTTCCTTTATGTGCCTTGATGACTTTCCAAAGCACTGACACTGAATTGTCAAATGAACAAGAAGTTAGGTATCCATATAATTGATCTGAAACTTAGTAATTCTAATATACACACACTGAAATAAATATTTCCTGTGGTCAAGAGAGGTTTCTGGTTCTGAAAATGTACTTCTTTGAAGTATCATTAAATTCTTCCAAGATATATAAAAAACTCAAAAAACCCCTTAATACCAAAAAAAAAAAAAAAAAAAAAAAAAACAAAAAAAAAAAAAAAACAAACAAACAAACAAAACAAAACAAAACAAAAAAAACAAAAAAAACAACCTAATCAATAAACTGGCTAATGAACTGAATAGACACTTTTCAGAAGAAGATATACATGCAATCAACAAAAATATGAAAATGTGTTCAACATCTCTAGTAATTAGAGAAATGCAAATCAAAACTAAGACTTCATCTCACCCCAGTGCGGATGGCAGTTATCAACAATTCAAGCAATAATAAGTGTTGGAGAGTATGTGGGGGAAAAGGTACACTCATACATTGCTGGTGGGACTGCAAATTGGTGCAACCACTTTGGAAAGCAAAAAACTTGGAATGGAACCACCATTTTACCCAGCTATCCCACTCCTCAGTTTATACCCAAGAGACTTAAAGTTGGCATTATGATGACACAGTCACACCAATGTTTATAGCAGCTGAATTCACAATAGCTAAACTGTGGAACCAACCTCAATGCCCATCAATAGATGAATGGATAAAGAGACTATGGTACATATATATACACAATGGAATATTACTTAGCATTAAAAGAGAATAAAATTGTGGCATTTGCAGGTAAATGGATGGGGCTGGAGAATATTGTGCTAAGTGACGTAAGCCAGTCCCCAAAAACTAAAGGCTGAATGTTTTCTCTGATTAGTGGATGCTGATCTATGATGAGGGGCAGGGCATGGGAAGAATGAAGGATCTTTGAATTGGACAAAGGGGAGGTAGGGAAGGGGATATGGGGGTAGGAAAGATGGTGGAATGAGATGGATATCATTACCCTAGCTACATGTATGATTGCACAAATGGTGCATCTCCACACCATGTACATTCATCGAAATGTTCCACTTCATCTGTATACAATGAATTGAAATGAATTCTGCTGTTATGTCCAACTAGATAGAACAAATAAAAATAAAAATTCTTCCCAATTTTCATTAATCCCTTCTTCGTTCATCTAATCACCTTTTATTATGCACCTGCCATGTCCTTGGCACTGCCCTGGATGCAGAGATGCATTGATGAGCCAATGGCAGCCTCTGGGAGGGTAGTCTGACACTCAACTACAGTAATAAAGAGAGGCAGGCACATGGCTCTTTGTGTGTTGTAATGAAAGAGCTGCTTTAGGATGGAGTTCCAAGGAGCTTTCTTGAGGAAGTGGAGCTTTAGGTTGGACTTGAAGGATCATTTAGAGCTAAGGTGAATGTCAGAAGGAGCATTCAGGCAGAAGAACAGCACACACAAAGCCCTGGCTGGAAGGTCTACATCAGACATAAAGCATGAAAGAAGGCAATCTGTGGTTGAAATGCCAGAATGGAGAGTTCTGAGGATTGGGGATAGAAACGTACTGAGGGAGAGGACCAGGCATTACAAACCATTTCAATAACTGCCAAAGAAATAATCCATCTGCCTGCTGCAAGTTAGTGTCAATGCTGTACCTGAATACAGATAGTTAATTTTGGAACAGAGGACAGAAAGTAAAAGGTGCAATTTTGGAAAACAGGACATTAAATACAATGTGAAATAGCACATGGAGTCAATGGGATCCATTTCGACAATTAGATCTCTAACACCACATATATGATTATTTTCCATCTAATAAAAACATTGGTAATTTGGAAGAAGAAATAGGATCTGTTTTCCAAAAATACTTCTGAATATAATAATCACAACTCCTTTTAACAGTGACTTAAACTACAGGGACATTTATTATTTACCTAATAAGAAATTTAGACACAAAAGAAATCTAGATATCACCAAGGACACAATTTTTTCTTATCTTTCTTCTCTATCAAAATATATTTGCCTTTCATGGCTAAGAAATGTCTGATGCATCTCCAGACATTAAAAAACAAAACAACAAAAACAACAAAAAACCCAACTATGTTCAAAGCAGGAAAAAAAAAAAAAAAGAAAAAGAAAAAAAGAAAAAAGAAAACAAGACACTTTCCCAGCAAACCCACAGCAGCCCTCTATTTACATCTCACTTGCCAAAATAAAATAATATTGCCATTACCTACCTGGAAGGGAATCTGAAACGAGAGATTGACTTTTCTCAGGTCTTTAGTAAGATACAGAAAAGTGACAGAGAAGAGGGAATGCTGCTTGGTTATTTAATCAACAGTGTGAATGCCTGAAAAATTGAGTTATGAGGAAACTTGCTTTGGAAACCAAAGGAGGCATAATTTATTTTGGACATAATTATCCACTAGGCTTCTATTTCTGCAGTTAGGTTTCACGAATATTCTACAATGATGTCTTTTGGCTTTCTGTTTTTATTTTTTATTAGAACAGAAAGAAGCTCAATGTTGCCTCACATGGATCAAGTGTTGGGTCACATGGGTGATGGTACTAGAGTCAGTTTCTGTGTTTGTTTGATTTTTAGCTCACATTGACATCAGTACTGCACTTTGGATGGTCATCAGCTAATGAAAGAAAGAAAGTAGAAAGTGATTAAGAAAGTACACAGTGCTTTCCCAGAAGTGAAAGCCAAATGATGCCATGAAGGACTGTGCAAATAATGGTTCCACATGTGTTTGAGAAGAGAAAAGTGGTAGGTGAATTGAGTTAGCAGATGGTACACAACGGCACAAGCATGCCAAGTGCTTTTGAAACCATGATGTGGCAGTCAGTGTGATAATCAAATTTCAAACAGATTATGTTTCAGCATGTCAAGATGATTCATCACATCAAATTAATAACATTAATTTTTGGCTTTATAGTTTGATTTATATTTGATTTGTTGGGTTTTTTTTTCTATAGCTTACTAAGTCTTCTGGGCATAAGATGTTGAGACTTAATTTATATTTATGAACATAGAAGAGTATAATAAAATTAATGAGAGTCAACACTGGGTTATGAGTCGACATTTTTTCTTTTACAAAGATCCTGTTCAAATTTTAGCAACATTATATTAGAGAGACTTTCAAGATAATCAGAGAAACTTTTTGCTAGTCCACATTTGAAAGAAGCAATCATATACTCCTCCTGTGTGTTTTTTCATTTGTCCCAGTGATTTCATGCTCCTATCCAAGGAACAAACAGATCAGAAGGCACTGAGGTATCCCATATCGGTGTCTACCAGAATCCTTCATCTACTGTATATAATGAACTGTTTGCCTAGAATTTTAAGGTTAGTGGTATTTAATTTGAGAAGGAAGGTCAGGAGTGGTTAGGAAGAGAAAATTTGTAAAGAAAAGTTGATTAAAAAAAAAAAAATCTCTGGCAGAAATCTGATGAGTAGGTTCAAACAAAATTGTTGCTTTTTCCTCATAGTAGTCAAAGTGCCATATTCATACAAGAATACAGTCAAGAGAAGTTTGGAGGCCACTTATATCATGTTGTCTCTAGGAAACAAACTTTGGGATACCAAATGTTCGAATGGGTCTATCTCATAAACCAATAAAAACATGAAGATTTGGACCTGGATGTCAAAAAAAAAAAAAAAAAAAAAAAAGTATTTTCTTGTATTATGTACTTGTTTTTTTCTCTTTGAAATGGAATTGACTACTTGGAAATAGGAGTGGGGAAGAAAAGCATATGTATTGAAAACTGGTCCATCAACCAGTGGCTTATCCCCTCCTTGCTCATGTTATAATCGAATAACAACACTATAGTTATAAGTTATGGTGAAAACTATAAATAGATCAGTCTGAAGTGTACATTCAGGAAAAGTGATCTCCAGCAAGCACTCACCCTTTGTAATGAAGGACATAGTATTAACAACCATAATTGTTTCAAAATTTCTAAGGTGAGTTCCACAATAACTATTTCACCAGGAACTATTCAATTAAAAAAAAAAAAAAAAAAGGAAATTAGTACACATGGGATGTTGAGCAATGATTAATCTTTTAAAAAATGAATAACAACATAAATTACAAATAATTATGTAAAATAAAATAATGAAGGCTCTGAACAGTTTGAATGTTTTTCATGAAAGCCATGGCTCTGCAAAAGGAAAAGGGAAGAGACTGGGATATAATTAAAGAATCCAACTAAAGATTTTGGGAGGAAAAATCAGTGCTTAATTTGAGCAAATCTTTCCTGAAAGCTGTCTTTTTGTTTTGCTGGTGTATTTTGACAGTCATTTGTGGTGTTGCTTGTGTTTAGGTTGGAAAACATGCTAATGCTCAACAACCACTACAAAGTGCCCAAATTATGAACTATGTTGATTTTAACCTAAATAAGTACCATTTATAAAATTTTCCAGAATTGTAAATTAGATAATTTAGCTCTAAAACTTGAGATTTCCTAAATTGCTCCTCAACACTGAGTGCAGCATCCTTCCAAGGCTTTCCTCCTCTGGAGCAATCCCTGCGTGTACCTGTCGGCCATATTTTCTTCTATCAGATGCTGTTGCCATGGCAACCGCCTCCTTTGTACAGGCTTAGGGTAGCAGTTTCTTTTTGGAAACAGACTCTGGGCTGTTTGCCAGAATTTGTTCTCAAATCCAGGACTGTAGTTTAGCTTACTTAACCCTTTCACTAGCCTGAGAAAATAGAGCATGCAAAAGCTTTTCAATTCTTTATACCCAAAGGGAAGCAGAAACTATTGTGTGACAAAAATCTAGAAATAATCTTTTGCCATGAATTCTGCTGTACTAATAAAGAACATAAAGAAGATTTTTTTAAAGGCAGAGAAAAACATTATTGATGTTTTGCAGAACAATTCAGAAGGATTATAATTGAAGTTCAGTTCTCTGGGACTAACCCAATATGAGAGAAAAATCAATTACCCCTAATAAAAGTCAATGGATTTTTAAGATTTTTTTTTCTGTTTTCTACTGAAACACAGGATGTACTACCATTGCAAAAGGAAAAAAATAAACGCTTCCTATCCTGGTCTCATCATAATCATCTGAACAGATCATATTCCTTAGTTGCTTATTTTGCCTCTCCTTACTTAATTTAGTCCTAGTCTCATTAGACTTCAAGATTTAGAAAAGATTTGTAGGTCTTCCAGTATATCTTCTGACTCCATTGCTCATTAATTTATGAAACTGTTCCTTTCATTTTTTTTTTAAGCCAAGAATTGATCCCAAGGGTGTTTCACCACTGAGCCACATCCCCAACCCTTACTTTTTATTTAGAGACAGGATCTCACTAAATTGCTTAGGGCCTGGCTAAGTTGCTGAGGCTGGTTTTGAACTCTCAGTCCTCCTCCCTCAACCTTCCAGGCCACTGGGATTATAGACATGTGCAATCACACCCAGATGGCTGTTCCTTTCATTTTTAAACTCTAGTTATTAGAAATTCTTCATATTTTGATGACGTTTTAGTGTATTATCACTATTTTTATTCTATTTCTGTATTTTCAAGTCATGAAAAAGAAATTTAGACCCTTGTCCATAAAAGAGCTCTTTAGTTAAATTACAAACAGTTGTCAGGGGAGTAACTGGCAAAGATTTTCTCCCATTCAGTGGGCTCTCTCTTCATGCTCCTAATCATGTCCTTTGCTGTGCAGAATATTTTTAATTTGATGCTATACCACCTATTGATTGTTGGTTTTATTTCCTATGCTTTAGGGGCTCTTAATAAGGAAGTTGGTGCCTGAGCCAATATGTTGGAGTTTTGACCCTATGTGTCCTTGTGTCAGTTGTACATTTTCTGATTTAATTTCTATGTTCATCCTCTTCAAGTTGACTTTTGTGCAACTTGTGATAGATAGGAGACTAGTTTAATTCTTCTCTGTATGGATATCCAGTTTTCCCAGCACCATATGTTTAAAAGACTGCCTGTGTATGTTAGAATCTGTCTCTTATTCTATTCCATTGGTTTCCATGATGTCTGTTTTTTATGCCAGTACTATAGTTCTGTGATATAATTTGAGGCCAGGGATTATAATGCCTCCAGTTTTGTTCATATTGCTCAGGATTGATTTGGTAATTCTGGGTCTTTTATTTTTCCATATGAATTTAAAGACTAATTTTTTCCCTAGTTCTGTGCAGAATCTCATTAGAATTTTGATGAAATTGCATTCAATTTGTAGATCACTTTTGGTAATATGGCGATTTTAACAATATTACTTCTGCCTATCCAAGGATATGGGAGGTCTTTCCATCTTCTACGTCTTCTTCAGCTTCTTTTTGCAGTGTTCTATAATTTTCACTGCAAAGGCTTTTTTTTTTTTTTTTTTTGTGGTACTGGGGATTGAATTCAGGGGCACTCGACCACTGGGCCACATCCCCAGCCCTTTTTTTGCATTTTATTTAGAGACAGGGTCTCACTGAGTTGCTAAGTGCCTCGCAATTGCTGAGGCTAGCTTTGAACTCGTGATCCTCCTGCTTCAGCCTCCCAAAGTGCTGGGATTACAGGCGTGCGCCACCGCGCCTGGCTTGCAAAGGCTTTTAATCCCTTTGTTAGATTTATTCATATATATATATATATATTTATATTTTTTGAGGCTGTTGTAAATGCATTCACTCCTTATTTCTTTTTTACTCGGTCCATTTTTGTGTAGAAAGCTGTTAAATTTTGTATGTTGCTACTTTTCTGACCTTATTTAGCAGTTTAAGAGTCTTCTGGCATTTTGGGGGGGCTTACAAGTCTCTGCAAACAGAGATAATTTGATTTCTTTTCTTATTTTATTTTGTGCTACCAGTAATTGAACCCAGGGCCACATAACAACTTAGCCTCAACCCCAGCCCCCTTTTGTAATGTATTTTATTTAGTTGTTAAATTTTATGTAGTTATTGCTAAGTTGGTTAGGGCTTCACTAAGTTGCTGAGGCTAGTTTTAAACTTGCAATCCTCCTGCCTCAGCCATCTGAGCCACTGGGACTAGAAGTATGTGCCACAGTTTCTAGCTTATTTTCTTATTTGTCTCCCTTTAATTACTTCCTGTTCCCCAACTTCTCAACTCAATTTCTAGGGTCAACATTCCAACATATAGCTGCAGGCATCAACTTCCTTGTTAAGACTTGTGAAGCTCAATAAATAAAACCAAGAATCAATAAGTGGGATAAAATTTCATTAAATGGCTTTTGCATAGAAAAGGAAAGAAGAGTGTGGAAAGAGAGTCTACAGAATGGGGAAAAAATTGGCAGGTACTCTTCTGACAGAGATTTAATATCCAGAATATATAAAGAACTCAAAAACTTAACATCAAAAAATCAAATAACCCAATCAATAAATGAGCAAGTGAACTAAACAGACGTTCCTGAAAAGAAGAAATGCAAATGGCCAAGAAATACAAAAAAAGGTTCAACTTCCTTAGCAATCAGAAAAATGCAAGTCAAAACTACACTAAAATTTCATCTTACTCTGGTTAGAATGGCAATTTTGAAGAATATGACAGTAAGGCATAAAAAATGAAATTATATAATTTTCAGGAAAATGGATAAAACTTGATAATATTAAGCTAAGTGAAATAAGCCAAATTCAGAAAGTCAAGGGCCATGTATTCTCTCATATGTGGAAGCTAGAAAGGAATAAAGAAAAGAAAGGAGCCGGGCGCGGTGGCGCACGCCTGTAATCCCAGCACTTTGGGAGGCTGAGGCAGGAGGATCGCGAGTTCAAAGCCAGCTTCACAATGGCGAGGCACTTAGCAACTCAGTGAGACCCTGTCTCTAAATAAAATACAAAAAAGGGCTAGGGATGTGACCCAGTGGTCGAGTGCCCCTGAGTTCAATCCCTGGTACCACAAAAAAAAAAAAAAAAAAAAAAAAAAAAAGAAGAAGAAAAGAAAGGTGATAGGGGGAATCTTATGAAAATCAAAGAGAGATCAGTAGAATAGAGGAAAGAGGCCAGGGAGAGGGAAGAGAGGAGAGCTAGGGGAAATATTGGGAAATGATATTGGTCAAAGTATGTTTTATATTGCATGCATGTACAAATTTGTAAAAACAAATCCCACCACTATGTGCAACTATGATGAACCAATAAAAATATGGAAAAAGAATATGATTGACAGTAATTACTGATGAGAATACAGAGAAAAAGTTACTCTTATACCAAGGTGGGACTACAAATTAGTACAAACCATTTTGTAAAGCAATGTTTAGTTTCCTCAAAAGATGAAGAATGGAGCCACCATACAACCTGGCTATCCCACTTCTTGGTATTTCTCTAAAAGAGCTAAAATCAGCATACTGCAGTGATACATGCATCCCAATGTTTATAGAAGCACAATTCAAAATACCCATGTTATGGAAGAATCCCAGGTGCCTGCCTGTCAAGAGAAGAATGAATAAAGAAAGTGTGGTGTATATACACAATGAAGTTCTTCTAAGATATAAAGAATAGTGAAATTATGTCATCTGTTGATAGATGGATGGACCTGGAGCATGCCATACTATGGGAAGTAGGGCAGACTCAGAGACTAAAGGGTAGAATGTTTTACCTCATCTATGGAAGCTAGAGAGAGAAAAGGAGCAAATAAAAGGAGGGAATCTCATAAATATGAAAAGGATATCAACAGAGGAGGGAGAGGGGAACAAAGGAAGGGAGGAAAAGAGAGGAAGGGTAAGAACTAGGGAATATACTTGACCAAGTTATACTATATGGACATATGGACATGTTACAATGAATCCCATTTTTGTGTATATGCACCAATGGAAAAATACATGTAAATACATAGAAGGAAAACCAAAAGAGCAGAGGAAGGGGAACGGATGCAGGAAGTAGGAAGTAAAGTGGAAAAACTGGGGGAAAGAACTAGGAACATTATATCATGTGCACATATGAATATGTCATAGTGAATCCCATTATTATGTATAAATATATTACACTGATTAAAAACACTTAAAAATTCCCAAGGAAAAAATAGAATGTCATTATCATTTAAAAAATGAACCTGTAAGTCTTCCCCATGTGTAGTGGCCATGGCCTTGTGCCTTCAAAAGACATAGGGAGAGAGTACCTGGTTGACAGTCTCCAGTGACTGTACCTTTGGATCCACGGGCACAGATGCCAAGACATCCTTTCTGAGTGCTATTTTCATCCAATGACTGTACACAGCTGCAATAGGAGAAGGCATTCCTGTCTTAGAGCAAGTCACTGAACAGCCTGCTTTGCCTTGAGGACTTTCTGTTGGTCTGGCCAAGCCCTTTTTAGAACTGTGCTTTGGTCTGAGGCTTTTCCTGTCCGATCCTTCTTTTCTTCCAACCACAGGTGGTCAGAGGTACATCCAGTCTTTCTAACCTGCTGTTCTTCTCTCCTCTCCTCCTTTATTTTTGTATATATTACAGGTATTCTTTTCAATAAATCTTTGGTATGTCCAATTCCATTTTTGCATCTGTGCTTCCTGGGGACTCAAACTGACATGCCATGCCTTTTCTTTTCCAGGTGAAATACTCTCAATTTGTCAGTGTTTCTGTAGTGCTTTGCAGATGTTCATCTTCCAGATGCATCCCAGCTCCTTAGTGTCCTTCTTAAGCCAGGCACCCATGTAGAGCAAACATTTTCCAGGGCAGTCTGAATAATGCAGAGCTTCACTTATTCTCAGTTCTTATATTCTGAGCACAATGTTTCCTCAATGCATTTTAGGATGACATTAACATTTTGGGCAGCCTTATCACTCTTGATTCATACTGAACATGTTGGAAACCAAATGAAGAGCTAGAATTCAAATAAAATTCAAGGATACTTCAGCTGTCTAATTCAAGCCCTTTGAAATTTGATACACTAAGACATGAGATATTGTAATAAAATTCTTCCTCTCTTGTTCTATACAGGCAATTAAAACTCTAATCATGGGTATTCAAGTCTGTTTCAAGTTTATTTTATTTGATACATTCAGACCATTCTACCATCCATTCTATTGGCTATTGCTTCTACTTCCTGGCACTTTGGAATTTCATAATTATAACATCAATATTTTTATTGGAGTTATTGATCAAAATGACCAGTTACAACTGAAAAATCTCAAACAATCTCTCTTCAAATTTAATCAATCATTAGCTTTTGTAAAGCATC
This sequence comes from Tamias sibiricus, assembly GCA_025594165.1. Taxonomy (NCBI): domain Eukaryota; kingdom Metazoa; phylum Chordata; class Mammalia; order Rodentia; family Sciuridae; genus Tamias; species Tamias sibiricus. The sequence continues at coordinate 157,176,337 of CM046662.1, read as the reverse complement.
ATTAATTCAATTACATATCTAAGCAATAATACTGGAAGTCATAGCATGCTTCTCAACCTTTCCTATAACAGATATTCAAATGTCTTATATAACACAGGTAGATACACCTGACAGTATTTTTTTCATCTATAGATGGAGTGACTATAACAAACATTACATGACATATTTTTAACCTATGTGGGTGCTCAATACTTATTAATTTTTCTTTTCTTACAACATGAAATTAATCTTTGATGCTATTTTGTAAATAGAAAAATAATGGGACATTTTGAATGTCTTACTAGTATTAACAGTTTATTTTGATATTACTAATCATGTAAAACCATTAATAATTTTTCAATTAATTGTACATAAGAAATTTTAATTGTAAATATATTCCATGTGCTATGTGATTCAAAATAAGCATTTTAAAAGGTATTTTATTAAAGAATTATGACAGACACAAACAGACCTACCTCACTGAGAAGTGATAAATAATTCTAAGTGCAAGAAAAAGGAACAATTAAGAGTTTGTAGACAGAGTTCACAGAACGGGAGAAAATCTTTGCCAGCTGCTTCTCTGACAAGGGATTAATATCCAGAATACACTAAAAACTAAAAAACGTAATGCCAAAACAACAACAGCAACAACAACAATGAATAACCCAATCAATAAATAGGCAAAACAACTAAACAGACATTTCTTAAAAGAAGAAACACAAATGGCCAACAAATATATGGAGAAATGTTCACTATCTCTAGCAATCAGGGACATGCAAATCAACACTGTACTAAGATTTCATCTCACTCGAGTCAGAATGGCAATTATTAGAAACACAAACAATAATAAATGTTGGTGAGGATGTGAGGAAAAGGTACATTTATTTATACATTGCTGGTGGGACTGCAGACTAGTACAACCACTCTGGGAGGCAGTATGGAGATTCCTCAAAAGACTAGGAATGGAACCATATGACCCAGCTATCCTAACCCTTGGTATTTATCCAAAAGAACTAAAATCAGCATATTATACCAATACAGTCACCTAAATGTTTATAGCAGCACAATACACAGCAGCTAAATTATGGAACCAACCCAGATGCCTGTCAATAGATGAATGGATTAAGAAATTATGCTGTATGTACACAACAGAGTTTTACTCAGCCATAAAGATTGAAATTACGGAATTTTTTTGGTAAATGGATAGAAATGGAGAACATGGTGCTAAGTGAAATTAGCCAATCTCAGAAAATCAAGGATCAAATGGTTTCTCTCAAATGTGGAAGCTAGAGAAAAATAAAGGAAATAAGGAGGGGAGGTGATAGATGGGCTACCCTCCCCCCAGAGTTCTCCACATCCTGAGAGAAGCAACCTTGTTTCATTCTCAGCAGGATGTTTTCTTCCCCAGACAGGATGTTTTTTCCTCCAGGCAGGATGTTTTCTTCCCTGGGCAGGATGTTTCTTTTCCCCTGGCAAGAGCCAATAGGCTTAAAGGTCACCCTGTTCTAGGGGCAAAGAACCAATGGCGTTGGGGTTGCTCTAGTGCACCCCCCACCAGAAATCCCTATATAAGGCCCTGTCCAAGAGACTCAGATCAGACAGAGAGAGACACACGGACACACAACATCGGCTCGTCGCCGAGAGGAGGAAGACAGATACATTGGCTCGTCGCTGCAGAGAGGAGGAAGCCACTGCAACAGCTCCAGACCCATCGCTTCCAGCCGACGGCAGCTGCCCCAGCCAACAACTCCAGACCCATCGCCTCCAGCTGACGGCAGCTGCTCCAGCCGACAGCTCCAGCCTCCAGCCAGACAGCAGCTGCTTTAGCTGACAGCTCCAGAGAGCCGGTGCGACCAGGCACCCACCTTTTGTCCAGAGCTTGCACACTCCCTTCTCCCTGACTCCCCTCTCCCACCTCTTCGACCTTCAACCAGAGCACCTCTTCTCCGGTTTTTGCTACCAGCCACGAAGGCTGTTGAATAAATCTTTTGGCTGCACGGCAGTCCCCGGTGTGATGTTTTGCCCTTCATTGGTGCCGTGACTTGGATCCTGTCTGAGCCAGAGGGCATAATCACCTGGAACTGCCTCAGCCTTCACCCATTTTTGATCGCCGCTCTGACGCATCCACCACCGGTCATCGGATTGGTAAGCCCCCCAACCCCAGAGCTCCTACACCCGTCAGGCCTTGTACAGTGGGAACTGACCATTGATCATCCGGCAGCCCCACTGGTGGCCTGTATGGGGAGGACTGCACCCCACCTAGACCTTCATGGTCACAGTGGACCTCATGGAGCTCTTTCTCTTTTTTATCCCTCTCTCTCTCTCTCTCTCTTTCTCTCTCTCTCCTTTTCCTGGGTAGGTCTCCTCATCCCCAGGGCTCCTAAACCAATCAGGCCTTGTACAGTGGGAATTGACTGTTGTCTCTCTCTCTCTCTCTCTCTCTCTCTCCTCTCCCTTTCCTGGGAGTAGTTGAAGAAAGCCCTTTTTTCGGCCTTTGGCCTCTGGACTTGGGTCTCTCCTTCCCGTCCAGGACGGGACATGGAAAATCCCTGCGCAAGGTGGCCCATTGTTCTTCGGTCCCTTTGGACCCCATGTCTGTTTGACTCCAGTGACGACTGGGTCTCACAGACTTGGATCTCTCTGATATATATATCTTGAGGAGGACGCTCCTCAGGACAATATATCTGTCCCATTTGGAATGGGAAAATGGGGGCTTCTTCTTCTTCTGCTACTGCTTCTTCACTCCTCCTGGCTGACCTACTCCTATCCCTCCTGGCCGACTACCCTCCGATCACTCTCTTCTTTGCTCTCGTCCTCACTCTCTTCTTTGGTTTTGCTATCACTCACTATTTGTCGCTCTTGTACCCACTCCGACCCCTCCCAGCCGACTCTCCTCTACAATGCCTCTTAAACAACCTAGCCACTCTTGGCCTAACTCCTGATATACAACCAAAAAGACTTACCAAGTTTTGCACCCAAGATTGGCCCACATACCCCTTACATAACCAAAACAAATGGCCTGCTTCTGGGTCCCTGGATCCCTCTATACTGAGAGATCTTTTCTACTTCTGTGAGCGATCAAAAAAATGGGTAGAGATTCCATATGTTCAGGCTTTCTCCCTCCTCCATTCGAATCCCTCACTCTGTACCTGCTGCAACCCTGAAGATATCCTCCTAGCCTCTCAACCAGCTGCTCCCCTATCATCCCCCTCCTTTCTTGATTTCGATCTCACGGACAGGCCGCCCCCATATCGTACCCTACCTTAAATCTCTATCTTCTCCTTTGCAGCCCTTCCTTCTCCACAGCTCATGTCTTTCTTGTTCTGAACCTTTAACCAGCTTCTCCTTAGGGATCATCTGTTACTTCTCATCACCTCAGGACAAATTCATCTTTTGGGTGCCAACCTCCTGGGAATCCATTTCACCCTCAAGCCTGACCTACCTGTCTTATCATATCCCCCCCATAACACCCCACTTTGCCCTGTTTCAGCAGGAAGTAGCCAGACTGACATACGACATCCCACTTCCTAAGAAAACAAAAAGGGGGGAATGATAGATGGGCTACACTCCCCCCAGAGTTCTCCACATCCTGAGAGAAGCAACCTTGTTTCATTCTCGGCAGGATGTTTTCTTCCCCGGACACGATGTTTTTTCCCCAGGCAGGATGTTTTCTTCCCTGGGCAGGATGTTTCTTTTCCCCGGGCAAGAGCCAATAGGCTTAAAGGTCACCCTGTTCTATGGGCAAAGAGCCAATGGCGTTGGGGTTGCTCTGGTGCACCTCCCACCAGAAATCCCTATATAAGGCCCTGTCTGAGAGACTCAGATCAGACAGAGAGAGACACACGGACACACAACATCGGCTCGTCGCTGAGAGGAGGAAGACAGATACATTGGCTCGTCGCTGCAGAGAGGAGGAAGCCACTGCAACAGCTCCAGACCTATTGCCTCCAGCCGATGGCAGCTGCCCCAGCCGACAGCTCCAGACCCATTGCCTTCAGCTCGACGGCCGCTCCCAGCCGATAGCTCCAGCCTCCAGCCAGACAGCAGCTGCTTTAGCCGACAGCTCCAGAGATCCTAGCCGGTGCGACTAGGCACCCACCTTCTGTCCAGAGCTTTCACACTCCCTTCTCCCTGACTCCCCTCTCCCACCTCTTCGACCTTCTACCAGAGCACCTCTTCTCCAGTTTTGCTACCAGCCACGAAGGCTGTTGAATAAATCTTTTGGCTGCACGGCTGTCCCCGGTGTGATGTTTTGCCCTTCAGGAGGATCTGACATGATAAAGATAAAGGGAAGATCAGTAGAGTAGAAGAAGGAGATTGAGAGAGAAGAGGGATAGGAAAGGAAAGGGTATGAAATGCAGAATGATTCTTAAAATATCATGCTGTATGCATGTATACCCATGGAATTTTGTCTTTATGTATAAGTAGAAAGAACCAATCAAAAATAACTAAAGAGAGGAGTAAAAGGAAGCTCAGTAGAGTAGAGGAAGAAGAATGAGGAGGGAGAAGGGGAAGGCAAAAAAAGGGGGGGACATGAACTGAAATCATATTGCATGTGTGTACCAATTTGTTAAGATGAGCCCAATTACTATTATGTATAACTACAATCCTCTAATAATTTTTTTAAAGAAGAATTTTAACTGCAAGAAGTTTTCAGTTACCAAGATTAAGGCTTCCTTAGGAAATATTTGTAAAACCTGTCAGTGTCTCTCATTTATCATTGTTAGAATTTGGTGATCTGTAACAGAGGATTATTTCATGCTCAGTAAGTTCATGTTTCTCATTGATAATCACATAGAATGTTGATATTGGCTTCTTTGTTATACTTACTCCCCCTAACCTTTTAATAATACAAAGTATTTGTGGATCTTAGGTAGATTCAAGAAAATACAAATTTTCCAAGAAAAATATTTGAAAAGAGAACTAAATTGACACTGATACACTTGTCCTAAAATTACCATGAAAAATGCATTTTTGTAAATGCTTCAATATTTTAAGGATGTGTATACACACACTTTTTGCATATATGTGTGTGTATATACATTTATTAAGTATGTGTAAATACATACACACATTATATATTTATACGTACGTGTGTGTATACACACACATATGCAAAACATTAACCACCGGGCAAAATTATGTTAAATTAAATAATCTTTAAGTTTTAACCTAGTATTTGAAATATGTTAGATAAATCATTGCAATTTAATAGGCTATTGCTGTTAGTCATTATATAAAATTTGAAATATCAGCTTTTATTTGTAAGACTGTCTGCTGATTTATTCTTTTAAGCATTTTAATCAAATGGACAATGAAGATGGCAAAATTAGACACAAAAATTTTAGAAATAGAAGGGATTTTACAGATTATCTGTTGAATTGTCCATGCGGGGTAGTTATTCCCTATAACATACCCTAAAACATAAATTTTGGGATGAAAGAAAGAGTTCTCAAAGGGGATTATTGAGTTTTATTCACAAGTATATACAAATTTTAAATATACAGTTCAATGCATTTGGACAAATACAGGTACATGTGTGTTTATCACTACCATCAAAATATATATTTTCATCATCGCAGAAAAAATTCCTTCATGTCATCTCCAGCTCCAGGCAATGTCTGGTGTACTTTCTGTCACAATGTATTAGTTTTTTTCTGTTCTATAATTGCACATGAATGCAATCATAATATATATGCTCTTTGGCTCTGGGTTTCTCCACCTAGCTTGTGGGGCTTCATTCGTGTCTCCTGTGAACTAGGAATTTGGTTATTTTCTGAAAGTTATTCCTTTGAATGGATAGCATATTTACAAAACCATTTACATATTCATCATCATTGGATTCTTTCCATCTTTTTGGTTAATACAAAAAATTTGTGTATGACTTCATGATGTGTTTTATCTTTATTCTTTAGTAAATATCTAGCAGTATCAATGTTGTGGTGAGTATATGTTTATCTTTACAAAATGCATCTAATTATTTTCCAGAGTATTTGGATCATTTTTATAACTGGTATGTGAGCATTCTAGTAACGCCACATCCCATCAGCTATTGGTGTGTTTGGCTTTTCATAATTAACTGTTCTACTGAATGTACAGAGGCATTTCATTAAGAATTTAATTTTCACTTCCCTGATCACTAATGAAAGAAAGTGTGTTGTCAAGTGAATGTTGACTACTTTTGCAATATTCTTTTTTATATTCAGGCCTATAATTTATTTTGAGTTCAACTTTGTGCATTTTGCATGGCATAATGGTTGAAGTTGGATTTTCTCCACATGAACCTATCTTGTTCTAGCAGAAGTTGCTGAAAGACTGTTCTTTCCCCACTGAATTAACTTTGTAAAAAACAGTGGCCCATATTGGTGTAAGTCTATTTCTGTACTCTATTCTGCTCCATTAAACTATAAGTCTACTTGTACATGAATTCTACATTCTCCAGATACCTGCAGGTTATAGAGGTACAATCCTGTAGCTTAAATCTCCTGTTTTGTTCCTTTTCAAAATTAATTTGGCTAGTTTAGTCTCTTTTGCTTTCTCTTATGTATATGAGAGTCATCCTGTCAATTTGTCCATTTCTAAGCAATATTTTGGGATTTAAATTGATAAATTTGTTATTCTTTTTTAAAAAAAATATTTATTTATTTGCTTTTAGTTGTATACAATGCATTTGTTTATACGTGGTGCTGAGGATCAAACCTGGGCCACGCATGTGCTAGGTGAGCACTCTACCACTGAGCCACAATCCCAGCCCCAATTTGTTATTCTTAATTGAGGATAATTAACATGGTGACAGAATTGAGGGGTTTTCTTTTTCTTTCTTTTCTTTTCTTTCTTTCTTTCTTTCTTTCTTTCTTTCTTTCTTTCTTTCTTTCTTTTTTCCTTCCTTCTTTCTTTCCTTCCTTCCTTCCTTCCTTCCTTCCTTCCTTCCTTCCTTCCTTCCTTCCTTCCTTTCTTTCTCTCTCTCTCTCTCTGTGTTTGGTTTTCTTTTTGTACTGGGGATTGAGCCCAGGGGTGAATTATCACAAAGTCACATCCCTAGCCCTTGTAATTGTTTGAGACAGGTCTCCCTTAAGTTGCTTAGGACCTCTGTAAGTTGTTGAAGCTAGTCTTGAACTTGCAATCCTCTTGCCTCATCCTCCTTAGTTCTTGGGATTCCAGCAGTGTGCCACTATACCTGGCAAAATAGAGTTTTTAATGCTTAATCATGATGTGATGTCTCTTTGCTTATTTTTTAAATTAATTTATTTTTTTATTCTAAGTTGTTAGAAATGACAGCAGAATGTATTACATTTCATATTATACTTATACAGCACATTTTTACATATCTCTGGTTGTATACAAAGTATATTCACACCATTCATGACTTAATACATGCACTTAGGGTAATGATATCCATCTCATTTCTACCATCTTTTTAAAAAAAATTTTTGTTTATAGTATTATGTATTACAGTTCATACTATACATATATAGCATCTTTTTACACAAAACAGTTTGTATACAAAGTATATTCGCAGCATTCAAGTCTTCAATCATGCATTTAGAATAATGATATCTGTCTTATTCAACCACTTTTTCTCCCCTTCCCCCCTTGCTCCTTTCTTTTCCCTCCCTTCCCTTTGACCATTATAGTGTTCTTCTTATCCTCCTATGTACCCCGACCCAACAATACTGTGAACCAGCTTCCTTATATCAGAGGAAACATTCGGTATTTGGATTTTTGAGATTGACTGATTTCACTTAGCATTATATTCTCCAACTTCATCCATTTACCTGCGAATGTCATTATTTTATTCTCTTTTATTGCTGAGTAAAATTCCATTTTGTATATATACCACATTTTCTTTATCCACTCATCTACCGAGGGACATCTAGGTTGGTTCCACAACCTAGCTATTGTGAATTGTGCTGCTATAAACATTGAGGTAGCTGTGTCACTGTAATATGCTGTTTTTAAGTCCTTTGGGAATAGACCCAGGAGTGGGATGGCTGTGTATTAGGGTGGTTCCATTCCCATTTTCCCAAGAAATCTCCATACTGCTTTCCATAATGGTTGTACCATTTTGCTGTCCCACCAGCAATGTATGAGTGTGCCTTTTCCCCCACATCCTCTCCAACATTTATTGTTGTTTGTGTTCTTGATAGCTGCCATTCTGACTGGGGTGAAATGAAATCTTAGAGTAGTTTTGATTTGCATTTCTCTAATTGCCAGCGATGTTGAGCATTTTTTCATGTATTTGTTGATTAATCGTGTATCTTCTTCTGAGAAGTGTCTTTTCAATACCTTAGCCCATTTATCGATTGGATTATTTGTTTTTTTGGTGTCAAGTTTTTTGAGTTCTTTATATATTCTAGAAATTAGAGCTCTATCCAATGTGCATGTATTAAATATTTGTTCCCAGTTAGTTAGCTCTCTATTCACCTCACTGATTGTTTCTTTTGCTGAGAAGAAGCTTTTTAGCTTAAATCTATCCCATTCATTAATTCTTGGTATTAATTCTTGCGCTACAGGATTCTTGTTAAGGAACTTGGAGCCTAATCCGACATGTTGGAAATTGTAGCTTACTTTTTCTTCTATTAGGCGTATTGTCTCTGGTCTAATTCCTAAGTCCTTGATCCACTTTGAATTGAGTTTTGTGCATGGTGAGAGATACAGTTTTAATTTCATTTTGTTGCATATGGCTTTCCAGTTTTCCCAGCACCATTTGAAGAGGCTATCCTTTCTCCACTGTACATTTTTGGCGCCTTTGTCTAATATAAGATAGCTGAAATTATATGTATTAGTCTCTGTGTCCTCAGTTCTGTACCATTGGTCTAATAGTCTGTTTTGGTGCCAATACCATGCTGTTTTTGTTACTATTGCTCTGTAGTATAATTTAAGGTCTGGTATAGTGATGCCACCTACTTCACTCTTCTTGCTAAGGATCGCTTTAGCTATTCTGGGTCTCTTATTTTTCCAGATGAATTTCATGACTGCTTTTTCTATTTCTTTGAGAAATGTCATTGGGATTTTGATTGGAATTGCATTAAATCTGTATAATGCTTTTGGTAGTGTGGACATTTTGACAATATTAATTCTACCTATCCAAGAACAAGGTAGGTCTTTCCATCTTCTGAGGTCTTCTACGATTTCTTTCTTTAGTGTTCTATAGTTTTCGTTATAGAGGTCCTTCACCTCTTTTGTTAAGTTGATTCCCAGGTATTTTATTTTTTTTGATGCTATTGTAAATGGAGTAGTTTTCATCATTCCCCTTTCAGAGGCTTTGTCACTGATGTACAAAAATGCCTTTGACTTATGGGTATTGATTTTGTATCCTGCTACTTTGCCGAATTCATTTACTAGTTGTAAAAGTTTTCTGGTAGAGTTTTTTGGGTCTTCTAGGTATATTATCATGTCATCAGCAAATAGTGCTAATCTGAGCTCTTCTTTTCCTATCTGGATCCCTTTAATTTCTTTCTTCTGTCTAATTGCTCTGGCCAGAGTTTCAAGTACTGTGTTAAATAGCAGAGGTGAGAGGGGGGCATCCCTCTCTTGTTCCAGTTTTCAGAGGGAATGCTTTCAATTTTTCTTCATTTAAGATAATGTTAGCTTGAGGTTTTGCATAGATAGCTTTTATAATGTTGAGATATGTTCCTGTTATTCCTAATTTTTCTAGAGCTTTGAACATAAAGGAGTGTTGTGTTTTGTCAAATGCTTTTTCTGTGTCTATTGAGATGATCATATGGTTTTTATCTTTAAGTCTATTGATGTGATATATTATGTTTATTGATTTCCGAATGTTGAACCAGCCTTGTATCCCTGGGATAAACCCCACTTGATCGTGGTGCACTATCTTTTTGATATGTTTTTGAATCAGATTTCCCAGAATTTTGTTGAGGATTTTTGCATCTATGTTCATTAAAGATATTGGCCTGAAGTTTTCTTTTTTGGCTGTGTCTTTGCCTGGCTTTGGAATTAATGTGATATTGGCCTTATAGAAAGTGTCTGGAAGAGCTCCCTCTTTTTCTATTTCTTGAAATAAATTGAAGAGCATCGGTATTAGTTCTTCTTTGAAGGTCTTGTAGAACTCGGCTGTAAACCCATCAGGACCTGGACTTTTTTCTTGTTGGTAGTTTTTTGATAGCGTCTTCTATTTCTTCACTTGAAATTGATTTATTTAAATTGTGTATAGCCTCCTGTTCCAGTTTGGGCAATTCATACGACTCTAGAAATCTGTCTATGCTTTCAGTATTTTCTATTTTATTAGAGTACAATTTTTCGAAGTAACTTCTAATTATCTCCTGTATATCTGAGGTGTTTGTTGTGATATTTCCTTTTTCATCACGGGTGCTAGTAATTTGAGTTTTTTCTCTTCTTCTTTTTTTTTAGCATTGTTAGGGGTCTAACAATTTTATTTATTTTTTCAAAGAACCAACTTTTGGTTTTGTCAATTCTTTGAATTGTTACTTTAGTCTCAATTTCATTAATTTCAACTCTGATTTTAATTATTTCCTGTCTTGTACTGCTCTTAGTGTTGATCTGTTTCTCTTTTTCTAGTGCTTTGAGGAGTGATGTTAAGTTATTTATTTGTTTTTTTTTTTTTTCTTTTAATGAAGGAATTCAGTGCAATGAATTTTCCTCTTACTACTGCCTTCATGGTGTCCCAGAGATTTCTATATGATGTATCTGTGTTCTCATTTACCTCTAGGAATTTTTTAATCCCCTCCTTGATGTCTTCTTCAACCCCTTGTTCATTCAGTAGCATGTTGTTTAGCTTCCAGCTGTTGGAGTAGTTTTTTTTTTTTTTTTTTCTTGTATTATCATTGATTTCCAATTTCATCCCATTATGGTCTGATAGAATGCAAGGTAGTATTTCTATTTTTTTATATTTGCTGAGAGTTGCCTTGTGACATAATATATGGTCAATTTTGGAGAAGGAGCCATATGCTGCTGAGAAGAAAGTGTATTCACTTTCTGAGGGATGAAATATTCTATATATGTCCATTAGGTCTAAGTTATTAATTGCTTTAACAAGGCCTAAAGTTTCTTTATTTAGCTTTTGTTTGGATGATCTATCCATTGGTGAGAGAGGTGCATTGAAGTCCCCTAGAATAACTGTGTTGTGGTCTATTTTACTCTTAAACTTGAGAAGGGTTTGTTTGATGAATGTAGGTGCTCCATTAATTGGGGCATATAGATTTATAATTGTTATATCTTGTTGATGAATGGTTCCCTTAAGTAGTAAGAAATATCCATCTTTATCCTTTTTGATTAGCTTTGGCTTGAAGTCTACCTTATTTGATATGAGAATGGAAACCCCTGCCTGCTTCCGCAGCCCATGTGCATGATAAGACTTTCCCTAGCCTTTCACCTTCAATTGCTTGATGTCTTTTTCTATGAGGTGTGTTTCTTGTAGACAGCAAATTGTTGGGTTGTTTTCTTTTAATGCAATCTGACAATCTGTGTCTTTTGAATGGTGAGTTTAGGCCATTAACATTCAGGGTTATTATTGAGATGTGATTCTTATTTCCATCTATTTTTAAATTTATTATGGTATTTAGCTTGATTTGGATTCTCCTCTGGTTGATAATTCCTTTAGTTTACTATCTCCCTTTGTTGGTTTTCATAGTTATTTTTTTCTTCTTCTTCGTGGAAAATTTTGCCGAAGATGTTCAGAAGTGCTGGCTTTTGAGTTGTGAAATCTTTTAACTTTTGTTTGTTGTGGAAGGTTTTTATTTCATCTTTGAATCTAAAGCTCAATTTTGCTGTATATAAATTCTTGTTTGACATCCCTTTACTTTCAGAGCTTAAAATATGCTATTCCAGGATCTTCTAGCTTTTAAGGTCTGGGTTGAAAAATCTGAGCATAATCTGATCGGTTTCCCCCTATATGTAATCTGCTTCCTTTCTCATGTGGCTTTTAGTATTCTCTCCTTGCCTAGTATAATAGGCAATTTCATTATAATGTGCCTTGCTGTGGATCTGTTGTGGTTTTGTATGTTTGGTGTTCGGCAAGCCTCTTGAACTTGGTTTTGCCATTCATTCCTCATGTTAGGAAAAATTTCTGCTATTATTTCATTGAATAAATTACTCATTCCTTTGGTTTGAAACTCTACACCTTCTTCAGCACCAATCACTCTTAAACGTTTGGTCTTTTTATGCTGTCCCATAATTCCTGAATGCTCTGTTCTTGTTTTCTTACTTCTTTTGCCATATCCTCTAGATTTTTCTCCAGGATATATATTTTGTCTTCATTATCTAAGGTCCTTTCTTCTAGGTGATCTAATCTGTTGGTGATGCTTTCAATTGAGCATTTAGTTTTGTTTATTTCTTCTTTCATTTCCAGAATTTCTGTTGGTTTTTCTTTAGAATCTCTATCTCCCTATTGAAGTAATCTTTTGCTTCTTGTATTTGGTTTTGGAGTTCTTTGTCAAAATGGTCTTTTACCGCCTCTATTTTCTCTCTCATCTCATTTTTGAGTTCATTCTTAAGATCCATAAACATTTGGAATATGTAGTTTCTAAATTCCGTCTCTGGCATTTGACCAACTGTGCTAACCATGGAATCTACTGAGGGGGCATGTTGGTTGGTTTCAGCCACTTTCTTCCCTTGCTTCTTCATAATGCTTCTTCATAATGCTATTCATAATGTGTCTATTCTCCTAGAACTGTGGGACCTTGCCTATTTTGATTTCACCTTATAGCCTTATGTTTCTCCTGTGGTACAATGCTGTCAGGTCCCCTTATAAATACCTTACAATTTAAGCTCTAACACTTTCTTTACAGCAAATCCCAGTTTGATCACAATGTACAGATTTAGTTAACTCAGTTATTGTTTCCAATTTACTCTGTGTGCTTGCGTTGGGGTTTACAGTTTCAGTATTGGACACAGAGATGATATGTTTAGGAAGAAGCAAGTGAGGTTACTGAGATGTTCTTTCTTAGGAAGTATAAAAATAGAATTCTATGGAAGTGGTTTAGTATCAGCAGACAGGAGAGGAAAGAGAATGGAGTGAGTGATTTAGAGGAAAGACGATTTATATATAAACCAAACTTATTTAGCCTTTGAGAGAAGAAAAATAAAGAGAGATGGAAAAGAAAAAATAAAAAGGAACAATGAGAGATAACAAAGAATTAAGAATTAGTGTAAGAGAGAGGAGAGAGAAACTGAGTCAAGAAAATAGAGAGTAAACTATATATAACACCACTTTGCTGTATATTTCAATTGCCCCAGGTCTAGAAGTCCCAATTTCTGCGTATACCTTGTTTTCACCTCTGATGAGTACACAATGATAGGGTGTAAATAGATAAGATGAGGGCAGAAGAGACTGAAGTGAGAAGGGAAGAAAGGAAAGAGGAACACAGACACACAAATAATCACACTATCAAACAGAACAAAAACAAACAAACAAACAAACAAACAAAAAACCAGAGTCGAATCCAGGAACAAATCTCAAATAAATAGGACCCTGGAAAGTCCTTCCAGTTTAAGCCAGTTATCCTGGACCACACCCAGTCACAGCGGAGTCTAGTCTGCAGCTTTGGCCAGTGGCAGATTGGCACAGAGGAATAATGGTGGCGGCGGGAGGGTGGGGGTTGGTGGCGTCAGTATGTGAATAGCACCAAGAAATGGTTCATCCAAAAGGCACGCATTCCCCACGCCCACCCCCAGTTATAGCTCTTGTGGTTGCTGCACTGGCCTCAGGCAGGCCCTTCCCTGCGGGCTGCCTGCACGTCTCACCCAGGTGTGTGCTGTTCTCCGGGCCCTGGACTGATCCTTGGATGTCTGCAGTCAGCCGCAGCCCTCCTCCAAAGTGGCAGTGCCTTCCCCGGTCCCAACAGCAGTACCCCAGACCTGTGTGTCACTCTGAGGTGTGCAGGTCCCACTTGGCAATTTACGCGAAAGAAGTCTGTGAGGCTGCTGCTTGAGTCTGGATTTCTTTTAATTCTGCGCTGTTCGAGGCCGTGGTCTGCACTTCCTGTACTGCAGTGCTACCATGGCCGCTGTGCGCTAATGCTGGTTCGGTTTGTGGGCCGCTGGCACTGGACTCCGTGCATCGGCGGTCTGGAGTTCATTGTATTTCACCATCTAGACGTGTGCGGATGTCTCAGCTCCCTTCCAGTTGCGGGAGCGTTGCTAGGAACGTGTTCAAACTTCCTGCTAAGCCTCTTTTACTGCCGGTATCCCGAGAGTGCTTCTCTGCTGTCCGCCATCTTCTTCCTGAGTCTTTCTTTAATCCATCTATTTTTTTTTCTCACCCTTTTGCCCCCTCCCTTTCCCTCCCTTCCCCATTGACCATTCTAGTGTTCCTTCTTATCCTCCTATGATACCCCGACCCAAACAATACTGTGAATCGGCCTCCTTATATCAGGAGAAAATATTTGGTATTTGGCTTTTTTGGATTGACTAATTTCACTTAGCATTATATTCTCTAACTTAATCCATTTACCTATGAATGCCATGATTTTATTCTCTTTTATTGCTGAATAATGCTCCATTTTGTATATATACCACATTTTCTTTATCCATTCATCTGCTGAAGGGCATCTAGGTTGGTTCCACAGTTTAGCTATTGTGAATTGTGCTGCTATAAACATTGAGGTGGCTGTGTCCCTGTAATATGTTGTTTTTAAGTCATTTGGGTATAGATTGAGAAGTGGGATAGCTGGGTATTAGGGTGGTTCCATTCCCAATTTTCCAAGAAATCTCCATACTGCTTTCCATATGGCTGCACCATTTGCTGTCCCACCGACAATGTATGAGTGTGCCTATTTCCCCCACATTCTCTCCAACATTTATTGTTGTTTGTGTTCTTGATAGCTGCCATTCTGATTGGTGTGAGAATAATATCTTAGAGTGGTTTTGATTTGCATTTCTCTAATTGCCAGAGATGTTGAACATTTTTTCATGTGTTTGTTGATTGATTGTATATCTTCTTCTGAGAAGTGTCTATTCAATACCTTGGCCCATTTATTTATTGGGTTATTTGTTTTTTTTTTTTTTTTTTTTTTGGTGTTAAGTTTTTTTGAGTTCTTTATGTATTCTAGAAATTAGATGATCTATCCAATGTGCATGTGGTAAAAATTTGTTCCCAATTAGTAGCTCTCTATTCACCTCACTGATTGTTTCTTTTGCTGAGAAGAAACTTTTTAATTTAAATTTATCCCATTCATTATTCTTGATATTAATTCTTGTGTGACAGGAGTCTTATTAAGGAACTTGAAGCCTAATCCAACATATTGGAGATTAGAGCTTACTTTTTCTTCTATTAGGTGTAGTGTCTCTGGTCTAATTCCTAGATCCTTGATCCACTTTGAGTTGAATTTTGTGCATGGTGAGAGATAGAGTTTAATTTCATTTTGTTGCATATGGCTTTCCAGTTTTCCCAGCACCATTTGTTGAAGAGGCTATCTTTTCTCCACTGTACATTTTTGGCACCTTTGTCTAATATAAGATAACTGAAATTGTATGTATTAGTCTTTGTGTCTTCTCTTCTGTACCATTGGTCTGGCAGTCTATTTTGGTGCCAATACAATGCTGTTTTTGTTACTATTGCTTTGTAGTATAATTTAAGGTCTGGTATAGTGATGCCACCTGTTTCACTCTTCTTGCTAAGGATTGCTTTAGGTATTCTGGGTCTCTTATTTTTCCAGATGAATTTCATGACTGCTTTTTTCTATTTCTATGCGAAATGTCATTGGGATTTTGATTGGCATTGCATTAAATCTGTATAGTGCTTTTGGTAGTATGGTCATTTTTCACAATATTAGTCTGGCCTATCCAAGAACAAGGGTAGATCTTTCCATCTTCTAAAATCTTCTTAGTTCCTTTCTTTAGTTTTCTATTTTTCGTAGAGGTCTTTCACATCTTTGGTTAAGTTGATTCCCAGGTATTTTATTTTTTTTTTTATGCTATTGTAAACGGGTAGTTTTCATCATTTCCCTTTCAGAGGCTTTGTCACTGATGTACAGAAATGCCTTAGATTATGAGTGTTGATATTGTATCCTGCTACTTTGCCGAATTCATTTACTAGTTGTAAAAGTTTTCTGGTAGAATTTTTTGGGTCTTCTAGGTATATTATCATATCATTAGCAAATAATGCTAATCTGAGTTCTGCTTTTCCTATCTGTATCCCTTTAATTTCTTTCTTCTGTCTAATTGCTCTGGCTAGCATTTCAATTACTATGTTAAATAGAAGAGGTGAAAGGGGCATCCCTGTCTTTGTTCCAGTTTTCAGAGGGAATGCTTTCAATTTTTCTCCATTTAGAGATAATCTGGGGATTAGTAGATAGCTTTCAGTTGAGTTCCTGTTTTCCTAGTTTTTCATGAAGATTTTGTCAAATGCTTTTTCTGCATGTTGAGATAATATGTTTTTTTTTTTTTGGTACCAGGGATTGAACTCTGTACTCAACCACTGGGCCACATCCCCAGCCCTTATTTTTCTAGAGGGTCTCACTGGGTTGCTAAGCACCTTGCTATTGGAGTGTTGTCCTCCTGTCAGCCTTTGCTTGGATTACAAACCACGCCTGCTTTTTCTGTGTCTATTGATGATGAATCATTTATGGTTTTTGTATCTTCCTTGCAGTCTATTGATGTGATATATTATGTTTATTGATTTTTTTTAATGTTGAACCAGCCTTGTATCCCGTGGGCTGATAAACCCCCGCGCACTTGATCGTGGCTGCACTATAATCTTTTTTTTTGATATGTTTTTGAATCAGATTTCCAGAATTTTGTTGAGGATTTTTGCATCTATGTTCATTAAAGATATTGGCCTGAAGTTTTCTTTTTTTGGCTGTGTCTTTGCCTGGCTTTGGGGATTAATGTGATATTGGCCTTATAGAAAGTGTCTGGAAGTGCTCCCTCTTTTTCTATTTCTTGAAATAAATTGAAGAGCATCGGTATTAGTTCTTCTTTGAAGGTCTTGTAGAACTCGGCTGTAAACCCATCAGGACCTGGACTTTTTCTTGTTGGTAGTTTTTTGATAGCGTCTTCTATTTCTTCACTTGAAATTGATTTATTTAAATTGTGTATAGCCTCCTGTTCCAGTTTGGGCAATTCATACGACTCTAGAAATCTGTCTATGCTTTCAGTATTTTCTATTTTGTTAGAGTACAATTTTTCGAAGTAACTTCTAATTATTTCCTGTATATCTGAGGTGTTTGTTGTGATATTTCCTTTTTCATCATACGGGTGCTAGTAATTTGAGTTTTTTCTCTTCCTTCTTTTCTTTAGCATTGTTAGGGGTCTAACAATTTTATTTATTTTTTTCAAAGAACCAACTTTTTGTTTTGTCAATTCTTTGAATTGTTACTTTTATCTCAATTTCATTAATTCAACTCTGATTTTAATTATTTCCTGTCTTGTACTGCTCTTAGTGTTGATCTGTTTCTCTTTTCCTAGTGCTTTGAGGAGTGATTTTAAGTTATTTATTTGTTTTTTTTTTTTTTCTTTTAATGAAGGAATTCAGTGCAATGAATTTTCCTCTTACTACTGCCTTCATGGTGTCCCAGAGATTTCTATATGATGTATCTGTGTTCTCATTTACCTCTAGGAATTTTTTAATCCCCTCCTTGATGTCTTCTTCAACCCCTTGTTCCATTCAGTAGCATGTTGTTTAGCTTCCAGCTGTTGGAGTAGTTTTTTTTTTTTTATTTCTTGTATTATCATTGATTTCCAATTTCATCCCATTATGGTCTGATAGAATGCAAGGTAGTATTTCTATTTTTTTATATTTGCTGAGAGTTGCCTTGTGACATAATATATGGTCAATTTTGGAGAAGGAGCCATATGCTGCTGAGAAGAAAGTGTATTCACTTTCTGAGGGATGAAATATTCTATATATGTCCATTAGGTCTAAGTTATTAATTGCTTTAACAAGGCCTAAAGTTTCTTTATTTAGCTTTTGTTTGGATGATCTATCCATTGGTGAGAGAGGTGCATTGAAGTCCCCTAGAATAACTGTGTTGTGGTCTATTTTACTCTTAAACTTGAGAAGGGTTTGTTTGATGAATGTAGGTGCTCCATTAATTGGGGCATATAGATTTATAATTGTTATATCTTGTTGATGAATGGTTCCCTTAAGTAGTAAGAAATATCCATCTTTATCCTTTTTGATTAGCTTTGGCTTGAAGTCTACCTTATTTGATATGAGAATGGAAACCCCTGCCTGCTTCCGCAGCCCATGTGCATGATAAGACTTTCCCTAGCCTTTCACCTTCAATTGCTTGATGTCTTTTTCTATGAGGTGTGTTTCTTGTAGACAGCAAATTGTTGGGTTGTTTCTTTTAATGCAATCTGACAATCTGTGTCTTTTGAATGGTGAGTTTAGGCCATTAAACATTCAGGGTTATTATTGAGATGTGATTCTTATTTCCATCTATTTTTAAATTTATTATGGTATTTAGCTTGATTTGGATTCTCCTCTGGTTGATAATTCCTTTAGTTTACTATCTCCCTTTGTTGGTTTTCATAGTTATTTTTTTCTTCTTCTCTTCGTGGAAAATTTTGCCGAAGATGTTCAGAAGTGCTGGCTTTTGAGTTGTGAAATCTTTTAACTTTTGTTTGTTGTGGAAGGTTTTTATTTCATCTTTGAATCTAAAGCTCAATTTTGCTGTATATAAATTCTTGTTTGACATCCCTTTACTTTCAGAGCTTAAAATATGCTATTCCAGGATCTTCTAGCTTTTAAGGTCTGGGTTGAAAAATCTGAGCATAATCTGATCGGTTTCCCCCTATATGTAATCTGCTTCCTTTCTCATGTGGCTTTTAGTATTCTCTCCTTGCCTAGTATAATAGGCAATTTCATTATAATGTGCCTTGCTGTGGATCTGTTGTGGTTTTGTATGTTTGGTGTTCGGCAAGCCTCTTGAACTTGGTTTTGCCATTCATTCCTCATGTTAGGAAAAATTTCTGCTATTATTTCATTGAATAAATTACTCATTCCTTTGGTTTGAAACTCTACACCTTCTTCAGCACCAATCACTCTTAAACGTTTGGTCTTTTTATGCTGTCCCATAATTCCTGAATGCTCTGTTCTTGTTTTCTTACTTCTTTTGCCATATCCTCTAGATTTTTCTCCAGGATATATATTTTGTCTTCATTATCTAAGGTCCTTTCTTCTAGGTGATCTAATCTGTTGGTGATGCTTTCAATTGAGCATTTAGTTTTGTTTATTTCTTCTTTCATTTCCAGAATTTCTGTTGGTTTTTCTTTAGAATCTCTATCTCCCTATTGAAGTAATCTTTTGCTTCTTGTATTTGGTTTTGGAGTTCTTTGTCAAAATGGTCTTTTACCGCCTCTATTTTCTCTCTCATCTCATTTTTGAGTTCATTCTTAAGATCCATAAACATTTGGAATATGTAGTTTCTAAATTCCGTCTCTGGCATTTGACCAACTGTGCTAACCATGGAATCTACTGAGGGGGCATGTTGGTTGGTTTCAGCCACTTTCTTCCCTTGCTTCTTCATAATGCTTCTTCATAATGCTATTCATAATGTGTCTATTCTCCTAGAACTGTGGGACCTTGCCTATTTTGATTTCACCTTATAGCCTTATGTTTCTCCTGTGGTACAATGCTGTCAGGTCCCCTTATAAATACCTTACAATTTAAGCTCTAACACTTTCTTTACAGCAAATCCCAGTTTGATCACAATGTACAGATTTAGTTAACTCAGTTATTTGTTTCCAATTTACTCTGTGTGCTTGCGTTGGGGTTTACAGTTTCAGTATTGGACACAGAGATGATATGTTTAGGAAGAAGCAAGTGAGGTTACTGAGATGTTCTTTCTTAGGAAGTATAAAAATAGAATTCTATGGAAGTGGTTTAGTATCAGCAGACAGGAGAGGAAAGAGAATGGAGTGAGTGATTTAGAGGAAAGACGATTTATATATAAACCAAACTTATTTAGCCTTTGAGAGAAGAAAAATAAAGAGAGATGGAAAAGAAAAAATAAAAAGGAACAATGAGAGATAACAAAGAATTAAGAATTAGTGTAAGAGAGAGGAGAGAGAAACTGAGTCAAGAAAATAGAGAGTAAACTATATATAACACCACTTTGCTGTATATTTCAATTGCCCCAGGTCTAGAAGTCCCAATTTCTGCGTATACCTTGTTTTCACCTCTGATGAGTACACAATGATAGGGTGTAAATAGATAAGATGAGGGCAGAAGAGACTGAAGTGAGAAGGGAAGAAAGGAAAGAGGAACACAGACACACAAATAATCACACTATCAAACAGAACAAAAACAAACAAACAAACAAACAAACAAAAAACCAGAGTCGAATCCAGGAACAAATCTCAAATAAATAGGACCCTGGAAAGTCCTTCCAGTTTAAGCCAGTTATCCTGGACCACACCCAGTCACAGCGGAGTCTAGTCTGCAGCTTTGGCCAGTGGCAGATTGGCACAGAGGAATAATGGTGGCGGCGGGAGGGTGGGGGTTGGTGGCGTCAGTATGTGAATAGCACCAAGAAATGGTTCATCCAAAAGGCACGCATTCCCCACGCCCACCCCCAGTTATAGCTCTTGTGGTTGCTGCACTGGCCTCAGGCAGGCCCTTCCCTGCGGGCTGCCTGCACGTCTCACCCAGGTGTGTGCTGTTCTCCGGGCCCTGGACTGATCCTTGGATGTCTGCAGTCAGCCGCAGCCCTCCTCCAAAGTGGCAGTGCCTTCCCCGGTCCCAACAGCAGTACCCCAGACCTGTGTGTCACTCTGAGGTGTGCAGGTCCCACTTGGCAATTTACGCGAAAGAAGTCTGTGAGGCGCTGCTTGAGTCTGGATTTCTTTTAATTCTGCGCTGTTCGAGGCCGTGGTCTGCACTTCCTGTACTGCAGTGCTACCATGGCCGCTGTGCGCTAATGCTGGTTCGGTTTGTGGGCCGCTGGCACTGGACTCCGTGCATCGGCGGTCTGGAGTTCATTGTATTTCACCATCTAGACGTGTGCGGATGTCTCAGCTCCCTTCCAGTTGCGGGAGCGTTGCTAGGAACGTGTTCAAACTTCCTGCTAAGCCTCTTTTACTGCCGGTATCCCGAGAGTGCTTCTCTGCTGTCCGCCATCTTCTTCCTGAGTCTTTCTTTAATCCATCTATTTTTTTTTCTCACCCTTTTTGCCCCCTCCTTTCGCTCCCTCCCCATTGGCCATTCTAGTGTTCCTCTAATCCTCCTATGATCCCCGTCCCAAACCCACTGTGAATCGGCCTCCTTATATCGGAGAAAATATTTGGCATTTGGCTTTTTGGGATTGGCTAACTTCACTTAGCATTATATTCTCTAACTTAATCCATTTACCTATGAATGCCATGATTTTATTCTCTCTTATTGCTGAATAATGCTCCATTGTGTATATGTATACCACATTTTCTTTATCCATTCATCTGCTGAAGGGCATCTAGGTTGATTCCACAGTTTAGCTATTGTGAATTGTGCTGCTATAAACATTGATGTGGCTGTGTCCCTGTAGTATGTTGTTTTTAAGTCATTTGGGTATAGATTGAGAAGTGGGATAGCTGGGTCATAGGGTGGTTCCATTCCCAATTTTCCAAGGAATCTCCATACTGCTTTCCATATTGGCTGCACCATGTTGCAGTCCCACCGACAATGTATGAATGTGCCTATTTCCCCACATTCTCTCCAACATTTATTGTTGTTTGTGTTCTTAATAGCTGCCATTCTGATTGGTGTGAGATAATATCTTAGAGTGGTTTTGATTTGCATTTCTCTAATTGCCAGAGATGTTGAACATTTTTTCAAGTGTTTGTTGATTGATTGTATATCTTCTTCTGAGAAGTGTCTATTCAATTCCTTGGCCCATTTATTTATTGGGTTATTTGTTTTTTTTTTTTTTTTTTTTTTTTGGTGTTAAGATTTTTGAGTTCTTTATGTATTCTAGAGATTAATGATCTATCTGATGTGCATGTGGTAAAAATTTGTTCCCAATTAGTAGGCTCTCTATTCACCTCACTGATTGTTTCTTTTGCCGAGAAGAAAGAAACTTTTTAATTTAAATTT
Source organism: Tamias sibiricus (assembly GCA_025594165.1). Taxonomy (NCBI): domain Eukaryota; kingdom Metazoa; phylum Chordata; class Mammalia; order Rodentia; family Sciuridae; genus Tamias; species Tamias sibiricus. The sequence goes on along the minus strand of CM046662.1, from coordinate 157,154,364 downwards.
ATCCCATTTATTGATTCTTGATATTAATTCTTGTGTGACAGGAGTCTTATTAAGGAACTTGAAGCCTAATCCAACATATTGGAGATTAGAGCTTACTTTTTCTTCTATTAGGTGTAGTGTCTCTGGTCTAATTCCTAGATCCTTGATCCACTTTGAGTTGAATTTTGTGCATGGTGAGAGATAGAAGTTTAATTTCATTTTGTTGCATCTGGATTTCCAGTTTTCCCAGCACCATTTGTTGAAGAGGCTATCTTTTCTCCAATGTACGTTTTTGGCACCTTTGTCTAATATAAGATAACTGAAATTGTATGCGTTAGTCTTTGTGTCTTCTCTTCTGTACCATTGGTCTGGCAGTCTATTTTGGTGCCAATACAATTCTGTTTTTGTTACTATTGCTTTGTAGTATAATTTAAGGTCTGGTATAGTGATACCACCTGTTTCACTCTTCTTGCTAAGGATTGCTTTAGGTATTCTGGGTCTCTTATTTTTCCAGATGAATTTCATGACTGCTTTTTTCTATTTCTATGCGAAATGTCATTGGGATTTTGATTGGCATTGCATTAAATCTGTATAGTGCTTTTGGTAGTATGGTCATTTTCACAATATTAGTCTGGCCTATCCAAGAACAGGGTAGATCTTTCCATCTTCTAAAATCTTCATTAGTTCCTTTCTTTAGTTTTCATTGTAGAGGTCTTTCACATCTTTGGTTAAGTTGATTCCCAAGTATTTTATTTTATTTTTTTTTATGCTATTGTAAACGGGGTAGTTTTCCTCATTTCCCTTTCAGAGGATTCGTCACTGATATACAGAAATGCCTTAGATTTATGAGTGTTGATATTGTATCCTGCTACTTTGCTTAATTCATTTATGAGTTCTAGAAGTTTTCTGGTGGAATTTTTAGGGTCTTCTAGATATAAAATCATATCATTAGGGAATAATGATAATTCGAGTTCTGCTTTACCTATCTGTATCCCTTTAATTTCTTTTGTCTGTCTTATTGCTCTGGCTAGCATTTCAATTACTATGTTAAATAGAAGTGGTGAAAGAGGGCATCCCTGTCTTTGTTCCAGTTTTTAGAGGGAATTCTTTCAATTTTTCTCCATTTAGAATAATGTTGGTCTGGGGATTAGCATAGATAGCTTTCACAATGTTGAAATATGTTCCTGTTATTCCTAGTTTTTCTGGTGTTTTGAGCATGAAGGGGTGGTGTATTTTGTCAAATGCTTTTTCTGCATCTGTTGAGATAATCATATGTTTTTTTTTTTTGGTACCAGGGATTGAACTCAGGTGTACTCAACCACTGGGCCACATCCCCAGCCCTTTTTTGTATTTTATTAGAGACAGGGTCTCACTGGGTTGCTAAGCACCTTGCTATTGCTGAGGCTGGCTTTGAACTCGTGATCCTCCTGCCTCAGCCTCCCAAGTGCTTGGATTACAGGCATGTGCCACCACGCCTGGCTCTCATCTGGTTCTTATGTTTATGTCTATTGATGTGATGAATTACATTTACTGATTTTTGTATGTCGAACCATCCTTGCATCCCTGGAATGAACCCCACTTGAATGTGGTGTATATATATATATATATATATATATTTTTTTTTTAAATATTTATTTATTTGTTCTTTTTAGTTGTACACAATGTATTTATTCTTTACGTGGTGCTGAGGATCGAACCTGGGCCGCGCACGTGCTAGGCGAGCGCTCTACCACTAAGCCATAATCCCAGCCCAATGTGTATATATTTTTGATATGTTTTTGTATCCATTTTGCCAGAATTTTATTGAGAATTTTTGCCTTTATGTTCATTAAAGATACAGGTTTGACGTTTTCTTTTTTTGATATGTCATTGCCTGGTTTGGGGATCAGGTTGATATTGGCCTCATAGAATGAGTTTGGAAGTGCTCCATCTTTTTCTATTTCCTGAAATAAATTGAAAAGTATTGGTATCAGTTCTTCTTTAAAGGTCTTGTAGAACTCAGTTGTGTATCTATCTGGTCCTGAGATTTTTTGGTTGGTAGGCTTCTGATGGCATCTTCTATTTCATTGCTTGAAATTGGTCTGTTTAAGTTGTGTATATCATCCTGCTTTAATTTAGCAGATCATACAACTCTAGAAATTTGTCAATGTCTTCAGTGTTTTGTATTTTGTTGGAGTACAAGTTTTCAAAATAATTTCAAATTATTTCCTGTATATCTGTAGTGTTTGTTGTGATATTTTCTTTTTAATCATACATGTTAGTAATTTCAGTTGTTTCTCTCCTTCTCTTTGTTAGCCTGGCTAAGGGTCTGTCAATTTTATTTATTTTTTTCAAAGAACCAACTTTTTGTTTTGTCAATTTTTTCAATTGTTTCTTTTATTTCAATTTCATTGATTCGGCTCTGATTTTAATTACTTCCTGTCTTCTACTGCTTTTGGTGTTGGATTTTTCATCTTTTCCTAGAGCTTTGAGATGTAATTTTAAGTCATTTATTTGTTGACTTCTTCTTCTTTTGAGGAATGAACTCAATGCAATGAACTTTCCTCTTAGAACTGCCTTCATAGTGTCCCAGAGATTTCGATATGTTGTGACTGTGTTCTCATTCAGCTCTAAGAATTTTTTAGTCTCCTCTTTTATGTCATCTGCAACCCATTGTCCATTCAGTAGCATATTATTTAGTCTCCAGGTGTTCGAGTAGCTTTTATTTCTTATTTTATTATTGATTTCTAATTTCATTCCATTATGGTCTGAAAGAATGCAGGGTAATATCTCTATTTTTAAAAATATTTTTCTAAGATTTGTTTTGTGGCATAGTATGTGGTCTATTTTAAAGAAGGATCCATGTGCTGCTGAGAAGAAAATGTATTCGCTTATTGAAGGTTGAAATATTCTATAAAAGTCAATTAAGTGTAATTTGTTTATTGTATTCTTGAGTTCTGTAGTTTCTTTGTTCAGTTTTTGTTTTGAAGATCTATAAAGTGGTGAAAGGGGTGAGTTAAAGTCATCCAGAATTGTTGTGTTGTCGTCAATTTGACTCTTGAACTTGAGAAGAGTTTGTTTGATGAACATGGTTGCTCCATTGTTTGGGGCATATATATTTATAATTGTTAAGTCTTGTTGGTGTATGGTTCTCTTGAGCAGTATATAGCATCCTTCTTTATCCCTTTTGATTGATTTAAGCTTGAAGTTAACTTTATTTGATATGAGGATGGAAACCCCTGCTTGTTTCCTCAGTCCATGTGAGTGGTAGGATTTCTCCCAACCTTTCACCCTCAGCCTATGGATGTCTTTTCCTATGAGATGAGTCTCTTGGAGGCAGCATATTGTTGGGTCTGTTTTTTGGATCCAATCTGCTAGTCTATGTCTTTTGATTGGTGAGTTTAGGCCATTAACATTCAGAGTTATTATTGAGATGTGTTTTTGTATTCCCAACCATTTTTGTTTATTTTTGATATTTAACTTGACATGGTTTCTCTTCTGATTGGTTTTTCCTTTAGTGTAATACCTCTCTCTGCTGATTTTCATCATTGTTATTCTTTTCCTCTTTGTGGAATATTTTGGCAAGGATGTTCTGTAGTGCTGGCTTTCTACTTGTAAATTCTTTTAACTTTTGTTTATCATGGAAGGTTTTTATTTTGTCCTCAAATCTAAAGCTTTATTTTGTTGGGTATAAGATTCTTGGTTGTCCCTTTTCCTTCAGAGCTTGGAATATGTTGTTCCATGATCTCCTAGCTTTGAGTGTCTGAGTTGAAAAATCTGTTGTGATACTAATTGGTCTCCCCCTATATGTGATCTGATTCCTCTCTTTTGCAGCCTTTAAAATTCTATCCTTGTTCTGTATGCTAGGCATTTTCATTATAATGTGTCTTGGTGTAGATCTGTTGTAATTTTGTCCATTTGGGGTCCTATAAGCCTCTTGTTTTTGGATTTCCGATTAATTCTTCATGCTTGGGAATCTTTCTGATATTATCTCATTGAAGAGATTGTGCATTCCTTTGGTTTGAAACTCTGTGCCTTCCTCTATCCCACTTACTCTTAGATTTGGCCTTTTGATGCTGTTCCATACTTCTTGAATGTTCAGTTCATGGTTTCTTACTATCTTCACTGTGTGGTCAACTTTATTTTCAAGATTATATACTTTGTCCTCATTGTAGTTCTTTTTTCCAGTTGAGCTAGTCTGTTGGTGATGATTTCAATTGTGTTTTTTATTTGGTTAATTTTTTCCTTCATTTCAAAGATTTCTGTTTTTTTTTTCCCCAGAGTTTCTATCTTTTTTTTTTTTTTTTTGAAGTAATCTTTTGCTACCTGTATTTGCTGTCTTATATCTTTGTTGTAGTGGTCAATTTTTGCCTGTATTTGCTCATTTAGGTGATTCTTTAATTCACAGATCATTTTAATTATGAACCTTTTGAACTCCTCTGACATTTCATCAACTTCGCTGAGCATGGGTTCTGTTATTGTAGAATCCTGGTCTGTTTGGGTACTTTCCTCCCTTGTTTTTTCATGTTTTCTATTTGCCTTCCTTTCTTGCAGGGTAGAATGAGCTATTATGTTTCTACCATATATTCTTGTAATATCTGTGCAGGTTTTCTGTGCCTCCCCTTAATGTTGGGCTATCAAAACCTGCCATTGTCCCTCAAAGTATGCTACCTGGGGCTGGGTCCACGCAGGTTGGTGTGGGCCGAACGGGTTGAGTCTGATCTCCTGCAGTGGTCTGCTGGTTGGAAGATGCAGTCCTCTGAGCAGAGGTCAGTGAAGGTGTCCTAGACTCACTTGAGCTCTGTGGGTGTGGGCTGGGCTGGTCTGGGCCTGCCTGTGCTCAGGCGGAGTTTGGCGCAACTTCCCTGAGCCTGGGCACATTCAGGCGGATGTCAGCGGGACTGACCTGGGCCTGGCCACACTAGGGTGAAGGTCAGAAGGATTGACCTGGGCCTGGTGGCACTCCAATGTAGGTCCCTGGGACTGTCCTCAGCCTGCCTACACTCAAGCAGAGTTGGGTGGGTCTGTCCTTGCTGTCTCCTGGTCTGGGACAGAGGTTGGTGAGACTGGCTGGAGTCTGGTTGCACACCAGTGGGGGTCAGCAGGACTGACCTGAGGCTGGCCACACTGGGGTGAAAGTCAGTTGGACACTCTCTCTTCACTTATTTAGATCTTCAATATCAGCAGTATTTTGAGATTTTCAGTATACAGATTGTGTACACATCTTTTGAAATTTATGTCTACACAGATCATGCATTTGTATGTTAGAATAAACAGTGTTTTATGAATTTTATTTTATGATAGTTAATTGTTACTTTTTGGAAAATAAAATTAAGTTTTTGTACATTTTCCCAGTGTGCTGAAAACTTGCTAAAATCACTTATTAGTTCTAGTAGTTTCTTTGTAGACTTAGGATTTTCCATGTAAATAACCAGGCTAAATATAAATAAAATCACATTTACATCTTACTTCCCAAACTGCATATATGCCTTATTTCTTTTTCTTTTCTCCTTCCATGGGTAGTATAATTCTGAATAACAGTGATGAAAGCCTTTCCCTATTTTCATTCTTGGAGAAAGATTTCATTCATTTACCATTAAGTATTATGTTAGTGGTAGCATTTTTATGGCTACCTATATTAATTTGCTTTCTGTTACTATAACAAAATATTCGAGACTGTGTTCTTCATAAAGGATAAAAGTTTATTTAAGTAACAGTTCTAGAGGTTGGCAAGGGTAAAGTCCTGGTACTGGAATCTGGTGGGGGCCTCCTTGTTGCATAATAAAATGGTAGAGGGTATTACATGGACAGACAGCAAGTGTACCAACTCAGGTGTGTCTTCTTATAAAGCCACACAACTCCATCCTCATGATTTCATCTAATTCTCTAACCTCTCTAATGCCCCATATCTGAATACCATTGGCATATAAAATTGGGGATTTAGTTTTAGCATATGAACTTGTGGAAAACACATTCTGACCATAAAAATGCCCTTTATTAAATTTAAGAAATTCCCTTCATCCATAGTTGGCTGTATTTGTTTTTTAATCAACATAGGTTTAAATTCTTGTGAAGTGCTTTTTACATATCCGTGTGTATGATGCCATAAAATTCATCCTTTTTCTGTTAATGGTTTGAATTGAACATCAACCTTACATGTCTGTGATCAACTCCACTTTCCTTGTTACATTTTCCAGATTTTGATGGATGGTGTTCCTTAATATTTTATTAGGAATATTAATTCTGGGGCTGGGATGTAGATCAGTGGTGTAGCACTTGCCTAGGATATAGGAGGTCCTGGATTCCATACCAAACACCACAAACACACACACACATGCACACACATGCACACAATATGAGTTTCATGTGTATATATAGGCAGAAATATGATATGCCCCAATAGGCTTACAATCACAATCCCCTCAACTTGTGAATATGCTGCACTAGAGAGCAGAAAGAGCTTTGCCGATGTGGAGCAAGTTAAGAACTCTGAGATAGGGAGATTATTATGGATTCGCAGGGTGGCCCAAGCTAATCTCGTGAATCTGTAAAAGCAGAGAAACTTTCCTGGCTGTGGTCAGAGAGTGTGATGTTGCCAACCTTGGAGATGGAGGAAAAGGAGCAAGAAGCACATGGATGTGATACATGAGGGTAGTCTCTAGAGGCAGGAGACACCCATGAATGGATGCCATGTTCTTGTAGCACCAAGGAAGCAGCACAGTCTTGCCAGCCCTTAATTTTATTCCTCCTGCATGTCAGAGTTCTGCCCTACAGAACTGGAAGATAATACATTTGCATTGTTTAAACAGCAAAATTTATAGAAATGTGTTCCAGCAACAACAGCATCAACCTCCAAAACTGGTGCCATTTTTCATGAAAGGTGTTTTTTCTGTAGTTTTTTTTGTTTTCTTCCATCATGTGTATTCTTGAGGTAAAATACTGGTCTTATACAGTGAATGCTCTCATTACACTTTGTAGAAAAAATTGTGAAATTTTGCATTATTTCTTCCAGACTTGCTTGAAACTACCTTATCCTGAACTCCTCTTGGTGAGCAGGTTATATAGTAAAATTGAATTTTCTTCATGATTATAGGCCTATCAAATTTTCTAATTTCTCTCCTGTCATTTTTTATAAATAAACATGTGTTTATTTTATTTAATAATTGAATTAATTGGAGTAATGTTGATTGTAGAGTACTCTTGTGATTTTTTAAATGACCATAGGATTTATAGTTACATCCCTTCTTTCATTTTAAATTATTAGTATGAATCTTTTCACTTTCTCCTTGCCTATTGTAGCTAGAAGTTTATCAATTTAATACAAAAATTCAAAGTACCATCTTTTAGACTTTTAATTAATTCTTTGTTTGATGTCTGTTATTGATTTCTGCTTATATGTTCATCATTTTCTTCTTTCTATGCACTTTGGCATTGACTTGTTTGTTAAGACAGATACCTAGAGCATCAATTTTAGATCTTTCCTAATATAAACATTACAGCTACAGATTTTTTTTACTCACTATTTCATTTCCATTTCCAATATGTTAGCTCTATTTCAAAATTATTTTTCAGTTAAACTACTTTTGTTTTCTTCTTTCACCCATGGGATATTTAGAAGAGTGATGATAAATTCTCTAATATTGCCAATTTTTTTTCAGACAGCATTTCTTAATTCACACATTTTTATGTTGTCTAATTTGCTTTCACTGTAGTCAAAGAACATACTTTGTACAATTTCATTACTTTAAAATATACTGAGAATTGTTTTATGACTCAGTTTGTATAATATGATTTGAGTAGGCTACATTTTACAGTTAAAGATTGTAGTGTTTCCAAAGTATGAGTTATGTCAGGAGTCAACAGTGTTCAAATATTCTATATAGTTATTGATTTTATATCTACTTGTAATTGCTAGAAGTTGATTATTGGAATCTATAAATACAATATGATGTGTCCATTCTTCTCCTGGCTCTTGTCAATTTAGCTTTATAAGTTTTGCAGCTCTGTTATTAAATGATTACACATTTAGACTTGTGATGTATTTTGATGCATTGAGCTGTCTTCATTGTAGATGTCCCTTTTCTTCTGTGGCAGTGTTTCTTCTCATGAGCTCTAGTTTCTTGAATATCACTACAGATTTTCCAGTCTTCTTATTGCTGATGATTGCATGATGTAAGTTTATCCATCCTTTGACTGAACCATTTGGTAATTTTATATTAATGTCACGATAGCATTTTTATGCTCACAGCATATACTTGATAGTTGTTGCTTTGATTAACTCTGAAAATCTCTGACATTTAATTGAAAAATTTAAGCCTTTTCACTTTTTTTGTGATTTTTAAAGTAACAGGGTTTACACCTATCATTTTAGTGCTTGATTTCTATTAGTCTTACCATTCTTTCTTTCTTTATTTTTATTCTTCTTTCCTAGTTTTATTTTGCTTTATTTTGGACTGAGAACTTTTCATATTAGTTTTATTCTCCAGATGGACTTTTCTTAGTGGTTGCTATAGGGTTTAGAATATATACCTTCAAGTTACCATAGGTGTACCATAATGCTGTACCACAACATGAATGATGTACAAAGTTTTCAGCAGTAACCTTCCACATTTGCCTCCTAGACTTTGTTTTTGTTGCCATACATTTACTTCTACCTGTATTTTAAGTACCCAAAAACTTGGTTGCTATTTCTGCTTTCAACAACTGTTTTGAAAATAAATTTAAAAAGAATCCTCTGTGGGTTCCCATTCATTTAACCTTTCTTCCAATCTTCATTACATTTACATATTTGAGTTCCTTCTAGCATCATTTACCTTGGGTATAAAAACTTCATTAACATTTCTTATAGTGTTCAGCTGGTAATGAACTATCACTTTATTTATGTCTGAAAAAATATTTATCTTATCCTCATTTGTGATGGGTTTTCTATGATATAAAACTTGAGCTTAACAGGATTTTCTTTTCCTATCCAGGCTTAACAACTGACTTGCATTGCTACTGAAAGAAATTCTTTCTTTCCCGTGTGCAATATAGCCCTTCTGAACTGCTGATTGTAAGAATTTTTTCTTCATCAGTGGTATTCAGAAATTTGAGTTTATGAAACATGTTGTGCTTTTATTAGAGCTCACCATTCTTAGAGCTAATTAAGTTATTGAATATGTAGTTTTATATTTTTCATAATTAAAAAATTTTTGACCATTACTTTTCAAATTTTCTTTAGTTATTTTTTTCTCCATCTTTTTCTTCTAGGATCTCAATTTCAACATTTAGTTATCTCCCAAATCCTCATAGCTATACTTAGTTTTATTTTATTCCTCTCTGTGCTTTAATTTTATAGATTTTATTGCTATGTATTCAGTCCATTGTCCTTTTTTTCTGTGCAGTGTTCAGTCCAAGTCTGCTGGTAATCCCATTCTTATGTTTCCCATCTTAGATATTATATTTTTTCATCTCTCAAACATTAATTTGTTCTATTATAAAATATGAAACATAAATCTTGCGCGTCTCCTTGTTATGTTCATGTTTTCTTTTAAATCCTTTAGTAAGTGATAAAAGATCTTTAAAAGTTCTTATCTTCTAATTTCATCTTCCCCATCATTTCTGTGTCTGCTTCTATTTACTGATTTTTCTTATGTTTATAGGTCACATTTTCCAACTTCTTATCATATACAGTACTTTTTATTGGAATCCAGGTATAGTAATATTATGTTGTTGATAGTTAACACTTGATGCTTTTTTCTTTAAGAGTATATAAATTTGGCCCATTGCGGTGGCGCACACCTGTAATCCCAGCACTTGGGAGGCTGAGGCAGGAGGATCGTGGGTTCAAAGCCAGCCTCAGCAATGGTGAGGCACTGAGCAACTCAGTGAGACCCTGTCTCTAATAAAATACAAAAAAGGGCTGGGGATGTGGCCCAATGGCCAAGTGCTCCTGAGTTCAATCCCTGGTACCACACACACACACACCAAAAAAAAAAAAAAAAAAAAAAAGAGTATATAAATTTGTATGTTTATTTATTTATTTACATAGATAACTAAGTTACTATGAATAAGCTTGGTCCTTTTGAATCTCATTTATAAACTTTATTGGAATGGATCTAAATTCATCTTGTGTCTTAAGCTAGCTTTAATACAGGGTTAGTATCTCCCTGTAATCAGGTGTGGCTTTTCTGAAGTCTCTACACAATGCTCAGTATAGTCCACCAAGTGTCTCTATTTTGCTTAGTTGGAATTCATACATCTCCCAGCCTGATATGAGTTGTGGAAATCACTCAGCATAGTAATTCTTTGCCTCATAAATGTTTGCTCCATACATATGTATCTTAGTACTCAGCATCATTTATGGGAATGCTCATGTGTATCCCTGAAGCCCTTTTACAACCCCTCCCCCCTTTCCCTCTATGCTCTGTCTTAAAATGCAGGCATCTCAGCTACAAACTCTCTCTCTCTGCTTTTTTTAAAACCGGCAGGACCATTGTGTTGTGTTTGGATTTCTTCCCTCTACACCATGGTCTGGAAAATGTGCCAGGTAGAAATTTGAGATAAGCACTGTATAACCTTATTTTCCTTCTCTTAAGACTACACTCCTATACTATTTATTGTCTAATATTTAAACTCAAGTCTTTCATATAGTTCATATAGTTTTGTCTAGTTTTCAAGTATCTTTTTTTTTTTTTTTTTTTAATGGTGAGAGGGCAAGTTATTCTTCAATGTATAAAGACCAACACTGGGTTTTGAAGAAAAGATTGTTTTTGACCTTTTCTTAAAGTTGCATTACAGTAGATAATTTTTCTCTTATTGAAAACCTAAATTATGCACATTATGTTTTAATATATTCAGCTAGAATTTTGCTTCCTATAACATGCTCACAGATTAGAGCTATGTGTTAAGTCTGTAGGACTTAGCTACATTGCTTAGGTCTATCTTTTTTTTTTTTTTTTCTCCCACATGACAGCTATTTAAAATTTGAAGACAAAAAGTATTTTCTTTTCCAGAAATGATGTTCCAAACTCTTCATAATTTTAGACACTTTGGATACTATTAGGTTAGTAATATTTTTTTTTTCCTGAAATAGATGGTCCAAGAATAAAAACAGCATTCCAGATGTGATCTGGTGAAATCATGCATATGGAATGGATCTTACATTATCAAATAATTAATAGTTTTCATTTAATGCACTCTTACTAACATATACCATGGAGGCTACATAGCTTCAACAAAATATCACTTTCAACCTCTTTCTCTTTAGGAAATAAAATCCATGGTATGGAATCATGGAATTAGAGGGGGAAGGGCTATTGAGCACACCTGATGCTCATGTCCTTCCTGAGTTGGAGGATTCCTTGCCTGCCTCCCTGCTTGCAGCAAAGCCAAGGCTCCTGATGGTGCAGGCTCTGCCATCTCTGGCTCTGTCATTTCCTACTCTAGTGATGTGTCATGCACTTCATAAACAAATTTCTTTCAGGCATTTTTTATTCATGATATTCTCTTTGCCTAGTCTGCCCTTTCTGTCAAGTTCCTTAGGTTACTGTTACATATTCTCGAAGAATTTTCACAAATACTGAGTCATCAAGGAAGAATTTAGCCTCATTAATCACTGAAGGTGGGTTAGATGTCCATGTCCGTTAGCCATAATCTGAATAACTGTCATTTCATTTAAGACATTTTATCATAATTTCCAAACTACTTGCCTATCTGGAACATTGACTGGAATTATTTACCTTTTTATCACTAGTATTTAGTAAAACATTCGTGAAATAGCTTTAGTGAAGTAAATGTTTACTGAGGAGAAAATTGCATGTTACAAATAGGAAATTGAATTCCAAAAAAGTTAATTGACTTTTTTAATAACAGAAATAAACTTAATAATCATGATATAGAACTAAAATTCTACATGAAACATCTTGGTTTAATATTTGAAAATTTAGCCTTTACCTGTTAAGCAAAATCCATGTAGACATATATTTTTGCTTGGAGAGGCCACATGCTTTCCTAGGAATCAGTACTAGGTAAATGTTTAGATATTATGAATTTACTGGGGAGTATAGCCTCTGGAGGCAGAAGACAGGAAATAGGGAAGTGAGGTAGGAAAGAAAGCAAACATGAAGGAGTGCATGATTGAGTTAGCAATCACTTGACACCAAAGACAATGATTGTTTAGTTTGGCAGGACTATTCTGGAGAGGCTGATGCTCTACTAGTCTTAGACAGTCCTGGGGAGAGGAAGGGAGAGAATTCATCTGCCTGGCTGTCTTTTGGTGTAAGATTGGTTCCAGGGAGAGTAATTCTTTTTGCTTCGGATTAAACATGCATGACTGTCAACTGGGTCCCAGGATATTTTAAATGTCAGGAAGGATTTGTTTCAATCTGCTTCAATTTCACCATGGCTACCTGAAAAAATACCTCCTAACTTTCTTGTGTAGCTTATTCGCTTTATTAGATTTTGACATAGTAGAGTTGAGTCTTTGCCAAATGTGCCATCTCTGATTCTTACCAAAGTATTTTGGGTACTAAAGTTGAGAAAAAGAAGTAAGGTGTTCCTGCAAAATAGAAAAGTAAAATGAATTCACATTATTTCTCTCTTAATTTCCTAAATAATAGATAGTGAATTGAAAAGCATTTCCGTGGAAGTACTTTTGTCCCTAGTGCATCCTAAGGAGCTCTTTGTAATCATTTTTCTTTATAATTTTCAGAAATTCTAAACTGTTTTATGTTCCTGAAATTAAGTAATTATCATTTCCCAATTTAGTAGCATACTAAACATATTTTTCAGTGGATTGTTGCATGACCTGAAAACAAAATTAGATAGAAATAAAGTCTAAATTTTAATTTTATTACCAACTTTTCAAAGATAAGCACGGTTAAAAGTTTGGTATATATTTTTCCAGAAATGATTTTGGGGAAGGTGGGGAGATACTGGGTATTAAACCCAGGGGTACTTTATCACAGAGTTACATCCAAAGTCTTTTTAAAAACATTTTTATTTTGAGACAAGTTTTTGCTAAGTTGCTGAAGATCTCCCTAAGTTGCTGAGGCTGGCCTTGAGCTTGTGATCCTCCTGCCTAAGCCTCTTAAGTCGTTGGGTTACAGGCAAGTAACATGTGCCTGGAACATCTAGATTTTTACATAGCATATGTATTCACAAATACCTAAGGAAATTTTTCTATATTGACAGCTTTGTAAATAGTCTTAGGGGTAGCAGAGATCATGGGGGCTGGGCAGCCTGGGATCTTGCCTTTGCTTATAAACTGGACAGGAATAAAGATACTATAAAATGAAGGTCTAGCCGGGCACGGTGGCGCACGCCTATAATCCCAGCACTCTGGGAGGCTGAGGCAGGAGGAGCATGAGTTCAAAGCCAGCCTCAGCAATGACAAGGCACTTAGCAAGTCAGTGAGACCCTGTCTCTAAATAAAATACAAAAAAAAGGGAGTTGGGGATGTGATTCAGTGGTTGAGTGCCTCTGAGTTCAATCACCAGTACCCCCCCCCCCCCCCAAAAAAAAAAAATGAAGGTCTATTAAGGGCTAAGAAGACTGGATAAGGATAAACAAAACTGGTTGGAAGAGCAGGTTAAAGAAAGGCCGGAGCTGAGAGGACTTCACCTGAGATGGTCTACCGGGAAGAAGAGGTAGATGACTTATAGCAGCTCCTTTTAGTGATGTTCTAGCTGGAAGGACTTTCCTGCAAGAATGCTCTTACTAATCAGCTTGCCTTTAGCTCCTGCCTTTGTGCTCCATGCAATAGGTTTCCTACAACCATCAAGGAAGTCCAATTTGTCAGGGAAGCCTTTCTGAGATTTTTTTTCAATGGATTTTATCATATGAGCTTTCTCTTGCTGCCTCCTCTGAAGAACCTTTGTTTTTGCACCTTTCCAAACTTCCTGTTCGAGATTTTGTAGACTTTTCAGAGGCCTTTATGGTGGCTGTTTAGTCTGCACCATCTGTCAAATCTTTCACATCTGCTGACCAAACTTGACGATTTCTGTAAAATAGTGCCACAGACTTTGAGTGATGGAGGCAGGGTGATACTGCCTGTATCACAGTCTGGGCCTGGCAGTAAACCTCATTTCTCATTGGAATTCATGTACTTTCTGGCCCTTGTTCTGAGGTGACTGAGTGAGGTTCACTGACTTCTGGAACCAAAGCACATTGCACCTTCCAATGCACTTGAATTCAGCTGGACACGTCTTCAAGCCATTCACATTCTTCTGGATCTTCTGCCCCTCCAGGGTGATAATGAGGCCTGGCTTCAGGAGTCCATAAAAAAATACATCCTGCAACTCTCTATGACAAAACCAGCTGAGTTCCAGACTGAGGACAGGGGTGCTGGCCTCACAGCCCCATGCCTAGTGCAAGAAGCTGGTAGCCTGAGGCTCTGGGGATGATGGAGAGAGGCCCTGGCTGTGTCTGCTGACTCCAGTCTCCAAATCATTTCCTGCTCAGCTTTTCCTGCTATATCATTTTATTTCCTTTGCACTCCACACCCAGTGAAACTGGGGTATGTATCATGGAATTAGAAAGACTTTTGCTTTTTTAACTTCATGAAGAAGATGGGTCATAACATGGAAAGAGAAGGGGGAGGTACAAGTGGTGGTAAATTCCATTAAAGAACCCAGATGAAATGTCACAAGACCTTTTGGACAGAAAGTTCTTGAAAGAGGTCACCCACACGCAGCCCTAATCCATATGCAGCCCTGTGCAATGGAACACATTCACAGTTCAGTTGTGAATTCAGTTTGAGGATGAAGGCCTGGCTTTCCTGAAGGCTCTCATTCTGTCCAGCACTGGAGAGTGGGTGCTGCAGCTGGTGTCTGGGAGGATGACTGGGATGGGTTGTTGAGGGGGAGTTAGGGTCTCTTCTACTATGGTAAAGAATTTAGATTTAAATGAAAAGCAGCCATGCAAGTATTTTAAGAAGGACATGCCGTGATGAGACTAGGTATTTAAATGACCATCTTAAACAGGGATTTTTTTTTTAATGTTTAGTAACTTCTTTTTTTTTTCCTTCAAATTTATTGTTTATTCTAAGTTGTTAGAAATGACAGCAGAATGTATAATATTTTATATTGTACTCGTAGAGCACATTTTTACATATCTCAGGTAGTATGCAAAGTATATTCACAACATTCGTGACTTCATACATGCACTTAGGGTAATGATATCCATCTCATTCTACCATCTTTTTTATTTCTTCACCATTTTGCCCCCTCCCATCCCCTCCCTCCCCATTGGCCATTCTAGTGTTCCTCTAATCCTCCTATGCTCCCTATCCAACCCCACTGTGAATTGGCCTCCTTATATCAGAAAAAACATTTGGCATTTGGCTTTTTGGGATTGGCTAACTTCACTTAGCATTTATATTCTCTAACTTCATCCATTTACCTGCAAATGCCATGATTTTATTCTCTCTTATTGCTGAGTAATACTCCATTGTGTATATATACCACATTTTCTTTATCCATTCATCTACTGAAGGGCATCTAGGTTGATTCCACAGTTTAGCTATTGTGAATTGTGCAGCTATAAACATTGATGTGGCTGTGTCCCTGTAGTATGCTGTTTTCATGTCTTTTGGGTAAAGACCAAGGAGTGGGATAGCTGGGTCATAGGGTGGTTCCATTCCAAGTTTTCCAAGGAATCTCCATACTGCTTTCCATATTGGCTGCACCATTTTGCAGTCCCACCAACAATGTATGAGTGTGCCTTTTTCTCCACATCCTCGCCAACATTTATTGTTGTTTGTGTTCTTAATAGCTGCCATTCTGACTGGTGTGAGATGAAATCTTAGAGTGGTTTTGATTTGCATTTCTCTAATTGCCAGAGATGTTGAACATTTTTTCAAGTGTTTGTTGATTGATTGTATATCTTCTTCTGAGTTGTGTCTGTTCAATTCCTTGGTCCATTTATTGATTGGGTTATTTGTTTTTTTTGGTGTTAAGATTTTTAAGTTCTTTATATATTCTAGAGATTAGTGCTCTATCTGACGTGTATATGGTAAAGATTTCTTCCCAATTAGTAGGCTCTCTCTTCACCTCACTGATTGTTTCTTTTGCTGAGAAGAAGCTTTGTAATTTAAATCTATCCCATTTATTGATAAATGATATTAATTCTTGTGCTACAGGAGTCTTATTAAGGAACTGGGGCCTAATGCAACATGTTGGAGATTAGAGCTTACTTTTTCTTCTATTAGGTGTAGTGTCTCTGGTCTAATTCCTAGATCCTTGATCCACTTTGAGTTGAATTTTGTGTGGGGGGAGAGAGAGAGGTTTAATTTCATTTTGTTGCACATGGATTTTCAGTTTTCCCAGCACCATTTGTTGAAGAGGCTATCTTTTCTCCAATGTACGTTTTTGGTGCCTTTGTCTAATATAAGATAACTGAAATTATAAGTGTTAGTCACTGTGTCCTCTATCTGTACCATTGGTCTACTGGCCTATATTGGTGGCAATACCATGCTGTTTTTGTTACTATTGCTCTGTAGTATAATTTAAGGTCTGGTATAGTGATGCCACCTGCTTTACTCCTCTTGCTAAGGATTGCTTTAGCTATTCTGGGTCTCTTATTTTTCCAGATGAATTTCATGACTGCTTTTTCTATTCCTATGAGGAATGTCATTGGGATTTTGATTGGCATTGCATTAAATCTGTATAGTGCTTTTGGTAGTATGGTCATTTTGACAATATTAGTCTTGCCAATCCAAGAACAGGGTAGATCTTTCCATCTTCTAAGATCTTCATTAGTTTTTTTCTTTAGCATGCTATAGTTTTCATTGTAGAGGTCTTTCACATCTTTGGTTAAGTTGATTCCCAAGTATTTTATTTTATTTATTTTTTGATGCTATTGTAAACGGGGTAGTTTTCCTCATTTCCCTTTCAGAGGATTCGTTACTGATATATAGAAATGTCTTAGACTTATGGGTGTTGATTTTGTATCCTGCTACTTTGCTGAATTCATTTATGAGTTCTAGAAGTTTTCTGGTGGAATTTTTTGGATCTTTTAGGTATAAAATCATATCGTCAGCAAATAATGATAATTTGAGTTCTGCTTTACCTATTTGTATCCCTTTAATTTCTTTTGTCTGTCTTATTGCTCTGGCCAGCATTTCAATTATTATGTTAAATAGAAGTGGTGAAAGAGGGCATCCCTGTCTTGTTCCAGTTTTTAAAGGGAATGCTTTTAATTTTTCTCCATTTAGAATAATGTTGGCCTGGGGATTAGCATAGATAGCTTTTACAATGTTGAGATATGTTCCTATTATCCCTAGTTTTTCTAGTGTTTTGAACATAAAGGGATGCTGTATTTTGTCAAATGCTTTTTCTGCATCTATTGAGATAATCATATGGTTCTTATCTTTGAGTCTATTGATGTGATGAATTACATTTATTGATTTTTGTATGTTGAACCATCCTTGCATCCCTGGAATGAACCCCACTCGATTGTGGTGTATTATATTTTTGATATGTTTTTGTATCTGTTTTGCCAGAATTTTATTGAGAATTTTTGCCTCTATGTTCATTAAATATATGGGTCTGAAGTTTTCTCTTTTTTGATGTGTCTTTGCCTGGTTTGGGGATCAGGTTGATATTGGCCTCATAGAATGAGTTTGGAAGTGCTCCCTCTTTTTCTATTTCCTGAAATAAATTGAAGAGTATAGGTATCAGTTCTTCTTTAAAGGTCTTGTAGAACTCAGCTGTGTATCCATCTGGTCCTGGGCTTTTCTTGGTTGGTAGGCTTCTGATGGCATGTTCTATTTCATTGCTTGAAATTGTTCTGTTCAAATTGTGACATCATCCTGCTTTAATTTGGGCAGATCATATGACTCTAGGAATTTGTCGATGCCTTCAGTGTTTTGTATTTTGTTGGAATAAAAGTTTTCAAAATAATTTCAAATTATTTCCTGTATTTCTGTAGTATTTGTTGTGATATTTTCTTTTTAATCATACATGTTAGTAATTTCAGTTGTTTCGCTCCTTCTCTTTGTTTGCCTGGCTAAGGGTCTGTCAATTTTATTTATTTTTTTCAAAGAACCAACTTTTTGTTTTGTCATTTTTTTTCAATTTTTTCTTGTGTTTCCATTTCATTAATTTCAGCTCTGATTTTAATTATTTACTGTATTCTACCACTTTTGGTGTTGGATTGTTCTTCTTTTTCTAGAGCTTTGAGATGTAATTTTGAATCATTTATTTGTTGACTTTTTCTCCTTTTGAGGAATGAACTCAATGCAATGAACTTTCCTCTTAGAACTGCCTTCAAAGTGTCCCAGAGATTTCGATATGTTGTGTCTGTGTTCTCATTCACTTCTAAGAATTTTTTAATTTCCTTTTAAAAAAAATATTTATTTATTTGCTTTTGTTGTACACAATGTGTTTTATTTTTACGTGGTGCTAAGGATCAAACCGGGGCCGTGCACGTGCTAGGCAAGTGCTGTACTGCTGAGCCACAATCCCAGCCCCTTAATTTCCTTTTTTATGTCATCTACAACCCATTGTTCATTAAGTAGCATATTATTTAGTCTCCAGGTGTTGGAGTAGCTTTTATTTCTTATTTTATCATTGATTTCTAATTTCATTCCATTATGATCTGAAAGAATGCAGGGTAGTATCCCTACTTTTTTACATTTGCTAAGATTTGTTTTGTGGCATAGTGTATGGTCTATTTTAGAGACAGATCCATGTGCTGCTGAGAAGAAAGTGTATTCGCTTATTGAAGGTTGAAATATTCTATAAAAGTCAGTTAAGTCTAAGTTGTTTTATTGTATTCTTGAGTTCTATAGTTTCTTTGTTCAGCTTTTGTTTGGAAGATCTATGCAGTGGTGAAAGGGGTGAGTTAAAGTCATCCAGAATTGTTGTGTTGTCATCAATTTGACTCTTGAACTTGAGAAGAGTTTGATGAACATGGATGCTCCATTGTTTGGGGCATATATATTTATAATTGTTAAGTCTTGTTGGTGTATGGTTCTCTTGAGCAGTATATAGCATCCTTCTTTATCCCTTTTGATTGATTTAAGCTTGAAGTTAACTTTATTTGATATGAGGATGGAAACCCCTGCTTGTTTCCTCAGTCCATGTGAGTGGTAGGATTTCTCCCAACCTTTCACCCTCAGCCTATGGATGTCTTTTCCTATGAGATGAGTCTCTTGGAGGCAGCATATTGTTGGGTCTGTTTTTTGGATCCAATCTGCTAGTCTATGTCTTTTGATTGGTGAGTTTAGGCCATTAACATTCAGAGTTATTATTGAGATGTGTTTTGTATTCCCAACCATTTTTGTTTATTTTCGATATTTAACTTGACATGGTTTCTCTTCTGATTGGTTTTTCCTTTAGTGTAATACCTCTCTCTGCTGATTTTCATCATTGTTATTCTTTTCCTCTTCATGGAATATTTTGGCAAGGATGTTCTGTAGTGCTGGCTTTCTACTTGTAAATTCTTTTAACTTTTGTTTATCATGGAAGGTTTTTATTTTGTCCTCAAATCTAAAGCTTAATTTTGTTGGGTATAAGATTCTTGGTTGTCCCTTTTCCTTCAGAGCTTGGAATATGTTGTTCCATGATCTCCTAGCTTTGAGTGTCTGAGTTGAAAAATCTGTTGTGATACTAATTGGTCTCCCCCTATATGTGATCTGATTCCTCTCTTTTGTGCCCTTTAAAATTCTGTCCTTGTTCTGTATGCTAGGCATTTTCATTTTAATATGTCCGTGTAGATCTGTTGTAATTTTGTACATTTGGTGTCCTTTATGCCTCTAGTATTTGGTTTTCCAATTCATTCTTCATGCTTGGGAAATTTTCTGATATTATCTCATTGAAGAGATTGTGCATTCCTTTGGTTTGAAACTCTGTGCCTTCCTCTATCCCAATTACTCTTAGATTTGGTCTTTTGATGCTGTCCCATAAATCTTGGATGTTCTGTTCTTGGTTTCTTACTATCTCATTGTGTGGTCCACTTTATTTTCAAGATTATATACTTTGTCTTCATTGTCTGAAGTTCTTTCTTCTAGTTGATCTAGTCTGTTGGTGATGACTTCAATTGTGTTTTTTATTTGGTTAATTGTTTCCTTCATTTCAAGGATTTCTGACTGGTTTTTCTTAGAGTTTCTATCTCTTTTTTGAAGAAATCATTTGCTACCTGTATTTGCTGTCTTATATCTTTGTTGTAGTGGTCAATTTTTGCCTGTATTTGCTCATTTAGGTGATTCTTTGATTCACAGATCATTTTAATTATGAACCTTCTGAACTCCTTCTCTGACATTTCATCCACTTCACTGAGCATGGGTTCTGTTATTGTATAATCCTGGTTTGTTTGTGGTATTTTCCTCCCTTGTTTTTTCATGTTGTCTATTTGCCTTACTTTCTTGCCGTGTAGGTGTGAGATATTATAGTTTCTTCCCTATAGTCTTATAATATTCTTGCAGGTTGTTTATGCCTCCCCTTATTTTTGGGCTATCAGAACCTGCCATTGTCCCTCAAAGTATGCTACCTGGGGCTGGGCCCATGCAGGTTGGTGTGGGTCGGACTGGTTGAGTCTGAGCTCCTGTGGTTTTCTGCTGGACCTGGCATCATGCCAATACAGAATTCCAGGACTGCCCTGGGCCCACCTGGATTCAAGAAGAGTTGGCGGGTCTGTCCTTGATGGCTCCTGCTCTGGGGCGGAGTTCAGCAGGATTGGCTAGAGCCTGGTTGCACACCAGCAGGGGTCAGTGGGACTGACCTGGGGCTGACTGTACTGGGGTGGAGGTCAGCGGGACTGACCTGGGCCTGGTGTCACTCCCATGCAGGATCCGGGACTGCCCTGGGCCAGCCTGGACTCAAGCAGAGTTGGTGGGGTTGTCCTTGCTGGCTCCTGCTCTGGGGCAAAGGTCCTTAAACAGGGTTTTATCGCTTACACAAGTGATTCACTATTGGATGTAAATTTTTCGATCGGAAAGATAAAATCATTCCCAAATTATACAAAGAAAAGTTTCAAACGAACCCATTCTGAATTTATTAAAATATTTCAGCAGATGGTGTCTTTACAGTATGTATTCCTTTGTACAAGATCTATCTTATTTGTTCAACTTTATGTTTTAACATTTATTCTTTTTGAAACATTTTACCTAAGAACTGTGTATTTCTCTTAAAGTATAACCTTAGGTAGTCTGCAAATTTCTCAACATATTTCATGTGCTATAATTGATAAAGTTTAGTTAAATTAAATGTTTTTGACTTTTAAAAAAATCAGACAAACTAGCAAAAACTTTTCATTTTGAATTTGTTTACTTAATAGTTTTGGCTTTCCTGTTAGATAATTTTTGTGTAGTATTTATTCTTTCATAGCAATCTCCCCATATATAACTTGTTTTTCTTTTTTGAATTTATATTGGTCCTTCTTAGTTATACATAACATTAGGATACATTTTGACATAATTATAAGAGTGGAATATAATTTGCTCTAATTTGGTCCCCAGTACTTCTGCTCTCCCTCTCTTTTCCCCTTCTGTTCCCTTTCCACTATTTATCTATATCTAGATCTATATCTATGTATATGTATACACACACACACATTTAATTTTGTGTCCTGTAAATGTGCATGATGGTGAGATCTGCTGTGGAATACTCATATATGTACACAGGAAAGTTAGGGCAGATTCATTTCACTGTTCTCCCCTTATCCTGTCCCTCCTCCCTCCTCCTCGACCCCCTTTGTCTACTCCATTGATTTTTCTTCTATTTTGATAGAATTCTCATCCCTTTTCCCTTCTTCCTATCTCCCCCTCCCTCTCTCTTTCCACCCTTATTTTGAACTAGTTTCTGTTATCAGAAAAAACATTTGACCTTGATTTTCTGGGTCTGGCTTGTTTCACTTAGCATAATAATCTCCAGTTCCATTCATTTACCAGCAAATGTCATAATTTCATTTTACTTTAGGGCTAACTAATACTCCACTGAGTATATAGACCACATATTCTCTATCTGTTTTGTGCTGAAGGGCACCTAGGTTGGTTCCACAGCCTGGTTATTGTGAATTGTGAAAAAAACGGATATGACTGTGTCACTATAGTATCCTGATTTTAGATCTTTTGGGTATATTCCAAGGAGTAGATGCCTGGGTTATATGGTGGTTCCATTCCTAGTAAAACTTATTTTTTAAACCAATTACACTGTCAAGAGCTTACAGGACAGAACTGGTAAGTGTAGGTATCAATTAGTAATGAATGATTAAATTATATTAAATGCATTATGTTAACATTTGTAATTTTTCTTCCATTGATGTGTAATACAATGAGTTATATTACTATATCTCTTCAATATTGAACTATGTATACATTCCTGTAACAATGAACACTGCTTTTTAGGAAGCATATTCTTTTATTTCTGTAATTTTAAAATAAATATTTAAACATTAATAAATCATTTATATATATAAATATTATTGTTTTATCATTTTATGCTTTTTTTTTGTATACTAGAGTTACAGAAACTTTTTAAAAAGCACCTGAATAGTCTCAGGTTTTTCTATGCTCTGGAGCAAAATAAACATATTGATCCTTTCATTAGACTAACTTATATAGAAAGTCTTACGGATCTGGTGCCTTCGTTTTAGCTCACTCAGGTTTTCTAAATCTTTTTGTGAGATGAGGTTGGTATCTATATTTTCTAATGAAATATTTGTATTTATAGATTTAGTGGTGTAATGCTGTATTTTTTTTATGTATACTATTTTAGCATTTAATCTTTGTCTCTGAACTTGTGTTTTGTACATTTTTTTTGTTTTTGTTTTTGGTACCAAGGATTGAACCCAGGGGTACTTTACCACTGAGCTATGTCTCAGTCCTTTTTATTTTGAGAGAGGGTCTCACTAAGTTGCTTGGGTCTCACTAAGTTGCTTAAGCTGGCTTTGAACTGGTGATCCTCCTACCCCAGCCTCTGGAGTTGCTGGGATTACAGGCTTTTTGTACATTCTTTATTTATGGGTGTGTTTGGAAGGTTTCTTTCTTTCTTTTTTAAAGCAGCTTGCTTTCATCAATTATACTTACTTCAAACATGAATTTCTTCTTTACTTTTATTCTTGCTGTCATCTAACTTCTTTGATAGAAGACTGACTACAGAGCACACGTGGGTGGATAGCTTTTGATAGAATGAAGAACTCACATTCTGCTGAAGGAGAAAGAAAGAAAACATGTATTTAAAAAATGAATGTATTTCACTCCTTAAGACAGAATGTTTTAAAATTCAGCACTTATATTTTTATAACCCTTTGATTCTTTCTTGATTCATTTGTCATAGTATCTTGTCCTTGATTTATGGATGCCATATGTCTTTAATTTCCATGGAGAATAATAGCATTCTGTCTACTTTCTTGTATTGACCCTATGTCACTAGAAAAGTGGCATTTTCTGTATTTGTTTCAGGTTCTTTTCAGAATACTGTGTGTCCCCTAGTGTCTCATCATCTGACAACAGTACCAGTTTTTAGAATGGATGGTATAAATACACATATTGTTTGCATACAACTGATGTAAACGTCTTCAGTAGAGCACTGAGCCAAGAATCTAGGTAGCCTTGTCAACAGGTAAGTCCATTTGCCTTCTTCTCTGCACGACAAAGTCAATTTGCATTGCCACAAGCACCTATTTTGCACCATACCAATAAATTATTGCTTATTTTGCTTTTGTTCATTTTAATTTTGTTTATGAGGAGACAGTTTGATACTGATGCTTTGAGAAAACATTATTTTCATGGCTGTGGTGAAGTTGTCAAAGTTCTTTGTCTTCCTTCCCATTGCTTATTTTCTAAACTGACCATGTTTCAGCCTTCTGATGGGGGAATATTAGGAGTTTCTGTTTTTGCCTGAATTTTCATTGCCAGTGGTAAGAGTGCAGGGAAGGATTTACTGCAGAAATTAAAGTTTCTGGAGATTTTTATTGCTGTGCTGAGTTATTTCATCCTGTATGTGTGCTGGGGATGAACGTTGGCTGGGGAATTATTCATCTTTTCTCTCTCTTCTAAAGCCAATAATCAAAGTCCACTTCATAAAAGCTCCCTCTTTTCTCAGGGATTGAACCACATTTAAGCAAGGTGTAGACATTACAGTCGGTGGCTTTGTGTGTCTGGGAATGGGACAGTTCTTGAAGTCATGCTGCAATCTCCTGCGGGGTCTCCCTGTCACTGCCTCTTTCAACCCTGAATCTGTTTTATTTAGTTGAAATAACAAAACAAAACAAAACAAAACAAAAACCCCACCTAATCTTTAGGGAGACTTTCTTTCTGCGTGAGTTCAGTAATGAGTTATGTTCTCTATTAATCATCACCAAAAAGGGGAGCAGAGAGGGAAAGGGGAGATATTAAGAATGTATTATGTTTTATGCATGTGTGAGAGTGCCACAATGAAACCCACAATTCTGTATAATTAATATGCATAAATAAAAAATCTTGGTTCTTGATTATTGATATTACAAGTCTCTATATGGTTTCTTCTTCAATTTTCTTACCTGCCATCTCTTGTTGCTGATCAAAATGGTATTTAGTATTTTATTTTATTACAAAATAGGAACTGAAAATTGTGTTCACTTGACAGTTTAAATTTTCGTTTATGTCTGTCCCTCCAACAATTTCTTTATGGGGCATTCTAAACTCTTAGATGTCACTCACTGATGCATTTTGCCATGCTTTTAATGTATACTACAGATTTTTAGTCAAGAATGTGTTAGGTCTGTGGGAGCACAGTGATGGTGAGCATTTTTTTTTTTTTTTAGGCATTTCATTGAAATGAGTGTAGTTAGTGGTCCTGTCTGTTCTGAAGAATATTTTTCAACCTTTAGAAATTGAATTCTGTGCTAATCTGTAAATACATTCTATATTTTCCACAGTTACACATGACTTTGCTGGAAAATTCAGGACCTAGAATCTAATTACTCCAAAAATGAGTACATTATTTGAGGCTATCTGATAAGGCTTTGTTCTTACCTTCCACATTCAGGTAGGCAATGTATTATTTAGCTACATTTTGCAGATGTAGCAAATGAGACTCATAATATTTAAGTACTTCTCCAGATAACTAGTAAGAAAGTAACGGAACCCAAATGTATTAATATAGCTGGGCTTCTTCCCTACAGAAGTATCTAAATTTAGGAGTTAGAGAAAATGTAGTCAATGCATATTTTATCCCATATTTAATTTGTACAGTATACCAATATAGTGAGAGGAGATGTGCAGAAGGAAATAAGGCATGATTCTGAAAGGTTTGCAATTATCTGGTTGAAGAAGGAGCAATGAGGCTTTAAAATCATCTACATCACTGTGCTCATTGACAGAGAAAAACATGATAAACAACCAAAACCAGAATAGAAAGATACATATAAGCCCAGGCTTTTATTGTCAGGACAGCATCTTCATGATATAACAGAGCAGGAGCTACCTCAGGAATATTAACTTATAAATGTCCTGAAGCATACTGGGGAATTTGATCTCTCTAAAACCATTGCCTGTCTCATGTAATGTGGATGCTTCCTGCGATCCTGATGGCTGCTTGGCTGCCGTTCTTGATCGTGGCATTTGGCATCTGCCCCACTTGGCTCTGAATTTCCTCGACCCCTGGCTGCCCTGCCCACTCCTGTGACCCAGGTCTTTAACAGGAACTGAACCTGCTGCTTACTCGTTGCTTTTTAGTACTGACTCTGCAAATCCCCGATCTAAATTCTGCATAGCCTGGCAGTAAGTGCCAGTAGGGACATATGTAGGCAAAGCAAATGGAGGGTTACATAACTTCCCAAATGACTCTTGCCAAATTCACTTCAGGCAGAAATATTCATTTTGTTGTGAGGGAGGTATATAGAAAAGTAATCTTTTGATCAGAGCTCTAACAATAATTCCAGGATTCATTATGCCATATAGTACTGGGGTCTTTGACTTGCCGTTTTAGCTTGCAGTTATTACCCTGTATACTGAATACAGACATAACAAAATATAATCTGTAACTCAGAGATCTCTTTTAGGAAGGATAGCTGAAACAAACAAAAAAAGGAAATCTCAAGTGATATTCTGGGCATGTGTTAATGTACAACAGTGAGGTTGATTTAATAATGTAAAATTTTTTGCTGTATTTGGATGGTTCAGGATTAGATAAAAAAAAAAAAAAAATCCCAATGAACACAGTCAGCTCTATGTTATGCAAGCATCTGGGTTGGAACCAAATCTGTATTTTCCCCTTCCCTTCCTTCCTTCTTCCCTTCTTTTCTTCCTTGTTTCCTTCTCTCTTTCTGTCTTTTTTCAAGCAGAATATAATATCACTGTGGACAGTTGTTAGAAGAATGTCCATTTCCAAAATAGGGACTAATTATAATCAATGTTTTCAGGGAATTCTTATGCAAAAAGTATTTGCTCGCCGGGCGCGGTGGCACAGGCCTGTAATCTCAGCACTTTGGGAGGCTGAGGCAGGAGGATCGTGAGTTCAAAGCCAGCCTCAGCAATGGCGAGGCACTTAGCAACTCAGTGAGACCCTGTGTCTAATAAAAAAAATATAAAAAAGGGCTGGGGATGTGGCCCAGTGGTCCAGTGCCCCTGAGTTCAATCCCCGGTACCACACACACACACAAAAAAAAAACCCAAAACAGCTATTTGCTACAAAAGGGGATATTTTTCTTCTTGTCCCTATAATATGGCTCTTGAACAATGTGAAGAAGTTCCTATCTCTACTCTTCCATTGCAAATATGAATCATCAAAAATAGAACAAGGTCAAACTTTACAACTGTTCCAGTTATTGATAATCTTTACTAGAGTTCCAAAACCTTAACTTTAAGTATTTGTGTAAGTGTGCAATGGTATTTCATTATGCTTTTGATTTATATTTCCCTAATCACTAAGGAAGTTAAATACATTTTGATGTTCTTCTTTGCCATAGATATCTTTCCTCTGGCAAGTTTATTAAAATTTTTTGCCCATATTTTTTTGGGCCATTTTAATATTCAGTTGTAAGACTTCTTTATAAAATCTGATGCACATTCTTAATCAGATGCATGTTTACAAAAGCATTTTCTTTTAGTCTGTGACTTGTCTCTTTGTTTTCTTAAAAGTATCTTTCAAAGAGCCAGAGTTATAGATTTTGACTGATTCTAATTTATAATATTTTCATGGTTGGTGCTCTTCTCCTGTCTAAGAATTGTTTTCCTAATCAAAATTGTGAAGTTTCTCTTCTGGGTTCTCTTCAAGAGATTTTATCATTTAAGGTTTTAAAATTAGGGTTGTGAAATATTTCAATCACTTTAGGAAACAATTTGATAGTTTCTGATAAGTCAAATTTACCTTTATATATATATATATATATATATATAAAAGGTAAATATATATATATATATATATATATATATATATATATATATATATATATGACCAGCAATCTCATCTCTAGCTATTTACTCAAATGCAATGAAGACATAGATCTGTTTCAGGGGAAATGATGGCCAGTGTCTCTTTGCAGGGTTACTTACAATCTCAGATAATTAGCAAATAACAAAACACAAATATACTCAGAAATATATTTACAGGAAATGAAGCCCCTGCTAGATCTAGTGCACATGAGTTCTGGAACTAGACAAAGTCAAGATGGCTCTGGTGATTTATTTAAGGGGTTACATTAAAGGCAGGGATAAGGTTTCAAGGGAAGTCTTACTTGTGATGTCTTGCAATCAGCAGGTTGATTGACATCTTGGCAGGCCACACCCATCTCAGGTACTGTGTGGCCAAGGCAGAGTGGGATAGAGATTCACATTGTCCCTGGCAATTGACCAGAGGAAATGTCTGTTGGCCATTCCCAGACACCAGATGTCTCTATCCACGAGGCTACCATGTATGGTGACCCACATGCAACCCAGGGATGGCTTGTGACAGATCTGCACAAAGTTCTGGGCATAATTTTTTATATAAATTTTACTTATAATTGCCTACAATTGGAAACAGCCCATGATGAATAGATAACCAATGTGTGTGCATGTAATGCAAGTAAGGGAAATGCTACTAATATGTGTAGCAACATGGTTGCAGGTCAAAAGCTTTTTGCTAATGAAAAAGTACAGGCACAACTGACACACAGTATGTTATTCCATTTATATGACATGTTAGAAAAACTCTAGGCACAGAAACAAATTATCAGTTACCAGGGCCTAAGGGTCAGGGAAAGGGATTAATTTCAAAATGACACAAAGGAATTTGAAGGGAATGAAAATTATCTATATTTCAATTGTGTTGTTGATTGTGATACTTTCATTTGAAAAGAAATGTGAATTTTTCTTCAAAATTTATTGGACTGTGCATCTAAAATGTTGAACTTCTCTGTGTAAACTATACTTGCAAAAATGAGTAGACAAAATACTTTTAAAAGTTTCAAGCTTTAACAGAATTGTTTTAAAAATTTTGGATCTGTTTATAAGTCCCTTCCTCCCATTTTTCACTATGAATAAATTAATTTTCCCCAGGAGGTGAGAGAACCCAGCAACCGATTCCTGGCTTTCCTAGAAGTGTTAATAGGTTATTACAGAAGTTTTCTTCATCCTTATTAAAAGGATGTCAGTGTTTCTGGCTAGAAAATCAGAAACATATTATCTTTTTGCTTTTTAATAACTTGTAATATGTTATCTGTTCAGTTGCTGCTGCATTTCTAGCATCTGAATTAAAGTTAGCTCTTTTTTTTCTCCCTTTCCTCTCACTAACCTAGTCTAGGCTTCCATACAGTTCAACTTGGACCAACATATGTAGCTCTTAATTGCTTTTTCAACTCCTAGGCTACAACTTTTCTAATTCATAGTGAAGATGATACTCCAGTACATCTTTTTTTTTTTTTTTTTTTTGGTACTGGGGATTGAACTCAGCGGCACTCGACCACTGGGCCACATCCCCAGCCCTTTTTTTGTATTTTATTAGAGACAGGGTCTCACTGAGTTGCTAAGTGCCTCGCCATTGCTGAGGCTGGCTTTGAACTCGCGATCCTCCTGCCTCAGCCTCCCAAAGTGCTGGGATTACAGGCGTGCGCCACCGCGCCCGGCTTCCAGTACATCTTAAAATGCAAGTTTCAAATTACCTAACATATCAAAGTTACTTCTTCCATTTATCTGTAAATGGCTCCAAAGTGTTCTACAAAAACAATGAAATGATAATATGGCTCCAAATGAAGTGATCTAGAAAAATTTAAAAAAAGTAGATTCTAAAGCAATTTTGTTGGTTTAGTAATTATAGTATATGCTTGGACATAAAGTAATAATTTATTTTCAACAAAATTATCCTCCCAAATTAAAGATGAACTGTGTCTTTACCAAATCTTTCATACATTGGAGTACTACTTTCTTAATGATTTTATTTTGAACAAGATTATATATTTTGGGGAAGTCTTTTAACCTTTAATAATAATGGTAAATATTAGTTTGGATATTCATAGAGGTTTCCTGGTAGAGTAAATATGGATGTGAATGACTTAACATGGGTTTAGAGAGGTGTGGTCTCACAATTGCAAGATTCTACACTATAACCAAGCCTTTACAAATGTTTATATGATTTTATAAATTAAATTATTTAAGAATATACTTGATTATTTTATCTTGTACCTTAAGTTTATATTGGCCAACATACTGCTCCCAGCTTTTTGTATTTTCTCATTGGGATCTGTTTATTTACCTATTATCTAATAAACCAAATCAATTGATTTTAGTGTGGACGCATGTGTTGTCCACCTGGATTATCTTGACTACCAGTGAAAACCCACTTTTTCTATCCATTTAATCATCATCTTCTAAAAGAATTTGACAATTACATTCTGATAGCATTCAGCAATGATTGGTGGGCTCGTTAGTGTATTAATTTAGGCTTCTATAAGAGGTAATAGATTGGGTGGTATATAAACAACGGAAATATATTTCTCACAGTCTGGAAACTGAAAATCTGACAGTAGGGTGCCTGCATAGTCAGCTTCTGGTGAGAACCTAATCTCAGTTGCAGACTGTTTCTTCTTAAAGATTAAGATCATATAAAGAGGGATAGAGAGCTCTCTGGGCTGTCTTATAAAGGCACGGATTTTGTTCAGTAGGGCTCTACTGTTACGACCTGGTTACCTTCCAAAGGCCCATCTACTAGATCCTAACCCCCAATGGGTTTGCATATTTTGAGGGAATACAACACTGAATCCATAACAGTTGGTTTATGGGGACCTCAATCCCAGAAATATTTGGGAATATACATAGTTATACCACCTACTCCTTTTACCTCCTTTTACTTACATGACAGTTCCTTCATAGAACAATTCTATGAAAAAAATTAGAACTTTGAGATTTTTTTTTTTTAGTAGTTTGCCTTTTCTCCATAATGTCTGAATATCTGTTAGAATTTGTCCTTCTTCTGCAGTCTTTTATACCAGATGATTTATAAAATGTGTAGTTTTCACTGGTCAGAGACATCAGCTGAGATTTGGGAGTCTTCTGCTTTCTTCTGGGTCTGTTATCATTTTCCTCTGTTCTCTGATTGGTCTGCTTTCAAATGGAGAAGGCAGACCCAGAAGTTGTATACATTCCTTTCAGGCTTCAGCCCCGTTTGATCACATGTAGTTTATAATCACAATAGATAGTTAAATAAGTGTGATGTTCTCAATATGTATCATCGTCTCCTTTCTTTGAGTTACAAAATAAATATTTTTGTTATATATATTGAGCCTAAAAGATGGGTGTGATAATGGCTGTTTATTGTGGTTGGGGTAGAAAGACGAATACAAAAATTTTGACTGTTTTTTTTTTTCCTTTTTTTTCCCTTTGCTGTAGGAGAGTTTGTGACTGGCTGAGGCCTATCCACACTGTCAGCAGATGCTAATGCAAACAGAGATGCATCGGCACATTAGGTGTTTTTAATAGCATAAATAATTGGGTCATATCTATCCCTTTCTTTTTTCAGGAGAAAAACAAGTAGAACTGGAAATTATTTCATGATTCTGTGATAATAAACACATCAGTTCAGTAGCCTACCAATCAAGAATAAACACTACCAATTAACTTTGTGACCAGAAGAGACTTCCCTGTGGGGTTGGGGATCCTGTACTTGCACTCACATTTATGGCTTTCCAATTCCACAGAAGATTCAAGTGGCAGAGGGTGTGGATGGACGGCCTGTTTTTCCTCCACATCTCAGTTTGTGGAAGTTATCATTTCCCCTTTCATGCTTAAATACCCTACATTCTTTTCACTCCAAGACTAAATATCCTCTATTTCCAACCTAGATATGCCCTCATAAAACAAGCTGCCGAGGACCTTATAACATTTGCTGCAGACACCAGAACCACCACCACAGTGGGGACATAATTGCCTGGGATTCTGGAGTAGAGGTCACTCCCTGTGTACTTGAACTCTGGACCCTGGCTTTGTGGCATTTGCAAGTACCTGCACCTCATGTACCAGCAGTACCACCACCACCACATCTGTGCCTGAGTGCCAGACCTGGAATCAAGAGAGACCCCTTTAATCACAACATCCTCCTGTGGGGGAAAAAAAAGAACAGGAGGCTCAGTCTTCTCCACTCAGATCCCCAACAGCCCTCATCAGTGTCAGGCACACTCACAGCCTTGGTTATTGTGGACTTCCACAGTCTCCTGAGTCTGAATTCAGCTGTGGTCTCCCCAGATTCAGAGCCACTGTTCCCCAACCAGAAGGCATCTTTGCACTCACTGCGGTTCTCCTACCACTGAAACCCATTCGTGAAACCTGGAGGAGAGGAATTATTTCCAGCTGCACAGACATCAATGCAAAACTATAAAAATATGAACTATTAAGGAAATATGACACTGCCAGAGGAAAAAAATAATTTCCTATTAGCTATCTGCAAATAAGTGAATATCCACTTGTTCCATGACAAGGAATTCAAAATAATACTTTTAGGGAAGCTCAGTAAGCTATAAGAGAATACAGAGGACTCAGTGATATCAGAAAAAAAATACATAAGCAAATTGTGAAGTTCAACAGACAAAGAGGTAGAAATTATAGAAATTTTGGAACTGAATAACACAATGGATAAGATGAAAAATGCAATGGAGAGCTTCAACAATCCACTCAATCAGGCATAAAGAGTATCTACACACTCAAAGACATTTCACTTGAAATTAGCCATTCAGAAGATAAAAGGAAAAGGAAGAAAGTAAAAGAGTAAAGAACACCCTCAAATGAAACAATGTGTACATTATGTGAATATCAAAAGAGAACATATAGAGAATTGGACGAAAAGTGCGTTCAATAAATAAAGGCTAAAAACTAGTGAAAGTACAGTATTTTGCATATTTACATGTGATTAAAGTAAAATAGCATCTTAAAATTCTATAAATGCAACACTTATTTTTGCCATCATTGAGGTAGCCACAAAGAAGAAATCTACAACACATGCACAAGGGATAAACAAAGCAAAGCAATCAATGAAAAATAATCAAAAAACAAAGAAATACAGCTAGAGAAAAAGATGATGAAACAATTGCAAAATAGAAACTATTTATAAACTGGCAATGCAGAGTCCTCACTTATCAATAATGACCTTGAATTTAAGTGGATTAGACTCACTAATCAGAAGGTGTAGTTTGGATGGTTAGATTTAATAAAAAACTCCTTGATTTAATGATATGAAATCTACAAGATTTGAGACACACCATAGGCTGAGAGTAAAAAGCAGAAAAAGATATTTTATACAAATGATAATCTTTTCCCCAGAAAAGTAGGAGTGGCTATAGTCATGCAAAATATACAAAATATTCTTTAAGCTTAAAACTATTTTTGGAGACAGAAAGTCACCATGTAATGACAAAAGGTCAATGCAACAAAAGACATAATACTTATAAATATATAAACACCCTCATCAGGGCATCTAAATATGTGAAACAAATACCAACAAAAACTGTCAGAAATTGACAGCAATACAATAAAATTATGAGACTTTAATTCCCCACGTACAACATGACTACATTCTCCAGACACAGCAGAACCAGCGCTAAGAGGGGAGGTTTTAGTGGTAAAATCTTTTATTATAAGGGAAAAAAATATCTCAAGTAAACAACCTAACTTTCTACTTCAAGAAACGAAAACAGAAGAAAATAAAAACTAAACTCAACATTATTGTAAGGCGATAGAGCAAAGATTAGAATAGAAATGAATTAGAAAATAAAAACTGTAGAAAAATCAATGACAAGAATTTTTTAATATGTGAAAAGCCCTTAGCTTGTGAATCTGAGAGAGAGTGAGGAGCCTCAAATAATAGAATCAGAAATGAAAGAGAAGACATTATAATGGAAGCCTAAGAATTTAAAAGGATCTGAAGGGGCCATTATGAACAACATAATACATGCCAATAATCTGGATAACCTTGAAGACAAGGATAAATTCCTAGAATCAAACAATCTACTACAATTGAATCAAGAAGGAATAGAAAGCCTTAACTAACAAATTAGGAATTGAATCAGTAATTTTAAAAAACCTCCCAACAAAGAAAAACCCAGCACCAGATGGTGTCACAGGTGGATTAAACCAGACATTCAAAAGAGAATTCATATAAATCCTTCTTAAGTTCTTCCAAAAAATAGAAGAGGGACCACTTTCAAATTCATTCCTTGAGGCCAGCATTATCCCAATACCAAAACCAGACAAAGAAACTGAAAATAAAGAAAACTATAGGCCAACATCACTGATAAACATGTATTAAAAAGTCCTTAATAAAATAAAAGCAAACTGAATTCTATAGTATATTGAAAGGCCATGCACCATGACCAAATGGGATTTATCCACAGATAGCTCAGTAAATATAGATCAATAAATGTGATAGTCCATCGTAACAAAATTAAAAAGACAAAGAAAAAACCCCACCCATATAATTATCTTAATAGAAATAGAGAAAGCATTTGACAAATCTCAACACTTATTCATGAGTAAAGTATTGTCAGGATCTAACAGAAGGAAACATATTCCTTGGAAAAACAGGCAAAGAGAAAAGAATGTACCTCCATCCCAACTGCTTTGAAACAGTTAGGTGTCTTAAGAAGATCTGATGGGGGTCAGCAGAGGAAGAGGAAGGAGGATGTATATGCACTGATTGTTGAAACCAGGGTTTCAAAGATTACAAATTTACAGGGATTACGAGAATCAAGCTGTGTAGTAGTTCAGTATGTGGACTGGGTATTCAGACTCTCTGGGAATCCCTTTTTACCTTAACTTTTGTGTTTCTTGGTATTCTAGTTTAATTATTTTACCTTTTTCGTGGAAATTTTGTAGAGTAAATGGAATTACTATATGCAAAGTGCTGAGAATAGTGTCTCGGAAATTTTAAGAACGCAGCGAATGTTATTGATTTGTTATTAAAAAAAGTTTTGAAAATTCATCTTCAAAAGCTACAAGAAAAGGGGCAAAAATGATATCATTTTGAGGAACCAGACTCTGGTGGCGTAACAGACTAGACAGTTAGACAGAAAAAGAGATATTAAGAAAATTAGCATAGGTCAGTTCAGGCATTAACTGGTGAATGGCATAAATGTTACTGTGGGAAAAGAATGGTTCATGCTGTTGGAGGACAAAGTTGGGGAATCTTAAAAAGTTATGGCTCTGAGGATGGGTGAGATAAAGTAAGGAGCCCAATCAGGCTGAATTCTTTTAGACAGTAGATGGTTCAAAGAAGGATGCTTCTGAGAAGAATACAATTTTTAAAGGTAATATAAATAAGCATGATGAATTCTGAAAACAATTTCCATAGACCCAAATTAATAATCTTCAAATTTTTTAACTATAAAAAGCAGAATAAATTAGGAAATTCTGTAAGAAGACCACAGAAAAATTAAGTGTAATTATACCTTTAAATGTTTAAATTGTGATTATATCTATTATCATAGAGGCCTTGGAGAAAGGATGAGTAAAACTTTCAGAGTGGACACAGATGAAAGAGATTGACTAGGAAATTATGTTGATGTGCACTATTCAGTTGGATAAAGAGCAGGAACTTCAGGTATTTTTTTAAGTCTTCTTTTAAAACATTTTTTAGCTGTAGGTGGACACAATATCTTTGTTTTATTTATGTGGTGCTGAGGATTGAACTCAGGGCCTCACACAGGCCAGATGAGTGCTCTACCGCTGAGTCATAGCCCCAGCCCCGGAACTTCAGGTTTTAACAGACATAGAATAAACCTTGCTTTTCTTTCCCATTTATGTCAGCACTTCCTATGTCTGAGGACCAGGGAGGGCTTGGGATTCATTAGGAATGGAGAAAAATAAAGAGAAGCTTGTTTTCCATTCCTCCCCAGCGGAGTGTATACTACTTTGCTCCTGGAATTGCATGCATTTATTAAACAGCATACTTCATGTTATTGTTTGGATATGAGGTGTCCTCCCAAAGCTTCTGTATTATTGCAGCACTATTTAGAGGTAAAATGATTGCATTATAAGAGCTGTAATCTAATCAGTCCAATCCTAGTATGAAAGGTCTGGATAGGCAGGTGGTATGTGGCTGGGAAGGTGGGTCACTGTGGATATGCCTTCCCTGTGGCACTTCCCACCTTCCTCTCTCTGCTTCCCTATGGCTGTGTTCCGAGTAGCTTACCTGTGCCATGCCCTTTTACCATAATGTGCTGCTTTACTTGGGCCCAGGGCAATGGAGTCAGCCCACCATGGATTGAATCTTGAATCAAAATAGACTTTCCTTCCTCTAAGTGTTCTTTTTTTTCTTCCTTCTTTCTTTCTTTCCTTCCTTTTTTCTTTTCTTTTCCTTTCCTTTTCTCTCTCTCTCTCTCTCTCTCTCTCTCTCTCTCTCTCTCTCTCTTTCTTTCTTTCTTTCTTTCTTACCAGGGATTGGATCCAGGTTGTCCAGGGTACTTAGCTACTGAGCCACATCCCCGGACCTTTTTAAAATTTTTTATTTAGAGACAACAGGATCTCACTAAGTTGCTTAGGGCCTCACTAAATTGCTGAGCCTGGCTTCAAACTTGTGATTCTCCTGACTCAGCCTCCTGAATTGCTGAGATTATAGGCATGTGACACTGTGCCCAACACCCTAAGTTGTTCTTATCAGGTATAATGGTCATAGGAATGTGAAGCTGACTAACTTTACACTATTCCTTACCCCAGTGTGACATGGTCATCTTCTCGAATCTGGTCATATCAGTGAAGATTTCAGCAGATCATGTTGTTATCCCCCCCATCCGACCCCCACCCCTGATCCCTTGTTCCCTTGTTGGTATACAAGTGTCTTCTGAAGTCTTGCAGAATTTCTTATGATGAACCTTGTTATAGAAACGTGTGCACGTACAGAATGAGTGAGGCATGAATGGCAATATAGCGTGACATGCATGTGGGATCTGTGCTTATTCTCATGGGTTGTATAAAGTCCTTCTGACAGTTCTTATCTCAGATACACAAGCATGAGCCACCCTCCATCATAATCTACTTCGGGTGCCTATGAGATTTCCCATGATGGTTATTGGGAACAGGAGTTATTCTCAACCTTTCTGTGAACTCTGAGGGTTATTTATTCTTATGATTTTGAGTGCTGCTGTCCTACTTCTTGGGTAGTTTTCTTACCTATGGTGTTCTGATCAGTATTCAGGGAAAGCCTCAAAAGTGAGGCTCTGCAGAAGTCTCCAGTTCTTTTTGCTAGCTCATCTCTTTACGATACCTACCCTTGTAAATTCCAATTGCCTTAGCCCCTCTGAACTTCCAGCTCCACCTTCTCAAATCAGGGAATCTCCAGGCTCCACCTGAGTGGTTCTTCCCTGTGCCGTGGCCTGAAATCTCTCCCAATCAGTGAGCTAGGGAATTGTACAGCTCTTTTTGTTTATTTCTCCACTGTCAGTGATCAGTGTCTTTCATTGTCTGATGTTTAATACAGTATAAACTTGTGTTTGTTTAGGTCTTGTTTTACCATGAAAATGTGTAACACCAGTCACTATTCCTTCAATGGGCTGAGGTGGAAGTTTTCTTCAGAGTATTTTGATATCCTATCCTATATTTACTTTTCCTGCCAAGAAAAGCCTGTCTCAGTCTTAGTAGTTAATTTGGCAGGTGATCCCAGGAGACAGGAGGAAGTGAGACATGACAGAAGAAAGTGCTGATAAACAATGTTTAATTTGAGTTATTCTTTTTTACTATTCTAAAGTAACCTTTCTCCACCAACTTTTTAAAAACTTATAAAAATCACTTATGTTAATATGGGCTTTTTATTTCTAAAAAAATGTCCTTGTGAGTGTTTTTATGCACAGAAAAGAGTAGTTCAAAACAACTTTACTTTTTATATTAATATTCCATTTATTAAATTTTAAATGCAAAGCTCTTAAACTCTGATTAATCATTGAGCTTTTATGTTCCACTACATGTCTCATTATTTTCCTGGTAAATCTAATACATTTTAATGATGATTATATTAAAGGAAGTTTTAAAAATAATTCAATATATCTTAATACTTAAAATCATTTATCATTTTAACACACTTGATTCTCATTTTAAAAAGCATCCATTTCCTGTCCTAAAATAAAAATAAAATCCTCACATTCCAAAATAATTCTTGGAAATCCAATAAATTAAATGTATGCCTTAGGTAAGTCTCAATTTTTAAAGATCTTTGTGTAAACCTAGTGAAATTTCAAGTTAAAATTGAGTCTAAAACAATATTCATTTAGGTATTTCAAATTCAAATTACACACTTATCTGTTACTGCACTAAATTACATAAACTTAAAACAAAATATATAAGAATTATCCCCTAACAGAATTATTACTATGAAATATGTGATTGATTTTGTCACTAGTATTTAATTTTGAATATTTGAGGGTAAAAAATGATTAACCACTATGGAGTCAGTTATTTATGCCATTGTAAGAGAATTTTAGAGTTAGGTGAGATTTTCTTTTTCCTAAAATGATTAGTTTGCCATGGTTGCCTGGTAACAAGACATTTGGACAGGACAGGAAAATTGGAAATTTAGATTATATCCATGACTCTCTCTGCCAGGATGAGCCCATTTTATTTCATAGCTGCTCTGTAAATGAGGGGCTTGCTTATCCTGTCTTTCCTCTATTAAACTTACATATTCCTAAACATTTAATTTATTGAAATCTTCAACAAAATCTTTTCAACTGTGCACATGAATTTTGCAAATTTTATTCTATTAATCACTATTATGTTAACTAATGCTTTCAGAAATTACATTATGATTGTCTACTGTAAGGCCCTGATATAGGCAGTTGGGGATATTGTTGAACAAGCCCCAAATTCTTACCCTGTAGACCTTATATGGAGGAAAAATAAAGAAACACTAAATGACAGGGATGTCAATTAAGTAAAACACTTAACAGGGACACACAAGTAAACTATTTGGTGTGGTAAAAGGAGATACCCGTAAACTTTGGTATATATACACAACGGAACACTACTCAGCACTAAAAGAGAATAAAATCATGGCATTTGCAGGTAAATGGATGGAGTTGGAGAAAATAATGCTAAGTGAAGTTAGCCAATCCAAAAAAACAAAAGGTCGAATGATCTCTTTGATAGGAAGATACTAACTTCCAAAGGCAAGAGAGAGGAAATGAGAGGAATGAAAGAGCTTTAAATAGAACAAAGAGGGGGAAGGGAGGGGAGGGAACAAGGGGATAGGAATAATGGCAGACTGAGTTATCATGATTACCCTAAATACATGTATGAAGACACAATTGTGGTAAAAATACTTTATATTAAACCAGCAACTTGAGGGGGAAAAAAGGAGATACACATTAATGGATAAAGAAAAAATAGACATGGATTCATGAACTGGATATGGAATTGTGAGTCCTGTGGAGAAGGTGTTGCCAGGATACAAAAGTTAAATAAGATGATCAGGAAAGATTTGCTGAATAGGTGTGATATGGGGAAGGGTTTGCAGTAATCAAAGGAACTAGCCAAGTGGACATTGTGGGAAGAGTGGTCCAGGCAGAGGCATGCCTCTTGTCTTTGTTGAACAGCAACAATTGGGAGTGGCTAGAAAGGTGTCAGGGAGAAAAGAATTCAGAGGGATAATGGGGCCTTGAAGATGGATCATAAGGACTCTGTTTCTATGACTCAGGTTATGGAGGACCATTACTGGGTTTTGAGAAATGACATGGTCTGGCATAAAAATCTCTATGGCTACTGTGTTGAGAATACACTATGGAATATTTGGCAACACAAAAGCAGGGAGGGGCTGGGGTTGTGGCTCAGTGGTAGAGTGCTTGCCTAGCATGCATGAGACACTGGGTTTGATCCTCGGCACCATATAAAAATAAAATAAAGGTATTGTGTCCCTCTACAACTAAAAACTATTTTTTTAGAGACTGTTCAGGAATCTTTGCAGTAATCCAGTTAAGAAAGAATGGTTGCAGAGTTTAGATTGGATGTGAGAATTATGTAGTAGATGTGAGAATTATGTTTATGTTTTTCAAGTTATCTCCACAGATCTCTTCGCAGACTGAATGTGGAATATGAGAGGAAGGGAACAGACAAAATGGCACCATGTAAAATATTAAAAAATTGAAGGATTGGAATTTCCATTATGTAAGATGATCAATATCTACAATGCAATTTACTGTATGTTGAGTATGAGCTACCTCTAAGACATTTAAGTAAAGATTTCAAATCAACAGCTGGGTATGTTCCTGGAGTATAGAAGAGAGATCTGGGCTAGAATTATGATTTTTGCAAATTAAGGTATGAATGACATTTAACTCTAAGGGATTAGTTAGCTTCTCATAAAAGTCAATAATGTTAAGAACAAATGTGAGGAAATCCAATGTGGAATGGTTACAATGAGGAAGATAAATAAGCAAAAGAGTCTGCTTAATCCACCAATGAGGTAGGAAGAAAACCAGAAGATTTGGGTATATGGGAAACCAAGTGAAACAAAGTAATTATCTCAAATAATACTAATAGTCTAAGTAAGAGAAAGACAAGAAAGGTAAGAACCAATTGACCATTGGATTTAGACATGTGGAGGATACTGGCAACCTTTATGAGAGCAATTTTAGAGAAGTGAAGAAAACTTGACCAGAAATAAGGAAAGAAAGAAACAGATATTAGACAGTGAATATACATACCTGTAAAAAGTTTTTCTGCAAAGGAGAGAAGGAGAGAAGAGATGGTGCAGTAAATTCTGAAGAAGTGTGCTCATAAGGTGAAAAAAAATTCAGCATGTTTGCATGCATGTATGGAAAAATAATTGATTACCTAGTACCGAGACCACAGAATTTCTGATACCACATACTCAAATGTGTAAGAGAATATGGGGTCAATGCAGAAATGGAGAGCTCAACTTTGGATAGAAGCATGGATAGCTCATTTTTTGTTAACAGAAAGTAACTGGTATAGATGCTGGTCACTGGGCAAAACAAGAAGGTAAGTTTGTGAATGGTTCTGTTTTCTTTTTGATGTTTTCTGAGAATGAGACTGAGAGAGATGACTTGGGACTGAAGTAGGATAAAGCTGAATATTCTTCCAGAAAAATGAGAGGATAGACTGATGTATGGTGAGAGATGTATGGGGTGATTATCTGCAATATTAAGGACTCATAGGTGTTTTAGCTGTTTGTGTTTATAGGTTTAAAGTGAAATTAGCTGGTATGATTCTAGTCTATTTTTTTTTTTTTTTTTTTTTTTTGAGGCACACAACTGCTTGAATTCTAATGGAAGGTGGATTGGAGTTTGTGTGTAGCCAGAACTATGGTTCTGCCAAGTGAGAAATCAAAACAGAAGGGGCAAAAATAACAGTGAGTAGCTAGAGTGATATGATGATAATAATTAATCTTAAGTTTTAAGCTGGCTAGGTTCAAGAATGAGGGTATGGAAGAATGATGGACAGCAGATGAGTGACAGAATTTGGAGGTACCACCAGAGCCATAGTATGAATGGGAAGTATTGCCATTAGGTCAAAATAAATTTCTGATACCTCAAATTTCTTAGCCTTTTTGGAACTTCCCAGGATAAATCAGGATGTTTTTAATTGGCTTCTCATGATGCCAGCTTTGATATCGTTTCTCTTAGTTCTGCTACCATGTACTTCTAGCCTTTGTACTTTCAACTTCCAACATTTTATTGCTGTGCTCTCCTCTCTGATTATCTTTGTAGCTTAAGGACTTTCAAATTGTATTTTTTACTATACATTTATTGGGATTTCGGGAGAGAGCCAGAGTAGATGTATAAGTTAATTATGTAAACTTTACCCGAAAGTATTCAATATGGGTTAACCTTAATATTTATGGCAAACAATCTTATAACTTATACTCAAAAGCATGTATACTTTACCAATAGTTTGCATATGACAACTTTTGGTGATCAATACTCACAATAGCCAGACTGTTCAACAGAGTTTGCAGGCTTCCTAAATACCGCATATTCATGTGAAGCATTAACTCCTTTATGTTTGAGAGAAGACAAATCTCTTTACAGAAAGGAGCAATCCAAGTTCACTGGATGAGCAATATGAGTGGTGGGACATTTGTCCATTTAAATCATTGCAGAATTGAGCAATTCAAGATACCAAATTATCAGATGGTTCTGTGCAGTAAAAAATGTGTAATCTAATGATGTGGATGTACTAATGAGAAAAGAGTAAGTACATTACTGTTTCTGTGCCCATTCCCAGGCAAGGAAGCCTTGTGAGGCCGTAATGATTTCACAGATTTGCAGTCTGGCTTCAGCTAACTGACATTAGGGTACTTGCAACACAGTTTAATGGGAACTGTGGGAAGAATTAAAAAAAAAACATTTAAACCTATACATAGGAATTAGATCAATTCTTATTTTTCAGAACTCTCTTGTTAATCTTAAATTGGATAACTGGGACCACAATTTGCTTTCAATCTCACATTGGGCTTTCTCATATATATTATATCTCATTTATTATTTATATATTATATGGGATTTTTCATCTCTTATTAATAAAACACTTTAACTGAGAAATTTGGATTTTTCCTCCATTGAGGAAAGAGATAGACTATGTTATT
Source organism: Tamias sibiricus (assembly GCA_025594165.1). Taxonomy (NCBI): domain Eukaryota; kingdom Metazoa; phylum Chordata; class Mammalia; order Rodentia; family Sciuridae; genus Tamias; species Tamias sibiricus. Next base: position 157,112,449 of record CM046662.1, on the reverse strand, counting down.
TGGGGCTAAAACCTTTATGCTCTTGCAAAACGAAAATTTTTCATTTAAAATTTTCATTTGACTTTTGTAATAAAATAAAGCAAGATCACATCAATCTTGATTTTGCTCATTTCCTGGGACTCTTCATTGTATATTACATTAAGATGTAACATCATCTGAAATGTCCTCTTTCTGAAGCCACCAATCATTATTTAATTACACTTCTTCAGGGTAGCAGCCTTAAGCTCCCAAAGGCATAAAAAGAATGAGCTGAGTCCTGCTGGAGATGTTTCACTGCACAGCTCATGAAGGGCCCTTGCAGTGTGTTAAAATGTAAAATATTTTAACTGCAATTTAATTAAATCTGCTGCCCTTTCTTTCATTTGGCTTCCTCCCTGTCACGCTAACCCTCAGGTAGGGTGGTTCATGCACCTTTGGAATTCAGCTAAGGGGAAGCAGCGGAGACACCACCGACTTGTGTGCAGTGGGATATATCTGAGGGGCTCAGTCATGTTCTGTGCAGTTCAGCTGTCACCTGTTTCAGTGTATCATTTCCTATAGCACACAAGCACTGGATACATTGGGTTGTAAAGGAGAAATGCAGTTCATAATGTATAGAACAAGAAGGGAGTCCTCGGAAAATATGTCCAATCATCAGATGTGTAAAATTTTATGTGCAAGTTTTAAATCTCACTGAATTTAAAAATGTAGCAAATACAATTATGTAAACCAATTTTTCTTTGGGGTGGAAACTATGTAAAATATATTTTATGAAAGTTATCTTTTGGGGACACAGATGTATGTCAGCATTACAAATACTGAATGACCATGCATGGAGACATGCTTTACACATTTTGACCGATCAAATTCTAGTGGATCTAATGCAGCAGGTTGTCCAGCCGAAGTCTGACAGTTCAATATGAAGCTGTATGTGAAATTTCCACCCACATAGCAAAATGGTCTAAGAAAACCCAGTAGTGCTGCATATTTAGCTGCTAAGTCAATATGCATTCTAAGAGTGACTTTATTACAGTTATGTAGCTTGAACTCAAATAGTGACAGCTTAATCTGAATGCACTGTTCAAAGATAATTTTCAAAAGAAATTTAAAATCATGACTTTTATGCAGATATAAAAATTATGTGTGCTGAGGATTTTACTTAACTCGTTAATTAGATAACTGAGAAGATGTTAAATGCACTCAAAGGAAAATCCCCCAAACACATGTATAGGCTGGGAATATGTGTCCTATCATTGAAATAAATGTGCAAATTCAGATAAAACTAGCTTCATCCACAGTGTGGGTGAGAAATTGATGGAAAATCTACTTTGCATTTTGACAGACAAGAATTATTGTGTATTGCTTTCAGTTATCTACAATTTACAGAGTTATAAAATATCTCTCAAGGAATCTGAATAATACAAACCCAGAAGGGTGTGATTTAGACCAGGGGAGGGAAAACTTTCTGTAAGGAACTAGATAGTAGGTATTTTAGCCTTCAAGGGCCATACTGTTGCTGCCATAAATACTCAACTCAGCCAATGTACAGTTGAAGTAATCACATATACTATGTAAAAAAAAAAAAAATCTGTGGCCATGTTCACATTGAATTTTATTTACAAAACAGGCATTGGGCTGGACTCTGTCAGAGTCTGTGGGCTGTGGTTTTCTGCTTCGTGCTCTGGACAGTGCATATATTGAAGCCCATGAACTACTTTAATCCAAGCTCCTCAAGGCTTGAGAGTTTCTGATCACCCAAAAAATTCAAAGATAGACAGCAAATTTGGGAAAAAGAATAGTTTAATTGCAATTAATTTAAGTGCAATACTCATGCTGAAATCTCATTTTTAAAATTTGTGCATTGAGTTCCCACCCAGATATTAGGACCTGGACTTTATACTTTTTCCTTTGTCCTGCATCACAACCAAAGTTTAAGGGTGTCTCAGTGTTTTTTTCTTCTAATTCAAATGGAGATAGGCTAATTAATGGCATGAAGGGCAGCCTATCTTTGTCTCTTTTCATTTATTCACTGCTTTTTTTTCCCTTTTAAGCAATACATATTTATTATCTCATAGTTTTCATGAACCAGGAATATGGGTGTGGGTTACCTGCATCTTTAGCATGGTCTCACAGAACTAAAATCAAAGGACTGACCAGACTACATTCCTATTTGGAGCACGGAGCCTTCTTTCAAGCCTAGGGGTTCACAAGAAGAATTTATTCCTTGCAGTTGAAGGGCTGAGTTCCTCTTACTGTTTGCCTTAGCCAGAGGACACTCTCAGATCTTGAAGGTCACCTATAGTTCCTGTCACATGCTCCCCTTCCATGACCCTTCAAATCTCTGAAACTTCAGAAAGCATCCAATACTCTGTAGAAGCTTGCCAGATGATTGTTTTTTTTTTAAAAAAAAAATTTCCTTTTTTTTAAAAAAATCAATTAATTAATTAAATTTGTTATATATGCTTTTAGAGTGCAATTCCTTTATTCTTTATATGTAATTCTTTCCTTTTTTTAGTCTTGGTGTGGTAAATATGTATTTAGTGATTGATACTTTTAGGAATATTTAAAAAAATATTTAATTCTTATTCTTAGCGCCTCTGTTTGAAGGGTTGTTCTTGAGTTAGTACATTTGGCATTAATGTTCACAGAAGTTCTTTTCTGTTGATATTTTACTATAAAACATGCATTCAGCATTGCACAAAAGATGTAATAATAACCTTAATTAAATGTTATTTTGATTTTATGGTTGTGTTAGTCAGCTTTTAGATGTTGTGACCAGTATACCTGACAAAAACAACTAAGAGGAGCAAAAGTTTATTTTGGCTCACAGTTTCTGAGGTCTCAGTCGATGGTTGACCGATTCCACTACTCTGGGTTTGAGGTGAGGTAGAACATCATGGTGGAAGGGTGTGGTGGAGGAAAGCTGCTTTGTTAGGAAGCATCACAGTTAGGAAGCACACAGAGAACTTTGCTCACCAGGGACAAAATATAAACCCCATAGTCACGCCCACAGTGACCTACAAAATCCAGCTACTCCCTGTCTACCTAGAGTCACCAACAGACCGTAGTCATTTCAAATTACTAATCCATCAGTAGATTAATCCATGAATTAGGTTACAGCTCTCAAAATATAAGCATAACACGTCCGAACATTCAAGTATTGTCTCACATGAATCTTCTCATATCCAAACCGTTAACAATAGACGAATAACAAATATATTGACCACTCTATTCTATTCATAATCACTTCTTTTAACTTTAGAAAACTGGAAATCAAATTATTGGACAACAAGTTGAAAGTGTTAACACACTACTCAAAATATCTTAACACTGGTTTCATACATGAGGAAATATTTTCAGATATTGAAAATATTCTTTGATTTATCAATGTTGGATAGTTTTAAGAAAAATATCTACTTAAGACAACATTTATTTTGTCTCTGATTACATTATTATTACTACTAAGTCTGATTATTTTTGGAATATGGTTAGTGTTCTATATATCAAATGAAGATCTTTACCTCAATTGATATATTCACAGTATAAAAAGGGCAAAATTATGAAACTACATTTATGAGAGAGGTAAGAAAATCTATTTTGCATAAAAAAAAGTTATAACTCATAGGGGTTAAATCTAAACATTTAAGTAGATTAAACTAAAGGCCCAGTATCTATGACGGAGACAAAATGAAAAATAGAACACTGACTAGGAGTTGGCACTGGTGGTTTATTGGCACGAATGGCTGGTTTATGTGTGCCCACGACCTAGACTGAATGACCATTAGGAAAATGTGCCCAATGCAATAGTAAATGATGTGATGCAATTATATGAACTCACTGAAGCTAGAATTCTCACGGCTGATGAACAGAGGGAGAAGGGCAGAAACTTGTTATATGTTTACATGGGAATTAAAATGAAAAAAAAATGAGAAAATACTCCGTATCCTTAAAAAGGGCAAAAGCCCTCATCCCTCTGTTCATTGCTCGTTGAACTGGTCACGAGGTTCAATCTAAAGCTAAGTGGGACAGAAATATCTCAGAAGGCAGAAACACACATCCAGGGAACAGCACCAGTGGCTACCACTGTCCCTATCAATACCTTGTTGGTAAGATATATTGAAATGAAAGCTAGCTGTGAGTAAGTTTGACTTGTCATACTTCAAAAAAACCTTTGAAGGAATTTTTCAACTTGTTTTTGTTTTATTTATTTATTTTTTATTCTTATACCAGGATGTAAGCCAGGGATGCTTAATTACTAATGTACATCCCCCAGCATTTAAAAAATTTTTAAAAAATCTTGAGATAGAGTCTTTCTAAGTTGCTAAGGGCCTTGCTATGTGGCTGAAGCTAGGTTTGAACTTGAAATCCACCTGTCTTAGCCTTCCACACCACTGAGGTATGGTGTGTACAGGTGTGTACAACCTTGCCTGGCAAATTTGCAACTCATAAGATACATACAAAAAGAGGGGTTTTAACAACATTAATTGCAACATAGTAAAATGTCTACCGAAGGCAAAAATGATAAAATTATTTGGGTATATTTCTACAACAGGATGTTATAGCTATTAAAATGCCTGATCTTGAGATTCATATATCAGTTTGGATGGTCTTAAAATATGTAGTGAATGGGGAAAAATTACTTGTACAATGGTTTAGAAAGTAACTTCTTGTATCAGGAATTGTAAAATTCTGAAAACAATAATATACATACATATGTGGATATACCTCCATATAAATATATTTATATATAAATAATGGACATAAATTATATATGCTATCTTTAGGAAGCTTCATCATTTTCTGTGGAGGAAGGGTTGGGCTTAATGTTATAGTAGATATAAAGGATTTATTAACTCTTTGTATTAACTACTGTCTAAAGTGATCAAGAGTAAATTAGGTGAAATACTGAATATGAATGGTACATATGTGGACTCTTGATATGATACTCTGTTAATTTTATGCTTATCATTTTTCTAATTAAAATTAGAATAAAATACTGGCTATGCGTTGGAAGATGGATATAAAAAAAATAGTGGTCAGGCTGAGATACAAGTTTCCTGCTCACAAGGCTCTTCTAAATCATCCATATGTATGTGAAATCTGAATTGGGTACATAATACTATTTCACAAAGATAAGATTATAGTTTTAAATAACCAGCAACAGAAATTTATACTCAATAAGATGGGATGAGTTCCTGCTCCCCCCAGCTTCTTTGCCACTTTAGACTGTATTTAATTTGATTTGAACATGCACATGGGCTCACAATGATCGCCCCTCCCTTGATATTTTCTATGTGAGGCAAGTGTTTGAACAAAGATTCCTCTGTCTTATGCAAATTGCCTTGAACAGTTTTGTGCATGTTGTTTGTGTCTTACCTTAGAATGCAAGCTCCCAGAGGCCTGTGAGTGTACCTACCATGCTTACATAAAGTATTTACTATGGTGCTAAATTTATGAAGAAATCCTCTTAATACACATTAAAACATTCAAAGGTTCTATGTAATCTTTATACTTTTTGGCAAAATGAACACAACGCATGTGTATGCTGTATGTATGTGAATATTTGGCAGGAATGGGTCAGGGACAGAAATATTTAGTAAAGGATTTTATACTCTTTTAAGTTAGGGGTGGGGAAAGCACCTAACAAATGACTAAGTATATGTGCTTTGTAGACACACCTTCTATAAACAATATATATGTTCCTGATAAAAGACAAAGAATAAAACCTCATGCTCTGCAGAACCATTAGATTAAAATTAAATTGTATCAAAGCAGGGCCAAAGGTAGACATATGCAGCTTTGTTGACTAGTATACTGTCTACTAATCTACTAATCTACAGATAGGTATGGTGGCTCATGCCTACAATCCCAGCTATTCGGAAGCTGAGGCAGAAGGTCATAAGCTCAAGGGCAGCCTGTGCAACACAGCAAGACCCTAGCTCAAAATAAAAAATAACTGTCTGAGGATGTGGCTCAGTGGCTAAGTGCCCCTGGACTAAGTACTCCTGTGTTCAATCCCTGATACCAAAACTAACTAAATAAATAAAAAGAACTAGTGTGTTAATCAGATTATTATTGCTATGACCAAAATACTTGATAAGAACAACTTAGAGGAGGAAAAGATTTGTTTTGAGTATAGGTTTTACCCATGGTCTGCAAACTCCATTGCCCCAAGTGAGGCAGAACAGCATGGCAGAAGGATGTGGAGGACTAAAGCTTCTCTGTTCATAGCAGCCAGGAAGCAGAGAGAAAGTGAGGTGCCAGGGACAAAATATAAACTCCAAAGGCATGCCCCAGTGACTAATGCACTGGACTAATGCACTGCTTAGGTTATGGTTCTCATAATATAATAATTTCATGCCTGAAAATTCCTGCATTAGCACAGGTACTTTTGAGGGACACGTCATATCTAATCCATAATAGCTGGGAATGTAGGTCAGTGGTAGAGTGCCCTGAGTTCAATCCCTAGTACCGCAAAAACAACAACAAAACTATTAGTCTACTAATCACCTAATAAATAATAGTAAAACTAGTAAGAGATTTAAAGCTAACAAGAGATTAACTTTCTAATGAATCAGTACATGATTCAACAAATTTGGAGCATTATCTTTTAAATAAAAAAAAAAAAGAAACAGATAAGTCTGGCAATAGCTTGATGGAATGATTGAGATTGCTGAGTTGTGAAGAAACCAGCAAAATACACAAAGATCAAGGAGGTTCCTGCCACAACCCTTCCAAGACAAAGCTCATAGCCCAGCTGAGCTCAAGAGAAGGATGTGGGGTGAGTAGGGATCCCCTGAAGTAGTAGATTTTCTCTGACTTTTTGCCTTCTGATGCAGTAGCGTATTCTGAGTTTAGCTGCCATTTCATAGGGGTACAATGCAAGCTTAGTTTGCTTTAGTAATTTTATGTCTTCTGCTATCAATATACTTTAAGACCTTCTTATGATGGTTTTCTCTTCTTTATGATGATAGGATACCATTAAAGTTTCTTACTCCACCTGAACTTTCTGGAATTTAATTTACATATAATACCTGGGGCAAGCACACTGACCTAGGCATACATACCATCCACAAGTTACTGCAGTCACACTTTTGCCTGGATAAAACTAAAGTAATAATAATTATATCATTTATGTATTTATATATTTTTTTCCAGTAAGGGATTTGGAAATAGTACCATTTTGGATAATAAAATTAGGGTAATGCTATATTAATTGTTATATATAAATTTGGAAATATAAATTGGCTTTAATAAGTAAATGTTAACTTTATCTTCTATTTCATATAAAATTGTTTTTCTAATTGCTTTCTTAGCAAAGAGTTTATTATTCATTAAGATTCATCAAATGCATTTTATCCAAAGCTCCTTAACTGACAGAATAATGAATCTCAGTTTATACAGTATTGATGATTGATGGTAGGCATTGAATATCTTTCCTCAAAGTTATGCTATCGAGACTTATCTTTAGATAATAATCACCAACAGCTGTAATAGATTCACCCTGAAAAATTTGGGTTGTTCCACTGAGTACACAGAGGCATTGAACTGATTACAGGAAAATCACCTTTGTGTTATTTTTGCTTCCTTGACTATGTGGGTAGCTTCTATAAACATTGAATTCTACCCTGATTTTAGATAATTCTTTCTTAGTCTAATGCTAATTAAAAATGAGAATGAAACTGCCGCTCAATTGTCTTTATCTACTATAAAGTGGTTTCTTTGCTTTGTGGTGCTGTGGATGGAACCCGGGGCCTTGCATGTGCTGAAAGAGTGTTCTACCATTGGAGCGTATCCCAGCCCTGTAACTCATTTTTAAGTAAGAAGATTTAGATGATCTTCTGTGATCTCATTATTTATCCAAATTAATGCCATGTGTTTGACCTCAGACTTTCTAATTCCCTATTTTCTCTGAATGAACGTTATGATTCATATTCTATGAAAGTGAACTAATGGAACTAAGAAGCACATAATTTTTTTCTGACTTGGGAGCAAAATTCTTGAATGCCAGAATTTTAAAGTTATTACCATATTTTCCATCTTGGCCATGAAGAAAAGTTCTCAATCTCCTTCTGAATGGTTCGGTATTGAGCTAAAAAGAACCATGAATTATAACCATTTATAAAAAACAGAAGAAGCAATACTTTTTAATTAAAGAAAATGACAGTAAAATATATGTGTGTATTCAACTAATGCCTCCTTTCCTTTTTCAAATGTTGATAAATATTGTTTTTGAAATGGGTTCTAGTCTGTGAATGCAGCTTACTATAAGGGCACCTACTTAGATTGTGCAAAGGTCTGGGTTTGATCTCCAGTCCCCCCAGCTCCTCCCAACCTAAAGCATGAAAGTAAAACAGAAAACTTAAAAATAATTATCCTGATTTTGTGGTTAGTTGGCTTAACCAAAACATGTCTTTGTTCAGTGATCATAAGTAGATTGTATTTTAGGTTATGACTAATTTTCAAAAGATTGTTGTCACTAGTTTTCCCTTCAGTATAGTGCAGTATAATGGTTAAAATTAAATGGACTGTGAGAACAAGCATTGATGGAACAATCAGGACACACACATTGTCAGGAGTGTAGAATGTTACAACCAGTTGGAAGGGTTGGGCACTATTTTAATAGATTTATGCATATTGCCAATTCTAAGACATAATTTTATTCCTGTATTCATTTTTTAGTAAGTGCATTATACTCATTATAATAGTAGGGCACATATTCATAAATACATATTCAATCACCAGTACCTCTACTTTCCTTCCCTTCCTCCCTAACTTAAATTCTCTTCCTCAACTGATCTTCCATTTATTTTTTAATTGGTGCATTATTATTATACCTAACATTGGAATTAATAGTCTATATTCTATCTATATTCTATCTATCTATATTATATATCCACATATCTATATATTCTACATATTCATGTGTGTATAAAGCATGATTTAGTCAATTGTATTCTGCATTTCCTCCTTTTTCTCATTCCATATCCCTCCTCTTAGACTCCCTTCCTTTACTCCACTGATCTCCATTGTATTTCTATGAGATTTCCCTTCTTTAATTACTTATTTCTTTTTATACTTTACATGTGACAGAAAATATTTGACCCTTGATTTTCTGAGTTTGGCTTATTTCACTTAGCATGATGTCCTACAGCCTTACCCATTTACCAGCAAATGACATCATTTCATTCTTGTCTCTGACTGAGTAAAACTCTTCTGTGAGCTGTGCACAGTGGTGCATTCCTGTAATCCCAGGTACTTGCAAGACTGAGGCCCGAGGATTGCAAACTGGAGTCCAGCCTCAGAAATTTAGGGAGACTCTTAGCAACTCAGTGAGAGCTTGTCCGAAAATGAACAGACAAAAAATAAACAAGAACTGGAGAGTTAGCTCAGCGGTAAAGCACCCTTTGATTCAATCCCAAATACAAACAAAACAAAATAAAACAAAAATCCTCATTTAGGTAAATACTCACATTTTCTTTGTCCAATCATCTGTTGATGGACACTTAGGCTAGGCACCTTCCATAACTTGGATATTTGAATTATGATGTTACAACTGGTATGCATATGTTACTATCACAAGCTAATTTTAGTTCTTTTTGATAAATATGAAACAGTGAGGTAGCTGGGTCATCTGGTGATTCTATTCCAACTATTTTGAGGAGACTATACTGTCCAAAATGGTTGGAGATTTTCAATCCCAACAAAAATGCACTGGTGTACCTTTTCAAAACCCCAAATTCTCACCTGAAATTACTTTTATTTGTAATCTTGATGATGGCCATTCTAACTGGAGTGATATGAAATCTCAGTGTAGTTTGGTTTGCATTTCCCTGATTGCTAAGGAGATTGGACATTTTCAATATGTTTTTGGCCATTTGCATTTCTTTGAGAAATATCTAGTCATCAGCTCATTTATCCATTTTTTTAGGTTTTTTTTTAGTTCTTTTATATTCTATATTCTATCTATATTCTATCATATTCTAGATATTAATCCCCTGTTGGAAGAGTAGCCAGCAAATGTTTCCCTGCATTCTTGGACACTTTCTTCATACCCTTGCTTCCTTTGCTGTGCAGAAGATTTAAATTTGAGACCATGCCACTTATTGCATTTTGAACTTTAGGCCATCTCACCTATTGCATCTTGAACTTTTACTTCTTGAACTTTAGACGTCATTTTAAGGTAGTATATGCCTGCACCAAGATGTTGGTCCTACATTTTCTTCTAGCAGTTGCAGTGTTTCTTGTCTAATTCCAATGTCTCACTTTTGGTTTCTGATCCAAGAAAAATCCAAACTTTTAGCCCACAAAAATACATTTATTGCTGAGAGTGGTGGCACATGCCCATAATCCCAGAGGCTCAGGAGACTGAGGCAGGAGAATCACAAGTTCAAAACCAGCCTTAGCAAAAGCATGGTGCTAAGAAACTCAGTGAGACCCTGTCTCTAAATAAAATACAAAATAAGGCTGGGGATGTGGCTCAGAGGTAGAATGCCCCTGAGTTCAATCACTGGTACTAAAAAACAGAAACAAACAAACAAACAAAAAACCCAAACAACAACAACAAAACATTTATTAAGATATTCATACATATCAGATTTATCCTATAATAGAACAAACTGTATATAACCCAAATTCCCATTTTTGGATGAATAAATAAACAAATGATGCCGTTTGCATACCTGGAGTACTACTCAGTAATGAAAAGGTGTAAGAGCCCTAATTGAGGAGATAGCTAAGATGACGGCTAGCTGAGAGCCATAAAGGTGTTCAAATATTTTCAGCTGATATTCATGCATTTATCTAAGAATCTTTTTATGCCCGTGAACACTGTGTGACGCACCTGTAAGCTCGAGCTGTTAGCACGTGTCCTTGTTAAGGCAAAAAGTATTTAACTGGGTGAGGGTTAGTTAGAGATGTGGTTGGAGTTGGAGTTGGAGAGGTTGTTGGAGCCAGAGAGAGAAGTTAGAAGAGAGAAGAATAAAAGAACTTTTTAATTTCCATCCTGCCTCCGAATTTTCTCCCGTGGCGTCGTTGCTGCAAGCGGCAATCGCTACAGGCGGCAACAAAAAGGCAAGAACTATTTATGGACTCAACTATGTATGTGAATGCAGAAGATATTACCTGGAGCAAAATAACCAAAAGTGAGTGTATGTACCAGACATTTCGCCTTATATGAACTTGTAGCACAAACTAAATAACAATGAAAGATATCAGAATCATACTTACTCAGAGGAGGCAGGTAATAGACTGGAAACTTTTAAGGATGATATAATTATTTCTTAGAGTGGGATATATGTGTGTGAATAACATCAAAATTAAACACATTGCTTTTTTTAAAAAATCAGTACATACTATTGCAGATAAATTGAATTTAATAAAAATAGTAATGAAAAAGCGGAAAACAAAATGAAAAAAAGATTGCCTATTATTATTCGAAGTGCTGGCTGGCTGGATATTAAATTTCAAAGAACTGCAAGTGCTATACTGAAAGATCCATTTCTCATCAAAAGTATGCCCGTAGTGACAATATAATTTAATGTTTGAACTGGGGTAACTTTGAGAGAGAAAGAGGACATTATTAATAAGTTTTCTGGGTCAAAAGGACTAAATCTGGGCTTTTCTGGGCAAATCAAAAAGTATTATTACCCTAGTTTTGACTGTTTTCTAAAAATGGGGACCTAAAGAACTATAGAACAAGGGGCCGTGAGTACTGCAGAGACAGGCTGCTTTTCGAGAGTGCTCACTCATTTCTTGCAGGCCTTTTGTTGTGGCCTGTTCACTGAGTCAAGTGAAGCTGCTGATTATTTGGATCTGTGGGAACACCAAAAATCAGGTGGCAGTCTTCCACGGTGATGGCACATAGAACCGCAGTATCCACAATGGACTAGGTGGAGCGAGTCAGAAACAGAGAGGTGCCTGCAAGTCTGTGGCTCCGTTCTTGCAGTAGCTGAATGAACCACACTTCTTCATTTCTCATCTGCACCTTCACGTTCCATTTCACAGACTCCAGAGATTGCTGTGATCCCCGTCCAACCTTTCCCAAAGCCCCACACAATGTTACTACACAAGTTGGAATACTTACCTACGGGAGGTGAAGTATCTTTTATTTAATGTAGTGACTGTAGGACATGCTACATGCTCCCAAAGCAAGTCTAAGATAGGGCTATTGACAGGATGGAGTATACATAGCCAGAAATCAGATATACACAGCCAGAAATCAGAAACTTGAGCCAATTTGGGCCCAGAAAGGCTTTCTGGAGAAGGTGATGCTTGAACTGAATTTTTCAGAATAGGTTGGCATTGTACCGGAAGAGAAAACATAGAAACAAGACCCAGGCATAGAAACAGCATGAAAGGTGCTGAAGTTTCAAAAGCAGGAAACATTCAAGGATGTGCAAGTAGATGGGCATTATGGCAAGAGAGGAGTGTATGGGGACAGAAGGAATGAAGAAAGGGATGCTAAAGAAGTGTACTACGTGCCAGTTTCTTTGTTAAGTGTTGTGAATGGGTGTCAGGGCTCCTAGTCTTAAATGCCTCAGTATATAAACAATTAAATTTGTAGATAGGGAAAACAGGGTAAGGAACAAATTTTTCATTTTTTTTTTAAAAGAATGTCAAAGCACATTCTTATTTAGCACCATTTTGTTATAATACATGTGAATGTTATATATCTTTATATAAATGTTTTTGCATGTTAATGAGATAAAACAGCTCATAGAAATCAATATGAGGTGATGTTTCAGTATTTGAGTAGTATTTATTAATACCCATGCATCAGTCAGATTTTGATGACGAACAAGCCACCCTGGAACACAGTGGCTTAAACCAACAATCATTCATTATTGTTCACGAGTCTATAAAATGCTGGGCCACTCACGCATCTGTAATCAGCTGTGCGTAGGTGGATATCGCTGCTGATCTCAATTCCATCACATTTTTGAGCTCAGCTGGCAATCGGTTGGCCTGGAATGTTCTCAGGTTTCTTCTTATGGTCTCTGATCACTATGTAAGATAGCTCAAATTCTTAGAGAGAAAAAAAATATATGGTGGGTCTTGAAAATTGAAACCAGATGAGTGTGGGGACTAGCATTCCAAGACTCAGTGATACTGTGATAGACTGAGATAGAAGATACAATGAAGAAACGATCCCAACTGAAGCAAATATATATATATATATATACACACTAGCCAGCTACTGCCAAAATAATACCATGTGGAAAACTGCCCAAAACTCTGTGGTTTAAAAACACCAACATTCATTGACTGTGGTCTTGACTGATCGAGGCTTGGTTTGCCGAGGTGAGTCCACTTCAAATTGCCATCAATTGAGATTGTCTCCTGGTTGTTGGTGGCTTTGGATTTGTTTGTTCTGGGGCTCAGGTTAAAGGAACATCATTACCAGGCAAGTTCTTTTCATGGCAGAGAACTAAAATTTAAGATGAAAGGCAAACCACACAATCACACCTAAAGTCTCTGCTGGCTCAGGTATCATTTCCAATGGCCAGCTAAGTAACATAGTCAAACAGAGTTATTGATAGAGTAAGGACGTGCACTCTACTCACTGTGAGAGTGTGGCTATTTCATGAACAATAATCCAGTATGAAGAAGTATATTTGAAAAGTATGGCAGAAATTAAGACACAAGAAGGAAATCAAATGAAAATATCATTTAGGCTTAATAAATTGAAATCAGAGTATGCAATACATGGCATTTTCCCAGTGGCCCTGTCAATAGAACCCATTCTCCATGTGCTTGTAGAGATGGAATGTGACATTGACTCTCCTTCACAATAAGAAGTGATGTCTCTGTCACCTCTCTTGACTTTGGGCCGCCCTTACACACTGTGTGGCTAAAAATGTGCACTGAAAGTGACACAAAGTTATTTTCAAGGGTGGGTTATAAAAGGTTATATAGACTCTGCTTTCTTCTCTGGAAAAATCCTACTGGATTTCCATTGGTAATGGAAGAAACCCAACTTCAACAAGAAGTTTCTACCATTGCTGGAAGAAAGCCCAAAATGGCCTGTGTAGAAAGACTATGTCTCCATAGCTCTGATCTGTGTAAAGGTGAGGTGTACCTGACTAGCTGTTTCAGTCTCACTGTTCTTACTCCTGATTCCTTCTGACTGCAACCTTGCTGAAGACCCAGATGAGCACTGTCCAGATTCTTGACCTTCAGAAACTGAGGAAGAGAAGAAAATGAGGACTGTTTGGATTCACTTAGTTTAGGGATGATTTGCTCTATAGCAGTAGGTAACTAGGAATATATGGTAAAGCATAAACACAGGGAGAGAAAGTCGACCCATGTTTAATTAGCAGCAATAAACCACAAAATTGTATTAGAGAAAGAGCAGAATATACTTATTGTTTTGAGAAGCTCAGGCAAACAGCAGAGTTCATGATCACCAAAGACAGGAGAATCTCGTGGTGGGGAAATGATCTCAGAGTGTTCTCGGACACCAAATGGATACTCTTTGGCAAAGATACAATTTTGCTATTTACAGGAACATTTCTCCTTTTGAGATAGTAGTGTTTTAGAAAAGCTAATGTGACAATTTTTGTAAATGTATTCATATTTTTTAATGAATACCCTATTGAGTCATTTTATGAAAAATGTATTTACCTCCTAGTAAATCTGCTTTGTAAATGTGGGTTTTTATTAATTGGTTCACTGACCTTATCTATTAGTCACTTAATTCATTATTTTCAAATTTCCATTTAGCAGTTCTATTGTGTAGAAACATTAGCATCTTGGATTTTATTAGTATCACATTATATAAAAATAATGAATGAATCATCAGCCTTTTCTTAAAAACATTTTGAAGGAGCCAGTTTTAGTACACAATTCAGCGATTAGTATAGGTCATGACAGAGCATTCTAAAGTTCAACATCATTAGCACATTTATTATATCAAAGTGGGGATACTTTGATACATATTTATATCATCATTAATGCTTAATAGAAATCTGAGTGTAAGGCATGTGCTTTGGGGGCATATTTAGTCCGTGTGTCAATTTTTTTCTCTTTTCAAGGATAACTTCTTGCTATTACATTAGAGAAAGAAGAGGATTTGTCTCCTCTCCACTCTCGTTATGTTGGGTATGTGACTCCTCCCAAATGCTACATGCCCTTTCCCTTTATTCATGCTTTACCAAAAACCACCACCCACTTCATTGCTGCCTACAAAGTGGAGCTGCTTAACCAGGATCCTTCAGTTCATGCCCTTTCCTGCATTTAGTCCATCTGAGAGGTTTGTATGGTGTGTGCTATGCATTCCTTTAGCAAATGGGGCTTAAGGAAAGTTTCAAACTAGGAGGAAAATTTTTAATCTTCACATCAAATATTTGATTTCCAGTACCCCAAAAGCACTCTAAAACTTAAACTTTTCTGTGTTTAGAGTGTTCATCTTCCTCTTTTCCACATGCTCCTCTTTGAGAAAGAGGCTGTTTTCTAATCTCTGTTATTGAAGCTTTTCTTTTCTGGAGAAATCACCCACGCTCACTACTCATCATAGATCCAGCCACTTGCTTGCCTTTTCCAAAGTCAAGGGAATTTATTTATTCAAGAGTCATGAAGGGCAGCCCCATCAGGAGGGTTGCTGTGGAATTTAGCATGCCAAGTACTGTAGAGGTTTGGAGGGAGGGAACTCTCCAAGCCTTACCCCTTTCCTGCTTAGTCACCAGTGTAAATTGCAGGCTCTTTATTCTTCAGATTGTACAACTCTTTTTTTTTTTTTTTCCTTCCTCCTCATTTCTCAGGGTCAAATGTTAATCCTCAGGGATTATATAACCTCCCTCCCCAGTATGGAAGAGCAGCATTCCTGACTGCTTTTAAATCAGAGATGCTACTTCACATTCTTGCAGTTGTTGGTTTACTAGTTTGAATCTTTTCCTCTCTCCCTTCCATATTTTGTCCTCTCAAGTTGTAGTGGTGCCCCCTCCTCCACAGAAAATCTTAATTAAGCTTCTCCAGAGACCCTCACCATAATTGTTTTTAGGCTCTCAGCAAAATTTCTGCAAAAGAATTTTAAGGAGGTGGGGTAGTGGTGGACATGCCTGCAGAAGCAAAATGAGATAAGAAAGAATAACCCAAGGACTTCACAGAGACATTTGCATTTCAAAGTTAGGTCCTTGAAAACCAGCTGGTGGGAAAGGGGGAGGAAAACTCTCTCTTTCCCAGGCACTGATTTTTACAGATTGTCCTTGGGGGTTATTTTTTGTAAAACCTGGCCTGAGTTGGGAGCCCAGAAGTGGGGGGGAACCTACTGTTATGAGGACTTCTGCAGATTGTGAACCTCTGAGCATCCCCCACCCCCACCCCATTACACTGGGTATAAAGTTCTAAAACTTCCTGAACTCCATGTTCTGGGGGATTGATTGATTGCAGTGAAAAGTTTTTCCCTTGGAACCTGACTGCAGCCAATAAACCTGCTTCCTGCTACTTACTCAGTGTCCAGCCTTGTCTGTCCCACAACAAAGTCAATTCAGAGTTAGAGAGAGAACTGCTAGTGGGAATTGTCCCTGGAAGGGAAAATTATGTTACATATTAAAATTTAATACACTTATTTGGAAAAAATAATTTGGATTAAAAAAAATCTTAGATTTTTTCTGTCTTGACCCACAACCATGTCAAAGAACAATCCAACATGGAAAAATTCAGGAAAAAAAAAAAAAAAAAAAAAAAAACAGAAAAATTGTGGTAAACAGATAATAGAATATTTCACATCTTTTAAGGAAGAAGAAATAAAAGATTTAACTTCTTTTTAATTTGAGAATTTGATCATGCTTTTGAACATGTCACTGTAGTTCAGTTTTTGAGTTGGTGATATTGAATCCTATACTTAGTTAATATATTATTTTCTCCTTTGTGGGAGTACAAGCCTGTAATATATTTAACGGTTTAAGTAGAACAGCAAGACAAGTTCACTAATAAAAGACTTTGGAAAAAGAAGGAGTAAAGGGAAGCTGGCATAAATTTTAGTGTCAGTAGGCAAACAATCCCCCTGGAGGGTTCTACTGTCTCCTACTAATCATGAAGATTCTCCCAGCTGTCAATCACTGGGATGCCTAGATCCTGCCAAAACTCAGGAAATCTGCCAAAATACAATGCTGCCTACATAATGCTGGAAGTAATTTTTTCTTCTAGCATCATAAAGCCCACAATAGTATTATTGAACTGACCGAGATACAATAACATGCTTCCTCGAGGAATGGAACCAAATGAATGTTTTCTTCTTGTCTTCTGTTGGCCAAATGAATTCATTCTAGTGCATTATCTGGTTTTCATGTACTTGTTACTTAAGAATGGACATGTGTATGTAGAAGATTTTGAGGTAACTTTTTCCTTTTGAGGAATACTGTGGAAAATAATTGTTAGATTTCATTTTAGTTCATTAGTTTTAGTGACTAAATCATTACTTTCCCACATGTGAATTTTATTCATTGGAAAATGTTTACCATATTTATACAATTTTAAATGTAAGTTATATCAACTATGAATTGTATCTGACCTTAAAAAATTCAAATTTAAATTTTTATTTAACTTTATGTTATTCAATTAGAAGATGAAATTGGAAGATCTTTCTTCCTTTGCAGGTTCGGAGACATGGTGCCATTGCTGTCTCAGTTCATTCACAGACTTGAAGAGAGCAATCAGTTGAAGGTCAAATAGGAGAAATGCAAGCAATGGCTGAATTCTGAGCTATCATCCTGATTAAAGAGAAAATTTAGATGACAACTGGAGGAACTGAAAATCGGGTGGATCTGCTAAGAGAATATCATCAAAAGTGCAATGGAGGTAGACGCTCACTGATTTGAAAGTGGCTGTTCACTTTGTTCAGATCACAGCAACACAGGACAAATGACTTCCCACTGGGTGGAAAGGAGGATCATATCTGCTTTCCCTCTTTCTCACTGAGCTATTTACACTCAGAGAAGTGTGATTCTTGTACTTCACTTCATCCCCATTAATTCTGAAATAATGTACCACCTTAAAGGTAGAAGAAGGTTACCCCCGGGAGCCCTAGAGCCCTGGATTCTGGAAACCCCAAACTGTTGTCCCTTTATCTGTGGCTATGTCCATATTGGCTCTGTATTTCCATCTATGTTATAAACTATTAGATTTATAATTAGTGGACTTTCAACCATTACTTTACATATAGAGAAATTAAATAATTTTAAAAAGCCATAGATCTAGTAATTGAAAAAATAAGAACCAGTATGAAAAACACAGGCAAGACTGAATTCCTATAATGCACAAATACCATACTGAAAAGTCAAGTTGCTTAATTTTGCACAATTTCAAAAACATTCCCAGACTATCTTTTATTTAATTCAGTTTTATCCTTTTCTTGTGTGTGAGTTCGATAATTACAGTTTTGTCTGTGAACATAGCCTAAGGAGTAAACATGATTTTGACTGTTATCATAGAGAAGGTGAGTCCTAGCTCAGAGCACTTAGATTTCCTAACTCCAAATGTCTCCTTACCCCACTCCCAAGATCATAGCACAATAATATGCCATAAGTAATTCTTCAATAAATGCTTTATATGATATGGGTAATCTGGAAAATAAAAGTTTCCCTATTATCTAGCTTCCTACCTACCATCTATTTATCTGTCTTTATTTCTCTGTTCCCACTTGAAATTTGCTTAATGCCCTTGCTTTTGAAGTAGAATTATATTTGCGTAGTATGTGAATGAACACATCCAGCTATGGTCTGGTAGCTGAAATCCCAACACCCAAGGTATTAAGAGGCGATTAAGTTATGGAGGTAAAGCCTTCAGAAATGGGATGAGTATCCCTATAGAATGAATCCAGTGAAACTCCTTACATTAACTCCTTACACTTTGTGAAGACCTAGAGCCAGAGACTGAGCCCCTACCAGACCCCAGGTCTGCTAGAAAGAACATCGCTTCCCTTTATTATCTCAAGTTATTTTTTTTTGCAGTTTAGGCAAATGCTTGCTCCTCATAATTATGAAGATTTAGAACAAGGTCTAACAAAACCTTTATTGGGAGATAAGCCTTTGTGGCTTTTTCATTATTCTGCATATCTTGTGTGTAGAAGCAGTGGCAATCTTTGTTTTGGGATGTCTTTTCAAGGATATTTATACAGCAAATAACCTTGGAAGATATGATAATATAATCTACAAAGCTAAGTTTAGGCTGACTCATAACCCATTACATAACGCCCAGAAGTTTCCCAAGCTTGGGGCCCCTCAGCTGTGAGCTGTGATGCAAACCCACTGCACACACAGCACCCACCTGGACTCCCCTGCATCACCTATGGGACTCTCAGAAAAAGGGGGAAGCATGTCACCATGGGACTCCTGCTTCTTCTGTCCTGTGAGTAATCAAATCTTTTCTTTCCATCTCAAGAGTCTTATGTCTTTGGTCCGCTTCTAGGAAATGGTAGTAGGCTAACTTGTTATAGAGGATATAAGGTCAAGTTTTTCTCGAAAATCTTCGGAGGAGATAAAAACACATAATTTGACATTTTGAAAGGACAACAGGAAGTTTCAGGGAACTATGACAAATTCTCCTGATGCTCCTTGTTGGTTGGTGATTAAATCATCAATTTTCTTGTCTTGACAAGAAAATTACTTGTTCTTTTAAATGGACAAGAAAATTTGGTCTCAAAGAGAACCAGACAAGTAAGAAAGAAAAAATGAGGGTGTTTGAGTAAGGTCTAGAAGGCTTTCTGAGGGCAGAATCACTCTCAACGTGTGCAGCTCTAGTCATTAAGTAGACAGGATGACAAAACATACACAGATGATTCCTAATAGAAAGAGACTTGGGCTTTTGTTCAGCACATTGCTTATCTATAATTTATTCTTATCAGGTCTCTTTTTAAGTTGCAAGTAAATATGAGCTATATCAATAATTCATCTTTGCATACTCACCAACATGCATTTGATATATTTTCCCCTAAATTAAAGTGATGTTTTTGTTTGCTTCTCTGATCACGTGTGGCTTAAGTGGTCCTCAATCCTTCATTCCCTCCATACTGACTTTTATTCAGTTCACCTGTTTTGATATGTGTGGCAGAAAATGGTTTTAAAGAGAGATTGTTATTTTTTTGACATATCAAACAAACCAGATAGTTGAGCTGTATTTTATATGTTCTAACATGTGACTAAAAAGTCAAATTTCTCCTTATTTTACCATCCTAGAAAATCTCCAAATCATGAGACTCCACTGGCTGAATTAATATGCTTGAAGTTGATCCTTTTCAAACCTATCGGGTTAGATATGTGTCTAAAGTTTAGAAAATGATATACATCTGACAATTTGAAAATTTAGAAACTGTGAAAATGTATTGACTGATTCAAGCTCTACTGGAAATGGGTCACACACCTCAGAGGAAACTTCTGTCACTTTGAGAAAAACGGAAAATATTGACAAATGTGGCACACAGTTTTCCTAGTTTCTCTAATACCTATAAGGGCAGACCTGATATACTTACTTCTCAGTCTGCATTTAAAACAAAATGAATTGTACTCTACAAAATTCAAATTGCATTGTAAATTAAGGAATAATAATGTATAAATTAGATTTAGATCCTCATCATCTTGAATAAGGGAAAAAAACCATATAAGTTATCAAACCCTTAAAAAACAGAATGACAACTGAACACCAGTGTTAACATTCTTCCTTTTAGTGTACTTGAAGATATTTAATCCTTTGGTGGTTTAGTTTTTAAAAATTTAGTGTAATTATTTAAAATCTTTAGACTAATGTATCATTACTGGCCTTCCTGCTGTGGCCAAGCTCTGCCTCCTGTTAGGGTTATCAAAGGGGTGAGGGTGTGTGTGCGTGCTTAATCTATCTTTATTCTTTTTGTTTGCAAATCTCAAGAACTTCTATGGATCATTCAGGTTTGATAAGAAATATTGGATTTATTGGGTACAAATAACCAAAAAGGGATTTGTTATTTGTAGGATTTGACCTTACAATAGTGTGGGAGCTATGGTCATGGTCTATGTTATGCTGTTATTTCTCTACCTGACTGGTGGCTGAGAGCCACAGGGTGGGAAGCCCACATGGAAAATAAATGCACCACGCGGGCTGGTGGGCAGACTGGAGCTTAATGGGCTGAACTCCAACAGTGAGCATGGACAGGTACCCATGTGGTTCCTCATTGCCTCAAAGCCTCCAATTTCAGCCCTGCAGAAGAAACTGTTCCTTCCTTGGGGTGCTCAGTGAATACCTGTCCCCTGCACTGGAGAAGCTGACTAAGCAGGTCTGGAGGTTGCTGAAAAAGCTGTTTGTTAGAAAGAAAAAAATCCTCAGGAAAGTTAGACATCAAGAAGGACAAAGCATGAACCTACTTTAGCATTGAGATGGGATGTCATACCTTGATTCATTCATGATAAAGCATTTTCTTGGTCTCTCATGATTTGTTAGACTTTTTTTTTAAATATATTTTTTTATAACTTTATTCTATTTATTTATTTTTTTATGTGGTGCTGAGGATCAAACCCAGTGCTTCACCGTGCTAGGTATGTCCTCTACCACTGAGCTACAACCCCAGCCCTGATTTATTAATCCTTTCTGGCTTATACTACTGCTTTATCTTGAATGACTATTTCACAAAATAAATTTTTTTAAAAATCACTACTTTTCTCACAAACTGCCCAAAGCTGTCTTTATAAATTGAGTGTCTGACTTGTTTGGGTTGGTTGGTGGATCTGCAAAGGCTCTGGAAAAATTCCAGTTTTTACATTATAGTGGAAGTGTCTGGAGCAGGATTGGCACTATGAAAATTCCTAAATTATTCACTCCCAACTTGGTGTCCATTCTCAGGCCTTCTGACTCCATGATATTATACAAACTTTCTTCTTTTGCAACCTGAGTCCAGGAATTTTTAGTACTTTTCTCCAATTATGTGATGACTCAGTGATACATCAAACAATCAAGAGGATACCCTTGCTTTGACCAACAATCTGTTGCTCTGAATTGTTTAATGAAGAGTGGCTCTTTTTACTTACCTGCTATAAAATATTTTTTTTAAAAATTTTAAATGGAATGAAATACTTTCCATTTTTATAATTTTAATATTATTATTATTATTTAAAGTATGTACTGTTATCACAGTCCATACACTTCGATCTCTCTTACTTCCTCTTCACTACCAATCTGATTATTACAAAAGGTGTGTTCAACAGATTAGGAACATTTTGTACTAAAACAAGAAGTCTAATTGAGATGTACTTTTTAAAACTTGTCAAGGTTCTAAAAAAAAAAAGAAACTATGGTATTTCTGGTGACATTGGAAATTCCCTGAGTGGTTACATGCATAATGTTTGTAAGGATTTTATAAAATCTTTAGTCAGTCAACAAAGGGGTTTCTGAAGATTTCATTTTAAAAGGACATTTTAGAATCTCTGCAAAAATTCCTTCATGACTAGTGTTAATGACGAAACTCTGTGAGAAGTGATTGGAGTCATTTGCTTTGCTACGCATGTGCCATCTCTAGCTATCAGAACTTATAATTAGATTTTATTGATACCCTATATGGCAATGAAATGTGGTTCTGAAGTTATTTGATGACCCAATTACTTTTAAGTGGACATTCTGTAGGCTGTCTTTGAGCTTCAGCTGGTTAAGGTTTATACCTTTCCTTTCAACACTCTCTGATTTCATTACCAAGTGTAAAGATGAAGGGATGTATATTTTATGCAGTCTTACCCTTTGGTTCTGCTATTGCAATGTTTGATATTATTTAGTTTAATGTGGTTTTTTAAATTAATGTACTTGCATATTGGCTCCAGGGGTATCATAATATGAGGGAAAAATAAGCTAGAATTTGAGAACTCTCTTACTTCAGAGTTGTCTAATTAAAATTAGTTTTGAAAATAGAAAAGAAAATCAGTGATTATAGCAGGATTTAATATGTGTGATTTGGGAGTAATGCTCAAGATACCCTGAGAAATGATGAGGCCCATGTAACTCAGGGAAGAATTCTGGGAAGTAACATTGGAACCTTTATTAAAACTGCTGAAGTTGAGTATGCACATTGAAAAAAAATTAAATAAGGAAATCCATACAGTTAAAAATGAAAGAAGTAGGAGCATCTAAGGATAGTAGCAGAAAAACAGATAAAATTTGTATAAAGTTTTGAGTTTAGTTAACAGTAATGTTTTGAGAAATATATTGTGAAATGTAGATGTTAGAAATGGGGGAAACTGAATGAGGAATATCCATAAATTATCTGTATTACTTTTGTAACTTTTCTATAAATCTAAAAATTTTTCAAAATCATCAAATGTTTACTTTAAAAAGTGAAAAAAAAATCTATTTTTTTCTTTTGCTCATAGTGGAAACATACTAACATTAAGCTGTACCTCCAATCCCCAACAATATAGAGTAGACTATTGGGTCAATATGCTATTTAGCCAATTTTAAAAATGTGTATAAGGCAGTACAATGAATCAAACATAACTTTTCTATGTTCATATACAAATACACAACCATTGCAATTCTACATCATGTACAACCACAAAAATGGGAAATTATACTCCTATATATATATATAATATGTCAAAATACATTCTAATGTCATATATAACTAAAAAGAACAAGTAAAACATTTGAAAATTTAAAAAATACCTCTAAGATATTCTGTGAAGCTAATTTAAATAGTTTAAAGTTATCCTGTTAAACTTCATTTTAGGTCTTAATAAAAACCACTGCAAAGACCACCTTTGAAAATATGTTGACGTGAACCTTCATTATAAATGTTTAAAATTTCCAAAATTAGAATACTAACATTTTATGTGGCAAATTGTGAGGAAAATACCTCATAAGAACAACTTAGGGCCAGAAAGATTTTTCATAACTCATGGTTTCAGAGTATTCAGTGTTCAGCATCATGGTAGGTGGTCAGATCATGACAGCCAGGAAGCAGAGAGAGAAAGAAAGGCAGGGAGAGGCATAGAACAGATATGGTGCCCAAGGCCACCCCTCCAGTGACCAACTTCCCCACCTACCTACAGTTTTCACCTCCTCCTGTTAAGTCCATCCAAATTTTGAATCCACCAAAAATCCATTGGTGAGGTCAGAGCCTCAGGGTCCAATTATTTCACCTCTGAATTTTGCTGCATTGACTAACACAGGAGTTTTTAGGGATATTCCAGATCCAAACCATAACATAAAAGAATGCATTTTACTAACCCTCTTACCAAACTGGATATTATTATTTTAAAATAATAATGTATTCTGTTAGAAAACAGGTGGTATTTCAGTTGAGTGGTGAGGGAGGAATGAGGATCAACCATGCTGATATTCAACCCATGGGGGTTGGGTAAAAAATGGGTAAGAGTTCCATGCACAAATGTATGCACAGAGGGAACATGCACAAATACATGCATGTCCCCCACCCCCAGAGAATCTTGATTTTTAGCATGGAGTTGCAAGTCAACATCACAGAGTGGTAGGATCTCAATATAAACTATTTGAATTCTTCTTAGGGGGACTGAAGTTTGAAAGGTTGGAAAGATGTCAAAATTTTTATACAGTGAACATAATCAAGTTTTCGTTTTAAAAAGATCCCTATGAACGAGCTGTAGGAACCTTAATGTGGAAACAGGATAGTCATATCAGAGACTACTAATATGATGTGATGAATATGAAGTACCTGTGAGATATTTAAGACAGAAGCTACAAGTCTTGAAGACTGATTAGATATGAAAGATAAAAGTAATGGAGTAGACAAGGGCGAATCTCAGTTTCAATTTGGGTGTCAATGACTAAATTAGAGACTTAAGGGGAAGAAGAGTTGACGAATTTTCCTTATGTATCTTCCACGAGAAATGCCTGGAGGATTCAAGACTAAGAAGTTCAATGGACACAGAGAGATGCACTTTTTGTGTGCAGTTATGTCCCACAGGTACAGCTTTGAGAATTATCAATGGACAGGGGGAAGGAGAGACTGGGGGCTGTCTGGTTCATAGTAGGACGGTTAGGAGAACCCTGGTTTCTAACTGCCGGGAGAAGTCAATTGCACTCCCCATTCGCAACAACAAAATTATCTCTAGATATTGCCAAATGTTCCTTCAGGGTAAAACCTACCTAGCCAAGAATCACTGGACTATGTGATATGAGAATGAAAGAAAGCTGATGATCCCTGGAGAACCTTGGCATTACCTTGCATTAATAAAGGGAAAATGCTAAGCAAGTAGAAGTAAAACAAACAAGCAAACAAAGGCTGTCCCTTCGAAGACACAGCATGGGATGTTTCAAGAAGAAGGAAATAGACATTGATGTCAAATACTGATGAAACATCAAGTCAGTTGAAGACTAAAACTGTCAAGTGTATTTGCCCAATTTCAAGGTCATCGGTGACATTAATAAGAGTAGTTTCTTGGATGTCAGCTTCAGTTGCCACCTGGAACCAGTTGTTCTAAAAATCCAATACATTATTAGTTTTTGAGTGATGGCTGTCTCACTGCTTTTCATAGGGTTTCACTGACAGTTCTGTTAATTCATTTCACACTCACTCAGCTTAGGTATTATCTTCAGAGAAATACTGGAACTTTATACTATATTGCTCTCTCCTCATCCCGTTTTTGGATTTAAACTTTAATAACCAGGTACCTTTCTTATTTTAAAGTGACAACTCTTTCAATTTTTACTCTTTTATCACAGTGCCTTCATTCTAAAATATTCAGTGGTGTGTATTAATGCTGGCAGGAGTGGCAGACATTGTCTTTTTCCCCCAAACCTTCTCTTCTCTCTTAATCTTGAACCAAAATTAGATAAGTACACTCTCTGCTTTCAAGAGTTAGTTCTTTTCAGTGGTATGCTGGAGCTGGCTTGCACGTCTTGAGTGATAATTGTTGGATTTCAATTCAAGAATTTTTGAGGCAGTTGTTAAACATGATCATTATTAAAAATTATATCATGAAAGCTTACACTTAAATCCCTTAAAACTAAAAGAGATAAATTTTCAGCCCTTATTGCTTTGTGATTTTTTGCTATTATCCATGTTCTTGAGTTTGTATCTACTGTACCTAAAAAGTGAAAATACTAGATGTGTCACTTCTATGTGCCTATACTCAACTTTGTATTCTATGACGTCAGGAAGATAGCTAGGGTGAAAGTATTTCCATTTATATTGTGAAGACTGGTAAACACTACAAATAGATATCCCTTTGTTTTCATTGCCTAGACTGTATAGAGTGGTGGAAAAAATGATAATAATGCTTATTAAACTTAAAAGTATCTGTGTCTATAGAGTGTTATATTGTGAATAGAATAAATATGGAGGAAATATTTTGAAAATATCCAATCAGTAAAGAAGTCATTCAAGTCCTTGATGAACGAATGAAGTTCCAATGTGTCATTTCAATGTCATCTTCTCATTAATAAGCTAACATATAAAATGATCAGCCAATTGGAATTACATTCATTTGTTAATTGAAAGCCTTATTTGTTATACAACAATTTGGCAAAAATACATGAGAACATTTTGTATGAATCAATCAGCAACAGAGAATTAAATGAAAGTAGTATATATCTTCCTATTTTCTAATTATACACTATCCATCCTTCATATTAATTAAATTTATGATGCATTCTTTGTATATTAATATCTATATAAAATCTATATCTATTCATATATATAAAAAATCTATATCTATTCATATATATATAATTTTCAGAAACCCAATAATTAAACATTCACCAGTATTTCTTATTTTTTAAATTAATTTCCAGGAAAATTCTGTGCCAAAACCTAAGTTTAATACACTTTATAATTTATCAGAAATTGTTGTGACATACTGACATTTAAAAAATTCCCATTCCCATTCACAGCCCTTGCCCCTACTTTGGTTTTATCAATTCTTTCCAAAAGAATGACTTCCCTTACCATATCTACTTATTGTAGCATATTTATTTTGCAATGGTTTAGTCAGTTTTTGTCTTGTTAGGTTTATCGTTCTGGAACTTTTCATGATACTAGTGCAAGCTGTGTGCAATTCAGTGCACCTTCTGCTGTTGTGCATGTTTTGTTGTCATTGTTGACCTTTCCTTCAGATGCTTCTGTTGCTTCCCTTCTAGAGATTCCAGTCTCCTCAGTCTCTGGAAGCCATTCATTATAGGAAGTGTACCTCTTTGCAAGTGTTGTCTAGATTAGTGCTGGTAGGCATTTGACCCAACTGTCATAGGATAGGACGCTATTGAGCACTTAGTTGCTGAAAATTACAGGTCCGTCAATATTCCAATAGTCTAACTGCCAATGTTATGGGGTACAATGTAACAAATCACCTGGAAACTTGGGAGTAGCTATGATGACCTTTTCCTCTCTTTCTGCATCAGTCTTGTGTTTCTCTTTTACAAGTTCCTTCATTGACTCATGCTTTTAGGCAAGCTCTTCCCGACCCATCTCCAGCGTTCACATCCTAGTACAAGTTGCAGTATGTCATTATGATATAATGGAATGTTGGTTCTTTAAAGCACTTGTCATCTGTTGTGAACCATCACTTTGTATGTTGAAGTCTTAGCCCCTGCTACCTTAGAATATATAGCACCTAAACCAAAATGAGTGGTGTTTTAATAACAAGGGGAAACTCACACACACACACACACACACACACACACACACACACACACCCCTCACTTGTGACAGTGAAGGCAGAGATCAGGGTGATGCATCTGCAAGCCAGGGAATGTTGAAGATTCCTACAAAAACCACAAGAAGCTAGGGGAGAGATAGCAAATCAGATTTTTTTTTCATAGTCAACAGAATGTCCAACCCTACTGACATCTTGATCTAAGCCATCTAGCCCCCAGAATGGAGAACAAATTCATGTTATTCATACTATCGATTTATGGTAGTATTTTCATGGCATCCAGCAAAAATATAATCACACACTTATGAAATTATCACTAGAATTATTTAATTAACATCTTATGCAGCAAATACAAAAGTTATCTGAAAGTAGAGGCCGTGTCTGTTTTGCTTACAATTCTATTTCTTGTGCCTACCATAGTGCATAGCAAATGAGGGTACCCCACAAAATGATTGCTTGAGTAACTACTACAATGGTTAGGATGATTTTATATATAATACATCTATTAGATTTTCTTGTTGCAAATCCCAGGGGATACAGGGACTTTTTCCTCCAAACTATCCTTGCAATGGTGAGAAGAAGGAAACCTCTTAGTTAGGTGGGATGCATGTGTCTGATAATAGGGGTCCTTTATTTTCATGTGGGCTAAATTTACTTGTTTCTGGCCATAGCAACAGAGTATGTGCAAAAATCTGAGGAGTCGTGTGTGGAATATGATGACAGCTCCATATGGGGAATTGTGTGGTATCTGTTCACATGCTCTATTTTAATGTTTAATTTAAGAAGATCTGATTTTGACAGTAAGAATTGGGGATTAAAAATAAAGAGATAAGGAATAAATATGGAATAAAAACCATGTGATAAAAAAAGTGAAACCTTGCTGTGGCATGAGAACCCATCATGTTCTATTTATACACACAGTGCTTTCACACAAAACAATAATCATTTATCCCTCTCATTTCACCTAATCTGCATTCTAAATGCATATTGTCATTTTACATGGGAGAAATCTGTTCCATTTTTCTCTATTTCATGCTATTTATTTTGGGTGAGTCTTGTATTATTTAATTCATTTTAAACATATTCTTTGTTAGCTATTTTTAGTCTTATATAAATATGGCATTTAAATAATTGCAATAGTTTTTGACACAGTTGATTTATATAAATTAAAGCATATGGATTAGCATAAGGAGCAAGACAAAAAAATCAGAGTTCATTCCAAAGAAGCATATGTCATTTTAGTGTTTTGGTTTTGCTAACATTAGATAGATAAAATAAATTTGATTACAAAATATTTTTTTCTAAATACATATATGTTAGTTCATTTTGAAACAGAATATTTAGTTGTTAGTGTAGTTAATTTGTATCTTCTTCCTGCTGCTGTGCCAATTAAGTGCAGTGTTTCATCCATAACCACAGTGCATCTATGCAATGATGACATCATTTGGTAAAAATAACATTTAAGCAGCATCTAGAAAAGTGTATGTTAGTTTTCCATTACAGTAAGGTTTAAAATAGAGAGCAATGCAAATAATTCAATTTTATACATTTCACAAGAGTGAAATACCAACACACACACACACACACACACACACACACACACACACACACACACACCAGTATAGGCACACTTGCATACATAAACCCACAACCTGAAGAAATCACCAAACCAGACTCCAATTCCTTGGAAGCTAATTTTGCCAAGTTCAAATGAAAAATTTGAGTATAAAAAGGTTTTGTTATGGATTCCAGTTTTCGAAGTTTAATATAAATTCCAATTCTCTAAGAATAATTTAAGACAAATTTAAGCATTGGAAGGTTTTATGAATGTCATAGAAGCTTACATAATAATACATACTTTAAATACATGTAAAACTAACAATGAAGCTTCATTTTTCTGTACTGCTGATAGATTATACGTTTGGAGAAGATGTTTCAAAGTGGGAAATCTATCAAAAGTGAACATCCACAATCCTAAACATCAAAAATCCACAAATAAATTATGACACTTGCTTACACAGGAAAATGTTGTCTGAGGTTTAGTTAGCCTCAAGGCATTTTTAAACACAATCCATTAGTGGGTTGCAGATAACAATTTAAAAATATTGTTAAATAATTATTTAGAATTAAGAGTCAAATTGAAATTTACCCATCTGCCCCATTTTCCAGGTGTGGAACACCTATAAGAAGTTAAATATAAACAAGGAACAGAGGTGCACAAATGTAATTCCAGCATCTCATGTGGATTGCAGTTTTAGTCAGCCTCAGCAACTTAACAAGACCTTTAACAACTTACTTAGTGAGACTCAGTATCAAAAAGAAAAATATAAAGGACTGGGGATGTGGCTCAGTAGTTATGTGCCCCTGGGTTCAATCCCTGGTATCCAAAATAAAATAGTTCAGTATAGTATCTAGTATATATATTAGATATATGTGATTTAATTACATATTATATATAATAACATATCATATATAATGCCATATTATATATGATGTATAATTATAATATAATATATGTGATATGATTACATTATGATAATTGTAATAAGACTAATATAATTATAACATATTACCCAATATAATAAACTCTAGATTATTATTTCTAACTAATTTTAAGAACTGGTGTCAGTTTCATTGAAATAGTCACAGAATTAAAGAAATTCAAGACTTCATGGATTAATTAGAAATATGTTTCTTGTAGCCTCATCACAATCATTTCACTTAGTATGGGTCACAAATATAATTATGTTAAAAATAAATAATACACAAGTTTTCTTAAATCAATTTTTGTCTATAATTAAAGAAAATGATTGTTTGAAAATACAACTATAACAACAAAGTTCTTGATTTATGTATGAATTTTTGTAGTCTATCATTTTTATTATCTTTGAAGATATCTGAATAAGACTTGGTATTTGGAGATAATCTGGACATTTTATAGAGAAGGAATATTTGGACTGAAAAAAAATCAGGATGAGAATGAATCCACACTGCTTATATTGCTGTATTTATTCTTTTCAACCACCACCACCACAACATAACAACCAAGAAAGGAAGAAAAGTGAAGTGAAGCACGGAGCTGTGTGTGGATCTGTCTTGAGACCATGATTAAACAGGAAAAAGAAATATTTATCAAGAAAATAGGTCATTATTGAATTTTAGCAGGAGTAGAATGCCATATGAAAGATTTAATTGTTCTCAGATCTCATACATTTTTGCCAAAATGGAAATATGTGTGTAATAGTTTTCTATTGCAACTGTAAGAAGTCCCCATAGATTTAATGACTTAAATAACAAAGGTTATTTTATAGTTCTGTAAGTCAGAAGTTGGACGGAGGTCTCACTGGGCTAAAGTCAAGGTGTTGGCAGGGGTATCTCCTTTCTGGAAGCTCTAGAGGAGATTCAGTTTCTTTACTTCCAGAATCCAGCTTTTAGAATCCAAGAGTCAAGGAGTCCTTGATGCCTGGCCCATTTTTATTTTCAAAGCCAGCAGTGACAGTTTGCGCCCTCTCGTGTCAAATCTCTCTCTGCCCACAGCAGGAAAATGTTTCTTGCTTTTAAGGACTATGTAATTAGATTGTGCTCACCCACATAATTCAGGATAATCTCCCATCTCAAGGTCTGAACCTTAATTACATCTGCAAAGTTCCTTTCACTGTGTAAAGTAACATACTTACACATTTGGGGGATTGGGCCATGAATTTCTTTGCTGGCCCATTATTCTTCCTACCACAATAATATTAACTAATTACAACTTCCAGGAAAGTCATTTGTAAGTCATTTGGAATCCCCCAATGTATTGATTTACTAAACAATGACTTATGATTGTGTACTGACTATTTTAGAATTACACAGACCTAAAAAAAAAAAAAAAAAAGAAAAGAAAAAGAAAAAGAAAAGAAAAGAAAAAGAAAAAAAGAAACCAAATTCCAAAGGTGCATTCTAATCAGCAATTTTTTTTCTATGAAATACAGCAATCCTTTTCTAATACTGGAATTATATCCCAATGGAAGTCCCATTGAGAATTTTTAAAAAGGGCTTGAAAAATAGGCTGGGAGGTAAAAAAAAAAAAATGACTAATATATACAGGTACATAGAAATATTTGGATTTAACTTGTTTATATCATATTTTAAAATATTAATTAATACATAATTAATATTTTGAAGTAAAATAAGTAACAAAGTTAAGTGAATTCCAGTACTATTTTATTTCATAAAATAATAATAAGGGTCATAATATCAATTTCAATTTATCTTCTCTTAGTCAATGAAAGCTTTTCAGAATCTTTTCTCCTCCAGGGTTTATATGGATTGCACGTCCCAAATCTAAACATTCATAACCCCCAAATGCTTCAAAATCTGAAACATTTTGGCTCCAACACAGATACCATACGTGGAAAATTTCACACCTGACCTCATGATGGGTAGGCAGTCAAAACACAGGTGTGCTGAAAATATTGTATAACATTGCCTTCAGGCTGTGTATAAGCTGTATATGACATAAATGGATTTTGTGTTTAGATTTGTATCCCTTCTGGAAGATAGCACATTACATATGTGAAAGAATTCTAAAATCTAAAAAGAACCCATATCCATAACACTTCTGGTCCCAAGCATCACAGATCAGGGATATTCAACCTACAAATATCTGTGTGTTCATGGTATGCGATATTAAAAGTTCATTTCCCTTTATATTTACAGATGAAAAATCTCATATTTGTTAGCCCCCACTTACCACTTCAGTCCCAGACACAGAATAACTTAGAAGATGCTTGAGATGAAAATACACACGCACACACACACACCAAAAAAAAAAAAAAGGAAAAGAAAACAACAGATAACTTTTATTATCTCAATAATAAAACAATTTTTCCATGAAAATAGAAAATTTTCCATAAAAACTTCATTCCAGAGTGTGCTATCAGGCCCTTTTACAAATTTTCTTATTTCCTTCTTTCTAACAAAGCAGAATGCACATCTGAAATTGCAGTTTACTTTTCTATATCTACCCATCAAGCTCTCAAGCAATCCCCAGGGAGTGGTGTCTACTAAAGCTGCATGGTAGGCCTGCACACCACCACAGTAGGGCAACAATGGGCCTAAAAGCAGCTGCAAAGCTTATTACCTATACTAGCAGCATGAGCCCTGTGTTTCCATTGCTTCCTCTTGTCTTCCAAGTCCCAAGGGGAGCAATGTGGAACTGGCCCAGGTGAATGAATACTGCTCACATGATGAATTGATGCTAGGCTTGAAGAGCACAAGAAATCCTCTAATCACATTAGGGGATTGCTAGCAATTTGCCTCTTTCTCATGGAGAGAGAGATTATATTTGTTATCTTGTTTAGAAACACATTTTCTGATCAGAAACTAAATCTGCCTTAAGACAGAGACATTAGCCTTAGTGCCCTGGGATATGTCAGGAGTTGGGAGGGGAACTCCAGCTTTAAAACTCTGAAATTTAAGCAAATCTGCACCCTGCTCAGGAACAGTTTTGCAAATCTCCTTGAACAAGTTACCAATGCCCTTTGCTCAGAAGATGTGCAGAAATGGCAGATCTATGAATTATGTCCCAACATTGCCTTCTTTTCACTTATGGCTCCTTTGTGGAAAACTTGTTCCTGTTTTGCTTTGCACTTTTCTTTATCTATTATAAAAACAAAAGTTTATCATTTTTTTTGTAATTATCTTCCCATGCAGCAATTCTTATGTGCTTTCCTGGATAATAATGCATGTGTATGCCGATGTTTGAAGTAATGGAATTTTGAAATTGAGAAGGAATTAACTTTTTTCTTGATAGGAACACTTAATTCTGATTACATTTCCATGTTGTAGTAGTACTAATGGGACTTGGCCTTTGAGAAAGAGAGATAAATTTGGAAGGATACTTGTCACTTTAAAAAGTCATAAATTCTTATCTGTGTAGCCCCTGAAATGAATCTCAAGTTAAATGAAGCTACCCTTGGGGTTGCTTTTTTTTTGATTAATTAGTCTTCCTTTTAGCCAAAAATCTCGGGATGGTGGTGGCCATGCTCATGTGTTGCAGCGAGGCAGCACCATGACATGGAAATTGGAACTATCTTCATCTGTCTAGCTCCACAGCACTGGCACATCACTTGGCAGATTTAAGGGAAGTGCTATTGGTTGGTAGGCTCCCAAAAACATCAGTCAGAAAACCTGCTCGCACTGGTGCTTCTTCCTTAGAGATTCTTGAGAATTTTCACAGATGCTTAACTTCATTTATAGTCAGGAGACTCTATTGGAAGTTCAGAATTCATGCTTTGTAAGAAACATAAAATTAGAGAGGTATTTCTTGTTTCAAAATTTGCTGGGCACTTGAATGAAGAATCTTAATTCTTCTAAATACTGGCACACAGCTAGATTTTTTACTCCACCGAGGAACACATTTTTACTATTCCACTAAACAACTGGTGGCCAATACAGTATTCTGGTTCTCTCTGGAGAGGACCATGCACGATGTCTCGCCTGGGGCTTCCTTCTCTGGGGATGAGGGAGTTGGGCTTCTGCTGAAGGACTACTTTTAGCACGTCTTTCATGGGGCTCCTGGATGATGAATTGGTCAGTTTGGTGAAGAACCTCATCCCTCTGAACTCTTTATAATTCAACGTGACAAGTCAGATGAATTATAAAGATGATTGCTCCTCAGCAATTTTCTCCCAAAGAATAAGGATGTGGACTCATATCTGTTGACTTGGGCAAGTTATTTTCAGTTTTCTCAGGTCTGTACTAGGGTTTAATGATGACCTTCTGCAAGGTTAACCAATGTTGCGAGTAGACAAGTGTATCCGGGCAAAGGGTGGCTTGAAGATATATAATACAGTAAGTATATAAATATCAAGTATAAGGAAGGGGGCAAGACAATTCCCAATGAAGACTAGATATTCAATTTAAATTTAAATCTCTAATTTGAATTTTTACCTTTTGAAATACGTAGTGGCATTAACATGTGCTCCCAAGAAGAAGCTATAATTAGACATTACAAAAATGTTTCGGTGATCAATACAAAAGAGCTTGAGTCCATATTCTGAAAACAATTGCATTATGAATCTGGAATGTGATATGGGTCAGAATCATTCAGTTTATACCTCAACAGTGCCGGTGTGAGGGTTCCATTCCAGTTAATTTAGGGAAAGACTGTTTTGCTTATGATCATCAACATGTGGTTGACCTGAAATAAAAGCTTCAGTGACATGAAAATTGTGGTTTTACAATGAATAACACAGTCAGATTAAAATAAGCCTTGCTAAAGCAGCTCTGTAGGGGTAATTCTGTTTGAATTGTCTCATTCTGGACACTGTAATCCTGATTCTAATGGTTAAGGAAGATCCATTCACTCTAAAGCAATAACTGAACATGATGGATTAAAATGGCTTCCATATAACACCGCAGAAGAAGTATGTTCAGCTTCATCAATTAATATAAATGTGCATGGAACTGGTATGATATGCATGACCATATTAAAGTCTAAATATGAACATATCTTTTTTTATTTAAAAATTAAATTTCTAGACAAGGTGAATGTCTACCATCTTGTTAGAGAGATTCTCTCCCCTCCTGAATTCCGACACCTGAGTGACATACTCAGGACTGACTTCCCACTGTAGCTTCACAATTCCATTTGAAGACAAACTGGAGAATCCATTCAGTGCCCAGTGACATCAGCCTTTTGCCTGCTTTGCTCTGGTCGTTGTCATAATGCACCTCATGTGCAAGTGGATCCTGTGGTGTCCTGTGCAGACAACACACTCTGGCTGCACAGTCCTTGCCTGGAAGATGGAGGGGCTTATGCCTGGTCTTCTTGGGTCAGGTTCGTTGGTTAATAGGCACATGTTCAGACATTTCCCCCAAAGCATTGTTTCTAAGCCAGCATGGCTGGTCCAGCCTGGGCGTCCAGCCACAGCTGTTCATTTCCCCAGAACCAGTTCTGGCACGCGACTGGAGTCACCAGCTCCAAACTCCCCTCCCTCCTGCTGCAGCTCCCTTCGGGGGCCCTTGATAACCTCTTCTGCCACTGTGGCTGGGCAGTCTCAATCTGCTGTATGTTATTCCTTCTTGGTCTTGGCTCACAAGAGATAACCACAACCTCAACTCCGAATTCTCCACTGATAAATGTGATTTTTAAGCAGAAAAGAAAGGTGCTGTCTAGAATATTCTTACATACTGGATTCCACTAAGAAGATTTTGAGAGACTTTGGGGGTGAGAATGGTATAAAATCATGAGGGTAATTTCCTAACCTGTAAGAAAAGCCACAATCACGTTAATCATTAGTTACATAATGTTCTCTAAAAGTAGCAAATGAAAAGATTGGGCTTTAAAATGACAGAAGCCCTGGAAATCTCATCTAAGGAACTGGAAAAAACTTGACAGTATGTTTTTTTTCTTTATGCTCTAAATTCATTTTTAGTAGCAGTGGAAGCAATTTGAAATGAAATACAACACTTAAAGCAAGTGAAACGGAAATCAATGCCAGCAGTAAATGGCAAGAAGAAATCCAGTTCAGTATGTACCTCAGAAATCCTGTCTCTTGGGACTACGTGTTGCAAATTCAATTTTTATTCGTAGTTTTTAAATTTTACAATTGTGGTTATCCATGGATATTGAATTAGTTCTATTATATTACTTCCATTTGTTTTCTTCATAGCATGAATTTGGATTCAAAGAGACCTGAATTCAGATCACATCCTTAATTTTTCTGAGATATTTATTTTTTAAATTTAAGGTGGAAAAAGTGATATTTTATTTATGAAGGTAAATAAAGTACCCAGTAATAGATTTATCATATGTGGTAGGTGATTAATACAGGACAGCAATGATAATCATTATATTTGATATTGACATTATGATAATTTGCTTTTATCTTTGAGATATTGTTTTCTGTCACATTCTTGCTAAATGAACCTAAAAAGAGTTTTTAAGGTCAAAATTGTTAGAAACAAAGGTAGTTGATGATTATCACCATAATCATTATGGAAAATGAAGATATTGGGCAACCAATGCTGTTCTCAGTTAGCAGGAGAATACATAGACCAAAGGGTGGATTAGCATGGAATCATTTGGGGCCAGTGATTCATAATTATTTTAGTCCATTCAGCAGGCTTCTCTAATGAAATGCTTTAGACTGGGTAATTCATAAATGCTAGGCCTTCTTCCTCATTAATGGCCTTCTGAATCCAGGGCAAAAATAAGAAGCTCCCTCAATTCCTTCCATAAAGGCATGAATCCCATTCAAGAGGGTGTTGCTCTCAGGACTGGATAACCACCCAAAGGCCCCACTATGTGTATGTCTGTGTATATATATATATGCATATGCATATATAGGAATTTTATAATAATGAAATACTATGGAATGATTGGAAATAATCTTACCATTCATCAATAAAGTTGGTTAAAGAATGTATAATTGTGCCATAAATTGGAATACAATAAATTAGCCTTCAGAAGGATGAAATGATTAATATATAGTTGCTCTTCTGAGTGCAAGAATGGTTCAATGGTAGGAATTGAGTAATAAAATTTCCTATATTAAACATATGAAAGATTACTGGGAATACATGTAAGTTGTGTGACAGACTGAATAATGGTCCCTCGGTGATCCTTGAGGCAGAGATGAGAAGGTTGCATCCAGAACAAGGGATGCAGCAGCCTCCAGAAGCTGAGGAGATGAGGCAGACTCCCCCCTCGATGCTATAGAGAACCTTGGTTTCTGCCCACTGAAACCTCTTTTGGATCTCTGGAGGCCTCACCTCTTAATACCATTGTTTGGGGGGAGGGTTTCAGCCTATGCATTCTGAAGGGACTCAAACATGGAGACCATAGCAAAGTGAAGTTAAGGAATTTATCCACAGGGTAGTGACTGTAATTAGGGGGAAGTTAGATGTCTAGTATCTTCAGTTTTTGTGTCACTTTCAGATCTCTCTCTCTCTCTCTCTCTCTCTCTCTCTTTTTTAGTACCAGCAATTAAACCCACTGAGCAACATCCTCAGCTTTTTTTATTTTTTGTTTTGAGACAGGGTCTCAGTAGGTTGCTTAGGTCCTTGCTAAGTTAATAAGGCTGGCTTTGGACCTGTGGTCCTCTTGCCTCAGCCTCCTGAGCCATTGAGATTACAAGCAGGTGCCACCATGCTTGGCTTAGATATTTCTTGACTGGCTTCCTACATCATTGTGTGTGTGTGTGTGTGTGTGTGTGTGTGTGTGTGTATTTTTCCTGTAGCTAAATATAAACATTATTTTTTTTTCTTTTCCTTTTTTTTTTTTTTTTTTTTGTGGTACCGGGGATTGAACTCAGGGGCACGCGACCACTGGGCCATAGCCCCAGCCCTTTCTTGTATTTTATTTGGAGACAGGGTCTCACTGAGTTGCTAAGTGCCTCACCATTGCTGAGGCTGGCTTTGAACTCGCGATCCTCCTGCCTCAGCATCCCAAAGTGCTGGGATTACAGGTGTGCGCCACCGCGCCCGGCAAACATTATTTTTCTTGAATACCATCCTACAACCAATTTTTCTTTTACACAGTGGGCTTCTGCCAATCTCCCCTACTGGCTATTTTAACAATAAGCTAACAAAATTTATTTGACACTTTCTATATGACCAGCATTATTCAAAGTTCACAGACACACATACTGTTATGGTTTAGATATGAACTCTCCCCTGAAAAGCTCATGTGTTAATGCAGGAATGTTCAAACTTATGTGGTAAAGCAGGAATGTGCAGAGAAATGAATATCTATTCATAATCTTATGAGCTGTAACCTCATCAGTGGATTAATCCATTTGAGGGATTAGTAATTGAAATGGACTACTGAGTGGTAACTGTAGGCACATGGAGTGTGGCTGGAGAAGGCAGGTCACTGAGGGCATGCCCTTGGCTATTATATTTCACCCCCTGGATCTTCTCTATTTCCTTCATGGCTTCCATGAGCAGCTTTCCTCCACCACGTCCTTCCACCATGATGCTCTGTCATTTCTCGGGCCCAGAGAAATGGAGTTGGCCAACCATGGACTAAGACTTCTACAACCATAAGAAAAATAAATTTTTCTTCCTCTAAGTTGTTCTTTTCAGGTATTTTGGTCACAGTAATGAAATGTTGACTAACACACATACATAAGCCCAACTTACTCCCTGTTCTTAAAGAAATTAACTTATTTCTAAAGACATCAAGGAAAAAAAATATTAACATAATGATATAATTTTATAATAAAATTATAAAGACAGTGGCTGAGGGAGAGGAAATCAACCTTCCCAAGAGAAAACTGAAGTTTTTTTTTCAAACTTTTTGATGGAAGAGTTTGCAAGAAGGACAGTCATAGCATTGGAATTCCCAGAATAGGAAACAGCATGAACACAATTACAGAGGCAGAACGCCTGGTAATGTGTGTGGAAAACTGAAGGCAGTTTGTAAAGTGCAGGGTTGGGAGCAGCAGATGATCAAGCCACAGAGATGCAGAGGCTGGATGAGGGAGGGCCCTGTGAGGAAAGCCAACATGGGAGTATCTCATCTCAAAAACAATAGGAAACCATTGGGAAATTGGACTAGGTGAAAAATGACAGGTCAGTTAGAGATCATAAGTATACTGGGTGGAAGTTATTTATAATGCAAACCAAATCTAACCCACACTAATGGCACTGGGAGTTTGGAAATACTTCAATAAATATATAAAATAGTATCAAAGTCTGGATGAAATCTTTCATATCCTATCCCATTCATTCAAATCCTATATCCCTTGAGAAAAATCCAGAGAAAACATCCTTCTGCTTTATATTCTTTATATCTGAGAAATCTAATGCTGAGGAAAGCACTAGGCCTTTTCATAATAGTCTTTTTCTCACTGTTTTCTCTAAGCTAGAAATGCTGGGGTGGGGGTGTGTCTACAAATGAAGTGTGTCCTTAGCTTGATTTCTCCCATGTTAAAAAAAAAAAAAAAATCAAAACATGCTCTTAAGGAATTTAAACCAGGAAAGCAGGGATGAGGCAAACAACCAGGGTGTGGCAATGAGTTGGCCACTGTTTAGTGTCAAGTAAAGTGGACAGCTGGATCCTGTGGGAGTGTCCTACCAATCACATCTTAAGACAGTCCATCCAGGAGGATGAGTTGAGAAGAATTTATCAACTACTGTCCTCTTTGTAGTTTTTAATTGTGAATCCCCCAAATTGTCTACACAGTTTCACATCTTCAAATTCACCATGGAAGCCCTTAAGGACACGTATATGGTGATGCTGGCATAGGTGATTGAGTTATACTTGCATGAAGTTAATTAGGCACTGTACAGACTGGGTCACTTCCATTCTGGCCAGGAGCCAGATGGTGGCCAACATCCTGGAGACAGGTAAGACTGAAAAGAATCTGAGGACACTGTTATGGGCACCCCGTGGTAATTTGGGATGGAACAATCACAGTGTGGTAGACTGGGGTGCAGCACACTTACCCTCAAGGGGTAAGTGGATGTGATTATTGTAGGTCTGGCATTATAATCTGCTCTCTGAATTTGGTGGGAACCGCTGCTGAACTCCTTTGCATTGGCTAACTGGTGATAAGGTGTCAATAAGTGATACTAATCTAGTCATGCATTGTTTTTTTTTTTTTTTTTTTTTGTGGTACCAGGGATTGAACTCAGGGGCACTTGACCACTGGGCCACATCCCCAGCCCTTTTATGTATTTTATTTAGAGACAGGGTCTCACTGAGTTGCTAAGTGCCTCGCCATTGCTGAGGCTGGCTTTGAACTCGCGATCCTCCTGCCTCAGCCTCCCAAAGTGCTGGGATTACAGGCGTGCGCCACCGCGCCCGGCTAGTCATGCATTGTTTGAATAAAAAAAAAAAAAAAAAAAAATTCCAACTCTCAGGAGTAGAGCTCTGGCTTGGGCAAACATGGCTGGATTCTATGTCTCTTCTAAATATTAGATAAAGGCTCAGTGTGTTCATAGAGCATTTTGAAGGAGGAAAACAACTGAGTTTTTCAAGGAAGGAAACAAGACAAATATCCAAGGAAACTTCCACGTAATCTTCCTCATATGACTCAAGGTCATTTGCAGAGATGATGGGTAGTAGTGAACAGAAAAAAGCCAGGTTTTTCAGTGATAGATAGGCTTGGGCCAACAGGCCACCTCCCCCATGGAAATTTCCATTAGGAGCAACCTGGTTTCATTTTCCCCAGGCAGGAGCCAATTGGCTTAAAGGTCCCTCTGTTCCCCAGGCAGGAGCCAATCGGCTTAAAGGTCGCCCTGTTTACTGGGAAAAGAGACAATAGCTTAAAGGTCGCTCAGGCACACCCCCCACCAGAAACCCCTACTTAAGTTCCTGTCTGCCCGGAGCTCAGACACAACAGCTCGTCCCTGCGGAGAGGAAGCAGCTGCTGCAACAGTTCCAGACTCACCGTCTCCAGCCTGATGGCAGCTGCTACAGCCGACAGCTCCAGCCTCCAGCCCGACAGCAGCTGCCCCAGCCGACAGTTCCAGAGACCACAGCTGAGCTGGCACAACCAGGCACCGACCCTCCGTCCAGAGCTTGCACACTTCCCTCTTCCTGACTCCTCTCTCCCCCTACTTCTTCTACCTCCAACCAGCCATAAAGGCTGGTGAATAAATCTCTTGGCTGCAAGGTTGTCTCCGGTGTGACTTTTGCCCTTCATTCAGGAACAGTGGGTGTTGGCTCTAAGGAAATACTAATTTCTCAGATGTCAGAACATCAGGAGATCAGAAACTAGAGATCAGTCAAACTAGAGAAACTCTGCAGAGCCTCTGAACAGATCCATGTTTATCTATCTAGGTAGATAAGATTGGGGATAGAGGTTCTTCACAGCAAGAATCCCTACAATGGTCAACCTTTTGATAGATCGCTATGATGTCTCTGAACTCTTTTCTCCCATTTTTATACATATTGTCTAGAAATCTGTGCCTCTTATACCCCCACGACCTTCATGGGTGGACCAACTACTTTTCTTCTCTGGGTTTATACCCATGAAACAAACTGCCTATTTGAGAAGCGCACGCTACAATCAGACCAATGCCAATATAAATTAGTCTTTGATTCTGTTTTGCTTTAAAAAATTTGCTCTCATATTACTCACAGAAACAACTTGAAATCTTTTCTGCTCTTCTCAAAGCTCACATGGCCCATTCAACCTCCACATTCTGGCAAGAGAGACTTGCTTCCTCTGTGACTGAGTAAATTAAAGGCATTCGAGTAACAGGTGGTGTAGCTCAGTGATTGAGCACTTACTTAGCAAGTGCAAAGCCTTGGCTTCGATCCCCAGCACTGGGGAAAAAATGGAAAGAGAGAAAAGAGGAGAACAGAAAGGTGAGGGGAACATGTAGTAGTTTTGGGGTGTAACAGTGCTAGAGCTGCTTGCTTAGCATGCACAATCTCTAGCACCTCCTCCAAGTCATTAGGTAGACATTCTGTTTTCTACCAAAAACAAAAAACAAAAAACAAAAAACAAACAAAAACAAAAAAACCCAAGTGTCTATGCCCCGTCTCCCTCCTTTTCCTTCACACCACAGTGTAGGCAGTAGTCCTCTGTGTTTCAAAGGCCAGTTTTCTTCATGTATGCTGTACATTCTATTTCTCAGGAAAATTACAGTCCCAGTTGTTCTTTCATGTGCTTCCCATTCTATCCCTATCTCAGGCCTTGCTTTAATCTTTTCTGTCCCAGGAATGCTTTTCCGAACCCAATATTATCCTCAGGCTGCACTACCTATACTCCTCTTCTTCTCTTCACAAGTATTTAAACGGGTTTTTATAAAAGGCAAGAGGTGAAAATGTCTGAAAGAAGGCATAAAGATGGTGTAGACCCAGCTTCCAAACTACAGGTACATGTTAGGTGAGCAGCTACGTGGAGAACATGCCAAGGGAGGCATC
This sequence comes from Tamias sibiricus, assembly GCA_025594165.1. Classification (NCBI taxonomy): domain Eukaryota; kingdom Metazoa; phylum Chordata; class Mammalia; order Rodentia; family Sciuridae; genus Tamias; species Tamias sibiricus. The sequence continues at coordinate 157,070,020 of CM046662.1, read as the reverse complement.
AGCGGCAGAGGGTCAGGCTTCAGTTAAGCGAAAACATGGAGTGAGTTTTAGAAAAGAAGCTTGAAATTTAATGGGCTCTCATTATCTTGCAAGAGAACTTTTAATAAGCACAATGCAGTATGTGTGGGGGCATGAGGATGGGGAGAACCCTAGAAGGAGAGAGCACAAAGATGAATTTATTTTAGGTGGAGAGGGCACAGTGATCCGTGGGAATAAGACTGGTAGAGAAGTGTTTCTGAAACTTTCCTAATCATAACATTCGAAAATGTTCCAATTAATACATATATCATTAGTTTTCTCCCTAGGCCTGATCCCCAGAACCAAAATTCTGAGTTTTTAACAAGCACTGTGGGTGACTTTTATAATGAGCCAAGTGTGAGAGGGAGGAAGCCATGGAGGGGAGGTGTGTGTGTGTGTGTGCGTGCAGGTGCTGGTACTGTGCATGTCTGCTGGTAAACAGAAGTGAGGAACTTGGAGGATTTGGGTCGTACAGTTTCTTGGAGTTACAAGGATCTTTGGGCCACAGAGAACTACCTGTAACTAGGATGGTTGCTGGTTTACTGATTAATGTGTCTCTCAGATGTTGCTTCTGATGCTTAAGCTGACATCTGTGTTTGTCATGTAGAAGTTTACGCAGGGAATGGACTGTGAGGTTCTACCTGTTTCATGGCAGTGATTATATGGTCTAGAGACTTCAAACCTGGGAGACGTGAGGCAGTTTCAGTCTACCAGTGGGGTTCTCAAGGTTCTGGTTGATATTAACGCTTTCCTTGAGTACCAGGCTTTTATGATATCTGGGCAAAACTGTGTTAAGTGGCTGAATTGGTGTAGTGGTGTGAGGGAACAAGATGAGAGACAGAGTCAAAACATACATAAGCTGTGACTTTGAGAGGAGCGTGGGTTTGAACGTCAGAGAGAGTCAGAAAGTCAAGTTTTCTACCTTGGAGACTAGGTAGCTAGTGATACTACGGCCTGACACAGAAAACACAGGGCAATGATCAAGATTGTGGGAGGAGGAAAGAGCAGCTTGGGATACCTTGAGTTGAGGTGCCCACATGACTTTCACATGGAGTGTTCAATGTTATGTGCTTCTGGGACTCAGCAGATAGTTTTGGGTGGAATATTCAGATTCCACGGTGTGATGGTCAATTTTATGTGTCAAGTTGCTTGGATCAAGTTTCCCAAAGAGTCAAACTTTATTGCCGATGTTTCTGTGAAGGTGTTTTTCAGATAGAAGAGATTTTGCATCAGGCAGATTACCTTTCATACTGCAGTGGGCTTTGTCCAGTTGGTTAAAGGCCTTAATGTATTAAACTGACTTCCCCAAGCAAGAAGAAATCAGCAGACTGCCCTTGGATTCAGAATGCAAATTTTCTCTGGGCCTTCAGACTACTGGCCTACCAGGCAGATGTTTGGACTTATACTCCCACAGTTTCATAGGCTAATTCCTTAAACCCCACCCCCTCCTCTCAGTTCTGTTTCCCTGTAGGACCCTGAATAACACACACAGTCACCAGCATGAAGTGATTAAGAGTCTTGAGATGGAATAGATTGCTCCTGAGAAAAAGAGTGGCCCTTGGGATGGAGATGCAGCTCAGTGGTGGAGCATGGGCTTCGCACACACAAGGCACTGGGTGCAATCCCCAGTACCCACACCCAGTACCCAACCACCCACCCACTCAAAAAACAGAAAGAGAAATGGACTGTAAATGACTCTTGGGGATAGTAGAAACGTTTAAATGGTCAACAAAATAGGAAGGGGAAATGAAGAAACTTGAGCAAAATTGACTGTGGAGATGTCTTGAGTCTTACCCCAGAGTCAAGCCTCTAGGAGAACCCAGGGTTAATACAGGGGGTGGTGTACAGCGTCCTACTCAGCAGAGGAGGTTGACATGGGGTCATGTGATTGGACTGTTAGAAAGTTCTTGATTGTCTTAGCAAGAGGGTTATGGAGTGGAGAATTCTGTTTATAGTCTGGAATGGAGTTAATTGAGTAATGAGAAACCAAAGACTTTGGAAATCTGAAAGAAAACAGAAAGGAAAAAAGGACAGTGTCTAAAGGAAAATCCAGGTCCAAGAAAAGAGGGCTGGAAATGTTTCCTGTGTTTTTGTTTTTGTCATTTAAATCTAAGATACCTGCAGCACACTTTCAAATGGGAAAAGAGGTCTCAGAGAGTGGGGAGAACTGACTGAGCAGAAAAGAAGGAGGGTGAATTCTAGAAGAGGTGGACGTGGACACATCAAGAGGGTGGACACTGGTGCTTGGATCTGAGGAGACAGTCACCTTGGAAACTGGAAGGAAACCTGCAGTGTAGGCTGCATAGCATGATGTAAGATGGGAGCAACTGAGATGAAGGTCAGAGATCTGGAGAGAGAAAGAGATAACAAGGGTTCATAGAGTGGCAAAGTTTTAAAATTGCTACTTAGGAGACAATAGGTGGCCTGTCGTCAGAAGATTCGACTTTGTACCAACAATGCTCAGGGGTGTATCTATTTATCGTTAGAGTCCCTGGTAGCCTAAATTCAGGAGTGGTCAGTGTTGTGCTGTTCTTCATGGCTGTAATATAAGGAGGCACCAGAAAATTAGAAACCCCATGTTTCTGTGGGGGAGAAATCATGGCCATCTTCAGCACAGTCAAGGTTGGGTGGGGAATGAGGTGATGACAGGGGAGGTGGTACAAGGATATAAAGGAAGGATATATTAAATATTCTCTCTTTCTCTTTAAAACACAAACAATATTCTTAAGGCAGGCATTTTCTCTTCTATAGCCTGAAGAATTATCCAAAAAGTCACCACCAGGACTTGCTAATTGACTCTGAGAAATAGTCCAGGTGGCTACAACTCCCACCATCTGCTTTGGACCCTCTCTCCAGTCTGGTGTCCCGGATTTCTCCGCCATTGGCATCATTACTTGGAAGCTTTCTCTCTGCCTGGCCCCAACAGATTGATTACCTATTTGGACAGTCTGCTGTTCTTTGGACAATTGCTGCAACATGTGCTGCTTCTCAAATTACCCCCCATGGCAACTGTGACCAGCAAGCAGTAAGTGGTGGCGCACCTTCCGATACAGCTCCCAGGACACCCACTCTGCTCGCTTGGGAGGGCAGTGAGAGGGTACTTTGCCAAGTTCTTATGCTTAGCAAATTTTGTGCCCAAATTTCTCATGGAAGCTGACACATGATTAATACATGCTTCACAATACCCATAACCATAGTAAGGACAAAGTATGATGTTCATAATAATGAACACAGTTATTTGGTGGTATGAAAATGTAGCTTCCTTTACAATATCAGGTGCTGGGGTTTAATCTCATGCTTTTCTGAGAGTTGAGATATTAACCTCAACTTTTCTGTTTATTTAATTATCATTGTGCCTTCCTGTAATATCAAATCATGACTGATTAGGATTTATTTGGGGATCTGTTGGATTTGAGATAAATTAGAAACTGAAACAATTCAGCATTGACCTTTGTGGTTTCTCAGAGGCATCAGTCTCAGACTTGGTTCTGAATATTTTTCACAGAAAAATGAATGTTTTGTGTTACTAGCTCATCCATTCAATACAGAAATTTTTGAGTTTTACATTGAACATGTGAGTGATTTAGATTGCTGTGTAATGAATATTCAAGATGCAGTTGTTCTTCGTTTATCACTGGTGTTTGATGAAGCCTTATTTTGATAATGAAAGGAGTACTTGTACTTGAAGTTAGAAAAATCTGAACTTTGTTTCTAACTCTATCAATAATCTAAGTTTTTACCTTTGAGAAATGTGTCATTTTCGGGTCTTTAATTTTGACATCTATAAATTTGGTTTGTTGCTTCATTCTTACTCTAGATTTGATATTTGCATTGAGACACAGATGAAAGTTATAAAAGTCAGCTTTAGTTTATCATAATATAAAATTTACAGTTATTGGTGCCCTCTGATTTTCTTCAGTGTAATTTAAGGAAAGAGAAACTTTGTATAGTTATGTGCATATTTATAAAGTATTTGCTTACTTTTGTTTTTTTTTTGTGTGAAAGTGACAAAAATCTTCTATTACCACTGGGCAGTAGAAGCACATGGCAGAACGAATTCCTGAGCTACCATTTTTTACCAAAACAAAAGAGTGGGGGTGGGTATGCACAAGAAAATTCTCAAACTACAGTCTTTGAGATTCCATTCAGATGTGGCTATTGCCTAATCATAGAGGAACTCTTTTTCATTAAATCACTGTTGTTTTTGCAATCTATTTTAAAATAAATTAATTTCATATCTATTTATTTCCATTTAGTCAATATCACTAGAGGAATGATATGCACAGAATATCATTCAACTGTTGCAAAATCTTTGTCTCTTCATTTGAAATGTTTGCATATTTATTTCTGGTAATATATTTTATTATAAAATGGAATGATAAAATTTCCTTTCACACATTGTTTTATCTGAGGTGAAATTTTTCTAATAAAACTCTGGTCATTACTGTGTTCATCCTAGCAGCATATGTGTGACGTTCCTTTATGAATTCTGATATTTCTACATTTCTTGTTAGGATGAGGGTAAACTCTCAATTTTAAATCACATAAAAATTACTTTCTTTGATTGAAAATGATCAACTGCCTCTGAGTTCTTTTTGAAATTTGAATAAATATTTGATTGTGGAAGGCAAACTCACATTTCTATACAAATGGCAGTTTCCTCTGTATCAATTCCTTCACAATAATTAGGGAGCACAGGGGATGATTATGTGTGGCTGTATGTTAACTAGTTTCACTCACTATACTCATGTATAATGTAATAATAGTATGACTTTGTCTGTTGTTCTCCTATGGGACTCTACTTTAAGTATGCAGCATGCTATGATTTATTTATTTTTGTGGTGTCTTCACTTCCTCTCAGATTCACACATTATATGACACATCACAGGCAACCTATTACAGATACAGCATAAGAGAAATTGAGTATCAGAGATTTAGGGCTGGATGGAGACCACATACACAGAAAAAATTCTGAAGAAAGTAAGTCTCAAAGAAGTTTCCTCAGATTGGTGGAAGGCAGAGGGACAAAGAAGAAATAAGGATCTCTGAAAAGTAGAGAGCTCCCTCAAAAGCATACTCAGGTTCTCGAAACAAGTTCAGGAGTCTACGTTTAGTGAGGAAAGTTGCAGGAAATATCACAAAACCAGGTTGTGGGAGCCATGGAGGCCATATGTGTACCATGACCTGTCAGGATCCCCGAGGAAAGCAAGATAGGTAAGTGAGATCGTGGAGCAGAAGTGACCGCAAGGTGATCCTAAATGTTCTTGATGAGTGTTTTCACAGCACAGTGTGAATTGTGAGCAGTGATACAGACCCTTGTGTATCAGAAAGGGACACAGAAAGAGCACTTTAAGAAAAAGGAAAGTAAAGAGAATGATCTCTATGGGTAGATGAACTGAGGATTAAGATCGTCTCAGCCGATAGCATCAGAGGTAGACAGTGGCTACAAACCAGAAATACCTCTCTATCACCATCTCGAAAATGAGAACAAAAATGAAACATGCTGGTTAATAAGCAACCTTGAACTTAAGCAAAATGAAAGATCAACTCAAATGACCATGTATCCCTTTTTATTCAATCCAGGTTTGAAAATTTGGACTGATTTTAAAACTTCCTACAAACAACAATAATCAAGAGAGTGTGGCATTAGTGAAAAGACAGTCATGCAGATCAATGAAATAAAATGAAGAATCTAGAAAACAACTCTTTACTTTTTTGGTCATTTAATTTATTTTATTATGTGTATTTTTTTTAGTTGTAGATGGACACAATACCTTTATTTTATTTTTATGTGATATTGAGGATCGAATTCAGTGCCTCACGCATGCCAGGCAAATGCTCTACCACTGAGCCCCAGCCCCAGCCCTGGTCATTTAATTTTTGATAGATGTTCCAAGACAACTGAATGAATGGAAAATAGAATGTGTCTGGGATAACTGGATGTCCACCTGCAAAAGAATAAAGTGGAGTCCTTCCTGACATGATATGCACATGTTAACTCAAATCTATCACAGTCCTAAAATAAAAGCTAAAAAGCATAAAAACTCTAGATGAAAACAGAGAAGTAAATCTTCACCCTTGGGTTAGGTAACAGTTGTTTAGATATCACACCATAAGTGCAAGCCACAGAGGGAAAAGTTGATGAATGAACCTTAACAAAATTTCAAATTTTTTGCTTCAAAGGGCCTCGTACAGAAATTAAAAAGAACAAGCAGAATAGGAGAAACTATTTGAAAATCACTTATCTGATAAAAAAAAAAAACATATAAAAAATGCCATTTAAAAGTGGACAAAGAATGGGAGTATACTTTTCTCCGCAAATACCCAGAAGACACATGGAAAGATGCTCAAACTCATCAGTCACTAAGGAAACACAAACTGAAACCACGATTCAATACCTGCTCACCAGGATGGCTAAAAGAAGGACAGAAAAGCAAATTCCTGAGGCAGCAGGAAAATAATATAGTTCAGAAACTTGGATCCGCACAAAGATCCAAGAACACATGAGACAGAATAAATCAAGGTAAAAATAAAAGATATTTAATTGATCAAAAAGACAGCTTTGTTTGAAGTAATAATATTAATAATGCATGGGGATTATTATAACCATGAATAAGTAAAATGAATGACAGTGGTGTCGCAGGGATGTGGTAAGAAATTAGGAACACCACCCTGTGATAAGATACTTTCATTGCAGGTTAAGCATATCAGAGTGTTGTTTGAAGGTGGACTTAGTTAAAACTGTGAGTTGAAACTGCATAGGCTCATATATGGAAACTGAACTAGTCGTGCTCAGAAGCAGATGGGGAACGCTGGTCACCGGGGCGGCTGAAGATTGCTGGGGGAGATGTTCAAAGGATACAGGATTTTAGTTACAGTAGGAAAAAACTCAACTACAATACAGTGATATACTTATTTACAATGCGTTAATTCATTAAAATGCTAAAAGGATAGAATTTAAGTGTTTTCGCCACAAAAAATAAGTATGTGAACTAAGGCATGTTGATCATTTCAATTTAACTATTTCACATGTATGCATATTCCAAAATTTTTACACAATCAATTTATATGCTTTGTACTTCTCAATTAAAAAGAAAGAAGTAAAAGTGTGCTAGAAACTAAGTCAACAATTACAAATTTAGGAAAATAAATATAATTCTTGTGTTGGAAGATTTAATTTAATCACATTCAATGTCAGTTCAAACCAGGGAAGGCAGACAAACGGATGGAGTGGGGAAGAAAAATGCATAGACAGAAAATAGCTACACACAGGGCAGACATTTATCTAACTTTATCAATAATCATTTAAATTGTGGCTGATCAAGATGCAACAATTATTAAAAATATAGACTGTCAATGCTGGAGTTGTAACTCAATGGTCGAGCGCTTGCCTGGCATGTGTGAGGCACTGCGTTTGATCCTCAGCACCACATAAAAATTAATAAGTAAAATAAAGGTAATAAAATTTTTAAAATTATTGACATAAAAATCGATGCACAAACCATATGTTGCATACAGAAATCTTTTCAGGATATAAAAATCCAGATGAGTTAAAAGTGAAGGTGTAGGATCAACAAAGATAGGTGATGCTAACAGTAATTTTAATAAGATGGAATAATTATATTAATTTCAGACAAAACAGATTTCAGATCAAGAAAGATTATAGGGATAGAGAAAAGCAATGCATAAAGAGTTCATTTCTGAAAAAAATATAATAATCCTAAGTGTGTATGCACCCAATAATAGAACATCAACACACTTGAAGCAAAACACTTATTATCAATTGAATTTTGTAAAGATAAAATACTGGCATAAAATATATAACTTGTTCAGTTGACTTATTATAAATATAAAATACTTTCATGTTTTATTAATCGTTACTTATTTACAACTTTTATTTTTACTCCAGCTGAAACTGTTTCTAGTGGTTAAAAGACTTGAGAACAGATTAAAGTGATCAGACTGCTTCATTGCTTACAAATGCTCCATTTCATAAGTAGTAAAATCAGCAACACACAGATTCAAGTAATATGTAACAGGAACCTCAATAACTGGACATGTTAAAACAAAACCATTGTTAAAATCCATAACAAAAAGGAATAGATAATGTTATAGTGATTATTATTTTTTAAATGTACAATCATTTTGAAGCATGAAAATTAGGTAAGTTCATTACTGGTTTTTAGATACCACTTTATGCCAAGAATTCAAATAACATTTACTTATGCATGTGTTTATTTGATGACTAAATTATGTAGCACTTACATTTTTAGAGTAATTGGAACTCTGAGCAATAAATCCTGCCCAGATGGTTAATAAAATTATTGAAGTTGAAACTGTAATTTATATCAAATATTAATTTAACAAATATTTATCAAAGTCCAGTGAGAATTCCTGCCCTCAAGTAATATGCATGCTATTGGGGGAGTAAAAGATAAACAAATTAATAAAGAATAAACGCATAGTTACAACAGTCTCTCAGTCTTAAAGCCTCTAAGTAACATTTTATGGAGAAGACCAGTAGATATCTGCACTTCCATGTTGATTGCAGCACTATTTACAATAGAGCAGCAATAAAAAATAAAAAAAAACTAAAGTGCCAATCAATGGATGAATGTAAAAAAAATATGGTTCATAAACACAATTCATTACTAATCAGCCATAAGAAGAATGGAATTCTGTTATTTGCAATTACATGAGTAGAATGGGAGATCATTATGTTAAATGAAATAAGCTAGGTTGAGAAATACAAGTATGGCATGATCTCACTCACATGTGGACTCTAAATCTTTGATCTCGTAGAAATTGAGAGTAGAATGGTGGTTATTGAAGCTGGGGCAAGTGGGAGAAGGACATGGGGAATTTGATTGATGGGTGTTACGCTACAGTTGAGAGTAAGAAGTTTTGTTGCTCTGTTGTACAACAGTATGCTATAAATAATGATAATATACTCTATGCTTCCAAAAGCTAGAAGAAAAAATATTTTAATGTTTTTAATATAAATAAATGTTAAATGTTCCAGGAGATAATTGTATCCAGTCTGATTTAAACATTACACATTACATACAGTATGAAAACAGCACACAGAACCCCTTAAATATGTACAATTTTTATGTTTTGTGTATTAGCTTTTTAAAATTTTTTATTATTCTAATTTGTTATACATGTTTGCAGAGTACATTTCATTTCATATTACATATAAAGAGCACAATTTTTCAAGTTGCTGGTTTTATATAAAGTATTTTTACAATTTTGTATTCATACATGTATTTAGGGTAATCATGGATAACTCAGTCTGCCATTATTCCTATCCCCTTGCCCCCTCTCCTCCCTCCCCTCTCTTTGTTCTATTTAAAGCTCTTTTATTCTTCTCATTCCCTCTCTCTTGCCTTTATAAGTTAGTATCTTCCTATCAAAGAGATCATTCGACCTTTGGTTTTTTGGGATTGGCTAACTTCACTTAGCATTATTTTCTTCAACTCCATCCATTTACCTGCAAATTCCATGATTTTATTCTCTTTTAGTGCTGAGTAGTGTTTCATTGTGTATATACACCAAAGTTTCCCTATCTATTCATCTGCTGATGGGCATCAGGGTTGGTTCCACAATCTAGCTATTGTGAATTATGCTGCTATAAACATTGATGTGGCTGTGTTCCTGTATTAAGCTGTTTTTAAGTCCTTTGGGAATAGGCAAAGGAGTGGGATAGCTGGGTCAAATGGTGGTTCCATTCCAAGTTTTCCTGGGAATCTCCATACTACTTTCCAGATTGGCTTCACCAATTTGCAGTTCAACCCCCAATGTAAGAGTGTGCCTTTTTCCCAACATCCTCACCAACATTTATTGTTGTTTGTTTTTTTGATAGCTGCCATTCTGACTGGAGTGAGATGAAATCTTAGAGTTGTTTTGATTTGCATTTCTTTAATTGCTAGAGATGTTGAACATTTTTTTTCATATATTTGTTGATTGTTTGTATATCATCTACTGAGGAGTGTCTGCTTAGTTCCTTGGCCCACTTATTGATTGGGTTATTTATTTTTTTGGTGTTAAGGCTTTAAAGGGCTTTATAGATCCTTGAGGTTAGTGTTCTAGCTGATGTGCCTGTGGTAAAGATTTGCTCCCATTCTGTAGGTCCTCTATTCACCTCACTGATTGTTTCTTTTGCTGAGAAGAAGCTTTTTAGTTTGAATCCATCCCATTTATTGATTCTTGGTTTTAGTTCTTGCACTATAGGGGAAGTTGAGGAAGTTGAGGAAGTTGGAGCCTAAACCAACATGATGGAGATTTGGGCCTACTTTTTCTTCTATTAGGTGCAAGGTCTCTGGTTTAATTCCTAGGTCCTTGATGCACTTTGAGTTAAGTTTTGTGCATGGTGAAAGAAAGAGATTTAATTTCATTTCATTACATAAGGATTTCCAGTTTACCCAACACCATTTGTTGAAGGGGCTGTCTTTTCTCCAGTGAACGTTTTTGGCACCTTGTCTAATATAAGATAACTGTAGGTTTGTGGGTTCATCTCTGTGTCTTCTATTCTGTACCATTGGTCAACTGGTCTATTTTGATGCCAATACCATGCTGTTTTTGTTACCATTGCTTTATAGTACAATTTAAGGTCTGGAATAGTAATGCCACCCCCTTCATTCTTCTTGCTAAGAATCACTTTGGCTATTCTGGGTCTCTTATTTTTCCAGATGAATTTCATGATTGCTTTTTCTATTTCTATGAGGAATGATATTGGGATTTTGATTGGTATTGCATTGAATCTGTATAGTGCTTTTGGGAGAATGGTCATTTTGACAATATTAGTTCTACTTATCCATGAACAAGGTAGATCTTTCCATCTTCTAAGATCTTTATTAATTTCTTTCTTTAGCGTGCTGTAGTTTTCATTGTAGAGGTCTTTCACTTCTTTTGTTAAGTTGATTCCCAAATATTTTATTTATTTTTTTTGAGGCTATAGTAAATGGGGTGGATTTTCTAGTTTATCTTTCTGAGGATTTGTCACTGATGCACAGAAATGCCTTTGATTAATGGGCATGATTTGATATCCAGCTACTTTGCTGAATTCATTTATTAGATCTAGAAGATTTCTGGTGGAATTTATTGGATCTTGTATGTATAGAATCATATCATCAACAAATAGTGATAATTTGAGTTCTTCTTTTACTATCTGTATCCCTTTAATTTCTTTTGTCTGTCTAATTGCTCTGGCTAGGGCTTCAAGAACTATGTTAAATAGGAGTGGTGAAAGAGGGCATCCATGTCTTGTTCCAGTTTTTAGAGGGAATGCTTTCAATTTTTCTCCATTTAGGATGATGTTGGCCTGGGGCTTAGCATAGATGGCCTTTACGATGTTGAGGTATGTTCCTGTTATCCCTATTCTTTTCCTAGCATTTTGAACATGAAAGGATGTAGTATTTTGTCAAATGCTTTTTCTGCGTCTATTGAGATGATCATATGATTTTTATTTTTGAGCCTGTTGATATGATGAATTACATTTATTGATTTCCTTATAATAGACCAAACTTGAATCCCTGGAATGAAGCCCACTTGATCATGGTGTACTATCTTTTTGATGTGTTTTTGAATTCGATTTGCCAGAATTTTATTGAGAAATTTTTGCATCTATATTCATTAGAGATATTGGTCTGAAGTTTTCTTTCTTTGATTTATCTGTGTCTGATTTTGGAATCAGGGTGAGATTGGCCTCATAGAATGAATCTGGGAGTGATCCCTCTTTTTCTATTTCATGAAATAGTGTGAGAAGTATTGGTGTTAGTTCTTTAAAGATCTTGTAGAACTCAGCTGTGTATCTATCCAGTCCTGGGCTTTTCTTGGTTGGTAAGTTTTTTATGGCATCCTCTATTTCTTTGCCTGAAATTGACCTATTTAAATTGTGTATATCATCTTGATTTAGTTTGGGCATATCATAGATCTAGAAATTTGTTGATGCCTTCATTATTTTCTATTTTATTGGAGTATAAATTTTCAAAATAATTTTTTACTATCTTCTCTATTTTTGTAGTGTTCATCATGATATTTCCTTTTTCATCGTAGATATTGGTAATTTGTGTTTTCTCTCTTCTTTGTTAGCATAGTTAAAGGTTTATCAATTTTATTTATTTTTTTAAAAGGACCAACTTTTTGTTCTGTCAATTTTTAAAAATTTTTTTTAGTTTCAATTTCAGTAATTTCAGCTCTGATTTTAATTATTTCCTGTCTTCTACTTCTTTTGGGGGTTGATTTGTTCTTCTTTTCCTGGGATTTTGAGATGTAATGTTAGTTCATTTATTTGTTGGCTTTTTCTTTTTTGAAGGAATGAGCTCCATGCAATGAACTTTCCTCTTAGTACTGCCTTCAGAGTGTCCCAGAGATTTCTCTATGTTGCATTGTTGTTCTCATTTACCTCTAAGAATTTCTTAATCTCCTTCTGATGTCTTCTGCAACCCACTGATCATTCAATAGCATATTATTTAGTCTCCAGGTGTTAGAGTAGCTTTTCTTTCTTTTTTTTTTTTATCATTGATTTCTAATTTCATTCCATTATGATCTGATAGAATGCAGGATAGTATCCCTACTTTTTTATATTTGCTTAGAGTTGTTTTGTGGCATAATATGTGGTCTATTTTTGAGAAGGATCCATGTGCTGCTGAGAAGAAAGAGTATTGGCTCATTGATGGATGATGCACTCTATATATGTCAGTTAAGTCTAAGTTATTAATTGTATTATTGAGTTCTATAGTTTCTTTGTTTAACTTTTGTTTGGAAGATCTATCCAGTGGTGAAAGAGGTGTGTTAAAATCACCTAGAATTATTGTGTTGTGGTCTATTTGATTTTTGAACTTGAGAAGAGTTTGATTGATCAATGTAGATGCTCCATTATTTGGGGCATATATAACAGTTATATCTTGTTGATCTATGATTCCCTTAAGCAGTATGAAATGTCCATCTTTATCTCTTTTACTAACTTTGGCTTGAAGTCTACTTTATTGGATATGAGGATGGAGACCCCTGCTTGCTTACATAGACCATGTGAGTGATATATTTTATCCCATCCTTTCACCTTCAGTCTATGGGCGTCTTTTCCTATGAGATGTGTCTCTTGAAGGTAACATATTGTTGGGTTTGTTTTTTTAATCCAATCTATTAGCCTATGTCTTTTAATTGGTGAGTTTAGGCCATTTACATTCAGGGTTATTATTGAGACATAATTTGTATTACCAGTCATTTTTATTTTTTTATTATTTTTGGTATTTAGTTTGACTCAGTTTTTCCTTTAGTTGGTTTTTCCCTTTATTGTAGTTCTTCCCTTTGCAGATTTTTATTATTATTTTTTTTATTTCCTCCTCGTGGAATACTTTACCAAGAATGTTCTCTAGAGCAGGCTTTGTTTTGTAAATTCTTTTAGCTTTTGTTTATCATGGAAGGTTTTTATTTCATCCTCAAATCTAAAGCTTAATTTTGCTGGATATAAAATTCTTGATTGGCATCCCTTATCCTTTAGAGCCTGGTATATGTTGTTCCAGGCTCTTCTGGCTTTGAGGGTCTGGATTGAAAATCTGCTGAGATGTGAATTGGTTTTCCCTTATAGGTAATCTGACTTTTCTCTCTTGCAGCCTTTAAAATTCTATCTTTATTTTGTATGCTAGGCATTTTCATTACAATGCATCTTGGTGTGGAACCGTTTTCATTTTGTATATTTGGCATCCTATAGGTCTCTTGTATTTGATTTTCAAATTCATTCTTCCTGCTTGGGAAATTTTCTGATATTATTTCATTGAAGAGATTGTGTATTCCTTTGGTTTGAATTCTGCACCTTCCTCTATTCCAATAAATCTTAAATTTGGCATTTTGATGGTATCCCATAGGTCTTGGATATTCTTTTTAATATTTATTTATTTGTTTTAGTCGTACACAATGCCTTTATTTTTACATGGTGCTGAGGATCAAACCTGGGCCGTGCACGTGCTAGGCGCGTGCTCTACCACTGAGCCACAAATCCCAGCCCCAGTTCTTGGATATTCTGTTCATGGTTTCTTACCATCTTCACTGTGAGGTCAACTTTATTTTCAAGATTATATATTTTGTCCTCATTGTCTGAGGTCCTATCTTCCAAGTGGTCCAATCTGTTGGTGATGCTTTCTACTGAATTTTTTAAGTGGCTCACTGTTTCTTTCATTTCAAGGATTTCTGTTTAGTTTTTTCTCAAACTCTCTCTTTCTTGCAGTAATCTTTTGCTACCTGGATTTGTTCTCTTATCTATTTGTTGGTGTGATCGATGTTGCCTATATTTGATCTCTTATCTCTTTGTTGGAGAGATCAATTTTTGCCTGTATCTGTTCACTTAGGTCATTTTTAAAATTCCTTATCATTTTAATTATGTATGTCCAGAACTCCTTCTCTGACATTTCACCTACTGTGCTTTCTATGGTTTCTATTGTTGTAGTATCTTGGTTTGTTTGGGGCATTTTCCTCCCTTGTTTCTTCATGATGTCTATGTATTTTCCTCTCTTGCAAGGTAAGCCTGAGGTATTACAGCTTCTGCCCTTTTGTCTTATAAATTCCCTCCAGTTTACCCAAAACCTCACTTTTTAGGGAAATATCAGTATTAGAGCTTTCAATGTGCCCAATGTGTGTCCATATATCAGTTAGTTTCTATTTTTATATTTACAGTTTTGTTGCTATAAACAGAAATGATGAGATCAGTTATCTTATACCACATAGTCTCTATGTTTATGTGGTGTTTTACAGTATCTAATGGTAGAATGGGGGACTTAGAGGTTGGCTTAAACGTTTATGAAGTAAGATGTGAGAAAATAGAGGTATTAGATTATTTGACTAGTGAGAGTATAATCATTAGAATTTGGCTGTTAGTAGAAGAAGCAAGAGATAGGCAACCCAGTGTAAGATTCCCTGTTAGTTCACAACAGCATAACTGGTTGCACCTTTTGGTGCATCCTGGTCCCCAGGGACCTTAGTGATGTCTTACCCGGACCTTTTTGTTGTTCCTTGGTAGTAGTGTAGCTAACTCAGTTTTGTGGCAGTGGCAGCCTCAGGCCTATAATTATATTGGTGTTGGGTTGAGTAGCTACAGGATCCCAGTGTGGTGTGGTGTGTTTCTCTGGACAGATGCGGGTTGCCTCTCTGATATGGGGTGTAGAGCAGGCCTCTCTCTCCAGATCTCCTCCTGGCTGCAGTGTGGTGGAGCAGGCAGTCTGGCTTTCTTCTCCCCACTCTCCTCCTCCTGGGTCTCCTCCCAGTCTAGGTTTTTTTTTTTTTTTTTTTTTTGTGGGGGTTGGGCAGGTGGGCAGCAGGGCCCTTCCAAAGGGTGGAGCCTTGCAGTTCCTGGTCCAGACCTGGTGATGGCCTGGGCAGGTGGTTGGGCGGGCTGGTGGCTGGGCCGCTCCATCTGGCAGGTATCTACTGCTTGTTCGGGTTGCAGCTGGGCAGGTCGCAGGGAATGGTGTGTATTAGTTGTAAAAAGTTAAAAAAAAAAATGTGCATTGGTCTAGCATATTTTCCAGGAACAGATGATTTTAAATGTGTGTCATTGATGAAAACTCCAGGAAAGTTTTTGGTCACGCATCACTGATGTCATTATTACTGCAAAATGGAGAGAAAAGGGGAAAGGAAAATAACCAACAGATTAAGAGAAATTTCTCTCCTTCAATAAGACCTCTCTGAGGGATATCCTTCCAGCTTTTGAGAAATCAATGAAAGCTCTCAAAATGGTTTAAGAGAGTAGACCTCCTTTCTGGGTGCCATTGAAGGGCCAGTGCTCTCTTTTGTGATTATTCTGGGGAAAAGCCACAGGAGTCAGAGATAACAAGGACCAGGGAAATGTAAGCACGCTTTCTCCCCTTGGAATCAACAACAATCTGGCAGGAAGGTTTGGTCTTTCATGGTCCATGGGAGGAAAAGAAGGCAAATTATCTCAATTTCATGAGGGAAGAAGCATCCCTAGATGAATTCTGGATTTTGTATACATTCCTGTGTTTGCAATTAATTTTTTCATACTGAAATTTTGAGGCAACAATGTAATATACCAGTCATTTCCTCCACTCTTTACTTCCCTCTACAATTTTGGCATAGATTTTTTAGCATAAATATTTAGTACAAAAGTTTTGAATGGTATCCTGATTGATCCTGCTACCCACCCAAGTAAAATATTCTCTAAATTCACCTTCAAAAGAATGTATCTCGATGCAAACAAGTAGAACACAGGAGATAATACTGCTAGTATGGATATAAAGATTCTCTTGTCATTTACCTAGTGTTTTCATTCCCAGATTATCAAGCACAGGAGTTACAAATTTCTTGACTACATAAACCTGTGATAACTTCTCATTTAAGAATGTGATTAAATTATCCTTAAATTTCTGGTAACTGGAATCAAGCTGTCTTTTACAAAATTATTTTTTCTTAATAAGAAGAAATAGTAGGATTAATGAATCACATTAATTATATAAGCCTATCTTTCTTTATTTTGCAGTGTTTTGTTAAAAAATCTTAGTTAAATCTCTCTGAGACTTTGCATTTAAATAAAATTAATCAAAATATGTGTATTTTGGTCAGCCCAATTAGTCGCATAGTGCATGATGTCTAAGGTTCTAAGCTTATTGGATGCAGTTTAAATTAAATTATGAGCAGTATAGTCTCATCTGAGTATTGTCTCATCTGAGTAAACATGGATGTAAGTTATTTAGGACATCCAGTAGTGACATAAAATGAAGTTATATCTATTACCTTTGATGAACTTTATTTAAAGTCTCCCAGCAGAGAGTCTTGAAAAGCCTCTTTCAAAACTACAGCTAACCCAAGACAGGAAAAGAAACAATTTCCATTTGGGTCATCAATCAATGCATACTCAGCTTGGTTCCAATTGGGAAGCTGACCCTGTATTGTCAGATAGAAGCAGTTATTAACCAGTCTTTGAACAGAATGTGTTATTTCCATTACTTTCATCACTCCTGATGAGCAGATAAATTGATAGGAAAAATGAGTTGACCAAAATAGACAAGAGCTGAAGATGATGCATTTGCAAGGCCCCAAGGTGTAAATGGAATTCCTAACAGCTTCCATTGTGTCTGAACACAGCAGAGCAACACCAAGTCAAAGGAACAAAAACCGCTTAAGTGCAATAATATGGCACAGTTTGTGTTCATTTTGGATTAAGAAGAAAAAGCTAAGCACAATAGAAAAAGGAGATAAAACCCTGCTCTCAAGGCATTCACATCTGTGTGAGCAGAAGGAAAGGGTCACAGGAGAGCACAAGAGTGGGGCGCAGACAGTGACAAATGTGGACCAGGACTCTGGAAGTTTGTTAGTAAGGAGCCTAACTCATGACAGCAAGGAGGTACCAAGGGTAGCCCAGCATAAGATGTAAGAAACATTTTATGTGGAAAGAAGACAAAGGCAAAAGAAAGAAAGATTGAGAAAGCAAGGTCGGAATGAAAATGATAAATGGCTTAGCGTGGCTGGGGTATGGGGTTTCCATGGTTGTAAAGTAAGGAATGAGCGTGACAAATAGGGTAGGCTAAGAAAATTGTCTTTTTAGAGAAGGTGAGAGGAAGGGCTGTTGTTACAGGATATTCAGATAAAGGCAGTTATGTCGTCAGGATGAACTGACAAGCATGTAGGTTCAGGGGAACAATTCAGTAGAGAAAGAACTGAAAGGCGCACAGCTAATTCCCAAAATGAGCGGGCCCTGTCATCGGAATCTCTAGGTTAAGAGTCCTAAGTTTGGGGAAGGAAGGACAATGAAAAAGTTCTAGCAGATCATCTCTTTTCATGATTTGTGGCTCAAGCAGGGCAATTTTATCTCCCCAGTAGATGTCGATATTTAGCAATAGTTAGAGACACTTTTGGATGTCACAGTTGGTGTGGAGGGGATGCCACTACTGTCATTTAGTGTGTAGAGGTCTGGGATGTTACTAAACATCCTAGGATATTCACTACAACTCCTGGCAGGACAAATTCCTAGGTATCCTTTGACCTACTCAGTTTGCCTTCTATTTTCTTTTTCTTTTGCTTGTACTTGTCAAAAATAATCACAGGAAATGCAACACCTTGGGATAAGGGAAACTAGTCAGAACAGTAAGGCTCACTTTAATCCCCCGCCATTCCCATAAAAAAGATGTCCTTCTATGCTTTTAGCCTAGTGTGTCCTGTACCCATGCTATTAACCAAGAGCAGGCTGCTGTCTGGGGCGCCTCAGCTGTGGTGTGAGTGGGAAAGGTGCAGAGCAGAATCCCTCCGCCCCAGGCAGCTTTTCTGAGTGTTGACGGGTGGACCCGCCATGAATCCTGGCTTCTGTTGTCTTGTGCTGCCTCCGTAATAAGCCCACTTCATGTAACTTGCGTACAGGCGAGTGACCTGTCTCACAGAGGCAAGCAAATTGGTAACTGGTGCACAGTGAAGTTGCTTCACACTGTCCTCATAGAAAGGGTTATTCAGCCCAATGTGACACTGAGTTTGAGAAGCCTACTTTAAGGAAGTAGTAGATGATCTTAGTTGCAGGCTTAGGGGTTTCAGGACTAGGCAGAAAGTTAAAAACAAACAAACAAACAAACAAAAAACCCAAAACTTAATTTGGAATGGTGGAGGTGCTTATGATGACCAAGGAGGGACAGGTTGTTGCCAAAATCTATAGAGTTATAAAATTTAGTGTGTCCAAGAAGTAAGCAAATGGACACAATTCTAGTGAAAGACAGAAGAATTTGTAATTCTATGAATGTGCCCATACTACTAGAGCTTATGATCCTTAAACCTAGTCAGATGCCAAGGACTAGCTGCAAAGGAAGCTGGCAGTGCAGACCCGAGCGCCTTGGACCATGTGGTTCTAGTTTGATACCACGGACATGGGATCCCAGAATGCCCCACCATGTAGCAATCTGGGCCTATTTATCATCTACTCCCACTGGTATTCAGGTCCCCTCAGTCACATATCAATCGATTCCAGCTTCCAAATGTTCAACTACAGGGCTGGGGATATCGCTCAGTTGGTAGAGTGCTTGCCTTACATGCACAAGGCCCTGGGTTCCATCTCCAGCACCAAAAAAAAAAAAAAAAAAAAAAAAAAAAAAAAAAAAAAAAAAAGTCAACTACATTTATTTATTTATTTTTATTTGTTCTTTTTAGTTAATTAATTAATTTAATTTATTTATTTTTATTTGTTCTTTTTAGTCATACATGATGGGAGATTATATTCTGACATTTATACAAACATGGAGTATTTCTTATTCTAATTGTACATTGTGTGGAGATGTACTCTGGTGCCGAACTGCCGCTTTACTTATTAAAGGGGCCGAGGTCTAAAGCCACCCCCCCCCCCTTTGGGCCCTAAAGGAGGCCCTTTCTGCCCAGCAGAAAGAGTTAAAGTAGCCTACCTGGCGAATACAGGCCTAGCGGGCAAAAGTCGCCGGAGTGCCTTTTCCCTCTGCCTGTTTGACAGACACCAGGTCACACCGGGGGAGTTTGGTAG
Organism: Tamias sibiricus; assembly: GCA_025594165.1. Lineage (NCBI taxonomy): Eukaryota > Metazoa > Chordata > Mammalia > Rodentia > Sciuridae > Tamias > Tamias sibiricus. The sequence goes on along the minus strand of CM046662.1, from coordinate 157,050,519 downwards.
GAAGCAATGCCAGAACTCCACTTATTAAAGATGGACTGAACTTATAAAGGCCTAAACATAACCAATCAGTGACCAGCAGGGCGGTTCCAAATTCTCAGGATACGTCATAGCCATGCCCCCTGCTTAGCCCTGGTCCTCCACAGGGCGTGGTAAGCAACCAGAGCCCATCCCCTTGGCAGACAGCCTCCGGAAAGTCCCAACACTCTGGTGTGTTCATACATGTACTGAGGAAAGTCATGTCAGATTCATTCCACTGCTTTTGTTTCCATCCCCATTGCTATAGATTCTCAAACCAATTTTCTGTATCGTTAGAGCTGGATCTAGGAAATATATTTACAACAGTGAAGACAGATGAGTAAAACAAACAAGCAAATCCCAAAAGTTTATAAATTACTCTGTTTTAACAAATTATCATTAACTGTAGCATGTTGATTTATGAATGTTGTTAATCTTTATGTTGTCTATGATTCCCGTGCTCCTTAAAATATACAGAAACCTTGTTTCTAAAATGCAGTTCCATGACTTGTTCAAAGTCTAGTATCTTTTGGGCTGGGGTTGTAGCTCAGTGAGAGAGTGCCTGCCTAGCACGTGTGAGGCGCTGGGTTCGGTCCTCAGCACCACATAAAAATGAATAAATAAAACAAAAGTATTGTGTCTATCCATAACTAAAAATAAAATAAAATAAAAAAGTCTAGTATCTTTTAATAGTTCAGTGTTTCCAGAAAATGTAATCTCTCATCAATAACCTTGGCTCCCAGCTTCTGTTTTCTGCAAGTGGCTCATTTTTAAGGATGGATGATGATGTTTCTGATTGGTGCTGAATTTAGAGCCAAATATAGAAATTTGCTCCTTTGCTTGAATCACAGGTTGAAATCAATTACAAATTGGCAATTCCTAACTATGAAACAGTATGTGGGGTCAGTAAACTAAATATCTTATTAAATTATATAATGTATTATATAATTTTATACAAATATTATATTTGTATTTTGTTGATACAAGAGAGACTAGCACTACAGCGCATATCTCTAGAGATGAAGATGAGATGTTCTTAAGTCTCAAACTCGTTTCTGCTCTATTGCCATGTTACTGAATTGTTTTCTCTGTTCTGTTTTCTCTTCCACACTGCTCCTTTCCTTTTCTCTTCGTTCCACTAACCTCATTATATTCCCAGTGCAGTTGAGTTTTCATCTCTTTCGTTTTCTGCTAACTCCCTTCCCCAGGGAACTACCTTTTTCTCTCTATAAGTCTCCTATGTATTCCCAAAGCAAGACAGTTCAGTTCTGCCTTAGTGGGACGCTTAGATCAAGATGGTGGCGTGACTCCATCCTGCTTCTCATGTTGTATAATTTTTTAGCGATTTCTCTTTTCCTTCTGCACCCTTCTCTGCTGTTTCTCTGCCCTTTGCTCTTGCTCTCTCTCCCTCACCACACAGCACATCGCGCTGCCATCTACTCACATCGTCCTTGGCCGTGGCAATCACCCCCCCCCTCCCATTTGGCTGCAAGACCTGTTTGCCTGTGTCTCAGAGCCTGCAGTATTTTCCCCTGGAGGCCTTACCTGATTCTCTAAAGAGAGGGATACGTGCTTCTGCCAGGAGTGTCTGTCTTCTTCTTTTGTATCTTCAATTATTTCCTTGTCTGTTTTTCCTCCAGAGGTTTTCATTTTGAACAAACTTTCCTAGTTTATTTTCCCAAACCATCTTTAACTTACTTTTTCTCCCTCTGTACTGTCTTAAATTTGTCTGTTCTGTTCAACCAAGCATCCCGTGGTCTTCTATATGATTTTCACTTTCTCCTTTTGTTTATTCCCCCGCCTTTTCCTGTCTGCCTGTTAGTCCCTTTGGCTTCCATAATTTCCTTATTTTTAGCTCTTTAACAGCTTGATTATTTAAAAACAAGGGACTCTTAATTCTTCTTCTGTTTTGAAAAAAATTGGGAGGTACATTTTTAACATACCTACTGCTTGATGTGATGAGTACAAGGATATTCTGTAAAAAGGAAATCCACCTTTGAGAGTCCACCTCTGACTCCTGACCTCATTTCCCTGGGACTGCTTGCAAGTGCAGTCTCTTGTGTCTCAGACAGGGAAAGCAACAACAAAAAACAAGCAAACATATTCACATCCTCATGCATTTTTATACGAAGGTCCAATATCATGTTCTATAACAAGTATCTTATTCCATAATTGTGTGTGCTTGAAATATTTCACAAATTATTTCTTGTTATGAATGAATCTGTTTAATTTTTTATCGTTTTTAATGGTAGCATAATATTCCTTTGCATGTGGACATCACTGTTTGTTTCATTGGAGAGTATGTCTTCATTGGATTAATTGTTCTCATGGGAGCCCTTCATACACTTGAATTACAGTGGAAAAAATGTTGTCATACACTGGTTTGTCTATGCAAACAGAGCAACTATATGGCTCTGCTTGGCATGTCCCTAGAGGACATTATTTTCAGGATCTTTGTCTGTCTATGAATATGCACTAAAGTTCAGAAATCCCAGAGTGCATTGGCTTTTTACCTGTGAATCAGTGTGGAGCTGCTTTCCTCCAGGCAACATTCTGTTACTCATGACCAGAATTTTGTCAAGTACAACTTCTGAGCGGCTGTGTCTGTTGAGACTTCTCAACATGGAAATGCGTAGATTTTAATTTTGAGAAATGTTCCTGACCCGTTTTCTTACTCTTCCCCACCCCCATCCACTCCTTCTTACGTTTTTATTTTTTTAGATATTGGCCCTTTGGACTGAACTTTTGGTATTGGTTTTCATTTGTTGGTGCTTTCTCTAATTCCTGAGGTATTTCATGGAATTCACCTTCTGTATTCATTTTCAATTTTTTCTGATGTAACAGATTGCCCCACACCTAACAGCTTAAAACAAAACAAATTTATCATTTTAGATTTCTAAACTCCAGAAATCTGATATGGGTCTCAAGGTGATAAAAGCAAGGTGTCCTTAGGGGTAGCATTTTTTTTCTGGAAGCCTAAGGAGAGAATTTGTTTTCCTGTTTTTCCCAGCTTCTAGAGGCCACTGTATTCCCTGGCTTGTTGCCCCATCCATATTCACACCCAGCGGGGCTTCGTGACTCATACTCACACTGTTGAAACTCTTTCCAACATCTAAGACATGTGTTGGGCACTGGATAATCAGAATACTTACTCTATTTTAAGGAATGTTTCTTAACAGTGAAATTTTTTAAATATTTAATTTTTTTTTTTAGCTGTAGATGGACACATACCTTTATTTTATTTATTTATTTTTTTGAGGTGCTGAGGTCAAACCCAGTGCCTCACACATGCTAGGCAAGCATCTACTACTGAGCCGCAACCCCAGCCCCATCTTTTTTTTTTTTTTTTTTAATATTTATTTATTTGCTTTAGTTGTACACAATACTTTACGTGGTGCTGATGATCGAACCCGGGTTGCGCACTCTAGGCGAGTGCTCTACCACTGAGCCACAGCCCCAGCCTCCCAGCCCCATCTTAATGGCTAATTCTGTCTGCAACCTAAATTGCCCTTGGCCAAGTGACCTACCTCACAGATTCACAGGTTCCAGGCATTAGGAGTTGGATATCTTTGAAAGCCTTTATTTTTTCCTTTGCACCTTCCAAACCTATAGTGTTTTTCACTTTTGTGATCATCTGTTTCCTAAAATCTTTTCACAAGGGGCTTTTCATTAAAAAAAAAAATGGTTTCAATATCTTCTCTCTCTGTTGATTATGATCTTTCATTTTGTTCTTCTTAAATTTTCTCTTTCCTGTACTTTCTCTATTTTCCTGTTCCCATCTTCTTGCTAGACTTGTTCTCTACCTTTTATGTTAAAGGTTTACTTAGAAAAGTTCTTAGGTTTGGTCTCTATCATTCTTGTTAAATAACTTTTCTCAGATAGTTGGTATTTCTATGTATTTTCAATAGTGAGGAACTACAATGATTTTAGAAAACATTACTATTTCTCCTATTCTAATTTTTCTTTTTTTTTTCTCTCTCATGTAACCAAGGCTTCCTCATCTTTTTCTTCTTACTTTATATGACACCTTTCAAAAGACCATGTCTTTAATCCCCTAGACTAGTTACATTACATTAGGTAAAGGATCCAGTAATGTGTTATTATATATATATATATATATATATATATATATATATATATTTTTTTTTTTTTTTTTAACTTAGTAAATTTTAGTGTCACCTGTGTCAGTAAGCCTTCTGTTACTGTAACAAAGTACCTGAGATAAGCAACTTAAAAGATTCATGGTTTCATAGGCTCTGTCCATGGCCACTTGGCCTTCTTGCTTTGGGGTTGGTATTGGCAAACAATGGCATGGTGGGAGCATGTGGCAGAGAAGGACTGTCTACCTCATTGCAGCTGGAAAGCAGAGAGAGAAAGAGGGCGGGGAGGGGAGAAAGAAACAACAAACAAAGATATTAATTTGTCTACAAAGTAATTTAAAAGGGAAAGGTAAAAAGAAATAGGAAAACAAAAAGGTACTGATGAAGCTGGGGGAGGCTCATACTGGGAATGTTGAAAGTTTTGCTCTCTCTGCTTCTTTTAGTAAGAGTTTTCTTCCATCCAAGGCTTTACCCACCAGCAAAACCTAGGTTTGGTTGATCACCACGAGCCTAGCACACTGTGCTTCTCCTTCTCTCTCCCTCCTCCCCGCTCTCTCCCCGTCTCGCTTGCTCTCTCTCTCTCTCTCTTCACTTTATTTCCCTAAGTTCAGTTGATTTCCTTTAGGTTCTGATGTGCAGTTTTCTCTGTAAGACAACCAGATTTCTTTTTCCAGCAGGCCGATCTCAGCTCCCTGCTTATCTCCATGATTTGCACTCTGCCAGTGTGGCTCCACATTCAGCTCCAAGAAGAAACGGACCCTTCTTATTCTAGACCACTTTGGGCTTCTAAATGTTCCTCTGACAGACTTTATAGCCACCCCTTATTCCTTGCAGCTATAAATATAAGGGGAGCAGTGTTTGGGAAACAAAGTGAGTTACACTGATGTCATTAAAAGTCAAAGTAAGCATTAAAGCTAGGAAAACTTTATTTGAATAGTTAGAAAAATCATAGACTTGGGAGATTGATAAAGACACTTAGACATTTTGATTTTTTAGATTTGTCATTTTTGAATACACAGTGTTCTACAGCTGACTTCTCCAGTAGTTGAGGAGTTTGTGGGTATTTGTTATTCAGTTCTGTCAAGATTTTGAATTCTATGTAAGAAGCATTTGGGTATGTATGGTTTTTATATTCTGGCTCACAGTCTTCACTCAAAACTGACAGATTTGTATAGATTTATGAATATATTTCTTATAGAACTGTTACTGAGAAATCCAGGAACTTAGAAATTTGAACTAGTATAGTTTATAAAACAGATAAAATTAACTTACATTATTTAAGTGACTTCAGTACCTAGTACTTCTTTCATGAATAGTATCATTCTTCAATGATTTGTCCCTTTATCTTTATTGAACTCTACAAAGAATATACAAATGATTTGATTTAATTTGCAATTACGATTTTAATAACTTCACTGAAAATAACAAATTGCTTTAGATTCTTAATTGACTATCAAATTTCTTGGTTATATGAAGTATCGTATTCATTCCTATACTTTAAAAATAGTTTAAATTATTCAAACATGATGAAAAAATTTTGAATATGTTTTGCATTCACCCCTTTCTCTTTTAGAAAGCATTTGGCATGACTTACCCTTGAAAGATGAAAAGTATGTAATGAGAAAAGAATAAACTCTAATATTTCAGGAAAAACAGATGAAAAAGGAAAATTTATAAGTGTTTTGTTTAATTCCATGGAGGCAATGTGTTATGAATATCTAAAAAATAGAATTTTCCATCAACTAATATTCTGTATTTACTTCTTTTGTTTATTTGGTCTTTTTCCAGTTCTTCATTTCCAGTATTGCAGTGGTCCTGTGTCCCTCTGTCCTGAATGTGATTAAATGATTTGTGATTCTCCTGGAAGTGAGGAAGCATAATGAAATAGATTTCCTAAAAACATCTTTGGAGAATTTTTGTTTGTTAGAACTGCCTTGCCTTAATGGAATTCAGGTGTTCCTGTTATCATTCATGTCCTCTTCCTTGGGCCACATCTCGGTCATAAGCTCCATCTTTGCTCATCCACTTCTTCATGAAGAACGAATCCTACACAGTGATTTGAAGGTAGAGGTCATGAGGAAGAGAGGGACAGTGTTTAATGGAAACTAAAGACACCATGAAGTCATGGAAACTCCCTAACTTTTAAAGTAGATGACAATTTGGTCCCACTGTGGTTTTAGTTCCTAAAATTGTTTTACATTGTCATGCTTTTTAACTAAAAAGTTAAAGTGAATTCTGGTATTACTCATTTATCTTTTAATTTCTATTACTTTCATAATACCATTTTCCTCTACAATCTTATATAGTACTTGGAGACCAAATATTTTATGGATATTTAATGTTCATAATGCATTTGTGACATTTATATGGTTCTCTCCAAGTATCTATAATACATAGATATTATATGGATCATTCATTTTTGTAAAATAAATATTATATTAATTTGATAATTCTTCTTTCTCCATAATTATGTAGCTATGTTTAAATGGTTTAATTTTATTTTCTTATTATATTTTAAAAATCATGTGGAAAAATGATTTATAATCTTAGGCTTGCTTGTCATTTTCGTTGTTAAATGTTTTCTGTGCTTGGTAGTTCCTGTGTAGTATCGTAAAACACATCCCTGGCAATGCCTGGGGATTAACTTTTTCACCATTTTATTCCTGATTTTTGTTAACTACACGTTTTGGCATGACAAGCACAAAGTAAAAAGTTTTGAGGATGCAAAATAGGAAGCAAATGAAAGCTAAAGAAGAACATTGTTTCAAAACCTGGCTAGTGTGGATTGTGCTGCTATAAGCTTTGTTGTACCTATGTCACTACAGTATGCTGATTTTAGTTCTGTTGGATAAATACCAAGGAATGAGATAACTAGGTTACATGATGGTTCCATTCCTAGCTTTTTGAGGAATTTTCATATTGCTTTCCAGAGAGGTCCCACCAACAATGTGTGAGTATGCCTTTTTCCTTATAATATTTTCAAAATATTATTATTTATATTCTGATAATTAATATTCTAACAAAATATGTTAAAATTTGTAAAATGCTATAAATGTTTATAGCATTTCATATTGTACAAATTACATACGTTATTAATATCAGCACTTGTAGCATTTATTCGTCTCCACTTGAATATAAACTTTCCTAGGTAGAGACATGTATTACAACTACCAAACACAGTTCTGGGCACTCAGAATATATCCTATATTATGCATTTAATAAAGAAATAAATATTGTGTGATTGTGAAAACAAAATGCTTACAAATAATCTCATGAATATAAATTAGGTCTAACTTATTAGAATCTCTTTATTTTCAATTAACCATACTATTCATACATTAGAGATTATACTATTAATGATAAAATAATATATCAATTTAAGATAAAAATCACACTGACAAGGTAATTATACTTTAAAATTAATTTTAGGAAGAACAGCTGGGGATTCTGAAAGTCATTTTTAAGTTCTTCTCTTCATACTTCTAGTCTGGTAATGCACTGCAAATTCTACAACTGATTCTTGAACAGTAACTACTCACTATTTCTGGTTTTCAGAAATATAACATAAACTCTACTAAACTTTCCATTTGTAAAGTCACTGAATTCTAGTTGAAGAGATTTGGCTTTCTTAAATATTTTTCTTTTAAATGTACGACAATCTCACTTCTAGGTCAAATATCATTAACATTATTTTCATTGGAAATAAAGTCATCCAAGAACAAATTAAGCCTGTGCATTCCAAGTTATTTTCTGCTGTATTTACCAGATTGCTTCAAAGATTTGTTTCATTTTGCTAGATAAAAAGACGTTTGCATAATGAACATTTAATATGGAGCAGTGAGGCTGAATGTTAAAATGGACGCTTAATTACTTTATGATCTTATAGCTCTGTAGCACCTAAAATGTAAGTACATTTGTAGCTATGGGGTTTATAGCTTGTTTCCATGCATACAAATATAGAGCTGGACTTCTTAACTGTATGCTTTTGTATAATGTATGTATTTGAATAAGAAATAGTCATTGTCTTGGAAGTTTATGATCTGGACTCTCTAAGTTCAAAAAATCTTTACAGCTTGAAACACCAGCATTACAAAAACAGTTGGTTTTTATTTTGACTTGCAATTTTTATAGATTTTCATATTTTCTTCTCATGAGAGCCTATCAGTAATCGTATGTTGCAAGCAGTCCATTTGTGAACGTTCTGAGTTCATAAATGTAAAACTAAAACATAGAAACAGTAGGTGATTACTGAAGCTCACAAACCTAGTCAAGGTAGAATTAATACTTCTGGCTTCAATTCTCATCAGGCTAACACGTTATTTTTATATGCGTAACATAATTTATTTATAATTATATAGTAGTTATATAGTTATATATCTGTATATCTTGAGTGTTGTCAACATGAGTAAAATTGTATTAACTTTGGAAATTTCCTTAAGAATATTTTATTTCTGGATTTATTAAAACTCAACAACAGAAAGTCAACAGTATTTCTGATATTGCGGTCCACAGATTACCTGTGAAGGAGGCTGATCTTTTGATGATGGAGAATACATGTTTCTCTGGGCCATTTATTGAATAAGATCCTCTGATCTCATTGAATAAGATCCTCTGAAGATCGTGACAGATCTCTCTTCTAACACATTCTCCGGGTGACACATGACAAACATAATAACTACAAAGGAAACAGCCTTACAAATGAAGGAAGGTGATAAAACTGGAAGATAAATAAGTCATGATCAATCATGAAAGCCTTTTGAAGCAAAACTAAGAATGTGATGACTACATGGCAATGAGTCTTCACGCACTGCTGACATAAGGAGGTTAAGAAATAAAAATTACATTTTAAAATAAACTAATAATGCTATGAAAGGTGACCTAAGGTAGGAGATTGGAAACAAGATAGATTTAAAAGATTATTTCACCAATCTAGTTACAAAATGGTGAAATCATACAATTGGATAAGATCGACAAAAGTAGGTGTAAAAATAGAAAACAAAAGAATATTGGGAGGAGGAATAAACAGGAGCTTTGATATGATGTATGAGAAAGAATGATACTAGGTTTCTGAACCAAAGGCGGTAACACACACAAAAAAAAAAAAAAAATTGAAAAAAATTGGGAAGTTTCATGATGTTTGATAAAAATATTTGAACAATAAGCCTGTTAAATTTTAGGAATCAGTCAAGACATTTTATACACATATATGTAAATGTGTATATATACGTATGTGTATATATACATATATATATATGAATAGATAGATAGATATAGATATATAGATATATGAATTGGAAATTTAGGAAGTAGAATTAGAAAAACGCCTTGAGCATTATTAGCATGAAGGTCATGTCTAAAACATGGAAGTGAAAGAAATATGTAAGAAGATGAACTAAAAGACTACAGAGTGTATTTGCCATATAAATCTTCAATTGAGCCTCAATTGGCAGTGACCATGACTGTAGTTTCTTACTACTTAATTTGAATTAACTCATTTAACTGGCACAAAAACCCTATGAGGAGGGTGCTGCTATTGTTATCAACTTATCTGAGTTATTGAAACTTAGGTCTAAACAGCTCTAAGCATTACCTAAATTTGCGGAAGTCGAATAGGGCAGAAACAGAATTCTCACCCCAGGTATTTGGCTCCAGAAGCAAAGTTCTCACTATCGTACTCAATTCATGTGCATCAGTATGATAACTAATGAGAAAAGGGAACCAAGGACAAAGACTGCTAAATTTGTAAGCATCCAGCTAAGGGATGCTTATAAGCATCAGCTCTGGGAGGTTCTTGAACAAGTTTATGGAATATCTATGCACTTCATTAATTTAATAACCCCCTGGATATAGATGTCACATGGACAATAAAGGCAAATTAATGTCAGAAAATGTTTAGGTCTGAGAAAGCTCCTATATTCCTATGAATTTAACTTTAGGACAAAGTAAAGGAGCTTTATCCATACCTTTTGTATGATTTTGCCAATTATGCAATCATGATTTTGCCGATTACAAAAATAAGTTTTTTTTTTTAGAAAATGGCAATTAAGAAAGACTTAAACCTTAAAGACAAAATATTCCAGTTTATCAACGCTGAAGTGAAATGTGATTTTAGAATTAATTTCACTAATTTAGAAATGAACCCAAGATAAATTATAAGGAATTAGATTACAACCACTTTCCAGTAAACTTAAATGATAAAATCAAGGAAAGACTCAAGAAAGCATTTTTCTAAAGTTGCACTGAACTCTATTAAAGAGTCAGTGAGTTCTGGGGGTTGGAGAAGGCTAAAACCGTATGAAGTTATTGTTCCATTTTGTGTGTGTGTGTGTGTGTGTGTGTGTGTGTAAAGATTGCATATGCTAAAGAGTGGAAGGAAACAAGCAAGTGAATCACAGAGTCTTCCTCAGATGTGGTATAGATTTTATGGACCAGACAGGGCGAGTCAGTAGTTTAGCACCTGTTTCTTATTTTTGCATGTTCAGTAACCTGCATCTTTTGGGGGGGGTAAGACAAACAGATTAGGATGTGTCTATTTATTCAGGCTGCTGTCAAGTACCTTAGGAAATTTATAATGCACCTAATTTATGATTTAGCCCTTCTCTCTGGAGTCTGGGGAGTTTGAGACCAAGGTGCCAGGAGGTTTGGTGTCTGATGCGCACTCACTCTACTCCACAGGTGTGGCACTTGTTACTGTGTCCTCTGCTGGAGGACGAAGGGATGATCCCTTTATTCACTTCTATTTGAGCACTAATTTCCTTAATGAGCATTGAACCCTCATGACTTTGTCCCTTTTCTGCCGGGATTGTTGCGTTACTTTAGGCCGAGGTCTAAAGCTACCCCCCTTTTTGGGCCCAAAAAGGGGGCTCCTTCTGCCAGCAGAAAGAGTTAAAGTAGCTTACCTGGCGAAGATAGGCTTAACAGGCAAAAGTCGCTGAGTCTCTTACCCCCGCCTGATTGACGGACACCACGCCACACCCGGGGAGTTTTGGTAGAAAGCAATGCCAAAAACTCAGTTTATTGAGGAAGTTGGACGGTCTTATATAGGACATGGGCCAATCAACAGAAAGATCATAGGGACACATAAGGATCATGGGCGGATGCCATTGGCGGAGCGATTGGCCTATCTTTGGGGTGGTTTCAGTTCTCACAGCCACGCCCCCTGCTTAGCCTAGGTCCTGTAACAGGGCTTGGTAATGTGGCAAGCAGCCAGAAAGCAGTGTAAGGTCCCGACACTTTTCCAAATGAATGCATCTCTTAATACTGTAACATTGGATATAAGGTTTCAACATTTGCATTTTGGGGGGACACCAGCATTCAGGACATAGTAGCTGCTTTAACAAAATGCCATAGGATGGTGGCTCACATAGCAGATACTTATTTCTCATAGTTATGAGGCATGGGGCGTTCATGGTCAGGTTCTGGTGAGGGCTTGCCTATAACCATATTCTTAATGAATCTTCACAGGGTAGAGAGAAGTTCTGGGGTCACCCCTTTTATACAAGAACTAATCCCATTATGGATTGGTTCTTGTTTTTTTCATTGTCATCTAAACCCAGTAACATCACAGAGAGGTTATCACATTGGCAGCTAGGAATTCAACATATGAAGTTTGGAGGACAGGGACACAGGTTCCACAATGCCTTGCATCAGTGAAAACTGGCTTTTGCTCACCATCGGGAATGTGAAGTACATTTAGCACTAGCTGCTTCACAGAACACAGCCTCCCCAGTGTTAATGATCTCTCAACTTTCCTCTCCATGCCACATTCTGCAAAAATATGGAAAACTTATTTTTTCTGAAATACGTTAATTCATTCATTGTTTAAAATGTATTGAGCTTCTACTATTTTCAAGGCACTCTCTAAGGTGCTATTTTAATCATGCAGCTTTAAAATTAAATTTTTTTCAGACTAATTATCCAATGGCTTTTTGTTTTTTGCTTATACAACATACACATGCAATTATGATAGTGCCTACAAAATAAATGCTCCAAAACGTCATGGTATTCTAGAATCTGATCTCAGTCATTTTTCCTTCCACTTTCTTCCTGCTATTCTAGTCAGACGGGACTAATTCTTGTTTCTTTTCTGATTCTTTATCTTTGCTCAGTCTTTTCTCTCAGGACAATTTTCTGGCATTTTCTCACACCACTGTCTTAAAAATTGAAACTTACCTCAAACGTGGCAACAAAGCTCTTACTTCCCAACTCCTATCTTCTTCCACCTCCTCGCCCAAGTAGTCTTTACATACTGTGAATCCTGGTGAAATTGTCTGTATATTCTTCTTAAGATACTTGGTTTCTAAATAATAAGCACTTACTTCCTGGCAGTCACTGTTCTGTAACCTGGGATTGGCTCAAGAGGGACAGGAAAATACTATTTAGTCTCTGCATTTAAGAAGATGAAGCCTAATGGGAACATTGATAAGTCAACAAAAGGCTAAAAGGCAGTGTGGTGGAGAAGTACCAAGTCAATGGTCAGAAACATGAGAGATTGTTTTGGCGTACAACGGAAGTCTAGCACAGAAGGTAAAGGAGAGGAAGCTGGAGAAATGGGGTTGGGGAGGGAGACGGATCAGTGCCAGGCTCCTGAGGAGCTCCAAGTGCCATGGTGGGCCTTGGGATGTTGCACACTCTTCTCTGCATATGACACTACTGCAGCTTCTCTCCCTGTCTGGTAGAGCAGTTTCCCTTACTATCTCAAAGGCAGTATTCGTAGGCGATGTATTCACCACATACGATTCTCAATTCCAGCTTAACGCACCCACTCCCTCTGTATCTTTTAGTGTACCAGAACCACCTTAGGATTTAATGTGTTGTGACACGGCAAAGAATTCTAAAGAACAAGAGTTAGGTGAACGCAGATGAGAATCCTCCAAAGCTACTGCTTACAGCAACACTGAGATGAAGCAAGGTGAGGTGGAGAAGTGAGACTCAGGTCCCACAGGTCCTCATCACTCTAACCAGAAAGCTCGTAGGAGTAACCAATCTGGTTTTCAGGATAGACTCAGATTGGCAAGACACCAAAATATGCAGAAGTGTCCAGCCTCATTAGGGGGTTCTTCTTCCTGCACAGGAGGATGTAAGCCACTTAAGAAATTAAAGTGTAATTAGTGAAGAACAAAAGACAAAGTCAGAAATAGTTTTAAAGGATGGAGCACCTGATAGGTCCAGTCCACACAGAAGCTGGAGCTAACAACAATTAGAAAATGGGTCCTGTGGTTTATTTAAGGGGGTACATCAAAGGCAGGGATAAGATTTCAGGGACGGGGTCTTGCTTCATGGTGTCTTGCCGTCAGCATGTTGATTGGCATCTTGGCAGGTCATACCCATCTCTGAGAGGCTGTGTGGCTGCAATAGGTCACTCCATCTCCAGTGCTATGTGGGACCTGGGGCAGAGCTTGAATAGGGCTCACAGTGTCTCTGGGCAGACAGCCAGAGGAAATGTCCACTGGAAGTTTCCAGACACCAGATTCTCCTATTCACAAGGCTGTGATGCCAATGTAGTCCACACATAACCCATGGATGGCTCTGGACCTTGAAGAATTTTGCTTGTTTTTGAATTGGTGATTTTGTTTTGTGCTTTTATGGTTTCTAAAGTATTGCATGCAGGAAAAAATTGAACAAACAGTACTTTGTGGATAAAGTTATAATATTTTCTCCATGGCAAAAATATTTAAGGTGACTCAAAGATTCACTGCTATAATACCATTATTGAGATTAATTATGAGATCAAGCATAACAAACTGCAGAATTCTTCAGAAGGTATAAGTACAAATAATATATGTAGAAATTAAAAATACACCCATGAGAAATTACTTTAAGTCTATAGTATAAATACACATATGGAACTGAAATTTGGGGAAAAGCTTTGTTCTATTCCTTCTTTACTTCTCTGGAAAGCCACTTAAACTTCTCTACACCAGTGTTTTTATGCATTGGAACGACTGGACCACTGTATTTGAAAAAAAATAGCAAAATGAACATATGTGTGTGGTCTTTTCATTTGAAATTTGATCTCACCATTAGAATGATACACAATCAACTTTGTCTTTTCTCTCCAGCCTCTGGTCTACTTGAGTAAATTCATAAGGTCTCTTTTGTCCTTTGCTATCAACTTCTATAGTTTTACAAATTAAGACACCACAATTTTGCAGTATTTTAGGTTGTCTGAGGATTTTTTTCAACTATTGCTTTTAATGGATTCTTTTGTTGTGAGTGAAATAAAGAAAAAAGCCTTAAATTAGTAAATTCCAATACTTTAAATGATGACTTCTTAGGAATTTTGAAATTAAATTCCAAATAGTCTATAAACTCAGGCTCTATACAGTACTGAGTCTTGCTCAGTGACAAGGAATGATCTCTGTGGTCTGAGACACAGTAAAACCTTCAAATTGTTATGATTCATCTTTCAGACAAGAAAAACTTGAAGTAAAAAATCCATGACGTCTTACATAGGAACTAGAAGATATTTCTTAGTTGCCTTCTGTATTACCACTGAATGCCTAGATGCTTAAATATAAAACAGCTGATATAGAGAAAGGGGCATCTCAGCTTCTACTCCAGGAGGACTGTGAAGACAGTTATCACCCAAACTTGTCTCATTGCCTAAATGGCATTTTCAGCAGTAAGCCACATTATCATTAAAATAGGACAACCAGTTAAAAGGCTTGGTTATTATCAAGGTAAATTTGCCACTAAAGGAATAAGTAAAGAAAATACACTGATCCAATCAACATACATGGTCATAAAAAGATGCAAAAGAACTTTACATTACATTTACAGAGTTCTCACATTACATAATTATTAGCTCAGTTCCAAATAATTAACAATGGAGGATCATTCCAGACTATCCTATGGCTAAGCTACAATGCAAAGCAGTGAAAGTGTCACACAAAGAATCACTTAATTTTATTTTTCCCAAGAGAAGGTATGTTGAAACATCAATGTATATATATATTTTAAAATTTATCAACATCAAAATCAATTAGTAATGGTAAAAAATACTTGTCAATTCAAGTGATAGTACCCATTAAGATATGCATCCAAGTAGATAATATTCTACTGACCAAATTGATTTTAAAAATAGATGTAAGTTTTTAAAGAATATGGAGTTTAAGAGGCACTTTAATGAGCTGGTTCATAGCCTTCCAAACGCTCATCTGTAAAAGTGATTATTGGTATCCAGTGTGTAGGTGAGCATGGCAGGTAGATGGGTAGAGGAGATTCTGTTGGATGAAACACTTAGGACCATATCTGGCAGATGGTAGGTGCTGTAACATCTTTGCTCTTACTGTTTTTTTTTTTTTTTAAATTTTTGATGGTTGAATAGTTTAAAATTTAGATTAAAATCACCCTTACATTTTAATGCTCCAACTTCATTTATCTCAAATCACAAAATGCTCATGACACAAATAAAAACAAAATTAAGGGTAGTTTCTAGTTTTATTATTAGCAAATGCCAGTTGGTTTATACAGTGGTTTTCAGTTTTCTTATGTCACAGATAAAAAACACCAAAAAAGTTATTGATGTCTACTTTAATCAGGTAAAAAATATATTCATGTATAAAGTTTTGAAACTATTTTAGGATAGTTAAGGATACCAGGTTAGGAAACTATTGTATAATTTATAATTATTAATGGATGGATATATTTTTGTCCTTGTGATGGAAATAAGTCATTTCTTATGTTGAATAAAAATTCGTATTCTCTATGTATCATCTCTGTATGAAAATAATTAGATATATCCCCATGTCATATAACATAACATGATAAATGTAATATTATTCTCTCTCTATGAAATACCTTAAAGTTTTTAAAATAAATTATACAATATGGGTACAGGATTCAATGCTAAGAAAGCTCTGCATGGTTATGAAAAGTTTGAACAAATCTGGGTAACAAATCTTCTTAACTGGAGAGTAAGAAAGAAACAGATTTCATCCATCACCAAAAGATGTCCCTTTTGCACCCCTGAAGTGTCTATTCAGAGCAATTGAGGAGTGAGATGTTTTCCTCCCAGGAAAACAATTCCTATTGAGTGTAAAATATTTTGTCTCCAACTTCATTCTGCTTTGGTGGTCACAGGAATGTTCAAACTTTAAAACAATTAGTGTTCTAAACATTAAAAGTAAAATCCTCACTTCATTACTTAAGAAATACCAGTGCATGCAGTATAATAGAGTTTTGTTTCCCTGGCTGCACCAGCCTGGGGAAAACGCAGCAGTGGGAACAGTATCTGGCAGATGGTAGGTGCTGTAACATTTTTGTTGCTAGCCCTGTCCGTTCAGAATTTTGGAACTTCATCCCTTTCCAAACCCTTCCATCTTCTCAAGGTACTCTTCTTTTGAGGGATCAAACATCAGGCTACAGGAACTTCCACTCAAAGATTTTCTAAGGGTTGCCAATATTTTCAACATTTTAATATGTTTTTATTAATGCATTGTAATTCTACATGTTGTGGGGTTCATTGTGACACATTCATGCATACAATTGACATAATTTGCTCCATTTCACTCCCCAGTTCCTGCACTTTCCTTCCCCCCTTCCTCTTTCTCTATTTTACTGCCCCTTTTCTATTTATTGATTCTTTAAATTGGTGCGTTATAGTGATATTTAAAAATAAAAATGCTATTCATTGAGATAGATTCATACAGGCACATTGCATTATTTGGTCAATTTTATTCTGCAGTTCCCCTTTCCCTCCTCCCTGCCTGCCAAGATCCCCCACCTTATTCTACTGTTTTCCCTTCTATTTTTCACTTTTAAAAAATTCTTTGTTTTGCTCCATCTTCCACGTGTGAAAGAAACCATTCCACTCTTGACTACTTTCTAAGTCTGGCTACTTTCTGTTGTCATGATGTTCTCCAGTTCCAGCCACTTAACAGCAAATGGCATGCTTTTAAAAAGTATGGCTGTTATAGACTGAGTTATGTTCCTCCAAAATTCACATATTGAAACCCTAACCCCTAGGATCTCAGAATGTGACCACATTTGGAGGTAGAATATGCAAAATGGTAATTAGTTTAAAATGAGGCCATTAGGGTGTGGCCTAATCCAATCTGGCAGGTTGTGACAGAGAGATGTCAGGGATGAGAGCGTACCACAGGCACACATGGCAAGAAGGTACTACCTAAGGGCTTGCAAGAGAAGCCCCTGGGAGAGGCCAAACCTGCAAACCTCTCCTTACAAACTTGGATTTGAAGACTATAATTGTTAGAAAATAAATTTCTGCTGTTTTAGGTTTTGAGTAAGTGGCATTTTGTTATGGAAGACCCAGCAATGGCAATCCAATTTTTCTAACACAATTTGTTGGAAAGACCTTCAGTTTACTATTGATTATCTTTGTTCCTTTGTTGAAATTCAATTAAATATAAGTGGAGTGATCTGTTCCTATTATATCTGTTTATCCTTATCTCTATACAACACTGTCTTGATTATTAAGCTTTTATCACAGCAAATTATATAGGGTATATCCTCCAAATTTTTGTTTTTTACATAATTGTTTTTGACTGTTTAAGGTAACATCATTAAATTATAAAGTCATCTTTTTCAATCCCACAAAATGTTAAAAAAATTTTTTTGACATTCTTTGATTCAATGGATCAATTTAAAAGAAAACCACATTTTAAAATTTAATCTTATAGTCAACATATGCATATTTTAGGACTAATTTGTTACTGATGCAGAATCTATCAGGTACTGAGTAAAATAATTTGCAAGCTGAAAAGTTAAGCCAATATTCAGGACAAGTGAGGATGGTCCTAATTAGGATGCAGGCTTGATATTGCATATCCTAAAGTTGTTCTCCCTGGCATACTTGGGATGGGATTTTTGTTGGGGAAAAAAAAATAAAAACAGCTGACACTTGTTATTTTTGTCACTATGATTAACCTTGTAAAAGAAGGCAAAAGCTAGTATCATGTAGTACTCTGTTTTCAGCAAAGCAGTTTTTATTCCTGGAAAGAGCCATATCCCCACTTTCATGGAAATGTTACTCAGGTGGTGAGAAAACTGTGAAAAACCCAGTACATGCAAAATCCTTATCATCTCTTTGGGGAATGATTAAATGTAAAGAGAGATAGCTGAGGATCTTGTGCTATTTGGGGGAAAAAAGATCCTTTAATCTGAGCATAGACATCAAAATGAGCAAATAAGTAAAGAAACTTGGAAAGAAATGTTCATTATATGCACTATTAATAAGTCATCATAAACTTTCCAGCTTGAAACACATCTGTTTGTTAGCATTGCAGTTTTTGTGATTCAGGAGTTCTGGGTCTTACGTGACTACAGTCAGGAAATTAGTTGGGCAGCTCTTATATCTGTATGCTGGACTGAGGAAGATTCTGCTTCCAAGCACACTCAGATTGTTGACAGAATTCATGCAGTTGTGGTTATGGAACAAAGGGGCTTGGCCCCTGCTGACTAGAGACTTGTGTGAGCTCCTAGGGTTGCTCATAGTCTGTAACCATGTGAGCTTTTTCAACACAACCACTGACTTCATTGCACAGCATATAAAACCTCAAGAGTGGATTTGCTGGCATAGACTTTATAAAATGCAATGAAGTCATGAGACACAGCAGGAGGAATCCAGCCCAAGAATGAATTTGTACATGGTTGACTAAGCGGAATTTGTACATGGTTGACTATAGCATTCCTGCAACTGTGAATCTAACTTATACAGATGCAGGTCTAGTCTGAACCTAAATATGAAGAAGGAAGGCTCTAAAAGAAATACCTTTAAGAAATAAAAATATCAGATACTATATTTGATATAACAAATAAGCAAAACCAAGAAGTTGCAATCATGAATTGCTGTGACATGCAATTCATATAAGAAAGGAAATGATAAGCTGTGATTTCACCAAATCTACAGTAAAAAAAAAATTATTTTGGAGGTCATTTACAGAAGTGTATGGATGAGTTTTGGTTGGGGTAGGAAAATAGACTTCTAAATTCTCATGTTCCATATTAGGGAATTAACATATGTAAGCCTAAAACTTTACCAGGCCAAAATGGCAATGTAAGCATATTGATTAACAATATGGCATTAAATGGGTGGAGTGAAGTGTGGCAAGTCATGAGGTGAAGAAGCATGTGTGTGCACACATGAGCAACATGGTTTGCTGATTTTAGTTAAACATTTACTGTATTATTTGATCTTGTAAAACCACATGCTTCTAGAATCATGATAAAAATTAATTGGAGAATAAATAAGGAGAACATCAACATTTTACTTTGTATACTTTAGTGTTGTTTGAATTTATTTCAACAAAAGTGATATAAGTGTTAGATATTTTTATTGAACAATCAGTATACCATCTCTGTAGTTCTTCCATACCCCATAAAAACCATAATGCCCAAAGAACTCTAAGGAGACTAACAGAATCTACTTTGAGGCTGAGATGGAATGGGAGAAATAATAGGACCAAGAGTGGGGAAGGCATTGGATGTGCAATTAGAAAGAGTAAAGAATTGCGATTTCACAATTTTTCCCAGTCCTCATGTCATATCAGAAGGCGGCGAGAAGTGGGCACAGGTCTTCACTAATTGCTTACTGCATGCCCGGCACTGTGGAGATGTTTTACCTAATTTCTTTAGCTACTCATGTTTGCTAACACTAACACTGTGAGACATATTTCTTGCCCCATGTCCCAAAGGAGGAGACTAATGATGAGACATTAAATAATTAAGCAAATAGTGTCAGAGCCAGGACTGAGTTCGAAAACCTCAGCGATACATGGCTCTAGACTGAGGCCCTACCCAGCACCCACTCTGTGCTAGTAGAGTTTTCTTCATTTAAAAATGAAACCTCCTTCATTATGTCTATTAAATATGCCATCTATAAACATATAACTTTCATTTACTTAGGAATAGACAATTCAAAGGTAAATTTCAGCTTTGCTGTTATAAGATGCCCAAGCCCAGAATTTTATATATGTTTTTCATTGAATTTGATATACTCAAACTAGAAAACACACTTATATTAATGAAGTGTAAATATTTAATTTAAAACTATTTTTCTGGGTTTAAGTACTGGGTTCTTATGTAATTGTTAGTCAATGATATGGAATTTCAATTTATCAATACTCTGATTAAATCTTAAGATATGATTTTAGCATTAAATCAATATTTAATAGACCGATTAGTGTAGAGTTGCTATTATACTAAATTTTTATGAGAACTTGCTAAAATGACTCTACATAGATCTATAGTTGGGTTTATATATTATATCAATTTTGTGAAGAGTTGGTTTGTTCTAACTAGTGTTATGGAATGCATTTTTTTTTTTTTTTGTCACAGTTGTAACTCGGGGCATTTTGAAAGAATCTTAAGTGCACAGGATTTGTCTTTCCTTCTCTGCTTTTATTTCAGTGACATATGTAAGGATGTCAAAGAAGAGTAAAGCTGATGAATTTTAAAGGTATTAACAGCCCATCAGTGAAATATTTCTATTGGGCTGATTATAGGCACAAGGGACAGTCTTAGAGACCACAGTGGGTAAAATGAACAGAGGGCCATATTGCTGAAACAAACCTGGGCCACATTTTCAGTGTACAAGTGGCAGAAGAAACTAAGAGGTCATGGCCTCTGGTTTTCTTAGAAGTTCCTAGCCTTCATTGCTAAGGACAAAAACCAAAACCAAATGAATGTGATCATATGTGTTTTTATTGTTATTTTCAGTTTCTGAACTTGTCAATGAAAGTATATTTGTTTGGATCATGAGTGATCACAAACAATCTTGTCAAGGCACGCAGATGACTTATATTTAATCCTTAAGCTTATTTTTAAATGAATAAATAGAGCCATCAATATTTTCAAGTATAAATTGCAAGCTTTTATGAAAAGTCTATGTAAGAATGTGTTTTCTGCTTTTACAAAAATATACTTAATTTTCTATGACATTTACATTTCATGAGAAGATTTATAAGTAAGTTAAAATGCAAGAGGTACAAATGGAGTTTTCCTCATGCACTATAGCTCTGTTGTTCACTAGGGCAGTGTGTGTGCTTGTACTTTCACAGGCAAGAGAAAAATTTCATGCACATAGTGTGAGACACGAAGGTTTTGCACTAGCCTAATGGATTCTTACCAGTCTCTTTTCCTATTTCATTGACTAGCCTCATTTAATCAAACACATGATGAAGACAGCAAAAAGAGACCAGCTGAGGCTTAAAAACCTCTGTTTATCTTAATAGGCCAGGTTAGCATTTTGCAAATGTTGGGTTTCCAAATTAATAATCCTGTTGAGGTCATCCAGCAGCAGTAGCTATTAGATGACGTAATTTAGAATTTGATTTGCTTCCTAGGTTAAGACAAACAAATCACATTTGCTGTATAAAATATCTAACATCATGAACATAATACCTCTGTTTTGCTTTCTCACCCAAGGGCATTTTGCAGAATTAGGAGTCAAGGTTACTGTGACAGCCCTCAAGCTGCAGAACACTGGAGCCACAGACGATATTCAAAGCCTCCTTTTTTGGTTTATTAGTGGAAGCAAGTGGTAAACATGCTAGTAGAGGTATTTGTGGCTTTGTATTGTGTTGGGAGAAATAGAATTCCCTGATATTACAGCTGCACTTTTGATTTGTCATTTATTTGGAATAAATAGAGGGTGGTGTGCCAGTTGCTATGGAAACCGGCTCTACTTTGGAGCAGTACAAGACCTTTAAGCACGTTTGAAATTCCTTCCTTCTCATTATGTTTCTGCACCAAAGAAGGTGTAGTGTGCAATTAAACAGAAATGAAGGTTTAATTAAAAAATTAAATTAAATTTTCTGGATTGTCCTTCATGTACAATAAGCTTCAGAGAGGGAATAGTGCTACACAGGAGGCATGATGTGTATTTTGAAAAGAGTAAAGGATCGTCATTTTACTGCTATGTGTGTGTGTGTGTGTGTGTGTGTGTGTGTGTGAGAGAGAGAGAGAGAGAGAGAGAGAGAGAGAGAGAGAGAAAGAGGGAAATAGGGGATGATCTTGCACAGAGCTGTTTGTTACAAAAATGCCAATTCCACGTAGAACATTCTGGAAAAATTAATAAAAGTATTTAAGACTACAGAAAGAAAAAAATGTGTTTGAATTCACTTACAAATTATAAACTGACATAAAGAAATTTAAATATCATGCTGAGACAAAAATTCCCATTTTGTGAAACTATTTAGAGATGATTTTAAGGTAAATGTGTGCAAAAATGATACTGATATATAGTCAGGGACTGTAAATATGGACATTAACAAGCAAGAATGTATGCATATGAAGAAGCCAAAATATAAAGGTTTTACATGAAAGAAAAAACACACTCCATGATAAAAAAATAATAAGTGTAGATTTTTTAAAAAAAGAAGCAGTATTCTTTAGCTTCTGAAATTGAAAAACCTGATATAATATTTCATGTGTTGATCATAAAAGAACACAGAAATATAATTATGGGTAATTATTTAAAGGGGCTCAAGAGAGTACCTTCGTTGTGATCATATGTTAAAACATTACCTTCCTCTTTCCAATATCTAATGGGTTCTGCACACATTGCTTCATGCCTGTCTGAACCATTTTGGGGTAACCAGTGCAAAGTAGCTATTATGCCATTTTATATGTAAGTGAGATTTGTAAAGTCACCTATGGAATATCAGGGAAACAATGTCCTCTGACTTCTAATATATACAGCCTTTTCATTCCTAATTAAATTTTCAAAACATATTCTGTTTTTTTCCTCATTTTCTTCTTGACTAACAGAGAGAGGTAACAATAAAGTAGTTAGAAATACGATTTATCTGTTCTTCAGATTTATAGAAAGTAAGTAAGGAAGTGTGCTTTAAAATTGAGATTTCTTATTACTATATACAATCATCCTATTGTGTATATTTGTTTCTTACAGGTTAAAAGTAGTTTGTGGTTCATCACATGGTCCAGACGCATTTGCCATGATTTGATTTATAGGTAATTGCAGCATCCCTTCTATGTGATATTTGGGGCTGCTATTTTTGGAGGTATGATAGTCCACATAACGAGGGGCTATTTATGTTTAGTGGTTCTCTGTTCAATCAATCCCTTACTGGTGAGAAGCCCTCGTGGCAATCAAGCCCTGTACTATAAAAAGATTGCACGGAGAACTGGAAAGATTGCTCTGTAATAATGGCACTTTATTGGTAGTGAACAGCTGCTGGCCCAGCAGTCCTGGGACTTCCATGAGGCTTCGATGAATATGTTCACAGCATGCTGAGGCTGGCTCCTGCTGCTAAAGTGCTACGTGGCCAGCTCCCGATCAGCTGGAGTGTGCTGGCTGCATCCTATTTAATACAGGGACTCTTAAAGGAGATGCTTTATGCTGCTGTCAAATAAAAAATTATGCTGCTCTGTACATAATCAATGCCTTCCTGATATCCCCTACAGAGAGGAGCACTTTGCAAATAATATTATATGAGTTCTATTTTATTCCTTATTGCCAAATGTGAATGATCTCTTTTAACAATAGTAATGGTTAAGTAGCTATATTGCAAAAGATAAAGAAGGGAAACTGTTTTAATTATTTCAAGATGTATTGCCAACATCTTGGAAGTAAGACCTTATCTCTCGATGGAGATAACAGTCATATCACATGTCAATGAACTAGAATACATAGAAATCTAGACTTTCTTTTTGTCTTTGGTTTAAAGGGATCCTGAACAAGTAGTAAGCACCCAGGAATTCCCCACCAATATCAAACTTTGTGCTTCTGAATTCCTAAAGCTAGTCCCCTGGCCTAGGATGGCAAAAGTTTGGTTCCCAAAGTTTTCGCACTGATATTAAAATAAACACCAATCAAGCCAAGGATAAATAATGTCCTTTGGTTTCACACATAGTAGTATCTCCTTTTTATGACTGAATAATATTCCCTTTTATAAGTATAGGAATATCATATTAATATAATTAACATTTTATAATTAGCATAATATTATATGAATAATAGAATGTTGTGTTGGTATACTTATAATTGGAATATTATTCAGCCTTAAAAAGAAAGGGATAATATCACATTTCTTTATTCATTCATTCCCTGATTGACACTTAGGTTATTTCCATATCTTGCCTTCAGTGACTCGTGTACATTGGAGTGGAAGTATCTCTTCAACATGATTTCATTTCCCCTGTATATTTACTTAACAGAGAGATTGCTGGGTCTTATGGTAGTTACACTGTTATATTTTAAGGAACTTCCATTTGAGTTTTCCATAATGATGTTCTAATTTGTATTCCCACAAACAGTATACAAGTGTTTCCTTTTCCCCCATCATCACCAATACCTGTTATCTCTCATCTCCTTAATAGGAGTCATCCTAACAGATATGAGCTCTCCTGTGGTTTTTGTTTGCATTTCCCTGATGATTAGTGATGTCGAGTGCTTTTTCTCACACATCTGTTGCCCACTTTTATGTCTTTCTTGAACAAATGTTTGTTCAGGTCCTTTGCCCATTTTTAAATTGGGTTATTTATTCTTGTTCTATTCAGTTATGTGAATTCCTTCTGTATTTTAGGTATTAATTCCTTATCAGATATATGGTTTGCAAACATGTTCTCCTAATCCATACACTGGCTTTTCATTTGTTGATTACATTGTTTGCTAAAGTATTATGTTCAGTGAAATAAACTAGACACAAAAGAATAATACAGCATGATCTCACTTATATGTGGGCTCTAACAATAGTCAAATACATAGACAAAGAAAGAATAGTGGTCACCAACAATGGTGATAGGGAGAAATAGTGGAATGTAGGTTAAACTATAAAAACACATAGCTATATACATAGCTATATAAGATGAATGAGTCTAGAAATCTAAAGTACAGCATGGGGACTATAATTATATATTGTGTTGCATAGTTAAAATCGGTTGAGAGTAATTTTGGATGTAGTCACCATACACACACACAAAGGCAACTATGTGTAGAGATGGATAAACTAATTTACCTGACTATGTAAATTTTGCTCTGTATATGTATGTTGAAACATCATGTATACCTTAAATATAGAAATGAAAAAATTCTAAATGGGATGTACTCACTTTAGTAAATTTTAGATGGAGTGTAAAATAAATGGAACAAAGTGCACAAACCACAGGAGCACAGTTCTGTGATAAAGGAACAGGATTGGAGGGAATTTTAACTCTTGTTCCAATATCTCACATTACAAAACATTGGTATAGTTGATTTGTAGATTTGT
The DNA here is from genome assembly GCA_025594165.1 of Tamias sibiricus. Lineage (NCBI taxonomy): Eukaryota > Metazoa > Chordata > Mammalia > Rodentia > Sciuridae > Tamias > Tamias sibiricus. The sequence continues at coordinate 157,025,210 of CM046662.1, read as the reverse complement.
TAATTCATAATGATGGGTATAAGTTTATCTTTAATTACCCTTTCCTAAATTTTCTGCCAACTGGAAAAGTTTACATATAAGACAACTGAAAACCACGTTTTCCACTGACACTAGTTGCACACACACAAAACAAAATAAAACAAAACTGGTGGTGCATGCCTGTAATCCCAGTGGCTTAGGGGGCTGAGGCAGGAGGATTGCAAGTTCAAAGCCAGCCTCAGCAAATTAGCAAGGCCTTAAGCAACTTAGTGAGACCCTGTTACTAAATAAAATATAAAAAAGTCTGGGGATGTGACTGAGTGGTTAATCCCCACTGTGTTCAATACCTGGCACCAAAATGATGATGATGATGATGATGATGATGATGATAATGATGACGATAAAACAAAACAGGTTAAAAAAAGTAGCTACCTGGGACTCACCATCTTTTGTCAAAGAGTACAGTTAGATGAACTGTGGCAAGTGCTTTGACAGATTCATCAGAGCAGTGAACAGGAGCCATGGTCATGAACTTTTAGAGCAATTGATAAAGTGTGCGTAGCACCAGCTTTCTCCTTAGAAACACCCCTATCAACTGTCGAGCACACTCTGCACTGGACAGAGACACAGGAGCAAGGGAAATGAAAATAAAGTCTGACACGGAAATCCAGGAGAGAAATGGTAGATTTCAGAACTATGGAAGTGATCCTGTGGAGGAAGATATTTGGACACTACATAAGAGGATGTGCTACACAGGATGATTGATCAAACGTGAGTGTTTGAAAGAGATAAAGGAGTCAAGAAAGATAACCAGATTTATGGGGGGTAGCAATTGGAGGAGAGAAGAGATCTTGATAAAATTCAAGGGCAGGGCTCTGGCTCAATCGTGACTCCTATCACTGAATTCAGAGCCTAGATAGGAAGAAACAGAATTATTGGCCAAAGTTGTTTCCAATTTAATGGAAGTCAATATTATTAACAGATAATAATAATAAATATTATTAATAGATAATTTCAATTCAAAAATAATAATTTGTAAGAACAAAAATGTCCTACGAAAAAGTAGTGTCTGTGGATGTTGGTTTTATACTTGTGCAAGGGTGGCAAGAAAATATCCCCATTTGTTTAAACAATCATATTTTTAAAATCATATTAAGTAGTAACTTGCCTTGTAAGTTTTGTGAGAGAAGATTTTAAACTGATGCATATTTCTGCATATTGATGAGTCACGGCTAACAATTCAGTACACGTGCCCAATGTGAAATGATCAAATCTGGGTAATTAACATTTCCCTTGCCTCAAACCTTAATCATTGCTATGTCCTGGGAACCTTTGGATTCCTCTTTTGCTGTCATCTTGAAATAGATCAGAGAGTTCCTCTGCTGGGCTGCAGAACACCAGAACTGACTCCTCCCATCCAAGTCTCTTCTGGGACTGTTAACCAACCTCTCTGTCCCCCATTGTCCTTACTCTTTTCAGTCTCTTGTTTTATTTCATTCTCCTCAAAAAGAAATTTTCCTAGGCCATCAATTTTCACATTACTTTATAACATTTAAAATATTGTGTTGGTTCCTTTCACTTGGAGTTTGCTTTTTCTTCTCCTTCAGTCGGTAAGGAAAAAGAAAGACTTCCTGGTTATGTTCATTGTGATATTTTATTAGGCGATTCTAACAATCTTCAGCACAGAACTCAAATTTATTTAAAGCATTGGATTTTTGATTTTTTCTGTCCCCAGTGACAGGTTTATTCACACTTGTTGAATAAATAAAAAGTTGGTACCAAAATACTTGCCACCACATGCAAACATTCACATTAGACACAGAAGAAATTCAAATGAAGTATATTTCAAAAGCAAATATTAATGTGCAATAAGGCATATATTTTATTAAATAAGTATCTGGTGAATTTTAAAGATATTCATCAATAAACAAAGATTAAGCCAAAATGCTTTTGAAATTATTATAATTTTTGGATCATTTATCTATTAAATAGTTTATAGCTCTTACTTCTCTTAAGCACAAAGTATTTCCTAAAAGGAGTATTAGTTGGAATTTAGACATTTACCTAATCATTCTATCTTTGGGCACTGAAAAATATGTAATTTGTCCAAATAAGTCAACACAATTGTGAAGCTCAAGAATGAATGGCATAATTCTAGTGAACCATTTAAATATAATCCATGGATTGTACATTAAAATTCGAAGTGAGCAAGTGCACAAATGAAGAAATCACTGAAATGAGAAAGAGTGGTTACAAACTATAGAATTAAGTAAGCCTCCATCTCTCACCATGCCTGAAACTCAATTCAAAGTGAAGTGAATCAAAGACTTAGGTACTAGAACAGAGACTCTGCACCTAATAGAAGAAAAAGTAGGTCCACATATTCACCATGTTGGCTTAGGATCTGACTTCCTTAACAAGACTCCTAAAGTGCAAGAAGTAAAATCAAGAATCAATAAATGGGATGGAATCAAACTGAAAAGCTTCTTCTCAGCAAAAGAAACAATCAATAATATGAAGAGAAATACTACTTAATGGGAGAAAATCTTTACCACATGCACATCAGATAGAGCATTAATCTCTAGGATATATAAAGAACTCAAAAAACTTAACACCCCCCAAAAAAAATAAAAACAAGCAAACAAATAACCCAATCAATAAATGGGCTAAGTGGGCTGGGATTGTGGCTCAGCGGTAGAGCACTCACCTAACATGTGCGCGGCCCTGGTTCGATCCTCAGCGCCACGTAAAAATAAAGGCATTGTACAAAACTAAAACAAATAAATAAATATTTAAATAAATAAATAAATAAATAAATAAATAAATAAATAAATAAATAAATGGGCTAAGGAACTGAATAAGACATTTCACAGAAGAAGAAATACAATCAATCAACAAATACATGAAAAAATGTTCAAAATCTCTAGTAATTAGAGAAATGCAAATCAGAACTACTCTAAAATTTCATCTCATTTCAGTCAGAATGGCAATTATCAAGGATACAAGCAACAATAAATGTTGGCTAGGATGTAGGGGAAAAGTACACTCATGCATTGTTGGTGGGAATCCAAATTGGTGTAACCATTATGGAAAGTGGTATGGAGATTCCTCAGAAAACTTGGAATGGAACCACTATTTGACCCAGCTATCCCACTCCTTGGTTTATACCCGAAGGATTTAAAATCAGCATACTACAGTGACACCACCACATCAATGTTTATAGGAGCTCAATTCACAATAGCTAAACTATGGAACAAACCTAGGTGCCCTTCAACAGAAAAAAATATGGATAAAGAAAATGTGGTATATATACACAACAGAATATTACTCAGCCTTAAAGAAGAATGAAATTATGGCATTTGCCATTAAATGGATGGAGCTGGAGGGTAAGCCAATCCCCAAAAAACCAAAAACCCAAATGCCTTCTCTGATATGTGGATCGTAATTCATAATAACGGAGGGAAATAGAGTTACTTTTTATTAGATAGAGGGGAGTGAAGGGAGGGGAGGAGGCATGGGAGTAGGAATGATAGTAGAATGAATTGGACATTATTACCCTATGTGCACATATGATTACACAACCAGTTCAATTTTACATCACGTGCAACCAGAAGAATGAGAAGTTATACTCCATTTATGTATAATGAGTCAAAGTGCATTCTACTGTCATGTATAACTAATTAGAACAAATAAAAAAATGCCAAAAACCCCCTATAGAATGGCCTTATGAAACCATATGCAAAGCAATATACCATATGGTAGCAACGACTGACACCAGTGAAATATTTTTATTTTACATAGATATTTGGGGTTTTGGCAAAAACTGGGGAATAAACTTTACTTTAGTCATATTGTTAAAAGTATGTAAAGTATACCACAGGATATCAGGAGAGCTTGAACTCCCCCATCCAGTGTAACTAGTCCCTACGTGTTGAGTGTTTTTAGGCAATAAAGTGAACCATGATCCTCTTATGGGCACTTATTTTTCTAGGTAATAAAAAAATTCTGCAAGGGACTATTAGGAGTTAAATTATTGAATCATTCAGTTTTAATTAATTCCTTTTAAAAGATAACATTTAAGCTGTCACTCCATAACAAAGTCAATTTTATGTATTGAAAGTTTTATTTTTCTCTGATTTCCAAATACTTTATATTTATTTTTCTAAAATGATCAACTGAAGAATCCAGATGGACTGTAAGAATGTATTTGTCATTTTGTGTGACTCAAACTTAAAATTGCTTGTTACCATTTTATCCTTTTTAGATAGAACATTAAGAAAGTCATATGAACCCCATTTTAACAAAATAGATTAGTATCTCTAACAAAGACTGACTTGCTAAATCTCATAACAAATTTTTCAAGAGGTATGGTTGATGACAGCCTAAACCATCTTTTGTTGTTGTTGTTCTTTTAGGTATACATGACAGTAGAGTATATTTTGACATTTTATATAAATATACAATATGTGTTATTCCAACTGGGATCCCTGTCTTGTGATTTTACATCATGTGGAGATTCATTATGGTGTATTCATATATGTACAAAGGAAAGTTGTGTCAGATTCATTCCACTCTCTTTCCTATTCCCATCCCTGCTCCTTTCCCTTTATTTCTCTTTGTCTAATCCACTAAACTTCTGTTTTTCTCCTTCCCTACCTTGTTGCATATTAGCATAAACATATCAGAAAGAACATTCAACCTTTGGTTTTTGGGGATTGCCTTATTATACTTAGTATGATAGTCTCCAAATCCATCCATTTACCAGCAAATGTCATAAACTCATTGTTTTTAATGGCTGACTAATATTCCATATATATATATAATTTTCTTTATCCATTCATCTATTGAAGGGCAGATAGGCTGGTTCCATAGCTTAGCTATTGTGATTTGGCACCAAAACATACATGAAGACCAATGGAATAGAATAGAAGACAAAGAAACAAACCCACAAAGGCACCATAAATATACATTGGAGAAAAAACAACCTCTTCAACGAATGGTGCTTGAAAAACTGGAAATTTATATGTAGCAGAATGAAATTTGACCCATATCTTTCATACTTCACAAAACTTAATTCAAAGTGGATTAAAGACCTAGGCATTAGGACAGAAACCCTGTGCCTACTAGAAGAAAAATAAGCCCAACATTCCATCATGTTGGCTTAGGAACCAAATTCCTTACAAGACTCCTAAAGCACAAGAAGTAAAATCGAGAATTAATAAATGGGATTGTATCAAACTAAAACATCTTTTAAAATAAGTCAATCCCTTACTTTTCAATAGTTTACCTTAAAAGATAAACATTTGTAGTAACTACTGTTGTGTAACTAACTACCCAAGTTACATTCTATTCTACTTAAAAGAAGTCTTAATTTTGCTTGAGATCTGCTCCTGCCTCACAGATCCTATAAGTCTCATGGAATAATAATAATAGTAATAATAATAATAAGCATAGGTGAAATAACAACAGTGTGGATCTCTTTTGTATGCCAGGCCAGCTTTATGAACTTTAAGAGCAGTTAATCTTCACAAAATTCCATACGATGAAATCACTATCACCAATTTAAAGAGAGGTTGGAGCAACCTGGAAAGGTTCTGCAGGTCCATGTTACAAAACTGGAATTCTCATTCAGGAAAAGTCAACAAACAGTAACTTATTATATGCACCCGAGCTGCAGATGTGTTCTGACTTTCTAAGCCAGTAATAGTAAGAGTGTTTCAAGAATTGGAATGAAATATGTTTTAAGCACTTAAGGACATAACATTCCACTGGAAACTCTTTAAAGTCTAGCGGTTTTTCTTGACTTACATTATCTCAGTCTTCTGGATTGACAAGGCTAATTCAAAGAGAAAACATTAATTTCAGGGTTAGAATTCTTCTTTTCTCCCACTGGACCTGAAAAGAAAGCATGTTACTCTAAAGACTCTGCCAATTGTATTAGAAGATAAAGCAAAGCTGGCTTAATGCAAAGCCTAGGCTCAGAGAACTACAGAAGCTCAGAGAAACACCACAACTATAGAGAGTATTTTCTACAATAAGCAGACTTTGGGTGCACACTCTAAAAGACTGTGGAATTCCATCAAAAAACAGTAAAATAAAACATTCAATAAAAAGATGTTTCAACAGTACTGAAAAATAAGATTATAAAGCAATATATGTGACATGAGTCCATATGGCTCACTGTGTGTGGGTGTGGGCTCATACCTAGTGTTTACCCACGCAGGTTCTTTTATGCACATACGTATCTGGCTATTCCACATTTGTTCCCATGGAACTATGATGTTCATACTATATCATAAATCACTTAAAAGCTGAATAAGCATATAATATGCAATGACAATAATATAATACCATGTTAATATACTAATACATATGTAACATGTTGATATATATTAATATGATATAAACATTTTATCTTTTACCAAGAACTCTTGGAAGAACTATTTTTAATTCCTGCTTAGTGTTCCAATGGATGACTGAGCGTTCATTTTATCTGGCTCCATTTTTCACTGATTTGTAACATGTAGAAGTAATAAATGTCAGTATATTTTCCTTTTATTTCATATATTGATGATTACTCTCTCGGGAAACAGAGGAATCATAATAGAGAATAAGAATCATGTATGTTTTAAGAATTTAAATTTAAGCCCAGGACTTTCTCTGCTCTCCTTTTCTTTCTTGTTGAAATAGGATTTCCACAGTCCGAAACACACGTTTCAGTCATGACTGGATGAACCGGTATGAGTAAATGTCATGTAAACCCATCCCACTGAGTTCTAGAAACATTCATCCCAGAATGATTTCCTCGGGTCTTCTTCAGCCAAACATCATGCTCAGCTGGCCACCACTGAGGTAGACGGTGTCTTCCATTGAACTTTGGATATAAGGAGTCATATACTCTTTTTGTTTTGATTATTTTACTCAACATGGTGTTCTTGACATTCTTTCATGTTGTTAGTGTATTACCATTTCTCTTTATCGCTGAGCAGTATTTGCTGTTGATGGATGGATATTTGAGATTTCTCACCTGGCAGATATTATGAAAAAATATTATTACAAGCATTTTTATACAAGTATTTTTTTTGTGAAAATGTCTTCATATCCTTTAGATAAATATCTAGTGTTGGGTCCTCTGGTAGATGTATGTTTAACTTGCAAAATTGCTTGCCGTAGTGGCAGCACTGTATGTGCCCACCAGTGATTTGAAATGATCTCAGGTCTCCATGCTGCAATAACAATTCCAAACTTATACACTGCTAACAATTTCTAACTTATAAGGTCTGGAAATCTTTAGATATACTTGAATACAACACAAAAAAGTGTGTGTGTGTGTGTGTGTGTGTGTGTGTGTATGTAGCAATGGAAATACCCTGTGACCTCACTGCCAAGAATATTAGAAGATGTTAAGAACACACTCTTTTACTGGATACATTGGCACTTACCTGTAATCCCAGCAGCTTGGAAGACTGAAGCAGGAGGATTGTGAATTCAAAGTCAGCCTTAACAAATTAGTGAGTCCTTCAGCAACTTACTGAGACTCTGTCTCAAAATATACATATATTTTGAGGGGAATATATATATATATAGTTTAGGTATATATGTATATATATATGTGTGTGTGTGTGTGTGTGTGTATATGTATATATATATATATATATATATATATATATATATATATATATATATACCTAAACTAGATCTAGGCATGAATAAGACTCTTTGAGTGTGCCCTAGCATTCATTTTTCTGTAAACTAAATGAATGAGTTATCTGTATTGTCTTATTATATATATATAATATATAATATATATATATATATATATAAAATACACACACACACACACACACACACACATATATTTTTTTCTTGCTCTCTTTCAAGTTTCCTTAAAGTCTCATTTATATTGTAGCAACAACTCTAAGCCCAGGATCTCAACACCTAAACTAGATCTAGGCATGAATAAGACTCTTTAAGTGTATCCTAGTGTTCAGTATCTTATAAACTAAACAAATGAGTTATCTGTATACCTTTCTTCAAACACTCAACATATGATGTTGGTACAAGAATAAAACAATTACTTCTCAAAAATGGAAAAGCAAGAGGCAAAGAGGATTTGCTATTCTAAATTCTCAAATATAGCTGGGCATCTGTAGGAAGTTCTTTGATTGGGACTCAGTGTTACCACTCTTTTATAGCAGATACTCATAGATCTTAGCTTCACCCACTGGGCTCTTGGTTCTTCTACTTCCTTGACCCTTGATTACTCTTCCTTTTTCACAAAAGATGGATAGTGTTTACAAGTGAGTAGTTTGTTAGCCTGCTTTCTGTCTATAGAAACTTGGAGTTTCCAGGATTAGTATCATTTTGTATTATATATATATTAGTCCAAGTGTTCACACCAATACAATTCTTCTAAAAATTTGTAGATTTCCCATGCACATTCCCAAGTTACACATTTAGACAAAAGATGGAATTCACAAATCATTCCAGGAAAAGTCCTCCTCTGTTTTAGTTTTCTGCTGAGGGACAATGTCCCCAGCAATCTTAGATCTGTAGTTTAAGAGAGAAGATCAAGTTGGTGCACATTTGAAGTACTTAGAGTTATTTTTTATACAACTGAATCATCTTCTGAGTCACTCCTTGATTGACATAATAGCTATTGATATTTGCTTCATAGAAACTATAGTGAAATGCTGATGAATGCATATGATGCATATGAAACTATGATGATATTTTACCTACATGAGTCAGTACTTCAACCACAATGCATTAAATATTTACATGCAAAGAAAAACCACAAAAGGAGCTGTTTTTGTCAGCTTTTTTGCTCCTGTGACTAAAGGACCTGACCAGCACAATTGTAGAGGAGAAAAAGTTTATTTAGGGATCCACTGTTTTAGATGTCTCAATCCATAGACAGCAGACTCCATTCCTTGGGGCTCAAGATGAGGCAGAACATCATGGTGGAAGGGTGTGGCAGAAAGAACCAGCTCACGTAAGTATCCAGAAACAGAGAGAGAGAGGTCTCTACTTGCAAGATACAAATATGTACCCCAAAGACACACCCCCCTAGTTCCCACCTCCTCAACCTAAACCTTACCTGCCTTCAGTTACCACTCAGTTAATTCCTATCATAGGATTAATCACTGATCGGGTTAAGACTCTCACAACCCAATAATTTCTCCTCTGAAGCTTCTTGCATTGTTTCACATGTGAGCTTTTAGGGACACATTAAATCCAAACCATAATAGGAGTATAAAGAAATGATTTATAAATTTAAATTTTCTTTTTTAAAGCATAGTTTGTATTCTTTTTTTTTTCTTGAATTTTTAAAATTTGTTTCAATTATATATGATAGTAGAATGCACTTTGATACATCATATATAATGGAATATAATTTCTCATTCTTTGGGTTGTACATAATGTAGAATCACACCAGTTTTATAGTTACATATGTACATAGAGTAATAATTTCTGATACATTCTTCTATCCTTCTTACTCCCACAACCCCCTCCCCTTCTTTCGCTCCCCTCTACTTAATGCAAAGTAACACTATTCTTCCCTAGCCCCCTCCCCATTATGAATTAGCATCCACATATCAGAGAAAACATATGGCTTTGGTTTTTTGGGATTGACTTATTTCGCTTAGCATGATATTCTCCAGCTCCATCCATTTACCAGCAAATGCCATAATTTCATTCTTCTTTAAGGCTGAGTAATGTTCCATTGTATGATATATATATCACATTTTTTTAAATCAATTCATCTGTTGAAGGGCATCTAGGTTGGTCCCATAGTTTAGCTATTGTGAATTGAGCTGCTATAAACACTTATGTGGGTTCATCACTGTAATATGCTGATTTTAAGTCCTTTGGGTATACACCAAGGAGTGGGATAGCTGGGTCAAATGGTGGTTCCATTCCCAGTTTTCTGAGGAATCTCCATACTGCTTTCCATAATGGTTACACCAATTTGCTGTCCCAGCAGGAATGTGTGAGTGTACTTTCCCCCCTACATCCTCGCCAACATTTATTGTTGCTTCTATCCTTGATAATTGCCGTTCTGGCTGGAGTGAGATGAAATCTTAGAGCAGTTCTGATTTGCATTTATCTAATTGCTAATATTGTTGAACATTTTTTAAATATATTTGTTGATCAATTGTATATTTTCTTCTGAGAATTGTCTGTTCTGTTCCTTAGCCTATTTATTGATTGAGTTATTTAAAATTACTACACACACACACACACACACACACACACACACACACACACACATATTATATAATTTAAGCTTCCAGGTGCTATGGTTTCTAACTATACTCTTAAAATGCCATCAGGTTAACAAAATGAAGAGCTAATCAGTCTTCTAATTTTTTGAGAAAAAGCTCCCTGAATTAGAAATTTCTCTCAGCCTGAAATGATACAATATAATTACCCATAGAGGATTTATTTGTATGTCTGTTTTTGAGGAAGAAAAGGGAAACACTAAGGAATTATTTTATCTAAAAGTATTTCAATATGTTATAAACAATTTTCCTCCACTATAATTACTATGAAAACCTCAAAAATTGCAGATGAATGAAAAGCTAGCAAGATGGAATAAGCTTGGAAACTGGTTTTAATAACCTTAGCTATCAAAGTCATTGTGAGTAACTAGAAATGCTTCATTCAGAACTGTTTTATAGAGTGATTAAGTGTGATTTGCATAATTTTCTTTTCAAGTAGAAATAGATGTACAATGTTTTGGAAAATGAAAGCAGAAAAGTACATCTGAACAAAATATTTCAGAAAGTAGCATAGGAGAATTAAATTTCTATTTTATGTAATTTTATGGAAAAAGTATCTGAAAAGATTTATCTTATTTATTTATTGATTGAGTCTTTAAATCATCTATTCATTCAACAAATAATTTCAGCCAGATCTTTGCCAAGTTTTAGTATGCAAATCTTTATATATTTGCCCAAACTGAAATTGGTCCTATTGAAAGATGTAATAAATAAATAAACATTCTACATGTAACTACATCTGAAAGCCAGAATTGGGTGATCCAATTCAACAAAGAATGAATGATTTATTTTATAGTTGAAATTTTAATGTATTTAACAGTCTAATAGACTTTTATAAATGTTGCTTTTGTTTTATAAAATTGCAGATGCTAAAGAGACTATAAATAGCACAAAATGATAGGATACATTTTCAAATTTTTTCAGATCTCTGACCCTATTGTAGTAAATGAAACTAAATGAGAAAAGCTATTTGTATATGCAAATTTTATTTTAAAAAACACTTTCTTCAGGACTCACTACTAAAGTAGAATAAGCATCCTGAGAACATTGCTTGGAATAGATGGCAACTTTTACATATATGAAGCAACAAAGTTTATGATTGCTTTATGTTAGATGGGACTCCACATATTTTCTAACAGTATCGCCCACTTTTCTCTGTCTTTCTCTGGCACAATGATTGAGCTTCAGAGCTCAGGAATGTGGGTGGTTCTTTTCATGGTTTTGAAGAAATCACAGCATAGCAGGAGAAACTAAAGAGTGGCAAGAAAGGTGATAGCTGATAGAGCTGACTGGTCTGTTATTGCCCCTCTTCTCTAATTTGACCTTTGCAACTGCAGAAAGAATATGATAATGGAGAAAACACAAGTTTGGGGATCCATCATCAGATGTCCTAGTATTTTTTTATATAATAAGAAATAGAATTATAAAATATTGCATAACATTAGTATAGTTAAGATGACTATTATTTTTAGATTGCTTGATATTATAAAGCATTGATCTAAGCATTTAAAAATATTTAACCTATACAACAACCCCTTGAGGTGGATATCCCTTGGCTTAGTTAAAAACTAAATTTCCCATTTACAATTGTACATATAATTTTTTGGGAGGTTGCCTATTACAAAGTTATTTTTAGTTTGAATATTAAAACTAATTACAATTCAATGCATCCAGCTTGAGCACAAACTCTTGATTCATAAAATTACACCAGTCATATAATTATGACGAAGACAGTACAGACAGAACAGAACATGACTTCAATCCCCATTTATAGATGAGAAATTGAATCTCAGATGAGTTAAATATCTGCTCCAGGTTTACATGAAAAATACAACACAGAGTTGATTTGGAACTGGACCGCACCCAAAACAATCAGGCCAACCTCAGGGACAATTCCAAGTTTGTAATCATGAACCTTAGAGAACATTGAAGGCCACCAATAAAAAAACAATGTAGAATATTAAAAAAAAAAAAAAACTGAATTAGCTAGAAATGTGAATGTTTAGAAGAAGATAAACTGCAAAAAATTGTGAATTTTTAAAAAAGCTGACAAATGCCGTAATCTCACAATAACAGAAAAAAATAAACATTTTTTAATTAATGAATTAGCATGCATCTCTGGGCACTTTGTCTTTTGATAAGTTTTTTATAGTGGTATTTTTATTTTAGATAATAAACATCTGGTTTGCTCTTTGACATGAAAATTTCTTGTTTATTATTCAGTATTAGAATGTGTAAAATATGCAACTCTATCATTAATGAACTCATGGTAATTGTACTTGCCATACCAATATAGAATGTTGATTTTTGCCATTTTACCTTCTTCCCATGCAGCTAATTTATAATTTTCTCCTGACAGGAGAAAGTTTCTGTTTTGACTAATCCTGGGTGAGAACCCATTTCTCCATTTATGACTATACACATATGATGATTGACAACATCTCTATGGAGAAGCATCTCTCTCTAAACATTTCATATTCTGTTTTTATTCTGGGACCACATGTGTCCCCTATGGTTACCTAGTCACTGGATATGTCGCAGTGTGTTGTTTGTTGTTGGCCCTGCATCTCCCTGTAACAATGCTGGTGAGTTGGGACAGTGCCAGTAGGAGACTGTTGTGTCTTTTCTGAAGTAACCGCAGTCACTTAGGCCTATGTCAATATAAATGCACGCCACTCCCACACATCTCACCAAACCTTGAGTGGTTCTGTGTCCTAGTGTGCCCTGCACAATCATGGTTTACACATATTGCCCCAGCAAGTTTATTTCTCCTTCCCACTTTAATTATCAAGTGTTTCTCAATCTGGAAATAACTGTCCAAATGTCCAAATTTTCCAAATTGAACAAATGATCACTTATAAAACCAAACTGAATCAATCCTTGATACAATGTTGGCTGGGGAGAAAATTTCTTGAAACTATCACAGATACACAATAACAAACCACTAGTTACGTTGACTTCTATTTGCTCTACTTTCTTAGAAAAGTATTCAATTTTTATGGAATGGTTGAAGGATAATGAATTACTCAATTTTCTTTTGCTAAAATCGAATGAAAAAGAACAACACATAGATCCAGAAATTAAAGGGGGAAAACCTCATGAAAACAAGAATAGATATATCTTCACCAGCAGCCCATTAGTTCTGCCAAGTAGAAGCCATGATAAAACTCAAAAATTCAAATATGATGTGACATAAAGTGACTGTCTCCACCTTCCAGAGGTGATGATAGATAGGGAATTCCCAAAACTCAAGCTATTGTTTCCATGCTGTCTGAATTACAGAGGTAAGGTGAATGGTAAAGAAGTAGCCCAGTAAAATATCTCAGAGTAGGGACTCATAAGTAACCAGCATCAAATTTTCCAAGAGAAGATTGGTAGGAACCTATGGCTTTGCAGAGCTTCCTAGTGATTTGCAGAAATAATTTGTAGTCCAAGCGCCCTCCAACATGGGTGAGATGTAGAACCCTAACTAGGAAGAAAAAGCACCTTTAACAAAATTTCAGAAGTGAGTGTGTGGACCTAACATCCCATAAAGGCTGCTATCCACCCAGTGCAGCCACCCACCCATCTGCTATTGTCTATCCACACCATGGGTAACATGAGAAGAACACCTCTTAAAGGCAATCACAGCCTTTGAATTAACTGAAGGGTTAGAATGAGTAGATTGTTATTAGGCACTCCACTCACCAATATCAAAAGCATTTTGTGCAAGTCATCTGGAAGCAGGGCTCATGTGAATGATGTTCAAAGTAGAAATCAAACAGACCAAAGCCAGAAGAGGTAAAGGAAAAGCATGCAGAAGGGAAGTGAATTCAAATTAATTAATTTAGATGTAATTGAAATGAAACTTCATTTAAAAAGTGCTCACATGCAAACTGGAATTGATTCTTTTTTTAAAAAAATTATTTATTTTTTAGTTGCAGTTGGACACAATACCTTTATTTTATTTATTTATTTTTACGTGGTGCTGAGGATCGAACTCAAGGCTGCACACATGCTAGGCAAGTGCTCTATTGCTGAACCACAACCCCAGTGCCAGTAGTGATTCTTATTAGAAAGAACTTGAGACACTTTAATTATTTTTCCTTGACATATAATTTAATCTTTCAAAATATTATGCATGGAGTACAATCTACATATTTATAAACTGTGGATGTTATTGACTGCTTCTAATGGCAGGTAAGGATTTCAAAATAATTAAACTATTTTTTCTCTTTTGTCTCCCCACAAATTTCTGTCAGTCCAATATTAAATTATTACTTAATATTTTCATTATTATGATAAGGTAATACGGTGTGAATGTGTGTGTTTTTTTTCCCATTAGAATTTTTTTATTACAAAACTTTACAATGTCTTCAACCTTAAAAGAAAGTTTTCCTATGTTTTTGCTGCTCCTGTGAACTTCTCAATAATTTTTCAATAACTTGTCTGACTGTGTCTGATCCCTCTTATTGCTGGCAATATCTACCCCCGGGTCTAAAGCTTCCTGCTTTCTTCCCAAGCCAGCACTGGTCCTTTCAAAGCTGCTCCAAGGTTTCCTCCCTGAAGACTCCCTTCATTTTTCTCTCCTATTACAGCTCTATTTTTTAATTCTACTTACTATCTATTTTTTTTCATTTTAAGAAAGCTACTTCTATAGATTTAATAAAAATCGTATTTGGCTTTAATACTATGATAGGTGGGTCAAAATAATTGGGAAACACACATTGCTAAAAACATCATATTTCATCCCAATACTTGGTGAAATAAGGCAATATTTAGAGAATGAGTTTGGTTATCTGACTCATGGGGAAATAAAAGTTGAAAAGACAATTCATTATTTTCGAGAGTTAGTTACATAGAAGATTAGTACTAATATGACATATTAAATTAATATTGATTGTGCAATTACTTGGTGCACTATGAGTTTGAACTGTATAATTAAACTCTTAAGATAAAATCCTCCAATAATAGTGGCCTAAAGCATAGAAGGTTATTTCTCTCATTCAAGAAATCTATCCTAGCTGAATGTGATGGCATACTTCTGTAATCCCAGAACTTGGGAGAGTGAGGGAGGAGGATTGCAAGTTTGAAGGGGGCCTCAGCAACTTCGTGAGACTGTATCTGAAAAAAAAATAAAGATTGGGGATGTACCTCAATGTTAAAGTGGCCCGGTTTCAATCCCCACTACCGGAAAAAAAAAAAAAAAAATCTGTCCTGACAGTAAATCAAATGGATAATATGAACACACAGAAAATTAAACAAATTAAAGTAACATTCGATCACATTGCTCTAATTTTATAATTTTATGAGAATATAACTTAGGGACAAAAGGAACTCCAAATTATCTTGAACTATTTTTAGTAGGTTTGCAATTGGTATATAGCAATTATAAAAGAAATTTGCACATGATATAATTGGAAAAAATGAAAATACACTCTAAAGTTTAAAATCAGGATTCCTACTGTGGGAGAAGGACATGTGCATAAGGAATGGATGATGTCGGGAACTATCTGGTGCTGGGTTCAGTAGGAAATATCAGTGTGAATGTGTGGCTTTTAAAGCAAATATGATCTTTCTTATCTCTGACCCCTGGAAGAGTCTAGAAGCAATCAACAACGAAAACAACCACATAAACACACCTAGGCAGATTACATGTTCTGAAAACCTAGTTCCACTATCAGAAACCATAATCCTCATTTTAAGTACAGAATACATATATGATGAGGTGAGCCTAGGACATGTGGTCATGCCGGGAAATGAGATGTTTGAAGACCCGTAGATACACATTAAGGACAATAAAAGTGTAGATTTGGTTTCTTTGGGCTCCCACATTGAGCCCCTGATCCAAAAGAATAACGATGTAATAAATTATAGCACACCAAATGGCAAAGACTCTATAGTCTTACATGTCACACGAAAGGACAGGATGGTGAAAAGAGAAATGCAATGTATGAAGAAGGAATGATAAATTGCCTTTATTGCACATGCCTTGATATTAATTTATCCAGGTGATGTTCATCAGTGAATACCAAAACCACTGGGTGAAAACTTGATGGAGAATAGGGTATTCTTAAAGCACAAAAATATTACACATGAATTTTTTAATAATAGCAAAGGAAAATGGAATGTCACAAATGTCAAATTTGGCAAATTCTAACAAATCATCAACCTTGACCTCACATGTGACCTGCTGATATTGCTGGCCTTGTGGGAGACAACCAGAAGTGTTATGCCCAGGGCTATGGGTGGGGTATGGCTTGAGTGTCCCTCAAGGGTCCATTATGATTAGAAGCTTGACCCCTAGAGTGGCACTTTTGGGAGGTGGTGGCACTTTTGGAGGTGGTACCTAGTGGAGGTCATTAGGATGTGTTGTGGGTAGTTTGCAATAGGCCCCTTAGTGCTTCTTTTGTGATCTCTTGGTTGTTTTTCCTGTGACCTCCTTGAATTCTCCCAAGGGTGTTGCTATAAAAGGAACAAACCTAGACCCTTTCATTCATTTCCATGCTCCTACTTTGGGATGTGATCATTTATCTACATACACTCCTCACATTGCTATCTGTCACCTGAAATGACATGGCCAAGGGACCAACCTCCCCATGGAGCCTGTACTGTCTGTACAGACTTAAAATCTCCAAAACTGAAACCTAAGCTCACCTCTTCTTCACAAGAAACCTGTGCCAGGTAGGTCATCACAATGCTATGCTAGAGATCTGATCAATTTATTCAATAGCGTCAACTGTGCAGTGGCATGACAAAAATGTTTAACCTGATCCAATTTGTGATATATTCTGCAATAAGAATCACCTTGGCATTTCAAAATATCAGCCATACGAAATGAGGTAGGACAATCTGCTCTAGATCCAAAGAGGATCAACAAATGCATGATCTTGTTTGGATCTTTGATAAGGAAACAGAGAAGCAGAACATATTTGGGTGATAAATGATATTCGCAAATTGTATTTAAATAATATTTTCTAAAATATTCAATAATACTTATGTTGGGGTTTTAAAGTTGCTGGGGTTTTTAACTCCCCCTGACCTGGGGTGAGCCTCCTCTGGCCAGTGGAGAAGGCTGGGGGAGCACGCCCCAACGGTAAGGCGAAATCGGGAACGGCAGGAGCCGACTGGTAACCCACACTCGCCTTCAGAAGACACTCAGAGCTACCAGGGAGACTGGTCAAAGCTGGAACTCAGCTTATTCAGGAAGATGGACGGCCTTTATAGAAGACATGGGCCAATCAGCTGAAAGATCACAGGGGCACATAGGGAGCATGAGCAAATCACATTGGCGGAGCCATTAGTCTATCTTAGTGGCGATCTGATTTCTCATCATACGTCAGGGTAACGCCCCATGGCTAGGCCAAGTTCCCATATCAGGAAGTGGGAGGCAGCCAGAGAGTTAGGTTTTTCTATTCTTTTGGCTGACGTGTTCTTAAGTCCCCAACAATTTATACAAGAACTTATTCAAATTTCGTGAACGTAATGACATGACTGTGGTTATGTTGACAAATGTTCCAGTTCAGGAGGTTTGTGATAAAAAGAGTCATAATATCCATCTCTTACTTTCAAATGCTTCAGCAGATAAAAACTCTGTGTGTGTGTGTGTT
This sequence comes from Tamias sibiricus, assembly GCA_025594165.1. Classification (NCBI taxonomy): domain Eukaryota; kingdom Metazoa; phylum Chordata; class Mammalia; order Rodentia; family Sciuridae; genus Tamias; species Tamias sibiricus. The sequence continues at coordinate 157,007,356 of CM046662.1, read as the reverse complement.
TACATTTTTTCTGTGTTTGGACAGATAATATATTTTTTCAAGAAATTTGTCTTGGTAACTAAGTGGTCAAATTCATGGGCACTCTATCATCTTCTTATCTTTTGGATAAAGGATCTCTAGAGATAGCACATTTTCATATCATTCTTTTCTTGCCATCCTATGCTTTTGAATTTTTCTTCCTGTGATCAGTCTTGGTACTGGTTTATCAGTTTATTAATAATTGCAAAGAATCAGGATTTGGCTTTGTTGATTTCATCTATGTTGTCTACTTTGTAGTTCATAGATTTCTTCTTATCAGTATATACTTCTTTCCTTCTGAGTTCTTTAGCAATAATTTGCTTGATTTTTTGTTGGTTTAATGAAAGCATGAATCATTCATTTCAACTTTTCCTCTTTTTTAATATTATACATAGGTAAAAACTTATGTCAAAAACAACTGCATCCTAGTACCCCACCCCCACCAAGTAAAAGCTATCTCATATGTAGTTTTTTTTTATTGTTTGCTTAATAATATTGAAATGAACCACGGAGTACTGCACGACTGGGATAGGCTTTCAGTTATTTTGCAACTTCAGTAAAATGCAACTCCTTTCTGGTTTCTTCCTGGGGTGTGGCAATCTCTTTTTGTTGTTGTTGTTTTGTTTTATTTCATTTTTGTTACTGGGGATTGAACCCAGTGGCACTTAAACACTGAGTCACATCCCAGGCCTTTTTATTTTTTATTTGAGACAGGGTCTCAGTAAGTTGCATAGGCCCTTGCCAAGTTATAGAGGCTAGCTTTGAACCTGGCGATCCTCTTGCCTCAGCCTCCCGAGTTCTTGGGATTACAGGTGTGGAAGACCAGTCCTGGCTAATCTCGGGGTTCGATTTGGAGATGGCTGGTCTCTTTCTCTTCAGTTCTGAATGACTGCAGGAGATTCTGTTCTGGCCCTTGTGGGGTGACAGCTTAGCTCTTTAGTCTTCCCTTCCTGTGTACCTCAAATTATAGCATGTATGTTGCGGAGAAGATTGACAGGCACAGTGGTGAGCTTCACCCTCTTGTGCAACCTTTCATCTAAGCTTGGTGAGAAAGTGGGATATCTTACTCTCCCTTTTTATAAAAAAATGTTTTTTTTTTTTTTCAGTGCCTTACCATTATACATAATAGTGAATTTCCCAAAGTAGAGGGGAGATCACACTCCCTTTTAAAAACCTCCCACCAATCTCCTAGTCTCCCATGTTCCAGGGCAATCAGCAACTGCCCCATGGGGAAATCGGCCATTTGTCCAGTTCCAATGTGTTCTAATTTCCACTGTGTCCTGTTAGCCTCATGCCAACAATGGCTGGGTTTGTCTTTTCTTCTTCTCCTGAGAGAGTCTCATCACCAGGCTATGTTTGTCTTAACCTGTGCTCCAAACTGGGGCTCTGTGAGATGAAAACCTTCAGTGGTCCTCAGTTATTATCATATGTTCTGCCTACAGGTTTAGTCTATTTCATTCCTCTTGCTCTGTAAGTCTCTGATGTCTGTAAGTATGAGTTTCAAAATGTATCTCTTTCTTTCAAATAATTACACTAGAAAAATAGATACCTGCTATTACACACCACTTAGAATAGGAAATTTTCCCTCTTTCTAGAATTTTTTTTATAATTATTCTCTTACTTTGTTTACATGTTTATTATGTATGTTAATAATCCCAAAACTCTATTTTAGCTTCTGTATACTAGAATACTATAAATAAAATTAAATCATTCTCTATTATGCTATTTTGGTTTGTTTAGTTCAGCTTTCAGTTAGTGAAAAAAATCCATGTTTACACACACAGTTGTAGTTCATTTTTACTGCTATACAGAATTCCATTTTATGAATTAGCCAAAATTTGTTCATATATACTATTGATGAAGGAAATGTAAAGAATTTCAGAGTTAATCAATATGGCATCCCAATATAGGGATGTCAGCTCATTTCGTGTGACTTTGCTATACATCATTTCCCTTACCAAATTTACCACATGGCCTCAGAGGATTTTTCAAACTCCAGCCATTGCTTCTACATTCTGGGCAAGAGAAAAAAAATGAAAAGAAAGAGGTGAGCAGCATAGCCCTTTAAAGACATTTCTAGAAGCTGTTTATATCATTTTCACTTACTTCAATGGCCAGATTTTAATCATTCACTCACCTCCAGGTACATGGGAAACTGGGATTCACGTTTTTCATTTTAGGGAGTTATAGGTTTATGTATAAGTAAAGCCTATTATTATGGAAAATAAATTGGTTCTTTGTCACATTAGTAAAAAACACTCTGCAAACATGTTTCTATGTGTTATTTATAGTTAGTTATTATTTATAGTTATTTATAGGTTGTATTTTCCCAGAGTGGTCTTAAATTTATAAGGAAAGCTTTGCTACTAATGATTGAAAGACAGTTTTGCTCATATTGATTCATGTATAACACATATAGTTACTAAACTATTAGTAAAATATATTTTAGACACTATATTTTTCATTGTTGATATGGTACATTATTTTTGGTAACTGTCTTTGTAATAACTATAGCACTGATGTGCTACTAATAATAAAGTCTTTATTTGATAAGGTTAAAATAAACTCTGAAGAAACTAATGATAAATCACAAAGTTTACTTTCCTCTGATAGCAGATGATATTTTAAAAAGTGTATGCTCTGAAGAAAAAAAAAATGCAATGTAATCATCTATATTATTTATAGGATTTTGAAAAATAAAGTCATGATTTTGAGCTATATTGGTGTTTTATTTTTAAGAGAAAAAGTAATAGTAATTATAAATTATATGTTAAATCATATTTTAGGAAACTTGACGCTTGGATCTCAAAAAGATGTCAATTCCTATAATTCATGGTGTTTTCACTCTGCTTTCAACATAGAATAAATGTGTTCAGTGTAACTATGTTTTTGTTAAGTATGGGCCATAAAAGATCAAATTCATTTCTGGGTATTTAAAATTCTGAGAATGTGTAAGAGTTTTAAATTTTCTCATGACTTTGAATATGGTTGCTTAATATATGTTATGCCTGCCCAAAGAAAACAAAAGGATAGTAATGAAACAAATATGTGAAAGTCAACTGCATTTGAGATTAATGTGAAGCTCACTTTTGACTGCTGGTATAGAAAGGGGTAGCCTTTTACCATTCAGTTGTAATGACGGCTGGGTCCAGGTAGCAGGGTGAACCCTTGGGATTAGAAGGAGGAGACAGGTGAGATAAATGCTTCTCTATTAACTATCTGTCTTTCCTTTCCAGAAATATCAGTTTAGACAGAAAGTGTGAACCCAGGGAAGACAAGCAAAATTGATCATGTGACTTTTGTTATGAGACAGCTATTAAAGAATGAATGCCTCTTGCTGAGGTGGAAATTATAGTTCTCATTTCTCCTGTGTTTTTTTTTTTTTTTTTTTTTTTTTGGTCACTTCAAATTATAAGTGAATATTTTTTTCTGAAAAGATGCAAAAATGAAGGATGAACCATAAAAAATTGGAGGAGGAGGGAAATCTGACAACAGTAGGTGGGAAATTAATTGATTAAATATAAACAGGACCTGAGAATATGAGGTTCAGCAGGAGTGAGTTTTTGGAGCTCAGAATCTGCTGTGAGATGTTAGTAAGTATAATGCAATAGCAATGCCTCGTGCTGACTATGGCCTAGATGCTTTTAAGTATTGTGCATGGACTAATCAACTTAATTCTTATTAAATAATATGAGGTAGATATGTAGTATTGCCCCATTCTAACAGATGAGGAAGCTGAGGCACAAGCAGGTTAAGCCACTTGCTCCCAGTGACATAAGTAGTGACCTGGTACATCCAGTTGAACAGAGATCTTCTGGTTACAGAATTGGTAGTCTTCTCTGCTTCTCTGGTGAAAGGCCTTCAGAATTAGGGCAGATAGAGAGAGGCTGGGTTTCTATTTTAGTGTGAAAGGGCAAGAGATGCTTCATTTATACTGAGAACAGCCATAGAACCCATTGACACCTCTCTTAGGAGAAAAGATTTAACTCTGAGTAATTGGAGAGTTGGAGTCCTGCAAACTCACATAGCAAGGGAAGAAGGGATGATGTCTAGACCGTGGCAGGACAACCTGAAATCCAGTAACAGATGAGCATAGATATGAGAGAAAAAAAAGGTAACTTCATGAGATGGTCTAAAATTAAAGACGGACTTTTTGTTTGTCAAATTTTCATACTTTCAGAATGGGTAAAGGAAACATTAAATAATTTTTAGAAGAAGTCCCCCCAAAACAATGAAGAACTGTCATTGGACCAGAAATGGACATGCTTTCTTCTTTTCTCCCAAAGACTCAAGATGTTACTTGAGCACCCATCCAAGGAAGAGATGGATTACTAGATTGAAAAATAAACCATGGACCTTGTTACATTTTTCTGTGTTGCCAAATCAAATGTAACTTGGAGCTCTGTGCCCAAATCACAATTGAGCTTTCTTCACAGAGTATGTGAAGTGGCTGATTTGAATTTGGAGAAATCAAGGGATCTCCCAGGAGCCCACATAATGAAGGCAACCAAACAAAAGGACTATAGACTGTAAGCTGCCTGGTACCGTAAACCGGGAGGAAAAACTCTCGGAGGCAGAGTTAAGCTTTTACTACTTTTACTTCTACTTTCTTAGAGCTTAGAGAGGGAAAGAAAGATTTTTCTTAGAGAGGGAAAGAAAGATTTTTCTTCTTAGCTTAGAGTAGAGTTAGAGCTTCTTTCTTCTCTCTTCTTTCTTCCTTCTTCTGTCTTCTGTCTTCCTCAGGAGTCTCGGCCTAACTCTGACCAGTCATTACTTCTTCTATCTGGTTTCTCTTCTGTCTTCTATCTGGTTTCTCTTCTGTAACCGCTCTGCCTACGTTCTGGCCGCTCTGATTCTTCTGACCGACCGAGTGACTGCCCGGCTGACTGAATTCTCCGTTCTCCTAACTCGGACCGCTTTCACCCGGTTATATACCTTCAGGTTTGCGGGTGCCTACAGGTGCGTCACATACATATCAGGTGGAACCCATGGCTTCCAGCTAGCTACAACAGCCCTTCCCAATTAGGGCTCCTTCAATAGACCAGCATAGTTCCCTCTAACCATCTCATGTTTGCCGAAGATGACGGAGTAGTAGGGTGGAAAAAAGAGACTTTTTGAAACTGTGAAGTCATAGCTTTTTTTTTTTTTTTTTCAAATGCTATCACCACTTTAAAATAATTAATTTTTCTGTAATATTGACAATATTTAAGTACTGGGAATCTGTTTTTTATCTTCCATCAAGTCAAGATGAAAGTTATTAACTTGATAGTGTTGTTTTGAGTGTTATAAGGCATGCTGTGTAAAATCTGTACAGAGTCTGACACCATAAATAAAAATCTTTCCTGATCACCTTTGAAATTGCTTCAACAAGTTTAGCTTCCTATCACTTCTGATATTTGTTATGTTTAATAATCTTATTAGAAAACCTTATTAAAGAAAGAAAAGAAAGCCAGGAAAAGAAAATATTGTAGAATTTATTTTGCCGGTGGCCAAGGCCAAGTTGTTCCTACTCCAGGGGTTCAATGATCTGCCCAGCACAGGTGGATATTTAAACAGGGACTGAGATATGACCTTCAGCCTTGGCCCCAGGGATGAAGACAGCATTCCAACACCAAACCACAGCCCAGCCTGTGGACAAAGAAATGTGATGTGGATCTCACACATATAACTTCTGCTGTCCTTCCCTGATCTTGAACTGAATCATGAGGCTGGGAAGGAGATGGTGGTATTGACCAGCTGGGGAGACAGGAGCTCAGGAGAAAATCCAGCATTTTACAATGTGACCTTGTACTTCCTATGATTAAAGGATAAGTGAGTTGCCATGGGAACATGGATGAAGAGCAAGTGAGCCTTTGAATGAAGGAGTATCTTTTCTCAGCCAGCTTCTTTACTGATTTCCATTAGTATTTCAACTGTTGACAACAAAAATACACTTTCCTTTCATTGAATCATGTGAAAATATACTTTTCTGTATGAATTTTAAAATACCTGTGTTGTTCTTGATAATTTAAAAAAACCTCACTCTAAATTCTGCTATTTCCTTGGGATGCGGTCTTGTGTATGAGATGGTGAAATGACCGTTGATGGTATAAGTATATTCTACCAGTAATTCAACTAAGTGTCTCTTACCTGAATATACCATTTCACTCATTTCTTCATTTTTAAATGGTAATTATATAAAAGTAGATGTTTGGAATCAATAGCACTGAAGAGTGGAAAGGGAGAGGGTGATGAAGTAGAAAGTCTGCCTCAATACTAATACAATGAAGGGCTGAATTGAGAAGCAGCCAGGTGGGAAACAAGGATCCTAAGGATAAGCTATAAAGTGCTCCAAATATAGTTTTCCTGAACATGTAGTCAGCTGAGTGTCTGTTCTGATAGACAAGACTGCATTCCTTAAGCAGGGCACGATGGCGCACGCCTGTAATCCCAGGACTTGGGAGGCTGAGACAGGGGATTGCGAGTTCAAAGCCAGCCTCAGCAATGGTGAGGCACTTAGCAACTCAGCGAGATCCTGTCTCTAATAAAATACAAATAAAAAGGGCTGAGGATGTGGCCCAGTGGTCGAGTGCCCCTCAGTTCAATCCCCAGTACCAAAAAAAAGAAAGAAAGACTGCATTCCTTCTTGCTACCCTGCTCAGCCAGGACTGAAATGAGCTAAGGTTGCTAAATTAATAAAAGTTACTTCTTCTTTGCCTATGGAGTTATCAAGGTGTTTTGTGTGTCTTGATTCCTGATTCCACCAAGAAACTATGAGCAATACATTTCTACAACATGAGTGGACAGCATATAGGAGCTGAAAATGTGTTAGGTGCTAGAGGTGAAAGATGAATAGGAAAGCGTCCCTAGTCCAGCAGGGCCCACCAGAACTTATGGCCTGGAAAGGAACTCCACAAGGTTGCAGGGGACAAAGCACAGGTGAGGAGAGAACAGGGAAGAGCGGTGGTGGGTGAGCTGGGGATTCTGGAATGCATACTCTGGTGCCAGGGAGGGGCTGAAGTTTGGGCTTCTGCTCCGCACCCTCCCCCCCTGCAGCTGCTTGTGCTTTGACCAATTTACATATTCACAAAGGTTTCTTTGAAGGTAGCATTAATAGGCAATGAAAATTGAAAACCCCATTCTTTCAAAATCACACAGCTGAAGGAAGAAATGGATTCTCCTTGGGTGGCATGAGTGCTAATCATGAAAAACTTTTCTTGGCTACTTCTATCCTCTAATATTTTAAATATTATTACAAAATATACCCCAAAAGCAAATATGAATAGAAAATACTATATTACTCCTCCATGTATTCACCACCCTGTTTTAAGGGAGAAAATATTACCATTATCATTGGAGGCCTCTACATACCCTTTTTGATATTTTCCCCAGTTTAAATTGAATTTTCAGGTTATCATTTCAGTGTGCATATTACTATAGTATACTGCATGATTTTGCTGAATATAAACTATATTATTACTGATGCAATATTTTCATATATATATATGGTACTTAGGTTTATATATATATATATATACCATATATATATATATATATATATATATATATATATATATATGGTACTTAGGTTTAAACCCTAGGGCACTTTACCACTCAGCCACATCCCCAGACTCTTATTTATTTATTTATTTTGAGAGAGTCTCATTAAGATGCTTAGGGCCTATCTAAATCGCTGAGGCTAGCTTCCAATTTACAATGCTCCTGTCTCAGCCTCCTGAGCTGCTGTGTGTGCTGTTGCATATAACTGGTTGTTTTTCACCGATTTACTTTATGGGATCCATGCATGTTGACAAATGTATCTCTACTTCATTCGTTTTCAGTAATGAACAGCATTTCATTATTTAAATCTGTTATGAATTTGTATCATTTCCCATGTTAATCTCATGTAGTTTTCTATTGCTAAGAAATTAGTGGGAAGCAGAATTCTGAGACTGCCCTCAAGATTTCCATTTCCTGGCATACTTTTACTTTATAATTTCCCACCTGTGATTTTGGGTAAGTAGGGCTATGGATATGATGGAGCTTATATCATAAGGTTGTATTATAAGCTATAGATGAAGAGATTTTGAAGTGTATTTAATTAAGGTTGAAAAACAGTTAATTTTGAGATTATTCTAATTGAGATAATTGAGATTATTCTAATTAACGTAATCAAGTGTTTGCTCAAAAGAGGCTGGACCCTTACTAAGAGGTACAATGAATGCTTTTGATGGCTTTAAGTAAGCAAATATTCATGTTGTAAAGTACCTATTGCTTGTTGTAGCTACTGAATCCTCGGGTGTACAGTCAAGGGACTGAATTCAGCTAAACACCTAAGTGAGCTCAGAAGAGGATCTCTCATCTCATAAGAGATCTCAGTCCTGGAAGACACTTGGATTCCAACCTTGTGAGACCCTAGATAGAAGACTCTGCCAATTAACACCAGACTCCTGAAACTGCAATACAATCAAGAGATATTCATTTAAATCACTAAGATGTGCTAATTTGTTACACAGTAATAGAAAAGTAGCATGAAGGAGCCCTAATTAGGAAGGGCTGTTGCAGCTAGCTGGAAGCCATAAGTTCCACCTGATATGTATGTGACGCACCTGTAGGCACCCGCAAACCTGAAGGTATATAACCGGGTGAAAGCAGTCCGAGTTAGGAGAACGGAGAATTCAGTCAGCCGGGCAGTCACTCGGTCGGTCAGAAGAATCAGAGCGGCCAGAACGTAGGCAGAGCGGTTACAGAAGAGAAACCAGATAGAAGACAGAAGAGAAACCAGATAGAAGAAGTAATGACTGGTCAGAGTTAGGCCGAGACTCCTGAGGAAGACAGAAGACAGAAGAAAGAAGAAGGAAGAAAGAAGAGAGAAGAAAGAAGCTCTAATCTTTCTCTAAGCTAAGCTCTACTCTAAGCTAAGAAGACAAGAAGAAAAGCTCGCTTTAATCTTTCTCTCTAAAAATCTTTCTTTCCCTCTCTAAGCTCTAAGAAAGTAGAAGTAAAAGTAGTAAAAGCTTAACTCTGCCTCCGAGAATTTTCCTCCCGTGGCGGCACCGTGGCTGGCCACAACAGGCAGCTTACAAATGGTGGTCCGTCCGGGGCTCGGCAGGCAGAGAAGAAAAGCTAAGAAATAAGGAGAGCAACGAAAAAGCATAGCCTCAGACTCAGTTGAGACCAGCAAAAAGAGTAGTAAACAAGAGAGCATAGCCTCTGACTCAGTTGAGGCCAGTTAAGAATTAAGCTGAAGCAGAGTAGCCAGCGAAAAGCCGAAGCGAGCCGGCCAAAAGCCGAAGCAGAGTAGCCGGCCAAAAGCCATAAAAAATATAGAGAAAAAAGCCTTGAGCTTTAGTATAAAGAAAAAAGCCATGAGCTTAAAAGAAAATAGAGAATTAAATAGCATGGTAAAAACCATGCAGAAAAAAAGCCATTGAGCTTTGGCAAGAAAGCCATAAAGAAAAATAAAGAAGAGGAAAAATAGAGAAAAAGCCTTGAGCTTTAGTATAAAGAAAAAAAGCCATGAGCTTAAAAGAAAATAGAGAATTAAATAGCATGGTAAAAACCATGCAGAAAAAAAGCCATTGAGCTTTGGCAAGAAAGCCATAAAGAAAAATAAAGAAGAGAAAAAAAAAAAAAAAAGTCAAAGCCGCTTATGCAATTGTGCTTAACTAAGTGCGTTAGCTGCTCCTCAGCAGTAGGCTTCCTTAAAAGCCGCAGCACCTCCTCAAAAAGGGCTCAAATATCCACCCTTTCAAAAATAAAAGGTGAAAAGCTAGGTAGGGAAAATAAAAGAAAATAGAGAAAATAGAAAGCACCTTTTTAAACTAAAGGGAAGGAATGTGAAGGAGCCCTAATTAGGAAGGGCTGTTGCAGCTAGCTGGAAGCCATAAGTTCCACCTGATATGTATGTGACGCACCTGTAGGCACCCGCAAACCTGAAGGTATATAACCGGGTGAAAGCAGTCCGAGTTAGGAGAACGGAGAATTCAGTCAGCCGGGCAGTCACTCGGTCGGTCAGAAGAATCAGAGCGGCCAGAACGTAGGCAGAGCGGTTACAGAAGAGAAACCAGATAGAAGACAGAAGAGAAACCAGATAGAAGAAGTAATGACTGGTCAGAGTTAGGCCGAGACTCCTGAGGAAGACAGAAGACAGAAGAAAGAAGAAGGAAGAAAGAAGAGAGAAGAAAGAAGCTCTAATCTTTCTCTAAGCTAAGCTCTACTCTAAGCTAAGAAGACAAGAAGAAAAGCTCGCTTTAATCTTTCTCTCTAAAAATCTTTCTTTCCCTCTCTAAGCTCTAAGAAAGTAGAAGTAAAAGTAGTAAAAGCTTAACTCTGCCTCCGAGAATTTTCCTCCCGTGGCGGCACCGTGGCTGGCCACAACAGGCAGCTTACAAATGGTGGTCCGTCCGGGGCTCGGCAGGCAGAGAAGAAAAGCTAAGAAATAAGGAGAGCAACGAAAAAGCATAGCCTCAGACTCAGTTGAGACCAGCAAAAAGAGTAGTAAACAAGAGAGCATAGCCTCTGACTCAGTTGAGGCCAGTTAAGAATTAAGCTGAAGCAGAGTAGCCAGCGAAAAGCCGAAGCGAGCCGGCCAAAAGCCGAAGCAGAGTAGCCGGCCAAAAGCCATAAAAAATATAGAGAAAAAAGCCTTGAGCTTTAGTATAAAGAAAAAAGCCATGAGCTTAAAAGAAAATAGAGAATTAAATAGCATGGTAAAAACCATGCAGAAAAAAAGCCATTGAGCTTTGGCAAGAAAGCCATAAAGAAAAATAAAGAAGAGGAAAAATAGAGAAAAAGCCTTGAGCTTTAGTATAAAGAAAAAAGCCATGAGCTTAAAAGAAAATAGAGAATTAAATAGCATGGTAAAAAACCATGCAGAAAAAAAGCCATTGAGCTTTGGCAAGAAAGCCATAAAGAAAAATAAAGAAGAGAAAAAAAAAAAAAAAAAAGTCAAAGCCGCTTATGCAATTGTGCTTAACTAAGTGCGTTAGCTGCTCCTCAGCAGTAGGCTTCCTTAAAAGCCGCAGCACCTCCTCAAAAAGGGCTCAAATATCCACCCTTTCAAAAATAAAAGGTGAAAAGCTAGGTAGGGAAAATAAAAGAAAATAGAGAAAATAGAAAGCACCTTTTTAAACTAAAGGGAAGGAATGTGAAGGAGCCCTAATTAGGAAGGGCTGTTGCAGCTAGCTGGAAGCCATAAGTTCCACCTGATATGTATGTGACGCACCTGTAGGCACCCGCAAACCTGAAGGTATATAACCGGGTGAAAGCAGTCCGAGTTAGGAGAACGGAGAATTCAGTCAGCCGGGCAGTCACTCGGTCGGTCAGAAGAATCAGAGCGGCCAGAACGTAGGCAGAGCGGTTACAGAAGAGAAACCAGATAGAAGACAGAAGAGAAACCAGATAGAAGAAGTAATGACTGGTCAGAGTTAGGCCGAGACTCCTGAGGAAGACAGAAGACAGAAGAAAGAAGAAGGAAGAAAGAAGAGAGAAGAAAGAAGCTCTAATCTTTCTCTAAGCTAAGCTCTACTCTAAGCTAAGAAGACAAGAAGAAAAGCTCGCTTTAATCTTTCTCTCTAAAAATCTTTCTTTCCCTCTCTAAGCTCTAAGAAAGTAGAAGTAAAAGTAGTAAAAGCTTAACTCTGCCCCCTCAGACTCAGTTGAGAGTTTTTCTGATCCCGTAAAAGCCGCAGCACCTCCTCAAAAAGGGCTCAAATATCCACCCTTTCAAAAATAAAAGGTGAAAAGCTAGGTAGGGAAAATAAAAGAAAATAGAGAAAATAGAAAGCACCTTTTTAAACTAAAGGGAAGGAATGTGAAGGAGCCCTAATTAGGAAGGGCTGTTGCAGCTAGCTGGAAGCCATAAGTTCCACCTGATATGTATGTGACGCACCTGTAGGCACCCGCAAACCTGAAGGTATATAACCGGGTGAAAGCAGTCCGAGTTAGGAGAACGGAGAATTCAGTCAGCCGGGCAGTCACTCGGTCGGTCAGAAGAATCAGAGCGGCCAGAACGTAGGCAGAGCGGTTACAGAAGAGAAACCAGATAGAAGACAGAAGAGAAACCAGATAGAAGAAGTAATGACTGGTCAGAGTTAGGCCGAGACTCCTGAGGAAGACAGAAGACAGAAGAAAGAAGAAGGAAGAAAGAAGAGAGAAGAAAGAAGCTCTAATCTTTCTCTAAGCTAAGCTCTACTCTAAGCTAAGAAGACAAGAAGAAAAGCTCGCTTTAATCTTTCTCTCTAAAAATCTTTCTTTCCCTCTCTAAGCTCTAAGAAAGTAGAAGTAAAAGTAGTAAAAGCTTAACTCTGCCCCCGAGAGTTTTTATCCCGGTTTACGGTACCAGGCAGCTTACAGTAGCAGAACTAAAAATTCTGCTATATAATTCCTGATGCACTTGAATCATTTTTCTTTAGGCTATGAACCTGGGACTGCATTCCTGGGTTGTGGGATGAAGATGTGTTCACCTAGGGATTAACTCTCTGCACACTACCAACATTGCACAAAAAGCAGCTTCTTTGCAGAGGAGGAGAACTAATTATCAAATCATCAGTCTTATAGCCATGTCTTCTCTCTGATATTGCATTTTTCTGGGAAACTATTTTACTAATTTACTCCCCCAGTACAATGGAATATGAGCATAGTTTTTAATTAAGAAATCACCCTACAGATTTGTATCTCACATGGCATAGTATACCCAACAGCATTCTTAAAGTAAACAATCTTGCTGAAATAGTAATTACAAATGCTAATTTTTAATGTGAAACTACATTCTTTTCCAGTTTGTACTTGAGAGAAGATGTACACAATGAAAAAGAGTACAATTTTCCATTTCTAGAGTGCTCTTCAAATTCATGAGTAAGGCCAGAATAATGAAAGATTGCTTATACACGTTAGAGCCAGGCCCCAAAGAAAGGTCACTGGTTTTGCTTCTACAGATCTATGTTTGCACATGTTGCTAGGCAATGGAAGAAAATCACAGCCCTAAAGCTGTAGATTGCCTTTTTCTGACATTCATTATTAAAAACAAAACAAAACCAAGTATAGTATGTGCAGGGTTGCACATTTATTTAACCTAATTTTTGAAATTTGTTAAACAGTAACACCCGTTTTAGAAAATATAAAATTAATTTGGCCCCCAGTCAGAAAATGTGAAGTTTTGCTTCTCATTTTTCCTGTGAAACAATTTTTGATCCTTTATTTATTATAATTATTGTATTTAGAATATGACAGATTTCTTTTAAAAACCCAAAACGATGTTTGGTAGTCTCTTGGTACTTGCAGGCTTAATATTTGGGGCTCGGATTTTTCAGGAGTGATATTGTGGATTTTCTATTTACCTGCACAATTTTGCTGAGGCGTGTATCGGAGAGTGAGTTCAGCCAACCATCTAGTAGACATTTTATATAAGCTTTTCCTACATAGGCTTTATTTCTGGTGAAGCAGGAAAATGTCATTACAATTATTGCAAGAAAGGAAGGAAGGAAATAGATAAGGGAGAGCACACACGAGAGAGAATTGAAGAAAACATTTAAATACACATTTCCATGGGCACATATTTTGTTTATCTCCATGGGCACATGTCCAGTGCCCAGGACGTACTTCAAAGGTAGGATTTGCATGTCCACAGCTGTGTGTGGTTTCAGTCTAACCAGAGAGAGATCTATTGCTCCCTGGGATTGTAGTTCCGCTTCCCCTCCTACTGATGTCTTACTGGCATACGTGTTCCCATTCCTCAAATCTACATTAAAACTTGGCTTAATCTTTGTCAAGATGATAATAATGAAATCTTTCATTGTTCCTGTACTAGTTTTTCTACAATTACTATATCAAATTATTACAGATTTAGTGGCTTAAAATAAGCACCAAGCCACCAGGCTGAGTATAAATCTCACTGGTAGAGCACTTGCCTAGCATGTGTGAGACCCCAGGTTCAATTTCTGGCTCTGCAAAGAAAAAATAATAATCACTTATTTTATTATAGTTTTGTAGGTCAGACACATGGGCAGAGCATGGCTCAGTTGGGTCCTCTGTTTTGAATCTCAGGAGGTTAAATTTGAAGTTTTTGTAGGATGCTGCAGGTTTTAGTCCACTTCCAAGTTCATTCAGTTTCTTGGCCAAATTCAAGTCTGTTTTCCTTTTCGGTTTCAGCCAGTTGCTGTGTGTTCCTAGGACTGTCTGTACACCTTCTCCTTCTTTCCATGTAGTCCTTCTGCAATGGTGGGTCAAATCCCTCTTACACTGAATTTTCAGTGTTCTTATACCTTATTTCTGTCATTTCAGCTGGAGAAAGTTCTTTGCTTTAAGGGCTTGTTTAACACAAATGCCTACCTGAACGGTCCAGGTCCAGGGTACGCTCCCTGTCTTGAGGCCCCCAATTTTAACCACATTTACTTTAGTCAGCCTTTTCACTTCTATGACCAAAAGACCTGATAAGAACAACTGTAGAGGAGGAAGAGTTTATTGGGCTCACAGTTGAAAAGGTCTCAATCCACAGCTGGCCAACTCCATTGCTCTGGTCCTGAAGTAAGGCAGAACATCATGGCGAAAGGCGTGGAAGAGAAAAGCAGCTCAGGACATGACAACCAGTAATGAAAGTCCTCTCATCAGAGACAAAATATGTATCCCAAAGGCACACCCCCAATGACCCACCTCCTCTAGCCACACCCTACCTGCCTACAGTTACCACCCAGTTAATCCATTCAAGTGGATTAACACACTGATTAGGTAAGGCTCTCATAACCCAATTATTTCACTTCTGAATGTTCTTGTATTGTCTCATACATGAACTTTTGGGGAACATCTCACTTCTAAAGGTAACATAGTCATAGTTTCTAGGCATCAGGGCATGGGTACCTTTGGAGTTCCACTCTACCTACCAGAGTTTTATTTTTTAATCTATATTTTTATTGATTACTATTGAGGGTGAGCATACTTCCTATGTTAATTGGCCATGTTGGTTTCTTGTCTTTTGAATTTAACTTTTATATATTTTCATAATTTCCTTTTGAGTCATTTACCTTTCTATTGGTTTCTTTTGTGTGTGGTTTATTATATGTTTGAGCTAATAATTTCTCAGAAAATATTAAAAGTGTTTTAAAGCTAAAATATGACTTTTAAGGAAGATTTATTTATTTATTGGTACCAGGGATTGAACTCAGGAGCACTTAACCACTGAGACACATCCCAGGACTATTTTGTATTTTATTTAGAGACAGGGTCTCACTGAGTTGCTTAGTGCCTTGCAGTTACTGAAGCTGGCTTTAAACTCAAGATCCTCCTGCCTCAGCCTCCTGAGCTGCTGGGATTACAGGAACATGCCACTGTGCTCAGTTTAAGGGAGTTTATGATATCCTAAAGTACTCAAATTTTTACAATTTTTAATGTGCTCAAATTTATCTGTCATTTCCCCTCATTGTTCTGATGTCATAAAGTCGAAATTCATCTGTATTATCTTCTAAATTTTTTTCAATTTTCCATTGTTACTTTTCACTACGTTTGTTTACATGATTTGGAATTGATTTTAAGGAATAGGAAGAGATGGGTGTGATGTTATCTTTAATAAAATTTGTCTCCACACTATTAATAGTTCTGATGTCTCCGTTGGTATTGATATTCAATTTTCATATATGTTTCCATTTATTTCTGACTCTTGACTCTTTATTATTAATATATTGTAATAATATTGTATAATTATTAAGCATATTAAATCTGGCTCTCTGGCAAGGAACGTCCTTCTTTGTTAATATTGCTCAGGTTTCCCCAGCTATTCTTTCTAGATTGACTCATATTTCCAATTTTTAGCATTATCTGGGCAGATTTTGTGAAAAAAAAATTAACTCCTTTATTGTATTTATAACTAATGTTGTCAAAAAACTATTAGCTTTTTGTTGATAGTTGAAAGTAAGTCCCAGTACTGACTTTCTTTCATTAGAAAATGTTCTGCATTCCTATAGGTTTTATGGTTTTGATAACTATTACTCTTTCCTCCCAAAGTCCTTATTTGATTAGATGAAGTTCAAGAAGCTTATAGTTGTTGTTCATGGCCTTATTGATATTATATTCTTAATTAAATTATGTAATTGCTTTTAGCTATATATAGGAATGTTACTGACTTTGTATATTGATGTGTGTAGGGAAAACATTAAGAATTCTTTTACTTCTAGTAGTTTATAAAAACTCTTGAATTTTCTCTGTTGACAAACGTAACTGTAGGTAATGATAATCTTTGTTGCAAAGCTTTATATATTTGTCATGTCTTCTTGTGCTGCCTACAACTCCCAGAAGATAATGAAGAGCAATGGTGATGATGGTCATGCTTGTGTTGATCATTCCTGAGTTTCAAATAATTTTTAACATTTATTTTGATAGATGCCCTTTGTCAAATTTAAGATTTTTGCGTATATTCTTATTTTTTAAGAGTTTAAAAACAATACATTTGTATTTGATTTTTTTATTCTTTA
Source organism: Tamias sibiricus (assembly GCA_025594165.1). NCBI lineage: Eukaryota > Metazoa > Chordata > Mammalia > Rodentia > Sciuridae > Tamias > Tamias sibiricus. The sequence continues at coordinate 156,990,896 of CM046662.1, read as the reverse complement.
TTACTATTATTGTATCTAACTTATTTTCATTTATTTTTTCTCTTTAATTGGTTAATACTTTACACTACAATAGCATTTTCCTCATGTAAAAATACTCTTGCATTTTTCAGAGAAACAAACATATTAGTACTCAATTTGAAAATACACTGTTGAATTTTAATTTTTCATGCTTTATTAATGATCATCTCTGATCATGAAATTGGTTGAAATTTTCTCATACCATCTTTGGTTTGAATATTTCATTAAATTTATTAAATAAATAGTTTTCCTTATTTTTCTGTATCTCAGAACAACAGCATATGCATAAATTAAATATTGACATTTCTGTGAATGTGTCATAGGACGTGACTGTTGAATTTTCTCAGTCTCATAGTTTGTGAATTGTTTAACCCATACTCCCATTTCTTTGGTGATTTCAGATATATTCATATTTTATGTTGTTTTTTTCTTGAATTTTTTTTTCTTTTTTTTTTTTTGGTACCATGGATTTGACTCAGTGGCACTGGACCACTGGGCCACATCCCCAGCCCTTTTTAAATATTTTATTAGAGACAGGGTCCCACTGAGTTGCTATGTGCCTCGCCATTGCTGAGACTGGCTTTGAACTCGCGATCCTCCTGCCTCAGCCTCCCAAGTGCTGGGATTACAGGCATGCACCACCACACCCAACTTGAATTGGTTTTGATTGTTCTAGTAATTTATCAGTTTATCCTCCTTTTGTTACGTAATAAATTATGAAATGTTTTCTGGCTTTCTTTCTGATTTTATTATTCACGTTTTCTTTAAAATTCTTTTCTATTTTCTTCTATTCCTTCACATTTCCAAACTTGTATTAATCATCCCGATGTATCATTTGCAACTTCATCCCTAGAGTCAGCCTGATCACTGTGTCTAGTTCAGTCTGTGGTCCCAGTTCCTGTCCATTGACAGTCATGATTGTAGAAGGGCTGCTCAGACACACACTGAGCAAGTCACCTAGTTTGATGTGTTTTTCTCTCTGTTTTCTTATGTGATGTCAGCACTACATCCTCTTGATTTTCAGGGTCTGTTAGTCCTGGCAAAATGGCAGCTCCTCTTTTTGCCTGCTGGTACCTGGACACAAGAAGTCCCAAGTGCTCAGGTGACAGTTATAGATTTTAATTAAGATGACTCTTGCTGTGTCCCTTAGCCCTTTACAGTTCTAGGATGCAAGAGTTGCATGACTGGGAAGCATAAATTCCCCAGAAGGTCACTTTTACTAGTGTGGTCACTTCTTTGTCTACCCACTGGTTTGTGGATTCATGAATTCTTCCCAGCGGTGCCATTCAGAGGTCTGGGAGTGAGTGCACATGCTCTGCACTGAAGAACTGCACCCAATACTCGCAGAGTATTGTCTCCCTGGTTGCATTTTAGCTGCCACAGGCTACCAAGTGAGTGGTTGTTCTCCTTGAAGCATGATCCATCTTACTGGGGACACATCTTTGGTCTCTGTGCTTTTGCGCTTAGTTTTTCAGAAGCAGCAGTTGTGAAATCAGCTTTAATATGCATAAGTTTATGGAGTTTGGTGAGTTGGCCAAAAACTGGCCATCCACATAAAGCCAAAGTATTAATGATCTAATGCTGTAAGTCTCTAGCTTCATTGAAGACACTGAAAATATTTTGAAAAATGACCAAGGACTACATTACATCTATAGTATATTCATTTCATTTCCATGTGAATGATTTTTATTTTATTGGATAAGCACTGCATTTCAATGAAAACAAATAGCCTTTAGCAGAACACTGAAAAGAAGGCATTTGTAGATTTTAATTTGTTACAAACCCAGAAAAAGTAAGACAGTGTTCTCTAGAACAGTGGTTCTCAAACTTTAGGGTGCATGGGGGTCACCCAGAAAGTTTATCAGATTCCAGATTACTGAGCCCCATCCCAAGCTTCTGATTTAGCAGGTGTGGATTTGGATTGAGATTTGCAGATATATAGAAGATACTACTTTCCTGGCATTTTTTTTTTTTTTTTTTTTTTTTTAGTCTCTGGTCTCTTTGATTCATTTAGTAACACCATCTATGAAGTTCTCTTTTCTCTCCCTATCGGTGTGGGATTTCACCAGCAAATAAGTTTAAGACAACAAAGTCATGCTTGGTATGAGTTGAGTCCTCCTCCTCTTTCTTTAATTTCTATTTTTTTTATAGTTCAAGTAAGTTAATTTTTTTTTTTTGTGTGTGTGTGTGTGTGTGTGTTCCTCCATTCTTATTCCTTGAAGCCTACCTCATGTGTGTGCTTTTCAGAATTGACTAGAATCTTTAAATGTCCATCCAGGCAATGTCTTTCTGCATGCCAGGTAAAATGCTACCTGCTTTCATGTTTCAACATCTCAGGATGCACCTTCAACCTCTTTCTCAATCACCCTAAGAGAAGAGTCCTTTGACTATTTCCCCACTGCCTAGAAATTGTGGTTTTGCTTCCCATTCACCTTTCATTTAAAGCATGTTTCCTTTGGTTTTCAAACCAAAGTAGAGTGTCCAAGCCATAAATGCAAACCACTCTGGCTTCCGGTCTACACAAAACCCTTACCGCAGCATCTACCATGGTTAAAAGGGGAGTACAGGCAAACCAAGGCCTTATGGTGATTTTTAAATGTTTTGCAGTTGTGCAATGTTTACACTAAATTAAATTTCCAAAGACACTCTCAATTAAGAATTTCAAAAGAAACTCTTCAAAGCATTTCTCAGGAGTTAATTCCTAAAAACCCCAAACTCAGAGATTGCTCATATCTCTATTCATTGGCTGGGCTTTGTGGTATCTTTCTCACACACATTTTGGGTATCTGCTGAGTGGGACTGTTCTATTTTTTTCTTTGGTAGATAATAATCCTGTGAAAACTGAAACTAGAGCTTTCACTGGGCAGAAGCATTAAGGTGCTGACATTTTATAATGAATTCTTGAGCATCAGTAGCTCATGGATATTGCTACTTAGACAATTTCTGTCTGATTTATGAGAAGTATATATTTTATTTCCTATGTAATATCCATTTCCTTTGTAATATTTTCCTAGGTTTATTTCTATGTAATAAACAAAAGCACATACTATCCTACAGCAGCCTTCAGTTTTATGAGAGTGTAGTTCTTAAAACCCTTATTTTTATTTTTAAATGACTTACAATGTAATTAATAGTCCAAGTGGATAATTTGAATTTGGATGTGAAATAAACCACTTTTTATTTGCTATATTTTATGTAACCGCAACCCTCAAGGGCTAACCTTCATTATATCCATTCTTCTCACATATTCTGTTTATCTTTTATGCAAATTATAAGATCATAAAGCATTCTGTGTTGTTAGTTATGCATGTTTTATGACATTGTTAAAACATCTTTGTACATTTAAAGTGATACAATGGCAAAAATATGATTAACAAGTATGCATTTACAAATTGAAACTAATTGTCTAACTGAATGGATTAGTTTTGAATCTGGTAGACTTCTGGGAGCACATGTTGAATTGTTTTCATGCTTTTCTAAGTTTATTATAATAAATTTCCTGCAAAAAAATGACTTTAAAAACAGTACATCTCGATTTATGAGCAATTACGAGGATGCTTGGTTTCTCAAAATACATGGTAGAATTAATAACAGAGACTAAATAAATAATTTATTGCACTTTCGTGGTGCACATTTTTATCAGTTACATTAGCATGGAACTAGATTGGGGACTTGCAAATTATTCAAAATTTTATCTGAAAAGTTTTCTATGGCTATACTCATTGTGAAAGTTTGACCTTTTATCCTGCTGGAGTTCAGGGAGGAAATAATGAATTTCACTTAGTCACTTACATAGCTATTATGCAGCTTTTAATAATGCTCACAGATGATCTGCCATGAATTTTGCAGCAGTGAAATCCACTATGCTTGCCCCCATGAGAATATAATTTTAATTTAGTTTTTGCTGAGTTTCCTTGTAATATTCCTACTGTATTCAAATGTATTCAACTCGAGTTTTCCTACACATGAAATCTTAACATTGAGAAGACTTAACTGGAAAGGTCTTATTGATTTTTAGGAAACATGATCTAGATATTTATGATCTATACCTAGTTGTACTTTAAGTCTCTGATGATACCTGTTATCACATAGCTCATATTGGTCAAACTTCCAGGCATTTTCATCTTTACATACTACTTATCGCAGAGACCAAACAGAAGTAACAGAGAACATGATTTGGGTTGATTATTTTTCTTCTGTTTGAAGTTCAAAGATATGTACATGGTCCAGAGTGGGCGGTCTACGATTTGTACATGATCAGAAATCCAAGCTCCTTCTGTCTTACTTCTTTTTCCATTCTCTAGGATCTTACTTGTTTTTTTTTTTGTAAACTTATCAGTTTATGAGAAGAGCAAAAGTGAAATGGGTGCAAAAGCTTTTTCAAGAAAAAAGGGAGACTGAGTTTCTCAGCTTGTGTCTTCTCCTTGAAAAAATGACTATTGATTTCACTATGACTCTACTGTTATAATTTATTCTGCTGATAAAATTTATATGAAAATATATAGCCTTCAAAAATTTTAATTGAGATGTATACTTGGGTAATTGAAATATAAAACTGCATAGTGGTTAACATCCACTTTATGAGTGCATCCAAAATGAGAGCTATAGTAAACCCATTTCAAATCTTCTGGAACTTTATGAGATTAACATTTTCAACCCAATTTACCATTCTTAAGTATCTGCATCCTTTCGCAGGATTACAGAAACTGTTCAATTTACTTCAACTTAAGAATACAGTATGTAGATTCCTGCCTTGTATCCTTGTAGTATTCCTCACTAATGAGTCCAGCATAATCGTGCATTTGTTGATTTATACATTTAAGCTCTTATTATAAAAATCTTGGCATTAAAAATAAACAATATACTAAAGATTCACTCATTATTAGCAGTGATTATTAAATTTGAAAGATTCTTGTAATATCATATTATGCTTATTGAATGAGAAGTGATTAATTGTCCCCCCCCTTTTTTTAATTCAGTAATTTTCCAGTATGGTAACTGGTATATGTGTTTTGTTACCTTGTAATGATCCAAATGGTGTGCCACTTGTTAAAAACTTGATTTTATCGTAGATAATCCTTCCTGCAAGCCTTCCAACTTAGATATTCCCCCAACTTCTAAACCAAAACCTATAAATTATTTGATAATTGTTCAAATTTGGATCACTTGCAGCTTAATATTTCAGAATGTTTTAATGGAACAACTATTTTCTAAAGGTATTTATTTTAGACAAATATTCAGACTTTAGAAAAATGTTTTGTAATTTATCATTTTACTCAAATATATTTAAATTTCATAAGTCAATGTATTATTTTCTCATTAAACAATCCAACATGCTATAATAAAAATTGATTTCCACCAGGAGTTAGAAAACATGACATGAAATTTCTACTCAATAGTTATTTTGTGACCTTGAAAAAGGCTCTAAGCCGGGTGCGGTGGCGCACGCCTGTAATCCCAGCACTTTGGGAGGCTGAGGCAGGAGGATCACGAGTTCAAAGCCAGCCTCAGCAATGGCAAGGCACTTAGCAACTCAGTGAAACCCTGTCTCTAATAAAATACAAAAAAGGGCTGGGGATGTGGCCCAGTGGTCTAGTGCCACTGAGTTCATTCCCTGGTACCAAAAAAAAAAAAAAAAAAAAAAAAAAAAAAAAAAAAAAAAAACGGCTCTAAGACTCTGAGTGCCAATTTCTTTATGTTAGCATGAAAGAATTAGATTAGATCTAATCCTAATTTCATTTTAGTCACGTCTTAAAAGCCTTCTAAGAGACATCTTGCTAAATTAAGAAGGTACAAAGATAATTTAGATAGTCATGTCCCAGGAGGAGTTTATTGCCTTTATGTACTCATTTTTTTGCAACCAAATATAATAATTAGAATATGAAGTACCACAAAAGAAATGTACACTATCAAATTCTTTGAAAAGACTTCAATGAAGAGCAATTCTAGTAAGATATCAAAAAGCTATGTTATTGTAATATTGGATTAATTTACAGACCATATTACACAAGTATCAACCAATGTTGCATTTTTTCTATGATGCTAAATATTGCTCGATTCTTTTAACTTCTCTCCATGTACCCAGGTGCTTCTTTTTCAGCCTCCTGCTTCCTTAAGAAATATTCTTATACTTGAATTAATTGTGGTTCTACAAGAAACAGAGCAGTAGGAGAGATAGATGATAGATACATACTTGTGTGTGTGTGTGTGTAAGGAAGGAAGGAAGGAAGGAAAGATGAAAGGAAGGAAGAATTGGCTCACACAATCATGGAGGCTAAGAAGTTCCACAACAAGTCATCTGTAAACTGAGAACTAGAGAAAGAAGTAGCATAACCAGGACAAGTCTAAAAGCCTGAGAACAAAAGAAGATAATGATGTAACTCAACCTGAGGCCAAAGGCCCACGGGTCCCAAGAATCCAAATTCTCAGAGTACAAAGGTTGAAGAACCTGAAGTTCTCATGTTCAAGGGCAGAATAATGATGTCCTGCTCCAGAAGAGTGAGATAGTGAGTTCTCTATTTTTCTACTTTTATGGCCCCAGGTCTCCAGTCAAGAATGATGCCCAATCACTTTGAGGGCAGATTTTTCTCTGATCTTGCTTTCTGACTCACACCAGTGACTGACTCACACCAGTCTGCCCTTGAAAAACCCTCAGAGATACCCAGAAGCAATGCTTTCACAGTCATCTAGGTATCCCACTCTCAAGTGTGGTTGACACATAAAATTAATCACACACATCTTAATTCTTCTGTGTCAGGCAGCATTGTGTTGCTGTGCCAAAATACCTGAGATAAACTAACTTACAGAGAGGAAAGATTTGTTTTGGCTCATGGCTTCAGAGGTATTAGTCCATGGTCATTTGGCCCTATTGCTTTGCACTTTGGTACATCATGGGGAGCATGTGTCAGGCAAAGCTGTTCATTTTATGGTGATTGGGAAAAAAGACAGAGAAAAAGGCCAGATTCCCAATATCCTCTTCAAGATCACCCCCAGTGATCTACTTAGGGAGCATTTAATATCTAAAATATAACAGGTTCCAAGCGAAGAAAAGACAAAAATATTTTCTCCTAGAAATATTGGCACTTACAACTTGCTATATAAGGGTTCCATACCTTCTCAACACTAATTTTTATTATGTTTCTATAAAAACTTTCACTGTAAGTAGATGAACCTATTTGGTTTTGGTTATACAAATGTAAATTCCTCCCTGAAAATTTGGGCACTTGCCTAACAAAAATTCTTCCAAATTTTTTAACTTTCAAGATGACTGTGGATAAATTGACTCAGTGAAGTTCTCAGTACCAGCATTTGCATGTCTTATTCTTGAGACATAATCTAGAGTGAAATATAGAGAGGGATTGGAAATTTAAGGATGTGATTAATATCAAATATCAAGAAGAGGAAACTAAACTACAGAGGTTTTTGGGCCATATCCGTTAGTCAGATGAAGTCATGTGTTTAGTGCCTCTTGTCCCTTCTCAGAATCAATTCAGATTCAATTTTTCCCTGGGATGAGTGACTTTAGACTCCTTTTTTTTTTAAAAAAAAAAGTTTATTTATTTATTAGTTGTACACAGTGCCTTTATTTATTTTTATGTGGTGTTGAGGATGGAACCCGAACCGCGCACGTGCTAGGAGAGCGCTCTACCGCTGAGCCATGACCCCAGCCCCCGACTATAGACTCTTAAAACATGCTCAGTTTACCAAGATCAGAAACAAGTGTCTTCCACTGAATTCGTTGATCCAAATTGGAGTGACCACAAATGGATAGAACTCTGGCTGTGACAATAATTCACTCTTGAAAGACTAGATGTCATGGAAGGGAATGGCTTGGTTACCTGTCTTGTTTCCAAATAATTAAATGCCAATATAAAAACAAATTAAATATTGCACAGCATTAACACCAGGAAGCACAGGCACAGGAATTTTTTTTAAAAGATTACAAAATAGAAAAATAAGCTTTAGTAATCATGGAGTTTTAAGACTTCAAATGTTGGAAAAGCTGACTCTGAAAAAAATGTCTGAAAAGGGAATTTAAGATGGAAAGAGAGGTTGTTTTTTATTTGCCTGAAAATGAAAACATACTACATTAAAGAAGATACTATCTCAAGGAAATGGTAAGGGAGTAGAATTCTCTATTGCATTTGAATTGTGATGTAATGGAATAGTAGATTAATAAAGCAGAATGTAGAATGACTGACAGAACATGGACTGGAAACCAGAAGACAACTTCTGAAAGAGATTAATGCATATAACAGAAGCAAAAATTAAAAATATTTATCTAATCAAAATGTTCTTGTGGTGAAATCCTGAATTTTATATTAAAGAGGTCAGTATTAAAAATGCTCAACATATGGTACTAATCGAAATAAGTAAAACTCAATCTGTGTGAAATTCTTTCTGGTGAGATTCGTGCATATAATGTTCCCCCAAAATATTTAAAATCATTCAAGTAGAAAAACAGCTTTTCTGTGAAAATGAAAGAAAATTGCCTCATATTTTTCTGTAGCAATGTTAACATGTAAGAATGATGGGAAAATTGTTAAGAATGAGTTTTTGGAGAATAAGCCATGATGTAAGAATTTTAAAGGAAGAGCTATAGATTGTGTATGTAAACAAACAATATATTTTTCACTACTTTGTGACAGTTTATACCACATATTATTCAGATACTCTACCCCTCAACATTATTGATGTTTACCAAGTGTGCAAATGAAAGTGAAATCTCAAGAATAAAGAAATAGTATTATAAAGGGAATTAATTAATATTACAACTAGTTAAACATCTTGTCTGACTTATAACTCTCAGTACAAAAGTGAATGGAAACCTTACATATTATCTCAAATTAGTTAAAAAAATACTAATTTCAAATATAAAAGGCTTTGTAACTAGACTTTTGGGTCATATCAGCAATAAAAAAAAATGGCAGCCGGGCGCGCGGTGGCGCACACCTGTAATCCCAGCACTTTGGGAGGCTGAGGCAGGAGGATTGCGAGTTCAAAGCCAGCCTCAGCAATGGCGAGGCACTTAGCAACTCAGTGAGACCCTGTCTCTAAATAAAAATACAAAAAAGGGCTGGGGATGTGATCCAGTGGACGAGTGCCCCTGAGTTCAATCCCTGGTACCACACACACACACAAAAAAAAGGCTTGTAGAATAGCTTAAGAAAAGTTTAATAAAACCTTGAGAAATTTATCTCTTTTTCATAGGTATTCAATAGATACTTTTCATTCCTAATATTGAGAAATTTTAGCACAAAGTATTAGATAGTTCATTATGTCAGAATAAATTTTATTGTATTAGACACCAGAAAGAAAACAGGTGGCTCCTCTGAAGAGCTCTTGAAAAGCATTTAATGAAAGGATATTTATGCTCATTTGGGTTAGATTAATGGGACCATCAAAGAATGGCCCGGCACCAGGACCAATAGCAATGGGAAACCAAGATCATGCCTAAGCCCTAAAGGGCCACAGAAGGAATTGGTTGGCAGGTCTTGTTGATCCCTGTAGCTGTAGATGAGGACTACTGGACAGTGGCTGAGAAGAGACACAGTCTCTTCTGTATTGTGGCCCACCTGTAAGGAGCCTTGCGAAGTCTCCTGCTTTTTCCCTCTATCTGCCCTCTGGTTTGCTGCTTTTGCCTTTCCTTGTCCAGGCTCAAGTGCAGCCCAGATGCAAGCTGGCCCAAGGGTTGCATTGCCAAAGTACAGCCTCTGGAAGCAAAACTCAGGGTAAAGTAGGATGGTGATCAGATCCACAGGGGCACTGGCATGAACAGCATAAAACACAATGAAGGTTTATCTAAATTAATCAGCATCATTAGTACAGAAATATTAACAAATAAAGACACAAAAAGGCAACCTATTTCTATTAGGGAAACTGGTTTGGTTTGCTCTCTGTAATAAAATAAAATGATGAAAAATTGTGGGGTTTTTTTCTTTCTTTTTTTTTTTTCTGAGATACTTTTGTTTCTGTCGGTCAGCCTAAGTGGTGTCCTTTGTTTTGTCTGAAAGACTCAAAGGAGACTGGCATAGAGACCTGTGCCTGGACACATTTAGTAACTGACCCTAAATCCATAAGTCCACAATTTAAAAAGCCACTAAGATTTAATAGCACCATGTATACATCTCGTGTCTAGAGAAGTGCTTTGGACTCTTATCTAGAAACCAACTGCTGAAATCAGATGCGAACAGTTTGGGAATATCCAAGCTTGGGTTTACACACCCTCCATTGAGACAACTTTGGCTTACTCCCCAGGAGAGGACTTTTATGCCTTATGTAGGAGTATGTTAGAGATGTTATAGGGACAGATTACCAGACTGGAATAGAAGAAGATAGCAGGAACAGTCAGCAAAACTCCATAGGACAAACTGTCATGTATAAACTAAAAATAACCAAAAAGTTTTTTTAAAAAATTAAAAAATACAAAATATAAGATAACACCCCCCCAAATCTTTAAGCTATTCACGTATCTCAATTTCCACTAGTAATATTTTATATTTTATATTTCTTGCTGAATAACAAAGTACATTAAAATTTTCTGGCTTAAGCCATGCATGGTTTCTGTGGGTTGGAAATCCAAGAGCAGCTTAGTGCTCATGTCTTGAAGTTTCCCATGTGATTGTAGTTATCCTGTCCATCGTGGCTGTGATTTAATTTGAAGGGTTGAATAGTAAGAAGAGAAAACATCAATCAATCAATCAATAGATAGATAGATCCCAAAGCAGTAGAAGTGTCATGCCATTACAGCACACTTAGAGACGGGGCAATAGAGCAGCTGGTTATGTCAGTGCAATAATTGTGACTCCAAATATTTTTGTTCATAAGAGTTCATAGAAATTATGAAAAAAAAGAATGCTTCCTATACCTCCCCTAAAATTGTCATAAACAAAAGCTGCAAGAAAAAAAGCTACCAAATAAAAATATTCAAATATAGTAATAGTAGAAAACAAAAAAACAAAGGATAGTGAAATTTTTCCAAAAACTCTAAAATTATTAAAATATTTTATTTTACTAAATACTTACTAATGGTAATGATAGCACCTTTCCTGCTGCTAATGGAGGTGTAAATTTATCATTTTTTCTTGTAAATAATTTATCAAGAAATGCATTATAAAATTTAACTTTCTTTTGAAAAATTAACTAGCAATTACTCTTTTTGGAAAAACAACACATGATTGGTAAATATTATAAAAGTTGTCATGCTGAGATGTTCAGCACAGTGTTGTGTATAATAATTAAAAAGTAAACATAGCTCAGATACTTGAAAAGGGGCCAGAAATAAATGATATCTATTTAAGGAAGCATGCCATGTCTTTTAAAATGCTGGTTTTATAAACAAAAGTAAAGTGAGAATTTGGTTGTGATAGTGCTTAATGTAAATGCAGAACAATTTTTGTTAACAAAATATAATTATACTTATTCACATATATCCATTTACAATTATGTGAGTACATAAACATATATGTAGTTCCATAAGCATATCTTCATACATAAAAGTCTGCATAATAAAGACTGGAAAGCGTAGAAATGTTAACTCTAATTTTGTTTGAATGTAATAAGTATTATAAGCACTATTGTCTCATTCTATCAACTTCAACCAATATGGCTACCTAGATAACTTTTCTTTCTTCAGCATTTCTGTGAAAATGTATGACTTATGCTCTGTGGATAGGTCAAGCAGAATAAGACTATCTCATGTATTTATTAGAAGAGGTACAATATGTTGGGCCACTTGCCTGTTGCAGAAGTTTCTAAATCTGCTCTTGTCCAGAATTTACAGTACCTGTTTTGTGGTATTGAGAAACACCCTTTAGATATTACCAATTTAACTTTTTAGGAAGTGTACTGAGATTAATTAAAGACTAGTTTTTTATTAAATAAGAAAACTTATATTTTTGAACACACATGCTGCATTACTGAAAACTCATAACTCAAAAGTGTGACATTTGGTTTAAAAAAGGAGGAAGAAAAAAATATCTGTGGGATTCAGTCAAGTTTGCATATGCTTCTGTCTAGATACTGTGGATGCTCAAATACCAAATATAGATTAGAAGATATAAAAGGGATTTCATTCTTCTGACAACATTATACTTCTATACTTCTATGCATGATATTTAGAGGAGGAAGAATAAACAGATCTTTTGGAACTGTCAAGTGTTAAGGGATTAAAAATGATCTCTTTGGGGGGGAAATATATTTTGACCAATTGTCTTAATTGACTTTCCAAACTCTTTGGGGTTTAGGTTAATGTAGCATTTTTTGAAGAGTATCATGCTAGTTGCTATCATATGCTTATGGAAAAATGGAGGGCATATTTGTTTGTATGTTTGGTAAATATTAGGCTAAACAGATTTTCTTTTCCAACTGTGAGAATTCTCAGTGCTTTTAATATAATTATATAATAGTAAATATAACTGAGTGCTTTTCTGTGTCAGGGTTCTAGGATACCTTTTGCCCATGATCACAATAATTCTATAAGGAGAATATTATTATTGTCCCCATTTTGTGGTAAAGATACTTAAAAGGATAACCAATTTGCCTGAGCTTACAGAGACATTAACTTCTGCAGGTGCTGTGTGGACCAATTCAGACCAAATCAGAAGTCTAGACTCTGAACCACTGGAAAATACATCACATCTCCTCATCAGCAAATACTCACTGACGACATCCCATCATAGAATATAATAAGCTGGACTTCCCATCCTTATTGGACCTCAAACCTCATGTTTTGTCAAAAATCAGAGATGAAAAATATGAAGCTGAGACACAAGGAAATTGAATCCAAAAGGAAAAAAAAAAATTATATGTTTCACTGAGTAGAGGATAGAACATAATGATGAGTTTGATTGGACATTTAAGTTAAAGTGAGTTCTTCCTTATTATTGTCATTAAAAATAATTATTTAAAATATTTCTAATCCTTTTTTGTGTCAATAACTATTCAGGCCTTGAAGCAATTCACTGGGGGAAAAAAAAACACAATTTTTAAAAGGCAAACATCAGAAATGAAACATCAAGATGTTCTCCTGCTGTTTTTTTTTTTTTTTTTTTTTGAAAGTTATAAAATAACAAGAGGCCCACAGAGGGCTTTGAGTAAGCCCCAGCATGAGGCACAAGGAAAATGAAGAGTATTATCTTTCCTGACCTACTTGAAACATGTATTTTCAACCTTTTCCTTTATTCCTACTGCTTTTCTGATCAGGAGTTAGTGCAACTCAGTGGGAACAGTGGGCTTATAAAATTTAATACCAATTTTGCATAAACTAGAACCATTTCTCACTTGGACCTGAAGACAGCAAGGTAGATCCAGTTCAATATAAAAGACACAAATAAAAAGGCATGCTAAGGTTGTTACTTTGACTCTTAGTTGTAACACAGAGGATCTGATCTTCTATAAATTTATGTATTCTATATTGAATTATTCATGGTGAACCGTTTAGTGCAGGTCTAGTCACTCTTCAGAAAATCTTTTTCTTTAGCCTGAATTTTACAAGGAGATGCATTAAGTCTGCTCTGCAGGTCTCAGTCTTGCATTGTAATAAACAGTTGACTGTTATCTAAGGGCATTTGCTTACATTGAAAGCTATCACGCTAAAACATCTATATCCGTGATATTAACTGGACTTTGAGGAAATCTTCATCTCAATATCATCACTGGTGTCACTTTGGGAAGTGTCTTTGGGTCCTGGAATGGGCCACATGAGCATTGCTTTCTCATATTCTGGCCATTAGCATTCCTGTGATACCTTGAAGAGAGGTCAAGCCTAGACAAGCAAGCAACTGGAGAGAATGCTTAGAATGAGAAAGTCCTGGGAGAAGAAATTCACATGGACACAAGAAAACTCTTAACATTCAAAGTTTGATTTAGTTAAAAGTGGAAGAGTAAGAAGCCTTTAGAGATGGGGGACAAGAAGTGATAGGAAATACACTTTGAACCAAATTAGGCATGAATTAAGGACACACAGATGGAAACATGAGACTTAATTCATGGTGATTTTTCTTCAAGGTAAGTCTAAATATCCGGAATGTAGATCAGTGTTGATTACCTGCATAAGTGCCAGCTAGTTGTTTTGGTTTCTTTGGAACCACTTTGGTCACCATTTAAGAATGCAAAGTGTCTTGCTCCATCCTAAGAAATTCTGACCCAATAAATTGGGGATGGATTACAAGAAGCTGAATAATACCAATGTAAAGAACTCCTAGGAAGCTTTGTACGCAGGCCCATTTTGGAACCACTCCTGTCAGATCATAAAGAACTAAAATAAATGAGACAAAGCAAAAGAGGACAGGTGGAATCTCTAAATTGGGAGGCTGATGTTTCACACATTGGGGTAAAAATTGGTCAGTAGGGGAGGGTGATATTTTCCCATAGTATTAGTTCTCCAACCATTTGAACAGAATCCTTGGTAAACAGAACGAAAATAAACATTACATTTCAATTTTCCTGGGATCTAGGTGTGGTCTGTGATGGAATTATAGCTAGCAGTCTTGTGTTAGTCAGAAATACCTGATGTATTTAACTTCTAAAAGGTTTATTTGGCCCACACTTTCAGAGATTCCAGTCCATGACCAGGCAGACGCTCTGCTTTTTCACCTCTGGTGGGGATGACAGATGGCAATGGTGGGGGAAAGTGACAGAGCAAAACCACTTACCTTGGGGCCAGGAAGCAAAAAAGACTGAAGAGTGTGGAGAACGCTGGGGTCAGACCAGCAAGGGCTCACCCCCAAGTTTCTCCCATGAGCCCCACTTCCTGCAAACTCACTGTGTTCCAGGAGTACCATGCTGGGGACCAAGTCTTTAACACAGGGGCTCTGGGGAACACTTACCCAAACCATAGCACTACTAGGAAAATTTCTGCCCATCACTCTGTCATCTACCCCTCTCCTGAGGCTACTCAGACTGCAGAAGCTGCCAAATGAGACCATCAGGATGGGAATGGACTTGGGAATGGCATCAAGATTTGAGCTAGGAGAGCTAGAAATGAGTTTACTAATTTGAAGATTTATTTTAATCCAGAGTCATCATGGTGTGATGTTGAAAAAACAAATGGGTCAATGGGAAAGAATAGACAGTCTAGAAATTAACTGACCCCATCAGGACCATCTTGGGGGTGGGAAAAGGTGGAGCAGAAGGAGAATGTGGTGCAAGTGTATTACCAAATCACTGGGTTGGGATTTTTTTTTTGTTTGTTTGTTTTTGTTTTTGTTATTGCTTTTGGTATTGGGATTGAACCCAGCTGTGCTCTCCCACTGAGCTAAATCTCCAGCCCTTTGTATTGTATTGTGGGACAGGGTCTCTTTAACTTGCAGAGAGGCTCACTAAAATGCTGAGGCTGGCCTTGAACTCTCCATCCTCCTGCTTTTGGCCTTCTAAGTCACTAGGATTGCAGGTATGTAGCACTAATCTCTACTTGTGTGCATTTAGTGGTAAGTTTTCTTCCTTCCTTCTTCCTTTCCTTCCTTCCTCTCTTTTGAGATTATGTTGCTGAAAATGTGGGTAATATATTAGAGTTTCATGTTTTTTATTCCAAGGTGTTGATAGGAGATGAACAGCTTTATACTAGAAATGAAGCATCTTCTATCTAGAGTGTTCAAAGTATTTTTTACTAGAGGTGAATTTTAAGTATTAATGTTTGTTATATAGTTAAATACTATTTTTAAAAATGTGATGTAATGTGACTTTTAACTGTCTTTTCTAGTCATATTTTTAAAAATTCATGATTTGTTTATCTAATAATATTTTATTTATTCAATCAGCTTTAGTAATTTGTACATTGGACTATATGAAAATTCTTGTTCTGTACATTTTTAAGTTTTCATTCTTTAAGTCATTGTAGAACAATATAAATTTTTTTATTTTTTATTTTAAGGACTAGACAAATTATATCCATTTTACAAATAATCCAAAACCAACTGGGGTACCATGGTGCACCCCTATAATCCCAGTGGCTTAGTAGGCTGAGGCAGGAGGATCACAAGTTCAAAGCCAGCCTCAGCAGAAACAAGGCACAAAGCAACTAGGTGAGACCTTGTCTCTAAATAAAATACAAAGTTGGACTGGGGAGGTGGCTCAGTGGCTGAGTGTCCCTGAGTTCAATCCCTGGTAGCCCCCCGCAAAAAAAAAAAAAAAAAAAAAAAAAAAAAAAAAAAATTCAAAACCAAATTTGTACACGTGGAGATCAGATCCCATTTATCTCTATTCAATTTCATATATTTCTATTATAGCCTGTCTGATAGTGTTGGCATATGAGGTTTCCTCCTTGCTACAGGGACCTTGAGATAGAAGTATATACATTTAAATAACTTACCCCTTAAGCATGATCCTGTTTCTAGCACTGAAGGTAAGACCTGCCAGCCATTTCTCAGCTTTTAAAAATTTTTCCTAGCCTGGTAATTAGTTTTTCTAATGGATAATTCCAGGAAAAATCAACACAAATCTAATTATTGAAACAGCTAATTTTGTACCAGAATTCGAGTAGATATTCAATGATCCTTTCTAGAATTTAGGACTTAATAATCAGACATTCTTACACAAAAGTATTTGATCCCAGTTTTCCACCAACTATCTTTAGATTGCAAATCTATATACCACTTAGAATCCTGTAATGCTGATATTTCTAATAAAAAGATAATTTAAACATAGAAGCATCTTCAGAGTTAATACAAGACTTATTGCTTTTCCCTTGAAGAACTGCAGGCACACACAGCTCTTAAAATCAACTGAAGCTAGCAGGGGTTTTCTTTAGAAACCAGTTTAACCACTGTAAGTGTGTGTGTGATGATATTATTGCAATAAAATAAAATAATTAAAATTATGGAAGTTTTTCTGGAATTGTGGCTTTCCCCCTGGAGATTTAGTGTTCCTTTAAATAGCATAATTTTATTTTTTTAAAAAAACACTAAAGTTTATAGAGCTCATTTAGCTAGATGAGCTATTGGACTATTAAGTATCATTAAGAAAATAAATTAACATTGATATCAGGAGGCAAGTGTTTATAGTTCTGAATGATATATAGCTTTTAATAAAAGTTACAGAATTAATTTTCAAAGCACATTAAGACTTTCAAGATTAGAGCACCTATTTCCCACTCAGTGTTAAGAGTGTGAACACTGCTTTATCATGGTTCCAGTGGCTTAGTGTCCTTTTTTCATTTCTTAAAAACTGCCTGAAACTCCTTCATATTTCTTGCTCACTTACTTATGAACTTAGCTATTTAGTTCCTTATTTATTTATTTATTTTTCCTTGCATGGGAAAAACTTGGGAATTACAACCTGTGCCTGTTTGCTAGCAAACTCTTTGTACCCATCTCTTAAAAAGATGCATTCTACTGTCATATATGACTAATTAAAACAAATAAAAATTTTAAAAGATACATTTTACACAATTCCCACAAGATTACTGTAAATCCTCTTGGCAAAAACCAGTTGCCAGATTCCTGTTCAACATTTCTGCTAAATTGCATGCAGGGACTTGCCTTTTTAATTGGCCTCAAATGAAGTAATTGGCTTTCATTATGGCCAATTAATTTTCCCTTAAGAGAGGTTATAAAGGTGTCTCATTTGAAGAAGATTCCAAGCAGCAGGTAAAGCCCTTCCTGTCCAACCACAGCACACACGGTTTTAAAAAAAAAAAAAAAGGATTTTTTTACATTCTTGAGCATATCACACACACATATGCATAACATACTCAAATAATTTCCACCACCTAAATCCACCTGTGCCCTGTCTGAATGTTGTTCAGTGTAATTTTTATTTAATAAATAATTGACTAGTAAAGTAATGCTTTGTATATTAAGACAGTAAAATCATATGCAGCTCAGAAAGGGGAATAATTTCTGATTTAGATAAATATCTAGTGCATATATTCTTCAGATTATTATTACAGGTTGTTCAACCGTGTAAGTACATGAGGGCAAGGTAGAAAGCAAGGGCTGAATTTAACCCTGGACTCTGTTCTTAAAGTCATTTGCCTTTCTTACATCTATGTTCCAAAGGAAAGGATACGTTTTTCCAATTTTACTGAGGTACTGTAAGAGCCTTAATGAGGAGGTAGCTAAGATGGCGGCTGGCTAAAAGCAAAAGAAGAGGCATTTAATTGTTTTCTCCTGACCTTATAGTAATCAACTAAGAATCTTTCTGTGCCCGTGAACACTGTGTGACTCACCTGTAAGTTGAGCTTGTGACACGTGTATACTTGTTAAGGTGAAGAGTATTTAAAAAGGTAGGGTTGGATTTGGGGGAGGGGGTTGTTGGAGTTGGAGTTGGAGAGAGAAGTCAGCAGAGAAGCAAGAATAAAGAACCTACTCATTCCCAGTCTGCCTCCGAATTCTTTCCTGCAGTATCATTGCTGCAGGCAGCAACAGCTGCAGGCGGCAACAAGGTACAAGTGGATTGCTATAGCAATTGAGTCTGGAAAATCCATGGACTCCAAGAAAAGTGTGATACTAAAATCTCCAATGTCTATGCTGCAATTGTATATTAAAAATAAGCTATACTTCCTCCCAATAACACAACCTAAAATTTGTTCAAACATGTATTTCGTTAGCATTATATATATATGTGTGTGTGTATATATATGTGTGTGTGTGTGTGTGTGTGTGTGTGTGTGTGTGTGTGTATAATATATATGTGTATATAAATGCTTCAAAATTTGGAGTAAAATTTTAAGCTTAACTCCTTAGTGAAATTTTCATAGTAATTTTACAAGTACAGTTGGTAATAATTAAATGTAAATCAAATATGTGAAAGTGATGAACAGTGCAAAACACTAATAAGTAATCATCAGGTTGTAATGTTTAAAGGCCATTTTTGTGGTTCATAAATTTTAAATACTGCTAATATTTTAAGTTTCAATCAAATAAGTGCTTTGTTAATGAAGCACTTCCCTCAAACAACTTCTAACCATCCATTGTATAGCTCATGCCTCTTGTCAAATTGAAGGTGCAATTCTAAAAACACTTGTTGATTTATATCTCTTTCTGTTTCACAGTCTTTGCACCTTCCCTTATTCAATACATGTTTGTTCAACAGCTGCTCTTCACCTGTGTGTGTGTGTGTGTGTGTGTGTGTGTGTGTGTGTATGAGAGAGAGAGAGAGAGAGAGAGAGAGAGAGAGAGATTTATATTCTTGTCTGTATAGGAAACAGGTTTTTTAAAAAATAGAACATCATAGTTCTGAAGCTTCTGCCCTAGATTACATGATTTTGAACACATAGACTTGAAATTTCTATGCAAAAATAAGTAGAGTGGAGGAAGGGAATGGAGGAGGAAGGAGGGACAGGACAAGTGAGGAATGGTGGAATGAATCTGACCAAACCATCCCATGTGTATATATGAAAAGACCACAGTGGGTTTCACCTTTCTATTTATCTATAATCACCAATTTTAAAAATATATAAATAGGGGCTGGGGTTGTGGCTCAGCGGCAGAGCGCTCGCCTTGCACGTGCGTGGCCCGAGTTCAATCCTCAGCACCACGTAAACATAAATGCATTGCATTGTGTACAACTAAAGTAAATAAATAAATATTTAAAAAAAATATATATATATAAATAAATAGAAGAAAGACCAATAGAATAGAGGAAAGGGAACAGGGGGAGGGAGGATGAAAGGGAAAGGGGAATTACTGGGGACTGAAATGGACCAAATTATATTCCATGCTTATACGATTATGTCAGAATGAACTCCATTATTATGTATAACTGTAATGAACTAATAATTTTATTTTCAAATGAAGAGCTATGATAATGGCGGGGTGTCTTACCTTAAGCTGCTATAACAAATAACCATAAACTGGATGGCTGGAAAAGCAAACATTGATGAAGGAGCCCCAATTAGGGAGATGGCTATTGCGGTCAGCTGGAAGCCATAAGTTCTACCTGATAATAAGTATGTATGTGACGTACCTGTAAATGCACGTGAGGCACCCGCAAAGCTAAAGGTATATAACCGGGTGAAAGCGGTTGGAGTCAAGAGAAGAATGAATTCATTCAGTCAGTCATGCAGTCGCTCGGTCGGAAGAAGAGTTCGGGTCGGAGAAGAAGAAAAGAATCAGAGCGGCCAGAACGCAGGCAGAGCGGTTACAGAAGAGAAACCAGGTAGAAGAAGTAATTCCTGGACAGAGTCAGGCAGAGGCTCCCGAGGAAGAAAGAAGAAAGAACAAAGAAGAAAGAAGCTCTAAAAGCTAAGCTCTCTCTCTCTCTCTAAAGAAGAAATCTCTCTCTTTCAAGCTCTCTCTCTTTCTCTCTAAGCTCTAAGAAGATGAAGAAGAAAAAGCTCTATCTTTCTCTCTAAGCTCTAAGAAGAAGAAGAAGAAAAAGCTATCTCTAATCTTTCTCTCTAAGCTCTTTCTAAGAAGAAGAAAAATCTTTCTTTTTCTCTCTAAGCTCTCTCTAAGAAAGTAGAAGTAAAAGTAGTAATAGCTTTACTCTGCCTCCGAGAGTTTTCCTCCCACGGCGTTGTGGCTGGCCACAACAGGTAGTTTACACATTGATTTCTTAGGAATCTGCAGATTCTGAAGTCTAAGTTGTAGCTGTAGACAGGTCCAGAGTCTCTTGAGGGCCTGTTCCCTGGTAGCAGATGGCCATCTTCTCACTGTATTCTCAGATGGAGACAGGAAGCAAGCCCTCTTCTGCCTCTTCCTCTAAGGGCATGGATCTTATTAAGCAGGATTCATGACCTAATTACCATGCAGAATCTCTACATCCTCATACCATCACCCAGGGGGTTGGGTTTCGGTGTATGAATTTTGAGAGTCACGTGCATAGAGGGAGGTGGGAGCCAGCAGTGTGCCATCTCTGTGCCAACTGGGCTGTCTATGGGACATGCCTGAGTAAGGACCCTGTGCTAAGACAGGAGTGCAGTTCCTCTCTCTTGAAGAGAGACACAGCTGTCCTCCCACACCTTGGTCTCAGTTCTCACTGTGCACAAAATCAGTGGGGAGGTTTAAGCAGATATCCTCAGACATCTTTTTCTGGCTTTAGGCGCCAGCATCAGTGATTTTTTAAAGTTCCCAGGTTGTGCCTAAGTGCAGTGCAGGTGGAGACAAACTTCTCCAGATCTAAACCAAGACCAGCTGAGGGACAAATGACTCTCATGAAGAAAAGACAGGGGTAAATTTTGGGAACAAGATAGGAATCTTCCTTTTGACAGATGAAAACATTTCATCAGATGGTTTTTGGTATCATAAAACAGTAGTAAGGACTGATGTGCTTCTGATTAGAACAATTCTTTGATTGATTGATTGATACTGGGGATTTAGCCCACCCACAGATGCTTTACCACTGAGCGACATCCCCCTCCCTTTTTATTTTTTATTTTGACAAAGGGTCTCACTGAGTTGCTTAGGGCCTTAATAAATTGTTGAGGCTTGTCTCAAACTTGGAATGTCTCAGTCTCCCAAGTCACTGGAATTACAGACATATGCTAGTGCATCCAGGTGAAACAAGGTTTTAATGAAGAAAACTTAAGAAAGGTCCAAACACAAGAGAAAGCATGTAGCAAAAGGTAAGGTCAAAGAAATTTAAATAACTATTAATAGATGTTAATGTTCGTAAAAAAGAGTTGTCGCATGTTCTTTCTCAAAAATATACTCCCAGTGAAA
The DNA here is from genome assembly GCA_025594165.1 of Tamias sibiricus. Lineage (NCBI taxonomy): Eukaryota > Metazoa > Chordata > Mammalia > Rodentia > Sciuridae > Tamias > Tamias sibiricus. The sequence goes on along the minus strand of CM046662.1, from coordinate 156,969,276 downwards.
GTTTTAAGAATAGTTATGGCTGCAGAGAACAAATGATTTCATTTGCCATTATTTGGACAGATGGGCTTTCTACACTGGCAGATGAAGGCCTGTTACTAGGACATGCTGATGCATCTCCTATGCTAGCTCTGGGCATGTTGGTTTGTCATTCACCCTCTGAGTCTTACCTTCTTAGTCTATCCTATGAGAAATACAACTGCTGCTGCTTATCTTGTAATAAGTGGATGCTTTTTTTTTTTTTTTTTTTTTTTAAACTAAAAAACCTGTCTAAATAAAGCAAGAAGATTCTGGTTGACATTTTTCACATTTTGTTTATAAGTAGGTGTACTGAGAAACCCAATATTTTCTATAGGTCCTTCATTGGACTCTTGTATGCAGCTTCATGAAGTACGTGCTGTATATTCCTATTTTTGGGAGGCCCTCTTAGTTCTTATTGGGTCCAGTCACAACTGTAACTTTAAAAAGTTTCTTCTTTTGTACTTCTGGTTTTTAAACTAGGGTGGGAATCTATTTAAATTCGTTATGTATGGAAAAGACCTTTTGCTGCAATAAAAAGAGAATTTCTGGGTCCCTTTGGTAAAACCATGGTTGAGTTACAAGCTTCTCTAGATTTTATGTCCCCAATTTTCAAATCAATTTGGCTACGTTATTCAAACTTAAATGCTTCCTTAATTTCTAAAATACATACGATTTTATGATAAATTGGTTTATTTGTGAAATATACCCATGGATGTTATAAATAATTTCTGTGCATAAACATTAAATTGAATCATTGAAACATTTATTTTTGATATGTATCATAATATATGATCATTTTAATATATTACATATTATCATGTGTAATGTTCAGAAATGTATTAGATCCTATTTGTCTTCAAATTTGACAATATTTGAACAGTTCAATGTTTTGAGGTGTTTCCAAGGTTGTGGAATTCCCATAAAATTTTATTTTTCTATATGTTTGTATGAAGAAATACATGACTAGGCAGAATAAAATGTTGTTTTGTTGTTTTAATATTGTATAATATATACATTGAAAATATGTTTTCATTACCAATACAAATCTTAAAAATTATATTTATTACAGATCACTCATTAAGTGCTTTGAGATGCATTGTTTTACTTGATTTAATGAAATTTTATCCAAACAATATGTAGGACATGCTTCTCACAGATGAATAAAATAAAACCTCTGTTCTTAGGAAGTCAGATGATGACAGGCATCATCCCAGAAAATTATGATACAAAGTCAAATTTGATGCATTCTTTGAAAACAGTGAAAATGAAGTCAACTAGGTTTTAGAGGAATCCTCTCTCTTTCCACACTTCCCAAGGATTCATGAAGAGATTTGTTCATTGTCAGAGTCAAAGCTCAAGATGGTGGAGCTTTGTTTTCAAATTTGTGAATCTTCCTGGGGCCTGGGGCCTTGCTCTCCCCTATATTTTCCTGTAGTATTTATATTTGAACCTGATGGGGTTTTGTCCTCTAGAAATGATAAGCTATTACAAAACTAAATAAAGCCCACTAGGCTGCTAAGTTTGCGTTGGTTGTAATTGTAGGCCCTTTTGCTCCAGGAAAATGGGTCTTTGTAGGTGCTTCATCCAAAATATTTCAATAGAAAGCTATGGTTTTGTTGTTGTTGTTGTTGTTCAGCTGAAAAACTGAAAATGCTAGTCCACGTGCCTCTGCTTGTTTTGAGAGCAGAAACAAAATGTATTTTTCTTCCTCTTCAAAGATATTTGTATGAGGAACAGCTTTGGGAGATAGAGATAGCGTCTTCTTCAGAAACACTGGGCAGTGTTTTGGACTGTCCAGTATAAGAAAAATAATATTTCCCTTGGAGGCAGTGGCCAATGGTTCTCATAATCCATGGCAAAAGAATTAGGTTCCCTATACTCCAAGTTTCTCTTCTGTATCACAACCCACTCTGCTTCCTAATGAACACAAGGAGTCTTGCTTTTTCAAAATGCCAGTTACCTTTGGAAACTCACCTTTTGCTATGATTTACAAAACTACCTTCATTACTTTCTATTCAAGAGGTCCAACTGAGCATAATGTTCTCTGTTCTCATTTCCCTAGAATTGTTAAAATAACAGTAAAAAAGAAAATTGAAAAAAAGATGTTGCCGCAGAGAGCAGGAAGAGGGCCATTGCATGGTGAAAAGAATAGGTATTTTTCTAGAAGATTAAAAAAATAGGACAGTACTAACAGAAAAAGGCAGCCACACCCCAGGATATTCAGAGGAGAAGGCTACTGAAGATGTAGACATTTTAGATTTTTTTTCCCCCCGCAGAACCACAAAATGACACCAGCATCAGAGTGGGTGAGACTGGGAATGGATTTGGGATTTAGCAAGTAATCAGGATGCTTAATTAAGTCATATTCTAGGGAACATGAATGACAACTGTTCACTTTGCCACCTTCCCAAGGTGATTGGCATGACTGCTCATCCCTGCTTGAGAAGTATTATAAAAACACATTGAAACATCTTTCTAGGAAAAGCAGCTTTCATAATCCGACTAACACTACAGTGTAGGTTCTTCATTGATATGAAATTTCTGGATGGCACACTTTACTGGGGTGACCTTTGCTGTGCCCTCCACATAAAACTTGTCCATCTACTCACCTCATCTCTAAACATAAAACTTTTAAGTCCACCCTCTCTTTTCATGAGAGAAATACTGAAGGGAAACAAACCAACTCATGGGAATATTAATCAACCTGAATTTCCATTTATATGCATAAATAATCAGCCAGGCTAACCGGAGTCCTGAGAAAACCAGCAGTTTAAAAATTTAGGCTCAAGATAAGAATGGAGATATGATTATTCAAATGAATAAGTATTTCAAGGAATATAGAATCTATCTCCACCTGGTAATGTACGCAGAATTCATGAGGATAAAGCAAATGTGGCAACTATGAAAGGAGACAATGTGAGCCAGGGAATTTTTATGGCAGAAACATGAATGCAGAGGTAAACATAATAAATAAACCCACTGGATGGAACATTTAGAAAACAATATTTCTCAGAACATTGACCAAAAAGTGGTAGAAAACATGACTCTGGAGTAATATGTAATCTCAAATATATCAAAACTGTCAGGAAGAAGGAAAAAGGAGGAACTTTAAGCGGAAGGAGAATTTGAGAATTGAAATAAGACTTGAGTATTCAAATTGGGAGGGCATCAGAAGCCATAGCAATGTGGAACACAAATACCTTCTCCCTTAGGCAGTCCTTTGTAAAATTCTTGGACACAAAGACAAAAGAGAAAGTCCTAAAGCCTTCCATGGAGAAACATCCAATCAAAAATATCCCCTATGAAGGATCTAGATTTGGTTCATTTTTGACTTGTTATTAGCAATGCTGAATCGTAGACATTGACCCTCCTGAAGGGAAAGAAAATCCCAGGTATCTTCTGTCACTAAACTATCCATTTAGGAATAGAGAGAAATATTTGTCTTCAGCAATTAAAAATTTCTGCAAGGACTCACTTCAGAAACTCAGGAAATAAAGAAAATAATTTGCAGATGTTAGAGAGAGAAAGAAATAGAGAAGAGAGAACTAATCCTTGAAAGAGCAAAGAGTGAAATCTACAAAAAAGCGGAACTGACTAAAATGTGTACTGATTATCAATGGCAAGACAAAGCTGGGCTGCAGTGTGTCCAAATTAGAGAAGAAAGTTTAGCTCTGTTTAAAAGATGTCGCTGGGAGTCAAGGGCGACAGTGTCACTAGGAAATTGGAAGATCTTAGAGATGAGAAAGGCATGTGCCCTCTTTTTAAACAACACAATAAATAAATAAAGCAAATTAAATTTGCAAAAATATATCGTGATTTGAGTGATCAATGGAGAGAAGTCACAGAATCTTTTGATATTTCCTTATGTGGAACAAATGTTAGACTTAAAAACCTAAAGTAAAACTTCTGTCATTCGCTAGAAATCTGCATGCAAGAAACTCTAGCCCTCTGCAATTGAGTCCTCCACAGATCAGTTCTATAGTTTCTGTTCTATAGAGGGAATAAGGCAAGCTTCTCACTCTCCCCTGTTGAAGGTATCAGTGACATCTGTCAGGGAAGGGTACACACATGTGGATAAACTTCAAACACTATCTGAAAAGATATTACAATATGAATTTGAAACAGGAAGAGTCATAGTAAATAAGGTGTAATGCATAGCACGTTAACATTTCATTTGTGTGACAAAAACATCTGAGAAGAACAACTTAGACAAGTTTGTTTTAGGTTCACAGTTTCAGAGGCTGAGTCTATGGTTGGTTGACTCCATTGCTCTTGCCTCAGGAGGAGGCAGCATATCATGGTGGAAGGGCATGGTAGAGGAAAGCTGCTCCCATGGAGGCCAGAAAGCAGAGAAATAATCCCCAGGAACATGTCCACAGTGACCCACTTGCTTCAGCCGCATTCCACCTGTCTACACTTTCCACCTAGTAATTCCATTCAAAGTATTAACCTATCAAATGTATTAATCCATTGATTAAGTAACAGCTTTCTGAACATTCTTGCATTGCCTAACACATAAGTTTTTTGGGGGCACCTCATGTCCAGATCACAGCATATTGTTTAATCAAAATTCAATTACACAATTGCAAAGAAAGTCAGGTGATAGTTCAGGGGAACAAAGAAGAGTCAGTTTATGTCTTTGAAGGTCTGTAATGAGGTCATGATGATTGTTGAAGCAGGTAGAATATTAAAGATACTATTTGTTGGTGGATTTTAACTTTAGAATTTGTGAACAGTTTATTTTAATCATCATGGGGCTCTTCTGTACTTCATCTTGACACTTGGGATGATCTTGAGAAACATAATTTTATTGACATATGTTATTGTCTTGCTCCTGGCCTGTTGCCGCCTGAAGCGCTTGGAGCAACGGAGCCGCGGGAAAAACTTCAGAAGCAAACTGGAGACAAACAGCTTTTTATTCTGATAACTTTTCTCTCTGGTTCTAACAACAACTAACACACGCCAAACACACCACTAAAATGGCGCTGACCCGATCAGCAATTTCGGCCAAGTCACTCGAGATCCCGCAACAAGTCCCGTGAGACTACGGGAGGCGACAAAGCCCAAATCTCCACGGCTCATAGTCAACCGCAATTCAAGTCAATCCCCAAACAGGGCTCCTGCACTGGCCTATTTACAGTACATTGAATTGCTATGAATAGTGCTTTCACAATTCCATGTTAAATGCCCATTAATGGTTTAAATTTCTGGAAACTTGAAAGAATTAAATCTAATCACTAGACACATTATTTAAAATTTTTCCCCAAATTTATTTTTCCAGCTTTGTCTTCTCTCCTGAAAACTGTCCCACAGTTTCATGTCAATGGTGGACATTTTGCTATACTGTTCCAACTTCATAAATACATAATTTAACTCAATTTTCCTCCTATGACCGACTTGTATTCCTTTTGTATCTGTTTTCCTTCATGATGAAAATGATTATGTGGCATTCATTTTCAAATTATTTTGGTGAACTTCATGTCCTACTTCCAGTTTAGCAAAGTTGGTATGAATTATTAATTTCAGTTGAGTCATTTTATTTATTTTTATTAACAAGTATTAATTATACACATTAATGTGTGATATTTCCATAAATGCACACAATGTGCAAGGATCAAATCCAACTTCCCTTTCCAACATCTAGTAACTTGTTATTCTGCTTTTAGGTCAATTTCTTTTAGCTTCCACACCTGAGAGAGAATATGGATTACTTGTCTTCCTATATCTGGCTTATTTCACTTGACATAGTGTCCTTCATTTCCATCCATTTTGTTGGAAATGATACAATTTTATTCTTTTTAATACCAAATAACATTTTTAATACCAAATAACCAGATTTTTAAAAATCCATTTATCTAACAGCACCAGGTAGATTCTGTAGTAAACATGCATCTCGTTGTAGTAAGCAAGTATCTCGTTGTTATATCTGTAGTAAGCAAGTATCTCGTTATATCCACTTCATTTCCTTGGAACATGTAACCAAAAGTGGGATAGCTGTTTTCCATAATGGCTATACTAATTAATATTTCACCAACAACAGTGTTCCTTTTTCTCCACATACTCATCAGCATTTGTTATATTTTGGTTTTGTTTTATATAATAGTCTTCCAAACAGTGGTGAGATGGTGTCTTATCCTAGTTTCGATTCTCATTTCCCTGATGACTAATGGTATTGAACCTTTTTGTGTCCATTAGTTAGTCATTTGTACTTCTTCTCGAGAAGTGTCTATTCAGATTATTTGCCCAATTTTAAGTTAGGTTATCTGGAGACTTTTTGTTACTGAGCTTTTGAAATTTCTGATATATTCTGGGCATTAACCCCTTGTCAGATATATAGTGTACGAGTATTTTCTCCTACTCTGTAAGCTGTCTCTTCACTCTGTTGATAGTTTTCTTGGCTGTGCAGAAGTTTTTAAATTTTATGTAACTTCATTTGTCAATTTTTGCTTTTGTTCCCTGTGCTTTGGGGTCCTGTCTGAAAAATCATTGCTTATACCAGTGTCTTCAAGTGTTTCCCTTGTATCTTTTCTTCTTGTACTTTCAGAGTTTCAGGTCTTATATTTAGGTAGGTCTTTGATCCATATAGAGTTTGTTTTTGTACATGATGAGAGATAGAATCAAATTTCAATTCTATGCATGTGGATATCCAGGTTTCCGAGCACCATTTATTGAAGAGGCTGTCTTCAATGTATGTTTTAGGTGCATTAGTCAAAAGCAGGTGGCTATACATGTGTGGATTCTCTATCCTGTTTCATTGTTCTGTGTGTTTGTTTCTGTGTGGATACAATGCTGGGGTTTTTTGGGGGGTGTTGTTTGTTTGTTTGTTTTTACTATGGCTCTGTAGTATGTCTTGAAATTAGGTATTACGATGTCTACAGCTTCATTCATTTTGCTCAGATTGCTTAGACTAAACAAAAACCTAACAATGCCTCTTGAAGGATTTAGAAAAGGCAGAATAAAACAAACCTAAAATTAGTACAAGGAAAATAAATAAACAAAGCTCAGAACATCTATAAATGAAATAGAGACTAACAAAAATATAAAAGGATGATGACGAAACCAAGAGTTGTTTTTTTTTTTCCAAAAGATAAACAAAATCAGCAAAACGTTAATAGAATAACCCAGAAAAAAAAAGATACAAATAAATAATTTAGAGATGAAAAAGGAGGCATCAAAACTGATACCACAGAAGCGCAAGGGCTCATTAGAGACTATCATGAAAAACTGTAGGCTAACAAATTGGACACCTAGAAGAAAATTTTCAACATACATGGTCTACCAAAATCTAACCATGAGGACATAAACACAGAATTAGACCCAAACAAAAAAATAAGGTTGAATCAGTGGTAAAAACTCTCCCAAAACAACGACAGCAAAAAGCTCAGGACTTCATGGCTTCCCTGATTATAAAGTTTTAATGAAGAACTAATGCCAATTCTTAGACCGTTTCAAAGAATCCTTCCAACTTGTTCTGTGAGGTCAGCATGATTCTGCTGCCATAAAACAGTCAAGGACACCACAAAAAGAGAAAGCTCTAGACCAACACTGCTAAGGAGCATACAGGCCCACATTGTGAACAGACTTCAAGCCTTGGGAGTTCATGGGCTGACCTTGGATTTCCTCCTCTCTTGAGCCACCCCACCCTCACCTTCCTTGTCGTGCTCACGCTCATCCCTCTGGCTCCTTTCACCGCACAGTTAATCTCTTAGATGGGAATTCAATGTATAAGCTTCCTTACTCAAAACTCCTGTACTTTAAACCAGATTCAGTTTTCTAAACCCTTTCATCAGTCACCTCTGCTCAAAATCTTTAATGACTGTTTTACATCCAAATTCCTTAAACTTGCCCACAAAGATTTTTATTTTTTTTAATACCATCTGACACAAAAGCAGTGTCAAGGGGTGGTTTGTAGATGGGTCTTAGTCCTCTTAATTCCCTACCTGACACTTGAACAGGCCAGCCAAAGTGCCATCCACTATCCCACTATCGGAGGATGGTAGCCAGCATCTCTTTGGAGGGTTCTTCCTGACCAGGGGAATCCAAGCCACCCTAAAACTTACAATCTCAAATAATTACCAAATAACAAAGCGCAAATACCCAAAAATATATTTACAGAAAATGAAGCCCCTGATAGATCTAGTCCACATGGGTTCTAGGAGTAGACAAAGGGAAAGTGGCTCTGGTGGTTTATTTAAGGGGGTACATCAAAAGCAGGGATAAGGTTTCAAGGGCAGAGTCTTGCTTCTTGATGTCTTGCGGTCAGCAGGATGATTGACATCTTGGCAGGTCACCACCTTCTCAGGTGCAGTGTGGGGTCTTTGGCAGAGCTTGAAGGGGAAGTTCACCTGCATCAGGTGGTCAATCCCTGTGGGGGGTGTCACAGGGATTCCCAATGCCAGACTTATTCCCTCAGGAGGCTACTATGCATGACAGTTCCCACACAGCCCATGGAGGGCTCCTGACAATCCATGCCAGGTGCAGTGGTGCATGCCTATAATCCCTGCAGCTCTGGAGGCTGAGGCAGGAGGATCATGAGTTCAAAGCCAGCCTCAGCAACTTAGAGAGACCCTAAGTAACTTAAGGGAGACCCTGTCACTAAATAAAATATAAAAAGGGATGGGGACCTGGCTCAGTAGTTGGGCACTCCTGGTTCAATCCCTGGTACCAAAGTAATAGTAATAATAATGATAATAATAATTGTAATAATAATAAAATAAAAAGTGCCCTCTGCATAAAACAAGAAGTTTGCCATGCCAAGGTAGCCTGGAGATAGGGCTTGGTCTATCGCCTCTTTTTCTCAAAAAAATCTACTATCATTTTTTCTGACCCCAATCCAAAGTTTCTTCCTTGTCTTCCAATAATCCCTACTATTACTATGTTTTAAACTCAAACTAATTTATCATTATCTATTGAACCATTTTCAATTTGTTTTACTAATTGAAATCCCATCTCAATTTCCTTTTCTTTACAACTCAGCTCCAATCTTACTTTTTCCACAAAGACCCTGACTTCTCCTACCTGACAGGAGTCCTTCCTTCAATACATAATTGTAACATAAGATAAATGTTGTTATTAATCATTTATATCTTTGTCCTATTCTTATTACTTTAAACAGTTAAAAACTCTCTGTGTAAAGTTTAAACCTATTAAAAATATTGGTACATTTACAAGAATGCATGATTTTAGTGTAGGGGATGAGTCTTTGTTCTAATTCTCTATGTTTTCCATAGAGTAGAAATTCTGTACTCTTGTCAAATGAAGGAATGACATCACAAATAGCAATCCACTTCTGTCACCGGTGATCTAATTCAGTTGTTTTCAAGTGGGAGTGGTTTGTACCCTTCAGGAAATACTTGACAATGTCTGGAAATATCATAACTGTTGAGGGGGCTTCTGTGGTATCTACTGGGTGGAGATGAGAGAGACATTGGTTTCTAAAAATGCTACTCTTATCCTGAGGCTTTGATAACATTTCTTCAGAAATATTATTTTGTGTCAAAAGATGACCAAATAGAGTTTTGAAGCCACCTCCCCAGCTTTAACCAGAGAATCTCTATAAACAACTGTACTAGGCACTGAAATCCTTTGTATATCTTTATTTTGGCTACTATCAAGCCAGAAACCAAGAAAAATTAAGCCACCAGTGGAAACCAATGGTAATTTTATTAGGTAAAGTGAGTTAGAAAATACAGAACTCCTATATTGGGCAAATAGCATACAGAAAAGCAACAAACAAGTGTGTAGTGGGAAGGTTCTCTAGGTCACATGGAGTGTAAGAGTTCCCTGGCTAAGCAGGAAAGGAGTTTCACTGGGGAGCTCCAGAGTTGCCCAGACGGGGAGAATGGATGAAGCGTAAGTGTTCCAGACCAATGCCCAATACACAGCAAAGAACCTTTGGAAAAGTAAATAGCTGCTCCTCTCCATGCTGAGTGCTGCTGTTAGGCCTGCTACCTCTTCAACTCTGGGAACTCAAACAGAGTGGACCTATGTGCCAATCTGCAATGCTCCTTTTGCTCAGGAACATGATCTTTCTGGGAAGACAATAGCAGTGCCTTCCACATGTGTCCTAGCTCCTGACTCACAGCTGGCTGAGCTGAATCTGCTCCAAGGTGCTTAAATTGCATTTCCCCAATGTGAATCCAGAAAAGCCTGGGAAAGGAAGTATCTAGCATTTTCAATATTTACAGAGACAGACTTGTTTTCTGTACTTTGAACAGACTAATAAAGGGAGAAGGATTCTTCACATGCATATACAGAGTAGTCTTCCAAAGTGAGTACTAAAGGTATTGTAAAATACAAAAACAATACTAGTCAATTTTAACAAGAACATGATTTAGATAAGGCATACATTAATAATAAACTTGTTCCTTTAAAATGAGAACTGCAATTGTCTATCAGTGCAACAATATGGTTACATAGAGCTAGCTTCTAAATAAATAGTGGAAATGGAATGAGAACACACCCGCTTGCTCCCTTTAATTACTGAATTAATATAAATTAATTATTACTCAGTCTCCTTTTTTCCTTTCTATGGTATATCAATCATAGATATTCAAGTAGCATTTTTTTCCTTAACTCTCATTATCAGGTTTGAAATGGGTAATTGAATTTGACCTTTTTTAACAATGACCTATTCTTAAGGCTGTGAGAAGCAGAGACCATAAAATTACCTGTAATTTCCAGAGTCATTACATCTGGAAATATTCTCTATCTAGGCTTGGGTGTGTTAGAGAAGAAGAAGAAGAAAAAAAAAAAAAAAACCCAGCAGATCATTTTCTTTGTTTTGAGGGTGAGTAGATCCTGAAGTCAGCAAGTTTAATAAAGTTTATGAGAATATGAAGGCTCAAAGATATACCCTGGGGTAGTGCACTTTGGAAGCTGTGGTAATCTTTATGGAGTAAAAGAAAGTACCCAGAGTCTTAAGTGACTCTCTGAGAATACTTCTCCCCAGAGGTTGTTAATTTTCTGAAATGGAGAAAATATCTTTTAGAGTTTGCTATTACCAGTGGCAGCTTGAAGAGCAATTCACATTTAAATATCTGTTTCATTGCTTCTCATTCTTTGCCAGCTGCAGGATCCTGAAACACTAACGTGCACCCAGGAATGAGATGGTATTGTAATATCACAATGTTAATATACTGGGAATGTCATGCCTGACTTTTTTATTGAGATGTCATCAGTTATTACACAATCTGGCTAAAAATGTAATGGAAGGTGGTAGAGAGTAAAAGCTGTTTATATTAAAATTTTTATGACTTCTCTGAGATGTATTATTTCTCAGTTTTTTTTAATCCAGTCCACCTATATCTACTCTTTAAAATACAGTAAATACTTAAGTTAAATGCATAACATACATAACCTAAATTAAATGCATACCATATTATTTTCCAGATGACTCTAACCCTCAACATGTTATAAGACTTTGTTTAAAATTAGGATTGCTTTATCATTGAATTGGATAATTTACAAGGTTAATTGCATGTAGAACTTAACATATGTTCTGAATGAAATATTTTGGAAAGCAGAGCTGTGATTTGTAAGTGCAATTTTATTTTCTGGGTTGAATTATGTATGATTAGTTTTGATAGGTTAATAAATGTCCAGATATTAACAATTCCATGTCAACTAATCCATAGAAATTGAGATTACATTAGAAGTAGTTGACATGAAAGTCACTCATTGTCCTTTCCCTTTCCTGAAATGTGGTGAATATTTAGAACTTGGAGAGAGAGAGTGAATACTTGAACTCAATCCTTCACAAAATGATGAGTTTCTTTACAAATTGCCCTGACAGTGTTGATTACAAGAAATGAAAAATAAAAATTCTTTTTTGTCTTAAAATCTGCAGTCTAATTCTAGTAGTCCAAGATATTGTGGGACTGTTTTGTTTTAATTAATTAATTAATTAATTAAAAATATGCAAATTGCCTTACTTTCTGACTGACAGAATTCTGGTAACTTCTTCCTCTGATGTTCCCTATTTTGCTTCCAGGTTTTCTCTGATCTTGCACTAAATGCTTGTTGATTCCAAGCAAGCAGGCATGCTTTTGTTTTTGTTTTGGCGTGTACACATTGGTATTTTCACAGCACTTCTACTGAGTGTTAGTGACTTCTAAGCCTACTTTCATTCCAAACCCTGACTCTTGGGGAAAAAAAGCATGTCTTGCTTTTCTTTGTATGCGAAAATGTATAGAAAACATATTTGTTCAGAAGTCATTCAGATATTTACTGAATTAAATTAAATTCTGAAAAATAAATTCTGTTTTAAAAAAATCCTGAAAAATCATCAATAGAAACTGCTAAAAATGATTCATGGATAATTTAATTATTCATTATTTTTAGGTATATACATTCATTAGAATTATATATATATTTTTTTTCTCACAGTTGCATGCTTGTCTATGTAGACATCCAATGTGTGTGCATATCTTATGTGTGTGTGTGTGTGTGTATGTGTGAGAGAGAGAAAAAGTTTAATTAATTAGTTTGTAAAAATTTTGTTGAAATTAAAATTTTTTATTATAAAAGTAGAGCATTCTGATCATATTCCTATTCATCTGTGATAGAAACATGGTCAGATTTTATTGCTTTCCAGTTTCTGTCAACACGATTTCAGCCTTCACTCCCCATCCCATTCAACCCCTCCCTTTTCTGACTCAGTTAAGAAGGGCATTTGTTTATGTGTCCTTCTCTCTTGTACCCGTGTTGTTGCTTTTGTCACTTTTCAAAAGGGAACCCTTAGGGATTCTTTTGTAACTTGCAAATGGAGGGGGCTCAACTCATTATTCCTCTTTTGCTCTGGTGACTTTAACAAACTTTCCTGTGTGTCTGGCCTATTTTAAATAGATATTGGCCAGGCAGTGTGGTGATCACAATGGGTCAATCCTTCTATCCTTTAGTAAGACCTTGAGTAAGGGAAAGTTTACTAGATTGTGGAGACCCTTATATGTTGTGTGGCGTTAGTAAAATTCTGAGAAAATTGGAGAAATCCCTATGTATGGTGTGTTACATAGATTATTCCAAATTTCTTGACATTTTATCAGTTTTAAATGGAGCTTCATTTAAGTCCATTTCATGAACACTAATCAAGTCTCTGCTATGTGTAAGATATTATAGATAGTTTGTGCTTTTAAAGAGTCTCTGAAACATCCAATCTCATGGCTTTATCTACCACAAAAATAGGGATGACAATAACATTTTTATCTTCAACTTGAATCTTTTCCCTGAACCTCGTTCAGATCCTTCTACAACTGCCTATGGACTTATCCACTTGAAAGTCCAGGCATAAGACAATTCACATTGGGTCTCTAATGTCCTTTGTCCCTTTCCAGATGCAGGAAGTGGTGATGACCCTGACTACTTGTCCTTGTAGAAACTTTCATGGTCAACACTGCTTAGTTAAAAACCTTAGAACTTGCAAGACCTTACTAACTGCTGAGTGGAAGTTACTTTGCAATACTTTTTCACCCCTAAATGACACCTAACCAAAGCAAAATATTATGGACTGAATTGTGTCACCTTGAAATTCACATGGTGAAGACTTCCTTGGACTGTATTTCAAGATGGGTGACTAATACCATGATCTTGGTCTTCCAACCTCCAGTACTATGAAAAAATACTGCTAGTTAAGTCACATAGTCTATGGTGTTTTGTTATGGCAGGCCTAGAAGCTAATACAGTACACAAAACAAGACTAAGAGATCCTGAACTCTACCAGTGTTCCCTGGGCCAGTGTATACTTCATGGATATATCATCAATGATTTCATGCTCTTGTTTTATTCCAGTAACAAAGTGTGCCCAGGCAAATAGGACATCAGGGACCTACCTCTGACAGGTGTGAAGGTTTTCCAAAGGCAAATATTGCCTCTGTGCCTGGGCTTTGCCTGTATTTCAACTCAGTAGTAAAATTTAATGTTTAATACCTTGTGTGAGTTCTAGAATTCTGGAATGATAAGTTAAACTTTTGTGATATTTCTAGCAGTCCTACAAAGTATCTAAAAATGTACATGTTCAAAATTGAAGCAACCATTTCAGAACTGCAAATATGCATCTCAGTATATAGTTCCTGAATTCGTTTTTTAGTACCACTATAAGTATACAACAAACTAAATGACTTTGAACAAGAAATTTATTCCCTTACACTCCTGGAGGCTGGAAGTCTTCAACAAAGGTGTGGACAGGTCTCCACACCTGTCTGAAGTCTCTAAGGAAATGTGTGTTGATTCCTTTTCTCTTAGTTTCTAGTGTTGTTTGAAATCGCTGGTCTTCCTTGGCTTGTAGACACACCAATACAATTTCTGCCTCCATCATCTAATCTTCCTGTATGTCTCTCCTTTATTTTTTAATAAAGCTAACAGTAATATTTGATTATATGTCCATCCTACCCCAGTAACTTGTTTATAGCCAAAAGTTTCCAAACAGAACTCAATTCCTAGTTCACTTTCTTAATTTTTTTTTCCTGGTGCTGGGAATTAAACCCAAGGGGTCTTTACCACTGAGCCACATCCCCAGTTATTTTTATTTTTATTTTATTTTTTTTTGAGACAAGGTCTCACTTAGTTTTTTAGAGGCATGCTAAATTACTGAGGCCAGGTTGGGACTTGGAATCCTCCTGTCTCAGCCTCTCAAGTTGCTGGGATTACTAGTGTGTGCCACCACACCTGGCTCCCTTTAATTATTTAAAGAAAAATTAGGGCATAATGCATTGACTTTTTTCACTCATACAGCAGGCATTTATTTAACATCTATTGTGGCAGGCACTGTTTTAAACCCTTGTAGTAAAACTGTTAAGGCAGCCTAGGCCCTTGTTTCTCACAAGCTGATATTTTAACTGTAGCACCTGCAGTGACACACAAATAGGTAAATAGTTAAGGGTATGATTTTTTTTTTTTAATAGTGGTAAGTGGTATGAGGAAAATAAAGTAGGTAGTGGGATATGGGATGACTCAGTGGGTGGAGTGAGGTGAAAGTACCTTTGCTTAGACAATGTGATAGGGCAAGGTTTCACAAAAAGGAATGATGAAACTGAAATTTCAAGGAAAAATTTCTGGTGCAGAGCCCTTCTAGGTGACAGGAAGTGTAAATGAAAAGTTTTAGTGTCTGTGGAGTAAAGAATAAGGAGAACGCTCCCATAACTGATACGTAGTGCCCGTGGGGAATGGAACCAAATGTCATCAGACAGGTGCAAGTGCTCAGGTCCTGGGCCCATGACAATAAGACTAGATTTTATTCCAATGGCCATAGGATACTAGTAAGTAGCAGTTAGCTAAGGCTGTCATTTGTATTTTAGGGAACTTTTCTTGTCTACTGTGTGACGAATGAAAAACTATGAAGACAAATAGTGGATGCAGAAATTAGTTCAGAAGTTATTGAATTAGTCTAGGTAAAAGATGATATTGGTTTAGACCAAATTGGAACAGTGGAGATAGTGAGAGGTTTGGCCACTGATTTATCAGTTATCTACAGGAAACAAGGACATTACACCTGTGATATGTCAAATATTGGTCACCCAAAGATACTCACATGCTGTCTTGTGGATATTTCATGTTACCTGGCAAATGGAATTTTGACTAGGGTTAGGCATGTGAAGGAGATTATCGTGGATTATCTCTGAAGGTACCATCTAATTTCATGAGCCCTTAAAAATAGTGAACTTTCTCTAGCTATAATAAAAAAAAATGATGAGGTAGAAGAAAAAGTTGCAAAGTTGAATCACTAGAGGTATTGGCCTGCCAAAGCTATAGGATGGGTGCCCGAAGCAAAGAAGAATGAATGCAGGCAGCTTCTAGGAACAAAGCCCTGTCCCCAAGTGACAACCAGTAAGGAAATGGGGTCTTCATTTCTCCAACTGCAAGAAAATGATTTCTACCAACAACCTGATCTAGTTTGGAAGCAGATTCATCCCTAGAATCTCCAAAAAAGGGAATTCCAACATTTTGATTTTGACTTCGTGAAACCATGCAGAAGACTATGTTAGCTTCCCGTGGCTGAGATAAAGCAACTTAAAGAGAGAAAAAGTTTATTTGGGCTCATGGTTTTGGAGTTTTGGGTTCATCATCACTTATCTCCATAGTGTCGGGCCTGTGGTGCATAAGAGCATGGAGAGGAAAAAAAAGAGGAAAAGACCTAAAGAAAGAGGAAAAGACCACTGTCACAATCCTCTTTGAAGCCACAACCCCAATGACCTAAAACCTCCCACTAGACACCATCTTTTAAAGATTTCCACCCCATTCCAAAAGTGCTGAGAACAATCTTCAACAGCTGGGTCTTTGGAGGATATTCCACATCGAACTATAGCAAGGCCCCATTTAAGCTAAGCTATGTGGTACTGGGATTTTTGTCCCATTGAACTGTGAGTTAACAAATGGATTTTTTTTTTTTTTTTTGCAATACTTAATTATGGTCATTTGTTACAGCAGCAATAGAAAACTAATACAAAATTCACAATTCCCATGCCTTAGACAATTGCTCTGAGATTGGTCTTTTCTATTCCCATTGCCATAAATATTTAGTAACGGTCTACTTATCTTGGAATCTAATACCTAACTCCATACTAATCTTGTGTTCTATCATCTACATTCAATCAGTCAGTTCTAAAATGCAAATCTGATCAGGACATTCCTACTTTATTTGTGTGAATAAATTCTGTCAACAAGACTAATTTAGAGACCCTTCTCTCCAAGAAGTCTTTGTGACATCCCGTTGCCAGCTTGGGTGTTCCTCTTTGAGGCTTCTAAAGCTCCCTATTTGGGCTCATGTCCTATTCCCTTTTAGAGCCATTTTATTTTCTAAAATACTGCAATGTGTTTTTGATTTCTCATAAAACCATTGAAAGAAATCCAGAGTATGTAAAGATAAAAGAAAGTTCCATGCACATTTTCTGTTCTTGTGTAATCTCACATGAAGGACTGTCAGGAGTCACACTTTCATATATTTCATATATGTATGTGTGTGTGTGTGTGTGTGTGTGTGTATTGGAGAATGCCATTTCTATTTATCCTATGTATACTTACATACAAACCAGTATGTCCTTCATAAGAATGTAGGATACTATATTTTGCAATCTTATCTTTTCTCAATTTTTTTGTCTTTTTTTGGTACCGGGGATTGAACTCAGGGGCACTTAACCATTGGGCCATGTCCCCAGCCCTTTTTTGTGTTTTATTAGAGACAGGGTCTCACTGAGTTGCTAAGTACCTCGCCATTGCTGGGGCTAGCTTTGAACTTGCAATCCTCCTGCCTCAGCCTCCCAAGTGCTGGGATTACAGGCATGCGCCACTGCGCCTGGCTCTTTTCTCAATTTTCACACTAATCGCATTAAAGCGCTTTTCAGTGGTCATAAAATACTGCTTTGCTTAAATGTGTCTTACTTCATTGAATTTTCTTTCTTTTGGGGAAAATTTGAAAAATTTTTTGAAAAAAACTTTGAAAAATGCTTTCTAGATTTGTCTTGGTATTTTAATTATTTCTATAATGAACACATACTTATGTGTTGGAGGACTTATGAAAATATATTTCTAAAATAAATGTGGCAAATAGTAATCAATAAAGTGGAATGCCATTTTAAATTGCCAAATCACCTTCCAGAGTTACTGTTCAATTCAAACTCTCATCAAGTTTGTGTAGACTACATACTTTTTTACAACCTAAGTATTATGTGAGCTTGTGAGGTGGTTTGTTATGTATCAAGAACTAAAACTGCAAAATAGACATTCCATCCATAAGGTGTCTTAGTCAACTAGTAGGAGTTCCAAATAATAAAACAGTGACAAAGGGGAGAGAGACAGTAAAAATAACAACAGCAAGATTTCTTAAGGCTCACACCATACACAGTACTTCCTATTCAGAGAAAGATTAAAAAAAAATTGAGGATCAAACCGCTACAACAAAAGAGAAGAATGTGTAATTCCAGTTTTTAGCTTCTATAGTTAATGTAGTTTATTTGTATTTCCCTACTGATCTTAAACTTGCACACACAGCCTAAGGTAGAACAGAATGCAAAACTTCTCACCCTAGCAAAGCAAAAGAAAATTTATTGTTATTAGGATCTGGGGGCTATGTAGCAAGGAGGGAGAGAAGAAGAGTTACAGAAGTGACTTGCTTCTCCACCCCATCAAGGGTAGAGTCAAAAAATTGTATTCAGCTAATAGAAGCAAAATTAGAAGTTCATATGCATTGTTTGAAATTACTGAGGTAACTGATTGATAGAGAAACAATGCCAAAATTGGGAGTTGGAGAATATTGAGAGTGATACAAGTGAAATAAACCCTTGTCTTTAATAATAGGAAGGTGATGTGTAATGTATGAAGTTATAAGTCAAGGCAGAGCTGGAGAAATGTGGTTTGTAGGGTTGTGCCAACAAACTCTCAAGAACTAAACTGGCAACTCTGAGGAAAGGATGCCTCTGGGGCAGGTAACTGGGTGTTGAGGACTGAGCAGAGATTGTACCTTTTTATTGTACAGCTTTCTGTGTTGATTGGTTTTTTTAAAAAATGTTATTAATCTTAGGCAAAAATATCATAAGAAATGTCTTTTTGAGGATAATAAATACAACAATTTAGAGTTCAATTGATTTGTTGCTTTTGTTTATACACAACTAGTAAAAAACAAATCTTTACATTCAGACTTAACATTTTGCTCCCATATCCAAAATTTCAACTCATTTTTTCTCTGAAAGTCAGACTGTTATGAGCAGAGGAGGGAGCTGCCTGTACTTCTTGTGCTGGCCAATCAAATGGCCTATATTTGTTAGTGTGACCAGAACTCTTACTGAAATCAAGAGCAAAAGCAAAATGTAGACACTAAAATGTTAGATCCAGAGTAAATGCAAATGGTAATTTTTCCATTTTACATATGGCCCTGTGTTATTATGAGCATATGTACTTCATTTCTTTCTCATTAAAGTATATGCTTCTTGAAGGGGGGGGGGCGTTTCAATGACACTCCTATCATTCATCTTGCCAAACACATTGATTTGGTCACATTCAATGCTCAAAAATTATAAGTTGAAGTGAAGTAAATTATAAAGTATATGTAATTGAAGGCCCTGTAAATCTGACAGGATCAGCAGGGTAAATTTCACCAAATTAGTTCTGATTTTAAAAGTGTGAAGGAGCCATTTGAATTGTCAAATACACTGCTCAGAACCTTTTGGGCAGTCCTTCCCTGAGGATGCAACAGGATCCCAGAATGGGTGTCTGGAAATTTGGTTTCTAATCTCAGTGCTGAACAAGGGCACGTCTTTCCCGAATTTCAGTTTTTATAAATTGATGAGGAACTCCTTCTAGGGCAACATACTTCGGCAATACCTTGAACTCATGTCCCCTTGCTATTGAGCACAGGACTCAGTGAAAAATACACTCCCATTATCAATCCAAGCAATGGCCAAAGTCTTGAAATACTTGAGGTTTTGGAATGCTCAGCTGCTCAGCTGGAGATAAAGCACTGAGTCTCCACAGAAGCAAAACAGAAATCTGGAAATTTGTAAAAAGGAATCTGTAATTAAAAATATTTATTAGATCTTCTATGAAAATGTTTTCAGTATTGAAATTACATGTATATACCAATGAAATCCATCTAGTAAATGCATCTCACATATTTTAAACTCATATTTAATATGTTTTGACTATGCTTATACATTTCTGATACAAATATTTCTGTAATAGGAGTCAAAAATTTTTATAATAGAAAATATACTGGTAGCAATAAAAGAAAAACACATTAGACATAAATTGTTCTCCATGCTCAAAAAAAAAGTATATGTATACATGTGTGTATACATATGTCATCGATATCATGTTTAATTTAATGAATTAAAAATTCTCATAGAATTAAATGATCCATAATCATAGAACATTTTTTATATGATGTATTTTTTTGAAACTACTTGTTTCTTTTATTATATAAAATGGAAACTACTTCAAAATATGAATTGTTAAATAGCACTATCTTTGGTTAAAATCTTTAGAAACATGTAGTAATACTGCTAAAATATTTAAAATATAACCTTAGGTTAACTATGCTATTTTTTCTAAAAACAATCTGAAAATTATGATATTTAAATTATAAAGCATTGCTTTATAAACTGTAATGCCTTATACTATACAATAAATGTCTGTTTTAAATGTATGCAAAAACATAATTGATATGGGAGAATATAATAGTTCAGATTATATAGGTTTTGAGGATGTTCATTCATATTTCTTGAAATATAAATGTAATCAATATTGTTACATCTAATCATGACTTTCTTAATCACAATATTTTTATATTCTAAAGAATTTGAGATATTTTACATACCCTCAAAAAGTTTATAAAGTTCAATAAAATTTCTGATTTCTGAATTGAAATAACAAATAAAAAATCAGGCAGTTTAAAAGGGGGAAAAAAAACCTTTTCCTATTCATTTAACTACAAAAAGACTTTGAACCAAATTGAAAAATTATCCAAACACTTAAATTTAAGTTGGCTACTCTCTTTAGGGCACTAGTGCATTATCTGCTTTTTTCTCTTGTCCTGTCCCTCCTGTTGTCACTAACCTGACCTCTCTCTGCTTAAGCCAGTAGTCTAGGTGGCAGGGAACGACCTGGCAATACAGAGCGCTGTTTTGTGTCGGACACCCTGTGCCTTTGGCTGGACGGTGACCTTAGGAGAATACATACAGATAGGTGAGGAGAAAGCAGACACCCTTCGGCTGGCCAGAGCTGAACAAACCCCTACAATCAATACGGTGCCATATGCCATCGCCAGCTTGTCCCACAGGCTGCTCCCAACTCTCGAAGGATTTTATTGACTTCATGGTGGAGAGGTCTTTATGATGTCCCCAGAGTCTTGAACTTCTGTTTCTGGCCCAAGGCAAGATCTGATAAATGGAAAGTGGCAGGAGTGTTCTGTTTCACAAAGGAGATACTTAAGCTTCACAAATTGACAACATCAAAGAAAGAGTGGTCCCTCCCCTCTAATCCTCTCTCTCTCTCTCTCTCTCTCTCTCTCTCTCTCTCTCTCTATATATATATATATATATATATATATCTTTAAGTGCATATGGAGATAAAAAAAATTCTAAAAGATAGAGGAGGAAAAAAAGAATTAAAAACCATGAATATTAATTTTCCTTCTAAATAAATGCTTAAATATTTTCTTTAGTAGAAAGAAAAGTAGTGGAGTAGAGGAAGGGGAATGAGGTGGAAGAAGGAGGGACAGGAAAGGGGAGGAACAGAAGAACCAAATTAACCGAAAATGTCATGTTCACATAAGAGGAACATAGCACAGTGAATTTCACCAATTAAAACATAAATTAACAAATATATTTTCTGCAATATCCTCCATGGGCTTAAGAGATTAAAAATAATAGGGAACAGTTAAGAAAGATTTTATACAAAATTATGAACACTGAGAAGTAAATATAAGAGCCCTGCAGCTACTTTCCTTCTATTTTCTAAAATCTCACAACTGGGTTTTAGTTAGAGGAAGACAGAAAGTGACCCAGGCTTGGGACTACCAAGCTCCAGAGTTGTGCAGAATGTGGCTAAGCAAGAACCAGAAATACTCCTTCCTCTGTTCTACATGCCCAGAATCAGTGCCTGCAGGGAAGGTGACAGGAGAAGTCACACAAATACACTACATTTGTAGACTGGAAAATGTAACATTTGAATAGTCTAAATGTTTTCCTTAAAATGTGTGCAGATTTAATACTAATCAAAATTTCACCTGGGTTTGGGAATGTGTCTTTGTTTTGTGATAATCTTAGTCTATAATATATAGGAAAATAGGAAGTATGAAATATTATCACAACTCTTGTATTTACAGGTTGGGAATACTGCTATAAAAATCAAAACATTATAGAATGGCAATAATAAAGCTGATTTAGAATTGTTTCATTTTTAAGAAATTTATTTATTTATTTTTATTCTAAGTTGTTATAAATGACAGCAGAATGCATTACATTTCATATTATGCTTATAGAGCACACTTTTACATATCTCTGGTTGTATAGAATTGGTTCATGAGCAAACAGAACAATAGATGGGAATAGAGTACAGAAAGAATACATTCATTAATTGACATTTGATATGCAGCCAATGTGCCATCATAGAGCAATGTGGAAAATACAGTTCTCTTCCATTGGCTGGTGCTGGAAAATTGAGTATGCAGTTAAAATAGGACAAAATCTCAGATTAATTAAAGGCTTAAAGTACAATAAAAAATTTTGAAATTTGATATAATAATAATCTGGATTTCTTAAACTAGCTGCAGAATGGTCTTAACCATAAATATTTGTAAGATTTACTACTTTAAAGTTAAGAATATTTTTCTTAACTTTAATTTATCAACCTTTAGGCCAAGGCAGGAGGAATCTTGGAGAACTGCAGCCTCTTTTGTTTTGAGGCTGTTTTTTTAATACCTTGTAAACAGGAAGTACAATTTTGAAGTCAGCGTGGGCAATTCAGTGAGACCTTGTTTCAAGATAAAATAAAAAAAAAAAAAAAAAAAAAGGTGGTTGAATGATATGGATATCATTTTCCTAAATGCATGATTGAAGACCTGAATTGTACGAATATACTTTGTATACAAACAGCTGTATCTAAAAGGATGCTAAATACATGCACTATGAGTTGTACATATTAAAAATTATAAAAATAAAATAAAATTAAAAAAAGTGGGGCTGTAGCTAAGTGCTAGAGCACTTCCTTAGCACCTACAAGACCCTTGGTTCAATCCCACTACAAAACAAAAGCAGAACAAAAACAAATCATTAAAAACTTTTGTTCATTAAAAGATCCAAGGATAAAAGGATCATCCATGAGGGCACTATGGATTAGAATAGTGAGCTCTTTAAGTGCCCTAGCCAGCTAAGAATATGGCTCTGTGAATGAAGTAGAAGTAGAGATTCAGCCACCACTTACTTGGCTGAGCGCCCCCTGGTGCTTGGCATAACACATGTAACTTCTTTGTGGTACTCTTCATATTGTGGAAAGGATAGGATATTGTATAACCAATAAAGAACTGGGATCTCACCTATGGATACAACTCCAAATGTCATTGAGGAAAACAGAAACTAAGTAGAAAAATAAATAAAAATTTAAAAGAGGCAAATAAAAGAGCAGACATGAAATGTTCAATAGCATTTTGTGTATGCTTAATCTCAGTCTCAGGGTATACCCTAAAAAGAGCAAAAAAAACGATCTTATTAATAATAAAAAAAGGTACCAGTGTAATTAAATACCAACCACAGTGAAATATCATTACATTTTTGTGAAATGGTAAAATGTGTAATGCAAATATGTATCTGAAATATTATGGAGCAATGGAAATTCATTCTGCTGGTAAGAATAAAAATTGGTACAAAAGTGTTGATAAATAATTTAAGTAATGCATACCCTCTGAATGATCAGTTCCATTATAATATAATGCAGAGCAAAGTATTCCTATACATTGAACTTATCATGGCTTAGAAATAAACTAAATGTTCATTAACAACAGAGTGGATAAGACACAGGTGATTTATTCCATTCCAAATAATATGCAATGCAAAAGAACATAAAACATGTACAATGTAGATAAAATGTAAAGGTTGATCCATTTAATAAACATGCACATTTATTTCAATTACATGACATTCATAGAGAGACAAACCCAAACTATAGTGTATATAAACATAAATTAAGGCATTAAACTAAAGAATGTCAAAAGTTACTGAAATTGAACTCAAAATGGTAATTATATCTGAAGAAGGACATGTGTGATTCTCAAGAAAAAACTTGAGCAATTTGCAAATGCAGCAAAATTCTTTTAAGTCTTAGAGATGATTTCTCAGGTTGCATTTTTTTCCTTGTCCATATACTTCATATTTACACTTATCTTCTTTTTTCAAAGTGTACATTATGAGCAAACATTTCATAATTTTTTAAATAAAGAAAATCACTCTTACTCAGATCATTGGAAATTTACTAATTTACTGGGTGGGACTTTTATGAAAAATGGAAGATGGTATTGGAAGATGGATAGCTTAAAAGGTGCTCTATATGTGTATTGTGAATTGTAACGCATGCTACTGTTATATATACAACAACTTCGAATAAAAAAACAAAAAACAAAAAATGGAAATTGTTCTCTCACATTTGTAAAGGCCGGGAATCTAAAAAGGCATGTGTATGGGCCTAGGCTCTTTCTGAACACCTAATGAAGAATCTTTCCTTGGTTATTCCTGGCTTCGACTGGCCAGCAATTCTTGGCACTTCTTGGGTTAAACCTGAATCACTTCAGGCTCTGCTTCTGCCTTCATAGGGCCTCTCACCTTCATGAAGGACAGCAGCCAATGTACTTAGGTCTCCTCTGGTACATTAAAACCTCATCTTAACTTGTTGCATCTGAGAAAACCCCATTTGCAAAAGAGCTCACATTCTGAGGTTCTCGGTGATGAACATTGGGGATCCGTACATTGGGGCGGATGGTACAATGTATTCATGGTGTGCTATCATGATTTATAAATAGCAATATGATGTTTCAATGAGTGATTCACTTCTAAGCCATGAAGCTGCAGAACCTGACTCAAATGTTGAGATCTGTCTGATATGAGGGAAAACTCACATT
The DNA here is from genome assembly GCA_025594165.1 of Tamias sibiricus. Taxonomy (NCBI): domain Eukaryota; kingdom Metazoa; phylum Chordata; class Mammalia; order Rodentia; family Sciuridae; genus Tamias; species Tamias sibiricus. The sequence goes on along the minus strand of CM046662.1, from coordinate 156,944,666 downwards.
CTTGAAGCTAGAGAAAGCAAATTTTATCTGTGGATTTTAGGAAGAACTTCTGTGGAGAAAATGTCATATCCTTTTGGAAATTAGACCAACAGAGATAGGGATTTATTTTTGAAGAACCGTAATTATAATTACACTTACCTTTAATCACTGATTCTTTCAAAAGCAACACCCTACACTGATTCATTAAAAATGGATAGGAGAAGCAAAGACAGTGCAATGAATCTGACATAACTTTCCTATATCTGTATATGAATACACCACAGTGAATCCCACCATCATGCACATCCATAATACTGGTGTCCAAACTAGAATAAGATATATTCCATGCTTGTATAATTATATCAAAATGGATTCTACTGTCATGTATCACTAAAAAGAACAAATAAAAAAATGGATTGCTCAAAATTAAATAAACAATTTTTAGACTGAAAAATGTCAAAGTTGCATCATGAATAGTAAATAAATTTACAATCTGATATTTTGTTTGCATTTACTTTTTTTTTTGCTCAATCATATTAAAGCCAGGATTGAATTTCAAAGTAATTGTGTTTTATGGGCATTCATTAAATAATATTTGTGAGTAACTGATTTGTATTTATAGATAGTTTTGACATCTTTGAATCTAAACATAAAATAATTGTTTTATAGATAGGTTAAATAATTTTCCTTTGTAATCCTTTTAACTTTTGCCTCCATATTCTTCCAGTTTTCCATTAGCTTTGGAGTGTTGTTTTTTAAATACATTTCAAATATTGAAATAGGAGATTTCTATTGGAAAATTTGAGTAATTGTCTCCAGAAACAAATTGTGCATATGCTGTATCTCCTCAGTGCAGCCAGCAAAGAAAAACAAAGTACTTGTGAGTATGGTGGGAAAGACAGGAAAAAGAAATCTGGACTCATTTCAAAGTTTTGAAAAATGTCTTTTGGCAGATTCAAAGGCTTGGATTATATTCAAAATATCACAGAACACTAAAACTGGAAATTATCTTATAAATCATTATCCAGTCCAATCTCTTCATCTAATACATGAGGAACCTGAAACCCAAGGAAAACTGATGACATGCTCAAAGATTCCCAGCTAGCCAGGCACAACTCTGTCTTATTCTGTCTCCAGGACCCCAAAAGAACAAGTTTGAAAGTACACATGTTCTTCCAAATGCCTCAGTCCATTAGTGCTCTGGTTTAAAGTCTATGAAAATATGCAGTATTAATAAACAGTGGCGACATTTCCTGGCAGCTCATATGTTGTTCAGTGGGAAGGAAAATAAGTTGCTGTAAGTGAGGAAACAGATTTGGGCAGATGTTCGACTTTCACCCTGTACAATGGCATCTGTATAGATTAATAATATTTGAAAAACTACACAAAGGAGATCCTGAAAGGTTGAGGATGTTTAAGTATATGTTTGGGTCCCCTGAAAAATTATGGATAGATGTGGTTAGTCATCTTTAAGATGAAAGTGAAATATTGACAAATTACCTTAATTAGCTTCAATTCCTCTCATTCTGGATGTTTGCATCAGGATTCTTTCATGGGCTTTGCCTCCATGTCTTACTTTATACCTCAGAAACCTCAGACCATGGAGGACTCCTCCTCCTCTCCCTCCTCCTCCTCCTCCTTCTTCTTCTTCGTAGTTATAAATGGACACAATATTTTATTTTATTTATTTTTATGTGTGCGGTGCTGAGAATCAAACGCAGTGCCTCACAGGTGCTAGGCAAGTGCTCTACCACTGAGCCACAACACCAGCCCTACAGAGGACTTCTTGATCTCAATCCTTCCTCACTGGCTTTTTATTTCAACTTAAATCTAATTTCAGAGAGACATTTGAATTTTAGTGTATTTATTTACTCTAATTTGTTATACATGAGAGCAGAATGCACATCAATTCATAGTACACATATAGAGCACAATTGTTCATATCTCTGCTGGTACACAAAATAGAGCCACACCATTCATGTCTTCATACTTGTACTTAGGCTAATCATGTCCACCTCATTCCACCATATTTCCTACCTCCATACCCTCTCACTTTCCTTCCCTCCCCTTTGCTCTATCTAAGTTCCTCCAGTCCTCCCATGCTCCACCCCACACACTCCCATATGGAGGAGCATCCACATATCAGAGAAAACATTTGGCCTTTAGTTTTATGGGGGGATTGGCTTACTTCACTTAGCATGATGTTCTCCAACTCCATCCATTTACCTGCAAATGCCACGATTTTATATTCTTTTAATGCTGAGTAATATTCCATTGTGTATGTATATTATAGTTTCTTTATCTGTTTATCTATTGAAAAGTATCTAGGTTAATTCCACAATTTAGCTATTGTGAATTGTGCTGCTATAAACATTGCTATGGCTGTGTCATTGTAATATGCTGTTTTTTAAGTCCTGTGGCTACAAACCGAGGAGTGGGATAGCTGGGTCAAATGATGGTTCTATTCCAAGTTATTGAAAGCATTCCCTCTAAAAACTGGAACAAGACAGGGATGACCTCTTTCACCACTTCTGTTTAACATAGTTCTTGAAACACTAGCCAGAGAAATTAGACAGAAGAAAGAAATGAAAGGAATATGGATAGGAAAAGAAGTACTCAAACTATCACTATTTGCTGATAACATGATTCTATACCTAGAAGATCCAAAAAATTCCACCAGAAAAATTTGAGAACTAAAAAATGAATTCAGCAAAGTAGCAGGATATAAAATTAACACTGATAAATCAAAAGGATTTCTGTACATCAGAGGACTTGTCAATCCTCTGAAAGAGAAACTAGAAAAACTACCCCATTTACAATAGCCTCAAAAAATAATAAAATACCTGGGAATCAACTTAACAAAAGAGGTGAAAGACCTCTATAATGAAAACTACAGAACACTAAAGTAAGAAATTAAAGAATACCTTAGAAGATGGAAAGATCTCCCTTGTTCTTGGATAGGCAGAATTAATATGGTCAAAATGACCAAAATACATACTACCAAAAACACTATACAGATTCAATGCAATGCCAATCAAAATACCAATGACATTTCTCATAGAAATAGAAAAAGCAATCATGAAATTCATCTGGAAAAATAAGAAAGCCAGAATAGCTAAAGCAATCCTTAGAAAGGAGAGTGAAGCAGGTGGCATCACTATACCAGACCTTAAACTATACTACAGAGCAATATTAACGAAAATGGCTTGGTATTGGCACCAAAATAGCCTTGTAGACAAATGGAACAGAATAGAGGACACAGAGACTAACCCACATAAATACAGTTATCTCATACTAGACAAAGGTGCCAAAAATATATTGGAGAAAAGATAGCCTCTTCAACAAATGGTGCTGGGAGCACTGGAAATCCATATGCAGTAAAATGAAATTAAGCCATTATTTCTCACCACGCACAAAATTCAACTCAAAGTGCATGCATCAAGGACCTAGAAATTAGACCAGAGACCCTGCACCTAATAGAAGAAAACGTAGGCCCAAATCTTCATCATGTTGGATTAGTCCCTGACTTCCTTAACAAGACTCCTATAGAGCAAGAAATAAAATCAAGAATCAATAAATGGGATGGATTCAAACTAAAAACCTTTTTCTCAGCAAGAGAAACAATCAGTGAGGTGAATAGAAAGCCTACAGAATGGGAGCAAATTTTTACCACATGCACATCAGATAGAGCATTAATCTCTAGGATATATAAAGAAATCAAAAACTTAACACCAAAAAATAAATAACCCAATAAATAACTGGGCCAAGGAACTGAACAGCCACTTATCAGTAGATGATATACAATCAATCATCAAATATATGAAAAAATGTTCAACATCTCTAGTAATTACATCTAGCAATTACATCTCTAGAAATACAAATCAAAACTACTCTAAGATTTTATCTCGCTTCAGACAGAATGGAAGCTATTAAGAATACAAACAACAATAAGTATTGGCAAGGATGTGGGAAAAAAGACACACTCATACATTGCTGGTGGGACATTTAATTTGTTTGATGTATCAGCATTCATTTTTCTTCTATATGTGTTAAAGGAAAGAGTCCATCATAGGTAATAGAAAACTTTAAAACCCACTAAAAACCAATGTCTGTGATTTAGTGTTCTTCAGAATTAGTGATTGTAAACAGAAAATCTTTTCGATATGTAGCATTTGTCTTAAATTTGTGCCAGTTACCTGGACACCCTGAACATAGTTCCACTCCTGTGCATCATGATTGTCTCTTCCTAGTGTGGAGTGTAAATAATGTGTTCTGATTAACTCCTAGATGCCCTCCTTGAGCTGTCATAAGACTGGAAAATACTTTAAAGACACCCCTCTCCATGTTCTCATCTTTAAATGCCAGATCTCTGGCTTCTCAGCACTTGGAGAGGAGTAGAACTCAGTCCAGTTTGGCCTTACTCCCATGCACCAATTGCTAGGGATATTATTTGCGGAGTACAAGTAGTTCTCAATGAACCTTAGTTTGAGGCTTCAGAGGAATTCCATTTCCATATGCTACCATGGTTGCTAGGAAAAGTCTCACCATGTTTGCAGTACTACTTTACAGGTATTAAACTTTTCAAATTGATGAAAAACGTGGTTTTTGTTAGCTTGAAGAATGCTGTCAAGGTCAACACTTTGTCACTCTCTCAGCCCACCACATTTACAAAGTACAAGATGAAGGTAGCAGGGGTTGTGCGTTTGTCTCCTGATGGGCTTGTGGTGCTAAGTATTCTGGCCACCTTGAAGAAAGTCCACTGTGTAGCTGCTGACACTTCCTGTTGCAGCAGTTCATTGAGCTAGAAAAATATCCATAAAATTTTTCGGTTTAGTAGAATTAATATCCTAGTTGATTTTGGCACCAAATATGAAAGATTTATTAATTAGTTTTTTTTTCCCCCAAGTGTCAGATGGAACCTGTTTCAAGAGTAAGAAAGGACCAATTCCAATGTCAGGCACATCATAGAAGCAGATCACTGTCTCCCTCCTTCACTTTTAACTCAGTGCCAGGGTTTACCCTTGAGCACCTCAGCATTGAACCCCCAGGAGGGTGTTCTTCCAGAGGCCTCTTTGCCCTCCTTGATGGGAACTGTGATATTCCATTTCATTAGGTTTTTATTACTTTGAATCTTTGAGAAAATGTGTTGGAAGATCTTGCTACCTACTGCACCTGCTACTTCCCCTATGTAAATCAGTGCATGCCCTCCTCAATGCACCCAGCATCCTAGCTTAGCTGAACTTCCCTAGACTGAGAAAAGGGTCACTATACATATTTTTCTGCCTAGTGAATAAGGACACATTCTTTATTGTTATAGAGAGCTGTTAAAAAACGTTTTACCTGATAAGAAAAAATAGGCTAATTTCTGTTTTCATTCTCTACTATATTTATTTATGCTTACAAAGGTAAAAGCAAGAAATTGCTACAACTTGAATAGAAAGAATATTAGAATAAAATAACATCTCTAAAATACATGAAATGTTATCATTGTTTCTTTGAATAAATAAAATAGCAACATTGTGGAAAGTTTGTGTAGCTACTTTTTTAAATTAATAGATTTAATTTTTTAAAGAAGTTTTAGGTTTACAGAAAAATTGGACAGAATAATACAGACTTTCCACATATTCCCTCGACATAACATGGTTTCTACATCACTAACATCTTGCATTGATGTGCTACATTTGTTATAACTGATGTACAATATTGCTCATTATTATTAACTCAAGTCCATAGTTTACCCTAGACTTCGCTATTTGTGTTGTACCCTGTATGGGTTTTCATGAGTATATATAGGCATATGTCCATTATAAAAGTATCACACAGTACAATTTCACTGCCCTAAAATTTCCAAGCTCCTTCCATTCAGCTCTTCCTCTCAGAGGCTTCTCTGCCAACCACCAATCATTTTTACTCTCTCTAGTTTTGCCTTTTCCAGAATGTCATACATTTGGAATCTTGCAATATGTAACCTTTATAGACTGACATCCTTCGCTTTGAATTATGCATTTGAGATTGCTCCATTTCTTTTTTTTTTTTTTTTTTTTTTTTGGTACCAGGGATTGTACTCAGGGGCACTCGACCACTGGGCCACATCCCCAGCCCCTTTTTTTTTTTTTTTTGTGTATTTTATTAGAGACAGGGTCCCACTGAGTTGCTAAGTGCCTCGCCATTGCTGAGGCTGGCTTTGAACTTGCGATCCTCCTGCCTCAGCCTCCCAAGTGCTGGGATTACAGGCGTGCACCACCGCGCCCGGCGCTCCATTTCTTTTTTGTTGTTCTTTTTGTTTGTTCGATCAAAATTTCTTTTTATAGCTGAAAAATGTAAGAATGTACCATAGTTTTTTTATCCATTCACCTCTTAAAGGACATCTTGAATTCTTCAGTTTATGGCCACCGAGTTATACCATAAACATTGTGCAGGATTTTATGTGGAGGTTACTTTTCAACACATTTAGATAAATACCTAGGGGTGTGATCGCTGGATCACATGGTAAGAGTATGTTTAGTTTTGTTAAGAAACTGCCAAACTCTGTTCCAAAGTGGTTGTATTATTTTGCATTCCCTCCACCAATGAAAGAGTATTCCTGTTACTTTCATGAATTCTTCATACATTTGTAATTCTAATTCAAAAAAACATATGTTTAACAAATAGAGAGTTAACTGGTAACATAGTTGTATATGAAAAATATCTGGAGGATGAACATCCTAAATTAGGTTCAATTTACCAGTCGCAGCTTACCTATTCTTTCATTTTGGAATGTAATTTGGGTCTTTCTGTTTCAATAATTAAGATACTTCCCATTACATGTCTCCTGAAATCCACATTGAAATCCTGACCTCCCCAAGAGCAATGTGTGCTGGATTAAATTTGGTCTTTGTTGATTTCTCTTCCTTCCTATATTTCTCTGCAAATTTGGTTAAAATGTTTTTGACTACATCTTTGAGGCACTTTCCCATATTATTTTTACTAGGATATATTCTATTTTTACAGTGACTTTAAACAAAGACTTTTATTATTCATTTAATTTTAACCTAATTTTACACCATACTTCACTGTTTGCTTCAACATCAGTCTGCTCAAATACATTGACAAAGTTTTCAATAATCTATGTAATTTTCTAACTTACTAATTTCATGTCACAAATATATTTATAAATTATCATCATATACTATGTAAGTTGAGATTATCTTTTATTATCTTTTCTCCAACAAGATGATATTTTAAAATGAATGAGGAACTTTCAGTTAATGAGAAACTCATGGCACAATTTTATTCTGGAAATATTTTTAAAAAAACAAATCATATAAATAATGATACAAATAGCACAGTAGTTTGAATGACAGTAGTTTATTAATTCCCCTATACTAAAATTTTCCTCTTCATTCTACTTGTGATTTATCTTCTATTTAGATGGACCAAGACATTTTAGGGCATGGGCGCTAAGAGACTTACTGTATTCATTTTAGAAGCAAAAAACAAGATCACTTGAAAGGGAACACTTTACTTACATTCTCATTGTTTTCATAAGGAAACTATTCTTTTTCAGAGGAACAGAATTAGAGTCATATCTCACTGTTTTAAGTTTATTCAGACACTCTTTCCTGGAAGAGAAATCCAAATTGATTGTCAGGGTGGTAGGAGTGTAACATCCATGGTCCAGTTCCTCTGAGGCAAAGTGAAAGGGTGAGGTTCACTGTGCCTTTGTCACCTGTGGCTTCTCTCCTTTGGGTCTTCCTGCCACCAGAAGGGGTCTGCTCCACTCCCCTTTACTGCTATGAAGACACTTGCAAGGCTTTTCCCCCTGAATAGAGGTGACAAATTAATCTCAGTGAAGGATTGAAGCAATAGGAAGCTCATCTGGCCTCGGACCCAAGCTGCATCTCCAAGTCATGAGTTCCTCAGTAAAGCTGATATTTTGACTCTGGAAACTTCTTTTATTTCTTAGTTCTTTGTTAATTTAGAGAATGAAAGGCTATGATTTAATTTCAGGAGGTTTAATTCCAATTTGAAATGACTGTTAGGAATACTAACATACTACTTAGACAATATTTTATTTCTGTGTTTTAATTTATTTCTATATTTCTATATTATTGATCATTTCCTATGTGCTGATAACTGCATGTCAATTAGTTAATTTGACTTAATCACAGTGAATCTTGGTTATGAAAATCTCTCACAGAAAAGAGTTCTAACTGCAGCATTGGGATTATTAAGACATTCCATTTTATAAATATGTGGCTTACAGAGATTTCTAAAAAAAATCAGAGAAAACAAAGTTGTTGTGTATGTATGTGTGTGTGTGTGTGTGTGTGTGTGTGTGTACGTGTGTGTGTTCAAAATGAACACATCGTTTTTAATGACTTCAATCTGTGTTTTATTCAAACAGTGTGGCATAGTGATGCTAGTAATCCTTAGATTTGGAGGTGATAACTTCAGGTCAGAAAGTTTGGATTTTACCCCAGAACCTGTGTGCTCATAGAAGCAGAGGTATGGTTCAGAACAACCTGTAGCTGTATGTGTGCTCAGTATGTGTTAGCAATCTGCTAGATGGAAGGAATTTAATTTGGCAAAACTAGAAATTAGTTAAAGATGCATGTGTTCTTCTAATCTATAGATTTGCATGTAAGAGGTATACCACAGCTGACTTGTGGCTTCACAGTTCATGCATGCCTTCTAGTTGTTTAGAACTCTGCAATGTGATCATCTCAAACACAGTCAAAATTTAAAATCTTCTCACAACCACCCCTTGTCCCCAAAGTGTTCTTGTGATGTCAAAAGTCACATTTCTTCATTCTTGAAACACATTTTTCTATCGCTCTTATTTTTATCCCCAAATCCAGGGAATTTTTCATCAATTGCCTCTGAATACGTACTCTTTTTCTTTTACCCAGTAGATATTCAAACTTATTAAAAATGTGATCATATATAAAATGAAATATTACTTGTGATGGACACTGGAGTGGTCTTCCCAGACTCCCACTTTGGGAACAGCATACTTATCCTTCAGGTACATCTTGGAATATGTGTTTTTGGTGGCTCATAATTCTGCTCCTCACTAGGAATTACATTCAACCGTAGGTAACAGCCTTGTTTAAGTTGTATCTCTCAGGGTCAACTTATATCTTAATTTTCCCCTGTGCCTCCTCTGGAGTCTCTTGCTTCTTTAAATGATGCTCCCAAGAGCACTCTGAATAACCCCTGTATGAATTTTCCATTTCTAGAGAACTTGAAATAAGATACCCGGTAGAAAGAGAAAGAGAGAGAGTGGAAAAGAGAGAAAGTAGATTTTAGAGATATATACTTGATGACTGTATCATTGATGAAATGTGGGACCAACCTGGATAGTGTCTGACATATTGTCACTCTAAATTCATTGAACTATTCTTTAAATTTACATGGGACGCAAATGGAAAGAAACGCATTTGTTGGTGCAATATCACTGACATTGGAGAAATAAGAGAAAAATAGCCTATGGAATTGAGCATCTCTTGCTGAGAACCATTGATTCACTGAAGAGAGAAAATGATAGGGTCAGGGTGATAAATCACCATTTCAAGAGAAACTGAAAGCAGATAGTCCTTTTGCTAGCTTAATTTCTTGCAGCTGGAGAGCACACAAAATGGAGACTTTGTCTCAGGACTTAATCATGAAATAGAAAAGCTTCAGCGAAGGTTGAGATAGGAGCCCTGGTGTTTTTCTTTTTCTACATTATATTCAAGAGTGGGATCTTGAAGCTTGAGAAGATATTTGGTAGATGGAATCAATATGCTTGATCTAGATTCCACTGAACCCAGTAGACCTGCGAAAGTGGTGTAACACATCTTGGTTAGATGATGGTGTCTCTTTCCTTGCACAATTTGTACTAGGGTGAGGCGGGGGAGGTGTGTGGTGAGCAGCACTTAAAGAGATGCTCTGTTTCAAAGTGGTGCAAGTTCCCTGATCATTAGGATTCTGAGCTACTCTCGGCACCGCAAGGGCTTCACTCTAGCCCTTACCCAATCCTTTTGCTTGAAGAGAATGAGAAGGAGCCTTTCAAGGCTGGGTTTATCCTACCCAGGATTTACCCAATGTCCTTTGCCAGCAATCAAAGCCTTAAGAGTCAATTCTGAGCACAGAATGAAGGAGGAAAAGTTGGATTTCTTAGGAGAAAAGAGATAAGCTTCGGAATATGTCAAGACGTGCCAGCAAAAACTGGGAGAACACGTACAAGACAGAATTCTGAGATGCTGTTGAAGGAATACAGAATATTAAGGAATTCTTGTATTGCAAAATGTACTTAGTACTCTTGTGATACAATATTTACCATCCTGACAGGGGCCCTGATGGTGTCACTAGTGTGCTGCTAGAAGGACCTCCTGAAATTTGGCAAAAGTCATGACCTGTATAAAGGGTAGTAGGAATGCTGGATGGTCAAGGATGTGTTCAAAATTGGGAAAGGGAGAGTTATGTCCTATGGAAGGAGAGAAGACTTCACTACTTTTCCATTAAAGGACCCAGAAGACACTCCATTTAATAAACAATTGATATAATCAATAATACAAAGTTGTGTCAGGTCTGGTGGCACATTCCTATACTGCCACTGACTCAGGAGGTTGAAGCAGGAGGATTGTAAGTTTGAGGCCAGCCTCGGCAATTTAGAGAGACACTATCTCAAAATAAGTAAGTAAGTAAGTAAATAATAAAAAGGTCTTGGGATGGAGCTTAGTAGTAAAGGGCCATTGGGTTCAATCTTCAGTACTGTGAACAAACAAATAAACAACAAAAAGAAATCAAAAGTCACAATCCCACAAAGATTCTAAAAGGTTATGAGACTCAAACCCACTTATTGAATAAAAGACTGAATCTGTACGAAAAAGAACCCTGGAATACCACAGCAAATTCACTTATCTTCCCATGTCCCCAGTGACCTATTGCTTATTAGCCATGTAATTCTGGATTAGAGAAGGGAGTGTGCAGACCTTTTACAGATTTCTGGACTCTGGTTCTGAATTGATATGCATCAGGGGACGTGCTACTCCTGCCTTCAGTTGTAACGTAGCTTAAGAGGATCCAGCTCCTTTGGATGTTTTGCAAGAGAGTGCAACATCCTACTCAATCACTGCTCTCAGATGAGTTATACCAGGTGAGAAAGATATGACTGATATATGGGAGGCTTTGCTAAAACGCATCTGAAAAGATGAGAGGTACCCCTGAAAGTTCAGGGCCTGGCATATAAAGTAAGAATTAAGGGGGCCCAGTGGGCTGAGGTATGCTGGCATATCCTTTCTAACAAAGAGCTCTTTATCACATTGCACCACTGTGCCACAAAGAAAGAAGTCTGCTGCTCGGTAAGCATGTCCTGGTTCAGCAAGCAGCATCCTCTGCACTGTTCCAATCCAGTCACTTGGTGACATGGAGGTCTGATGGTTTTAATGGGATCCAGATAGGAAAATAATTCTGCCATAAATCCAAGCTGTGGGAAAATAAGAACTGCTGCTTTATCCATAAAATCAGGCATTCAAGATATTATATATATCCATGGTGGATTTTATGGCCAGCCACAACAAGAGTGTCACAACCTAGAAATTTTAGAGTTCTCAGGCAAAGTTGTCATCTGAAACACACAAGGGTCCACAATTTAAGAAATGACCTCTTGGCATCCTTATGGGCTCTAACAGAGATGGGGAATCTCACTATGGTGTATCATGTGACAATGAGGCCAAAGATGGATGCTGTCAGAACTACTAAATTCTAAAGATGAGGATCCCTAACAGATAATCATCATAAATGCAAAAGACATATCAGGGATCAGGCAAATAGGAACAAAGGGCTTCTGTAATCTACAAGACTGCCATCTAGTAACCAGTATTTTACTTAGTTCTATCTATACTGTTTTTGGTACAATGGATACACAAATATAATGAGCCTAGCAGCAGGGATGGAAACTAAGCATAGACCAATTCAACAGAGACCAGTTAGCATATGCTCACACTCAACAGCAGTGATCTAGCTGTGGCTACTGCTCTTTGATCAATCTAAAATCCAAAGACGGTAACATGAGTCCGTTACTCTGCACTATTTCTTTTTTTTTATTTTATTTTTATAATTTTTAATATGTACAACTCATAGTGCATATATTTAGTATCTTTTTACATACAACTGTTTGTATACAAAGTATATTCGTACAATTCAGGTCTTCAATCATGCATTAAGGAAAATGATATCCGTTTCATTCAACCACCTTTTTTTTTCCTCCCCCTCCCTCCCCTCTTGCTCCCTCCCTTACCCTCCCTTCCCTTGACCATTCTAGTGTTCCTCTAATCCTCCTATGTACCCCCATCCAACAATACTTTGAAATAGCCTCCTTATATAAGAGAGAACATTTGGTACTTGGATTTTTGAGACTGACTAACTTCACTTAGCATTATGTCTTCCAACTTCATCCATTTACCTGCAAATGTCATTAATTTGTTTTCTTTTATTGCTGAATAAAATTCCATTCTGCGTATATACCACATTTTCTTAATCCACTCATTTACTGAGGGACATCTATGTTGGTTCCACAACCTAGCTATTGTGAATTGTGCAGCTACAAACATTGAGATAGCTGTGTCACTGTAATATGCTGTTTTTAGGTCTTTTGGGAATAGACCCAGGAGTGGGATGGCTGGGTCATAGGATGGTTCCATTCCCAGTTTTCCAAGAAATCTCCATACTGCTTTCCATAACGGTTGCACCATTTTGCAGTCCCACCAGCAATGTATGAGTGTGCCTTTTTCCCCACATCCTCTCCAACATTTATTGTTGCTTGTGTTCTTGATAGCTGCCATTCTGACTGGAGTGAAGTGAAATCTTAGAGTAGTTTTGATTTGCATTTCTCTAATTGCCAGCGATGTTGAACATTTTTTCATGTATTTGTTGATTAATCGTGTATCTTCTTCTGAGAGGTGTCTTCTAAATTCCTTAGCCCATTTATTGATTGGGTTATTTGTTTTTTTAGTGTAAAGTTTTTTGAGTTCTTTATATATTCTAGAGATTAGTGCTCTATCTGATGTGCATGTATTAAATATTTGTTCCCAATTAGTTGGCTCTCTATTCACCTCACTGATTGTTTCTTTTGCTGAGAAGAAGCTTTTTAGTTTAAATCTATCCCATTCATTAATTCTTGGTAGTAATTCTTGCGCTACAGGATTCTTATTAAGGAACTTGGGGCCTAATCTGACATGTTGGAAATTGGAGCTTACTTTTTCTTCTATTAGGCGTATTGTCTCTGGTCTACTTCCTAGGTCCTTGATCCACTTTGAATTGAATTTTGTGCATGGTGAGAGATAAAGGTTTAATTTCATTTTGTTGCATATGGATTTCCAGTTTTCCCAGCACCATTTGTTGAAGAGGCTATCCTTTCTCCACTGTACATTTTTGGCGCCTTTGTCTAATATAAGATAGCTGAAATTATATGTATTAGTCTCTGTATCCTCAATTCTGTACCATTGGTCCACCAGTCTATTTTGGTGCCAATACCATGCTGTTTTTGTTACTATTGCTCTATAGTATAATTTAAAGTCTGGTATGGTGATGCCCCCTGCTTCACTTTTCTTGCTCAGGATTGCTTTGGCTATTCTGGGTCTCTTATTTTTCCAGATAAATTTCATGACTGCTATTTCAATTTCTTTGAAGAATGACATTGGGATTTTGATTGGAATTGCATTAAATCTGTATAATGCTTTTGGTAGTATGGACATTTTGACAATATTAATTCTACCTATCCAAGAGCAAGGTAGGTCTTTCCATCTTCTGAGTTCATCTATAATTTTTTTCTTTAGTGTTCTATAATTTTCGTTATACAGGTCTTTCACCTCTTTCGTTAGGTTGATTCCCAGGTATTTTATTTTTTTTTGATGCTATTGCAAATGGGGTATTTTTCATCATTTCCCTTTCAGAGTCTTTGTCACTGATGTACACAAATGCCTTTGACTTATGTGTATTGATTTTGTATCCTGCAACTTTGCCAAATTCGTTTACTAGTTGTAAAAGATTTCTGGTAGAGTTTTTTGGGTCTTCTAGGTAGATTATCATGTAATCAGCAAATAGTGCTAATTTGAGCTCTTCTTTTCCTATCTTGATCCCTTTAATTTCTTTCGTCTGTCTAATTGCTCTGGCCAGAGTTTCCAGTACTATGTTAAATAGCAGTGGTGAAAGGGGGCATCCCTGTCTTGTTCCAGTTTTTAGAGGGAATGCTTTCAATTTTTCTCCATTTAAGATAATGTTAGCTCGGGGCCTTGTATAAATAGCTTTTATAATGTTAAGATATGTTCCTGATATTCCTAGTTTCTCCAGTGTTTTGAACATAAAGGGGTGTTGTATTTTGTCAAATGCTTTTTCTGCGTCAATTGAGATGATCATATGATTTTTGTCTTTAAGTCTATTGATGTGATGTATTATGTTTATTGATTTCCGAATGTTGAACCAGCCTTGCATCCCTGGGATAAACCCCACTTGATCGTGGTGCACTATCTTTTTGATATGTTTTTGTATCCGATTTGCCAGGATTTTGTTGAGGATTTTTGCATCTATGTTCATTAAAGATATGGGCCTGAAGTTTTCTTTTTTGGATGTGTCTTTGCCTGGCTTTGGAATTAATGTAATATTGGCCTCATAGAAAGAGTCTGGAAGAGCTCCCTCTTTTTCTATTTCTTGAAATAGTTTGAAGAGCATTGGTATTAGTTCTTCTTTGAAAGTCTTATAGAACTCGGCTGTAAACCCATCAGGTCCTGGACTTTTCCTTGTTGGTAGCTTTTTGATGACATCTTCTATTTCTTCGCTTGTAATTGATCTGTTTAAATTGTGTATAGCCTCCACATCCAGTTTAGGCAAATCATATGACTCTAGAAATCTGTCAATGCATTCAGTATTTTCTATTTTATTAGAGTACAAGTTTTCAAAGTAATTTCTAATTATATTCTGTATATCTGAGGTGTTTGTTGTGATATTCCCTTTTTCATCATGAATGTTAGTAATTTGAGTTTTTTCTCTTCTTCTTTTCGTTAGCATCACTAAGGGTCTGTCAATTTTGTTTATTTTTTCAAAGAACCAACTTTTAGTTTTGTCAATTCTTTGAATGGTTTCCTTAGTCTCAATTTCATTAATTTCTGCTCTGATTTTAATTATTTCCTGTCTTCTACTGCTCTTGGTATTGGTCTGTTCTTCTTTTCCTAATGCTTTGAGGTGTGATGTTAAGTCATTTATTTGTTGTTTTTTTTTTCCTCTTAAGGAATGAACTCAGTGCAATGAATTTTCCTCTTACTCCTGCCTTCATAGTGTCCCAGAGATTTCTATATGATGTATCTGTGTTCTCATTTACCTCTAGGAATTTTTTGATCTCCTCTTTGATGTCTTCTTCAACCCCTTGTTCATTCAGTAGCATGTTGTTTAGCTTCCAGTTGATGGAGTAGTTTTTCTTATTCCTTGTTTTGTCGTTGATTTCCAATTTCATCCCTTTATGGTCCGATAGCATGCAGGGTAGTATCTCTATTTTTTTATATTTGCTGAGAGTTGCCTTGTGACATAATATATGGTCTATTTTGGAGAAGGAGCCATGTGCTGCTGAGAAAAATGTGTATTCGTTTACTGAGGGATGAAATATTCTATATATGTCCGTTAGGTCTAAATTGTTAATTGTTTTGAGGAGGCTTAAAGTTTCTTTGTTTAGCTTTTGTTTGGATGATCTATCCATTGGTGAGAGAGGTGTGTTGAAGTCCCCTAGAATAACTGTGTTGTGGTCTATTTTATTCTTGAACTTAAGAAGCGTTTGTTTGATGAATGTAGGTGCTACATTATTTGGGGCATACAGATTTATGATTGTTATATCCTGTTGATGGATGGTTCCCTTAAGTAATAAGAAATATCCATCTTTGTCCCTCTTGATTAGTTTTGAAGTCTACCTTATTTGATATGAGAATGGAAACCCCTGGTTGCTTCCGCCGGCCATGTGAGTGATAAGACTTTTCCCAGCCTTTCACTTTCAGTCTGTTGATGTCTTTTTCTATGAGGTGTGTTTCTTGGAGACAGCAAATTGTTGGGTCATTTCTTTTAATCCATTCTGATAATCTGTGTCTTTTGATTGGCGAGTTTAGGCCATTAACATTCAGGGTTATTATTGAGATGTGATTTTTATTCCCATCCATTTTTATTTGAATTATGGTCTTTAGCTTGATTTGGTTTCTCTTCTGGTTGGTATATCCTTTAGTTTAATATCTCCCTTTGGTGATTTTCATTATCATCTTTCTCTTCTTCTTCATGAAAAATGTTGCCCAGGATGCTCTGAAGTGCTGGCTTTCGAGTTGTGAAATCTTTTAACTTTTGCTTGTCGTGGAAGGTTTTTATTTCATCTTCAAATCTAAAGCTTAATTTTGCTGGATATAAATAAGACTCTTGGTTGACATCCCTTTTCTTTCAGAGCTTGAAATATGCTATTCCAGGATCTTCTTGCTTTTAAGGTCTGGGTTGAAAAATCTGAACATAGTCTGATTGGTTTCCCCCTATATGTAATTTGCTTCCTTTCTCTTGTGGCTTTTAGTATTCTCTCCTTGCTCAGTGTATTAGGCATTTTCATTATAATGTGTCTAGGTGTGGATCTGTTGAGATTTTGTTTGTTTGGTGTTCGGTATGCCTCTTGAACTTGGTTTTCCATTTCATTCCTCAAGCTTGGAAAATTTTCTGTAATTATTTCATTAAATAGATTACTCATTCCTTTGGCTTGAAACTCTGCCCCTTCCTCTACGTCGATCACTCTTAAGTTTGGTCTTTTTATGCTGTCCCATAATTCTTGGATGTTATGTTCTTGATTTCTAACAAGTTTTGCTGTATGGTCTAAATTCTTCTCTAGGACATATATTTTGTCTTCATTGTCTGAGGTTCTTTCCTCCAAGTGGTCTACTCTGTTGGAGATGCTTTCAATTGAACTTTTATTTTGGTTTATTGCTTCTTTCATTTCTGGAATTTCTATTTGGTTTCTCTTTAGAGCCTCTATTTCCCTATTGAAGTAATCTTTTACTTCCTGTATTTGTTTTTGGAGTTCTTTGTCAAAATGATCTTTTGCCTCCTGTACCTGCTCCCTCATCTCATTTTTTAGTTCATTCTTAAGTTCCATAAACATTTGGCATATGTAATTTCTAAATTCCATCTCTGGCATTTGACCAACTGTGCTTGCCATGACATCTACCGATGAGGTATCTTGATTTGTTTGTGTCATTTTCTTTCCTTGTTTTTTCTTGTTGCTTGTGTGTCTATTCTTCCTGCACTGTGGGACCTTGACTATTTCGATTTTACCTTAAAGCCTTATGTTGTTCCTGTAGTACAATGCTATCAGATCACCTTATAATTCCTTTTCACTTTTAAAACCTAACACTTTCTATTCAGAAAATCCAAGTTTGATCACAATGTACAGATTTTGTTAACCCAGATATTATTTCCAATTTACTCTGTATGCTTCTGATAGGGTTTTATAGTTTCAAGTATTGGATACAGAGGTGTTATGTTTAGGAAGAAGGAAGTGGCTTGAATTGTTCTTTCTTGGAAAGAATGAAAGGAGATATCTATTGAAGTGGTTTAGTGGAAGTGGTTTAGTATCAGTAGACGATGGAAGAAAGAGAATGGGGTTGACAATTAGGTGAAAAGATTAATTTATATATAAAGTAAGTTGGAAAAGAAAAAAAATGATAAAAGAGGAGGAATTGGTGTGAGAGAGAGGAGAGAGAGAATCAAGGAAATAGAGAGTAAACTATATATAACACCACTTTGCTACCCAGTTCAATTGCGCCGGTTCTAGAAATCCCAATTTCTGCGTATAACTTGTTTTTGCCTCTGTTTAGTATGCACTGGCAGGATGTAAACATGAAAGATGAAGGAGGAAGAAAAGATACAAGAGTGAGAAGGAAGAAAAGAAGGAAAGAAAAAAGGAGCGGAAGCAAACAAACACACTAACAATCAATGTGGAAGGAAAAAAAAAAAGCAGAACAAAACAAAGCCAAAAAAAGAAAAAGAAAAATAAACAAACAAACAGACAAACAAACAAAAAAAACCTCCCTGCAATCCAACAAAACAAGTAAACCAACAAAAAGAAAAGGAAAAAAAAAAAAGTCGAACCCCAAATCTCAGACAAAACGGGCCCTGGGAAGTCCCCCTTTTTTTTTTCCTTTCCAGTTCAAACCAATTGTTATTGGATCACGTCCAGACAGTCTGTGATCCTGTTAGTGAAATCAAGGCTGCATCTTAGGCCAGTGGCTGCACGGTTCAGTGAAGGAATGGCCCAGGGTGGTTGTGTGTGTCAGCAGATGAATGGCACCAGGAAGGGGACCTTCCAGAAGGCACCCCCTCCCCAAGCTCACCCACAGTTGCAGCCTCTTGTTGCCGCTGCGCTAGCCTCAGAAACGCCTTCCCCTGCTGACCACCTGAGTCTCACCCAATTGTGCGTTGTCTTCAGAGAGCTGGAGAGTCCCTGGATGGCTGCAGCCCTCGCTCTCCATCTCCTCCCCTTTGTCTGGGTCAGCCACTGCACCTTTCAAAGATGGTGGTGCTCTCCTTCCAGTCAACAGCAGCTCCGCAGACTCCCGTATCCTCGCAGATCGATTTCAAAGCTGTTGGGTGGATGTCTCCCTGCCGAAGTAGCACCGGGAAGCCACAACTGTGACTCTGGTGCAGACAGCGCTGCTTCGGACTGTGGCCCGCTCCACTCTGCCCCTGCTTGCTGATCGCTGATCTCTGCGCCGCTCTGTCCGGGGCCCTACTACTGAGGGTCGCGTCAGGCGGAGTGTGAATTTGAACTGGTGTTGTGGACCCGCGGTGTCCCGTGGTTCCCCAGCACCAATCCCACTGGCTGTTATCGCTGGTTTTTATCGCTGGTTTCATGCTGGTGTGCCGTGAGTGTGGCTGGGGTTGCAGTAGTAGCGCGGTCTCCCCACACTGACTTTGTTTCGGACGGCCTGAGCACCACCCAGGCAGTTTTGCAGGAGCCTCGCGGCTCCAGCTGCTGCAGACAGCTTGTCTCTTTCTCTCTCTGGTAGTGGTAATCAAACCATCCAGGAGATCGGTATTTTCAGCCTATATATATATGATGAAAGGCAATTTATCTGCTTTGTTGGATTCTTTCCACGGAGCTGTCCTGAAGTGCGGCTTCCTCTAATCCGCCATCTTGGATCCTCTGCACTATTTCTTGAGGTATCTTAAGGTCATAAACAAGACATTTTGATGGAAACTGATTAATTTGATCTTTTCTTGCAGAACAGTGACTTGCCTTAACTGGAATCAATATATATTCTAAAGATGTTTTCCTTTCCTCCCTGTTCCTTGGCCCTTACTCCTTTGAGGAATTCAAGTTTGGATCTCCAGACGTGGAATTCCCCATACAATGTTCTAGAAATAAGAAAAGAGATGAGATAAAGGTATATGGCCATGGAATCCACTATGAGGTGCTGTCAACTCCTTGGACATTCTGTGTGCCTTAACTCGATGGCTATAATCTGGTACAGAGACCTCAGTACATTGAAATCATGTGTTAAAGAAATTTAAGTCAATCACTGCTCACCATCACTTCCATTTGGGCTTTTGTTCTTGCAGTCCTTAGAATTTTAGATTTTGCAGTCTAGAATCTCTGGCTCCCATAGAAGGAATGCTTCTACAAAAAAGAGACTGTAAAAGTTTTATTGAACTTTAAATACAGCTGTCAAGTTGGTTTATATTCTTTGTATCAAAAGACCACTGGGCAAGGAAAGGAGACTCCACACTGGTCATCATAAAACCGTGGTCTTCTAGAGGAAGGAAAGCAGGTGTTATGGTGCCCATGGGCTGTACTTTAGGATGCCTCCTTTTCTGCCACCTGCCCCATTTTAATGGTTGGGGGAGAAGTATAGCAGCCACTTCCAGAAAAAGGCATGGTGGAAAAGGGGCTCAGAAATGTTAGTGATGGATTTTCAACATCTTAGCAGCCGCTGTAGATTACAGCATAATAGATTCATCTGTACGATTTGCATTTATTGAATTGATGGAGATCTGGGAGATTACAGAAGCCCTTTGGTCATGTTCATGCCTGTTATGCCTTTCCCATTTATGATGTTTATCTGTTAGGGCTTGTCATCTTTAGAACTTAGTGATACTGACAGAATCCACATTGGGCCACAACATCACCTGATACAATGTATTTAGTGCATTGATGGAGTCGGCTACCTTTTTCCATAACAGATCAGAGAGTAAATGATGTCATCTTGACTGATGGCTTCCTGACCCTGCTACAACTTCTCAATCTGATCATGGTAACACAAAAGCACCAGTACTCAAAGTGTAAATGAATAGTTATGGCAATATTTGTCCCAAGGCAATAACTCACTGATACTTGGGCTGTCTGAATGGATTTACTCTAAAACTCTAATCACACAAATACCACGGAGTTTTCAAGAATAAATCCATTTTTGTTTGAATTTACGTTACCTTCCAAATTATTGTTGCCAAAATGAGTGACTTATGCACAAACTACTACTGACAACTGCATTATTTAGTGATTATTTATTGAATACTACATGCTTTTTTTGATTCTGTGATAATCACTGCAAATGCCAACTGAATTGGTTATCAAAGATGATTCTCGAAGACTCCCATGAAGTGTAAACATTTTCAGTGAGGAAGACATTTATGAATTTACAGATCCTGTGAACAGTGTTCAATTATAGACTATCATACATTCTCTGCAAAAAGGTTTCAGGTTTCTGTGGAATTATGTAATAAATGAGAACCTGATCTAGACTCTGGAGTCAGGACAGATTTTATTTCAGTAATAAAATTTAGCTGAAATAGAATAGTAAGGTTGTAAGAATAAGGAGAAGAGTGTGCTATATAGAGAGGGAGCAAGGTGGGTAGAAGCTTTATAAGTGAAGAACAGAGCTCTGGAAACACTAACAGGTGGATTCTCTGAATCCAGTGTCAAGAACATGAGGCAGAGGGAGCATTGTATTATAAGATAGGGCTCAAAAATTATAAAAATTGGACAAACTGCATGACAGTCTTGGAAAACAGAATTTAAAAACTATAGAATATTATGTTAGATTTGGACACTTGAGATAGAAATGCATGCTAACTGCAAGGAGTCTAGCTTATGGACAGAGCCCAGTGGGAACTCATTACTAAGTAAAATAAAATAGCATTTAAGTTCACAGGGTTTTATGTTTCAATGTCTCAAATATAATGTCTTAAATATATCCAATTAAGAACATATGCAGTCTCTCAAGAACCAAGGGGAAAGAGTTCCTTGACAACTCACAGATATCAAATTCTGTCGATTCTTATGTCCCATATATAACAAGGTATAGTATTTTCATATGATGTATGCACATCCTCTTATACACTTTAAATTATCTCTTGATTATTTATAATTCCTAATACAATGTGAATGCTATGTGTAGACAGTTGTTATACTGTATTATTTGTGAAATAAGGACAGGAAAATTAATCTATATATGTTCAGTATGGACAAAATTTTTAAAGATACTTTTGATCTGTGTGGGTGGTTGAATCCTCAGATGCAGAATCACGTACAAGGAGGACCAGCTATTTTATAATGAAGACTCTGAAGATAAGTCTGGATGAATATAGAGGTTTAGAAATGTGTAATGGTGTGTATTGTAGACAGAACAGCGGAAGCCATGAGAATTAAAATGGGCCTGGATTTTAGCCTTGAGAAACTACAATATTTAAAGTCTTGGAGGAAGAATATTGGCTTAAATATAGACTCAGATGGAGCAACCAAAGAAGAAGTCAGAAAACTTGGAGACTGGGGTCATGAAGCCAAGGGAAGCATGAGTTTAGTAAAGAAGGAAGAAATGAAGAGTGTCATCTGTTGTTACATGTTCAAGTAATATGGGAATGAAAAATGTCTATTGCATACAGTGAACTTACTTAATAATGACCATATCAGTTATTTCAGTGGCAAAATTAGCAGACTGAACTGCATTGATAAATGTGTAAATGTGACTTAAAATGGGGACAGTGAAAATAGTCTTTTAAGATATTTTAAGATATTTGACTGTTAAATACAGGATAGAATTGAACCTGCATGGAGGAAGGATTATGTCGGATACAAAAAGCATCACTTGTTTACTTTGTTTCATTTAGAAAATTAATTTGTATTGAGACTATAAGACTCCAATTCATTAAGACTCCCAGCTTCAGCTTAAAGAGTAGAAAGCTGCAAAAGTATTACTCCACATACTTAAAACAACAGGAAGATCACTTCAGAAAATTAGTAGATCCAGAGCTTCAAATATTTTTAAAATGTCAATTATTTTTAATAATCCATAAATAAAGATCTATCTATCTATCTATATCTATCTACATGGCACAATGTGGTGTTTTGATATGTTTGTGTAAAAGTATCCATTAAATTAAGTCAAAGTGACTAAAAATTAATCACTTTTCTTGAATTCAGCAGAGAGCTGAGATTGCACAGCAACTAACTCATCCAAAAGCTAAGGAAAGCTGATCACTTTCAAGGAGAGATGGGGGTGAGCATTTGCATACATGAGACAGATGCTGCAAGACACCGTGGGAATAATTCAACACAAGTGCTTAACAAATTAGCATTCAGCAGTATCTAGTCAGGAATTCTTACTACATGTATCTATATGCGGTTCTACCTGTAGAACCACATGTGACCCACAGAAATAAAGAAAACTGATTCCTCCTTTTAAGGATTCCTCATGGACTTCATTCTGGGCTTACAGATAAGATCAGGGACAAGGTGAGAGCCATGCAATAGAATCCCTTCCCCAGCATTAAAGGACTATGGGAAGGGAATCCCAGTAACTGTGGGACAGGCATGAAGCTCTGCCTTGACCCTTCGCCCCATCTCTTTTACAAAATAGAGCCTTAAAACAAGTTCAGAAGGCAAACAGAACATGGTGCTTTTAGAGAGCAGGTGAAAAAATGCCATGTCTTGGAAAAGAGAATTAAAAAAAAAAAAAAAAAAAAGACAACCTTACTACTGAGGAGGAGAAGATAAAGAGGTGGGGCCCAGAGCTCAGTGTATGCCTAGAAGTGAAGACTGTGCGGAACAACAGAACACATCTCCTTCTCCCCTCAACTACCCACCGGGTCAACAAACTTCAAGTAGCTAGCAGCACCGGAATGTCACGGGTAGAGTAGAAACTGCACCAAGAGGTACACTCCAAGGCAGGGTGCAGAGAAGATCTGCATTGAGGGTAAGTGGACATGGCAGGGTCTGACAAACCACAGACTTACCCCGCAAAACCAGGCAATGTTTAAAAAGAAAAAAATGAAGCCTGTGGTGTTTGAAACTAGTTATACCAAGAAGAAATAAAAACCCGTCAACTCCCAAGTAGATCAACTTAACCTCCCACATGAAAGGTTTGGTGAAAGAAAGGGGCACCCATTCCAGTTGTTAAAATTGTTCACTTCAATTTGTACCACTCTGCTTTCCATAGAAAAGTCGTAAGACATCACAGAATTAATCAAAATGGCAGATACTGACAAAACCAACCAAAGAACACGAGGAGACATCAGACATGAAAATAATTTAAATTAATGTCTTAGGGTCTTTTAGGCAAGATGTGAATG
The DNA here is from genome assembly GCA_025594165.1 of Tamias sibiricus. Taxonomy (NCBI): domain Eukaryota; kingdom Metazoa; phylum Chordata; class Mammalia; order Rodentia; family Sciuridae; genus Tamias; species Tamias sibiricus. Next base: position 156,921,089 of record CM046662.1, on the reverse strand, counting down.
ATGAGCATGATGCACTGTGTAATTTCATCTGACCCACAGGAACCATAAGAAAGAATCAGACACAAAAGCAAGGTGTGAAAAATCCGTTACTGAAGATGTAGAATGACATTTTATAGGCACTGAAAAAATAAAAATAGTACTGTTTCTAATAGCACTGATGTATGAAATAGGCATCTTACAAATATCATGCATGACATGCAATACATGTGTGCTGAAACCAACAAAATACTAATGAAACAAATCAAAACAGCACAGAGATATACTATAAATATGTATTGGAAAACTCAGTATTGAAATATTACTTCTCCCCAACTGAACAAGTCTATAGATTCAGCACATTTGAAATTATACCAATAAACAAAAAACTTTTGGTATAAATTGACAGGATGATTCCAAAATTTATGAGAAAGTGAAAGAAACAAGAAAACAAAGAAAAAAAAAAACTTATAAATGAAGCTGAATATAAGAAAGATTCCCCTGATATTTGATACGTAAGAGTGCAAATATCTTAAGTATGTGCAAAGAAAAATTGTGTATTACATCATAATTTAATAAATAACATCAACTTAATTCATCTCTATAAAGACCCTCTAAAATATGTTTTATAAAAGATCTTTTAGTCCATCTGGGATGCTATAGCAAAACAACTTAGACTAGGTAATTTATAAACAATAGAAATTTATGGCTTACAATTCTGGAAGCTGGTAGAAAATGTACAATTCAGAAATTATAAAAATGAATAATCCACACCAGTATGCTGACATGAGGGATAATGGAAGAGTAATCTGTTTAGCTCCTATTGTCTTTGATTTGCTATTTGAAGGAAAAATATTTTCAGATTTAAGAAGGGCAAGATGAATGTCAGTTATTCTTAATCAAAGCCCACAAGCCTTGAAAATCTTGGCCAAGATCCACTACAAAACGTTAGTTACTGAGAAATGAAAATACAAATGTCCATCAACACCAGTGCTCTTTAAAGACTTTCAGAAATGAGAAGGACATTTGCAAGTGGACAAACATGTTCCATTTCTTTATAAGACAATTTCTTCCTTAGAAATAAACCAGATAGGGTAAAAATCATTGCTCTAAGTCTCTCTTTTAAAAACAAGCAAACCCTTATGCTTGTCCACAATTATTACTTTCAAAAGTGTTGGTGTCCAAGATGATCAGAGTTGATTTTACTAAAAAAGAAAGAGTCACTTCTGCCACAGCAGCCTTTGGGCTGTGGGTCAGTGAGACAGAAATCTCTGCTTCTTAATATTGCGATGTGAAAGGGTGAACCCTTGCTAGAAAACCGGGCATTTTAATGTACATATTTCCTACTCGGATGATGGTTTAGTATAATTTGACTCTGACTTTCCTTGGAAAAGTAAATAAAATAAGACCTCAGAAAAGATATGAGATGTTGTATGATATCAATGTCTCTGAACATCTCAGTAACCTCAAAAAACTCAAGAAAAAATTAGATGGGGGTGAATTTGTTTTTATTGCTTGACTTCTCACCCCAATAAAGACTTGGATTACATATATTCATGTTAAGACTAGAAATTAAACATGCGTAAGTGGGCAAATAAGGGAAGAATGAGAGCTTTCACTGATACTGGAATTGGGTCCACAAATAGCAGAAAGAGAAGAAGGTTCTAGATTATTTTGCTTCACAGCTAGTCCACAGTCTTCCTTCACAGGGCCTGCATTGCCTGTTCAGCTCTATATTATCTGGAATTGAAGTCTGGCATTACCTTTCTTATTCCCCTGAGTCAGATTCTTCTAGAACAATAGATAATTCTAATATTGAAAATGAGAGATAAACCAGCATTTCACACAGGAAGAAATTCACTGCAGCAAATAATTGCTCCACTTTCTTCAACAAACATTACCTATTTGGGAATACAGCATTCACCTTAACACAGGAAACTCACAGAGATTTAATTCTAAGCATTAGGCAAGAAATGTTTTATGGGAGTGAAATCACAAGTTATTTTTTTTTTATTTATTTATTTTTTTTGGTACTGGGGATTGAACTCAGGGGCACTCGACCACTGGGCCACATCCCCAGCCCCAGGGTTTCCAGTGCTAAGTGCCTCGCCATTGCTGAGGCTGGCTTTGAAATCCTCCTGCCTCAGCCTCCCAAAGTGTGGGATTACAGCGTGCTTTATTTATATTCTCATCTTGCTAGTTCCAGTGGTGGGAAAAATCCTGTGCCTTTGATGTTTGCTGTAGAGAGAGAGGATTTCCATTACTTACGGCTGGCGAAACTGTCTTGTCCATAGCCTGGTTGTTCCAGGGAAAGGGGTTAGGTTGGAGGAAAGCCAAAGAAAGTTCCTGGAGACATATGATTTATTGGGGAAAGTTTAGAAGAGACCAGTGACTGCTCCAAGGACAGTTCAGTGACCATCGGCTGAAATGATAGCACCTTTGAGTGCTTTGCCAAGCATTGCCTCTGTGTCTCATGGCACTTTGTCCAGTGGCAGTCGGCTGGATGAGTGGCATATCCTGTCGGTTCCATACCAGCTCCACTCAGAGAGGGGTTTTAGGTTTTAAGCTGCAGAAGTAGTAACATCATTAGCTTTGTTGGCTTGTATGACCAGCACTCCACGTTGTAATTGTCCTGGTGTTCAGGCAAGAAAGTAACTTTCTACAAAAAAACCTAACTTGACTTAGTTCACAGTGCACATAAGGAAAAGCCAGTGTTTTTCAAAATAATATGTATCTGAGCTTTCTGGCCCAGGCTGTTGGAAAACAAATGAAATCAATGTAGGGAGAGGACTATCAAGTGTAAGCACAAATGGTGGTGTGTGCTGAGTCATGTGCATCACATGTAGATGCATTACAAGAGATAATGTGGTTTAAGTGGGGGAAATGGGTTAAGTTTTTAAACAATGAAAAGCATGAAACTTAATTCTTGGGCTTAGCCACAGTTTTGGGAGAAGCTACTTGCCAAAGACTACATCAAAGTCAAGCATGAATTATTAGACACAGATGTGAATCAAGAAGATAGAAGCAGCTGCTAGTGGGTTTGCCTGGCCCAGTCAAGATTTGGCAGTGTGACTTTTTTCTTCTGTTGGAATTGTGTAAAAGGAACCCTGGAAGGGAAATAATCTTCATGTATAATTTCTCAGTGGATGATTTCTACGAAAAGATGTCCTGGCCTTGATTAAAAAAAAAAAAAAAAAAAAAAGCAGACAATACATGCAGACAGGACTTGGGAAGTTCTTGAGAATAAGGATCATGTTCAAATGTTTTCCTGCCGATTTCAATGCATTTCTAATGGACTTTTTTTTCCTTATCTCTTTTTAATATCAGTGCTGTTCACAGGCCTGCACTCAACATTGGACTGTAACATTTTGCAGGATGTATACCTATGAGTATCTTAAACTTGAAAAGCATGGGTCTTATACATAAAATAGAAGCAATAAAAACCAGGATTATTAAAAGATGAACTGAGATGTTGGGTTATTATGAAGATTAAATCAGATGATGGCGTCAAATACTTAGCTCTGTATCTGGTACAAAGAATATTCAAAATAGTCTCTGTGCTAATGGAATTGCCTTATGATACACTAGGGAAAACTCAACCATAAGGTCACACTATTTGACAAGACTGTTATACTAGGAGTGTACTTATGAAAGAGGTTTTAGAAATGCAACTAGCTGAAGTCAAACAAATTCAAATTCAGTAAGAGGGCACTGTGGACAAAATGATTTTCATGCCATATTCCCAAATGGATGGTAAATGATTGTACTTTAAAGTGGTAGAAAAGGTAGTTGAGAACATCATTTGAGTCCTGAAAGCAGAAACAATAAGAGCAAGGAGTAGGATATTATCCCTTCAAAGAATGAGATAATACTTGACATAGGCAAATTGGTTTATAGCTTCCATTAGGATTTTTTTCCTCCTGCTGCACTGTTCTTCGTGTGTGTTAGAGTCACTGTCAATGTAAACCAATAACAACAAACTCTTTGAAATATTTATTAAATACTGTTTGGCTTTTATGTTTGAGAACTATCTGAAACTTGGAATTGTCTTAAAACTTCACATATACATGCTTGACCATTAATTAAATATTATTTTATTCTCCTTAGTATAAATGTGTACTTTCTACCCAAATCCTTGGTAATTCTATTTATTATACCCATCTTTATATTATAAAACTACTGATTAATGTAAGACATATCTGAATTTTCTTGTTATTAGTTCTGACAATTAGTTTTTCATTTTTTATTAGTTTTTTTATATTGATCACTTCCCTCTTTTCTCTCTCATTCTCTCTCCTCTTCTCTCTCTCTCTCTCTCTCTCTCTCATGCGCGCGCGCGCACACACACACACACACACACACACACACACTTGCATGCAAAACCACTAAATCTATAGGTGTCTCCTATGTACTAGAAAGCTAAAATCCAGAACGCTGACAACAAAAAATACTGGTAAATTTATGGAGTGGTAGGAACTCTTTCATTACTCATGGAAATGAAAAATGTTAGAGAAACATTGCAAGACTGAAGGCGGCAGTTTCTTATAAAACTAAATATATTTTAAACATATAATCCAGTGATCACTCAACTCCTTGATGTTTACCCAAATGAATTGAAACATACATTCACAGAAAAACTTTGCACACATGTTTATAGGAACTTTATCACAATTGCTTGTAAACAACCCAAACAAAACTTAGAAGCATCCAAGATGTCTTTCAAGAGATGAATAAAAGCCTGTGGTATATCATACAATGCTATGTATTTCAGCTAGAACAATGAATAAAATATTAAGTAACAAAAAGATATGAGGATCCTAACTGCACAATGACAAGTGAATGAGTCCTATTTCTGCTGTATGATGTATACTTTCCACCTTATGAGAAGGACAGAACTATGGAGACAGTAAAAAAAGATGGTAGTATTTGCCCTCAGGTGTCTGGTTCACCTCACTGGTCCATAATATCTTTTAGTTTCATTAATGTTGTTGCAAAAAATAGTTTCCTTTTTATGGCCAACAATACTCTAGTTTGTGTATATACCTCAATTTTTTATCCATTTAACCACTGATGAATGCTCAGGCTGATTCCATATATTGACTATTGTGAATAATATTGCATTATATCACACTTGTGGAATCTAAAAAAACATTGATCTCATAGAAGTAGAGTGTAGAATGGTGTTTATCAGAGACTTATGCATTTGTGGGTGGGGATTAAAAAGATGTTGGTGAAAGAATACAAAACTATAATGAGATAGAAGGACTATGTTCAAGAGCTCTATTGTACAGCATGGTTACTACAGTTAATGAAAATATAATGCATTTTTTATTTTTTATACCTTTATTTATTTGTGTGGTGCTGAGGATGGAACCCAGAGCCTCACACATGTGAGATAGTGCTCTACCACTGTGCCATAGCCCCAGTCCTTATAATGCATTCTTGAAAAATGTTAAGAGATGCTAAGAGAGGGGATGTTGAATGTTCTTACTGCAAAACTGATAATTATGGGGAGTATTGCATATTTTAATTAGCTATATTTGACCATTCTCCAATGTATGTATGTGTGTGTACATGTCAGAACATCATGTTAGGGGCTGGGGTTGTGTCTCAGTGGTAGAATGCTTGCTAAGCATGTGTGAGACATTGGGTTTGATTCTCAGCACCACATATAAATAAATAAAAAAAAGGTCCATTGACAACTAAAAAATATTTTTAAAAAACCACTTTATTCACCACAAATACACACAATTTAATCTATCAATTCAGAATAAATAATTAAAAGTAACATTTAAAGATCAAAATCTGCTGTTTCCAGGGGATTGAGGCAGCAAGGAAAGAAGAATTAGGGGGAGCACAGTACAGCACTACTACTCTATATAATGTAATGGTGGATATGCAGCATTAAGCAATTGTCCAAATGCTTAAAATGTAAAGTTCCAAGAGTGAACCCTAACAGAAACTGTAGAATTGAGCTAATGATGTGATTGAATATTGTCCTATCACTCATAAGAAGTGTAGTCTACTAATGCAAGAACAACAGAGGGGACTGGCTATGTGATGGGATGTGTGGGAACTTCCTGTACCTTACAATCAAGTTCTCCATAAAGCCAAAACATCTCTAAAAGCAAAGTATTTTAAAGCGAATATGATAGGCCTGTTCCCATCTCCATGGCTCCTGCATTGTGGTAAATGGAGGGACATGATGATAAAGGGATGGATTTAAGTGGTACTAAATGCTAAGAGGACTGAGTCAAGTTTCTACTTTGACAGATAATGGTTTGGGCTTCAGTTGGGAACCTCTTGATGACCTGTTACTCTGATGGATATAAGTTGAACTAAGATCAACTGATTCTCAAAACAGAAATGTATGGTCACATGATTTCTTCACAACCTAATGTCCAGCATAAATTTGAGCAAATCTGACTTAAAGAAAGAGTTTCTAACTGGGTATGCTGTTCCTTCACTGAGTTATTTCCAACTTCTGAAAGGTCGGGAGTGATCTTTTTGAAAATATTAATTGAATCATATGAATTACCTGACTTAAATTTTAACAGGTTGATTGAGGTATAATTAATATAGAACACCTGCATATTTGTTCTGTACAATTGGACGGGTTTGACATTTGTGTTCACCTGAGCAACCTTAATCATCTGAAAGGTAAAAGCACATTCACTACCTCCAACATTTCCTTTCCCCACCTATTCACTTAAGATCTTTTGACCACTTGTTATCTCATTCAGAACACACTACAGTATTGCAATGGGCTTCCAATGCTCTTTGCAATGCAGGCATTCTTTCCTTTCCACCTTATTCCTTCTGCTCCACTAAAATGTCATCCTCACTAAGTTCCCAAATGGATTCTATTTCTCCTTCCAATACATTAAAACTGTCGTGCAAGGGACTTGCACTTACTGTTCTTTCTGTTTCAGAAATTGTCTTCTTAGTGTTCTAAAGGACTGTTATTCAACTTCAAGGAAAGATTTTAAAGAAACTAGAAGTGATAAAGTTCATGATCATCAGTCTCCTCTCATATCTTCATGGCTCCCTCCATCCCTTCAGATCTTTAATCAAAATTCCCTCTCTAGCTGATCTCCATATACATTTCCTTTCTTGCTTTGTTCCCCCTTAAGACTTATTATGATTCAACATACTATCATTTATCTCATTATATTATTAATTTATTGTTTCTATTTCTAACCAGAATATAATCTTCAGAAGGGCAGGAAATCTGCCTCATGTGTTTACTGCCCTATCCTCAGCATGTATATCATGTTTGATTCATAATGACAGTACCAGCTTGATCAATGCACGAATAAGAGCATTATGTAATATTTGTAAAATGCAAATCTGTTTTTGTTAAAATAATGTGTGGTTTTAGTGGAAATGAGCATCACCTTGTTTTAATTCTCTCTGAATGTGTCATATAGCCACAACATATTTATAAGTTGACATTGTTTTTTTTCCTAGACTTATAATTATTTTTTTCTAAATATAGACTTTATTTCCCATACACCAAAATCTGCTTGGGACTCAATCTGAAGTTTGCAGGGTATCAATCACTTCATTCACTTATTGAGGGGGAGTAGAATTTTAGATTTTCATGTGATAAATTACATAAAAAGACTAAATTTATATTTTAATTCTAGAGTTAATTAAGAGTTCTAGAACTGGGCTTTATTCCTTAAAACCTAAATGAATGATTCCATTTCATTTTCTCCATTATGATGATAATTACAAGTAATGCATTGACTTAGAATAAAGTCATTCAAGATCATTTAATGTATACAGAACATTTTCCAGTTCGAGTACTATGAGGAAGCTAAGGTAATTGGTATTGGAATGAAACTCTATTGCAATAGTCAGAGGAAGATTGCTGAATTATTCTGTGGAGTTCTTTGACTTAACACATCTGAACTCCACTGTAGTAAAGTCAAGGAAAAAGATGAATATATTGAAAGAATGATGAAGAGTACACAGAATTAAAGCCCAATGGCAGACCTTGGAATGACAGACAGTAAAGCAGCAACAGGACCTTTTGCAGCAGGAGTTGGTTTCCATACAACTTCTGTGTTACTCTGATAGAGAAGCCCACCACATCATGGCACCCTTAAGCCCTGGGGCAGGGACGGGGGCTGGTTAGGGGGTTGGTCAGGGGTTTACTTAAATAGCCCTGCTTGATGCCCTGGGAGCAGGAAGCAGCTAGTGCCATCAAGGAAACCAGAGGAAGCCATTAACAAAGGAAGTAGGAAGCACAGTGCTAGCCAGCAAAAGCAAACCATCCACTCTGCTAGTTAATGAAAGAGGCTGAGGTACACACCTAATGCCAACACATCATGGAGAGGAAGAATAAAATATCAACTCATGTGCTTGGAATTAAAAGGTTTCATTTGGTTTCTTTGGTATTTAGATGTCTGGTAATTTCCAGAGATTGGATGGAAATATCTGTGCATATAATCAAAGTCTGAGATCCCTTTCTAGAATCAATGGAGACAAATAATCTGAAAATGCAGAACTATAATATTCTGGAGCTTCTATTTGTCAAGCTCAGATTGCAAAGCTTTGAAAGAGAAAAAATGATCTCCACTGATTTTTCCTAACAGGTAGGCATAGAAGAAAAGTATAATTACCTGTTTTTGTGAATATATTAAGTGAGCACTCTATTAAAATCCGAATGAAAATAAGCTTTCCCGGTGCTCCTCTCTAAGACTTAGAGAACTTGGGCAATTTTAGTAACCTTCTTTCTATTAATTCATTCATTCTAAGCAAAAGCAGTAATTTCCCAACTTGCATATGTCATGTACAATACATTGTTCTCATGTATCTGCAGTTTTTAATGCACACATGGCCACAGGGAGAGTTTTTCTCTTAGCAATAAAATATCAAGTGAAGCAATTTCTATATTTATGGTGTTTCCTCCCACTGTCTACAGTATATTTATGTGAATGTCTAAGAAATGGTTTCCTTGGTAACCAAAAGTAGCCCGGATCTGAGTCTATACCACGGGCTCACACTTCTAGGCATCCATTGTGCAAGAAAACCAACTGTTCAAGGGAATATTCAGTAAAGACACGGGAACAATTTATACCAATTTTGCTATTGCATTAAAGTCTTTCCAGGGTTTTTCCGTTGGGATTTTAACATTTTGCTAAGCACTAAATCCTCATGTAATTAGTTACAATTCAGATGAAATCTACATTTATTAAGATGCTATTCCAAGTATGCTAGGGATGTGGTTCCTTTGTAAAATCCATTTACTTGCTAAACGCTGTAGATCTCATGTGAGTAACATCTAGCCCTTGATGTTGAATGACACAAAGTCACAGAATAAACAAAACAAGACTGGATGTGCCTTTGTGTCTCATGCTATCACCAGAAATAAATGCCAGTGGTAATAAAAATTGTTTATTTTAATAGAATTAAAATGTTGCAAGCAGCAGCTTGTTATCATTGTTCATTACGAAAGAGTAGCAAAAAGTCTTCATTCTGACTCCCAGCTCATCTGTGTTGCTCTGTTTCTCATTTAAAAAAGTTTAAATATATCCTGCTAGATTAATTTTTTTTTTCAACTTTCTTTCTCTCTTTCATTTACTTAGCTCTTTTCCCTACTGTCCTAGCTGGCTTCTGCCACACTGTGCTTATGGTCTAAAATATTTGATATTACTACAATTTTATATGTGTTGCTGTCACTCCAGAAAACAATTCATCTTGCATTTTTGTGATTACAAAAATATGAGCTACTGGAAAAGCTAACTAAAGCATGAGCAGAGGTCAGCGGTAGAAAACTGGTAGTGGTATAATTATGTTTAACCTCATTGGCACCTTAGCTATCATTTTAAAAATTACATTATTTTTTTTTCTATCCAATCTCTTCACATTTAGGTGCAGTTTGGAAACCTACCTTATCATGTAGTGAGTAATAAAACTCTGTCAAAAAAACCCCTTCAGGTTTTTTTTTTTTTTTTTTTTTTTTTGCCTGAAGAGTTTCTCTAAAATATCATAATCAAATTGAGTCTTTTCCCCTTGCAGGAACCCTGGGATGAGATGTTTCTGTTCCATCGTCAGTTTCTTCCCCCACTCTGTTTCCTTTTTATGCCATGAGTTGTTGTTGGCATCTCTGTCAAAATTACTGAATCACTGTCTATTCTCTTCCTTCTCCGCTGAATCAAATGTGTGAATCATGAGCACTGCTTTCCTTTGGTAGCAGTCATTGTTCGAGTTATCTCCCGCTACTTTTAAAGATGGAACATCAGGAATTAAAAGATAAAACAAACCCTCAATCAAACAAATGCCCTGACTCTGAGGCTTTCATGCTTTTTTTAAGATCTGGTATGTTGATGTTATGGTCTGTACTGAGGAGGAGATTCTCTCACCTTACACACACCTCTCCAGACTTGAAATACCCTGTAAGTTCAGTTTTAATTTACTTCCCCCAAAAGAGCTTTTGAGTGAGTTCATGAAAAAAGAGATTCCTTTTCCTTGTTTCAAGGTCCAAATTTGTTGAGGTGGATTTAATTTTGCTATGACCTCGCAGAGGATTATTGGCTACATATTTTCTGCTTCTTTTAGTCACATACCAAACACCTAACAATATAAAACATTGATATATTTTGAGTTATTTTTCAAGAGGCCTGCCTGTTCTATGCCTTTGAGGAAAAGGCAGTCACCTGATAATGGTCTAGATTATTATTACATAAATCCACCTAGAATTTCCTTATCTGAATTCTGTCAGCACTCATGTTGACAACAGGCTTAAAATTATTACATGACCTAAAGATGCCCAGGCAGGGGTTTTCACAGTTTCTATCAAGAAGCAAAGTTGAAGTATTGAGTCTAAAGCTACATAGTTGATGGATGGATATGCTAAAAACAGAAAAGAATCTTAACTAAGGTCATGGAACTGATCACTTCACAGGATCATTATATGGATGTCCAGTAACATGCCAATTGATTTTCCTTGTCACCTCTAAGGACAGGACATCTAAATTGAGACCTGGGGGAAAAATTAGTTAAGCAAAATCCCTGAGTTTGGAATGCTTGACCACGGACACAGAGCTGATAAAAGGCCAGTGAAATGAGCTGAGTAGGTCATGTTACCACATTGAATGGAGTATAAACTGGGCCTAATTTAAGTAGAGCCAGAGAGAGCATGAAGTGCTCTTCATTTTAACCTATGACAACTAATAAATTAAAGTAGACCCTTAAATATTAGAGTAATAAGATCTAATACACATGCAGATCCTCTCTGAGGTTTTGGATTAGAAGGCACATGAGAGGGGAACAGGAAAGAAACTATCATAGGGTTGGGGAGAGTTGGGATTCTGGGCTGGGTTTGGTGACAGTGAAGCCGGGGGAAAAAAATTGAGAACAAGTTATGTCATTCAGAAAGGTTGGCTGGGCTTTGCTTATGTGGAGATGTAAGAGTAAGGGAAACAGAGGAACAAGATGGCGGAGGTTTCTGGTTTCAGTACTTTCCTGGATAGGCATATTTTATATCCATTTTGTAGGGAAAAAATGGAGTATCAATAGAAGTATTAGAATTATTAATATTTTGGTGGGAAATTAAAGATTCTATTTGGACATGAGGATGAATATATAAAACGGTTTGCTAGACACGACAAAAGTATTATTGGGTATATGAATCTGAATTTTGCTGAAATGACTTGGTTGTATATACTAAGTTTAAGAGTCGTAAGCATGTAGATGATAGCCGAGTCATGTGAATGAATGGGGACACAGAGGAGAGCCTGTGCAAGAAATGACAAGCAGGCATAAGACCACATGCTAAGGAATACCAAAACGAAGATGTTGGGTCAGAAAGAGGCAACTACTGAAGAATGCTGAGAAAGGGAGGACATGGCAAAGGAAATTAGAAGGGGTGTCATTCCAAAAGCCAAGTGCAGAGGAGGTTTGGGGCAGAGGTAACAGAATCAAAGGGGGAGTAAAGGAAAATGGATGAGGAACAGGAGTCACCTAGAAATCTTGCATATCCTTGGATTGTATGGGTTTGTGTAGGAAGCAGATTGAAATCTAAGTATGAATGATGAGGGAGAAATTGGAGATTTACTTACAGACAACGCTTTCCCGCAGAGCAGTTTTGAAATGCAAAATATGCTGGAGGGAAGAAATGGCATCATGAGAAAGAGTGTTTAGGAAAGGACATAATAGAGCACATTTTGGAGGCTGAGGTTGTGGCTCAGCAGTAGAGCGATCGCCTAGCATGTGTGCGGCCCAGGTTCGATCCTCAGCACCATGGAAAAATAAAGCCATTGTGTACAACTAAAACAAACAAATAATTTTTTTTTTTAAATAGAGTAGATTTGTGTTCCAATATGAATAATTCAGAAAGAAGGAGATTAATAATGCGGATAAGAAAAGAGTGAACAGGAAGAGTAAAATCACTGAGAAAGTTACACAAGATGGGACCCAGAGGGCTGGGGGGTCGAGTGACCAAGCTTGACACCGGGGACATGTACTGATATAAGTGGGGACAGGGGATAAACCAGGTTGCAACCTGAAGGTAACTACAGGTGGTGGTGGTAGAGGTACCATTCAACAAGGGAAGAAGAAAATGAGAGTAAACAGCAATGATGTTGAAACTTGTTGTGTTTCTCATTAAAGATTTAAAGTAAAATTGCTCAGTATTTCTTTAGAAATACTTATAAAGTAAAGGGGAAAAAAAAATAGACCCATCAAGGATTCCCCCCACTAACCCACCCCACCACTGGAGTATAAAGAACAAAGAAGGAGGAAAGGAATTTAAGGATTCTTCTAGGTGGCAATTGTAATTATGGAGCATAGAATACACCCTGATTTGCAAGGAGAGATGTGAAGATGGGGTAAGGCTACTGATAATAACAACGTGGTGGATCAATTGATTGAGTGTCTTGGTGAAGTGGAAACATGGCTGGCAGGCAGAGTTATGAATAAGTGAATTGGAAAGATAAAAGGTGAGGAGCGAAATATTCTAAATCAAGATACTTTTAGGTATGTAAGTCTCTACAGTGCAAAATACGAGCACAGACTCTTAGACTGCATGAAAGTTATTTGACATCCAGAGGAGCAGGATTGAGAATAGGTGAAGGAGCCTATAATCAAGGAGATAGCTAAAGATTGCGGTTAGCTGAGAGCCATAAAAGATGTTCTAGTTTCCACCTGACGTTGATACATTATTCAAAGAATCTTTGTATGCCCGTGAACACTGCGTGACGCACCTGTAAGCTCGAGCTGTAAGCACGTGTCCTTGTTAAAGCTATATGTATATAACTGGGTGAGGTTCGTTAGTGTGTGTGGGAAAGAAGAAGGTGGTGGTTGGAGTTAGAGCATTTGGAGTGATTGCTGGAGCTGGAGAGAGGAGAAGAATAAAAGACCTTTTTTTCATTTTCATCCTGCCTCCGAATTTTCCTGTGGCGTTCGCTGCTCCAAGCGACTTCCGCTTCAGAGCGACAAATAGGTACATGATGAAGAGTCACCAAATGGATATCATTGTCACCAAATGAGACTTGCGGTCATGAGTTTTTCCTGCAAGAGAGCTGGCATGAATTTTGATAAAAGGACTAAGGAAAGAGAATAGTATTCTTAGAGCATATAGCTCAAAGAAACAGGGCTTTTTTTTTTAATGGAAAGGAATAAGAAGAAGGGAAAAATAATTGTTTGAAGGAGAAAAAGTAAGACTAGGAGAATACTTTCCACATCTATACTTGTGGCATAAAAGGAAATGGAAAAGGACCCTAAAATAACAATACTCACAACTTTACTGAGAAAACCACTTTTCAGTTTCAAGATGGAAGACATTTTAAGATAAAGTAAATAATACAAAGGATTTTAGTATACAGTTAAGGTTTACATTTTTTTTTTTACTTAATTCTCTCACCCACTCTTGAGTAACTATGATGAATGAATTTCACAAATGAGGAACTTGTAGCACTGAAATATTGGGCAGCTTCCCAAGGCCACATACTCAGTAGTCATTGACTCCAGGGTTCAAAATCAGGCAGTCTGACTTCAAATTTTGAGGAGCAAGTCATCTGGTCAAAAAACTAGAGTATTGGCTTTGATCTGGGGTATATACTGCCAAAGTAGGATGACATTAGGGATGAAGATGGATGAGTAGGGAAACTTAGGGAAGCAACTGAAGTAAACAGGGAGGCAAATCTGATAATTCAATACTCAGGACAGAATAGATGCAATCATGCCTAGAACGTTATTTCAAACTCATTGCACAGAGGCAAGCATGCTTCTGCAGTAGATTAATTAGTTGCATATACTAAGTTGCCATCACAGAAACACAGGTCAGCTCTGTCAGGTGCAGCAGACATTTCCGAGTTTCACCAATATCTAGTTCTCCTTTTCACATTGACCATGTAAGAAAGCAAGCACACTTCTAGTCTCCTCACAGGGCGGTAAGACCACATGCTAATTCTTTCCAGAGAAAAGTGAGAAGCTGCATGTGCCCCTTCCAAGCTAAGGCAGTTAAAATTTCCCAAGCAATTTTTCATGTTTTTCTTACAATGTCATGGAAACAATGGAGGTCTCGTGGCTGGATAATTGAGCAATACCATCATAACTATTATCTGTAAGGTGGTTGTTACTGTAAAATACTGTAGGGAGGATGAATTCTTAGAGGGTCACCTCCTCTGGCAGAGGAATTATTGTGTTAGAAACAACTCGATGTTTCTAACTAGGATTTTTTTTTGAGACCACATGCACTGAGAACATACATGTAAAGTCCATTCACATCATTTTTTTTTTTTTTTAATTCATAGCCTTGGTTTTTTTTTTTTTTTTTTTTTTTTTTTCTGCTACCAGGGATCAAACCCAGATGTGCTTAACACTGCAACCACTGAGAGCCACATCCACAGCTCTTTTTTTTTTTTTTTTTTTTTTTTTTTTTAAATTTTGATACAAGTTATCACTAAATTGCTCAGGACCTGGCTAGATTACTGAGGCTGGATTTGATGTTGTGATACTCCCGTCTCAGTCTCCTGAGGGAATTACAGGCACTTACTACCATTCTCAGCGTAATCTTGGTTTTTCACTGACTGCTTAATATCTCTAGAAATTACAGCTGGGGAAATGCTTTTCTTAATCTCACTTTTAAGTGTGTTCAATTGATTGATAGACTAACTGTAACTGTATATCTGAATTATCCAGTCTTAATTCAATTATGTTAACTTACCCAGAATGATATGATGAACGCAGTTGGTAAGGACATTATAACAGATCAAATTTTTCATATATTTCTTTCTCAGGAGATCCAACCTGCTGCTGAGAGCATTTCAGTCCATTCCTGGGTCCATACTTATCTACTGACTGATTTGGTTACTACTTCACAGAGATAGAGGGTACCCAAGAACTTGCTTTTCAGGGAGTTACAAGGAACTAACCACACTCTAGACCCTTGAAATATGTCTAGCTTAAATCACTCTGCTTATGGTGGAAATTATGCTTGACCAATGACTCTGTCTTTCTTGTTGTCAAACATGTAGTGATTAAATTTATAACTTTCAAATCTCTTGGTAGACTTTACCAATGATCAGTTTACAAAAATCTATAAAAATAAAAAATACACAGAAACATAATTACATGGGCCAACACATAATATTCTCTTGCCCATAAGTTCACATTCTATTTAGGAAAGATAAGTCCCTAGAAGATTACAGCATATTGAATGAGTTGACTGGAAAGGTTGGTCAAGTCAGAGGATATGACCAGCACAGAGGAGGGTGTCTTCCTTCTTTCACACTGGACTTACCATGGCCTGATTATTTGATAAGAGGGGAAGCTTTTTGAATAATCTTGGTTATAGATGGGTAAAGAAATTAGGTTGAGATTACTACCAGAAGTAAACTACTTCTGTAGTCCAAAGCACATGGACTGGGTTCAACAGGTATTTTTGCTACAAATGTCTTCTCACATTTTCTATTCACCATGTCATACTGAAGCAAGTCTCTCATTCTGTATTCTACTTCTTCTGGATGGTGAAATGAATTGGGATTTCCAAAATGAAGGTGGTTAAAGCTCTTTCTCATTTTCTTTCTCTCTTTCCCTCTTCAACCCAGAAAATCCTCAGCAAGTAATAAAGGAGAGACAAAGGTCCCATTTAGTTTTTGAAATTGAGTGTTATGCTCCTACCAAGTTTCTTTAGGGGCACTGAAATGAGTTTGTGTGTGTGTGTGTGTGTGTGTGTGTGTGTGTGTGTGTCTGTGTGTCTGTGTTTAATTTTCCTTGGATGTAAGGAGATGTCTCAATCCTCTCCCACACTCTGTCTTTCAAAGGGAGATTTTTTTTTTTTTCCCTCACAGATTTGAAAATTCCTGCAAATTGAAAGCATTGTTCATTCTTCATCTTTAACCTTTAGAAGGGTTAAGTAGTAAGTGGTTGAGGGCTTAGCAGGTGTTCGGATTGAACAGAATCACAAAGAGGCATTCATGGTGCAGGGAGATGAAATTTGACTTTTGGAATAGGATCAGCAAATGGGAGCTGGGAGAGTATTTCAAGATGCCAGCCAGAAGTCAAACTGCATGTTTAAAGAGACAAGAAAGTGCCTGACACAATATTTTAGAGAACAGTAGGAGCAGGTATTGAAAATTATAGACTGGAAGTTGAAGTGGGAGCCACAAGCAGGGTCGGCACAGGCTGCTTCATGGCGGGCACACTCCAGTTGCCTGTCTTAACCCTGTTCTCCTGTCCTTCCCTCACCCAACTCCACTTCACATGCCCCAAACATTCTCAGAACAGGCTTTTACACTCAGAGTTCCCACTTCCATCCCTTCCCTCTTCAACCCACAAAGCCCAGCCTCTTCCTCTTGTCCTGCCGGAACTGTTATCATTTGAAGATCATTCGACCCAGATCCCAATGCTGGTGGGTCCTCCTTGTCCTCATCCGAGTTCCCTGCTTGCCTTCATCTCAACCTTCGGTCTTCTTAAAACACCATTCCTAGAAACAATCAATGAGGTGAAGAGAGAGCCTGTGTTTTGGGAGCAAATTTTTGCCACACACGTTAGAGCACTAATCTCCAGGATATATAAAGAACTCAAAAAACTTAAAACCAAAAGATCAAACAACCCCATCAATAAATGGGCTAAGGAGCTGAACAGACACTTCTCAGAAGTAAAATTTAATCAATTGACAAATATATGAAAAAATGTTCAACATCTCTAGTAATTAGAGAAATGAGAATCAAACAACTTTAAGATTTTATCTCACGCCAGTCAGAATGGCATTTATCAAGAATACAAGCAACAATAAGTGTTGATGAGGATGTGGGGGAAAAAGCACACTTATATATTGCTGGTGGGGCTGCAAATTGATGCAACCAATCTGGAAAGCTGTATGGAGATTTCCTAGAAAACTTGGAATGGAACCACCTTTTGACCCAGCTATCCCACTCCTCAGTCTATACCCAAAGGGCTTAAAATCAACATACTACAGGGACACAGTCACATCAATGTTTAGAGCAGCACAATTCACCAGTAGCTAAACTGTGGAACCAACCTAGATGCCCTATTGTAGATGAATAGATAAAGAAACTGTGGCACATATACACAATGGAATATTACTCAGCATTAAAAGAGAATACAATTATGACATTTGCAGGTAAATGGATGGAGTTGGAGAATATCATGCTAAGTGAAATAAGCCAATCTCAAAAATCCAGGGCCAAATGTATTTATTCTCTGGTAGAGAATGCTAATCCATATTTGGGGTGGTGCATGGGATAAACAGAGGAACTTTGAATGGGGCAAAGGTGAAGGCAGGGGGCAAAGGGGTAGGAAAGA
The DNA here is from genome assembly GCA_025594165.1 of Tamias sibiricus. Classification (NCBI taxonomy): domain Eukaryota; kingdom Metazoa; phylum Chordata; class Mammalia; order Rodentia; family Sciuridae; genus Tamias; species Tamias sibiricus. Next base: position 156,903,332 of record CM046662.1, on the reverse strand, counting down.
GATGGTGGAATGAGATGAACATCATTACCCTAGGTACATGTATGATTGCACAAATGGTGAGACTCTACTTCATACATAACCAGAGAAGTGAAAAATTCTACTGCATTTGTGTACAATGAATTGAAGAGCTTTCTAGTGTCATGTATAATGATTAGAATAAATAAAATAAATTTTAAAAAACACCATTCCTAAGTTTGTTCAGCATCCTGTATTCTCTGTTTGAACAATCATCTTCTCAAATTCCATGACGGAGCATCTTGTGCTTCTTGCTTCTATTTCAAAGCTGGGTTTAGGACAGCAGCCTCTTTGATATGTATCCCCTTGCCCACATTTTGATGTGCCAAAAAAATCTTGAATTTGTCTCTAAGCCCAGACTTCAACACTCCTGACTTTTATGCTCAACTTCTCATGTAATATTTCCACTTTATTTTATTAACACTTAAGTCTATTTATCTCACAGTATTCACCGTTTACCCAACTACTCAAGTCAAAATTCAAGAATTACTCTGGATTTTACTTTTTTTTTTTTTCCTTGCCTTAAATACACTCCAATTTAACTACTTCATAGTTCCAATTCCAAAATATGTCCCAGTTACACAAGTTACTTTGGTTAGGTTAGGTAGTAGATAGCAATGAGCAGTGAAATGCATGGTAAGGGCACAAAGTCTTCTTTCAATTACTTTAGGGTCCTTCTTTAAACTATCTTAAGAGTGGATGAGAAATCAATGGTGGCAGTTAATCTGTAGAAAGTAAGCAAAAGCAAGGGGGCTAGTTGGACATCACGTCAAGAGAAAAAGATTAACAGGACTAACTCTTGACAGGGTCTACTGAGTTTGATGTGAATTTAGGAATTTTAGCTGTAAGTGTCTCCATCTGTCTGGAAAGGAAGATTCCTTTAGTAGTGCAAGCACACTAAAAGGTAACTTCTGGCCAGCTGTTGACCCCAGTGCCCACATTAACATGGGATTGACTTGTCGATGAAGCCCCCCTAAATAGGTTGGCCACCATGACAGTCCTGGACAGAACCAACTAAGGTCAACAACTCCACTGCCTAATGTGGAAGAGGAGTCGAACACCTGATTGGCAGAGAGTACAGAAGATGGTCCCTAGTTCTCCTGGTAAACATCAAACAATAATAAGTTTGGGGGACCCTCATCTCCTTTGTCGTTCTCTGCTCAGAGACGGTCCCCTCTCTCTCTTTAGAGTACGTCTGCTTGAGCCTCACTTTGCTTTTATTTTACTTTCATCTAATTTTCTCTTTACTTTCACTTATAATAAAATTCTCTTGAATGGCTTTTGGTGTCTGACTTTAAATTTTCTTTTGTAGGAACACAAGAATAGAGGTTTAGAGTTTTAGCTTCCTCCTTTCCTAGGACTCTTCTCTCTCCATGCCAGATTGTTATTGAAAGTCAAATTATCTTCCACCATAACTTCTGAACTTCTGAAGTAGACTTTTTCCTTCCTTCCTTCCTTCCTTCCTTCCTTCCTTCCTTCCTTCCTTCCTTCCTTCCTTCCTTCCTTCCTTCCTTCCCGTTAGATTCCAGGCAGGGAGGCCACACTTCCCAGTTGGCCTAGGGAGGCCACACCTCCTAGGTGCCTCAGGCTTCCCAGCTCTGTTGGCCAGCCCTCAGGTGCCACCCCCTTCTTGACCTCCGGCAGCCTATGGGGACATGGACTCGCTCCAGGGCTCCGACTGGTCACGAGTGTCCTTTTTAAGCCTGCTCGGGACTGAAACTGCCCTCTTCTTGTCCATCCCTTCCCTTCCCTTCCTGCCCTTCCATGCCTTTCCCTACACCCCTTCCCTTCCACGTGGCCCCTAATAAATCCTTTTATTTCACTAACATGGCACTCCTGGCATAAGTTAACTTTGTTCTACCCTTCCTTCCTTCCTTCCTTCCTCCTCCTTCCTTCCTTCCTTCCTTCCTTCTTTTCTCTTTCTCTCTCTCTCTCTCTCTCTCTCTCTCTCCCTTCTCCTCCAGTGGGGATAGAACCAAGGGCTGCTATACCACTGAGCTACACCCTAGTTCTTTAATATTTTTAAACTATATTTTGAGACAGGGTCTCACTATGTTGCCAAGGCTGGTCTTAAACTTGGTGATCCTCCCTCCTTACCCTCCTGAGTTGCTGGGATTACAGGCTGCAACACTGAACCTGGCCTGCAATAGTCTTTTATGTGGTCCCCTTAGCTACACCTCATCTTCCTATAGTCTATTGTGCACAAAGGTTTAGAGTCCCACTTTAAATATCCATCAGGTCATATCACGTGATAGTGGTCAGGTTTCCCTTGGCTTCCCAACAGAAGGAAATCCAAGGCCCATTTCATGTGTTTCAGTCTCATTTGCTCTCACTCCAACCTCACCCCCCGTAGACCTTGTGTTTTTTTCCTCTAAGCTTCAGATACAAATCTTCCCAGATAATCCCCAGTTCTTTTCTATTATGGATCTTGTGCTGCTCCCTGAACCTAAAGTTCTATTATCTCTCAACCAGTATTACAGAACCCTGTTTATTTCCTTCATAGTGCCTATAATTTTCAGAACTTAATTTATGTGAAGCTAATTTATTCATTGCATAATAACCCTGTTAAAATATAGGTTCAATTAGTGCAGGGGTCACTGAGTTAGTTACTACTTTATTTTCAGACCCTAACAAACTGTTTGATAGATAGTTAATCAGTACCCCCCTGGATCAATGCATATTTGATGTCCAGGCAGCTGTTCAAAATGAAGATTGTTGAAGATAGCATTTTCAAAAGGAATCATCAATATATAATTTATTCAATTTTTCTTCTTTAAGAATTAGAATCAGATAAATGCCAAATCTGTTACCATCATTCATGAATTTTTATTTAATTCTCAACCTATTTGACATTTTACTTTTAAAGTACTATTTTTATTAACATGCTATCCCATCACTTACTAATTTACTGAATCCTTAGTAATACTGCTGTCGATAGCATTTCAAGTGGATACAAAGTTTAATAAGATGTAGCATCTTCTAGGTTGAGAATGCAATAAAATGACCTTGTTTCATTGTTGCCTTTATATTTGTTTAAATCCCCATGATAATTGCTGCCTCTTTACTTTTTAAATTCTTAAACATTGACTTGAATACAATGCTCATATGTTAAACAAACAGATGAGACAAATCTTGGAAATTCTAGAAAAAACAATTTATTAAAGTGTAAATTCAAATATACATAAAATATGTAAATATGTGTGTTTAAAAATGCATTTGTGTAAGTATGTGTCTACTTTGTACCCATATGGGTATGTACACAGATGTATAGATAAATAAATAGAAGTTGGAATTTCAGGGTGTGGAAAATAGATTACTTTTCAGAGCTTTACAAGACTAAAGATACAGTATTTGGTAAGATGGATCTACTGTCTTGGTGACAGGACATTACTGGGATCAAGCGGACATTTTCCCTTGTTTGATTCAATTGAATCTATTTTGAAAACAGATTGAAATTCAACAAATTCACCCAACTGTATGGATGCCTGCTGTGTACCAGGCTGAGTGCCAGGTAATGAGGATTCCAAGATACAGGAAGCATATGCCCTGCCTTGGGGCTTCTTACGATCTTGTAAATGAGATTGCCATGGCAAACAAATATATGCACTGTATCTACAACATGGAAATTGCTTAAGGTTTAGGCATAAGAAATGAAAAAGATGTCCATGTGGAGTTAGTCCTCCTGTGTGAGGTAGGGACATGTTCTCAGAGAAGCTAGTTTAATGCAGTACGACTAAGTAACACTCTAATTCCAATCTCCAGTGTGTTGCACTCTACAACTTGTTAGTGAGATGCTGTCTTGTACATTCTGATCTGTTGACCAGTGTTACCTGCTATGGATCTGAGGTTATGCACATTAGTCTCTTCTTCCCCACTTCTGTTTAACATTGCCTGTAGCTCTGTCTAATTTCTGAACCAAGTACTTTTCCTCACCAGTGGTGGATAAGTTAACTTTGCTGCGCCAAAATCCAATGCTCTGGGCACCAGAATACAAGCCAAGTTATTTTTGCTTAAATTCCTTTTTAGTTATTTTGGTTGAGGTGACATTATCTCTGCTTTGGTTTTCTCCTTCTGCAGCTCCTACCTTGGGAGTGGAAACCTGCTATGATGAAACCTCCACACACTTGAGTCCAAAGAGACTTTCTGACTCTTGCCAGATCCCTCCTTAATGGCAGCCCAATGCCTGCAGTTCTCAGCATCTGTCTGTGGTGGGATCATTCCAAAGCATAACACACATTCAACTTGCTGAGGATTTCTATTTCTAGAAAGGTCTGTTTAACACTCCACAATACTATATTGGTCCCATGTGAATGTCAAGTATGGATTTGCTACACATGATTTGTTGGACCTTCTATTCCATCTTGAACATTAATAGGATATATCATCAAACAATTGGACAATTCTAACGTTGACTCTTGATTTCCACCCCCCCACCCCCCCGCCACAGCAAATTCTGAGTTTTCAACATTCCCATGTGGTTGTTTAAGAATGAGTAACAACAGGGCTGGGGTTGTGGCTCAGTGGTAGACTGCTTGTCTTGCATGTGTGAGGTACTGGGTTCAATCCTCAGCACCACACAAAAAATAAATAAATAAAGATATTGTGTCTTCTACAACTAAACAACAACAACAAAAAAAAATAAGAATGAGTAACAACAATAATTCCAAAGGAATTATGTCAAGCTATCTTATACCCTACATAGGTTCAACAACATATATATTTATATTTTTTATTCCCCAAATAATCCTTGAGTGCAAAAGACAAGTTGTAGACTTTGTTAAAATGAAATTAGTGATTTGGCTTTGGAAACTGTATGGCTATTGTTGACATAGAAATCAAATTAGATTGAGAGGAAGATTTGTTTTGTTTGGATTTTTTTGTTTGTTTCTGTTGTTTGTTTTGGGATACTGCATCCTAATACTCAATGTGTTCTGAGGACTACAGTGTTTTGAAATTGACAGCAAGATGCTTTCCTGTTAGTGAGAGTGCAACTCACCAATGAATGGAAGAAACTATAGATCATAATGGAAAGGACACCAGGCTTGCTATGATGAGGTCTTTATATCTTTCATTCTACCCAAAGATTCTCAATGGTTTTATGTCACAGATACCTTACAGAAGTTAATAAAAATATGGGTGACCTCCCTGTAAGATTATACATACCTTATGACCCTTAGTTTACAGCTCACCCTTCTGCATTCTGCTGCAATGGTGGAGCTGAATTCAGACCACTGAATTTCTACCCTGACACCCAGCTTGTTTTCCTGTTTGGCCTCAGAGGGAGGCTGCAGGTGGAAGGAGGATGGAGAGCTGTGTCCTTCCCGTCTGCTTCCCATCTGCCTCCTCTGGCCTTCCTGACTATTTGTAGTTCCCAGAGCATCACTATGTTGTCTCTGCCCGGCAGTGGCTGAATCCTGTTAGTGATTTTTCCAACACTGGCTCAACTGGCCTCATTTTGGCTCCTACCCACAGACGTCAGATCAGTCTCCCCAAGAGGTCACAGTTTCAGCTCCCAGGGCCCCTCCTTTAAGTTTCTAAGTATTTGCTTTTTTTTTTTTTTTTTTTTTTTTTCTTTCTGAAATTCCTGAGGACCAGTGGTTCTTCATGTTTCCTACAGTTACTACCTCCTTTCCAAAAATAGCTTTCTATTTTCACCCTTTATTTTAGGTAACAATCCCCTATGCTAATTCCAAGATCTCAGATAGCTGGTGTGGTTTCAGTCAACTGAATTCCGACTGATAAATATCATTACACAAGCCAAATTTTTTGCTTTGATTATCAGGAAGTCAACTGATCCCATGTTAAGGAGTATTAACTGGTGGATCTACAAGTTCACATAAGTTCAGATTTGGTGATCCTTAGATACATATGGAGAAATGATAAAAACAAGAAATGATCAATGGGAAATATTAATACAAATAATACAAATGTGAGGAATAATTGTGAAGATGTGAAGCAATCGTCAAGTCCATCCTGCACCTATTTTGGACCAAAAAAAAAAAAAAATGGATTACAAATGCAAGTGATTATTTATAGGAGAGTGGAAGATAAAAAGGAAAATTTTTATGAGAGAAGTGGGGGAGTAGTCTTGGCATATGGTCCGTAGGAATCGAGCACAGATTTTGACCAGCTGAAGGCAACAGGAAGCAGAGGAGTGAAAAACACAAATCATTTCAGATATTTTTTATACACATGCAAGTAATAGAGCTGTAGAATAAGATTTAAAAGTTATCCAGAGTTACCAGTAGGCTCACTCTTGGTATGCCATGGTATTTCTTATCACAGCATACAGTTGCTTGAATTTAGAACACAGAATGGATTACTTACAGGACTGGCAGTAATTCTTCACATCCATAATTGTCAGTAGAGTAATAGCATTGTCACTATTAAGAGGTCATTATCAGCATCACCTCTGTAATAGAGGGATTCCTATATAGGACAGCTGAATTCCCCTATTCATTCCATTTTCAACAGGAAAAGAATGGAGGGATATATTAGGGGCCAGAAGGAATAAGGAATAAGGGTATGAAAACAATCATCCCCTTTGTCTGAGAGCCCAACCCCCAGTAAGGAAAACAGTATCAAATTTAAGAACACTGGCTAAACCCCATATGGACTAAAGTGCTAAGAGCCAAGTACTCAGTGCTAAGCTACAGGTGGTCCAGTAAAACTGTGGGCTTCACACTCCTTTCTCCTTTTCAATATTCCCTTGTTTCTGGGGACCAACCTCATCTTTGGGTCATCCCTTTCCTTGTTGTAGCTCACTGTATAAAACCCATCTTTTCGGATTGTTTTACATTTAGTGGGATAAAAAAAGAACTAATTGTGGAAACTGAATTCTCCCCTTTGGTCAAGGTCATTGAAGCTGGAGCTGAGGGAAAGGAGTTTCGTGCACCATATCTTAGGGCTACACAGTAAGTACAAAGCAACTCATGTGAAATGTGCTTCTTCCCCCTTCACTTCCAGGCAGACGAAAAATAAAGAACACCGAAAAGGAGAAATTTTTAGACTATAAACCTAACCAGTTTACATATTACTGCAAAAAAAAAAAAAAAAAAAAATCAAAATCAAAACCTAAGACAAACAAACAAAGAACACTTCAGCTCTTCTTAGGTGATGATGGATGGGATAATGATCTGATTTATTATTGCATGAGAGATTGGTTGCTTTTATTGTGCTACATGGGGAATGGGGTGATGTCAATACTTTTCTTATTTGTACCCTTTCAGTCAACTCTTGGAGCAATAGCCTAGATCAATGCACAGCACAAGGTAAATTGTATGCATTTGTACATGGTGGCTTCTAGCCATTTTTAACCACTGAAATTCAAGTTAATACCATTAGTTTTATGAAATTCATTTCTCCTAATGCTTTATCTAAATTTCAGGATTCCATAGCCACATGCTGCTCATTGCTACATAATAGACAGCAGATGTAAAGTCACTTCCATCATCTCAGAGAGTTCCCTTTGGTGATGGAGACTCAAGGGTGTCAACCCAACATCTCTTCTAGGACAGTGTTTTTCCTCCAGTTTTCATGCCTAAAAAATAGTTTAATAAGAATTACTTCTCATAAAATATTCTTCTTTTTCTTTGGGTATAGCAGTAGGGTAGAGGGAGAGACAGAAAACTAATTAGTGCCTTCCTGTGTCATAGTCAAAACATTATAGCTGAAGGGTTACCCTGGAATGGCTCACAGGGTACTCTCCACAGCCTGTCACAGAAGACTTGAGAATCTTCTGCAGTGAGTGGCCTTATGAAGTAGTAGTGCCACCAAGTGTTGGGTGAAGGGGGTTCTGATTTTTGAAAGATTTGGTGAAAATTCTGATTTGAAGGTAACAACAGAATTAACCACAACAGTTATTAACCCTATATAGGTTCACATTGCAAATCTTTACATATCAGAATTGCATTCATTACAGATTTTAGAAGACAGTAAAAATGGATGTAGTCCATGTAGTTCATGGATGTAGAATACTTAATATCCTTCCCACTCCAGCTGAACCAAAGATACAGTGTACCAGTCTGAAAGGGTTTGATGGTCTCTTCTTTCACCTTGCCTCTGTAGAGTTACATGTTCTGAATATATAACACAGGATGGTGAATAAGTACAGCTTGTTCCCAAGAAAGAATAAATTCTTTAAACAGTGGCATTGCATAAGGTTTACATTTTTCTCACTCCATCCATTCCCCACCTTCCAATTCCCTTCCTCCCACAGTGTACATCACAGTCTGTCTTATGAAGATTTTTATTCAAATTATGATGTGCATTTTATAACAGGAAAGACAGAAAAATGCTGTCTTTGATTTTCTGTTTTGTCTTTAGCACCGATTGAGAGAGGAAAAGTCCACTGATTCCTCCACCTTATTTATATCTGCAGCAAAAACCTATTTTACTTGTCCTCTGTTTCCATGGTGACAAGCTTTCCTATTTCAACAGGTCAGTACAAGCTTTTGGTTTACATAAGATTGTAAGTAATTTATCTCAGCATTTCACAAACAAACAACAACAACAAAACCCCAGCTCTTCTCTTCCTTTTTGGAAAAAAAAAAATCAACCCCCTGAAAGAACAGTTTTAATTTTGATAATTTATTACTCTCATGTTTGTGGTTTTAGGCTGATGTTCAAGTACTCCAAAATAGGAGACAGGCTACGGTAATACAGCAGCCATAACAATGCAGAGACAAACAAATGTTCTGATTTGGCTACTTTGCTATTACTATTCCATTTGTTTTATGATGAATATATTCAGAAAATGTGAGATTTTATTAGACCACACTTAAAAGGAAAACATAGGTCAGATGGTAGAAATTTGGCAGAAGTATTAAGACAATCACTGATCTATGATTCTCACTGTATACCAGCTATAGATCTATTTTGGTTTTTATTATACTCAATAAAAAAAGATTACTGAAATTCATATTAATTGCAATAATGATGAAGTCAGTTGGAATTCTGTTTCTCTGAGGACAAACAAAAGACTTTGAACTGACATTATAAGGGAGGAGTAAGAATCCTTTTATGTAACACAAAAAGGAAGATTGCCAATTTTATGGGAGAAAGTGTTTTTGTTTCTGAAGAGATTGATTTTTGTATGTATATTCTTTGTTGTATAAGACATAGATCAGGTAGGTAACAAGAAGGTAGGAATGGTAAGGACTTTGGTGAAACAGAGGACCTGATTTATATAAAAACATTCGGATTGATTATTAAATTTAATAGTGGCTTTAACTTCATAATGTCAGGACCGCTGTATTAATCCATTTTCTTTGCTATAATAAAATTCCTGAGACTGGACAATTTGTAAAGGAAAGAGGTTTATTGAACTCAGAGTTCTGAAGTTCAAGAACAAGCCACTGGCTCCTGTTTGGATTTGGTGAAGGACTCATGGTGGATGACATCAATGGTGGCAGCACATAGCAAGACAGGAAGTGGGAGGGATTCAGGGGTTGGGATTGCTTTTTTATAGGGACCCATTCTTATGCGAACCAACACATTCTGAGAGACCAGCAGTGCTCTCTTTCAAGGCAGCAAACCCTCCAACCCAGTTACCTCACAACAGACCCTCTTAAAGATTCCACCACCTTCCATTGCCACGCTGAGGACCAAGCTCATAGCTCATGAACTCTTGTGGTACACACTCAAACCTTATCCAAAGAAAACAAACCATGCACCTCTGCATTCCAGAGGCACTCCTGCTTCATACCTCTCATCACTGAGTAATGGCTGCCCTCTTTACTCTCTGAAATGTCTCAGTTTACATGGGAGATTGCATGTTCACCCCATCCAGACAGCAGAACATGGGAGTCCACGTGACCTTGGTGCCCAGTGTTTCACAAACATTAATGCAAACATTTGATAACTGTTTTCTCTGATAAAAAGAAACAGTTTCAGAACAATTGTTTTAGTGGGAGTACTCTATTCAAATTGTCAATTATTCTGACAGTCATCACCAATAATTATGAAATTTTCAATTTTTCATGGTTTGCATAAATTAGTAAAAATCGAACTTTCCTGTATACCTATAGTGTTTATATCTCCTGAATTACCCTCTCTGTTCTCATTCTCCTACTTTGTTTTCTTGGCTTAATTTGAAACTTTCAACAAAGTCAGTACACAAAAATCAATAACTTTTATATACACCAATAATGAATCCACTGAGAAATAAATCAGGAAAACAATTTCATTCACAGTGGCTTAAAAATCATATACCTAGAAATAAACTTAACCAAGGAAGTGAAAGACCTTGGCAATGTAAAAATTACGGAACACCGAGGAAAGAAATTGAAGAAGACACTAGAAGATGGAAAGGTCTCCCATGAAAAACAATCTAAAGAAATACCAGGCTGGTGGGGAAAATATGGACTTTAAGATCAGGCTTAGATTTGAATCCTGATAAACCTTGAAAAGTTATGTTTCCATAGATAGAGCTTGAACTTGATTATTCCATTAGAAGATTTGAAATGTAGGGATGGTGTACAGGTTTAATAATATTGCTAAAACATTTCTCCAGGCTTACCTTCATGCCTTCTATATTTCACATCTGCACTTGTGATTCTAGAAGCCAAATCATTTGTGGATCTTCATTTTAAATAAAAATGTCAAGTTTCCGTTCAAAACTTACTGACTGGGGTTCCTCATTGTGATTGTAAAGCTCTTTAGTGGACCACAGTTAAGAACAGTTCTCAGCCTATTCTACACCCCTCTGGTTTCTCCACCTTTCAGGGTGCATTCAACTCCGACTCTACCTAGGCCTTACTTGTGGTATTTACTTGTGGATGGTAAAGTGGATTAGAAAATGGTCTGTTATAACCAGAATGCTGGGTTCAAGGCCTGGATCTACCTCTCACAAGCCGGATAACACTGGACACATTACTTTGTGTTTCCAGTGCTCCATCTGAGAAAAGGGTTTGTATCAAGCAGCAAATGAGCACTTAGCATTAGTGCTGAGCATAGAATGCAACATTAAAAATATTAATGCCTGTTACCAAAACTACATGGATGTGCTATTATCTCAAATCACACCTACAAACTTTTTTCTTTTTTTTTAAAGAGAAACAAAAAATCCAAACATTGCTTTTCTTCTAAATTCACATATGTTTTAATATGACTATCCATCCGTAAGTAATCTAAACTCAACACTTCTAGGAAGTTTTATTTCTTCCTGCCTGGCCTCTATTTGTCATCTGAAACACTGAAACACGTTCTACTTCTCAGCACCCCTGGTACAGAAATGCAGTTCTCCACTGATTGTGCTTTGGGGTTCAATCTTTTTAATTCCTTTCTTCAAATCTCTCCCAAAATAATATTTCCAGGTAATATATTTTATGATGATATTATTTCTAAGTCAAGAAAATATTCTTTTAAAATTCCCTGGACCTCCTTAAAAAAAGCACAAATTCCTTAGTATGGACTGTAAATGTAATTCTGATAAGTGTTCTGAAGAAGTAGGCAGCACTGCCTTGTTGCATAATCTGAAATGACTTTAACACAAGAATTTTACTTCTTGATACTTCAGGATAGTACTAACAGGCTTCTGATGTCAGCAAATAGGTAGGAAATTTGTCTCTGATGTAAAAGCAGAATTTTTTTCTCTCATCTATTATTTGAACTTCACTTATTTATAAAGTGAAACTCATCAGCACTTTCTCAATTATACTGTCATTAGAAGCAATGGGTATTGTTTCCAGTTGTGTGAATTTACAAGTTTGAATTCTATTGAACTGTTATAAAGTTTCTATTTTTGGTGAACTTGTTGCCTTCCATGATAAATATCCAGGAAATTATTAAAGGGAATAGTTAAACCTTTGTGTTGGAGCAGCTATTGCACTTGGTACATCTTACTTTAGCATTTATGGCAGTGCAGTGAACTTAAATGACTATGTAGATGTCCTCTGTCTCATCACTGTTGATGTCTGATTCACAATAATCTTTGAATATTTTGTTTTTTGCTAAGTGAATAGATGAATGAACGTGAGAGTTGTCTCTCCTGTTTATTGAAATTAGTAGGTATAATTTAACTCTATACTGTGCATGCTTAGGTGAGAGCACTTCTATGATATTCCAGATACCTAGTCTAAGAAGTATTCAATAATTTAGTATTAATGATGATGAGCAGCATTTCTGCCTTCATTTTACTAAATTGGTTTTTGCATACGATACATTTAAGATGTAAATATGGGCCGGGCACTGGGGCGCACGCCTGTAATCCCAGCACTTTGGGAGGCTGAGGCAGGAGGATCGCGAGTTCAAAGCCAGCCTCAGCAATGGCGAGGCACTTAGCAACTCAGTGAGACCCTATCTCTAAATAAAATACAAAAAAGGGCTGGGGATGTGGCCCAGTGGTCGAATGCCCCTGAGATCAATCCCTGGTACCACAAACACAAAAAAAAAAAAAAAAAAATGTAGATATGGACAAAGGTTCCCTAATTTTCTTGATAGTTTCAACCCTAACTATAAATTTCTCACAAATGCTTCAAATGATTTCCATTTGAACATGTATGTATGTATATGTGAGTGTGTGCATACATATCTGTATTGATTTAAATGCATATTCTTATATGTTTAAATGCATATTCTTTTTTTTTTTTTGGTACTGGGGATTGAACTCATATTCACTCGATGGGCCACAGAATTTTCACTGAGTTGTGTGCCTACATTCGCGATTTAGAAATACATTACAGGCGTGCGCCAAAATGCATATTTTCTATGGAATTATACACAAAAGTTTTTCTATGTAAAATTCAGATTAGTTAAAAGTGTATTTTAACATCACCACTTTTCCAAAACAATCTCTCATAATTTTTCCTTCTCTTATGAAACTGATTTTTCCACTTTCCACTGTTAAATATTGTATTTTAAATAGTTTTATTGAGTTGTAATTAACATACAAAAAACAAACAGATATATAAAACAACATGTACATATTATGTATTACTACATTTATATAAATAAAATACAAATTCTCATCCTCAGAATGTACAATCTCAGGTTATGTCTTCTCCATGGATATAAATAAATTATTATTTTGTTCTTTTCAAACTATTTTAAAATTATATATTTTCATATATAGCTCATCTTTAAAAATTCATCAAATATATATATATATTTTGGGGTTGTGGCTCAGTGGTAGAGCGCTTGCCTAGCACATGTGAAGTAATGGGTTCAATCCCTGTCACCACAACAAATAAAAATAAAACAAAATAAAATAAAATAAAATAGAGGTTCTGTATCCATCTACAACTAAAATAAAATAAAATAAAATAAAATGAGGTAGTTTGTTACATAATAGTTTTGCTCTAATTAAATGGTAATCTGTCATTTTCAACTAGATTTTCTTTTGACATATTTTACAACTTCTAAAATACTTGTTTTCCCTACTTTCCCTTTCCTTTTTTATTTTCATCCCCCCCCCCAACTATACTATCCAATATCCAAATGGCTTACAAGGATCCAAAATTTTGGGGTGTTTGTGTGGGGGGGTGTACTGGGAATTCAATTCAGGAGCACTCAACCACTGAGCCACATCCCCAGCCGTATTTTATATTTTACTTAGAGACAGGTTCCCACTGAGTTGCTTAAATGCTTTGTCATTGCTGAGACTGGCTTTAAATCAAGATCCTCCTGTCTCAGCCTCCCAAACTGCTGGGATTACAGGCATGCACTACTGTGCTCGTGGATACAATTTTTAACCTTTAGTTATCTTCAGTTGTTCACTTGATCTTAACTGCTGCCTGTTAAGGGGGAAAATCAGTAAATATAAAAATCTGATGATTCTGTTTCACATTTAAATTAATGAAAAGCATGATATAAAGAAATAATGTCAAGTAACCAGACTGAAGTTGGGAGTATATTAGTTCTATGCAGATTCCTTAACCTTTTCCTCATGTGATATGGGTTGGAAATTCAAAAACAACTTCCGACCTTTGGTCAGAGGTTTTGAGCAAACAAATCCAAACACAATGGAAATATAAATTACAATCAATTTTATTGGGGTTACTTAATATCCACTGCTGAAGGCTAGGCAGCCCTTCTCTCTCCCAGGAATATATGAATATGGGGGTGAATCACACACAGAGACCAAGGGATATAAAATCGTATCTTTATTTGATCACATAGTAAGCAGCAAAAATTTCCCAAGGAAAATATAGCTGTTATGGTTTGGATATGAGGTGGCTCCCCAAAGCTCCTGTGTGAGTGCAGGAATATCTTGAAGTGAAATGATTGGATTGTGAGAGCTATAATAGACTGGACTAACTGGGTGGTCACTACAAGCAAGTAGGTGTGTCTGGAGGAGTAATGTCGTCACTGGGGACTTTTCCTGGAAGGATTCCTCTTCTATGCAGACACTTCCCCTCTCTCTGCTTTCTGGCCACCAGGAGATGACAGTGTTCTTTGACACACCTTTCTGCCATGATGTTCTATCTCATCTTGGGCACAAAGGAATGGACTTGGTCCACCATGGACCAAATCTCTAGAACTATGAGTCAAAAAAAAAAAAAAAAAAAAAAACTTTTCCTCCACTAAATTGTTCTTGTCCAGTATTTTGGTCACAATGACAAAATCTGACGAACATAATTATCATACATTTAAATTGATGAGTTGACAAAAAATATCGATATTCAGAAATAAGTCTGAAAGTATCTTACTAAAATGTTTGCCATTGGAAGCCACCATGACTCCTTCTTGTGAGCATGTAGGACTGCTTGATTCGACAAACTCATGAGAGCCATTTGCTCAAATACAAACTCCATCATAGCTATGATGGGGCAAATAATATTTTGATTTGGAATTTATACAAATATATGGTTGTTCTGCATACTTTCTTGCTCATGGTCCCTCTTGAAACTCTCCTAGTTATACCCGACTTTCTTACTCTTATTTCAGCCATATCAGGTATACATTTTCTTCCAAATCTTTGGATTTATGTTTCCTCAGTATATTTATCATCATAACATCTCAGTACCTCACTATTTAGATCATCAAAACAGAGGAACTAAATAGATGGTATTAAGTGGCCACCTATTTGCAATCCACGTTCTTCCCTTTGCCCAATCTCCTGATTTGTCCAGATGGCATTGTTAACACCTAATGTTATGTACTCTGTATTTTATTTTATTTTATTTTATTTTCACACCAACAACCTAGTAGAACATAAATTTCAAAGGGCAGATACATTGCTGGATGCTGATCCATAATAAAACATACAATAATATTTATAAGTGACTGAATGAATGGTTATTAGTTTACATAAGTTTATATCCTTCCTTCCTTACCACCATCCCCTTAGGACTGCTTATATCCCAGGGCATAAACAAATTCTTTGTTTATATTTTTCCCTACTGACACACACAGTCTTCTAAGTACTTCAGAGTTGGATTTTGTTGTTTGGAGGATGGAATGCTAAATGTAAAGCATCGCATGCTTATTATATGTTGAATTTCATCTATTGTATGACATACTTTATTAAATGGTTTTCTAACTATTATTAGTTTTTTTTTTTTTTTTTTTTTAGTTGAAATTGCTGGTGTTTCAAAACTGGGAAGTTGCAGAATGATAGGATGCAAGATCTGAAGTCAGAATGGCCTGGCTCACACTTGACTTCTATTGGTTTTTGGCTGTGAGAGCTTGGGCATTTGTCCTCTTAATAGCATATAAGACACAAAGTTTTTTGGAGTGAAAATACAAGTAAAATCCTTAGCACAATGTCTGGAAGGTAGTAAGTGTTCAATAAATGTCCACTGTCATATTTTTATGAAGGTATTATTTATGTAGCAAAATATATTATAGTAAACTTATGCTTAAGGAATCATTACACATCCAGAAGTCAGAAAAGAGTATTGTCTTACATTAATTCTGGTGTAAATAAAGCATAATCAAAATAGATTTTGATCTAAACTTTTAATCAATTGTCCCCATAAACTTTATTGATTAATCAATCCATGACCACTGACATTATGCATTTTCCCTTACATTTATTAAATAGAAACATGATCTTTGCTTGAGCTATCATTTCTGGTCTATTGATCTTCTTGTCCCATCTGTACACATTGATTAATGTGCTATATATATATATATATATATATATATATATTTTTTTTTTTTTTTTTTTTTTTTTTGTGGTACCAGGGATTGAACTCAGGGGCACTCGACCACTAGGCCACATCCCCAGCCCTTTTTTTTTTTTTGTATTTTATTAGAGACAGGGTCTCACTGAGTTGCTAAGTGCCTCGCCATTGCTGAGGCTGGCTTTGAACTCGCGATCCTCCTGCCTCAGCCTCCCAAAGTGCTGGGATTACAGGCATGCGCCACCGCGCCCGGCTTATATTTTGTTATTTTTAAACATATTTTAAGATCACTAGAGCAGGTCAATTCCTACAACTCTTTGTTTTCAAAATATCTCTTTATTCTTTAGTTGCACTCAGAGTATTTTTATGAAGTTTAAGAATAATGGACTTTGCTGATAATTTATATCCAATATGGAAATATATTACATTGTTCAAATTACTTATTCAAAATCATGAATATCTATTCAGTTAATCAAGATATTAATGTAATACTTTTGTGAATAAAGTATTTTACTGTAACTTCTCATATTTGTGTATGTACAAACAAAACATGCATATGTATGTTAGATTTGGTAGTTTAATATTGTATATTTTGGTCCATTGAGTTCCGTTTTTAATATATTTAAGATTTAATTGATTAAAGTGAAAAGAATCAAAATAAGGTAAATATATTAACTGACAATACACAGGAAAGATTGTCTACATTGAAAAACATTTGGAAAATTTTTTATATCCCAAACCAACTTTCAGTGGATGGATGATTTTAATTGTGAAATAAAAATAAGTAGTTATCAAGCACATGATTCAATGAGTATCTGATCCTTATTTAAAGTTCCAAGATAAATTGTGAACAAAATGTAAAAATACATGTAAATTACAAATATGTATATATAATTTAAAGTTTTATACATATACACACACACACACTCACACACATATATAAATCTAAGTCATATTCAAAAAACATTGTAATCACACTGAATATAGAATGTTGTTAAACCCTTAAACAATTCATTTGAAAACATAAGATGATTTGGTTAAGTCATTTACTCATTAAAGAAAATTCTGGTGTATACAAATATTACAACAAAAGTTTTAAACTTAAAAAAGAAGATATAGTTTCTTCACATATGATTGTTTTAGGTGATTTTTTTTTTTTTCAAATAGCTTAGAGCATCTGAATTAACTACCACTGCCAAGTATGTTATATGCAACTTTAACAATGGTCAACATCAGTTCCCCTTTAAAGACACTTTTCTAGGGTTTGAAAAAAATTTTTTTTCCTCTGCATATTCCCCAGTGTGCCACTATATTCCTGCTTATAGGTTCTTGCTCACCATTGTCCAAAAATGCTTCCTGAACTTGATTCTGAATACTGCTTGCTATTGAACATGCTTTCATGATGGGTACTGTATTAATCAGGAGTGCTTTCAGTTAAAAATATGATATCTTAAGCATTAGTGACATTTAATCATCTCACTTAACACAGACATTGTAAGACGTGTTTCCAGATTAATTCAGCAGTTAAGCAATGCCACGAGAATCCAGCTTTTCCCTTTTTTGCTACATAATCCTAAGCATGTAATGTTTTTTGCTTACTGTCTGTGCCTATGGAAACAGGAAGGCTTTTGCCACTCCAAGAATATCAACAGGATCCCTAGAAGACCTCTTAGAAAGAAGCACAACCAAGTTTTCATCACACACTTATTTTTACTTTTATTCATAATCTGAATGCAAAAGTCTTAACAAATGTTTACATTCCATTAACCAGATCTCTGTCACATCCAACATTGCATTTCTCCTCTTGATCACTACCTAACTCAGACAAATTCAAAGTTCAGCTATCAGATAAGCGGGAAAGGGCAGAGTCATAGGGTCTCCCAACTTTTATCTTTTTATCTAACATTTCTGGAAGAAGCCATGTGATTCACGAAAAAGAGTGCCCTCAAAAATTTCCAAGTTCCTCCTGTATTTCACAAAGCTTATTTTATATTATTTTTACTGTGAATTCTGGACAATGGAGAAAAATAGAAAATAAGCTGTAAGCAAGGCTGAGGACACTGGTTCTGTGACTATTCCACTGTCATCTCTCCACTGCGCCCTTTCCTATGGTAATTATTACTTAATACAGCTCGCCCTACTGTTTAGAGGGTTTATTTGTGTCTTACTTCTGCAGCTGGTAAGATATCTTGCATTAGAGGACCATGTCTTAAGTACTTGGGATCTCAGTTCTAGTTAAACATAAAATCCATAGTAAATCTCAGAAGGCACTTGTTGAAAGAAGGATGATAATGAACAAATAAACTTAACAACGAATGTTTGGAAGCATAATTTTTAAAAAATGTTCTGACATGAAAATGAATTTTCTGACATGGAATGAAGATACAGCTTTACACAAAAGTTGCCATAATTAGTCTCGAATTTTATGAGGCTTTCACAACTTATTCTACTAATGTTAATGTGTATTCTTTACAAGAAGCAACTCTGATTGGTGGAAAGATTTTAATTCTGTTGGCATAAAACACAAGAACCTTTTGACATACTATGGGTTTTTTCTCCTTATAATGCTTTGTAGTAATATTATCCGTACAGTTTGTACACATTAAATCACTTCTTTAATTATTGAATTCTATTTTTTTTCTGTAGAGGTTCCTTTTTTTCTTACACATTTTGGATGAATTAATGTTTATTTGTGGTAGATAACACAAATTAAAGAAATATTTATTGAAATTATATATCAAAGCTGCCAAAGAAGATTAATCAAATTAGAGAAGATTTCAGGTTAGAGATAAAGGCAGAAATATAAAAATTCAACTCTTCCTTCTTCTTTATAAAGTTCTCAGAGTAAGTATAAGGAATAAGTACCTTTGGTTCTCCTTAGACAGTAGATAAAACATGGGCAGTAGTTTAAGAGAACAGCTACTAGGGGAAAATTAGGCACTTCAAATGTCTTCAAATTTAGTTTTTGTTCCCTTCTAAAAATATTAGTAATTAAGAAGAGTGCTTTGGTTGAACTCAAGCACTATAGATCTTACAGAAAGAGACCATATTTATGTTAATATATTTATTATGCTTGCAGACCAAAAGCTACAACCTCCTTTATGCTCCATCTGTAAGCAGTTCTGCCTCAGTACTCCAAACTCCGAAATGGGGCATAAGACTCCTGCAAGTTGATTTCATCATCATCAAGAAGGCTTTTCCCCTTAGGATGCACAAATTATTTAGTATTTTAAAATATTTTAGATATAATATCATAAGATAAAATATAACCATCTTAATAAAAGACTAAAAGACATTTGATAAAATTCAACAGACATTCTTTCAACTTAATCTTTTATTTGTTCTTTTTAGGTATACGTGACAGTAGAATGTATTTTGACATATCATACATACATGGAGTGCAACTTTCCATTCTTGTGATTGTGCATGATGTGGAGTTACACTGGTCATGTATACATATATGACCATAGGAAAGTTACATATGATCATCACTCTATGGTCTTTCTTATTCCCATCCCTCCTCACTTCCCTTCATTCCCTTTGTCTAATCCAGTGAACATCTATTCTACCCACCCTTTATTGTGTGTTAGCATCTGCATATCAGAGAGAACATTTGGCCTTTTGGTTTTTTGGGGATTAGCTTATTTCACTTAGCATGATAGTCTGTATTGAGCCAGGACTGGCAAACCAATTCACAAAAGCAATAATCAAAGAAAAGGGCAGTAGCAAGTGCATGTCCAGTCCTATATAATTTAATTGTGTATTGACCAAACCAAATTTATATTTTAATTAATATAAATTACCATAATGTGATAGAATATAAAACCAACATTCCAATCAATAACTTTGTTTTTAGATTAATAGCCAGGTAGATAATAAGACAGAAAAAGAAAAAAAGAAACTACTTGTAATGTAAATAAAAATGTCAGTTACCTTGAACAAAGTCAAAGATGTGTGGGAACTACACAAACACACAGGTGTGCGTGTGTGTTCACATGCGTTGTTTATGTATACACTAGTCCACTTATTCCTACTCACAACTCTGAGGAACTTTGAAAAAGGATTTGAAAAATGGCAAATGGCATGTACCAATCATGTATTTAAAGACTCAGTTTTGTGAGGATGTGAATTCTACCCAAATGTTTACTTCTTCAAATAATTCTGAGAAACCTATTGTGAAGAAAGAAATCACATGAAAATAACTTAAAACAAATCTGCCTGATAAAATATGTAAGATGATCTATCGAATAGTTTCTGAAAAATAAAGAAAAATATCAAGAAAAATTACCTAATCCAATTATAAAAAGTGTTAAATTGTTAGTTGTTAAAATAATAGTGGCATAACAAAAGAATAGAGTAATTGTAGAAAGAAAATACACTGTGTATTAGAAAATCTTCTTATATATTTCACACATTTTTACAAAAATATAAATTTTGAACATTGTTAGAGTGATATTTTGATCAGTGGCAGTAAAAATTTTTTATTAAGTGATGTTAAAAAGATTAAATACCTAACTACAACAACTTTGAAAGAAAAACAAAAAAGGAAACATTGGGGAACTTTCAACACAATGATAAAATAAATTAATTTAGACCACACCTTCTCAGAACAACTAGAAGACTAATAAAACATATTTCTAAAAAAACAAAAAACAAACAAACAAAAAGACTAAACACCTAACTAGAAAAAAATAAGTGAAATTATTTCCTTTTAGTACACTTATCAAAAAGTACATTCTAGGCAGACTTAAGAGTTGGTTAAAAGTGAAAAAAAAAGAGACAAATCAAATTTTAGTAATTTTAGTTTTTAAAATTACACCAAAAACATAAATCAGAAAGATTTATATATATTTTAACTTGGATGTTGTTGAAAATTTAAATTCCTATGAACTGTGAAGTTCAATTTATTTATATTTTTAAATGGCTTATTATATTCTTGGATCCAACACTCTTAATCTAAGTACTTACAACAAGAAAGTAATCAGAAAATTTTGCTGATACTTTGTATTGATTATATAACTATAAACTTCATTGAGTTATTAATTCTTGATTTTACATTTCTATAAATAGTGATTCTTTGATTCTTCAAATGTAGTTATAAAAAATTTTCTACATAGATAATATCACAGGAAACTTTCAAAAAAGATGCATACCAAAAGAATAAGGATGGTTTTGTTTGGTGGGTGGGGTGATTTCATTTATACCTTTTACTTACATGTATGTAAACATTTTTGTATTTTTGTTTGCTTGTCACATTTTTCATTTTCTGTAAAGAACATTTGTTGCTGTTACTGGTGAACCAAAAGTAATGTTATGGGGAAATATCCTGAACTCAAAAAGGTATTTATTTGAATGTAATATGAGTACAATATATAAAACAAAGTTCTTATACTTTACAGGAATTAAAATTAGATAAAAAGTAGATCTCTTCAATTTAAGAATCAGCCTCAATGCAAAGAAGTAAGCTCAGGTGTTGCTGCCTGAAGCGATGGCCGCTTGGAGCAATGAAGCCGTGGAAAGAAGTTTAGAGGCGAACTGGAAATAGGCTTTTTATTTTGACAACTTTTTTCCTCTGGCTCTAACAACGACTTTAACACGCACCACACACACCACCAAAAAACCAACACACCAAATGGTGTAGACCTGATCAGCAATCTCGGCTCAAGTCTCTTGAGATCCTGGGCCAAGTCCCGCGAGATCCCGGGCCAAGTCCCGTGAGACTACGGAAGGCGGCAATGCCCAAACATCTCCATGGCCCATAGTCAACCGCAATCTTAGCCATCTCCCCAAACAGGGCTCCTACACTCAGGAAACTATAACAACTACAAAAGAAACCTGGTTTGCGCTGTGATTTTCCTCCTTCTCGTGTATCATTTAGGTCTCACTGTCACTTGCAAAGAAAGAGAAATATTGCTGTCCATCCTATCAAGTACACCATTTCCCATTTTTTTTTCAGCTCTGCTTTTAACCTTCATAAGCTTCCTATAATTTTATTTCTCCATTTCCTTTATCTTTTCTTCTTCTGATTCCCCCTCCCTTTTTTTTTTTTTTTTTTATTCTTTCTCTGCCCTTGTCCCAATTTCTACAAGCTAGAGAGTGCATTTCTCTTATTCGTTGGGTATGAAACAAAGAGTTCAGAGTCTCCTACATAGAATGAAATCAATGGGTATATTTTGAATGGATGGTGGATGGAAGAATACGTGGGTAAATATGTCAATGAGGTAACAAATGGAGACCTCTGGGATGAATGGATAAAAAGGAGTAAGGAAGTAAACTGAGGTCTTGAGACAAGTATGGCTGTACGAGATAGTTCAAAATGTGTGTTACTGAACAAATTAACATGATAAAGTCACATGTCTCTTCCATGGAATCCAGTGAATTTTATGTAGAAGAACTGTTTATTTATTGGCAACTTAAAGGCACTCATCAACTGAAAAAGAATCTCAACAGTAGATACTGCAAATCACCCCATCAAGTGGCAGAATAAAACCATAATAGAAAATTTTGGATAAATTGTAGGCTGGAGTAAGTCACTGCCATGTGCTCGCTGCTATCTATTGCCGCTGAAAATCGACTTTTTAAAAAAATGGCTAAGCCAAGTCAAGCATCATCCAGAGCACAGACTTCCTGCACTGTGAGCCAAGTGCGATTAAGTTAGTGTGTTGATTTTACAACTAAATTTTACTGAGTTATTAATTCCTGATTTTATACCTCTATGAATAATGATTTTTTTAACTCTTTGAAAACTACTGGTTAAAGTCTTTATTCATTTTTCTTTGTGCTGGTTAAACCCTACATTACAATTTCAAAACAAATGAGCATGATTGTCTTGTATCTCATTTTAAAGAAATCTATTATTTTATCATGTTTGGTGAATTGTTTATTTATCTTCCTAATCTGCAATAGGATTCCTAAGAGTGGTGGCATAAATTACTTTTGAATGTAATTGAAAGGCTTATACATTTAATCATTCATTATGGTTTTAATTTTATTTAGCTAATGTGCAGAGTTGTCTAAGATGTAAATCTTGTCTCAAATTTCTTTGAAACTGATGTTTTACGGATTTACTTTGTGGTTAGCATGTTTTAAAATGATCTTAATTCTTCTTATAGTATTACAAAACTGGTAGCATAAAAAACACAACTTAATATAATATATTTATAGTGTAAAGAACTAAGAATTAATTAATGATTGATACAGCAAAAATAATTGTGTAGTTTTCTTGAAGATAATATTCGTCACAAAGCTAGATTAAGGGGATGGCTTTGTAAAAAGAAGCTAGGGGTTGCTCAGTATCTCACTATCTCAAAGAAAGCAGCATCCGCAAATCCACAGGATCTTGTATATGTCTACTAACTTCTCCATTTTGTAAAATGTAAATCTATGTAACCAAATAATTAGCAAGAAAATGGTAAAAAACAGAGTTTGGTATGGAACTTCTACAAAATTAAATGAGAAGCAGCATGAAAATCTTATTTCTTACATTTCCTATAAGTGTTAACAAAGTAAGCTAAGTCTTATATTTAAAAAAGAAATAAGTGTAAATTTTAAAATGTAAATAATAAAATGAAGATTTTACTTGCTTGAAAATTAATATAAAGTTAACATTTTATCTACTTGAAAAGGAACAGGAAAACTTATGAACTTGTGGGTAGTAGTTTTTATATAATTATATAAGATAATCTTTCTAATCATTCAACACTTTTTACTATTAAACCATGAATTTATTTTAATGAAAATGAGTTAGTATCTAAGCTCCAAAAATACATTCATTATGGGAAGTATTCTTATCTTTGTTTAAAATATTATGCCTCTTCAGTTGCCTTAGCTTAATTTAAAATCTGGGCTTATTAGTCCTCCCACTATTATACAACCAACTTCTAACCCCTTGGGTTTTTACCATTCTTCTGCCTACCCTAGTCCTCTTATGTTATTTTCTTCAGGAATGAATATATTGGCAGAAAGGCTTTCCCTTAATTACTGACCTTGAACTGTGGAATGCATTAGAGAATGAGAAAAAGGCTTATGTGTCTGAAATGTTGCACAGCTGTCATTTTCTTTAGGATAAATTAATGAGCATTGCTGTTTAGACACCTGGGTTATAGTTCCTGCTCTCCAGCCAACTAGCTGAGTGACATTGATCCAAGCCCACATGGGACCTCAGTGCCTGCATCTCTAATACTAAAGATTTGTACTAAATTATCTCTAAGAACCTTAAATTTTTAATGGTTTTAATTATCAGCTTCATTTATTTTTTACCTACCCCTCTTTTGTCTGCCTTGTGGGTGTTGACACCTCTATTTCTATCTAAATAGCACACAGGATAATAAATCAAATTCAAATTTATAATTTTTGTTGTTCGGGGAGCTATGGTAAATAGCACTGAGTATAGAGAATATTGAAATGAATGGGTAAAATAGCCTTTGTATTGTTGGTAGATTTCATTTATCAAAGCTAATTCTTGCTTGCAACACTAGATCTTGACTACAAAATTATTTTACTATTTGAGATACACATGAGCTCAGTTTATGATTCACTCTTTAACTAAAAACAAAAGTAGCAATATGAGAATATATTAGACCTTTGATTTTAATTTAGGGATTTAATGGAATGAAATAAAAAATACATGACCTTTGTCTTGCCTTTCATGTAAGGATGACCTATTCATCTGTACTTAGGTTAGCACTTACCACATTCAATGGTGATCTCTTGTTTTTTGGTTATAATGAATGTCATAATGGTAAGGCCTGTTTATTTATTTATTTTTGTAATTCTTTGCTTCTTCAACATCTAGAGCAGTGTCTAGCCCAAACTGGGAACTTAAGACATGTTCATGGAATGGATGAATAAAAATTCACTTTATAAAACCACTCGATGACACAATTCCTATCTTAGTTATAGTGAAGATACATGACAACTTGATTATTTTAACTTCGTATGTTTTTCTTCACACATTATAGTCATACATGAGTGGGGTTCACTTTGACAGTCATTATGCTTATATCATAATTTGCTCCATTTCAATCCCCAGTACCTCCCCTTCTTCTCCTCTCCTCCCTCCCTCTGACCCCTTCCCCTCCTCTGTTGGTCTTCCTTCTATTTGGTAATTGTTTTTTCTTAATTTGTGCTTTATAGTTGTGTATAAAGGTGTCATTCATTCATTGTGATACATTCATATGTGCACATGGCATAAATTGGTCCATTTCATTGTTAAGTTCCTCCCCTTTCCCTTCCTCTTCCCTCCCTTTCAATCACCTCCTCTACTATACTCTTCTCCCTTCTATTTCCATGAGATTGCCTTTATAATTTAAAAAAAAATTTCTCTCTAGCTTCTGTATATGAGATAAAACATGCTACTTTTTATTTTCTGAGTCTGGCTTATTTCATGTAGCATGATGTCTTCCAGATCCATCCATTTACCAGCAAACAATATAATTTTATTCTTCTTTATGACTGCTGAAAACTTCATTGTATATATCATATTTTCTTTATCCATTTGTCTGTTGATAGGCACCTAGGCTGGTTCCTTAACTTGGCTATTGTGAATTGTACTGCTATAAACATTGGTATGCATGCATCACTAAAGTATGCTGATTTCAGTTCTTTTAGATAAATACCAAGGTTATGCTATAGATTTACATATTTGTGTAAATAAGTGCTTTCCAACAACAAAGTAAATATTAGTAAAAATGAGTAATAAAATTAATCTAACAATTTACTTAGGTCTTACCAGGTACCAGGTACTATTCCAAGTGTGCTAATACATATTAGCTCCTAGAATCTTTCCACAAGTCCTATGGATAGATGTCCTTGCCATTTCCACTTGACATACAATGGAAAAGAAGCACAGGGAGACTCACTCACCTACACAAGGTTATAGGTTTGTTAAGCAATGGATCCAGATGTCATTGGAATCTGGACCACTCATTATGTTGTTTCTCATTGAAATTAAATAATATGTAAGTAAAATGAGGGGAAAAAATCTGTACAACAATTTCATTAATTAAGTTGTTCATTTGGATATTATAATGTGTGATTTGCTCTAGTAGAAGTGTGTGCAAGCTTTAATGAAAACATAGGGCAAGGGACCATAAGTTCTTAAAATAGATAATGAGAGTTGCACAGAGTGATTGACACTAACACTGTTTACTGAAGAAAAGCACAGGAATTTCTGGTGGAAGGAAAACATTCCAGAGAGAGAAAACCACCTGGGCAGAGGCAAGAAACAACAGTAAAGCTAGAAATGGTGGTGGAAAGAAGCCAGAATATTCTGTGCCCTCCTCTTCTCTTGGGGATCTACACGGAGGAATAATATTAGTTTTGTAATGTAATAAGGTAAAACTGGTAGTATTATGGAGGGACTGGACATAATTAAAGTAAAAGGAATAGAGACATTTGATAGGCTATAGTTAAAAAAAAAATAAATCATGAATGACCAAGTTGGGGTAGCTTTATTAAGAAAGATATGAGAAGATAAACCTCAACAATGTCAGGAATAGAATAAATTGAACTTAATGGACACTATCATAGGGAGGATAAATAGGAAAGGTAGCCTTAAGGACTGGGTTGTCTTATCTCCCTAATTGGTAGAGCCATTAAGGCAGGATGGGAACACAGGGGTACAGAGGCACTTAAAGGGATGCAACGAATGCTTCAGTGAAAATGTTCATCTTGAGATGTTCATTAAATATCACTGTTCACTACACAAACTCTGGTCTTGAGAGATGGATGTAGGAGTGAGTCATTTAATGACCAAATAGAGCTCAGGAAGACAAGAAAGGAATACAGCCTCAGGAAGGAAAAGGCTCAGTGCAATTGTTCTCAAATCTTTTGTTCTCCGGAAACATACTTCTGAAAATTATTGAGAGCACAAAATATATTTTGTATGTGTGGGCCATATGGATCAATATTTACCACATTATAAATTAAACCTGAAAAATTTTGATAATATTTATTCAGTTGCTTTTAAAAGCAAGAAGTCCATTACTGTTAATATACCATGTGAATATAATTATATTATTCAACACAAAAAATGAGAAAACTGGCATTATGATACTTTTGGTAAATCTCTTCATCTGGCTTAAGAAAAGGCAACTAAATCCTCATACATTCTGCCTTCCATTTATTAAAATATGTCTTTTCTTTGACTATAGCAAGAAAATTCAGCATTACACAGATTTGTTTCATAGCATGTGGATATTATTTTTTTATTAGTAGTACACAAAAACTTGATGGTAACTTTCAAAGTTTATCCAAAATGTGGAATTTAAAACTACATTAATTAACTTTTTTAAATGAACTGGTTTATCTCACATCTTGAATGTATTTACCTGTATGTGTTTGTTTTCTCATAAACTGGCCATTTTGAATGTATTGGATCACTGATCTTCAGAATGCTGGCAATATTACACAATATCAAAGTACCTTATCAGAGAGCTGAGCCTAATGGAGCACACCTGTAATCTCATCAACTTGGGTGGCTGAGGCAGAAGGGCTTCATGTCTGAGGCCAGCTTCAGCAAGTTACTAAGATCCTCAACAAGTTAGCAAGTATTAACATAAAAACAGAAAAAAAAAAAAAAAAAAAAAAAAAAAAAAAAGAAAAAGAAAAGGACAGGGGACTTACCTCAATGTAAAAATGGCCTGAAGTTCAATCCTAGTATCAAAGGTGGGGGAGGGGAGAGAGGTAGGCGTGGTAGTGGGGTGGATATGAGGAATTATCAGCAAAGTTGTGTAAGCATTGGGAAGCATAGAGGTCAAAGTGGTGAGCTTGCATTTTCAGAAACTAATTGTCACTTAAAAACTGGAATATTTTTGTTGGCAACAAACAGTATCTACTTTTCTCTTAGAAAGAACAGGCTTGTTTCATTCATTTTTTGGAAAAAAACAAAACAAAACTCCACTCTAAAAATATTCAAGTATTAATAACTAGTTTGACATTTTTTTTTTTCCTTCAAGGAAAATGCTATTCCATGAAAAAAGTAGCCACCCAGCTTGCAACTGCCTTGTTCCAGGGCTTTGTTGAGAGCCACCAGGTACTTGGTAATGCAACAGAGTATGCATGCAGGCTTCCCATTTCTTCATAGGGAGTATTCAAACTGTGTGCACTCAGGAGTAAAGACTTATTCAAATTAACAACTCTTCTGCTTCATCAAGAACCAATTGAAGTGAAGCTTTTCCCCTTGTGAATCAGTAGCAGTGGAGAACACAGTGACCACAGGTTAGGTTGGGTCTTCCATGTCCTATTGTAAGTCCCAGAGTTTTATCTGCCATTGCTTTTGCATCACCTGAGCAAACGTCAATGAAATGAAATGGAGAAAAACTATTATTATGAAAATAATTTTGACTTTGCAATCACATGCAAGCAGTGCCTTGAGAACCCCTAGGGACTTGAGAACTGCTGCTCATGTAATCAAAGACTATATGCATAGTTAAGATACTTGTTAGGAATACAAGCACTGAAGTCAAATAAAACTTGAATTTAAATGTCAGCCTTATATTTTAAAAAACGGTGTGACCTTGGAGATATTTCTCTAAGACCTCAGATCCTAATTTGTAAAACGTGAATGAGTAGAAGCTGCATGTGGTGGACATATGTCAGGCATTTGGCTTTGAACATTTATTTTTATGATGAAGAAAGCCCTCAGTTATATAATGGACATCTTCCTGTAAAGTAGCTGGAAATGCTAGCCATTTTCTTTCCCATTCCTTTACTCTCCCTTTCAGCTAGACCAATAGTATTTAATTTAAACATTTCAAATCAACCTGCCCCGGCCAGATTTTGACTGTATTACTTAGTGACAGGGGAAGAAGACCTATAGCACGCATTCAGATAACAGAGGTATTGCTAGTGATGAAGCTGCAAAAGCATTTCTAGAATTGAGTTGCTGATGCGCAATTTACAGCTTCTAATACTTCGCCATAGCCTGTATTTCTTCATTGGTGAGTTCTGCTCAGTTTTGGAAATTATTTCTGGAAAATCATTCCCTGAGTCTGTCCTCCAGCCTTCACTAGCAATCCTGAGTTATGGGGTATCGTAAACCAGTGTCTATATCTGGGGGAAATAATACATTTCATATTGCTGTGCACTTAAATGAGATCAGCTAGGTAAAAAGCTTGGGAGAATTCTTCATTCAGAAATGAATTAATAAATAGACAAATGTTTAGATAATTAAACTCAGAGATGGACACCATGTTCCATTGCTGCTTTGCATTTTCCCCAATACATTAGCCTCCTTCTATCAAAGAAAATGGAAAAGTAGGTAAAAATTAATTAATTCTTATTTGTTTGTATGTAGTGGCTATGCATGGAATAATTTCAAATAGCAGACATCTGTGCGGCACTGCATAGATCCTCATAAATTATCTGGAACTGTGATAGCACTAGAGGTTAAATATTGTAGTAAGCAATGAACATAATGGATGACTCAAAAGCAAGAGATTATTTCCTTAGCTCACTGACAAGAAAGATAAGTACTCTCTCATATTTCACAATATAAATAAAATGTCAGTCATTGCTACTATGAAAACAAGAAATGCAGGATATATGACAGAAGATGGAGAAAGAAGGCAAAAAAAAAAAAAAAAAAGAAAAAGAAAAAGAAAAAAGATACAAATGCAAATAATACTTAAGAAGGAAAAAAAAAAAAAAATGAAAGCTCCTAAAACACAGAAAGGCTTATCTGTCTGGTCTTAGTCCACTAGTTTATATTTAGGTCCTTCCTGAGCACCAGCCCTTTGCCAATGAACATGTCTAGGTTGCCGTATACATGTGGTCCTTAAATCTGTTGGCTGCAGTGGCGCACGCCTGTAAACTCAGCACGTTGCGAGGCTGAGGCAGGAGAATCGCAAGGTTAAAGCCAACCTCAGCAACTTAGTGAGGCCCTAAGCAACTTGGTGAGACCCTGTCTCAAAATACAAAGGGCTGAATGTGGCTCAGTGATAGAGTTCACCAGTATTAAAAAAAAAAAAAAAAAAAAAAAAAAAAGAAAAGAAAAGAAGAAAAAAAAGGGGAAAAAAATCTTATACCTTTGACCTTCAAACGACTTATGCATTAAGATATTGAACTCTGACCCTCAAATTGTTTTTAATATGCCATATTCAGTTTATTTTGATCTGTGGTCTAATGACTACTTGCACAATAGAAATGCTGGCATCTTCTTGGTTCCCTATAGCCTACAATTTCTTCAATGTCCTTCTAAGGCGTCTGAGGAGGACATGGATAGAAGACATCATAGGTCTCACAAATGTCCGCACTACATGTTGGCTCTCCAAATTATGTCTGGCTAAAAGAATGTTTTTTACTAAAATATAGTAAGCAATTTTATTATATGTAATCTTTATAATTTTATGAAAACCAAAAAAGGATGAAGTGATTAAAAATGTTGTAAAGATAATATAAAATTGACTCACAAACTGATGCTGACTGAAAAACTTGAAAATTACTAAGCTTACCAAAAAGGGGAGATTTGATCCTCAACAAGACAAAGAATAGCTTTAAATTAGTTCACAGTTTTCAAATGGCAAGGAAATTTATCCAATTACAGAATATAATCAAAACGCTGTGTATATTTTGACAATGCCTGGGCATTAAATTCAGGTGTGATTAGAGTGTACTTATACTTATTTGTGAACAAAGGTAGTTTGCATAATGTCTTTTTGGACTTTGAAGTTTGTTCACGTTTCTGTGACTAAATCATGTCAGAAATGCACAACACGCTGAGCTGCTCCGACCTTCTTTGGGGTACAGTCTTTCTGACACACCACTACTCGGTTCTGCCTTGTTGGAACACTATCTAATCTATCTATATGTTCCACTCAGGATCTAGCAAATGCTAGTATATAGAAGGCATTGAATAAATTTTTAAAGAGTAAAACAGATTTTAAAGTAACATATACCTTGGGAGGATCACATACTAAATAAATAATTCAGTAATCAATTTATTCTCAAGCATTAAACCAAAAACTTTGAATGGTTTAGTCCAGTGCGGCAAAGACCTTGGGTGGCTGCTACAAAAACCAGTGAGAAAACTGTGCTTTTGCAAAGAAGAACTTTAGCTATAAATTATGAATTTCAAGCGGATGAAGCAAATTATCCTTGTTATATTTTAACACTTGTATTATTTACATCGAGTAGCAGTTTTCAAATTGTAAAATGTGAACAATCCATAAGAGCATTTACATCAGACATTGAAATACTTCCTCCTCGAGGCAGTTTATTTTAAATTTAGATATTTTCCACCTAAATTAATTTTATGATTTAGTAATTGTTTTACAGCTTAATTTACTGTTAATAGTTTAAAAGTAATTTGAAAATGGGATGATAAAAGAGTAGAAGATGATATCAGATCAAAGTATTATCTTCTTTTGTTTGCCGAAACTCAGTTCTGGTTCCAATGTTTAAGGGTTTCCCTCTTAAACACTTTTGTCATATTCTTTCCTTGTGGTTCTTTTCTGTCATGGTGTGGATGTGAGGTGTTTCCCAGCAGCTCAGACAGTACAGTAATGTGCAGAGGTGATGGGATGAGCTTATGAGAGCTAAAGGCCAGTGGAGGCTGGATGGAGCCCCAACGTCAGGCAGGCCAGACACAGCAGCAACACCGTTGCTGCTCATGGGCAGGAGTAGTGGAGGGTATAGGAGAAGAGACAGAGTAAGACAAGTCATGGATGAGGAAATGATGGTTTTCTCATTCTATTTTAGTATGTCATTTTCCTACAACCTGCATCCACAGCAAGGTTTTATTAAAATATGTTACTCTAATATAAAAAATTGTTGCAATGTTAAGTAGGCATAATTACATGAAAATTTTATTTTTTAAAAAATAAATGCTCCTGATTAATTTATCTTAAATTTCAGTAAACTACTACCTAGATTAAAGTAATAAAATACATAGATTTATTTTAATTTCATTCTTACTGTTTTTCATTAGAAAATGAGCAAAATTGTTTTTCTAATACTCATTATATACTGATTATTATGTTACAAACTTCACAATGCTGTGATTTATGGTATAATTTTAATTACATTTGTAAAGTGGTAGAAAATGCATAAGCATTAGCATTTATAGCTAAAATAAACTTAAGAAATATGTGTATCAGTATGTGCTTCCATGCCAGTAAACAAAACATTATTTTGCCAAATAATTACCATGAGAAATTGGAATATATCCCTTTGTGAGTGTCTATCGTGCAATAAATTGAATTTACAAGAGTGCATATTTCATCATAAGCAGGACAGAATTTCTTGAGACTAGTTACTGATGCAGCTGCTATAAGAGTTCTCTCTTCTTGCTTTAATTCTGCTCACCTGTAAGTTCAGAAGCTGGAGGCTTAGGATTTCCAATTTTATTTAATTATTTGGTCACATATGCATTTAAAAGGCCATCTATACTGTGCCTGCTAGGTCACCACAATTCAGTTGCTCTTGTTGAGGGCCTAACTTCTGCTGTCTTCTCCAGGCAGAGGCCTCCTAGCTCCTGAATCATCCTTTCAGTTTGTCAAACTCAGTTGGAAAAGGTGCCTCCTCCTAATAATTCCAACTGTCCTGGTGCCTTGCTGCATGATTTGGCTTGTGGGCCCATTCCTCGGTCACTTGTCATTTACTGTCATTACAGAGGGAACATGGCAAGAAAGAGGGAAGCATAGGACATGCTGTTTGCCACTCTGTGGGCCACAGGTCCACCTCCACGTCCCCAGACAGGCTGCACCCACCTACACACACACACACACACACACACACACACACACACATAGATAGATAGATAGATAGATTTACGCACACACATTACATATGCATATATATACATATATGTAATGTGTGTGTAAATCAATCTATCTATATATATACATATATATGTAGTGTGTGTATAAATTTATATCATTTATTACTTTAATCTAGGTGGCAATTTAATTTGATATGCAATTTAATTTGATGTGTTCCCTGAAGGAAAGGGAGAGGGTGAAAACAGAAGGAGGGGATGGCTTTGGGGTCACCTTAAAATCCACAGATGTCCAGTGCACTGGATATAACCTTGAGGTTAGATTTTGCCTTTCAACTTTTTATTTGTATGGGCTGCAATAGTCTACCATTGACGATAAACAAGGCATTTTGCTATAAAGGTGTACATTACCTAAGTTTAGGTGAGACATATATCACCTAAGCATTTATATTATTTTAAACATTTTCAAAAGGAATGACAAAGTTCTTGGTCAATCACAAATAAATCTATTTACCAACCTTATTTAGTCATAAAATTGGATTTTGTTAAGTAGTACTTCACTAGGAAAAGCTTTTTACTTTAGTTATTCTTCATATGTGAAATTTTATTCATATGAAGTTAATA
This sequence comes from Tamias sibiricus, assembly GCA_025594165.1. Taxonomy (NCBI): domain Eukaryota; kingdom Metazoa; phylum Chordata; class Mammalia; order Rodentia; family Sciuridae; genus Tamias; species Tamias sibiricus. Next base: position 156,869,909 of record CM046662.1, on the reverse strand, counting down.
AATTGATAAGAATTTTTAGTGATGCGGGCTAGTGATTAAGGGCACAGACTGGAACCAAATCCTGGCTTCACCACTAATCAGCATGTGATCTTGGCTAAGTTAGTTCATGTCTCTGTTTTGGCTTCCTTAACTTGTAAAATGGGAGTTATTTACAATAAAAACTACCTTCTAGAAATGTTATGAGAATAAATAGAGGTAATATATGTACAGAATTTAGAAGAGCACCTGGTACCTACCAAGTTCTAAATCAATAGTAAGTTCTCTATTACTCTGCTAAGACCACTTATTGACTGTATTTTATTTACTGGATTCTATAATGTTACCTTCATAAACATTATGATAAAAATTCTAATAAATATACATTTATAACAGTATAGAAAATAGTAAAGTTAAGCAATTTGCCAAAAGTTAGACATCTTAAACTTGGCAAGAAGTCAGAACTTAGAGCCAAATTCTCTGATCTCAAAGCCTGTATTTTTACCAATTATTTTATCTTGCTTCTTAAATAATATGAAGTGATGAAAAAGGAAATATCACAACAAACACCTCAGAAATAGTGAAGATAATTAGAATTACTTTGAAAACTTATACTCTAAGAAAATAGAAAATATCAAAGGCATTGACAGACTTCTAGAGTCATATGAATTGCCCAAACTGGATCTGGAGGCTATACACAATTTAAACAGATCAATCTCAAATGAGGAAATAGAAGATGCCATCAAAAAGCTATCAACCATAAAAAGCCCAGGACCAGACAGGTTCACAGCTGAGTTCTACAAGACCTTCAAAGAAGAACTAATACCAATACTTTTCAACTTATTTCAGGAAATATAAAAAAGAGGGAGCTCTTCCAACTCTTTCTATGAGGCCAATAAAGAAAACTTCAGGCCAATATCTCTAATGTATATAAATGCAAAAATTCTCAACAAAATTCTGGCAAATCAAATACAAAAACATATAAAAAAGATAGTGCACCATGATCAAGTAGGGTTTATACCAGGGATGCAAGGTTGGTTCAACATATGGAAATCAATAAACGTAATACATCACATCAATAGACTTAAAGGAAAAATTCATATGATCATCTCAATAGATGCAGAAAAAGCATTTGACAAAATACAACACCCCTTTGTGTTCAAAACATTAGAAAAACCAGGAATAACAGGAACATATCTCAACATTATAAAAGCCATTAATGCGAAGCCCCAGGTTAATATCTTAAATGGAGAAAAATTGAAAACATTCCCTCTAAAAACAGGAACAAGACAGGGGCGTCCCCTTTTGCCACTGTTATTTAGCATAGTACTTGAAACCCTGGCCAGAGCAATTAGACAAATGAAAGAAATTAAAGGGATCCAGATAGGAAAAGAAGAACTCAAATTAGTACTATTTGCTGATTATGTGATTATATACCTAGAAGATCCAAAAAAAAAAAAAAAAAAAAAAAAAAAAAAAAAAAAAAAAAAAAACTCTGCCAGAAAACTTTTACAACTAGTAAATGAATTAGGCAAAATAGCAGGTTACAAAATCAATACAATGAGTCAAAGGCATTTATGAACATCAGTGACAAATTCTCTAAAAGGGAAATGATGAAAACTACCCCATTTACAATAGCATAAAAAAAAAAAACCTGTGTATCTACTTAACAAAAGAGGTGAAAGGCCTGTGTAAAGAAAACTACAGAACACTAAAGAAAGAAATTATAGAAGACCTTAGAAGATGGAAAGACCTACCTTGTTCTTGGATAGGCAGAATTAATATTGTCAAAATGACCATACTACCAAAAGCGCTATACAGATTTAATGCAATTCCAATCAAAATCCCAATGACATTCCTCATAGAAATAGAAAAAGCAGTCATGAAATTCATCTGGAAAAATAAGAGACCCAGAATACCTAAAGCAATCCTTAGCAAGAAAAGTGGAGCAGGTGGTATCACTATACCAGACCTTAAATTATACTATAGAGCAATAGTAACAAAAACTGCATGGTATTGAAATCAAAATAGACTGGTAGACCAATGGTACAGAATTGAGGACACAGAGACTAATACATATAATTTCAGTTATCTTATATTAGACAAAGACACCAAAAATGTACATTGGAGAAAAGATATCCTCTTCAACAAATAGTGCTGGGAAAACTGGAAATCCATATGTAGAAAAATGAAATTAAACTTTTATCTCTCACCATGCACAAAACTCAACTCAAAGTGGATCAAGGACCTAGGAATTAGACCAGAGACAATATGCCTAATAGAAGAAAAAGTAAGCTCTAATCTCCAACATGTCAGATTAGGCCCCAAGTTCCTTAATAAGACTCCTGTAGCACAAGAATTAATATCAAGAATCAATAAATGGGATAGATTCAAAGTAAGAAGCTTCTTCTCAGCAAAAGAAACAATCAGTGAAGTGAATAGAGAGCCTACTAATTGGGAACAAATTTTTACCACATGCACATCAGATAGAGCACTAATCTCTAGAATAGATAAAGAACTCAAAAATCTTAACACCAAAAAAACCAAATAACCCAATCAATAAATGGTCCAAGGAACTGAAAAGACACTTCTCAGAAGAAGATACACAATCAATCGACAAATACATGAAAAAATGTTCAATATTGCTGGCAATTAGAGAAATGCAAGTCAAAACTACTCTAAGATTTCATTTCACTCCAGTCAGAATGGCAGCTACTAAGAACACAAACAATAATAAATGTTGGAAAGGATATGGGGAAAAAGGCACACTCATACATTGCTGGTGGGACCGCAAAATGGTGCAGCCATCATGGAAAGCAGTATGGAGATTCCTTGGAAAACTGGGAATGGATCCACCTTATGACCCAGCCATCCCATTCCTGGGTCTATTCCCAAAGGACTTAAAAGCAGCATACTACAGGGACACAGCCACATCAATGTTTATAGCAGCACAATTCACAATAGCTAGGTTGTGGAACCAATCTAGATGCCCCTCAGTAGATGAGTAGATAAAGAAAATGTGCTATATATACACAATAGAATATTACTCAGCAGTTAAAGAGAATAAAATAATGGCATTCACAGGTAAATGGATGAAGTTGGAGAATATAATAATAAGTGAAGTTAGCCAATCTCAAAAATCCAAGTGCCAAATGTTTTCTCTGATATAAGGAGGCTGATTCACAGTGGGGTTGGGTCGGGGAACATAGGAGGATTAGAGGAACACTAGAAAGGTCAATGGGGAGGGAGGAGAAGGGAGGGAACAAGGGGTTATTAAGGCAGAAAAAAAAGATGGTAGAATGAGATGGATATCAGTATCCTAAATGCATGATTGAAGACTTGAATAGTATGAATATACTTTGTATACAAACAGTGTTATGTAAAAAGTTGCTCTATATATGTACTATGAATTGTAATGCATGATATTATTATATATACATCAACTTTGAATTAAAAAAGATCACTTTGATATAGATTCTGCATTCTCATTATGCATATCAAGTTAAACTTCCTTCTTTGTTAACTAATTTTCAACAAGAGCATCAAGAAGAACCAATGAAGGTAAAGACAGTCTCTTCAAAACCTGCTGCTGAGAAAACGAGATATCCACAAGCAAAACAACTAAATTTGACTCTCCTGTCCCACCATACACAAAAACCATTTTGATATGGATGACAGACCTACATGTGAGACTGACATCCCAAAACTCCTAGAAGAAAACATAGGGAAATTGTTTGGGCAGTGAATTTTTGGATGGGATGCTAAAGCACAAGTAAAACAAAAATTAGCAGATGGGTCTACATTAAACTGAAATGCTTCTGCACAGCACAGGAAACAAGTAGCAAAATGAAAATTCAGTTTAAATATTGGAAGAAATTATTTGCAAACCACATACCTGCATTGGGGTTAATATCTTCCCCCCAAAAATATAAATGACTAACAGAACTCAATAGCAAAATAAAAAGAAAAGAAATTTGATTTAAAAAAAAATAGACAAAAGGCCTGAGCAGACATTTCTTCAAAGAATACATAAAAATGACCAATACATGAAAAATTGTTTAATATCATGAATCATTAGGGCATGAAATTATACCTCTCACCTAATAGGAAGGTTAATAACAATTAATAACAAGTATGGGAGATTGTGTGGAGCCTAAGGATCCTCTGTACACTGTCCATGGGAATAGAGATTGGATCCATTGTAGGAAGAGTGTTATAGTTCCTAAAGGTATTAAAATCAGGACTTCCATATGCTCCAGCAATACCTCTTTGGGGTATATACCTAAAAGAGATGAAATCTACTCATAAAGATACCTGTGCTTCCCCATGCATTGCAGCATTATCTACAAATGCTAAGATATGGAAGTAGCACAAATGTGTATCAATAGATAGAGAAAATGTGGTACATACTTGAATTGGAATATTATTCAGCCTTTAAAAAGACAGATATTCTACCATTTGCAATAGCATGGATGAACCTAGAAGAAACTATGGAAATAGGCGAGACACAAAAAGGAAAATAATGCATGGTCTCATTTATATATGGAATAAAACAAAACAAAACAAAACAAAAAGACTACATACATGAAAACAGAAAGTAAAAACAGTGGCTATCAATAGCAGGGGAAATGGCATATGTAGGCCAAAGCACACAAAATTCCAGTGATATAAGATGATTAAGTCTAGAGAAGACTACAGCACAAATGTACACTGGAAGTTTATAAAAGAGTAGATTTTAGGTATACTTTTCTACACACACACACACACACACACACACACACACACAAAGGTAACTATGTGAGATGATGGAGGTGTGAAATTTGCTTGTCTGGAGCAATCATTTCACTATGTATATGTGTACTAAAGCATCACATTGTATGCCTTAAATACATGCAATAAAAGAAGAATCATTTTCAAAACTTTTAAATATGACCCTCCTAACCCCAACAGTAAAAATAACTTATTTATTAATGTGATTTTTTTCACAGAAGCATTTTTCCTTGAAACAATAAAAATGATTTCAAATTAAAATAGTAACATCACAAAAGTTCCCCACATTTGAGGACACTGAATCTAAAACAAAGTGCATGATACAGTATCACATTAAAATTACATTAAAGGGCTAGGGTTATGGCTTAGTGGTATAGTGCTGACCTAGCATGCATGAGGCACTGGGTTCGATTTTCAGCACCTAAAAATAAAATAATGATATTGTGTCCACCTAAAACTAAAAAATAAATAGTGAAAAAAAGCATATTGAAATATTACCTGTGTTCCCCTCCAGCTAGAGAGATTATGTCTTCCTTATGTTGCATTTTTCCAATCAGAAGATAAAGAAGCAAAGGTCAGAAATAGGAAAGAAAGAAGCAATGCAGCACAGAAAGAACTTCTGTGAAGTCTGGCACTTGGGGTACAGGTAAGCTTTGCCCTTGGGTGCCAGCAAATTCTCTCAAAATTAATTTCAAAGGTATGGGTCCAAACATGAGGATTCCAACAAGCCACTTCAGAAAACCATCTCCCTATGTAATTTACAATTGCCTTTGGATTCACTGGCAGAGGCTTTCTCCTTTTAGAGCTTCTAACCTTCCATGTAACTATGGAGCTCATATGCAGGCAATATTTTAAGTGAAAGAGCGCTGTGATCTGATGTACATGTGGATCCAAAAGAGTTGATCTCATGGGACTTGAACACAGAGGCTGGGGATGCCAGGAGAAAGGGGAGCATGGGGTGAGCCCGGTCAGCCGGTCAGTGGGTACTGAGATCCAGTCAGGAGCAGTCAGGGCAGGTGTTCTCCTGCACAGCAGGGTGGCTATAGCTAACAATGGAATGCATATTCCAAAATAGCTAGAAGGAAGGATCTAGCACGTTCTCAAGACAAAGAAATAAAAGTTTCAAGTGGTATATACACTATCATTGCACAATGTATACATCGAACCCCGTAAATATGTACAATTACTGCCCGTAAAAAAATAAAACAAAAAATAATTTTTAAATTAAAAAAAAGAAAGAACGCCGTGGATTTTATCGCCAGGATGTGCAAGTACACAACCACACACACGCTGGGCGGAGTGGAGAGTGGACAGCTTGGAGAGCGGAACAGCTTGTGTGGGGGCGGCCTTATATTTGAAGTCAAGGCTGCTCAAGTGGTGAGATGACAAATGGGGAAAACAGATTGGGAAATGCAAGCTCAAGGGGGAAGAATTTTTCATAAAGAGAATAAAATCAACCATCTAGCTTATGGTTTCCGGCTTGGAAAGAACATTAAAGATGAACTGCTCCAATATTTTCGTTTTAAAATGGAAGGAAAAAAAATATGAGGTTAGTTGACTTCTTCCCGGTCACACCAAAGAGAAATGTCTAAACTGCAGGTCTCTTCCACTAAGTCACGGGTCTCATGGAGTTTAAATATGAAACTCTAACTCTTTTGGAAAGTGATGTTTATTTAGTTTAGGAGGTGGCATCAGGAACAAGAAGAGTCTTACCAGTCATCAGTAAAAGAATATTGAAACGCCCAGATTCTTACCAGGAAGGACATACTTCTTAAAAATGATACTTTTCAACATTACATTTTGGTCTATTGTGACTGCAACCTAGTGTGGTGCACTGTTGCTGTCTTATAAAGCAAGCATCTTCATGTCAAGGAAATTTTGTCTTGGAGGCATCATATAGATTTTGGAATAGAACTAAGGAAACCTCTCATAGGGCAAAAATAATTTCTTCCTCTCCAAGGAATAAATGCTGTAGTAATAATAGATTTTACTGTGTTCAGGTTCCAGATGACAAATGATGGAATTTCTCACTGCTGCAGGGAATTACCAGACCAGGCTGATGTGGGGATACAAAGCCCCAGTGCTCATGCCTTCCGGGGGCACCCCAGCACCAGGACTTGCTCCAGCATCACCTGAGACCTTATTTGCTATTACATTGACAACAAGCTTTTCCCCCTGCCCAGTTGTTTCTCTTTCTTGACAGGTATATCTCTTGAGAGCACTCCTCAGTGAAATCTCTATTCCACCTCCTTCTCAGTCTGTTTCCAGTGAAGCCCTTTGCTCAGGCAGGAGATGGTTCCCAGAAGTCGGCTATGAAACGGGACTTTATTGACAGAGCAATTCCTACCCAACCAGCAATTAAGTAAGATTCCATCACTGATGGTAGATGGGCCCTGGATGTTGCAGTGATGCAATTGATACATAGTTAATACTTTTGCCAGTGGAGAACTGGGATGAGATGCTGAGGATTGTGGGAAATGGCTTAGCTAGTGTCTCTGACACTGCAGAACTACCGAGGAAAAGCTAACCATAAGGGTAATGGAGTGGTCCTGGGAGTCACTGAAGTCTTTTAGAGAGATGTGACAGGCAGAATTTCATCTCCAGCTCTTATCTCTTATCTCCAGCTCTTATCTCTGGCTATGACAGGATATCACTTCTATGTTTAGGTCATCCTGTGGCACAGTTGCCCTTAAAATGAAAAGATTATCTCAATGGGCCTGATCTAATCCTATGTACCTTTAAATGCAGCTGATGACAGAAGTTAAAGAGATTGGAAGATTGAGAAGGATTTAGTGTGACATCTTTTTTTTTTTTTTTTTTTTTTTTTTTTTTTTTGTACCAGGGCTTGAACTTAGGGGCACTCAAGCACTGGGCCACATTCTCAGCCCTTTTTTTTTGTATTTTATTAGAGACAGGGTCTCACTGAGTTGCTAAGTGCATCGCCATTGCTGAGGCTGTCTTTGAAATCACGATCCTCCTGCCTTAGCCTCCCAAGTGCTGGGATTACAGCTGTGTGCCACCATGCCTGGCTCTAGTGTGACACCTTTAGGTGTGTGAAGGAAGCAGGTGGCTTTAGGAAGCTAAACAGGGTCCTAAGTGAGAACTAGTCAGGAAATAAGAACCTCAGTCCTACAACAGCAAGGAGCTCAGGAGAGAGATTATCCTCCCCAGAGCCTCCAGGTTTTGAGTCCAGTTGATAATAGGGATTTTGGGCATGGTGAGAGCCTTATTAGTAAACAGTGGAGTCCACACAGACATCTGACCTGTGAGATGTGACAAATAGTGAAAATTTGTTAGTTGCACATGAAATCCTCCTGTATCAAGATTTTAGATTTTTAGGTTAACCCCCACTTCCATACCTTTTCTGGAAAGTGCTGTGTGTTTCTCTCTATAGCTACAACAAAGAAAGATTGGAACATTTTCCCCTAGAGTGCTGGGTGGGTGTTCAAATGCTTCCATAAACTTGATACAGCTGACCACACCCATACAGGAAGGAAATTCTGCTTTTAAATTATTCCTCATGCCACTGCTGAGCATCAGTGATACATTCTCATGAGAAGGGTCCGAGATCTTTTCTGAGTAGCTGGCTCCTTAAGTGTTCCAGGGACAGATATCTGAAGATCATTCCCAAACCTGGTAACATATCCTGCATCTGAATGACACATTTGAATGAGAAAACATGTAAATTCTTCATAAGTTAAAAAATTTTGACTGGAAGTGAAAGTGCATAAATGGTCCAATACAATATGGCAATAAAGGATTAAGCTCTCCTAATGAACTCTAATATTAAATATTTAAGTGGGCCTAATTTTCTATTTGTGGAAAATACTTTTTTTTTCTTCAAGTGTTTAGATTATGTTCAAATACTAGTATATGGATTTTGTCAATTAGAAATTTCTGTATTTCTATTTTTTCCTTTGCTAATTTATTTCAAACATTTAAAAAATGTTTTATGACCTATGCTTTGGGATTATTAATTAGTTCTATTCAGGTCAATTGATTTTCTTTACAGTGAAATCATTGCTTCTGCTCCTTAGTTGCATGCAGGGCAGAACTCTGGAAGAGAAGCATTTGACAATTTAAAAATAAGTGTTCAGAATGAAATGCGAAAACATTGCTTCTAATCACATGCAAATTGCTATTGGAATGTCAGAGTTGACTTCCAACTAATATCAGTGAATTCCAGCTGAGGTTATTAAAAGAAGATCTATCTTTATATATTTAACTGGTTGAATTATATTACAGATTTGTGTAAATAACTGGGACATTCTCAACTCTTTAATAGGATGTAATTTTTTTCTTTTTAAGTAAATGTAGCATTTTATTTCTCTCACCCAATTTTTTGTGGACATAAAACTGTACTAAAATTTTCTTCCTCAATACAAATTATATTTTTGTTAGTATTTTTAACACATTTTATTATGTTCAGTTCTAATACATTTTTTTCATACATCTATGCTCATTTCAACAGAGATCCTAAAAAATAAAATTTGAGAGGGTCATTTTTCTCAAAAGCATTAAACATTAAACTATATTTCTTTTTACATTTTAATATTTTCTACCACATGGATTATCAGCTTATTTCCAATAAAAGAAAATATCATAGTTAATCATTGTAGCTTCTTTCTTTCACATTGAAATTTATGACATTGACAATTTTACTTTCCTTTAGGCACAAATAGACTGTTACTAATTATAATATAAAATCTGTTTAATCAACATTAGAAATTCCTGTTGTAAGAAAGCACCAAGTAAAAGTGAACCAACTTTTATTTTGCTTTTTCTATTTTAATTAAAGCAAAAAAATATATCATTCTGGAAAAAAATGTACACTCGAGAATTTTTAAAAAAATTTTAATGTAATTTAAAAATGAAGGGAAGCAGATTACCAAATAATTCTGTTTCTTAATTTTCTGCTAACCCTATGAAAACTGATGGAATACATAATGTCAAACTTTTTGATTTATATTACTCCAGTGATTTGATAATTTTTTCAGGTAGACCCTCTGTGATAAGTGGAATTGTAAGATGGTCCCTAGGGTTCCCACTCCTTGGTATATTTGCATGCCCTGCATAGTCCCCCCTCTTCACTTGAGAACAATGGATGCTTTGAAAAGGACAGAAATCACTCTCATCTGGGTTTAGTAATATGGTCTAGGTAAAGGCATTTTTTGAGGACAAAATTAAGATCCCTAAGAGTTAAGTTTTCAGTAATTCAAGGGGAATTATCCTGGATCTAACTATCTTGAGACACTACCCTCTTACTGACCTTGAAGAAGCCTTCTACCATGAGTTCTACATCTGTAAGTTGAGTGAATTCTTCCTACAACCATTTGAACTTGGGAGAGGATCCTGGGTCCCAGGTGAGAGCACAGCCCCAGTCAATACCTTGATTACTACCATTTGAGAAACTGAATCAAGGACTCACCTAAATCATCCTGAAAAACTGGCACACAAAAACTGTGAAATAATAAATGGATATTGATTTAAGTTGTTAAAATTTGTTAATTTTTATGTGATAGAAAAATAATGTCCTCTTCATCTCTCCTCTTATTTTAAGTGACAATATCCCAGTTTCCAATATGAAAACCATTTTATATGATTCAGGTGAAGCTCACTTAAGTTGACCTTATTTGTATACCCTACCCTGCTAGGTACAGTGATGGCTTCAGAAATGGAAAAATGAACCATGCTTGACCAACCATCATCTTCTTAGACCTTTTCTGTTAATCTTGATAAGAAAAAATTTCTCTTCCTATCTAATCTTCCCCTCCATGATGTGATTGTTGACTGTCAAAGTCCTCTTATCTGTGATATTCTGAGTTCTGACATACATTGTTGTTTGGATCACTGAACACCTATTTCCAAACCCCTCTTCCTTTAATGAGGCTGAAAAGCCATGTTATCTACCCTATTATTAATATTTGCTTCTATAATGTCCTTTATAATCATGTATAACTCTGTGACATTAGTCCAGTAAACTAGATGTTAATGAAAATTTTCTAAGGTATTTCAGGGGAAGCTTTATATTCTTGTTAAACAGAGCTCATGTCGCTGAACACTTTTGCCAGCCTATTCTTTTCCTTTAGAATACATATGTGGTAATCAAAGCTTCACTGCAATCTCAGTATCATAAAGAAAAGACCAAGGGATCAGAAAAACTATTGGCCAGGATATTTTTAAGCTGTTGAGCCAATGCCAGTGGACACTCACCTTTATCCTTCTTACTGTCACATATATGTAATGTGTTACATCTTTAATGGTTAAACTGATGTAGGATGAATGTGATTTTACCAATTTTTTAAAAATTCCAGCTGAAAATCTTTTTGCATGATTAAAGGTCTATGTGAATTATGTGCAGACAGAGTTTTATTGACATCATCTAAGCCCTGGTATCTGTACATAAAAACAGTGTTTCCTTTGGCCTTTTCAGTTTTGTGAGCTCCCTCAATTATTTGCTTTGTTCAATCTGAGCTAGGTTCCATTTACTAAACTGCAGTTGAAGAGTACCATGGAACACAGAAGTTGGTAAGTGTAAGGTTTCTTTTTTATTTTCGTAGAGTGGAATTTTGTTGGGTAATGGAAGATGCATGTGGTAATAGTGACAACCTAAAATATACAGGATTTTTCTGAGTCATGAATAGGTGTGGAACATTAATAAGTTTCTAGTTCCTACTGAGGAAATTATTAATTTCTGATGTGGAGTGCTAAAAGACTTAAGTAAATCTTAATTCAAGCCATATTATCTATAAAGGTAGAACTTCAAGGGACAAGGCATGATTTTGTTGAGTTTTTCTACCTCTTTCTACAATAATCTCTTGCAATAAAGTGATGTGTTTTAGTTCAAGGAGGATATAAAAAAAAATTGCACATATCTTGTTGATGTGCTTAATGTTCAAGGTCATCCAGAGTTACTTTTATTTATAATAATTTTTATTTCAGGAAGAACATCAGGTAAATTGACAACATGAACACCCTGAAAAAGCATAGCTCTCGGGATATGGGAATCAGTATGAATTTCAGAAAGTCTTAGTAAGCTAATAACTGAATGTTTCATATAGTTTGATATTAATTTAAAATTTCCAGAATCTCATGTAATAACTGATTCACAAAAAAGAACTTTAATAAGCACAACAAAAGTAGAAAAGATCAAATCATTAGGATAGAGAAATCTAATCAACTTTTGTTTGGCAACCAAGAAAATGAAGATAAATCATTTTAGGATAAACGATGCAAGGGAAACAAAGAATGCTTTAACTCTTCTAACCAGTTTTTCTAACCAGTCTGGCATGAACACCACACTGACAGGACAGCACCCTACATGCTTAAATAGGTAAGCTCATTATCAGAGTCATATTTTCCTCTGAGAGAGGCTTACAAGAGTGCAGGAGCCCTGTTTGGGGAGATGGCTAAGATTGTGGTTGACTATGGGCCATGGACATGTTTGGGCATTGCCGCCTTCCATAGTCTCACGGGACTTGGCCTGGGATCTCGTGGGACTTGGCCCAGGATCTCGAGAGACTTGAGCTGTGACTCAGCATATCGGGCCAGCACCATTCCTGCTCAGGCGCCTGAGATGAGACCTGAGAGAGAACGGACGGGGTTAACACTATTGTGTATATATATTATAGTTTTTTGTAAGAGTACGTGCCTTGGTTTCTTGTAAGAGTGTGTATGTGGTGTTAGAAATTACAAGAGACAGAAAGAGAAAGATAAAAGAATTTTTTCATTTCCATCCTGTCTCCAGGCTCCTTCCCGCGGCGCCGCCGTTCGGGCTGATTTTCCTTTTCTGGCCGCAACAGTTGGTGGCCCGTACGGGGATTTCAGCACAGCAGGTAAGAACTGAGAAACCTCGCAGGAGTCTCTAGTCAGAGCGGTTAAAATGGGTTTGAAAATAACTAAGACCCAAGTGTACGAGGCTCTTGATGAATTCTTTGATATAGCTGAGTCTGTCGTTAGTGAGGAGGATTTAAAAAACAGTGAAGGCGATCATGAAAGCGTAGCTTCTGCTGAGTCAACTAAGACCAGTAAGGAGAGTATTAGAAGCATACCAAAATGACAAAGATCCGAGCTGCTAAAACTATTCAAGATTTATTAGAGATAGTTCAAGGATACATGGTCTCAATTGAACCTGGGACTCAGGATGTTACTGAGTCAGTTAGGACCAATGAGAGTAGTAGTAGTAAGGAGGAAATAAGTAAAAGTGATTTTGAGAAAATGAACAAAAGGAAATTAAGGAAGACCAAGATAAGGGATCGTCAAGTGGAGGAACTTGTGTCCTCTACTCCCCCATGGGTAAAATCCATTACAGAAAATATGAAGGGTATCACTAGGCATTTGCATACCCTAGAAATAGAAATAAAAAGTCTTTCTGAGCGCTTATGTGCTCTTGAGGGTAACTCACAGATACATTGGGAACTGCCAGCATTTGAATATGAAAATTGGACAGAGGGGCCACGAGTCAGTAGATTTCAAAACAATAAAAAATCTCAAAGAGGCAGTAATGACATATGGACCCCAAGCTTCTTTCACGTTGAGTATACTGGAGTCCCTTAACACCTTTAGCTTAACCCCTGCAGACTTGAAATGTCTATGTAAAGCAACATTAAGAGGGGGACAATACTTGGTTTGGCGATCGCAATTTCAAGAACTTTGTATAGAAACAGCTAAAAGAAACGCAGCTGCAGGGTTTGGAGACCATAATATAGAAATGCTCATAGGAAAGAGGGGAGGGAGGGGGAGAAAAGAAAAAAAAAAAGGTGGTTGAATGAGACGCATATCATTTTCCTTAATGCATGATTGAAGACCTGAATTGTACGAATATACTTTGTATACAAACAGTTGTATGTAAAAAGATACTAAATATATGCACTATGAGTTGTACATATTAAAAAAAAAAAGAAAAAAAGAAATGCTCACAGGAGAAGGGCAATTCGCAGACGTACAGGCTCAAAAATATTATACCCCAGGAGTATATGCTCAGATAAAAGCAGCTGCCTTAAAGACATGGAAAACTGTACAAGGACCTGGGGATCTACAAGGTAGCTTGTCCAAAGTAATTCAAGGACCTAATGAACCATATGCTGAATTTGCTGATCGACTTTTGAGAACTGTAGGTAGAGTTTTTGGAAACGTTGATCAAGTTATGCCATTAGTTGTTCAATTAGCATACGAAAATGCTAATAAATATTGCCAAGAAGCCATCAGGCCATGGAAAAATAAAAAGGATCTTTCCATATATATACAACTATGTAAAGATATAAATGATGCCTTTGTCACAGGAAATGTGATTGCAGCAGCTGTGAGAGATGCTGCCCCTCAAAATTTCACAAGGGCTCAACCTAGACATTATAATCAATCAGGATATTCTAGGCAAAATTATCATAATCAATCAGACTATTCTAGGCAAAATCCCAAAAGAGAAATAAGACCAAATTCATACCGTGCTCCAGGTTGATGCCCCAGGTGTAAGAAAGGAAATCATTGGGCCAATAAATGCTATTCAAAATTTGACATCCATGGAAATCCTTTGTTCAGGAATTCAAAAAACGGGGCACAGGGTCCAATTCCCCGGGGCCCACAAATGTACCAGGCATTGGAGGAGGAGTATCCTCAAGCATCCACTCAGATGCTTCCCCGACACAATCCCTACTACCCATTCACTCCTTCGCCAGAGGAACAGGAGGAAATGCAGGATTAGACCTCTGTTCCACCGCCCAAATAGTGTTAACACCTGAAATGGGGGTTCAACTGATTCCCACAGGAGTCAGGGGACCTCTTCCCTCCGGGACTGTAGGACTTATTTTCGGGCGAAGTCCTGAAAGCTTATTAGGTTTGCAAGTGACCCCAGGTGTAATAAACTCAGACTACAAAGGGGAAATAAAAATAATGCTTAGCTCACCCCAAAGTATAAGTTCTATTAATCAGGGAGATAGAATTGCTCACTGCTCCTCCTTCCAAATTTACATAATTCATTTAAAATGAATATGCCTCTAAATAGGAACAATAGAGGATTTTGTTCCACTGGTTCGAAACCCATGGTTTGCTAGGTTCGGGACTGTACAAGGAGGCCTATGTGTAAAATAAGAATCCAAGGAATAGAAATGGAGGGTCTTATAGATACTGGAGCTGATTATTCCATCATTAATTTACGTCAATGGCCCAAACACTGGCCTCTGCAAAAAGCTTCAACCAGTTTAAGAGGCTTGGGATATAATAACCTCCCAGAAAAAAGTGTGGTAATTTTAAAATGGGAGGATGATGAAGGACATAAAGGAACATTTCAGCCTTATGTTTTACCTAATCTACTGGTTACTTTATGGGGAAGAGATATTTTACAACAAATGGGAGTACACCTTGCAACCAAACCTGTAGGTGTTAAATGTAAAAATCTACAGGGTAATCTTAACCCTAAAAGAAATCATTATCAAAAAGTACAGGGTAAGCTTAACCCTAAAAGAAATTATTATCATATAGGAAAAAGACATTTTTCTTCGGGGCCACTGAGAAAATAATTTTGAAAATACCATGGCTTTCTGATAAGCCAGTGTGGGTCCACCCTCAGTGGCCCCTATCTAAAGAGAAATTACAAGCGGCCCACCTACTAGTTCAGGAACAATTAGAAGCAGGACATATAGAACCTTCCACCTCTCCCTGGAATTCCCCCATATTTGTGATCAAGAAAAAATCAGGAAAATGGCGATTATTACATGATCTTAGACAAATTAATAAAACCATGCAAGTCATGGGCCCTACTCAACCTGGACTTCCGAATCCTGTAGCTATTCCAAAAAATTTCTATCTTATTAGTCTTGATATAAAGGATTGCTTCTTTTCTATTCCCCTACATCCTCTGGATGCCCCCAGGTTTGCTTTTTCAGTTCCTTCTATTAACAATAATGGCCCTGATCAGAGATCTCAATGGAAGGTTTTGCTGCAGGGAATGGATAATAGCCCCACCATATGTCAAATATATGTGGACAAGGCTATCCAACCCATTAAAAATAAATATCCAAACCTCATGTGTCTACATTACATGGATGATATTTTACTGGCCCACCCTAATAAAAAAATCTTATTTAATATATTAGACATGGTAGAAAATTTTCAAAAATGCGAATTATATATAGCAGAAGAAAAAGTTCAAACCAGATCTCCTATATTATATTTAGGATTTAAAATCATGGATACTTTTGTTAGACCCCCCAAAATTTTAATAAATAAAGAACATTTAACCACCCTCAATGATTTCCAAAAACTACTGGGAGACATTAATTGGCTTCACCCTACACTTAACCTTACTACTGGCCAATTAAAACCTTTATTTGACATCCTTCTCGGGGACCCTGATCCATCCTCACCGCGAACACTGACTCCAGATGCTAGGAAAGCTTTAAAGTTAGTAGAAAAAGCCATTGAAGGAGCTCATTGTGACAGATTTGATTTAACTCAACTGCTGATATTATTATTTCTTCACAATATACACCCACAGGAGTATTTTGGCAACAAGGGCCTATAAGGATACATTTGCCCGTCTCTCCTCAAAGCATAATTGAGTCTTATACCTCCATGGTGGCTAAACTTATTCTTCAAGGACTTAAAACTTCTACTAAAATATTTGGCATTCACCCTGCTACTATTATTACTCTTTATTCATCATCACAGATTGAATATTTATGCTCCAATGATAATGATTGGGCTATAGCTAGATGCTCTACTTCTGCAAATTTTAATAATCATCTTCCTAAGTCTCCTATATTATCTTTTTGTATTAATCATCCTATTATATTTCCACAGATAATAAAAAATCAACCTATTCCTAAGGCATTAAATGTATTTACAGATGGGTCCTCAAATGGTACTGCTACAGTAGTCACTACAAAAGAAAATATGACTTACATAACAGCACACAAATCAGCTCAACTAGTGGAATTGGAAGCTGTGGTAAGAGCTCTGGAAAATTTTAGAGACCAGCCCGTAAACATTTTTTCAGATAGCCACTATATTGTACATGCAGTCCCAAAATTAGAGCTAGCAGGACCAATAGCACCTCATACTCCAGCATTTAAATTGTTTTATCAAATACAAAAACTTTTGTGGGCAAGAAAAGAACCTCTATTCGTAGGCCATATTAGAGCACATACTAACTTGCCTGGTCCCCTCCATGAAGGTAATCAAAAGGCAGATGACCTTACAAAAACTATATTTATACTTTCAGCGCTACAACAAGCTTCTTTATTTCACTCCCAGTTTCACATCAACAGCACCACCTTGCAACGTAGGTTTAAAATCACAAAAGAGCAATCCAGAACAATTGTAAAGGATTGTAAATCTTGTATGACACATTTGCCCAATCCTCATTTTGGTGTTAACCTTAGAGGATTAATGCCCAATCATTTGTGGCAGATGGATGTTACTCATGAGCCAAGTTTTGGAAAATTGCGATTTATTTATGTAACCATAGATACATGCTCAGGCATGATTTTTGCTTCCTTACATTCTGGAGAAAAAGTTAAAGATGTTACATCTCATTGTTTACAAGCTTTTGCTGCATTAGGCATCCCCAACATGCTTAAAACAGATAATGGCCCTGCATATACATCCTCATCTTTCAAACAGTTTTGCGCAAAATTCAACATATCCCATAAAACAGGCATCCCATACAATCCTCAGGGTCAGGGCATTATTGAAAGAGCAAACCGCACACTAAAAGTTATGTTGTTAAAACAGAAAGAAGGAAACTGGAAAAATCCTAAGGACAGATTGGCAGTTGCCCTGTTTACTTTAAATTTTTTAACTTTAGACTCTGATGGTTACTCTGCTGGAGACAGACATTGGAACCCACATCAACAACATAAACCTTTGGTTTACTGGAAGGATGTTCTTTCAGGTACATGGAAGGGTCCAGATCCAGTATTAATTTTGGGGAGAGGATCTGTTTGTGTTTTCCCAAAGCACGAATCCTCTCCAATATGGATACCATCTAGATTAATAAAGTAGGTACCAAATCAAAAGGATCAAGATGAAGTTGTTGAGGAATCAAGATTAATAAAAAAGGTACAAAATCAAGAGGACCAAGATGAAGATATGGAATGATTCCCTTAAAAGAGTCCTTCAAAATATGTCACAACTTAAGTGTCATTCCTCCCAACCGGGACGAAGAGATCTCTCTTTAGTGTGCACACAATTTATTTTTTTTCTTTTTATATATGTGTTTATGTCTGTGTATTTGTCTAAATTTCATGTTAATGTGACGTCACAAATATATGTTTGTATGTGCGTCTGTCCAGTGTGACATCAAAAATAACAAAGCGCTCATGAAAATATATATATATATATATACATATATGGATCCAAATAACTCTAATTCATTTAAGTTTAAGAGTATTCAATTTGGGTAAATAATTTAATAAGTGAAGGTACCTTCAATTTTGTTTTATAGGTGTCCCAGGGACTTCTCTTTAGCGAAAAATACGACTAGTGCTGTATAACCTGATATTTTGGTGTTTTGACATAAGGTTGCTTATTTGTTATTAACTTCATTTGTTTAATAACTGATTAATTTCAATTATTTCAACAGGTAAAGGATTGCTGTGTATGCAGAAACTCGAGGGTTCCAGCTAACAAATTATTTCTCCAAAGTGCTTTTAGTTTTTCTTTAATCTATCTTTAATGCAGTAAATACCCTCAGACTTTCTTTGTTTTGTTCTAAATATGATATTTTGTCATCTTATGTTTGTGGGAGCTCAAGCAGCAATGTGTATGAGCAGAAATCAACTTTAATTTTCTTATCTAATAATTCTATTTTTTGGTTTGACAACTCGCCTCTTGACTCAGTGCTGGAATAGCACTGCCTTTCCTTTAATAATTGATGCTTGAGTCTCTAGGTAGCGGGCCCTGAAGATTTGCTGGTGACATTGTCTAGACATAAAAAAGACGGCTGCTGCTCTAGCTGCAGGGATCGCGGTCGCTGCAAGCATCCCTGCTGCTCAAGCATCAAACAACCTCACCAGCAGTGTGGCCTCTGCTCTGCATGCATGGGGCCTCCTAGATGTACGTTTTATAACAAGTGGACATTTTGATCTTTCATTGTTTGGGACTTCACGGGACAGTGCCTTGCGGGTATTTGTCTAGAGAACTCACTGTGTTACTTGATGGAACTTAGGGCAGCTGATTTGTTTAAAGAATTTGATATGCTATGCAATTTGGCTCGTCACCAAAAGGCTTGTCTCCTTAAAGCTGCAGCATCTCCTCACAATTGGACGGCTGTTAGTCATCTTACACAGTCGATCCTAAAGGGCTCCATTGGATGGCTGGTTAGCCAATGACGGGTAAGATCCCCAGAGGGGGACAACCTAAGACAGGCACAGTCGCACGGGACAGTCTCATGTGACCGACATATCAACCTAAGACAGGAGTCAAGGGCACAGCCTTGATTATCCGATGATGGGTAAGAATGTTGGTTGCACATAGACGTCCTAGATCATCCCCTCTTTTAAAACTAAAGGGGAGAAATGCAGGAGCCCTGTTTGGGGAGATGGCTAAGATTGCAGTTGACTATGGGCCATGGACATGTTTAGGCATTGCCGCCTTCCGTAGTCTCACGGGACTTGGCTTGGGATCTCGAGAGACTTGAGCTGTAACTCAGCATATCGGGTCAGCGCCATTCCTGCTTGGGCAAGTGAGATGAGACCTGAGAGAGAACGGACGGGGTTAACGCTATTGGGTATATATATTGTAGTTTTTTGTAAGAGTACGTGCCTTGGTTTCTTGTGAGAGTGTGTATGTGGTGTTAGAAATTACAAGAGACAGAAAGAGAAAGATAAAAGAATTTTTCCATTTCCATCCTGTCTCCGGGCTCCTTCCCGCGGCGCTGCCGTTCCGGGCTACTTTTCCTTTTCCGGCCGCAACACAAGAGCCCATCTGAGAGCCAAGGTAGCTCCTTTGCCTGCCATTCACATTCCAGGCCCCCCAGGCAGCTGTATACTCAACCGATTGGGAGAGGCCCCATCTCTAACCTACACCAAGGTCTATTTGAGCAGGAGACTGAATCCAGTCACCCACCTATTTTGAGGAAAGCTCCATTCTTTTCTTGTAGCAAGTCTAGATCTGCTTTTTGCACATTGTCTGTGGCTGCTTTGGTACCATCATGGTAGAGCTGAGTGGTTGTGGCAGACTGTATGGCAGCAGAATCTAGAGTATTCCCTCTCTGGATCTTTATAAACATCTTCCAGTCTGTAAACCGGGGCGTGGGGAGTGGATTCTGTACACTCCATTCCCACGTAAATTGCCCACATTGTTAGGACCAAGAGCCTGGCAACAGTGAGCAGAGAACTGGGTCTTATCTCCAGGGCTCTTGCAGAAAACTACAAGAAAGATGCAGCTGTGTCAGCATTAGGAGGATGCATTAGCCGTGCAGTTAAGAGACATAAGTTTTAAAGCCTGGAATCCACATTCAAGAACCAGACTTGCAAGTTATTTATTTTATTTCATTTTATTTTTATTTATTTATTTTAATCTTCCTTCTAAAGGCAGTGCAGTGATTGCCACCCATTCACCTTCAGAATTTTCTTGTTAAAGGAAAAAAAGAGAGCTCTACAAACCTGAGGAAGAGTAGCTAAAGATACTTCTACCCCTCAACATGCTTCATAGGCCTCCAAACCACACTAAAAATTAGCAGGATGTTTGACTGGTGTGATGTCCAGTCAAGAAATGCTTGTCCAAGTCACTTTGAGATGTGAAAAATGAGGTCAGTAACAAAGTGGAATGCCTTCCTAAATTTCCTCTGCTCATCCCCTGATCCTGGCCTATGGCACTGAGGCAGCATCTCAATCCACTGAAGGAAATGTGCAGACTGATGGCCACCTGGAGAATATATACCATCCAGGTCTCATTTACATGTTTATGGTAGTTATTCTACTTGCTATTTCATATTTTTAATTTAGAATATTTGGGGTGTCGATGCTTGGAAATCATAAACAATCACAATTCACTACATTTTTCAAGCCTATTTAAAAATTATTTGCCTATAAATATCAAGATATCTGTGTATTAGATCTGCTTAGGTGATGAAATTGTATGGACCATCAAGGTATTTTATCTATTTAGTACTTTTATTATGTGCCTGTTTTGCACCAGGCATTGTCCTAGGCACTTGGATTACCAATGAGCAATAAAAAAAAAAAAAAAAAAAAAAAAAAAAAAAAAAAAAAACCTCTCCTCTTATTTATTGTATATGGAAGGGTATTGTATATGCAACAGTGAATAAAATTAATAAGTAAAGAATATACCATATTAGAAATGGAAAATCACTGGAAATAAATTGGAAAAATAAATAACCTTATAGGGAAAATTTGAATATCCAATGTGGAGAGCATTTCAAAAGAGCATGGTTCTTGTTGTGAACCCCATTGAGCAGGTACCACTTGAGTAAACACTTGAAGGACTCCGTGCACCAAGCACTGTGTAATTCATTGCAATCAACATTGTCACATCTCAATGGAAAACCTACTGGTGGTATTTCAGCATTCAATTTTTGACTAAGTAGCTTCATAGGACTCTCTTCAGGTTGTCATATATGCTGTTGTATTCTCTCATTATACTTAAAACTAGAAATACTTGATGATTAAGTGAAAAATCAAAGATGAAGATATTTAAATTAGGTATTGCTTCCACTTATTTTTTTCTTAAATGGGGGGATAGGTAGCATAAAATGGTCTATGGGAAATTAGAGAAACAGTTTCGCATTCTTTATATAAAGTAAATTTGGAGATTTTATATTTTGAAAAATATAAATATAAAATTTTTTATATTTTGAAAAATATAAAAAAAATTTATATTTTGGGGGGTACATCAAAGTGTAATTGTGATCTTAAGAATCAGCCATCAATATGTGTTGTTGCACACCTGTAATGCCAGTGACTGGGGAGATTAGGGCAGGAAGGTTACAAATTCAAGCCTCAGCAACTTAGTAAAACCTTAAGAAACTTAGTTAGAAACTTAAGAAACTGTATCAAAATAAAATATTAAAAAGGGGCTGGAGGTAAAAATCATCCCGGGTTTCAATCCCCAGTATAAATAAATAAATAAATAAATAAATAAATAAATAAATAAATGCATGAATGAATCACAGTTGAATAACTAAGAAAAAGAGATTGAAATTGTAATCCATGTGCTCAGCATTTGTTTATTTTTCAAAGTTAATGCTATATTAATACCAACTAACATATTTAAATACCAGACATGAATACTCCAGTTTGACAACCCATTGTAGTTGATATTGGACTTCTAATTGTGGTCCGGTCAAACACAGATATCTATCTTAAAACATGTCTTTCAGGGAGCTTCAGACAGGCAAATAGTGATGCTTCCCTGAATATGGGGCTTTTTAGGATATACTAGTGTGCTTTACCCTTTCCAGTTTTGCTAGAATACTGGTTTCCACAGCCACATATTTATGAAGATATTGGTTTTTCAAGATTACCATGCACTTGCAAAGAGGAGGAACAGAATAGGGACATGAAAGGCAACCAAACTTACTATTCTTACTGAGATTTAGTTATCCTTGTTCTTGCTGTTAATATTATTTTAATAACCTCACCTTTAATGATTTCAAATGATGTTGTTTTCCAGACAACTGAAAATTTTAATTTCGCCATTTTTTTGTGTGTGGTTCTTATTCTACTGTGCCAGAAGTACTTACCCTATTTGCATTTCAATATAATCATTTATCAGTTTTCTGTCCATCTATTTATTAATTCGTGTGATTTGGGTGCATTTTTATGTAAGCTACTGATATTAATACATTCTTCCTGGAAAGTTTCAGCATGTACGTTATTAGCATGCATTCACTATTTACTTAGTTTTTAAAATACACACACACACACACACACACACACACACACACACACACACATCTCAAGTAGAATATACAAATCTTAAACATGCATTTGCTAAACTTTAACAAAACTCAGATAGACTATGTGACAGAACTTCTATCAAGAAATGTAATATTAATACCATTATAGAAAAACCTAACAATGGAACTGGAAATGAAGTAAAATGATTCAATTCTCTTGGGGAGAGATCTGTCAGTGTTTATAAAGCTCTCCATTTATTGTAAGGCACAGTTCTTTGACCTGTACATATTTACCCCAGGTCAATGAAAATCTGTTTCCAGAAAGTGTTGCACATGAATATCCGCAGCTAGTTGACAAGTAATATCAGAATATATAAATAGTGTAAGAGTGCATCAATGTGAAAGTGGGTTAGAAGTCTGTAACATGAACATTTAATGGAACATGACTAATATAAAAGGTTAAAATTACTGATACATGCAAAAACATCGATGAATTCCCAAACATTACACTGAGCCCATAGAAGAGGCAAACTAATGGTGAAAAAGAAAGGAACATGAATTAGTCCTGGGGACAGAGCCTTATATAGAAGTTGTTATTATTATTGTTATCATCCTTTTCACTTTCATTATTATCAATACTCTCATAAACAATCTTTAAAACTATCATCTGGGTCAGATTGAAAAGTCACAAGCATAGCTTCATGAAAGTAATACAATAGGAATAGGTATATGATATTAATAGAAGAATCATTTCATTTGTGAATCTCCTGATTAAGTGGAGTATAGAACTATTACCAGCAAATGGAAAAATCCATTAAAACTACTTCTGACCTATTTTTTTTTCTGGATGGATTGTTAAATTTGATTTTGTCTGTATAAATCTGTAGTCTTTTAAATAAGGAAATATAATTATCAAGATGATATAGATAAGTATCAATGCTCTATATTCAATTGACACTTTATCAAATTTATATTACATGGATAGGAGAAATGTCTACCTAGACACACTTACAGCCATAACCTCCATAGTTTCCAGTCATCTGATGCACCTACATCCTTTTACCTGAGGTCTTGGGGTGGTGTATACATAATCCTCTGCAGTGTTTAATTTGAAGGGTTATCATTTCACTAGGGTTGAGAAGAAATGAACAGGATTGGAAGACCTGTCAGGCACAAGTAACTGAAGACAAGTATAATGTACTGTGCATTTAAAAAAGCTAGAAAATAGGATATTGAAAAATTTCCCAAAAAGATTTGATAAATGATTGAGGAGATAGATATGTTTAATCTGATATAAACATATATTTGAACCTTATTTAATACTTGCATACATAATGCATATATAGTATACACATGTATTGAAACATCATGCTACCCTATTAATATATACATTGCTTTGTATTTATGTATCAGATACATATATTTAATATTAATAGTTTTATAGAGCAAGGCCTAGAGTGAAGCAGTAATGTTATTCTGATGTCTGGAAAAGGAGGAATGACAGACAGTATGGACTGGGAGTTACTGAGGGCTGGTGCAGGAGATAAACACACAACATAATGGTTTATTGATAAATCCCTATACTATGTTCCTATGAGGTATTAAAAGATAAAAGTAATATATGCATATTGATATAAATTATTTAACCTATAAGGATGTTTGGGTGACATGCTAAATACTTGCAAATATTTGAGTGCTTTTTTCTCACATAGTTGTTTCTTTGTATATAAATAATTTTTTCCTGTGACATGTAAATCAACCTCTGTTTTCTTTAGTTGTACAGACTGCTCAATTGATGACAAAATTATTACTTGCACAGCAATGAAATGTATCTTGTTCTATAACACTGTTAGGGTAACTGCAGTTGACAAAAATTAATTATGTATTTCAAAATAGCCAGTTGGAAGGGTTGTGAATGTTCCCAACACAAAGAAATAATCAATGTTCGAAGTGATGAATATCCTTCAAAGTTCAATGGTCGTATACATTGCAGATATAATAATTTGAATATCACAGTGAACCCTGTAAGCATGTGTTTTTACATGTCAATTAAAAATATATATTTGAACATGTGTTATTAAAAAATACAGATAAATGGTATATGTGATTACTGCTATAGAACTCTCAAGCAGAAAAACATCCATGGATCTTAACAAGGGTTTACTTTCCTTACCAGAGAGATGATAGATGTGCATACACTATGCATGTGCAAGGCTGCCATGTTCTCAGCTCAATTGTGCTAGGCAGAACTATTTAAATTATTACAAATGTGAAGGACATGATGAGGAGTTCACCACACAAGGATATAATGTGATCATGATAAGCAATATGCCAATTTACCAGAATTTTATCTGTGATGTCTGAAATTTCTTTCCAAGTTTTGTTTAAGTATAGTTGTCTTGGATTCTGTTATTAATTACAACTTGGAGAATACTTTTATCTTAATTTTTTGTTGTAATCAAGAGTTGTATTTTTTATTATGGAAAAGACTTCAAGCTTGTTATAATTTATACCCTTTCAACTTCTTTTATAAAAAAGTTCATAGAAATTTGATGCATGACTAAGAAGAAAATTAAAATGTCTTGGTTATAAATAATGAAAATGTGTAACTTTATTATTAGCTTCCTATGTTCATGGGTACTAAATTGAAAAGTAAATAAATGAAAAGTGAGTTCAAAAGGAAAAACATTAAACATTCAGGTATTTCTCTGCATGTAATTTTAATAAAAATATAATGTGTCATTTCAAGTTTAATTGGCTTTTAGATGGCAACACATAGAAAATTTTAATTTATTTTGTGCAGTACTCAAAATATGAATTTGTGGGTCAGAAACAGAAATGGTTTCACACCATTCCTTTTCCCACTGCCTCTAGCATCTAACCCTGTCCATGCATTTGTGTATGTCCACAAAAACACATGACAGAGGTAGAAATTGATTAATGGTAATAATAACAGAAATGGAAGGCAGTATTCCCTTAGGTCTCTCTCCCATCACTTAAGATCCCAGAAGGGAAAGCCAAATTCACCGTGTCTGTTTGCAATCACGATCCCTTAGATAAAATGTTTTGGTACTAAGCCCTTCTTACTATGATGAGAGTTTGCCATAAGTGCATTTGTGTGTGTGTGTGTGTGTGTGTGTGTGTGTGTGTGTGTGTGTGTGTAGAAAGGGTGGGAAAGTTCTATTAGTTCTATTACATATCCATAATACAACCTCATGTTTCACGTACCTTTATTATAACATATTTTATATAATTCTTACCTTGTTACATAAATCCTTTGGCATGCTTTGGGATTTTGTTCATGAAATCTAATGTTTCTTTCAGAATAGCTTTCTTTTCAAACATATAGTGCATAGTTGACTACACTGTCAAGTTTACACAACCAGATGGATCATAAATAAATCATTGCGTTTCAACATCTTGGGTTCTCAAGTATTAGGTCATTTCATCTGCCCTGCATTTTAATGACTTAGGTTATTATAAGATAATGGACTATGATTTCACTGGACTGTCATAACATAAATTCATATAATATTAATAAAAGTTTAAAACTAAAAACCTTTATTAAAAGTAACTCACTTGACTAGAAAGTTGGTGTTTCCATTACTTATCAAAGATCTTAATATATTGAATTAAATAATGACATTGAAAAAAATTTGATTCATTTATGGATAATACAAACAAATGGATAATCTTATTTAAGTCTATTTATCATCATTATTTTCAACTCCTTATGATTTCTTTCAATCTCTTATTATTAAGGACTCTTGTTCAAAGTCAAATGTAGAAAGAATGAATAGTCTTAATTTTTCATCATTTTTCTACTTAAATGTATATTTGTTCAAAGCAACATGATGTAGTCCATTTCCATGAACCCTTTGGAAAATAGCTAGTTTACACAGGAGTCTTGCGCATAGCAGGAAGAACAGTATATCATTGCATAAATATTGTGTTCTGCTAAGCCTGTTTATAACTCATTTAAATTCACATGTGATTCTCTCTTAAGTTGGAGGGACTTTTCCACTTTGGCAGAGCAGAAATCATTTGTGGGAATAAATGAGTTTGGGTTCAAATTCTGCTTCCACTATTCTTCTGGCTCTTTGAACCTCATTAAATTAAATATTTTCTTTAAATTATGCTTTTTCATGTGTCAAATGGCAGTAATAAAATAGAAATAGAAGACCATTAAAAGGAATACTAATGTCTGTTACTCCAGTGAGTGCAATGTGCTATTGTTTCTGATTTCCTATGTTTCTCAGAGTGTGGGAAAAGTTTCACAGGCTTCAATTTAACTTTTCAGATAAGAAACTTGGATCTAGGAGAAATGACTCTTGGGTGTATTTATGGGCCCACTGTGCCAGGCTGAAATGGACTTTCCTTAGCACTTCATTATGTGTGCATCCTGACGGGGGTTCATAGTGGCACTTTGAATCCCAGAACATCTGTATCAACTCTAACTCTTGTCCAGTTGTTCTTGGAGTATCTGGATATTCCCTTTCTCCCTCTGTATTATCCCTCAATAAGTGACCTTAGGTACCTGTTGGAGAAGCCTGGGCATTGTTTTGACACCTACTTGTCCTGGTGTTGCCAGGTTCTTCTGGATGGTAACAGATCATTTCCCTTACACAATGGCTCGCCAATCTAACAACTGGCCCAGATCCAGAAACTGGGCAGGAAGGCAGGACTGTATGGGGACAATTGTCATCAGCCTCCTGATCATCTTCTTTACCTCCTTGCTGCTGCTGGGATGCTCATTTCTGGGGGGTGTCTCTGTGGTCACACCAGTCCTGTAGAGGACCACCACAGCTGAGTGTCCCAGTGGCACTGGTGCCCTTCATATTGGCCCATTCCAGGAGCTGCAGTCAACTGGTCGATGTCTTGACCTTATGTAGAATAAACAGATCAGTCCTTCTCACTTCTCTAAATCGTTTTGACTCCTTCTGTGCACTATGAAAGCTCAGACACGACACTAACCCTTAGTATGTTTCATCACCTTCTTCACGCTTCTTTGAACTATTTGTGTAGCACTTACTTCACCTCGCAGGGTTCTGGCCAGGGCTGTAGATGGTGCACCCCAGGATAGTGTTCCCAACGTGATGAACTCTCCCTCACTCAGCTTCGTTTCCCATGCCTTCTTCATTCAGCACTCTCAGGACGAAGCTCCCAAGGACACTCGCCAGCCTCCTGCTGTCCAGTTTTGTTTAGGACACGTCGTTCCTTCTGTGTTTGGTTCCTCTTCTCCTTAGGAAGCTCCAGTGCTTCCCTGGCTCTGATGGGTCAGAACCACAAGGAGAAACGTGGGAGTCGATTCTGAGGTGTCTTGCTTATTGCAAGTCCATGTCATCTGCGTTATCTTCAGAGAGGAGGGCACTCAGTATCCCTCAACAGGGTGGGCTTGGGAGAAACAAGCTTTTCAAGTACATTAATCTAAATGTCACTATCCCTTGTATCAGGATCCCATTCTTTTCTACCACAATCCTGACCTCAGGATAGTGGATCTGCCTATTTTGAGAATTTATTCTTATCTGAGGCTCTAAGAATTAAGTTCTGCATTTTGTTCTTAACTTTCTTTACCTTCCATCTTCAGAAGATAGAAGTCTCCTATACTCAAGAGGAAGTCTTTTGGCCTTCACACTTATTTTAATTAAATGATAGTTAACCTCTGTAAATAAGAACTATCTGATTCACTGTTTAATAATTAATTTTGTTTTTCCATTATATTTCACATTGCACTCACCATTGCATTTCATTCCATAGGTATGCTGGCCAAGTTCATTCACCACTGTGAGTCTCACAGTCACAATTCAGTCTGCCAGGGACTCCATGCCTCACAGACCACCAGTGGAGAGGGCTTCATCTCCAGTGAAGCGATGGCTAATCCAGATGCAGCATCTCATTGTAACATCTGCTTTCTTGTAACTTTCCTAGTTTAATTGGGACAAGTCAGTTGAGACACATGTTACAGGGTAGAAAACTTATTTGGTAGAATTCTCAGAAGAAACATTTCTTGGGGGAAAGGGAAGAAAACAGGAGAATTTGGGACTTCAGTGCCAAAATAACGAAGCCCTAGATCAACCAAGGGGAGCTTTAAAACTGGAATTGGTCTTCAGAGTTTGCTTGAGTTTGGGTGGTTTTATCATCACATTGCCCAGGCAATACATGTGGGTGGCATGACCTTGGAGGGGTCCATGATGTTGGGAATAACAACCTTCTTCCACAGAGGCAATTTAGATGGAAAAGGAGACAATTGAGGACAGTTGGAGCAACATTCACAGTGTCCAGGGGAAAAGTCTTTTGCCCCTAAAGTGGGTAGGGAGTGGGGTGGGGTCTTCTGGGATGCACCCAAGAGCCCTTAGTAATCAGTATAGGATATGTGACAATAGGATAATGGGACCAAGTGATTCTGCTTTATGAGTACAGAATCAATTAAATTAATTATATTTGGATCAGCATTTTCACTATAGAAAAATAAAAGAGTAGTTGATTCTGTACATTTTCTTATATATCAATATCATAGTGCTATTCTCAACAAATTGTTATTTTAATTTCACATTGAATTAGGTCATAGTGTGCTGAAACTATTACATTTATACTATTCATTATGTATATTATTCACATTATATTTGATACAAAATATGAAAAATACACAACATATGAAATATTACAAAATTAAAAAGCTGTATGTGTGTGTGTGAGTGAATTGATACTTTGATACTATCTATTGTAGTAAAAGTTTTACTACTAAAATTTGGTATGATGTATAACCAGTGAATTGATGATTTAATAAGTTTCATTGTTATTGATGTTCTACATTGAAAGAAAACCAAAACAAAATAACTCAATAACAGGAAAATATAATAAAATTATTAAAATTTATTGTCAAAATAAGAGGAAAACAGAAATGTGAACTTGTTTTGTACATTGCATTCTAGTGGGCTCAGTAAGGCCTTTCTCATTCCGTATATAATATTGATTTCTTATAATTCAAATAATATGTGATATTTTAGTATGAATACAATTTTATTAGAATTGTTAAATTGATTATTGCTTTGGACCCTAGTAGACTGAAAGAAGAGCTTGGGTCTTAATATTCTAATATTTGAATTTTGACCTTCACAAAGAGAATGAAGGTGAAATGCAGTTCATATTCTTTTTCATCAAAATTGAAATAGAAAATGTGTCTTTGCTTTCTAGAACAGCATGCAATTCTATAAAATAGATACAAGAAGTCAAGCAGAACTGGAACCTAGTATTTCATTACAGGAACCAATGCAAAGTAAAATTTTGCTTGAGGATCAAAGGTAGGGGGAAGACATGCATGGCTGCTGTCTGTGGATGATTAGTTGCTGAGGGCAGTGAAGGGCTGTTTAAGATTGCTATGTGCACATGACCATGAAATGCCGGGAAAGTATATTTCTAACATGAGTAGATAGATGTCAGCTATTTTTGTCAGAAATATGAAAAGCATTCTTTATATTTGTATCTCTATGTACAGACTTCTACTACAGAAACATAATGTATTGAGTTTTACAATGGTGATGGTTCAAATGTCCTTTGATGAGAGAATATATATCACTTAAATAGATTTTGCTATCAGAACATCCAAGATGCGCTGGCTGCTGCGGCAGAAACAAACATGACAAAGAGATGGAGTGGGGAGCATGGTGACCATTGGGAGCTTGTGCATAGAAATAACTTCAAATGGAATTTCCTGTTGAATTTAGCAACGGTTCATTGCTTCTGCTTGTGTATTGTTTATGTGAAACTGGAGCTAAATAAACCAATCCATGACCTGCTTTATCTGCCAAATGGATTGAACATCTACTCTCTCTGCCTCAGAGGCTTGTCATTTCAGTTTAGCCTTGCAGATGGTGCATCCATTTCCCTGAAACGGAGCCACTGGAGAGCGGCCTGCCAACACTTCCTGGTAGTTAAAGTTCACATAGCCACATCTCACTTTCCCTACCAATATTCTGCAGCATCGATTTGACAACTCTCTGTCCTTCAGGTCACCTTTACAAGGCTGGGTGCTTAGTTATCAGCCATTTATCTTAAGTGTACTACTGTGAAAATTACAGCGTCAAGGACTCAACTTCTATTTTTGAGAAATGATTTTATCCTGCAAATCTCAAAAGTCTTCGTGAATGTGTGTGACAACAAGTATGCGATGAGATATTGTTGGCATTTATCTCAAATAATTTAGGTATTACAATGTCACATGAAAGAAGGGGTCTGGCTGCACTTGTGTACTTTTAATTGAAATAATCCTATTATCAAATCTAATTAGATAAGTTAAAACATAAGAAATACGGCGTGTTCTCATTGATGTCTTTAAACACTTGAAGAGGTATCAGGGTCTTGGTGATATTTTCTCATGTGTAGAGTGAAAAGATATTCTTTAAAGGACACAAAAAAATTGCTTTTGAATGTAGAGGAAGAAATTTGTGCGACATCAGAAAACTTATATAGGTTACATTTGTACAGCTCTCATTGCCAAGACTTCCAATCTCTGGAATTTTAAAAGTCAAATTCTTATTGCTATTTGAAACTAATGAAGCAATACTTCATGCTGAAATCTTAAGCAAGTACTTAACTTCTGTAATTTAGGAATGCTATCTTTCCAAGCCTCATTGGTGAGAGTAACTCGATATTAATAAAGACTGTAAAATATTTACACATAAGATGTCTTAACATCAGAGTGCTAGGTTGAGCCAGATGCCAGAGGTGAGACAGATCCAGCCTAGAAGAATCCTAGTCAAAGGTGTAAAAGCTGGATGGTGACAATTCCTGCTGTCTAACAATCTCTAGGCTAGTTCTGAGGTCTATGAGTACAGAATTCTTTCCAACTTTAATTAGAGTAATGATCTAAGCAATGCCTATGGATGTCATCAAAGAAACATCATCCAAAGAAAAGTACATAGATGGGTGTAGTACACTGTTGGGTTCAGTTGACCCAAGCCTAATAGGTAGTGCTGAATTCTTGCTAATCACCAGTAAAGTTCGCAGTTCCAGTATTATATACACCTTATGTCTTAGGGTTGGCACATTGCTTACTTAACATACAGTAAAAGAGATTTGACTGCTTATTTCTGGCGATCTTATCTAATGGTAATGATGTTGATTTGTGCTCTTACACAAATTTCACTGCAAATTCTTTTAATAGAGGATTTAAAATATTTTTGATGATCGAAAATTTTGATTTTCTTTGCTGTGAAGCAACTATGATTATTCAGATAATTATTTTCATTATAAATTTCCTATATTTGGTGATCATCTTTTGGAAGCAACAAGTACATATTAACAGCAAATCATTATTGTATATTTCCATTTCTCACTTTTAGTAATCTGAATTATTAAGCTGGTTTTGAAAAAGAGGAATTAAATTAAAACCTATTTTAAAGCAAAACGAATGCCCCCTACAGGCAGTCTGTGGTACATGTATTAATTTTTCAAACAAGTATATACCCCCAAATCACATGCATATATAAATTACTCTGTTAGCCACAAGGTTAACAGAACATTTTTAAACTGTGGAACAGAAAATTATAATTCAGTCCTTTGCTTCTTGGTTCTTGACTTCCATAATGCTGAAAGTACCTGTGTAAAATATCAAATTAGTGCTTTTTTTTTTCTTCTATTTTTATAAGCAGAGTGAAATTCATTTTTATACTGCAGGAACTTTTGCCAAGGGCTCTTCTGTGAGTTTGATGTGTTCCCTTTACAAAAGGCTCCTGAGCGCTGGGTTCTCCAGCTTTCACACCCGTCGGCTGCTCTCAGCCCAAAGGACACTTGGCTTTGTCAGTTACAGAATAGGGATGCTGGGACTTAAATCTTTATGGTAGAAACATTGGCTACTACCTTGGATTCTTTTAATTTTTTTTCAAATTTCGATTTTTACCTTTCACAAAACTTCCAATCAAATGAAAGGCAGGTTGCTGGAGGACATAAAATAACATGTTTATTTGTTCAAATGCACAAGTGAAGGACTCTTCCATGTTTAATGAAGACACATTTTTGCAACCTCCATTCAGGATTTCCTCTGAGGGCATATTTTGTCTCTTTACTTTCTCCCCTAACTTGGTGAATTTGGAGTTTTTGTATTTACAGTGTAGAAGGAAAAAAATAAAAACCTTAATGTTTATTCTTATTGAAACCCACAATCTATTATGGGTATTCTTTTTGACTCAAGGGCACTTTAGAGGTTGTGCTTTGGACTATTATTAAAAAGGGGAAATTGTTCATAGGATGTAGAAAGCAAGGAGAGGAGACCTGCCTTCAGCAAAGACAAAATTGAAGGTAAATTACTAAATCGTAATTTTTCCTCAACCCATCAAGTAATTGATACTAAGCCCCTCTAAGGAGACAGGACACCTCTAGCAGAATACAAGAAAAAGAGGTGTCCACTATTGCAGCATCTGAGAAGGAATCATTAAGGTATTTATGAATTTCTACAGGCCAAGTATGGTGAATCTCAGTTTCCTAGGACTGAGGAATGATAATTGTTGTGATAATTTACCACAAAAAGAATGACTTGATGCAACATAAATTTATTCTCTGCAGATGTCTGCAATCAAAAGCGTCATCATGATTCATTCCTTGAGACCCTGAGGAAGAATCTGAGCTATGCCTCTCTCCTATTTCTTAATTTCTGGTAGTTACAAATAGTATTTGGCCTTTTCTGGCTAGTAGTAGTAGCTGTGTTTTGTTTTGTTTTTCTGGAAGGGGATGCTGTCTCCAGTCACCTTCTGCTTTGTGTGTCATGTCTTCTCCTAATCTGTCTACCACAAACATTTTCTGTGTTTCTCTTATGAAGAGAAGTAGCATTGGATTTAGGACCCACCCATAAACTCCAACTTGATCATAATCCCAAAATGATTCTTCACTAAGGTACATCTGCAAAAACCTTTCCCAAAATAATGAGATATTCACTTGTATTGAGTATTAAGATATTGGTATATTTTTAGATTACCACAATAGAACCTGGTATAGCAGACATACTAGTTTAGAATAAATGAGAGCCCAGACATAAGCAGGTGCTGCAATTCAAGGTCTCCTAGGAGAAGCTCAGGAAGAAGAGTAGGAAAAAACAGGTGACCACATACAGAACACTTCTCTGGGTGAGTGAGGCAAGCATGTGGTGGCTGACTGACACATAGAAGAGTCTTGAATCTCTAATTCCTCTGCCTGCAATTGTGTGTGTGTGTGTGTGTGTGTGTGTGTGTGTGTGTGTGTGTGTTAAACAAACTATATAAGTTACTGAGAAAGACATCAAACATTTCTATTTACAGAAATGTGGCAAAGATATATTTATTTGAAGGAAGAGATACACATAAAACTCATCTGATTCTAGTATCTGTATATTGATATATTCTACAGCTACATAAACTATGAGGTAATGGTAGTCTGCTGCTGGAAGGGTTCAATACTCTGGTTTACTAAAGACAAAGATAGAAATAACAAAACCAAATCCATATCAACTACTGAACAGATTGAATCAATCACCCAATAATAGCAGCCTGATATAAGAAATATGGTAGTTTGAAGGAGGTGGGGGTGCTAGGAATGGAATCCAGGGCCTTATTCCTGCTAGGCAAGGGCTCTACTACTCAGCTACATTCCCAGCCTCCTAGTGTCCTTTTCTGAATGTAAATATTTAACTTTTTTACTTTGCATCATGGGTAGCATCCAATGAAAATTATGACTTACACAGCAAAGCAAGAATGCTCCTTTCTGAAGAGTTATAGAAAATAAGCTGGGCAAAGTGGCACACATCAATAATCCCAGTGACATGGGAGGTTGAGACAGGAGGATTGCAAGTTCAAGGCCAGCCTGAGAAACCCAGAAAGACCCTAAGCAACTTAGTGAATCCCTGTTTCAAAAAATTTTTTAAAAGTTGGGTGGAGGGCTTGGGATGGCAAAACACCCTTGGATTAAATCTACAGTGCCTAAATAAATAAAAGAAGTTAGAGGAAATAGTATAACCAGATTCAGAAAATTTCTATATGTATCCAGGGAATTATTTAAAAAAACAAACAAATGACCAAACAGAAACCTCTTGGGCTTGGGTTGTAGCTCAGCGGTAGAGTGCTTGCCTAGCACATGTGAGACACTGGGTTCAATCCTCATCGCCACATAAATATAAATAAATAACACAAATGTGTCTATCTAAAACTAAAAGAATGAGAAAATATTAAAAACGATTCTCATGTTAAAGGATCTAGTGAAATGGAACATAGAATGCATGAATGGATAGTGAATTTCAGTGGAGAGCAAGAAAATGAAATTCTAGAAACACTAGAACTAAAATACATAATATTAAAGATGAAAAAATCCCGAAAAACTGTTATCTGCAGACTATATACACCTTTAAAAAAGTAACCTTGAAGATAGTTCAGTAAAAATTTCACAAAATCAAGGATTGAGAATAAATGGAAAAAGTAAAACACTCAAAGTATAAGAAATGATATTAAAAATTCTAACATGCAGGGCTGGGACTGTAGCTCAGTGGCAGAGCACTTGCATAGCATGCATAAGGCACAGGGTTTGATCCTTAGTACCACATAAAAATAAAAAATAAAGGTATGCTGTATATCTATGACTACAATTTTTTTTAAATTGTTACCATGAAAATACTGAAGTCTAGTAAAAATCAAATAGAAAGAATGGGGAGGAAAAAAAGGTGTTTGAAGAGATAATGGCAAAATTTTTTTCAAAATTATAGAACAAAAAACAAATACAAGAGCCAAATACTAAGCAGATCTCAAGCAATATTTTATAAAAATCTAAACATGTGACATAATGACTAGTGAGGACCGAAGATATAAAAGAAAATCATGAAGGCAAACAGAGAAATGCGAAACATTACATAAAGAGAAGAACTGTATACTACATCTGATTTCTCAACTGAAACTATGAAAGACAAGAAACTCAAGGTTGACACCTTCAAAGTAGTGATAGAGCACTAGCCTAGCATGCAAAAAATCTGTCAACTGAGACTACTATACATTGTGATAATATTTTTATGAAATATGGAGTTCAAATAAAGACCCATTGGAAAAATAAATGCTGAAAGAGTTAATTTACAATTGATTGCACAAGGAAAAATGTAGTAAGTATGTCCTCTCACTGTTACCATTCAGCATTGCTGAAATGGTAAGCAGTTGTTGAAATAAGGCAAGACAAAGAAACAGGTCTTATTGTAAAGACTGGAGTAAATAATCTGTGTTTGTGTAATATATGGATAGTTTAGTTTTGTGTTTATTTATTTATGTGTTATTCATTTATTTGTGGGTTTGTTTAACCGTGCTGAAGTTCAAACCCAAGGTCTCATTCATGCTAGGCAAGTGTTCTATCACTGAGCTACATTTCCAGACAAAAATATGATCATATACATGAAACAATCAAATTCTTTACATGAGAATTCTAGAATTAATGAGTTAATAATGCTTGGATGATGCAAGTAGAACACTTTTTCAAAAGCAATTAAATTAATACATGTTAGCAATGAATGATTGAAAATTAGTATTTTTAAATGTCACTACTAATACCAAGAAATATGTAATAGAAATCTAACTTATTATACATAGAATGTGTGAAAAATAAGAGAATATTACTGAGAAAAAGTGTAGATGACTTAAATAATAGAAGAAATATCTGGAGATATATATTGTGATCATTGGAAGAGTTATTAAAGTAAGAACATATTCCTTTCAATTGCAGAGTGAGGGACATTTGGGTTGATTTCATGTCTTCACTATTATAAATGATGCTTCAGGGTAGATTGATATCCCTTCGATATGTTGATTTCAGATACTCTGGTCCTGTATGAAAAGTGGTATTTCTGGATCATACAACAATTTTAGTTAATTGAGGAATCACCATACTATTTATCATAATGACTGTACTAATTTATATTCCCCCAAATTTACAGGAGTTTCCTTTTCTCCACATCCTCATCAACATTTATCTTTCTTTTGGATAAAAGCCATTCTAACAGATGTAAATCCATATATCATTATGTTTTCAATTTACATTTCCCAAATGATTATTGATGCTAAGCTTTTCCTCCTGTACCTATTGGTTATTTGTAAGACATTTTTGGAGAAATGTCTGTTCAGGTCATTTGCCCATTTTAAATCAACTTTTTTTCTTTGCCATCCAATTAAGTTCTTTATACATTTTGGCTAACTCTTTATCAGATGCATGATTTGAAATATTTTCTCCTATTGTTCACTCTGTTAAATGTTATGGTGCAGAAGCTTTTAATTTTGATGAAAAAGTAATGACTAAGACAATGTCATGGAGATTTTCAGGTCACACACTTAATTCTTTAATAATTTTGAATTTATTTTCATATGATTTGAGATAAGAGTCCTATTACATTTGCTTGCATGTAGACATCCTGTATTTCCAAACACCATTTATTGGACAAATTGTTCTTTCCCCAATATTGTATATTCTTGGCATATTGATCAAAAATTTTTCCTTTAAATGTGCTGGGTTTTCTCTGGGATTTCTGTCTTTTTCCATTGGTTAGCATGTCTATTTTTATAATTCTAAAAGTAATTGTTTACTTGCAATTACCTCCTAATATGGGGAAGAAATTTAGGTGAAGAGAATTTTTCGATCTGTCATGCCTCTCTCAAGCTCTAGACATTCACAAAGGTATTCCTGCCTGTGGATAATGGCCACTTGGCTTTCTGAGGAAGGGGTAGCGCTGGAGAACTCTTATTCTACCAATCTACTGTCCTGTTGATGTCAACCCTAAACCCTTTCATTTCAGCAAATTGTACTCTGTCCTTTACTGTGCTCTTCAATAGTGTGTGCACTCTAAATTATTAGTTTGCATCGTAAAAATAATTATAGAGAATAAAGTCTAAACCAACTCTTGGGCATATCATATAAAATTTATTTTGATTTCTGTAGCTACATTATCTATCTTAAGACAAATAAGCAAATAATCTAATTGCCTTTAAAGTTCTTCAGGAAATGAAATTATCATTGTATTTGTGTTATTAAATATTGCAAGAGAAATATTGGGATGGAGTCACTTTTGATTCTTTCTGACATCTGTCTCCCATTCCTGCTTTCAATAATACTTACTGAACAATGACTCTAACAGCTAAATATAAAGCTTCAATCATCATTTTAGTCCTCTTTTCTTACCTAAAATCTAATACTAATTCCTCTTCTATTCTGAGTATGTTGTTTTCTTTTTGTTTGGCTTTGCTTTACCCATTTTCTTCTCTCCATCTCCACATTTAACACCATGATTGTAGCTTTCTTCACCTGCAGTGAGGCTTGCTAAGAAAAGGCTCAGTGGTTGAGTCCATCTTTGCCATCCCTTCCATTAACTTTCTTCTTCATATTTCAGTGCTGCCAGATCAGTTTTCATAATGCTGCTGATTGTCATTGCCTAATTTATTAGTTCTATGATTCATTCTCATAGTTTTTTTTTTTTTTTTTTTTAATTCTGCCTGTCCTGGCACCACACAATTTTCTAATTATAGCTGGCTTCACTTTTAACAACCTTTATGTACTCTATAAAAGCTAAGTAAATGTACTTAATTAATAGAGTCTCGGTTTTTCTGGTCTTTGGGTTTTTATTCATATTGATATGTATTTTCATTTTTTTTCTCTTTTCCTTTTTTTGGTACCAGGGATTGAAGCCAGGGAAACTTAACCACTAAGTCATATTCCCAGCTTATATTTATTTTTTATTTTGAGACATAATCTCCCTAAGTTGCTGAGGTTGGCGTTGAACTCAAGATCCTCCTGCCTCAGCCTCTTGAACTGGTGGGATTACAGACGTGCATCATCATGCCCAGCCATATGTATTTTCTTTGTGAAATATCTTTCCTAGCCCATATGTATAATTACCAAACCCTATACATTGTTCAAAAAGTGATTCAAATATTACTTTAAGATATACAATCGGGTCCTTATAATGCACTTTGAATTCTGTCTTTGATGTATGAGTGTGTGTGTGTGTGTGTGTGTGTGTGTGTGTGCGCGCGTGTGTTTCCATCAACTTAAGAGTTTATATTACCCCAAAACTTTAATAGAAACTAGGTTATGGTTATTTTATCTTCCAGAAACACAAAGCTAGGGATGTGAAGCTTTTCAAACAATAATTATTTATTTGAATGTGATTTAAATAACTTACAATTTCGAATTCACAACTTTTTGTGCTTTCAAAGAAAAAGACTTCGACAAGTAGAAAATGTGAATTACTCTTATTATGTAATGCTGTCCTCAACCCATTAGAGTACAGAAATATATTGCTAGAAGCACAAGAAGCAATTGGGGATTAAATATGAAAATTTCTTATCTTCTCAAAGGAGTTGGTAAGAAGAAATCTATATTCAGGAAATAGCTGTAATTTGAAACAGTAAAACCATGTCCATGGAATGGAAGTAACATTAGCATATGCATTTCTGAAAACATCATTGCCAGTTTTCCTACGTATTTCTAAACATAATTATTGGAAAACTTAGGAAACCATTGTAATTCATGATAGGATAATAGCTAGCCCCAATTATCACAGTAATCTTGTTATATTCTTGAGATAAAGAGAAACCTTATGTTTTAAAGATTGTATCCATTATCTCAAACCACCATGTTTATTTTCTTTATTTGTATATTAAATTTGTTTTAATTTTATTCAAAATACTTACAGATTGTATTATTTATAAACATTCATGACTCCTAATAAAATCTGAAATGTATATATTTGAGGCTAGACCACAGAGACACTCACCTATCCTTGACACCAACTACAGTACATAAGCATCCATGGGTGGCACCTGAGTTTGACAGTTTCAAGAATCTATTATTCTAGTTTTCATGTGAACATAATTGGTAAACCATGAACATCATTTCCATCATCTCTGAATATTCCTTCCCAATATTTCTCTTATTTGAACATTTCTTTGTTACATATGGATATTTAAAGCCTTTTTTATTCTGCATAATAATCCATTCCTTCCATGAACCTAGATCATCTATACATGTACATTCTGTAACAACTTCTTTCACAACTTTGCAACTGTAAGCCAAGAAACTCACTTTCTAACAAAATAATAAGAAAAAAAAATCTGATACCTGTGGCATTATCCACTGGTTCCTCAACATAACTCATTAAGAAGTGTTAGTTCCCCCTATGTAAAGAAGAGGCAGACTCAAGAAAGTTCCGATGCTGAGCTATCTGGATGATTCAACTTTATGAGATGGAGGTGCTATCATAAAGGGTGTAGTGTGTGCTTGGAATGAATAATAGTATTTTTCTTTATTGAAAAACCTTCTTTTTCTATTCCCTGGAATCTTCTTAATGAAACATTTGTTCCCCCAAAGACAAAATATTTCTGCCTGAGAGACAACAATGGTTATATTGAATTGAGACTTAACATTGCAACCTAATTTAAGTTTCTAATTCATCTGAGCTAGTTTTCAAAAGTGCCTTATGGTAAAGGCTCAGGTAAACTATTTTGTCCATCAAAGAGAAATAGAATTGCTGCTGCAAAATAGAGTTTGTTCAATCTATTTTTTTTTTTTTTATTTTTGCAGAAACTAAAAATGATTAAAATCCTTAGAAAGGGAATTGGGGGTCATAAATTAAATTAAAAATCGCAACAAGTTAAAAAAGTGAGGTAACCATGTATTTTACAAGAGATGTAAGTTTCATGGAATAGGTCATGTAGGAACAAAGGCATCAATACTGTTGATATCTCTGGGATCAGCTGCAATTGCCCATTCCACATACGTGTAAAATAATTAACTTTATTACATTTATAGTTTAACTCAGAGGTTGCAGGACACAGACCTGGGGTTTAATACATTCAAGGTAATAGATCAATAAATCAAGAATTTAGATTTACAAATGGCTAGACAACCTGAAGGGATTTGCGTTATCTCCTCTGAGTGAAGATGTGGTTTTGGATATATGATGAAAAGCTACATTATGATAATCAAGGTATGCCTGATTTTTGAGAAACAAAATTATGGAAATAGGCTAATGCATTTAGGAAAGTCAAAGCTATCCTCCAAGCCAGTCCAGAGGAAGGTTTAACGTGCACATACATTTAACGTGTACCTAACTTCTGTATTTGGACACAATAACACTACTCGAATTTTCATGGAAATTAGGTGCTAGACTTTTGCTTTCCGAATTAGGTAGCTACAGCACTGTCACTTTCTTGAGCTGGATGAATTGGATATGCCCATCTGGAATGCTTATTTAATTTGAGGGGCACAAATAAGGAGACTTTGGTTGATAATTCATTATGTGTCCTATTATCAAAATATCTGTGTTCTCCCCAAATTCATTTTATGAAACATAATTCCCATTGTGATGGTATTAGAATGTGTAGCATTGGGGAGGTGATGAGGTCATAAATGGAATTAGTATACTCATGAACAGAATTAGTATCCTTTTAAAAGAGCCCTAAGAGAATGATCTGGACCATAGGAGACACAATGAACAGGCACCA
This sequence comes from Tamias sibiricus, assembly GCA_025594165.1. Taxonomy (NCBI): domain Eukaryota; kingdom Metazoa; phylum Chordata; class Mammalia; order Rodentia; family Sciuridae; genus Tamias; species Tamias sibiricus. The sequence continues at coordinate 156,828,818 of CM046662.1, read as the reverse complement.
TCCATGAACTCAGAAAGTGGGCTCTCACCAGATGACACATCAACCAGCACCTTGACCTTGGACATCTCTCCCAATAGGACTGTGAGAAATAAGTGTCTGTTATTATAAGCCACACAATTTCTTGTATTTTGCTATAGCTCCCTGAATGAACTAAAATACTACAGCAACATTACCCCGTGGAACCAGAATATTTCCAGCAGCTTCTTTTGGCTTTCAATGGTGAGCTGCCATCTTGACTATACAATTCTTTGTCTGTGGTTCCAGACACTTTCTTTTTACCATTGATTTCTGTCCTGTGCCTACACAGCTGCTTTCAAGGACACACCTTTGTGTATTTCAAAATTACTTTCATATATACACACACATAAATATATAAATATATATATATACACACATATATATACATACATAGTGTTATGCATGTGTAAATATATATATATAGTGTGTAAACATAAGTGTGTCTCTGTGTCTGTATATATATATATATATATATATATATATATATATATACACACACACACACACACACACACACACATAATTTCAAAATCCAAAAACATATTTTAAATTTTTGATAGTTAATACCAAGCACTAATAAATTAGTACTGGATCAGAAAATCTGAATCACATTCATTATTAAAATTGGACAATTAATTCACTTGCTTTCTTGTCTGTAAAAGTAATACACTATCTTATGAGATCTTTTGGATTCCATTTTATTTCAAGCATTGTTTAATAAAAAAAAAAAAAAAAGTTGAGTTTAAAATAGTTTCTTTTGGGGAGGGGGTTGTGGCTCAGTGGTAGAGCACTCGACTAGCACGTGCGAGGCCCTGGGTTCCATCCTCAGCACCACATAAAAATAAATAAAATAAAGGTGTCCAACTACAACTAAAAAATAAATATTAAAAAATATATAAATAAAAGAGTTTTCTTTTAATTTTGATATTAGTGCAAATTATTAGAAATTATTTTGATAAAATAACTTACTAGCTTTAAAATTTTTAGAATTTCTGATTTAAATGATTACTGTAGTCTGAGTTGTTTATTTACATGAACTGAGTATTAACTTGACAGTAGTTAATGGCATTTATTTAGGGGGAAAGAATTTTTACCAGCGACATTGAGAAGCTAACTTCCTTGAAATCTATCTGGAAATCTTCCCAGACTTTGGAATTTATCATCTTTCTAAGACTCTAAAAAATGTTTGTTGATGTTGCTCTTGCTATAAATTCCAAACCAAATTAACATGCATCATCTTCTGTGCTGTGAAAGTTAATCAATGTATATATCATATTTAAGTCTGAGATGTTGGGGAGTACTATGTTATATTGTAGAGAGGCAGGGGCACATGAATATATATGGGTACTGTCCGTTTATGTTGTTTCAAGAATTGCTGTGATAGATATGTTAATGAATCTATGTTCTCTGAGCAAGGTGACTAGAGAGAATTGGCTTAACTCAGTAACTTCTATTTCAGATACAGACTATATCCAGGAAGCAAAATGGTTGCTTTGAAAGGAAAATATAAATAACTCATCCTTTGGCAGCAGAAAAGACTAATTTATTAGGGATAAACATTTGTTTAAGCTCTCTTGAGCTCTACTTGTCTTTTGAATTTATAAAATTGCTAAAGGTTGTCTTTCACGTTGGTGAGTTTATTGGTAAAATTAGGCTCTGTAGTGGGACCCAGGTTGTTTCAAATGTATGTTACATTTTACTCCCTGCAATTCATATGATGCAGTGTTAACCTTCCATAGACTCAGGTAGTACTTTGCTAAGACTACCTGAGAATATTAATATGCTACAGAACTAGCTACTTATTTCACCTTGTATAAATAATTTAGACACTTCATGCCTCAGTTTCCTCATCTGTCTAGAAGATAATTTAGACTATATTGTCTGTTCTAGCTCTGTAATGAGACAGTGAATCTAGGTGGCAAAAAATACTTATTCTTAAACTAATTTTTTATGTTTAGTATTAATAAATTACAAGTTAAAAATAAAAACATATTAACACAAAAACACTTAGAAAGCACATTATATAGGTACTACATTTTCTGAAGATCTAATTAAGGACATAATTTAAATATACATATTATGAAAATGCAAAAGTAGAGAAATTTAAAAGTAGATTAACTTAATGCCTTCAAGTGGTGTTATATCTAAAACTTCATGATGTGAGGATTTGTAAATTTTATATTAGATTATTTTTAAAATAGAAGGTATATTATCTCTTTGGAGAAAAGTAAGATTCTAGAATTAAAATTCTTGGTAACTTTACCAGAAGTTTTTGTGGTCAAGAACACTCTTTTTGTGCGGGGGAGCAGTACTGGGGGTTGAACTCAGGAGCACTCCACCACTGAGCCACATCCCCAGATGTATTTTGTATTTTATTTAGAGACAGGGTCTCACTGAGTTGCTTAGGGTCTCACTTTTGCTCAGGCTGGTTTTGAACTCGCCATCTCCTGCCTCAGCCTCTGGAGCTGCTGGGATTACAGGTGTGTGACACACAAATAGCTCAAGAACATTCTTTTTTTCCCCCCCAAATTTATTTATTTTATTTTTTGTTTGTTCTTTTTAGATATACATGACAGTAGAGTGTATTTTGACATAGTATATATACATGGAGTAAAACTTATTTTAATTAGAATCCCATTTTTTTATTCTAAGTTGTTATATATGACAGCAGAATGCATTACAATTCATATTACACATATAGAGCATATTTTTACATATCTCTGGTTGTACACAAAGTATAATCTTGAGGGGAGTTGGGGATGTAGTTCAGTTGGTAGAGCATTTGCCTAGCACGCACAAGGCCCTGGGCTCACCCTCCAAAAAAGAACATTCTTAATTTATGTTTGGGTCACATTTTGTCTTGTGTTCTCTGGAAAAATTTTCTATCAATTTTTATTTGACACTCCTACATGATAACATTCTATACTGTATTTGTAGTAATTTATTGGTATTTGGATATCCTCAAATATTTCTATTAAGAACAAAATTAAGTCAGCTAAATATGAGAATAAATAAATCTTTTTAATCACACATGCTATTTACCTAGTTTTTACTTTATTCCTCCCCTTTTTGTAAAGTTTTTAAAGACATAATAACTATGTTCAGGGCCTTCAACATTCTATAGAGAATCTGCAAATACATTAAAAGATAACTCACAGAAGAAAAAACATAAGAGTAGATTATAAAAGTGCAAAATGATTGAAATCACATTAGAGTACAGGGAAAGTACATTGAAAATTAATTAGATAACAGTTTTGCCTTGTAGATTTTAAAACAAAAATATGCAATAGCATATGATACTGGCAAGAGCCGCCGTTGGTGAGCATATTCACTTTCAGTGAAAATGTAAATTTATGTGATTTTAGAAGGGCAGTTTGGGATTTCTTTTGAACTTATAAATGCATAAACCTGTGATTTGCAATTGTATTTTTATAAATTTATTCTGCATTAATACTAACATGAATGACTAAAGATTAATGTGCAATGATGTCCATAAAATTTGTAACAGTAAGAACAAAACATAATCTGGATGTGTTAGAAATGCACATTAATAAATAAGCTTGATATGTCTGAGTAATTGCACAAAATAGAGTGATCAACCAAAATAAAACAAACTTCCCTGCTTTTACTGTTTTGAAATTATAAAAAACTGGCTGCAAAATAATATATAACAGAACAGGACTATTTTTTAAAATATTTGTTTTAGTTGTACGTTATTTAAATGGAAATCATTTGTGTGTGTGTGTGTGAGAGAGAGCGAGAGAGAGAGAGAGAGAGAGAGAGAGAGAGAGAGAGAGAGAGAGAGAGAGAGAGAGAGAGAGAGAGAGAGCCCTGCATGCTGATGAGTACAAAATGTGCCTGGTATGTATCTATATACTTCCTGGCAATTTTGCATCCTTGTTATTAGATAGGATTGAAATGTAAAGCTATTGTCATTATTAAATTAAGCATGTCTTTTGAAGGTGTTACAAAATTAACTGCACAATAAGCAAGCTATGGGGGCTGGGGCTATGGCTCAGAGGTAGAGCACTCACCAAGCACATGGGAGGCCCTGAGTTCGATCCTCAGCACCACATACAAATAAATAAATAAAATGAAGGTGATGTGTCCAAGTACAACTAAAAAATAAACATTAAAAAAAAAAAAAAAGCTATGCAACCAACCTAGGGTCCCATCAATAGATGAATGAATAAAGAAATAGTGGCCCATTTGTATATGTATATACACAATGGAGTATGACTCAGCCACATAGAAGAATGAAATTATGGCATTTGCTGGTAAATGGATGGAACCAGACTATGATGCTAAGTGACATAAGCCAGACCCAGAAAGTCAAAGGTCAAATGTTTTCTCTGCTCTGCAGAAGTAGTCCAAAATAAGAAAGAAAGAAAAAAAATTAAGCTGGGGGTGGATTCCATCAAAATAGAAGAAAGATCAGTGGAGTAGAGAAAGAAGATTTAGGTAGAGGAAGGAGGAACAGGATAAGGAAGAACAATGGAATGAAGAACATATATAAATTTTCCCATGTACATATATGAATATACCACAGTGAATCTTATGTTTATGTATATCCACATGGAACTAATTAAAAAATTATACAAGTAAATAGCAGAAAGATCATTAGAGTAGAGGGAAAGGAACAGGGGGAGGGAGGAGGGGAGGGAAAGGGGAAGTGCTAGGGACTGAATTAGAGTAATTATATTCCATGCTTTTATAATTATGTCAAAATGAATACTTATGTTATGTATAAGTAAAAAAGAACCAATAAAAATTAAGAATATCTTGAAGAGCAATATTTTAAATATGTGAGTGAGAAAAATAAAGATTGTTTAACAAAATCCATAATTTATATACACTATAATAGCCTAAATACACTGTAATCCATTGCTAATTCTGTTGCTTTCAAGAGAAAGTCTATATGTCAGGATACTTTTGTACATAAATGAAAAAAGAAAACTTCTGGAACATAATTAAACAAAAGGGAGATTTGCTGAAATGACTTCTGCACAGCTCACAAAGAAGTTTCAGTTGAAGAGCTAGGCTTTGGGAAACAGTTGGGGGCAAAGAAGAACTGGAAGCAGAGATGGTGTCTCCTCTTGTTCTCTCAAGCAGACCTTCCCTATGATGCAATACATAATCAAGAGAAGCTTTAGGAAGACTCTCCTAAAAATCTATTGTCTAGTAAATTAACACGCACACACCCACCCACCCCAGCCCCACACACATAACACTTTCCAAGACTGGTACCTGATCAGCTCTGTTGTATCCAGTGCCTTTCCTTGGATCATTGGGTAGGTGCAGGATAGTGAAGGTATATTAGGTGTGACTTGGGCCATGTGCTAACCTCCAGCCCAAGGAGTCAGTGATCCAAGTAGATGGTAGCACCCATTTTTATCACATGTTTAAATGACGCACATGCACATGTTGGTTTTCTTATTCTTACTGTTCCCCAAATGTACTACTTCTCCTATGCAAAATTCTTATTGCACTAGATAGAGTGTGACATCATAATGTCCTGCAACACATGGCTCATGTTTGCAATGATGCTGAGGAAAACAAACCTAGTAACAGACAAGAGTAGCAGATATGATTGTGTAGAGTGTATGATATTTGATAATGATAATTATTAGAGATTTGTTTAGTATACTACACATTTTATCACTATTTTACAGTGCACTCCTTCTATCTAAAAAAAAAAAAAAAAAAAAAAAAAAAAACTTAACTGTAGAAGGGTGGGTCCTTCAGGAAGATTCCAGAACAAGGTGTTATTACCTAGGAGGTGGCTTTTCCCAAGCCTGAAGACCCTTCAATGGGACAAGATGTGGAAGTAGGTGTCAGGGATATTGATGAACCTTACCCTGGGGGCCCACACTGATGTGTGTGTTTCAATTTTCAACAAAAAGTTTTGAAATAAAAGATAACAAATTTAAAATAATAAAAGATATAAAGAAAAAAATTGTGTACAGCTGTGTATTGTGCTTGTGTTTTAAGTTATACTTTATTACAAACAGTCAAAAGGTTAAAAAAAGTTTATAAAGTAAAAAAGTTGCTGTGAGCCCAGGTTAATTTATTATTGAAGAAAGAAAATAACTTCCATAAAATTTAGTTCCTGCAGCGTCTACAAAGGGCCATGTGTAGTGTTGCTCTGTCCTTCAGTTACTAAGGCTCCATCATCGACTCACTCAGAGCAATTGCTGTCCTGCAAGCTCTGCTCATGGTAAATGTGCTATACAGGTGTAATGACTTTTGTCTTTTACATCACATTTCCTTGTACCTTTTCCATGTTTAAATGTTTATATACACAAGTACCATTATGTGGTAATTGTCTATAATATTCAATACAGTAGCATTTTGTACAGGTTCATAGTCTATACCATCCACACTGTGAAAGCACTCTCTGTTATGTTTGACAATGACAAAATTGCCTGTGGGCCCATTTCTCAGAGTATATCTCTGAGGTTAAGTGGCATGTAACTGTATGGCAGGATGTGTGCATAGGTTATGGGCAAATACTTTGCCATACTGTACAAAGGATTGAGTACTGTGGATTTTGATATTCTCAGGGGTCCTGGCACCTACCCACTGCAGATACTGAGGGATGATTATACACCTTTTACTCCCTATTTTCCCTGGAATGTATGACTTGCACCCACAGCTTGAAGAGTGTCCCTGAGAGGCCACATTCCAGTTGTTCAGTTGAGAATCTCTTACTTTTGATCCCCCAACCTATTTTGGTCAGTTCATTTGCTGGTGTAATTAAATTAATGTACATACATTCCCTGAATTATATATGAAGGTGAAAAATAAAGATGATGATTATTTTTTATGAAAATGATGTTAAACGATTCAGGGGATGGCCAATTGTGGTAGCCCATGCCTGTAATCCCAGCAGTTTGGGAGGTTGAGGCAGGAAGTTAGCAAATTCAAAGCTAGCTTCAGCAACTTAGTGAGACCCAAAGCAACTTAGCAAGATTTTGTTTCAAAATAAAAAGTGAAAATAAAAAGGGATGGTGATATGGGGATATAGCTCAATGGTTAAGTGCCCTGGGTTCAATTCCTGGCACACACCACACAAAAATGTCCTCGAATTATATATGGTCAAATTAACAGAAACATAAAAGGAAAAATAATAAATATCTAAAAGTAATCTGAACTTAGATTAACAATATATTTAAATCTTATTCCACTTCAAAAATTTAGATGATGTACTTTGGGATTTGGTTGCTGTAAAAAAAAATTAATGCAGAAAACTCATCAGCTGATTCACACTAAATAGATATCCTTAGGTGAAAACCAAATATTGAGAAAATATATATATATGGATTTTTGCTTTATCTAACCTCTTTAACCAGTAGTGAAACTGACTATGGTCTGAATCAGGTTAATAAGAGACCCAATGAGCTATTCCTTTCTGTCCAGCTGCTTTTGATTTGTCATGGGATGAACAAGCTTAGGATCAGTGTGTTTCATTTATCAGCCCCTTTCTTAAGAAGTAGCTAAAGCATAGTTGACATATTTTTGACAGGCCACTTGAAAGACAATGTTTTCTGAATACATGTCTGGGTTTCAAGGGCTAATGTGTTGCAATTACCTGATCACATTGCTTTTCATGGACAAAATAGCTCTTCATCAATCCAGAATGTATGGCTCCTAAAAGCCTTATTTAAACATCTTCATTTTCATGTTCTAGGGAAGGTCACTTGCAGTGTCTTTGTTCTGTTGGAAATTTCTGTATCAATCAGGATTCTTTGGATTATAAAAGGTATACAATCCAAACTAAGCAAAAAGGGACAAGGGAAACAACCAGGGAAGTTTCTCGTGCAATTCATTAAAAGGTGCAACTAAAACCTTCAACTATAGGAAAAAGAGGGTCAAAATGCAGCCTAGTAACCAGACACCGCAGAGGTGTGAGCATGGCCAGAGCCCTCCCCATGTCTCACCTTTGCCCCTCTTTGTCATTGATCTTACTCTCTGTGATACAAAAAATGTGAATTGATCAGTTTAATATAAATATTAGAATAGGCAAATAAGTGATTTCCCTAATTTCAAAAAGATATATACAGAAGTAAATCTTTGTACAGTGGTGTCAGCCCTTTTAACCTAAGAAACACTGGCCATGAGTTGGATGATATTGAAGGGACTTGGCCATGTCTGTAAGGTCACTGAACCTGAAGAGACATGGGCATCCAGAAAATCTGAGAAGTAGCTCACCACCTTTCCTCTATTAGCCTGTCCTGGTACATACTCAGTTTTCTGGATTTTATTCTATAGAATAAAATATACATCCCTGAATACCTTCGTTGTGTTCTCCAGGAAAAGTAACCAGGAAGGTTCTGATCAAGGGTGCAGACTGCTCTGAAAAATGCTGCAACAATAGTTGACAGAAACTTTTTTTCCCCCCATTTCTTACTTCACTTTCTGAAAAATAGGCTTTTCTCATGCAAAAAAAAAAAAAAAAAAAAAAAAAAAAAAAAAAAAAGTGGGAAAACTGCTGTAGACACTGGCTTCGTTTACATGTCTACCTACCCTAAGACAAATCACTCTTTTCAGAGGGTGAGAGTTATGCACTGAGGTCATACCTCCTTTTAAGACCATCCTGAAGACAGCCATGGGGAAAGTATAGCTACTGACAGTGGGGAGGCATGTGGGCAGAAAAACAAACCAGTCAGAAGAGACACTGGAAATAAACAGTGAGCTCAAAGCACTTAGAAACTGTGATGGAATGTTTGCTGAAGACAGGAATTTCACTTACACTGTAGAATAACCATTTAGATGTATACACTGCATTTATTCAGGGTCAAAGTGTGTATATATATATAGTTACATATATATATATATAATACATATATATTTAACGGACTTCTTTTCTATTTTTATTTTTTATTCTAAGTTGTTATATATGACAGCAGAGTGCATTACAATTCATATTACACTTATAGAACACATTTTTACATATCTCTGGTTGTATATTCACACCATTCGTGTCTTCATACATGCACTTAGGGTAATGATATCCACCTCGTTCTACTACCTCTTGCTCTCTCTCTCTCTCTCTCTCTTTTTTTTTTTTTACCCTTTTGCCCCCTCCCTTCCCGTCCCTCCCCATTGGCCTATCTAGTGTTCCTCTAATCCTCCTATGCTCCCTGTCCCAACCCAACTGTGAATCAGCCTCCTTATATCAGAGAAAACATTTAGCATTTGGATTTTTGGGATTGGCTAACTCTTTTTAAATGAATTAATTTCATTCTTTTTTCTACCTAATAGGATTGAAAAACACTCTCATAATTCTGTTATTTATCAACTACAAAGAATTTTACACACATTAAATAGGTGAGGTTGTGATATTACCTTGGTGTTCAGTTCATTATGCATTGAGAGTAAAGAAAAAAAGAAAGTTTTGATTTGTCTACTGAACTCACGTAAGCATGTGTTTGTTTTCTCAAAGGTTTTTGCATTTCTAGTAAAGAGAAAACATGCCTTCTAAAGCTGTGACTGGAGTGCTTACACTGAGCATTAAGCATGTTTAGAAATGAAGGATGGCAGTAATTGTATCTAGAAATGATTCTGGAACACTTTCAGACTCTTAAACTTAAGTACTTAAATCTTTATAATCATTAGGTGTCGTGTTAGGAAAAAAAAGACACATATAAACTAACAAAACCAAATGATAACAAAAGGAAAACTTTTTAAAGATATGTGATAGTTTCAAAATATCAATCCTGCATTCATAGCAGTTTGGTCTTAAATTCATAGCTTTTCAATTAGGTGGTAACGGCTCTTGCCTAGGACAAAGGTACCAAAAAAATTCATTGAACCATCATCTTTAGCAGGTTTTTGAAGTACTTATCATGGCTTGGCATTGCTGGTAAATTTGAAGTTTGCAGTTAGTATTTACTAAGTTGATAAAGACTAGGAGAAAGTAAAAAAAAAAAAAAAAAACACGAGTAGAAGTGTAAAAGCATTTTATTAATGCCAATTGAAAATGTTAATGTTAAATATGTTTATTTCTCAACCAGTTTCTTTTTAACCTATTTCTTTCAGCAGTTCTGGACAAATGAGTGGGACATACATAGCAGAAAAAGAAGGCCATTTAAATATTTAGCATCACTCACGAATCTCCTTCCCTGTATCATTTTCTCTCCATCTCTAGTGGAAGGGCTATAGGGAGGAGACACAAACTTCCTAAGAGTAAATTTCAAATATTCTCACCATAAAAATATTAAGTATTGCAGGTGATGAATATAATAACTAGCTTGATTAAATTATTCCACAATATATTCATAAAGCATAACAACACTTTGTACCCCATCAACTTAGACAATTATAAATTATCAATTTACTATTAGAAAAAGAAGCATCAATAAAAACGTATTGTGGTTTTTGGTTTTGTGGAAACAGAGACCTAAATGCTACATTAACTGGTATCTCTCATGAAATTTCTTCAAAACAAATATGTAAGTGATCCATTTTGATTTACAGTCTGAACAAATTTCCTGAGTCCTAATTTTAAGTAATTAAAAAAACATTTTTCTACCAGCATTGATTACAGAAAAGTGGAGACAGCAAAGAGAGGTGTTTTTTTTGTTCATGAGGGTAAGGAAACAAATGGTTCACTAACTAAACAAACAAACAAACAAAAAAGATTAAAGTGTTTCTGAAAAGGAAGGGAGACTCTAGGGTGTTCAGGTGACAGGACATGACTTACTGTCAGGGCAACTGAAGGAACAGTCTGCTAGGTTTCCACCATGTTGAGTTTGACCTCTTCGCTAGCACGTGATGGTTAGGAGGAGTTCTATGTCCTGTGTCTTGGACTTCAATGGCACCTGGCTAACTCAGAATCATGGTGTTATTTCACTGAAGTGGCCTCTTAGGTTTATTTACTTGACTTTCTTCCACTATATGAAATGATCCACTTTTAACTCAGGAAGTAGATCATTTCTTTATCCTGAGAGCATTAAGGAGCTCAGGTCTAGAAAGAGTTAAGAAGCAATGCCTGCCTCCTAGATGAAGTAAGTGTGTCAATTATTAACATTAAGGACAGAATTGTTCATTCCTCCTCACTTTTATAAGAGAGAAAAGATAATCAAAATTACTGTTTTGTTTCCAAAATTATGTTGTAGGTGATGGTAGTTCATTTATGAAACTTTGCTATTTATGTGAAATTAAAATAATAAGAAAAGTATTCATTGTCCATTTGTAATTAACACCAACTTTATGTTTTGTGACTTGTGAAGAAATTATATTTAAATAGTAATTTTAAAATATCACAAATATTTACCCATAGAGTCACATAACCATACATAAGTTAATAGTGTTTCAAAAGTTTCAGTGGGATTTTTGTGGATAAAAATCTTACAACATTAATGTGTCTTCTCCTACACATGCACTCCTCAGTAATATCCTGATATTGTCTGTGACTGCTTTGGGACTGCATAATCATTTTTGATTTTTAAATTGTTTAACAGGCCTTATTATGATTGTGTTCTCATATGTAAAGTAATCCATACTTAAAAAAGTAGAGGACTGTATGTAATTAAAATATCTTCTGTAATCTCATCCTTTTTGTGTTAATAATACCTATGTCCAATAAGTAAATAAAAATATTCTCCCTAAATTATCCTAGAAGAGATGGTAAATAATTTAACAGAATTCATTCAGTTTTCTACACCCATATTTATTGTGAAGACTTATTTATTTACTAAATAATCTCAATGAATTCCTGGCATATGAAATTCACTGAACTCCACAACCTCATGGACATTGTGTAGTTTATGCACAATGATTAGCTAATTAAGTGCAAGGATTTTTACACTAGAGGATGGAGGAAAATAAGGCATGAATGTATAAAATGTTAAGTGACATGAAAAGTAGCCAAGCCATAAATAATTACATGAGTAAATAGTAAATGAAATGGAAAAGGACAAAAGTGGAGTAGTACAGGAAAAATATTCTCTTATTTCAAGAAATGTAGGATTTTCAAGTTTATACTTATGGAAGAGAAATGTAAATAGCATAAGTACATATAAAATTATGCAAAGTGCCATGTTTAAAAACGTTAGACATTTCTTTCACTAAAAAATTTGCTCAAGCTCTTTTGCTACTAATTTATTTAATAGTATGACTTTGTTATGAGAAATTTCTCCATATAATGTGGATGAAGCCTGAAATGTGTGACTGCTCTTGATCACATCTTTAAATTTTGTGGAAACAGTGTAGAAATATAATTCCTGTAATTCCAAAATCCATATCCAACTCTTACTTCCCTGTAAATATTTGAAAAGGTGAAATTAAAATTAAAAAAAAAAAAGAATAGTCAAGAAAAACAAAATCAGGAAGTACACATATGTACAAGCACGCATATTAAGTATTTTGCTAAGGCCTCGTTTGCAAAGAGACTGACTAAATTCAGGGTGAAGTTAAGGAAAATCATTCAATAAAAATTGGAAAAGTCAAGTAGTACAAATCAAGAGAACAAGAGGCCACCTTTAAGAACCACAAACCAGCTGGATGTAGTAGTGCAGGTCTGTAATCACAAAGATTTGAAAGGCTGTGCGAGGAGGATTACTAATTCGAGATCAGCCTCAGCAAATTAGCAAGATCCTAAGCAAATTAGTGAGACAGTCTCTCAAAACAAAAACAAAGAAAAACAAAAAACAAAAAGAAGGGAAGGAGGAAGGAAGGAAGGAAGGAAGGAAGGAAGGAAGGAAGGAAGGAAGGAAAGAGGAAAGAAGGAAGGAAGAGAGGGAAAGAGGGAGGGAGGAAGAAAAGAAAGGAAGGAAGAACCACAATATAGGAAGAGATTACAATTTTCATGGATCTATATAGATAAAAATTAATAAAATATAATTTATGTTCACTCCAGATGTCCAGAGCCACCACAGAAAATTAGGAATCTAGGTCAGGTGATGAGGCAGATTTACTAGAAGACTAAAAGGCAAGGCAAATTGTTGCCAAGAGTTCAAGTTAGTGAAAAGAACTGAGTAAAGCACCCAAGCACTGGCATCCAGAACCATCATGTAAGTATTCCAATGCTGTGTAGACAAACCTCGATTCCTAGCTTCTGGCACGTGGAGGACAAATACCGAGAAAGACAATTTTTCTACCAGCATTGATTACAGAAAAGTGGAGACAGCAAAGAGAGGTGTTTTTTTTTTTTTTTTGTTGTTGTTGTTCATGAGGGTAAGGAAGCAAATGGTTCACTAACTAAATAAACAAACAAACAAACAAAAAAGATTCCAATGTTTCTGAAAAGGAAGGGAGACTCTAGGGTGTTCAGGTGACAGGACATGACTCTCTCCACACTCCTCACTCCTCCCTCCAACGGGGCAAGGAAAACTATCTTCTTTTCCCACTGAATGGTATGGTTTGAAGATGGGTTGTCTCCAAAATTCATGTGTTGATACCCAATGTGGCAGTAATGAGAGGGTGAGAACTTTTACAGGAAATTGGTTCATGATGGGTGTGAATCCATGGGCGATTAATGTAGTTCCCAGAAGAGTGTGGTAGGTACCATGAGAGTGAGATGATAGAAAGTGTATTCGACTTCTTTGCCTCCCTCTCTTGCTTCTTGTCTCTTCAGGTGATCTCTTCTACATGAAGTTACTTGCTCTTCTGCATTTCTGCCATACATGGAGCAGCACAAAATCAAATGCTAGCACCATGCTCTAGTACTCCCAGCACTATGAATCAAAACAATCCTTTTTACTTTATAAATCACAGAGCCTCAATTATTTTGTTACAGCAGTAAAATAGCTTGTGGTATAATCCAGTTAGGAAGAAATTCCCTAATGTGTTTGGCCTAGACATTTTTATCTCAGAGCAAGAGGAAATACCATGCAAAAAGCATATTTTCTGTGTTTAGTCCTCAGAAATAATCTTATTGAGTTAATTTCTCTATAGATCCACATTTTCTAGTGTTATGCATGACTAATAGAGCTGGTATTTTGATTTCCATCCAACTTCTATGTTTGAAGCAGACAGATAAAATTTATTGACTGCATCTAATTCCAATCAAGGAATTCATATGACAATGATGTTGTGGTCATAGCCAGGACTGGGGTATGCAGATGAAATTGACAGTTGCCTGAATACTGTTGATATTTTACATGCTATGTATTTCTTTACAAAAATCTACTCTTTCCATCAGTTTACATATTTTATCTTGATTTCAAGATAATCATAAAAGGTCAGCTGGGTAGGAACAGAAATTTCCTAAGAAAGATAACATTATTGCCAAATATGTGAACTATTTAAAAAATATTTGCTATTTCGTCAGTAGATTAACCCATGATCATTGCTACTCTACTCCGGTAGAGAGGTTGAGAAGTGAAACAACAGAGGCATGTGAGATAAAACTTCCACTTTATTTTAATAAAGCTGATTGGGAATGTATGGTGGCTCTCTACTCATATGAAATTGGGGTTTCCAGTAATCCACCTCTAAATCAAAGAGACCTATCTATTAATTAGCAAACTGGAGAACCACAGGCTTTCCCTTGGGAGGCAGAATCTCATTTTGTCAAAGAAGACACATCTTATTGCTGTCAAATGTGGAGAGAGACCCAGAAAAACACACTCAAGGCTATATTTCACAGCTTCACGGAGTGAGGTACCAAAGCACTGGCAATGAGAATCAAATTTATCTGGTTGTTTATTAACTCTCAGCCCAAAGCCCTCTCCTCCATTTGGGAAGAGGGAGATCTGATCAAAACTCTCCTTTCCCAGATGGAGGAGAGCTTGGAGCTGAGCAAATCTGGGAAGTTTCTTCTCATAATCTTTTGTTCTTGTTTTCCTATGGGCTGGGGTAGAAAGCCTCTGTCAACCTTCATCCTGTGGAGGAAGGTAATATGTTCCTTCCACTAGTCAGAATTGGTGGGAACTCCAAGTTGGTGCTTTCCTCTACCGGCTTTCTGTTAACCCCAAATCCTTTACACACTGGGGAGCTACCCGCAGTTATGTTTAGCAATTCCTTGACCCTGGGGCCACAGTCATGCTCCTGTCAGTCACATCCACAAGACCTGGGTCATGTCATGAACATTCCTCAGGGTCTAGACTGCAGGTCAACCCACAACCCTAGAAGTTTACTTTAGAAAGAGTAAATTTGAAAGTGATCAAAGCCTACATCTTATTGCAGATTGAGGTGATTTGCAACTTCAGCTTTTACACTATTTTCCTTTTCTTTTTAAAGAAAAAGAGGATGGATGAAGCTCTTTTCTGTTAAGACTACTGTGATAATGATGTAGTGTACAACATTTTTTAGGCAGTGAAAATGTGTATGAAGCAAGGATTCAGAATATAATTTCTAAATGAGTTATTTGGCTTAATAGTTCAAAGACTAAAAGTGGCTTAAAAATGTGTGAAGTAAATCTGTGTGTTTCAAGACAAGAGTTATGGCTCAGAAACAGTGTTACAAATAATTTACTGCTTT
Source organism: Tamias sibiricus (assembly GCA_025594165.1). NCBI lineage: Eukaryota > Metazoa > Chordata > Mammalia > Rodentia > Sciuridae > Tamias > Tamias sibiricus. Next base: position 156,813,374 of record CM046662.1, on the reverse strand, counting down.
CCAACTTGTAATGTTAGGGGTGTTGGTGACATTTCTATCCCTGATATGAGGTTTGAACACATCCTGAAGTAAGAAAAAAAGTTGCAGTAATCATAATTATACAGCTTTTTATATCTTTAATGTTGTAGGAAATACCTTATTTGCCAACTCTATTCCAGATGGAGTGCATATCTTTTAAAAAATTAAAATGTAAATCCATGAAGCTTGGAAAAATAGACTTATATTTTGGTTTAGGACTAATGTATTGGGAGATTGCCAAAAGAAATAATTGAATCTTTATCATTTAGCATATCCATGATTTCCTTCCATATATCCATTTTCAATTCACTCAAAATTCAATTTTGTCAATCAAATAATTGACTAAGTTGATAAAAGCCTATATTAATCTAATGTAATTAAATACAATGCCAGTTTTTTTCTTATTTATTATTACAGGTGCATTATAATTATACATAATAGTAGAATTCATTATAACATGCATATTTATAAATGCACATAATTTGATCAATGCCAAGTTTTTAACCATAGTCTTTAATTCAGATTCCATTGTTCTTTCCAGAATTCCAATTAGTAGTTAAATGTTGATACTAACTCTATGAACATAATGCATTGACTATGGATGAAAAAGAAGTTTGTACTTTAGAAAATATGGCAGTGTCAGAATATTTTTAGGTCACCTTCTTGAGGCCAAAATAAAAAAAAAAATCATCCATTATATTGGATAGAAGAGTGTTGCAGTTCTTCAAAGAATCAGTCAGTTTTATTTTTAGTCTTCCGGGGAAAGCTTAATGCTGGAGTTAGAAATAAGAAATAGTAATAGTAATAGTAATCCTCTGCATGAGGATGGCTAAATACTAATGGCTTTCTTCTCCATCTTACCCATGGGTCCCCTGACGCCTATGTCTGTGCTGTCTTTCTCAACAGGAGGAATGGAAATGTAATTCAAAAGTTGAGGCCCCCTGGATTAAGATTCACAGCTGAAGAGAAGTCCCGGGAGACTTACTATAAATCAAAAATTGATTATCATTATAATTGATTATCTAAAATTATTCTGAACTTATATAAATTATCTATTTATCTATCTATCTATTGATTATCAAATTATGAATATTCTAAGCTTAAATGAAATTAACGTTATTTGTTATTTGGATCTATATCTATCTACCTTTTTTTTTTTTTTTTTAATAGCGCTTAATTATTTGTGACGTCACACTAGACAGACGCACATATACACATTGTAAGCTGCCTCTGAGGTACCGAAAAACCGGGAGGAATATCTCGGTGGCAGAGTGAAGCTTTTATCTACTTTTACTTCTACTTTCTGTAGTGCTTAGAGAGGGAAAAAGAAAAGATTTTTAGAGAGAAAGATTAGAGCGAGCTTTTCTTCTTGTCTTCTTAGCTTAGAGTCTTAGAAAGAAAGATAGAGCTTAGCCTTAGCTTCTTAGAGAGAAAGAAAGATTGAGCGTAGAGCTTAGCTTAGAAAAATTACCTGTGTTGGTCAGCACTGTGCCTGCAGGAGACAAGACAGACAGCTACCAGGGATGGGCTTGTGGAGCACCCAGGTCCTGTAACTGTTAATTGATCCCACCCGTTGAGTAAGATCTCCTCTGTGTGTTCTACTCAAACCACTTCCAAACATTTACCTGGATTTCCATCAAGGTAGATATTTGGATTCATTGTGTTTCAAGTAATTATTTGCCCCATTTCTTTATTTTTTCAAGCATGAGGCCATATTCACATTGATTTTTTTTTTTTTTTTTTTTTTTTGTAATTTTGGCAACTAATGACTGCCATGTTAGTCTTTGCCAGATTTTCTATTGTCTTTGGTTACCCCCAGATGCATGTTCAACTTCAATCTTGCTTTTGAAATAAAATAGAATAAAAATTCTACAGTTGTTTCTACTTTTTCTTTTCTATTTCTTTCAATGTCTGCCTGAATGTCCCGTGGAACATTATTTTTCTAAATTCACTGATTTTGTGCATCTTAGTTCTATAATTAAATGTAAAATACACAGGATATATTTCCTTCCTAAGTTATTTTGAAAGAGTTTCTCTTTCACTGTCAAACTCCTCTCCCTCCCAAATTCCCCCTTTCATGAGTCCTAGAATATTTAGAATAGAATTCATTTGAAGTTTTGTTACAGCTGATGAGACCTGGGATTTATAGTATACTTAAGTTTTATCTGGGGAACAATTTCTTGTGATTAGTCTGCATGGGAGACTAACATACATGAAGGAAGATAAACACATGGAGCTGGAGCTTTGAGGGTCTGGAAGGCAAGATGATAAGATCAGCTGCATCATGGACATAAGGTGGAAAGTGTTTTTTAAAGGCAGAGGAATAAAGCTCCAAGACTCACTTAATGAAATGTTTATTTGGAAATTAGAGAAAGACTGATGAAAATAGCAAGTGGGAAGATGGACCAAACACAAGTACTTCTAAGGTCCTGATACCGTAGTCTGCTCTATGAAACATGTGCTAAATGTCCATTTTCATTTACTTGATCTTAAGTATTAATCATGACCTATCTGAATGTCAGGTGGTCTAGGAAAATGAAAAAGGCCCAATCCTTAACTTATTACAATGAATAGTTGTCTTTACAAGCCAGTCATGTGGCCAGGTGCTACTCTTTTGTTATAAGCATTTATTCCTTCACTAGTTACTCAGGAAATAGTTACTAAATGTCTACTACGAACCAGCCATTGTACTGGCCAGTGGTGATAAATGGGGACAGAAATAGATGATAGAAATAACAAAATTGCACAAATAGAGGCAAATATTTTTTTAAATTTCCCTAAAAAAATTCATGTTTCCAATAACATACTAGATAATTATTATTTGCAAATTGCAAATTCTCATATGAAAACACACAGATATGCTGGATGAAATAGAGTAGCCAAAAATACAGAGGCAATTCAACTCTGCGAAGATATGTATAGCACCTGAGATGGAAGAATTAGAACTAAAGACTTCTGTTCCTAAGACAGACTGTGCATAGGCTTCCCTGTTCCTCTCACTAGGTGAAACCAAAAACAAAACCCCTGCTCATTATATAAATACTTATCTCAAACATGAGAATCGATTTTCAAAGGTACAGAGACATCATGGCTGTGAAATAACATTGGGGTAGGCTCTCATTACTTTTTTTTTTGGGGGGGGGTGCTCATATATCCTAAAATATCATAAAGAATCTGTTAACAGCAAAAGCAACATCAGCAACATCCATAGACATAGACAAGAACAGCCCCAGAGAGATCTTAAGAAAGTCAGAAAACCTCTAAGCAGTAATAAATCAATTGTAGCCAATCGCCACCTCAATAACAACAACTATCACAACCACCACAACTACAACTACCACAACCACAAGTACCACAACTACACATCTATTCTTTTTTTTTTTTGGCTTCCATTTTTTTAAAATTTATTTATTTATTTATTTATTTTAACTTTTTATACATGTTTACAGAGTACATTTCATTTCATATTACATATAAAGAACACAATTTCTCAAGTTGCTGGTTTTATATAAAGTATTTTTACAACAATTGTGTCTTCATACATGTATTTAGGGTAGTCATGAATAACTCAGTCTGCCATTATTCCTATCCCCTTGTCCCCTCCCCCCTCCCCCCTTTTGTTCTATTTAAAGTTTTTTCATTCCTCTCATCCCCACTCCCTTGCCTTTATAAGTTAGTATCTTCATATCAAAGAGATCATTCAACCTTTGTTTTTTTGGGATTGGCTAACTTCACTTAGCATTATTTTCTCCAACTCCATCCATTTACTTGCAAATGCCATGTTTTTATTATTTTTTAGTGCTGAGTAGTGTTCCATTGTGTATATATACCAAAGTTTCCCTATCCATTCATCCACTGATGGGCATCGGGGTTGGTTCCACAGTCTAGCTATTGTGGATTGTGCTGCTATAAATATTAATGTGGCTGTGACCCTGTAGTAAGCTGTTTTTAAGTCCTTTGGGAATATACCAAGAAGTGGGATAGCTGGGTCAAATGGTGGTTCCATTCCAAGTTTTCCTAGGAATCTCCATACTGCTTTCCATATTGGCTTCACCAATTTGCAGTCCCACCAGCAATGTAAGAGTGTGCCTTTTTCTCCACACCATCGCCAGCATTTATTGTTGTTTGTTTTTTTGATAGCTGCCATTCTGACTGGAGTAAGATGAAATCTTAGAGTTGTTTTGATTTGCATTTCTCTAATTGCTAGAGATGTTGAACATTTTCATATATTTGTTTATTGTTTGCATATCATCTTCTGAGAAGTGTCTGTTTAGTTCCTTAGCCCATTTATTGATTGGAGTATTTGTTTTTTTCGTGTTAAGGCTTTTGAGAGCTTTATATATCCTTGAGGTTAGCGTTCTATCAGATGTGCTTGTGGTAAAGATTTGGTCCCATTCTGTAGGTTCTCTATTCACCTCACTGATTGTTTCTTTTGCTGAGAAGAAGCTTTTTAGTTTGAATCCGTCCCATTTATTGATTCTTTGTTTTAGTTCTTGGGCTATAGGGGTCTTATTGAGGAAGTTGGGACCTAAACCAACATGATGGAGATTTGGGCCTACTTTTCCTTCTGTTAGGTGCAAGGTCTATGGTTTAATTTCTAGATCCTTGATCCACTTTGAGTTAAGTTTTGTGCATGGTGAGAGAAAGAGATTTAATTTCATTTTATTACATGAGGATTTCCAGTTTTCCCAACACCATTTGTTGAAGAGGCTGTCTTTTCTCCAGTGAATGTTTTTTTCTTCCACCCAGTCAGCAAACCCTGAGTGGGGTGCCTAGAATTCCAGCCTCACAAGGCTAAAAACGAGGAACCCAGATCTTCAAAGCCTACACAACTTGGACATTCCTGGGGAAAAAAGAAAAATTAGCAGAGTGCTAGATGCATAAAAGGATGAAAAAAAAACAAACAAATTAGAAGTAGATCCATACAAACATGACCACTTGATTTTTCTTTATTTTCTTGTTTTTGGTACCAGGAATTGAACCCTGGGGCACTTAACCACTGAGTCACATCCTTCAGGTATCACTGAGTTGCTTAGGGCCTCATTCAGTTGCTGAGGCTGGCTTTGAACTCTGCAATCCTCCTGCCTCAGCCTCCTGAGCCACGGGAATTACAGGCATGTGCTACTGCACCCTGGGGGACCACTTGATTTTTTTGGTGCGGGTACTGGGGCAAAAGTCATTAGCAGGAGGGAAATAGCCTTTTCAATAAAAGACATTCATAAGCAAATATATGAACATTGATATAAATCTCACAGATTATATGTTAAGTAACTTAAAACATATCACTTACTAAAATGTTAAACATATGGACACTAAACATTTAGGAAAAAAAAAAAAAAAAAGAAATGGAAGACTACCATTAGGATCTAGGGCTAGGAAAGGAGTTCTTAGATTTTATACCAAAATGAATGATTCATAAAAGAAAACTCTGACAAAATGATTAAAAAATATATACCCAAAAATATGAAAAGCAGTGTGGAGATTCCTCAGAAAACTTGGAATGGAACAACCATTTGACTCAGCTATCCTAATTCTTGGATTATACTCAAAGGACATAAAACCAGCTTACTATAGTGATGCAGCCACATCAATGTTTATAGCAGCTCAACTCACAATAGCTAAACTATGCAACTAGCCTCGCTGCCCTTCAACAGATGAATGGATAAAAAAAATGTGCCATATATACAGACATATATATACATACATATATATATACATATCTACACACATACATATATATACACACATATATATACATATAATGTAATATTATTCAGTTTTAATGAAGAATAACTATGACCTTTGCTGGTAAATGGATGGAGCTGGAGAATATCATGCTAAGTGAAATAAGACAGTCCCCCCCCCCAAAAAAAAAGGCCGGATGTTTTCTCTGATATGCAGATACTAATTTACAATAATGGTGGGGATAGGAAAGAATAGAGTTACTGTAGATTAGATTGAGGGGAGTGAAGGCAGGGAGGGGGTATGAGGTTAGGAAGGATAATAAAATGAAGTGGATGGAAGGACAGTAGACTGAAACAAACATTATTACTTTATGTACATGACCAGTGTGATTCTATAACATGTGCATTCAGAAAAATGAGAAATCATACTCCATTTATGTATGACATATAAAAATGCACGAATGTATTTGAACAAATTAAAAATTTTTCAAAAATACCAAAACATAAAAATGTAAAAGAAAGAAAGAAATTCTGGGGGCAGGATGCCAGGTGTGTGTATAGAACTAAATTTTATATCTACAAAAGTGTAAAAAACAAAAAAAGCACCACTGGTTGATATTGTGTTAATTACTATATAAGCAACAATTGCCAGATTAAAAAAAGAAAATAAACCAGCAATATTGTACCATAACTAGGAAAAAAATATGCAAATAGAAACATGTAGAAATGCTGGCAATGGTAGTAGCAGATGAAATTTAAATAGTTTCATAGATATATGCTCAATTACCAAAATAAAACCATAAAACCAAAAAAATTTCAGCCAAGCACAATGGTGCACACCTGTAATCCCAGCACTTGGGAGGCTGAGGCAGGAGGATCGAGAGTTTAAAGCCAGCCTCAGCAATGGCGAGGCACTTAGCAACTCAGTGAGACTCTGTCTCTAATCAAATACAAAAAAAAGGGGGCTGGGGAGGTGGCCCAGTGGTTGACTGCCCCTGAGTTCAATCCCTGGTACCAAGAAAAAGAAAGAAAGAAAGGAAGGAAGGAAGAAGGAAGAAAGAAAGAAAGAAAGAAAAAAGAAAATGAAATTTAAATTCAAGAGAGAAAAAATTTTTCAAATGTAAAATGTTTGCTAGCTATGTGTGAAAATAGACCCTGTCAAAAGATCAGTGAACTACATGATATAAGAAAATGAACTCAACAATCTGCATCATTATGGAATCTGTGGGCCAGAATTAAGTCATTGGATGCATTTAAAACTGAAGTACCAGATAGGATACATGTATGCAGGTAGGTGGATGGAGTTGATCAACCTGCACAGTGAACTATAAGTGGTAAAAAGAAAGGAACTATCAATATATAAAATGACACGGAGGAATCTTGCATGTGTACTGCTGAAATGAAAGAAGAGGGAAGACCAGGACAAAGAAAAGAGACTTCCTATGACAGAGTCAATATTTCGTGCATGTTACTTGATCTTTCCCGAGTGAGATGCCACTGAGGCTCTGTCATGGTCTACTCTACTTATAAAGCATCTCACAAGTCAGAAGTCTATGTTTTTTTTAGAAAAGATGGTAAAACAGACTTTATGCAAGGGATGCCATGGTAGTGAGCACAGGCACCTACTGAAAGTGAACTAAGGTCCACTACTTAATTTTAAAATACATTGCAAACATGTAGAATAGACTCAGATTCATAGAAAATTTGGTTTCAAAGACCTTCACTTTGGGTAATGTTTCTGAGCTTTTGTAACACCCAGATGTCCATGATATCTGCTTAATGTTAATTTTGATGTCCATTTTCTCCACAATATAGTTATTATTTGTTGTGCTTTTAATTAATAATTATATATGTAGTATATGTTAAATAATTATCATATATTAATAATTATATATGTACTGCATATTATATATGTATTATATATTAATAATATATGTTTTATCTATTAAAATATGTGTATATACATACATATATATATACACATATATATATGTATATATAAAATGATGAGGTCCAATGAAACAAATAGACACTGTGGTTTTACTCTTTTCCCACATTTCTACTGTCTTGCATTCACCTAACGTACTACAGTGAACTGCTTTTTTCTCCTTATTACAATAATGGCTTAATGTTATCAGCTCTTCACTTGCAATAGACTAAGAGACACAAAAGGAATGTATTGAACTGCATTACATGCTTGCTTTGGGTTATATCAGTATTGCTTTGAAACATCTTTCAGAATCTCCCTTTGTTTACACAACAGTAAACAAATGAACAAAAGTGGTTTCTGAAAGATTAGCTGCATGTTTGCAATGTTGTGAAAACCCTTCTGCATGAGAAAGCATGGAGCTAATAGTTGAGCACTTCTTCAATTTCTGAGGATACATGCAAAATACACTGCTCACACTGCATCCAATTCAACAGACTTCTGTATATCAGGACTTTTTACTTTCCTTAATTCTTTGATTTTGCCAAACTCTTCAAATGTGTGTGTGTATGTACATGTATCTATACACATACACACACATACTCATTTTTCAACAAGAGAATAATAAAAGTATTAAGATTAAATAAAATTATAACATTATAACATATCCAATATGTGCACATTAAAATTATGTAACCAACTAACAAATTATTTAGTGAAAACTTATTTCTTTAGGATCTTTACAGATTCTGTTACCTTATAGTGCAGAAAATACACTCAGTACAAATTCTTTATTTTGAGGTTTCCACTTGCAAAATAATGTGAACTTTACGCTTTGATTTTCTGCATCTTAAATATAAATCAATACTTGCAAATTCCCCTAGAAGAACTCATAGTTTGAAAAGCATAATTATAAGTAGGTATTTGGCAGCAATTTAGTTGGAGATAAGGATATTATAGGCTTGAAATTCAATGTTTTCATAGTCAATTCAAAGTGGTATATAATATTACTCTTGCTGTAGTACAGACTGGCAGATGAAACTGAACAATAGGTGGTAACTGATGAACATCACTAATTCAGGCTATATCCATAATGAGGCACGTATCTCCATCTGGCTAGGATAAGAAAAATGTATGCAGCAATTTAAAATGAGACAGGAAAAAATATGCAGTTGTGGGAGTCCCTCATTAAATAAATTGATATTCAGGTAGAGTTCTTCATTATTGAAATATGTCCTAAAGGAGTGTACTTGGAAAAATCTGAAATAAACTCATAGCTGATGACAAATCTATAGAAATTTTAAAATATCAATTTATGAATTCAATTCCCCAACCATATATGAGGTCTCAGGCCAAATATTTGCAGGTTTTACAATTTTTCAAGTGATTATAATTGCAGTAGATTGAAACTATTGGTCTAGGATTAGGAAATTAAATAGAAAATCAATCAGGACAGACTGTTTATAGGGAAAGACATGATGTTATAACTTGGACAATATAGCTACACTCTTAATATTATCTTGACATTGGTGGATCGTAGATAGGTTTGGCATCATGGAAACTCAGGGGCTAATGCTGAAATCTACTTTTCTCAGGGAAACTGATTCACTCCACAGGAATACTAATGGCAACAAGGTTAGAGACACTGGGCAAGGTGCAAGCTAAGTCTGCAGGCCACTTAGATTCAAGTTCATGCATGTGTTCTGATGTTAGCAGCAAGAGCAAGGCAGAAGCCAAAGCCCGGTAATAAGGTAAGCAGCAGTGAAGCCTATTGCCAGATAGAGGAAAAGACCAGGACAAAGAAAAGAGACTTCCTATGCCAGAGTCAATATCACGAGCATATTACTTTGTCTTCTCTGAGTGAGATGCAACCAGGGCTCTATAATGGTCTAGTCTTTTCATAATGCATCTCACAAGTCAGAAGTCTATGTGTTTTAGAAAGATGGTAAAACAGACTTTAAGCAAGAGATGCCATGGCAGTGAGCACAGGCACCTACTCAAAGTGAACTAAGGTCCAGGACTTCATTTTAAAGTACATTTAAAACATTTACAATAGATTCAGATTCATAGAAAATTTGAGAAGTTAAAGTTTCCATATATCCTATACCTAGTTTTCTCTAAATTAGTGGTGTTTTATAATAGTATAATACATATTTCAAAGTTCATGAACAAATATTTTTAAATTACTGACTAAATTCTATGGAGTTTTCAGTCCTTAGTTTGTACCAATTTCCTTTTTCTGTCCTAAAAATCACATCCAGGACATCACATTTCATTCAATTAACATGCTTTCTTAGGTTCTACTTGATTATGTCAGTTTCTCAGACTTAATTGATTTTGAGTGGCAAAGGCAGATTTTAGGAGTACTGGCGACATATTTTGTAGTGGTGATTTGTATGATTTTTTTTCCCTTCATGATTAAACAAAGGTTATAGGATTTTGTGAAGACCACAGGTATCACTTTCCATTATTACCAAAATGTTTGAAGGATATATACTTTTGACAAGTTATCATTGTATTATTAACCTTGTCCACAAAATTAAGGAAATGTTTACAGGATTTATCCATGTAAAGACATGCATGAATCACACTCAGAAGTAATGCACATTTATGGCTACAGTGATTGATTCCAAGAGTTGACAGATACCTCAAAGCAGGAACATCAGGTACCTACACAGAATCACTTCAATCTAAATTAAATCAGATGCAACTCAAATAGTTTCTGATTTAAAGTTTCTGAGTGTATGAGCCTTGGCTTACAGGTAACTATAACTTCTGTCATGGAAATAGATCTGTGAAGAAGAGGAATAAGTGTGCTTTAAGCAGTACAATGGACAAGGACATACATGAATCACACTCAGAAGTAATGCACATTACTCTCCGCACACTTTTTTCATACCATGCTATTTAGAGGAACGTAATCACGTTGAGTCCATATCTTCTGTAGAGGACATATGCTCCACCTCTTGAGTAGGATTGTTCAAATAATTGCTTATCCTTCTACTTGGAATATTTGTGGAATAATGTCCATGTATTTATGCATTTTCTCATTTAATTTTGCCAGTATGGATTGATGAATATTTATTTTATACACCGGGTTATAATCTGGTACTACTTTATTTTGCTAATCACATTGTTCTAGCCTATTGGAAGCTCTTTTATCTGGCTTTTGTAGCCCTTTGGCACACGCTATCCTTGATTATTTTGTTTTGAGTATTTTCTTACTTTCTGGCACTACAATGGGTCCATGATCATCTTGTACATTTCCTTCCCCAATGTCAATCAACCACTTTTCCAAGGAGGCTTTGTGGGTGCTATTGGAGAATGGTATTATAAACCAAGCTCTAGGCACTATGCCACTTGTTGGAGAAATAAGTGATGAGAGGACTTAGCTAACAGCCTCAGTATTTCATGTGCACTCACCATTTAGCACTTACCCATAAATACTCTTTTATGTAACCATCTGTGTGAATATAACGTGAGTTCATGTTGATGTCTCCAACTTAAGTGTATCATTCTAGCATTTTTCTCTTGCTTGTCTACCCTCCAACAGTGAAAAATGTTTCTCACTACCTGCCATTCTTTTACTTGATTTATATCCTGCTTATTATTTTTACTTAATTTATATATGAATTAAAATATATAGAATATATATTATATACATATATATTATAGAACTTTTCCATTCCTAGTAATAATTTTATTTTACAATTATTTGACTGGTTACTAAAGTGAATATTTGATAAAGAAATATAGATCATCAGTCCTAACATCATTGAATTGAATTGAAGCTTTTCAAAGTAGATCCCAGATATTGGAATTATTTATATTTACAAACTCTTTAAGAATAATTTTTTAGATAAAACAAAATTAAAAATGTTCTCAGTGGATAGCACTAAAAATGAAAAAAATATAATATATTAAAATATTCAATTATTTGGTTTAATATAAAATATTTTTCAAGATTTTATTCCATAGAATTTGTGGTAACAAGGGACAAAACTAATTTAAATTCTCTTGGTTATTAAGTGAAACTTGTTGCTTTAAGCAGCACAATGGACAAGGACATGCATGAATCACACTCAAAGGACACTTATTCCTCTTCTTTACGGATCTATTTCCATACAAAGCCTGTACGCCAAGGCTCATACACTCAGAAACATTAAATCAGAAACTATTTGAGTTACATCTGATTTAATTTAGATTGAAGTGATTCTGTGTAGGTACCTGATGTTCCTGCATTGAGGTATCTGTCAACTCTTGGGATCAATCACTGTAGCCGTAAATGTGCATTACTATGCATGATAAGGGTATAAAAAATTGCACTGTGTTAATTCCAATACAGAAGAGCAAAGTTTTACATACCTTAGATAAAAATAACTTATTATTTTCTGTGTGAAATATATTTCAATACATTTTTTCTTGTTAAAATAGCATGATTCAAGAAATGATATATTTAAAATAATTAAGTAAAGTGTACTTAAATACTCAAAGAACAAATAGAAGCCTTAGAGATTGTAAAAATTACAGAAGTTAATAAATATAAAAAAATAAGACATTTGTTGATAGGAACATGAATATTATTAAAGGAAGACAAAATGACTTGAACTTGAAAATGATCACTTTAATCCACCCCATGTGTATGTTGGTTATGCTATTGCTCAGCTGGAAAAATAATTTAAGGCTTATAAAATACAGTTGTAAAGTGTATTACCATTATGTGAAAATAATTGCATCTGTTATAATCTTTATTTTAAAGTTAAAGTCATGCCTGTGTGTGTTAAGATTTTAGAAAGAAGCGATTCTCATGGCTGGTAGGAAATTGCAGACTTTAGAAGTTGCTTCTTTTAAACACATAAGTATCAGGACACATAAGACAAAAGAAAAAAAAAAAGGAAACATGATACACACACTCACAGACATGCACTCACACACAGTTCACTTGTTATTATAATTGCTACATGGTAATAATCTTTACCCTCAACACCTCATGAGATACTTAGAAAATACAACTCAGATGCAACTGCCCCAATAGTGGAAAACAGCAAGGAAAAGGGAGGAACAGATGCTAGAATGCTGTGTGCTTCATATTTGCAACAAACAGGAAGGAACTTAAACAAATATAATGAAAATGAACACAATGAAAATGGTGGGTTCAAAGGGAAGAAGTGTTGCTGGCTCCAGTTTACCATTAGAAATGCACTCAAATAATCAGATAGTGCCAAACTGAAAATATAGGAAGATCTACCCTCAGTCCAAGAGGACCATATATAGCAGGAGCCAGATAATGAGTCTGAGATCCTTCACATTAGCACAGCACTACCTAAACCTTTATAAGAGGTGTTTTTTGTTTGTTTGTTTGTTTCTTTTGTTTGTTTGTTTGTTTGTTTGTTTTTACAGCATACATACACCTGGACAGTCTGTGATGCAAGTGATTTTACTATTTACTGGAAAAGGCTATACTTGATTATATTTCTCCAGTCAAGCATAAGCAGAATTTTAAAGATTCTAGATGCTACTGTCATGTTAAAAAAAAGAAGAGAAAAGAAAAGAAAAGAAAGAAGAAAAAGAATACTGCCAAGTTAAAGCATGCACTCAAACTACAGAGATGAAGCACCAATTTCAGGGAAAAAATGATTACCAAAATGAGAAGAAAATTTTGGAAATCGGTGCATTAGATTCCCAATTAAGTGCAAGAAAGCTTGTGTGATAAAATAGAAGATATAAGATAAAATGATCAGATTTTGTGGAAAAATAGTTTAATAGAAATTTGGGCAGCTAATGAAGTAAGGGAGAAAGAGAGACCATGAAAATAGTTTTTAAGGAGAATAAAATTTTAATTAATTTTTGGACACAGTAAGTTTAATATTTATTCTGTAGATTCCACAAGGATAGATGTGATAAACAAAATCAAGAAGCTAGGCTCTTTGAAAGAAGAAGAAATTATATTAAAAGAAAAGAAATGAAGTAGCAGGAAGGGAAAGATATTCACTCTTGCTTCATTCCAAATACCAAAATGTAAGAATTTCAGTGGCCTTCAAAACATCTCACTGCTCCCCTTCTTTTAACACCATAGCTCTTGTTTTTCCCATCTCCTCTGCTGTCTTAGGGTGTTATGCCCAGTCATTAACTGCTGGGGTCTCTCAGGCCTTGTTTCTCAGGCATATTATCCCTTTTGACTGACCATTGTTATCTCACCCCATGACTTCAACTGCCAGAGTATACTAGGTGATCTGATATTAACATCCTCAACACTGAACACCAATTGAGTCCCCAGAATGGTTTAACTAAGTGCTTATTAAAAATTACTTTTTAGACGGGTAGAGCACTTTCCTAGCACAGGTGTAGCCCTGGGTTTGAAACCCAGCACCGGAAAAAAAAAAAAAAAAAATTCTGCTTTGGATATTTCCTAGGTACATTAAACATTTTTAAAAATAAATTATTTTTTTCCAAAACATGCTTCTCCTTATTTCTCTTCCAATATACTGTTCTTTCAATAAATGAGCACAATGATATATATGCATTATTTATAGAAATACATTTTATATATTATATATATATTTATATATTATATATTATATATTATATATTATATATATATAGGAGAAGGGTCTTTATACCATACCAACTATCTGCTTATCCTTTCTCTCCCTAATTTTCAACTGAAACATTCTAGCAGACCATACTCAGATCACTATGGTAGTAGTGTACACTGTCTCTGGAGAGTAATCATATAAAAAAATAAGAGACAAACTCACAGCCCTGTACTTTACTCAGTCCCAAGAAATTTGAACATTAATGTCTGTTACAGTCTTAAATGTGACTATTTCCAATCAAGATCTTTTTATATATCAGGTTTAGAAAAAAAAAAACTAAAGCTTTAATTTAAAAAATCACATTTTCTCTTAGAATTTGTATTTAAAATAGTGCTTTTATAATGATAGCTCTTTAAATTATATTATTTATTTATTTGCAGTACTGGAGGTTGAACCCAAGGACACCCTACCACTGAGCTACATCCCCAGCCCATTTTATTTTGGAACAGGCTCTTACTAAGTTGCCTGGTCTGGCCTCAAAATTACAATTCTCCTGTCTGAGCCCTCTGAATTGCTGAGGTCACAGGTGTGTACTACCGTACCTGGCTATTTATTTTTAACACATAGCTCATTTATAGTGAAATGTGTACAAAATGGTGTGGTATATATAGTTCAATTTATTTAACAATTTTCTGATTTTAAAATCTGTCTGAATCTCTTGAAATTCTGGAGATTTAGCTTTAACAGTATTCAGGAAAACCTATCTATGTTCTTGGCTACAAAAGCACAAGTTCAAAAGTGTTTCCATCAGAAAATGGAAAGAACACATAGGGGAGATAGAGAAAAGTGCCTGAGACCTGAGATCCGAAAATGTTTTCATCATTGCTTGATCAATGATGTCATTGTAGGGAATTCTGTGATTTTCTGTACCTGGAACTCCTCTTCACTATACCTCAGTTAATTTGTTTCAAAAATATGAAAACTCTTTTTTCCAATTGTTAAGACACTTTTTTTTCCTCTTTATTTATTTGAACTCGGTAATTGTATCTGTAATATCAGTCTTTTGTCTTCTGGACCCTCCCAGTCAGCTAGTTTGCTGATTTCAATCTTTCATGGCAGGAGACGCTCTGGGGTGCCAAAAATTCCTGAGTAAAAGTGATCCCCAGACCATGAGAATGGGAGAATTTCACTCATCTCCCTAACCTGATTTTTTGCTGTACCAATTTGCTAAGCATTAATTGGATAACTGAGCTGTTCAGGCAAATGTTTCTTGTCAGATTCATCAGAAACTATTTTGAAAATGACTTTCAATTTTTGAAAATTAATAGATATTTAACTCAAGGCTTTAAGAGATCTGATTGCCTTTTAAATTTTTATAAGATTCATGTATTTTGTCAATATTTGCATCAAAGGAATAAATTTTCAACTTTTGGCATTGGATGTATATTTAAGATTCTTATAAAATCTGCTTGTAAACAAAGATTGATATAATATGATCAGGATTAAATAGACAAAAAAGCCATATCACTAATATGACTCATGCATGTATTTAAGTACTGTAGAAATTGACAGAAGAAAGAATAATCCTGATTAATGTGATTTGACTAATATTAATATATTAAAGGGGAAGTACATTTTCCGCTATACTTTAGAAGGAATATATATATTTCTACTGCCAGTTAAAAATTTTAAGATTAGCAAAACTGCTTTCATAATATAGTCTTTCCTTGACTACATATCCTAATCACTCAGGGAAATTTCCAGAGTTTCATCCTGGATTTGTTCATGGTTATGCAGAACTGACTGTTCCTCTCAGGCAGCCTGAAATCATCATAAAGGAATGGATCATGGATGAAGATCAGAAGCGATGATTATCTAACCAACCCACATTTCATACATGAGAAAACTGAAAGTAAATGGCTTTCCAAAGTCAGAATCAGCCTGAAGTTATAAAGCCTCTCTAGGGTGGCCTAATTCTCAGGGTTCGTTTACTGGAACACTGAACGATGTAAAGTCAAAGAGCCTCTAGCTATGAGATTATAATTCTCAGGTTTCTCTTACCACTATCTGAATCGCACTGAAATGAATTACAGAAGTAGAAGTATTCAGCACTCCTTGAACAGTTTCCAACCTCTAAAATGCAACATCAAATGTTTTAATGATGTACATTTTAACCATAATAGCAACTCTGAGAGGAAAACAACAAAATATTGCCAGGAGCAGAGAAGATATCCAATAACCTATCCAAGTCAGATATAGCAAACTTTGCCAGACTTGGTCATTCAAACACCCACTCTGCTCTGTACCTTGAAATAAATGAGCACAAATTATTTTCTGCTAAAATAATTCTATTAAAGTATGTACCATTCACATACAGTGTGTGCCCTTCTGTCACTGAAATCTTTAGTTCTCAAAACAATGGTGAGTAAAGAGCTTTATTTTATAACCTTTGAAACTATACTCCCCAAAACTTTTTAATATAATTTCATGATGAGAGTCTACTGCCAAGTTATAATCTTCTTTAAAACTACTGCAATGTAACAATCATATATCATCAAAAACAACGATAAATAAAATCAAAATCATTAGACATTAATCAGATGTATGTAGAAAGAAAATAGTACTTTCAAAAGCACTGAAGTAAATTAATTTAATTTTTCAGGAAAAATAAATAAAAATTTCAAGTCTGTTGAGTGATAAAATGTGTCAGAAACTGTGGTGTTGCCACCTGAAGCGATGGCCGCTTGGAGCAACGAAGCCGTGGGAAGAAGTTCAGAGGCGAACTGGAAACAAACAGCTTTTTATTCTCATAACTTTTCTCTCTGGCTCTAACAACGACTAACACACATCACACACACCACCAAAAAAATGGCGCTGACCCGATCAGCAATCTCGGCTCAAGTCACTTGAGATCCTGGGCCAAGTCCCGTGAGACTACAGAAGGCGGCAATGCCCAAATCTCCATGGCCCATAGTCAACTGCAATTTAAGCCATCTCCCCAAACAGGGCTCCTGCACTGTGGTAAACATTTAGTCTTATTAAAACATATTCAAAACAACTAATGGACATTGCTATTTTATTAGTGCATATTAATTAGACAGAATAATGGGATTCATTGTGCCATGTTATACAAGTACACGCATGGAACATGCATGCATTAGTCATACCCACACCCATGTTACACTCTCCTCTCTTCCCCTTGACCATTGTGAATTGTGACAGGATAAATGTGGGCAATCATATATCTCTGCAGTATGCTGACTTTAATTCCTTTGGCTACATACCGAAGAGTAATATTTATGGATAATATGGTAGTTATATTTTTAAATTCAATGGACTTTTATACTTATTTCTGTAATGACTATGCTGATTTACATCCTCACCAACAATATATAAGAGTTATACAGGACATTATATTATTATCATGATTTCATAAATGAGAAAAATTTTGGATGTACTTGTTTATCACTCATTTATTACACAAACATCTTCTGTATTTACTTTTTATTAGTGAACAGACACATGCATAATAGTCAAGGCCATGAGATCTGCAGTCTAGCAAAGGAGATAGATAATAAGTATCAATACATTTTCTGGGCCTTTGTAAAGATTAAGAGGAAACTTTGAGTAAGGAATGGTAGGTGATGACATAAAACATAGTTTTGCTATTTCAAACAGGTGATCAGTGGCACAGCAACCTCAGTCAAGTGAGGTAGAGAACTGGGACAATGATTAACAGTATTTCAGGCAGAAGAAATACTAAGGGCTAAAATCCTAGGCAGTCTATAGAAACTGGGAAAGGTGTGGCCAAGCCTGGAATCCCCTCTGTAATGACTTAAGGGCTAGGTTCTGCTACAGAACACCACCCTCTGTAAAGTGAGTGCTTTCTCAGGTACCAAACAAAGGCACTGTGTATTATGAAGGGATGTTATAACAGTATCATGTAATGTCTATTGGTTACTTTTTATAATTTTATTAAAAAAATCCACATTTCTAGAATTGAATATTCTGTATTGAGAAATGGCTTAAATTTTAAATATTATAAGTTCTATGCAATTGTACACTGCAGTTATACCCTTAGAATTGGATTAAGTAGAATTTTTCAAATAAATTTACTTGATTAATTAAATTTTATTTGATTAATTGAGATTCATAAAATAGAAAAAAAAAGAGTCATATTTTCATCTGGAAAGTTCATTTGAATTGTGATTTTCAATAAATAGTCATCTACTTGATATATATTTTTTTTAATTTTGACCACCAAGTAATTGTATGTTCATGTGGAATATATAGAATTTAAGAAACAGAAAAATTATATTTTGCCAGGAGACTTCCAACAATCTCACCCTGGAATTTTATTTATCTCAATACATCATCCCATATATCTGATAGAAGATGTTGGCACTTTAGTGGGTTTTAATTTGTTCTCAAAAAAGTAGTATTTTATAACCTTTTCCACAGTGAAACTTATCAAGTTTCCCATGAGCTCACCAACATTGAACTTTTTCAGATTTCTAAATTTTTAACAATTAGTTGGGTGCAGGAGGATCATGAGTTCAAAGCCAGCCTCAGCAATGGTGAGGCACTTAGCAACTCAGTGAGACCCTGTCTCTAATAAAATACAAAAAAGGGCTGGGGATGTGGCCCCATGGTCAAGCACCTCTGAGTTCAATTCCTGGTACCAAAAAATAAAAAAAAAAATTTAAAAAAAAAATAACAATTAAACAACAAAATAATAGCTTTTTTCATTTACAATTCATTATTAGTGAAGTAGAAAAAAATTTTTTTTAATAAATAAGTCAGTTTTTGTTTCCTGTGAATTACCTATACAGAGTCTCTTTATTTTTCTATTGGGCTGTTCTCTTTAAACTTTATAGACATTTTCTCATGTACACATATGTAAGTACACATGCCTACATAGATATTAATGCTTTAGTTATTACTCATATTAAAATGTTTAATCAGTTCTTCATCAATTAGCTTTTTATGGGATCTTGTCTAGGTGTTTTGAACATGTAAACTGATAGGTATTTTGATTCTTTTCAAAGTTTGATCTGGATAATCAATAATTATTACATTAAAGACAGGTTTTTATACCACATCATATTACAGTTTTAACCTGTAATTTGTTTTCTTCTGTTTCTTGTAATCATGGCTGTAACTTCAAGCCATAATTTTAATGTCTTCAAAATTCCAAACATAATTGCAAATTCATCTTTTCTATGCAATGTATTCTATAGCATGATTATTCTGATGGACATTTTTGTGTCACTTATTTACTCATATTTGTGGAATATCTTACCATTTTCTTCAGTAGCACTTACCTACATATTTTTATTTATTTTTCCAAAAGGCTGGTTAGATATCTCAGACAAACCAAGCCTAAGTTTGGTGGTCAAATAGATTGGGGATGTATTTTGCATCTGTTCCTATGCCCACTATTCCCAGAGATAGTCAAAAGTCACATAAAAGTTCTACAAGTCTTTCAATAAGAAATGAGTTTATCAAGCATTTCTCAAAATCATGTCATATTGGATTATTATTATTGTATACAGCCATGCACCACAAATGTAAAACCCTTTTGCAAATCTGGGTCTGAATAGAAAACTCATTAACACAGCATAAACTTACGCTGAGCTTGAGCTCACAATACCTCCTCACTTACACCACACTCTGAGTTGCCAAAGCCTTAACATTCCAATCAGAAATGTCTCTGTCCTTCTTTGCATTCAAGATTTTACTTGTATAACACAGTTTTGCCTGGTGTTGGCAGTTTCCCCATGAATCTTTGTTGAATGGATTTAGAAGCCCCATCTAAAGAACAATCCCGATACTAAAGGCTCATATTCCTCTTTTGAAGAATAATTACTTTCAATATGCTTGGCATTATTGAACACTTGCAGCATTCTGTCATATATTGTGGCCATTTGTTGGCAAGCCTGTTATCTAATTCAATGGAGGGTCTACATCTTCACACCTGTCACAATACTTGTAGATGCTCTGAGGCAGTTTGAAGTCACACATTTGCAGTGTAGGGGAAGGTTCCACAATACCACCTACAGGACGACTTCTCTCTCTGTGTATTAGCCTTTCCTCTCTGGATTATTTCTTCTTGTTCTAATTAAATCTTTGGTTGTGAGAAGTATTTATTAGTCCTAGTTAGTTTATTGAGGGACAGACAGAAAAGGGGAAGCAAATTTTTTTCTGCCCAGAGGAGAAAGGTAGTCAATATATTAGTCAATTTGGGTCATGATTAAATGTGGAACAAGTTGTCCATTCATTCAATGTGTCGTAGCAAATCAATGATTTTAACAGTGCTATTGAAAGGAGTCAGTGGTCTCCACTCAGATGAGTCTGTTACTGCATTTTGGATACTTAAAGGATCAAGTGGATTATCATCAATGTCCTCTTTGAATTGGGAAGATATAAACATGGATTTAACAACACATTTCTTTGATAATAAAGTTATTTCTAATATCAGATAATTCTCACATTTTGTTTCCTTCGCCCCACTGACTTTTTAGATCTCTTTTATTTTTTTTTTTTTTTTTGCAATTTTGGCAAAAAGATCTAAAGACAAGATAATGATAAAATGTCATGAGTTCTCTGTAACTTCTTAACAATTTTACTATTTAAAGATGATACAAGTAATTAAATAAA
This sequence comes from Tamias sibiricus, assembly GCA_025594165.1. Taxonomy (NCBI): domain Eukaryota; kingdom Metazoa; phylum Chordata; class Mammalia; order Rodentia; family Sciuridae; genus Tamias; species Tamias sibiricus. The sequence goes on along the minus strand of CM046662.1, from coordinate 156,792,549 downwards.
AGCCATGTAACTTGTAAACAAAACAAAGAACTGAAAAATGAAATTAGAATAAATAAATAAATTAAATTTTCTATGAAATTGGTGATTCCATGAATTATAAATAATTCTAAAAATATTGAACAGAAAGCAATTAATTTGGCAGTCATTGGTATAACATTAGGAGCATGGACTATGGATTTAAATTTCTTATGTGAAAGCACAACTTTGCTTCTTAAATGCTTGGGGCAAGGAGCATGTATACTTGAATACTGGCATAAAGTTGTTCACAGGAGATTTTCATGATCAATTTAATGTCTGTATTTACATCCCTTCCATCATTCCTGATACTGGCGATTTATAGCTTCTTTTTCTCTTATCAATATCTAGGGATTTCTAATTCATTTTCAAGAATCAACTTTGGTTTTGCTGTTGTCTGATCTTTTGATGTTCTCTTTCATTTACTTTGATCTTTTTGTTTTTCCTTTTATCTACTTTCATTTTTTAGTAATAACTTATTTTGTTTATTCATTTTTTATGTGGTGCTGAGGATCAAACCCAGTGCCTCACATGTGCTAGGCAAGTGCTCTGCCATTGAGCCACATCCCCAGTGCTATTTTGTATTTTATTTAGAGACATGGCCTCACTGAATTGCTTAGCATCTCACTTTTGCTGAGACTGGCTTTGACCTCGCGATCCTCCTGTCTCAGCTGGCATTACAGGCATGTGCCACTGCGCCATCTATTTTTATGGGATACACTTGGTTCTACTTCTGCTTTCTTAGTATAGCAACTTACCTTATAAATTTTAGATTCTAATGTAAGATTTTAAAGCTAATATTGTATTGCAAAGTAATAAAACTCAAAATTTTTAGTTTTTATTAGACTCAAAATATTTCAAAATTCCTTATGCTATTTTTCCTTTTCATTTTATTTAGATGTTGTTTAACATTCAAATACTTGAGGATTCTCCAACTATCTTCATGAAAGGAATTTCAACATTGTTAGAGAACATACTGTGATCCATATCAAACTTTTAGATGATGTCTCATTTTATGATTAATGATTATCTATCTTGGTCTATGTAAAAGAATATTTATTGACTAGTTTTTGAATGTTCTGTGTCTACCAAGACAAGTTGGTTGATCATGTTAAGTCTTCTATATCCTTATTGTCTATATATTCTGAATTACTGAGAAGTGATTGAAGCTCTACTTGAAATTGTGGGTTTGTTGTATTTTCAGTTGTCACAGTTCACATCTTTTGAAACTTATTGAGTTCAAAAATTTTTAGGATAATTATTATAGTTTCTTGATTTATAATTAATCCCTTATTATTATAAATTTCCCCTCATTATCTAATTGGCTCACAAATTTTGCTGGAGAGATGCTGAGCAAAGATGTTTTCAGGACCAGCAAGCTTTTTATCTTTTTTTAAAATTTTTATGTGGTGCTGTGGATTGAACTCAGTGCCTCATGCTTAGGCAAGCACTGCTACCACTGAGCCACAACCTAGCCCTTTCCCCTTATTATCTATGAAAATATTATGTTTTTAGTCTTGATATTAATGTAGCTGACTTTACTTCATTAAATTTTACTGATATGTCATTTTTCTTTCTTTCTATTTTAATCAATCCTAGTCCCTAAATCAACATGGAACTCCTTTAGACAGCATGTAGTTGGATTTTATTTTTCTTTCTTTCTTTCTCTCTTTCTTTCTTTCTTTCTTTTTTTTTTTTTTTTTTTTTGGAGGGGGGGGGGCAGTTAATGGGGATTATATCAGGGGCACTCGACCACTGAGCCATATCCCAGCTCTATTTTGTATTTTATTTAGAGACAGGGTCTCACTGAGTTGCTTATCACCTCATCGTTGCTGAGGCTGACTTTGAAATTGCCATATTCCTGCCTCAGTCTCCCAAGCCACTAGGATTATAGGCGTGTGCCAATGCACCAGGCTTTTTCTTTTTCTTTTTATTTTTAACCTGGTTGAGAAGGTCATCTTTTAGTTGGACTGTTGAGTCAATTCAAACTCAGTGCAGGTGCCATGGGATTAGGTTTCAGTATTCCCTTTAGTTATTTGTTTCTCATTCTGCTTAGTATCCCTCTTACCTTCTTTTAAAATCTTCTTAAGAATAAAAATTGAGACTGTTCATATAATTTTATCTCCAATATTGTCTACTAACCTCCCACTGTTTTAAAAAATTTTGTGACTGCTCTTAATAACATGCATTTTATCTCATAATTGATCTCCAAATACTAGCCTCACTTTTCACATACTATGTAAGAACCACAGAGCATGACATTTCCATTTATCCCCCCAATCCTTATATAATCTTGGTTGCATTTTAGTTCCACATGTTATATATTTAAAAATGCATTATTATTCTTGTCTTAAACTATATTTTATCTTTGAAGTAAACTGGAAAAATAAGAGATTTTCTTTATGTTTGCCTAAAGATTTGCCATTTTTGAAGTTGAGTTTTTCCAAGTTTCCATCTGGTGTTATTTTTCTTCTGCACAAAGAACTTTCTTTAAAATTTTCCATAGTGTGGATCTATTGGGACTAAAATTTCTTACAGTTTCTCTACTCATGCTTAGATTGGCTAAGGTTGGCTAGTAGTTTCCTCTGAAGAAAAGTTTCCACATTCAAATTTACCCCACTATAGGTTTGCTTTTGAGGGCTGTTAAGTTTGTCCTTAGCTCATACACTCTTTTCCTAAAGATAACTCTCAATCTATTGTCATCCATTCTTAACTATTGCTCTGAAGTTGCCAGAGCCTGAATGCTTTTCCTTAAAAGTGACTGGCCTGGTTGCTCATAGCATCCTTCCTTTAATTTCAAAGTTCATAAACGTATGTAATGTATATCCCAGTATTGGCAAATCTGAGTCAGTTTTTCCTGGCATGCTGAACAGTCTTTAGTGGAGTTTTATGACATCTTTTATTTTTAGAAAAAGGCCCTTACTTATAAATCTTTGTTTTGTTGTAATGGTTGACTTTTACTTCAATTACTCCAATTATACATATATTGAATCAGGTTTTTGTTTTACATTTGTAATTTGCCTTCAACCCTTTTCAAGATTACTTATGTCCAATATATTATGCCTACTCTTCTCATTTCCATATTCTTATTGTCCCTGTCTTTAATATCATTTCAACCATGGTTATTTCAATTTTATTTTATTTCTGATAATTTTACTTCTATGTCTACTTCTTTCCCGAGTTCTGCCAGCAAGTCCTGTGTTTCTACCTCATTTTCTTGCTTTATGGAATTAATTTCTGTTTATATCACAGAAAATATGGGATTTCATTTGTCATTCCTCATCTGACTACACTTGTTTTATAAGTAGTTCTTTATCTGTTATGCTTTCGTTTCCCTTATTCACAAAACATTTATATATAGATACAAGATACTTTAATTATTTGTTCTTGAATATATTTGCTTTCTTAGACCAGCTATTTTTTGGAGGCTTTTGTGATAGAGTCAGGGGCAAGGAAGCATTTTAGGCTAATTAGTTTCCACAAGCAAAAGATTCCCACCCCGGTGCCACAGAGAGATAGGATGAAGTCTAAAACCACAGCTTACATGTGATGTTCCTTATATTTATGAGATGCACTGCCTGTATATACTATTTATAGCTGCTTTCCAGGCACAACATACAGCTTTTACACCTTTCCTTTAGGAAATATATTCTTGTTAATCCTTTAGAGACTTCTGGGTAGCAGTCTTCTGTAGAGACACAACTGGCTTTTGCAAGTCATCAATTTTTTTGTAATCTGTCTCCAGTTTTGCTAATATTTGAACCTGCACTTTTGCCAGTTTTTCCTTTTCTCTTTCAAAATTTCTAAAAGCTTAAGTGGGAAATACTTATTTTAAACAGTCATGCTTAGACTAGAATCATCCATTTAAAATTTTTACCATCATGTGAATTTCTTTATTATGTTACAAAATTAATAAACCAGTAGAAATTATGACCTGAAAAATGCTGAAACTACCCCTTGTATTTTTTGCCGATTCTTTCAATCTTTAAACTTTTAATGACATGCTTTATAGGGGACAATTCTCTGTATTAAGTCACTTAAATTAATAGGATCCCTGGGGCTCAGAGGAATGAATTAATTATTAAATCCTAAATCAAAACTTCTATCTTAAGCCAGGCATGGTGGCACATACCTGAAATCCCAGCAACTTGGGTGTCTAAGGCAGGAGGATCACAAGTTCAAGGTCAGCCTCAGCAATTTAGTGAGGCCCTGAGCAACATGGCAAGATCCTGTCTCCAAAATAAATAAATAAAAAGGGCTGGGGATGTAGCTCAATGGTTAACAGCCCCTGGGTTCAGCCCATGATACCCCAACAAATCCTCTTCTATCTTAGTGAAGAGCACTGCTTAGTGTCCAGCACTCTTTTTCTTAGGCATACTCCGTGTAGGTATAATATGTCAAAATACCCTCTACTGTCATGTGTATCTAAAAAGAATGAATAAAAAAATTCCTAAAAAAAAAAGTTTTAAAAACCATTAATCTTTATCAAAGAGCATATTTAAAGCACAACCAAAGATCATTGCACACATCAGACAGACAAAACTTTTCTTAGAAATATGACAAATCATCCACTCATTTAATGGAGAGAGGAAGCAGAAAAATCTACTCCACAGCTGACAGCAATTTAAAATGGTGACTGCATTTTAGAAAAAAGTTTGCTACCTACCAAGTTTTAATGTATAGACTTCTTGGAGTATACCCTAGAAGACTATGCAAACATATGCACTAGTGGGCATGAAGGAAGTTTCAAAATGGCACAGTCCATAGTTTGTAGTCCATAATGGCTACAAATAGAAAGCAACCCAATGTCAATCAAGAGTAGAATAAATAAATTAAGGAAGTGTTGCATATTCATGCAATGATATGCTAAAATACTGTAATGAATAAACTAAAACTACATAATGTTCATTAGAAGAAGACAGGACAACAAAATCCTACAATATTGTTCTATTTATGTATAGTTCATAAACTGGAAAACAACATATGTACATACATATACATGAAATAAGTATATTATTAAAAGTTGGTCTTGTGGTTTTGTGATTACCTCCAAGGAATCATGGAATAAAAAATACTACTATAAAATTATTAGTAAGTTTTTTTTTTTCAAAATCCCATGATATATTTACGTCAATTTGAGTTTTGTATGACATAGTGGTTACCTATTGCAAAATATTTTGGAATTCTCAGTTTTAGTTCCAGAAATATTTGAGGATGACCTGAAGATATTTGTCCATGTCTTAGTATGCTCTGGCTGCAATAATAAAATAGACTTGGTAGCTAGCTCACTAGAAATTTAACATCACAGTTCTGGAAGCTGAGAAGTTCAGGATCAAGGTACTGGCTCATTCGGCTTCCTAACAGAGGGATTTCTTCCTGGTCTGCAGACAGCTAACTTCTTGCTGTGTCTTCATATGGCAGAGGAAGAGAGAGAAAGGAAACTCTCTGGTGTCTGCATCATTAGGGCCATACCTTCACAATCTGGCCTAAACCTATCTGCCTCCCAAAGGTCCCATCTCTAAATAGTATCACAATAGAAATGAGAGTTCCAATATGCATACTTAGAGGGGAACACCATTAATTTCACGGCACCTAATGAGTTAGAGACGTCCTTGTTTTAGTGCCCCTATAAGAGAATGATTGGTTGACTAATGGAAATTATAATTGCAATAAACAAAATCAGCATAATTTGAAGATATTTTAAAATACTTTCATTAACACAATTTTAAGTCTTTCTTTTTCTGCTTCTTTCCACATATACATATTCATGTATCTTCTCTGAAAATGTATTTCACATTGAAGGCAATAATTTCAAACTGGAGTTTGTCTTTGCACATGGGATTTGAAAGATGTAGCAGTGACTGGGTCATAGATTTGCATGGTGATTGGATGAATCTCATTTCCAGGGTGCGTTACACTGAGTTTAATCGATCGCCTGTCTGTTGTTAAATGTGACTTACATTTAACTCCTGCAGTCAGAGCCACATTTTAGTTAACTGTAGTTCTGCCAGAAACTATATAAATGTGACAGTCCCTCATAAGACTTGTCAGTTTAAACATAATGATACTACTCTTTTTAAAAAAATTTTTCTCACACCTACCCCTCCTTTTCCTCACTGTGCACATCGAACTCTTCAGTTAGAATTAAATTCAACAAGCAGCAAGCTTCAAATTGAGAACTGTTTAATGGGTGGCAAAACTTTGAGGTTGTTGAATGTCCTATATGATTTACCCTTGATTCACAAGAAATGATTAAATGGCCATTTGGATCAGATATTGCTTGTGCATTGAGAAAGACTTTGTAAAAGGGAACTTAAAAATTTTGGGTAGTCTATCCACGTTTACCATATAAGAAAATTGTTACTGGTTTTAATTGGTGATTCCAGAGGGGTAGATTTTAATAAATTAGAGCGGGTAAGACCTTGATTCCCAAAGGACATCATTTTTTAAGACACCAGTTTCCTTTGGAGGAAAAAAAAATGATTTTCCGGTTGTGAGTAGGGTGAGGGAAGAGATGTAGGAAGGGAATTGAGGATCTTAACTTATTGAAATTGCACAGTAGTAACAAGCATAGTTTATGAACTACTCAGAACGGGAAATTTCATTTTGGGGAACTGTGCCAAATGTCTGGGAAGAATTCTTCCCCAGGATAATGCGTGTATTTTATATTTTGTTCATATTTCTTTCTATTTTCTTTTCAGCTCCACAAAGAACTGCTTGGTTAACATGGTATATCAGAGTGATCTGCTGTGGGTGCAGATAAGAAGGTGACACAGTATCTGTAACAAATGTATTCAATCAAATTGACTATAATCAGTCTCATTTTTAATAACTCTGTGAACAGTTGATTTTGAACAATTACCCTACAAAAATATACCTCTTCACTAGGATGGATAGTTCTTTCCATCTGCATTTTCACTGATATACCATTGCCTGAGTTATAACTCATCAATTTTATGCTGATGAACTTCGATTATTTTGCATACCTGAAACTTACATTTCTTTATTAGCTTCATTAAGAAAGCTCCAGAAAATACTATTCATTGAGTTTTTCCACATTCAAACGTTCATTTGTTTTACATGGCCTTTATAATTAAAGATAATTTCAGCAGATGTAGAATTTTACTCACATTATCTTTCTTATATTATCTTAATGAACCAATTCATTGCTTTGTGGAATAGAAGAGTTGCTGTTAGCATAAGGTGATAATTCCCATTCTTTATTTGCTGGGACACCCCATTGATTTTTATTTTTTGAAAATAAGTAATTTTTATTTTTGTGATTTTCAGTTAACAGATTATTTTTTTTGAGCAGATTTGGGTTTGCAGGGAAATTGAGAGGAGTATAGAAAGTTCTCTTCTACCTGAATGCACATTCCTAGTGTGTTTTCCTATTATTAACATCTCACATCGGTGTGTAAATATTCATTAAAACTGGTGAGCAAATATTAAAGAATATTTTTGCACTAAAGTCCATAGCTTATCTTTGGTTTCACTTTTGGTGTACATTCTATGGGGATTGACAAATGAATAACAACATATGTCAACTATCCTGATATCATACAAAAGTGTTTCGCTGTCCCCAAAATTTCCTGAACTGTGACTGTTCATCCCACATTCCCCTCTAACTCCTAGGAAAACCGATCATGGAAATTATGAATGTCTTTGCTATTCTGAATAGTTTTGGCTTTTCTTGAATGCCACATAGCTGGAATCATGCAATGCACAATCTTTCAGACTGGATTCTTTCACCCAGTAATTGGCATTTACGTTTCTTTCATGTCTTTTTAAGCCTTCATGTCTCATTTCATTTTATGCTGCATAATATTCTATTGTCTGGATGTAACACAGCTCATGTGTCCATTAACCAATTGAAGGATATCATGGTTGCTTCCAAGTTTGGGTAATTAAGAATAAAGCTGCTATAAACATTTGTGCAAGCTTTTGAATGGACATAAGATTTCATCTCATTTGGGTAAATACCAAGAAGCTCTATTGCTGGATCATATGATAAGTGTTTAGTTTTGTAAAAACCTGCCAAAATGTATTCTAATTTGGCTGTATCATTTTGCATTCTCACCAACAATAAAATAGTGTTGCTTTTATTCCATGTCTGCCAGCATTTGGTCTTACATTAGTGTTTTGTATTTTGGTCCTTCCAATAGGTGAGTTGTGATACCTCATGGTTGTTTTAGTTTGCAATTCCCTAATGACATATGTTATTGAACATCTTCTCATATGCTTGTTTGCCATCTGCATATATTGTTTGGCAAGGTATTTGTTCAGAAGTTTAGCACATTTTTAAAATGTTTTAATGAGTTTTAAGAGTTCTTTGTATGTTTTGGATTACAGTCCTTTTTCAGATATATGTTCTGCAATAATTTTCCTGAATTTGTTACTTGTCTTTCCACTCCTTTAGTAAGAAGTTTTTAATTTTACTGAAGTCATGTTTATCAATTTCCTTTTCACAGTTTGTACTTTTAATGTCATATCTGAAAGTTATTGCCAAACCCAAGGTCACTTAGTTTTTCTTCTACGTTATCTCACTTCTTATACTGTATTATTTTACATCTACTTGTAATTAATGATTCATTTTCAGTTAATTATTGAGAAAGGTATAAGATCTATGTCAAGATTTATTGTTTCACATGCGGACACCAAGTTGTTCTAGCACGATTTGTTGAAAAGACACTTTTTATTCCACTTAATTTCATCTCTTCCATGATACAAAATCTGTTGGTTATATTTATATGATTCTATTTTGGCCCCATTGATCTATTCTTTCACCAATAAAATACTGTCTTGATTTTTGTAGCTTTACAATAAGTGCATGTTATGGTTTGGATGTGAGGTGTCCCTCAATAGCTCATGTGTGAGGCAATGCAAGAAGGTTTAGAGGAGAAATGATTGGGTTATGAGAGTCTTACTCAATGAATTAGTCCCCTCATGGGATTAACCAAGTGAAAACTGAAGGTGAGTAGGATGTAGCTGGAGCAGGTGGGTCACTGGGGGTGTGCCTGTGGGTCCAATATTTTGTATCTGGTGAGTGGAGTCTCTCTCTGCTTCCTGATGACCACCTGAGCTGCTTCCCTCTGCCACACTCTTCTGCGTGCTGTCCCACCACACCTTGAGCCCCAAGGAATGGAGTTAGAGTCTATGGACTCAGACCTCTGAAACTTTGAGTCCCCAAATAAACTTTTCATCCTCAAAATTGTTCTGGTTGGTCTTTTAGTCATGGCAGCAAAAAAAGCTGACTAAAGCAGTTCATTAAGTAATGTCAATATACTCTTTTTGTGATTCTCCTTCAATATAAGAGAGGCTAAATCCTTTGCCAATCATATAAACATTGGAACTAGTTTTTAACATTCTAAAAATATATTTGTTGAAGATATTTTATTTGGATTTTATTAGTCTATAGACGAAGTTGTTAAAACACATTTGACAAATCAAGTCTTCCTATCCATGAACTCAGAGTATCTTCTATTTATTTGAATCTTTATGCTTTTAAAAAAAGAACATCTAATCACTTTACTAAAAATGTTTCAATGTTTTCTTGATTGTATTGTCTGTCTTTTCAATATTTAACTTAATGTTTATTTTTGTTATTTTATAAGTGTTCTCTTGAATACTAGTATTTTGTAGGAGCCTATTTCATTGTTTTGGATTTGTCTTTGGGGGATGGTGTCATGAGCTTTTTCATTGCTTTGACCAAAAGTCCTAACAAGGACAAAATACAGAAGCAAAAGTTTATTTGGGTCTCATGACTTCAGAAGTCTCCATCCATAGATGGCAGACTCTGTTGCTTTGGGTCCAAGATGAGACAGAATATCATGGTGGAAGGGTTGTAGGAGGAAAGCAACTCTGGACAAGGAAGCAGAAAGAGAGTGAACTCCACTCACCAGGTATAAAATATTAACCCCAAAGGCATCCTTCCAGAGACCTACCTTCTCCATTCACACCCTACATGACTAGATTAGTACCCAGTTAATCCATGTCAATGGACTAATCCACTGACTAGGTTACAACTCTCAAAATCTAATAATTTTACCTCTGAACATTCTTGCATTGTCTCACACATGAACTTTTGGGGAAATACCTCATATCTAAACCATAGCAGAATTATTGAATGCATGTTTGTAGCTCTTATCTCTCCTCTGTATTTTAAATGCATTGTTATGCTTCTCTTTACGTATTTTTAAGCTGAGAAAATTTTTTTTGTTTTATTTAATTCTCTAGACAATACCCATTATGTTTATTTTCTCTTGCTTTTTTTTTTTTTAAATTTGGTCTTAATTTCCGAATTTTTTCATTTCATTTTGTCCTGAATATCATATCCTTTTAAGTAACTCTTTAGACCAATCATTTTATTTCGAAATTTATTTTAAAAGTTTGATTTATGTTATTCATTTAATAGCAAATATTTCATTATCTGTTCCATTATTAATACTTTCACTCATTTAGAAATGTAGACTACATTCTTTAAGTTTTTGTAGGTACATTTTGTAAAAGTGTTTTCATTGTCAATAGGAACTCTATTATGTTTTATGCTTATATATAGAACTGATTGAAATTATTTTTGTTGAGAGTTGTAGGTGAGGGGCTGGTTTGTGGCTCAGTGGTAGAGTGCTTGCCTGGCATGTGTGAGGCATTGGGATCAATTCTCAGCACCACATATAAATAAGTAAAAATAAAGATCCATTGACAACAATATGTATAAAGAATTGTAGTTGAAAATTTAATTTCTCTATACCTTTAGAAATCAGAGAATGGGCGAGATGTCTTGATCCATTGCTCTAAAATGCTCTTTTGTATTGTTTTTATTAAGGGATTTTAATAAAAGGAAAGAAAAGAATACCACTCTGGCGTTTCTGTGATCTGCTTTCTCTGTTTCTTCTCTTGCTTGTGCCTGCAGCTTCTTTTTTCTTTGTCCTGTGTGTTTCATGTATCACTTTCCTTCAGTGTTGTATTTGATCCTGGAAGAAAGCTTCAAACTTAGTTTCGAAAATGCCTTGAGCTCACATTGCTTTCAGAACTACTGAGATCCCCTCTCATTGCTTTTGTCAACAGTTCTCTTCAACATCCTTTTTCAACATGCTTCCCCCGCCCCACCACCCCCTGGTGGTGGGGATTGAACTCAAGGCCTCATGCATGCCAGGACTCCTCTAGGTCTAGTGTGTCCTATAGACACCTCTGTGCAGTGAAGGGCGGCTTCTCCCCTCTGCTCTCCCCTGCTTCCCCATGTCTGTTCATGACACATGGATCTGTAACTGTCCTGCTTTGTCCCTCCTGCCCATATGTTGCCACCAACTTTTATTATAGCTGCCACTTTGGGGTTTTTTGGTCTTATTCTTTTTATTTTTATCGGAGGACTAAAAAGCGATTCCACCCTTGCCACCATTTCAAGATGGAGAATACAGGAAGAAAGGGAGCTTGTTACTTTGAATAGAGTGCATAGAATAGACCTCCCTGAAAATTTCACATTTGAATAGACTTGAAATAAGTGGGAGAATAAATCTTAAGGCAGCTTAAGTGTACAGTAAGTAAAAATTCAGATAGAAGTAGAAGCAAGCAGAATGTCCTTAAAGCTAGTGCTTTCTTGAGGAACAGCAGAAGAGGAAAAAGTCCAGTTTGGCAGAAGAGGAGAATGTAAAGGTTCCAAGGGTTGGGGAAGAGGCCATACAAGTCAGCCAGTAGATCACGCAAGGTCTCACAGCTCACGATGAAGATTCTTTTCTAAAATAGGAAGCTGCTGTAGGGTTTGGTGCTGATCAGTTACATGGCTTATGCATTAATAAATGCTTATCAGGTCTTTAAACAACTTTATTATATCTAATATTTATAATGCCTCCTCTTCTTTTTTGGGAAAGCAAGAGCAGAAGCAAAGTAGAGCAGGGAGACAAGTTATCAAGAAGATAAACCTTGAAAAAAGGGAGAAGGTGAAATAGAAGAGACAGAGACAAGGAGTGAGCATCATCCAGGTGTATTTTGAGGGTGATTAGTTCAGGTTCAAGGTGGTGGTCTTTGTATGAGAAAGAACTGAATCTGGTCCCTTCACATGCAAGTCCCATACAGAAGCCCTCTAAGCAGGCCAACTGAATCTGAGCCATGAGATTTCCAGTCTCTGCTAAGATGTTCATTGAAGAAATATCACCCAATTACTCCAAAATAATTTTTTAAAAATTATATATGTACACACACACACACACACACACACACACACACATCCCTTGCATTGTTCAGAATAAATTTAAAGGATAAATAAACAACTATCCCAGCAACTCTTCCCACATCCTCTACACTTTGATCTCACATGTTCCCTTGTCTGCGATGCTCTCTGGTTTTCTAACTATCAAAGGTCTTTTCCACCTTCCCAGATCAAGCAGGTTCTCTTTTATCCCTTCCTGTCTTTGCTATGCAGCTTCCTTCACCAAGCGCTTTCCTTCTCTCTGGCCAGTTTACCTTGCGCTTCCTCCCCATTTGCTGATTATTCATTTCTGCAGCAATGAGAACACACTGGAAGTCGGGGCCTGGGTGGAGGTAGAGAAGACGAGGAGGGATGTGCTCAGAAGAGTGAGGGGAAGAAAGTGAACAAAACAGCTTTCTTATCAGGTGGCCAGAGTGGGTGTGTGTTCTTTCCCTTCCCTTCCCTTCCCTTTCCTTTTCCTTCCTTCCTTCCTTCCTTCCCTCTCTCCCTCCCTCCTCATGCCCATTGGTTTTGTGAAGCATGGTGAAATGATCTCTGGCAGTGTAACAACTTGAAAAATTAAAAGACTTTTTTTTTTTTCTGGGGGGGGGGGAGGTGAGATTCCAAATTGTTATGTCAATGACATGGTGAAATATGACTCAAAGATTAGGGGATGTACACTCTGAAGTAAATTGACATGTCTGTCTTTCACCCATTCTTCTCCCACCAGCCATGTATTAAATGTGCTCTCAACAGACTCCAAGATGAGAAGGCAAAGAGGTTAAGAAGAATGAGTGGAAGTAAGGGGGCACCTTCTGAGTTCATACCCTCACAGGTGAAATCATAGATTGCAAAGAAATTAAGCAACATGAGGGGATCTTCCTGAGGGGTATTCTCTCCAATTAGAGATAACACCTGCATAAAGAAGCCACACCTCTGTATGGATAAAACTGTAGAATACAGTCTGATACAAGGGTGTGGCTTGTTTATACAGGTGTATCACTAAAGGTTGGCATTTTGAGGGGGGAAAGATAAACATTTTATCCTTTATAGGAGTCCTGAGATCATCCAAGCAGATATATAACTGTAGTTTTTAAGTATACTAGAGACATGGAAACCCACTGAAAGGAACTTGAGTTTTTTCACAAACAGAGTCCAAATTGTAAAGCCATTATCAATGGACTGGAAACAGAATCAAATAGAATCAAGTGGAAAATGGAGCTTTGGGGAGATTTTCCAGAAATACTCTTGTAGCTTAGCTAGGCAAAGCCACACTCTATGAGTATTGAGAAAGAGGATTTTTTTAAATATTTATTTTTTAGTTATAGGTGGTCATGATCTCTTTATTTTATTTTTATGTGGTGCCGAGGATCGAACCCGGTGCTTCACGCATGTTAGTTGAGCGCTGTATTTCTAAGCCACAACCCCAGCCCCAAGAAAAAGAGGATTTTTATATAATTAGTCTGTACTTGAACATGTTTGAAGCCAAGCCCTGGAGTGACTCATGGCAGGGCTGTTCTGCCCATCTTCTTCACCACTCTGCTGAATTTTCACTGTTCCTACCTAGAGGTTGCAAGAAAAGCCATGTTATGCCAATGACCTCTACTGAAAGGGCTGGGCCCTTAAGTAGGAAGTTCTATCATTTCTAGTCCAAAGGAGAAGTGACAACAAGATGTGAAGAGGTACTTCCCATCAGGGACAGAGGAAGGCTAGGCTGAGTCCTCACCTTCATATAAGAATAACTGGCAGCATTAACACCCAGGGGTACAAAGATGTTTGTAGAAGCAAGGGCTAGAGAGGAAACCAAGCCTTCCTAGAAGACTCACTGCAGATTGGATTTATATATCGTGATTTGATTAAGCTCTTTTAAAGATTCTCAAGCAGAGAATTAAATTCTGATATAAGGACTCTGCTTCCTATTTCCGTTAGGATTTCCAGGTCTGTCTAGACAGTCACGCACCCATCTCTAAGAGATGGCGCTCGCCTCCTATGGTCATTTCTGACAGAGATCTAGGAGGTGCCAACTTATTGGCAAGTGCAGCTCAAAATCTCATTATTCAAGGAGAATGGAGCAAAAGATACTGTAACAATTAGCAATTTCTTCCCCAAATATAAATATGCAGCAGTTGAAACCTTAATACACTATTATTCAGCCAGTAGAATGGAATTGTTTGTATCTATTTATAAAAGAATAGTGCCATTGAAAAATATTTTACACTCCATTAATGGAATAAAAGACAACATTCTGAAAAAAAAAAAAAAAAAAAAAGAAAAGAAAAGCAGCCAATGGGGGTGGGGGGAGAGAGAAGAGAGAGAAAGAAAGAGAAGAGATAGAGATACCTAAATGAAACTGGAGGTTAAATTGGGATAGTGAGTAGTGAGGTTAAATATGCACTCTATTTTTTTTTAATTTCTTGTCATTCTGTGAAATAAAGCTATGTTTTTTAAAATGCTAGTTAAAATGAGTGCTTCTTTAAAATCTCCAACTCTTCCTTTCCCACAGATATCTGTTCGACAGACAACATTTTTAAACATGGAAATTTAAGCTATTTTAACATGTCTTCATCATCTTATTTTATCATTCCTTGGCTTACAAGAGGTAAAATATGAATATTTCATGTTAATTTATTTGGCAATTTTTACATATAGAACAGCTTTCCTGGATGATCACTTGACATCTATAATTTTGGACATTATAGCAATTACAGGATACTTTTTTCTTTTTAATCTCATTAACATATAAATTTCTTACACTCTGGCCAAAAAGAAGAATAAAACAGAAAACGGAAAAGGAAGAGACACACAAAGATATTTCAATTATACAGACTATAATTCAATTTTCACAGTTCTTCCTACACTGGCAGAAACTGAATGATTTAAGTGGTCAGGATGCACTGATGTATTTATGGAATTTAAAATGCTATTTATTTGGAACTCCCACACATAGTGAATGTAAACCATCTTTCCCCCTTTAATTTGGAAGGACATGGCTATCTCCCTAATAGAAATGTGGTCTGTGCTATTTCCTTAAGTAATAGATAATTACCAGGCTGTCCAAATGCTTAAGTGAATCTGAGGCACGTGTTCAGCTTGAAAGCCATTTGGATAGAACAACCAACTACACACAATTGCTAGCACATTACACAAGGGAAAATGCAGAAAACGAAGTTGATGGAAAGATCATTACTGTGAGTGCAGGCTGATAATGGGAGGCATCATGGAATGCCATGATGCTGTGAGCAAGTAAAGCAAAGATGCTGTGCTCTGGTTTCAATGTGGAACAAAGTGGCAACAGTGGAAGACACCTCAGTGAATTGAGTGATAACTGTAAAAACTGGTCGTATTAAGGTCACCAAGAAGTTATGACCTATGAAACCTCACTCAGTAGGCAGAACAGTAAATTTGGCAAGTCTGCTAATCCTGTGATTCAGAATGACATCTTTGGACCAGATAATACTATTGTGTGTCCTCTGGATGTTCCTTTTGTTCCTATGAGAAGGGAGTTTGGAAAATATAGAGTAGTAGTTTTCCCAGCTATACTGGTACTCACCACCAAATCAACACAGCATGACCATTGGACAGGTGTCGTGAAGTTATATAAGGAGTTGGGGTCTTTAGTCCCCCGTACCCAGAGTGGACCTCTCTTGTCCAGCAAAAGAGGCCAGAGAGGCCTACCCCAACGAAGATGCTAGATTGGGAAAGCGAAGGCTGCTGATATTCCCTCCACCTGCCTTTAGAAGGCCCAGGAACATACCGGGGAGTCCAGTCAGTCAATGCAGGAGCTCGTTTATTGAAAAGGTGGGCAATGCTTTATAAAGGGCCATGGCCAATCAGTGACCAGCAGGGTGGTTCTGGTTCTCACAGCCACACCCCTGCTTAGCCTAGGTCAGGTAACAGGGCGTGGTAATGTGGCAAGCAGCCAGAAATCCAGAGCCTTTCCATCCCCTAGGCAAACAGTGTAAGGTCCCGACAGACAGGGAGGATTATGACAGATTTCCAAATGACTATTCCAGTGTCCTGTCTCAGAGGTCAAGCATCCATGGCTGCCCTCACAGTAAATGAATGTGCATGTCTGAGAATGAAATGGATTATGCATTCCTTGCAATATAAGAAATTGAGACAAGAGAGAGAGAGAGAGAGAGAGAGAGAGAGAGAGAGAGAGAGAGAGACCAAGATAATTACCTGTCATAATAAACAAGAAGTGCCTCCACATCAAAAGCCAGTCCTGGAAAGGATTCTGAACACTGGTCCCTCAGGCTGCTCATTACTCCAGGAAGTTGGGACCAGCAGCTGGACTGCCCATCAGAAACACCGTCATGGCAACCAAGGTAGATCCATCCCATTTGCCTATGTGTAGACTTCTAACTCTGCAGAGGTGTCTACAGAGCATCACCAATTGTACACTCTTTGAAGAAGAATTAGCAGTAACATGTAGAGGTTTAAAAAAAAAAACAGAGCTACTGAAAGAAATGGAAGCAAAAATTTTTTTAAAAAAAATTTCTTATGCTAAATGAAATTCTAGTATAATTCATAGCCCCAAAAGGAGAGACATTATTAAAAGAACAAATAGTACAATTCTTTGTACTTTACTAAAAATTGCTAGCCAAATTGAAGTTATGAATATCAGAGCACTGTGGTAGAAAGAATAATTATCATGAATATGGATTAATTTATCCAGAAGTAAAAAAAAAAAAAAAAAAAAAAAAAAAAAAAAAAAAAAAAGAAGAAGAAGAAGAACGAATAAAGCAAACAAACCTAAAAGAAACACAGGTGTAAGAGGAAAAGGTGAGGGAAAGGATACATTTCGTATCTAGAAGCTGAAATAGACATTTAGCATTAATTCTAGAAAGAGAGAACAAAGAGGAATGGGAAAAGACAATAATCAAGAACTCTCATGAGAATTCTGTGCTCTGCAGTGAGTGTGTTTCCAGGTGGGAAGTCCTCCTCCCAGCAGCATCATTTGGCCTTCCGGGACAGGTGTTATGCATCTGGACGATTTGGCCTGGGTTAGCCAGCTTCACCCAGAGGAAAGGCCTCTGCTGCTGATGTCCAACTCAGACCCGTGCTGGAGCAGATGCTGATTGCACAGCCTTTAACTCCCACTTCCTAGGAGCTCAGCACACTCCCTGTGGTCTTTGATGATAGCGCCATTGACCTGCAGCTTCCTCCTCTGCAGCCGGTCCTGCACCTGGGCTCCACCACACGGACGCTGCCCTTCAGTATTGACTTCTCCACTTTTCTACTGCCTGCTGCCTGTTCTCAT
Source organism: Tamias sibiricus (assembly GCA_025594165.1). NCBI lineage: Eukaryota > Metazoa > Chordata > Mammalia > Rodentia > Sciuridae > Tamias > Tamias sibiricus. Next base: position 156,775,087 of record CM046662.1, on the reverse strand, counting down.
TTTCCTGTATTTATTCCCTTCTGTTCTTCCATCATGTTTATCCACTTGCTTCTTTGGATGTTATGGTTTAGATGTGGTGTCACAGCCCAAAGCTCACATGTAAGCCAATGCAAGAAGGTTTGGAGGAAAAATGATTCCATTGTGAGAGTCTTATTAACTGAGTGGTAACTGGAGGCAGGTGGGGGTGGCTGGAGGAAGTGGTTCTTTGGGGGCGTGGCTATGGGGTATCTATTTTGTATCTGGAGAGTGGAGCCTCTTTCTCTGCTTTCTGATCATCTTGTGAGCTCCTTCTTTTCAGATACTCTGCAGCTGTGGTGTTCTGCTTCACCTCAAGCCCCAAGGAATGGAGCTAGCCTTCTATGGACTAAGACCTCTGAAACTGTGAGCCCTCAAATAACCCTTTCATTGTTCTGGTTGGGTTTTTCAGCCCCAGTAGCAACAGAGCTGACTAAAACACTGAAAAGAGGAACCCCCCCCCCCAAAAAAAAAAAAAAAAACTTTGACCAATCAACTTTAAGACTTGAATAATGCTTAATTATGACAGGGCACAATTTACTTTAAAAGGAACTGATGGCAAAGAATCAGAGGCCACCGTGTAGATTTCTCAGCAGTTTCAGGTATACAATTCAGAAAAAAACATAAACTTTGGGGGAAAATTCCTTTAACTATGTTTTTAATCCCTGAAATTAGTTATTAAAGATTATATAACTCTGATGAATGTGTTCCCAAACAGAAAAATCTACAGAAATGGGAAGGATATAAATTTTATAGAAACAAAGATATAGAGACCTTCTGTAGGACAGTTGGTCACAGTATACTATGTTCCCAGGAAATATGTTAAATATTATGAATCTCATTACTTTTTTGATATAAATCCTCCATTTTAGTTCTGTTTCAAAAATGGTAAGTAACTCAAATTCAAACACTGCTGATGTGTTTCAATTCAAAATACATTCGAGAATTTAGCTTGGGTTTACTAAGACATTTATGACCAGGAAGCTAGCCAAACTCTAACACTATTGACAAGAGTTGAATAAACCTAGTATAAACCAGAAAACAAACTGAAGACCCCAAACCTCCCAGTGACTATGCCTAAAACTGCACACATTTAATCATATAATTGTCTCATTAGAATTTTTATCTCATTTCTAATAATACCTTAAATTTTCTTATTGAATGCTTTAACTTCCGTCAGAGAAATGAAATCATTAGAGAAATTAAATTACAAAGTCAGAGAAATCTGTGCTTAAATTTCATTTTAGTGCTTACCATCAGAACAGACGGTAGTATAATACTTTACCAAAAAAGAAAAAAATTGCTTTTTCCTGTCTACAGATGATCATTGAGTCTGAGCTGTGCCTGTGACTTGCTTTAATCAATAGAAATAGGTACACAGGGTACCAGGGCCACTCAGACCACTCAGATCTGTGTTTAGAAGGCTTGGCAACTTCTATGCACAGTTATAGTGCCTAGTTTTCCAATTTTAATTTTATTCATTTCTCTCCAGCCCCTGAGTTTCAGGTCTGAGACCTTTCCATCAGATCAAGAGGTCTATTTTTACCGTTTTGTTCTCCTTTGAATAGGAAGCACCGCCAAGAGATTCTCTCTGTTATTGGATATCATAGCCTAGAATGTCAAATCCTGCTCCTTGAAACCTACAAACCATGAGTTATGTATATCCCTACATTCCCTCTCATTTTTTAATCAGGAAAAAAAAATCCTGAAATATCTACCTATAGCTCCAGGCTTCTCTCCCTTTTTGAATAATAACCCTAAATAACGTGGATACTTCTCCTCCCACCCATCATCTCTACTCACTCAGGAGAATCAAATGCATATATTCATGGCTATCTTTCCTAAATCGTGTCAGAATGACTCAATGCTGTGTCTGGCACATGCTGTGGAAAAGCTTCCGATAGCGTGCATCAAATCTCCATGCTCCTGAGAAGGGCATCATTAAACCCTGTCACTGGAAGCATAAGGACAAGGAAGCTACAAAAAGAGGTAGAGTTGTTCTTAGTAAATACAATTTCCAGAAGTGTAGCTTTAAAAAAATTGAACACGTTTTTGCTATAAAATAATTAAAAGAGTGCAACAAAATATTCCAAGCCTTTGAAAAAAAAATGCTTCTTCACTAAATGAATGAAAGATCTGAGGTTGAAAGAAAAGACAAAGATGACACTTCTTTCTCTTGTCCACTCCCTCACTGATCTGCATTCCTGTGAGGAAATGCTAACCCCATCTGAGAGCCTGCTTTGCTTTCACAAGTCCTTTGCCTTTTTTTTTTTTTTTTTTTTTTTTCTGAGTGGATATGTATGTATGTATGTGGATATGTATGCATTTTGTAACAATGCCTTCTTCAATTATGCTTTCCCCGAGAGGCTGTTGACTGAGAATCATACCCTCATTGAAGACACATGTATCTGGGGAAGATCTTGGTGAAATCTGGATGGTTTCAAATGTGTGCAGATTATGTGACTTCATATTTGTTCTATTTCCTTCTCAGAAAGGCCATCATTCTTCCACTAATTTTGATTGCTTATGCCTCCAAGTGATTTTTTTTTTTTTTTTTCACCTCTTAATTCAGAATTTGGGAGCAGAAAAGAAATTTAGAGACCATCCAATCTCATTTGAGAAAATCGAGGGCAGGGAGTTTAAATGAAAGGAAACACAACTCAATAGAAATTTGACCAAAAACCAACACAGGTCTGGTGTTGATTCATGGCCTCCCATTTTCCAACTGTTAAATTTTGCTTTATGGATAATTACATCAAAACAATCTAACAACAATCCACAGAGGATAGAGAGGTAATCATAATATTTCCCCTTCAATAACTCATCCATTTTCTATGTAGTTTAGAAATAAGACAAACATAGGATATATCATTGTGGACAAGAGAATTTGCTCTCAGCACATACCACTTCAGTGCAGAGATAAACTATAGGTTTATCAGTCTTCCTGATAAAATACCAGGACAGAACATGGTGTGCATTGGTATCTGCTCAACAGATTCTTTTGAATACTTAACAGAGAGGATTCTCAGGACAGTGAACTCACTTTTTGTGATTGCCTTTCTTTTTCTGCTAATTTCTACTCATTTCCTAGAAGTGTCAGTGACTAACAATTACAAGAACCTACCTGGTCGCTGCTCCAGTGCCTTTCAGCAAATATTATGACTACTGAACTTTATGTTCAAATAATCCACTTTTCCCTATTCCAATTTAAAACTTGCTGCTGACCTCTGTATTTATTTAGGGATAAATCCATGACTTCTCAATGGGTCTTGCATTCTTTGCCTTTGGACTTTTCTATTTGTCACGTATTTATTCTCTTAGAAGAACTGACACACTATTTATGTAGGATAGAACCAGTAGGTTTCAGAAAATTTTTTATTATTTTTATTTAGTTATTTTATTTATTTTTAATTTTTGTTCTTTTTTGGTAATACATGACAGCAGATTATAATTTGACTTATTTATGCAAACAAAGAATACTTCTTATTCTAATTAGGATCCCATTCTTGTATAGTCTTATGGTTATAGAGATTCACTATGGTGTGTTTATATATGTACATAGAAAAGTTATGTCAGAATAATTTAACTGTCTTTCTTATTCCTTTCCCCCTTCCCTTCCCTTCATTCCTCTTTCTCAAATCTATTGAATGTCTATTTTCCCCTCTCCTGCCAGCCACATTGTATTAGCACCCACATATGACAGAAAACATTCAACCTTTGGTTTTGGGGATTAGCTTATTTTGCTTGGCCTAATAGTCACCAGATCCATTCATTTTCCAGCAAATGTAATACAGTCATTCTTCTTTATGGCTTAGTAATATTCTATTGTGAATATATGCCTCATCTTCTTTATTCATTCATCTGTTGTAGACAACCTACATTGGTTCCAGAGCTTAGCTATTGTAAATTGAGCTGCAATAAACATTGATGTGGCTGTGTGACTGTAGTATGTTGTTTTTAAGTCCTTTTTTTTTTTTTTTTTTTTTTTTCGTTTTTTTTTTTTTTTTTTTTTTTTTTTTTTTTTTTTTTGGGCATATACCAAGAAGTGGGATGATTGGCTCAAATTGTGCTTCCATTCCAAGTTTTCTGAGGATAATACTGCTTTCCAGAGTGGTTGCACTAGTTTGCAGTCACACTAGTAATGTATGAATGTACCCTTTTCCCCACAGCCTCACTAACATTTATTGCTCTCTGTATTTTTGACTGTTTTATTTTCAAAGGGATAGTTCTGTAAAACATAAAGTTGCAAATATCCAGCAAAGAGGGAAATTTACTCTTCAAGGGTTTCAATATCAATTGTAAAAGCATGGATTATAAGTAAACTCTTCATATATCCCAACAAAAGCACTTCCATCCATTCTATCATGATGCGACGCACTCAGGACTCCTCGGCCACACAGCCAAGCTTCAGTTATGTGGCAATATCTTTCAGTGTTTTTTGGTTCTTGTTTCCTCAATGGTAAGTAACCATGTTTCCAAGTTCTTTACCATTCTGGACAGTGTTGTTATTTATTCATTTATCTATTCATTGTTAATTATGCATATCATATTTTTTTCAGCATCAGGTCAATAGGATAAAAATATGACTTTAAGATCATTACTCCACTCAAAATATTACATTATTTAGTGGCAGAAAAATGATTATCTTTCTGTTACAGGGATCTATCTAATAATGCATAATACACCAGCTGAAATTTGACATCTTAAAACAAAAAATAATCATTCGTTATATGTATTAAATCTTTTAAAGATTTTTTAAAGATGAACACAATATCTTTTTTATTTAATTTTATTTTTTTATGTGGTGCTGAGGATCAAACCCAGTGCCTCATGCATGCAAGGCAAGTGCTCTACTGCTGAGCTATAACCCCAGCCCATGTATTAGATTTTAATGTGTCTGTAATAAATAACCCAAAACTTAGAGGCTTAAACCGTACAACGTAGAATATTAAAGTTCTATGGGAGAGAAGTATGTTTGTCTCATTGAGCTAAAAACCAAGAAGTCAGCAAACGTGCATTCCTCTCTGGAGTCTCTAGGGAGAGTCCACTCCTTGCCCTTTCCGGCCTCCAGAGGTCACCTGCACTCCTTGGCTAGTGGCCTATTTCATCCTAAGAACAAGCCATGTTGTATCGTTCTTGGAATTTTGTTAGAGGTAGTATATTTTCACCTCCTTCTTCCACTCACAAGGACTCTTCTGATTGCACTGGACACACCTAGAAAATCCAGGCTGTTCTTCCTATTAATAAGGTAAACTGAGTAGCAGCCATAATTCTATATGCAAGTCTGCTTCTCTTTGCCATGTAACCTAACATACAGCTTCCAGAGATTAGGCTGTAGTTACCTTTGGGGAAATTATTTTTCTGCCACCATTTTCTCTCATAGTTTGTTTCTGTGATTTAAGAATTTGCAGCCACTTGGTTGGGCAGTTCGAGTCTGGTGTCTCTTGTGAAGTCATGCCAGAAAGTGGCTGAGCCTGGGATCATCCTGAAGACCTTCCCCTCACTCAGGTCCCCTGGGGAGGATTTGAACAGCAGAGCTGGCCCAGCTTGATCTCCTGAGACATCCCACTTTATCTCTGTGGAGGCTTCTCAAGCTGTCTGTAACAGAGTGACTTCAGGGCAGTGGTTCTTCTTACATGTCAACTTAGCACTCCCAAGGCACATGCCCAGAAAGAGAAAAAGGAAGGGGTGGAAGACACATCACCTGTTATGAAGTCCAAAGTCATGAAGCATCACCTCCACCACATGCAAAGATCTGCTGAGTTTCAACAAGAGGCAATAAAGATCCTTTCCGCAGATGAAGAGGGAAAGTGTCATATTGGAAGAAGAACATGTGGAATATGCATGTGGGTGCAGGAGCCCTTTTTGGGGAGATGGATGAGATTGCGGTTGGCTGCGGGCCATGGAGAAGTTTGGGCATTGCTGCCTTCCATGGTCTCACGGGACTTGGCCTGAGATCTCAAGAGACTTGAGCCGAGATCAGAGCGGGTCGGCACCATTTGGTTGTTGGTTTTTGAGTGGTGTGTGTGGTACGTGTTAGAGTTGTTGTCAGAGCCGGAGAGAAAAGTTAACAAAATAAAAAGCCTGTTTGTTTCCAGTTTGCCTCTGAACTTGTTCCCGCGGCATCGTTGCTCCAAGTGACAATCGCTTCAGGCGGCTACATGTGGGGACATCTTTGGAAGTGTAACTGCACCATCTGTAAAAGAAATACTAATTGTGTCGAGTATGAAATGGTCTGTGAGATGATCCAGTTCAATGTTGTCCCAGAGCTGATTATGACCCTCACCTCCTAGAGTTTTTTCTTAATGGGATACAGAATGGTATTCTTCCTAGCCACCTCACAGCTGAGGTAAGTATTAAAGAAATGCAGAAGGCATGCACTACTACTAGGCCATTCCCAGAGATTTCTGTTCCTCTTCAAAGGCCATTAGTATTTAGAGTCAAGAGCATTGCTTAAACTTTGTTTTTGGTCGATTAGATTTTATTCCACTTCTCTAGATCCTGAAGAACTATTTTTAATTATAGCATAAAACATATTCTACCATATAACTCAAATATGATAAATATGTTTATATCTTTTATGAAAACAGTAAGGAAGAAAAGGTCAAGGTTGTAATCTGATTGAAAATATTAAATGTGACCTCTCTTCAGGTTACTTTGTTGTTTTCATTGATTAAACAATAAAACATTACAGTAGCAATTACTGATTGTCCCAATTCTCTTCAAGAATAATCTACATTTCTTAGTATTGACCACAGTATCATCAGAGGTCATTTTATGTATCTTCCTATTGTTTGTGTACTGAGCTTATACAATGTTCCTGGTATTACTAAAAATAAAAATCATGTAAAATCTGAAAACATTTATCTTTATTGAATTGAATTGATAGTAAGTTTTTTTAAAAATTCAGTTATGTTTTTATTCAAATAGCCAACAGATTATTTATGAGTTTGTCTTCCTTGATATTTTGGTTTGGTTTAATATCATTATTTGTAGAATCCACTGTTTTGGCTCTTATGGGTAAGAAATGACATTTGCCAAATGTAGGCTTCCAGACCTCATCCTATCCTTAAACAATGCTCAAAGGTGATCAAAAGTCTGAAAATACCACTTGACTTTAGTATACACTGTTGTCATTTATTTATAGAATTAGAATTGAATTAAATTTTACTAGGCATTCTTTCACAAGGTCACTGATTTCCCTTGCATTTATTTTACACATATTTATTATTATTCCATTTTCCATTACTAATGATAGTTTTTCAGCCATACTTGAATAGGAAATCTACTTATTAGAAAAATGCCAGTGAAAATGTACTTCCCTTTGGTACACTGTGTTCTCATGCTTTCACCATGTTTGTACAAACACGCACACACACACACACACACACACACACACACACGCTGGCATTTGTATGTATGTATGTATGTGTTTATTGAAAATTTTCCAGTTTTTAAAATGTGTAAAAGTGGATGAACCTAGTCAAACATTTACATTTCTCTTGTTTAAACATTTTTTGTAGTTGTGTATGGACAACATTCCTTTATTTTATTTGTTTATTTTTATGCAGTGCTGAGGATAGAACCCTCGCATGTTAGGCAAACACTCTACCACTGAGCTACATACTGCCCCAGCCCTACATTTCTCTTGATCGTGCCATTTTATTATTATTTGGTATTTGATGTTATAGATATATATGTTTTATACTTAAAGAAGCAAAAGAAGGAAGAATACTTGTTGCTAGAATTAGGATTCCAGCCCAAATCTTTGAATTCAGCTCTTCTGTTCTTTAAAATAAATATTTCAACAATGTTTTAGAGATGATGCTATTTTGGTTTAAAGAAAATGTAATTTTCCCAGTGTGGGACAGCTAGTAAGTGACAAAACCAGAAGGAACCACACAGGAAAAGTACTTTGTCTTGTCAAATACCAGCATTTTCATGTTACTTTTTACTTGGTTAAAATACTGATATTCTCACTTCTTTGACTATGGTCCAGCAAAATGTACAATAACATGCAATCATGCATATAATTTCTATAGGCAACCACTACTTATCAGTTCTTTGACACAGTTCTAATGTTCTCTGGTGTTTATTAAACTTGAGAATTATCTTCGGTCCTTTCCAGAACCATGTCCCGTGAGAACAACATGCCTCCTAATTAACCTCCTCTATCCTGTTAGAAAAGGAACAGCAAAGTTCAGCATGCCTCTATTAATACTTACCTCCATCTCTTATTTCTTAAATAATTACATCAGTATACTTCAGGCTTTGGGGAATGGCAATGAGCAGACAGATAGTGTTTCTGCTCCAGAGAAGGTTACTTGCTAGCCAGGGACAGGATAGGATGAAGGATATTAAAGAAGTAATTTTTAAAAGAGACTATACTCTTTGAGTAAGGAAGGCAGGACAGTGTGCAAAAGCATGATGGGAAGGGGAACTGGGACCTGGATTTAGATGAAAGTGTCATCTGTGGTCACTGGCCCAACTCTCCTGTGTCCTTGTCTTCTATGCCCTGCTGTGTGTTTATGAGCTATAGGCTCCAGCCCATCATCAGAAAAGAAATACTATTTAGCTTAAGCAAATCCTGATAATGACTAAACCAAGTCCTTGCCAGAGATGATGTAGGCATTCTAAATAGCCTTAGATAAAGACTCTGCTGAAATGAACTTTCAGAAATTTTTCTTCATTAACTGGAGGTAAAACACACTAAGAGACTTGGCTGTATGAACAGGTGCATCTATAACTATGAGGAAAGTAGCCTTAGGATGAAAGAGTTAATAGAGAGAAAGGACACAGCCTTGATGACATCAATAAGTTGTCAATCAATCCAAGAAAAGTTGACATTGGGCATTTGCTACAGAAGAAACAAACCCGTTCTTGTTCAAATTTTTGTTGTTCAAAACACTCTAATTGATACAGAAGTAAGCCAATGATGTGTGTGTGTGTGTGTGTGTGTGTGTGTGTGTGTGTGTGTGTGTACTTTTTTGTAGACATGGAAAGAGATATCCCTCAAACAGACTGAGTCTCGAGTATCAACTCAGTATAAACATTTCTTAAGAAGATGACATGGGATGAAATAGAACTGGAATTAGAGGCATATTGAAGAAGGATGGGGGTAGATAATAAGCTATATGACTAAGGGAAACAGTAGTAACAAGACTGACTTGAATGTAATCTGGAGCCAGGTGCAGTGGTACATGCCTATAATCCCAATGATTTGGGGAGGAGGCAGAAGGATCACAAGACCAAGATCATTCTTGGCAATTTAGTGAGCCCCTGTGTTAAAATAAAAATTTAAAAAGGTTCCAGGGTGTAGCTCAGCAGTAGAAAATTACATATACACATATGAATATATATGGAATAATACTGTATATTTGAATATATTAAATAATATTCTACTTAAGATATATACTATATATAAGCACACCAGTAACTCTTAATCCTACCCTTATATGAGCACTACAGTGATCAGTAACAAACAGAAAAAGAAAAAAACAAGACTCTGTCCACGAAACTAAGACATAATTCTCAATCAAGACCTACTGTGGGGCTCTCCCAGCAGCATCTGAGAAAATACTCCCCCCCCCCTCCTTCTGCCTGGAGCTGCAGCATCCTTCTCATGGTGACTAAAGCTGACCCACACCTGGAAAATAGGGGTAGCCATGCCACCTACTGGATTTTTTGGAAAAATGCATTCTCAAATGCCAGATGACATCTTTCAAAAAATTCAGAAATGTAGGCGATCTTGGTTTGTATTCAGAATATTGAGACATCCTTCAAGTTCTTTGACAACATAAGAAATGTCACATTGCTATTAAATGTTGGGCATAGCTCAGCCTTCTTTTGTGGCAGTGGAATCGGATATTCTGGGATGAGGAAGAACCAGCATTATACCATTTGCAGAAATATAAGTATACCAAATGATCTCAAGTGTTACTTTCTTTTCATCCATGTTAAAATGGTCCTTATGCAGACATGAACCTTTTCATTTGTGTCACTTGCTGATGCACTGAAGCTAACATAATTGCTATGATTAGATAAAATGGCAACTTTCTTGGCTTGTAAGCCCTACTCACCAATTCACCGTCTGCATGGCCTTTATGTGTATATGGGCATCGATTACACCCTCAAACTTGCAGATTTCCAATATAATATGTGGCTTTCCAGAAATCTTTCTACAAACCAGTTCCTTTCCATCAGTTCAAAACAACTCTGTTTATCACAGCACAATTCACAACAGTGTATGGACTTAGCCTGGGTGCCTGTCACTGGATCAATGAATAAAAAAAAAATATGGTTTTTACATACAATGGAGTACTATTCAAACACAAAGAAGATTAAAATCATGTCATTTATAGTAAAATGGATGAGACTGGAGTGCATGATGTTAAGAAAAATGAGCCAGACTCAGAAGTAATTACATGTTCCCCTTCATATGTGGAATCTAGAAGGAAAAAGGATGAGTTTAAAGCAGTGAGAATCTATTAAAGAAGAGGAATTGGATTGGGGAAGAGGGGAGTGTAGGGTAAGGGAGAGTTAACAGAGCGTGATTATTATCAAAGCATTTATATTCATGTGCAAATATGCCAAATGAAACCCATTATTGTATATAAGTAAATTGCATAAATAAAAATGTCAGTGGTCTTTTTCTGGGTCTTGTTTCTTTGAAGTTCAGTAATCATAAATTTTACACATCATATGCCTTTGCTTTAGATATGAATGTGGATATAAATCAAAACAGAAGTCTGTGCTATATGAAAGACATTCTAGGAGACTGAAGGGAAAAGTGTAAACTGAGATTCTTCAAATTGACTTTCTCACAGAAGACTTCTATTCAGAATTGCAGAAGAACAGAAAACCAACGCAAAACTTAATAGTAAGAGAACAACACACTGAATAAATTAACAAACTTTCTGAAAAGACACTAAGAAAATCAAGCATACTGGTGACACATAAGCAGATGAGTGATGCTCAAAATCATTTGGGTAAAAGCAAAATAAAACCACAATGCTATTTTAATATATTTAATAGAATATTTAATTAAAAACACTTAGACAAAGTTATGGGGATGTTACAGAATGCTAGTGTCATATATTCTAGCCAGGAATTCCAAACAGCATAACCATTTACAAAACAATGTATAATCTATCATAAAGTTAAACAAACCTATCATATGATCTAGCAGTCTTACTGATATTTACTCAAGTGAAATGAAACATTATATTTACACAAAAAATAATGATCACATGCTTATAGTCACATTTTTCATTTAAGTGTTTGCTGATATAATATTAATGAAAGGTGGTTTCAGAATTGATAATTCATGCCCCTGTAAAAAACAGAGTTACTAACCCGAGTATAGATCTTGTGTATAGCACATTTTTCTGCAGCCTTGAAGAAATATCACATGAAAATACTGGTTTGCAAAGCGATTTAGACTATTTCCTTCTCCACCATAATGTACTTACCTGCTTGTAATCATCAAAAACTACGTATAACTCGGATGTTATTCTTTTGGCGTATATATGAACAAACTTTCGTGTATTCACACACAAAAAAGTGATATTCAACAATAGAAATGATTGGATTGTTGATTCATCAAAGATTAATCTTAAATTCATTTTGCTATGAGAAAGAAACAAACCAAAGAGCTACATATTGGTTGATTAAATTTAAATAGCCTTAGGGACATAGGGACAGGATATATTTCAGTGGCCATTAGAGGTGGAAAAAGGGCTAGGTGAAAACTGGGCCGCCTTGGGAAACATTTGTTGTAATAGATCTGACCACTTGGCCCAACTCTGACTGCAGATACAATTCTCTACTTTTGCTAAAACCAATACATTCTACTGTCATGTATTAAAACAAATAAAATAATTTAGAAAAAAAGAACAGTACAAACCATAAGAGTTATTTTCCTGCATGTAAATTTGGAAATCAGCCAAGATGTGAGACTTGCTAAGTGGAATACAAGTACAGGAGATGTAAAAAAAAATATAAGCACAATGTGGGTGTGGAGGAAAAATAACTAACCTAAGTAACTTTGGAATCCACTGTTTTGATGGGATAATCAAATGCCGAAGGAAAAAGAGTACTATGCAATCTATACGCAAATTAATATGTCTGCTTTTCTCAGGGGTATGAGTGAACAATCTTGAAATTATTTTTGTATATATTAGGATTGAACAATTAAGTGAATATATTGCATGTAATGAGAGCCAACTTCCTCAATGTTAGGTGGAAGATACAAAAAAGGAAAAGGGACAGGCTGGAATGAAGAAACCTTGTAATTTAGGGACAGAAGCAGATATGTCATTATAAGATTATATTATTTAAAGATATGTAAATGGATGGAAAGATGGATGAGTGAATGGATGGGTACATAGAAAGATGTGTGTACGTCTTGATTAGTATCTATATGTGTATTTCCTTGCTCTGTCTACTGAAGTATAGATTCAATGATAACCCAGTAGTGTACACACACCTAAGGCCCAGAGTTCAGTTTATACAATTATTTTCCAATTAAAGGGACCAGAATTTCTTGGTGAATTGGTGGGTTGTACGGACAGGACAGTTTAAATATAAGGTAAATTTGAAATAACATGTAATTCTGGAAAGTAATAAATTATTTTAAAAAGTAAGAAGAAATAGTGAAAGGGCACAGAAACTAGCTTGAAAAAGCTGCCAACAGTCAAAGCTAGAACACTTTAAGTAACAATACTGATAATAATACTATTATTTTCTGTTAGCAATCTGATCTTGTTTCATAGTATGATATCTCTATTTATCTTCCTAAAGGTACTAATCATTCTTAACCTAAAATCCTATTTTACCAGTTCTTTTGATTATTTTTTGAGATGCACTTTTTCTCTTCTCTTTTGAGTTTCTCAATGCTACTTGCCAATTTTGGCTTTGCCTAAATGACTGTTGGTCCTTGACCATGCCCTTATCTTTGTTGTTTAAAGTCCTCAACAACAGACAGGATGGTGTTAGAATACGCCATAAATGAAATATCTTAGCAGCTATTTTTGTAGATGTGAATGACCTTGCTATCTCCGTTGCATACCATGTCTCAGGGACAACATCCTATAACTTTTGATACAGATACTTTGCCTCTTGCTCCTGTTGCAAGTAGAAGCCTTGCTGCTGCTTTCTGGACTAGGGACAGAAGTTATCTGTCCTCCTGTTGCTTGTCCTGGAAACGTCCCCGACTTCCCACATTGGTCTCCTTTCTGTACTGAATACATTGATGCTGGGCTCATTCTTAGTGGCTGTACCTGGCTGTCAATTCTGAGCTGTGATTTCCCTGTTCTCTATTATCTTTCACATGCCAGATCCCACTTCACGTTCACTAGTCTAACTACCTGTGGACATACACGTGAGTAGATGTATCTAGGTGTTTTTTTTGTAATTTGCTATTGTAGCCACATCTTTTCAGGAATGAAAAAAAGTTGCCAAATGTGTTTACCTTGTATCAGTTTTGAAGTACATTTTGTAGAATCTTATGAAGTCAAAATATAAAAAAATGGACAAATTCTGTAGGTCAAGAACAATTGAATGTAATTTCTTATGATTCCAGACAATAACGTATTAATCATGTACTTCTTTGTAGTACAGATTTTGTGCATAGTTTGTATGTCCTACCTAATTTATGAGCTAGCAAACACAAGTGCTGAAATCTTTATTACCCGCTGTTTTCTTTTCCTTTAGCAGAGGAAGTTCTCAAAAATACAAGGCCAAGAATTACAACATAAATTTCTTCCAGGTAACTGGAGGATATACACAATTTATATAGATCAATTTCAAGTGAGGAAATAGAAGATGCCATCAAAAAAAAAAAAAAAAATACCAGCTAGAAAAAGCCCAGGACCTGATGGGTTTACAGCTGAGTTCTACACAAGACCTTCAAAGAAGAACTAATACCATTGCTCTTCAACTTATTTCAAGAAATAGAAAAACAGGGAGCTCTTTCTATGAGGCCAATATTACATTAATTCCAAAGCCAGGCAAAGACGCAGCCAGAAAGGAAAACTTCAGGCCAATATCTTTAATGAACATAGAGGCAAAAATTCTCAACAAAATCCTGGCAAATCGAATAAAAAAACATATCAAAAAGATAGTGTACCACGATCAAGTAGGGTTTATCCCAGGGATGCAAGTTTGGTTGAGCATACGGAAATCAATAAACATAATACATCACATCAATAGACTTAATGATAAAAACCATATGATCATCTCAATAGATGAAGAAAAAGCATTCGACAAAATACAACACCCCTTTATGTTCAAAACACTAGAAGAACTAGGAATAACAGGAACATATCTCAACATTATAAAAGCTATATATACAAAGCCCCAGGCTAACATTATTTTAAATGGAGAAAAAATAAAGCATTCCCTCTAAAAACTGGAACAAGACAGGGATGCCCCCTTTCACCACTGCTATTTAACATAGTACTTGAAACTCTGGCCAGAGCAATTAGACAGACGAAAGAAATTAAAGGGATCCACATAGGAAAAGAAGAGCTCAAATTAGCACTATTTGCTGATGACATGATAATCTACCTAGAAGGCCCAAAAAACTCTACCAGAAAACTTTTACAACTAGTAAATGAATTTGGCAAAGTAGCAGGATACAAAATCAACACCCATAAGTCAAAGGCATTTTTGTACATCAGTGAAAAAATCCTCTGAAAGGGAAATGATGAAAACAACCCCATTTATAATAGCATAAAAAAAAAAATAAAATACCTGGGAATCAATTTAATGAAAGAGGTGAAAGACCTCTATAAAGAAAACTATAGAACACTAAAGAAAGAAATTATAGAAGACCTTAGAAGATGGAAAGGCCTACCTTGTTCTTGGATAGGCAGAATTAATATTGTCAAAATGTCCATACTACAAAAAGTATTATACAGATTTAATGCAATTCCAATCAAAATCCCATTGACATTCCTCAAAGAAATAGAAAAAAGCAGTCATGAAATTCATCTGAAAAAATAAGAGACCCAGAATAGCTAAAGCAATCCTTAGCAAGAAAAGTGAAGTAGGTGGCATCATCATACCAGACTTTAAATTATACTATAGAGCAATAGTAACAAAAATAGCATAGTATTGGCACCAAAACAGACTGGTAGACCAATGGTACAGAATTGAGGACACAGAGACTAATACATATAATTTCAGCTATCTTATATTAGACAAAGTTGCCAAAAATGTACAGTGGAGAAAGGATAGCTTCTTCAACAAATGGTGCTGGGAAAACTGGAAATCCATATGCAACAAACTGAAATTAAACCCTTATCTCTCACCATGCACAAAATTCAATTCAAAGTGAATCAAGGACCTAGGAAGTAGACCAGAGACAATATGCCTAATAGAAGAAAAAGTAAGCTCCAATTTCCAACATGTCAGATTAGGCCCCAAGTTCCTTAATAAGAATCCTGTAGTGCAAGAATTAATATCAAGAATCAATGAACGGGATAGATTTAAACTAAAAAGCTTCTTCTCAGCAAAAGAAACAAAGAAACAATCAGTGAGGTGAATAGAGAGCCAACTAACTGGGAACAAATATTTAATACATGCACCTCAGACAGAGCACTAATTTCTAGAATATATAAAGAACTCAAAAAACTTAACACCAAAAAAAAAAATAACCCAATCAATAAATGGGCCAAGGAACTGAACAGACACTTTTCAGAAGATATACGATCAATCAACAAATACATGAAAAAATGCTCAACATCGCTGGCAATTAGAGAGATGCAAATCAAAACTACCCTAAGGTTTCAATTCACTCCAGTCAGAATGGGAGCTATTAAGAACACAAACAACAATAAATGTTGGAGAAGTTGTGGGGAAAAAGGCACACTCATACATTGCTGGTGGGACTGCAAAATGGTACAACCATTATGGAAAGCAGTATGGAGATTTCTTGGAAAACTGAGAATGGAACCAGCCATCCTGCTCTTGGGTCTATTCCCAAAGGACTTAAAAACAGCATATTACAGTGACATAGCCATCTCAATGTTTATAGCAGCACAATTCACAATAGCTAGGTTGGGGAACCAACCTAGATGTCCCTCAGTAGATTAGTAGATTAAGAAAAATATACACACAATGAAATTTTACTCAGCAATAAAAGAGAATAAAATAATGGCATTTGCAGGTAAATGGATGAAGTTGGAGAATATAATGCTAAGTGAAGTTAGTCAGTCTCAAAAATCCAAATACCCAATGTTTTCTCTGATATAAGGAGGCAGATTCACAGTGGTTTTGGGTGTCAGGGTACATAGGAAGATTAGAGGAACACTAGAATGGTCAAAGGGGAGGGAGAAGAAGGGAGGGAGCAGGGGGGATGGAGGGGGGAAAAAAGAAAAGGTGGTATAATAAGATGGATATCATTATCCTATATGCATGATTGAAGACTTGAATATACTTTGTATACAAACAGGGTTATGTAAAGAGGCTCTATATGTGTATTATGAATTGTAATGCATACTAATATTACAAATACAACAACTTTGAATAAAAAAAATATTCCTTCCAGGTATCTTTGTGGATATGTACAATTAGACCTCCAGGTTTGGTATATGGTTTTTTCAAAAAGAAAATAAGTTGTATAGGTGCAGGCTTACCACTTGCATTGGTTGGGGGTACAATGTTTTGAGAAATCTATGTGCTCTTCAGAAATAGATCTACAGCATCAATTCACCTAATTTCTTAGGTCCATAAATATGACAAGATCCTATTTTCCATGAGATATTCTATGGATGTTAAATGTATACAATCAAGTAGGAAACTACAATAAAGTAGGAAAAATATTACAACTTCAAAATTTTGGTTCACCAAACCGAAGATGATTTTCCATTCACCTCCAAAAATGACTGCAGCTTCCCAGTACAAGGGTGTTTTGAACTAGTTCTATTCCTCTGATAGCCTTGGGGCCAAGGACTTGTCTGGTTTCCCATTTGGGAAGTTCCTTTCAGAACATTTCCTGGCTAATTCTGTGCTGTTCTCCTCCTGGAGGAATGCTCCATCACAGGTACCTGATACCCCCTCCACACACAGAGGACTTGGAACAGCAGCGCACTCCTTGACCCTGGCACTCAGTCTTGCTCTCTGATAGCTACTTTCTGTTTCTCTGGGTTGAAGTAAATAGGAAGATCATGGGATCCAGGGAAGATAGTGAATTCCAGGGCTCATTCCTCCCTCATCTACTCTGACTTTAAAACCAGAATCTTGCATGTGGTAAAAATTTGTTCCCAATTAGTAGGCTCTCTGTTCACCTCACTGATTGTTTCTTTTGCTGAGAAGAAGCTTTGTAATTTGAGTCTATCCCATTTATTGATTCTTGGTATTAATTCTTGTGCTACAGGATTCTTATTAAGGAACTTGGGACCTAATCCAACATGTTGGAGATTAGAGCTTAGTTTCTCTTCTATTAGGTGTAGTGTCTCTGGTCTAATTCCTAGATCCTTGATCCACTTTGAGTTGAATTTTATGCATGGTGAGAGATATAGGTTTAATTTCATTTTATTGCATATGGATTTCCAGTTTTCCCAGCACCATTTGTTGAAGAGGCTATCTTTTCTCCAATGTACATTTTTGGCACCTTTGTCTAACATAAGATAACTGAAATTATATGTCTTAGTCTCTGTGTCCTCTATTCTGTACCATTGGCCTACCAGCCTATTTTGGTGCCAATACCATGCTGTTTTTGTTACTATTGTTCTGAGTATAATTTAAGGTCTGGTATAGTGATGCCACCTGCTTCACTCCACTTACTAAGGATTGCTTTGGCTATTCTGGGTCTCTTATTTTTCCAGATGAATTTCATGACTGCTTTTTCTATTTGAGGAATGTCATTGGGATTTTGATTGGCATTGCATTGAATCTGTATAATGCTTTTGGTAGTATGGTCATTTTGACAATATTAGTTCTGCCTATCCAAGAACAGGGTAGATCTTTCCATCTTCTAAGGTCTTCCATAATTTCTTTCTTTAGTGTTCTGTAGTTTTCATTGTAGAGGTCTTTCACATCTTTGGATAAGTTGATTCCCAAGAGCACTAATATCTAGAATATATAAAGAACTCAAAAATCATAACACCAAAAAAACAAATAACCCAATCAATAAATGGGCCAAGGAACTGAACAGCTACTTCTCAGAAGAAGATATACAATCAATCAATAAATACGTGAAAAAATGCTCAACCTCTCTGGCAATTAGAGAAATGCAAATCAAAACCACTCTAAGATTTCTTCTCACACCAGTCAGAACGGCAGCTATTAAGAACAGAAAGAACAATAAATGTTGGAGAGGATATGGAGAAAAAGTCACGCTCATACATTGTTGGTGGGACTCCAAAATGGTGCAGCCAATATGGAAAGCAGTATGGAGATACCTTGGAAAACTTGGAATGGAACCACCTTATGACCCAGCTATCCCTCTCCTTGGTCTTTACCCAAAAGACCTGAAAACAGCACACTACAGGGACACAGCCACATCAATGTTTATAGCAGCACAATTCACAATAGCTAAACTGTGGAACCAACCTAGATGCCCTTCAGTAGATGAATGGATAAAGAAAATGTGGTATATACACACATGGAATATTACTCAGCATTAAGAGAGAATAAAATCATGGCATTTGCAGGAAACTGGATAGAGTTAGAGAATATAATGCTAAGTGAAGTTAGCCAATCCCCAAAAGCCAAATGCCAAATGTTTTCTCTGATATAAGGAGGCCAATTCACAGACGGGTTGGGATGGGGAGCATAGGAGGATTAGAGGAACACTAGAATGGCCAATGGGGAGGGAGGGGAAGAGAGGGGGCAAAAGTGTGAAGGAAAAAAAAAAGATGGTAGAATGAGATGAATATCATTACCTTAAGTGCATGTATGAAGTCACGAATGGTGTGAATATACTTTGCATACAACCAGAGATTTGTAAAAAAGTGCTCTATATGTGTAATATTAAATGTAATGCATTCTGCTGTCATTTATAACATCTTAGAATAAAAAAAATTAAAAAAAAATAAAACCAGAATCTTAAGCAACTAAAAACAATCTAATGACGGTATTCAAGGCTACAACTTGTAGTGATGAAGAACACATTTCTGATAACTTTTGCTTGGGGTTATTAAATACCATCTTCCTTTTTCTATTACAGTTGGAACCAGTCAAGCTGTCTAAATGGGATCAATCCAGAAACAGAGAAGCTACTTACCATCATAGCATTTTAATTTGGCGTTTCTAATTTCCTCAAAACAGCCACTTCTTTTTAAGTAGAAAACTGTCTTGAGACCCACAACTTTAAATTTATAACTCTTATTGTGTCAGAAGTAGATTTTCCAATTATCAAAGAACAACAATACCACTAAGACACAGGGATAGATTTCAGATTTGTGGAAATCTGAAACTTACTATTTCAGGGTGTCTTTTCAAGGAAAAAAAGTGCAAAAGGAAAATCACCAAGTCAGGTAAAAAAATGAATATATTCACTAAGAGAAAAGGAATAAAGCCATCACAACTTGCAAAAAAAAAAAAAAAAGCTTAGATAAAAAGTCACTTAGGTAAAAGAAGTCACTATTTTTTATTGCTAATAATATTCCGTTGTAAATATATGTAGCACATTTTCTTTATTCACCATTGATGGATGCCTTGGTTTATTCCATATCTTGGCTATTGTGAATAGTGCTACAATAAACATGGTAGTGCAGGAAAGTATTATAATATTTTTATTAATCCCAGTCTGACCTCTACTACATTTTACTCCCACAGTTTGGCTCACTAGTCCTTTAAACTCTTCCCTATAATGTTTATTATATATTACCATAATTATCATGATTTATTTACTTTTAGTCTTACTAGTTTAGGACATTTCCCCATACCTTCATTTCTGTTTATTGATACTGCTGTGTATAATTTCAGGATCGTCCATTTGAGAGAACATCTATTAGGATTTTTCCACATGTGTGCTGTTTTCATGTACATTGCAAATTTCAACCACCAATTTTTTTTTTTTTTTTTTTTTTTGGTGGGGGTGGTTGAATGAGATGGATATCATTATCCTAAATGCATGATTGAAGATCTGAATGGTACTTATATACTTTGTATGCAAACAGTTGTATGTAAAAAGATGCTATATATGTGCATTATGAATTACTACTATTATAAATTAAAAAGAAAGAAAAAAAAAACAGTGGGAAAAATCTCAAAAAGAAAAAAAGAAAAAGAAATCCATGAAAGGCAGAATGGCTGTAACATTGCAACTGACTTCATCAAAATAGTCATATTATTCCCATAAATCAACTAACTAAAAATACTAACAACTTAAACCTCTAAACCTTGTACAAATAAAATTTTGGTTTTCTCTTTAAAAAAATTTTCAAAATTACATGTTAGAAATCCAATTAATTCTCTTTTGCAAGATTCACATCCACACACAAAAAAGATGTTCTTCAAAGTATGGCACTCTCTTTTATGCACCTTATTTAAAAATACATTTCTAAGAGGAATGAGTTGAAGTTTTCTTGAGAAATGAAGCCACCATTGTGTTTTTGCATTGCTGATTGTGAGAAGAATCTTCTGTTCTCTCAAACGTGTTGCTCCTTTACTGTGCTCAGATTTTTGCTACGAGAAGCCACAGGGCATATTTCATTTCTCAGTGTAAGTTCTGGTCCAGCATCTACATGTTACCATGCAAAGCAAGTTGGCAAGTCCCTGACACCTTGAGATGGTCAGTAGTAAATTAAGTCCATGCAAAGTTACTGTAAATCATGTAAGTATATTCCACTACATCCAAGCCTCCTATTCTATGTTGGATTTTAGTACTACCTGTGGTCCTGTAGGCTGCTGTGGACAAGAGGAAATGCTTAAAGGCAGGTGGGTCTAGTTAGATGGAAGGACACAATAAACCTAGCTGAAGGGGTTAAAATGTACGAATTTTAAATTCTAAGATGTTACTTTTTTTCCTTTGTGTTGCCTCCCCATTTTTAATCCCTTTCTGTTTTGCTTCTGGGAAGAGTTGTTTAGTAAAGAGTTAGTCACATACTATAAGACTTCAACCAAAAGGAATGTAATTCAAGTTATTTTTGTAGGCAGCAATTTATAAGCTTCAAATGGATCTCTCCATATTCTTGAATCCTTACATCACACGGGCAAACTTTTATACAAGGATTTGCTACTACTGTCTAAAGCTGTGCTAGACTTGAAAATGCCATGTTAAGGTAGTGCCATTAATAGATGTAGGTGATTTGAAAAGCTACCTTTCATTGAGAAAACTCATGGGGGCACATTGTGCTGTTTCTGAATTAATGCTCTGGTATGGCTTTTGTGGTTACCACTGTGTAAGTAAGAAAAAAAAAAAAAAAAAAAAAAAAAAAAAACATCATTCTAATGCCCACTATGCTGCTATTGTAATTGGTCAGTAGAATTCCAACTATGATTCAATTTTAAGTTGATATAAATAGACCCATTTTGACTGCAGTAGTCTTGCAGACATAGTTAAACAATATGTATGTTCAGTGACCTGTTCTAACCTTTGAAATAATGCTGCATTTACAAACACTTTGGTATGAGGTTATTCCTGATACCCCGTGGCAACATGAAATGCTTGAAAAGAATGTAGAAAACATATATATCTATTTTCAAAAACTAAGTCTAAGATCATTCCAGTATTATACTGGGATGTTTAACCTTCTGGGTTGCATAATAAAACTTGCAGATCCTGTAAGCCTCTGGGATATGTTATTCTATTCTAATAGCATAAAAGCTGCCTGTTCAAATCTACTTCTGAAGAGATATTTGCTATTTGTGACATAGAGGAATTCAATTATACATCCAAATAATAAATGTCTATTTTATTCAAATTTATGTTCTGTACTATGGAAAATTAGGTTATGTTCTATGACCCCCAGGATGTCTTAACCAATGGAAGATGGGTAATGGACCAAGGAGCCTCCTCAGCAGGTATTGTGTTGTTAAAAGAACCATATAACAACCACAAAGTAACAGTTGGATAGGAGCAAGAAGTTCTGCTGTGCTGTTGCACAGTAGAATGACTACAGATAGTGATAATGCCTTGTACTTTTCAGAAAAGAAGAAAGGATTTTGAAAGTTTGCACCATAATAAAATGATAAACGTTCAACAAGATAAATATGTTAAATATGATTTAAACATTACAAAATGTATACATGGATCAAAATGTCATGTTACCCCACAAATATGTTCAGTTTTGTTTTATGTATCTGTTAAAATGTTTGACTCAAAAAAAAAAAAAGAAAATAAAGATGCATTTGGTAATATTCACTACATATTTCTCTACATAGTTTCTATGTCTCATACACACGTGTATATATACATAAACATATATACACATCCACAAATAAAATTAGGAGAAATGAAGCACTGTTCAGTCATATCACTATTATTGATCATTTACTGGAAATGAAGGTCAATGCAAAATTGCGAAAGAAAAAACTTAGAAGTTAAATATTAGAAAAAAAGGAGCTGAATTATTTGCTGCATCTGATTTTATTATATAATTATGAAATCTGAAAAGAATATAGCAGAGAGGGTGACTGTCACAACAAGAAACGTAATTAGGAGGAATAAGAAAAGCCAGTTAGATAGGTACAAAATAAAACAATGCTCAATTTTATTATTTCTATAAATAATGAACTAAAACTATCATTGAAGCAATAATCTTATGTGTACTATGGACAGAAAAATAATAAGTAAAAAGTCTAACAAAATATGGGTTAATCCTACGTGATATCTAAGATACTTTTGAAAAGATGGAAGTAAACAGAAAATAGCTACTTTTTAGATAAAATTCACAGATGTGCTACAAGTTCTCTTTTGTTAATCATTATTTTCCAGAGATCATTTGTAAAAACTAAATACTGTAAAATGATTGCAAAATTAAAATGAATACTAACGTACAAAATTATTAACAAAATATAAAAGCGTCAAAATGTAGAGATTGTAACCATTTTTTTCCTAAAAAAAAAATGACAGATTAATGGGTCTCATGGAAGCTAGCAATAGATTAAAAGACCGAGGATCAGTCTGTGAAATGTTGTCATGTCATATCAATGGGGAAATACAAATTAGACTTCTTTGTGCCCCTTAAAACAAAATAAATAATTTTACATTATTCATAAAGATAATTGAAAGAAAAATGGATAAATAGCCATGCAGAAAACTTTGTTCACAGAACCACGAGTCTGGAAACCAGACAGGAACATAGAAAGGTTTTCAATGTTGACAACCTAAACCCTCATGTGTAGCAAAAACAAAACAAAAAACCAAAATAAATAAATAAATAAAAAACAAAACAAAACAAAACAAAAAATTGTAAGCAAACTTAAAGCTTACTAGAACAATAAAGTACAGAAATTATTCTTATCCCTGTTTGTACTTTACAAATAAAAATAAAATTTTAAAGTAAAATAAGTGCAAAAATTATTTGGAAAATATGATCAACACATAGAAAAAAGGTTTTGTTTCTGAAAGTTAAGCTTTTTAAATATAGATTCACATTAAAATGAAAATCATGATATTAAATTCAGATCTTCACTGCATCTTGGGATATTCCCTCCAGCGATGGTGAAAAGGTTTATTTTCCAAAAAGGTCACACTAATTACAGCCACTGTAGGATACTCCTTTCTCACAGAAGGTGGATTCGCTAAAGTTCCAAGTTTTTGAAGCAATTTATTTTCTCTGCGTTATTTTGAGTTTTTCTAAATCTTGCCAAAAATGACATAGAAAATGGTAGCTGAGAGTTCTTGGACAATGTCAGACCCCAGCAAATACCATATAAGGTAACTGTTGAGGTTATATGTTATTACAGAGAGCAATAAAATCCCACAATCTCTCAAAAATCACACACAGAAATATCATAGATGACATAGGGAAGGGTTTTATGACACTGAACCCTTAATACTGAGGTGGTATTTCATCATGATCAGCACATTCGTCTTCCATGTTAAAAGACAGCCATAATAGCTGAGGACATTGAAGATTTTTTCAAGAACTTTCTATTTTCCTGAGTTCTCTGGACAGGTTACCCCTTAGATCTCTTCAATAAAGTTTCAATTTTGAAAAACAAACAAACATCTTTCTCCTAGCCAAATAAAAGTTCCTGTATTTCCTTCGTGAAACCTTAACCTCGAGCTTAGACAAAACATGTCTCCATTCAGTGGAGGAAAGGTTTTTACTGCTTCATCACTCTTCACATAGGCACAGGAGCCAATCTCCTACCAGTTGCCATATCTGTGAACCTGGTTTGCATTCCTAATCTTTCCTCCTTTGGGCCGGAAAGTGCTTCTGTACATTTCAGACAAGTCAGACTTCTTCAGTCCGCAAGAGGGAAAGATCACAATCAAGAAGATCAATCAAGGGGCTGGGGTTATGGCTCAGCGGTAGAGCGCTGGTCTAACATGTGCACGGCCCGGTTCGATCCTCAGCACCATGTAAGAATAAAGGCATTGTGTACAACTAAAACAAATAAATAAATATTAAAAGAAAAAAAAAAAAAAAGAAGATCAATCAAGGCCTTGCAGGTTTCTCCTCCAAATTGGAGTGATCTCATGGTTCCAGAGTCTGTCAAGAACTGGGATAAGTGATTCTCATTCCTGGCTGCACATTACAAACATGGGGATGGGGTGATTTACACCAAAACTTGGGTCCCTCCAAAGAATAAGAGAAATGGAAGCTCATTTTGTCGCTGGCATGGACTTGTTGTTTTGTTCGTTTGCTTTGTTTTGTTCTTTTGTTTTGAAACAAATTATTTCAGCTGAATTTATCTGTAGCTGTGGAAGAAACAGGAAGTTAGATAGCCAATTTATATCTTGTTTCTCATTTAAAATAATCACCACTTAGGATATAAATTACACTTTGTTACGGCTTAGATATGAGATGTCACCAAAAAGCTCACATGTGAGACAATGCAATAAAGTTCAGAGGTGAAATGATTGGGTTATGAGAGCCTTAACCTAATCAGTGCATTAATCCCCTGAGATTGATTAACTGGGTGGCAACTGTAGGCATGTAGGGTATGGAGGGAGAATTAGGGTCCTGGGGCCTTGCCTTTGGGATATCTATTTTGTCCCTGTTGAGGAATGCTCTCTCTGCTTCCTGGTTCCATGGTCTGAGCTGCCTTATTCCTCCATGCCCTTCTGCTTTGATGCTCTCCCTCACCTCAAGCCCAGAACAATGGAGTAGGTCATCTATGGACTGAGAACTTTGAAACCATGAGCCCCAAATAAACTTATCCTCAGATTCTTCTTGGCAGGTCTTTTGGTCACAGCAATGAAAAATCTAGCTAAACCACACCTACTTTGCATTTTCCACATGATTGTTTTCCTCATCTCAATGAACTCATTATCTTTAGAAGTCAGCACCTCCATGTCTGTATCTCCAACAATAAGGAAGATCCTAAGGGAATGTGAAGGGTTCTGATTCCATTTAAGGAATCTAATGCTATGGTTGGTGGGTGATAAACGTGTAGGCACATGATTTTGGAGCCTCCATTTACACATTCCTTCTTGAACTCATAGGAAACATGTATAAATGATATTAATTCTGAGTGTCATTCGGTTCTTAAAGGGTCAACCTCCCTCCTGTCTAGGCAAAGTCCCCTTTAGAGTAGGTGTAGTTTCCCAGGAATCTAACATTATCTCCTTGAAAGAACCCTCTGGTAGTCTTTGTTCATTATTTAGTTTCAATTACAAAATAATTTACATCTTGAGTAATCATCTATTAATTTCAATATGTAGTTCTTAACTTTGACCCTAGATCCTTATATATAAGTCTCTCTGCCTGTATGAATATGCATGCTTCAGTCAGTATCTTAAACACCAGCTGAAATCTTTCTTAGGTATAGACCAGTGTTACTCAGTATTAAATTTAATCAGGTTGATTGGATTATTGAGAGTTTGCTTATTTATCAGTCTTAAAATACTTCTTATTTCTTGTTTTGAAGGAAGAGAAGATGTGTCAAGCTAAAGCGATACCTAAGAGGAAACTCTATTCTTGATACTCAGAGATGACAAATTATTTATTTTTCATCTTCTGCAGGAGATACTGCAATATATTGTTTTTCAAGAGTGGTGACATTGTAAAGGTAAACTAGTAAAATATCACTTTCAGGGAGCAGTTTCTTAAATGGTTTGAAACACTTGCAGTCTCACAAAGGAAGAATTTCAAGATAGTATAAAGATCTATTTTTTCCATTAAAATATGCATCATTGTCACCGAAGAGCATGCTTTTGAATGTTACCTTCCGCTGCTCTGAACAGTCACAGCAGAGTTTGTTTATCTTTTTATCATATGGTTAGAGGAGTAAGTACAACTGAATGTCCTCAAGTTGAGACTCCTGAAGAGAAATCCAAATAATGTGAAAGGGAATTGCAGAGATGAAATAAATTTTACAGATTTTGAATCACACCTATGCATGCTTTGTCTTATTTTCTAATATTTTATAGGATGAACATTTGGACCTGATCTTGATTGTCATGCCTCATTATGATCATGTGATACAGTCTAAGCTAGAAGCATGTACTCCTCATCTGTGGAAAAAAATCCAGATCAAGGAGCTCAGGGAGTCCTGCCTGGGCAAGTCCATTTGAGTTCTCCTTCTGCTGCTATAAAACCTTCACAAGTTCCCCCTGAGGAATCAGTGTGATCACAGGGAAAAGAAAAATCCAGGCACAAACAGGTAAGTCCTGGTGCAGGAATTATTTTGTTTTCATTTTCAATTACCACATTAAGCAAAATAGTGAAGTAATGATTACAATGACCACATTATTTTTTCTCTGCAGCAACATTGATGTCTACAGCAGTTGGAAAGATCTGGAGTGGTGCAGCATTTTTCTATCCAAAAAAAAAAAAAAAAAAAAAAAAAAAAAATGTGAGGACTGAATGGAGATTGGGAATTAGTTGAACAATCATTTTGATTCAAATGGTAATGTCACTGGGAAAAACATTTATTTGAAAATCACAAGTGGTATTATCATTTGAATAAATGATAATTTTATTTTATTACTGAAATGGTTTGTGCATAGTATTGTAATGATTTGTGATTAAGTTATAAAGCCATTTTAATTTTTTGGCCTCTTCCTGAGTTGTAAATTAATGCTTAATTTGAATTTTTAAAATGAATGATTTGATCTTATATTTCATGAAATTGTTGTCAGTTAGCATATGGTATTGTAACCTTTTCCATACTTGTATCTTCAAGAAGAAACTGTGTTTTAGAACTGATGCTATCAACACAGCATATAACCATGTAAGTATAAAGTTGTACTAGAGCTATGGTAATAGATTTGTAATAATTGGCATTTATATGTTATGTGTGACAGTTGGCAGATAATCTGTGGGATTACTACATTTGGTTTGCAAGCATTGCCCATGGTGTTGAATGACATTTGGCCTAAAAATAGGAAGATCACAGATTTATTGAATCTTGGCTCTGTAACCCACTGATCTCATGGCCTTGGACATATTTCATCTTTCCACTTTATTTGTAAAGTATAGATAATAATGTATATCCTATAAAGTCACATCAATATTTAACTTATTAATACTGCCTAGAATATCTCAGAACACTGTGAAAATTAGCAGTTTACCCAATAGCATAATCATAACTTTGTTATCCAGTAAGAAAAATAAAAATATTGGATAACGCCAGGTGCTATTGATTTTGTACCTAACCTTTCTTGTTGAGAACATGACATTGTATTATTTTCACTAAGTGGTAAGAAGGAAAAAATCTGAACTAGTGGCCGTATATGCCCTTTCATTTTATTCTAGGCACCAAACCTTCAATGTAGCCACATATATCCCCATTCATTGTAACCATTCACATGATTAGGAAATAAATTGAACACTAAACCAGGAAATGACCAACCAAACATCCCTCCTGCCAACACACACTTTATGTGTATGTGAAAAATAGAGGGAAAGGATTTCCCAGTAACTGGGCGTAAAATATTAATGTAATGCTTTGTGCAGAGCAAATGTTCAACAATAAGACATCAAATAACTTTTCAATTTCATTTTTTTCTTACTGAACTCTAAAAGCTTGTTCAACTGAAAATTCACTACAATATAAAGTGATAGTATTTCCTTTATCCCAATTGCTCAGAAATTTTGACCAAGATTCATGCACAGCTCTTGGTTTAACATAGTTTTCCTGCAACAGAATGATTCAGATCCTCCTGAGATTTTATTATAGTGAGGACCTCTGCAACAAAACGCTATATATAAATATCCAACTGAAACCTTAGCTACAGGTTATCTGAAGTATAGGGTTAGCCCAAATGTCAACAGAATGGCAGTCTACATGAGTTGGCATCCACCACTTGATGTTGGAGGTAGGCTCTTCTTTCCTGGTGTAAAAGATGCAGCAGCTCCTCGGATACAGATGATTCGTGAACTTTGGAGTTTATATGCAAAGGAGAAGAAGGGTTCTCAACCTCCTTTAATGTCCTCTCATTTCTCCTTTAGTAAACCTTGAAAAGAAAGAGCTAATGCTTTCTCCTGATTTACGGTACTCCAGTCCTCCCCTTGCTTATGAGCAAGGCCACCTTAGCTTTTACACCCAGACCTCTTCTATAGTGACTACAGTAAATCCCAGGAGAACCACTTCCTTCTATACTTACCTTCAATCTCCTAACGTTTAACAGGTCACGAACTAATAAGCAAATAACTTTAAAACTGTGGTTGTACAAGGTGGAATCCTACAGTGATCTTTCTTCACTAGGAAGGTTACCAGGGCTAGTGGGTAACATATTTCCTTTTCTTTTTTTAAATGATATTTCCTAGTAATCCTGGTTACACTTTCTTGCTCACCCACTGTATCAGCCCTCCTAACCACGCGCACGTGCGTGCGGGCATGCACGCGCGCACACACACACACACACACACACACACACACACACACACACACCTCAGTAATAACTTTATGCCCATTCATACAGAAACCTGAGAATTTGTGCATTGGAAAATCATGCAGATTTCTTGAAATCTGTGCCAACAGATGAAACTGTGTTTAAAGAAGTAGTGATTCTTTTGGAAACTTGTTAATGAGCAGTGTCAATTGGGCAGACACCACTTCATTTTGTTTTGCAGATTAAAAAAAAAAAAGAAAGAAAAGTTGATGTTGTGAAATTACGGTAATGGGCTGAAGTTTCTAGCTCCCCCCACCCCCCCCCACCCCCCATACCAGGGATGATCCTCCTTTGTCCAGCAAAGGAGGCCAGGGAGTATTCCTCAGCAGTGAGATGAGACTGAGAAGGTAGAAGCCGCTGACGTCCCCTCCCCTGCCTTCAAAAGACCCAGGGACACGCCAGGGAGTCCAGATAGGTAACTTCAGCGCTGGAACTCAGGTTTATTTAGGAAAATGGCCATTCTTATAGTGGACAAGGACCAGTCAGCAAGCAGATTACAGAAACAGGCAACGAACACGGGCAAGTCCTATTGGCAGAGTCTCCTATCCTATCCTTAGGGTGGTTTCGATTCTCACGATAAGTCAGAGCAACGCCCCCTCCTCAGATCAGGTCCGTAACAGGGCATGGAAAGCAGCCAGAGCTCTTTACCCTTTCGGCTGACGTGTTCCAAATGCCCCGACAAGTTGATATATGTTGAATGGAATCTATGATTTAGGGGAAAAATTAATATTTTGGAATGTACATTCAAAGGAAGAAGGTAGATGAATTTGTTGATGTATCTAAGCCTTTGTCAACCACCGCTACAAAATACCCTGAAATATTAACTAAGAAATATTAATGAATACAAGGAATTTCATACTTCATAATATTAAAAGTACAATTTGAGAAATAACAGATGTTACCACAGATGCAAAATGATTTTTAAAACTGGTTTAAAATCAGACTAAATGGTTCCTATAGAGAATAAGAGACTGGTTCAATAATTCCGTTAAGTCTGACATGATGGAATTAGAAGATTCTTCGAGGGAGAATATCATTCTTTATGCATATGGACACATTATAGTTCAACAATCTGAGCTTCTTCCCATTGTTTGATAGACCATGTAAAGCATGGGCACATTATGGTCATTGGGTTTAGATGAGAATTCATCCTGATAAATAGGCATGAGAAATAGGCTCAGAGCACGTTTGCCACCTGGTGTACATGCAGCTGCGTTACAACTGCATCTAAAGATGTAAATTTCAGTGTATGAAGAGTACTACAAATAATGGACTAAGAAAGTGCATAACCAGAGCACACTTTAAAATTAATATGACAATAACCCTAATTATATCAAGTATTTTAAAATGGCTTTCACCTTTGGCATTTATATCATTATTATTATTATTATTATTATTATTATTATTATTATTATTTTTGGTTGCCATAATCAAATAGCCCAGAGTAGAAGTCTTAACAGGAATGTGTTCCCTCACAGTTTGGGGTCATAGAAGCTCAAGATGGTGCCCACAGTGCTGGTTTCCCCTGGGGCTTCTCCCTTTGGCTTGGGGATCATGTTCTTGTTATGTCCTCAAGTAGTTCCTTTTGTGAGTGAGTTGATGCTATCTCTTCCTGTTTCATAAGGACACCAGTCCTATTGGATCATGGTTCAGCCTAATTACTTCATTTTAACATCTCATTAAAGACCTAGCTCCAAATCTGATTACATTAGGAGGCACATTAGATTCTGTGGATACATAATTCAGCTCATGAGAATATTCAGTACTAGATTTGGGGCAGCTACATAAGAGGTCATGTAAATCATCCTGGATTTTGTGTTAGTTAGCTTTTGGTCACTGTGATCAAAAGCCCTGACAAGAACAACTTAAAGGAGGAGAATTTTATTTTGGTTCTTGTCTTCAGAAGTCTCAGTCCATGGTCGGCCAATTCCATTGCTCTGGGCATGAAGTTAGGTAGAACAACATAGCAGAAGGACATGGAAGAGGAAAGCTGTTCAACTCATTACAGCCAGGAGGCAAAGAGAGTGATTAAGGAACCAGAGACAAAACCCCAAAGGCATTCCTCCAGTGACCTACTTCATCTAGCCACATCCTACCTACCTACAGCTACCACCCAGGTTAGCAGTCTTTTCAAATTTTTAATTCATTAAAGGAATTAATTTACTGATTAGGTTTTATCTCTCACAATCTATTCATTTCACCTGTGAAAATTGTTACATTGTCTCATGAACTTTTGGGGGATATCTCATGTTCAAACCACGACTCATTTCGTTTTTGGGATGTTAATCCAGAGGGATCATAGTATACATTTTAAATCTCCATGAACAAGTTGAGTTTCAGGCACAAGGAAGAATCTAATTTGTGTGTGTGTGTGAGAGAGAGAGAGAATAAAGAAAATTTGATGTGCTTATTTAAATCTAGCCAGCTGATTTCTTATTGTATTCTGCCATTTCCCTTAGCTGACAATTTTATTTCATTTATTGAATCAGATAAAAGAATCTTTTAAAAACATCCAGGTTTTAAAGGGACAATTGAAAAGGAGAATAAAAAAGTAGATAAAAACATAATCTTGCTTTTCTTAATCAAGTAATACAAGTATTGTGGAAAGTATGATCAGCATATATTTGTAATTAAATGTCACTTTCATGATTTTAAGGCATATGAGGAAAATGTATAGTAGAAAGGAGTATGAGACTTGCAGGGATGGGAGATAATGTCTTTTATTTCTTCCACCTTTTAATTGAATTTTATGTTCAGGTCTTACAGGAAAATATTAACTGATATGTGACCAAAAAAAAAATCAGGGCAAAGTAAAATGAAACATATTTTGATTATTGCTTATATTTAAAGTGAATAATAAGAGCAATCATGTATTATCCCTAAATCAGGGATAATTTGGGCAGTAAAGCAATCATTGAAAATATTTTTCTTGAGGGGAAGGAAATAGATACAACCAGAATGGAGCCATAGATACTTCAGTGTATGAACATAATTTTCCCTCCTAGATTGAAAAACTATATGGGAATCAGAAATGTCCTTTTAGTATCACTTGGTGCAAGTTGAATATATATCATTTCTATTCACCTGCAGGTATAAAATGTTGCATGTTTAAAGTACTGACTGTGAATCAAAAAGCCTTAGTAATGTTCTAGGACAGAAATGTAGTAAATGTGAAAATTTTGAGCAGATAATTTAATTTCTCATGAATTTTTAACGATCAGCTCAAGAGCTGTGTGGGCCTGGGGCGACACTAGTCTGTGGAGCCTAAGACGGGAGCCCTGCACCAACCATGATTTCTCTGTGGACAGAGAGGACAACTTCTCCTGCTTCCTGAGTCCAAGGTAGAAACAATCAGTGCCCTGCCCCTTGTCCTATTCTTCAATGATCTGGAAAAAAGAATTGTAATGTAGGAACACTTTGGACTGCCTTTAGGTTACATGTGTTCTGCAGAGCCCCCAGACACCGGCCCAGGACACCTTCCCTTGCCCCATACCGGCCCCTATGCTGGAGTGTAAAGTTAGGCTGTGACAGACACTAAGGCAGGAGTTTCTTATTCCCAGAATCTGTAGAGCCCATGCTTAAGAGAGAAAAACATAAAGAAGCAACAGGATGCCATTTCCTCTCCATCCCTATCTCAGCTTCCTTGGGGAACTTTCATTTTCTTCCTCCTGTGTCCCTCCAGAGTGCCTGAGCTCTACCCTTCAGCTCACATTTCACCCTGCCCTTCCAGAATGGTTAAGGACTTTTGGCTCAAAAAAATATAAAAATACAAAAAATAAAAATAAAAATAACAAAACAAACTAAAACAAAAAAAAAATCTCTTCAGAACTCAAATACATAGCATGGCTATGAAAGATACACTTCTGCTGTTTTGAAAAATGACCTTTCAATTTTTAAAAATACTTAAACATCTAGATTTTTGAGAATTAAATACCACCAAGTGGTATAAACCCATGGTATAGTTCAAGTGCATCTTGAGAAATTCTGTTCTTATCATTCGTCCTTCAGAGAGGTGTTGATCCTGCCTGCTCATCATTCCTACACTCTGTGTGGTCCCAGGTGCAGATCCTATGAGCAAATACTCTTGAGAATAGAAAGAGCTCTCCATATACAACTGTTCACAGGCATAGAACACACTGCATTGAAACTTTAAAAAAAATAAACTGTCTCCAAACTCAATGTAACAAGAGATAAATCTTGAATAACAACATAGAATCTTCTTTCATCTTTGTAAAAATATTTAGAGGTGTTCAGCCTTCAAGTATTTCTTTCCCTCCTTCCCTCCCTCCCTTCCTTCCTTTCTTTATTTCGTGGAGCACTTTTCCACTGAGCTATATCTCCATCTTCTTTTGAAACACGGTCTTGCTTAGTTGCTAAAGTTGGCATCAAACTTGAAATCCCCCTGCATCAGCCTCCTGCACTGCTGGGATTACAGGTGCATGCCACTGTCCCCAGCTCTGTTTTACTTCTGCATAAGTGACTAGTATTTTATGTGGTCCTCCTTAGAAATGGGACTTTGGACACCAAAGATAGACTTAAGTTTTTGGATCTTTCCCTTTGAGCTTTGAAATGTGGCAGGCTTTTCCAACTTCTTTCATGTACATGACCGTTTCAAATATTACAAAGCATAGACCAAGTCACCTGTCACCTTCACCTCTATAGCCAACACCAGCAGGACTAACTTCACATAGTAGCAAGGCTTAGGTGTGTGACTATGGCCTTGAGATGATACCAGCAAAGTGCATTTCCCCTTTTCATCAGTGTGCTTCAAAGATGCTTTCTGTTCCTGGTATTTCTGAGCACTGGGCTTCCTACCATGTTCTCAGGCTTACCTGGGACACAGAATGACAAAGAAAAGCATAAAATATCTCTCCATACCTCATCTCCTTTTTGCTTTTCTTTATTCATTTTTCTAAAATAAAAGTATGATATAACCAAATAGTAAAATAATTACAGCGTCATGGCCACATGCCCACACTGACTAAATTAAATTCTTGGCTGGCTCCAAATGGCATTATACTGCCAAATTCTCATCATGCTGGTTAGTCAAGTGCATGTCACAAGGAAAGGAGGCCACTGTTCTATTCAAGCCGTATTTTCTCACTCTCTCACTCAGCAGCCCTGCTATGGTGGTTGTTAAATACAAGATACGCATCTCCTCAAAGACATTAGAGCCTTGTTGAGTGTGGGGAGCAGGTAAGAAACCAGATGATTTTAGTGTTGTCCAGTGTATTAGGTAGGAGTTTGCACAGTGCTGGAGCAGGACATGGAGGGTGGCTGGTATCTAGCAGAAGGGCTGATGGCTGAGGAAAGCCCTGGGGACTGTCATAGAAATAGAAAGCCAAAGGCATGGGAAAAGAGACTTTGGGGCTGAGTGAGCAGATTTTGCACTCCAAAGGTGTGTGCATCACGAGGAGCAGGGGACATTCATTCTAAAAACTGCTCATCAAGTAGCTGGAAAGGACAGTGCATCCTACTTGCTTGCAGGGAAGAATTGTAAGACTCCACGAGAACTGTGGACCGAATTGGGTCTTCTGAGATTCACGTGCTGAAGCCCTGGTCGGCAATGTGATGATATGTGGACTTGGAGACTTTGGGAGGTGATTAGGTCTGGATGAGGTCATGAGGGTGGAGAGCCTATAATGGGGTCCAGAAAGCATCCTCTTTCTTTCTCTCTCTACCATGGGAGGACACAGTAAGATGGTGGCCATCTGCAAGCTGGGAAAGAGCCCTTTCCAGACTTCGGCCATGCTGGCACCCTGACCTCAAACGTCCTGCCTCTGTAAGAAATAAACTCCTGTTTTTAACACCACCTAGTCTATGGTATTTTGTTATCACAGACGGAGCTTAGACTATGAGTCTGGGAAAGTGGGAAAGTACAAGATATGAAAGAGTTTTCCATTTTCATGGAAGACAAGGCTTTGAAGCTACATAACAACCTGATGTGCTGAGAATTAGCAGCGTGGCACTATGGTAAGTTGGTACCTGCTTGGAAGGAGATGGCTGTTCAGACGGGTGTATTTGGGGATGCTCAGCTCACTCTGTGCTGGAAGATTTCACCCATCATGGCCAGCACCCTCAGGAGAAAACGTTCTCAGCTGGGCTTTTATGGCCTTTCATGGGTCACCTCCTCTTTCCTTGCTGTATTCCTTGCCCTCATCTCTGCTTTAGTGCTACAGGAATCAGTTGACAAGTACCTTAAGCCCCTCTTCTGGGCTGCTGCTCAGACAGTTCTGCTTCCTGTTCTTAGAATATTCGTGGAGGGGCTGGGGCTATACAGCTCAGTGGCAGAGCGCTTGTTAGCACGTGTGAGGCACTGGGTTCGATCCTCAGCACCACATAGAAATCAACAAATAAAGGCATGCTGTCTACAACTACAAAAAATAAAAATAAAATAAATAAATAAGAATATTCATGGAATATTTCCCTTCTTCTCTTTTCCAACACCTCTTTTCTCACTTCAGCTGCCTTAACATCCACAACTCTCTTGAGTGTTTGGATCATGCATAATTTCCTTTAAAATTAAAGCTCCCTCTGATCCCCAACTTTTTGGTGCAGTAACACAATCAGAACCCCTGTGACCTAAGCATTTGGTGTTCCTATCACTACTAATGAAAATGAGCAAGAAACATATCTTGCTCATGCTTTCTCCCAGATGCAATCAGAACATGGAACAAACATCCCTGTGAAATATTTGCCTAATTAATAAATTAAAGTGCTACAGGTCTTCAGAGAGCTCCCCAATCTAAATATTTTAGATGTTGTAGTCACTTTTTAAAAATTGAGGGGGTGGCGGTTTAAGAGAAAAGGTTTGTGAGAGTTATAGGTGGAGGTAGGGAAATCTATAAAAAAAGCAAAGGGCAAAAAGACATACTACACTATAGTTCTAACATGATATAAAGACATGTGCTACTACATACTGTCAGGCTAAATGAAATAAGCTAATCCCCAAAAAGCAAAGGCCGAATGTTCTCTCTGATATGCAAATGCTAACATACAATATTGGCGGGGATAGTAGAATAGAAGTTCAGTGGAGTAAACAAAGGGAAATGAAAGGAAGGCATGGGGGATGGGAATAGAAAAGACAATAGAATGAATTGGACATAACTTTCCTATGTTCACATATGAATACATGACCAGTGTAACTCCATGTCATACACAACCACAAGAATTGGATCCTAATTAGAATAAGTTATACTCCACATATGTATAATATGTCAAAAAGACATTCTGCTGTCATATATATCTAAAAAGAACAAATTAGAAAATAAACTTGGAAAAAGATATCTACTAGAATAAATTAGATTAGATTAGAATATGGTGTAGAAGAACAGTACAACATAATGTAACATATCATGACATAAGTTAAAATGATATCAATTAGTTGAACTATCAGTAAAATTCCTCATATATATATGAAATTATATATATATAAAAATTTCATATATATAATTATATATATTAAAATTATATATATATAAAATTTCAATCAAAGAAAAACCAAAGTTGGAATCATGTTATGAGACTTATTTTAAGTACTTTGAATATATTATTGTGAGCTTATTAGAAGTATTGTGCACATTTCATTTAAAATGTTTGAAAAAGGGGGAAATCAAATTGCTAACTTTTTATAATACAATATTGTGCATATTTTGTGAAAAATTTCAAAATTTTTCCTGGGTCAGTATATATTTAAGTCAGATTTAGCAATGATAATAGTTTTGTTCAGTTAGCACTGAATAATTTCAATGCACACAAAAGTTTGATCACATAGCAAATATTTATTTTCTTCACTATTCAAGATATTGATTGAAAAGTTAGAATGATAGACTAATGTGTTCAGAGAGATGTTGAGCCATAAAGATTGAAATCAAAACATCTCTGATGTCAAAAGTTCTTACTCTCAGATAGGCCGATGTTTGGGTTTACATTACGGAATTGTAAAAGAAACATTCATAGGTTCACGCAAACAAATTATAATCAGTAATGTTTAATATTTTCAAATATTTCCTCACATAGCAGACTGTAAACTTCAAAGTTCAAATATAGTAAAATATCTTCATAGTAAAAATTATTATCTGTTAAATTTCAGGATTTAAAAATTCTAATGCAATACATTTTATATTTACAAAGTTATTAAAATCATAATGACATTAAGTTATCTGAACCCTTTGTTACATATTTTTTTAAAAATTGAAATCAAATAAATACAAAAATAAATTTTGAAGTGTTTGAGGGCTTCAGGACACAGTAATGATATCTTTTGAGTGTGATGATATATAAATTTTTGGACGTCGTGATGTTTCCCTGTGTATTACACCTGTACCTGGAAGTGTAAATGAGTGACAAGAATGTGCATGACCAATCTGCTCAGCTTTCGCTCTTCAGTCTTTCATTTACTTAAGAAGGGGAAACTGTTTTCGTAAAGTTTCCTTTGACAGAAGCAACGTTCTTGAAATTATATTTTTACTTCAAAATGTGCAGTGATCCCTAGTAATCAGTTCTCATCAATCATTAACCAGTGAAGTGATTTCTTTTGCTACTTTTTTTTTTTTTTTTTTTTTGATCAGTCACAATTAAGGTCTGTCTGTATTGTAGCAGTATTTATGGAACCAGTTTTACTTCTTTGCTTTGTCCTTTGTGATGCTGCCATCCAGTGGCAAACTGGTATATTTTTGAGTTATATTCCTGACCTGTAATCAGAGGCATTCAGAACATTTCTGATTCGTAACTTCCAACATTAGGGATGGTATTGGTTTTCATAAGTAACACCCTGTTGACCATTTTCAAGTAAGAAAGACATCATAATTTTTTTGTGGTGTCTGAAATTTTTATCCAATTTGCCTGAGAACTTCATTACTTTGATATTAATTTCTGTAAAAACTGATATTAACATCTACCTTAGAGAAAAAAAGTATCACTTTTAAATACTGTCTTCATGTAAATATATTTCATAATAATTATCTGGTAGAAAATAAAATCACTTGATTTAACAAGTTAAAAGATTTCACACATCATCAATAGGGAAATAACAAGATTGCTTATCATTATTACATGCTCTAGATTTTAGAGTAACTGAAATATTTAGCTCAACTTCATCATGATATTGAAGCTTACAGTTAGGAAGAAGTTCAGGAATATTTTTTCTTAGATTAGGCCTTTTAATACCCATAGGAGTTTTCTTATATTTCTTTTATATTATAATCAAGATATTACACACTAAGGATTGTTTTTTTTTAATTTTTTTTTTTTTTTTTAGTTGTGGATGGACCTTCATTTTTATTTTATTTATTTATTTATATGCAGTACTGGGAGTCAAACCCATTGCCTCACATATGCTAGGCAAGTGCTCTACCAGTGAACTACAACCCCAGCCCACAGAGCATTGTTAGTGTATATAAAACATTCCTCCATCGTTTTGCTTTTGAGATAAAGAGTAGATGACCACTGTGAGCACAGATTTATCTCTACTAATTTAATGATGCATGAGACTTTCCTTGGCTGGCTTTGAATTCTGGCTCTCTGAGATGACTCTGGATATTCATGCCGGTTCACCTGCTTCCTCCTGCAGTCATTTGGAAAGATCCACAACTTTCTCCCACAGTGAAAGGGCAATTTGTGAAGACAGTGACAACTTTGTTCAGACTTCCTAGCCTCCTGGGTCTTCCTAATTAATGGAAGCAGTGAGAATATTTTTATCACAGTTCTCACAATATTAGAAAAGCTTTCAGTTTTTAGTTCAGCCAAATATGCATCTGAAACTCAACCATATACATGTCAAAAAGCAATATATAGCATTTCTAATCTTCATGAGCATTATGGTCATACATGATCATACATTAACTGTTTGGAGCTGGTACAATTTCCTGTGGAGTTTTGAGACCTACAAAAAGAATTTGAAATAAATTGCTAAATAAAGATCTAGTTAAAGAAATACATACTGAGCATATACACATATCCTGACTCACCATGATGCAGTTTTTTTCCTGCAAACACATGAAAATAATAATTTCAGGTAAAATATGAACATATTAAAACATTTCAGTGTAACTTAATGACAGGTCAAAGATCTACTAAGCTTAAATTTAAAAAACAACAACCACATATAAATGAGCTTATGGAAGTGTGTATAGCTTTAGCTCTTTATTAATATAATTAAAGACAATTGTTCACTTCAGAATTCAAATTGTTCTCGAGGCAGCATTTTCCCATCTCTGACATTCACATTCAACCTAAGGCAAGGGATAAAGTTGAAATGTTTAGTCTACTCTCTGTCATGAAAGGGTGTCTGCAGACTCCCTGCTGCTCACACTCCCTCTAGTTCTCCTCTTGCTGTGGGAAGGCAGTGAGATTTCCCTTCACAACCTCCACGTGATGAGCAAGACCATATAGCTAACAATGACTAGTGGGTTAAGAATAGAGGACTTGTCACATTTCTGATCTGAAACATTTGATTCCAGCATGGGGACTCTCCTGCATCTGTCTTCTCTGTACCAATGATCTGGATTTCAGATTTTGCAACTGTTCCATATTGGCATCTTTATTTGCTTGAATTATTGTTTTGAGGCAGAGGTGTCTGAGTCCATGAAGTAGTGCTTGGACCAAAGTGGGTTTCAAATCATCTCAAATAAACCTTTACTGGCTCAGTCACAGAGATTTGGGGATGTATTTTCTTATCTTAACATGAAATAACATGTCCTGATTAGTGCAAGGAGTTGAAAATTTCATATGTCTGTATTTATATCGGCCACTTATTTCTTTAGATTTTCTGTACACAGTTTGTGATTATCTATGTTTAGATAAAGTGATTTTGATGCCTTCTTTTCACCCATAATTTAACACAAAATATGATTTATTAGGCTATTATTCCTGTTCAGTAACTGGGTGATATGCTCATGAAACACAAGTACCAGTTGGAAGTATCAGAAAAGAAACTAAAATGGACTTTGAAAGAATCAAGAGACACACACAGAAGGCCCAGACAGAAAGAATGACAATAATAAAAGAAGTTGAACCTGTGGGCTGCCCTCTGTCTTCTCAAAAGGATTCCTGAGAGATGTCTCAGTTGTCCCCACAGTCTTCAGTGAGACATGCTGGTTCTGTGATTACTCACTGTTTGTTTGTTTTTTTTTTCCCACTGAGTCTCAGTTGCTTCTGAATGTGCTTAATCGTAGGATCAGCAGGCCTATATCAGTCCGAAGGACACTCCCAGAAGTTCATGCGGCCTATCTAAGCCCACTGGGGTATGCAGGTTTCACAGAGTACCAACTGAAAACAGCTGATTCTAGTGAGTGAGGCTGAGGATGCAAGGAGATAGTGCTGCTCAATGCTAGTACTTAGCCTTCAGGGAATGTTTCCTCACCATTAAACTTTAGCACAATCAGTCATCCTGTGGCATCCAGGGAGCATTGGTTCCGAGACCCTCTCCAGGGTACCCAAAAACCCATAAATGCTCCCAAGTCCATTAAATAAGACAGCCTAGTGTTTGCATATACCTATGCACATTCTTGTATACATCTTATCTATAAATTACTTATAATGCCTAATAAATTGTAAATGCTATGTCCATAGCTATTATGCAGTATTATTTAGGAAAGAGTAACATAAAACAAGGCTTTCATGTTCAGTTTAGACATATTTTTAAAAATATTTTTGATCCCACATTAGCTGAATTTGTGTAGGTGGAACTGTGGATACAGAGGGCCACAATGAACTTTGCTGGCGTGACGTCCCTGACTCCTGTGTTGCACGACTCTGGGGATTTCCTGCTGCTCTGGGTTCTATGTTGCTGGCACCTCCTGGTGATCAACTCAAGCAGGTCCCATTGTAAATCGTCTCCCACCAGGCTGTGCCACACCGTGGCTAAATGTCAGACACAAAGAAGGCACTTGATACATGTGAGTTTCTTCAGGTTTTTGTAGGCTTTTATTTGAATGGGCAGGTGACAGTCAGCATTTTGCTGTTTGAGGGAAGCAGAATTCCAACTGGGAAAGATTTGAAATAGTCTAAGCAATAAAAAATTTGGCTCAAGTTTTCTGCTAACAAGTGTCAATTTAGAATTTTTGTTCTTGTTGTGTTCTGATTTTTTCAAGTTAATAATAATAGCTAACACATATATAATACTTACTATGCCCCATGTGTTGTTTTAAGATATGTATGTGTAATAAGTAGTTCAAGAGTTATGCAGTGCTTTTATTTCTGCTTTTAAATTGAGAAAAGCACAGGAAGATTAATCGCTCTCTCCAGAGTCACACAGCATGTGAGAGTGGGAGCTGTCCTTTTGATTTCTGACTCCAGTGTCTCTCCTTGAGTATCAATGCTACTTTGCGTCTGATGTATTATCTTGCTAACCCCATTTTCATTCACAATCCATTCACTGTGGCAAGTTACCATTGGAAATTTGTGAGGAATCTGTGGAATCCTCTAAAATATTTTTTAAATTTTTTATTCAAAGTTGTTGTACTTATAATAATAGTATGCATTATAATTCATAATAAACATATAGAGCATCTTTTTACATAACACTGTTTGTATACAATGTATATTCGTACCATCCAAATCTTCAATCATGAATTTAGGATAATGACATCCATCTTACTCAACCACTTTTTCTTTTTTCCCCTCCATCCCCCCTTGCTCCCTTCCTTCCCCTCCTTCCCCTTTGACCTTTCTAGCATTCCTCTAATCCTCCTATGTACCTGACCCAACACCACTGTGAATCAGCCTCCTTATAGAAGAGAAAACATTCTGCATTTGAATTTTTGAGATTGACTAATTTCACTTAGCATTATATTCTCCAACTTCATCCATTTACCATTGCCATCATTTTATTTCCTTTTATTGCTTAGTAAAATTCCATTGTGTATATGTACCACATTTTCTTTATCCATTCATCTACTGAGGAACATCTAGGTTGGTTCAACAATCTAGCTATTGTGAATTGTGCTGCTGTAAACATTGAAGTGGCTGTGTCACTGTAATATGCTGTTTTTAAGTCCTTTGGGAATAGACCCAGGAGTGGGATGGCTGGGTCATAGGGTGGTTCCATTCCCAGTTTTCCAAGAAATCTCCAGACTGCTTTCCATAGTGGTTGCACCATTTTGCAGTCCCACCAGCAATGTATGAGTGTGCCTTTTTCCCCACATCCTCTCCAACATTTATTGTTGTTTGTGTTCTTGATAGCTGCCATTCTGACTGGAGTGAAATGAAATCTTAGAGTAGTTTTGATTTGCATTTCTCTAATTGCCAGCGATGTTGAGCATTTTTCATGTATTTGTTGATTAATTGTGTATCTTCTTCTGAGAAGTGTCTTTTCAATTCCTTAGCCCATTTATTGATTGGTTTTTTGGAATTAAGTTTTTTGAGTTCTTTATATATTCTAGAAATTAGTGCTCTATCTGATGTGCATGTATTAAATATTTGTTTCCAAATAGTAGGCTCTCTATTCACCTCACTGATTGTTTCTTTTGCTGAGAAGAAGGTTTTTAGTTTGAATCTATCCCATTCATTAATTCTTGATATTAATCTTGCGCTACAGGATTCTTATTAAGGAACTTGGGGCCTAATCTGACATGTTGGAAATTGGAGCTTACTTTTTCTTCTATTAGGCGTATTGTCTCTGGTCTACTTCCTAGGTCCTTGATCCACTTTGAATTGAATTTTGTGCATGGTGAGAGATAAAGGTTTAATTTCATTTTGTTGCATATGGATTTCCAGTTTTCCCAGCACCATTTGTTGAAGAGGCTATCCTTTCTCCACTGTACATTTTTGGCGCCTTTGTCTAATATAAGATAGCTGAAATTATATGTATGAGTCTCTGTGTCCTCAATTCTGTACCATTGGTCTACCAGTCTGTTTTGGTGCCAATACCATGCTGTTTTTGTTACTATTGCTCTATAGTATAATTTAAAGTCTGGTATGGTGATGCCACCTGCTTCATTTTTCTTGCTTTAGCTATTCTGGGTCTCTTATTTTTCCAGATGAATTTCATGACTGCTTTTTCTATTTATTTGAGGAATATCAATGGGATTTTGATTGGAATTGCACTAAATCTGTATAATGCTTTTGGTAGTATGGACATTTTGACAATATTAGTTCTACCTATCCAAGAACAAGGTAGGTCTTTCCATCTTCTGAGGTCTTCTATAATTTCTTTCTTTAGTGTTCTATAGTTTTTGTTATAGAGGTCCTTTACCTCTTTCATTAAATTGATTCCCAGATATTTTATTTTATTTTTTTTTGATGCTATTATAAATGGGGTAGTTTTCATCATTTCCCTTTCAGAGGATTTGTCACTGATGTACAAAAATGCCTTTGAGTTTTGGGTATTGATTTTGTATCCTGCAACTTTGCCAAATTCATTTACTAGTTGTAAAAGTTTTCTGGTAGAGTTTTTTGGGTCTTCTAGGTAGATTATCATGTCATCAGCAAATAGTGATAATTTGAGCTCTTTCACTATCTATATCCCTTTAATTTCTTTTGTCTGTCTAATTGCTGTAGCCATAGTTTCAAATACTGTTAAATAGCAGTGGTGAAAGGGGCCATCCCTGTCTTGTTCCAGTTCCAAGGAATGCTTTCAATTTTTCTTCATTTAAGATAATGTTAGCTTGAGGCTTTGCATGAATAGCTTTTATGATGTTGAGATATGTTCCTGTTATTCCTAGTTTTTCTAGTGTTTTGAACATAAAGGGGTGTTGTATTTTGTTGAATGCTTTTTTTGTGTCTATTGATATGATCATATGGTTCTCATCTTAAGTCTATTGATGTGATGTATTATATTTATTGATTTCCTAATGTTGAACCAACCTTGCATCCCTGGGATAAACCCCACTTGATCATGGTGCACTATCTTTTTGATATGTTTTTGTATTCAATTTGCCAGAATTTTGTTGAGGATTTTTGCATCTATGTTCATTAAAGATATTGGCCTGAGGTTTTCTTTTTTGGCTGTGTCTTTGCCTGGCTTTGGAATTAATGTAATATTGGCCTCGTAGAAAGAGTCTGGGATAGCTCCCTCTTTTTCTATTTCTTTAAATAAGTTGAAGAGCATTGGTATTAGTTCTTCTTTGAAGGTCTTGTGGACTTTTTCTTGATGGTAGCTTTTTGATGGCATCTTCTATTTCCTCGATTGAAATTGATCTGTTTAAATTTTGTATAGCCTCCTGTTCTAGTTTGGGCAATTCGTATGACTCTAGAAATCTGTCAATGCATTCAGTATTTTCTATTTTATTAGAGTACAAGTTTTCAAAGTAACTTTTA
Source organism: Tamias sibiricus (assembly GCA_025594165.1). Classification (NCBI taxonomy): domain Eukaryota; kingdom Metazoa; phylum Chordata; class Mammalia; order Rodentia; family Sciuridae; genus Tamias; species Tamias sibiricus. The sequence goes on along the minus strand of CM046662.1, from coordinate 156,730,851 downwards.
ATTATCTTCTGTATATCTGAGGTGTTTGTTGTGATATTTCCTTTTTCATCACAGATGTTAGTAATTTGAGTTTTTTCTCTTCTTCTTGTTAGCATCACTTAGGGTCTGTCAACTTTATTTATTTTTTTTAAAGAACCAACTTTTAGTTTTGTCAATTATTTGAATTGTTTCTTTAGTCTCAATTTCATTAATTTCAGCTCTGATTTTAATTATTCCATGTCTTCTACTGCTCTTAGTGTTGATTTGTTCCTCTTTTTCTAGTGCTTTGAGGTGTGATGTTAAGTCATTTATTTATTTATTTATTTTTTCCTTTTAAGGAATGAACTCAGTGCAATGAATTTTCCTCTTACTATTGCCTTCATAGTGTCCCAGAGATTTTGATACCACATATCTGCATTTTCATTCCCATGGTCACCCTTCCATGCAGAAGACAGGCAGGAAATATTGGGAAAAGCTTAAGTGACATAAAACAACTTTTTAAAGTGTCATGCGTGTACAAAATAAGATATGAGGCAAGAATTAAAAATTCCAAGTTTTGTGACATATACTGGCAATCTTGTTTAGATAAAAGCAGAGCATATCATATATCTTTGTCTTACTTATTATACTATTTAGTGTTTTATAGAGAAAAAGAACCAATAGGGTGTGTGTGTGTGTGTGTGTGAGAGAGAGAGAGAGAGAAAGAGAGAGAGAGAGAAAATTTATTGTATGGAATTGACTCAGGATCTTATGGATGAAAACCATAGACTCAGGAAAGCCTGTGATATAGTTACAGTTGAAAACAGGAATCTCATGACTGAGGAACAACCACTTCAGTTTGAGTTTGAGCATAGCAGAACACAGACACCCCACAGAAGTCAGCCAGCTGGAGGGGTTCCCCCTTACTCAGGTTTCTGTTGTGTTTTAATCTTCAACTTGATTGGATGAGTTCTGCCTGCACTAGGAAAGGCAATCTGCTTTACACAGTCCCCTGATTCAGATTTTAATCTCATCCCAAAACACCCTCACAGATACACCCAAACTAATGTTTGAGCAAATATCTGGTAACCTCAAGGCTCAATAAAGTTGGCATGTAAAATTAACTATCACATTGACAATACCAAGAAGAGTTTTTGCAGCTCCTGGTCATACCCATGCCAGACTCTTTGAATATTCATTAAATATAACAGCACATGCCTTACCTGGCTCAGGGTGTGTTGGTTATCAGGTGTTCAGCTGATATTTTTGCCATTAATTTTTTTCGTTGAAATGAACTGAATTGGGGAACAACTCCAGTCACAAGGTCAGGGAGGGCATTAGACACAGGCACAGGTAATCCAACACTAATTGCAATGCAAAGCCCTATATTTCATGAATGAAATCAAGATCAAGAATCAAGAATGCAGTGTCTGTAGATAAAGGGATTATAATTACTATAGGAAGAATATGGCAGAATTGAGATTTAATGACTATATACTATAAAATAAGATATGGAGCAAAATACACAAGAAAGATTCCACCGTTGAATTTTAATAACTAATGATGCTGTCTGTCCTTCTTCTTTAGGAAAGAGCACTGGGCTAGAAATCAGAAAACCTGAGTTCTTGTTCTAACATTAATTACCTGCATGTTCTCAGACTTGCCAGTTTAGCATTTTTCCATCTATGTTTTCATGTTTGCAAAGTGAAATAATTTAATTATAACAGGCTTTTTAGATCTGGCCTGCATTAGAATGAGAACCATTTTCTTTTCTTTTTTCTTTTTACCATACATATAGATCCTAGAAATTGATCAAAGAGAGTCTAACTAAAAAAGTCTTAAATGGAGTCCATGAATTTATCATTGTGGTCATGGGAAATACGATTTTTTAAATCAGATTTGGGAGTCTTGGAATGGATGACTTATAAAATATGTGAAAGCTTTCACTTTCTATGAACTAGTATTTCCCATAAAATATTTGCAGAAGAGGAAAGAGTATGTTTGCTCAATACTAGCATTCATTCTAGAATCAATTATAGCGAGGAGGAGGAATTTTTATCTTTATATGCAGCTTTGGCTTGCTCAAGAAGAAAATTTAGGAAGGTTAAGTAAAAGGATGGGCTTATAATTTAGGTGTATAAGAATCATAGATAGTGAAATGTAGAATTGAAGACAAAGGGAACACTCCACAATGATTTGAGGATTTTGAAAAATTCTACCAATATTTATCCTTATTTCTTCAAGAAACATCTAGGGCTATTGCAAAATAACCACATTGTTAGGAAAAAGCAAAAAGCAAAGTTTGGGTTTTCTACTTGTGAAAGTAATGTTTGAGAGAGTTAAAATAGGAATTTTTGAAATTCATTTTTATCATTATATTTGAAATGTTAAAACAAATATTGATATAGAAAATTTAAATTGAATTAGATGCATGCCTATTATGTACTGGAGAGTTTTCAAGACATGAAGAAGTGTGGTCTTGAATCTATAAGCTAGTTAACATGTGCATTACCTCATATACTTAGACTGTCTTTTGTGGTGAGAACACAATATACACTCTTAGGGATTTTCAAGAATATAATACATTGTTACTAACTATAGTCACTGTGTCCTACAATGCTCTTTTGAAGTTTTTCTTCTATCTTACTGAAATTTTATGTTATTTAACCTACACAACTTTGCCCCCAGACCCTGGCAACTAATGTTCTATTCTCTGCTTCTATTATTGGACTTAAAGGAATCTCAAGAGTTGAACCCACAGAAGCAGAGAGAAGAATGGTGGCAGGTAGGAGAGGGGGTGAGGGGAAATGGGAATAAGTAGGTCAAAGAGTTCAAACTTGAGGTCTAATAGCATGCAGAATATACACAATAATGTTGTATACTAAAAAAAAAATTACAGAGTATTTCTTAGGTGCTTTTACACACACACACACACACACACACACACACACACACACAGGTGCCTAAGGAATGTGATGGATAGAGTTAATTTGCTTCATTGTAGTAATTATTTCATTATGTATAGGGATATCAAAATATATTGTCCACCTTGTATATATAATTGAAATTATACTTTTGACTATTTGAGATCAAATGCATGCACTTATGAAGTATGTTGTCTTACTAAAGTTAAAACTCTTTAGAAAAGCTATTTTTAGTTGAAATTTCTTACTGCCTAGCTGTTCCTTTCAGTAGTGCTTATTGAAGTTTTTAACCTTGTCTGACTTAGGTTATGATTCTGACTGTGACTTACCATTTCTTCTCCAGAGGAACATCCTTATTCTTTTATTAAAACAATAAAATGTTGAAATTTGTTCTTTGTTACAATTTTATTGTCTCATTTTGTCATTAGGATTCAACTAAACATTTATCATTAGTTTGTAATAAAAGTTTTTTTTCTTTGTGTTAAAAACTCCAGCTATTATTTCTTTCTTATTTTATTGGCAACATTGCCTTCCCTTCCCCTGGAAATACGAAAGTCTAAAGTTATTTGTGCAAAAATTCATTTTCGTCTTTTGTGTTTGGGCCAGGCAGCACATTTTCTTTCTTAAATCTTTTTGCTCTCTGTTCTACATGGATAGAATATTTCATGTTGCAAGTCCCTGGAAGAATAAAAATTCCCTGGTATATGCTCATTTGTTTATCCTATCACACAAATATTCTTTATAATTTCCTATGTTTATGATTTTTAAATAAATTATGTAGTGAGAAAACTGAGGGAATAATCATTTAGGAAACTGTTTTCACAGTACTTTGATTTTTTTTTTTTTTGAATTTTCTACAAAAGAGGTGATAACAGTAAACAATGATCTCCTGACTATATACAAGCATCTCTTCAAAGCTGAATGATTTTTCTGAGGTTTAATGAGTTCTATTAATGATGGGAATAAAATTTGATGATATATAACTGTAACATATTAAGAATGAAAACTGAGAAAAAAGTCCTAAAGTAGGTCTTCCTTAAGAATCAGCATATATTATACAGAGAAACAAAATGTGTTACTGTCGTATAACATGATTGGAAGGATTTTTACACTTTTTATGAAAAAAATAATTTTCTCCTTAAATTATTGTTCAATAATTTAAGGTTGGGCTGAGGTTGTAGCTCAGTGGTAGAGCACTTGCCTTGCATGTGTGAGGCTCTGGGTTAGATCCTCTGCACCACATAAAAATAAATAAATAAAAATAAAGATATTGTGTCCATCTACAACTCAAAAGACATTTAAAAAAACAAGAGGTGTGTGGGGGAGTAGAAACATCAACCCACTAGAAAACATTTTTCTTGAAATTATATATCCTGTTTGAGAAATTGATAAATCTATAGTTTATAATAACTTCACTTAAATGTTGAAGACTAAAAGATACAACTGTATAATTTCCGGGAACATATTAAATAAACATCTGGTTAAACCACAGAAACGTGCTTGTATTTGTACCCATTTTACGTTATTCCCCCTGTCTGGATTAATAAATTAATACAAGAGTAATCTTGTTTTTCCTGCAGAAGAGCAGAATGCCTGTAACTTCTCTGGATGTGACAAGACAAGTGGATATTGTACCTTTCATCTGCATTCCTGTCTGTCCCTTCCAGGCCCTGCTCACACTGAGATTTTAGGACATGTTCACCACTCAATTGACTCCAAATGTAACACCCTGCTTCTCCATGGAGCGCATGATGCCTTTGCATTTTCCAAGAGGGCTGCATTTCCATGGAAACCAGACAGGCAGAAAAAGAAAGGATAAGTGCATGAAAATTTTGAGCTCTTAGAAACAAAGCTGAGTGCCAACCAAAGGCCTCATCTGAATGCAGCCTGTGCAAACCAGCAACCACCCTGACCCAGACTGCCTAGGGGAGACCTGCTCCACACTGGCACCATTTCATGGGAATCACATCTTTCCCTCACTCTGGAGATAGTTTAAAGGCTAGAAAGGCAGGTTGTGAAATCTAGGAGCCTAGATTCTTTCTTTCCTGCCTGTCTTTGGTGAACTAAATTTCACATTTTCATTCTGTAAAACACAAAATTACATGGAAATTTCTGAATTGTTTATCTTTTCAAACAAATGTTAAAGATTATTTAAATTATAAGGAAAGCTTAATTAACTGTCCTTTGAAATCCTTAAGAATACTATAGTATGAGATCCTTGCTCATAGTAGCTTAATTAAGCAGCAAAACTTTGTCAAATGTAAGGCTTGTTACAGGAAGAAAGGAATATCTTCTATTTAAAAACCCCAATACTGCATCTCTAGGGAAAGCATATTGGGCATATCTAGATTCTCCCAACCTCCAAGAGGAGTAGGGGATTTAAATATAATTGATATGAAAAATACTATGAAAAATACTTGTGAAACTTATTTTGAAGGTAAGTTTGTTCTACACCAACCAACCACTTCTTATTAATACAGGAAATGAAAATCCATGATTCTGCTAATTGGTGCTCCTCTTCTGCCTTCTGTCTTGACCCCCACCCTTTGTTAGGTACTTCATTTCATTGTCAAGAGGAATAGTCCTAATCAGTGTACTCTGTGTTCCAGAAAGGTAAATGCAGATGTGAGTTGGGACCATTCAGTTAGGTTTTGCTCTTTAGCTATAGCTGATGTTGTAGTTTAAAGATTTAAACTATTAAATAAACTAAACTATGCATAAGAATGAGCTCTGGTATCTGACATGCAGAAACCCAACTAAGGTAAGAGAAAGAACACGTGGGCCCTGACAGGAAGAAGTAACTGGAGTAGACCATGGGAATCAATTTGAACTTCCTTTTACCTCCTTCTCTCTGGGAAAAATTTCACATATTTATTTCACATATTTATTATTATTGCAATAATAAATAAGCACTCTCATACAAAAAAACTTGTATGCAGCTAGTGGATGTGCCTGTATAGACATAGCCACCATGCCTGCCCTCAGAGTATCTAGGGAACTGGAGGTCCCAATTCTTACCATCTAATTCTGGTTCCTGTCTAGATTGTTATTTTATTTTTTTTTTTTTTTTTTTGTGTTTTGTGTGTGTGTGTGTGTGTGTATGTGTGTGTTGTTTTGAAGTAACTACACTCTCTCCTCTCCTCATCCAATAACAATCTGTATTTTCTTTTTTTCACTGTGGCGATGATCTCTGAAATTTCTGTGAGGCTTGTCTTTGGTTTTGTTCTCTAACATATTCAAAACTCACTATGATGGACTGAGAAAATACTCCCCACTACAACTTATGGTCCTTTTTCTTCTGAGGACTTATACTCCATTTTGAAAGTTTTATTTAATATTATTCCTTTATACTTCAAGTTCGTTATTACAACCCCTTCCCTGCCCCTTGCCCCCAAACACACACACACACACACACACACACACAAATTCTTAGTTTCAAAAAAATTCCCGAAGAGGAGGGAGTGTGACAAACGGGCCTCTGAAAAAGCTTTCTCTCCTTGGGTTCATACCTGATGTGATCTCCAAAGTGTAGTGATACCGTCATGGGCACAGCGTAGGTTGAGGATCTGAGAGTGTCAGAGGTCTATATCTTACCTCTTCTCCTTTCCTGAAAGGCAGTTTCCACAGAGAGTGTCAAGAGGTGGATCTTGGATAGCAGTGCATAGTTGCCTAATAGAATGAGGCAGTAGCCTTATCAGACCCCTGCATGCTCCAACAGAGCACACAGGATGTGATGGTAAACATAACTCTGAGAGACTGATGTCCTACAGGTCTCCTGTCATCTTGCCAATGAACAGCAACAGATCAAAGATTATGGAGTCCACTACTAGAGACAGGATGTGAGTGGGGTGGGAAGGGAAGGCTCAGTTTTGCCAGCACTAGTAGGTAAACACCCACATTCGTGGAAGGCAAGTACATTGTAGAGATTGAGTTTGATGTCAGGACCCAGACTCCTAGCTTGAGTTGTGGGATTGTGTACTAGTTACCTAAAATTTTGTGCTTAAAGTTTCTCATCTACAAAATCTAGAGAGCATTAAGAACAGAGAAAGGCATAACTTGAGAGCACTAGAATTCGTAACTATGAATACTGACTAATGTCTAATAGGACATGACCACTTAGGAATAGATGATTGCCATTACCCTAGAATTTTTATCACATCTCAGTTTCCAAACTCATGCTATGACATTACATAAATTCTTGCAAACTTACACAGATTCCTGGGAGAAATAGGGCCAAGGATGGGAAGCCCTTCCCCTAAACTGCACTCATCTGTATTTGATTAGTACTAATATTCTCTCTCCTTATAAAGACTAAGTTCATTTATAGGAAAGTAAGTCACACACTTTAATAAGTTTGTGGTTTTGATTACTTGTACCTGTTATATTATTGATTCACCTGCATCCAAAATTTCTCCTGCTAAATTTTGGCTTGAAAAACTGTAAACATAAAAGGACTTTATTTGGGATTTTCAGGACTACAATTTGGGAGACCGGCTTAGATAGCTCTAAATCAGTGTCCCAAGGAAGCTGAGAGAAGTGGGAGCTTATTTTGTGGGAAGTAATCAGGTGTATGTGACCTATAGAAGGTTAAAAGAAAAAGAAGAAGAATGTATAAACCGGATGGAAATATCCATAAAGCAACTCTGATATTGTGTTGATCCACACCTTGACCATCTGAGTGCAGTGTAATTGTCTAGTTGTTTATGTCATTCCAGACACCTACATTCAAACATCAAAGGCAGGGAGTGACCCTCGTTCACATTCCAAGCAGCAGCTGGAATTCTGCTTGCATCCTGTCTCCTGATGGCCTCCCAGCTCTCCTTTGACTTGCTCTTTCAGCGTTGCTTTCATTGTTAATTTTCCTTTTACTATCATATTAACAGATTTTCTTGTCCTCTATTATTTCCTCACAAATTGTGCAGAATACCTCAAATACCCGAAGGAATATAGCAGGTTCAGATTACTATCTTTTAATGATTTATGGAAAAAGGACTTCTAACATTTTGGAAATACAACCTGAACGACTATGTCGGTCATGGTTCTCCAGAGCGAGAGAGTGTTTTCAGCCTATCGTCTATCAATTATCTTTATAAAAAAGGGGTTGAATACAAAATAATTGCTCATGGATTATGGAGGCTGAGCCATCCCACAATCTGCCATTTGCCAGTTTGATGTCCCAGAAAGCCAATGGTATTGCTTGAAGGCCTGGGAGCTGGAGAGATGAGCATGTAGGTTCTGGGCGGGTCTCAAAGTCCAAGAACCAGAAGCTTCAGGGTCAGGAGATACAGTCCTAGCTTTAGTCAGGGGCAGAATGAATTCAACTGGCTTCCTCCTTTTCATTCTGTAAGGCCCTCAAGAGATTGGGTGATGCTTACTCACATAGGGGAGGGAAATCTATTTAGCAAGTCTACCGATTTCAATGCTGACTTCTTCCAGAAGCATGTTTGCAGACACACCAGTCTGTGGCCCAATTTGACACACAAAAACTTGGTCATCATAAATGAGCATTCCATTATGACTAGCCTGAATTCCTAGCAAGCTTAGCAGAAAGCTAACTGAATACAGAAAATATGCCTATTCCTTTTTGAAATACCATCATCACATCATCTGTATTTGATAATATAACAATTCATTTCTCTCAATTTTATAATGTATAGAGAGGCACGCACATTAATTAATTAATTCAGTCTTTCATTCGCGCATTGATATAGTTTTAGAAATTAAAATTATCTACAGCTAAAGATTTTAAAGGAGGTGCTTTCTTATCTCCTTGGGGTAAATGGAGACAGGAAAAAAATTTCATAATACATAGCTGTAATCACTAAATTAGGGTCTTTCATAAATAAGCAGGATAATCAGGTACTTTCACATTATTTATACTATTTAAATTAGAGCTTTAAAATGCTTTTAAAATCACAAGTTTTTTTTGTTGTTGTTGTTGTTACACTATGTTTGAATAATAAAAAGCGAAGTTGGCTTGTGAAAACATGGGATGGTGCCGTTGAAAGAACATTAATCTTGAGGACTCTGAACACGTTTTGTCATCTTCTCTATCTCATTTCCATTGAGTTTTCTTTGGATTTCAGTGTGTGTGCTGTGATTTCTGTCAGCAGGATTCATCAGTTTTCACATACCGTCAGCAGCAGCATCAACATCATCATAAACATTTATCTTGCATCTTGTCTGCTCCTGAAAACTCACAACAGAACCTGAGAAGGAAATCCAGGCAAAGTGGAAAAGTCATCCCCTGAGATAAATGTGATGAGAACTGTTGCTTGAAAACTTGCTCGCTGATGAAATAAGTTAAGAAAGAACAAATTGAAGTTAAATTAACATACCATAAAATAGAAAATTTGGTCTTCTAGGTAATGTGACAAAACTCAAAATTAACGCAAAATGGAACTAGGATTTTTAAAAGCATGTTCAAATCTTATCAACACATGCAACTGCAGAAGTTTCCCAAAGCATTAGAACAAGTATCTGCATTTCGGACTTTGTATTGGTTAAAATATTCAAAGACCAATTCTCTTTCTACTTCTTTTCAAACAAAAATCATTCTGTCATTAAGATTGTGATTTTATTGATTCAAAGTTCTTTTTAAAAATATCTGTTTTGTTGATAAGAAATATAAAAGCATCATAAATGGAAATTATCATAAACATATGGCAAAACTAAAATGTGTGAGCAGAAATTTCTAAAATAGCCTTAAATATTGAAGATCATATTATATAAACAAAGTATCAAATAAGTATACAAGACATTTTTTAAAAATCTTGACAATTTTATTCTCCAATTAGAGACTGCAGATGATGGCTCCAAGGTCAGGATATGTTATTTTAAATGATGAATTCTCACTACTCTATTTTTGACTAAAGCCAAGTGGTTTTTACAAAAATTTTGTTTATTTATTGGGTGATATGTTGTGTTTTGACACATGTACACATCATGTAATATTCTGTATTCTCACACATTTGTCATTTCTCTATGCTGAAAACATCCAAAATCCTGTCTTTGAGTATATTCTTCATGCATAAATGAAAACATTGCACTGACTCCCAGTAATCTGTGTGATGAATACATGTTGTACAATCCTTTCTTCTAGAGTTTTGAAATGTACAGTACATTATCATTATCTATAATCACTCTACTTTGCACTAGCACATCAGGATCTCTTATTCTTATCTAAGTATAACAATATGGATTGATGAACTTTCCCATTTTCTCTCCTACTCTCCCAGGACTCTGCTGACCACCATTCTATTCTCAATTTCTTTGAGGTCAACTTTTTATATTATGTGAGTGAGATCATGCAGTAATTGTCTTTCTGTGCTTGGCTTATTTCATTCAGCATAATAATATCCAGTTCCTTCCATATTGTCACAAATGAAAGGATTTTACCCCCTGTTTAAAAATATGTTTTTTAGTTGTAGTTGGACACAACTTTATTTTATTTTATTAATTTATTTTATGTGGTGCTTAGGATTGAACCCACTGCCTCAAATGTGCTAGGTGAGAGCTCTTTACTGCTGAGCCACAAACCCAGCCCAGAATTTTACCCTTTTTATGGATGAATAGTATCTCATTGTGTGTACATACATTTTCTTTATGCATTCATGAAATGATGGACAATTTGTTCTCATTTCTTGGCTATTGTGAGTAGTTCTGCAAAGGAACGTCCATCCCCTTTGCTGTAACGATTGTACTAGTTTAAATCCCTATCAACAAAATGCCAAGTGTTCTAATAAGCAAATTCAAATTCAGCCTTTAAATAATACAGCTTTTCTGAGCTTTGGAAAGGGTGTTGGGCTTGATTTTCAAAGTCAGGTTTCATTGACTCATCCTGCTTTTGTGACTTGAGGCTGTACAATTAAACTCATGTTATCACAGTTTTATTGCCTGCTAAATTAGCATATACCTATCTCTCCTAACCAAATATATATATAGATTTATGTTTTGTTTCATAGAGAGACATCATAATATATGAAAGCACTTCATTAGTAGAAATCATAAGTCATTTCAATTGAACTTATACTACAAGGAGTAAGTGAGACATTATATAATAATAATAATAATAATAATAATGGAAGAAGAACTTGGAAATTGAGACAATTGACCTGGGAGTACATTTCAGGGAACATTGCAAGGAACATTCCAAAAAGTGAACACAGACTAAATATTACTAAAATGAGATTTATGATGAGTGTTATGTAATATTCATTTTATATTATCAGATAATTAGTAGATATGAGTATATATATTTGAAAAATTATAGTAAATATTATTTGAAAGTTTTTATTTATCCAAATTCTTTGCTGCAATAGAATATTTAATATTTTCTACTAATCAATAACAAATGCCATATATTTTGATAGTGGCATAAATTTGAATATTTTTCTGAATAATTTTGAACTTTTCTTTAGATTTTGTGAAAAACTGTAGGAGCCCTGTTTGGGGAGATGGCTATTGATTGCGGTTGACTTCGGGCCATGGAGTTTTGGACATTGCCTCCTTCCATAGTCTCATGAGACTTGGCCCGGGATCTCGAGAGACTTGGGCTGAGCACGGAGCGAATCGGGGCCATTTTGGTTGTTGGTTGTTTGCTGGTGTGTGGTACATGTTAGAGTTGTTAGAGCCAGAGAGAGAAACTGACAGAATAAAGATCCTGTTTGTTTCCAGTCTGCCTCTGAACTTATTCCCGCAGCTTTGCTGCTCTAAGCGGCCATCACTTCAGGCGGCGACAAAAAACTTTGCCTTAATTCATTGATAGACTTTTTTTTTTAACTTCTATTCTCCTTTCCCATTGGAAGTCTTTTACTCTTGCCCACTTGTGTAAGTATATTTCTTTTCCTTTTCTTTTCTTTTCTCTTCTTCTTCTTCTTCTTTTTTTTTTTTTTTTTTTTTTTTTTTTTGGTACCAGGGATTGAACTCAGGGACATTTAACCACTGAGCCACATCCTCAGCCCTTTTTATATTTTATTTCAAGACAGAGTCTCACTGAGCTCACTGAGTTCCTTAGGTCCTTGCTAAGTTGCTGAGGCTGGCTTTGAACTAGCTATCCTCCTGCCTCAGCCTCCATAGTGACTGGGATTACAGGACAGGTGTGTACCACTGCACCCAGCAAGTATGATATATTACTTTCCATGAACTTTCTTGAGTCTATTATAAATGCATTGCTCATTTGCAGCACCTTCTGGTACATATATGGGGTGGGGGGAGAGAAAGGGACTGTGCTATATCCTTAAAATCATATTCCTCTAGATTTAAGTTTCCTAGAACTGAAAGAGATCATGAGTAAGCATGTCAATATGCTTTGGCAATAATGTATATTTCATGTGTGTCAATGAAGAGGAGATTTATGTTGAACTAGTTGTACTGTGACATTTAATTAAAAAATAACTGATTGCTTAAATTCAAATATCTTATATTTTCTCATGGAAACTTAGAAGAATTTGTTTTCTTCTATTTTTTCAAACAGAAATACATTCTCCTTTTATACTTGCTGCTAAAGGAAGAGCTTGGTTGCTCAGTAGATGTCCCTCTAATGCTATTGTACTGTCATTTGATGCTCTAACATTTGCACCTTCAAAGATGAATCAGACATTCTCAATTGCCTTTATGTTAAAAATATTATGTATATTTTAGTACACAACTTTAATTGACAATAGAAGACAGAGTATCTTTTACCTAAGATAATTATTTTGAGATAAAGAAATAAATACATTTATACATTTTGTTGTTTTATATTTTAGATGAAATGAAATGTGTTAAAATATGGCAATTTCTAATTAAATGGTCATGCAAACTCAAGTCTGTCCTTAGAGCTTAAGAAATGGTGACAAAGAGACACAATGCCTTGATTTCTATCATCTCTATAACACTTTATTATGAAAGAAAATCCTATTTATTTGCTATTTTTGAACTCTCACGAGAAAGAAGCACACTTGCAAACTGTAGTTTTTTGTTGAAATGCAGGAAGTTTGTAGAATCAGCAAGTGGATTCCAGTGTTTTCCTTCAGAATATTACCTTAGAGTCTAATTTTTACCTTGTTATCATTACGGAAACTTTCCTTTTTGATTCTTTATCAGTACCACGTTACATTTCCCTAAAGCTCCCCATCCACAAGCACCTCCTCTGAGGTCTGAATCAAATTTTTGGTAATATAAAGTTCATGGTCCCTTCTGGAATGTTCCTTTCAACACTCCCTGAAATGCTCTCCCAGGATTTATTCTCAATTTCCAAGTCTTTCTCTTATTATTATTATTTTTAATGTTTTTCTTCTACCTACTCCTTGTGGTGTGAGATTAAATCAAAATGTGTACTTCAGGTGTTTTCAACGCTGCTATTAGTGCTGTGTTGACATGAGTTAGCTAACAGATCTAATATCTCAAGTGCACAACATACTATATAATTAAACTGCAAACTTACACTCAGCCCAATTCAGACATTCTTTCTCTGGTGTATATTCTTCTGGTAGTGACACCCAAGCATTCAAGTCCTTTTATTCTAATAACCACTCTTAAGATCTAGCCACCAAAATCTCTAATGTTGGTTCAATACCTTCCTGGTATTGATAATCTTACTCCACATATATCCTCAACATTTCATTGGCCAGAGAATATCATATACCTTCCAGCTGATTAACCTAGTAAACTTATGTTCATTCTCCTCATAATTTATACACCTACATGTTCTAAAAGATATATGTAAAAAACAAAATTTGTCTATCCTCATGAAAATCGAAAAGTATCCATTGTCCATATATTTTAATGATTTCTTTCTGGGGCACCCATAAAATTTTGAGATTTAAACTATAGTTCAATAGCTGAAAAGAATGATTTAAAATAATGGGAAGTGTTAATATATAATGTTCCAGAAAATTTAGTGTTAAATTAAATGTACCGCTGAAATAATTTTTATCCATTAATAACTTTTACAAAGTATATGCTGAATTTACAGTGAAATGAATTCCTCCAGTGGACTGAATAATAAGCTTTTGGTAGGAATGGAATGGGGATAATATGGTAACAATTATGCAATCTATTAAATTATCATGCTGGTCTTTCTGGGAGCACAATTTTGTTAGCAATCACTTCAGATGTAGTTCTTTCTTAAGTCATTCAGCTTCCCTTTTATCAAACTGAGGAAAATTTCACCTTGTTTTTACCTCTTCTGGAATCTTATGTAACCTTGTGAGAGAGAGAGAGAGTGATAGTGGAATTAAAACCTAGGACCTAAAGCATGCTAGGCAAGTGCTCTGCCTCTGAGCTCATCCCAGACCTTTTTATTTACTTTGATACAGAGTTCTGCTAAGTTGCCCTGGCAGTCCTTGAATTTGTGATCCTTCTGACTCAGCCTTTCATGTAGGTATGTGATTACATGTGTGCACCATTATGCCTTGCTACCTTTGTTTTTATTAGATTATTAGAAATTTGTATCTGAATCTGTAACAGAAATGTTATACTTCATTAGAATAAATTAAATTTACAATGTTTGTTATAAGAGAACCCAAAGCATATAAAGTGATACTTCAAAAAATTTAAGCCGGGTGTGGTGGCGCACGCCGGTAATCCCAGCACTTTGGGAGGCTGAGGCAGGAGGATCGCGAGTTCAAAGCCAGCCTCAGCAATGGCGAGGCACTTAGCAACTCAGTGAGACCCTGTCTCTAAATAAAAAATACAAAAAAGGGCTGGGGATGTGACCCAGTGGTCGAGTGCCCCTGAGTTCAATCCCCGGTACCACAAAAAAAAAAAAAAAAAAAAAAAAAAAAAAAAAAAAAAAATTTAAAATATACTATTAAGTTGATAATGTGCTAATAAAAAAACCTATATTTGAAGTTATATATGCTATCTTGTCAGAAATAAAAATACTGAGAATTATATGTAACTGCATGGAAATTAATTTTACTCTTTGCATCTTTTAAAATGTACAGCCCTGTATATTTATTATTTATTGAAATACATTTGACTATATATGTACATATTTTCATACATATACACACATTAATTTTATTGGATAATTAAACAACAAATTCAATTATTTTTTACTTATCTCCTATTGTCTCTGTCTTAAAGAGAGGTAGAAGAAAGTCAGTAAGCACGTTAGGACATTGCTTAACGCATTGCATGTACCTTTAGAGGAATTGACTTAAAAGCTCTCACATTTTTCCCATTTGTTCTGAAACACAAAACAATTTGGGAACTTTTTTTTATGAAAGAAGATGAAACAAAGTGTTTATATAGTTTTTAGTTTACATATATATTATTATACCACTGATGCTAAAAAAAAAAAAAAAAAAAAAAAAAAAAAAAAAAGACACATTTTAACTTATTTAGCTTGGGTAGTCTCCAAAAAAGAAATGTGTATATTTTCTAAGATTATTCCTAGTGGTAAAGGATACAAAGAAAAAGGTATGCAATTTCCTCCCCTGTGTGACACCCCTGTCTCCCTGGGAACAGCCAGGCCTGTCCTGGCAATGGTTTCAGCAGGCCACCAGGCTGCACTGAGAGTCTGCCCTGGAGCTCACTGCCAGGCAGCTGTTGGCCCAGCACTAACTGATATTGCTCTGGAATAGTGAGACCTTCCCTCCATTCATGGCAAGCAGGAGTTCCTTCTGACACAAACATAGCCAGAGAGGGCAGAAATGTGCCCATTCTAACTCATTCACACATTTTAACTAGAAGCATGAAGGGTACCTTCTGGAGTATACACCTCTCTTTAGTATCTGTGCAGATTCATACTTGCATATATAGAGTATACATGCCTATTTATTAAATAAAGGAATTGTTTAAAAATTGGTGCACAATTTTCAGATTCACAACATGCTGAGGTGAGGAACATGCTTTGGCCTATTTAACTGATGAGACAACCAAATATCACATACTTAATGTTAGGAAAGAGTGGAGATAGTGAAATTTGAACCCAGGAGAGCTACTTCGGTGCCAAATACACCATGCTATGCTTTCAGGCTGAAAGAGACTTTTTTTTTTTTTTTTTTCTTTTGGTGCTACTTTCTAAGTTTTGAGCATATTCAGAAGCTCTAGGGAGGATCCCTATGCCTGAGAAGTATCATGATTCCGAGGCATGTCCATTAGGATTGCATTCACTGAAGGCAGCACTCATGATTATGTCCTTTTCTCTGAAACAGAACACCAGAACAGACTTTCAAGGTTGTAGCACTCCAGTGCCACTTCTAAAATTTGCTTCTTCCAGAGGCTACACATCTATAAAGAACCAAAATACAGTGTTGCCAGCAGGAATTGTTTTAGATTCTTGAAGCAAACAAAAGTAGTTGACTTAGTACATCTAAATTATTTTTCTGCTTTAAATGACCACATCCAAAATTTGGTTTATTAGTAAAAATAAAGGGTTGTAACAAATGTAACTAAAAAATTGAACAGTTTTCCCTACCCAAACTGTACATTAAATATATACATGTATATAATATCTATTAGTTTGAGTAAATAAATACTTTTTTTCAGTGATTTTGATAGCATTTTGGATATAAGAATATATCAATCATGTAATCAGTCATCTTTTTTATTCCAAAGTGTTTTCTCTTTAATTTGACCTGTATAGTCTCATGTTTCTTGTTACATTTCGGCAAAGAATTTATTTACATCCCATGTGTAATCTTGGAAGAAATCAACATAAAACAATCAGGTTTGGATAGCTTCTGTTGGTATTGAGTTCTCAGATTCTTGGCAATGAGACTTGTGGTTATCAAGTACTATTTGAATCACACAGATTTTCATTCTCTTTGAACTACAGGGACGAAAAAGAAAAAGAAGAGAAAAGGAAGTATATGTAATATTTTCTAGCTTCTTGTTTCCCTGGACTATGAGTTTATATGCCATGTGTTTATTGTCCCGTCTAACTTAATTGACATGAAATTTATCGTGTCCATAGTTTAAAGAGCATATAAGGTCAAGTTATCTGACTATGATATGTATCACTAGAAGTGTATCCAGGCTACCACAGGTGCCAGCGATCTAGAGAGTCAGTGGGGCCAGAGTCATACTCTCTTATGACATGAGCAAAACCTCCTCAGGGAGTCAGAGACTACAGGAGGAGGCATCTCTGCTAAAGCATGCTCTTCAGCATACTGGCTCATTGTTCTAGGTGTGTTCAAGTGAACTAAAAAACCATTAAAAAAGAGGGTCTGCAAACATGTATAACAAATTACAATAAAAAATTTTAAAAAAATAAATAAATACTGCCCCCCCAAAAAAACAAAAGAGGGTATGATCCTTTATTTCTATTTTTATAATATCCAAAGACATTAACCACTGAAGTAACATTCTGGTTTCATTGTACATCATTGGAAAAATGTATGGCTTTATAATATCAGAACTCATATTGTTAGTGTCCTCTCCCAAGAAGAGCCTAAAAACTTGGTCATCAATGCCTATTTAAAAAACAAGTGTTTATAAAACAAGTGTTTATATAGTTGGGTCCACCTGATATGTATGTGACGCACCTGTAGGCACCCGCAAACCTGAAGGTATATAACCGGGTGAAAGCGGTCCGAGTTAGGAGAACGAATTCATTCGGTCAGTCGGGCAGCCACTCGGTCGGTCAGAAGAATCAGAGCGGCCAGAACATAGGCAGAGTGGTTACAGAAGAGAAACCAGATAGAAGAAGTAATGACTGGTCAGAGTTAGGCCGAGGCTCCCAAGGAAGACAGAAGACAGAAGAAAGAAGAAGGAAGAAAGAAGAGAGAAGAAAGAAGCTCTAATCTTTCTCTAAGCTAAGCTCTAAGCTCTATCTTTCTATCTTTCTAACTAAGACTCTAAGCTAAGAGCTCGCTTTAATCTTTCTCTCTAAAAATCTTTCTTTCCCTCTCTAAGCTCTCTCTAAGAAAGTAGAAGTAAAAGTAGCAAAAGCTTAACTCTGCCTCCGAGAATTTTCCTCCCGTGGCGGCGCCGTGGCTGGCCGTGACAGGCAGCTTACAAATGGTGGTCCGTCCGGGGCTCGGCAGGCAGAGAAGAAAAGCTAAGAAATAAGAGCAATGAAAAAGCATAGCCTCTGACTCAGTTGAGGCCAGTTAAGAATTAAGCCGAAGCAGAGTAGCCGGCCAAAAGCCATAAAAAATATAGAGAAAAAGCCTTGAGCTTTAGTATAAAGAAAAAAGCCATGAGCTTAAAAGAAAATAGAGAATTAAATAGCATGGTAAAAACCATGCAGAAAAAAAAGCCATTGAGCTTTGGCAAGAAAGCCATAAAGAAAAATAAAGAAGAGGAAAAAAAAAAAAAAAAAAAAAGTCAAAGCCGCTTATGCAATTGTGCTTAACTAAGCTGCTCCTCAGCAGTAGGCTTCCTTAAAAGCCGCAGCACCTCCTCAAAAAGGGCTCAAATATCCACCCTTTCAAAAATAAAAGGTGAAAAGCTAGGTAGGGAAAATAAAAGAAAATAGAGAAAATAAAATAGAGAAAATAGAAAGCACCTTTTTAAACTAAAGGGAAGGAATATGAAGGAGCCCTAATTAGGAAGGGCTGTTGCAGCTAGCTGGAAGCCATAAGTTCCACCTGATATGTATGTGACGCACCTGTAGGCACCCGAAAAGCTGAAGGTATATAACCGGGTGAAAGCGGTCCGAGTTAGGAGAACGGAGAATTCAGTCAGCCGGGCAGTCACTCGGTCGGTCAGAAGAATCAGAGCGGCCAGAACATAGGCAGAGCGGTTACAGAAGAGAAACCAGATAGAAGACAGAAGAGAAACCAGATAGAAGAAGTAATGACTGGTCAGAGTTAGGCCGAGGCTCCTGAGGAAGACAGAAGACAGAAGAAAGAAGAAGGAAGAAAGAAGAGAGAAGAAAGAAGCTAATCTTTCTCTAAGCTAAGCTCTATCTTTCTAAAGCTCTAAAAGCTTTCTTTACTCTAAGCTAAGAAGACAAGAAGAAAAGCTTGCTTTAATCTTTCTCTCTAAAAATCTTTCTTTCCCTCTCTCTAAGCTCTAAGAAAGTAGAAGTAAAAGTAGTAAAAGCTATACTCTGCCTCCGAGAGTTTTTCCTCCCGGTTTACGGTGACAGGCAGCTTACAAAACGTGAAAAGAACAGATGTATATTTTGGGCAGGATAATTACTTAAAGGCTTTTGAGCAGAAAGATGCAGGTTTCATTTATTAGGTGAATCTTGATTGAATACTGTGAAATCACTCTCAGTGGTTTCTTAATGTGACATTAACTTCACGTATGTGGAAGAATTACATGGAATATTTTTAAAAATTCAGATAGATACCTAAGCTCTGCATCTATCTGACTGACTCTAGAACTGTGGGTAGAGATTTGAAATCTGAATTTTGAAAAGTGTGTACCATATAATTTTTAACACTAAAGTTTAAGAAACTGGGCTGGCCATGGTGGAGCACAACTGTAATCCCAGTGGCTCAGGAGGCTGAGGCAGGAAGATCTTGAGTTCAAAGCCAGTCTCAGTAACAGCAAGGCACTAAGCAATTCAGTGAGACCCTGTCTCTACATAAAATACAAAATAGGGCTGGGGATGTGGCTCAGTGGTTGAGTGACCCTGTGTTCAATACTCAGTACCCCCAACCCCTGCAAAAAAGAAAAACAGTTTAAGAAATTGTCTCATGCTTTCTAATAAGGTTATAAAATATTTCATGAGCTACTGGGAAAATGTTGTATGTATAAATACATTTGTATTTTCTATAGAGATGAGAAATAATATAGTTCTATCCCCTCCCACTTGTGTGTGTGTGTGTGTGTGTGTGTGTGTGTGTGTGTGTGTGTGTCTGGTTTTCATCAGTGGTCAAGGTTAATGATATTAGAATCCAGATATCATAAAATTTTTATATATCTAAATATAACAGTCACAGAAATACTTATTTTTACTACAAAATTAACTCAAGCCAATGCTTAAATAATGTTAGTCACAGGTATTTCAAGATCTGTATCTTTTGGCAAATTACATTATGTTTTAATCACCATTTTGGCTGCTGTGACCAAAAGAACTGGCAGGAACAATTAGAGGAGAAAAAAGTTTATTTTGGGCCTCACAGTTTCAGAATTTTCAGTTCATAGATGGCCAACTTGATTGCTTTGGGACCAAGATGAGGCAGAATATCATGTGTGATGGAGGAAAGCAGCTCACAAGATGGGACCAGAAAGCAGAGAGAGGGAGAAAAACTTCTCCTCTCACCAAGGAATGAATGTATGTGTGTGTGTGTGTGTGTGTGTGTGTGTGTGTAAATATATATATGTATCTGTATATATGTATATGTATATACATATATATATCTATATCTATATATATATATCCCAAAGACATGCTCCAATGACCCACTTCCCCCAACCACACCTAACTTGCCTACAGTGACCACCCAGCTAATCCCTATTAGGGGATTAATGAATGTGCTAATTAATTACTTAATTAATGTAGTAGTTATGCTAAAACTTAATTAATGTAGTAGTTATGCTAAAACTCTCATAACCCAATCATTTCACCTCTAAACTTTCTTGCATTGTCCCACATATGAGCTTTTGGGGGACATCTCATATCTAAACCACAATACCTTAATATCTATTTTAAGGGCAACTTAGCTCTTATGAAATATTATTTTATTAATTACTTATTGAATAAATGGATAGAATATACTTGAGCAGTATATGTTGTCTTATATCACGTTAAGCCTAAAGCATTTCATGTGCTTCTAACAAAACTCAATTGCAGAGTTTCATTCTGTCAGGAGTGCCCAGAGGAAAGAGGGAACTCAGCTCAGGACCAGCAGGATTCTTGGCATATGTTCTTGGCTTCAGGAAGGTAGAGACACATTCAAGACAGAATGCAGTCCCTCTCAATAGTGAGAAGACCTGAGGGCTGTACTAGGAGCTGGGCTGAAAATGGAGCCAGGGCAGAACTGCATGATGTCTTGCCAGTTTTCCCTGCACTTAGGTATTTCCCTCGTCTCACAAGGGCATGGGCCAAAGGAATGTTGCTCAAGATTTACAACTGTGCTTTCTGCATCTCAAAGTCATGTGGGCATTTCTTTAAGATTCAGTATGTCTCGCTTTATCCTAAATCCCTACCTCAATTCCACTCAGTGATAGATGCATTTGTTCTTCCTTGAACTATTGGTTTTGGAGGTTTTCCTGGGGGGACTATTGCTTAACATCACATGCTGACCTGGAATAAGTCAGGAACTAAGTCAAGGATACAGAATGTTAAGCATATTTCTCCTCATTGAATTTTTGGATGTAAAATGCTTCATGTTTAAGTGAGAAAGTGTCTCTTACTTCCCGATGGAGTGTATCTAGGTGGATTGTCAGGATTTTCCAGAATCGTGGGATTTTCATTGTTGCTGGTGGGATTTTATGACTAGAGTCATATGCCTGTGATACCAGCCTTGGAGATCAGGATGGGGTCCTAGTTTCCCTGGGGCTGAAGGTTAAACACCAGAGAAATGCCAAGACAAGCACAGGAAGCAAATGTTATTTAAGAAAAGGACAGAGATAGACTTCTCTGGAGAGAAGTGGGGCCCAGAGCTGGATGCCATGGTTGGAGGGTTATGTCTTGATTTTTAATACACCCCCCAGAACACACACCTCCCCCCCCACCACACACACATTCCCTTACTTCTCTGCGTATATGCCTAAGGACAGGAAGGGACAGTCCAGGGTGATGGAAATGGATCCCTGAGGGTATTAGCAACTGGTTAGGCTTCGGGGCAGTGCTTGGAGGTATTAGCATCCCCAACCCTCTCCAATATCCCTACCGCTGTCTTTTTATTTTTATTTTATTTTTTTGTTGACTAGCCCTCATCTTCTCCACCCCCATCATTCCTTACCTATATAGACTTCCAGGCCTTCGATTCCCTGACTCAGTTTGTTGAGGAATGTGACATTTCCTGTCCCCTCAGGCCAGAAGGGTGATGCAGGCAGATTTTTTTTTGGCAAAAAAAAAAAAAAAAAAAGCAAGTGGGGAGTCAGTACAGTGGGCTCATTTTATAGAATTATTCTCTTAACCTCCTGTTACCACTGTTCTCATCTATTTGTGCCCTTTGCACTTGCACACCTCACAGACGGAGTGCCCA
Source organism: Tamias sibiricus (assembly GCA_025594165.1). Taxonomy (NCBI): domain Eukaryota; kingdom Metazoa; phylum Chordata; class Mammalia; order Rodentia; family Sciuridae; genus Tamias; species Tamias sibiricus. The sequence continues at coordinate 156,708,926 of CM046662.1, read as the reverse complement.
CAGGCTGAATTGGATCTATGCGCCTGCTGGCAGGAGACAAGACAGAAAATGCAATCAGATTTGAAAAGGGTCAGATTGGAAAGGTTATAGTTGATTTTGGCAACAGAAAAAAAAATGCTTTCAAGATTTACTAAAGCAGTGTGTGTTAAGTACTTGTGGGCAGATTGTTTTTATAGACTGGGATTCTTATGTATGGTGTAATTTAAATAAGAATGGGTGTAATTATCTGCAGAGTTGCTCTGAAAAAAATTAAACTTCAGTAACTTGACTCAAAGAGCTGACAGAGAAAGACAAAGTGTTTAAGAAATTATGTTGCAATGTCAAGTCAACAAGGAAAACATATTTTGACTTTCTTCTGTGCCCGCATTACTATTTTCAAACTATTTTTTTTTTTTTTTGACACAGCCATTTACCTACCTGAGCAGCAGATTGCTCAAATAATTATAATTCATAATGTGGCTACAGGGTTTTTAAATCTTTTAATTGACTACCCTAGGAGTTATACATACATCAAAGGATAAGATTACAGGGAAAAATAATGCATCATAACATAGAGATCATAGAGATTGCATTTTAAAAGATTGTTTTTTTCTCCTCAGTGCTTTCTCATTCTGACATCTGAAATTGCTTTTCTCAAATCTGTTGACAAGTTCAGATACAACATAGTTAAATGAGTTTCCCAGCATTTGAGGAAATGATAAAGTTCGGTTTCCAATGAGCTGCAACCCTAAAGAAAATACTAAAACCCAAAGTCTCACTTTTTAGAATTTTACTTTGCTTGAGAACTCTTTAATGAAATTTAATCTCTAAAAGATTCCCTTTAAAAGAAAATAGAGTGAAAAAGATTTTGTCTTTGCTTTTATTTTATTTTTAAATTTTTTCGTACTGGGGATTGAACTCGGGGGTACTGGACCACTGGGCCACATCCCCAGCCCTTATTTTGTATTCTCACTGAGTTGCTAAGTGCCTCACCATTGCTGAGGCTGGCTTTGAACTCAGGATCCTCCTGCCTCAGCTTCTCAAGTGCTGGGATTACAGGTGTGTGCCATCACACCCGGCTTTTGCTTTTATTTTGTGAGCTTGTAAAATCATAAGGAAAATGGGAAGTTTGCAGAGTTTCTACCTGGCTGCTTCATTCTCTTTCCTCCTCTTCCTCTTCCTCCTCCTTCTCCTCCTCCTCCTCCTCCTCCTCCTCCTCCTTCTTCTCCTTCCCCTTCCCCTTTCTCTTCCCCTCCTCTTCCCCTTCTCCTTCTCCTTCCAGTAAAAGGACAACTAAACAGCTGAAAAATCAAGATGTTCTTGCTTTTTATAACCTGATGAGTAAAAACTGCTCCTCTTCTACAAATGCAAATTCTCACAATAGTCATTCTGAAATTAATTTTCTTATTTGAGTGAATAATTAACTGAATCACAATATTTTAAATCTTAACCTGTCAGAAACAATATTCATGAGTTCCTGAAAGAAATCTATGTGTCTGTGTTGAGTGTAGCAAGCATAAGAGGAAAATGATTGCCATACTCCTTTTTACCTTTGCAGTTTCATTACATAAGAACACAGGTAGACACTCCAGAGCTCCAAAGAATCACTGGTGTATATGTGTTTTATGGCAGTGAAGCTTGAATTTCACCAAGCAGTCTAATCCACTATCATAATATTAAGTTTGATAGAAAATAGTATTTCCTTTAAAATATTCACATACCCTTTAAGATTGTCGATACTGGCATCTCATTTGTACATGATGTTTTTAATCTTGATGAGGACATTTTTTTTAAAAGTATAAAACCTAAGATTTATATGAAAGAAACTTTCTCATCAAGTACATATTCTCATTTCTCAAAACTCAGTAACCCAGTATATATGGTGATACAAATTTCACTACAAGCAGAATCAGGATTAAAATGAGCACTAGCAAAGAGAACATAACATTTTATAATTGGAGTAGGGCTATTATCCTTGAATGCAAATTTCAATTTTAATATTAGCTTATTATATTTATTATGATGATATAAAATCATACTTTTCTCTCTTTTATTGTCACTTAGTTTGTTTGTTTTCATTTCAATGTTTAGATTGGAATCTTAGAATAGCAATAACAGAAACAAAGATCTTTATATATTGGTTCTTGCCTAGGATGAAGAATATGGTTTTGAAAATTTTTCTCCCTGATACCTTGTTACTAAAAGTTCAAGATAATATATATATAAATCATGATATTTAAAAAGAAAATAACATGGACATCCATTTCCAAGTCACTGACTTCCTGCTTCAAAACAAGAGCTTTGAGGTTCATCAAAGGAACGCAGACTTTGAGGAGTCTTTGAAGAAAGTAGCCTAAGACTGTAATAGCACTTCATCAGTATCTGCACTGTGCTTGGAAAGGTAAGTAGTGGGAACATAAAATACCTCATACCTTGAAATGATACTGTTAAAACATAGTCATAACTCCAGACTATAGGCTATACAGAATCTAACACACATTTCTCTTCCCTCTGAATAACCTAGTATTAATTATAAAGTAGACTTGGATCAAATGTATCTTGACTCAATGTTTATGGTAGATCACTAGCTCCTTCCCAAGCCATTGTCAAATGAGAATACATGATGCACTACTGTCAAGACCAGTTTGTCCCAAAGCATGATGACAATCTGCATATAACAAAAGGAAATGGCACCAGAGTCATTGCTACACCAAATAATCATAAAAACTATTTTTTTTACTGTTTTAGATTAAGGGACAGATTTGAAAAAAAAAAAAAAATAAAAGCACATAGTCAAAAAGCTAAAATCATTATTTCTTAGATTATTGGATTTTGTTAAGGCTATTATATTAAAAATAAATCAATGAAAAATCTTATAATAACTATGGGGAAAAGTTATTTATTTACTTGTAAAATTTAAAAGTATCTCCCTCCCAAAAGGATTTTGGATAAACACTCTGAGGTAGGGTTACCTTGGAAAGAACCGGACATTGAAATCTTGAAACTTTTCAGCTTATAACTTCAAAGTCCTAGATGCTTTTTTTTTTTTTTGTTGTTGTTGTTGGTTAAGCACTAGCAAGAAATATAATCCTCTCCTCAATTTTACTTATAATCAGAAGCAAAACTTGATGTTTTAGAGCCCTAGGTTTTGATCCTTTGTGGAGAAATGTGTATTATTATCTAAATAATTCACATTGACATTTCTTACTGCTCATACAAAGCCTTAAACATAAGAAGCCAATTTCAATTCCACGGAAGATCAAGAGGGAAAAGAAATTTGTTCAACAGTTGTTGAACTGAATTGTAGGAACTTTGTTTCAAGAGAAGATAGTTGTTTTGTCCTATAGGTACAACTGATTATCATCACTACAAACAGGGGCCAGGTGCAGATAGGAACTTGTAATAGACGTAGGAGACCTAATATGTACTTGAGATTTCTTAACATTTTAAAAGTTGGAGAATAATTTTTAAATTTGTAAATTATTTTAGGCCAAAACCCAAACTGAATAAACAGGAAACATGGGCTGATTTTCTTTTTTAGCCAGTGCCACAGTTTTGGACATGTATACTATGAGCAGAGAGAAACTGCCTGTCATGTGTTACATAAGTGACTTGATCCATATATTATTGAGATTTTAGGAAGATATTAAATATATGTGAAATAAATACATATAAGTGTATGAATCCAACCACTTTCATGTGGTGATTTGCATATGCAAATGGATGCATTTTAGCTTTCCTGGTGCTAAGAAATGTGAATCCTCAACTCATAACTCTCTTCTGCTACTTTAAAAACTTGACTTATAATTAATATCAGTCAATTAACAATGTTGCATTTTTAAATCCATGAACATGGACCATCCCTCCATTTAATGAAATCTTGTCTTATTCATCAGGGCTTGTTTTTAGAGTTATATTTGATTATTCCTTTTGTTGCTATTATCAATGATACTTTTAATTTCAAATTCTTTTTGTATATTGACAATATGTAGGAAAAAGCTAAATTTTAAAAATTGGTTTTGTATATGACCTAACTAAATTCACATTTTAATTCTAAGCCTTTGTGCTTCATATTTTCTGTATATAATTATGTTATCTGCCGATGTGGACAATTTTTTTTTTCTTCCTTTTTTTCAGTATTCCTGCTTTTTACTTGTTTTATTTGCCTTGTACTAAGGAACACACTCATTGTGCTTTAAAATGGAAATGGAGAAAGGGAGATCTTTGTCTTATCTCTCATCCTAAGGGTAGAGTGCTCAGTCTCTCACAATTAAATATGCAAGCTGTAGGTTCAGGCTTTTCTTAGGTTAAGATAGTTGTCTTATATTACTAGGAGTTGAGTGTTTTTCTTTAAGTCAAAAATATAAATTTAATTTTATTTAATGTTGTTTTTCCTGAATCAACTGATATGTTCATAAAGGTGTTCTTATTCAGTCTGTTAATATGACAGATTATAAGGATTGATTTATGAATGTTGAACCTATCTTTTATGCATTACTGGATTTTTCCATCCCTGTCCAAGAAGCCCACCAGAATTAGATGGCCTTCAGCTGGCAAGACCAGCAGAACACCTATACTGCAACTCCTTAGGGATATTTCCACTCTCCAGTTCCAGGTCACAAATGAGTTCCCAGGATCTTCGTGTCTTCCTCTTTACAAGATAGGACACTTGTTCATTACACTGGTGACATTATGCTGATAGAACCTAGTGAATGAGCAGTAGCAACTATTTTAGACTCACTGGTGACACATTTACATGTCAGAGGGTAGGAAGGAAATATGACTAAAATTCAGGAATCTTGTGTCTCGGTAAATGTTTAGAGATCCAGTGGTTTGGGGTATGTCAATACATCTCCTCTAAGAAAAAGGATAATTTGTCAAATTTACCACCTTCTACAATTAAGAAAGAGATACAATGCTGACAGGCCTGTCTGGATTTTGGAGTCATCACATTCCTCATCTGGACATGTTACTCTGACTCAATGAGTGAGTTAAAAAGGTGCTAGTTTTGAGTGGGGCTGAAGACAAGAGAAGGCTTTTCAATGGGTCCAGGCTACCTTGCCATCTGCTCTGCTACTTGGGCCATATGATCCAACAGATGAAAGGTAATTGTCATGAGTATTTCCTTCTAATTGTATTATATGCTCATTTGTGTATGTACATATATTGTGCACATGTTTTTGTTTTCTTTCATCTCCTTTGCCCTTACCATGGCACATGAGATGTATTCAGTTTATAGCAGTTTGAAAGTACTGTTAATTATTGAACATAATATTTAAGATATAGTAGAAGAAGCAGCATCATGCAAGGCCTTTCACTCCTTTTCTTGGAAAGGGATTAGCGTGTTTAAAATTGCATGCAGAATGGTAGTATCATGCTATATGGAATTATGAGCTTGTTTTTTTCTTTTTCTTTTTTTTTTTTTTTTGAAATTAAGTGTGTTCTAAAGATACTGTGTATGGGTGTCAAACTGAGAAAGGGTGATCTTACGAAGCTTGATTTTAGGGGTCCGGGGAGAGGGATACCTGGATAGTTGGCAAAACATTCCAGGCATGTTCCTGGGAGAGATTAGCATTTGAATTGGTGAACAGAGTACAGCAGATTTTTTTTCCCCTAAAGTAGTGAGCAACATACAATCTCTTCAGACTCAGACTGAATTATACCACCAGCTTTCCTGACTCTATTGCTTGCAGACAGGATATCCTGAGACTTCTCCACCTCCGCAATTTCATGGACCAATTCCAATAATAAATCTTTTCGTTATGTATGTATGTATGTATGTATGAATGTACCTATCATCTATCCATCTATCTATTGGTTTTATTTCTCTGAGGAATCCTGATTAACAAATCTATATAATCTATTGCTTCCTTAGACTAGCCTGCCTCCACATTTTGGCCTTACCACTGGTCCAGCTTTCTTTACTTCACCTTTGGAAGAAAAATGGAACACCTTTAGTCTTGGTAGCAGACACAAATAAGCCCCACATGCTTTCCAGTTTTTCAGAGTCCAAATTCTAAGGAAGAGAAAAGTAATGTCTTAGAATGGTCTACTTTAAATAGAATTGGTGACACAGGCATGGGTAAACATTCCTATCCAAAATGTGCATTTTTGAAATTTTATTTGTATACCAAAATACCATGTATGTTGTAGGACATATTTCTAAGCATGAAATTCCCATTAAATCTTTAATGGTATTGTAACATACAGGTACTGTTTTGGGTCATGTGCTCTGCAGTCTTCCTAGAGTTGATGCTGCCTTGATGATCAAAGTTTTCAAATTCCAGACATCTTCAAAGGATCTTCATGACTGGCTTCTCCTTTGAGTAGAGTCCCAACCACATTCAATCCCACTCTCCTAGTTCTGTGCTGAAATCCTGATCTTTCTTCTGTAAATGCTGCTAATTCACAAGAGAGCAATTTATAATCAAAGGAGTGAAAATAGATTTGGGACACATGCTGCACTCAGACTAATTTCATGAAAACAAAGGTTACAAAATACAGATAAAATAAACAGTGTTGCCAAATACCATGGCATGTTACTTTATCTTAACCAAACTGATTCACTATTTTGAAACAGAATCTTTCATGTTAATTTTTTTTTAACCAAAAGTTTTAAAATTAGCCAGTACTGACAATTAAGTGGAATAATATCCTTATGTTAATTATGAAAGAAATACAATGCTTTATGCAATAGAACCATATTTACAGGCCTGTGTCATTAATTTTATTTCATATAATTTCTGTTTTAATTTGAGTGCATATTGCAGAAGACAATGCACAATTCTATGAAGTAGTTAATATTTTTATAATCGTCTCAAAATGAAGGTGTACATAAGAGCATTTTGAAGGAGGTTAAAAAGCCATGGAGCAATTCCACCTTGATTACTATCAACATAGAAAGCATACTATGTATATTATCTTTAATTTTTAATTTTTTTCCTCAAATTCTACAAAATAAAAAATTCCATAGCACATCCTTTATTGTTTTACTTATCTCTTACATTTAGACCCTCTGGAAATATAACACCCATATGTTATATTTAAATATACAATAGTTCACATGTAATAAAATGTGGCTAATCTCTATGCATTCATTAATGAAAAGATAAATTTGAATTTTCAAACCTGATTTCCTTGTTTCAAGTGAACTTACAAACATAGATTTATAAATCCTTAGGAAAACACTTTAACTACCATAGATATCATAGACTAAAACTTGTATATATAGTTTTGGGCATGCTGTGAAATGATACTTTATCAGAGGCATTTATCCAGAACTCTCAATTTATTTATTTCCTGAGCATTTCCATGATAAATTTTTAATGCAGTCTGCCTAGTTTTCACTTAATTCTTTTCTTGATTCAAATATCCAGCTTATTTGCATAAACTGAATTGTAAAAAGTATATTTATTTGTATCTAAATTTATTCTGTAATGCTCTTCTTTCATTCAACTTTAAATTGATCTCATGACTTTGAGAACAATGCTTTTCATTTAACTATACTTTGTTCTTGGTAGATAAACTTTTGAATGTTTATTCATTTTCATGAAAATATGCAAGAGTTTTTTTTACATGATATTAGTTATAATATTAATACTATGTGTTCTTGATATCATAAATAATATTATGTATTTTTGTATTACTAAGGGATATATTATTACACATTATAATATGCCAGATATATTTAATTTGTTAGAATTATATTAGACATTGATTGATGTTTTCAGAGTTTATTTTTGTATTATTATAACAGTCCATAGTCTTTGTTTGGTTATATGATGGACAGATTAGCAACAGCCAGAAAGCATGGGTTCTATAATTAATAGTTATGTATTGATTAGGTACTAAAGATTGGTTGAGAGTAGTTTTTAGGTGCTCTTACCACATGCAATCATGCAAATGGTAACTATGGAAAGCAGTGTATGTATAAATTTGTTTGACTTTAGAAATCACTACAATATGAATGTGTATTAAAACATGTTGTTGTAGACAGGGCATGGTGGTGAAAGCCTGTAATTCCAACAGCTTGGGAAGCTGAGTCAGGAGAATTTCAAGTTCAAAGTCAGCCTTAGAAACATGCAGTGAGGTGAAACCTGTCCAAAAATTATAGAAAGGGCTGGGGATGTGATTCAGTGGTTAAGTGCCCCTGATTAAAATCCCTGGTACAATAGTAGTAGTAGTAGTAATAATTTAAAAAAATATAGGGTATTTAAAGTCTGACCCCATAACACTTTGACAAATTAATATGTTGTTATTTTGTTTATTTAATTCTACTTAGCAAGATACATAAAGTCTGTTTGGCTACCAAGCTGGGAAGTATTTTAAAATATTTCAATGCTGAAGAGTTTTAAGCATTTTTTGGTAAAATTTATGGTTTAGTTGTTCCAGTATCATTTGAAAGGAGAATCGGTGTCTTTATGTTACATTGAATCTCTACCTTGGGCAAAATTGTATTTCCTTCTTAAGATGACAAATCATTTTCACATATATTATTTTATTTGTTGTTGGATTTTCTTAAATTGAATACTTTTGTGTTATTTTTCCCATGGACATCCATAAAAGCCTTCTCTATTTTCCAGTTTTATTGACTAGAAACAAGCATGTTCTATTATTATAGAAATTGCTATTGAAAATTCCACTTACCCAGATCAATTTCTCATGTTTTTCTGGTTTTATCATATTTCTTATTACAATAGTAGTCATTGAAACCATCTTAATATAGACAAACTTCTGTGACCTGCAAAATAACATTTAGCTGCTGTTTACAGTTTGAAGTGTTTTCTTTTGTTGATACTGGTACTGATTTTTTAAAATAAAAATTCAATACTCCATCTCGATTATAGTTTTGCCCCTGATAAAACTCTTTTACTAATTGGTTATTTGCATTTTCACATGCATTCATGAACCATCCTGTTTTTGCCCCTTCATTTAATGTGTTATCATAGTGGCTACTGAAATTGACGGCATGGACAATGAGAGGATAGCCTGCCACTGCACACCTGGGGACTTACATCACTGTAGGTGCTCTGTGCAGAGCAGCCGTGTTTAGTATATTAATCACATTGGAAACATTTTTGCAGTAGAATTAAGGTTTTTTTAGCCCAGATGTTTCTATCATCTCTATGATTCCCTTAGAGGGACAGTAGTTTCATGAAAACTATGTGTAAATTAATATCATGCAGCCTTGAAATTAAACATCAGTGACATTCAAGGCACTAAAATTATGATAATTATGATTCCTAATACTGTAATAATATGCCATAAGTGTTTTAGAGATGGATAATCCTAAGAAAAAAATATTTTGCCAGAATTCAATAGCTGGAAGATAAATTAAATGACCCAGCTGTAAATTAGACTAATATTAATCCATGAAAAAAAAAAAAAAACAGTATATTGTATACTTGGAATCAGGTTAAAATCATTGCATTAATCTTGTAGAAAAAAAAACACATAAAAATATTGTGAATATTTCTATCCAGTGCATCTTGTGAAATGGTTTTCTGGAAATGTGAGTGTAGGTGGTTTATATAACCATCTCCACATTTTAATTTATGTTCTTGCAGATATTTGAAATACTTTATTACCAACCTGATTTTACTTAATTCATAATTTGAACTTTCTTTCTTGGATTTCCAGCGATATTTTCCTTTTTTTAAATTTTTAAACCCCCAATACTTTTATAAGAGCATACCTAAATGTTTATTGTTATGGGATAACTTTTGTCAGTACATATATATCTTTTTCCTTCAAAAGACAGAATCAAATATGCTTTTAATTGAAGTAAGCTTATTTTAGGTTTTATTTGTCTTTCCACATTAAAAAAAATTTCTTTTAGATGGACACAATATTTATTTTTATGTGGTGCTGAGGGTTGAACCTAGTGCCTCACACATGAGAGGCAGGCACTCTACCACTGAGCTACAGTCCCAGCCCTATCTTTGCACATTTTGTTAATATTTATTTATTTTCTTTACTTGTACACAATGCAATGCATTTATGTTTACGTGTACCGCTGAGCCACAACCACAGCCCTCTTTCCACATTTTTATGCATGCATTATAGTTGTACATAATGATGGGATTTGTTTTTACATATGGATACATGCCCACAATGTAACAATATAAATTGTTAAAATAACATTTTAACAATCCTTGTCCCTACCTCCTGGTTTCCTTCCTCTACTGATTTCCCTTTGATTATTTTGAGATCCACCCCCATCTTGTTTTTTTTTTTTTTTTTTTTTTTTTCCTTTTCTTTTTCCTCTCTAGCAAAATAAGCTTATTTTAATTGTAGATTTTGGCACTTTTCCCCCATTGCTTCATGTAAGCTACCTGGTACCGAAACCCGGGAGGAAAACTCGGAGGCAGAGTAAAGCTATTACTACTTTTACTTCTACTTTCTTAGAGAGAGCTTAGAGAGAGAAAGAAAGATTTTTCTTCTTCTTAGAAAGAGCTTAGAGAGAAAGATTAGAGAGAGCTTTCTTCTTTCTTCTTTTCTTCTTATCTTAGATTGAGAGAAAGAGCTTAGAGAGAAAGATTAGAGAGAGCTTTCTTCTTTCTTCTTTTCTTCTTAGCTTAGAGAGAGAGAAAGATAGAGCTTTTCTTCTTAGAGCTTAGAGAGAAAGAGAGAGAGCTTGAAAGAGAGAGATTTCTTCTTTAGAGAGAGAGAGAGCTTAGCTTTTAGAGCTTCTTTCTTCTTTCTTCTTTCTTCCTCGGGAGCCTCAGCTTGACTCTGACCAGGAATTTCTTCTTCTATCTGGTTTCTCTTCTGTAACCGCTCTGCCTACGTTCTGGCCGCTCTGATTCTTTTCTTCTTCTCCGACCCGAACTCTTCTTCTGACAGACCGACTGCATGACTGACTGAATGAATTCATTCTTCTCCTGACTCCGACCGCTTTCACCCAGTTATATACCTTTAGCTTTGCGGGTGCCTCACGTGCATTTACAGGTGCGTCACATACATACTTATTATCAGGTGGAACTTATGGCTTCCAGCTGACTGCAATAGCCCTTCCTAATTGGGGCTCCTTCAGCTTCAATTTTCTTCTGTGTCCTTACTGTTTTGAATTTTTCTTTGGCTACCTCCTAGGTCCCCATCCCCATTTTTTCTTAATCTTAAATTCACTTCATCTCTTTTCAGTCTCGTGTTACTTTAAGTTTAGTTGTCTTTCCTACAATCGTCATTTCATTGCTTTTTAATTTTTTAATGAATCCAATTTTTTTCCTCTGCCAGTTTCTTTTTGTGCTTTTATATATATATTTAATTGTAGATGGACACAATATCTTTATTTATTTTTGTTTGGTGCTGAGAATCAAATCCAGTGACCCACATGTGCTATGCAAGCCCTCTACCACTGAGCCACAACTCCAGCCCCACAAGCTCTCGTTTTTGTGTAATCATTCACATCTTTCTTTCCCTGTTATTGTTGCACGATTTCTTTTAGCTTAGTTTGCAACATTGGATGTTGGGTTCTCATGGTTTGCTGTCATGTCATTCTGATGTCTTGGAATGCATGCTGTTCAGCTAATCATCCTCTTTTCCCCTGTTGATCTCTGGTGGTTTCCAAAAAAACACCAAAATATGGTTCCCCTTAATTTTCTAGGATCCTCCTTTGTAGTCCTCCTCCTTGCATCTTTTTTTTTTTTTTTTTTTTTTTTTTTTTTTTTTTTTTTTTGGTATTGGGGATTGGACTCAGGGGCACTCGACCACTGGGCCACATCCCCAGCCCTTTTTTGTATTTTATTAGAGACAGAGTCTCACTGAGTTGCTAAGTGCCTCACCATTGCTGAGGCTGACTTTTAACTTGTGATCCTCCTGCCTCAGCCTCCCAAGTGCTGGGATTACAGGCGTGCACCACCGCGCCTGGCTCCTCCTCCTTGCATATTATATGTGAACCTGCCTGTCCCCTTTGCTTTTTGTCCTCCTTGTCCCTCATAATTTCATTTTCCTCCCAGTGCTTTGTGCTCATTGGATGTCTGTTCTGAAAGAGCTGAGACTGTAGACTTCATAATCTACATCTTCCTGGGCACTTCAGCACCACTTGACCTTCTCCCACACCTTCAGCTTTTCCTCCACGATTCCCCACTTCAGCTCCTGTCCTCTAGTGAGTCCGCCAAGTTTCCACTTTGGGAGAAGAATGCCCCTTCCTCACAGACACCTAGGTTCTCTGGATTCCAGTATAATCTGGGGTTTCATTGACTTTTCTTTCACTCACAGAATTGCTCACTCCAGGACAGGTGGATTGGAGTGAAAGTGGACTGTTATTTGGAATTGGAGGTTTATGGAGGCACTTGTTACTTTTTTAAATGATATTATCTGAGGGTTTTCAGCCCTGTCCCTGTGGTTGCTTAGCTCTTTTTTTGCCCTTTTCATGAGGGATTTGCTGAGATAGAAAAAATACGTTGGCAGAGTCAAGCTGTTGCCTCCTTTCATCAGCCTCAGCCCCACCAAAGTAAACAGCAAGCAATCTAAGTATTTGTGGGGGTGGGAGGGTGGGAGGAAGGGGACCATGTTTTGAGGACACAGCAGGCCTCTTGTCTGTTTGCTTCCTAAGAATGGCTTGTCTTAAAGTCCTTTTAATGACATAATCTAAAACTCCACTTTGGCATTTGTCTTTACATGTCCATGTTTCTTTACCTCAACTTAATAGATAACCCCTTGATGTAGCAGAAGAACGATAAGTATACAATCTCTAAATCTGATCCTTGCTCTAGATTATACTATTTGACTAAAGCATTTTACTGGGTCTTTCTTGCTAAGGTTATGTTTTTTAATTGAAGAGCCTTCACTCTTTGGGTCTAAAAGCATTCAGTTCATCGTATCCTACAGACCACTATACTTGTGGACAGTACATTTTTTTCATGGACGCTGTGGATGCAGATGGAAGGAACTATCCATCCTAGTGCAGAGGTGTGTTTTTGTAGGGTAATTGTTCAAAATCAACTGTTCACAGAGTTAATAAAAATGAGACTGATTATAGTCAGTTTGATTGAATACATTTGTTACAGATACTGTGTCACCTTCTTATCTGCACCCACAGCAGATCACTCTGATATACCATGTTAACCAAGCAGTTCTTTGTGGAGTTGAAAAGAAAATAGAAAGAAATATGAACAAAATATAAAATACATGCGTTATCCTGGGGAAGAATTCTTCCCAGACATTTGGCACAGTTTCCCAAAATGAAATTTCCTGTTCTGAGTAGTTCATAAACCATGCTTGTTACTATTATGCAATTTCAATAAGTTAAGATCCTCAATTCCCTTCCTACATCTCTTCCCTCACCCTACTCACAACTGGAAAATCATTTTTTTTTTCTCCAAAGGAAACTGGTGTCTTAAGAAATGATGTCCTTTGGGAATCAAGGTCTTACCCAGTTGATTATTTCATATAATCATCTTATTTGGCCATATTTCTAGGCTACTGAAGGTGAGAGGTTTACCAAACATTTGCTACTACAAAGAAGGATCAAAGATAGCAGATTGAATTAGACATAACTTTTCTATGTTTCTATGTTCATAATCAGTGAAACTCCACATAATGTGCAACCACAAAAAGGAAAAGTTATACTCTATGTAAATATGATATTTCATATTACATTCTATGTCATGTATAACAAAAAAAAAAAAACAAATAAAAAAATTTCAAAAAATAAAGGATCCTCTCATGTTTTAATCCTGTGAACTCAGTTTCCTCCTTGGTCTTAATATTTCAAGGTATTGTGTGTGTGTGTGTGTGTGTGTGTGTGTGTTTAGAGCATTTCTATTCAAGATACCTATTTCCTTGCTCAAGGAGGAAAGTAGGTTCCATGGAGGTTTCAACTCATACCTACAGCATCAGAAACAGAGTGAATCAAACCATATGTCTCACTGACCTCACTGTGTGATTCAGGGCACCTAGATCTTCCCCACTGCATGGGGAAGTGGCTTCAAGATGTGGTTTCCTCCCATTGCCTAAGCATCTGTAAGAACCATGCCAAGTCGCTTTCTCTGATGCATGGGCAGGGGGAGAGAATTGTTTCTGTGTCTTAAGGACCTGGTTTGAAGTGACCATATCTGAGGACATCTCATTGACCAGCACCCAGCCCTATGGTCCCAAACTAAATTATCACAGAAACTTGGAAATGTAGTTTTCTTTATGTCCAGGAAGTTTTTGAGATCATGGTGAGTATCTAACATCAGCATATGGGCAGTATGTACCTTTGATTATAATGCATTATATAATGGTTTATATTTAAAACACATAAAATAGTGTTTTATTCAACCTTTTGGATTTTCATAATTTGTTTTTGTTTGATTAAACTCAAATGTTATTTTAAAAGCAATTAAAATGATGGGTTGGATTCTCCACTACAATTCAGAATACATAGAAAAGCTTAGCATGAGGCCAGAGCATTAAACAAATGGAGGAAATCACAAGTATTTATAACATTTGTTTCTAGAGAACTTGAATGAGAAAATAAGAACAATTGTTTAGAAGAAGGTCTGAAAATTTTGAATGTTGCGAGAACCTGGAATAGCATCAAACTGGTTATAGAATTCAATTTTAATAAATACATGCCCACAGAATGGTTTATCCCTTAAAAAAAAAGCTGAAAGTATAGAAAAAAAAGTGACATATAAAAGGGAAGAAATATTTGTTTAGATTTTAATTTCATCTGTTTGTCAGTTTATAATAACTATATTTAGATTGGGTCATATTTTAAAGAATAAAGAATAAGTTATATCTTTTAGAATACAGATGCATACTTTCTAATAAGTTAGCTTAAAAACCAATCGAGGGGAAATACTATTGTTAATATTTTGAGAGCTGATAATTTAGTCAAAGAGTCAGTTTGAAACAAGAACATGGATATGCAGGTGAGATATATTATCCTGCTTCATAAAAGTTTGCATTCTATAAAACTTAATTTTGTAAATAGTGTCATGATTAAAGAAAAAATATTTAAGATATTTGCATTTTTAAAGAATAACTCTTAAAATAGCTATGTAAACTAACATTTGTGTTAAGGAACAAAATTTTTTTTAGTAACTTTAAAAATACTTATGCTGTGCACCCATTGCCAACCACATCATCTTATCCTTCTTTCCTACCTTGGAAAAAACTGCCTTTTAATAATAATTGCTCTTGCCAAGTTTTAATGACAGAAAAATAATTACTAAATTTATGTACAAAATGATATTTCTTGATCCTGTTATTAAACTCCTAGTCATTACCCCAGTGATAATGACTGTCTATTTTCCTTACTAAATCATCAGTGCACTACCTTTTTGCACATGTACTGAAAAAAAATGTGGATGTATGTTTTAGTTTTACAAAACTGATGACATTAAATACAGGGCTTTTTCACTTAATACATCTTACAATCCTTTTTAGATCAGCATTGTAGGTACACTTTGATACCTCCAAAAATAGACCAAATGCTGACAGCTTATCTGACTCAGTTTTTGAGCATCTAGTTGTTGTCAAGTTTTGTTTTACATTTCTATGAATAGCACAATGGAAACAAAAAGCAGTATGGAAATTCCTCAAAAAAACTAAGAATGAAAGGAACCACCATTTAACCTGGTTATACCAATCCTTGGTATATATCCAAAGGAGTTAAAATCAACATACTACAGTGACACAGCCACATCAATGTTTACAGCAGCTCAATTCACAATAACTAAGCTATGGAACCAACAGAGACATGGAGAAAGAAAATGTGGTACATATACACAATGGAATAATACTCAGTCATAAAAAAAGAATGATTTCATGATATTTGCTAATAAATGGATGGATCCAGAGGCTATCATGCTAAATGAAATAAGCCAATCCCCCAAAACCAAAGGTTTAATGTTCTCACTGATATGTGAATGCTAAACACAACAACACTGGAGAAGGGGAAGAATAGAAATTCCATGGAATAGACAAAAGTGAATGAAGGGAAGGGAGGGAAGATAGGAATAGGAAAGGCAGTGGAATGGATCTGACACAGCTTTCCTCTGTACGTATATGAATACACCTCATGAATCTCCACATCATGGACAACCACAAGACTGGGATCCCAATTAGGATAAGATGTACTCAGTGTTTGCATAAATATGTCAAAATACACTTTAGTGTCATGTATATCTAAAAAGAACAAAGAACAAAAATGAAAAAAAAATAAATTGCTATGAGTATCAGATCATTCTTAGCAGTAGAATTTGTAAAATCAGTATTGTACAGGTCATTGGAAGGAAGCATGTTAAAATTTACAAAGCTGCACTGCACATTTTAAGCAGCCAGACACAATCCTCATGAGCATCACCACTTTTTAGCTATTGGAGAATTTACTAAAAGGATTGTGGTAAGTAGTATTTTACTGGCAATAGACTACAGTATAAAGTCTAAACAAAATTGTATCTGATTGCATTGACATGTACATTAGAGTATAGTCTTTTGTGAAGAAGTAGTTAAAAGAATATATTATTCCTAGTACCAATTCACCTCAAATACTTACAATTTGCAAATAAAATCATGCAATTCTCTTAGATTCTTAAAAGCAATGCAAATTTTTTTTAAAAGTCACTGTTAACTTACAATACATATGCACATTCTATTAGTAAAGCATCAACATATGTTACTTAAAAAGGCATTTTTACATAAAATTTTATTTTTACAAATATTTTACACATAGTAGTTTAGATTAATTGCTGTTATGCATGCCTATTGAGAAACCGGATTTTCCCTATAAGACATTTATTTTTTATTAATGGTCAGGTAACCAAGAATGAAATTAATCTCTGCTTATTTATTTTTCTGGTAATATAATTTATTTTCAAATATGATATCAACAAAGAGAAGAGATTAAAAAAATTCACTATGAACAATTGCTCTTTTAATTTACTTTTTAAAATTAACCAGCTTCACTTGAAACAAAGTCCTTTGCATATCTTATTTATATAGTTAAGATCTTGAGGTAGTTATGAATAAATTTCCATCCTATTGGTATTCATGGTATTCTGAATCATAGAATGTCCTTGCTCAAGAAGAGAAATGAGAGATTAAAACGTGAAAGACATAAATAATCATCACATATATTCCCCATTTGCTAGCATAGAACAGAAATTATGGACCTAATATTTAAAGCAGTAGATCTTGTATCCCCTCATTAAATGCAAAAGATACTTTTTTTCCCTAATAGTTTAGTATAGATTCCAGACAAATTATGATTTTATACCATTTAAACCTTAATAATGTCACCATAATTAGTGGTTGAGTGTCCCTGAGTTCAATCCCCAGTACCCACCTCCCCTCCAAAAAAAAAAACCCAAATAATGTCACCATAAGACTATGGCCCTACGCAAGGTTGATAACTTCAACTCTGTAAAATTGCATAAAGGAATAGAAAATACATTCTACCTCTTTTCAAGGTACAGGACAACAACAGATTATTATTCAAGTCCCGTTTTATTCTCAACATTCAGTTTTCTTTTTACATTTTTCCATCCTTTGTCAATTGGATGGCTGCCTTATTTGTCAATGAGAACCTAAGAATATCCAAACAGTAGTATACAACAGTTATTATTTTATGTATTTCTTGGTTCTTATTTTTTCAATTGTGATAATAGACAAATCTCTATGCTTAATGGGTTTACATCTTGGATATTTACTATGTTTTATAATAACTTTTTGATACAACTGCATTCTAGAACCAGAGTGGAGGTTTAGAATAGTGTTGGAATCAGGGAGAATTTTAAGACACTCTTTTTCTTTTGAGCTTTCCTTTTATTGACTGTGTATATATCTCTTTAAGTGTTTTAATTAACTCTACAAAATCCTGATTCAGGCCATCTGCTAGCTAAATGTCTTTATTCTTCTGATTTAGAGATACTAATGTGTATACTAAAACACAAAGGTAGTTCACTTTTGTAACGGGTTACTGAAATTAAAACTGTATTACCATCACTTGAAAAATAAATTCTAAAAAAAAAAAAGAAATATACATCTGTACATATAGATTAAAAGTACTTTGTATCTTTATGATCTAACATTTTGATGACCATGCTTTTCCTCTTTCATCGTCTTTGCCTTGGTTTTCTTTTTCTTTCTTACTATGATGAATCAGCTCACATCTCTAGACTATTGTGTCTTCTCTTAACCCATGAGCTCTGGGCTGGGTATGTATTTCCTACACAGGATGACAGATTCCTCGATGTATATGAGAGTAGTTATAGTTATGGTGGCTTTTGTGCTAGAGTAGCATTTGAAAGGACTTAACTGATTCATGCAGGAACTAAAATGTTAACTTAGTTGATATTAGTATTATTGCTAAATATTTCCTGAGGCTATTGTTTCTTATTTATTCAGCTTTTGAAACTTTGGAAAATTTGTTATATAAAACAAAAAATTATAGACTACTGCAAGTTCACGGAATGGTATAATGTATATTTATTTTACACAGAAGGTGGAATACATTGTTTGATGTAATCAGTGTCAGTACTTATTTTCTTTTGTTTGTATGAAGAATAAAATTTTATATATACCCACAAATATATTTAATATATATTTATATATCTCTGTGTTTAGAGAGCACACTGGCTACACATACAACACACATAAAATGATTTATCAACAGGGACATATCAATAGTATAACACATGCACACAAATAATATTTCCCCCAAATTAGATCATTCTATATGTACCATACAGTAGACTGATTTTACAAATTAATAATTTGTTTTCCCTTACAATATATTTTTAGCCCACTTAAGGAACAATGTTTATTTAATTTTCCTATGTATCAAAACTTGTCTTTTTTCTAGGCCAAGGTACAAACCAGGACATATATATTGTGTGTGTGTGTGTGTGTGTATGTGACTGTGTATGTGTGTGTCCTTTTCTTTTCCTTAATCTTGCACATTCTCTGTAACGTTTTCCTGACTTTCAGGAGAGAGCAGCCAGTAATGCTGAAGTACATCTGAGTCTCCATTTTATTGTGTGATTTGTCTCTTATGTTGTCATTGAACTTTTTATCTTTTATCCCCTGAATATCATTTAAGCAGGAAGGTAGTATTAAAGCTTTCATAGTTTCGAGTTAAACATGTGTGACTAGAAAACATTTCAATTGACCTGGGGTAATACATACCACATAATTTCAGGACTAAAGGTTTGGTTGGCAGCCTGTGGTGCTTGGGAGTTAGTAGAACTTTTAGAAGGTGGGGCCCACTGGAAGGATGCTAGGTCTTTATGAGTGTGCTCTTGAAGGGGATATTGGAACCCTAACCCTCCCTCTCTTTCAATCTCTGGTCACCATGACACGAACAGGTTTCCTCTACCACAAACTTCTGCATGATATACTGCCTTCTCACAGACTAAGAAACAATGGGACAAGCAACCATGGACCAAACCCTCTGAAACCATGGGCTCACATATACTTTTCCTCCTTGTAAATTGCTTATCTCATGTATTTTGTTACAACAATAACACAAAGACAATACCATGCTGTGGAATAAAGAAAAACTTGATGGAATAATGGGAATCAAGAGTCCAGGAGAGTGGAAAGAGACATGTGGACTTAAATAGGCTAGTCAGTATAAATTTGTGAATGAGGGCCTGGGGCTATACAGCTCAGTGGTAGAGTGCTTGTCTAGCACGTGTGAGGCACTGGGTTCCATCCTCAGCACCACATAGAAATAAATAAATAAATAATAAATAAATAAATAAAGGCATTGTGTGTATCTATAACTAAAAAAAAAATTAAAAATTTGTGCATGAGATGAAATCTGAGGAAAGATTATCAGGAAATGATCAACAAAGCCAGCTTCTGGAAAACAAAAGGCAGAAGAAGTAGCCAAAGTGAATGTGTACTAGTGGGAGGAACAGGGAAGGCTAGGGAACAGAAAGAGAGCCAAGTTTGGCTGCAGCAGGTGAGGGAGGGAGAGTAATAGGAGATGTTGTCAGAGGTAGAGACAGAGAGGCTGTGGTGGGGGAGAGAGAGAAACAGAGGGTGTCATCTGCGTTCTGTGCAGGTCATGGAAAGGACTTAGGATTTTATTTTGAGTGAAATGGTAAGTTATTGAAGGCTTTCATCATCTCTGTGACTGGACCTGGACTTGGTAATAATACTGGATGCTGAGTTCCAACCAGCATTTAAATGGATGAGAGGTTGGGAACCCAGGAGAGCAGTTAGCAGCTACAGAGGAATTGTCACAATAATGGTGGCTACACTGTGATGTGATCTCTGGCCAAATTCTGGATGTAATCTGAGGATAGATTCTGCAAGAAGTCTTACCAAATTGGAGGTAAGGTGAAAAAAAAAAAAAAAGGAAGAAAGAAAGAAAGAATTCAAGTAGTCACTGAAGATGTCGACCTTTTTAACAGTTTTAGAGTGAAGAATTTGTTTACTGGTTAAATGAGATGACTAAATGATGATAATTGGGTTTTTGATTTAATGACTGAATTTTCCCTTCTTTCTTAAAATATCTACAGATTTTGGAACTTCCATTGATTCAAACTTTTTCAATGTAAGATAATTAGTTTTTGAGATAATCAAATTGTCAAATCTGTAGCTAGAGGGAGGGTCTTCAGACCACCCCACTTCTGTGGCCTCTTCTCCAACTATTGCATTTTTTTAACCCCTTTGCCCCCTCCCTTCTCTTCCCTCCACATTGACTTTTCTAGTGTTCCTCTAATCTTCCTATGCTCCCTGTGCCAACCCCACTGTGAATCAGCCTCCCTATATTTGAGAAAATATTTGTCCCTTGGATTTTTGAGATTAGTTAACTTCACTTGGCATTATATTCTCCAATTTTGTCCATTTACCTGCGAATGCCATTATTTTATTCTCTTTTTATTGCTGAGTAATATTCCATTGTGTATATATACCACATTCTCTTTATCCATTCATCTACCAAGGGGCATCTAGGCTTGTTCCACAGCCTAGCTATTGTGAATTGTGCTGCTATAAACATTGATGTGGCTGTGTCCCTGTAGTATGCTGTTTTTAAGTCCTTTGGGAATAGACCCAAGAGTGGAATGGACAGGTCATAAGGTGGTTCCATTCCCAGTTTTCCAAGGAATCTCCATACTGCTTTCCATAATGGCTGCACCATTTTGCAGTCCCACCAACAATGTATGAGCGTGCCTTTTTCCTCACATCCTCTCCAACATTTATTGTTGTTCTTAATAGCTGCCATTTATTGTTGTTCTTAATGGCTGCCATTCTGACTGGAGTGAAATGAAATCTTAGAGTAGTTTTGATTTGCATTTCTCTATTTGCCAGAGATGTTGAACATTTTTTTCATGTATTTGTTGATTGATTGAATATCTTCTTCTGAGAAGTATCTGTTCAGTTCCCTGGCTCATTTGTTGATTGGGTTATTTGTTTCTTTGGTGTTAAGATTTTTGTGTTCTTCAACAAAATGAAATTAAACCTCTATCTCTCACCATGCACAAAACTCAACACAAAGTGGATCAAGGACCTATGAATTAAACCAGAGACCATGCGTCTATTAGAAGAAAAAGTAGGGCCAAACCTCCATCATATTGGATTAGGCTCCTACTTCCTTAATAAGACTCTATTGCGTGAGAATTAAAATCTAGAATTAATGAATGGGATGGATTCAAACTAAAAAGCTTCTTCTCAGCAAAAGAAACAATTGGTGAGGTGAATAGAGAACCTACTAATTGGGAACAAATCTTTACCACAAGCACGTCAAACTACTGCATTTTTAATAATAGATTCTGGCCACATTTTTAATAATCAAACTGCTTACACACTTTTTGACTATTTCCTGGTTGATTTATCAGATTACATTGTTAGAACTTTAAACTTTTAGTTTGAGAAATGCCAAGTAGCATACTTCTCTGGAAATAATGGGCATTGAGACTATTATCTCTAGACTCTGAAGTGAAGAAGGCATTAGAGGGATTCATATTAATGTAGAAGGGAGAAGAACATGGAAAAGTGGGCCCTAGGGAGTGAGGGTAGGGACATGCTTTTGTATTAGAAAGAAAAGATTTCTTGAAAACTTGAATTGATATCAAGGACGAAGATCCAGGTTTAGGGGTCAAAAATAAAGATTTCTGTTTGACAACATTACCAAAAAATGTTCCATACAGAAACACTAAGTTGTGAGCTCTGTCTTTGAATTTCTCCTCTGCTTCTGGAGGTTTTTCCTTTACATTTCTTCTATATAAGTGCTGGCTATCCTCCTGATGGAAATTGCCATTCTGCACATAATAAAAATTTCCTAATTGCAGCCAGAGTGGTACACTGAACAGAGTCAGAAAATGGGCTCTGGCAGCAATCTGAGTGACTATAGACTGGTTTTAGTAACCTGCTAGCATTTCAAGATGAATCAAGGGTCACTCCAGGGGAGAGTCCTTAGACAAGCTAAACATTTTCTCTGGCTTTTACAATGTAGTCATACTGAAAAACATGTGATTCATAGAGGCTCAGACTTGAAATGCTTCAAGTGTAAACATTGTAGTTCATAAAGTTGCCCATTTGGAATTGTTTGCCCTTCATGTGAATTAAATCTATTACCGTTTTTTGTATCACTAGGATTCATGGATATAACCCAAAATTCTGAAAACTAACGTAATATTCCCACTACATAGGTTTTCAAGCTTGCTGAAATAGATAGTGTATATTTCTTGATGTGGCTTGAAAGTGCTCTGCACTTCTTGAGAAAATAGCTTCAGATGGGCACAACAATTGACCAAAATTATTTAGAGGTCATGTTCCTTTTAGGTCCTTGTATGGCAATCCTCCAGTGTAATCATTACCTTCTGAAGCATTTCTGGTGTCTCAACTTCAGGTTCCAATTTGGCTTTTGATTTGGTAATTTCATGGAGATGAGGAACCAAGGTACAGAGAAAGAATGTGCTCAGGAGAAAGGGGAAATGATTCTTGCTGAGCCAAAGGCAGGAACTGAAGATGTCTAGACCCACTGATAGTGCATACCACCTCATTTGCTTATTCATATTTTTGTGCACCCACTCCCTTTCCAGCAGTGGTGTACCTCATTTGTCACATGCTTGCCACTCTTCCAGGCACAGAGGATTGCACTGTGATCAAGACAGACTCAGCGGGAGACCATTGCACAGGAAGGCAATGTACCACTGGCATGTTCACTTCCCAAAGAGGCACAGGCCCCAAGGAAGGTGGAGGCTTTCATCAGGTTACCCATTAACCTAAACCTCCTTTATCTGAAACTGTTAGCAGTCTTTAACCTAAAGCTAACATATCAACACAAACTGGCAATCATTAATTTATCCCAACTTTTTTTTTTTTTTTTTTGCTTGTCTTTATTCTTGCTTACCAAATCAATACACACAGACCCACAGGAGTTTGCTGTATAATGCCGAGTGTATGAAAATATACAGAATGTAAGATATGATTTAATCTTTAATTCAACCAATTGTTTGATTGATGTCACTCTGCAGCATGCACCATGAACACAGCACTGAGTAGCATCTTCGCTCTCATGTCGCTCACAGACCAGAGGGGCAAATCAACTCCACGGTAGTGAATAGAGGGATGACGTCTGGTGAACGTCAGTAAGGGAAGGAAAACACGGTGTGAGGGTTGGAGATGTCTGAGGGACGCATTTGTTAATTTAGATAGGGTGGCCATTGGGGAACTCAATTGATGAACCATCTTAAATATAATGTTACATATATGATTATGATATGAAAGAGAAGGCAGAATTTTCATGAAGACTTACAAGGGGATACATCAAATGTTGGCTACTTTTGGGGATCCACAGGTCAATATGTCCCAAACTATTTGATGAGTGACATTTTTTTCTTTTCTAGTCCAGAGGTGCTTAACCACTTAACTACATCACCAACCCTTTTTGATTCTTTCCTTTCTTCTGAAACATCTGTTGCTAAGTTGCTGAGGGTCTTATTGATTTGCTGAGGCTGACCTCAAACTTGAAATCCTCCTGCCTCAGCCTCCCTAATCATTGGGATCACAGCATGTGCCACTGCAACTATCTTGGTGAGTAATATTTTAACAATTGTAATTACCTAGTGGGTAATGTTGACCACTGTCAGATGTACATACCTGTTACATATGCCAGATATTATGTCATTTCTGTGAAAAAGAAGCCCAAACCACAGATCAATGTCTTGCCTTTCAAGTCCTCATTAGAAGCTCTGCTTATAGTTTTCACTATAGGCAGCTACCTTTGGTGGGTTCTAAGCCAAGAATTAAATCACTCAGTTCTCTTTTTACCATTCTCCAAATATCTGATTTCATTTCAGATTCTTGCATTTATAATCTATTTATTTTATCATACCTGATAATGATTTATTTTCTTACTAAATATTGTTTATTCAAGTCAGTCTTCTACCCTGTCTTCAACACCCAGGCACGAAGATGAAATGTTTGAGGACAAGGTGACATATTTCACTGTGTCAGACAATAAATTTAATATGCACTGAATACATTTTTACAATTTCAATTTAGCGCATTGTCAACACAATTAGATCTAGCCATTAATTATATAAATTATGCAGTAATTTATAAAAAACTATGAAACTAAACTATTCAAAAACATTTGGGGCTTTTTCAAACATTAAGTTTTGTAGTGCTTCAAGAGTTCAAGTAGCTTTCTAAGTACCAATTTAGTTTTTTAAAGAATAATTCTAAAATTATCATTTTCCAATGACTCTCTCCCCTCACATTGTTAGTAATTTATTTTTGTAGTTAAAGAAAACTGGATGTTCACATTTTAAACCTGGAAATATTTATTTCTTCATTTTATTTACCCTGTATGACTTATAAAGCAACACATTTATATATTCTACTATTGAATACATGAAAATAATTAGAAATCTTGGCTTATGTTTCTATTACCAAAACGTCCTCTCTTGCCTAAACCATTGCAACAGGCTACTTAGTGTCATTTAAATAACTGAGATATAATTTGTGGACAAGGCTTTGGCAATATGCTCCCCCCCAACTCTTGTCTACTCATTAATTCACTCTGCCCAAAAGTTGTTATTAAAAATGTAAATTTTGATAAGGTACTCCCACGCTTGAACTATTTTATAGAATTATTCTTCATTTTAAGTTAAAGTTCGGAAAAATTGTGTATCCTAAAAATATCTAAGTGTGCTGATTTCTGTCAATCTTCCCTTGACCTGAATATCTCTTAGTTTTTCCTCTGCAGACAGCTCAAGGAGGTATCCTGCCTCTCTCTCTTGCTCCTTTACAATCCCTTCTTCTCAGCTATTGGTTTAAATGCTTCTTCACAAGGGAAGACTTCCCTAACTCCATCTTCTTCTGGCCCTGAACCCCTTCTTATACCACTTTTAAGACATTCTCTTCTTTTTGTGCAAACTTCCCCTTATTCCCAATGCTTTATTCCCACTGTATTCCTTAACTACTATTAAAAATATTACTCATGATGCTTGTTAGACACATAGGATGTATTCAGGACCATTGTGACAGATGTAGAGACCATAGTGGGGCTTCACAATGTGGAAGAGGGATGGGGCCAATGCTAAACCCAAGGCAGGAAAGTGGGACTTGACAACCGAGGAGCAATGGCAGGGGGAGATAGAGTGGCTGGATGAAAAATTACTAATGGGAAACATGGGGGATTTTGATGAATTGGTGCTGGAAGGATTCTTCCTGAAGCCAGGCTAGAGTGAGCAGATCACCTGGGGGCAGAAGAAGGTGAGATCTCCAGTCAAACATCCAGGTAATGAGAAAGAGGGGAAATCCTCCGGTGAAACCAACTCAGCAGGTTCCTTGCTCAGGCTGCATGACACGGAGACACACACAGAAGCTGAAATGTTAGGGGTTCCTTGAGGAAAGTTAAAGTTCGGCAAAAAAGAGAATCCTGGCCATTGCAGTTTGAAAAGCAGAATAAGTTGTCTTGATTGACGCAGGCTGCACCACAGGGCCGTGCCAACTGACAAGCACATTGTGGTCCTTCAATGAGATTTTGTTGAATCGATTATTGATTAATAATTCAGATGGGGAAGGATGTTTAATCAAAGCATATGTACTAAAATACATTTAAGCATTTCCATAATGTTGATATTCATTTGTTAAATCAACAAAAATATATTAATTACTTCGTGTATGAAGAGGGTGAGAACAACATGACACAGGGTCTGGCTTCAGGGATCTGGAGTCCAAACAAGGGCAGCAGGTCCGTGCATTTCCATTTCTTCCATCTGCTGTTTCCTGTGTTGGCTTGCTTCCCAGGAAGCCCTTCTGCTCCCACTAACCCCTGGAAGCTTCTGTGGAATTGTCAAGCTTCTGAGTCCTAGACCCGCTCATAAAATTTCTGGAGAGCGTACTAACTGTACCAACTTAGGTCACCTCCCACTCCTACAATCATCTTTGCAGAGCCTAGGGGGATGCAATTATGAGGACCAGTCAGTTCAGGGACACGTATTTCTCCACTAGAGTGGGGCACAGACCCTGTTGTACCATACAGGATGAGGATACGCAGTCCTTTCCTGGCAGAATTCTGAGATAATGTTGCCCAAAGACTTAGAAATGAATAAATGCAAAGATCAAAGTGTCTGTAAAAGATAAAAAATTACCAGTCAAAGAAGGGCAGGGAAAATTTCAGGAGAGGAAACAGCACATGGTGGTGGTTTTGTAATTTGAGCAAGCATGCAAAGTGCTAAAGAATGAATGAAGGCCAGTAAAATTAAAAATTTATGCAGACAGAGAGCAAGTAGCAAATGCAAGATAATGTGGAGAGTCAAGTAGGGGTCAGATTGTGGAAAGATTTCCAGTTCGTGTGAAGGACAGTTAGGAAGTAACAAAGATTTCAGGAAGTTAGTGTGATATGCTTATCAGATGTGGCGTCTGCTTTAATTGGTGTATTTCAAAAGTTGAATTATGTGGTTATTTTTAAAGAAACAAATGTGTTAACTTTTGACAATAAATCAGTTTCACCTTCAGAAAACAATTGACAACCTAAAAAGTATTATTTCCACTAATAATAGCTCGAAATTACTATGTAATCAATTTCAAATATAGCTATCAATGTAATCTTCTTGCTATATAATTGGAGATAATGTAATGTGATTACATGATTATGATGTTGAAGGTTTTCATTTTCTTCCAGATTTCTAAGAAAAGTTTGTTATAAATATATGCCTAGATTGAAAAGCGAATGTTTTAGCTGATTATTAATTGCATAGAAATAATCTGTACTCATGTAAACATGTTTGCTATTTCTGGAAACTGGCTGTAATATGGGTGGACCATATTATGCATAAATCATTCAGAAAGAAGCAAGCAATACACAAGAAGAAATAGGAATAATGCGGAGAATGAAACTTTCAAAGCATAATGAAGAGGTTTGTTTTTTTAATGAGGAAATTCATAACGTAAGGACAATACAGATATTTCAGTTCATAAATTTAATGTGTCTTAGGTCAAAGCCTGAAACTTATTTCTTTAATTAATCAACTGGAGATCTCATGCAGAAGCTGAATATTTGCTTCAATGAAAGTTTTCTTGAGAAGGTTAATTATTAAAACCTTAATATAAATAATGAGTAATTTTCTAATTAAAATAATCTTAACTTCCTTAGTTAACTTGTTTTTCCCTTCAAATCTTAATAATATAGACTATAATCTCTGTGAAAATTTACAAGTGACCCAATGGATAGCTGGAACTTGTAAACAACAGATGTTACACAACATTCACCCACATTGTTAGTAGAAATTACATTTTTAAAAAATTTCACCTTGGTGTTTAAACAAATTTTGTTGTGAGCAAATAATTTTATCATAATTCAAAATGAAGGTGATTTATTTACTGTATATCAGTACTCCACATAAAGTGCTTCATAAATATCCGTCACACCATATAGTTTTAGATGGTGCATAATCAAATAACTGTATTACTGTGTATACAGTGTTATGCAAAAAGGTGCTCTATATGTGTATTATGAATTGTAATGCATGCTACTGTTATACATAGAGCAACTTCAAATAAAGAAAAAAAATAGGGTTGGGGATGTGGCTCAGTGGTCGAGTGCCCCTGAGTTCAATCCCTGGTACCCTCCCCCACCAAAAATAAATAAATAAATTCACATACATTTGCATGAGGTTGCTACATAAAAACATTTCCTAGTGATTTCTGATTTGTAGAATACAAGATGTATTTGGCTGATTCTGTGTGGCATTTGTTGATGTTCTCCACCTAACATTTCTGGTCACCTCTTTTCTGTTTGCTTTTTTCTGCTCTCTGTCCTTGTTGGGGCCATGAGACTGATTCAGGCCAAGGCTTGTGGACTGAGGATCTTATCACTCACTGGTAGGAGGCCTTCAGAGTCCCTTGTTTCCCCAGCATGGTGACCAGGAACATCCCAGATGGTGGCTGCTAGTTCACCTCAAGTGCCTCAGTAAACAACACTGAGCAACCACCTGTCAACCTGTGAAGGAGACAATGTGTGAAAGAGGATGAAAAATGCCCAGTTCTCTGCGCTGATGCAGAAATTAGTATTGAAAGAAGAATGAAACCACGAATAAAAACCTAAACCATGCGTCATTGGCTCAGGGGCCAGATGGCAAATGATGAGGCCAATGTTATCTGAGGCTGCAGGGAAGGAATTCGTGGTAGTTTGTAAACAGGAATAAAACATAAAAGAAAAGGGCATGCAATGAGGGATTTAAATGGTTTCAAAAAGAAACAATTTCTGAACTCCAAGTATCAAACAATAAAATTAAAAATAAATGTTGTGGGTAATAAAGGCTAATTAAAACTCAGTCTTGCAGCAAGGAAAACATATACTCTCCAGTCAAGTCTGGCTGAGTAATGAAACAGAAGAAACAGCAGCAAAGAGTCAAATACCTCAAAGAGAAATGGAATTTTGAGATTCAAGTTCAAGGTATAATACTGGTTAAGGTCAGGTGTGTAAAAAAAAAAAAAATCAAAATTTTCAAATGCTAGAAAAACAAGATGGTGCATACCACGATCAGAGACTTTGGGAAAATACTCTGTTAGCAGTTACTATAGCGTGCATAGTTATACACTGAGACCTATGCGTGTTCTTATTAGATCAGGCTTTGCTGCTAGAACACTTTCAATGTTCTGAATTCTGGGGGTTTCAGGATTATGGAAAGAGATGTAGATAAATAATTCTCCCAAAGAAAGTGGTAGCAAAGCTATCAAAATAGGAAGAGCCTGTGGTGAAATTGTGAAGTCCCAGACATTTCAGAAGTCTCAGGAAAGCACAAGAACCAGCCAAATCCAATCTCTTTCAATGAGATTTGTGCCTGAAACCAGGACTAGCCCGAGTGAAGCCCAAGGTGAGGGGATAGTCTCAAGGCAGAGAGTGGGTCCTCTCAGAGAGGAGAGAGGTGGCACATTCCTCCTGCCCACCTGTTTTATTGGGGGGTCCTAGGGAAACTTTCAGAGTCCCACCAAGGTTCAGCTCTTAACCTCGACTGACAAGATTGCATCAGACTTCCAAGTTCTCACTGTGCATGGTCTTACCTCATGGAGAGGAGGTTTTACTAATGAGGTGGTAAATATCCAAGGCAACTATGGGTTGCTTTCGCCCATTTTGACTAATTATAATTGCAACTTGTTCTTATAAATGTTATGGTTGGGTCAATTATTGTACCTTCTGGATTCTGGAATTGGATCTGTGTTAAGGTCATAGGATATCTTACGTTCTTCTCACTGGAACCTTTGGGGCCTGCATTTCTTCTGCAGATAAACAAGTAGTTTGCAGAGGAATGTAACATAGTCTATTGACTTAAGCCAGGCAGGGCTACACCTAAATAGCTTTTTAAAAGAAAGCATACAGTGATCCGCACAATAGGCTCAGTTTATAGAATTTTCCACTTAACCTCATATTCCCATTGCTCAAATCTGTTACCTATCACAATCATTATTTTCTAAATTTAGAGTCAATCCATAAGTACACTGAGAACATAATCACCAAATAAAAATTGAAATACAGTACTTAACACAAGTAAGTCATATCATCTAAAATCAAACAAAGCGTCTCTTACTGAAGGTGTGTTAGCCAGCTTTTCATTTCTGTGATGAAAATACCTGAAAAGAATACCTTATGGCCGGCGGGGGGCGGGTAGTTTATTTTGACTTGTGGTATCAGAGGATTAAGTCCAGGGCTGGCTGCCTTCAAGACAGAAACATGGTGGAAGGGCACAGCAGAGGAAAATTGCATGACACTTGAAGTTTTGGGAGACATTCCAAACCATAGCAAGTTAAGATAAGTTCTTCAAGGAGAGAAGGGAATTGCCGCTATTGTGGCAATAATCAAATGGATAAAAGAAGGAAAACAATCCTGACTAATTTAAATCTTTGTTTTGGATGGATTCATTAACTGTTCTAATTAGTGAAGCTAAATGAAACACACTTGGTACATCCTGGAACTTTTTGTATTATTATTGTTAAGAAAAAGCTTGCAATTCTAAATCACTTTGGTGTTGATAAATCAGTGGTACAGTTTTCAAAACTCTTTAAAATCATACATCCCATCAATAACCTCAAAGAGCTTTTGTTTATGTGCCTTCCACCTATTAATTAATATTACTGTATTAAAAGTTAAAATGGAGAACTTAAAGTATACATTCATTAATTTGTTTTAAATGAAATGTTAATAAATATAAAAACATATTTTAATAAAAATGAAATATGTCTATATTTTCCAAAAAACATTAGTGGAAAAATTACTATTATGTCCTATTGCAAATCTGTTTACTGTCTGGTTTATCAGAAAACAGGTGGAATTCATGTCCTCTTCTGAATATAATTGTAATACATTGTTTTGGTCAAAAAATAATGAAGGAATAATTTAATACAATATGTGAAATTGTGTAATAATCCAAAATGTTTTAGAAAGGTGGGGCATGTTCACCTTTTCCAGATAAGTTTTAATATTTTTTTTCTGTCACCACATCAAAATTTTACAAATAATTTTTTCTTCAAAGTTAGTTACTATGTAGAGTCTAAACCTTTATCAGTATTCTTTTGTACAATTTTACATCAAAATCTATTGTTTTATCTTATACTTTAAATAGATATTTTATCCACGCAATTATAGCATCATTTGCTGATCACTGGAAAATAGTGCCTAAGAGTGGATCTTCCAACTAGTTACTCATTTTATTATATCATGTCAACATGAAGACACACACACACACACACACACACACACACACGTTCATTTATTTCTGAGAAGTCTTTTATATAATTGATTAATTTATTTTTAATTTGTTCTGATAGTTGTGCATGACAGTAGACTGCATTTTGACACATTGTATACAAATGGAGTACAGCTGCTCATTCCTCTGTCTGTACATGGTGCAGACTCACACCCATCCTGTAATTGAGTCCTGGGAAAATCTTAGATCTCACTGGGGGACACAATTTCTAAAATTCTAATTTTTGCCCTGAAAGTTTAGATTTTATCATCATTATAAATAAATAGTATCAACTGTTTTGCTTATGCAAATAATGAAGTTTGAATAAGGATTTCGTCTTTCATTCTTTCAAGTCAAAATGTGTTTCATGGACAAAGCGGCTGCATCAGCTCACAGCCAGAACAGCACATGAGTGATTGTCCGAGTATGAATGGTATAGATAGGCTTCACACACAGTTCCTGTGTCTTCACACGGATTAGTAAAAAGGCATCCACCTGAGGGTCAATGTGTGATACGTTAATAATCATTACTCTTTCCTCAAGGACGTTCTTAAGTGAAATGGGTCTCCTGACTTTTGGTGAGTATTTTGAGACTGCTTGTGCACTTTGGTGCCAGCACGCTGAAGCACCACTGCTAGAGTCAAGTGCATCTTAGTGAAAAATTGAGAAGTATTTTGAGCTCATAAACATGGAGAAAGTATCTTTGGCTCCTACAGTCTTCCACATACCACATTCTATGACCCACCATGAAGAAGCCGCGCCACTCCATCCTCTGCCACGCAAAGCAGAGAAGCGAAATAGCACAGAAGCTTATTGCCCTGGCAGGCCAGCATGGTACTGCAGCGTGTAGCAGTTCTGCTGAGATGAGTCCGAAAGTTGGGTTCTGCCATGGTGCTGTCAGTACTGTCATCAAGAAGGGTCATCTTCATCAGCTTGGGGCTCTTCTGTGTCCTAGCTTGTGGTGAAAAGGAACAAAATCACAGGAAAACATTTTCTTTGTTAAGTATGAAGAAAAGAGGTACTACACACTTTTACCATCACTTTCTACTGCAGAAACTCCATATAGCCTCACTCATATAAGATACTCCAAGTAGACATATAACAAGGAAAAAGAAGGATGGTTTCTGATTGTGTGTGTGTGTGTGTGTGTGTGTGTGTGTGTGTGTGTGTGTTGGTAGACAGAGGAAACAGACTGGCAATCTACCATGGCTTTTGAATTTCAAGCATTTTTTAAGTATGAATATTTCAAACAGATGGGACAATTTGCTGATATTTCAAAGAAACATATAAAATTGGTAGCTTAGTATCAGTAGACTATTAGACAAAAAGGAAAATAATAGAAAATTATGGGCTGATAATCATCAATTTCCTGTTGCATTGAAAGAGATTCTATGGATATATAGTTTTAATTTTTTTCATCTAAGAAAAATACATCATAAAATGCTCTTACATACAATAAATGGCTCAAAATGATAAAGGACAATTTGCTTGAAAGGTACATTCATCATAAAAATGTAAGTACCAAACCACTTAGAATGTGAACCATAAAGCCAATCTATTAGAAATACAGGAAGAACTTGATAAAAGTCATATTCAGGAAATGTAATATATCTTTTTCAAAATTAGAAAGGATTATGCCAAATAAAAAGAACGTATAGGAACTGAATACTATAAAATCAAATATAAATATTTGATTTGGTAAATATCAAATATGTATAATTTATTGATATGTGAGGAATATTTGCAAAATTGATCATGTATTTGGCTATAAAAAATGCCTTAACATTTTCTTTTCTTTTTTCTTTTTGGTACCGGGGACTTAGGGGTACTCGACCACTGGGCCACATCCCCAGCCCTTTTTAGTATTTTATTTAAAGACAGGGTCTCACTGAGTTGCTAAGTGCCTCGGGTGCCTTTGAATACGCTATCCTCCTGCCTCAGCCTCCCAAGTGTTGGGATTACAGGCGTGTGCCACTGCACCCAGAAAGCCTTAACATTTCCTAGAATTAATATATTTTATTTCAAAAGCTAAAAACATTGTCATAAATTTCAAAAAAAGTTAAAAATAACTTGTAAAACTATGATATGTAATTTGAACTACTTTAACATAAGAAACACTTCCATAATTAATGTTTCATTCTTCAATCTAAATGGAAATAACCCTGAAATAACAATGTTTAGGAACCTTGATGAAAGGTGTACACATAATAAAAAGTAATAAAAACACGAATCGACTCCTGACTTGAGAATAGTGCCTTTGTTTAAAAATTAATTGAAAATAAGCAGGGCAATCCTCATGCTAGCTGGTGTTGCTGCCCCCAATGAAGCAGCCTGGTGTCTTACATCATGGGAGAGCTGTGCTGGCTGTGGCTCTTCTCCAGGCAAAGGCGTTGGGTCTGGAATTCAGGTTGAAAGACCAGCAACTATGTGGACAGGGTGCAGAAGCAGTGCTGACCACACAACTGCGTTTAAAGCATTTTCTTGTACTTTTCTATTTGGATGTGAGCCAAATGAATCCCATGGCCAGGCCTGATGTCACCAGTGAAATGCACATCGCTTACCAAGAGGCACTGGATTTCACAGGCACGGGCAGGAAAGCCCAGTCCTCTTACTTGCATAGGAAGGGGGAAAATGCTTCCAAATCATAAACTAATCTTCCAAATATACCTTCCATTAAGAACTCAAAATAAACCAAAATTAACAGGAGGGGAGTTCATTAAAATAAAATTAAAATTAGTTTAAAAAATATTACATTAGAAATGAAAAAGAGTGCATAGCCACAAGTACCAAAATTATTAAATCTTATAATTTACTTCATGAGTCTATGAAAGTCAATTTAAGAAATGGTGAAATGAATGATGCTATCACAGCAAAAAGTTAACCAACTTGTTAAGAACTACAAAACTTTACAAATTATTAGATAAATTAATGTTAGTGGACAAAGAATGGTTTCATAGCTGAGCTCTATTTCATCTTTGAAAAAAAATTCTACTTAATTATCCACATAAAAATTCATATATATATACTGGAAAATTTTATATCAAAACTTAGCCTGTATCATTAAAATGAGAACTCATAAATCATCATACAGATATATATATATATATATATATATCTCAAATATACATATGTCTGACATATATACCTATATATATATATATATATATATATATATATAGGTATATATATATATATATATAGAGAGAGAGAGAGAGAGAGAGAGAGAGAGAAGTTACTACCCCATTAAGTGACATAAAGTGACACAATACTCATAATCTAATTTTTTTTTAAATTAAGGAATAGTGTCAGTCAGAAACATAAAATATAGGATATCATCAAATTGATGGCTAAAAAATAATCAAGATCCAATAATTAATGCTTTAAGGTTGCTTGTCGAAGTTCAGGAATCAATCTCAATATCAATTTAAGTGGAATAGAGACAGAAGAAACATACTAGAATCATAAACATTGGATTTAGGCTATTAATTCAACAGTAATCCTTCATTAAAATGAACTCCCAAATCTCAGTGGCTTCCAACAACCACCTTTACTTTCCTACTGTAATTTCTAACTTTGCTAGGTTATGATGTTTGTTGACAGTAATCTAGTAGTCTAGGTTGCTGCGAAAGTAGATGTGGTTAACCTTTATAATCAGTACATTTTATGCACAGCATATGACCCTCCATAATGTTGAAGGACCTCATTCAATTACTTGAAGACTTTAAGAGCAAACGCTGAGGTTTTTCAAAAGAATACAGACTTAAAACCACAAAAGAAACCCTGTTTGCGTTTCTAAACTCCCGGTCTGTCCATTTTTTGTCTTTCTTTATCTCTGCCTCTCTCATATACCCCCCAACCCCACCCCCAGACACGCAGTCTACCACCTACAACTATTCGCTGTAATTTTTTAACTTTATGATGTTGTGAAAGTCATAAGTATCCCACATAAACTATCCCTGGAATCTTGATCTTTTCCTGGGTTAGTGATTTATGCTACCACATTCTCTCATGAGGAAGTGGCAGGGAGTCACAGCTATGAGTCATTCACATTACCATGAGGAGAAAAAAAAAAAAAAAGATTCTCTACAGTATGCTGTGTTTCTAAGCTATAATGTTTGCTAGAGCAGGTGTATTCAATGCATTTTTAATTATGATACTTTTATTTTTTATGGGTTTACAGGACAAATTTATTGTAATTTATTGTAAGTCAAGATCTACATATGCATAAGTATATACAGATATATATGTGTATGTATATGTGTACACACACACATATATGTACATACATCCCTTTGGTTCTATTTCTCTCAAGACTCCTACCCTATACATCTGCCCATAGATATGAAGATTAATGACAGTTTAGTGTACCTTCGTTGATGTTAGCCTAGTGGCTCTGCCTCACACTGTTGACTGAGTTCAAGCCTGCAACACTTGCATGTACCCTAAGCTCAGTTTGAAGGGACAGTGGATTCTTGCTCATAAATGGACAAAATGACCAGGCAAACCACTATGAAATATCATTTAAAGTTCCTGCTGGAATTGCATCTAATCATATCCCATTGTCTAAGACACATCTCTTGACCAAGACAGCAGAGGGACAGGATACACACATAATCCTATGGTAGAAAACAGGAGATATACATTGAAATAAAAACTACACATTTCAATGGCAGAATTCAATATCTATGTTGGAAAAATTAATGAAAGCAACAATTTCTGTATTATAATTTTTAGGATTACAACGGGAATTTTTTTGAATAAAATAAAACTTTATTTTTCATTTTAAAAACTTAAAAAAATAAAGATATAGTCATTAATATTTTCAAATAAGTTAACTTGCTTTTTGAGAAATCCATTTTTTTTTGTCAAATTACTTTAAATGCTAACATTATTAGCATATGATAAGATGACTAAAATACAGATAATTGTACATACATTGTCATTTTTGTGTTCAAAATGACCAGCTCATATAAAATGGCAAAATAAACACACTATAAAATTACAAAAATTCCTAAAATATTATAGCTAAATGTAATATCAAAGGTACTAGATTATTTTTAAAAAGTGATGAATCTTATGGAAAGTTTTAGCAGAATTTTTAACAGAGTCCTGAACAAATAAAAAATTATGCCACACTTTGAAAGGAAAGATTTAATATTTAAATCTTGCAGCTTTTTTGGCAAGGTGTGGAATAGGATATTAGTGCTAAAGTCAATTAGTCAATTCCTATTGACTCTATGGAGCAAGTTCTTAAAGAAAAGTGAGCATAGATAAGAATTCTCCAGTTTGTAGGAGTGAAAATTGAAAAAAGTTACAACTGAGAAAAACAGATCTAAAAATGTGTATAGAATATCATGACAGACTTTGGGGCAATTTTTGTTTTATAAAAATGTATGCATTTGTAAAACTAGTTGTATCATATATGAAATTAATTATAGAAGATGTATAATAAGAAAGGGTTTTCATTGCGTTGACTTCTTTGATGGTGGAAGGAAAGGAAGAGTCAGGTCAAGACAATGGCAACAAAGCCCCTGGGTTCCTCCTTAGAGATCAAGCTTTTTCCCTTCAACCCATTGTTTGTAAGACAGAAAGCAGGGTGAAGGTGAGATAATCCAAAAGGTAGATAGGAACACCCATTTTGGAGTTTTTTCCAGTCTTCCTGTGCAAAGATGAGGTTAAACAAAACTTCTTCCCAACCTCACTTTAGCACCTTTACTAAATACAGAGAAGAAAATGGACAGAAATAAAATTTCTCTGCTCAGAATCTCATCTAAGAATCTCTCCTTAATTCACTTACTGCCACATCAAACTCTATCAAGTTTAAATTAGTCTCATACGTATAACAATGTAAACCAAAGGCTGACAAGTCCCCAATGCACTAGATATGAAGGCCAGAAGACCAAGCAAAGGAAAGCATGGTTTCTGTCAGCCCCGCCTAAGGTCTGTGGTAGAGTGACCGTGATCACGTGGTTATGGTAGCCCTTAGGGAGGCTTTTGAGAGTACACAGTGTTACAGAGGCCAGTATGAGGGATGCATAACTCAGTCTGAGGAGGTCAGTGAGATTTCCGCAGAGTGGGTCAAAGCTAAGATCTAAAAATGGTAAAGAGATGCACTTTGTGGGTGTTGAACATAACTCTGCAAATATTGTTCATGACCAAGTACCACACTTGAAATGTTTCCCTTTCCTTCTGGAATAAGAAATACATTGATGTTGCACCATGAATAAAATATGCTATAACAAAGGAGATTAAAGTGAAGTCAGGATTCTTATTGCAGGGATGACAAAAACTTTTCAAAGCTTTTGCTTTTTCCTTATTATCAAAATCAAGTAAATGTGTATTGCAAAAACAAGAGAAGAAAGTTGAAAGTATGAATTCATTTACTGAGATGAAAGGTACACAAATGGACAGAATCCCAGTATGAAGTAGAAATAAAAAGGTACTGTAATTAATGGTTAAAATTACCATAGCTATCATTAAAATACTTCCAGGTATATTAATTATTTAGGAACCTCAAAAAAACCCATGAGGTATATTAAGTTAGGATAATAAAAAATGCAATACTAGATTTTAAATCTGGCTTAAAATTCTAAGAGACAAATTAATATAATGGAAATATAAGTTAGTAACATTAAGCTCAAATTCAGAATTTCCTTAAGCAGAAGAATAAAACAAAGAAGAAATATAACATAATAAATAATTATAAATATACAACATAGAACAAGAAATCCAGAAAGAAAAGGCCAAGTGGTACTAAACAACCACAAATTTTTCAGAAGAAAACTTTGGTGCCTGAATTTGGAGATGAAAGGATTTATTAATATAGAAGGAAATAGTCTAAAAGTTATATAAGATATATTAACAATTTTTGAAATTCAGGAATAGACTCAAAAAAAGAATATAATTAAAACAGCATTCTTACTAATTAGCAATATGGAAAAGTTATTATAATGCATCAACTTCTTAGTTATGAGTAGCATACAGAGGCTGGAGTCAATTTGTTTCATACTGAATTTAATTAAGGCTGCTATAAATAGGATTACCAGCAGCACTATTGACCTCAAACACACCATTTTCTCTGCCCTCTGTTCCTTACTCAGTTATAAATCCCAGAGGTACCAATTGGTCTTACTTCAGACTAATCAAGATATAGTCTGAGGCCAGTCTATTTATTATGACCTAAGGAATGGAATTTAGAGCGACCTGCTGTTTTTTTTTGGTGTGTTTATCTATAATTACCAGGACAATAAGCAACCCTCCTCCCTAGAGAAAACATCCCATGGACCACTCACTCTACATACAAACACATTCTAACCTAAAGTGGCACGGTCAGTCACTCCTGTTTGGAATTTGTTAAACTTGATTTGAGTTGCATGTAAGTCACATGATCAGCGTCAGAGATGAGCTGCAGCCTTGAATACCTTGCCTGTCCTAATACAAGGTTGAGTGGGCATCAGGAGAAGCAGATGGCTCTGCATCAGTTAGAGCGATGAGCAAGGTTGGTTGGCCAGTGCCTGTGTTTGCCAACACACAAAAGAGGGTCCTCTTTCAGGAGCTTCCTCTGAGAAGGCAGCAGGATAATGTTGCCTGGCAACAGGCACCAGTGGGGTCAGGTTTCCAGTTGCTACTTCTGTCTGAGTCAGATAGATGATATGATTGTTTGGCCACAATGCATTGCTCACATGGTGCTGGATCTAGCTGGCAGGAGGAACATGAATAGCTCCCTGTCTCTTGCATTTCCTAGGGAATAGCATGCTCCTTCTCCAGATGGGAGAGTTACTGCTTTACTTCACTTCCCCAAAATGGTGGGACCCATCTCAGTAGCTGTAATTTCACCTTGTCTTTAGTCATCTGTACTCACACTGCAAAATTTTGTCTTAAGAGTCAACCGAGTGGCATAAGTTATTTTCCCCAAATTTACAGATGCCTAGAGGATTGCATATATAAACATGGACAGTAGCGAACTCAATCAAGTCATCATCGTCTTTATTTTTGTCTTTGATTTTATTGGTGCATCATGATTATGTGTGACAGTGGGATTCCTTATGCCACATTTATACATGCACATCATTTCCCTAACACCTTTTCCTTTTCCCTCCCTTCCTGCCTCGCCCTAATCCACTTGCTTTACACTACTGATCTCTCTTCTATTATTATTATCATCATTATTATTTCAACTAGTAATTATAAGTGGGATTCATTATGATGTAGTCATACATGGACATAGCATAATTTGGGGGATTTCATTCTCCAGTCCTCCATTTCCTTCCTTTCTATCCTCTTCCTCTACCCTATTGTTTTCCCTTCTATGTTTTGTAAGATTTCCCCTTTTTATTCCCTTTTCTTTTTCTCTTTAGCTTCCACTTATGAGAGAAAATAATCCTCCCTTTACTTTCTGAATCTGGATTATTCACTTAGTATGATGTTTTCCAGGTCTTTTTGATGTAGATCAGCCCAACTAGAGATTCCAGATTTTACTTTGAATCCTCTAAATTTCTTTTCATCTGAGCTGCCTAATGGAGGGTGTCCCTACTAGGCTGACCTGAGGGTGAGATTAAGGGACAGTAGAAAGTATCATGCACAGAAATAGTCAGAATAAAACCCTGAATTCTCAAAATAGCCTCAATAACCCCTGACCTGATTACTCATCCTTATTATTATTTAGCAAGTATCCAAGAGGAGATGTCCTCTTTGTGAGACAGTAACATGCAATGGCTAAATTGCTTTATCATAAGCTGAATGTCCAAGAGGATATGAAAAAGTCAAGCAGAGTCAGAAGTCACTTTGAATCTGTTTTAGAGGCATTTCTTCATTTCTCAAGGATACCAAATGCCTGAGACAACAGGGCATGTGGAATGTCTATCAAATACCTTGGTTATTGCACCATTGTTGTGGTGACTTTTTAAAATTTTGTAGTACTGGAGATCAAATCTAGGGTCTCATACATGTTAGACAAGTGCTTTACCACTGAGCTACACCCCAACTCCTTTTATATTTTATGTTAAGACAGGGTCTTTTAAGTTGCCCAAGCTGGACTAGGACTTGCACTCCTCCTGCCTCAGCTTCCCAAGTAACTGGGACCACAGCTGTGTGCCATCATGTCCAGCTCTGGGTAGAATTTCAGATAAGTTGTGCATCATTTTGAATCTTACCTAAAATCTAGAAAGCAGACAACTTGACAGAGTTTAGTTCCAATAGTTACACTGTTGTGAGAGATCAATGGCGAGACAAGAAGAGCAAAACCATTAACTGGAAATTGTTGACAATTCTAAATCTCCCATAGTAGACCCAAAAGGGTATCTACTGTAATCAATTTTCCAGGAGCAGGTGAGGACGCCACCCCATGCAGTGTTGCTCTCTTACCACTAGACTGATAGCCCAAGTTGTTG
Organism: Tamias sibiricus; assembly: GCA_025594165.1. Taxonomy (NCBI): domain Eukaryota; kingdom Metazoa; phylum Chordata; class Mammalia; order Rodentia; family Sciuridae; genus Tamias; species Tamias sibiricus. The sequence continues at coordinate 156,668,416 of CM046662.1, read as the reverse complement.
CAGAAGTCACAGGTCTATGGCAAACGTAGTTCTTTGTGCACACACAACAAGAGAAATGTGCTGCTGCATCCTAACTGATGATGGGCTCAGGAAGCCGTCATAGCTGAACGAGCAGCCCGGGCTTGATCAGCAGGTCAGTAACTGTTGTTCTCAACGGAGAAGTGTCTCATCTGCTCTCACTGTGCGTGTCCACATGATAGACCTAAATGCTCAATCTATGGCCCTGACTTATGACCCTTAAGAAGAGTATTTTAAACTGCCAGCCTGTAGACTTCCAAATGACAGATCAGATGTCTATGCCATTGACCAGTAGGTGGCGCGATTCTACCAGTAAATGATTTTTCCCTAATTTCAGCAACAATTACATTTTTATAGCTGGGATTCCTCTTTGTCCTGCTTGGATTCTGTGTTGTTTCTGATGGACAAGCCTGAAGAGAGGATTGATAGTCCCTCTCCATCCTTGAACGTGGCATTCCTTGGATTGAGAGCATGGCCTCTTACATATAATGGACAGGAAGAGCAAGCATGTAAACAATAGTAACAATTGCACCTCTAGCAATGAAGTATCCACAGGTATTTTCAATGTGTCCCCAATTCCCACCAACAAGAACACTGAATTCTCTCCATCTCTGCAAAATCTCTGTTGACAGAATTTCGGGCCTTTTTTCCCCTAAGTGTTGAATACTGACTAAATTGTAGCTGGAGCAAATTTTGTTTCAGACTTCTTTAAAAGAAGTGAATCCCCCAATTTCAGTTACAACACAACCTGCTATATGTGTCGCATTCATTGGGCCCCTACATGTGTCTTCCTGGGACTTTTGGGGATAAGGGAGCCAATGCAAATGTGGAGTACATGCTGCATCCTCTGCCATTAGAAATGAAACTCTTTAGCCGGGTGCCATGGCCCATGCCTATAATCCCAGCGGCTCAGGAGGCTGAGACAGGACGATCACGAGTTGAAAGACAGCCTCAGCAAAAGTGAGGCACTAAGCAACTCAGCAAGACCCTGTCTCTAAATAATATACAAACAAAGCCTGGGGATGTGGCTCCGTGGTTGAGTGCCCTTGAGTTCAATCCCTGGTAGCATCTCCCACACCCCCCAAAAAAGAAATGAAACTCTGTCTCTGTGCCACTAACTGTAGATTAATAGATTAATAGACTAATCCAAATAGGGCAAAATCAAATATCAAATGCAACAGTTTGGATGATAATAAAGGAGCACTGACAGAGGTTTTGTTTTCTTTTGGAAGATGAGTGAGGATCTCACATATTGGGATGCATGATAGAGGAAGAAATCCTGCAACTCCAAAATGAATGTTTTGCCAAAATGGGGTAAGGATGAAGGCTTGCTACTCTCAAAACACATTGGAAATTCAACTCTATGCTCATTGTAGAGACAACCATGAGAAATGGTGCAGGTAAGAGTGTTCAGCACCTTGTGTTCTTGTAAACTCAGCAATACATACAGTGCCTGAGAGACACACACAGCTCTCCCCAAGAGGAACCCTTAATGTTTTATATGTAACTGCTCAGGACGGTATCTTTGAGCTTCCTGCTGGTATTGAACAAGAGCTCCTGACCTATAGCCTCTAGCAGCATGTCCTTACTTTTCTGTGAATCCACTCCAAGAAGAAGTTCAGAATTCCAAAACATTTTGTTGTCAAGTATCTTCATGGATTTTCTAACATTCTCCTCAAAATCTTTCTGGCTATAGGTCACTTCCTGGTTCCAAATCTACTCCCATCTCTTTGAGTGTTTGTTATAATAGCACATAATTTTATTACTATACATTGCTAAGAATCTATAAAATAAAGTTGCATTAGTCAGACTTTGCTGCAGAACAAATTACTCCAAAACTTATGGGATTTACCAGCAGGTAGTTAATACCTGAATTCAGGATTTTAGGAAAGGTAACTCTGGGTAACTACATGCTACTCTGTGCCTCAGCCTCGTGGCTACTGTCAAGTTGGGATGTCAACTGAGGCTTCTGTCATTTAAAGACTTGGCTGGAGCAGGAGAACCCATTGCCTAAATGGCTCACTCGCTGGACTGTTGGTAGGAAGACTAGTTCCTTGATATCTGGACAGATTTAGGACCCTGCTTCATGATCTGCTCCTCAGAACTGTCTTGTGCCCATGGCTTATTTATCCCAGGATGATTGATCTAAGAAAGAGAGACTGACCTAGCATCAGAAGTTGCCCACCATAAATTCTGGCTTCTGACTTTTGTTAGAAGACAGTCACCAATGTCATTCCACTTTAAAGGGGAGGGAGAGTTAATGTCTATCTTTAAAAAGAGGAATGTCAAAGAATTGGTGGGCCTGTATTAACACACAGGTATGAGTTTGCCTTGATTTCCTTCAAAAAACTATTGCTAAACATTGGTATTGTGTTTATTTTTTATATTTTTATAATGATGCAATAACAGTGTTCTTATCCTTATAAGTGAAAGTCAACATGCATCCATCTTAGTCTGAAGATAACTTCCTGAGTTTCAATTTGCTTGATCTATTTTAAGGCTTCTGAAAAAGAAAATTGCTTCCTGAAAAAGTTTTATTTTGCAGGGGAGATTACCAGGGATTAAACTCAGGGGCACTTGAACACTGAGCCACATCCCCAGCACTATTTTGCATTTTATTTAGAGGCAGGGTCTCACTGAGTTGCTTAGTGCCTCACTTTTGCTGAGGCTGACTTTGCACTCACAATCCTCCTGCCTCAGACCCCCAAGCTGCTGGGATTACACGCATGGGCCACTGTGCCCAGCCTGAAAAAAGTCTTAACATCAAGAAGGGAACTTCAGGCAAATGTGTATAAACAAAGTTGCAAAATACTACATTAGGAAAATACACATTTTCATTAAGAATTATTAATAATTTTAAATGAAATTATGAATGTATGTGGAGGGTAATTTGTCTTCTGTCTTGCTGAGTATGAAATTTATACAGGCAGAATCTAATCACCAAACAACTCAAAATTATTTATTTTTCCTATTCAAACATTAGGAATTGGGCAAAATTAGAAAAGAAATTTTTGGTTATCTCTAACAAATATGAATATTTTCAATCATTACTTCTCAATTGCTGCCTCTAAAATATTAAATCATCACCTATTTATTTTGTTATTTGCTTCTAAATACATGGTCATATGTATTCTGCAGTGAATTATTCTGTGAAGTAATTTATTTAATCTCAGTTAAACTGTATCATTTGTTTTGTACTGAATTACATCAAATAGCAGAATCTACAATACCTCAAAATTAGATAACTATCTCAAGATCATCGAATTCGGATTTTGACCTGTCTTTGGAATTCTACATTATAGTTATTCAATTTATTTTCAAAAACAAAGGGCTGTCTAATGATATGCCACAAGAGAGGTAAGCAATGTGTGCTATTTTATTCAGTAAGCTGGTATACATGACCTTATCACCCTGTAGCAGTTTACCGAACTACCACATAAATAAGCTTAGAGCAAGTTTCAATTGATGTTGTTTGGTTAGTATCTTGAACTCAGCAATTGACCTTAAATGCAGAAATAAAAACGATAGCAGGCATTCACAGTGAAAATAACATTGCAAAATTTCAATTGACATACCTTTTATTCTAACTGCTACTAGCCTTTTCAGTTTTCCTTTTAACCCCCAAAATTATATGCAAGCAATCATTTTGCTATATCAAAACCAGGTGTGACTAACTTATCTCACAAAATATCTTTTTAATATTTGGCAATTAAGCCATTATCAACGCACTGTTAAGGTTCCAAATAGTAATCTGATGTAGCATTGATTTAGTTTCTGGTTTTTAAGACACTCTTTCCCAACAATTAATTTCTAATGTGTTTAATTAATGGTGATGTCATATAGCACATGAAGTCAATTGCAATAATTACTCCATATTTCTTTAAATTCTAACATATATATGTATATCTGCATTATGATTTGTAGTTTTGATTATTGATATTAAAATATATAGAGAGAAAAGAGCAACCTTTTTTTATGTTAGTTCAAAACTTTATACAGGTCATGTCAGAAATTCTCACCTAAAATTTCTGTGACTGTTCTTGTTTAGGAAGGAGTGTAGTAAATTTGTGGTCAGTAATTTTTATTGACATGTTTTCAATTTACCTCCATTAATTATACCATTAACATCAACAAACAAAAAGAAATAATTTTGTTAAGAACTTCTGGACACAAATTTCATAAGGAAATATTTCTTGGGCCAAAAGTGGAAAGATATCCAGTGTTCATGCCTTGGAAGGTCAACACTGTTAAAATGCTCATACTACCCAACGTGATCTACAATTTCAATGCCATCCCTTTCAAAATGCCAAAGACATTCTTTACAGAACTAGAAAAAAAACCCTAGAATTTGTATGACGTCACCAAAAAACCCAAAAAGCCTAAGCCATTTTGATCAAAGGGATCCAAGAAAAAGACACTATAATGTCACTACAAAACATGTTATGGTCAGGTATGGTGGGGCACGCCTGTAATCCCAGTGGCTGGAGAAGCTGAGGAAGGAGGATTGCAAGTTCAAAGCCAGCCTTAGCAAAAATAAAGTGCTAAGCAACTCAGTTAGATCCTGTCTCTAATAAGATACAAAATAGGGCTGGGGATGTGGCACAGTGGTCACGTGCTCCTGAGCAATACAATCCCCTGTACCAAATTAACAACAACAACAACAACAAAAACCCTACGAACAAACAATACATTACAGGGGAGGCTGAGGCAGGAGGATCATGAGTTCAAAGCCAGTCTTAACAACTTCGTGAGGCACTAAGTGAAGACCCTGTCACTAAATAAAATATAAAAAAGGGCTGGGGATAGGGCTCTGTAGTTCAATTCCCCTGGGTTTTTCACTTGGTATTCACACACACACACACACACACACACACACACACATTACAAAGTGGTAGTACTCCAACAGTGGTATTGGCATAAAAACAGATACTTCAATAAGAATTGTAATAGAGATCCTGGAAGTAAGCCTACACATGTCCAGCCAATTGATTTTTGACAAAGGTGCTAAGAAAATACATCAGAGAAAGAACAGTGTTCAATAAATGGAGCTCAGAATACTGAATATCCACATGCAGAAGGATGAAACTAGGCCCTATCTTTCACTGTTTACAAAAGTGAACTTAAAGCACAGGAAAATTTAAATGTCAGACCTCAAACTATGAAACTACTGGAAGAAAGCATAAATGAAATGTTTTAGGACAGTGGACTGGGCAAGGATGTTTTGGACAGGACACCAGAAGCAATGGAAATAAAAGCAAAGTTACACAAGTGTGATCAAAAAGACTGAAAAGCTTCTGAAGAGCAAAAGAACCTAGAGTGAATAGAGGATCTGCAGAAGGTGAGAAGATATTTTCAAATTATACATCTGAGAAGCAGTTGATATGTAGAATATATGAGGAGCTTCACAACTCAATAGAAAAAAATGCAAATAACCCAATTTAAAAAAAAATGAGAAAGTAGTCCTAAATAGACATTTCCCAAAGGAGACATGCAAATTGCCAACAGGTACATGAAAGATGCTAAACATTATTAATCATTAGGGAAATGCAAATCAAGACTACATTGAGACATCATTCCACACCAGTAAAAATGAATATTCTCCAAAAAGACTAACAATAACAAATTCTGGAGAGGATGTGAAGAAAAGCAAACCCCTGTACACGGCTGGTGATAATGAAATTAGTACAGCCATTATGGAGAAAGGTATGGAAGTACCTCAAAAAATTGAAAATAGAAATACCATAAGATTCAGTGATGTCACTCTTGGGTATACACCCAAAGGAAACCTGATCTGAATATCAAGTAGTCATCCATACTCCAATGCAACACAGTTCATAGTAGCCAAGACATGAAAACAACCTAAGTGTCTGTTAACTAAAGAGTGGACAAAGAAAATATGGTTGTACATCCATTATGGAAAACATGGTTATCAGAATCTGAGGAGAGCAAAGATGAGGAAGGGGTGGGGGAAGTGTGCTCATTGGTAACTAAGATCCAGTTAGTTAGGGCAAGAAATTTGGGAGTGCTAATGCACAGTATGGTGACTGTAGATGACAATGATATACTGTATTTTTCAAAAAAGTAGAAGAAAGTACTTTGAAAGTTTTCACCATAAAGAAATCACAAGTGTTTGAGGAGGAAGATGTGTTTAATCTGACTTAAATATCACACAATATACATTTGCATCAAAATATCCCATTACCTGAAATTAATATGTATAATTTTAACATTTTATATAAAATTAAAAATAAATTCTATTTAATTAAAAACAGACCTTCAGGGAAGAATAAAAATATGTTCTGTGCTACAAAGAAATTCTAAATATTAAAATATTAAGATACAAATTTCAGTCTCAAAGTAATTAACTAAAACATGGTAGATATTTCTTTGTGAACATATGTCAGGTTTTATTGTGATAAGAAAATATAAAGAAAGATGGGATTCTTTTCTGTTTTGAAGCTACAGACTGCATTGTACTTTGTATGATATGGGACCTTTGATGAAGCTATACCCCTGGTGAAATTTACCCTGTCATGTCTGCTCTATTTTGAAAGGAAACAGCTGTTTTTCTAATGTTCCTGTGGTTTTATGAACACAATGTTTCCTTTATGAGACAAAGTGGATTCAAATGAGCTCCCTCAACTCCCTCCAGGAAGAAATTTCTAGAATGTTTTGTAACTTAGTATTGCTTGATAAATGTTAGATTGCAGATTATCATAGGTGGAGTGCCTAGGGCTTCTTAAATGATGCCATTTGCTTGTTTATTTTCTTCTCAGGCTAGGGAATTGCTTTATGAACTCTGAGTCATAAAGGAGAGCAACTGAGTGGGAAGAAAGACATTTGGTATAATACTTCATTGACTGAAAAGGAAATTGGATTTTACCTATTGCAAAAGAGGTCACAAATTTTATTGTTGAATGGGAAAAAGTGTATCTATTTAGTAAGATGTGAGCCTAAAATAAAGAGTATTTTAAACCCATACCTCCAGGAAATAGGCAATAATTTCTATTTTTCATAGGATTTTCGCATTTGGTAACCTTAAACTTTTACTACAACTTTGATTGATTGTTTTCTGTATTTGTTTTCAACCTTGGTATATGGATAAAGTACACTTGTTTAAACACAGAAATCCTTCTGTGGGAAGTATAGTTATTTATATTTGACATAAATTTCTGGAAGTGATTTATAAGGCAGCTGAAATGTATTAAGCCAATGTAGAGAGAAGAAAGTAGTTAAATATATGTGTATAGAGCTTATGCTAGCAAGAATTCCAATTTAGTCTTGGTCCACATTGCTTTAAGAAATCATTGTTTATGTTTTAGAAGAACTGCATGCAAAATATTTTAAAAAATAATTAAATTTAGAATTATGTAATATTTTAGGTGGTAGGCATTTAAAATCCACATTATAGAATATAATGAAATAGTACTACCTGGATATCAAACCTGTTACTTCAATAGCTATAGATATCTTATTACATACAAACTGCCTTTTTTTTTTTAGTATACATATATTATAAGCCTCTTTATCATTTACTCTGTGTCTAACTTTACAGTGAAATAAGGAGGCAAAAAATTTAACAGGAAGATGGAATGATGGGGTTAAAGAGATAAAAAGGAGATGTATGTGCAAAATTTTAAAAAGGCAATGCATATTTAATTACTAACAATATGTCATTATTCATAACTTTATGATAAATCATAATAAATATTAGCATTCTTCTCATCCAAGAGAATGAGAAGAAGAGAAATGATTAGGAAAATAAACTAATGTTTTGAATTGTAATCTTATTAGTTTTACTGGTTTTCATAGTGAACTTTAGATATTGGATCATACAACATTGTTCATTCCATGGAGCTCAGGTCCATGTTATATTTTCTTAATGAACTTTACATGTTGCATTATGCAATGCTAATTATCCCCTGAACTCTACAAAATTGAAGGTTGCCTCTATTGTGTTTCTCACATTATGCTTTATTGTGTTTTGGATCTGGAATGCCACCCCCAAAGCTTATTGTTTCAAAACATGATCCCCAAGGCTGCAAGGTTCAGAGTGGGGCTTTTAGGCAATGGGTTGGACTCTGACCTCATCAATGGAGTAATCTGTTTGCTGAATTCATTCCACAGGTAGTTGAATGGATTAGTGGGTGGTACCTATAGGCAGGTGGGTCTAGCTGGAGGATGTATGTCACTGAGGGCATGGCCTTGAGAAACATGTCTGTCCCTACTAGCTCCTCCTCTTTCCCTCACCTGCTCTCTGTTTCTGGTTTCCCTGGAACACCACTCCTCTACCGTACCCTTCCTCCATGACGTTCTGCCTCACTCCAGGTCCAGAACAATGGGAGTTGGCTGACCATCAACTGAGAACACTGAAACCATAAGCCCCAAATAAATAACAAACAAATTTGTTCTTGCCAGGTATTTGGTCACAATGATGAAAAGCTGACTAACACAAGGTTTTAACCCATGAATTTTGAATGACTTGAGCAATTCTTTAATTTAATGACTACATTAAAATTTGGGGGGTCTCACAAGTCTGAGAAGTCAAATGGATATGTTCAGTGCCTTGGCTACTTCTTTTCAATCCTATTTAACTTTTTTCCTATTCCTATTTTTTCCCCAGAAAATCTGGAGACTTGTGGAAGAGAGTTTGCCTAACATCTGCTTCTATCAGAATCCATCCTTCAGCTTGTTTGCCTGTGTTCCTGTGAATTCAGATTGTTCTCTGCTGCCATATTTACTGTCCTGGTCCCTGGCAAATCCCTTCTGTCACTACCTCCAATACCTCAAAAAGTGTATTCCAAACAAATGCACAACAGCACAATTGTTAATGTGACAGGTTTTAGTGAAAGTTTATTTACACAATGGTGATTTTGCACAGGTTAGAAAAGGATATGTTATAAGATCTGCATTCCTATCTTAGAATTGCATCTGTTGCTTTTTGGCACATGGAATTTCTCCTGAGAGGCAGCGGAATGTTCAATTCTTGACCTGACCTTTTTCAGTTCCTCACTCTCTATCCCAACCCTCTTTCTGTAAATTTACTTTCTCTCAGAGTCTGTGTCCTGAAACTGTTTTCTTCAAATCCCACTTTTGGAAGCTCCAAAATCTTATTTGTGTCTATGCTTAGAGCTTCTCACCTTATAATACTTGAAGAAGTCTGGTTTTACTGAAATACATTATCTCACTAAGAGTAATGTTGCCTTCCTACAGATATCAAGTAAAGTAATATTTTTTCCTGTTCTACAGATCTATGAATTCATAATTTAATATATTTAAAACATAAATATTAAAGTTGACATGCATAAGGCTTTTGGTTAAAATTAAATATAAAATATTCAAAAATTTCCTTATAAAGATATTCATAAAAATATCAATAACAATACCTATTAACTGACATTTACAACCATAACTTGAGGTAAAATAAAATATTTATTATGTGTTATCTTAGCCATTTACACCTTTTGTTTATATAAGCCAAAGTATTATTTGGGGTAAATAAAATTTTCAGCTTTCTGTTTATAGTAATTATTTATGTTACATTTGTCTTGAAATAGGTGTGAACATCAATCACTGGATTTTTTTTAAGCCTCTAAATAGGCAAACTGTTTTAGAAGGTGTATCATTTCCTCCAAATTTATTTATGCTCTCTTCATATCTCTATTACTATCCATTTCTCTCTGTGAGGCAGAAATCTATGTCTCTCTACAGTATGAAAGGGCTTATTATGGAAAGAGGATACAACGACTAAATTCCACAAGTACATTACATATTTGAAGAGGTCTTTATTGGTTGACCTTGGACTACAGCTACCTTCAATGGTATTTTTCATAGACTTTATTTTATATTTCTAAAAAATTGAAATAAAAAAAAAACCCATGATTTCCCATATATCCCATACCCCAATGAAAAATACAGAACACTGAAGAAAGGGATTGAAGAAGACCTTAGAAGATGAAAAGCCCTCCACTGTTCTTGGATAGACAGAATTAATATTGCCAAATTGTCATATTATCAAAAAATATTATATATATTTAATGTAATACCCATCAAAATACCAATGACATTATTCACAGATCCAGAAAAATCAGTCCTAAAATTCATATGGAAGAATAAAAGTCCCCAAAAATTCAAAGTAATACTGATGAGAAGAGCAATGCTAGAGGTATCACAATATCTGATTCCAAATTACACAACAGTTATAGTAACAAAGACAGCATGGTATTCAGCATGGTATTGATGTCAAAATAGAAATGAAGACCAATGGAATAGAACAGAAGATGCTGAGGAAAACTCACATAGTTATAGTCAGCTGATACTTGACAAAGTTGAAAAAAATTACATGTTGGAGAAATGATAACCTTTTTAACAAATGGTTCTGGGGAAACTGTATCTCCATGTGCAGAAGAATCAAACTAGATCTCTTTCACCCTGCACAAAAGTCAACTCAAAGTGGATAAATGACCTAGGAATTAGACCAAAATGTTGCAACTGATATTAGAAAGAATATGCTCAACTCTCTAACATACTGGTGTAGGCACTAAGTTCCTAAACAAGTCCATTAAGATCAAGAAATAAAGTCAATTGATGGACATCGGGGTAGTTTCCACAATCTAGCTATTGTGAATTGCGCTGCTATAAACATTGATGTGGCTGTGTCCCTGTAGTAAGCTGTTTTTAAGTCCCTTGAGTATAGACCGAGGAGTGGGATAGCTGGGTCAAATGGTAGTTCCATTCCAAGTTTTCCAAGGAATCTCCATACTGCTTTCCAGATTGCCTGCACCAATTTGCAGTCCCACCAGCAATGTATGAGTGTGCCCTTTTTCCCCATATCCTGGCCCAATGTCCATCAATCGATGAATGGGTAGGGAAAATTTGGTATATATACACAATACTCAGCACTAAAAGAGAATAAAATCATGGCATTCACAGGTAAATGGATGGAGTTGTAGAAAATAATGCTAAGTGAAGTTAGCCAATCCCCCAAAATCAAAGGTTGAATGATTCCTTTGCTATGATGATACTGATTACAATGGCAAAGGAGGGGGATGAGAAGAATGAAGGAATGTTAAGTAGAACAAAGGAGAGGGTGGGGAGGGGACAGGGTAAGGGGATAGGAATAATGGCAGAATGAGTTGGACATCAATACCCTAAGTACATGTATAAAAACACAAATGGTGTGAAAATACCTTATGTAAAACCAGTGACTTGAAAAACTGTGCTCTTTATGTGTAATATGAAATGAATTGCACTCTGCAAGCATACATAACAAATTAGAATAAATAAAAAAATTTTAAAAGAAATAAAGTCAAGAATAAAATTTTCTAAATAGCAAAAGAAACAATTAAAAGCATGAAGAGAGAGAATACAGAATCAGAGAAAATCTTTGGTACTTATTCCTCCCACAAGGGAGTAATAGCAGAAAATATAATGAACTTAAGAAACTTAACACTTAATAATAATAATAATAATAATAATAATAATAATAGAAAAAATAACTAAACACACATTCCCCCCCCCCCACCAAAAAAAAAAAAAAAAAAAAAGAAAAGAAAGAAAGAAATAGGATCTGGGCTGGATTTGTAGTTGAGTGTAAGTTGAGTGTAGTTGAGTGGTAGAGCACTAGCATAGCACATGTGAGATTCTGGGTTCAATCCTCAGCATTACATGAAAATACATAAATAATACAAAGCTTATAGAAAAAGAAATAAAAATTACCAACAAATAATCATAAATACTGGCAAAGATATAGGAAAAATACACTTATAATTTGTTGGTAGGACTGCAAATTAGTACAAACATTTTGGAAACAATAAGGAGATTCATTAAAATACTAGCTATGGAGCCACTGTATGACACATATATACCATTTCTTGCAATTTATCAAAAAGAACTAAAATCAGCATACTGCAGTGATACAGGCACATCAATGTTTTTAGCAACACAATTCACAATAATCAAGTTATGCAACCAGGCCAGATGCCCAGCAATGCATGGATGGTTAATGAACATGTGATTTGTACACTCAATGGAGTTTTACTCAGATATAAAGAAGAATGAAATTATGCATTTTATGGTAAATGGACAGAACTAGACAATGTCATGCTAAGTGAATAAGCCATATTCAGAAAGTCAAGTGTCAAATGTTTCTTCTCATATGCAGAAGCTAGACCAAACAAGAAAAAAGGGTCCCAGAACAGAAGGATGATCAGTGGAATAGAGAAATCAGGTGGTGGGGAAGAGATGGAAAAAGGGAAGAACTGCAGAATGAAATTGACAAAATTATTCCTTGTACAAGAATGAATATACCACAGTGAATTTCACCTTTATGTAGATGTATAAAACACCAGTTTAAAAATCAATCAATAAGTAGGAGGAAGACCAGTAGCATAGATGCAGGAAAATAGAGGATGGAGGAGAGGAGGGGTAGAGGAAGGATGGGGACTGAAATGGAGCAAATTATGTTCCATGCATTTATGAATGTGACAAAGTGAATGCCACTGTTATACATAAGTATAATGCACTAATAAAAACATTTATAAAATTTCCCCATTAGCATGTAAACATTCTAACAAGCTGATATTGGTAACATTCACATAAACTGATGTGTATATTTTATTCATAGTTATAAATCTATTGGATATCTGAATTATAAAATGCATCTGAGTCTCTAACAATTAAGCAATTGAAATTCTAATAAAGCTACTATTTTTTAAAAAAAGACAATTGCCAATGTGTGTGTGTGTGTGTGTGTGTGTGTGTGTGTGCGTGTATTTTTTCCCCCCCCTGTGGAATCAAAGCAGTTACACATAAGGATCACTCTCAAAACTATGGAGCAATTATGGTAGCAGCATCAAAATTTTTTTGTAAATGTGATTTAAAAATCACAGAAAATTAGCCTTTCAGATTCTAGAAGAGAGAAAACATAATGAATATCTTGACAATTACTTTTAAATTTATTTTTGATTTTGTCAAGTTGTTTTGACATGATTCTATTCATCAGAAAATAACCAATATATATAAAATCTTACATTTGTGAATGGGTCCTGTTTTCTTCTTCTTAAAGTTATTAGTTGAAATACTATTTAAGGCTTATTTAGTTAAACATATTCAATTACATCTATCTTATTACAAAAGCATATTATGAATTTCATAATTTTTTAGTTCTTTATCATAGCAGAGATTACTCACATTTGTGAATGGGTCCTGTTTTCTTCTTCTTAAAGTTATTAGTTGAAATACTATTTAAGGCTTATTTAGTTAAACATATTCAATTACATCTATCTTATTACAAAAGCATATTATGAATTTCATAATTTTTTAGTTCTTTATCATAGCAGAGATTACTCTATGGTATGGACTAAATGTTTGCATTCCTTCCAAATTTCTATGTTGAAGCCCTAATCCCAAATGTGATGGTATTTGGAGGTGTGGTTGGGAGGTTATGGGCTCATGAAGGAGGAGTCCTCATGAGTGGGAATAATGCTCTTATAAGAGAAGGTTTAGAAAGATCACCCATTTTCTTCTCTTCACCATATAAGAATACAGGAGAAAGGTATCTGTCTTTAAACCAGAAAAACTACCATTTCCAGACATTGAATTGCCTGGCACCTGGGCTTCCTAGTCTCCAGGACAGAGACCAGTGTTTAAAATCTTTTATTAGTCTAATATTTGTATAGCAGCCCAAACTAAAACACAATAGAGAACAAATATTTCTGAAAGAGTACTTTATTAACTCATTTTCTCATTTGTTAATTGACAAGATTTGAGGGAATGCATTCCTACTGAAATTGCTTTACAGCCAAAGGAGAAAGGGAACAATCACAAAAATACATTGTTAAAAGCAAGATGGGAACAATTCTGTGATGTGTTGGGAAAACTGGCTTACCAAATTAATTAGAATTTGACTTTTTAAAATTTATTAGAATATCCTATGGGATTAACTGCATATTCTGAGTACTCCTAAATCTTATTAGGGAAGATATATGTCTTATCTTAAAAGCATAGAAGAATACAGTATAGTATAAAATTAGTTATATAATTGAACTGATAGATTCCACTCTCCATTTATAATACCAGTCTATTAAAGTGTTTTTTAAAAATGTAAAGCCAAGTTTCAGGATGAATAAAAAAACAACAAACTCTTAGATTAATGTAGAGGATAATGGCCTGCTTCACTCTTGTTTCCTAGGCAGTTTTCTCAGTGTTGACAGACAAAAGAGCAATTTAACATTGTGAGTTTGCTGACTACCATTATTATTTAAGACATAAAATATATCTTTTTAAAACGGGAAATTTACAAAATATATTTATGTTGGTCTTTTAAAATACTTCAGTTAAAAAGAACATATATTTATGAAACATAAGGCATGTTGAAGGTAGTGCAGCGACCCTAGTAACAGTGCTAATGTCTGAAAGATTGCTGGTAGAAAAAGCAAGAAACAATATCCCAAGAGAGTTTTTACTCCATTATAATTTTGCTTTTTTTTTTTTTTTTTTTTTTTTTTGGTGTGTGTATGTTAAGGTTTTGTCTTATTTTAATATTATATTAACAGAAAGTGGCAAAACATGTGTGTGGGATAAACACATCTTCAAACCACACTGATAGTGGTACCCAATGGAGATAGAGCGTGGAAAGGAAGCTGGCAGAGTAGAGGAAGTTTACAACTTCCAGTTGTTTTTTGACTCAGGAATCCAATGCAGGAATATGGCTTCCCAGTGGGGTGATGACAGGAGCAGTTCACTTAATCTCAATATCAGAACCATAGAAAGAGAAATTCAGGCACTTTGAACACAGCACAGGAAAGAATACTTGGGGAATCCAGCAGATGAGCCAACAGCAGCAGGTCACCACAGAGAGGAAAGGCAATCCAAATGACTGACTTAATTCACAAAGAAAATTTTTGGCATAGGGGAACAAGGTCAGACTACACCTCCTGGAACAGAGGTGTAGTTTGACCTTGAGTGACCTAGAGGCAGCACAGGAAGCCTGTGTGTGAAGGGTGCTCCGTGATTCTCACTTGGAGAGGGGGACCTGATGTGGGATGACATCCCAGGGTGACTGCACAGCTGATTTCTGATGTGGCTTTTTATGTGGTAGCCTGGGAATTCACAATAAGCATTAAGTGGCTGTTCCTGTGTGGGACTGCTGTGAGTTCTAGAGTTCTCCTGGAGGGGCACGACTGAGGCAGACACAGAGGGGATTGTGCCCGGTGGTACTTAGGACAAGTGTTTAAAGGAGAATGCTTCTTGCTTTCCCTCTTGGTTTGGTGGCTGTGGGATTAGCTGGAGAGGTGTTAGAAACTGAACAGGTGGGCACATTTGCCTTATGGGTCTGATCCCAAGGACGCCACATTTGTGGGCAGTGAAGTATATAAGATCTCCAGGAGTGAAGCTTTCATAGCCCACCTGCCAGACCAACAGAGTTAGCAGAGCTCAGCATTTGCGCTGTGATAGGGTAAGTGGCGCTTTTCTCTTGAGCAGACACCTCATGTCAAATCACTGAAGTTGGTCAGAACTAAATGCCAGCTGCCTATTTCACTTTTAGAACTCTGAATTAGCCCAAACCTGGAGGGCATCAACCGAGTTTAAATGGACAAATCTCCAATTGTCACTAAGTCCCATTCTGTACTAACTTAAAATGGCAAAAAAGGAAGCTGAGATCTAATGCAAGAGCTTTGGTTCCAACCCAGTGGAGCTTACAGTGAACAACTCAAGAAGGATGGGTTTCATAGCCCCAACCCTTGCTCTCTCTAAGGCTGCTGAGCTTGAGAAGAAACTGAAATACCTTCCTTTTGTTCTTTTCCTTTATGTTCTTTTCTGTTTTTTCTTTTCTCTCTGCACCCCACCTTTCCTTTTCCTTCTTTATTTCTCCCTTCTTCCATTAAGCACCTCTGTGAATGTGTGCATGTGTTGGGTGTGAGTGTTTTAGTTGGGTTGCTTGTCTCATAAAATATACATTCTTTTTCATTTTTCTATTTTTTTCACCCTTTCCTCCCTTTTCATTTTTCTTTCCTTAACAGGTTGTCATTTCATCTTGTTTTGACTTTAGAGGGGTAAGGCTTTTGTTTATGTGTTTTAGACTGACTTTTTGTTTATTTAGGCTCATTTTTGTATATTTTATTTATTTGTGTTTGTTCTTTTTTGTTGCACATAACAGTAGAGTCTATTTTGACATATTCATACATACATGAATATATCTTATTCTAATTAGTATCCCCATCTTGTGGATATACATGATGTGGACGTTCACCGTGGTACATTCATGTATGTACATAGGAAAGCTATGTCAGGTTCAATCCATTCTTTTTCCTATTCCTATCCCGCTCCCTTCCCTTCATGTCCCTCTGCCTAACTTCTTTCTTTTCTTTTTACGCCTTTTCTCCTCTCTTCCTCTTTCTGTAGCCAAATTTGCTTGTTTTCCCTTTATGTCTTTCATTATTTATTTTATTTCCTTTAGTTATTTCTTACTCCTCCTTTCTTATAGCCATAACTTGCTACCTCTCTCCTGTTGTATCACTGTTCACCTTTTGAATATTTTAAACTTTCTTTTACCTTCCTAGATCTTTTCCTTTTCTCTAGATAAAATGCAATTTTACTATCTTTAAGAATAATTAATTTTGTATAATTACTGGCCCCACCATCAATGTTGTTGCAGTTATTAGTACTAGGAAGGGCATAGTCAATACCCACTGTTGACTTTAATGCTAGATCTAATTACAGCTGTTTATTGTTGATGTTTTATTAAATCCTGGCCCCACCATTCCTCTTTCTGCAATAACTAAGAGTGTACATGCCTCATAGTCATGGTACATTTATTATAATACTGCATTTTTTATCACTGTGATTGCTTCTGTTGTTTGTTTTTCTTTTTTCTGGGGGGACTGGGAAGCAACTGGTACACTAGGAGTTCACAGGGTGGAGACTCTGGGGCTGACCTATACCCACAACTTAGCGAAGTGAGAGTGTATCCTCCTCTACACACTTTAATCCTGCTCAAACTAGGAATGAGTAGAGGGAGGGTATTAGGTCCCAGTCTTGGAAACCTACACCTATAAAAGAATCAGAGAATGAGTCCAAAAATAAGTCGCAGAAAAACTTATAATATTATAATAGCTTTGAAAGAGTGAATCAATTCAGTGGTTTTGCAAAATCAAATTGAGAGACATTGGTGATTGAAACCAACAGTTGGATTACACTGAGCATATGTATTGAAGTTAAGTGATAATAACAGATGACTTATTACAAAATAGGCAACAACATAGCAAAGGACACCTTCACAAAAAAAAAAAAAAAAAAAAGGGAGATGAATCCATCTCAAAAGATGCACAAGTCTAAAACCTCTGAAAACATGAAGAAACAGGCATACAAACCTGACACCAAAAGATATAATTTTTCAACAATGGAACATACAAACTTGGAAGCAGATGAAATTCCAGAGAACGTCTTTAAAATATTGATTACTGAAATGATTAATGAGCTAAAGGAAGAATTAAGTAACAAATTAAGGAATGAACTAAGAGAGCAATTACAGGAGGCCATTTAAATAAAGAAATAGAGATTCTGAAAATAAGTCAGTTAGAATTAATGGAAATGAAAGAGACAATAAATCAAATAAAAATTCATTTGAAAGGTACTGAAAGGTGTTGAAAATCACCAACTGACTAGATTGTAAAGGAAAAATAACCTCAAGCCTCAACAACAGGTTATATGAGCTGGAACACTCAGTAGACAGTAAAGTAAAATAAAAACAAACTAACTAACTAACTAACTAACTAACTAACATCATCAGAATATGCAAGACATCTGGGTCAACATTAAAAGAGTAAACTTCAGTTATCAAGATAGAGGATGACATAGAAACACAATCTAATTGCATTCAGTGAAATAACAGTATAAAAAAATTTCAAACTTTAGGAATGAGATGGACATCCTACCTAGAATCAATATAGAATCCCAAATAGACAATATTAAAAAAAAAAAAAAAAAAAAAAAAAAAAAAAAAAAAACTTCTTTAAGCCAGGCATTGTGGTGCATGCCTGTAATTCCAGGGGCTTAGGAAGCTGAGGCTAGAGGATCACAGTTTTGAAGCCAGCCTTAGCAATATAGTGAGACCGTAAGCAACTTAGACCCCGATTCAAAATAAAAAAAGTAAAAATGGCTGGCAATGTGACTTAGTGACTAAATACCCCTGGGTTCCGTCCCTGGTACCAGGAAAAAAAAAAAAAAGAAAAGAAAAAAAGAACCTCTTTAAGATTTATCATGATCAAAATATCTAACATAGAAAATAAGGATAGCATGTTAAAAACCACAGGAGAAAAACATCAGATCACATTTAGAGGTAGACTAAAAGACTCACTTTTTACTCTAAAAGCCTGGAGGGCATGAAATGAAATAATCCAAGTTCTGGAAAAAACAAACAAACAAACAAACAATTGCCAGCCAAGTTTGCTACATCAGCAAAGCTATCATTCAGAAGTAAAGGAGAAATAAAAGCTTTTCATTATAAAGATCAACTAAAAAATTCATGATTACTAAAACTGAACTATGAAAACTGCTTTTAGAAATGCAGCAGGAAGGATAACTCAAAAACAAAACTCACAGCACTCCAATGGATAAAGTACCTAAAAAAGCAATTAAACAAATGAAAATAAAGAATAAATTAAATGTATGAAACAAAAAAACTGTCTAGAAATAAAAATATCTCTCCATAATAACTTTGTATGTAAGCATTCTCAACTCTCCAATTAAAAGATACAACATGGTAGAATTGATTTAAAAAAGATACAACCATATACTGTTTGTAAGAGACTCACCTTACAGGCAAAGATATATAGACTGAAAGTATAAGAATGGAAACTTACTTTATGTAAATGGAGTTTGAAAACAAGCAGGAGTAGCTAGTTCTATAATTGAAAAAGAAGTTTTTAAGCAAAAATGATAGAAAACAAGGAAGATCACTGTATACTGTTCAAGAGAAAATCCATTATGAAATCGTAACAATAGTAAATATTTGTGCCCTAAATGATGTTGCAGTTTATTACATAAATGAAACACTCTGGACTTTAAGTTCCAAGTAGATGCCAGTACTATAATACTGGGTGATTTTAACACGTGCTCTATACAAGAGATAGGTTATCCAGACATAAAATCAATAATGGCACTTCTGATCTAAATAATGGTATAAATCAAATAGCAGACATCTATGAGATATTTTACCCAACAACAGCTGAATGCACTTTCTTCTCAGCAAACTTGTGTGACTTTTTTCCAAAATGGGAAATGAACTAAGGAATGAAGAAAGCAAAGGACACAAAGCAAGTCTTAGCAAATGCAAAAAAAAAAAAAAAAAAAAAAAAAAAAAAAAAGATATTATCTCACACATACTCTCAAATAATAATGGCTCAGAATTAGAAATGGACAGCAAGAAAACTTATAGAAATCACATAAACACATGGTGATTGAATAATACTCTTTTAAGTGAGGAATTTCATTGAAGAAATGAGAAGAGAAATTTAAAATAAAATCCTAGAATCAAGCAATAACAGCAATACAATATACCAAAATCTATAAGACACTATGAAGATGGTAATATGAGAAAAGTTTAATATAATTCAATGCCCACATTAAAAAACAAAACAAGACAAGCAAACAAAAAAACCAGAACAATTACAAACACTCTAATGCTATATCTTGTGGTATAGAAAGACAGAAACAAACTAATTATAAAAATCACAAATTCAGTAGAAGACAGGAAATAATTAAGATCAAAGCTGAAATTAGTGAAATAGAGACTATAAAAACAACACAGAAGATATATGAATCAATGAGTTGTTTCTTTCAAAAAATAAACAAGATTAACAAATATCTAGCCATGCTGACTAAAAAAAAAAAAAAAAAAAAAAAAAATGGAGGAGTTAAAACCCAAATCAACAAAATTAAAGATGAAAAGGGAAAGACCACTATAGCCATTTCTGTAATCCAGAGGATTATTAGTAACTATTTTGCAAATTTATATTCTATACATCAGAAAAATCTAGAAGATACTGACAAATTTCAATACACATATGACCTACACAAAATGAACTAAGAGAATGTAGAAAATTCCAAAAGACCAATATCAAACAATGAGAATATATTGATAATCAAAAGGTTTCCAACAAAGAAAAGTCCAGGGCCAAAAAGATTCTCAGATAACTTCTACCATAACTTTAAAGAAGAACCAACACCAACTCTCCTTTAATTATTCCATGAAATAGAAAGGGAGGGAACATTCATAAACTCATTGTATGAAGCCAGTAACACTCTGACACCCAAAACAAAACACATCAAGGAAGAAAACTACAGACCCAATATCTGTGACGAACATAGATGAAAAAAATCCTTAATAAAATATTAGGAAAGGCACATTTAAAAACACAGTAAGAAGATTGCACAACATGATCAAGCTTGAGTGATCCTGGGATGAAAGTTTGGTTCAGTATATATAAATTAATAAATAATATTGTGCTTTAGATGAGAGGTGTCCCCCCAAATCTCATATGTGATACAATGCAAGACAGTTTAAAGGTGAAATGTTGAGTTATGATAATTTTAAATTAATTAATGCATTAATCTCTGTCAGGGTGGATGATAAGGCACATAGAATATAAATAGAAGAGGTGGGTCCCTGGGTCAAGCTCTTAGGGTGTATATATTGTCCTTGTTGACAAGATCTCTCTGTCTCTCTCTGCTCTTTGATGGCCATGTCCTGACCTACTTTCCTCCACCACACTCTTCTCCCATGATGTCCTTTTTACCTTGGGTCCAGAACAATGGAGAAAGCCATATATGAACTAAGACATCTGAAACCGTGATCCCACAAATAAACTTTTCCTTTTCTAAAATTGTTCTTGTAAGGTCCTTTGGTCACTGGCAAAAAAGTCTGATTATAATAAATATAAATTGCCACATAAATGAATTTTCGAACAAAAATCACATGATCATCTCAATAGAAGTAGAAATTGCCATTGACAACATACACCACTCATTTATGCTAAAAATACTGGAGAAACTAGGAACAAAATGAGCTTACCTGAACATTATAAAGTCTATATATGACCAACCCAAAGCCAACATCATACTGAATGAAGAAAACTGGAATCATTTCCTCTAAAATCAGGAACAAGAAAAAGATGTACACTCTCACTATTCCTAGTCAAAAGAGTCCTTGGAACTCTTAGTATAGCAATCAGGAAAGAAAAGTAATTAAAAGGAACACAAATACAAATAAGAATATAAGAAGTC
Source organism: Tamias sibiricus (assembly GCA_025594165.1). NCBI lineage: Eukaryota > Metazoa > Chordata > Mammalia > Rodentia > Sciuridae > Tamias > Tamias sibiricus. The sequence goes on along the minus strand of CM046662.1, from coordinate 156,647,113 downwards.
AAATACTTTATCTCTGTTGATAACATCATTCTACATCTGTAACACCCAAAATTTCAACCAGAAGAATTCTAGAATTGTTAAACAAATTCAGCAAATAGAGGAGTACAAGATCCACATACAAAAATCAACAAATTTTCTGTATTCCAATAATGAATCTACCTAGAAAGAAAAGAACAACACTACTCGATTCTCAATAACCTCAAAATGCATCATGATACAATATGATATAATGCAACACAATAATTGAGAACAAATCTAACTAAGAAGGTAAAAGATCTCTATAATTAAAACTACAAATCACTGAAGAAAGAAATTGAAGAAGGCCTTAGAAAGTAAAAATTTTTTCCATGTTCATGGATAGGAATAATTAATATAATCAAACTACTGAGCAAATAAACAAAAGTAATCTACAGATTCAATGCAATCTTCATCAGAATACTAACGATATTCTTTACAGAACAACAACAACAAAAAACCAGTTCTAAAATGTATATGGAAGAATAAAAGACCCACAAAAGCCAAACAATCCTGAATAACAATAGCAAGGCTGGAGATATCACAATACTTCATCTCTTTTTGCTAGCTACTCTTCCAATAGAAGATAAACAAGCAGAATATGTAAATAACTCAAAAAATTAACACTAATTTCTACTAATCTCTTTAGTAAATGCTCAAATTATCTAATGAGATATTTCTCAAAAGAAGAAATACAAATGGTAACAAATACATGTAAAATTTTTGAACTTTCTTGGCAATCAGAAAAATGCAAGTCAAAACTTCCTTGAGATTTATTACAACCTAGTTAGATGGCAATCAGCAAGAAACTGTATTATGATAATTTCTGGCAAGGATGTAGGGGTAAAGGTACACTTATACAATTTTGGTGGGACTAAGCATTAGCACAACCATTTTGGAAAGCAGTATGGAGCTCCCTCATAGGACTAGTAATGGAACCATCATATGACCCAGCCATCACACTTCTTGGTATTTATCTAAAGATCTAAAATCTGTATACTATAGTGATATATGCACACCAATGTATACAACAGCACTATCCACAATAGCCAATTTATGGTAACAACCTAGGTGGCCATCAATAAATGAATTTATAAAGAAAATGCAATATTCACAGGATGGATTTCTACTCAGTCATAAAAAAGAATGGAATTATGGCATTTGCTGATAAAGGAGTAGAACTGAAGAATATAATGCTAAGTCAAATAAGCCAGACTCAGAAAGTCCATGGTTAAAAGTCTTATTGCATATGCAGAAGGTAAAGAGAAAAAAAGCAATTAAAAAGGGAATCTCACAAAACTAGAAAGAAGATCAGTAGATTAGAAGCAGGTGATGAGAGGAGGGAAAAAGGGAAGAACTGGGGAATAGTGAGCATATGATATAGGTTCATGTATAAATATACCACAATGCAATCTAATTTTATATATAACTATTAATGCATCAATTTAAAAATAAATTAATAGATGGAATACTAATAGAGTAGAGAAAAGTATCAGGGGAAGAGAAGAGGAGAGGAAATGGGGTGCTTGGGGATTATAATGGAGAAAACTGTTGTATGGATTTATAAATATGTAAAAAAGAACACCACTATTATGTATAATTTAAATACTCTTAAATCAAAAATGATGTAGAATGTGGCCAGTGACCAAGCAGGCTCCATGAACCCATTCCAAGTATATTATACGCTTTCCATTTCAAAGTAACTATAGTCCTGATTGTTGTGACATCCTTTTCCTTCCTTTTCTTTAGTTTTGTTTCCTTGGTTTCAAAAATTAAGAAAAATGGAAAAATGTAGATGTTTTCTTCTGCATCTTCATTTTCTTCCAATCTGTGTGGGATACTAAGCTACGTTATTATGTGGAAGTTTCCTCATTTCCAAGGAAAACCTTACATGAAATAGGTAAATATTCTAGATATAAACTTGTTTAATGACTTAAAGGACTTCCTCCTGAGATATGTCTTCTGTCCTCATTTAGGGGGTCACATCTTTTATTTTCAACCAGTAATAAGACATGTCTGGGGGACTATGTGGATTCCCCAGGATGTCTGTCCAATTCTTCTGAGCCTCTTCATTGCATCCCAATGAAATTTGCTATTTTCAAAAGATGTTTGTGTGATTCTGATTGCCACAATTGTACTTATATATTACAGCTGCTGTAAGTTAGTGCACAATGATACCCACAGATACCCTGCTCTGATGACTTGCTCTTGTTTTATGTGGGCATTTTGCCAAAGATCCCTGGGTGGAATTGCATTTTATAGTTATCTTAAATTTTATGATTCCTCATGTTCTCTTGAAACACAGTTTTATTGCCTAACTCGTAATTTCTTCTCTATCCAAAATGATGTACAAAATCCATATCTAAATTCAAACTACATAATTAAGAGAATCATGTTGGCCTAGAAACACATATAAAGCAATGGTTTTTAAAATTTGTTTAGAATTCTTTGATCATACATAAGTACAAGATTGATGTAGTAAAATTTATTAATGTCTTCCTCTTTAATACATAATTTTTGTTACAAAAAAAGAATGAAGCACCCAGAAATAGATCTAGGCATATATTATCAATGATTCTTTAACCGGGATGCCAGGAAATAATATTTTCTTCAAATAACAATTTTAATAAAACTAGAAATCTACATGGAAAACAACTGGATTTAAAACTCAAGTCAAAATGGAATAAAAATGTAAACATTCAATTTAAAACTATAACACTCCCAAAAGATATAGGAGGAAAACCTCTGGTTAGGGCAATGATATTGGTTGTGGCAATATTGATTTCTTGGAATATCATTGGGAAAAGCACAGGCACCATAAGGTAAAATAAAGTGGGACTATGTCAAATCAAAACCTTCTGCACATCAAGAAAACAATCAGCTCAGTGAAAAGGTAGTTGACAGAAGAGAAGAAATATCTGGAAATCAGACATCTGATAAGGGATTAATATCCAATATATATAAGGAATTCCTATAAGCCAATAGAATAAAAAGGAATAAATGACTTATCAAGAGGCAAAGTATTTAAATAAACATTTCTTTAATTTTTACTGTAAAAAAATATCAGTAGAAGAAAGGGGCCAAGGGGTAGGAGGTAGGGCGGGAGGGAGGAGGAAGCCCTGGGGAGTGATATCAGCCAAAGTATGTTGTGATAATGTGTGCATATACAAATAGGTAAGAACAAATCCCATAAATATGTACAACTATAATGTACCAATAAAAGATGTGGGGAAAATAAATAAATGAATGAATGAATGAATAAATAAACATCCTCCAAAGAAAATATAAACGTGGCCAAAAATGAAATACACAATATCGTTAATTCTTAGGGAAATAAGAGTCAAAACTGCAATGAGTTATCACTTCATAGGAGTATAAGTTGAGGGAAAAAAAAACCCACAAAGATAATGAGCATTTGTAAGGAATTAGGGAAAATGGAATCATTGCACAGTGCTAGTGGTGATTTTAAAATAGAGTAGCTACTTTGCAATGAAATATTGAAGTTTCACAAAAAAACTAAAAACAGAATTTCTGTGTGATCTATCAATCCCATTTCCTGGAATATTTCCAAAAGAATTAATATCAGGATCTCAAAGAGATATTTGCATTCCCAAATTCGTTACAGCACTGCTCACACAAGCTAAGACAGAGAAATATCTAAATGTCCATTGAAAGATGAATGGTTAAAAAATGCATACACATATAAGAAAAATATTATTTAGTCTTTAAAGAAAAGGCTATCCTTCTATATTTGAAAGCATGAATGAACCTGAAAGGCATTATGCTAATGAAATAAGCCAGTCACAGAAGATAAATACTACATGTTTCTACTTTAAATGAGATAACTAACCAAAGTTGTAGAAATGGGGTAGAATGTCAGTTAGCAGGGGATGTGGGGAGAGGAAAATGAAGAGTTATTCACTGATAGTTATGCATAATGAAGAAGCCCTGGAGATCTGCTGTATAATTCTCTTCCTACACATAATAATAACGTGTTATGTGGTTAAGATATATCTCATGTTAACTGTCCTCATGACAATAAAATAAACACAGTACCCAAAGAAGGAAGTTATTGGATCATAGTACTGTTTGGAATTGTAGCAATAAATTATAATAATGATAATAAATATGCAATTGTAAAGAAAACTTTCCAGAGTCAAGATAATTTTTTAAAATTTTGTTTTAGAATACTTCAGCAGTATATCCAAATGTGCAATGCATTTTACTAAATTTTTAATAACCATAATTATTCTTTTTTCAGACAAGAGCATAAAGTAAATCAAACCACTACAAATATCTGAAAAATTGGTCCCCCTCAAAATTCCCATGTTGAAATCTGCTCTTCAATATGATTGTATATTTAGTTTATTAGGAAATGATAAGATTGTGAAAGTGGAGCCTTCTTGAATGGAATTAGTGCCCATATAAAAAGAAACAGAGAGTTCTCCCTTGCCCTTTCCACCATGTGAAGACATTAAAAACAGCTGAAGACCACACCCCACTTAAACTTAATTTGCCCACACCTAGATCATGGATTTCCAGTCTCCATAAGTGTAACAAATAAATTTCAATTGTTTACAAGCCACCTAGTTATGATATTTTGTTATGCAACCCATATGGACTGAGATAAGCATGCACAATTCCTCTCGGACTACAATGGGTTTTGAAATAGCACATAGAAAAAATTTATACAATGATATTTGTATTAAAAGTATATTAATTTCTTCAATATTCTTTAAAGTCTTAAGAGCAAATATGACACTCAGCTAAGGAGATGGGAATTATATGTGTGTATTTTTTTAATATGTAGGATTATTCCTATGAGAAGAAAAAAATCAGTGTTACTATGATGTGTTCTTAAAATTGAGAGACAAAACAATCCTCCACTAATAGGTCTTGGTATATAACCTCTGTTGTGTTATTGCTATAAAACTTTTATGAATGTAATAGTGAATTTATATTCCCTGCATTAATTGTTCTTTATTACACTATAATGTTTTACAGATGCTGTAGTTTAAGTGTGGCAATGTTTCAACTTGAGAACTATAATTAATATGACACTTTGATTTCCCTAATGGAAAAGATGGTCCTGAAACATAAATGAAATTCTGTGACTAGTTTTATAATTAAGAAGAAAACTTTATAATAATGAAATGCTAAAGAACTCTGGATAGAATAACAATTACTACATGAAAAGAAGAAATTTTAATAGAGCAGGAGCAAATATGAAAATACAATTATTGAGATTGTTGAATCTACTATATGACACTAGTTGAATTTGAATTGAAGTGAATGCAAGAATATTAAAAACAGGAATATCTTTAAAAACAGAACATACAGTATGAAAAAACTATAAAAATAATTTCAGCTGAATAATATACCATTCCAAAGATTCTTTTACAACTAGAATGAAGAGGCAGATCAAGATGGCAGACTAGATGCAGGAAGCACTTTCAAGATGCTCTGCTGCTTGGAATCAAAATGGACAAAGAACAACTACTCAGTAAGGTAGGTTCCTAGGGAATAAACTGAAGCTCAGTACTGGACATCAGAGACTTGGAGAGACTCAAGAGAATCTGATATTGGAAGAGAAGCTAAGAAAATGTTTATCAGCACTGAGACTCAGGGGGTAGCATTGGGGTGTGATGTAGGGAGAGTGGACAAAAAAGGAAAGAGAAAGAGAGAGAGTAAACAAAGTTTGGCAGGGGAAATGGTTGCAGAACACGAAGGCAGGAAGAACCAAGTTGTTCTTTTTGTTTTTTCAAATTTATTTATTTTTTATCCTAAGTTGTTATAAATAACAGCAGAATGTATTACATTTAATATTATACTTATAGAGCACAGTTTTACAAATCTCTGGTTGTATACAAAGTATATTCACACATTCGTGACTTCATACATGCACGTAGGGTAATGATATCCATCTCATTCTACGATCTTTTTTTTTTTTTTCCTTCACCCTTTTGCTCTCTCCCTTCTCCTCCCTCCCCATTGGCCATTCTAGTGTTCCTGTAATCCTCCTATGCTCCCCATCCCAACCCCACTGTGAATCTGCCTCCACATGTCAAAAAAAACATTCGGCATTTGGCTTTTGGGGATTGGCTAACTTCACTTAGCATTATATTCTCTAACTTCATCCATTTACCTGCAAATGCCATGATTTTATTCTCTCTTATTGCTGAGTAATACTCCATTATGCATATATACCACATTTTATTTATCCATTCATTTACTGAAGGGCATCTAGGTTGGTTCCATAGTTTAGCTATTGTGAATTGTGCTGCTATAAACATTGATGTGGCTGTGTCCCTGTAGTATGTTGTTTTTTAAGTCCTTTGGGTATAGACAGAGGAGTGGGATAGCTGGGTCATAAGGTGGTTCCATTCCAAGTTTTCCAAGGAAACTCCATACTGCTTTCCATATTGGCTGCACCATTTTGCAGTCCCACCAACAATGTATGAGCGTGCCTTTTTCTCCACATCCTCGCCAACATTTATTGTTGTTTGTGTTCTTAATAGCTGCCATCTGACTGGTGTGAGATGAAATCTTAGATTGGTTTTGATTTGCATTTCTCTAATTGCCAGAGATGTTGAACATTTTTTCAAGTATTTGTTGATTGATTGTATATCTTCTTCTGAGAAGTGTCTGTTCAGTTCCTTGGCCCATTTATTGATTGGGTTATTTGTTTTTTTGGTGTTAAGATTTTTGAGTTCTTTATATATTCTAGAATTAGTGCTATATCTGACATGCTTTTGGTAAAAATTTGTTTCCAATTGGTAGGCTTTCTATTCACCTCACTGATTGCTTCTTTTGCAGAGAAGAAGCTTTGTAATTTGAATCTATCCCATTTACTGATTTTTGATATTAATTCTTGTGCTACAGGATTCTTATTAAGGAACTTGGGGCCTAATCCAACATGTTGGAGATTAGAACTTATTTTTCTTCTATTAGGTGTAGTGTCTCTGGCCTAATTCCTAGATCCTTGATCCACTTTGAGTTGAATTTTGTGCATGTGAGAGATAGAGGTTTCATTTCATTTTGATGCATATGGATTTCCAGTTTTCCCAGCACCATTTGTTGAAGAGGCTATCTTTTCTCCATTGTACATTTTTGGCACTTTTGTCTAATATAAGATAACTGAAATTATACACGTTAGTCTCTATGTCCTCTATTCTGTACCATTGGTCTACCAGCCTATTTTGGTGCCAATACCATTCTGTTTTTGTTACTATTACTCTGTAGTATAATTTAAGGTCTGGCATATTGATGCCACCTGCTTCACTCCTCTTGCTAAGGATTGCTTTAGCTATTCTGGGTCTCTTATTTTTCCAGATGAATTTCATGACTGCCTTTTCTATTTCTATGAGGAATGTCATTGGAATTTTGATTGGCATTGCATTAAATCTGTATAGTGCTTTTGGTAGTATGGTCATTTTGACAATATTAATTCTGCCTATCCAAGAGCAAGGTAGATCTTTTCATATTCTCAGGTTTTCCATAATTTCTTTCTTTAGTGTTCTTTAGTTTTCATTATATAGGTCTTTCATATCTTTGGTTAAGTAGATTCCCAAGTTTTTTTGTTTTGTTTGTTTGTTTGTTTGTTTATGCTATTGTAAACAGAGTAGTTTTCCTCATTTCCCTTTCAGAGATTTGTCACTGTTATATAAAAATACCTAGATTTATGGGTGTTGACTTTGTATCCTAGTTCTTTGCTGAATTCAATTATGAGTTCTAGAAGTTTTCTGGTGGAATTTTTGGGGTATAAAATCATATCGTCAGCAAATAATGATAATTTGAGTTCCACTTTACCTATCTGTATCCCTTTAATTTCTTTCATCTGTCTTATTGCTCTGGCTAGCCTTTCAATTACGATGTTAAATAGAAGTGGTGAAAGAGGGCATTCCTGTCTTGTTCCAGTTTTTAGAGGGAATGCTTTCAATTTTTCTCCATTTAGAATAATGTTGGCCTGGGATTAGCATAGATAGCTTTTACAATGTTGAGATACGTTCCTGTTATCCCTAGTTTATCTAGTGTTTTGAACATGAAGGGGTGCTGTATTTTGTCAACTGCTTTTCTGCATCTATTGAGATAATCATATGGTTCTTATCTTTGAGTCTATTGATGTGAGGAATTACATTTTTTTATTTCCATATGTCGAACCATCCTTGCATCTGTGGAATGAACCCCACTTGATTGTGGTGTATTATATTTTTGATATGCTTTTGTATCCATTTTCCCAGAATTTTATTGATAATTTTTGCATCTATGCTCATTAATGATATGGGTCTGAAGTTTTCTTTTTTTTTTTTTTGATTTGTCTTTGCCTGGTTTGGGGATCAGGGTGATATTGGCCTCATAGAATGACGTTGGAAGTACTCCCTCTTTTTCTATTTCCTGAAATAAATTGAAGAGTATTGGTATCAGTTCTTCTTTAAAGGTGTTGTAGAATTCAGCTGTGTATCCATCCGGTCCTGGGTTTTTCTTGGTTGGTAGGCTTCTGATGGCATCTTCTATTTAATTGCTTGAAATTGGTCTGTTCAAATTGTGTATATCATCCTGCTTTAATTTGGGCAGATCATATGACTCTAGAAATTTGTAAATGCCTTCAGTGTTTTGTATTTTGTTGGAGTACAAGTTTTCAAACTAACTTCGAATTATTTCCTGTATTTCCATAGTGTTTGTTGTGATATTTCCTTTTTCATCGCATATGTTAGTAATTTGAGTTTTCTCTCTTCTTCTCTTTGTTAGCCTGGCTAAGGGTCTGTCAATTTTATTTATTTTTTCAAAGAACCAACTTTTTGTTTTGTCAATTGTTTCTTTTGTTTCAATTTCATAGATTTCCACTCTGGTTTTAATTATTTCCTGTCTTCTACTGCTTTTGGTGTCGGATTGTTCTTCTTTTACTAGACCTTTGAGATGTAATTTTTAAGTTATTTATTTGTTGACTTCTTCTTTTGAGAAATGAACTCAATGCAATAAACTTTCCTCTTCAAACTACCTTCATAGTGTCCAAAAATTTGATATGTTGTGTCTGTGTTCTCATGCACCTCTAAGAATTTTTAAATCTCCTCTTTGATGTCATCTGCAACTCATTGTTCCTTCACTAGCATATTATTTAGTCCCCAGGTGTTGGAGTAGCTTTTATTTCCTATTTTATCATTGATTTCTAGTTTTACTCCATTATGGTCTGATAGAATGAAGGGTAGTATCATATTTTTTTATATTTGCTAAGAGTTGTTTTGGGATATAGTATATGGTCTATTTTAGAGAAGGATCCATGTGCTGCTGAGAAGAAAGTGTATACACTTGTTGAAGGATGAAATATTCTACATAAGTCAGTTATGTCTAAGTTGTTTATTGTATTTTTTAGTTCTATAATTTCTTTGTTCAGCTTTTGTTTGGAAGATCTATCCAGTGGTAAAGGGGTGTGTTAATGTCGCCCAGAATTATTGGGTTACGGTCAATTTGACTCTTAAACTTGAGGAGAGTTTGTTTGATGAACATGAATGCTCCATTGTTTGGGGTATATATATTTATAATTGTTAAGTCTTGTTGGTGTATGTAGTATCCTTGAGTAGTATGTAGTATCCTTCTTTATCCCTTTTGATTGACTTTAGCTTTAAGTCTGCTTTATTTGATATGAGTATGGAAACCCCCGCTTGTTTCCTCAGTCCATGTGAGTGGTAGGATTTCTCCCAACCTTTCACCCTTAGCCTATGGATGTCTTTTCCTATGAGATGAGTCTCTTGGAGGCAGCATATTGTTGGGTCTGTTTTTTTGATCCAATCTGCTAGTCTATGTCTTTTGATTGGTGAGTTTAGGCCATTAACATTCAGAGTTATTATTGAGACATGTTTTGTATTCCCAGCCATTTTTGTTTATTTTTGGTGTTTAACTTGACATGGTTTCTCTTCTGATTGATTTTTCCTTTAGTGTAATACCTCCCTCTGTTGATTTTCATCATTGTTTTTCTTTTCCTCTTCATGGAATATTTTGCCTAGGATGTTCTTTAGTGCTGGCTTTCTACTTGTAAATTCTTTTAACTTTTGTTTATCATGGAAGGTTTTTATTTCATCCTCAAATATAAAGCTTAATTTTGCTGGGTATAAGATTCTTGGTTGGCATCCCTTTTCTTTCAGAGCTTGGAATATGTTGTTCCATGATCTCTTAACTGAGTGTCTGAGTTGAGACATCTGCTATGATACGAATTGGTCTCTCCCTATGTGTGATCTGATTCCTCTCTTGCAGCCTTTAAAATTCTATCATTGTTCCCTATGATAGGCATTGTCATTATAATGTGTTGGTGTAGATCTGTTGTAATTTTGTACATTTGGTGTCCTGTTAGCCTCTCGTATTTGGTTTTCCAATTCATTCTTCATGCTTAGGAAATTTTCTGATATTATCTCATTGAAGAGATTGTACATTCCTTTGGTTTGAAACTCTGTGCCTTCCTCTTTCCCAATTACTCTTAGATTTGGTCTTTTGATTCTGTCCCATACTTCTTGGATGTTCTGTTCATGGTTTCTTACTATCTTCATTGTGTGGTCAACTTTATTTTCAAGATTATATACTTTGTCTTCATTTTCTGAGGTTCTTTCTTCCAGTTGATCTAATCTTTTGGTCATGCCTTCAATTGTGTTTTTTATTTGGTTAATTTTTCCCTTCATTTCAAGGATTTCTGACTTTTTTTTTTTTCAGAGTTTCTATATCTTTTTTGAAAAAAAAAAAATCTTTTGCTACCTGTATTTGCTCTCTTATTTCTTTGTTGTAGTGGTCATTTTTTGCCTGTATTTGCTCATTTAGGTCATTCTTTGATTCACAGATCATTTTAATTATGCACCTTCTGAACTCCTCTTCTGACATTTCATCAACTTCATTGAGCATGGGTTCTGTTATTGTAGAATCCTGGTTTGTTTGGGGTACTTTCCTCCCTTGTTTTTTCATGTTGTCTATTTGCCTTACTTTCCTGCAGTGTAGATCTGAGATATTATAGTTTCTACTCTATATTCTTATAATATCCTTGCAGGTTGTCTGTGCCTCCCTTTAATATTGGGCTATCAGAACCTGCTGTTGTCCCTCAAAGTATGCTACCTGGGGCTGGGTCCACGCAGGTTGGTGTGGGTCAAACTGGTTGAGTTTGAGCTCCTGCGGTGGTCTGCTGGTTGGAAGAGGTAGTCCTCTGAGCGGAGGTCAGTGAAGCTGTCCTAGACTCGCCTGAGCTCTGAAGGTGTGGGCTTGGCTGACCTGGGCCTGCCTTTGCTTGGGCAGAGGTTGCTGGAACTTCCCTGAGCCCAGCCACATTCAAGGGGATGTCAGTAGGACTAACCTGGGCCTGGTGGCACTTCAGTGTAGGTCTCCAGGACTGACCTTGGCCTGCCTGAACTCAAGCAGAGTTGCTGGGTCTGTCCTTGCTGCCTCCTGCTCTGGGGCGGAGGTCGGAGTGGTGAACCAAGTTGTTCTGGTAGCTGAAGGGTGGGGTAAGGAGTGCTCCACATTTCTCATCCTACAAGTGGGCTGTTGTGGTCGTGCCTAAGCTTGTTGCCCTGGGAACCATAACTCCTACAACTTACTTTCACCTGGAGATTGCAGCAAATATTGCCATGCTGACCAGAGCAGACACTACCTTATTGCATAGTGAGGGCCCAGTGAAAACTACTGAAGCAAGATTTATGAAGAATATATACAATGTCATATCTGTGAAATGAATCCCTCTGACCCTTGCCTGTTGGCCAGTAGCACAAACACACACAAGGCTGCTGTCAGAGCTGGGTGTCCTCCACTGCCTAGGTGCATAGTTCTTCTCCCCATGCATTAATGACTCTCTGGGCACACAAAGAGGTGTCAGTTGTTCCAGGAATTATTCTGCCTGGTCAGGGACAATATGCATCCACTCCTTGTGCACTCTCAGAAGACCCTCTAGTACCCGGGTCTACCACAGAGCTATAAGAACCACCTCAGCCTTGCTGGAGGAAGACATGGAGAGAACTTCATGAATGTTCTGAGCACTGCAGTTCCTTCAAACAGAATCCTGAACTACATGTGGAGAAAAATAGAGAGTTGCCTACCCCAGCACAGATCCTGCTGACTTGGTCTCCTTCTCTGTGTTCAGAGGGATTCAAAGAATACGATACTGTGACTTAGACGTTTTCCATGTCCCTGATACCTGGAAAATTAAAAAATCAATAAATAAAGTCCCTAAAAAGTTTAAACATTGGTAGAATTCACCAGTAAAACTGGCCAGAAGATTTTTATACCATTTTAAATTATTTCTTGGTTTTCTTTAATTTTTTTCTACCTTGAAATAAGTTAACATTAATTGAAGGGTTGAAAAGATAACAATAAGAATTCCTACATATTCTCACTCAGGCATCCCTAAATTTCACATTCTACATAGCTCTGATGGAAACCTCAAAATTGGAAATTAACTTTGGTACACTACTAAGTTTAATATAAACTCTTTACAGATTCCATTTCTCCAAGGACACCTCATCTACTTTTAATGGAGAAGGATATTTAGAAATTGATATTTTCATATGTTGTTTTTACTCTTTCCTCTTGAAATGTTACCTCTTCTGAACTCTCCCTTTAGATTTGAAATGTAAGTATAAGGACTAATTCATGCATGTATGTGAATTTCTGTCTGTGGTGTGTGTTTATTTCTTGTGTTTAATTGTATGTCTGTGCATTAATGTGTGTGTGTTTTAAATATAAACTCTTACAGATACCTCTGACTTTATCCAAGTGTGTGGGGTTTCTTATTGGAAATTATTAAATTAGAAGTAGAATTTATTAGATATCATCTTGAAAGATTTTCTATATTTTCTTGATTGAGCTTTGGCAATTGTTACCTTTCAAGGAGTCTTTCCATTAACTAATTATGCCAAGATTAAATCAGGGCAATTGGCATATATGGTATTTTAAACACTTTTCATCAATTATGTATTATTTCTTTGTTGTGAAAATAATCAAAAAGATTTTTTAGTTATTTTGAAATATACCATGTATTGTTTTTGACTATAGACATCCTACTATGCAAAAGAATATCTGGGTGTTTTCCTATATAACTGTAATATTGTACCTATTGACTGATGCCTCCTCATTTCTGCATTCCCCTCTACCTTTCCCAGTCTCTCGTAAACACAATTCTACACTCTAATTCTACATAAACAAATTTCTGGCTTCCTCACATGAGTGAGTTCATGTGGTAAATGTCTCTCTGTTCCTCACTTATTTCACTTAATATTCTCCAGTTCCCTACAAATTATCATAAATGACAGAGAAGGTTTCACCCTTTTTAATGGCTGAATACTATCCCATTAAGCGTATATACTATTTTGTCTTCATCCATTCATCGCTTGATGGACAACTTGACTGATCGTTTGTTACAGATAGTGCTACAAAATCCACGGGGACGAGGATATCAATGACTTTATTTCCTTTTCACGTATGCCCACTAGTGAGATTACTGGATCATGGCATAGTTCTACCTTTAGTGTTTTGAGAAAGATTCGTGCTGTTTTGTTATATTGGTGGCATTAATTTACATTCCCATTAAGAGTGTTAAGAGTTGCCTTTTTTCAACACTCTCTCCAATGTTCAACCTTTCATTTTAACATCAAAACAACTTGTTTATTTATGATTCAATTCACTCTTAAGTAAATACACTAATAAATAATTGCTGAGTTACTTATTCCTTGAGCTGGATTTTGGCCCTTTCAATAATTTCACGTCAATAGTACAAATGCTGATGATTTATGGATGAGGGGGAAATGATATTGACTACTATTTTTTGTTGAGCAGCAACTCGTTACCAGCCTCATCGAGGGTGTCACTGACTCTCTGAGAAAGTCTGTCTTGGTGTTGTCCATGAACAACATCCTTAGAGCTATCGGTGGGAATGCAGGCTGCATCAGCCCACAGACCAAATGCATGCTGTTTAAATAAGGTGGTTCCCCAAAATGGAAAGTACATTTGAAACCTGGTTTTAAATTTGGGGTTTTGTACTGTGACTTGAAAGTGAGTTATTTGGCCTTTTCGACCCACGTTGTCAATGAAATTACAATGTTGAATTGTCGGGAGCTGCCACATAGGAACTGAGCGCCCCTTAGCTTTGAGCAATGAGAATGTGGAGATGTGGCAAGCCAGCCATGGGCTGTGTGTGTATGTGAACTATGAGCACTGAGCACACAAAGTGGACTGGACCGACATTGCCTCTCTGTTTGGGCTGGTAACGTATGTGTCCTTTTTGCTCGTTCTGCCTATGATCCCCGCACAGCACATGAGATGGGCATGGCCTTCTAAGATGTCAATCAGCTGACAGCAAGACATCAAGAAGCTAGATTCAACCCCCTGAAACCTGACCTCTTGCCTCATTTGAATGGCTTCTCCCCAATAAAAGGGCTTAGAATATGCTCCTTGCTCTCTTTCTTGCCTGCCTTGCCTCCTCTGTGGGAGCTAGGTCAGAGGAGCCATCACAGAACCCAAAGAGAAAGGTATTTTTCTGTCTCTGTGTGATTATTCCGTGCCAGCCCCATTCACCTGGAGTGATCCTGACTGGTTTAGTCATGTGTTGCAACACTGAATTAGATCTACACCTCTCTTAAATGTCAATGCAATTCACTGGTGATAGTATAGTGAAGAGGGTGGTGACAGAGCCCAGTGGCCATGAGGAGCCAATGGTTGATTAAGATTCAGGCTCATTTCTAATTCACCAGGTACATCTGTCCTGTCCAGGTGATGGCATGTGAGTCTTAACTGATCTCCACTTAGGAAAGGTGGAGCACACTTCACTGAATTAGCTGCAAGATTATCTTGTCATTGTTAGAACCAGAAATAGGAGTTTATCTTGACCAGCATAGGCTTTTTAGAGATTCAATTCTTTCAGCCACCTTAGTGTAGCCCATTATGCCATCCTATTTTTCTTTAAATTGAAACTCAGTAATTGTACCTGTCTATGGGGTACAGCATAATGATTCAATGCACGTATACAATGTGAAAGGATCAAGCCATGGTAATGAACAAATCCATCTCCTGAAATGTTTATCATTTTGTTTTCTTGGGAAGCCTTCAACTTACCTTCTCTAGTTCTTTGTAAAATATATAATTGTTGTGAACCATAGTCTGCGGGGGGTTAAACTTATTCCTTTTATGTAACTGCATTTTAGTACCTATTTTCCAAATTCTTCTAGCTGCCATCCTCTCATCCTTCTTAACCACCAATCACCACTGGGTGACAATAATTCTATAAAATTATTTTTTTTCTTCTATATATCAGTGATACCATGCAGTATTTGTATTCCTGTGCTGGATTATTTAATTTAAGTGATTGCCCTCCAGTTTCATCCATGTTTCTGAAAATGACAGGATGTTATTTTCTTTTTTATGGTTGAGTGATATTCCACAGTGTATATACAGCACATTTTCATTATCTATTCTTCTTTTCATAGACTCATCCTAGCCATTGTGAATAGTGTCACATAAACATAAAAGTGAATATACCTGTTTGACATACTGATTTGGTTTCTTTGGATATTTAACAGTAATGTGATAGCTGACACATATGATAGTTCTGTTCTAGTTTACTGAGGAAACTCCGTTTTTTTTTTTTTTTTTTTTTTTTTTTGAGTTCTTTACATATTCTTGCTATGAACACCTTGTCTGATGCATTCTTTACAAATATTCCCCCACCATTCCGTAGGTTACCACTTCAGTCTGTTGATTGTTCTTTTTGTGGTGCAGAATCATTCACTTGATATAATCTTCATTTGTCTGTTTTTGCTTTTGCTTCCTGTGCTTTTGGGGTCTTGTCTAAAAATTATCTTGTCCTTTCTGGTGTCCTAAAGAACTCCATCCTGCTGTTTTCTTAAGTAATTTCATCTCTCCTATCTTATTGGAAGCCTTGAAATCATTTGGTTGTTATTTGTAGCTAGTGAGAGACGGGGATCTAATTTCAGATGTGTGCATGTGACTATCTGATTTTCCAAGCACCTTTTATTTTAGAAACTCTTTTTTCTCCAAAGCATGTCCTTAGCACTTTCATTGATGATCAGTTGGCTGTAGATGGAGGTTGACTTCTAGGCTTCAGTTCTACTCCATTCAGTTCTACTGACCTGAGTGTCTGATTTTATGCAGATCCCAGAATGTTTTTATTACTATTGCCTTGCAGTACGTTTTGAAGCCTGGAAGCGTAGAAGGTCCTGCTTTATTCATTTTGTTCAAGATTACTTTGGCTGTTCTATTTTTGTTTTGTTTTGTTTTGTGTGTGTGTGTGTGTGTGTGTGTGTGTGTGTGTTGTGTGGCTTTATTTGAATTTTAGAAGTACCTTGTTTCTAGTTATATGAGGAATGTCATTGGTGTTTTGATAGCAATTGAACTTGATCTGTACACTACTTTGAATCGTATAACATTCTTTCCCATCCACGAGCTCAGCATTTCTTTCCAATTATTTGTACCTTCTTCATTTTCTTTCATAACTATTTTATGGCTTTCCTTGTAGAGCTCTTTCATGTGTTTTGTTAAATTTATTCATAGGTATTTTCTCTGTAGTCATTGTAAATAGGATGACTTTCTTGATTTTTTTTTAGATTATTTACAATCACTTAGAGAAACACTACTGACTTTTGTGTGTTGATTTTGTAGCCAGCCACGTTAGTTTATTTATTAATTTTAATTAGTCTTTTGTTTGGTTCCTTGGGTTTTCTGTATATAAAATCACACCATCAGCAAACAGTTACTATTTGGATTTCTCCTTTGCAATCTGAATGCCTTTTATTTATGTCTCCTCCCTGGCTAGGTGAAAGTGCTGAAAGTTAGGCACACTGTCTTTTTCCAAATCTTAGGAAGGAGGCTCTCAGATTTTCCCATTCAAAATGGTTTCAGCTGTCAGTTTGCAATACTTGGCCTTCATGATAGGGAGTTATGCTCCTCCTATTCCTGATCATATAGGGAAGGTGAATTCTACCCCAAATGTTTCTGCATTGTGGAGAAGATCTCAAGGCCTCTGTCGTTCATTCTGCTGCTGTGGTGCATGAACTGCTTTGCCTTGCATATCTGGAGCCTTCTCATTTCATCATGGTGCCCTGTAGACACAGTGTTAGTTTTATTCTACATATTTTGTTACATAAAAGCTTCACTTTTATTCATTTCAAAGTAGTTTATGATTTTCCTTGTTAAGTCCTCTTCTACTTGTGGTGTATTTGAAGGTGTTTGGTTTTATTTCCACAAATTTATACATTTTCCAGTTTATAGTTTGGATACTGTTTTCTTAATTTGGGCCTTAAATTTTCAATTATAACTATGTTGAATTTGGGGTTCTGGTGGGTGATTTAGTCTGTCTTGGTCAATTATTCACATGAAGGTAAATGAAACATCATCTGAAGTGTTTGTGGAGATTCATATGAATCATTAAAAATAAAATAATTTAGGGTTTGGGCGCAGTGATGTATGCATGTAATCCCCCACTTGGGAGGCTGAGACAGGAGGATCACCAAGTTTGAGGCCAGCCTCAGTGACGTCCTAACAAACTTAGTGAGACCCTGTCTCAAATAGATAAACAGACAAACAAACGGCTGGGAATGTAGTTCAGTGCTAGAGCACCTTGGATTCAATTCCCAGTACCCCCAAATAAATATATAGATAAAATAATTTAGATTAAAGAAGTAGGTAGTATTTTTATATTCTTCATATGATTCCTAATTTTATGAATTAATGAGGGGGGATGCTGAAATATACAAGTGTATATAGGTTTCTTCTACGTTTTTCAAGTTGAAATTTATAAACTTTGTTTTGAACCTCTGCTTGTAGTTTCATATGCATTTTGTAAAGTGCTTATGAATTGATCCCCTCATTATTTATGTCAGGCAGAGTAATAAACCCTCCTGATAAGCTCTCATCCTAATTTCTGGAGTCTGTGAAAATGTTTTATGACATGACAAAAGCACTTTGCAGGTTTCAATTCAATGTCTTACAGTAGGAAACATATTGTATTATTTGATGGGTCCAATGTAATGATATGTTCCTTATAGGAACAGGGAAAGAGGTTTTTGGATTTGAAGATAGAGGATCATGAGCTAAAGGAGGTGCACAGCTGCTAGAAGCTAAAAAAGATGGGAAAGAATCCTTCCTTAGAGGCACCAGAAAAGAAAGCATCCATGCTGACCCTTGAGATCAACCCAGTGAGACTTCTGACCAGACATCTCCAAAACTGTAACAAAAGAAATTTGTATTGTTGAGACCACTAGGTTTGTGAAAACATATTCAATTGTTGGAATATAAAACATGATATGAATAACAAGTAATGGCAAGGAAGAGAACGGGACCAATGACATTTTATTTTTGAAAATTGTGGTTTATTTCTATCAGCTGTATAAATTTCTGAAGTTATTCTTACTACATTCCTTTTTTATTTAAAATTAATTTTAATTTTACTTTGTAAAAATCTATCAATCTTTTACTTCAGCATGTAAAAGCTCTTATTATTTATTTCATAATTTTGAAATAATGCATTTAATAGTAAATATTCCCATGGGTGACAATTTCACTAAATCATACATTTTTGGAAAATAATGCTCTTTTTCATTTTTCATAAATAATTTCAATTCTTCATTGTCTTACAAATAATTTATGACTTTTAATATTCCAAGTATAAATGTGTATATGTATGCTTATCTATTACCTTTGTCATAACAGATACTATTGCATTGTGATCAGTGTTTGTGACATGCACAGAATTTTTTTGAAAGGTGTAATTTATTATTAAAAGTATAACTCTAATGCTTAAATCTGTTTTTAAATTCCATTTTTAACCACTTCTTGAATCTGTAGTTTCCTGGAAAATATATGCTAAATTCATGTAGTACTTTATTTTTTAATATCGTGTATTCACCCAAATTTGATCTTCATTACCATAAGCTTGTGTTGTTATACATTAAAACTCACATCTATTAGATCTTGGAAGCCTATAACTATCATTATGAGATGTTACTCTTTTTTCTTGTTTATATCAGCTAAGTTATATTTTTTAACATTTATATTAATGCAGTATTTTTCAGCCTATTATAAATATTTTAGTTATTTTTTTTTTAAATTCCAAGGTGTTTTTTAAAACAGGTATTTTTAGTGATTATTTATATATTTTCCTTAATATAAGATATTTTGGATCAGGAAACTTGGTGAACCTTGTTATACATTTAGTTTGTATGTGATCCTGAGAAAGATAATGAGCCTAATTTTCTTCAGGTGGAGTTATGAGAATTGAAAAATGAACATAAATAAAATTGTAGTAATAATTTTGAAGGCTGAAAATATTCAAATTATTGATATATTTTAGTTGATCAATATTTCATCATTAAATTTAAAGTACTTGTACTTTTATTTCAAATTTCTATCAGTCTTCAAGTTAAAACTAGATTTGTAACATAAAAAATTTAAAGTTCTATTTACTTTGTCTCATTATTTTTGTTTTCTCTTTGGGAAGGAAGGAAGCTACCATACCTCCACTTTTCTTTTATATGAAGATTTTAGTCTGCAATTGCATGATCTGAAAGTTTATACTTTTGGGAGAAACTGGCATTGTTGGGGTAGTTTAAATAATTTATATATACTATAAATATATTGTGAAGTGTTGAAAATGAGTCACCACATACATTTTTATATGCTGAGAACTTAATTTCTTATCTTCCAGCATTGTTACCAAATTTTTCTCAAATATGACAATTGTTTCCACAGTGCCTTGGAATCTTGGACTTGAAGGTGACTTGATAACCTGCTATGCAGGCACTGAGTCCTGCAATAATCAGTAGTTTATGAGTCCTTAACATGTTCTGATTTAGGCTGGACAGCACCTGTGGCTCTGTCTTTTTTATTCCATCTAAAATCTTCAAAGTAAGTCTTGTCACTCAACAAGTTCAATTATAGCAACATGAGGCAGACCCTTAAGGGTTTAGTCTGTATTTTCCTAAAACAAAGTTATGGTTCTATAAACATGCTATAGAAAAATATATATTTGGGGCTGGCATTTTAGCTCAGTGGTACAGCACTTGCCTACTATGTATGAAGCACTGGGTTTGATCCTCAGAACCACATAAATAAATAAATAAATAAATAAGGTTTACAAAAGAACTTTTTTTTTAAAAAAAAAAAAAAAAAAGCATTTAATAGTATATATAGCAGGGGCTGGAGAGCATAGCAGAGACTGGAGATGGAGAGAAGTTGGTCAATGTGTACAAAGCTACAGTTAGACAAGAAGAATATATTTTTGGTGATGTATATGTTTGGGTGGCTGTGTTAGCAATAGTGCATCTCACATTTCAAATAGCTAGGAGAGCAGATCACTAATATTCTCACAAAAAAGAAATGATAAATGTTTACAGTGATGTATGTTCTAAGTACCCTGATTTAATCATCATGCAATGTGCTCACATATTAAAACACCCCTTTGTATGCCAGAAATATGTGCCATTGTTATTTGTCACTAAAACAATTTAACTTCTAAAAAGGAAAAGGTGAACAATTAGAACTCAATAGCCATATTGATGTGAAATGTTTTACTATTCCTGAAAATAATTTGAAATTCTTCCCAGTCTATCTTCTTTTACTGAGAATCCACCACATTCTTTTGATGTTTTTAATGGTTCTATAGTATTCAGTAATTTTTAAAACTTATTTCTTCAGGATTTTGTATTAGTTTCCACTTTTCAGTGCTTAAAATATAATTTTATTAATGCACATATTCAATTCATCTCTCTTAAAGATAGAATCTTCAAAATGTAATTAGAAGCCTAAAGGTGGATCTGTTATTTACCACGTTATTTTCCAAACATGACTTCACAATTTGTATCACCCAGGAGAATAATATAAATCTTTCCTTCGCTTTTTTTCTTTTCTTGGTAAAGTCTTCCAGGTAGTGGATATATTGAGTGTGTATGTGGTGTCCAATATCCTAGACAACACTAGTAACGGAGCTAGTTAATTATGCCTTTTAAAGCTCATAAATCATTTTTCAATTAGTTTTACTTCATCAATCACCTTTGAAAGCTGTGTATCAAAATTATCCATTATGTTGTAGTTTTATAACCTTGTCTTTGTACTTTAAAAGGTTTGCTTTATGTATTTAACTACAGTTATCTTTGGTTCATTAAGATTTATGGCTGATCTATCCTTCTCAGGATGTGAGAATTTGGTTAATAAAAACTCTCCTGGCATATTCCATAAATGCTGATGTCCTTTCATTCCACTTTATTGGATGTTTGTTTTGCCAATATCACAAATTTATTTGGATTTATATGATAGATATTTAACTGTCCTATGTATTACTTTTATGTTGCAGTGATCTATTGTAAAATAAATAACTGATTTTAGCCCCACAATGATAAGAGTTTATCATTTGATAAGCAACTGTACTCCAAGATTTATGCTGGGCTTTATTTCTTTCCACTTATGACTGATGAATCTCCTTTTTTTGCCTCAGCTCCATTGTGTGGGTGAAGAAGAAGCCAATGATAACTCATACTATATCACCAGTAAGTATGATGTTTACCATAATAAAACATGCTAAGCTCCTTTTAAGTAATAAGTAAAATTAATTATATTATTTGTATCATATTAATTATATTACTTTCTGAAAATCAGTCTTCCTTATCAGTCACCACTTAAAATATCTTCTTCATAGCATTTTGGCCAATCCATTATTTTTCCCCATCCAAACCTTTTCCTTTCTGTTTCTTGTCTCATATTTTTCTCTATGCTTGCTGAAATTGTGTCACAAAGTGTTTTTTAAAAAAATATTATTTCTAACTACCGTTTCTTAGCCAGGTATGGTGGTGCACACCTGTAATCCCTGTAATCCCAGGGATTCAGGAAGCTGAGGCAGGAGGATTGCAAGTTCCAGGCCAACCTCAGCAATTTACCAAGGCTCTAAGCATGTTAACAAGATGCTGTCTCAAAAATAAATAAGTGAATAAAAAATGGCTGGGGATGTGACTCCGTGGTAAAGAGACCCTGGATTCAATCTCCATTACCAAAGAAACAAACAAAAACAACACACACAAAAAAAAAACAACAACAACACAACAAAACCCCTGACCATTATTTTAGTGATGTTTTAATATTTCCTAAAACAATTACAGATGTACTGAATGATGCCAACTCAAGAGGAAGCATGTCTCATAGTTCACTTCCCTTAAGAAAAGGAGTTTGAATTTAAGAGTGACATCTCCAGTGTTTTGGGCATTCCATTATTAGCTACATCTTCCTCCCCCAATTTCAAAATTCTTTCCTGAAGAATTCCTTTTGTTTCCATTTTTATAATTGCTTAATGATTTTTCACAGTAAATGAACTAACATAACCATTACTATTCACGCTTTATGCTAGGTCCTCAGAACTTACTTACCTTGTAAGTGAAATCCTAGATTCAACATTTCCCATTTTGCCCACACCCAGTCTTAGCTACCACTGATTGATGACTTTCCCTTTCAATTAGTTAAACTTAGGTTTTATATGTAGGAGAGGTCATGCAGTATGTATTTTTAAGTCTGTTTTATTTCACTTAAGTTGTGTTCCAGGTTCATCCATATTGTTATAAGCCACAGGATTTCCTTCTTTTTATAGCTCTCTCCCACATTATGGGAAGGTATGTTCCAGAACCCCAGTAGATGCCTAGACTGTGGATAGTACCAAATTTTATGTATGGTGTGTTTTCTTCTGTGCATAGATATCTATGACAAAGTTCAAGTTACTGTTAGGCACAACAGAGATTAACAAAATTAACTCAAATTAAAATGGAGCTATAACACTATACATGATAAAGTGTGTGTGAATGTGCTTTCTCTCCCTCCCTCAAAGTATCTTATTTTACTGCAGTCACCTTTCTTGTGGTGATGTCAGAGGATTCAGTGCCTTAGTGAGATAAAGTGTGGTGAATGATGTAGAGAGACTATGAAGTAGCATTAGGCTACAGTTGACTTTCTGAGGACTGAGATATGATAATGTGGGTTGACTGCAGGTAAATAAAACTGCTGAAAGTAAAACCATGAATAAGGTGGGGGTACTGTAAAATGTCTTATATTTTCTTCATAACACTTAAAATTAAAATTATTTTTATTAAAATATAATGTCTATTATCACCTCGTTAAAATATATCATAGTAGGGATTTGCTATCTATTCCCCAAACTTAGAGTAAATTAATACTAACATCAAGTGTGCATGTATGTGTGTGTGTATGTGTGTATGTGTGTATCCCAGTAGTATTAACATGTGGTACCAATTAACAGACAGGCACATGAAGTGAAAAAATCATCTTACAAATAGAACTCTTCCATTTTGTTTGGTAGATTAATTTAAATTTGACCAAAACTCCAGGTTTAGTTCCCAGTATATATAAGAAAGTCTGCCCCAGGGTATCTATGAAAAAAAACAAATTAACATTTACTTCTCTAATATATTTTGAGACTCAGAAATAATAATTTACCTGCTATAATTAGATAATTGAGGTATACAGCATAGAGGTATAAAGATGTTACTTCTAACGTTTGAGCCACAAATTCACCCATCTACAGAAACCCTCCTTATGAGATTCTGGTTTCATGATAGTAGTTTCTATTATGGTTTGGATATGAGATGTTCACCCAAAGTTCCTGTGCAAATGCAGAAATATTCAGAGGTGAAATGAGAGCCATAACCTAATCAGTCCATCACAGTTTGAATGGACTAACTGGATGGTAACTATAGTCATCTGGGACGTGGATGGAAGTGGTGGGCCACAGGGCTGTGCCCTGGAAAGGTCCATCTGCCCTGTGGCCCCTTTCCTGTCTCTTTTGTTTCCCGGTTGCCATGATCAGAGCAGGGCTCCTCTCCCCACCTTTACACCATGCTATTCTGCCTCACCTTGGGCCCAGAGCAATGGAGCCTGCAGAGCATGGACTGAACGTGTGAAAACGAGAGCCTAAAGCCAATTTTTCCTCCCCTGAGTTGGTCTCGTAGGGTATTTTGGTCACAGTAAAGCGAAGCTAACTAGCACAGTTCCCCTTACTGCTTGAGCAGTTAAATTTCTTCTTAATATTTAAAATGTTTCAGTTGGCTCTTCTTGTACTAACAGCCAAAAATATCATAGCAGATAGAAATTAATTTTGTTTCTCCCATTCATAGCCAAACTTTTCAAAATCTTCTCACTCCTGTGTTATCTCCAATTCCCACTTCTCAATCCACTGCAGTCTAATTTGCATCTCCTTTCTCCAAAAGTCATTATATTTTAGGGCCATCAATGACCTCCACATGGCCAACTCCAATAAATACTATTGTTTTCTCATTACATTGTAAATTCCAGTTGCTTGTGTCACAGGTAGCTGCCTTCTCCTTCTTTCTGTTTCATGTCCTGTGAATTCAGTGAGTATTTAGGCTAAGTATCCAGTTCTGGATGCTCCATCTCTCTGAATTTGGGTTTATGGTATGTCTTTATTTCATATCTGTTTTTTGTTAAAGTATAATGTGCCTTTTTATCCTTTCTCATGATTTCAAATTACACTTTATATATTTTACTACAAATGTATGTTTGAAATCCCTTCTGCAATATCTGCCTTCTTGGTAGGTCACTTTGGATGCTTAATGTAATAACAAACTTAAATAGTCTTAAACAACTTTGTATTTAAATCTCCAAAACCCAAATCTTATCTTATACCTGTATTTCCAAGAAATGGTACCTACTATCTATTGGGTTATTAGAAAACAAAGAAGGGAAGTTGCGAGTTAGCCTGAAAACATTATTTATATAAACTGCTTACTTTGAATTCAACAGAAAGCCCTGTCAATACCACATTATTACTACATACATTATTTCTATTTCCCTCCATCTCCACTGTCAAATCTTTGGTCCAACCCACCTTAATCTCTCCCCTGAGGAGTTAATGTCATGAAGAATGTGAATACACCCGATTAAACCAAAAGATGAAATACGATTCAAAGGCAAACTATGTCGTAGCAAAATATGTCGTGTACTGAACACAGAAGTTATCTGTATAAATTATATTCTGGTGCTCATGAATTTGTGAAATGGTATGTTTAACAAGAGGAACAGAACATGAAAGAACAAATTGGAAAAAAATCACAAGCCTCAAGTGTTAGACTCAATTTCAGGAAGTACCAAAGTAAGAGACGATCTTAAGGAAAGGCACATTATGAGCCCACTGGTGCTAGGCAGCGAGAAAGGTGTGCATAGCAGAATCAAGGACAAAGCTCAGCAATGGAGAAAATCAGAAAAAGTCAGAGGAAAACTAACCTGCGACAAAGAACTGCTGGGAAAAAGAATAAGGATGTTCCACCCAAGATAGCTTCAATGAATCTCATGTTTAAGTGTTTGAACAGTTAAATGATTTGCCTATAGACAAAAAATAATGACGACTACCACACTTGCTTCTTCAATACAACTCTGTAACAGTGCTTAAGTCATGGCTAAGCAGATCAACGTTTGCTGCATTTCCCTTCCCAGTTACTAATTAAATTTGCTATATTCTTTCCTACATCACCACTTAGAGTATGATATTACATGATCATTTAATTAAAGACATTAAAAGTAACTTTAATTTGAAGATATTTCAAATGATTAGCATTTAATTATATATAGCTACTTTTAAACTAACTAATTTGCATATTAATTTTCAATGGTCATAATACCTCTAAACTATTATAAAATTTTCACCAACAAAATCCACATTCAAAACTCAACAAATATGCCAAATTCTTCCGTGTGTGTGTGTGTGTGTGTGTGTGTGTGTGTGTAGTCAAATCCACATGTATAATAATCAGAATTAGTGTTGTATCAAGGTTTGGTATATGAAAAGTGAGAACAGTTGAATTAAATTTTTGACTAAATTCATAGGTTTTAAATGTTTGAATCATATGTAAAAATATTTACTTGTGGTTATATTGGAGTAGAGTAAGATGATATTTTTTAAGTTGTTCCTTAATATTTTAAAGAATGTCAGTGTCTCTTTTGCTATGTTTACTAATAATTTTTATTTGTGATAGAAAATACATATTTTAAAGATATAATAAATGTATATATTATGAATATCTCCAAGAAATATATTTATTCTACAAAAATGCTTCAAGAGAAGATAGACTTTCAGTTTCTAATCCAGCATATAAAGAGCTTAGATGTTGTCATCCCACATACTAACAATAATATAAATTTAAAGAAACTGAAAATCAACAGTTTACATCATATTTTTCAGAGAATTCTTGTTATAGGGCAAATAATTGCTCCCCAAATTGGAGCAACATGCAGGCAGAAACTGACCATCCTGACTTCCTAAAAGACCACAGACAGAAATTTCCATACAAACTAGAACTGGGACAGGAAAACCTAAACTGTAGTATAATGGATTGCTTGGAGACTCAGTGCTGATCATTCAGAGAAAAAAATCTTCAGAATAACCTGTTCATGAGGAGGGACACATTTTTGTTAACTTTTACCTACAGGAGCCCTTTCAGATTCTCACAGTGAAGATTAGAGGAAAAATTTTCCGTGTTTCTTGCATAGGGAGGGGATACTAGCCAGATAAAGTGTGCCCAAAGAATTTGATTCTTACCTGGAATAGCTCTCAGGAGAAACTATTTTACCAGATCCCATCTTACTGGGGATTTATCAGAATCTGGATGAACTGACAGAGGAAAATACCCATCTTCTTTTGCTTTCCACATGGGAAAATTAAAAAAAAAAAAAAAAAAAAACAAAACAAAACAAAAAAAAAAAAAAAACAGAAAAAGAAAGACAGAAATAGAGAAAAGGGGATTAAAGGGGGAAGAGGGAATTTCATCAAAACAGGAAAGATCAGTAGAGTAGACAGGGCTATTGAAGAGGAGGAAAGGGAACAAGAAAAGGGAACTTTCATATGTGAGTGCATGGATGTGGCACAGTGTGTCCCCACATCGGTGCATACACAGAACATGAACTTAAAAAAAAAAAAAAAGAAAGAAAAGAAAAAAGAATAAAGAAAAAGTAAACTGTAAATGGATTGAAAAATTAAAGAGGAATCAGTGGAGTGGAGGGAGGAGGGTGGGGAAGGTATCCCTGTAGCCATCTTGTTATGCCTAAGTTTCATTTTGGGGTGGATGGCAGGACTGAGCATCAATTACAAAGGTGAAAACCCAGAGATACAGGTTCATGAAAATACCAAGTCCCAATCATAGCACTATAGTATACTTCATCTACCCACACACCTTACTATCACAGCACTAAAGGATTGTTTCCTAAGGTTCCTTTTCCCCACTACAGCATGGTTAATTTCAACAACAACAACAACAACAACAACAAAATAATAATAATAATAATAATATAGCATAATAAAGGATGACACAGTTTGAGGGGATCAGTAGATACCAGGCAGGATAAGGCTCAGCTATATCAAGGATATTGCAAATATTAGACTGTGAATTTCAAATAATCATGTTTAAGGGTTCTAATAAAAGGTAAATGACATATTAGAACATACACCTATAGAACTAGCACGATCAGAGAGATAGACATTCTAAGAAAGATTAAAAACAAATGAATGATAGAAATAAAAAACATCACTGTAAAAAAATGAATAATGCCTGTGATAGGCTCATTAGTAGATTGGACGTTGCTGAGGAAAATATCTGTTTTTGAGGACATGCCAGTAGAAACTTTCACAACTCTTGAGCAGAGATTCAGAGCAGACAATACTTGATGGTTAATGTCATCCATTGCTACAGCCTGATTGATATAAGGGCTGAGATGTAAATTGTTATTTTTGGGGTTATTGGGGCTTCTGGGCTCAGGCAAGTATATATATTCACAATTCAATCCAACTCGTGACTACTTTACCTTGAACCCCAACACCAAAGCAAAACAACAAATGCAAATAAACAGAGGTACTATAGTTTTCTGCAAGTACTTCCCTTTAACTACAAAGACACATGCAGATTAAAAATTAAAGAAATGGAGAAAATTATACTATGCTCACATTGATCAAAAGAGAGCTGGAATAGCTATATTAATTACAAACAGTGGAGTTCAGAGCAAGGAAAATCATCAGGTAAAAGGAATGCATTATATAAGTATAAAGGGGTCAATTCTCCATGAAGATAGCAATCCTCATTCAGGCTTTACCTAAAACTAGAGTCAAAAGCAGGAGGCAAAACAAGATAGAGAAACAAAGAGAAATACATTCATCATTATAGTTGAAGACTTCAATACCCTATACAGAAATAGAGCCACCTTTCAGAAAAGAAGTAAGGACATAGTTAAACTCCATAGAACCATCAACAAACTGCATGTAAATGACATTTGTAGATGAATTCATTGTCCCACACATTGTTCTTTATCTCACATGGAACATTCACCAAGTTAAGCCTCATTCTGGGCCATAAAGCATGTGTTATAAATTTAAAAGAACAAAACATGAAATGCCTGCTGTCATACCACAGTGGAATTAAACTGGAAATCAGTAATGGTAAGATTGCTGGAAAACCCCAAAGTATTTGGAGACTGAGCTACAAACTTCTGAATAGCACATAAATCAAAAGACAAATCTTCAAAGAAATTTTGAAGCATTTTTAACTAAATGGATATGAAAATAAAACTGAACAAAATATGTAGGATCCAGCAAATGCAGTGCTTAGAGGATAGTTTAAAACATTAAAGGAATATATTAGGAAAAAAGAAAGCCTTAAAGTCAATAATGTTTACTTGCATCTGAGAAATCAAGACAAAAAGTAAATTTAATTCAAAGTAAGCAAAATTAAAAAAAAAAAATCACAGCAAAAATCAATGAAATTGAA
Source organism: Tamias sibiricus (assembly GCA_025594165.1). Lineage (NCBI taxonomy): Eukaryota > Metazoa > Chordata > Mammalia > Rodentia > Sciuridae > Tamias > Tamias sibiricus. The sequence continues at coordinate 156,618,302 of CM046662.1, read as the reverse complement.
AACAGGAACTCAATAGGGAAAAATCAACAAAACCAAAAGTTGTTTCTTTGCCAAAAAGAATAAACTTCTACCCAGGTTAACTAAGAAAAAATGGAGAACACATGAATTACATTATTAATGAAATAAGGGGCCTCACTACAGATTCTATGAACAGGATAAAGACTGTGGTAATGAACTCTTTAACCACAAATTTGATAACATAGACAAAATGGAACCATTATTTGAGAGACACATTTTGCCAAAACTCATGTAAGAAAAAAAAATAGTCTGAATATGCCTATGTCTATTAAATAAATTGAATCAATAAATAATAACTTTCCACAGCAGAAAATACAATACCGAGAGGAATTCACCAGTCAATTATACCAAACCCTTAAGAAAAAATAATGTATTAATTCTCTGCAGTCTCTTCCAGAAGATAGAAGCCAAAGGAATACTTTCTAATTCAATCTTCAGGCTGTAATTTAATAACAAAACCAGACAAAGTAATAAGAGAGAATCTCCAAATCAATATCACTCCTGTCTCAGAAACAAAATTTCTCAACAAATTATTAGTTGATCAAATCTAAAAGTGTATCAAAAACAGTGCATACCATTGCCTAATGGGATTTATTCTACAAACACAAGGCTGGTTCTAATGTTTGAAAATAAATCAATGTAATCCATATTAATATCCTGGAGAAGAAAACCAACACCCCCTCATGATAAACACATTCAGCAACCTGGACATATATGACAACTTCCTGAACTTAGTGAAGAATAACCTGAAAAAAATCCTACAGCTAATATACTCACAGCTTTGCTGAAAAGATCAAGTAAAAGGCAAGGCTAACCCTTTTTTTCTCTCCTTTTCAATAGAAACTCTAGCTCATCTAATAAAATAAGAAAAGGAAATAAAAATTATTCACAGACTGGCTGAGAGCAGAAAGGTAAACCTATTTGCAGATGGCATGGTTGTCTATGCAAAAACAAAACAAACAAAAATTTAAAAATTAAAAAAAAACCCAATAGCTGAAGGATTTACAAAAAGCAGGATCAAAAACTTTTGGACTAATGGAAGTTATAGCAAGGTTGCAGGATACATTTTTATTATACAAACTCAATCACATTCCTCTATACCAACAATGAATCAGTGAAATCTGAGATTAAAACACAGTGCTAAAGAAATCAAGAAAGCTAAATAAATGAAGAAATATTATCTGTGTGTGATAGGTGTGATAGAGGACTCAATTCTGTCAAGATGTCCATTTCCATATTGATGGGTAAAGTCAATAAGAATCACATCAAGCTGCTGAGTGGATATTTATAAACTGACCCTCGGGTTTAAAGGCAGAATGCAGCACTCAGAATACAGAATGCAAAACTGAAGAAGGAAAAAAATTGAGTACTCATATTATCTAAGACTTTATTACAAAGATACAATAATGAATAAAGGATGGTATTAGTGGAAAAATGGTAGAAAAAGTCTCACTTCACGAGAGAGAGAAATACTTGAGAAGTAAAACTTTACTCAATTTGGAAGCTGCTTTGCAAAAGACACTGTCAAGAGAAATGTAAAGAAAAGGCAAACACAGGAAGCAAATATTTACAAACTATCAAGTGTCATAACCTGAAATGTACAAAGAACCATAAAACTCAACAAAAAGAAAATGAATGACCCCATTAAAATTTTTGCAAAATATAAAAAAAAAAAAAAAAAAAAAAACTTAACCAAATATCTATGGATGGAAAATAAGCATATGAAAAGATACTGCATATCATTTTGGATGACAGAGTGGCATTTATTTTTTTTACAAAGCTAAACATACACTTACCATATGATCCAAAAATTACACTGCTTGGTATTTACCCAGTTGAGTTGAAAATATATCCACACAAAAACCCACACACAAATGTTCATAGAAACTTTATACACGATGTTCGAACATTAGAAGCAACCTGGATGTTGAGTTGGGGAATGTATCATAGACTGTGGCACCTCCCATACAATGAAATATTATTCAATATGAAAAAGAAATGAGCTATCATGTCATGAAAAAATGGAGGAAATTTAAATGCACATTAAGAAATGAAAGAAGACAATCTCAAGCAGGTTACATACCATGTAATTTCACCCTGAAAAAGGCAAAGATATAGAGAAAAAAAAAACATTCAGCAGTTAAGGGGAAAAGAGAGATGAATAGTTTATAAAGCACAGAGGAATTTGTGGAACTCTTCTCTCTGATACTATAATGGTGGTTACACATCACTGTGCAATTGTCAAAACTCACAGGATACACAACACTTTGAATAAAGCTTAATGTAAGCTACTGATGTGTGTGATGTTGCTGCACCTTTCTGTGGATGCTACTAGTGAGGGAACCTGGGCATGGGTGGGTACAGAGGGATGTGGGAACTCTGTACTCTCAGCTCAGTTTTACTATGAACCAAATGCTTCTCTAAAAGGTAAAGTCCATTTAAAACACGTTTTCTGTGCTATTGCCTTAGAATGCACATAAAAGTGCGTATAATAAAATGGGTCACAGCTAAGCATGAGAGGAAGGACTTGTGAGGTGATCAAAGTAAAGTCACTTCCTTCAAATGACTCTTCCTCCACTGAAATTTTATGGGGCAATAACCTCAGCTTTCCTCATGAAAATAAAACATATTGTCAGGGGATGAAAATTTTCTTTTGATATGGTTTATTTTCTCATTTGCTTTCCTTATACAGAAACAAAACTAGAATATACAAATATATATATGTGTGTGTGTATATATATATATATATACATATAGTTATATAGTTAATGTCTATTGCATATTTATAACATATATATAGTTAATGTCTATTGCATATTTATAACAGTGAAAAATATTTTATACATTTTATATTCCTTTAATTCATTAAAAACTTTAAAAAGTAACAATTTACATTCCATAGGAAACGTATAATAAAAATTTCAAATGGGGAATAATTCTCAATTTAAAAGAAAAAAGTTGTAAAATCTGGAAATACAAATGTGAAAATATTAATCATTATAATATAATATTAATAATCTGTGTATTTATACCTGGGTTCAATCCTCAGTAGCCCCCCTCCCCCCAAAAAAAGAATGAAAGAAAGAAAAAAACAAAAAGAAAAAACTGACATTATAAAGATAGATGGATGTTAGATAGGCAGACATTTTCATATAATTAATATGTGTAAATATATACCTTAAAATAAATTTCATAAATTTCAGAATACATTTATTAAACACATGATAAATAAATGGAAAAGTATTGGCTTAAAGAATATTAATCTCTAATAAATATATGATCTCTTTAATGAGGAAAATAATTTCAGTTAAAATTAGGAATTATTAAGAATTTTCATTATAACTACTGTCATGTAAAAATTCTCCAATGTTCAGTAAATGCATTCAGAATGCAATGCAAAATAATAGAATAAAAACACCCCTGGTTGCAAGGGGCATGGATTATATTTTTGTAATATCAGGTAAAATAGTAAGAATTAAGTGAAGACTCAGCAATACTGTGCATGCTTGGGTAATTTTATTGTCTAGGACTGGGGATCAGTTGGGGAAATTTTCTCTCTTGGAACAAGAGAAAATGAATTCTAGTGAAGATGATAAAATCTCCATCTTGATAATAATAACAATTAAAATATTATATGATAAAATGGATTGTTTAAAATGCCAGTTTTTCAAAGGATTCTGTAAGAGAAAAACAAAATGCTGCATGGCTTTTCCTAGAGTTTAAAACCAATATGCAAATAAAAGGCAGTGTATATTATTATTCTGAAAGGGAGAGTTCAATTTTAACATGACTTAAAATTCAATTCTCCAAAGTATTTATAAATTTAGGGCATTCCAATAAAATGGCTTTGGAAATCTTAATAAATAGACAAACTTTAGTTCACATGGAAGAATATTCAAATAGGAATAACAGTATAGCTTGCAAATGAAGAATAAGGAGAACATAACTACTATTTTTATTTTATATTGGAAAACACTACATGTATGTTATTGGCATGATAATGATAATCAAAAGATTAAAGTTATGGAATTATTTTACAAAACCATAGGCTGATATTTAATAAAGGGGTCAATATATTTCTTAGGTTCCTGAGAATTATGGTAAATTTTTACTTGATACTGGGAATTACTGGGAAATCATAGAAATTAACCAAAATGTATACAGCAAAGAGGATGCTGCATGACTGGCTTCCTCCTCCTCCCCTTCCTCTTCCTCCTCCTTTTTCTTCTTCTTCTTTGTACTGGGTATTGACCCCAGGGGGGTGCTGAACAGAAAAGCCACTTCCTCAGCACATTTTAGTTTTCATTTTAAGACAGGGTCTTGATTAGTTGCTTAGGGCCTCCCTAAGTGGCTGAGGCTGGCTTTGAACTTTCTATTCTTCTACCTCAGTCTCCCGAGTCTCTGGGATTACAGGTATGGGTATGTGCCACAGCACCCACCTTTCTTCTCCTTCCTTTAGAATGGTTTGATTGCTTACCCCTGCTCTCCAGTCACATCTGGAAAATGCATTCTCTGCATGAGAGCTTCTACTCCCTCAGAATTTTACTCTGAAATATTCCTGGTAATTTTACTGGCAATGTGCTGTTGCCAGGCTTAGCACTCCTAGAATTTGTATGTGTTTTGCAAAACTTTTAGTTTCTTTTCTATTTGTTAAATAATATTCTGTGAGAAGGATCTGATGTCTTTTTCCTGTATTATTAGATGGTGTCTACTGAGAGAAATCTGATCCCCTATATTGATGCTTTTTTTCCAATGTCACTTGTTAGAGGGTAAGTAGTTTCCACAGAAAGGAGATTTTTGTTGAGAAATATAGCAAATGCTGCTAATTTCCTAAAAAATACTCCATCCGTCTCTTTCAATAATGAACAGTTTCTTACTGTGTTTGGAGTAGCAGTGAAAATAAACTCACTTTTCTAAATCCCTTTGCAGATAGTGATGATTCCATGACACATTTCTGGCAAGGGTGAAGTAAATAGAGTCTGTCTCTTGGATGTTCTTTCTAGAAAGTCTTCCCCCCAACCACCACAATAAAATGAAAACCATGGCAAAGGATAAAGCTAAAAACCCAGAACTTGATGATTTATTGAGCAGTTACACCATCCTAGAACTACCTACTCGGGCCTTGATTTCATGAGAAAATAAACCCTACTTGTTTAAGCAAAGTTCAAATTGTACTCAGGTTTGATATATGTAACCGTATGCAAGCCTGACTAATGTAATACATTTTCTATTTTTAAATTTTTTAATTTGTTGTTCTTAGATAGTAATTTTCAAATGTATCTTACATCTTTCCCTTCAGAAACTTATAAATTTGGGATCAAACACATAGTCCCCAAAGCTTCTGTTAATATTAATCAACTCCGGCCTTTGTAGTCATTAGAGCAGTCAGATTTTCCTAATGGGAAGGGATGTACTGTGTTATCTCTCTGCTGCACACAGACCTGACGTTATAAGGTCATGTCTGTCAGATTCCACAGCACTCAAGAGGGGGTCCCTTGATCAGGATCAGGCGTATGCAATTCTAATCTTACTATTTATTGATTGAATGTTTTCAACATGGTCTATATGTAATAGTAAAAAAAAAAAATTAGAACTGTTGTAATAAGTGGGCAAAATAACATAAATAAACAAAGCAAAAAAAAGTGGAATAGATACAATTCAATAGAATATGACCTTAGTTTTATTTCTGGAACAGACAGAAATCACTTTTTTGAGATAGCAATTTACGGATACAATATATTTTTTAAGGACAACTTCTTATAAGTTGTCAGGTAAATTGTGAATTACTGTACTAAGTATATCAGTTTTTATATGGATTTCCATTGACTGAGCTAGTTTCCATATTCATAAGCCCCTCCTATGCAAATTAGTGGTTACTATGAGCATGCACCTTCCAACAAGTTCATAAGACCAGAGTTTCGCTCCTAGGAACTCAGGGGTGCAAAATGCTATTTTGGGCCAAGCACTGTTGAATTCTATTCTCTAAGCAGAAGGTGGCTGGAGAGATGAGGTTTCATGCTGCGTATGTTTGAATAGTTCTATAGGCCAAGGTGTATCCTGACCATATTACTTTCCTGAAGCTTCAGAGAAATTTCTATCAGATTCATACCTGGGAACTAATGTTGAAACCAAGTGTGGGCATGATCCTGCAATTTTCCATTCACTTTGTGTGAATCTCTGCAGAAGTAGATTGCTTATTCAAAACAGTTGCATGTGGTACAGAAGAAATGACTGATGGGCTCTGTTGCTTAGGAACAATGTGGCACAGGTCTCCATCTTCCTTCATTGTTATGTGCTTAATGGGCCACATGTCAGGCTCTTATTTAGAAGCCAATGACAAAGAGTTGCTGTGGGGAGCATTTGCATCATATCATTCATCCTTCAACTTTTCTCTGCTTTCGGATGAAAATGAACATCAGTGGTCAGAGTGTGCTAAAAAATGGAAAATTGGATGTAGAGTGAAATATCCTATAAGGACCTACAATGCTGGGATTTCTCAGAGTTCCCTCCCTTTTCCATTTCAATAACTTTAAAGCTCAAAATATTGAAGTTATAAATGTAGTGCAACAACAATTTTGACAATGAAATATCTGGTTAGTGTCATATCAGTCTCACTGAGAGCATTTCACTGTTTTGGACAACTAAAGTTTCATAATTTTATATAATTATCCTCTTTTATCTATGGACAGTTACTTTTTCTTCCCTTTGGAAGCTCAGTACAAACAATACACACTGTTGCCTGTTGCAGTGTGCACACCTATAATCCCAGTGTCTTGGGAGGCTGAAGCAGGAGGATCTCGAGTTCAACAAAAGACAGGGGCTAAGCAACTTAGTGAGACCCTGTCTCTAAATAAAAATACAAAACAGGGCTGGGAATGTGGCTCAATGGTCAAATGCTCCTGAGTTCAATCCTCAGCAATTGCCTCCTCAAATCACCCCCCCACACACACACACACAGAGTCATATAGGTGCTTATCTTTGACTAATCTAACCAACGTCCCATCTTAGAGCATGGGATCTAAAATGTTGGAAGTAAGTTATTAGTAAGTTCTTTTTTAAATCACAAATCAGAATGAAGTCTTTGAAAACAAGTTTATCATATTTTCGCTATTTCTACTCCATTATGATTTACTCATATTTATTTCTGTTTCAACTGGAGCTCATTTAATGAGCCTCACACTAGCTAATCTACATGACATCTTTATGAAAAACTTTAAAATGTGTCAACCTTTTCTAGTGGCAATACAGAGTTCGTGGCCTTTCCCAGTGGTAGCAAAGATTTCTGGACTACAGAGACAGATTAGTTCCCAAATTCCTTTGCTATATTCACTTGGGCAGAGTACTAACTTTATAAATGTGTTGGTGGCTATAACAATAGACACAAAATACAAGAATGCATGGAATTTTCAAGTTAAAAAAAGAATCAAGAGATAAAAATTTACAACAGTGTGTTGTCAAAACTAGAAATTGTATGTATTTCTTGTGCATAATGTTGTTTTGAAATGTACACAAAGTGGAATGGCTATATATACTTAAAACATTCATGACCTCACATCTTTTTTTTTTAAAGAGTTTATTTTATTTTTTTAGTTGTCAATGGATATTTTATTTCATTCACCTATATTTATTTATAGGTGGTACTGAGGATCGAACCCAGGGCCTCACACATGCCAAGCAACTGCTCTAAAATTCCAGCCCATTTTTGTAATGATAACACTTAAAATTTTCTTTGAATCTATAATGACACATTTATAAATAATTCAACCTATACATTTATTCTACCTGTTCCTTTCTTAATATGCATCATATTTTACAATAAAATTGTAAATATTAAATATACATATGTGTGCATATGTGTAAATATTAAATATACATATGTGTGTATATGCACACATATATAAATTTTCTGGATCTCTTCACTTTTTTCCTTCTTTCCAACCTTCCTTCTCAAAGAAATCATGCACATATCCATAATTACTAAGTAAAATAAATACCATGATCATTTAATTAAATTTAGGTATTATACTTATGTAATCATAAACTTATATGGTTAGTGACCAGGAGATATCATCATTAATATTAAGGTGGATTGATAAGTACAAAGAAACCAAAGAAAATTTAATCAGATATGGCATATTACATAGAATTCAGTATCTTTTAGGGTTTTTTTTAAATAAAATTTGAAAGTTATTTCATATATCCTTCATTTTTACTCAAAAGAAAAGTAACTAATAATGTATTTGAAAAATAGGCAGCATTAATTAGAGGGAAAATGAAAATAGATGTACATACAAATATAATAATGGAAAATTTTATTGAAATGTGGTGCAAGAAAAATAGACCTTAGGGAAACTTAAATATCAGGAACTCTTTCTGCCCACACCCCATAATTCTCTCCTTCTCTCTCTCCATCATTCTATGGGATATGTGATCTCTAGATTATGACTGGTCCTGTCTTCATTTAGAGAGAAAAGAAATTGAAGAACATGATTTGCAGTTTCCTCTTGGTCTCTGTTCTATAGTAATTTTACCTTTCATAAAGCTTTGAATGAACAATGAACCCATTCTGGACTCAACATGACATTGAAATTGTGCTGAGGACAACTAGTTCTATACTAGATAATTACTCTGTAGGTTCATTAACACAAAAAACTGATAGCTGGAAGAGACTTCAGGACAGAAAGCATTACCAGATATTAAACATACAGAAGAATATTTCTACCAAGTAAAATTAAGCTGTGCAGAAAAGTCATACATGAAAATAAATTGAATGGCAAATAAATTAAATTGTATGACAACATACTTACAAAATTAGCATGTAAACAACAATTAAAAATTAACATTCATAATGCATATGAAGTTTTTATGAATGACTGATAAAGATATCAAACAAAATAGCCAAAAAATATGCAAAGGCAAATCAATATTGAGTTTAACATATATGATCTTGTCAATAATGAAATCTGTTAATGAAACCAATTAGTGAATAATCATAAGGTGGGGACTGTCTGTATTGATATGTGTAGTGGTCCCTCCTGACCTGTGGGAAATACCTTTGAAGACCTTCAGCACATTCCTGCAACAGCTGTTTTTAGCATACTCTAAGTACAAGTACTACAAAGGCAAAACTGTAGATCTGACTATCAAGACAGCTATTAAATGGCTAAAGAATGGTAGTATATAAAGGACAGATGTGCTGGACAAGGGTAATTCATGGACAAGGTGGGAGAGAACAGGACTGCACAAGATTTCCCCATGCTGCTCAGAACAACAAGCAACATGAAGCTCATGAATTGTTTATTGCTGAAATTTTCCATTTAATATTTTCAGACCACACTTGACCAGATATAACTGAATGTGCAAAGGAGACCATAGGTAAGGGGTCCATGGCATAGGAATACCCACTGTGCCCTTGTTTTATGTCAGAATGGATCCTTCTTATGACTGTCACACATATATAGCTGTTCATATTTGCTTAGTCTAAACCACGCCAAGAAAACAGTTTCATGTCAATAATAAAGATTGGATAATAACTGTATACACTGACACAAATCATGAATGAGTGGTTACTTCCTGACAGGAAGGAAGAAATAAAATCATCATTATATTTTAAAGGTATTGTGATATTCCTTCCTTTAAAATATTGAACTTTACAAAATCGTGTGCAAAAATGCTACATTACATCTATTAATTTATAAATATTTTCTAGCACAACTTTATTTGATTTTAAAGAGAAATACTCTCTGTAAGCAAGCCATACACTTAATTATTGTTTCTGATGTTATTTGTAATTTGTATTCCTAATTGTCAAAAAATAGGGTTTTAATAATATTACTTTCAAGCATTGAAGATATGATTCAATTAAAAATACATGATTAAGAATGCAAAGTAATATCAGCAAAGGTAAATAATAATTTAGGTTTCCTAATACATCCCTTTTGGTTTTGTTAAATCGAAATGTCTGTAAAGAATAGATCAAATGCTTTAAATTTATCTTAAATTGTGACTTTAAATTTTTGGGGGTGCATTTCATTTTAAACACTATGTCCTTAGAAATGTATGGATCTTTATAACTATATTAAATGACTTATAATTGATCAGAGTTACAAATATCATCAGAAATAACTATTTTTTTCTTATACATCTGAAAGATCTTCTCATTATGCAAATTAGGTCTATCAATTATTATGTACATCCTTTAGATAAGAGGTGATGTATGATTATGTTTCCAGAATGATGCATCTGTTTTGATGTGATTTAACTACCCATCAGTGACTATAAAATGTTGGGTAATTTTGTTTGATTGGCAAAATAATTTTAAAGGAGTTTAAGCAATATTGTCGCAAATGTGCTTGGATTCCCAAAACATTCTTTTTTTCCTGTGGCATATCAAGTGAAAAGTTACTGATAGTTTATCAATCTCATAAATCACTTAAGCTGACCCTAGAGGAAAATATAGCTATTAATTGTACTTCATCTTAGAGTTTCACAATATGTAATAAAATTAATTTTATCATTTTGGATGTTTGCATTTCTTTAACAATATTTTCCTCACCTTTTCCTTTAGAGAAATTAAACCATCATTCTTCATTTATCAAGTGGGCAATTATCCTTTAAGTGTCTCAAATAAAATACACTATTTTCTTGCCTCTTCTTTCCTTTTACCAAGGCACCAGCAATACTGTTGGCTGTGTCTGCAAGTAGTGGTGAAAGCTGACTGTTTCTTATTACCTTCACAATTCTGCTCTAAGCTACCACAGTTTCCCTCTTGGCTGCAGTGTTAACCTCTCAGAGATCTTGCTGCTTTCTTCTCTTATGTTTCTCACCACAACAGCCAGAGAGGTCTTCTGGTCAAAAATATCTAATGACATTTTAATGTCATTCAAAAGTCAAAGTTGATCTATAACTTCATAACATTCTTTCCAGAGAAGATTCTTTGTATGTTGTCTATATTTTATATCTATGGAGATAGATCTTGCATCTTACCACTTATTTTATCTGGATAGTGTCTGGTTGAACTTGTATGCTATGGTTGTGGGGAATAGTGTCTTGCATAGTCTGTTAGATTTGGTTTATCATGTTCTTTTAGTCCTCTGTTTCCTTACTCATACACTGAATGGCCGGTCCATTATTGAGAAGGAGAAGTGAAATCTCCAATTATTATTATAAAAACTTTCTGTTTCTCTCTTCTGCTATCTTTTGTGTGTGTGTGTGTGTGTGTGTGTGTGTGTGTGTGGTACTGGGGATTGAACTTAGGGGCACTCTACCACTGGGTCACATCCCCAGCCCTTTTTTGTATTTTATTAGAGACAGGGTCTCACTGAGTTGCTAAGTGCCTCGCCATTGCTGAAGCTGCCTTTGAACTCGCAATCCTCCTGCCTCAGCCTCCCAAAGTGCTGGGATTACAGGCGTGCGCCACCACGCCCGGCGTCTTCTGCTATCTTTTGCTTCAAATATTTTGGTGGTCTATAATTAGATCCACAAACTTTAAAGTTACAGTATCTTCTTGCTGTATATAATACCCTTCCTTGTCCCTTGTACTGATTTTTATTTAAAATTAATATTTTCTGTTATACTTCAGACATTCTTGCTTGTTTTTCATCAAGAAATAAATTTTTCTATATTTTTATTTTCAATCTGTGTATGTTTATCAACATATAAGGACAGCATATTATTGGATCTTGTGCTTTCATTCACTCTGAAAATCCATCATTTGATTAGAAAGCTTAATGATTTATAGTTGTATTAATTATTGATTAATTGGTTAAATGATTAATTAATTCAAACATTCTGTTGCTGTTTTATTTTATGCTAAAAGCCTTTTTAGTTTTTTTTTGTGTGTGTGTGCCTCTTTTCCTGCATTAATGTTTCCTTTTGTGCATAGGTGATTTTTCGGTAGTGAAATATTTGCATTTCTTATTTCCTTTTTTATATGTTTTGTAACCATTTTTGTAGTTACTATGAGATTACATTTAACATCCTAAATGTACATCTTAAATGTATACCATCCTAACTTCAATAATAAACAAAGTCTATGTTCCTTTACATTGCCACCCAAACCTCTCCATTGTTGATACCATACAATTATGTCTTTATATATTGTGTGCCCTAAAACATAAACTTGTAGCTGCCTGCTGATGCCACTTGCAGCTATGACGCCATGGGAGAAAATTCGGAGGCAGGATGGAAATGAAAAATTTCTTTTATTCTTTTCTCTTCTAACTTCTCTCTCCGGCTCCAACAACCTCTCGAACTCCAAACACAACTCCAACTCTCTTCTAACTCCAACCACACAACTTAAACCACTCTAACTCCAACCACAACTACAAACTCCAACCACACCAGCCACTAACGCTCACCCGGTTAAATACATTTTGCTTTAACAAGGACAAGTGCTTACAGCTTGAGCTTACAGGTGCGTCACATAGTGTTCACGGGCATAAAAAGATTCTTAGATGAATGTATGAATATCAGGTGAAGCTTGAATATCTTTTATGGCTCTCAGCTAACCGCAATCTTAGCTATCTCCTTAATTAGGGCTCCTACATTTCCCCCCTTTTGTTTTAAAAGAGGGGATGCTCTAGGACATCCATGTGCAACCAACATTCTTACCCGTCATTGGATAATCAAGGCTGTGCCCTTGACTCCTGTCTTAGGTTGATATGTCAGCCACATGAGACTGTCCCGTGTGACTGTGCCTGTCTTAGGTTGTCCCCCTCTAAGGATCTTACCCGTCATTGGCTACCAGCCATCCAATCAAGCCCTTCAGGATCGACTGTGTATGAGGACTAACAGCCGTCCAATCGTGAGGAGATGCTGCGGCTTTAAGGCGACAAGCCTACTGCTGACGAACCAAGTTCCATAGCGTATCAAGTTCTTTAAACAAATCAGATGCCCTAAGTTCCATCAAGTAATGCACTGAGTTCTCTAGACAAATACCCGCAAGACATTGTCCCATAATGTCCCAAACAATGAAAGATCAAAATGTCCACTTGATTTAACATGTTGATCTAGGAGGCCCCTTGCATGCAGAGCAGAGGCCACACTGCTGGTGAGGTTGTTTGATGCTTGAGCAGCAGGGATGGATGCTTGTAGCGACCGCGATCCCTGCAGCTGTAGCAGGAGCCGTCTTTTTTATGTCTAGACAATGCCACCGGCAAATCTTCAGGGCCCGCTACCTAGAAACTCAAGCATCAATTATTAAAGGAAAGGCAGTGCTATTCCATCACTGAGTCAAGAGGCGAGTTGTCAAACTAAAAAATAAAATTATTAGATTAGAAAATTAAAGTTGATCTCTGCTTACACACATTGCTGCTTGAGCTTCCACAAACATAAGCTGGCAAAATATCACATTCAGAACAAATCAAAAAAAGACTGAGGGTATTTACTGCATTAAAGATAGATTAAAGAAAAGCTAAAAGCACTTTGGAAAAATAATTTGTTAGCTGGAACCCTCGAGTCTCTGCATACACAGCAACCTTCTATGAATATACCTGTTGAAATAATTCAAATTAATCAACTATTAAACAAATAAAGTTAATTACAAATAAACAATCCCATGTCAAAATACCAAAATATCAGGTTATAAAGTATTAGTCATATTCATAGCTGAAGAGAAGTCCCAGAGACACCTATAAATCAAAATTGAAGGTACCTTCACTTTTAAATTATTTATATAATTTGAATATTCTAAACATAAATGAATTAAAGTTATTTGGATCCATATATATATTTTTTATATATATAATATTAATTTTCATAAGTGCTTTGTTATTTGTGACGTCACACTGGACAGATGCACATACAAACATATATTTGTGATGTCACATTAACATGAATTTTAGACAAATGCACAGACATAAAGACATATATAAAAAGAAAAAAAAATACAATTGTGTGCACACTAAAGTATAGTGCTAGTAACACAGCTCCCACTCTCATGTGTCTACATCAGTTGCTTCGGTCGCAATGAAATATAAAAGAGGATACAAGCTGCTGAAGATTTCACAGAAGAAACGGAGATATCAGAAACTTTGTGATCATCAAATTTAAACCATCACTGTCTTACTACATTTTTACAATAGGCAGTGTAGTAGCCTCCATCCAGCCCACCGTAGTGATTTGAAACAGAAAACAAATTATATTTCTTTAAATTGTTCTTTGGACCAATAACATACTGTGACAAGTCAAGATTTTCTAAAGGGAAGTCCATAGATGTCTGTAATTTTTGTTTCCACCTGCCATCATAGGAAAAAACGTTTCAAATGCACTATAAGAATGGTTGGTAACTTCCAGATTTCTCTTTTTTAGAGAATCCCATTGAGCTCTGCAATAACTGCAATAAAATCTGTTGTTATTTGTGAGTTTTTCTTCTTTGGAAAATAATCTAAGGCAATCCTGTAATGTACATTTACTTGTGGATGCTAGTGGTAGAGATAAATACATGAAGGCCTCAAATGTCCTAGATTTTTTGTGACAGGTGAGGCACTGTACTGTGGATTTGAACTGACCCTGAAAAAGTGCAACAATAATAGACTCATTAAGCTGCTTATGTTTCTGCCAAGCATGTTCTGCAGCTTTAAAGTCATCGAGATGATCATTATTTTCTTCTTTATGTCTCTTTTGATTATCAGCTTTATTTAGGTCCAGGAACAGAAGCAATTCTTGTGAATCTTGTTGGGTATATCCTGCAAACTGGTTATTGATCTTTCCAATAGTGATTTTAATTTTTTTTGGACTGGTATATCTATACTGTCCTTTCCACAGGGCTTTCATGATTATACCAAACTCTTCTGCCACTTCACCTTCATGCCCCAACAAATTTGACCTGTTAATATCATCTTGATAACAGTTTCGGTTGAAATAATCAGCCAAATGTGGGGCATTACATAGGCACTGCAATATTGAATTCATATAACAAGTATTTCCCAAATTACGAAGTCCAGTAAGAGCTGGCCCAGATCCTCCAAAAACAGGATTGAGGTTCCGGATCTGAGAAGCAGAAAGCCTTGGGATCTTAGCTTTAGGATAACATACTGGCTTATCAGAAAGCCGTGGTATCTTCAAAACTTTTTTCTCAGTGGCCCCTAGAAAAAAATATCCTTTGCCTTTTTTATGATGATTTAGATTTTTATTTTTAACACCTGCAGGCTTGGTTGCTAGGTGTAGCCCCATTTGATGTAGAATATCTCTTCCCCATAGGGTAACTGGCAAGCTGGTCAAACCATAAGGTTGGAATGTTCCTTTATGCCCTTCATTATCTTCCCAATTTAAGACTACAGCACTTCGTGCTAGGGTGTTAGTATATCCCAAGCCTCTTAAACTGGTTGAAGCCTTCTGCAGAGGCCAGTGCTTGGGCCATTGTTGTAGATTTATGATGGAAGAGTCAGCCCCTGTATCAATCAGCCCTTCCATCTCTATACCTTGAATTTTTATTTTGCACATAGGCCTCCATGAACAATCCTGAACCCAGCAAGCCATAGGTCCTGAGCCAGTGGAACCAAATCCTCTATTGTTCTTATTCTGCGGCATACTCTTGAAAGAGTTGTGGAAACTGGGAAGGAGAAGCAGCTGAGCAATTCTATCTCCTTGGTTAACAGAGATAATGCCTCTAGGTGAACTAAGCATTATTTTTATCTCTCCTTGGTAATCGGAGTCTATAACACCTGGTGTTACTTGAAAACCTAATAAGCTTTTAGAACTTCGTCCGAGGATAATCTTACTGTTCCTGAGGGAAGAAGTCCCCTGACTCCCATGGGAATCAGTTGAACCCCATTTCAGGTATCAGCACTATTCGGGCGGTGGAACAGAGGTCTAGTCCTGCACTTCCTCTTGTCCCTCTGACAAGGGAGTCAATGGGTAGGAGGGATTGTGATGAGGAATCATTTGTATGGATGTTTGAGGATATTCCTCCTCTAATGCCTCATATATTTGTGTGCCCCAGGGCATTGGGCCCCGTGTCCTGTTTTTTGAATTCCTGGACAAAACATTTCCATAAATATCAAATTTTGAACGGCATTTATTGGCCCAATGATTACCCTTTTTACACCTGGGGCAGCAGCCTGGGGCACGGTATGAGCTTGATCTTATTTTTCTTTGGGGATATTGCCTAGAATATCCTGGTTGATTATAATTTCTAGATTGAGCCCTTGTGAAATTTTGAGGGGAAGCATTTTTCATTGCTGCTGCAATCACATTGCCTGTGACAAAGGCATCATTAATATCTTTACACAGTCTGATGTAAACTAATAAGTCTTTTTTATTTTTCCATGGCCTTATTGCATCTTGGCGATATTTATTAGCATTTTCATATGCCAATTGGATCGAATGACTAGGGGCATTGCTTGTTCTAAATCCCCAAAAACTCTGCCTGCCGTTCTTAAGAGTCTCTCAGCAAAATCAGCATACGGTTCATTAGGCCCCTGTATTACTTTTGATAGGCTGCCCTGCAAATCACCTGTTCCTGATAAGGTCTTCCAGGCTTTAACAGCGGCAGTGTATATCTGTGCATACACGCCGGGATCGTATTGTAGCTGGATTTGTAGTTTAGCAAACTGTCCTTCACCTGTTAGCATATCTATATTACGTTCTGGGAAACCTGCTGCAGCATTTCTCTTTGCTGCTTCTAAACAAAGTTCCTGGAATTGTGTGTTCCAGATTAGGTATTTTCCCTCACTCAATACTGCCTTGCATAACCCCTTCCAGTCTGAGGGGGTTAAAGTGTTAAGGGACTCCAGCATACTCAACGTGAATGGAGCTTGAGGCCCATAGGTCATTATCACCTCTTTAAAGGTTTTTATTGTTTTAAAGTCTAGGGATTGGTGGTACCTCTGTCCATTCTCATTTTCAAATACTGGCAGGTCCCAATGTTCCTGCGGTTTTTGGCGTTCGAGGGCGCGTAAGCGCTCAGAAAGGCCATTAATCTCATCCTCAAGGGCACGCATATGCTCAGAAATAAATACCCCTCATGGTTTCCATAATGGATTCCACCCACGAGGGAGCAGAGGGCACTAGTAGTTCCTCTACTTGACGGTCCTTTCTCCTTTTTAATTTCTTTTTGTTCTTTTTATTAGAGACTGTGCTCCCCAAATCACTTTTTGATTCCTCTTCACTACTACTCTCATTGTTCCTAACTCAGTGGAGGAGGCTGTGCTTTCATGGTTGTTTGGCTCCTTCTTACTACTATCATTTTTACTGATATCCTGAGTTTCAGCTTCTAAGGAGAGTACATACTCTTCAGCTAATTTCATTAAGCCTCTGATAGCTTTTGCAGCTTTTATTTTTGAGTTCACACCACTACTCTCCTTGCTGGTCTTAACTGACTCAGTAGAGGCTATGCTTTCTTGATCACTTTCCTCCTCACTATCCACCGAGTCAGCGATGTCAAAAAACTCATCCATGGCTTTTATTATCCGGTGCTTAGTTATTTTTGCACCCATTTTTATAAATTTCTTATTTCTTACCTGCCAACCGAAATCCCCATATGGGCCACCACTTGTAGCTGCCTGCTGCTGCCGCTTGCAGCTACGACACTGCGGGAGAAAATTCGGAGGCAGGATGGAAATGAAAAAGTTCTTTTATTCTTCTCTCTTCTAACTTCTCTCTCTGGCTGCAACAACCTCTCGAACTCCAACTGCAACTCCAACTCTCCGCTAACTCCAACCACACAATTTCAACCACACTAACTCCAACCACCTACAAACTCCAACTAACAGCCACTAACCCTCACTCGGTTAAATACATTTTGTTTTAACAAGAACAAGTGCTTACAGCTCGAGCTTACAGGTGCGTCACACAGTGTTCACGGGCATAAAAAGATTCTTAGATGAGTGTATGAATATCAGGTGAAGCTTGAATATCTTTTATTGCTCTTAGCTAACCACAATCTTAGCTATCTCCTTAATTAGGGCTCCTACATAAACTAATAATTCTTTTATGTGAATTAGCCCCTAGATTATATGAAAAAAGTGTGGAGCTATTAACCTAAGTTATAGGATCACTTTGACTAATAATTTTAAAATATATTTTTCTTTTCAATCAGACAGAAAAAAGTGAAGTTGCTAATCATTGTTTATAATTCTAATAGCTTTTATAATTGTCTGTAAAATTGTCCTCATTGATATCCTTATTTTTTTCTTGTTTACTTCAGTTACTCATGTCCCTTTATTTCATCCTGTAGGCCCCACTTAAGTACTTCTATGGGTGACAAATATCCTTGGCTTTTGTTTTTCTGGGAATGTTTTAATTTCTCCTTCACTTTGGAAGGGTACTTTTGCTGGACAAACAATTTTTGTTTGACATTTTCTTCTATTATCATTTTGAATGAATACATTGCCATCCAGTCATCTTACTTGGAGCTTTCAAAGCTTTGTGAATTTTTATATCCCTGTCATTTACCAAAATGGCAGTTTTCAGTCATTATTTCTTCAATAATATACCTTCTCTCTTCTCTTTGCAATCATTCAGTGCATATGTTGTTTTGCTTGCTGGGGTCCCATGATTCTCTTATGTATCTACTTTCTCCCTATTGTACTTTCTCCCTATTGAAATCTGACTTTGAATATGTCACATATATTTACTTTATTTCAGTTATTGAACTTTTCAGCTTTATACCTTTTTTCTTGGTTTCTTTTGAGGATCACCATCTTTTTCAATGTTTCTTTTTAGTTCATATTTCATTTTCTGGGCTGTATTCAATTCTTTATTAAGTTCTTATTTTAAGACAGATTTTGAAGTACTTTTCTAGTAGATCTGCCAACAGATCTTTTTCAAAGGCAGTTTCTTTTATTTTATTTTTCTTTTCATGAGATAAACTTTCTAGTTTTGTTGCATATATTGCTATTTTTTTTTTTCTTGAAACTTGGAATTCAAATCAAATAATTGCAATAAGTTTGCAAATCAAATTTTCTTCATGCCCTTGAATTTTCTGTTTTGTTATTGTTTGTGTGTATTTCATATCGTTTTAGGCTGTCTCTTAGTCAAGGATCAGATTGAATTTGCATGTTGGGTATTCTCAATCTTTTCTGAGTCTATATCTTTCCATAGGGTGCATGGTTACATTTTAATTTACTCATATATTTGATCTTTGTTAATGATCTACTCTTTAATGTCTGGCACTCAAATGGGGAAAATCAGAAAAATGATAGAGGAGGTGGAGTGGTGTGCTGACTCTTTATATTCCCTGAAAGTCCCTTCAGGAGGGGAAGGGGAAAGAGCTTGCTGCAAAGAGGTGAGGTACAATTAAAAAGACCACTTGTCTCTGTATCTGCATATCTGTGGTCAGAAGCGCAGTCAGAGCGCAGACTCCTGATATTTGGTAAAGACCACCATGGTATGCAGCAAAATACCTTTACATAATAGGTTTTAAATTTTTTTTTTAATAAGAAAATCAAAATAATTGTTATATCCCAGAGGCTTCTGTTTGAACTACAAATAGTGAAAAATATCCAAAGCACAGATCTATATAAATTTTGCCAGTGAGGAAACAATTTCTATGAAGAAATGAAAGTGTGATATTATAGCTATGAGTATAATTAGAAATATATTCACAGATATAGTACTAAGGTAAAACTTTAAAAATAAGGCAAAACCTCAGTTTTTATTAAAGGGAGATCACTGGAGTACAAGAAAGAGTGTGAGGGGGAAGGAATAGGGAAGGGAAAGGAGAGGAAGGGTGGAGTGAAATTGGCCAAACTATGGTATGTACATTTATAAACAAACAGTTAATCTTTTATGGATATCTATAAAAACGGGTTTTAAAAAATCATAAAGAAATAGAAGGAATAACAGTAGAGTAGAGGCAGGGGAACAGGGGAAGTGGGGAGAAGAGGCAAAGCAGAAATACTGCGGCCTGAAATGGAGCAAACTACATTTCATTCTTTTATGGTCATGGCAAAATGAGCTCTATTATTATGTATAACTACAACAAACTAATAAAAAAAATCAAAGAGAGAGAGAATATTCAGTGGGAGGTCTTCAGCTCATGATGGTGTGCTCCTGAAGGGAATGTTGGGACCCTGACCTTTCTTCATTTTCTCCTTTCTGTGTCCTAGCTGCGGGGTGAATGGCTTTACCTTATTAAATACTCTTAGTAGGATGTGTTTCTTCACCACAGGCCTCAAAGCAAGGGACAAGCCCACCCCAGACTAAAACCTCCACAACTATTAACCAAAATAAACCGTTACACCTTACAAGTTGACTAGCTTGGGGATTTTTTTTTTTTTTTTAAACAGTAACAGAAAGCTGATCATCTCTGTACCTTCAGAGATATTTTCCTCCTCCTTGAGCCACAGCCAGACAGATGCTCACGGACTGTGTCTGCTCCCAGTGCCTGATTCTGGAGTTTGAACTGCCATGTGTCTAGACCAAGGAATACTGGGTGATGAAAAATTAGTCAACCGGTTGCTGGTTTGGTTACTTTTTTTTTTTTTTTTAAGTCAATTTGGTATACAAGAAAAATGAAAGTGATATTAATATAATCTACATCATCTTTTCATTACAGTCTTTTACAATTAATAAAACCCTTATTAATTGATACATAGAAAAGAGAAATGAATGAGCAACCATTAGGCTAAATATTTTTATATCCCCCAACGATCTGGAGGAGAGATGATTAAACCCTTATCTAGGAGTTGAATGTACTTAAGGTGAGCAGAGCAATGAGCCATGCAGCTTAGTTTCTGTGTGCACACTGTCCAAGTTCTCCCTGTGATCGGTTGGCTTTTTCAGTAACCGTATTTTTCCTGTTGGTCTATTATTGCCGCACACAGCTTGCACATCTTTCAAATATGATATCAGGATAAAAATGCATACACAAAACACATAAAATCTGAAAGAATATATAAACATAAATATGTATATGGAAATAAAGGTGAAGATAAAAAATCATATACAAAATCAGTAGATGGAACAAATCCAATTTTTGCTTTTATTGCTTTTTCCCTACACTTTCAATAGAAGCAAAGATAAACCACATTCTTTCTCTTTTTTCCTTTTTCTCTTTTGAATTCTATTGGCTTTTCTATTTCATGTACTCTTGTGTTGGAAGTATGTCAGCGTCAGGTATATTACCTGACTCCTATCTGCCCTTTGCTTCAGTTTGCAGGTGACTTTAACATATGTTGATCACACCTGTCTTCATCTTGGGGACAGGAGTGTGTCCACATTGCTCAAGATGCCCCACATATTGTATTGTATGCCTCCTTTTAGAGGGACTAAGAAGACCTATTTCTTTCAGTCACAGCTTCTGGGATGCCCTTCCTAAAGTCTCAGATTTTACTCAACAGAAGCAAGTTTTGTAGAAAAAAAAAAAAAAGGATAAGTTCTGGGCTGGGGCTGTAGTTCAGTGGTGAAGTGCTTGTCTTGCAAGTGTGAGGCACTGGGTTCGATGATCCTCAGCACCATCTAAAAATAAATAAAGATACTGTGTCTGTCTACAACTGAAAAAAGTTTTTTTTTTAAATTTTTTTTAAATAATAAATTCTTCTTAGACTCCTTTAAGTTTAATACACAGAGAAAGGAAGCAAATCCAATGTCAATAATAAAATAGCATATATGTAGTTTCAAATGTCTCCAAATTTTCCTGTCCTGCATAAGCAACTGCCTTTCAGAGCTTTATTTACAGTCTGTTGTCCTCAGTTTTTTCCCAAGTGCCATCAAACTATTCCCTTTACCTAGCAACACTACTGTCCAGTTTGCTGTATGTGGACTTATTTGTATTTGCTTTCTATTATGATAAACAGAAATTCCACAATGTTAAAAAAGAATTATAACATTTCTTTAATATGTGTAAAGTAACATTGATAATTTTTATTGAAAATAACCATTTTCACTATGACTGTATATGAGTTTTTAAATCAAGAGAAAATAAACAAGAGAAAATTTGTCACAGCAGAACATGGAGATGTATAACAGAGTGAGGAAAAGAATTAGAAGAGCCAGACTGAAATATGTGGTTAACACAGAAAAACACAGAGCATGAATTCTTGCCGAAAAGTTTACAGCTTTAGGAATGACAAAGACCTTAAGAAATACACGTTGCTCATTAGTAGAGGAACTGAGAAGAGTAATGAGTGAGGTTTGAGGAGTAGGTCATAAAAGAACATATCTGACACCAAGGCACAATGAAATGCAATTAAAATGTTCTCAAGACAATTCGTAAAAGGATGAAATGTGTTGCACCAAGTTTTATGGTCTAATAAAACTAAAATGTACCTTCACTCTGTTGGAAAGGTTTATGAAGAGGAAGGAAAGATGAGGTAATATAAACAGGCAGTTTCTTTGGCTTCTGAGGTACTATCTGAAGGGACAGACAACTCTGCTTCATTTACAATAAAATAGAAATGTGCTTGGGCTAAAAATACTTGACTTGTTTTTGTTTTGGGGGGTATTTTTTTTTTTTTTATGTAGAGAGCCAAATAGTATATCTTTACTGAATAGAAATTCTAAAAAAATTAAAATTAACACTATATTAAGCAACTTTGACATTTCCATCCACAATTATCTTAAGGCATTTATTGTTTTCTTGGAAAAATAAATAAAAGATGGATAGATGGATGGACATATAGATAATTCATTACTCTTTTTCAGGGGAAAAAAAAAAAAAAAAAACCTATTTTCCAGTACAATAGGTGATAAAGAAAAGAGAATAAAATCAGAACTAACATTTATATCTGTGAATGTAAACAGACTAAAAAATAAATCATGACTTTTATATCATACTCTTTAGTTGAATTTACCTCTCTCTTAAGTGCATTTACTCTTAGGAGAAATAAGACTATATAATACACAAATAGTATATAACAGTTCCATATTAACAGATTGTTAAAGACTTAACTTATTGTAGAGGTTACCTTACCTCTTAGTCTTCAAGAATATAAAGTCATGTGATCTTATGGTTTCCAATATGATTAACAATAAAATTGGGCTCTTGTTTCTCCTGCTACCTGCTTTTCTGTTTCAGTGATGACAATGTGGTATTACTTAAAATGTAATTTTATCTCTTTTGATTAAACATTTTATATTCCCCAACACTATGATGCATGTTGAATTTTGGGGAAATAAAACAGAGTACTTCAGTTGAGACATAGAGTAAATTTTTGTGAAAGATGTATTCTAAACTTTTGCAATGGCTTTGCCAACTTAGTTTCTGATTGTTTGCAAAACAAATAGAGAAATAAAACTTCCAGTTGAAATAACTCTCAAATCATCATGATTTTTCTCTCTGTAAATTAATTTATTTAAAAATGAAGCAAGATTTTATGGGTTGAATTGTGACTTCCAAAAAGAAATGTTGAAGTTCTAATTCCTTGTATATCAGAATGTGACTTTATTTGGAAGTAGTTCATTGAGGTCATTCTGGAATCAAGTACATCATTAATCCAATAGTGTTCTTTTCTCTCTTTCTCTCTGAACTTAGGGGTACTTTACCACTAAACTACATTCTTACTCCTTTTTATTTTTAATTTTTTTTCTTTTTGATACATTGTCTCACAAAGTTGCTGAGGGTCTAGCAAATTGCTGAGGCTGGCCTTGAACTTGCAATTCTCTTGTTTCAGCTTCCTGGATTGATTGCCAGTGTTCTCATAAGAGGACAGACAGACTGGGGAGAATGTCATGTGATGACATAGGCAGAGTCTGAGGTCTGTGTTTGCAAGTCAAAGAACACAAAGATTTCTAGCAAACCCAGGAAGCTACAAAGAAGCAAGAAAAATTCTCCCTTACAGTTTTCAGAGGAAGCACGGCCCTGTTTATAGCTTGATTTTGGACTTCCAGCTACATGAACTGGAGAACACAAATTTCTGTTGTTTTCTAGTACTTTGGACTATGTGGTACTTGATGAGGAAAGTAATCAACAACATTTAAGAAATACACATACACATATACACAATTCATTCCTTGCTAATAATTGGAAAATAATTGCATAAAACAAAAATTCAATTATTCATGATACTGCACATAATGAGGAAACTGATTTATCTGAGTCATTATCCCATTTAAATAGAAAATATCCTTATTTTTTTCTGGTGTGTGTGTGTGTGTGTGTGTGTGTGTGTGTGTGTGTAGCTTTATAACAAATGAATCCAATGGAAAAAAAGTTGAGCTGCATTTTCAATTCAAGCTTTTCTTTCATAAAGGAAATAAAAATAGGAAAAAGTTGAGGACACAATATTTAGACATAGTTTTAGATGAAGACATATCACTTATGTATTTTCTTTCTCTGTTAGCTTTATAATGTCAAGACTTTGGAGCCCTTAAAGCGAATTTGAGTAGCAACATAACTCAAATGCTGCTGAGGTTTTCCTTAGACAAATGCTTTCTTTTATTTTTTTAAAAAAACTAATTGATTGCAGAAAATAAATAGGAGCATCCATTGATTACAGTGATTTTAATTGCTATAAGTGACAAACCTAGTCTCTATGGCTTAGTATAATAGTACATATGAAATGCTGATATCTGTTCCACCTGTTTAATTCAGAAACCTAGGCTGAAAAGGTTCTATTTTCTTCACCTCTGACATCCAGAGTCCCTCATGAATATCACAGGTTGCCGGGTTTATGGAAATCCTTGTGAAGCTCTCTTCCTACTAAGAGCACATTTATCATCCCTGTCAAGAGAATGTTCAGTGATCTACTTGTCCAGGTTAAACACAGGAGTTAAAAAGTAAGGAAACAGAATTCCTCAGCATATTCTGGACTTGAGACCACTTAAATAGGGTCTATTTTCCTAAAAACTGGTGACCTATGAAATATAAAGACAAGAACCTTTACACACAACTACATCACTTAACAATGGGGGTACATTCTGGTAAATAGATCTTTAGGTAATTTCGCTAGTGTGTGAACACTAGAGAGTGTACTTTCACAAGTCTAGATGCCGTAGCCTGCTATACACCTAGGCTATATGGTAGAGGCATTGCTTTTAGGCTAAAAACTTGTACAGCAAGTTATCATACTGAATACAGTAGGCAATTGTAATAGTGATATTTGTGTATCTGAACCATATGCAAACACAGAAAGGTATAGTAAAAATATGCTATAAAAATAAAAAATTACACATGGACATAGTGCACTTACCATGAATGAATTTTTGTGAACAGGTTTTTTCTCTTGGTTCTCAGTGAGTGAGAAGTGAGTGAATGTGAAGACCTAGTTTATTAGTACACACTAGTTTGGAAATTACGGAAACTGTGCACTTAAGTTACATTAAGCTTACTTAAAAAAAACTACATATTATAAACCATACATACAAATATATAGCATGTTTGTATATGTATATGTATATGTATGTATACACACTCTATGCATGTACATATATATATATAAAATACAATTTTTAGTAAGCTTAATGTAGCTTAGTTCATAGTTAATGCAGCACATTGGTATTTGTATATAAATCTCTCTCTCCATATATATGGAGATGTTGGGAAGAGAAGAAGTCAACCTGAGTGCTGAATGTAGAACAGTGATTACTAGAGGCTGGGATGGGGAGGGGAATGCATATAGGTTTTGGATTTGATGAGTACAGACGATATGCATGTATTGTGATATCACACTCAACTCCATTAATACACACAATTAATACATATTAATCAAATGCAAAATGTTATTCTGCTTTCAATTGTAATTTAACCTTATCTAACTGTACTTTTTATTTACTTTGTAAGCTTATAAAAACTTTTTCTTTTTTTTTGTAATAGCACATAACTTAAAATATAAACACATTGCACATTGTACAAAAAATATTTTTCTTTATATACTTAGTCTAAGATATTTTCTATTTTGAGAAAAAAAATTTCTATTTAAAAATTTTGTTAAAAATGAAGACACAGGGGCTGGGATTTTAGCTCAGTGGTAGAGCACTTGGCTGGCATGTGTGAGGCACTGGGTTCTATCCTTAGCACTGCATAAAAATAAATAAATTAAACAAAGGTATATTAAAAACAATGAAGACACAAACACCCACAGTGGCCTAGGCTCACACAGGGTCAGGATCATCAATGGCACTGTCTTCCAACACAACTTCTGGTCCCACTGGATGGACTTCAGGGACAATAATATTCATGTAGCTGTCCTTTCATATGACAGCAATGCTTCCTTCAGAATCCCTCCCTCTTGAAGGTCCTGCCTAAGGGTGTTTTATAGTTAACTCTTCTTCATCTTCTTTTTCTAATAAATGGAAGAAGTACACTGTAAAATAATCGTAAAAAGTGTAGCAAATACATGACCCAGTAACACAGAAGTTTATTATCATTATCATGTATTACATACTGTAAATAATTATATTTGCTCTATGTCTATAATACTGGCATTACAGTAGGTTTATTTACACCAGCGTAACCATGAACATTGGAGGAACATGTGGCATTACAGTGGTACAATGACTGTGACATTGACAGGTGATAGGGATTTTTCAGCCTCATTGTGATCTTACAGGGCCACTGTTGTAATCTTATGGGTCATTCACTGATTGAAACATCACCATGTAGAACATGACCATATTATAGAATGTGGATCAGAAACTGGGAGAGTTGCAATCAAAACTCCCCTTTTAAAAGAAATACAGCTGGGCACCTTGGTAAGTTTTCTTTCTCTAAGAAAGTGAGTTCTTGATTAGACTCTGATTTGCCCCCTAGGAGACTCCTCTCCCTTCATTATCTCCTGGGCTCCATGTAAAAGTGTTTGGAAGTATTTCTTCTTTGGTGAGTGAGTTTTCTTCCACTCTCTACTGCTTCAACCTCCTTCCTGCATGTGCAAGTGTCTCGTTCCAAGTGTTGTTTTCCTGCTTGAACTGCCTAGGGTTATTTTAATCTGAGCTTTGCAAATTCCTTTGGCAATACTGTTTCATAGAAGTGTTAGTGAGCTTCCCGTGTTTGTTTCGACAATTTCCATATGCCTGTTTCTATATCCAAAGATCCTTTCTAGGTCCTTGTCACAAGCTTATCATCTCCTCTTGGCTTTCTAGCTCACGAATGTTTGGGCCACACTGAAACTCTTTTGTCTCACTCTGACCTGCACTTGAAACACTTTGTTCAATGACTGATTTTCACCGATTTTTGTTACTTAGAAGCAATTTACTCATATTGTCTGTTGTGGGGTCCAGCACTTCTCCTTTCTAGCCACAAGGCCTTCACACAGTGAATTTCTGTTGCTTTCATATGATCACTGTTTATAGTTCAGCCAATTTGGGCCTGTGCTCATATTTTATTCACCATACCTTACTAAAGATAGGCAACATAGAGTATATTCTGGTTCCTACTAATTGTTGCATTTTAGAGATTTAGGCTTAAATTAATTTGATGTCTTTTGAGCAATCTATTTTCTTAACACATTTTAATTTTCAGTACGGCCACTAAGAAATCACCACACATATGCATTTTGGTAAAGGCAACAGATAATTTTAATTCCACAATATCTGAGTTAATTAGAATAATATTTACTGTTAAAACAAACACCCAATCTCGCATTTAATTTTCTAAAATGAGTAATCTGTCTATGCCAACTGAAAGAGAAGCCAGAAAGTGTAGTCTATCTGAAAGACCAGAAGTATGAGAGAATAAAATCATTGGTGAATCCTAGAGACATCTGTCACAAAATCAGTGTTGAGCTAAGCACTTAAACTTTCTAATTTGTTGTTTTCAAATTTTCTAACCTATCCTCCCTAATGCTTGGTAGTGAAAACAGCCAGAGTGACACCTCAAAAGAGTATGCTGCACTCTTACATACGTCTTTCAAATGACTTCTCATCTCACACAGAATAAAAACCAAAGATGTGTTAAGACTTAGTGGGGCCTAATCTCTATTTCCCTCTCTGACCGTACATCCATCAATCTCCTCACCCACCTGTTCCTACCACAACTAAAAAACCTGCTTATCCTCCAACATGGCAAACATGTTCTGGAATGCAACTTTTGCAATTCTTATTATACTAATCTGTAATGTTCTTTTCTAATATATTCAAATATCTCATAGTTTAGGCCTTTCCTAATTGCTGACCACTACTCAATATCATAGATCAACAAATTCCTTCATGAACAACCCAAGCAATAAATTTCCTTCTTGTCTCTAGTGCTGCCTTTTGGAGGCTCCTATAGCACACAGGTCTTCTCCTGCGCCTGGACCTGGGGCACCTGATCCTGTGTACACTGGGGTCAGCAGTACTCTGTGTGGCAGCTTCTGCTGATAATTGCTGCCGGTGATTTTAAAGCCAAGTGCCAACATGGAAAGCTCTGTTTGAAGGGTTCTCCCTGATACTCCAGAGATGAGGTTCTCAGCAAGTTCTGCCAGCTGACATATCAGCACTTGTCCCACAGAGTGGTTTGGATGACAAGCCCAAAGCACTTCTTCCTCAAGTACTGGATCTCAGCACCAAATGACCAGCTTCTTTTACAAGGTATTCCTGTGTTATGGTTTTCTTTACTTCTTACTTAAAATTTGGAAGTAACTTGCTTTTTATTGGAAGCTGTCGTGGTTACTTAATAAAATTTAGTTAATTTAAAATAAATAATAAGTAAATACATGTTTTGAATTAATCATTAAGTAATAAATTAAATCAATAAATTTAATTAATGAAATTTTGTTTAGTATTAATAAATTTCTTACTCCCATTTTTGTTTTGATGAATATTGGTAGATGGTTTTTACTAGTCTATGGCAAGCAAAAACAAAACAAAACAAACCCTAAATTTTATAAAGAAATTTAATAGAGTAAATTTGTATTTCATCCTTAGTCAATCACCATATTATAAGTTCATGGTAAAATTTTGAGACATATGCTTCATAACTTTATTACACCTGTTTCTCATTTCATATTTTTTGGTAAGTATTAAATAAATATAATACTTTAGTTAGTGACTGAAAATTATTTCAAAACATGCAAGAAAACATCAGTTTGCTACTAAGAACAGCATAGTATAAGACTATAGAGATTTGTGAATTTAAGAGAGGTACAGCAATGTATGAACTTCTGCCTCATCTTACATTATTTATACCATCTGCTAAAGGTTTTGTTTTGTGATCATATTAATGAATGTGCTAGTGTTGCTTTTCCTTGTGTAATTAAGATTGTCATTTCACATTTGCCATGATGGCCCATGTCCCTGTATGTGTGCCAGTGCCTTGTATAATTAGTTACAAGTATATATTAGTATTTATGTTGCTTGCAAAACTATTTCTTCTTACCTATATTAATTAACTATTTAATGTTCAATTCCACTGAAAATAAATTTGAAATTATGACTTTATCCATATAAAAGAAGTTTTTAAAATATTAACTGTAAATATTGTAGAATTTGTTGTTGTTGTTGTTACCTGGTAGATAATGTAGAAACTGTATGTAAAATGTTGAGACATATGCTTCATAAGGTGTTGCTCATGTTGACAGTTTTATGAGTTAATATTCCATAGACTTCCTGATATCTGACAGGTTATATTTATACATGCCCATACCAGAAAATAATTTCTTCTTTTGAAGAATATGTGTATCATGAACCCATTTCTTAGAAAGGGTGACAATGCAAAAGCTATTGAAACTACAAAAAATATTTTCCTGTCATATATTTTCAAGATCAACTTCCAGCTTTGTTTTGTTCTGTGGAGTCAAAGGAGGAAGAACTATGGGGGTGGGGTGTGCACATGTGAATGCACATATAAGTGAATATAAATACATGCAATCAGAGTAAATTTTTTCCTAATAGCTATGAATATGAATTCAATTTTAAATTACTTTCTGTTACTTTATAACTGTGATTTATGGCTCTCTTCCTTTTTGCTACTTTGCTCTATATATTGCTACATTTCTGTGAAAAAGTGCAACAGATTTTGGGTGTGGAGCTAAGACTGAGGGAAATCAATCTTTTTGGCTAGATAAAGCAGTTCAGGTGACTCCTGGGACCCAGAGAGTATGCAGGAGATTCTGGTGAGAGGATGGCTTTGTCTCCTGATGCTGCAGCTCTGTGGGTGAACAAACAGGAATCTCAGACTTACTCTTGACCTTGCCATTGACAGAGCAAACTCAAAGAAGCATTGCAGACACTTTAAGAACTAACTACTCTGTAAATTTGATTTAATCCACTATATCCTACAAAATGATCAGTCCCATGGACAAACATTATACAGCCTAACAACCAAGAATATTTCTTACATTTTCAAAGAGCTGTAAAACAAGAAAACAAGAAAGTCAGCCAATAAAGATGCTTGCATGCTTAAGATAAGTTTACGTTCTTATAAACCCATGGTAAGCTGAAAATATTACAAGTAAAAAGACATTTAATGCACCTACCAAACATAATGGCTAGTAACACAGCACTCTGTAGAACCCTGTTTTTTAATCCCTGTGGTCACAGCAGCCACAGATTATCCTGAGAAGCATCAAGCCATCCCTTACAGCTGGGGACAGGATCACAACCTAAAATTTAATTATGGTTTCTACCTAATGTTTATTAATTTTACACCACTGAAAAAATCCCAAAACTTAAACTCTTCTAAGCTAGAGACCATCTGTAAATGTAGAATATACAACAGATACCAAAAATGATCTACAAAATATAAAATATATATATTATAGAAAAAAATGCTTTATAGGAAAAAATTTGCTGATCCATGATACCAATTATCTAAATTCAAAACTAACTCATAAATTGTGTATACATAGGATGGCACAAGCAAGGTAACAAAGGGTATAAAACTGAACTGCCATTGGAATCACAACTTACTAAAGTTTAGACAAAATTTGTGGACTTAACCTAGGAGGATAACTTCTAGCAAGAATAAATGAGCTGACAAAACGTCAATATTCTGTAAATGAGTTTAAAAGAATCTAGAGTCTCAAAAACAATGTTATAAAACACCCAGTTATAATTCAAGTTACCTGATGCAATAAAAGTTGAAAAAATTCACAACCTGTAAACCTCAAGTTGAAGATGATTTTTACAGAGGCATTTATAACCATGATCTACAAGGTAAGGGTGAAAATCCTTAATGTGAGAGGAAAGACAGAATTCTCAGACATGTAGAAACAATTTTCAAAAACTATGTAGAATTGATAGAACTGAGGGCTGGGGTTGTGGCTCAGTGGTAGAATGCTCACCTAGCATGTGTGAGGCACTGGGTTTGATCCTCAGCACCACATAAAAACAAATAAATAAAATAAAGGTATCATGGCCAACTACAACTACAAAACATGTTAATAAAAAGAATTTATAGAACTGAAATATTTAATATCTCATTAAATCTCACAAGTAGGACTTAATAGCCATGTGGAGAAGAGGAATGAAAATGGCAATGTACTGGATATGTCAATAAAGCTTACCTGACTTAAAGAACAGAGATAAAAAATGAGTCCTCAGTCATTTGGGGACAATACAAAAGAGTGAAATATTTATTACTTCAGAATTCTGGGAATAAAGAATATGAATTTGGTGCAGGAATGAGAACTTAAAAAATGATGAAATTCCCCAAATTTAGTATAAAAACATAAATATTTAGGTTAAAGAAGTGCACCAAACTTTGAAAGTATAAGTGTAAAGAAAAGCACACCAAGGCACATTATGATACAACAACCAAAAATCAAAGATAGAGACTTGTAATCTTAAAAGCAAACAGTAAAAATGAACACTTGCATATGTGGGATGTTCAATTCAAATTGCTCCAAATTTCTGATCAGAAAACACTGGAAACCAGAAGACATTGGAGCAACCTATTGAAATTGTTGTTTAAGGAGTGGGAGGAGGTAAATGTGGATACACTTTCAATCCAGAAATCTAAAACCTGGGATAATACCCTGGAGGAATGAAGCCTGAATGAAGATAACCTCAGATGATTCACTATTAAAATATTGTATGAAACCTCTTTTCTTTTTTCCTTAAAGAAATGCTACAGAAATTTATCAGGAAAATGATAATACTAGCAATCTGTGATTTGTAAGAATGAAGGAAGTCAAAATGATAAATAGCAGGGTAAATATAAGACTATTTTCTATCTTTAAGTGTTTAAAATAATTATGAATGTGGAAAGCTACATTTATGAAACTGGTAGGGATTTCAATCTATGTAAATATAACATATTTATGACAACCATAACATAAAATGAGAATGAGAAAAATCTATGTTATCTTAAATCATTTAAAAAATTGACCTGGTACAATACCAACTTTATAATTTTAAATTTAGTTATGGATCTGGCAATTGTGAGAGACACCAACTAAAAAATAAAATACAGACAACATTGTGTACATAATCTATACACAATTCCACACACAATCCTAATCAAAACCAACCTCAGCAAGATATTTTGTATATATTTAAAAGCTGTTTGTAAAACTTGTATGAAAAGGTAAAGGGAATGCAATACCTAAAACAATTTGGTACAGGAAAAACACACCAGCCAGATTCATGTCACATGATTTGAAGACCTCCACCAATGACCAGGTTACAGAAAAACACAGCAAAATACAGCCTGGAAATAGAAACAAACATGGCTAGTTCATTTTTGACAAAAGAAAAAAGAAAAATCCTTCCCTTCAGCAAATAATTTGAAATGTGTGTATATGTATAAATACACACCTATGTATATTTATATACATATGGGATATAAAATGATGTATGGTTTGTATTTTATATAATACTTAGTTCAAAATGGACCATAGAGTAACATGCAGAATGTAAAAGTTTTAATGAGAAAACTTACTTGTTTTTAGGCACAGTTTTCTTAGATAATATACCCGAAGTACAATCCTGAAAAAGAATTAACAAATACAACAAAAACATAAAACTTTTGCTCTGCAAAAGGTAATGCTAGAGAAACAAAAATACAAGTACCCATATCCAAACATATAAAGATCAGTTAATTCTCAACCATTGGAAACTAGCCAAATCTATAGATAATGGATGTAACTTTGAATAAATACTACTCCTTAGAAAATAGACAGAGGGGAAAAAAGCACATGAAAATATGGCTAACATTTTTGGTGATCAGGAAAAAAATACTAATCGAAAAACACAATAAGATGTCAATATACATCTATTAGAGTGGCTAAAATAATATATTTTTAAGATGGTGAAAATAAACACTGGCCAGGATACAAAGAATTCAAAACTCACTTTTCTAATGGGAACACAGATGCTATACACTTTGGTGAAATCTTTGGCAGTGGATTACAGAGTTAATATGCATGTATCATCCTACTCTTGGATATTTCACCAAAAATAGTAAAAACCCCGATTCATACAAACAAAACCTGCATTAGTTACTTATAACAACTCTATTCCTATCCATAAAAAAATCCGGACACAGTCTTATGAATGGGTAAACCATGCTTGTATATCTAAACACTGAAAAGATGCCTGACAAGAAGAAGAAAGGACTGATGTGCTCAACAGCATGGACAAAGCCCAAGTGCAGTATCTCAGGTGAGAAAAGTCAGCCTCCTCCTTGGTCTTGCATTTATATGACATTCTGGGAAAACCACAAGGACCTGGACACAGTTGTTGCAAGAGGTCAAGGCTTCCCTCAGGGGTTGACATAGTCAGCCACCACCAAGGAGTGTGTGTGGAGGGAAGAAATTTACATGAGTGAAAAGTGAAGGTAATGAATGATCGGGTCAGATGGGAAGATGGGCGGCTGGTTTGAAAGCAAAGGAAATAAAATGCTAATACCTACAGAGCACACCCTGTCCTCCAAGCTGTTTTCAAGGATACCCGCTTCCAGGGGATTGTTGTTCCCTGCAGGAAGTTATAGGAGTTGTTAATGGGTCCTTCCTGCCTATACCACTGGGTGCTTCATTTCAGCCCTTAGATCACCCTACCTCTTGGTCTCTAGTCATGTAGGCAGAATGTGGGCCGGAGAAAGCATGAGAACAAAGAAAATCAAAAAGGTATAAAGGGGCAGGACACCCCCACTTCCTTGGACAACCAGCTCTGGGGCCTCTTCTCCTCTGAGAAGTCTCTGTTCTATCTTTTAAATAAAACTTTTATTCTACGCTTGCCTCCGTGTTTCTAGGTGTTCAGTCTTCACATTGGAAAATGGAACTAGGCCCTGATTCTCATCACTGGTATCAAAAGGACACAGAGCATAATGTAAGTATCATTGGTTCTGTTACTTTGAGGAGCACATGACCACTGTAGTTTTCAGGGACGGTTTCTGTAACATATGTGTGCTTGGCAATGCAAAACATGTGGGTGGCACCTGGGGTATGCCAAGGAGTCAGCAGAAAAGAGACTCGTCATCACACAGATCCACAGCTATACCTACTGATTGCCATCTTAAGCAGTTTTACTGAAAAGCGTGTCATTTCCACCAAAATATAACAGATTGAAGATTCCAATAAAGATTCAGCTTGCAAATTCATATTGTTCTAGAATGCCTTTATTTTTAGTATGGTGTTCACAAAATTTATTTTATAGAGATATGATGTCCAAAAGTGAAAGAATATAAGCCATCCAGTCTTTAAATGGTATCAATTTCTTATAAATTCTAATCCTATTCTAAGTAGATGAGGGATACAAATACTTTTGTTCAAAAGGAAGAGAAGCTACAGTGAGTTGAAATCTCACATGAAAAATACAATGCCCTCTCTGATGATCAAACATCTGGGTGTTGTGATTGGTGGAGTATCCACATTTCATTTTGTTTTGTTTTGTTTTTCTCCTAATACAACTTGAGGTGGTATTGGAATATGAAAAACTAATCCCAGCTGTGAGTTTTGGCCAGCAGGGGGCAGCAGAAGGCTTCCACAGGCGAAGGGAAGAAAATACTTCAAGAAGGCAGGCAGTCTTCTAAGAGGGTCAGGTAAGAAAGAAAAACCCCACATCAAGACTAGGCCACTGACATTAGAAGGGAGAGAAGGCACTGTAGCAAGAATTATTTGACATATGCAAGCACAAGCTAATAGTCACAGAGGGCTGGTTCCCTAGGACAAAGGACTTGGATTTATTCACTCAGACTTCCATCAAATGATGTATTCTGCACCTTTCTTCTTTACTTCAGTTTTCTTATTTGCTAAGTGACTCTATTGCTAATAACAGCCTCCTAAGATAGATGAAGACTGCCTAGTGCTATTTGTGAAATATCATTGCAGGGATTTCTAAAAAACATCTAATATCTCTTCAAATATAAAAGCATCACTATTTAAAAGCAGCATTTTAGGGAAACAATTGCCACCATCATAACGCAGCCAACTGCTTTTATATGTGCACACATTGCTTGTAAATAGTACTTTAATTCCATATATCTTAAATGTGAAAGGAGTGCTTTTCTTAGAATAGAGAAGTGTGCTTATACTTTCCTAAGTGCTAGGAATACACTCAGGTGGTAGAATGAAGGGGTTCATTTGCTGCATAAGCGTGTGAAGGTGATGAGTGTATAACCAGGGGAGGGGACTAGACGCTTTCTTGGAATGGCTCACCTGAGGCCTGAAAGATGCATTACCATCCAGGGAGAGTTCAAGAGGTTGGGAAGATCCAACTGAGAGATGGAGAGTTCTCAGGCAAAGAACCTGTATACATAAGAATTTTGATACAGTCAAATATATGGAAGACTTAAACATCAGAATGCAATTCAGTATGGCTGAGCAGAGACAGGAATGAGGAGGGGTTTTTATGCAGTGAGACTGAGAGAGAGAAAGCCTGGGGCCCTGTAGGCCTTGATGACAGTTGAGGATTTATCATAATGATATTTGGAAACTATTAGATGGATTCAGAAAAGGGAGAGTTAACAAAATAAAGTAAACAAGTATGTTATCAAACAAAGAGTAAAGACTTAGAAACATCAGAATTGGAGTGCAGATCGTGACTCTGCTACTTAAAACTTTATATCCAGGCTGTGGTTGTGGCTCAGTGGTAGAGCACTCACCTAGCATGTGCGCGGCCCTAGGTTCGATCCTCAGCACCACGTAAAAATAAATAAATAATATAAAGGTATTGTGTCCAACTGCAATTACAAAAAAACCCAAAACAAACAAACAACAACAACAACAACAAAAAAAAAAAACCTTTTTATCCGTGGTCAAATAATTAACTGGATTTCTTCAAATCTAACACTCGGCACAGAGAAGTCACAAGTGACACCTAAGTGTGCATATTCACAGTGTCAGAGAAGCTATGTCCTAGCAAGTTGTGCTGTTTGTGCTGTGAGTGGCATCACCCTGAGTGCAGACCCAATCCATGTCATGTGTCAAGTGTGACATGCCAAAGACCAGACCTGGGATTTGTGTCAGCATCTATCTTAAAGAAGTGAATGAAAGAGAACTTAACGTGGCTACAACTTTATAACTACAGTGGTCATTTTTTGCTCAACAAAGACCTCGGCTTTCTTCTGACAATTGTGATCAGAAAAAAAAAAAAAAAAAGGCACTGTGAGATGACGTTGTTATCAAACTTGAAATGTGTTTGGGAAATATAAATGGGCATATTATAGAGCAGAAAAACTTAGATAGATTTTATCTCTGGAACTTAGACTTTTATAGTAAGACTCTGTATCAATGTTGATATTCCCATTTCAAAATCAAGATAATGGGCAGCTCTGACTGAGATACTCCAAGTGTGGGAAAATACTTAATGACTAAAAATACTTGATGACAAAATCCACTATTTCTAGAAATTTACACACACATGCATATACATACACAAAAAACATTGTTAAATGTTTTTACCAACATATTTGCATTAATTCAAATATTTACAGTCTGCCTAAATATGTTACTCTATTTTATTGACCTAATTTATATTATTCTATATTAATAAAATATAATAATATGATAATGATACCCCAAATTGTCTTATTAGTTGTATTAAATATTAAGTTTCTGTAGTTGAGGTAAATGACAAAACACTGTTTTACTACACTTAATACAATAAACTTCAAAATGCAAAGATAAAAACAATCTATTGCAAGCAAAAATAGTATGTATGCATATGGGGGTAGTAGTAGTAATTATGGCAATTGGAGTAGCTGTCACGGTGGTAGGAGTGGCAGAAAGAGTAGCAGCAACAGTTGCGTCTTCAGCAAGGATTAGATTGGAGCGAGTGTCTAGAGAGAGGCTGGGATTACAACTGCACATTGCCAATATTACCCACTTTAGACTAGCAATCAATATGCCTACTTCCAGTCCAATATCCTCACTGTTTTCAGAGAGAGATTTTCTTGAGTTTAATATTTGATTGGGTACAAACATCAGTGACCACACTCAGGAACATGTCCAAACTTTATAGGAGAAAAGTTCAGGTTCCTCTATACTTTTCATCTTTAGAATGTTTTACTGACTTGTTAGAACCATGGTGTGGAATAGGAGATGCTAGTGAATAGAATGTGGCAACCTCAAAGCAGAAATGTGTGACCTCTTGAATTCTCAATTGAGCTAGATTAGGGGTTATGCAGCAAATGGATTCTATTCTCCCAACGGAGTTAAACCCCCAAAGAAAAGACAGGGGTTGGCAGAGTTTCCATATCCTCTTGGGACACTAGTGCATTTATGTATGTGTGTATGTGTGTGTGTGTGTGGGGGGGATACAATGAAAATCACAGACTAATGCTTTTTTTATCATGGAATGATAAAATAAATGAACCA
This sequence comes from Tamias sibiricus, assembly GCA_025594165.1. Classification (NCBI taxonomy): domain Eukaryota; kingdom Metazoa; phylum Chordata; class Mammalia; order Rodentia; family Sciuridae; genus Tamias; species Tamias sibiricus. The sequence continues at coordinate 156,580,728 of CM046662.1, read as the reverse complement.
TCCCTGCACCAACAAAGTAAACCTTAACCAATGCTTAAAATAATAAGCTTTAGGAATATATTATGTAACCTCACAGTTAAGAAAAGTAGTAATGAATAAGAACCAGATGAGCAATTAAATAAAAAGTAAATATATTCATATGTGTACTTATCACAAATTGTTAAAAACTTTTTGGAACCAAAACAACATCAAAATTTATTTATAAAACAATTTATCTGATAACAATACCAAATTTCACAAGACCTAAAATTTCCAAAGCTCTATTCAAAGAACACATTTGTATTATTAAAGTGGACACTAAAAGGAATAATTTAAAAGTTGAAACAAGAAATGAGATTTGATGACAGTAAACAATATCACAAATTAATTGGGGTCAAAACTGTGAAGATTAAAATTAATGCATTAGAAAACAATAGGCACTACTAAATTATTTCTAGGATTTATAAATAAAATCAAAGACCAGATCTTTGAAAAGACAAAAAAAAATCAGTGTTTTCTAAAGAAGAGATAATAATAATTAATACATACTAAGGAAGTCAAGAAATATGCTAAAGTATTGGAGTTATTTCAACAGTGATTACTCTGAGGAAATTTGAGAGTTTTTAAGTTTATTAATGTACCATAGAAGTTGGAAATTAGATGGACATCCTCAAAGCCCTTGTATTTGCCTCAGACATTGAGTTCACAGATAAGAACAACAAAAATATCTGCTCTTTTGAAATATTACAATCTGATTATTTCATGTAGTCTTATTTTTAAAATTTAAGTATTAATTGAAAAGTTTTATAAAATGAATAATACATTGTAAATTCAAAGAAGTCACATTCAATATATGTGACTTCAAATTTTAATTTGTGCAACATGTGTAATGAATTTATTGCTAATAATGGTTATGTTTTATGAGTAATACAAAGATAATAATCAATTTCAAATGCTTTCTGGACATTGATAGACTCTAACCTTAAATGTTTATATAGTATGCCTGTATGCCTTTGTCTTTATTGTCTGGATTGTGCCTAATTATGTACAAATTTAAACTAATTTCATTCATTTGCTTAAATATAAATAGCAAACTACTTTTGTAGGTTGAATTTTAAAATATTTATATTGAATTGTGTCCATCCATATATATGCTAATTGTTTTGAATCTCACTTTTCCTAGAGTGTCAAGAATTTCCTTAGATATGCAATGCTTTTGGTTAATTAAAAAAATTCTCATTTTCAGTAACCAAATGCGTCATTCCTACATCTGCCCATTTTTATATATTTATTAGCCTAGAATTATCTTCTGGTAGACTATTTTGAGCCAAATTTCAATGTTGTTTGCAGGAGAATTCCACAGTCTTTGCCTGACTCCAGTGTCTTTTATTAGCTTATACCTTGGTTAGAATTAGCTACCAATATATAACATTTACAATCTGTCATAAACACATTCAAATGTGAAATGTGTCTTGAAAAGTTCCAATACTTGTAGAACGGGGCAAGCACACATGAAATTAAGAACCTGGGCAGGAGGAGAGGCTACATTATGCCTTGGCCTTTTGTTCCCAGCATGCTATTTGCCTTAGGAATCACTGTTCCAGTGTAACTCCACAAGTAAAATCACAAAATTGGGAAGCTATACTCCATGTATGTATGATATGTCAAAATATATTCTACTGTCATGTATAACTAAAAAGAAAAAAAAAAAAAAAAAGGATCACTGGTCCATGCATCTATTTAGGTAACCCACCTGACTTCCTAAAACAAACAAACAAACAAAAAAATAAAACAGTGAGTATGTAGATTTCTAAAGTTGTGTCCTCAAGGAAACTTTGTCTGTGTTTTTGTGTTTCAGGGTACATATCCAAGGGAGATGTTTCATGGTACTAATTCTTTGTATATCCAGTACTCTGATTAAAAAATGTTGTGTACTGTGTATCACCAAGGCAGCAAATTTATAATGAACAGAACTTTATTAGCTCAGTTCTGAAGTCCATGATCGAAGGGTTACATCTGGTGCAATCCTTCTTGTTACATCAGAACAACATGACAGAAGGCATTAGGGAACAGAAGGTCAAAGATCAAGAGAGGGAAGAAGAAGGTGACTTCACTCCTAGAATCACTATACCCTCTTCTGTGATAATGGAAGTCGGTGTACTCATGAGGGCAGAGTCCTCATGACCTAAAAGATATCTTAAAGGTCCTACTTCCCTATCCTATCCTAATGGCAAATAAATTCCAACACAAATTTTGGAGAGGATGAATATTATAACTATAACGTTGTCATCAGGTTCTTTGGAGAAATGTGAGGGAAGAAACTGCTTGTGTCATATTTTAGAAAGGTCTTAAAATGCAGAGAAAAAGAGAAAGCAGTCCTGTTTGACATGTGATATTAGTAATTAAATATCGTTATATTATTTCCCAAATTAAATGTGGTCTACTATTGTTAGTGAAATATGGTGATCTGGATGACCTAGTGTACTTTCCATCTGTTTCTTTTTACTATTTAAATAGAAATGCACATTAAACATGTCAACATAGAACTTGTAAACACCAATTTAGGAAATAGTACATACAATGTAACATGTGAGTATTAAAATGACCTTCAGTGCTTTGCATGGTTAATGAGTAAATATGGAATAAGAAATTAAAACTTGGTAGAAGTTGAATTTGGCTCAAGGAAGTGAGAGGAAAGGAATGTGGCAGGTGTTTAAATAAGTTTGGACTGCTGTAACTAATTATGTTAGACTGGCTGGCTGAAAAAAACAAGCATTTATTTCTCAGAATTTTTGGAGCTGGGAAGTCCAAGGTCACCGTGTTGGAAGGTATGGTGTCTGGTGAGGGCTTACTTTGTGGTTTGAAGATGTTCATCTTCTCACTGGTGCTCTCCAGGCAGAGATAGGAGAAAGCAAGCAAGCTCTAGCATGTCTCTTCTCTTACAAAAACTCATTCCAGTTACTGGGGTCCCACACTCAAGACCTAATTACCTCCCAAAGTTCTCACCTTCAAATAACATCACTTTGAAATGAAATTCCAGCATATGAATTTGTTACGAACATTTAGTCTGTAACAGGAAATGTAACCTAAAGCTCAGTCCCTGTCCCCAATGCCAATCAATTCCAATTTAATACTGAGAACAAGTATTTTGAGGAAAAGGAAAGAGAAGATTTATTGCTTTACTAGCAAAGGAGAAACACAGGGGACTCCTATCCCAAAGGCTGTGACTCTGTGGATCATGAGGGATGGGAAGGTGGGTGGTGGTTAAGAGAATTTTTCAAGGGTTACATTCTAGTAGTGGGTTCCAGGGTGCCCTGATATTGTGTTAGGGTTCACTTGTTAATTTGGGAGCTATTCACTTTCCAGATCCTCAGCAGGCATCTCCTTCCTGTAGTGGGTGTGTTCAAGGGCAGGTAACTAGAGGAAGAAAACATAACACTGTCTCCTCAATCTTCTTAGGGACAGGGAGAGGGGAGAAGAGAGAAAACACATTAAAAATAATAATAAACATTAGAGCAATGAGGGTTACATTCAGAAGGTGAAGGGATCATTGTTACAGAAGGATAAGATTGTACCCTTAGGTGCTAGATTTGACATAAAATACTATTGTAATATAATGTGACATAATATTAATATGTATAAATTTTGGATCATAGATTCATATATATTTACGATATTTTTCACTGTAGCTTTTCTGTACTGAAGATGGCTTCAATCCTACATAACTACAACTTTATTTTAGGTACTATCATCACATACATACACACACAATATAACAATATAAGATATGGATGTGAATTTTCTTAACTGTAATAATCACACATATATTCATATTTCCATATCAAAACATCATGTTGTACATTTTATATAATCAGGAGACTAAATTAATTAAGTTGTTTTCATGAAAGAAAAGAGGTTCATATTGCACTTCAAAAAAACTTTATAGAAAAATTTTTTGAAGATAATGCCCTTATTTTACAATGAATTAATAAGTAAGTAAAACTTAAAGGCATATTTTAAAACATAAATTTATATTAAAAATAATTCTAAAGTGAAATATCTCTTCCTAACTTAAGTCTAAAACCATTTAATTTATGTTATCTAAATATTTCTGGCAAAAGATATATCTTAAAATGGATTATCAACATACATTTATTTTATTGATGAGAACTTTCCTAGTTTCATTTCATTTTAAATTGAGTAGGTAAAATGATATATAGAAATAGATTGAGAAAATCAGGCAATTTGGGGGATTTGTATTAAGATAATGTTATATAAATAGTAGCACCTGCTTTAGTTTGGACCTCACATGTCCCCAAATGACCCATGTGGTAAAGACTTGGTCTCCAGAATGGAGCTACGGGAGGTGATGGAAGCTATAAGAGGTGGGGTCTGGTTGGATGTCTTAGGTCCCTGGGGACAGTCTCTCTTAGAAGACAGTAGGTCTCCAGTCCCTTCCTTTTCCTATCTTTTGACTCCCTCGTGAAGTGGGTGGTTTTGCCACCTAATGCCACCTTGACGTGCTACTTCACCACAGGTCCAAAGGCAAAGGGCCAATTGGTCATGGATTGAACCTCTAAAATTGTGAGCCAAAATAAACCTTTTCTCTTATAAATCAAGTATCTCAGGATTTTGTTACAATAATGGAAAGCTGAGTAACATAGAAACTAAAGTGCCTGAGTACCAAAGTCCTGTGGTGATTGCTATGCCTGACTGGTCCACAACACCCTCTGAACCCCTGCAGAGAAACTTGCATAGAAATGACAGAGTTATCCTGAAAATAAGTAGGGTTCTACCTTCAGGTTATCTACACAAGACATTGGAAACATGGGAGGCCATTTATGGCGGATGGACCTTAAAGTATCGATTCTCTTTCTTTTCACAGGATATCATTGTAACAGGGCACATGGATGTCAGGGGGGTTCTTTGTCTCACAAATTTGAGGAACAAGATCCATGGATACAAGGGTAAGAGCAAAGTATCAGGACTTATTAGAGTAATAGAAAGTAGAGCTCCCAAAGAGGGAGGGGACCCAAGAGAGGGCTGTCAATGTGTCTGTTGTTCAGGGGTTTTTATGGGTCTGATGTGTCCCCATAGGTGATGGGTGAGATATATGATTAATCAAGGGGCCAATCAACTCTATTTGTCTTCTTCAGCAAATCTAGAGAAAAGTGATTTGCAAGCCTGTATTAGCACACAAGGGTGGGGTGAGGGTCTGTTGGCACAAGAGGAGGTACATTTAGGGGTTGCTCATGTCTAGGGGCTGTTAATGAACTGTTCTTATAGCTAGAATCAGCTCGCATCAGAAGCTTGATTTCCCAGTCCTTTCCTCCTCCTTGCCTTCTCTGAGACCCTTTGCATGGCTGCCTATGGGTGTTTTTTTTTTTTTTTTTTTTTTCTTGATTCATCATCTTCCTCATTTAATGAACTCATTGCAGCTATTAAACCTATGAGGATTTATAAATACATTTAAAAGACGTTTTATAATTTTTATATAATTTCTTTTTTTCATTACTTTAAAGTAATTGATATGGGGGTCTCAATTTAATGTTGTATCAATATGACATAACAGTTTTATGCTTAATACAAACTGTAGTTACACTTGTTATTGCTGATATTAAATTTTCTGGTTTAAACAGCATTCATGCCTCTCTGTTCTTCTAAAATGCCCCTTGTTTCATGAGCCCTACTTTGTTTTGCTCATCATCAGTTTTCCCTCTGCATTGTTCTAGCTAATGTTCCGACTTCTGATAAGCACTGTTTATTATACCATGTGGCACACTTTGTTCTGTGTGCATATGTCTTGTTCCTGCCTCAGGAAAGTACTGTTGATTTGCTCAGAAAACCCAAAACAAACAAACAAACCAAAAAACCAATCTCCCTCTCATCCTCTCATCTTCACTCTCCTCTGACCCTGCTCATGCCCCACGGCAGGAATGTCATAATACCTGTTTCACTGTACCCATCTTTGATTCATTGTGCTCATCCGCCGGATGGTGAGATTCATCAGAACCACAAAACTGAAAGTATTCTCACCCCAGCTTCCCAACTCCAGGAAGAGAAATGTGAGGTTTCCAGATTCCTATAGAACTACTAGGAAAAATATATCTGTGCCTTTATTTCTTGACTCTTAGTTGTGATGGCAGAGAATAATTTCCTAATAATAACATCACCCTAAATCATAAATGAACCTCACTAAATTTCTTGAACAATGGAAAGAGATAAAATTATTAATCAACATACGTTCTCTCAATGTATGTGAATGTAGGAAGGCTTCCTCATGGACTCAAAGTGTGTGAGTCAGTTTTCCATCCATGTGACAAATTACATGAGATAACCAAATTGAGGACAAAAGGCATTTTTTGGCCCATGGTTTCAGAGGTCTTAGTTCTTGGTTGCCTGCTCTGCAGTCGCCATGAAACTACGGTGAGGCAAAACATCACCAGCACCACTGAAGGATGTGGTAGAGCAAAGCTGCTCCCCTCATTGCAATCAGGAAACAGAGAAAGGGGTTAGGGTGCCAGAGAGATAAAGTACTCTACTCTTCATGTGAACCCAGTGACCTACTTTCTCCAACTGTGCCATATCCCCTAAAGTTTTCACCAGTTCCCAATAATACCATCAGATCATAAACATAGCAAAGGATTTGTCCATTGATGAGGATAGAGTCCTCATGATCCAATCACTTTCCTAAACCCCTGCACCTGAACACTGCTGCATTAGGAACTAAGCCTTCAACACCTGAGCCTTTGGTTGCAATCTAGATGCAATCCATAACATTTCAATTTGGAAGGTTTCTGGATGTGCACACTACCACATAATAGGACACAAAAAATTGTCATGAAACCACGTGAAAGGCCTTTGACAAATATAAGCTACAAAACTAATAATAAAGTCTGCAGCCACACCCTGGTGATGTCTAGAAATTACTCCTCTCTTCTAATATTTTCAAGCATGTAGAGCTACATTTTATTATTGTATTTTCAATTCTGTTAAGGATTTCTTTTTCCAAAATATATATTCCTGGGTTTTGCTATAATACCTTGTACCTACCAATTCATCCTGTTCATCAGATTTGTTATATGAAGATCAATGTGGAAAAAAAAAAAAAAAAAGATGGTTTGGGTTTGTTTGTGGTGGTGTGGGACTGAACCCAGGGCATCACTCCTGTTAAGTGATTGCTCTAACACTGAGCTATATCTCCAGCCTGTGGGTAGGAAAAGAAGAAAAGAAAAAAGAGGAAAAGAAAGGAAAAAAGAATGGAAGAACCAAACTAAAGCTGTTAACACAAAAAAACAGTAATAATAATTTAGAAAATAGAGAACTGTGAGAAAATTCAAAATCAGAATAAAAGGAAGGGGGTGCTGGGGTTGTGGCTCAGTGGCAGAGCACTTGCCTAGTGTGCATGAGGCACTGGGTTTGAGCCTCAGCACCACATAAAAATAAAAAATAAAGATATTGTGTCCACCTACATCTAAAAAATAAAAGAAACACATAAATAAAAGGAAGGAGGAGTGTATTTGTGGTCCAGTGGAGCTGATTTGGAATTATGAGCCTAGAGTTCTTTCTGAAAGGACAAATTGACCTGGGAAAGTACACGCTCTATTAATGATAACTTTATGTATGATCACCAATCTTAGTAAAAGTAAGTGGGTAATAATTTTAACATATAATAACCAGTACCATCAATGTACTGATTCACCTATACATTGAATTTTAGATATTAAACCTACGAGCAAAACTTCATTTTACAAATGACTTTGTCTCATTTACAACCTCCCAGAAATATATAATTGTTCTATGAAATTTTCTCCTATTGTTTTTGCTAATTAATTATTTTTCAGGATTTAAAAATTGTTGCATTCTAAAGAAGAGGAACAAAATAGCATGTGCTGGTTTCCACATTGTGTGGAGTAAAGTGAATGGACAAAAGCAATAGATTGTCAGACACACTCAACTCCACAGCCCTTTGCAAGTTCAATAGAGGCAGACATGTTGCTAATAATTGCTTATTAAATAAATGTCACTCTCTTTGCTGTGACATTTTATTCATTCTGTAATTAGGTAATACATGTAGCAACAGAGAGGGACAATTATTTCCTTATTAATTTGAATTAGTTTCATGCTCAGAAAAATATCTAAAATCTTGTGTTAGTACACCCTTTCTCTTAGGCCACATAGGACAATTAATCATTCTTTTGGAAATGAAAGTGATGTACATAGCTTGGACAAGAGTGCTTATTCATGTTTCCTTTCTTATAAACACATTAATTTTACTTCTAAATATATATAACTAAATCATTCTGTACATTACTTGAATTATTTAGTATTCCCTGCCTTCAAGAAATGGTCTGAGGATGAATTATTAGAAAATGGGTAGGGTACATCTTAAATTAACATTGTACTCAGTACACATGTATGACGTTTTGTATTTATGAAATATATTCAATTCTGAGGCCATATGTGGTAAAACAATAGTGAAAAGTGTACACTCATATGGCATAAGCAGGTATGGCAAATTGATATTGGAATCAAGCACCTGGAGACTATTGAAACCTCCTTTCAACACATTCCTCTTGGATTTTAAAATCATGATAGAATTGTTAAAATTGCCCACATGCATCCAAAACAGTAGAATAAAATGTTGTTTTCAAGATCTTCTGTTTCAAATGACGGTTGACAAGTGGTACTTGACACCATGTCTTGTAGGTACTACTGAACCAAGGGTCGGGGGAGGGAGAACAAACACATATTACAAGAATCCTCCCCTGAGAACTGACAGTTAACAAGTTACAATTTCAGAAGGATTTCCCCTATCCATAAAGTTGATAAAGGCAAAATGATGCATTGTTGGTGGGAAAGTGATATACAGTTGAAAAAGTTGGACAGAACCTAGGTGAAGCCTGTTTAAGCTACTTTGCACCTTGGGAAATCATCCCCACAAACAATAGGAGGGGACCAGAGGAAGGTATTGGCATAGCAGCAGTGCAGAATGACATTTCGTCTACTCTTGTTGTCTGACAGCTGGGCCATGGGAGGAAGGGGTATACAAGTCAGTCCATAAAGTATCCTGACTGCGTGCGTTGAGTGTAACTAAGGGAGGCCATCAGCACAAAGTGCTCAGAGACTCTCCAAAACACCTGCATTCATATCCTTGCTCACCTTGGACCTCAGAAAACTCTTCATTTGCAAATATAAAGATATTAAAATAAACTTTGATTTTTGAGAACATATTGTTCATTTAGTGAAAGGAACATCTAAAGGTTCAGGGGAAAGAGATGAGAGAGGAAATATCTGGAAGTAGCAATGTCTGACCTGCCCAAACGGCAGAAGGCAGATCAGAGGTTGCCTGCAGAAGGGAAGGATTACAATCAGAGGGCTTGAGAAAACTTTTGAAGGTGATAGATATATTCAATATCTCAATCTTGTTGATTGATCCATAGGTACAAACAGGTCAAAACTGATGACGTTGTACCCATTAATTATGTACAGTTTGTTGTTTGTTGAGTATACCTCGATAAGGCTGAGGAAAAGGAGAGAAACAAATAGAAGAGCTCCGCCTTGCAAAGTCCACACAGGGAGCACTGTCCTCTAGGGAGATGGTGATTTCTATCAGCCCAAGGACATGAGGAGGAAGTCCAACAGGGAGAATGCAGAGCCCATTCTGAAGGGCATGATGGGAACAGCTCAGGAATGGGATATTAGAGCTTTAGATGAAGATAGATAAAGATATATCCAAAGCTTATATATGCATTGACTCATGGAAGCAGAAGTTTATCAGTTTATCTTGACAAAATTACCACACGATTCATTGTGTGATTTTGAATTTAGTCTTGGTCTTGATAAATATTAATCCATCTTTTTTAGGGAGACACATGAAAAGAAAAAGAGCTTCAGTTTTCTGTTGAGACCACAATTAACCAAATCCTAGTTCTCATGGATTTGGTTAAAATAGGCCAGATTGCTGAAGTCAAGACAGTGTGGTAAGTAAACAGAAAAGCCAAAATTGACTATTTGTGCATTCAAGTCTAATTTTCCATTTACAGCTGCTTGAACTTGAAAGTATTTTTTATTTATCCCTCTGCCATTTTATGAACATGGTAGGCATCTTGCTGCATTTGGATTCCTTCTTGAGCCTTCTTTAAAAGTGCACTAATCTTCTCATGAACTGACCACCTCTCAGAAGTCCTACCGGTAAATACCATCACGTTGGGGACTGGAATTTCAATATAAAAATTTGGGGACAACAAACACATTCAGACCAGAGGAATCTTACTTATCCTCACAAAAGAACTTAATAAATAAACTTATCTAGGTAAGGACAGAATGGTGGAAGGTGTTAGAAAATTCCTGGAACAGAATTGGCACTCCACTCACATTTACTGCTTTTCTTCCTAGTATTTATTTGGAATGAAAATGTCACAATTGTAAGCTAATATATAAAGAACAGGATATATGTTAAGATCATTGTTTATTTATATACAATGAGAAGTATTTATGAAGTAATATTGGAACATAGTAACAATCATGTGGGTTGAATATGATCACAAAGAAAAATATCATGGAGATATAAATTTTCTTTAATGGAAAAATGTATTTTAATTGTGAATTATAGTTAAATGATCCTCTCAATATAAAAGAATGATTTTTATAGCATAGTTCCTTAATATGTATTTTTGATATGAGAGTAAATTCTCCAGAGCATTAGAAAACTGGTGTTTGAAGTTGATTAATTAGCAGTTTAAATTTTAAAATAAGTTAGAATTCTGTAATTGAAAATTACACAATTTTAACTGCAAAAGACAAAGTAGTGTTCATCAGGAAGAAGTCTGATAAGTTCAAGTCCAGAGGACCAGGGGATTCATTTCATGTAATGGATGTTTTATAGACAGTTTTATTTTCTTTCAATGACTTTATAGGAGATATTTCATTTTTCATTTCCCTTCATATCAGTTAGACAGAAAGTCTTTAAATGAATGTGTAATGATTCCTGATTAATATTTTAAAGGTCTAAATATTTTAGCAATCCTGACAGCACTATAAAACAACTTCTAATTACACTAGCATGTATAGGAAGGGGAAAAGGTGATACAGGAATGAACATAATATTTAATTCATTGTGTGCCTATAAATTAAAGTTACAATAATAACTTACTTAAATAGCAGCACATGATATGCTGAAAACAATGACTGGAAATTTATTACAAAAGAATAACTGTGTGATAAATGTTATCCTATATTTCTACTAGTTAGATGATTGAACTTATTGATATAGTAACAAATACTGATATCACATAGGATCACAAAATGTTTAATAAACAAAAATCTATTTGTAATCCAATGAAATGTCTATAAAATGTATAATCAGCAAAAAAATAGCTATTTTGATTTAAAAATGTTTACTTCATTCAGTATTTGCTAACAATTACTAAGTATTTTAATTGTTAAGAATTAATTAAATTACTAATAATTATAAAATACTAATGGAGACTGGACCCAATAGATAAAATGTAGGACATAGGAACTTACTAAATAATATTTACTTAGTGAATCAGTGTAGCAGAGTGATTAAGGTCATGGGCATTTGAGCAAACTTACAATGGTCAAATTCTCATCCTATGAGTTCTGATTTTAAAAAATGAAGAAAGGTTTTGAAACTACTTTTTCCTTGATTTCTTTCGTATAATGTGGTGATAGAAGTTCTTAGTTGATAGAAGTGTTCAGAGGATCAGATTACTAATTATGTAAAAGAAAAGATTAAGTGAACATGAAGTTAAGATAAACCTTGATTACCTTTGTTACAATAAAGCTATTACCTCTGAGACTTGAGTCAAAGGAGATGTGCAACATAGTACAGGGCTTATAAAATAATAAATGACTTCTAAATTCTTATTATGCCTGAAACAACCTGGGAGGTGAAACTAAATGGAGTTATTCTTGGTCCTTTCTTGCACTGTACCAAGCCAAACAACAGATAGTGGTTTTATCACAAGATTCAGGTAATGGCTTAGTTTATAGAAAGTGAAATAGTTAATATATATCAATCATTAAGTAGTGATTGCTTTCATTTCTCAATGGGAATGTTGAAGAATATTCAGAAATATTTTATTTACTAATAGAAATACTATCATTAGTAGAATTCATAAGTTATTTTAGTGCTCTGTCAACTACATTACAAATAAAGCATGAAAAAACATTTACTTTAGCATAATGATATAAGTACATTATATAAATGTTTTTCTCAGAGGAATAAATGTACAAATATATTAAGATGAAAATTATGGAAAGTTAAAATAGCTGATACAAGTTTCCTGATTATTAGTTTGATATATTTCTAGTAAATTACTGTATTGAAATAAATTTTAAGTTATTATAATAAATATTTGTTCATAAAAATGAGGAATATTTTCTGAGTGTATATGTCTTATTATTAGTTCTAATATTTTTTCCTGCTGTATTTTTTTACAAACTCAAAAATTAAACAAGTGATTTAAAAAGGGAAGAGAAAAAAGAAGATTCTTCTTAAGTGTTCAAACAAAACTAAAGATTTTTCATTACAGATATAATTTTCAGAACTTAGTTTAACACTACCAAGTTCATGGTATGCAGTGCAAAACACAGTGCACAGAACATACATAATTTTGAAATTTTTACTATCCAAGTTAAAATGAGTAAAAAGAGGTCTATCACATGAATTTGGTGATCTAATATACCAAACATAATGTATCCAGGCTAGAACTTCAACATATGCTTTACATGAAAATTATGGATTAAATGTTTTCCATTTGTTTATTGATACTATCTATGTGCATTTTGCATTTTTTATAACTCAGTTCAGTGTGGTCACATGTCCTGTGCTACATCTGACTACCATATTGGAGAGTGCAGTACTAAAATTACAAAAAATAATCTATGCTACTAACTCATAGTCTATTATTTGTTTCGTCCTAAAATACACAACCCCTCTTTCAGGTAAGCCATCATCCTTAGAATACCCTCCAGCTGTTTGTACACTAAGCCCCAAAGCTGTCCTCAACTCTTTTGTCTAAATAAATTATATACCCTCTTGTTTTTCAGGTCAGTCACTCACAGTGCTTTGTTTCTACCCCATAGTTGAGAACATTGAGAGCAGAAATTAAAGGGATTTGAGTGATTATCTTCTCTGCCGCTCTTATATTTTTTAAGGAGACATCTAAGGACCATTTGGAGTAACTAAAGTATTTTAACTCATTGTGAGGTTCATAGCTGACACAGTGAAACATAAACAGTGTGAGTACCCACCCAGGGCTCTTACCAGTGCATTATCAGACTGCTATTCATTAGTATTCTTCCACTGTCTGTTTTTCCTGATTGCCTCTACAACAATCAGTTTGTTTCTTCAGTGTAACTTGAAGCTGACTTGCACCAGTTACTGTTGTTACATAAAATCGGGCTGACAGGCCATACCCACTATTTGATTATGATTTCCAGATAGTCCAGGCAATATATAATGCCACATGATCCAGCAACAGAGCCTTAATCCAAAGTTAATAGTCTGTTGAAAATAATTCTGTTTCATTAACCCAGGTGTTCTAAATTAGCCACGCCCCACGTGTACTGGGTTATCCTGTAAGTCTGAGCTTTGCCTCCCCCCCTCCAAGTCCCCACCTCTCGCGGGAATTCACCATGGGGCGGGCTCTCCCTTTCTGAGCCAATCCCGAGCATTCAGGTCTCACTTCCGACCTCCAGCAGCCTATGGAGTCAGGGGTTCTTTGGCCCACCCAAGTCGCTATTTAAACCCTCACCCGGCAGGAACTTGTCCCTTTTTTTCCTTCCTTGCCTCGTCCATGCTCGTCTCCTCCTGCCGGTTCCCCTCTGTTAACGGGCCCCTTTGGTGTCTCTTCCAGCTCTAGAGGCTGGTTAATAAACCCCCTTTTTCTACACGGCGGTCCCAGTGTGGGTTTTTGTCCTTCATTTCGTGCAGAAACCCAGAATTTTCCCTCTGGAGGGCATAACCCTCCCAGAACTACCTGACTCAGCCTTCGGCTTTTTGATTGTCACTCCAACGCATCCACCACTGGCCCTTGGATTGGTAAGCTTCCCTTTTCCAGAGCTCCTAAACCTGTCAGGCCTTTCACAGTGGGAACTGACCATGGATGGTGCAACAGCCCCACTTGTGACCTTCACGGTCACAGTGGATCTCACAGAGCTTCCCCCCCCCTCTTTCTCTCTCTCTCTCTCCCTCCCTCCTTCTCTCTCTCTCTCTCTCTCTCTCTCTCTCTCCCCCCCCCCCCCCTTTCCTGGGAACAGTTGAAGAAAGCTCTTTTCAGGCCTCTGGCCTACTCCAGACTTGGGTCTCATTCTTCCTGTTCAGAAAGAGACATGGAAATCCCTGCACAGGGTGGCCCATTGTCCTCCTGTCCTTTTGGACCCCATGTCTGTTGGAGTCCAGTGACGACTGGGTCTCACGGACTTGGATCTCTCTGATATATATCTTGAGGGGGACGCTCTTCAGGATAATATATCTCTCCTGTTTGGAACAGGAAAGTGGGGGCTTCTTCATCCTTCCTGGTTGACTCATTCCTATCCTTCCTGGCTGACTACCCTCTGATCACTGTCTTCTTTGCTCTCGTCTTTGCTTTCTTCCTTGATTTCGCTATTACTCACTTTTTGTCGCTCTTGTACCCACTCTTATCCTTCCCAGCTGATTCCCCTCTACAATGTCTTTTTAAACAATCTAGCCACTCTTGGTCTAACTGCTGATATACAACCAACAAGACTCATTAAGTTTTGTACCCTAGATTTACCCATGACTCCTTAGATAATCAAAAAAAAAAAAAAAAAAAAAAAAATGGCCTGCTTCTGGGTCGCTGGATCCCTCTATATTGAGGGATCTTTTTAATTTTTGTGAGCGATCAAAAAATTAGGTAGAGATTCCATATATTCAGGCTTTCTCCCTCCTCCATTCAAATCCCTCACTCTGTACCTGCTGCAATCCCAAAAATATCCTTGCTTGTCAACCAGCTGCTCCCTTACCATCTCCCTCCTTTCTTAATTTTGATCCTCTTCAAGCTGTAGAGGCTGGTTAATAAACCCCCTTTTTCTACACGGAGGTCCTGGTGTGGGTTTTTGCCCTTCAATTCTAACACCTACTACAGTGCTCACATGTGGCTGCCACTCAAACAGTCTTTAGACTTCCCCAAGATTTCACTGTCTGAAACAAACATGTAGAGTCAATGTATGAATGATCAAATCAATGGCATTGGTTACACAGATTATACTTTTACCTAATTTTAGGAAGCAAATATTTATTGGACTACCGTAATTACTAAAGTATTATGTTTGGTTATTCCGATGAATATATAAATGGATGCAATAGTTTTAGCCCTCCAGAAATTGTAATTTACTGAAAAAAGAATTAGTTGTAATATAATGGGGGAAAATGTAAAAGTTTAGCACTTTGGTTATAAGTCTGAGAAAAACAAGATTATAGATGACTAGTTTAATGAAAATGATATAAAATAGGGAATGAAGAAAAATAAAAATACAGAATGCCAAGACAAATTTGAATGTCAGATAAAAAATAAATAATTCTTGTGTTTCTTAGGTCCCATGCAATATCTTGGAAATTCTCATAAAGATTGCTTGTTTTCTTAACATTTAAATTCAGTAGGGCATTTTATCTGTCAACCCTATGTGAAAGACACTTGGCTGTTTGAACTGACTGCAATTTCTGATTATTTTATGCCTGCCCAAAATCATGCAGTTGAGTGTGTTTATTTGTCAGATTCAAGCAAGTTATTTCTTATTCTTAATGTGATGTTTCAACAGGATTATCCACATCGTGAATATGGTTGCAGTGATTTCAAAAATGATTTTACACAAGTTATGTTGAAGGAGTTCTAGAGATAAATTTGGAAAATACTGGGAAGTCATTTAACATTTGAATGTAAAAAAAAGAACTTTCAATAACTTTCTAATTATTACAAGTAAAATCACAGTGATTTATGACTAATTTTTATAGTTCTTAAATAAGATAACACAATCTATGTCAAATCACATTTTGTTACTTATTCTCTTCCTCAAGTTGATTAGTTTTTCTGTATTTTAATATAATTCATATTTATGTAATAATGAAGTAATGACATGCATCAAAATTACGTAGCTTATTTTCTAAATGGTACATAAATTTTGTAATTATTTTGTTAGAATATATTGAATATTTGTTAAATTCTAGCAAATTTAACATGCATTTCAAAATCAACCTTGATGAATGCAATAAACAACACATACATTTTAAAATCAACTTTGAATTTTATCTTAGCATAAAAATTCAAGTTAAATCCATCTGAAAATACAGCAAATTTGTCATGTCTGATAATTTTTAAGTAATACTGCAAGCATATAAAGTTACTTTTATTTTTAAATGAAAACTACCAAGGAAAATAATGTATCTAAAAACATTTATTTAAGGTAATTGCTTCACTTTTTGGTGAAAAATAAACAACACATACATTTTAAAATCAACTTTGAATTTTATCTTAGCATAAAAATTCAAGTTAAATCCATCTGAAAATACAGCAAATTTGTCATGTCTGATAATTTTTAAGTAACACTGCAAGCATATAAAGTTACTTTTATTTTTAAATGAAAACTACCAAGGAAAATAATGTATCTAAAAACATTTATTTAAGGTAATTGCTTCACTTTTTGGTGAAAATTGTAATTTAAAAGTCAGGAAATCTCAAACTTTCTTTGATATACCTTTCTAATGTGAGTCTATTCTGTTGGCTGGGACACTGGTAAGATTCTAATGAGTGACATAGTTTTGGAAAAAATTTTAAAGGCCATTTGTGAGAATAAAAATGCCATCTGTGAACATTTAATGGTGAAAAGGTGGCTCTATATCCCTGTGCATAGGAAGTAAGGAAATTAAGAAAATTACTCCAAATTTGATCACTTATTTAGAGTTCTGGTTTCCACACTGTTGAAGATTGATGTTTCTTTTTCTAAAATGTTAACTTGATGTTACTTTAATGCATCAAATAAATACAATAAATCCAATTATCTAAAGTAGGATTCAAGGTATGTTTTATTTATCTAATGCCAATACACTCTTACCTCTTGAGATTACCCTTTTGCTACCTTATTTATCCACAGTGAACTCTCTGTATTACCCCGAATGAGCTCATAAAGATGCCTTCATAGTTTCCTTTTATTATTCCTTTATATTTGTAGCAAACTCTTATTAAACATTCATAACATTACACCAAGGTCACGTTTGTGCCACTCCACCATTTCACCAGCTCAGCCTGTCATTTAGCAAATATAAAGAGCTGTGTGATATAATACGTGCTGGATAGGTAGATGCCACCATCAAAACATTGCTTTTACAGATGTTACATGCTAGGAGACATGGATAAGTAAATTCAATATGTTAAATTTAAGAAAATTTGAAGAAAAACGAGAGATTAGGGATACAGCAGGAGGTATTTCAGTTAAAATAATTAGTGGTGTTATTTCTGTTGTGATAACTTATGCAATGAATTCAATGCAAAGAAGGAACAGATATGTGAATTTCTCAGTGAGAGCATTCAGAAGCAGTCATGGAAAAGACTATGAGCATACTTTACACTTTGAAGGAGGGAAAAAAGGAAGCCAGTGTGGGTGGAGTGAGAAATGGGGGAGAGAACTAGGAAAGGAAGGAAGAACTCACTGTAGCTTCTGGGATTGCACTTTCTCAAACATGATCATAGAAGCCTCCTCCAGCTTCTGGTGGCTCTCCAGCCTTAGGGATGGCACACTGTGTAATTTCATTTCTAATGAAATTTTCCTCTTGGCTCTGGAAATTCCTGTCCTTCTGCAGGGCTGCACCAGCCTCTTATGGTCCTCTCAGCTCTTACACTTCTCCTAAACCTTCACCACGATAGCCCTGTCATTGTGAGTCTTGAAGAGAAACAAAAGTGATCCAGATTTTTCCACTGTAACATTTATAAGTACTATTTTAAAATAAGATATTAAAGAAAAAATTGCTTCATTTCATGTGGGATGCCATATAAAATACTATGGAAGTTTAAAAGAGGAGATTGTCCCCTTTAACTGATTTGCAAAGTGCAAATGCAGAAAGAACTGTCAGTTTGGGGAGTGGATTCAGGAAGACCTGGCTGTAGACACAGCCCTTTAATCCATTAACATTTGTATGGAAAAATACTGTATTGGAATAGTCAAATACCACAAATAGACTGTACACTCCTCAAAGTCATGAACATATTTTGTATTATGTTGTGATAACTATGAACAGACAGTATTTCCCTCCAACTATTTATTTATACTATTTTCAAACCTTCTGGCTTCTGTCCCTGCAAATGACTTACTAGCTAGTAATCAGTGACGTACAATAGAACTCATAATTCGTCAGTCACTTCTGCCCCAAGACTATGATCTTTTGAAGGTTCCCTATACACTCCAGTAAAGCCCATGATTCTTCTCCTACCTTACAAACCATACATGACTCAGTGCCAAAGTACCAGCTAGACTCTAATTCCTTTTTTACTTCACTGACCATTCTTTAACTAAACTGCCTTTGTTTCCCTGAACTTATGAATTTTTTCTTTTGAAGAAATGTGGGACCTTTTCACCAACCATTTCTTCTCCTTTCCCCCAAAATGCTCTTGCTTTTAAGTGTTTTTTTAAGTCAGATCCATTTTTGCTTTTGAATTTCTGTGTTAATGTTACCATTTGAAAGAGTTATTTACAGCAATCTAAACCTAGTCAACTTTAGCATACACTCTGTTTTCATTTTCTACATAGCATTTTTAACTATTTGGTTTTCTAGTGCAGTTGTTATTCTTACCCACTCTGTGTGACAGAAACTGCAAGACAGCAAGCAGTGCTGCTATTGGTCCTCATTCTTTCCTATCTACTGGAAGAGCACCTGCCATGTAATAATCATTCAAAACTATTTACAGGGTAAATAAACCTGCATTGAATACATAAGTAATGCATACTTTCACGTGGTCGTTAAAAGGCAAGACAAAGATGAACATTGGCATAAAGTTTTTTAGAAAATCCTTATATGAATGAAAAAAAATGAAGAACAATGACTAGAATCATTAAAAAAGATGGGGAAAATTAATGCATGAGAAACAGATTTATTTGAACTTAATTCTAATGTAATGAATGTGTCCCTTTTTGTCCCTATTACTCTTATTGTTGCTTTAAGACAGGCTGATAAACTCTGAAAGCTGAGAAATAAAAGAAAGTTACCAGTGAAGGGCCCTGGCTGAAAGTCCACAGCCACGGTCGTCACACTTTCCTTTAGTTGATTAGAATGGATCCTTTGAGTAGGAAGATACCTGCAGATGCCCCAACAATTTAAGGCCTGAGTCAACAGGGATTCAGGAAAGTGAAGGAAACTATTTTTCTTTGTAGTAACTTAATTTTTGAAAGTTCCTTTTTATGGGCTAAAATCCATCACACATTTCTAATTATAGAGTAATATTTTCCAGCTGTGCAAATTTTAGCTACTAGTATCTATCATAAGTGAAGTTTTGATCCTCTGAGAGCACTAAAACCAGTAGGAGAAAAGGTAGTAAAATTATTATGTAGTAAGCCAGGAACTGTTCTACTTCTGAAGCCTGATATATATATATATATATATATACATATATATATATATGTATATGTATATATGTGTATATATATATATATATAATTTTTTTTAAAAATTCCAGCATCTGCTTTGCAAGATGATGTATTTAAATTCATATGCAAGTGATTTGTGAAATTTTAAAATGTCATGAAATTTTACAGGTGACCGAATGTTGAACTTTCATTTGCAGGTAGACTTGCTTAGAGAATGTCAGATCTCCTGCTAACTGAAAGATGATCAAAAGAAGAAAATGTGACCTGGGAAAGATTTATTAACTAAGATGTAGATCAAGGCATGGAGAAGGGAACTGAATCTCTTACCAGATTGTCCATAGGAAAACTGAGGATTTTGTAAAGTCAGTGCCTGAAGGACATAGTAGACCTATATGTGATTTGGATGATAATTCCCATATGTATTTTTTATTTTTTTCATTTTTTATTCTAATTTTTTATACATGCTTGCATAGTGCAATTCATTTCATATTACATATAAAGAGCACAAGTTTTCAAGTCACTGGTTTTACATAAAGTATTTTCACACCATTTGTGTTTTCATACATGTATTTAGGGTATTGATGTCTAACTCATTCTGGCAGTATGTATTTATAAATTTGATAGGTTAGAATCTGAAATATTAATTATGTATCATTTCTTTTCATTGTATGCAGACATTCTAATAAGTATAAATATGGAATATATATATATACATATATACATATATATATATATGTGTGTGTGTGTATGGCTGTGTATGGTAAATAGGTAGTTTGGCTAAAAATATAGATTTTGAAAAACAAAGACTACAGAGAATGGAACTAAATTAAGCCCATTAGTTAGGTCCATGGCAAAGGAACCCAAGAAATGTTGCAGTTGATTATATTGGAGCTTTATAAGGTCTTTGGGCTTGATGAGAATGAGACAAACATGAAGGAGACCAACCAATTTCACCAACTTATTAGAGGATCATTGCAAATCTCCACTTAAAGTAAACTATTTTCAGTGCAGAGTAATATATGTTTTTCTGCAGGTTAGGATGGAAATAGATATTAAAACTTCAATAATATGCATACCTCTTGATTATGAAGTAACTGTTCTTTGGAATATGCTCATTATGTTAGTCTACTGCTGAAAATAAGGCAAAACAGAATATTTAAGGAATTGTGTCATGTTGGTACCATGGATAAATATCATTTTGTGATTATTAAGCATTATGAAATTAATAGAAATCAAATTTTTACAGTTATAGAAAGTTATTAATTATGAAGTAATAATGCCATTGAAAATTAGCAGAAAAAATATATTGTAAAAGGTCTGTTTTGGACTTTGTTAGTGAAAGAAAGAAAACCCAGTTGAATGAGTTTATGTACCCTATTGCCCCGAGTTAATGAATATTCTGATTATGGGCCCTAAAGGGAATTCCTCCTGTGCAAGAAGAATTGCAACCAACACCGGCGGGGCAAGCTTAAGACTCGCTAATGACCTCTGCCTGTTTGAACTAAAGCCACATCTAGGGATCTTGTATAGCTCACGGGATGTACCGCTTTATTGAACAAGCATTGACTTAAATAGGCCTAGAACTAACCAATCAGCAAGCAAGGCGGTTCAGCCTCTCCCGCTACGTCATAGCCACACCCTTGGTTAGCCCCGGTCCTTAAAGGTGTGGTAAGCAGTCAAATCTTTTATCCCTTGGACATAGTCCCAACAATTCCCCTTTTTTTTTTTGTTTATTTAAAAAATGTGGTCTCTCCATTTATTTTTAAATGGGATGTCCGCCATCTTGTAGGGTGTCCAACTCATAGAGAGTGTGCCCCGTCTAGGTGCAGAGTAATATATGTTTTCTGCAGGTTAGGATGGAAATAGATATTAAAACTTCAATAATATGCATACCTCTTGATTATGAAGTAACTGTTCTTTGGAATATGCTCATTATGTTAGTCTACTGCTGAAAAAGTAAGGCAAAACAGAATATTTAAGGAATTGTGTCATGTTTGGTACCATGGATAAATATCATTTTTGTGATTATTAAGCATTCCATGAAATTAATAGAAATCAAATTTTTACAGTTATAGAAAGTTATTAATTATGAAGTAATAATGCCATTGAAAATTAGCAGAAAAAATATATTGTAA
The DNA here is from genome assembly GCA_025594165.1 of Tamias sibiricus. NCBI lineage: Eukaryota > Metazoa > Chordata > Mammalia > Rodentia > Sciuridae > Tamias > Tamias sibiricus. Next base: position 156,558,991 of record CM046662.1, on the reverse strand, counting down.
AAGTCTGTTTTCGTTAATATCTTAGTACGAGCATTAATGACTTTGTTAGTGAAAGAAAACAGTTGAATGAGGATGCCCAATATATTAATATTGTCTTTTAACTCTAAGAAACTAAAGATTTATTTGTTTATGTACCCTATTGTTTTAATTACTTAAACTACATCATCAATGCAAAGTGTGATTTCCAATTTCATTTTCTTCAAAGTATTAGTAGACATGTCTTAAAGGCACTTGTAAAGTCAACCACGAACGTGATCCTGTAGATTTTATTATTTTTCTCACATTCTAACATTGTCTTGTAAATAGTTTAGCAGCAATTTTATTGACTAAATTTGTAAGTTATTAAATCGGCAAAATATTCCTCATGTATATATATTATGTATTTGCTACTACTTAGTTATGATATATAGTGAATAAATTCATCATGTACAGGACAGTTTTGGGAGCAAACACAACTAATTCTTGGCAATCATAAAATGCTGTTTGTGTGAGAAAGAATGAGAGGTGTACCAAAGGGGAAACTGTACTGTCTGAACCCATTAGTATGTTGTACAAAAGCCTTAGAGAACATCAGTTCATCAGAGATTTGGAATAATTGAAGTACATTAGAAGAGCTTACATTAAAGTAGTTGTTTAAACAAAAATTAGCATTAGCTTCTTGTGGCTGTGAAGATAAGAGACAGATCATATAATTGAGGAACACACTTTAGATACTGTTTACCTTTATTGTATGCTTAGGGAGTGGATACATGGAATGTAGTAAGTCAACCATTATAGATGGCATGTTAGGAGTAAAAGTTATTGTTCTTCCTTTCTTTTCATAGTAACAAGCATTTACAAAGAAAACCAATATTTATCCTCCTTTCCAAATTTCTTAAAATGGGAAAATTGCAAACTTCATTTATGAAATTTTCTATACAGTTTTCTTTATAAAAATATATATCAAGGGAAGAATAGGAGGATGAAACTGAAAGAACTATGCATAAATCTCTATTCAACCATGGGAGGTTATTTAACCTCCTTGAACCTCTATGAAAAATGGATAACAAAAATTATTACATAGAATGATTATTAAGATTAAGCATGGTATTATATATAATAGATTGTTCCAGTAATATGAGTTGTAAGACACTTGAAATGATCAAGGCATTATTGATTTTTGAGAGTTCAACTGTAAAACAAATTCATGATAACACTGAGAAGTAATGTCAAGTCACCCTGTGGAGATTAAATGTCTGCCAGGTAAGCAAAATCTCATTGTAAAATTGTTTAATATCTTTAAAAGCCAACAGTTTAACACATCTAATGTATCATATAATGTTTCTCACATTTAAGTAATGGATTAACCATTTTTAAAAAACTAAAAGTAACCACAATGAGAAGTAACTCTCCAGAAAACAGTTATCCAATGTCAATTCAAATACATTGTTAAATATATTTAAATATGGATTTTATAAAAACCCATTATGAATGTAGCTTATGTGTTTAAAAGCCAAGCAAACAAGTGAAACAATAAAAAGACAAAAACATTATTTTCAAAGGTTTCATGTAAAGGCATATTTGGTCCATCCAAGTTTCATAGACTCCTCTCTCTTATTCCTCCAACAGTAATTGCAGGACAACAGTAATTCCTAATTAAAAGTAATTCAAGAAGACAGCCAAAGGAGATGGAAAGAGGGTGGTAAATTGGTTAGGGAGGACATTGTAGTGGCAAGGTTTTTAAAATATCTGTCCTATTTTATGTAGGTAAGTATGCTCAGTGCAAGAAGGTAACTGAGGCTTGGCGTTCTTTGTCATGTAACTGGCAATATAATGTGGCCCAGGTGGGCTCATTCTTCTGTTGGGTTGTACAGAGGTCTTCACAACAATACCTGGGAAACAGGGCAGCATCAGCAAGGAGCATTAGCTTGGAAATTTTCTAACAATGCATAGCACTGAGAAATACTCTTTCCTTATCACAGAAAAACTCCCCCCCCCCTCTTTCTCCCAGACACCTAGTAATGCTGTGCATCAGATCAAGGATGAGTCCACCTCCACAAGAGTCCAGATTAAAAGAAGCATTTTGTCTACCACAGGCAGGGATGGATCATGACCCCACAAGTAATGGCTATGGAGGAATTACTTGTTCTTGAAGGATGAAGACTTTTATTCCATTTGGAGCAATGGTTGCTCTGACTTAGAGATGCTCTTGAGAAGGCCCCAGTAGAAAGAGAAAAGTTAATCAGGCCAAAATAAAAGCATAGCAACTTTGAAAATTAGGTTAAAGAAGATTGCATCGATCTTCCACAAAAATGGGTCAATCTACAAGAATAACTCAGAGGAAGAAAAGTTTATTTTGGCTCATGTTTTCAGAGATTCTGTCCATGGTTGGCCACCTCATTTGCTCTGGGCCACAGTAAGCCAGAACATCTTGGCAGAAGGGCACTGTGGAGGAGAGCTGCTCAGCTCAAGGCAGCCTGGAAACAGAGAAAGGCAAAAGGCTACAGGGAAGATGCACCCTTTTAGGGCACACCTCCAGGGATCCTCCTCTAGCCATGTTCCACCTGCCACATTCCACCAGTTACCACCTGGTTAATCTATTCAAACTAGGTTGGACTGATTAGGTTAGCTGTAGTTCTTATAATCCACTCATTTCACCTTTCAACAGTTCTATATGAACGCACGTACTTTTGGAAGACATCTCATAACCAAACTATAACAATAATTTTTTAAATCATCCATCACACCAAAAATGAGAAAAATCAGAAATTAAATTAGAAAAGGCTAACATTGAGATTAATAGATGTTGGATATGAGAGCCAACCTAATGAAAATGGTTTACCAAAAACTTTCACATTTTTCTTGAAACAAGTGTATAAACCAGAAATTCAAGGAAAGAAATGTGATTTATTTTTTAAAGGGAAATTACAGAAAAAAAAAATGCAATAACAAAAAAAAAAAAATGAAAGGAAGAATAAAAGAAAAAAAAATGTGAGTAAAGAGAATAACAGAGCCTCACGGCCATCAGAGATCTCTGGGACAGTAAACAGAGATTCAGTATTTGCATTCCTGAGAATCAAAAGTAGAGGGAAAAGGAGTAGGTCGGAACAACCATTTGAAGAGTAATCACTAAAAATATCTCTGATTTGGCAAAATATATGAACCCAGAGTTTTAAGAAGTTGAGCCAATGAAAAGGACCCCTTAAAATCCACACCAACAGACATCACAACTAAACTTTCTAAAACTAATGACAAAGGAACATCTTGAAAGCAACCAGAAAGAAGCATCCACATGATAAAAATATATGAAAAAGCAAAGCTTAGCCATTTGGACTTTTTTTTAATTGGCCCTTACTTGTTTTGCAAGAAACTAACTTTAATTCAGCCATTTGTATTGAATAAAAGTGAATAATAATTTCTTATTAAAACAAGAGTAATACTATTAGTATGAAATAAAACTATAAAACTAATAAAATTAAACTTTCTCAAATTTTTAAATGAAATAATGGCATTTTTATCAAATCTGCATTTTTGAGGCATGATTACAATCAAATACACTATATAACTCAATTATTCTAAAATCAACATTCATTTATTCGATTACCAATCCAAATTCTTACATAAGAGACTAAATTAATGAAGAGAATTTACAGATTGTTAATTGGAGAGTGTTTATCATATAAATGGAATAGTCAACACTCAATTTAAGCATGTGATTCCCAAGTAACAACTAGGAATTGCTGTAACCGTTTACATTTTTCAAAAGAGTCTAAAATTTACATGAAAAAATGTCTTGTATCTATATGTAGATGCTATTGCTCTTGAGTTAGTTCTTTAAGGGTTAAAGGAGAGGGCTGGGGATAGCTTCAACCTGTGTGCTATGGAGTTGCCATGTCAGCTCTGCTTTCTCTTGGGCTTGAAGTTAGTTTTTCAGCCTTTCCTGGAATCATGCTGGCTGTAAGGAGTAAATCAATCTACCAATGTTCTTTATCATTTCCAAACAATCAAATATAATAGTTGAGATAAATACAAAAAAAAATGCAAAAATTTGAATTTTTATGGTTATGGGTGAAAATTATCTGTGTATCTTTTTTTTTTGTATATCTGTTTAGGTAGCTAGATTAACATAATTAAGATGCAAATTTTAATATATTCATAGAGATTTTAAATACTCTTAGAATGTATCCTTGTATGGCTCTTGGATAAAATGTACTTTGAAATATTTATACACATAAAAAGAATGTAACAATCAGAAAATTTGTCAGGAATGCTCAGTAAAATACAGAAAGCTAAAGTATTCTTATTTTCAAAGTAAACATTTTGTTTACTTAAAGCTCTTGTTTTAATTCCAACAACTCATTGTCTCACTGGCATATGGACTGCCATGTAGATTTTCCTTGAAAAAAAGAAGCATGACACATGAACATCCTCATGTGTCTTCTGCTTCAGCAACCACCAGTTATTGCAAATTGTATGGCATTATTTAATTTAAACATACTGTGTCAGCCCCAACTGCAGTGATCAAAGCTTTTCTTTTGCATGTTTTTTAGTTCTCAAAGACATTCTTGTAAGTGTGTGTGTATAACTTACATCCACTCCAGGTATATTCACTAGAAATTTTTGTACAAAATTGGCTCAGTCATAATAATATCATTTAAATATTCATGAAAAATGCCTATATATGTGTATATACATAATTACTTAAACTGTCAATCAGCCTTTGTTAAAATGGAAGACCAAAATTATACATTTTAAGGTAAAAAGAAATATAACTAAGAAATTTCAGGACTGGGGTTGTAGCTCAGTGGTAGAGCACTTACCTAGCATCTGTGAGGCACTGATTTTGGTTCTCAGCATTGCATATAAATAAATAAAAGTGAAAGTTCATGCACAGTTTTAAAAAAATTTAAGAAAGAAACTGCAGAACATATTCAAAAATAGTTTTAAATTTTGTATCACAAATTATGTGTTCACATACATAGTACAAATTTTTTAAATGCCACTATTTCATAAAAATAGGTAAAATGAGATTGCATCATCCCAAAGTTGTTTGAAAGAGTGAAGTTAATAAAAAATGAAAGAAGCCGGGCGCGGTGGCGCACGCCTGTAATCCCAGTACTTTGGGAGGCTGAGGCAGGAGGATTGCGAGTTCAAAGCCAGCCTCAGCAATGGTGAGGCACTTAGCAACTCAGTGAGACCCTGTCTCTAAATAAAATACAAAAAAGGGCTGGGGATGTGACCAAGTGGTCGAGTGCCCCTGAGTTCAATCCCCAGTACCTCCAAAAAAAAATGAAAGAAACCAGATGGTAAATTATTCTATACTTTATATACTCAAATTTGCATTTAAATTTTTCTTTACATAGTTTAAGAATAATAACACTTTGATCTTTAAATAAGCTTGCTATGTTTTTTGTTATTTCAATTCTCATTTAGTATTTGCAGTATTCTACTTTATATCATTTTAATTTTATGTATATGTGCATTAATGGTAATATCAATAGTATGAGAGTAGTGATTATTTTTATTTTCTTTTGCTACTTTTTGCATATTTATTTTTAATTTTATTTAAAATTTATTGGTATTTGTTTTGCTTTTATAATATTGAGAAGACATTTATTTTTTTAATTAAAAGCTGGTAAGAAAAAAAATTAGTAAATAATTGGCAGGGTCTGAAGTTTGGTAAATATTGAAAGTGTCCAAAATCTATAAAATGTGTTCCATATGAAAAAATATGAAATGTACAATAAATATATTTCATAGTAAATATCAATATAAGTTGACCTTGGTATAAACTCCAAATGTATTAAACAGCTAATGTTTTGGGGACTATGAAAAAGTGCTATAAATGTATAATTTATAAATTATTTTTTGAGTTAAATAGGATAGTATTATATATTAATGAAAAAGTGTAATTTTAATAAAATAATATAAAGATAGGAATTTTGTATTGTGGTCTTGGAGGTATTGAAACTGAGTTTATTTTATACAGTAATTATAAAAATATTTGAGTCTAAAATATAAAGTTTCCTTTTAAGTGTATGCGTGGTAGTTCCGTAACACCATTCATTTGTGTATGCATATAAAATAAACACTATCATCCTTATTTTAATATTTCCTTTCCTGAAGTAGCATCTTATTTTGCTTTGTAGTGCACCAATTACAGATATTGCTAAAATTATTCTCAGAACAGATATCCCTATGAGAATTATACTGTGTGGTTAAGAGGAAATCTCTTTCTACCAGTATCCCAAGGCCAGTTACTTTAATCTTTAAGCCCTTTTATAGCACCTGTTTTTGAGGCAGATGAAACAAGTATCTCAAAGACTTGTGACTTGAAAGAACATTGCAACATAAGAAAAGTAAACCATATTATCAGATAAGCAGTGATAAGGGAAAACTCTACAAATTCAGATGTACTCAGTACATAGATGTTCAAGCATATCAAATGCATATTTTGAAATTTGAAAATCATAGTAAAAAATTCATTATTTTGGTAAGTATATTTACAACATATGTATAGAATTATAATTTTCAGTTAAAATATATACAATTTCAACATATTGAACAATTTCAGAAATTTCAATTCCTTAAAAACATACTAAGATACCATTCCCAAATTAATATAGAAACAATAGATAAATTGAGCATATATTCATTAATTTTATTTGTTAATGATGATTTAGAATGGCATTGCCTCATTCCACAATCCAAGTGGTAAAGGAATAGAAATATCTGTTCAATACAAATGGTTGTATTTGTAATTATATATCTTTATTTTCTATACCAGGACAACTGTGAAGATATAGATTTAAAGTTACCTGTTATCCCTAATTTAAATCCTCAGACATTTTTATTTCATTTAGATATTAATGTATACAATCTGAGTTATTCTTATATAAGTCAGAAAGTACAAAATATAAATACAGTATAAACCAACCTATTTGAATTAAGTGATGTTGAAATGCAGTCAAAACACTGTATGTCTGTTCTCTAGTCCTTTGCAAAATATTTTTCCAATAAAATAAACATAACTTCAGCCATGACAACAGATAATCTCCTAAACAGGGATTTATAAGTACCACTATATACATTTTAATGATCTGAATTCACCTGGAGCATAGTTTATTTGGGAACACCACACTTTTTTTTTCAAATTTATTTTTTATTCTAAGTTGTTAGAAATGACAGCAGAATGTATTACATTTTATATTATACTTGTAGAACACATTTTTACATATCTCTGGTTGTATACAGAGTATATTAAAACCATTCGTGACTTCATAGATGCACTTAGGGTAATGATATCCATCTCCTTCTACCATCCTTTTTTTCCATTTTCCACCCTTTTTTAAAAAAAAAATTTCTATTATTTTTAGGTGCACACAATACCTTTATTTTTTATTTATGTGGTGCTGCGGATCAAACCTAGGGCCTCACATATGAGAGACACGTGCTCTACCTCTGAGCCATAGCCCCAGCTCCTAAAATGGACTTCTTATACTGTGTATTGCTGCACATAGGAAACAACTGGAGTTTTAATCACTACTTTCAGTAAATGGTTAAATGAACTGAGGATTAAAGGAAAAAAAAGATTGGGTGCTTAATTCTGACTTTATTATTTTTGAGTACTTGACATTTTGCCTAGGAGAGATTGCATGACACACTTCTTTCACTTTTGGCTCCCCAAGTGATCCAGCCAGTCCTTAGAGCTGTCCTGCAGTATGACTCTTCCTTTTTAATTCTCTTTTCCTCTCCTAGCATTATCTTCTGTTCTTTTTTCCCTGATTACCCCTGCTCTGTGTTTCTCTTATACAAGCACATTGCTCCATAAACCTCTTGCACACCTAACTACATTTTAGCCTCTGTTTATCAGAGGAGTGGAATTCACATAAAGAATCATTCACATATGATTGCGAGTAGAAAAATAGGGGACAGAAATCAGATATTGATCATTTTTCCATTTTCATTTGTGTGTGAATTTTTAATATAAATGCAGGGATGTAAAGCATTAATGCAAGTCAAAATGTTTCAGTGAACAAGTTTCAGCAGTTCAACTTTATAACAATTATAAATAAAACTGTTAAATTTTTCTGGACAATGCCAGTATTTGGATTTTTTTAAACTAGTAAATTTCTTATTGACAGCAACTAAATGGTGTTTGTAGCATTTTTATCATACAGTAGATTCCATCCATATACTATACTTTTCTGAGTTGTCCTACATGCAAGTACGTTTTTAATGTTGTCTGTCTTCTGTGCTGTTCCTGTAAGTTTGCTATTAAAATACATTAAACTATTAAAAAAAAAAGAATCATTCAAAATAAATGAAGAATGAACGTCTAAAATACTTTGGCTTTAGCTTCAAATCTGGTGGATCTTAAATCTACTCCACCTCAATTTTAATATTCCGAGGAGAAACATCACCATCTCTCACCTAAACTAATTTAATAACCTCCTTTCTAATTCAATTCCCTGCTCTATATTTGCCTCACCAACACCCTAGTGTATGTTTAATGTAGTAGTCAGGAAGTTCTTTAATACTAAACTCATAATACCTCCTCAATTACTCAGTAAAAATGATGATCAAAAAGGGGGATTACAAAATCCCCATGCTCTATCATTTTCACTTCAAAGCCAGTATCTCTGAATCCCACGCGCCCCTCTCCCCTCACAGTTATCCTGGCTCTTTTTTTTTTTTTTCCCCGGTACCAGGGATTGAACTCAGGGGCACTCTACCACTAAGCAACATCCCCAGCCCCATTTTGTATTTTATTTAGAGTCAGGGTCTCACTGAGTTGCTTTGCACCTTGCTAAGTTGCTGAGGCTAGCTTTGAACTCGTGACCCTCCTGCATCAATATGCCCAGCTTCATTTGCTTTGTTTTTTGAACATAACATTTTCATCAGATAAGATTCTGCCTTAGGTATTTTCAAACTTCTGATTCCTCTAATTGGAACCACCTTCTCCCAGATATACACCTGAGGAATGCCTTTAACACCTTCTTCATCTTCCTCCTCCTGTTCTTTTTTCCCTCCTCCTCTTTGTCCTCATCCCCTACTCCTCCTCCTCTTCTTCTTTTCTTTTTCTTTAGATCTTTGCTCAAAAATCACCTTGAGAAGTTAAGCTGAACAAAAATCAAAACTATTTTGTTTTGTGATATATTAGAAGCGCTGGAATAGTTTTGGTATATACTAATTGCTCAATAAATATCTATTGAATTGTCTTAGTTTATAATTTCAAATGTCCTTGATACTGTTTGAAAATAATTCATTCTTTTAGAGAATAATTTTATTTACCCAAGCAGTTAGATTGTCTCAAAGTAAGGCACCAAATCCTATTATTTCTAAATAGATAGTCCAATAAACTTAATTATGAGAAGACTAGTAAAATGGGGAATGAAACAATTCATAAACCAATTACAGTCCTAAAAGCATTCTTTCCACCACTAAATATATAATCATTATTCCACTTTTCTTTCAAGTTGATTGACTCTCCTGGGGTTAGCAGGGAAAATTTACATAGTTGTCTTTCATGTTAATCTCTTGAGGTAAATCCTAGGTAGCTATCAGAAAATGAAAAAAAATCATTTGATTAATTGTTTTTGATGTTAAACAATTAGCAGAAACCAATCATTTGCATTTTAATAACACTGTAACCATCTGTTAAATGAATGCATTAATCTTGATTAGCTTGGTTCCAGACACTTGTAGGCCGGTTTACTGATGTGTTCACTGATACAGATATTTTTAAATTCATGTATAGCTTTGATTGCCACAGTGAAAAGTAAATGATGTGTCGATGGAGCATGGAAAATAACAACAAAATATTGTTGGAGAAACAAAAAAAATTACAGCATAAATTATGTAATTGAGCTAGAAAAGAGAGCTCATCACTTATATTTTATAAACTTTAACACAAATCATTGTATAATGTTGTGAGCCAACTGCTAATGACAAAATAATGCTTTGGTTTTCTTTCAACAATGAAATATGAAATATACAATTGGAGCCAAAATTTTGCCCTCAAGACCTGGAAGAGGAAATGTAATATTATTCAATTAATAGGTAACTGCTCTACTAGATCATTAAAATGAAGATTGAAGAGGCCATTTTATTGAGTCACATCTCGCAAATTTCTTCCCTTTCGCTTTCTCTGTGACTTTTTGTTTTGAACCCAATCACACTTTCTTTCTTCATTTGTCTTAATACAAACTATCACCGATCCCAGAATCCTACTTATCTGCTATAGACACACAGTTTATAATCTTGTAAGGTCTCTTTTAAAAATTTAAAATCTTTCTCTGTTTCCCAAGAGTATCAAACTAACCTCATAGGTAACATACTTAACAGTAAAAATATTTAATAATCTTAATCTTCTCATTTGTAGTGAACATGTTGAAGACCTTCTGTTTTTATTAACTATTGATTAAGAAAGGTAGTTTGGGTAAAGATCAGACTTGAAGTAAAAAAAAATCTATTTGGAAATAATATTACTTTTTATGCAGAAAATATTAAGAACTGTACAAAATAAGTATTAACATTAAGAACTGAAATTATCCTTGTCATTGGCTACAAGATTAATGTATGATCAGGCATCCTCATGTGGTCAAAGTAATTCTAAGAAAAGTGCTAATTCGATAAAATGTGCAGAGAAAAGTATTTTGAACAAATCATGCTCAGATGACAGGAATATTTATATTAAAACAAAAGGGATTTGAAACCATTTCCTCACATACAAAAATTTTTTTTTCAATGCCGCAGAAACATGAATACTAAAGCTATTATCTTTGGGATTTGGAAGTAAGAGAATTATTAAACAAACCAGAACCAATAACCTTAAATTAAAACTTAATAACCTAGCTTGCTCAACATTGAAAACTTTTACTTACCAAACTACTTTACTGAGTTTAAAATTTGTCAGATATAGTAATGGAGAAGAATGTTTTAAACTGCATGTATAGGCAGTCCTCACTTTGAACTATACATGAGTTCTGTTATACTTCTTTCAAATTCTGACAGTGACTGGTCACTATGCATCAGCCTCATAACCCACAAACAAACAACAAAAAGTGCAGTTGTGTTTCCATCTTGTCTTCCAACGATAAACCATGTGAAAAATGGTTTATTAAAAAGTGAATAACTGAGAGGAAATAACCAACAAAGAAGAAAGTGAGCAAAGACATGCAGAGTACTATCTCTGGAAAGAAAATTGTTGGGGACCAGGAATGGTGGTATAGAGGAAATTGTGAATCACAGGAGCATTGATATTGACTGGTTTGAGAGACTTCAAACATGCAGCAAGAGGAACTTGGTAAAACCAAAGTTTTTGGCAGATCCTAGGAAAGAGTGCATAAGGAAGAGAATAAGGACATCTCAGAAGAAGTAAATCAGCCCAAAAGTTCATAGTAAATGAATATGCAGAGACATTTCACAGAGTTTACAACAGCACATATATTCAAATGCTTGAAGTGAATCCTAATTTAGGAGTGTGACAGTTTGTCAGACATAGAAAAGATGTGAGTAACTTAACAAACCTTTATAATGAAAAGTCAAATGCCTTTGGAACAATTTTTGATGCAGTTTTTACACAAAATTGCAACATTTTAATACTCAGTGTTTGGAATATTTTAAAATTTACACTAATAACTAAATTTAATAAAATTTTCAGTTTCTTTATAAGCAACAGAAAAAATGATTTTAATATTTTGACAAATCTTTTTTAAAGTTTGTAGAACAATAGTCCCTGTGTCCCTTGGTTATTAAAATCACTTTGCACAGTTCCTCTTTACCAGTCATCTTCTTAGTACAGAATTTCTGTGCAAAGTGAGGACAGACTGTATTCAAAAGAAATCATACTTGAGTATTGCTGGCTACCAAGAACAAAGAATGAGAATTTTATGAAATTCTTGCATTCTTTGTCTAGAAAAATCTCAAGAAGCTATCAAGTTCAGATTACATTTTGCTCAGCAAAAGTCAACATTATTTTTCAAAAACAAGAGAAAGTACATTTTAACAAAAGAATAAATGACCTATGTAGAAAAGTGGAGGGCGGAAGAAGTAAAGAATGCCAGTGATGTCTAACTGGTTTTCCCAGATGTATCCAAAAAATGTTAAGTGCATGCCAGATGTCACATCCTCTGTGATGCCTGTCCTGAACCTTTGACACTCCAAAAAGTATGACCAGTATTTTGGTTGTGTCTGTGCCTTATACCCATCTCCACATAAATGTCAGGATCATGAAATCATTCAAATTAAAAGGCACAGAGTGTGGGGACTGGAATTTGATTCTAAGCAGTGCTCTCTTCAGATCATGTTTGATACATTTGTTTTTTACTACCAATGGAAATATTTTAATTATCAATGATCTAATATTTTCTACTACACGTTAGTAACTTAATTTCACAATTTGGTTTTCGTTTTTGTGTTTTTTATAAAACAACAATAAAGGCATTTTCCATTTTCTCTCAAATCCTTATGCAATCACATCACTTAATTTTTCCCTGTGGGTTATTAAGATGGTTTGGCACAGCTCCTGCTGACCAGTAATCCCATTTTTTTGTGTGTGATATGCTGATCCTCATACATGTACTTTGCCATGGAGCTAGGTCTCCAGCCGATTACCAATCATCCCTATTGTCTGGTGTAAAGATATTTTGATATATTACGTTAAAAAACTGAAGAAAATAAATGTAAATCAGTGGCATCAAAATTCTAAGAATGAAAAAATAATTTTAATATCAAAAATATTTAAAAGTTTAAGAAAAAGAAGTATATATAGAGAGTTGGGGCATTTTATCTAAGTATGCCTCAGTATATTATGAAACTTGAAAATATTTTCTCCATTTTTGATATTTGCTTTGTTTTGCAACTTTATGGATTAAAATATGCATAATCTTTTGAGTATTAAAGCTTTGAGGAATATTCTTTTAGAGATAGCATTTAGTTGTTCATTTCTATTTATGTTTTGACCTCTAACGGCATAACCATGCCTATATTTTTTGTTAACATCTTCATGAAGTAATTTAAGTATTTATTGTAGTCAACAATTCTGTGGCATTCACTGTAGCTCAAAGTAAGAGACAAGGTTATTTATTTATTTATTTATTTATTTTGGTACTGGGGATTGAACTCAGGGGCACTCAACCACTGAGCCACATCCCCAGCCCTTCTTTGTATTTTATTAGAGACAGGGTCTCACTGAAAGTTCCTCGCCATTGCTGAGGCTGGCTTTAATCTTGCGTTTCTCCTGCCTCAGCCTCCCAAATGCTGGGATTACAGGCGTGCGCCACTGCACCCGGCGAGACAAGGTTATTTTTGTTATGATTGTATTTTTATTCAGTATGAGTCTTCTTTTCTAATCAGTGTAAACTGTATATGATACAAAATTTGTCATTTTATCATTGTTAAGCATGCAGCTTAGGGACACTGGTGCATTTACATGGCTGCACAAATATCACCGACATTTATTTCCATAACTTTCTCATCACCTCAAACAAAATATGTACCCCTTAAAGAGAATTTTTCATTTCTTTATCCCACACAGGTCCTGGTAACAAATGATCTACTACTTTGCCATGGAGCTAGGTCTCCAGCTGATTGCCAATCATCCCTATTGTCTGGTGTAAAGATATTTTGGTATATTACATTAAAAATCATAGGATTTGCCTGTTCTAGGTATTTCATAATCTAAATGGAATCACACATATTTGTTCTTTTAGGTCTTCCTCATTTCATTCTGTTTGATGTTTCAAAGTGCATCCACAGAGCTTCACTCTTATGCCTTGATAAAGAAAATTTGCTTTTAATTAAGGAATTTGATCATATCATATTAACACAGGAACAAAATAGTTTTGTTTCATTGGTAATAAATATTATAATTTTACTTTTATAATGCTATGTTTTTCCTTTTGAAGTGTTAGTGAACATTATTATCTTTGTTTATGTTTTCTACTGCATGTATTGCATTAAGGATATTTTACTCAGTTGACATTTCATATTTACATTAATATATATTAACTCTTGTTTTCCCATTGGCAGCTATCATCACTAATATGCTATTATTATTACTATTATTATGATGATTATCATCTGTGTATTTTTTCTATGAGTCCTAATAATTGAGATAAGTTTAAAGAACTATCCAGGAAATAATCACTCATGACTCTATTAAAATGTTATATTTATATAGTATTTTTAGTTTACAGCTTAGTAAATTATATGTCATGTTTGTTTTCTAACTAACATTTCTTTCACTCAGATTTCCATATCTTTACAGGTGCAATTTCTGCTTTGGTCTCTTATTAGAGACCTCATCAGCCTACAGGATAGGAGCTGGGCATCTCCTACCTCCTTTGTGAAGACATCACCAGATCTCTTTCCCCACTTTCAGGCATGAATTTCATGTTATTCACATTAACATTTCACAATGGGAATACTGATTGGCCCAAAGAATACAGTCAATAAATTCTTAATTAGTAGATCAAAGAATATTCTTGGAGACAAAATCCAGGGAAATCCTTAAGTTGCACAGTGGATCTTGCACTTCACTTTTATTAATTACCCAATAACTTTATTAAGTTTCTACCAACAAGCATAAATAAACTTAATCTGAACAAATTTTAAGTGGTAAATATTATCCTAAATTGTGCAAAAGCTTCATTTTACTTCCCAAAAGTTGCACAAGAAGTCCTTCCTCTAATTTTACTGAAAATATTAATTCTCATGTCTAACAGGCTACGTTTCTCACTTTCCAGATCATTTGCTGGAACTATGGCCTTGCAAAAAGTATTTATTTATTTCATTTCTGTTACATCTTCAGGGAAATATTGATATTAATTTGTATATTTTATTGCAATTTACACATACTATCAGTATTTCCTTTATTGTCCTATTCTTCATTGAAATGCAGAAATTATTTATATATTTTAGATATCAACTATTTGTTGGTTTGCAAAATTATGGTCCTCAGCATGAAATCTCTGTTCCTTCTTAGGTTATTTTATATCTTATCTTTTACACTTTTATTCATATCTCCTATTAAAAACACTCTTGAGTTATTTCTCTTATCTTCAGAGGATTATTAATATTTATTTTGTCTTTTCCAAAAGATATTTTCTGTTGAACATGTTGAAGCCTTGTATATTTGACAATATATTTTCGTCTTTCATATTTAAACACTAATTTTGCATATGAACTGTCTAGGCTCAAAATGAAGTTTCTTCATCAGTTTGAAAATATTACACATTTATTTTGTGTTTTGTGAATCACTCAAGCTGACTGCCAACAATCACTTTCAAAGCTGCTATTGAAGTATCTGACATTAACATGATTCATGTCCCTTTTAAAGCTACCTGTGTTCTAGAATATTTTTGCACTTTCATTTTTACAGGGCCCTTCAAAAAGCAAAGCTGTACATTTTCTCATCTCCCTGTTATGGGATTCTTTAAACCCTTTAAATCTGAGGACTTGTATCTATCATAAGTTGTGAAATTGCTCTGTCATTTCCTTTCCAAATACTTCTATTTTTCTCCTTTTCTTTTTCCGTCCTCTCTCTGTTATTTGATATGGTATTGGTTTATTTCCTTGGTGTTGACATTTTTCTTCTCTATACTACTTAGTATTTCGGTTTTTAGACTGTCCCTGACTTTACTACTTTCTTCTGCCAGTAGAAGTGTTTGTGGACACAACTTTGCAGCTTACTATTTGTCTTTAGTCATTTCTATTCTGCTATCTATCCTTTTCTGCAATATTTTAAAAACATAAATATTTATAAAAATTTACATAGTATTTCAAATCATGCATACATAAACATGTTTGCTTACATACAAGTATATATATGATATACTGTTATATCAATTTTCAATTTATAACATATACAAATATACACACTATATCTATCTATCTATCTATCTATCTATGTTTATATTTCTATTATTTTAGTTACCAATGTCCTTGTTTGATTTTTCAGGACTGCTTATGCTACCCAATTGTTGATCTTTTCACTCTCCCTTATTTCAGGTATTTTTGTCACAAAGATTGCTCAGTTTGGTAACTGTCCATTATAATGATAGGTGTACTTCAAGACATATGAAGAAGTTCTACTTACTTTTGCAGAAATCAATTTCATCTGGAAGTGTCCTTGAACTTTTCAGTTAGTGTGTGCTGAAACTGAAGTGAATCACAAGACTTAGCTTCTTTTCATTTTGATCAATGTAAGATGCTAGATGGAGAGGATGTAGCTTAGAAAAAAATTCCTCATCTACACTATCTGGGCATGAAATAATCTTTTGCTAGCCATAGACCATGTTTGCCAATACTCTAGTGTTTGTGCCTGCAATTGATTTTTAAACCTTTTTTTCTTTTTTTTTAAGAGTCCAGTTTCTTCTATTATATTTAATAATTTTCCATTATTGATGCTTATTAAATTCACCTGTAAATGCATTTAATATTTATTAATTCAGTAAATCAATTATTAATTCAGTAAATCTCAGAACTCTCAGGATTGGCTCTCGACATCCAAATAAACATGCACTATTATATATTAGGACTTATTGATCACCACTGTTGCCCTTATCTATTCTCATTTCATAAGCTTTTTGTTATTCTTGAGGATATTTTTTTTCTATGATGTATAATATCAACCATAGAAATAATATTATTATAAAGGGAAACCTAATCTGATTCTCCCTTCATCATAGGTGATCTAGCTTCTTGCTTAAAGACTTACATTATTCAAATATTAACCACTAATATTTTTACCTGTATATGTGTGTGTGCATGTATGTGCATACATAGGCCTACTTTCGTTGATATTCTTATAAAAGTAACAATGTTTTCCTTATAATATTTTAAGATTTTAGAAGACAGTTTGCTATATATATTTATATGTAAACATATAAATCACATCATATATATGCATATATATCTATATTTTTATGTAGCATGTATTTAAGCCTATTTGAAATCACTGAAAAAGGTCAAAATAATATGAAAAATATTATATCTGCACCTATTTGATATTGTGCTGAAGCTTTTCTGCCTCAAGATAACTTAGCAGAGAATGAGAGACAGGAAATACTCCAAAAACTTTAAAAACAGATGAAAAGAAGAAGATGTAAGGTTTCCATGTTTATTAATAATGTTAACTTAATCTTATTTATAATATCAAATATTACCTCTCCATATTTGTCAAAGTATTAACTCATCAAATGAATAAAAAGAATAATGCCATTTTAAAGTACTGACTGTACTTCTATTGAAATGGGGATAGAAAATATTTTTAAAAAAATTTTAATAAAAAAATAACAGGATCTACTACATGATAAATAATGAAAGAC
This sequence comes from Tamias sibiricus, assembly GCA_025594165.1. NCBI lineage: Eukaryota > Metazoa > Chordata > Mammalia > Rodentia > Sciuridae > Tamias > Tamias sibiricus. The sequence goes on along the minus strand of CM046662.1, from coordinate 156,541,679 downwards.
CCTGGGAATAAGGGAGAAGATTCAGCATTTGTTATGGTTTGAATATGAGGTATCTCCCAAAGCTCATGCATGAGAAAATGCAAGAATGTTCAGAGAAGAAATGAATAAATTATGAGAGTTACAATGTATTCAGAAGATTAACCCACTGATATGGATTAACTGGGAGGTAACTGTAGGCAGGTAGGCTATGACTGGAGGAAATAGGTCACTGAGGTGTGCCTTGGGTTTTATATTTTGTCCCAGGTTAGCAGAGTTCTCTCTCCTTCCTGTGTCAAGTCCTGAGCTGCTTCCCTATACCACATCCTTCTGCCATCACATGCTGCCTCACCTTGGGCCCAGAGCAGTGTAGTCAAGCGACCATGGGCTGAATTTCTAAAACCATGAGTCAAAATAAACTTTCCTTCTTCTAATTTGTGCTTGTTAGGTATTTTGGTCACAGAAAATGAAAAGCTAACTAAACCAGCATCTATCTATACATTCTTTGAGGCAGAAAGCACTCTAAATGTTCCTATTTTACTGAGCATATGATCAAACACAACTTTAGGTAAATTTATGTATTCCATCATTTTCTCCTTCATATTTTAATAGAATTTTTCTCAGCTGGCGAATATGCCCAATTAAGCCTATAAATAACACAGTTCTCAATAATTGGGGGGACAAAATAGATAGCTGCTAAAAGAGTTTTTCTTCATGATAGGAATTAGGTATATTAGCATCCATTTTACAAAATGAGAAAATTCAACTTTGTAAATATTATTGTTTTTTCAATGTAATATAACTAATAAGTTATCAAGATTTTCTTCTTCTTCTTCTTCTTCTTCTTCTTCTTCTTCTTCTTCTTCTTCTGTGTGGGATTGAACTCAGGGGTGCTCAACCACTGAGCCCCATCTCCAGCCCTTTTTATGTATTTTATTTAGGGACAGGGCCTCAGTGAGTGGCTCAGTTCCTCACTATTGCTGATGATGACTTTGAACTCATGATCCTCCTGTCTCAGCCTCCCGAGCCACTGGTATTAGAAGCCTGTACCACTGTACCCACAAGATATTCTTAATAATTTCAAAGAGTCAGCAAAGTCTTTCAGGTATCATGAAGTTCTTCTAAAGATATAGTTTTTGGTGTCTGGGTGCAAACAGTCTTTGAAAGCAAAAAGAGAGGGATAAATATCACCAAATATCTCAAGATAAATAATTTTGGTGAGTGAGGGAATTCAGTGCTTTTTGACAAAAAGTGTTGCCCTTACTCAAACCTACCTGTATGAAGGGGCAATCTGTATCACCAATTCATTTATTGCATCTGAAAACTGTTTTAATATGTCTAAAAAGAGTCTAAACATGGATGCTCTAATGAAAGATACCAGAAATTTGTCTTCAACTTGTAGATATATTCTTCAGGGCATGGTGGTGCACACCTGTAATTTCAGAGGCTTGGGAGGCTGAGGCAGGGGGATCATGAGTTCAAAGCCAGCCTCAGAAAATTAACAAGGCTCTAAGCAACTCAGCAATACCCTGTCTCTAAATTTTTTTTTAAAGGGTTGGGGATATGACTCAAATTATTGAATGCCCCTGGGTTCAATACCCGGTTTAAAAAATGTAGATATTTTCTATTTAACAATAGAATCCCCAGTGTGAGATTTTAAGTAAATTGTTAAAGAAGTTCTATTATATTTAGGACCTAATGTTGTCTGTTTTTATAGTTTTGCTTTTACAATTTGTACATGACAAACCATTTTCACATTTTCATTTGGAAATATTTTAGGCATACTGTTGCCAATTCCATGGCATTGCTACCATGTATCAAAAATTGAATTGTAATAAACAGGAACACAACTGAGGTTGATTTGAAAAGAAGATACTCATTTGCAATATTTCATCCAGAATCATGTAGCATTATGTTTGTTCCTTGATCCCACTGAAGAGACATCACCATCACAAGTGCCAGAAAGTAGCAATTTTTGTGTGCTGTATAAATGTTGAAGTGGAGTCACCTGGCACTCCTACAACATTAGCATAATGCAGTGCTGAAGTTCTGTTTGTGGTTGGGAGAAGGAGGAAAAATAAAAAGCAGGTGGCTGACTGGAGGCAAATAATTCTTTAGTTTTGTTGTTGTTGTTGTTGTTGTTGTTGTGTTGTTTGTTTTTTTCTTTCAAGAAAAAAGAAAATTCATTCCACCTAGGCTAAGGCATCATATATGCATCACATGAACCTTTGAACCATTCAAGGAAGCCCCAGTAAAAGAGATTCTGGTAATCTTTTTACATATGATAGAGCAGATTTGCTATTAATCCATTAAATATCTAGAGAAAGGGCACTTGGAAGACAGAGGAGAAAGAGATAAGTCCTATCTAAGCTCCCTTTTCCTCTGCAGGTCATCAACACATCATCAACTGTACCATATTTACTCACAATAGTTTGGGAAGAGGGTTAAGTTTATTAGTCTCTGATATTTCAAAAAGGTTTGGGGAATCATAAAAGTTCTGCATATTTGTAAAATAAGGCTTGGGTGCTAAAGGTGCAATGACAGGCATTCTGAAAGATAAACCAGCTACAGGATAAACCACAGGATAGAAGTCTATGAGCCCTTACATAGACTTATTGCCTAAAATGTGTCAATGCCTTCATGTGTTATCAGTTAAATCCTTCAGAAAGAACACTTGTTATACTGCAACACCAGTTCCATTAAAAGAAACACTCTGAAAATAAACAATGGCCTATGAACAAGTCATACTCTTGTTGGCCCTCATTTTGCTTCACAATAGCCCTCTTAATTTTTGTGAACGCTTATAAGTTAATTACAATTAGTTACAAATGAAAATTGGCAAACTTAGCTACCTATAGTTTTTGTAGAAAAGCAATTATATATATATATATATATATATATATATATATATATATATATAAAAACATAAATGATCAACATAGTCAACCAAAAAGGTTTTCATACCACCAAATTTTTCTTAAGCCTGTTTATGATCCCTGTATCTCCTGTCTCCATGATATTTAAGCAATCACCAATTTGCTTTCTATTACATTTTTTAGTTTGCACCTTCAGAATTTCATGTAACTATAGTCATAAAATATTTTTTCTCTCTCACCCCTCCTTGCTCTCTCTTCTTTTACTCAGTATAGTTATCTGAAATTCTTCCATGTTTCATTGTGTAACTTTGTTTTATTCCTAAAGTAATATTTCATTATATGAGTATAAACAATTTGTTCATCTGTTCTTTTGATTTATACTTGATTGCACTTTTTGGCTATTGCACAAATACTACCAATATTCACATACATTCTCTTGTATAGACTGACATACATTCATGAGGCAATAAGTTAGGGTAATTGTTGTTTTTCATAGGGATCATCATACTTTAATTTTAACATCTACATATTAAAAAATATTTCCTAATCAATTTCTTTTTTTTTTTTTTTTTTTGGTCTGGGGGATTGAATCCAGAGGCACTCTTCTGCTGAGCCACATACCCAACCCTTCTTATTTTATTTATTTATTTATTTATTTATTTACTTATTTGAGACAAGATCTTGCTAAGGTGCACAGGGCTGCTGGGGTTAGAGGTGTGTACCACTACACTAGTTGGTTCTTTTAAAAGTTGAAGGATAAAACTGGTAAATCCCTCCATTCTGAAGTGAAGCCTTCAAGGTTTTCTGTATATATTTCACTGATGTAGATGGCAGGACCTTATTTCAGAACACACTACTGACCCTCATTGTTACTTTCTTGTTGCCTTTTTCATGAACTCTAACAGCTCTATCCTATAATAGATATCACTATCAGAAACCTGTAGTATGATTCAAAGGCTAAATGTGCTCATACCTGCCATGGAGGTGCTGGAGAGTGCTTTCCTGTGTCTCACTCAAGCTGACAGTGTTCTTCTTATGTCTTTGATGTACTTACTACTTATTAGTTTTACGGTCCAAATAACATAACATAGTCAAAGCATTAGACTGCTATGGTGTTCTGTGGACTGAACACCATTTAATTTTGAATATGTTATTCAAAAAGTGAGAGAGTTAGGGCTGGGCTTGTGGCTCAGTGGTAGAGCACTCACCTAGCATGTGCGAGGCTCTGGGTTCAACCCTCAGCATCACATAAAAATAAATAAATAAAGATATTGTGTCCAACTACAACTAAAAAAATATTTTTAAAAAGTGAGAGTTAATACATTTCTAAGAAAATAATACAAATACAACTTGCCCTTTACATCTATGCAACATGATTTTGAGCTACTTCTGGTCCTTTTTTCTCATACAGAATAAAAAGATGAAAGACTGTTGATGACATATCTTAATCTATGATACTAGCCAGAGCAGGCTCCATTAGGATTTCAACTTGATTGAATTTATGGAGTGCTCTGTCTTCTTCCAGGATGCATCCAATTTGTAGGGACCAGAAGAATGAATTAAACGGATATATGTTGAGAGTTACAACCATTTAATCACATGGGTCTTAAGGTTACTGATATGCAGATATGGATATGATAGCATGTTTCATTGACTCTCTTGGAGAGTGGCTGGGTAGTCTGGGAAACTTTTTTCACTGAAGGTCAAGAGCTAAACTTTAAGTCAAGAAACCTATATGGTAACTTTGCCAAACATAAAGTTTGTCTGTTCCAATTATGTACTAAATGACCAGAAAAACAATCACTGCATGTTTCCAAGGACTACATTTTTCACTATAAGCCAGGCCAGAAATAGTTCTCTATGCATTATTAGATGTATTTTTCCCTTCTATGTATGTCAAATAATGGCACCCTAACAATGACCATGCATTGATCCTAATAAACATAACCTGAGAATGTGTCATGTTACATGGAAATAGGAAGTAAAGTTTGCAGATGAAGTCCTGCTTGCTAACCAGCTGACTTTGGAGATAGTGGAATCTTCTGGAACCATCTGAGTGGATATAAAGTAATTTATAAAGACCCTTAAAGGTAGAACAGAGAGGCAGAAAGGTAGAGTAAAAGAAAAGGATACAATGATGTTATAGAAGCAAAGTTAGAATAGTTGGGTGTGAAAATGAAACCATGTGTTGCTGCTTTGAAGAAGGAATGATGTCAGGAGCCAAGGACTTGGGGGGCCTTTAGAAGACAGGAAGGTTAAGGGAAGGGATTCTATGCTAAAGCCTTTAGAAAGGAGCACAAAACTTCTCCAAACCTTCACTGTTATCCATCATGACCTATTTCAGACTTCTGATCTTTAAAACTGTAAGATAAATTTGTTTACTTTTAAACTACTAATTTGTGATAATTTTTTTACAATAGCTATAAGAAACTAATATATCACTTTTAATGAGGACTTGATATTTTGTTTCCTGTAGAATAATGTTAGTTTTAGCTCTTCAACAGTCTTCAAATATCATTTGAGTATTTAGCTGCCTCCGAATTATATATATTCTTATAAAAGCCATATGGTTCTTTGGGAAAATGTTAGGTGGATTATTACTACATATACTTCTTTTGACATCCAAACTCTTCTGGGAAGGTGGTCTCTCCCTTAGTACCTTGGTTCTGAGTCAGTTTTAAAAATCGGATACATTATGTTGATTATTTTTAACTGTGGGAGTTGCCTTCAACCTCCTGATCATCCATCCTTGATTTCTTCCTATAAAGAGAGCATTTCCTTTGTTGGGTTCCCATCATTGTTGCCCTAAGGTCACTATGTTTTTTCAACCATCCCCAGAAATTTTTGCAGGTCAGGCACCCAGGGATGCCAATCAGATGCTGCTACTTATTAAAATAGTTTTTCTCACCTTACTTTTGATGATTAATCACCACCTCCTGACCTCTGTGATTTGATACATTTATTTTCTCCATTGTTATCAGAGAATCCAAGTTGACAACAGCACCTCATACCTTAAGCCCTCATCAGCTGAGGACAGCCACTAATGAGCTTGTCACTGGTGCTGCTTTCCCTGCAGATTGTGTTTTTCTAGTCATTTTGGCAAATGTGTCATCCTCTAGGCTCTACCACAGTAGAGTTGGGTGAGAAATTTTCTGGTCTTGTGTAGGGACCATGTTTCCTGAATCCTTTGATCATGTCTTCCTCTCTCCACCATCATGGTACTGACCCCCAGCCTCACAGTGCAGGTCATCACTCCCTCACCCAAGCTTTCACACACCACCATAGATAGCTACATGGCTGTCATCATGTTAAATCCTGTCCATCATAGAAAAGTTCTTTCATGGGCTGGGGATATAGCTCAGTCAGTAGAGTGCTTGCCTTGTATGCATAAAGCCCTGGGTTCAATCCCCAGCTGCACAAAGAAATAAAAAAAAAGAAAAGTTCTTTCATAACATTATGCTTTCTCTGGCTAAGCTTGGGCTGCTGTAGCAAACCATCATATACTAAGTGGCTTATAAACAACAGACATTTATGTCTCATAGCTCTGCAGCCTGAAAGTGTGAGGCAAGGTTCCAGCGTGGTCAGGTCCTGTTGAGGGCCCTCTTCCAAGTTGCAGGCTTCTTACTTCTTTCTCACCATTTGCTCACATGGTGGAAAGAGAGCTAAGATGTTCTCTGGCCTTGTAAACCATTGAACTAATTACATGCATGAAAGCTTCAACTGTGATTGTTACCTAATCACCTTTGTGGTCTAATGGCCCCACCTCAAAACACCATCACACTGGGTCTAGCATTTCAGTATTTGAATTTAGGGAAGGACACCAAAACCAATCCATTACATTCCCCTTTATACACCTTTGTATTTTGCACACGTCCTGCATTCTGACATGATCAAAGGATTCAGGAAACATGGTCCCTACACAAGACCAGAAAATTTCTCACCCAACTCTGTACTGTGGTAGAGCCTAGAGGATGACCCACGTCCTGCATTCTGGACATCTGGGAATCCAATTTCAAGCATGCTGTTCATGACTAGGTCACCAGTGAGATCCTGGAGTGGTGATTTCCCTCCTCAGCTGATCCAGCATGAGGGTTATGCCTTACACAACTGTAGTTAATGACCTAAGAGCAGTGTAGCTAATGACTAGGAGGAGTGATGGGGTCAAGGAGATGCATCTTGTATTGTAATGCAGAAGTTTCTGCATTATTATCAAGCAAAAGGGACCATGTACTTTTATAAGAAGGGGTGAACCATATCTGTAGGCCCAGTGTGTATGGGAAACCCCGGGACTCCATAACTCTAGTACACAACTTACTCATTCCCATCTCAACTGCAGAGTCACATTTTCTCAAATGCAGGTCAACATTTTCATAGTTGACCACTACTTTTGATGAGTCAGCCATCTTCTCAGTTCTGTTAAGTCCATTTTCTGATCCTTAGTTTTTCTCTGACCTGTAAGAACAGGAGATGAGAGTTCCTCTATGAGTCAATGAGTCTCACTGTCATCTACATCTGGCTTTTAAATCTTGATTAATCATCCAGAGTTCCATTGTTTTTCTTCCATGCCTGGACCATTGTCCTTCTACAACATAACCTGAGCTATAGTATTATCTTCAATCTTTGAGAAGATCCTCACTACTAGTTGGCATACGGTTGTTCCAATATTGAAGTCACAATTTGTGGTGTAATTTCTAGACCACTAAGTGCTAAAACCTTTGTTAGTCAAAGGCGTAATTCCTAGGATCGCTCCTGGTTTAACATCTTCTAGGTATGGTTTCCTGAAGAACAGATTCTGAGGTAGAGATTAGCTTCCAGATCCATGTAGTCCAGTGCTCTCTGGATAAATCCCTGTAAGGAAAAGAAATACTAGGATACAAAATGAGGGGTAGGGAAAAGTTTGATTGTATGCAGTTACAGGGGGATCTTTAGATCATAATATGTGGAGCTCTGGAGCTTTGAAGTCTCGTAGAGACCTTTGAAATGAACCATCATGGCAGACTCTTTGTATCCTCACATCGATCAGTCATTTGGCATGAGCTATCCTGGGGGAAATGTTGCAACTTTAAGTGAGGGAGATTTCTGGAGTATGAAAACAACAAAAATAGTCAGTGCTATGGTGGCTGTGAACTAAAATACTAGCAGATATACCCTAAGTGTTTATCTTGGAAAGGGAGATCTGAAATGTGATCATACTACTCGTTATTGGAATAAGTGACACTCTCGTTCTCACAACAGAGACAAACCTCATTTTTTTGTCTTTGTAGTACACTATTCAGCTTCTCTGAGTGGTGTTTATACTATTCAATGATATCTTCTATGGCTGCTAAATCAATTTGAAGAATTTAAATCCACCATTAAAGATCCCCCATAGTTTGACCCCTTTCCATGTTTTTATCTTTATCATTCTGTATTACTCTGAGAGTAAGCATTAGTCTCTAACCATCAGGAGAATCATGTACATGATGCGGAATGAGTGGTAGATAACATGATGTGTGAAAAGGTACACATGAAAAAATGTTTTAAATAAATCAAGGCAAAAAACTTCATATTCAGATCTCCATGCTTTTCTATTCTTTGTATTTTTCATTCATTCTTTTTAGATATACATGACATATTATACATATATGAAGTATAATTTCCCATTCTTGGGTTGTATATGATGGGGAGTTACACTGGTCATGCATTCATGTATGAACATATTTTTTGACAAACTACCTTCATCTCCCAATTCTTATAAAGCTTCTAAAGACTTAGTTTAATTTGTACATTTCTAAGATGTATGAATGGAATTCAATAAATGCAAATTGCTGTTAAAATATAAATGCATTTTCTCCTGGAAATAGGCAACCTTCCAGGATTAGCAAACAGAAAAAGAAGCCTCTGAATTAACATGTGCATTAATGCTTTTGAAGGAGCTTTTGTTCATATAGAAATTCAACCTCAAATCCCTCAAATCATTTGCATACCATGGTCAAATCTCCAACATGGAATGCTCAATTCTAGGAGATTGTTCCTAAACCATCATATCTCCTGGATTACTGATACATATTATATTATGACTCTTTACAAGGAGTGTCTCCATTTTGGCTCTTGGCCAGTAAACATATGCAGCTATGATATTCACATTCATACCAGAAATTTTTATCTCTCTTTTTCATCATAAAAAGCAAGAAGATAAACTTCTGTGAACATTTCTAAAGAAAAGCAGAGGTAGATGAGCTGAGTAGTGCACATCTGTAATCCCAGCAGTTTGGGGGATTGATGATGGAGGATTACAAGTTCAAAGCCAGCCTTAGCAACTTAGTAAGGCCCTGAGTAACTAAGAGAGATCCTGTCTCAAAATAAAAAGGACTGGGAATGTGGTTCAGTGGTTAAAGCCCCCCTGGGTTCAATCCCAGGTATTAAAAAAAAAAAAAAAAAAAGAGGTTAAACAAACTGCAAAACTAAATAATTACATAAAATGCAAATGGATACTTATAAGACAGTTGACATTAACAATAGATTTTTTTTTCCAGTGAGAATATTTTCTACATGCAACTCAGATCTCACATATTTATGAATTTCAGGTAAACTATGATATTTTATTTAAAATAAATACTAAAGTGTACTGAATGATTATATTATGACTCTAGCATTTTATATTTTCATTCATGTGAAACAAATACATAATAATAAATATAACAGGCATCGGCAAAAGTGTCTCTTAAGAAAGAAACACGTGAAATGAGAACACAGGGGCAGGCTGCTTCTCAAGTGTCTGGTGGCTCATGCTCTTCTTGAGTGTAAGCCCCATGTGGCTGGCCCTCCATGGAGTAATGTCCTCCTTTTCTACTGTGAATATATGTGATTAAAATAAGGGTCAATTTCCTCTGTCCAGAGTCAGGCATTACAATTTGAACCATTCTTACAATCCTAGAATAAGAATACTTCCCTCACCTATGAGGTCATTAGAAGATTTCCTGCAAGATAGCCAACATGTGTAAATCTATATATCACAGACAGAAAGTGCTGCCCCACCAATGAGAGAGGTCTGTAGAAGGCCAGTGGCTCCTGGGGAAAGTGGGAAAAACTAAATAGTTTCCATGCTGCTGGCTAACAGAGCCTTAACCCCCACAACTGAGCCAATGGAGGTGCAAAGTATTTTCTCCTGATGCCACTAATGCCAACTTGCTGGGTGGATCCCTGCAAGGCCTAGGGAATTACTGCTCCTTAGGATGCATCAATAACTAGATCTGTGCTCCAATGAAGAGCTGAGGCCAACCAACACACACTAACAGGCACCTGGCATCTAGCACAGAGAAAAAACATGCAGGAGCAGAAATAGATTGCTCTTCAAGAAATGAAAATACATGACAAGCAGATATCAACTTCAACACCAACGATAATAAAACATTAGCAACAATGAAAGCATTTAATAAAAATTAATTTTAGCTTACAGATAGCAATTTTCACCTAATTATGATGTAATCAGGGGGCTATAGCTCAGGGACAGAGCACTTGCCTAGCATGTGTGAGGAATTGGGTTCGATCCTTAGTACCACATAAAAATAAACAAAAAAAAGTATTCTTTCCATCTACAACTACACATTTTTTTTCTAAAAAGATATAATCTGGTTCAAACATTTTATTTTATAAAATATATTTTTAGTTGTAGATGGACACAATATTTATTTATTTATTTATTTTTATGTGGTGTTGAGGATCGAACCCAGTGCCTCACACATGCTAGGCAAGCGATCTACCACTGAGTCTCAACCCCAGCCCCAGGTTCAAACATTTTAATGCATAAATAGAAGAAAAGAATGGTAAATGGAGAGACCTGGATTGTGGTCCTAGACTATAAAGTAAAAGACATATCTCACATTTCTAGAAAAAATAGGAACTTGGACCCAGAGTCCCTAGTAGGTAGGGCTGTTACTTGCCCAGCCCAGCCCCAAACAGGCTCTACAATCCCCAGAGTATTTCCATATGGCATTCCTAGATCCAGATCCAGAAAAACTCTCATGTGGATAATATAAATCCAAAAAAATGAAAAGAAAGTGAAATGATAAGAAAATACTTGATAGCAGAACAATCTCCTGCATTAAACAAGAATCAACAAATTGAAAATGCTCCCGGAGTTCTAGGTAGCTTGTTAAGAAAGAACAGATCCAGTCAAACCCGCTACAGCTACAGAATGCCAAGTATGAAGAGAAAAATGCTATGAGCTCCCAGGTAGAACAATAAAAATAACATGTACTTTACGGAAATTGGAGAGCTGACCCTCACCTAGCTGCAACAATCCAACAGGTTAGTGGCCAGGGACTACTTTGAATAACAGCCTGTTAGTTCTGCTGACTGCAGAAAGCTGACCAAAATCACAGTACTTACTGCCTGGGTCAGGGATGATATGACAGCTGGCCAGCAGAGGTATCAACCTCTGATTTCCCATTTTGTGTTATTAGAAAAAAGTCCAGCACTGCATTGAGACAGACCTTGAGTTTTTCTGCTTTTCTCACTCAGTTACAGCCAAGGCCATACAATGTTGCTTTTTAAAAATAATTTCTTTCTTGTATATTAATTTATCTTTAATCTGAGGGCAATAAAAGATTGAACTAGAATAAAATAAAGCTACATGTCTTCCTTAAGTTCAATAGTGAAATGAACTGTAACTTGTTTTCTGTCAAAGGCAACAAAACTTCTTGGTCCACCTCATGCTAATTAACGTCTGTCTGATCTCTGAGATTACCCTGATGAGAGGGAGACATATGGGCAAATGGCCCTTGCAAAACAGATGCTGTGTAAGAAGGAAGGAGGAGCTTAAGAATTACCTGCATTTTTATTTACTCCTCCTTTCGAGAGATCAAAAGACACCCAAACAATCTGGGAAGTTTTAGAACAAATCAGAAACAGGCAGAAGAAACAATTTTTTCTTATTTTCTTAGGGTTGATAAATTTTCCATAAATTTGAATTTTATCTATCTTTATCTCTAGCAAATTTAAATTTTATTGTTATATTTTCTTAAAATATTAATTATTTTAAGTATTTTCATAGATTACTTTTGAGACTTACTTTTAAATTTTTTGATTTAAAGATGTTACTGAATCAGTGTAACACTAGTTAAAATTATCTCTCCTGACATTTATTTATTTGAGGTAATGCAAATCTACTTGTTTTGGTTGGGAGTTGTCAAAGAGAAAAAAGTGTCCAGTGCCAGTTTTTCTTTACCTGATTTTTACTCTGTTTTTAGTTGTAGATCGACACAATACCTTTATTTTATTTGTTTATTTTTATGTGGTGCCAGGGTTTGAACTTAGTGCCTCATTCATGCTTGGCAAGCACTCTACCACTGAGCCACAACCCCGGCCCTGAATTTTACTTTTAATAAGAGTATATCCTTTAACTTTTTTCTTTTCTTTTACAAGAGATTGTAACTCAATTATGTGTCAAGTTATCAGAGAGAACTCTGGAGTTCTAGATAGATGAGGGTTCTTTTTTATAATTTTTTAAATATATATTTTTAGTTGTAGATGGACACAATACCCTTATTTTACTTATGCAGTGCTGAAAATTGAACCCAGTGCCTCATAGGTGTGAGGCAAGCACTCTACCACTGAGCTATAGCCCCAGCTCCACAGATGAGGGTTCTTGAGATATTTTGATTCTGCACAGTTAGAGAAATAGGCAAAAACATAATTACTAATAGTTAAGTATACCTAATTAAAAATATTGCAAAATTATTTTTTACTCAATAGATTGCCAAATATTCTTTTTTTTTTTTTTGGTACCGGGGATTGAACTCAGCAGCACTAGACCACTGGGCCACTGGGCCACATCCCCAGCCCTTTTTTGTATTTTATTAGAGACAGGGTCTAACTGAGTTGCTAAGTGCCTCGCCATTGCTGAGGCTAGCTTTGAACTCACGATCCTCCTGCCTCAGCCTCCAAAAGTGCTGGGATTACAGGCGTGCGCCACCGCGCCCAGCTGCCAAATATTCTTTTAATTAGAAATATGACGCTTCATCTACAATTTGAAAAATTGGGTTGTTATTATAGTTTGCACTTTTTTTATAGTATAAACTTTTTCATATTTTTAACAAAAATGCAGTAATATTTTTAAATATAAAAATTGTAACAGTCTAGATTTATAACTGAGAAATTCTATTTTAATGAGGTGATCTTTAGGAAATCCACCAATCAAATTGACACTGGATGATAAGTGAAAATTTGACTGCATTTTATTTATTTATTTATTTCTTCTAATTTGCTATATAGGACAGCAGAATGCATTTCAATTCATAGTACACATATAGACCGCAATTTTTCATGTCTGGTTGTACACAAAGTAGAGTCACACCATTCGTGTCTTCATGCATGTACTTAGAGTAATGACGTCCATCTTATTCTGCAGTTTATTTTTAATGGCCTTAAAATTTAAACAATCGAAATGTAAAAACAATAAATCATTATTGATTTGTAAGTTTTATTATAATAGTCTGCAAAATAAACTTAAATTTTATTTTTTCCTTTAAATTAGTGTGATGGGGTAAAAGCATAGCAAACACAATACAACCCAAAATAGTGTGGAATGGAAGAGGATAGAACAGAATGGAACAGAACACAAGGGTTTTTTGTGTTTATTCTTAAAGTGGTTTCATTCCTCCTTAATCATTTATTATTTTTGCATGAGCTGTTTAATCTTGTCAGGGCTTTAGTATTATTAAACTTTTTAAATCAAATCATAGTGGCATAGAAATTAAAGAAAATACTAAAGTAGAGCACTCAGCTAAGAGCTTGGCAAAGTGATGTTATTGTAGGAACCTCAAAGCATGCCCCAGTTTCCCACTCCATCCTCTAGTTCAATCATGGAGCATTGTATCATTAAAATACTACAGAAGGCATGATTTATTTAGTGCACGAATTTTATACATATAAAATGCATAAACCATTGGTTGTCAGGATCAAAATGCAATTATTGGTAAAACAAGAGAATAGTTGCCACTAATTAGATTTAACATGGGAAAAAATGTAATCCTTGATTTTGTATTCCAAGACTCCATTGCACAAAATCAGCATAAATGAATCCTGATGTAACACTAAATCAGGATGAATATTTCTATTGGAATTGTCTTCATGCTCTATATTAATTGCTTTTAACCAAAACAAGTATGTGTGTGCTAAAAAACAAGAGTACACTTGGGATTCAATAATATAACTGTACTGTTGAATCACCAGAAGGCTGTTGTCTTTCTTTACTGTGCATTAATTAAAGCTCACTTGTTGTATTCAGTGTGAAAATAAGCTTTGAATAGTGGATTTTTACTTGTACAGAGAATTGTTTGAAGCTCCCTTGTCTCGAGTTTGTTCTCATCCTTTCCTCAGGTTTGGAAACACCCGCTCTCATTTAATACCTCCAAAGCTGTAACTCAGCTTTCCTTTTCACATCCTGCTGGTGTTAAAAGCTAAATCCTCAGCGGTTCCACACTATCCCAGTAATTCTGAATGCCATGTCAGGCCAGTCCCACCTCTCAGCACTTGATTTGGCTAAGCCCCAGCCTCTCTGTCTCATCCCTGAAAGTTGGTGTCAAAATTTACTCCCATGAATGAAAGTTATGATGAAGAGACTAGCACATTTAAAAGACTGACATTTCCAACACAGCTGATTAAAAAGTAAAACGTGCTGTGTTGTGATGGAGACACCTCTGTGAACTTATTTTCTGTCAGAGGCCTTGGTTTGTGTGGCTTTTGAGGACCTTTTCCATTAAAACAAAACAAAACAAAACAAAAAAACAAAACAAACAAACATTTATTTGAGACCCTTCCAATAAAAGTAAGTAGATACCTCTAAAAACAACCAGTATGAGTAGATAATCATCTGAAGATCAGTCACACTTTCAAATATTCAAATCCAAGTAGCATTCATTGAGATACTATTTGTAAAAATATATTCCTTAAGCATTTATTGAGCAAAATTCATGTGCCAGATACTTGAGGCACACCAGTGAGAATAATGGACAAGAGTAACTTTCCTCATAAAGTGTACACTCCAGAGGAGAAGTGGAACCATGAAAATAAATATAATAATGATTTCATTACATATTAGTTTGTAAGTGATTGAGGTGTGAAATAAACAAATCTCACATTTTAAGAAGTCGTCACATCTGCCATGGTGGGTTGTTGTGAGAGAAGGAACCACAATCTGCTAAGAGTTTTAGCACATTTTGTTTCATGCCTATATTTAACAAGATCTTAACTTTTAAATAAGGAATGCAGACAGAAATTACAGGTAAACGATTTCAAATAACCAGCAGGGCTTGTCTTAAAGGGCAGAATATATACATAACAATTAATGTGTACCAAGTAAAAATAGTTCATTTTTTTAGATTTGCTACTTTTTTACTAAGTTTGAAAAATTAAACATATTGGAAAGTCATACAAAAAAGAAATCAAGTGACCCCTGCAGAGTACGTCCTACATATGCCAGTCTGAAACCTACTTCAATGTATTTTGGCACATTTTCTAAAATTTAATTCTTCCTAAGTTTGACTTATAATATACCCTAGAATCCAAGCAAACCAAAATGTTTTCCAGAGCCCTCCTCTTTGAAATTCAGTCTCTTGATCCTTAAAGCAGGTAGCCTTGGGACTAGGAAAAAATAGAGCTATCTTATGCTATTCTACATAGATCTTGATGCCCCTTCTAAGGATTTGCTCACATGAAGATTAGGGAGAAACACCATGGTGCTACACATATCCACATAAATGTAACATTAGCTGTACAGAGCTTTTCTCTTAAATGTTTACAAAATGGAATGTATGATATTCTGTATTAAATTATGGATATTTTCAATTTTGTAAGCCTTGTAAATTCCTATTTCTACAGAAAATAATATAAAGGCATAGTGTCCTTATTCTAAGAAGACTTCAACCAGAAAGAAAGTTCAAAATATAAATCAAAGTACAGCATTTTTATGAAATACCATTAAAATCCAAATCTCCTGACAACCCTGAAAAAAATTTCCAAATGCGTAGAAGAGAAAGGAAACAGTTTCATTATTAATTGTGCACTAAACCTGAATGTAATAAATCTTACAGGTAATCCAGGAAGGAAATCACAAAGACAGAAATTTTATGCTTTCCAATTCTCAAGCAGATACAACCCAGAAAACATTAATTTGTCAAGATAACAATACTAGTCCTGAGTAAGAATAATTGTCAAGGGTACTTCATCTTAAACTCAATGGGCCACTATGGTGACCTTTTGTGTTAACAAAGTGGCCTTATCCAAAGGAAAAATAAACTTCTATCTATGACAAAAGATAGCAAGTAGCTCTGTAACTTGGAGGAAGGCACTTTCCTAAATTAATCTCCTACCCTCTCAGGAACCAGGAGAAAGGGTTGCTATCTTCCTTGATGAGTAAGTTTCAAAGAGATGGCCCTAGGCCTGCAGGCAGCACTATTGGGTTATAAAATGGCAGGAGGCTCTTTTAGCTTGTCAAAAGGTTGACTTACTTTCTAAAAGGTGGAGAATTACTTCACAGCTACAAGTTTTCTAAAGTGAAAGTTCCAAGAAAAGGGTGTCCCTGTGTTTTCCACTAGTGTGAATCTTTTTTTTTTTTTAAATTAGTTATCCTGTTTATACTTAAAGTATCCATATTCTTATACTTTGTACATAATGATGCATTATAATCATAGATACGAAATTTAATGCATGCTTACAATGAATAATATTTTTACTAACCACTAGTCCAGAGAGAAATTAATTGAGGAGACCTTGACTCTCACAAAAAGTATTAAAATTAAAGTGATACCTATATTTAGGTCAATAATAGAGCTCCTTTTGCAGAAATTGGAACTTCAAATCAGAATAGACAAAAATAAGTGTTTAGCTCTCTCTAGTTTCTTTCTCTATAAATATCTTGTCAAAATAGTGGCATCACTTTTCAATATAGATAAATCATTTAATTTGGTTGATGAATATACTGAAGTAAACATTTATATGACTACTATATTAATTAAAACTTGGGCTGGGGTAGTGACACATTGGTAGAATGCTTGTCTGGAATGTGTGGGGTACAGGGTTTGATCCTCAGCACCACATTAAAAAAATAAATAAAGTAAAGGTATTGTGTTCATCTACAACTAAAATATTTTTAAAATGTAATTATATATTTTTACATTTAAAAATATGTGTTATAATTCCCTTTTCCATGACCTAATTACATAGTCTACTTTCAAAATGTAGCAAAGGACAAATAATAGGTGACTTTTTAAAATTATTTTAAAAATTGGCAAAACTGAATTATAGATGCCACAGATAATTTAACTGAGAAGATGAATTACCTTGCCAAAAAATATGAGAGCAAGGGATGGTCATAATTTATTATTAGAATTGTTTTGCTGAAAAAAATAATTTAGAAAGAGTCAAGGGACAACTTTAAACTGATTGGGATTCAGTTTGATAATGAGTAGTAAATATTTCCCAGTGATCTCATAATGAGTAATGGAGATAACCTATATAGATACTGAACTCTGGGTCTTCACATTCAATAGACAGTTCAAATAATTTTAACATACACAACACCAAAGGATTTTTTTTCTTTGGGAGACAAGTCCCACAATGCTGTGCAGGCTGGCTTAGAACTCCTAGCTGCAGTCCACCTCCGGCCTCCATCTCCCCCATATCTGGTACTGTGGGTCTTTGGCACAAGACCTGGCTCAAAGGAGGTACTTTTTCTTTTGAGTTTTAAGGTGGAAGTGTTGCTCCTTTTCCTCGAACCTTTGTATGGAATATATCTCATGAAAAACAATCTGATAATTCACTTTCTTTCGTTCATGTTTCATTTGCTATTTTAATAGAAGTAGCATTTAGAAAGCATTTTATCAACTAGCCAAGATGAATTTTGAATGACCATTAGATAGATCAATTATATAGGACCAAATGCATCACTGAAGCAGCAAGACAGTGAACAGGAGACCAGGTTCCCTGACATAAAACCAGCCTTGAAAACTTGATCCACAAATTATGCTGCCTGCTGCTCAAATCATTAAGCAGTGTTTTCCATGTGTGCAGCACCGTTTCACTAATAGAGTCTCCCTGATACATTTGCAACTTAGTAAAAGGAAAAAAAAAATGGATTATCCTTAAAAAAACTATCAGCATTTTTATTATTCATCTAAAGTGTGTCCACAGTAAGCAAGGAATTGGTAATGGAATTGGTAATGATTTTTGTACAAGATTTGTTAAAATCACTTATCACAATTACAATTCCATTTGAAATTCATATGTGGAATGAGTGAAAAATAAAAATAACTTCAAAGAATTGTAAGTCTATCCTTCTGGCTAAATACTCCTTCATGTAAAAATGTATAGCCATAGCAGTGCTTGCTTGGAAATTAAGCTGTTGAAAATTTCCCAGGGTGATCTAAGTTACACACTTTATTACCTTTTAAAAGTAAATTTTGTTTTATATATTTGATGTCTATAGTGTGATGTAAGGGGATACATATAGGTGGTAAAATAGTAACTATAGCAAAGCCAAATAACATACCTCCATCTCACAGTTTTATCTTTTTTTTTTTTTTTTTTTTTTTGGTACCAGGGATTGAACTCAGGGACACTAGACCACTGGGCCACATCCCCAGCCCCTTTTTTGTATTTTATTTAGAGACAGGGTCTCACTGAGTTGCTAAGTGCCTGGCCATTGCTGAGGCTGGCTTTGAACTCGCGATCCTCCTGCCTCAGCCTCCCAAAGTGCTGGGATTATAGGCGTGCACCACCGCGCCTGCAGTTTTATCTTTTTTTTGACAAAGTTGAAATATTTCCTATTCAACAAAAATCTATAATACAATGAATGCATATTTGGTATCTATCATCCTTATATTGTAAATTAGGTCTGTAGATTTATTCATTCCACATATCTGCTGGTATGTATCCTTTGAACTTTATCTTCCCATTTTCTCCCCACTCCCCCCAGGTCACCACCGTTTTATTCTCTCTGTACATTTGACTTTTTAAAGAAAAAAAAATTCCACCTAGAAGTGAGATCATGAATATTTTTC
This sequence comes from Tamias sibiricus, assembly GCA_025594165.1. Lineage (NCBI taxonomy): Eukaryota > Metazoa > Chordata > Mammalia > Rodentia > Sciuridae > Tamias > Tamias sibiricus. The sequence goes on along the minus strand of CM046662.1, from coordinate 156,522,787 downwards.
TTTTTGAGTATGACTTTGTTTCTTTGTGTATGACTTATTTCACTAAAATAATATCCTCAAGATTGATTCATGATGCAGCCTTCTTTTTGTCTATAGTATTTCACATTTATCAACTGTCTGTCTATCTATCTATCTATCTATCTATCCACACATCCCCACTCCTTTATCTACTGGTGTGTTGACAAATATTTAGGTTTTGGAAATTATACATGTTCAAGTTCAGTTTTCACCCAATGATTGTATGTGTTATTTAATGATTTCTTGATTATTTTAAATGTGTGGACAAAAATGAAAGACATTAACACCAGTGTTCTATCCATTTTGTCAGGGTTTTCTTTCTAACAAACTAATATAATATGTATCTTAACATGCAAGTAACTATAAAACATGGCAATTGTAGCTATCTGTCATGGACTCTTCAAGGACAAAGACACAATTTGAAAGAAACTCATGCTTTTATTAATGAGAAAATGCCAGATGAGATTTGGTGTTCTGTAGTTCCACAATTTTGTTTCACTTAGTTATCAGCATAATTATTTAGAAAGCAGTTAATACTTCTATCTAAGGCTTTTTATGACATCACACACATGCATGTAGATTATACTAGTTTCTGGTTTAGAATAAATGCTTAAGCACACAGTACATTTTCTATTACTGTGTGAACTTCCATATCATATTCAAGCTTCATATTTACCCAGGGAAAATGCTCACTCTAGTTAATCACTGAAAGAATATTAAATGGTCAAAACTCCAGAGTGTGTATGTACAAAGAAAGATAAATATTCACACCATAGCTTTGAAGGTTTTTAATGTACTTAATACTTTGTTAACCTATATAAAAAAGTATATAAAGCCATAAATTAAATATAAAATAATCTGCTTATAATAATCTATACCACATAAGATATAAACAGATAAAATGTGACTTAGGATATAGAAATATTAGACGAAAGGAAGGGCAAAGGTATTTTAGGTATTAGTAAGAGAAACACATTTAGCCTTTTGTTTTCTATTTTCTAGTAAGTCATGCAAAGGAAAAATATTAGTGTAAAATGTGATGGTTTCTAGCATACTATAGTGACACAGCCACATGAATGTTTATAGCAGCTCAATTCATGATAGCTAAGCTATGGAACCAATCTAGATGCCCTTGAACAGATGAATGGATAAAGAAAATGTGGCATATATACACAATGGAATATTACTAAGCCATAAAGAAGAAAGAAATTATGGCATTTGCCAGTAAATGGATGGAACTAGAAATTGTCATGCTAAGTAAAATAAACCAATTCCAAAAAAACAAAGGCCAAATGTTCTCTCTGATATGCAGATGTAAACAAATAAGAGGGGAGGGAAGAATAGAAGTTCATTGGTTTAGAAAAAGAGAAATGAAGGGAAGGGAAGGGAGATGCGTATAGCCAAGAGAGTAGAATGAATTTGACATAAGTTTTCGATGTTCCTATACGAATACATGACCAGTGTAATTCCATATAATGCACAACCACAAGAATGGGAAATTATGCTTCATGTATGTAAAATATGTCAAAATGTATTCTATTGTCACATATAACTGAAAAAAAAATAAATTACATAAAAAAGAAGCTATGTCATAAAGGTATACAGAAAATGTGATGATTTCCTTAAAATAACAATAAGAGAAGCCAACATTTTTCCCCTATACTGAGATCTGAAAGAAATTGATAAAGTATTTCTTTAAAAATAAATAAAAATTTAAAAAAGAAACAATTTTGACTTAGTACCTGTATTATCAACAAAAATTATTTCTTGTTAAAATTGTTTTCTTTGAGTTAATACATTTTCCAAAGCAAAGAGCAAAGGAACAGCAGTTTTCTGATGACATACAATAATGCCAACTTGCATTACAGTTGTTTTGATCAAGCTAGAACTGAGTAGGTGATATGAGTATGTGTGTGTATATATGTATGTGTATCAACAAAATATATAATTTCTTGGGATTTAGCACTTTCAAAAAGTTCATTTATTTAGTTTTCTAATGAGATTTCTTAACCCTATGTGTGGACATAAAATATTTATATCAGAAGGATCAATATAACAAAAGATTAACTCTTCAATCTTCAATCTTTTGTTATATTGATCCTTCTGATATCATATTCTATTTTTAATTCCACAATATTAACAATCATCAATCATGCTTGTTTTGTGTGTGTATGTGGTGTTAGTTAGGATTGAACCCAGGACGTCATACATGCTAGGCATGTGTTTGAACACTGAGCTGTAACCCCAACTAATGCATTTTGAAGGAAAAACAAAATGTTGATTCAGATTATTCCAATTACTAGAGACTTGATACTCTGTAAGCTTTAGCAGTTCTGTTAGGTTGTTCATGTTCGAAGTTTTTATTAAAGATCATTAAAGGCCTGTTGACATTTTATTATCTAAAATGATCTAGTTATTGGAGATTCACAGAAAGAACTTTAAGTTCATGCTCTTTTGTACCAAGTACATTTTAAAATTTTGTTTCATATCTTATTCTGTGAATGACTATGTGAGGTATTGCACATTTGACTTTGAACTAATTTCACGTAGGCTAAAGCTTCAATTTGCCAACTTTTCTTTGACGTTAGAACACTATATTAAAGGCAGTATTAAGGGATTTTATCAAGAGTCTAGTGGGGGATAGCTATAGTGTACACATGCACACACACATGTAAGGAGTTGTATTTTCTTAAAATGTTCTGGTGGATGCATTTTGCAAATATGCTGTGATTTTTCAAATGTTGCCTAATCTGAATGGAATGGAAACATAAATGTCTGCACAAGTTAGAAAGAAATTTGGGAAACTCTCTGAAAGTCTTTAAAAATAAAAATGTATTCCCCTGCCTGAAATGTTTTAAAGGGACTTCTTTCAATTTATTTTTAGATTTCTGAATCCAGAATTCCATTTATAAGGACTCTCATTCAAATGCAGAAAGAAATGGAGCCTAAAGGGAAGATGTAAGTGACTCCCTGACACAGATAGACTGAGGAACAGGTGGGCGAGTTATGCATAATGAAACGGCATGAATAAAAAGGACAAGTGGAAAAAGTATTGAACTATATAAATGTAAAATGTCTATCCAGACTATATATGTCTACCTATACTGAAATAATAGGAGGAATTGATGGTAAAGAGAATATTATAAAATGTATTCTAAGGAGAATAACAGGAATTAAAGACAGCAGTTGATGAATTTATGCACACAAATAAACTATCTATAGACAAATTTCAAAGGTTAAATTTTATGCTAAGAATTCTTACATTCTTGGACTCTGCTAAGATAATGAAACAATTTCCTATTTTCACCTTTCAATCCTGCAATTTTATTTTATTCACTACTAAAAATGGAAATGGTTAACTTAAGATTGAATAGTATTTCAAATTATCTTTCACTTTGCCACAATACCTGCAGTTTTTAATCTTCAATATATATTTTTTTTCCATCCTATTTTCCTGTCTGTGCAGGAAAAAATGTTCACAGCACAATATATTTCAGTCCTGTTCATTATTCCTTGACAATGTACACTATCTACCACAAAATAGCATCATTTATTGCATTCATAAGAGCATTTTATTAACCTACAGTATTTAATGATAAAATCAGGTACTTTGAGGGTTTCATTGATCATATGACACAGACTGATTTTCATGAACAATTCACATTACTTCCACTGACAAACTCATAATGTCCCAGACTGTTATTTGAATACCTAAGAAGTCCTTGTTCCAGTCCTTAGAATAAATAGAGGATAATTTTCAAAGAACTCAGAGGTACCTTAAGATATTTTTGTTACTTTTTATCACAAAGACTTCTCAAAGAAGTTTCATGAAAATAACAGTGAAATGTGACTATCTTGTAATATCTAGAATATAAATGGACATCATAACTTTTGAAAGATATGGTGTTTTAAATCTAGGGGATTAAGGATTTGAGAAAGAGATTAAATAATTCTGGCCTTAGGCAACTCATTAATTTTATAGAGATGGGGTCTCATATGTCCTTCAAGAACATATTTGGAATTTCCTATCTGAAAGTCTTCCTTTATATTTTCAATAATATATCATTTGAGGAAAAATACCCTATATTCTCAAAATAACTGTCTAGTATGTCCCAAAATGAATAATACCAAAAAAATGAAGGGACACATGCATGCATTGAACCATGTATCATTTATTTAGCTCATTCAATGAGAAAAGAAGAAAATAATATATCTTAAAAAACAATTTTTATATCATTATATTGTTCCCCACATCATTGTTTACAATATTTATTCCAACTTAACTGTGTGTCATTAACACAGATACCTTCTCAGTACTTAAGTAGTGTAACTCTTTGTTTTGTGAAATAGTCTAGAAATTATATGTTAAAAAGCCTATATAAAATTTTAATTAATTAAAATGATACATTAATACTCTTTGAATATGAGCAATAAGATTTGAATAAGATCAGAGGAAATAATTGTTCATATTTAGTTTGGAGGAATTAGTCTTGATCAACAATTCTCTTTTAAATTTCCTATTTATCTGTACAAATTGAGAGTCATCAGAAAATATATGAATAATAGTACTTACCTCTTATAGTAGCTTATTTTATAAGATATAGGTTTAGTGGCCTGTTCTGCTCTTATAATCAGCTTCTCTGCTTTCTCCCTCATGTGAACCCACTCTGGTTTTGCACAAGGATTCTTAAATTTCCCTGTCAAAAGTCCTCTTGCTTCCACTCTGGTCCTCCAGAACACTATTTCTTATCTAGAGAATTACTATATTAAATAGGAAATCGTACCACATTCCACCTTACTAAAATCTCATCATCTCATCAGTGATTTCCATTTCCTTATCATGAATCCTCAGAGAAGTAAAATGTTCTGGCTTATTTTTAGTACTTTAATTTCACTTAGTAGTACTCCCCCCTCCACTCTATATTTAGGTCATGTATCTAAATGTATCAAGCAGAATGCTCCATAAGGGCATTTGCACATGCTGACCCAGCTCCTGGGACCCCTTCTGGACCTTCACATGACCTGATAGCTTCCTACAGCTCTCAGGTTATAGCTCACTGAACCCCTTTCGGAGATGTCACTTTTCATATGTTCTAGACTTTCTAAAACAGCAGTCCTCTCCATCTCGTTTAACCCTATTCATTTGTTTAAGTATATTTATCTGAATGAAACAGAAATCTTCATATTTACTTGTTCAGCTGGTTTGGGTTGCTTCCTCCACTAGCACACAAAGCAAGCATGTGAAGAGAGATCATCTCGTTTTGCTTGCCGCAGCATTCACAACACTGAGCATCAAATACGAAAGCAGCTCAACACATCTCTTAAATGAATGAATCAATCAAAAACAAATGACATTATATAGAGAAGACAAATATAGACTGAAGAAATCTGAACTAAATTACTGACTCCTTTTTTCTTTTCTCTTCATTTTGATACATCTAGATATAAACTACTTATTAGAGTTTTTCCTTCTTTTACAAATGCTTGCACTGATAATTATGACAGCAATATCATTTGGAAATATCAGTATTAATTGTATACTTGTGAGGTAAAATGTGAGGATGTGATGTGTGTATCTGGTAGAAAGAGCACATCAGGCTGTTAACATACCAATGACCTCAAGCATTTATCCTTATACCCTGTTCAAGCCACTGTGGGATATTATTGATATGTAGATTAAGGCAAAAATAATTCCAAACCTCAAATAGGATACAATTAAAGACGTACACAAGATTTATAAAAACACAACTAGACATATTTTAAACATTGTTAAAATGGTATCAGTTGGGGAGAGAGTGAAAAATAAAACATTCCAATTGAATCCATCAGAATTTCTATCTGGAGGAAAAGTAGAATATTAGAGATACATTTGAATTTTCTCATGCCCACGATTTATAAAGATTTTAAGGTCACATTTTTCCAAACAAGCAAATGCGTATTATGTTGTTGTTATTATTTTTATGGTACTGGAGCCTGAAACCAGGAGTACTTTACAACTAAGAAACATCTCCAGCCTTTTTTTTTTTTTTAATTTTTATTTTTTATTTAATTTAATTTGTTATACATACTTCCAGAACTTTTTATTTCTCATTTTGTCATAGAATCTCCAAAGTGGAGACGCCAGACTGGCCTCAAACTTGGGCTCCTGCTGCCTCAGCCTCCAGAGCAGCTGGAATTACAGGCGAGTGCCTCTATGTCCAGCCTCAGCTGTTACAAACATCACGTCTCGTTGTTTTCCTTTCCAAACAGTAAGTTAAACCTGAGAAGCTCACCTCGCCATCACTTACGGAAATCTCAGTTGGGAAAGAAGATCACTCAAATGTTTTACATATAACATCTATGTTTTTTCCATACTTCTGAGATATGAAAATGAATATTCTAAATATGTAAAACAAGATCAGATATTTTAAATTAAAACATACCTAAACACATTGTAATATTGTTTTATTTCAGCAATATAATTTTACATGTAGAGTGGTACCTATGGTCAAAGTATCAACTATATTTTTGTAAAATCAGTTAATTAAAATAAAGTATTACCATGTCCATCTACAGTGGAATAGAATAGAATACAACACCTCCTCTGAGAAAAACATGGAGACCCTATGGGGAGGAATAGATAGAGAAATGTTTTGAAATAAATTTAAAAGTTATTGATGAGACCAGAATTAAAGAAGTCATTATCTCTGAGACTGGGGAATTAGGAAATTAAAACAATCCACTGGAACATAGTTTTTGCTTCAGGGTGTTGGGTGTGTGTGTGTGTATTGTGTGTGTGTAAAGCTGGATAAAAAGAACATAGAATGTAATAAAAAACAAATTATAATTAACATGGCCTAGAAGACAGAGCAAAGGAAGAAGTGGATAGGTAAAACTTGTGAGTAATTTTGCCAGATTACTACAAAAAATTGTATGGAAGTTTTAGGAGTTGAAAATATAATGGAGTAAATTATGAATTTAATGTAAGTTTCAAGAGCAATTTAGGTTTATCAGAAGACTGTCTAGGAAATGGAAGACAAGATTTTAGAAAAGAGCCAGACTGAACTTGAGAGACAAAAAAGCAAATCTTGGAAACACATAAAAGAGGATAAGAGACAAGTAGGACATAATAAAATGTTCTGATAGGCTGGTACAAAAGTATGGGGAAGAAACACATTGGAGAAATATTGTTCTTGAATTACACGAAACAATTTGAGTTATAAAGCAGCAGAGTCAAGAAGGATAAATGAAAAGGAAAATCCTTTAGATACATTATGGAAAAAAGTGCTAAATACCAAAGGTGAAGAGAACATTTGTAAAGTCACTGAAGGTGGGGTTGGAAAGGAGAGTGAGACTATTGTCCAAGGAACAACTTGTAGCCAATTTTATAATAAAAGACATTGCATTCACTAGAAAAGAGGATAATATCTTTAAATACCAAGAGAAAAAGGAACAGTTTCTATATCAAGATTGTACATCTGCCAAGTCCACATTTTACCTCATATTAAAAATAAGGATATTTCCTAATGTAACCACCATATTGTTATCAATTTTTGACAATTTAACATGAATTTAATACTTGTATCTAATTTGTGGTCCATGATCCAATTTTGTGAACTGACCCAGTGAAATTCTTTTTTTTTTTTTAATATTTATTTATTTACTTTAGTTGTACACAATGCAATGCATTTATGTTTACGTGGTGCTGAGGATTGAACCTGGGCCGCGCACGTGCAAGGCGAGCGCTCTGCCACTGAGCCACAACCCCAGCCCCAGTGAAATTCTTTATAGTAATTATTCTTGCAGTAGCAGGATAACATCTGTGATCGGGTATTTCTTTAATTTCCTTTAATTGAAAATAGTTCATCTGTCCTTTTTATTCTTTTTCAAATTAGTGTTCTAAAAATAGTAAGAGCATCTTAGTTTCACATAAATATTTCTCTAATTCTATTAATGATTTCTCATTATGCCATTCATATTATTCATCTCCAAACAAAATATCACATCAGGTCTTTGTGTCATTCTCAGGGAAAAACATTCAGAAGCCCATGCTGTCTACCTACCTTTTGGCAAATATTCATTTTGGTGGTATGTGAAGACATCTTTCAGAGTTTTGATTTCATCTGGCAACTACAAAGCAATTTATATGGAGAAAACTTAAAATCTTATCATCAACCTTCCAGTGCTATGAATGAGTTCTGGACATTATCAGAAAGCAGATGCTACATCTTCTGTCTTCTTTCTCTAATGCAAGTGAATTTTAAAAGGCAGCAGATATAACAATAACAAAATGCTGCAGCCTCACGAGATGAAAGTCTGGATTTTATTTCCAGCTGTGTACATGAAGAGCATAGTGACTTTGAGCAACTTAATTTCTCTATCAATAAAAAGTTAAACAAAATTATATCTAGCTAATAGGATTTTTGTAAGAATTAAATCAATAAAAAATGCAAAAAAAAACTAGTAAAATTTTTTTGGCAAAAGTTATTAAGTATCAGTACCCATTGAATAGTATTTCTTCTATAATAATTGGAGTTAAAATTACTAGTGTTCCTAAATATTATAATAAGTGGAATTTCCCTTGGGTTTTTTTCCTTTAAAAAAAAAAAAACACTAATTGTTTGAAATACATCAGTGAGTTAGAGCAACAAAATACAGGATTATTTCTGTAATAGGAAGTTTGGAAACAACATTCAATTTACCTGGGTTAGGTAATTTCAAGTAAGAAGGATTATAAAATCTATAACAATATTAATATATGTTGTACTTTTCATAGTACAGCCTTTTTTATTCATTGCAGTAATAAATATAGGATTTAGTGCTAAATATCAAGAACAATTTTCTCTGGGTATGCTCTTCATGAACTCCTAATTGTCCAGTGCAGAGAAACTTTAATTAAAAGGATCCTATTAGCAGTTTGCAATGTACTTAATGAGTTGGGCACCTGACATCTCAATATGAAATAGGGCAATTTCATTTGAATAGAGAAAAGATGACTGTGAGAACTTTGAGTTCATGAACAGTTCTTACAATATAAAGGTCTCATCTCTACTAAAATTGGATTTCTGATATCACAGTTCTCTTAAATGGTCCACTTGAATGTCACTGGGAGGCCTTTGAAGTCATTATTTGAAGCAGTCTCTCAAATTAGCAGAAATGAGTTCAGTCTCTGACAGCATATTATACTCTACTTTTCTCTATTTATTTGTATATCTTTCACCTTTTTTGACCTCCCACTACCATATGCTTTAGAGAAAAATGTTATTAATCCCTTCTTTTATTTTTCTTGCCTTTCCTGTATAAACTAAAAGTATCTAATCAGAATTCATTTTTCATGTAGTAATTATGTACTAAGGAGAAGAAATAAGCCTAAGGGTATTTGTTAAGGAAAATACTATATATTAAGGGTGCTTTCTTTAATTATCCTTCTAAAGCTTTTAAAAATACAAACTAAGTTACATGAGTAATCACTAAACATAGTATATGGCCATTCTAACCACTCAAATGTCAACAGAATATGAACAGTTTGACTTTTTTGACCCCTTCTATGTGACACTATTTATGGATATGAGAAAAATCAACCAAGATTGAGAAAATGATATGTGAAATCTATGTCAAATTGATAAATAATTCTTGTTTGGACATGTCAGTATTTTTAGATATTTTTGAATGGGCAATTTGTAAAAGATTTTTTAAAAATGTCTAGTGTTATGGTTTAGATGTGGTGTCCCCCTAAAGCTCACATGTGAGATAATGCAAGTAGGTTCAGAGGAGAAATGATTGGGTTGTAACAGTCTTAACCCAATGGGTGATTTAGTCCCCTGACAGGGATTAACTGAGTGGTAACTGAAGTGGTAGGGTGTTGCTGGAGGAGATGGGAATTGGGGTGTGGCTTTGGGTATATATTTATATCTGACAAGTGGATGCTCTCTCTGCTTCTTGGTAACCACTTTGTGAGCTGCTTCCCTCTACCACCTTCTCCTTCCATGATGTTCAGCCTCACCTTGAGCCCCAAGGAATGAAGCCAACCTTCTATAGACTAAGACCTTCGAAACTGTAAAGCTTCAAATAATCTTTTCCTCCTTACAGTTGTTCTGGTCAGATCCATTTAGCCACAGCAGTGAAAAAAGCTGACTAAAACAGCTAGAGAATTAGTTTCCTGGGATTTATTTGGTATTATTTTTAAAATTTTGTTAGTTTCTGTTATATAATAACATCATAATTCACATTGACATAATCTAAAACGTATGGAATATAATTTGCTCAAATTCAGTCCCCAATATTCCCTCTTTCCTTCCTCTCCACAACCCTCTGGCTGTTCCCTTCTGTTCCCTTCATTCTCTTCAACTGAACTTTCTTCTATTTACTTTTTTTTTTTTTTTTTTTTTTTGTACCAGGGATTGAACTCAGAGGTGCTTAGCCACTGAGCTACATCCATAGCCTTTTTGTTTTTTTCATTTTTAGTGACAGGGTCTCACTAAGATGCTTAGGACCTCACTAAGTTGCTGAAACTGGCTTTGTACTTGCCATCCTCTTGCCTCAGCTTCCTAAATGGCTGCGATTGCAGGCATACATCATGCCTGGCACTCTCTTTCTCTGCCTCTCTATCCCTCTGTCTCCACCCCCCTTCCATATATATATATATATATAAAAATTTTGGTGTCTTGGGTATATACATGATGGTGCGATTCACATGTATGTACATAGGGAAACTAGGTCAGATTCCTTACACTGTTCCTCCCTTATCCCATCCCTTCTCTGTCCCTCTCAGTCCCCTTCATCTAGTTCTCTGTCTTTATTTTGATGGAATCCTTCCCCGCCTTTCCCTTTTTGTTTTTCTCTCTTTCTCTCTTTTTTTCCCTGCTTTAGTTTGGACTAGCTTTCACAGGTCAGAGAAAAAATTCTATCTTTGGCTTTCTGAGTCTGACTTATTTCACTTAGCATGATCATCTCCAGCTCCAACCATTTACCAGCAAATGCCATAATTACACTTTCTTCGTGGATAAATGATATTTCATTGTGCATATATACTACATTTTCTTTATTCATTCATGTGTTGATGGGCACCTAGTTTGGTTCCATGGCTTAGCTACTGTGAATTGCACTGCTATAAACATTGATTTGGCTGTGTCACTATAGTATGTTGATAGATTTTTATTTAGCTTCAACTTCAAATACAACTATAAGGCAAAAGTGGGGTTGAATTGCGTGGATAAGTACAATAATAGAAAAGTTGTACTGAAATGAAGCATTCTATAAATATTAAATTGATTTGATAATTTTCAAAAATTTCTATCATAAATTAAGTATTTCACTTTCAAAAAAAGAATAAACACATGAGAAATAGTAAATGCCCTTACCTGTTTCTAGCAAATGTTTAGTCCTACACACTCCTTTTAAAATACTGCAGTGGAAACTTCATTCCTTTACACTGAGACAAATGGACAACTGTGGTAGAGGGCTTCACTGCGTCCCTTCTAATATTTACCATATAACAGATCACTCCCTGTGATCTGACATTCTCCTGGTGTTTCTTACTTTATATGTGCTTGTGTGTCTCTGAAAAGAAAATCAATTGTGGGTGTGCATTTTTCTTGCCTTTGCATATTTTTATGTTATGGAAAAGGAGACTAAAATAATGTTTCATGGAAGCCTGGAATGTGTTAGGTGCCAATATTTGCTATTCTGCATCTATTTTGTTGAGGAATGCTGAGAATTTTATGTCCTGCTACAATACTACCTCTCCTATTTAATCAACTATATTGATAAAACATAGTCTAATGGACTTAATTAGAAGTGTAACTTGGACATCACTCTTCAGAATGAAGATAGTAAGTGAGGAGGGAGGATTGATCTGGTTTATCGATATACTTTTCTCAGCCTGATTTGTGTCCCAAAATGATCACAACATGTGCCACACACATTAAAACAGGTTGATCCAATTGTTATCCTATGTCTTGGTTCCAGAAAACATTTGATTTTGGTACCTCTAGTTTAGGAGGAGAAAAATATATGTTATAATGAACAAAGATGAAATTTAATATGAAACAGGCATAGTCTTTTAAGGATTCACTGAGATTTATTCCAGAAAATTTTGGACTCATTCAAGGAAAAATAATTAACAAATCAAGTGAGCATCTGTGGACTGCCTTACAAATTATGTGTGCCTTTTAAGTGAACATCATTACATACACTATTTCTTATTGTACTTCCTAAACAAAGTAGTATATTCACTAAGAGTCCTTCATGAGTGTGTGTATAATTGCCATACTTCATTTTCTATTATGAAACATCTATGACAATTGTTCCTTAGAATTTAATTTGAAATTAATAAATAACATTTAAATATTTCTCAGGTTTAATACCTCTTCCCCCTAGTGTTTTAGTCAACCTTTTTGCTGCTGTGACTATAAGACCCACCCAGAACAATTTAAGAGGAGGAAAATTTATCTGGGGGTTCACGGTTTCAAAGGTCTCAATTCACAGACAGCAGGTTCCATTTCTTGAGGCTCTAGGTAAGACAGAATACCGTTTCAGAAGAGTGCAGCAGAAGAAAGTAGCTCACATGATGATCAGAAAGCAGAGAGAAAGGTCTCCACTTGCCAAATACATATGTATACCCCAAAGCCATGTCCCCAGTTTCTACCTCCTCCTGCCACACACACTACATGCCTCAGTTACCACTTACCCATCAGGGGATTAATTCACTGATTGGGTTAAGACTCTTGTAACTCAATCATTTTTTCCTCCGAACCTTCTTGCATTGTCTCACAGGTGAGTTTTGGGGGTCATCTCATATTCAAACCATAACACCTAGTCCCTCTGAGTGATTCCAGAAATCTGTGTTTCTATTAGTGACTCTACTTATTTGGCTAGAACTGAGAGAGAGACGTCATCCACTGTCCAAATGCTCTTTTTCTAACAATTTGCAAATTAGGTTGGTCTTTGTTGAATCTTTAAATGGGGAATATTTGGACTATAGATGAGTGAGACAGGTACCTCCCCCCATGTGCATGGTGAAGAGGAATAAGTTGTTCCTATGGAGAAGACAAAAATGCATTTAAAGGAAAAAAATAATAATCAGAGCTAAAAGGCCAGGTTTTGAAAAGGAAATACGTGCACTATGACTTGGGTGCTACTTTTATTTTATGTTCTAAACCTGAAGGACTTTGTTTGTAATTTATGTTCTTTTGTTTTTAATATTAGTAGGTAAGTTTCATTACTAGTAAGCAAATGGTCCTTCATTAGTTCATTCATCAGTGCTTCACCAGTACCCTTAGGGATTTTTCAATAATATCGTCTTAATTTGAACAAACTTATAGTAAAGGTGTTAAAGTCATTGACAAGAGTCTAGGAGTCAATGTGTCATTTTTCGTTTTGTCACAGTGACATTCAATAAACTGCAAACAGAAGACATTTGTGAAAAAATAAGTTTAATTTATTATATTAAATTATTAGCTTCAATTTTAATAGTATATTTTCATGAATGCCTTAATTAAATCAGTATTTTCAAGTTTTGATTAAAATTCAGTTCATGATAATACAATGGTGAAAAGTAATATCTCCAAACTCTGAGTATGTGTATTTGAGGTCCTGGTTATATTTTATATTAGCCATGAAGCCTTGGAAAATTTACATAAACTGTTCATGTGGATATGATTGTACCCCCTTTGTAAAACCAGTAGAAAATGTAAAAGAGTTATAAATTAAATTTTCAAAGCTTGTCTCTTAATGCTTAAAACCTTTTAAATTAGTGCTGTTGTGACTGTTTGTTAGAAACATTTTAAGAAATCTATTTTTTAAAAACACATAGACAGGGCTGGGGTTGTGGCTCAGCAGTAGAATGCTCGCCTAGCACGTGCACGGCCCTGGGTTCCATTCTCAGCATCATGGAAAAATAAATAAATAAACTAAAGGTAGTGTGTCCAACTACAACTAAAAAATAAATATTAAAACAAACAAACAAACAAAACAAAACAGGGACTGGGATTGGGGCTCAGCAGTAGAGAGCTCGCCTAGCATGTGCAAGGCCCAGGTTCGAACCTCAGCACCACGTAAAAATAAAGGCATTGTGTACAACTAAACACAAATAAATAAATATTTTTTAAAAAACACAAAGACATAGAATTCTCATATAGTGGATCTTGTGAATAAAGAATTCTTTCCCATAGGAAAAATACAGAGACACAGTAAACAAACATTTGCTTCACAAATAAAGAAACAGTTTTATCGAGGTGGTTGGAGGTAACACATCTACCTGTCTTCATAATTTTAGTCTCCTGCATTCTCTTATAGAACTCAAGTTCCACTAAGACCCATTGACCAGGGAACTTTGAAAACATAACCATAGCCTAAATTTAGTTGCCTCTTCTTGGTCAAGAAATTAGTTTTGTACAGTTGAGTGCTGCTTAATATTATATGGGAAACACTGCTGGCATGAGTCCAGACAATTGTTTTCTAGAAAAAATAAAAACAAAAACCTTCTCCAATTTATTTTTCTCCATGAGTAGCTTAAAATATATGAAAACCATTCCTAGGTAATAATCATACACAGTTGCCTTTGAAAAATATAGCTCAGCGATTCTCTTGCCTCTTAAAGTCATTAACCCATAATGTCATTTTCACTATGGAGCTGTGTAAGTGTAATGAACCCTGGAGGCTCTGGTGCTTGTGATGATAGAAGGCAGTGAGATGTTCGGGCTTTTAGAAGTTGGAAAGCTTCAATCTCTAATGATTTGCTGAATCTCTTTTAAAAGATCCTTTACTATGAGTTTTTCATATCATCAGCAATGTGCGAAATTTAGGTGTCTGACTCTGCACGGGACTCCTTTAATTTGGAGTTTGTCCTCGCACTTAAATCCAGCCCCCATAGAAGTCTGTGGTTTGATTATTACAACAAAACACAGGGAGAATTACAATGCATTTAGTGGCTCCTGCAAGCTTTTGGCAGCTGCTTCATAACCATAACCGGCCATTTCTAATTGCTAATGCTAAGCAAACAGCAATAAGAACTCATGCAAAATACTCCTTTCATTTTCTCCTGAATAGTTTCTTCTGTACCTAGCACCACCGGTTTTTTTTTAAAGTCAGGTTTCCTGTTCCAGAATCTGCTACTTACTAGTCATGATTTTCAGTTCATTACCGGACTTCTTAAAATTAAGCTTGCTTTATCTTCAAAGTGAATTTTAAGACATAAATCATGAAATTTTAATTAAGCACAAGTATCCACCACACATTCAATATTCTTTTTGCACTTACCACGTCCTTCAACTGATTGTGATTCCTTGTGGAGTGCAGTGACACAAACATTCATTTCCGAGGTTTCTGGCCTGTTAGCCGTCTTGCATATTTGTAGTTATTGTAGTTTTTCCACAGACTTTAAACACAAGGCATGTTAATACTAAATGATGGCATTTATTCCAGACATATCCTTAATGTGGCATGGCGCACTATTAGCCCAATTTTTCTTTGATAATCAGAATTAGTCTACCCAACCAGTAAAGTAGTACTCTTCATAGGTACTCTTTCAGACGTACAGTGATCCTAAATAGCCAGGCAGCAATCTTAAGTTCCAGCTCAGTAGACTTGTTGTATGTTCTGGTGAAAGCACAATTTTTTTGAGTCAGTCGCTATTGGTAGTAGTGACTCATGTCACTCCCATTTCCAACCCTAGTATGGTTTCCTGGAGGAATTCCCCCCAGCTCCGCAATTGACAGCCACTTTTCTGGGATTAGAACTGAGTTTCTGAACAGCTACCACATTTTTTTTTTCTTTTTTTAATATCATGGTGGCGGCTTTAGGATGTTGGGGAAATGCTGAGACTAGTGAGTGGTGCCAGCAGGAACCCATTGCTACACTTCAGTGGTGGTAATGTGAGTTCTTCAAACAGAAACGATACTAAATAGAAAACATGACATTCTTTATACAAATAGAAAAAGCAATTGTGAAATTTATTTGGAAACATAAGAGACCCACAATAGCCAAAGCAATTCTTAGCAAGAAAAGTGAAGCAGGAGGCATCACAATACCAGACCTAAACTATACTACAGAGGTATAGTAACAAAAATGGCATGGTATTGTCAATCCCCAAAAAATGAAAGGCCGAATGTTTCCTCTAATAGGCAGATGCTAATTTACAATAAGGTGGAGGGAGTCATAGAAAAGAACAGAGTTACTTTAGATTAGGTGGAGGGAAGTGAAGGGAGGGAAGGGAAAGGGATGTGGGGACAGGAAGGATAGTAGAACAAAACAGACTTTTTTAAAATTTATGTTTACATGTGACTGCATGACCAATGTGATTCAACAACATGTACACTCAGAAAAATTAGAAATTATATCCGATGTCTGTATGATATATCAACGTGCATAAATGCAGTCTACTATCATGTATAACCAATTAAAACAAATAAAAAAATAAACAAAACAAAAAAGAAAATGTGAACATGGATAAGGCATTGGTTTAGTCTATGCATGGTAGTATTGGTTGCAGTGTTGTGTTCCTGTAAGTTAAACCAATATTGAGAGTGCCTATTCCACTAAGAACTTTAGTCTGTTCCACTGAATAACTGTTCTTTTCATGATAGAAATTGTCTAAGGTATTCAACATGCCACAGACTTATCAATTTAATGAATTGTGCCATGGCAGCGACTCAGTGTTAGTTTCTACTGATGTCAGAATGGATACAAAGTGCTGGCCTTAGCTAAGTCAGACTTCATGGAAGTCCATGTTGTTGAGCCCATAAGTCATCTCATTCCCTGCTTCCGTGATTACTTTGTTCATGAGCCCACTGAACAAGTACAGGGGTGACTGGGAAAAGAGGCTTCCTGGTATAGTAAAGATCATCATATCCACACGTTTATTAAAGTCATTTTCTGCTGAGGTCACCATTGTGAATGTTTACATGGGGCACAGGTGTCTTTACATTTTTGCTTCTTAAAAAAGGCCTGTCCACCTTTTCCCTAGATCCCATTGTCATCGATATGCCATAATTTTCCTGACCACCTTGCCAAACCATTAGCTATAGCATATAAATAATCATATATACTTACATGTCCTTAATTTTTTTTTTATTAAAAAAATACCCATTTGTCCTTCTTAAAGTTTTGCCACTGGTAAGATTTTCCTTCATTATTATCCTTCAGGAATGTTCCAGAAAGGGGCATTACATTGCAACTGTCCATATATGTTTTGTTGATTTCTGTATATCATGAAGTATTATCTGTAAGTCAGACTTTTCTTCAGACAGTAGGTCATAGAGAATACCCCCATGAGACCGTAGGTATGGTCAGGGAAAGAAAATGTCCTTGAACAGAAATAGGGGTCATGATCATTTGGACCCATCATATTACTTATTACTTACTTGTAATTTCATAACATATTTGAACCCAATCCTATATGATCTATTTTCACTTGGCAATAAATTAGTGTAGCATTTTCCTGAATTTATTGCTCAGTGGAACCTACAATATTGGATCTTATGATGGGTGACTCAGGTTTCACAGTAGCTTGGCACTCTCTGATAAAGTGTTTAGTCTGTTAAGTTCAAAATCACACAAAAAAGAGAGTAGTATTCTATACAGGGTTGTAAGTCTTTCTTCCCAAATCCTAAGGTTGTGCATGGTAATTCAACTATGGGGAATTGTCATCGTCTACAAACAACATCTCCTTTTGCCATTGCCACTTGAGGAATGCGGAATCGCCGGTATCACATGGACCACGTCACAGAGCAACTTTTTGGCACCTTGGTCTGCTTGTAGAACCTTCATTTGTTCTAGGCACCCCTCAAAACTAGTAGCCTTTCATGTTACTCCCTGTTTGAGCAGGAGTAGCAGATCCAAATGCAAAGATTGCTGCTGGTATAGTCCAATGGAGTTCCCTTGGCATTACCCCTCTTTTCTTCTGGGCTCAGAGGGGCCAGTCGCAATAATATATCCTCATTGTTAGAAGGGCTATCCTGTCATGACCCACAACAGTAGACCAACAGAAATTTCATCCAGATAAAGTACCTGAAATTTTTATTTATTTAGTGTCTGACACCTGAGATATAAATATCGTACAAAAATGTTTTCAGTAACTGCTACTTTCTACCTAGTAGGTCTAATGTACATAATATCATACGAATAATAGACAAGTGTGATATTTTTGGAAGGAAATGAAGATGAAGTTTCTTGTGGACTAAAGGTGACATATGGATACAGAATTTATATACCTCTGATGTAGCACAGTGAAATTGTATTTTCAGGCCTTCTTAGTTGAAAACTGCTTCCAATAGTCTTTATTAATGGATATGGACAAAAAATATTGCAACGTCAATAGGTACTAGGGAATGTATTAATTTACTGAAGCAACCAAAATATAAAACAGCTTCTACAGGAGATGTAATTTCAAATTAATTTTATGATAGTCCACGATCAACCTCCAATATCTATTTTCTAAATAGGCTATATAGTTGAGTTAATTAGGGATGGGAAAAAATAATAACCCTGCATCTTTCAAATTCTTGTTGTGTACTAACTTGGTTAATTATTTTTGTAGGTATAGGAAGTTTTAGTGACTTCCATTTGGTCTTTACTACCATACCATTCTTTTTTTGTTGTTGAAATCAATTCATTATTTATAACATTTTAAAATAAATTAATCAGTCATTATAATATTTAATACGTCAATATTTTAAAAATAAGTGAACAAAAAGTTATTTAAAAAAACTGTATTTGTGTTGTCTGCAGGTTAGGAGGACACTAGCTCTACTTCTCAGCTTTATATTTAAGGTGTAAACAGACATTATTTTTCTTCTTTTTTAAATTTTTTATTATTCCAATTTGTTATACATGTTTGCAGAGTAAATTTCATTTCATATTCATATAAAGAGCACAATTTTTCAAGTTGCTGGTTTAATATAAAGTATTTTTACAACAATTGTGTCTTCATACATGTATTTAGGGTAATCATGGATAACTCAGTCTGCCATTATTCCTATCCCCTTGCCCCCTCCCATCTCTCCCCCCTCTTTGTTTTATTTAAAGCTCTTTCATTCCTCTCATTCCCTCTCTCTTGCCTTTATAAGTTAGTATCTTCATATCAAAGAAATCATTCGACCTTTGGTTTTTTGGGATTGGCTAACTTCACTTAGCATTATTTTCTCCAACCCCATCCATTTACCTGCAAATGCCATGATTTTATTCTCTTTTAGTTCTGAGTAGTGTTCCATTGTGTATATATACCAAAGCTTCCCTATCCATTCATCTGCTGCTCTGCATCTGGTTGGTTCCACAATCTAGCTATTGTGAATTGTGCTGCTATAAACATTGATGTGGCTGTGTCCCTGTAGTAAGTTGTTTTTAAGTCCTTTGGGAATAGAAAAAGGAGTGGGATAGCTGGGTCAAATGGTGGCTCCATTCCCAATTTTCCAAGGAATCTCCATACTACTTTCTAGATTGGCTTCACCAATTTGCAGTTCCACCAGCAATGTAAGAGTGTGCCATTCTTTCCATACCATTCTTTACTTCACAAGCCATGGAAATAATCCAGGATGCTTACATGGCAGTAAAAATGACCAATCCAATTACACTTTCTCAAACTTGAGAAATAACTACAGCCTATGTTTGGGGGCATACTGGATCACCCCTGAGCTAAAACCCATTGATCATTTGGCATACATAAGATCTTCTGTTTTGACTTGTATACCATGTTGACATGTATATCTTTGAATTAGGATCAGTTCAAAGCCTGACCAGTAATCATGGAAAATTCTGACTATCACCTTATTTCAGTTCACAGTAATTTATAATTAATGACTAAGTCCCTTTGGAAAAGACTAGGAGAAAAATAAACAGGACAAAATTTTGGCTGTATAACATCCCAGGAATTGACCTTCCTTTTATTCAAGAGGTAATTAGTTTATAAACTGGCTAAAATCTGAGAACAGATTAAGGAGTTATGACCCTCTGCTTTTATGATTCACGTTGAACATTGGCTCTCTTGATGGATGGGAATCTTCCATGTATACAGATGAGGTAATAATGTAATTCACTACCCACCTATTTCATATTTAGGGACACAATACTTAACTCACTAATGCCATCAGACTCTACAAGTCAGACTCTTCTGATTATAGCTTCAATTCCACTGGCCATTTTGATTATGACTCCCATCTTATATTTGGAAATGAAGTGATACCACTTGGGCCTTGCAACTCTGGATTCCAGTTATCCCCTCATATAGGAATTGAGTTTAATGGCATACTTACTTAATTATCCTCTTATACTTCCCAAGATTCTATGAAATGAAAATATTCCATCTCCTCATTTTTTTCTTCCAATCAGGGAGAGTCATTAAGACTGGGAAAAAATAATAACAACAACAACCACAACAAAAGTCAATAGGTCTCAAATGTATTTCTCTCTAGGGTAAATGGCCCTTTTACAGAAGGATACTCCCACTAATGGAAAGAAGAAGGTACTCTGGTTTAATTATTTTCTTAATAGTTACCTTTTGATAAATAGACTAATATCATTTTTAGTGGGAGATCCTCTATCTGCAGAATCCTGCAAGCAAAATACCTTTGGTTTGGGATTAGGTGTGATAAATGGTGCTAGGATCTGTGGATTTATTGGACAAGGCTGGTTCAGAAAATTCAACACAAGATAGGGGATTATCTGCTATGAAAATACATTTTTCATAGCACAAATGTCCCCTGCTATGTGAAACAGTAACTACATACTCATTGGAAATTGCACACATGATTCTGGTACCAGAGAGAATGTGTGTTTGCTGTGATAAGGAAGAACCTGGAGAACTATGCATAATGTCCTTGTCCTTTCCTTTCTCCATTTGAGCACTTTTACTGCTTGAATATCTGAAATTGTTATTAAGAACATCCCTGGGTAATATTCTTGATTTATGAGATGTCCTTGAAAATCTGATCCATTGGACTTACTCAGTGAAATCTTTCTTATTAGTGGTGAGAAGTTTCACTTCTTACCTCCTAAGGGGTTGAAGGGGGTTAGGAATTGCTCAATTGTTAAGGAATTCAAGATATGTTTCAGGCAATATAAGAAACTTGCAATTCTTAATTTACTGAATGTCAATTCTAATAGCTAACAAATAGTGCCAGGAAAACTTTACATCAAAAACTTCAAATCAGAACCAACAAAGCATTCGATAGATTATGGTATTTTTTGAACCTGGCCAGAGAAATCTACCTTTACCTTAGGCCTAGTATGTTACAAACAGAAATATCTCCTTCAAACAAAATCTTATTTCGTCTTTTTCAATTTCTAAATAGGCCCCATTTTATTTCATGTTGTTTCTAACTTGCAATATTTTGAAAAAATCCTCTTCAAACACCTATCACTTTTTTTTCTAAGTCTTCTTTGAAGTCTTGGTGAGTATAATGTCAGAGTACCAGGACAACATAGCAGTGTTACAGGAACTGGTTACTGCCTCCACATCTGGGTTGGTATCAAGGTTGCCTTAACATGGTACCATAGTCCAGGTGGCTTAAATAACAGAAATGTATTATCTTATGGTTCTGGATGCTGAAAATATAAAAAAAAAATTATTATCAACTTTTGAAGGCTGTGGACAAAGGAGCTGTCCCAGATCTCACTGATTGGTGTGTAGATAACTCTCTTCTCTCTATCCTTTACATCCTCTTCCTTCTATGTGTATCTCTGTCCAACTTCTTCCTTCTTTGTTTTCTTTGGTACTGGGATTAAACTCAGGGGTGCTCAACAACTGAGCCTCATCAGCAGCCCTATTTTATGTTTTATTTATAGAAAGGGTCTCACTGATTTTGCTTAGCACCTAGCTTTTGCTGAACCTGGCTTTGAACTCATAATCCTCTTGCCTCAGCCTCCCAATCTGCTGGGATTACAGGCGTGTGCCACAGCACCAGGCCAACACTTGCCTTTTTATATGGAAATCAATCATATTGGTCTAGGGTCCATCCTAAAGAAGTGAATTTTAGTAAATATATCTTTAATGACCTTGTTTACAAGGGAGATCATATTCTGAGGTACTGGAGATTAGGACTTCAATAAGAAAATTTTTGGAGGATGTAATTCAACCCAAAAGGTCACTGAGTTCATGAGGCACAAACCTTGTTTCCTCCCCCTCCCTTGATTCAGCCAATTTCCCCATTTTATGATTTGAATGCCCCACTCTACTTTTTTCAGTCAAATTCCTGATTAATGGAAACCCTGCTCATTAATTTAAGGAATGTTGAGATTTGTATTTATTTCTGCTATTGGGTTGTTAGGAGACTAGAAGTATCTTTGGGTGTTCCAAACCTTATATATTGCTGAGGTTTTCTCTTTCTTTTATATATATATATATATATATATATATATATATATATATATATATATATATATGTTTGTAACATACTAGGCCTCTTTTATATATATATTTTCTCTTTCTTTTATATATATATTCCTCTCATCCTGTTGGCTTGATACTCTCAGGCCAGCTGCTCTGGTGAGATTGAATCCACAGCCACAGATAGTTCTAGGCTCATGTCCATGGAGCCTCAGGCATCCAAGAGATGAAAGCAAGCATTTTGCTGCCAGTTCCTGAAAGAACAAGTCCAAGGAAGGTTCTGCAGATCATATTTAACTGATATGCTCATCTCTCGACCAACTGCTATGGCTAAAATGAGTGGATTTCATCTCAGCTTATCTGCTTACAACTAATGTCATGGGATTTGGGTCTGTTACTAGGCATAAAGTGGTTTAAAAGAAGAACATAGACAAATCACCTTCTCTTAGGCTGCCAGAACATTTTCCATTTCAATCACTTTTGAATGTGATGCTTAATCTCATGTTTCAGAAGTCTTGTTCAATGAAGAAATAGAAAACAGATTATACATATATAAATTGCTTCAGTTAATTTCGACAATTATTCTGCCATTTAATGTGCTCTTTATCTTATTTTCTGTGCTATATTTTTCTTTGTTTTTTATATTTCAGAATACTTTCTTAGACATCCACTGCTGTGTGTTTGTGTATGTGCATGTGTGAACATTTGAATATGTGTTAAAATTCTTAAAGAAACATAAAATATCGTTCTTCAATTATTCCTTGTTCTCACTCATTGCCCAGGTAATTACTAATAGAAACCAATACCCTTCCTGGATAGGTATTGTGAACTGACTTGAGACAACTAACCACTTGACATCCAGTAGGATCTTTTATTAAATACTAATGTCTTCAAAAAATTGAAGGTAGATGAGGGAGTGTATATGTTTAATGCATATGCATTTCCAACAAGGCACTTTACAAAAAGGGTAATTCTTATATAACCTAGTGCCAAACTTACTAAATATAGGGTTGAGTCAGCAGACAGATGACAGAAGTCAACAGAGCCAAGCAGTTTAAGTGCTAATTCAAAAGTATTAATTACTGATCTTTCAAGTTAGTTTTCTTTTTCATGCATGGGCTTTCCACCAAACCCTATATTTTGAACACTACATATTTCTCTAAAGACTCTTGTACTAATTAACAAACAGTATGATGGATATTTCAATAATGGTATTTGAAATTCTTAAGTAGTCTGGAGCATGCTTATAAGTCTGGAGCACAGTTTACTGATTGAAATGCCTCAGAGACTAAAGCATTCTCTATGATACTTATGCAACTTACACAAAACTGTATGTTTCAAAGGATGTTTAAAATAAAATTATTCCACAGATGCTATAATAATAGATGATTAGATTATACAAACACATATTTTGTGGTTCTTGGTCAAGGCATTTTAGGTGTGAGATATGGAGGGAGTCAGGAAATTCAATCTTCATAAACTTTTTTTGTTTAATTAATTACAAATAAAAAGCAACCACCTCTTTTTTGTTTTTTGTTAGCTTGTTATTCTTTTTCAGGTAACAACATGCATGCAATGGATTGTCATTGCTTATTTCAACCATGTAGTGGGTCAAGAGAACGATCTTAGGGCAGTCTGAAGAAAGTATTTCATAATGTTGCAGATATTTTGCTTGGACTGGCTGCATGTTTTTTCTTGTCTTTGAAACAAGACCATACACATTTAGAAAGACAAAACCACAGTAAGTTTACTCAGTGCTTTGGGCATTTCTGTGCCTCTCATGGTTTGGTCTCACCTCTGGAAACCAGGTGAGTGGTTGAGTTCCTTAACACTCTCCTCCCTGGACCACGTACACCACTGATTCCTTCCACAGAACTGTGATCTGTAGCAATAACCTCCACAACTTCACAGACACTGCCAAATCTACTGACTCTGCAGCATTCCATCTAAATTCAAGGCACCGGGTAGTACTTTCCCCAGTTTTAGTTACATATTTTGCAGTTATTTTTATGTTCACACTAATATTATATCATTGGTAGTTTTTATTATTTTCTAAGAAAGCTGGAAGTCTACATTTTTTCACAACATCATGATGTTTCTCAGAAGTCTTATTAATAATGTTTGATTATTATTCCTCACTATTTTCCATTCAGCATGTATACATTTTCTGGATTTATTTTTCACATTTATTGATATCCACCTAAAGTGAATCAACCCAAAGATTTTTAGATATTGTAGACACACACAATCACATACACAAGCACACATATATACACACTATATATAACTCTGTGTGTGTGTGTGTGTGTGTAGCATTTTTCTTTTCTTTCTTTCTTTCTTTTTTTTTTTAGGCTTGCTTGAAGCAATTGAATCTACAGCCCTTTAACCTCTGAGCCATATCCCCAGTCCTTTTTTTTTTTTTTTTTTTTGTGGTACCGGGATTGAACTCAGGGGCACTTGACCACTGGGCCACATCCCCAGCCCTTTTTTTTTGTGTATTTTATGAGAGACAGGGTCTCACTGAGTTGCTAAGTGCCTCGCCATTGCTGAGGCTGGCTTTGAACTCGCGATCCTCCTGCCTCAGCCTCCCAAAGTGCTGGGATTACAGGCGTGCGCCACCGCGCCCGGCTCCCAGTCCTTTTTTATTTTGAGATAGAGTCTTGTTAAGTTGTTTAGTGTTTCACTAGGTTTCTGAGGCTGGCCTCAAACTTGCCATTCTCCTGCCTTAGCTTCCTGAGTCACTGGGATTACAGGAGTACACTACTAGGTCCAGCTTCAATATATAACATATTTCAGAAAACTCTTACTGGATATGAAAATATTATTAAATATCAATAATTATATCTTTTCTCTTAGAGAAAGAATAGAATTATTTTCTTATAGAACGTGTTTCAAGTACATACTTTAAGTAGATCCTGCTGGGAGCATTGCATTTAATTTTCTCCTTACAAATGTAAATAGATTGACATGTCACATGAATTAATTATTGTGAACTTTATTTGAACAGTTCATCATTCTCATATTTGACCACGTTTTGCTCATTTAGCAACATTTGTCCATACTCCCTATGATATTAATCAAGCCCAATTTGCAGTCATTCTGAGTGCTTACACTTAGCATGATATAAAGGATCAGAAACTGGTCTTAAGGATGTTTCTATGTGTAATTGCATGGGCATAATATCAAAGGTAAGGCACATTTTTAAATATATCATACTTCATGACAAAAGACAGACTTCTAAAGCATGGTCACTTCTTGTAGCTCTCATAAGAATATTTTAATTGGATAATAGTCTGTTATTAACATTCTGACAGTTATTGCAATAATAAGATACCAATGTTTTAAAAACTATCCTTACTTATCACATATTGGAGAACATGTTTACACACAGTACACTGTTGCTTTTTAAATTTCACAACTACTTTAATAAAATAACCATTTTCTGTACACTTTTTTTCACAATGTGTAACTGAATTAGTAAAATAAAAATATTGTGCTTATTTATAACAATTAAGTTAAAGCAGAGACTATTTTTCATTTTTCCTTTTGAGATTACAAATTGTTTATGATAATTTTTTCTTGGTGGCCCAATCCTTCCTCAGCATTTCTAAATTTTAAATATTTTCACACAATGTGAGAAATTTTTCTTTACTCTTACTCCCCTTTCTTAGTCCCATATTTCTTAGAATAGACAATGAGCAAATGGTGAGATGTAACCATTCCTTCTATTTCCAGAAGTGAGTTTGCTTAAGGAAACATCCCAACTCAACTAGATGGTGGGAAGGCAGAGGAGAAATTTTTAAAAAGTTTGGACGAGCTTCCTGTCATAATAATATCTTCTTGTTTTCCTGATTATTATCAGAAGTCTATAAAATCATTATTATTATATCTCAACAATTACCATATATTAAAAATGTTGGAGCCTTCCTATAGGCAAACTACTAAACAATTAATAAAATATTAAAAGAGGACAAAATATCGTAGAAAACCCCCAAGATTTTCAAAAGCATGAACTGAGAAAAATGGGTTAAATCTCAGACCACCAAATTGTATCACAACAAAAAGACCAACTATGCAGTATTTACAAGAGTGATATTTTAAATAAGAATAACAATGAAAAAATGAAAAGTTCAAACTCAACTCAAGCAAATTCAAACAAAATGCAACCAGGATGTTCAAATATTAACATAATCCAAACTAAAATTTATGGTAAATTTTTCATAAGAATAAGGAAAATCAAGTGTTGAAAATTAAGTTCTAATAACAACGAAATTCTATCAAGAACATATCAAAGTATTTTTAGAGAACTTCTTTGTGTTCCCTTCTTCTTGTTGCTATTTGCTGTTGGTATGGATCTGTGTGATGATATGCATGTGCAATCACTTCCCATACTTTCTTATTCTCTGCAATGTTTTACTTGTTAGGCACATTCTCCCTAGGTTGTTAATAGATCATAAGTTTGTATATTTCTTCTTACAGAATATGTACAACTACATTGAACCTTTTAGTAACTGAAACCAGGAGAGAATAAAAATGAATGAAAATTTCAAGTGTTTGCATGCAACACTAGTGAAGTCAGAAAACTCAGTTGAAATAGAATTGTTTGCACATGTTAAATGATGACACTGAATCCAATTTTATTGGATCCCCCAACAAGTATTAGGCATCATCTACCATGATGCGTGGCATCTAAATAGTGCAAAAGGCAATTATGGTCTTAAAAGGGAAAAAATGATGCATTGCATCTACTATAGTATGCGTAGTGGTGGACATTTCTACAATGCAGCTTTGGAAAGTTAAACTGTACTCTGGTTTATTTTTGGAACTAGGCTGACAAAGTTCATAATGGAAGGTGATAGAACTGGACCAAATAAACCAGCTACATCCAAAAGTACTTGAGCATAACTCTCCCAGGGGGCCATTTAAAGTTTATAATATTTCTTATCATAGTGGGAATCTGAGAAATAATTGCTGGCATGTGAGGATTTCTTTATTGCTTTTTGCTGAGTTAAGTAGATTAAATCAAGGTTACCTAAAATATTTTCAAATAGAAAAACCAACAAAACCTATTCAGAATCTCTGGAAAGGCAGCACAACCCTGGTGACAGAAATAACTAACAGTGACACTTTCATTATTTAGTTGAACTTATGTTTATATTTAACACTCATTTCAAAAGTCTATGCAAGGGAATATGACCAAGTATACTATGTTCCTGAAAGAAAATGTAAGAGCTCAAGTCAATATTATTATTAATATCTCATATCCAAAGCTTAAAACTTTGTATTGAAATTTGAGATGCCAGTATGGTTGTTTTAAAGTCATTTAAACATATTTAGACCAACCCTGCCTTTTAAAAGCCATATTACAAATATATAATACATTTCAAAATGCATTTGAAGCAACTATGTTTTTGATTATTTCCATTTCTCCTATTGTTAGAAAACTATAGTCATAATGTCTATCACATTCAGGTGACAAATAACTTTTCTCTGAATAATAGGTGCATAGTTTTGAAATCCTGACCCCTCCAAAATATGTTTTAAAATTATTAAAACCTTTTAATGCAGTAAAACCTTTAAAATGTTATGTTTGAGAAAATAATATATTTTACCTTTGTAATAGCCACAGCACTGAAATTTAGTGAAGGAGAAAATGGAGCTGTGCAAATGAGTTTTGTTTTTATTGGTTTCACCTTTAAGTTTCTGAGACACTCAGGGAATATAGCCCTTTAAGCCAACTCACACCTTTAAAATCAACACTGAATGTTAAGTGTCAAAATATAGATAATGAAATTTTGTAAATGCAATAAAGCCTGTTCAGTCATCCATGGTTAACATAATAAAGAAAAATAATAGATATTCAAATGTTCAATTTTTATACTATTTTATAGTTTTCAAATTCATTCCATAGTCATTATCTCATTTAATTCTCTCAACCTTGAGGAACTAGTATTAGTATCAGAACTAAATCTATCTTTGTTCTGGGGGCTTGATCCAGTCATTGAATCATTGGTGGAGACACCATAGAAATGAGATTACAGATGAGAATATGTAATTGCTTTAACGTCATATGCTCGTTCTTGGACAAATTAAATTATTCCTGAACTTTCATGTGAGATTTCAAAATATTTTCTCAAGCATACCATATATCAATGTTATAGTTTTTCTAGCTTCTTGGCTAGCCAAATATGACATTTTTTATTAAATAAGCGAAATATAGGATAAGATAATCAATAAATGTGTAAATGAGCTGACAGACACTTCTCAAAAGAAGATGCACTAACAGCTAAGAGTTACATAAAAAACACTCAAGATTTTAGCCTTTAGGGAAATGCAAATAAAAATTACACAGATATCTCACCCAGAGAGGATGGTTGCTATTGAGGGGCAGTGGCGGGGGTGGGGTGGGGGGGTGGAAAGCAGGTGCTGGCAAAGATGCTGATGAAAAAACTGTTGGTGGCAACATAATTAGTACAGCCAAGATTAAAATCAGTTTGGAGGTTCCTCAAAAAACTAAAATGAAGCAACCTTATGATTGAACTATCCCACTTCAAGGCATATACGTTCTTATGGTCTGGATATGAGGTGTCCCCCAAAAGCCCTCTGTTAAAGTAGGAGTGTGTGGAGGTGAATTGCTTAGATTGTGAGAGTTGTAACCTGATCAGGGCGTCTTAGTGTGGATTAACTGGGTGGTAACTGTAAACAGGTGGGGCAGGCCTGGAGGAGGTGGGTCACTGGAAAGGTGCCCTGGAAGGAGTCATCTTTTCTGTGGCTCCTTTCCCCCTTCCTTTGTCTTATTCCTGGCCACCATGAGCAGAGCAGTGCTTCTCTGCCACACCCTTCCACCATGATGTTTTTTCTTAGCTTGTGCCCACAGCAATGGACTTAGCCAACCAGGGACAAAATCTTTGAACCCATCTGTCAAAATAAAATTTTAGTCTCCTCAGTGGATCCTGTCAGGTATTTAGGTCACATGGACAAAAATCTGAAGGAATCAATAGAGATATCTGCACACCCATGTTTATCATAGCACTATTTACAATAACCAAGTTATGAAATCAGCTTATACGCCCATAAATAGATAAATTCATAAAGATTATAATACACACACACACACACACACACACACACACACACAATGTGTATTAGCCATAATGAAGCTTGAGATCACATCACTTACAGGTAAATAGAGGGAACTAGACTTCACAATATTAAATGAAGTAAACCAGACTCAGAAAGACAAGTATAATATGTTTTCTCTCATATTTGGATTTTATAGAGAAATGAAGGTGACATAAAAGTAAAAGGGGAAATGTTAAGGAAGTGTAGGGGAACTAGTGGGATGGGGAGAGGATTAAGAGATGGTAATACAAAGAAGAAAAAAAGATACAGTAAAATTAGTATACATTACAGAATATATCTTTTTCGAATGGAAATTTATTAGTTTAACATCAATTAAACTTTACTAAAAAATAAATTTACCATCATAGAGTGTTTCATTAAAAAGCATTTTTATAAATAGGGGTTGGATATTTCTAGTCTGTCAGAAGGGGAAAATATCCCTAGTGTGATATTCCCAAATATTTTTGCCTAAGAACAATTTAGAGTCGCTGTTGAGATATTGTAGGTTGTGCTATCTTTTCCTTAGATAGTATTTAAAGAATTAAAGTTTCAATTTTTATCTTTATAAATATGACTGATTGGCAAACCTCAAAGATTTCCAAAGAAAC
The DNA here is from genome assembly GCA_025594165.1 of Tamias sibiricus. Lineage (NCBI taxonomy): Eukaryota > Metazoa > Chordata > Mammalia > Rodentia > Sciuridae > Tamias > Tamias sibiricus. The sequence continues at coordinate 156,492,742 of CM046662.1, read as the reverse complement.
TTGTGTCCTTTATCTATTGTTGCATAACAAAGCACCAAATACAACAAACAACAAAACGAAACATAACAACTCAATGTCTTCAATGAAATGTACTCTTTCTCCCAACACTGTGAAATGCCTGAAGGTACTTCTGGAGATGCCTGGAATCACCCGCTTCGCATCTGTAGTCACTTAGCAGATCTGCTGGAGGCTGTACTCCTCTGGAAAAGCTGGATCGCTGGTCCTTTTTCCATTGATGTCTTTAATCTTGGGCTTCTACACAGCTTAAAGGTCTATGGAAACATTGTGTCAAGGCAAATCCAGATGCACTACATTAGCCAATGTTCTAGAGTCAGTATGGAAGAAAATTTATAGGATCTGGGGGGAAGGGAAGTGATTTTAGTGGGAGTCTCTGGGCTAAAATTTGAACAGGGACTCAACACGGGGATAAAATTATTTCACGAGTATAAAATTAATTAAGTAAATTGCAATAACTTTACATTGCTATGATATTTGTGACATACATCTAATGTCATATACTTAGCAGAATGGAAAATAACTGAACATTTTGAAAAATTCAGAACAAACAAATGGCTTTTCTGACTTTGGCTAACATACCTAAACTTTTTGATTTTCAAGTATTCATTTTCTAAATACTGCAATAAGTACTTTTGATTTTATTTTTTAAACTTTAACTAATTGATTATATTAGCAATAAAGTATAATTGACTAATATAAATTGTACAAAGTGTTAATATGATTTAATATGTAATGTTTACCATACCACAGTTAGGTAACATATAGTTACAAGTTTTTGTCTATGTGTATGTATGTGTAATGAGAAAATTTGAAATTTACTTTCTCAGCACATTTCCAGTATATAATACATTGTTAAGTTACCATGCTGTATACTAGACTCATAGAATTTTATCTTACAACTGAAAGATAATGTTTGACCAACATCTTCCCATTTCCTCCCATCCCCAGTTTCCAACAACCACCCTTCTACTCTTGTGTATTAACCCGTTATTATTTCCTCCCATTCCTTGGGTTGTCTCTCCACTCTGCTGAGTTACTTTGGCTGTACAGAATCTGTGTAGTTTGGTGTAATTTCATTTGCTTTTTCTTTCTTTCTTTCTTTCTTTTTTTTTTTTTTTTTTTTTTTTTTGGTGTCAAATCCAAAATAATCATGGCTAAGACTAATGTCAGGAAGTTTTTCCATATATTTTTCTAGTAGAATTTGTATAGCTTTAGGTCTTCTCTTTAGTCTTAAATCCTTCTAGTTGATATTTGTATATGATGTAATGTAAAATGCAGTTTCATCCCTTGTCATGTGGATATTTGGTTTTCCCAACATCATTTACTGAAGATATGCAGCTCAGCCTACAAATTCCACGTACTTATCCTCATATCTTCAGGCAGCTATGAGAGTATGCTGGTTGGATCTCTCCTCAGAGTGAAATTCCTCTTCAGATTCAAGGAGTGCAGGTAGCTGGCAGCTTCCAGTTATGCTGCTTGCCTGATCCACAGCTTTTATCCTTAGGCTGTGCTCTTCCTGAACAACTGCCCTCTGAGAATTGATTATGGCGGGGTCCCAGGGCACTGTCTGTCTACATGTAAGAATCGTACAGCACGTCTTCTTAACACCAAATCTCCTTGTTTTGGCTGCCAAGATCTTAGCAGATATGAATTTCAGTCTGATGTTTTGTTATTGTTGTCATTGTTTCCCTATCCTTTCCCCCTACCTTCCTTTCTCAGAATTCCAATATTTATCACAGTCTAGAAGACATCCCTGACTAATTCTGCTTCCTTCTTTTCTATTTCTTACAAGTGTCCCTATTAATAAACCTTTTCCATCACAGAATCAAATTTCCGAAGGACCTAGCTAAGAAGTAGCAAAAGCGGATCCGTAAAGCAGGTGTTAAGACGGAGTTTGGGGACAGACAATCTCATGGCTCTGATGGTAGTAGACCTCCCATCCCAAGAGGTGAACAGGATATAGATAGTCACTGGCCCAGGGTGGGGGCTGCACTGCTAACTATTCACTAGTGATGACATGTAGTCATTCGGGCGAGATTGGGGTGACCAATACAATGATTCATACATTCAAAGAGTATGGAACAGCCATGAAGAAAGGACGGTGATATTGATGATTATGTAACATTTCACTGATATACGTCAGAGTAATAAAGCAAGCTTATAACATTAATATAAGCAATTCAAACCAAAGCGTGAAGGCCCGAGAATTGTTTCTTTACCTAATGGTGAAACATTATTACCTACAATGAGAGAGCAAACAAAGCACAACTCAGGACATTACACTTAGATTTATCAACTTTGAAAGAAACTCATTATTCAATGGATGTATGTGTGTTATTATACAGTTGAACCTTGGTGGGAAAAGCTGAGAATGTAGCAACTGAGCCCCTGAAGGTCATAGCTCCTTAGGCTACGCTGAACTTACCAAGCCTGCAGAGGTTATGCATACCTCCTTACAAAAGTCTGCACTCATCTCCTGCAGCAAGATATGGTGCAGACCTGTCCCCACCTTCCTCATTGCCATCAGTTTGATGACTGGGGTTAAATCATAGCAGAACCCAATTGGTGACATGCCAGGCCTAATAAGAAAGGAAGAGTTTTCTATTCAAGAACCTGCAGATTAATCAGAGACAGTACAACATGAAGGCTAAGTAACTTGTCACTTACTCTACCATATTGTCTCATGAGAGAGAACTCCATATCCTATCCCAGGGGTAGCACAAAATTGCTTATGGGATGTCTCAGAAGCAGAGAGAAAACAATATTTTGTGCTGAGTGAAGTTGAAATACCTGCATTGCTGTGACAGGCAGTGGAAAAAGGAAGAAAATGGCTCAGGAAACTGGCCATGCAGGAAAGGCTGTATCATGTGAAGCCAAAAGACCACCAGAGGATTGTGTTTTAAGGGAAGGCTTAGAAAACACAGCATTCTTGAAGGCTATTGGGAGTGTCCTGATGAGAGGGACACAGGCATCTCTCAGAAATTCTGGCCAGGGGTGATACAGGAGGACCTGGCATAGACTTTAACATATTAATGGCATTGAGAATGATGTATGACAACTCTGAAAGACCAAAAGCTTCAGGATTGTTCACAGTTACCATAATGAGTGCCAGATGAGAGTGATATTTAAGCTAAGACTCACGTGTAGAAAGTTTAGGAAAAAATTAAAAGAAGAGGATGTCTGAGAACAAAATATGTGTAGCCAGCAATGTTCTCATGAACACACAAAGTTAAAAGAGAGCCAGAAGGAACAAGTAGGAGGCTAAGGGTGGTGACTCCAGTAGTGCCACTATTCTTTACTTAGCTTTCAGACCCAGAGGGTGCTGAGTGGAGAACCTAGGTCCCCAAGTGGAAAGACACTAAAACTTCACAATAGTTAAATGAGATCAAAAGTCCACAACCCATTAGGCAGGCACATTCAGGTGTCCATTCACATAGTGCACTCCGTAATGGGGATACCCAAACATTTCAAGAACAACTGAATACAGGAACGGCTCCCTTAAAAATACATGTAGAAGTTGATTCACCTGAGTCCTGAGTGAGACTGTGGCAAGCAAGGAGATGCACTGCTGGGCTTATTCCTCAAGGCTGTGCAGTTGGCTGGCAATACTTATTGTCAATGCATTCAAACTTTCCTTGAGTTTGAGAGGAGGCCATGATCTCAGGAAGTCCAAACTAATCAGGCACGGTGGTAAGTATATTAATGACGGCTTGTTCCTTCCAATGCAAGATTTGTGTGGCAGGCGACCTCTGCTCTGAAGCTCTCATTGTTTGATCTTGTCATTTCTACTTGTGATTGTCAATCCAGCTTCTCCATCTTTCTAGTTTCCTCTTTCTCATATCTCATATCTGCAGCACAGTCCAAAAGATTTCTTCCCCTCCTCTTAATTTCTCACCCATGCTATTTGCCAATAAACCCTCTGGACTCTTAAATCCATTTCAGTGTCTGATTATCAGAGAACTTAATTAGTGAAAGGCTCCACCAAACTTATAACTGACAGTAAATAGATTTCTTCTTAATCTTTGAATTAATAAATTATTAAAATGTCAACACTGTGAATTATGGTTTAGAATTTATTATAACTATAAATATAAGCTTTCTCATAAGCAGAAAATCATATGAAATTCAGTTTTTCAATTTATAGGTACTCTTTCTCTTATTTTTGTTTTTTACTTCTGTGGCACAATGTGAGAAATCATTACCTGAAGAAAACTATCATATGACCATAAGTGTTGGAGCTCTTATTGTAAGTATTAGTAACAGTAGTCAGATACCCAGAATGAAGGAGGCTCTTGTGTAAACATGCATTAGAACATATCCCTGAAGTGTGTAATCTAAACGCATTTAGTTGGGAGATTTATAAGAGCAATAGACAGAGCTACTCTGGTATTATTCTTTACTCTTGCCAAACTTCCATCTAAAGTAATACTAATAATGAGTGTCTTACAAAAAACTTATCAATATTTTGCTACTTTGCTTTAAAATAATTCTGATGCCTCTTTCTCAAAGCACACAAACTTCTTCAGGAAAACTATTTTTATAAAATGATACACTTAGTTAAGGGACAAATGAAAGCCAGTAAACTTTCTTCTCTGGGAAAAACATATTTTTATTCTTTCTATCCTTATTTATTTGGGTACTGGGGATTGAACTCAGGGGTGCTCAAACACTGAGCCACATCCCCAGCCCTATTTTGTATTTTATTTAGAGACAGGGTTTCACTGAGTTGCTTAGTGCCTCACTTTTGCTGAGGCTGGCTTTGAACTTGCAATCCTCCTGCCTCAGCCTCCCAAGCCACTGAGATTACAGGTGTGTAATCTCATGCCTGGCTTCTATTTAATTTTGTACAGAGTCAAAATGTGCAATGGAATAATTTTTGCACACAAGAAAATAGAGTATACCAAATGAGTGAGGTAAAATAATGTTCTGTGAAGCAAATTAAGGTACCAAATACAGTCTTTCTCTGTATCCCAACTGACCTTCCACTATGCCTTGTAGTTTTCAAGTCTACGATGGACAAAAACATATAATCAGTCATGTAGCATATCTTGAAGAAGAGGGTTCATTTACTGTCTTAAATATAGAATCAAGGCATGTACCTTGGTAGCAAAATATTTCCGTAATCTTGTGAAAATGAGAGTTTAAAGTAATCATTATTAAATACAGAGAAAATTCTGGAAATGTTTTTATTTTCTTCTACACAGAAATGAAGAACAAAGCTTTATGGTAGCATAAACAGAAAAATTTCTGGAGAAACCATTAGAAACTATAATATTCCACAAAGAACATTAGTATCTGAGCCAAAAGGAATTTGAACTGTTTGAAGCTCCAGAGAAGACATTATGCTCAGATATGAAGAGAGGTATTTTATAGGAAATAAGATCTGTTGATTGCCCAGCTGAAAGTGATTTCACTTCTTGGCATATTACATGCAGAAACAAACAAGTGAGGACACTGATTTCAGGAAAGCCAGAACTCAATAACATGTCCAGGTGGTCCACATTCAATTCCTGATTTAAAGACAATTACACCATCCAATATATTAACAATTAAAACTAAAATCTTATTTTTAACATTTTTTTCAGCCTAAATGAAAATTTTGACAGTTTAGGAAATAAAATGTCAAGTTTCCTCTCAAAATTTAAAAAATAGCATTGGCAAAGAAGAAAGAAAAAACAAAGTAAAGAAAAAAAAAAAAAAACGGAACAAAAACAATTTCATTATTTTTGAAATATTGCCAATAAAAAAATTTAGAACAAAACATTTTAATTGTTTGAAGTATGAGAAAAATTCTCACTTGTTATAACTATAGATTTTTTTTTATTAAATTATGACATGTGTGACTTTTACCTATCAATGGAAAATGAAAAGTAAGTAATAAAATAATTGCCTAAATTTAGAGCTTTTCTCATTGGATAGACGTAGATCATGTTGAAATATAGTTTTAAATACTCTTAATCAGATACAGTAGTGTTTGGAATATACAAATAGTAAAGAGAAGCCTTAGACAACAAATGCTCCATGAACCCCTATTTTGAGATTGATTCCTCTATTTAAATGCACGCTGTAGAAAGAGACATTTCTGCATACTAGTGATAAAACAGATCTCAAGGAAAAAAATACTTTCTTGTGCAGCTTTCAGTATAGTGGAGAAGTTAGCTAAGTTAAAAAATAAAAAAGTTTAACTGAAGAACTGTTTAATAAGTCAGCTGATAGTTACTAGGATGGGAACAATGCAAACTAATTCCTGAGGTAGGAAATGAAAAAAATTTGAAACACACAAAAACCCTCATTGAAACATACTTAGAAACTAATAAAATAAATAAAATTGGGGAGGTTCTATTGTTGTAAAATTGCTTACAACTTGACGTTCTGTTCTACAACCCTCCATTAAATGAGATGCCTAGGATATTTCACTCATATGATAATCAGTTTTCCTTGAGTATTTTACAAGACTTATTTTTACCCCCCGGGTATGTGGTAGCACTTGCTTGTAATTCCAACAACTCAGGAGGTTGTATGAGGCAGGAGGAAAGCAAATTGTTTCAAGCCAGTCTAGAAAATTTTGTGAGACCATCTCAATGTAAAAGCATAAAAAGGACAGCCTATGTGGTTTAGAAGTACAATATCCCTGGGTTTAATTCCCAGTACTGAAAACAACAACAACAACAACAACAACAACAAACCCTCTCCTTCCTCCTTGAGGGAAGGAACTTTTTTCTAAGTGGAATCAGCATCTCAGAGTTGTTTTTTTTCAACAAAAGAAATCTAGGTGGATGACTCTCATGCAGAAGATGGAAAGAGAAGACCCTAAAGTTCAAATGAAATTCATTAGGACTGAGTTTGAAACACAGACTGTACAGAAGAGGAAGAAAAATCGATTTGCTAATGCTGGTCTGACAAATATTTGGTGAGCCTAGAGTGGTTCATATTTGTTATCTGGGGAGTAAAAAAATTTTAGTAAGAGTAAAAAAAAAAAAAATCCCAACTTGTAGTATTCTTGGCTCTTGCAGTTATAGCTTGATAAGAATCACACTTTTTCTTCCCCTGTTGTATGTAGAACCAGTTGAGAGATAAGTCACTGAAGTCAGAAAGCTGGAGCAAAACATGTCAACTGTACTGGGTATGGCGCCTGGATTGGATTATATGGATTAAATCAGGCAGCCAGAATGGGTTTCTTGTTACTTAAACTAGAATTAAAATACCCAGCCAGTCATAGCAGAAGCAGTTGATATATAGTTCTCCTTTGCAAGGTAAATTCTTCCCCTTGTAACCAACCATACCACATGAATGAGAACAAATAAAATAACACTTTCTCTGCAGGCAGAAAGATTTAAAAGAATTACAGAAACACTGGCCAGAACTAGGTTTTGTTCTTTCTTTTGAACTCATTGATGAGTGACTTTTTTTTTTTTTTTCCCCCCCCTGTGGAGATTGTGAGTGAACAAAGCAGAGACAAAGCAAGAAAAGTCAGAATCCCCCCCTGCTGTTGGACACTTTTGACTTGATGGATGCCTGGAGTAGGAGATGATTACCAGGCAGAGAGCTATTCAGTCAGCAAATTGTTGCTGGGGTAGGGCACTCAGGGGTAATGAGGGGTCTGCAGGCAGTGTCTCCTTCTACACTCAGGGACCACAGAAGCCACCCCACCTGCAAAGATAGGAAGGGAGAAATCCACTTTCCTGGGGAATAAAATTTTCCCTTTTCTACCACTACATTAGAGTAAGTATGTTTTGCTATAAAACTGATCTATGGAGCAGAAAACACAAATGCGTGTGTGTGTGTGTGTGTGTGTGTGTGTGTGTGTGTGTATGTGTGTTAAATAAGCTAGAGCTACCTATCTCTCTCTCTCTCTCTCTCTCTGTTTTGTATTTATATATATATATATACACATATACATATATATGCATATACATATACATACTTTATATATATGTGTACATATATATAAAATATATGTATTATATATATTTGTATTTATATATATTACACATACATATACATTTTTCAGTGTCATAAAATCTGTAACCATAAGGTAATGAATGAGTCAGAGTCTTTCTATAGGGGCTATTTAAAAGGAGGGGGAGATGGAGGTTGACAAATTCCATGATGTATCATTTGCAGTCTGGCTACCCAAAAAAGCTGACAGTGTGATTCCGTCTTTGTCCAAAAGTTTGAGAACCAGAAACTCTGATGTTCAAAAGAAGGAGGAAATGAACTTGCCAACTCACAGAGAGAAACTTTGCCCTTCCTCTACTTTTTCATTCTCTTATGGTCCACATCAGATTAGATGATGTCCACCAAATTGGTTAAGGATCACTTCTATTTTTTGTTGTTGTTGTTGTTCTACTAAATGCAAATCCTAGTCTTTTCCTGAAATACTCTCAAAACTCATCCATCAGTGATGTTTTACCAGCTATCTGGGTATCCTTTAGCCTAGTTAAGTTGATGCATAAAATTAACCATTGCTTAGGGAGACTTGCTTTACAACTTAAGTGGAGACAAAATTAAGAGGTATGAAAATATCTCAAGAAAAATTTTCAAAGTAAAAATTCTTAAAAATGTTAAAAGTCAATTATTATATTTATGTACACTGAATATATAACCAAATATATTTAATTCATAAACAAGGGAGCCAAGTAATGGTAAGGCTTCATTCAAGATTATTTGAAGACTAGAACTTTGTATATTTGCTTGTGTGATGGGATCTATTGTGTCCCACTCTCTCACCTCCCTAAATTAATAATTTCAATCCCTAACCTCTTGAATCTCATCATATAAGCTTATTTGGAAATAGTGTCCTTGCAGATAACACTAGTCAAATTAAAATGACAACGTTAATATGGGCCCTAATTCACTATGATTGGTGTCATTATATAAAGGGGAAATTGGATTTGGAGACAGGCACAAAGAGGGAGATGATGTGAGAAAAAGTAGAGTGAGAAGATCGCCATTTACAGGCCAATGAGAAGGTCCTCAGAGTCCCCAGAAGAAACCAATTCAACTGAGACTTCAATAATGGGCATCCCTTTTCACAACTGTGAGATCACACATTTCTGCTGTTTGTGGTATTTTGTTAAAAGAGTCTTAGTAATCTAACACTGGTGGGAGCAACCTAAGCTCTGAGGCAGTTAGTAGTCAATGGAATAACAATGACTAAAAAAGACATAGGGAATTGTCACATAATAACTGGGTACAAGCTGGGTGCTGTGGTGCATGCCTGTAATCCTAGTGGCTCAGAGGCTAAGGCAGGAGGATTGCGAGTTCAAAGCCAGCTTCAGCAATTTAGTGAGGTTCTAAGCAACTCAGTGAGACCCTGTCTCAAAATAAAATACAAAATAGGGCTGAAGATGTGGCTCAGTGACCGAGTGCTCCAAGTTCAATTCTTGGAAGGGTTCCCCTCCACCAAAAATAAATAAATAAATAAATAAAAATAAACTGGGTAGCATTTTCCTGAAAAAAAAAAAAAAAAAATAGTACCAAAATGGAATAAAAATTCCCTTTCTTAAAATATTTCCCATTATATTTGTCTAATGATTTTGATTTAGCAGATTACATGTGAGAACTTCATATTTTAATAAGGTAATATTTATTTTATTTTATAATAGTGATAGAACATTTATTAAATGATTAAATAGATCCTTCACTAAACAGAAAGCTATGCCTTGATTTGTATTAGTTAGTTATCTTTTTTGGTTTCTACATGTTCATTCAAATATCTTTTAGTTAGTACAAAACTAGACATGTGTGAACTGAATTTGCCCTAAGGAGATAATGGTTCTAATGCTAATAACTAATAGGAGATTCTCTTTTTTTAAATCCTTCAAAACCATCAGTTTCACAGAATAGTGTGTTAGCATGTTGGGTCAGGAAAGTGTCATATCAAGACCTGTATTCCTGTGAATTTCCTATTTGGGGTATTAGGGCATTAATAAATAATGCAGCAGGTATCTAATATTAACCACCTACTAAGTGCATGCTAAACTTTGAGCAGTGGCCTCTTTTTATCTCCATGTTAAGCAAAGAGAATTTTGGCCCCCCAAAATTAATTAGTATTCAACATTTCTTGTAGTTTCTTGGGAAGTGGCCACTAAAGCAGAGAACCCTATGCTCACTCTTCCTCATTATACTTCTACCCTACCCTTTGGCCTGTGCTAATCAGAGCCTATATTTATGGCCTGTGGAAACTGAATGCTCAGGTAGGCAATAAACTTTTTTTGATAATTCCTAACTCTGTTCATCAACTTCCCATCATTGAATATGGACAGGCAATTGAGATAATAGATTCTAAGGAAATGTATGAATATGGCCAAGAACAAAAATTTAAAACGACTACAAAGACACAATTAGAAAAAAATAAAAAGTGTCCAGAGAAATGAAGAAGGGCTATGGAAAACAGAAGAACTCATGTGACAAATATAATTCATAAGAACAGAGAAATTTAAATGCACACCATATCTATAAAGAAAAGCCTGTAAGATAAAAGAAACATTCCGCATGACAGGGGTGTAACAACATAATTTTGAGTATTTAACAAGGAAACAAGTGATAACAGCAACATATTAGTAAAGGAGCTTGATCTGAGGACTGACGCAATGAACTAAATGCCAAAACCACGAGGTAAAGTTGGAAAATAGTGCAGAGAAAATGTGAGTGAAAAGTAAGACTTGCAGAAGAGAAATGTAAGACTTTCAGGGTGCTCTCACTCAGAAGGTGTCCATGTTGTCTCTGCTAGGTGGCAGGTATTGTTCTGATGCATCCCTAAGGAGAGTGACCCTGGTGCTCCTGGAGCTTAGGTTACAATGTGAGTGGCCAATTGACAATAAATGCTCTAAGCTGGCAAACTATAAGGAACATTAGAGAGGGAAGAGGGGTTTCAGTGTAATGGGATAGGAGAGGGTTTGTATCCTAAAGAAGGTGACATAGTAACCTTCTGTTAAAAAGTAATGAGAAGCTGGGCCTGGTCTAGCACCCAGTAGTCCCACATGCTCCCCTGAAGGCCCTGCTACTTGGGAGGCTAAGCTGGGGGATAGAGGGTCTTTTGAGCCAGGAGTTTGAGACCAACCTGGGTGACATAAGGAGATTCTGCCTGCCTCAAAAAAAATTTTTTTGAAGATACTATTATATCTGAATAAATTATAGCCTCCCAGTGTTTCTACAGAGTTTCTATAATAAGTGATTAATAAGTGATTAAGCTGAATTATTTATCTGAGTCATTTTACTCAACAATCAAGCTTTAACAATTTATTTATAATGATTTCATGTTTCCATTCTTTAGTTTCTCTCAGGTCTTCATTAATAGACATACACATAATTATTGGGATGTGTTTTATAGTTTTTGAGCTTCACCTATAACAGTATGGTGTTAAAATTATTTCTGCCATAACATGGTTCAGAAAATTCATATTCTTCTCTCTTTCATCTTCCTTGTCCTTCTTCTTAAATTCTAAGAAGGGCAAGAAAAACATGTCATCTGGGCATGTTCAATTTGTCTTCTCAAAATAACCACTCAAAAATGTTGCTTCCTCACATCTTGCAGAAGAGTAAGAAAGGGAAAGAATGAAGCAAGACATTTTTATGCAATAATATGCCCTGCTATGAAGCCAAATGGAAATTCCATATTGAAATATAATAAGAGCTGAATAAGTGCCTTGGCTGATAAACATCTTGGAAGATTCCTGGGTGGAAGTGCATGTAATTCAGCATCTTATGTGAGCTCTCTGTGTCTGTGTGTGTGTGTGTGTGTGTGTGTGTGTGTAAGTTTATAATTATGTAGATTGCTCATTGTCTACCTAATAAAATGAACCAAATATAGAAACAAGTAATTGATTTGTTGACTGTATGCAAGACTAAAAATATGTATCAAAGAAAACAATAGTTCTGTTCTTTCACTTCATAAATATCCAGAAAAAAAGATGACATAAAATATCATTAAAAATGTGAATAAAATATGTAGATAAATAAATACAGGACTCTGATATGGGAATGCCAATTTAAAATGGGGAGGGCTAGGTAAGAATAGAGTTACTTTATATTAAGTAGAGCAGAGTGAAGGTAGGGAGAGTGTATGGTGGTAGGAAGGATAGTAGAATGAATCAGACATTATTACCCTAAGTACATATGCAACTATATGACTGGTGGGATTCTACATCATGTATAACAAGAAGAACAAGCAATTATACTCCATTATGCATAATTTATCAAAGTACATTCTACTGTCATGTGTAACTAATTAAAACAAATTAAAAAACTAAAAAATAAATACTATATAGACAGAAAGATACATAGGTAGGGGATTTACTGTTGACCATTCTTTGATCCTACCTGTTCAGTATGTATATTTTCTGTTTCACTTTGTTCTTTTATTTCTTTTAGAGGATTAGTAACTTACACAGGGGGAAAAAGTTCTTCCATACTCTCTCTGTGGAGTCTTGAGTATAAAAAGTGAGTAGAGAAGAGTAACAAAAAGGTCGTAGCTGGCTTTCTCATTGGGGAGTTCACCTGCTATGTCATATATAGCATATATAGGGTGTATTCCCAGATGTAATCAGAAGAAAGAATTCTAGCATTAATTAAGATAAAAATTTAAAAATGAACTCTCTAGAGGTTATTTTCATGTTATCTGATAAAATTAAACTAAGTTAACTGTGTAGAAGAATGCCTCTGATATTGTTATGGATTATAACTAGAGGAAAGATATTCTTAAGTAATTCTGGGTTTTCCAATACTCCGAAAGATTGAGAGTCTCATTCTCCCTTTTAAGATTACAGTGTAGAAAAATTGGGAATAATTTGCTGGTTGTGTATGTTAGGAAATGACAAAAGGGTTCACTTTCTTTGATTGACTACTTCACAGCCATGAGCGCAAGAGAACATGGTTAAGAGAACATGAAGCCGGGTATGGTGGTGCACGCCTATCATCCCAGCTGCTTGAGAATATGAGGCAGGATGATCACAAGTTGGAGGATAGCATGTCTGAAAATTTAAATAAGTAAAGAAAAAGGTCCAATCAATTTCATTCACAACATTCTGAAGAGCTTCTCTACTTAGGCTCTGATGGGGCTTTGCCAGGAATGTGGGCTTCAAGAACTAGGTGAGAAAAGGCAGTTTTTCTCTCTCCCTTTAAGAAAGTCAGGTTGCTTAGCAATGATTACTTTTCTGGAAATACAAACACTCTAGGGCGGTATGTTGGGTTTTGATAGTACGTTCACAATGCTACAGAGATAGGATGTAAGTATACAGTGGGTTTCCTGAAGGAGAATGGCTAAGGGAGGCAAGCCCAGAAGTGTGTAAGGACAAGGTTGAGCCATCAGTAACTGAGTGCATCACGCCTATGACCTGCAAGGGAAGCCAGCTGCTTAGAATCATGGGAGTTTTGCTTGATTCCCATGATCCCTGGTACTTTCCTTTTCTTCTCCAGGTTGGAATCCAGAGAAATATGTCTACTGGTCTCATTCAGTATGAGTCCTTTTGTGGCATGAGAGAAAAAAAAAACAAAAATAAATAAGGATTTCAGAAATAAATGGCTGTAGTGGGGAGGGGTTTGCTTCCACAGGAGGTCATAATTTATACAAAAGACTGTGAATTTTAAAGTGTAAAATAGGAAGGTAGATTCCAGAATGGAAGCATCACATTACAAAATCAAGATAAATGTTTTCAAAGAGAATTCCCTTTAGTTACCAAAGCATTTACCAAAGTTAATAGGATCCGTCTAATTTTTCAATGGAAGTGAATTGAAATGACTTTATATTAAGAAGATAAACCACATCAGTGTCCAAGTCACAGTCTAGTACTGTGACTTATGATTTTAAAAGTTCTTTCTTTCACAGTGAACATGACACAGTTTCTAAGACATAAATATAGGAAATGCATTGAATTACTCCCTGACATTTTTAATAATTACAGGGATTTCTTAATTGAAATGAAATTCTTAAAACTTTATAATATGCAATAAATTATAGCCGTTAATTTGTTTCTAATTTTCCCTGCAGTTAGATTTTATATATAGGGGAATGAATTATATTTGATCAAAGGAGTATTTGAAGTTTACATTAATAATGTTCCATTGAGGGTCTTCCCTTACATATTGAAATCTATAGATATTTATGGAAATATATGTCTTTCCCTTAAGTTAACTTTATACAAATGTGCATGGGATAGGCATGGTAATAGAATTTAAGATCATGCTTGGATAGTTACTTTATTTATAATTAAATTAATAGCATACTGATTTTATCACTGGTAGAATTAAAGTAAAATATCATATTTTGTGTATGGATAATTCCTTTGGAAGAGATGGTATCATGGCCTGTCAGGGTTAGAGTATTGTTACATTGGTTAAAGGACTGGGGATATAATTATTAATTTTCCATCTAGCTCCATCCAACACTAAGCTTATATAATTCTGTGGAAGATAAATGTAATTCATGAATATGTAAATAAATTAATCAATTAATTTTGCATGATCACCACATTTAAAGTGTTGACAACTGCAATTAATCCATTGCATGAAACAACTTTAGTGTAATTTCTGTGTAATAACTTAATCCTGTTGGGTAATGATTTTCTTTTAAAGGATTCTGAATGTTAATAGTAAATCAAATTTTATCATCTTTGATTTCCTGAAAACTACCAGGAAAACAAGTGAAGCTCAATTACCTTGTTCTAATGGTCGAGCAAATTTTCAGGTGTCTATATGGTATCTATATTCTAAAATACATATATTAGTTTTATTTGTACATTTTTAGTTTATTAATTCATTTGTAAATATTTATATGTAATAGATATCATTTCTATATTGTCATGTTTCCCATTATTTTGCAGAATATTTAATTTTTTTAAATTTTTAGTTGTAGATAGACACAATATATTTATTTATTTATTTATTTATTCTAATTTGTTATATATGACAGCAGGATGCATTTCAATTCATATTACATATATATAGCACAATTATTTATATCTCTGGTTGTATACAATGTAAAGTCACACCAGTCCTGTCTTCATACATGTACTTAGAGTAATGATGTGAATCTCATTCCACCTCCTTTCCTACTCCAATGCCCCCGCCCTTTTCCTCCCCCCATTTTGCCCTATCTAGAGTTTGTCTATTCCTCCCTTTCTCCCCCACATCCCCATTATGAATCAGCATCCTTATATCAGAGAAAACATTTAGCATTTGGTTTTTGGGGATTGGCTTATTTCACTTAGCATTATATTTTCTAACTCCATCCATTTACCTGCAAACTTCATGATTTTTACTCTCTTTTGATGCTGAATAACATTCCATTGTGTATATAATATTTACCACATTTTCTTTATCCATTCATCTACTGAAGTCATCTAGTTTGGTTCCACAGTTTAGCTATTTTGAATTGTGCTGCTATAAACATTGATGTAGCTGTGTCCCTGTAGTATGCTGTTTTTAAGTCCTTTGAATATAGACCAAGGAGTGGGATAGCTGAATCAAATGGTGGTTCCATTCCCAGTTTTCCAAGGAATCTCCATACTGCTTTTCATATTGGCTGCACCAATTTGCAGTCCCACCAGCAATGTGTGAATGTGCCTTTTCCCCACATCCTTGCCAACACTTATTTTTGTTTGTATTATTAATAGCTGCCATTCTGACTGGAGTGAGACTACAATGAAAACTACAGAATGCTAAAGAAAGAAATTAAAGAAGACCTGAGAAGGTAGAATGATCTCTTTATTTATTTTTATGTGATGCTGAGGATCTAACCCAGTGCCAGCGCTTTACCACTGAGCTGCAGCCCCAGCCTGAATATTTGATTTTATATACTCAATTTACAGAGATTTATGTGTATGTATTATTCAATCTTTTGCTTAACTTGCCTCCTTCTTTAATTCCAGAATGTGTTTAGGAAAACTCCAGCATTATCTCAATTTTTAAATTCTCAATAGTTATATCTGAAATGATGATCCATTTAGAAATCCATTTTGTTGTTACCTTTTGGGGTTTTTTTTTTTTTTGTTTTTTTTTTGTTTGTTTTCTTGCTGGGAATATAACATGGGGCTTCATACATGCTATGCTAGTGCTCTAATAATGAGCTACATCTCTAGCCCTTCTTCTTCTGTGAACTCCTGGGCTCAAGTGATCCTCCTGCTCTTCTGCTTCAACTGCCCCAGGAGTTGGGACTACAGGCATGCCCCACCATGCCTGGCCCTACCGCTGACTTTCAAATATAGATGTCTACTTTTCTTCTCCTAACATTTACATAAAATGCATACCAATTTTAAAAGTGATTTGTATCAAATTCTATGGCTACACTTTTATCAATAAATCACCCAAGGGGAATTATAAAATATAGTTATCTAAGCTATGGTCAAGAATAATTAACTCAGAATTTTAAAGCATAAGATATAGATATTAATAATTTTATTAAAGTCCAGGCCCAGATAATCTAATATAAAGACACATTTGAGAATCAGTGCTAAGAAATGCCTATAAATATTGAATATTCACTTCAAACAGTATGAGCTGAGTGTCACCTTAACAAACAAAAACACTTTCTTACAAATGTTTTTTCTCCTCAATTCAATGATTTTTGTTGGACATGTTATTGGTCTCACAATGGCAAGATCTCTAATTTAATACTACATTTTCTAATGCTAAAAACCCATAGATGTTGAGAGTTTTGAGTATTTCTCAATTTGTTCCACAGAAAAGAATTACCTAGGACTTTACTAGAAGGTGTGGTAGTAATGACATTTTGAAATGTTTTCTTTGGTGCATTATAGTTATCCATACTAGTGGGGTTCATTTTGACCTAATCATAAATACATACAGCATAATTTGTTCATTCTCAATCTCTAGTACAGTTCCCCTTCTTCTTCTCTACTGGTCTTCCTTCTACTTATTTGCTTATTTTTAATTGGTACACTATAGCTATACATAAAAATGAAATTCATTGTGATGTATTTATACACACATAGAGCATGAGTTGGTCAGTTTCATTTGATTCTGGACTTAGAAGCCCTGTTTCATTCCTCCACCTAACTCCTTTTGAGAAGATGCATATTCCCAAGAGTGACTGGATTTTCTCCTGTTAATACCAGCCATGATTGATTTCTTTATTAAATAACCAAATGCCCATGCATGATAAATTATTAGTGTGACATCTACTTTCAAAATGAGAAACTCTCTTAGTGCAAAAAATACATTTGCTAAAAATCAATGCAACTAGTAATATAAACCATACTGTCCCTCAAAATATTTATAAGAACTAGAACTATATTTATATAGAACTAGAAATAGAAAATATAGAACTATATTTATAAGAACTAGAAGAACTTGTAAGAACTTTATAAGAACTATATTTATAAGAACTAGAAGAATTTGTGTTTCAGATAATGATCTTCTTTTTTACCTTCCACAACCTTCCTGACCCACCCAAATATACCTGGACTTATCCTGGAGCATATTTTTTAAAAAAAATTGAGGACGTTTTTAGGAAACTCAAGAACATCTGGAGTTAGCAGAGTGAAAACACACAACTCTTGGTAGCTTGGTAGTTTTTCTGATGTGGGGAGCTCAATTGTGTGATGTCTTAAAAAAACATTTCTATTGATTTTTCTGGAGCTCATTTAAACAGGATCATAGTCTCTCTCCCTCTCTCTCTCTCTCTCTCTCTCTCTCTCTCTCTCTCTCTCTTTTTAGTACTGGGGTGGAACACAGGGGTGCTTAACCACTGAGCATCATCCCCAGCCCTTCTTATTTTTTTCATTTTGAGACAGGATCTTGCTAAATTGATTAGAGTCTCACTATATTGCTGAGCCTGGCTTTGAACTTAAGATTCCAGCCTCCTAAATTGCTGGGATTATAGGCATGCGCCATCATGGCCAGCCAGAGGTAACCTTTTTTGAAATAGTGGCCATGTTTTGCTCTTACTGAAGAAAAAATAAGTTAAGCTACCATTTCCCCTCTCTGTATACACTGACATGGAAATATCATTAGTACTGCCTTGAGATTGTGTTCTTACAAAAAAAAAAAAATTAGATCAGAGGAAGAAAGTTGTTTGTGTCTTAATACAAAAAGTACTTAATATTTCTTAAGGGATGATTTGAACTTCCCTGTGTTGGAAAATTGCTGCTTAAATTTGTTTCAAGACACTTCAGGATGAGATTTATAATTCTCTTTTAAGTCTTAAAATGAACTTACATGAGAGTGTGATGTATTTTTCCTGCTGAAAACAATCTCTGAACATCGTATATGAATTGATTCTCTGACTTTGGCAGAAACAGAACCACACTACTCCATAAACAATGGGGCTTTGTCATATTCCCAACGTTTCATGCTTTATTCACTAGATTTTCTTTTCTATGATTTAATGTATAAATGAAGAGATGGATAGATGAATAAAACTAAAGTCTCTAGAGAAATAAGACAGGTTTTCACTAGGTTGCTGAAACTGATCTAGAACTGTGATCCTCCCGCTTGAGCCTCCTAAGTTGCTGCAGTTTCCAGCTGTACCCCAAAGGACTGGGCAAGTTTCCTCATTTGTAGGAATGGAAATAGTCATCTTACATTGGATAATATAATCTAGACAATGAATTATGCTTAATGCATGTAGTACACTGAGCCAGTTATGGGTCCAAATGTCAAATATCAAAAGACCTCCAAGTTTCAGCTAATCAAGTTATATTTTTCAGGTTTGTTCAGCAATGTTTAGTTTAATTTAAGCCCAAGTAAACAAAATTTATAGTAACTATTAAATTACAAATTTGGTGACTCTGGCAGGATTATAGGAATTCAAATTATGCCACCAGGATTCTATGCTTTTCATTGCTCAGCTGAATCTTTATGTGCTGGCTTTGTTCTCAGTAAAGAAGCCTCCATATTACAATACACTTCATAAACATTTGTATAGGAGTATGTGTTTCTAACAGATTGTTGAAACCAATTCTCCCCAATAGCTCTAGAAAAGTTGTTAGAAAGGGCTTTGATTGCATGAGTTGAATCAGACCCAAGACTAAATTGTAGTGGCCAGGAATTGACTGTTTTCTGCTCTTCTCTGCAGGACTATGCACTTGATTTTATGGCAGCAAAGTGCAGGACAACCATATTTAAACTGCACTATAGTCTCTGTTACTAAAAGAAGAGGGTTATGCATGTCAGAAAGGACAAAAAAAAAAAAAAAAAGGTCTTTTCTCTATTTCTTTATCTGCTAATCTCACCATTGCAATCTTCTGTTCCAACTGCTGTCAATCATTTTGGGATCTTCAGCATTTTCAGTGTCTAAAAAGGGGTACTGAGAATAAAATGTGAGAAACTTTTGTACTATAATGGTAGATAGTCACCATAGTGTATATTAAAAGAGAACATTTTAAAATGCAAAATACCCCCCACACATTCCATTACTAGTACTGCGATGATATCAGCATATGTGTTTCAACTTCTGGGAAACTCTACTGAGCATAAGAGTGAAAAGGACACATTAACAACTTTTTTCTTTTTTTCTGAGTTTGGACTTCACAGAACTCCTAAAAGCAGGTCTCTGCTAACCACACTTTGAGAAATTCCACTCTAACAGACTGTTTCGCCATAACGGGAAGCTCAGAAGGAACATATCTGTCTTTCCTGTCCTGCACACAGCCACAGTGGATGAGCTCTGGAAGTGCTTCATCCCAGCCTAGCCAATTCTTGCCTTTCTAATGGCTATACTGCCACAAGCATGATCTTCCTAATATTTAAATCTAAAAGCCATGGTGGACTTGTTCAGCATATTACTTGTTTTCTATCTCTGCATATAAAGGATAGAACCTACTTTGTATGTTATAGATGTTTTTCTGGGAACTGACTCTTTCTTCATCTCTTCTTCATTGCATTATATACTTGAGCAAAACTACAGAACATGACCATCAAATGCTCTCTAGGTTCTTTACTTGGGATAACATTCTAGAAGCTTCTAGAAGTCATACCTCCATCCTTCACGATGAAGTTTACTCTGGCAAAACTTTCCAATGGAGAGCATTTTGTTTGCTTATAGGAGATTGGTTTATTCACAATTTCTATGTGTCCTTTGATAGCTTCAAAATGAATTCAAAGTCCTAATTAAGCTTGAGAAACATTAGGGGGAATAAACTCGAAAGGTATTTGTCTTAAAAATATTGCCCTAGAGCTCAGCAAATGACTTTCCAATTTGTAAAGTGGAATCATTAATTAAACATGAAATTACATGCATAGCTATTTGGAGGATGAGTTTTCTATCTATAGGACAACACTTGTTAATCTAATTCTGCTTAGTTTTTTTTTTCTTTTTCATTTCATAGTAAAAGTAATTTTTAATTTTCATATTAGTATCACAGCAGCTTGACACTTTTCTTACTAATTTTTAGTGAAGTTTTTTATGATTAATTATTCACACTCAAAAATCTATGTGAAATCATAAATTGAACATGATATAAAATTTCATATACATGTAAAATTTTACATTAAATTTGCCCAAAGGCTTTATAATGCTCAAGTGATTTGTAATAAAATATATGACGTGATCTTACAGTGTATGTAGTTGGCTATAGGATGCTTTTATAAATGTATATCTATAGGTTTTTCTTAATGATTATGTTATTGACAAAGCAGTCATAATACCAAAATTGGAAGTTTATTAGAAATTTATTATAAGAATTGAAAGAGATACAAGATGAGTGGACCCTCACACATAAGTAGTATATATGTTAACTATTATTATTATTAAAGTTTATTTTTTGAATGATTTTATGATACTTCATTTTATGAAAAATTCCTGTATTGTACTTTAAATCTGATAAGATTATAACTCAAGCTAATGGATTTAATTAGTTCTAAAATCAGATCTTATGTGTAGAGTGTTTTTATAATTATATATTTTGCACATTAATTTTTGTGGTGTTGAATTATTGCTATCTACTGCATTGGACTCATTTAGAATGTTTAAGAAAACTTGATGTAGAAATAGGTACCACAGATCACTTACTAACACTGTGCTAAAAGTAGAGCCATGTACTTTGGAGGAAATTCCTATGAACCTGAGAGTAAAATGTACATGACAAAAGTAAGCAAGGTTCTCTGATGGTTTCATAAATACAGTCAACTGGTGAAGATAGACTTGAAAAACTATCATGAAAGCCTAAAATTTTCTGTGGTAAATAGTAAAAAGGTAAATAGTTAAAAGGATGCTTTACTAATAATTTGGTGTATTAGGAGAAAACACTTAAAAATAAGTCTATGTAAAGACATTTTTCAAACCCATATTTGAGATAATAAAAACAAAAAGTGATGTTTATTTGTTCTATTTAGTAGAATGCATTTTGATTCATTGCACACAAATGGAGCACAGCTTCTCATTCCTCTGGCTGCACATGGTGCTGAGTCACCCCAGTAGTATAATCATACATGTATATAGGGTAATAATGTCTGTTTCATTCTATCATCCTTCCCATCCCCACCACCCCACCCTTCCCTTCACTCCCCTGTGCACAATGCAAAGTTCCTTCATTCTTTCCTACCTCCCCCCCACACACACTATGGATAAGCATTCACTTATCAGAGGAAACATTTACATTTGTTTTTAGGGGGGATAGGCTTATTTCATTTAGCACGATATTCTCTAGTTCCATCCATCTACCTGCAAATGTCATAATTTCATTCTTCTTTAAGGATGAGTAACATTCCATTGTGAAATTATAGCTAGAGCAATAAGACAGATGAAAGAAATTAAAGGGATACAGATAGGAAAAGAAAACTCAAACTATCACTATTTTCAAATGACATGATTCTTTATTTAGAAGATTCAAAAAATTCCACCAAAAAACTTCTAGAACTAATAAATGAATTCAGCAAAGTAGCAGGATATAAAATCAATACCCATAAATCAAATGCATTTCTACACATAAGCAATGAATCCACTGCAAGTGGAATTAGAAAAAACTACTCTGTTCACAAGAGTCTCAAAAATAAACAAATAAACAATAAAACAAAACAAAGAAACAACAACAAGAACAACAAACAATATACTTTGGAATCAATCTAACAAAAGAGGCGAAAGACCTCTAAGATGAAAACTACAGAACACTGAAGAAATTGAAGAAGACCTTAGAAGATGGAGAGATCTCCCATGCTCTTTGATAAGCAGAATTAATATAGTCAGAATGGAGAAAATAAAATTTGAAAGAATAGAAAGCAGTTGTCTTGGAGATAAAGGAAATAATTACATTTTATAATCTGCAAAACTTATGTGGTCAGTGAAATTTACTGAGGAAATGAAGGATTGTGCATTGGGAAGAGACTTTGTTTTCTCTATCAGTCCTAGGATAAGCATGCCTGATGTTGCCAGTGGCTTGGTAATGCCAGTAGAAGTGGAGGCTACCTAAGATATCATTGAGTACCTGGGAGGGTCTGAGATTTTGCCCTACTTGCAAACTTGCTTGCCAGACCACAACAATTTTATAGTTGCTGGCAGAAGACATGAGACTCCAGGGTTAGAGACAAAAGGTTCTTCTACTCACAGCAGTAGCTATAGCTGTAGAATCAGGATTCTCCTGTATAGCTCACCAAAATTAAATTCTTAGAAAGTAAGAGGACCAAATGACAATTCAACTATATACAGAGTTACTTTGGGAATAAGACTTTTCAGAATGGACAGTAAGCATTAACTATTCATTGTTTCACAAGGAGACAGTATCTCTATATTACACATTTGTTTACTCTAAAAAAATATACTTGAACTGACATCATTGAAGAAAAACAAGTACTTTTAAGACACATAGGCGATTATTCCACAGACAGCTACTAATATCCTCATCAGTACTCATGGGTTCCAAAACACTAGGCCATGCTGTAACAGTATCCTCAAAAAATATTTGCAATTCAGAATTCAAATTCTGACAAAACTTGAGAGCTAGTGTAAAGTTATAACATAAACATTTTTTTAAAACATGAAAGAAACCAAAAATATACTCATACATATTTAAGAAGTTATATGATAACGTGTTTCATTAAAACTACTCAGTAAACAGAAAAGACAAAATTAAAATCCCGAAAATAATGGGTAAAATCCAGCAAAGAAATCAGAATTAGTACAAACAGCACAGCCATGAAACTTCTGAATTTTTTACATATATGTGAAATACATTATACACACATATATACTGTGAGCTGAGAGGTGGAGGTAAATTAATATGTAGACATGGATATGGACATGGAGAGTGCGTTTGTAGACTTAAACACATATATAAGCATATGTTTTTGTGCATCTGTCTGTGCCATTGACGTTTTTCAAATTACAAATGGCATTCTAATTAGATTTGCTTAATCAGGGAATCTCATTTATGTCAAAATTTTATATGAGCATATAGAACAAGGTAGGTGTGGAGTAAGTGTCTGTGGAATGACTAAATTAAGCAAACAAAAGACAAGGTGCCAGTTGTACCATATGGAAGCTTACATTTGTAATTTTTTTTTAAAATATAAAAGTCCTGGAATGACTAAATTAAGCAAACAAAAGACAGTGTGCCAGTTGTCCCATATGGAAGCTTACATTTGTAATTTTTTTTTAAAAATACAAAAGTCCTCAGCCCCATTTTAAGCCACATTAAACAAGCCATGTTTTAAAAATTCTCCAGGTGAATCTGACACATATAACACTAATAGACACAATATAAACATTAACTGATTCTCATTAAGAAGTCATCCATAATAAAGGCATAATATTTGAATACCCTGCCTAAGGGGAAGTCCCAAGGAAATAAAAAAACAAGCACATTGTTACAACCTAGAAATACCTTTGTTCTCTAGAAGCAATGTTTCATTAAAGCTAAAGAATATCAGGTAATAATAAAACTTCCTGAGATGTGATGACACAGACATTCATTAATGAGCGCTAAAAAATTCAGCTTATGATAGTGCTTGTGATGGTATCATAAATGAATGTCATCAAGTAGCACCTAATTAGCGTGATTAACCAACTTCAGTACTCAGAGAGAATGCATTGACTTGGTGCATTCTCTTTCAGACATGGAAAATGTTTTACCTTTGGGATCAATGCCTTGTTTCTAAAGCACTGTTAATAGATTTCTTCTCCCGTTTTCACTCTCATCTATCTGATTGGTCTGTTATCAGGAAGCAGAGCTGTTAGATAAGCTTGAGTGACCTTGGAACTAATGAGGCACACTATAAAGAATTTGAAAGGACTCTTCACAGTGAATTTGATGAGACTGGGTATCAGGGATCCTAGCATAGTTTGAAACCCAAGCCTTATTCGCTTTCCCTTAAAAAGCATAAAACAAATTAAATGAGCTTGGCTCATTCTAGAATCAGCATCTATATCATAGGACTAGGAAAACATCTGTGGAAGAAGTCTACATGCAAATAAAATGTAGCAATTGTAAGTAGACTTGGGATAAATATAATTAATGTAAAGAACAGTTCGAAGTCCATTATCTAGTTCTATGTTGGCATTTACAAAGCATATATATTGGGATTGTTTGTGCACATTTAAATTAATAAAATTGCAGTTTTATTAAGAAGAGTTACAAAGTCATATGTGTCTCTAGTGTTCTTTTTGTTGTTGTTTATTTGGTTTTGTGTTTTTATACCAGAGATTGAACCAGGGGCGTATAACCACTGAGCAACATCCCTAGCCCTTTTTATTTTTATTTTTAAATTTTGAGTCAGGATCTCACTAAGTTCCTTAGGGCCTGGCTAAGTTGCTGAGGCTGGCTTTGATCTTGTGATCCTCCTGCTTCAACCACCCCAATTGCTGGGTTTACATGCATGCCCCACCATGCCCGGCATTCAGGTGCTTTTTCTAATAGCAAATGTATTTATGTATACAAATTTCAGAAATGCAAATAAAATTTAAAATTTCATAACTTCTACCTGAACATCTTCATACCACATAATACCTCCCTTTTTTAATGATAAGGCATTGCCTATTCAACACAGGGGCATACTTTATTTATTTATTTATTTTTGGTAGCAGGGATTAAACTCAACCACTGAGCCACATCCCCAGCCCTTTTTTATATTTTATTTAGAGACAGGGTCTCACTGAGTTGCTAAGTGCCTCACCATTGCTGAGGCTGACTTTGAACTCTCAATCCTCCTGCCTCAGCCTCCCAAGTGCTGGGATTACAGGTGTGCGCCTGGCGAGGGGCATACATTTTTTAAAAATCTATTGAGGAATTAAAATAAGACAAAAAATCCTGGTCCTAGAGAAGTCCTGTGCCACTTATGCTCATTTTATCTAGAAAATCAGATTATAAGAAAATCAAATTATAAGAATCACCTCAGGATGTGGATATTTGTATTATTAAAAACTTTTTTGATGTATAACACATATAATTACCTTGTGAAATAATTAAGTTTAAATGTCTGAAATGTACTGAGCTGAGTATTAGTTGTGTATGTAAAATTGAATTGTATGTAATCTCATCTGACTGTTATAATCCCTATTTTTGTCAGAAGACTAGAATTTTGTGCTTCTAGAATTTGAAATATTTCCCTTTAAGAAGGCTCTCACTAAGTTCCTTAAATGTCTGAATGAAAAGACCCCGAGTGTCAGATTAAAGCAGTAGTGTGACTCCACACATACCTTGCTTGCTCTCTGCAACATGAAACTCAACTTGTCAAACTAAAAATAGGTGATAACACTGTCTATTTCAAAAGACTTATTTTAAATAAAATTAAATGAAGTCAAATATGGAAACAAACTAATACAAGATACCAGTCTTCAGGGGATCAGCAACTACAGAGTCTTTCCTTTTAAATACTTACATGCCTTTGTGTTTGAAGCAGAAATCTGTGTCTTGGGCTTTGCAGATTAGATTTTGTTATTACTTTTGAAAATCACTAAAAACACAATGAAAAATCATCTTTTGTAAAGCTAAGGATCATATTCTAATGCTTTGGGATCATAGTTGGTTACATGGGGACAAATTACCAGGTCTCCAATTTCCAATTTAAACTAGTTTTTTTTTTTTTTTTTGTCCAATCATTTTTAAATTTCTGTCTGTTGGTTTGCAAAACAAACTTATTGTTAACCCTTTTCTGTTAAGCCTCTGTAGTTACTAAGACCATTTGCCAACTTTCTCAGTGATACCAAACTGAAAAGTTGCTTCAGGATTTCCAAGACATTTTTAGAATGACCACTTCTATAAAAATAAACATTACTAAAGTAACATTACTAACGTAATATTTCAGCATTGCTGTCATTTAAATATTCTCATATTCATATAAAAATAAAATTAATTAAATAATACCAGTGTAATATATTTTATTTCATACCTTGAGAAAAAGAAAGAGCTGTGGTTGGGTGGGTCCATAAGTTGCAATTACTCATCATGTTTGCTACTTTGTTTGCTTTTGACTTTACCTCCAGGAAAAGTAAGTGTTCTTTTATCTTCAGGATCTGAGGTAGTGTCACAACTTGGAGCATGGTGCCTACAGAAGTTGGAATCCTCCCCTCCCACAGAACCTGGGAGATGGGAACACTATTGCTTAATATTTCAAAGGAGTGGCTCTTCCATCCTTTGGAAAGATATTCCTGGATTATAAAAGTGGCAAGAAGCTTTTTACCGAGATTTCAAAGGGGCAGAGAAAGAATTTATAATGACAAGATTTCCAAAGTAAATGCCTTCTGAAAAGGAAGGTCAGGAGCCTCAAGTTAGGAAGAAGTTTGTGTAAAGTTCAGCTGAGCTGAGGGAAACGTTAAAAACTGTCTTGGTCACCATCAGTGGTAGCTTCTGATCTATGAGGAACATGGGGAACTGAGCAAGTCTGTCTCTCTTGGAACAAAATTTGCCTTTCATATCTTGTAGAGTGTTTAAAAAAAGTTTTTTGTCTTTTTTTCTTTTCCTGTTTTTGTCCCACATTAACAATGCAATTTCAAAGTCAATAGGCCTATGGGAAGAGAGAAAGCATGCAAAAAGAAAGGCAAATTATAAAAAGGTAAGTTCACCACAATTTCACAGTTTAAAAGAATTACCTACTCACATATATCTTGAAGTGATTCCCACACCACTCATTGACTATTGTATTTGCTTGTTCAACAGTTTATCTTCTAATCATGATGTAAAACCCTACAATGATCAGGCCTATCTTGTCCATCATTTTACAATGAACCCAAGAGTAGGAGATATAATAGCTGCTTCAAAATGTTAATGAATGAGTTACTCCTGGGGGAGGATGCACGGGAAAATACATGTTAAAGATATAGAAGAGTGCTCAAAATTCCTCTTTGCCTATCTTTCTCAAATCAAATATAATTTGAATATGAGGCTTTATTCTGATTATTCATTCTTTTCCTTTGAAACATCAGAATTCTGACGTCTTTTTCACTTACTTTTAAACCATAATTTGTTTTTTTTTTTTGTTTATTTGTTTGTTTGTTTCGATACCAGGGATTGAACCCAGGGGCACCTAACTACTGAGCCACATCTTCAACCTTTTCTTTTAATTTCGAG
Source organism: Tamias sibiricus (assembly GCA_025594165.1). Lineage (NCBI taxonomy): Eukaryota > Metazoa > Chordata > Mammalia > Rodentia > Sciuridae > Tamias > Tamias sibiricus. The sequence goes on along the minus strand of CM046662.1, from coordinate 156,465,266 downwards.
ATAGGGGCTTCCTAAGTTGCTTAGGTCCTTGATAAGTTACTGAGGCTGGCTTTGAACTTGAAATTCTCCTGCCTTAGTCTCCTGAGCCACTGGATTACAGATGTGCACCACCAGGCCCAGCTAATCTGTTTGTTAGTTCCCATTTCATGACATGTTGTTTGACAGTACCACTGACAACCTAGAGGAACCTAATGGTCCCACAGCTCCAAGTACCCATACCTTCTGAGGCTAGTGGAACTTCCTTAGTTCTGAATTGTAGATGTCTCAAAGAACATTTGGAACATTACCACAGGAAGAAAACTTTGCATCATCTTTCAACAATGGCTAAACCAGAAACAGCAACTTGTACAAAGCTTTTACTGAAGCCTATGGAATATTCCATTTAGTTATGTTTGTAGAGATTGTCTTATATCTACAGGGAGATGTCAGTGTAAATATTGGTCAATTCTAAGAACTCCCTTTGGATTAAGATCAACAAAATTTTCAAATTAAAACATAGGATTACTAGTTATATTTTATTTTTCAGATGAACCACTGTTCATTAGTATTGGTATGAGGCATTTGTGGTAGTTATACTTTGAAATATTCTTCCTTCATCCTAAATACAAATTTGACCTGATGATTTGACTGTTTTTTTTTTTTTTTTTTTTTAAATCTGGCAATACCATTTAGGATGGATTTACAGATGATCAGGTTTTTGTGAGGTGAATCAAAGACAAAAGTAAAAATTTGAGTCAGACTCGCACAGAATACTTTGATTTTATAGCAGGGAAGAGAAGAGTTTGAAAAGTTAGAGGAGAAAGGTAAGTATGCATTTTTAAAATATGTCTTTTTTCTAGCACAGGATCACCTGTTTTTCTGATAGTCAGTGTTTCTGGGAGTGATGATTACTCATCTCTCTTTTATTCATACTGAATGCAATTTTAAAAGGTTCTGGGTATTAAATTGTCCATCATAGCCTTGAGATTGCTGCTATTTTTGTGATTCATGTAACACACCATTGATCATTCCTCTATAGGAAACAAATTTCCCAGCAAACTTTTTTATCCCCTTTCTAGTGTGTTCAGAATATTCTTGAGAAACATAATATTTCATGGCAAAGGAATTATTTACACAATAAAAATTTTTTATTTCCAGAGAACAAATAACATTTTTTATTTCCAGAGAACAAATAGCTAATAATTATTACTGTTAATAAACATTATAACTTATTATAGGTTTTCCTAGGTTTTAGCACATTTAATTCAAATGTTTCATGTTAACAATGGAGTATATAAGTGGCATGAAGCCATTGAATACCAGAAACAAGATCACCTTTATTCAGATGTGTGTCCATGTGTATTTGCCATTGTTTTGATATGGTTTGTCCCTCAAAGATTCATGTGCTACAGGCGTGTTTCCCAATGCAACAGTACTGAAGGCAAATCTTGAAGAAATTGGGCTTAATGGAAGGTGTAAAAGTCATGGGGCCAGAACCTTTAGAAAGAATTAATGCCCATCTTATGGAAGTATATTGGATTTCACAGGACTGGATCAGTTACTCAGATAATATGATGATGTAAATTAAGTCACCCCTTATGTTACATCTTTTTTTTTTTTGGTATTTATTTATTTATTTTCAAAGTTGTATTTATAATACATGCATTACAATTCATTGTACACATATAGAACATCTTTTTACATAACACTATTTGTATACAAAGTATATTCACACTATTCAAGTCTTCAATCATTCATTTAGGATAATGATATCCATCGTATTCTACCACCTTCTTTTTTTTCCCCTCCATACCCCCTTGCTCCCTCCCTTCCCCTCCTTTCCCTTTGACCTTTCTAGTGTTCATCTAATGCTCCTATGTAGCCTGACCCAACACCACTGTGAATCATCCTCTTTATATCAGAGAAAACATTTGGCATTTGGATTTTTGAGATTGACTAACTTCACTTAGCATTATATCCTCCAACTTCATCCATTTACCTGCGAATGCCATTATTTTATTCTCTAGATAGTGCACCACGATGAAGTAGGGTTTATACCAGGTATGCAAGGCTGATTCAACATACGGAAATCAATAAATGTAATACATCACATCAATAGACTTAAAGATAAAAGCCATATGATCATCTCAATAGATACAGAAAAAGCATTCAACAAAATACAACACTCCTTTACGTTCAAAACATTAGAAAAACTAGGGATAACAGGAACACATCTCAACATTATAAAAGCTATTTATGCAAAGCCCAAGGCTAACATCATCTTAAATGGAGAAAAATTGAAAGCATTCCCTCTAAAATCAGGAACAAGACAGGGATGCCCCCTTTCACCATTGTTATTTAACATAGTACTTGAAACTCTGGCCAGAGCAATTAGACAGATGAAAGAAATTAAAGGGATCCCGATAGGAAAAGAAGAACTCAAATTAGCACTATTTGGTGATGATATGATAATATATCTAGAAGACCCAAAAAACTACCAGAAAACTTTTACAACCAGTAAATGAATTCTGCAAAGTAGCAGGATACAAAATCAATACCCATAAGTCAAAGGCATTTACGTATATCAGTGACAAAGCCTCTGAAAGGGAAATGATAAAAACTACCCCATGTACAATAGCATAAAAACAAACAAACAAACAAACAAACATATCTTGGGAATCAACTTAACAAAAGAGGTGAAAGACCTCTATAATGAAAACTATAGAACACTAAAAAAAAGAAATTATAGAAGACCTTAGAAGATGGAAAGACCTACCTTGTTCTTTGATAGGCAGAATTAATATTGTCAAAATATCCATACTACCAAAAGCATTATGCAGATTTAATGCAATTTCAATCAAAATCCCAATGACATTCCTCAAAGAAATAGAAAAAGCAGTCATGAAATTCATCTGGAAAAATAAGAGACCCAGAATAGCTAAAGCAATCCTTAGCAAGAAAAGTGTAGCAGGTGGCATCACCATACCAGACTTAAATTATACTGTAGAGCAATAGTAACAAAAACAGCATGGTATTGGCACCAAAACAGACTGGTAGGCCAATGGTACAGAATTGAGGACACAGAGACTAATACATATAATTTCAGCTATCTTATATTAGACAAAGGCGCCAAAAATGTACAGTGGTGCTTCAACAATTGAGCTGGGAAAACTGGAAATCCATATGCAACAAAATGAAACTAAACCCTTATCTCTCAGCATGCACAAAACTCAATTCAAAGTGGATCAAGGACCTAGGAATTAGACCAGATGCAATACACCTAATAGAAGAAAAAGTAAGCTCCAATTTCCAACATGTCAGATTAGGCCCCAAGTTCCTTAATAAAACTCCTGTAGCGCAAGAATTAAATCAAGAATTAATAAATGATAGATTCAAACTAAAAATCTTCTCAACAAAAGAAAGAATCATTGAGGTGAATAGAGAACCAACTAATTGGGAACAAATTTTTACTACATGCACATCAGATAGAGCACTAATCTCTAGAATATATAAAGAACTCAAAAACCTTAACACCAAAGATAAACAACAACAACAACAGCAACAACAAAAAAACAAATAACCCAATCAATAAATAGGCTAAGGAATTGAAAAGACACTTCTCAGAAGAAGTTACACAATCAACAAATACATGAAAAAATGTTCAACATCACTGGCAATTAGAGAAATGCAAATCAAAACTACTATAAGATTTCATTTCACTCCACTCAGAATGGCAGCCATTAAGAACACAAACAACAATAAATGTTGGAGAGGGTGTGGGGAAAAAGGCACACTCATACATTGCTGGTGGGACTGCAAAATGGTACAGTCATTATGGAAAGCAGTATAGAGATTCCTTGGTAAACTGGGAATGGAACCACCTACGACCCAGCCATCCCACTCCTGGATCTATTCCCAAAGGACTTAAAAACAGCATATTACAGCGGCGACATAGCCACTTCAGTGTTTATAGAAGCACAATTCACAATAGCTAGGTTGTGGAACCACCTAGATGCCCCTCAGGAGATGAGTGGATAAAGAAAATGTGGTATATATACACAATGGAATTATGTTACATCTTTAAGCTTTTTTGCCTACACTGCTCACCAGGTGATGCTATTCACCATGTAGGTACATAGACAGAAGGTCTTCACCAGCTGCTGAACAGATGAGGCAACTAATTCTTGATATTCAGCCTTTAAAACTAAGCTAAATAAATCTTTTTCTTCATAAAAGTGCTCATCTCAGGTATTTTGTTACAGTAACACAAAATGAAGGAGACAGTATGCTTCTGTCCTATGAACCTAGTAGTACAACTAAATGGCAAAATAGTTTAATGCTATCCACTTATATAAATTATAAGCTTCTTTAATACTTATATTGTAGAAAACCAATATATTTTTGTGATTTATAGTTCAACCAAGCTTTTTTTTTTTTTTTTTTAATTAAGACTTTGAAGACTTTTAGGTTCTGCAACTAGGAAAGATTAGAATTAATTTTGGCCATGAAACAGAGCAAATTAACTAATGCTTTAAAATGAATGGGGCTAATTTTGCTTTTTTATGCTCTTGGGAATAAATAATCTTAAAAATTTTTTCCATACTCAGGAAACAAACAAACAAACAAAACTTGATGCTGCCCCAAATTGGAAAGCAATATACTCTTTTCCTTATTAATAATTACAGTTTTAGAACTAAAAGTCCTTGCATAGTTTCATAATTAAGCAATGTTTCCAATTATTGCTAGGTCTAATAATGCACAAAGCACTGGAGAGAAGAGGTTCTCTTGTATTAATATGTGTGTGTGTGTGTGTGTGTCATTTACATATTACTTTCTCAGGAACACCACGAAATCTCCTTTTCTGAAAAATACTTTTTAAATGTCTAATACAGTGTCATTAATTCCTTTGTGCTAGAAATTACTCTTTAGAGAAAGTTTTTTTGTGTTTTGTTTTTTTGTTTTTTTGGTGGTACCAGGGATTGAACTCAGGGGCACTCGACCACTGGGCCACATCCCCAGCCCTTTTTTTGTATTTTATTTAGAGACAGGGTCTCACTGAGTTGGTAAGTGCCTCACCATTGCTGAGGCTGACTTTGAACTCGTGATCCTCCTGTCTCAGCCTCCCAAAGTGCTGGGATTACAGGCGTGCACCATTGCGCCCACCCAGCTTTTTTTTTTTTTTTTTTTTTTTGGTACCAGGGATTGAAATCAGGGGCACTTGACCACTGGGCCACATCTCCAGTCTTTTTTTTTTTTTTTTTTTGTATTTTATTAGACACAGGGTCTCACTGAGTTGCTAAGTGCCTCACCATTGCTGAGGCTGGCTTTGAACTCGTGATCCTCCTGCCTCAGCCTCCCAAGTGCTGGGATTACAGGAGTGCGCCACCGCGCCCGGCTAGAGAAAGTTTTATTTCAAAATGCAAATTTCTTCCAAGCCTGGTGTTCAGTGTCCCTAAAACATTGTCAAGAACTAAAAATTTCTACATTTTTGGATAATGTGAAGTAATTTATGGAGTTAGAGTCCTCAGGACATGTTTAAAAAGTACAAAAAGGGCTTAAGCTTGATACTACAAATTATTATTTGATAAAGCAATATATTTACAGTAGTTTTAGGTAAAATAATTGGAGAGACCACATACAAGGACAAATGTAATCAGATATTATGTTTCAGCAATATTACCTTTGAGATACCTATTAAACATTTGGTAGCATATATTCTTACATTTTTGCTCTCTACCCAAATCTTAATTAACCTTTTACTTTTCCTTAATACAGTATTTTTTCAAAGTTTTCATCAGCTCCTTGACAAAAGATATATTCTAGTACTGCTGGCTTATTCTCAATGAATAATTTGGGTTTTCTAGGTGACTTACTTCCAAGGTGTTCCTGCAGAGGGCAACATTCCAATGGTTTGTCTATCTTGGTTTCACTACACAAACACTTTATTTTTTTCAGCTGCCTCAAAGACAAGACTATTTTCTTGTGGCTTTCGTTTGTGAATCTCACTCCTGCTTGCTTCCTCTTGGTGGATTCAATCAAGTGGAGGAGGTGTGATTGGTGTTCCTACTCTCTGGCCTTGGGTTCTCAACACAGATTTCTCTGAGGCGTCTCTCCTTCTTTTCTGTATGGCTTTTATGAAAGTGCACAGCTGTTGATACCTCATGTTTTGAATAGTATTTTCCTAATTTTTTCTTCAGTGATTTCCTTCAATCTTCCAAACTTTGGGTATGTCTTTGAGAACAGAGAAAGTCATCTGTACCCAATTTGTTCATAGTTAAAGCACCCGAGTTATCTCTAGATATATACTGTGCACAGATAAATGAGGGCAGCACAAATATTTCAAAAACAAATGATGTTTAAATACAATTTTATGTGAAAAGATACACTAAAATTATTATTTTATCAAAAATAACATTATAAATTAAATGATATGTATTTTAAAATTCTAACAATTAATATTATACTTTGATAAAGATAAAATGTAAAAACAAATTAGAAGTCTGTTACCTTTTAGAGAATAACTAATACCCAATCTCCCTGATACTTTGGGGGACTCACTGCTATGGTGACAAACATGTGCGAGAAGGCAGAAGTGACACAGAAGTTCCATCCTTATTTCTCTGTGGACTTGCAGCTGAGGTACGTGGCCAGCCAATCTGATCTTCTTGCTCAGGGGTTTGAATGTTGAAGGCATATGGCAAAATGCAAAGTGAGTCTGAAATATTCCACAGAGGTGTCATGGCTTTTTGTTCCAGTGCTGGAGGGCTGGTGTATTTGCTTCAGCCTGTTTCTTAGTACCATAGTTCTTTGCACAAGTCTGACAAATTCTTTCTTCAAAGTTGTAGAAGATTACCCATGACCAAAATGTGCACCTTCCTGCAATACAAGAGGCAACAATGATAAAGTAAATGCAATATTTCTGAGCATATAAACACGAAGTAAAAATATTATCAGTGAGATGATGTCAGCACCATGATTAGTATTACAGCTTGAATTTTATTTCATTCTCTCTCTCTCTACTCTCTCTTTCTCTCTGTCTCTCTTTCAACAGGGCTGGAAATCCAACTAAAGACCTCACACATGCTCTACCACTGACCTATACTTCCAGCTCTAGGGCTTGAACTTAAAATGCTTGTTAGACATTGGGCAAGTAAGTAACATAGATTGAAATGTTGAAATGGTCTTAATAGTATCTATCATGTGTTATAAATTAAAGAAAGTAATAAATTTAAATGTATAATACTATGACACTAGTAAAGGTATAAAGAAAGGACTTCTATGGGAAACAATTAGGTTCATCTTTTCCAAAATTTGTGAATATATTCCGCATATTTCTACGATTCAGCCACTTTGCTTTGCTGGTTATTGTTTAGATGTTTAATCTCTTCTGAAAAGCTCATTGTTTGAAAGCATGGCCCCTGTTATGGTCTAGATGTGAGGGGGGCATCCCCCAAAAGCTCAAGTGGGAGACAATGCAAGGATGTTGAGGTGAAATGACTGGATTATCAAATATTTTACTTAACCAATGCAATCATGCGCTGCTATAGGTTTATAGGGTGGTAACTTCAGGAAGTAAGGTAGGCTAGAGGAAGTAGGTCACTGCGGGTATGACTTTGGGATTTATATTTTGTCCCTGGTGAGCAAAGTTCTCTGTGCTTTCTAGTTGCCATACCTCAGTGATTAGATCATGGGAGCCGTAACCTCAACAGTGGGCTACTCATGGACCAATAATTTGAGTGGATCCCTGGCTGGTAACTGTGGGAATGTGAGAAGGTGAGGTATGGCTGGAGGAAGGAGGTCCCTGGAGACTCTAACTTGTCCCTGACTCCTGTCTCCTCCCTCTCCCTTTCTCTCTCTCTCTCTCTCTCTCTCTCTCTCTCTCTCTCTCTGTTTCCAGGCTCCTTTCCACCTCTATATCTTTCTGCCATGATGTTCCCAGGCCTAGAACAATGGATTCAGCTGATTGTGGACTGAACCTCTGAAGCCACGAACCAAAAATAAATTTTCCTCCTTTAAGTTGTTCTTGTCAAGTATATTAAACACAATGATGAAAGGCTGACTAACACACTGCCCAAAAGAAACAACCAGAATAAAAACATATTATGACAATAACAATGGTAACAATGATCCATTTGAAGCAAATTTTAAATAAGGCATTGACAAAACTATCTGAAATTCTATGAGATATGACTATGAAAAATAAACCATATGTATATATTTTTTCACAGATGTATGTTTGTGTTTGTAGTGTCAGTGTTAATGTAGTTAGAAAGCAATTTCCTCAGGGTTGATATATTTTAAAAAATAATTTTGGTGGTATTGAATTGTTTATAAAATGAATTAAGTCTAAGCAATGCTATGTGTTTTTATGAGTATGCTTATGTTTGTAGAAGCATCAACAATGTCTGAGAAATATACTTTGAAATAATAATTGTTTTCTCTAATGAGATTGAGAGATCACAGACATCTGTGAAGTTTGCCTTATCTTGAATAAAACTCTTATTAAAAAGAATGACACATTTATTGCCTGAACAATTAAGGACTAATTTTAATGAGGAGGGAAAAGTAATTATTTGGAGATCATATTTTATTGGATGTGGGTGAAAGGTGATGTTACTATTTTGCATAGAAACCAACACATACACACTCTACTTATTTAAATATGTTTGATTTAATACTGAGCTTTCTCATGTCAAATATCCTCTCTACCCATCATGTGTTCTCTTGATTTAATAGGAAACTAATTAATGCCTTAAAAAGCATAATAAAAAAGAGAACAATTACTTGAACTGAAGAGTTAGTTTGTAGAAAATAATGATACATTAATTAAAGATGTTTTATTGCAGACCTGATTATCAAAATTTTATTTTTTTTTTTGATACTGGGGATGGAACTGAGGGGCACTTAACCACTGGGCTACACCCCAGCCTTTTTTATATTTTATTTAGAGACAGGGTTTCTCTGAGTTGCTTAATACCTCGCTAAGTTGTTGAGGCTGGGTTTGAACTCACGATACTTCTGTCTCAGACACTGGAGCCGCTAGGATTACAGGCGTGCACCTTTGTGCCCCGCAAAATTTTCATTTTTGATGATTCTGATTAGCTGAGTCAAATAATAGGGAACTGATACCCTAATAATCTATAGGAGTTTTGAGAGTGAATTTTCAGTTGAGAACAACATAGAATTTTCTATTTCGGAGGAAAATACTATATCATTATTATAGTTCACTCTATTAGAAAAGTTCCCCTTAAGAAAACTCTTCCTGACTTTAGGTAAAGTATCCACCAGTCTGTGAAGCTTCAACATGAAAGTGCCAGTGGAGTGTACTTCAACCCACTAGATCTGTGCCATGCTAGACCCAGGGTGTTCCTTACGTGGTTATGCATGTATACAACCACTGCTTCCTGTATTGTGTTCACCAAGCTCTATGTTATTAGTTTTTGTTTTCTGTCCAATACTTTTCAACTGTATTATTTAATTACTTTTTTTCCACACACCTATTTAACCATTGTTATTAAAAGCATTTAAAATGTCTCAGGGAATTTCTGGAATGTCTCTACCATGGACACTTGAGACTCGTTACAGGGATGGATGCTCCTCCATTGACTAGACTATAGAGCAGCAGTTGTCCAAGTGTTGTCCATGGTGAAACTCTGTGAGTCACTCAGGTAGTCTGTGTGTCAAAATTGTTTTCAAAATTATGTAAAGACTTTCTCTGGGGCTTTTTCTACTGTGCTGATATTTGACCTGATAGTCCAAGAGCAGCTGTGGGTGAAAGTGTAAGTGCCTTAGCAGGAATCACAACACTGACTGAATCATGGTCGTTGTACTCCTCAGCTCAACACACATGCAGAGAAAGGAGGAAGGGAAAAAGGCAGAAACAGCAGCAGTCATCAACTTCAACTAGGAATTAAAAAAAAAAAAAAAAAACCCTAGGGTAGCATATTTTTAATACATTGAATGATGAAATGGAATGTAGTCATAAAGCATTTCTGTTACATACTAAAGCACAATTGTCTAAGAAAAAAATACTGTGTGATTCTTTGGAATGCAAATTAAATAGGTAACATTTTAATGGAAAATCATTTTTATTTGAGAGGATAAGTGGCACATAAACCATACTTAGTTGTATTTCTGTATTTGATTGTGTTTTCTTAAAAATAAACGAAGCAAGCATGTCCTGTCGGAAAATAACAGAAAGTACTTTTCTCAATGATAAAACTTGACTTCTGAGTAAAAATCAGAATATTGAAAAACTTGTATTTGCCACCATGTATTTGATGATTTTCCAAACTTAAAAAAAAAATTGCTAATTATACAGTAGAGAAAAAAGTTAACTTTCAAAAATACTCTTTAATGAGTTAGGCCAATATTTGGTCAGAGAATTAATATTTTCCAATGACCAAGGGCATAATGATACAGACATGTAGTTGGTTAAAGGTGCATTAAAAATGCAAGACACATTAATGTGTTTAAAATTGTAGATTGAAAAGTTTGTTGATTTTTTTCAGATTTCACATTGCAACTATCACTTGTCGAATTTGGTATAGTATTGAAATAGAATACCCATAAATTTCTCATAAGCATATTAAAATCTATTATCCTGTTTCACATCTGTTTAATTCCTGATTGTCTTCAGGCAATACCAACCAAATGAGACATTACAGAATGTTAGGTGAAAAACGGATATAAAATTGTGGCTATGATGTTCATGTCTGCACGGCTCCTGTGGAGGGACATGATGACATAACGAGGGGAAGAGAGGAAGTTGGAGGACACTTGAGAGGCTGCTGAAGCAATCCAAGATGACAGCAAGCATGGTGAGGGCTGATGGGAGCTGGATAGGCAGCAAGTGGTTCCAATAAGGAAATAGATTTCAAGACAAGAACTGTAACGTTTAATGAAGCAATTTTACATGGATGAGCAGCTTTCTGTGTGATTATTTTGCTGAATTTCCTCTGTAGTTGAGTGACCTATTATTTTCTTTGACTTGAATTGCAATATTCATCTTGGAAAAATTTTTTGTATAAAATTAAAACATTAATTATACTTAATTTTAAGTTTATTTTTCTAAACATTTGTTTCAAAATATCTAGTACTAGTATATTTTAAAATACTGAGAGTTTTCTAAATAACATGTGCCTCTTATTATTGTCATTTTAAAGCTTATTTACCCTGATGTAAATTAGCCTCCTGGCTAGTCTATGCTCTGAGCTTTATATTGCACAGGCCCATATTATCTTATATTGGTTCATTTTTCCTGCAGACAACTAACTACTCATTCTCTCTGGGGCAATACTCCCCTGGTGCATCCTCCTAATCTGTGCTTTAAACTTTAATGTGCATAGGAAACACTTGGGAATATCGCTTAGTTGCAAATCCTGATTCACTGGTTCTGGATAGGTGCCTGTGATTTTGCATTTCTAATCAGCTTCCAGGTCTTGCCAATGCTGCTGTTCTGTGGGACACAGATTGCGTTGCAATGCTTTAAATGACTCCTAAATTTTTAATGGCCTCCTGCAACATCAAAGGTCTCCATGTTTGTTTCATTTACATAGGTTTCTACCTGTGTTCTTAAAGTTAGTTAATTAATACACAAGCCATTCTTAAAGTAAATTTGAACGCCAAGAAAAGCAGAGTTCTGTTCAAGTTTATGGTTATACAGAGTTTGTGTTTCTTAAGTGCATTTTTAATGCACTTGTAAGTTTGTGACTAAACAATTCCACACAAATTTTAGTATCAGTAAAACAAATTTTCTAAATTGAATGGGAAGATTACTTTTAAAGATGACTTGATTATTGTTGCATTTCACTAGCAGCATTCCTGAGCACCACACAGACATATAAAATGTTAATAAAATATGCTGATTATTTGAAAATGCTGGAAACAATGGGAATCACTCTTAAGTGGTAACACAATATGAGATGCACTACAAACTCAGCTTTGTTTTCTCTTATTTTAAAATATTTAAAAACACTACTAATTCTTTTTGATGAAATGCCCATGTACACTCTTAAACAGATATACATGCAACAAATGCATAATATACTCAATTACTTGGGATCAAATTCGTTTGGAAAGTTTAAGTTGCTTTCTGCATTAAATAATATGTTTCTATTGACTTGCTGTTATGACTTGGGTCTAGAAATGTCCCTCCAAAAGCCCAGGTCTGAAAGCATGGTACCCAGTGAAGAAAGGTTCATAACTGGGAATTTTAAGCAATAATGAGTTCTGTAATCTTTTCAGTGAGTCAATCCATTTGGTAGATCACTAATTTGAATAGACTACTGGTGGTAAGTCTAGGCAGGTGGGTGATGATCATTGGGGTTGTGCTCCTGGGGATTATATCTTGTACCTGGCTCCTCACTCTCTCTTTCTGCTTTCTGGCTGCCATGAGCTAATGAGCTTTTGTTTATGGAATGGATCCCACTGGTCATGGACTCGGATCTCTGAAACTGTGAGCCAAAATCTCCACCTTTGTTGTTCTTGTCAGGTATTTGGCTACAGCTTTGCAAAGCTGACTAATAAACACTTGCACTAGTAAAATGCACTAAAATTAAATAGGGTCATCATTTTAGTTTCAGTATGTTTGCCATTTGTGTATTTGTATGTGGATGAGAAGCAGTACCTCTCCATGTGTGTTTCTTCCATAGTCTTCTTTTCATGATGCTCACTCAGTATGGCTGTTTGGCAAGTAATAATTACTCATGATGCTGCTGTGCTCTGGAATGCTCTGGGCATAGCTGGTACCTTCACAATCACTACTATGAATGAGTAACAGGAAGACAAACAAAGCCAACGAATCTTTAACATCAAAGAAGACTCTAAAGTTGTAAATTTTGTACCATAGTAAAGCAGTCATAGGGCCATGACTTCAGTCTTAACAATCTTATTGAACTTTTGCTTTATTTTTGAAATTTTTTTATTTTTATATTTTCAATGTCATCTATTTCTTGACTTATCTTTATAATTTTTATTCTTTTTTGGGTTTATTTTTCTTTACTTTTATAATTCTTGAAGTAGGAATTTCTATTATTGATAACTTTCTTCTTTTCTAATGAAAATATTTAGTGCTATGAATTTTCCTCTCAGAACTGTTCTGAATATATTCCACACATGATTTTTTGATCAGATCTTATTTTGATCTAGTAGTTCATACAGTTGAATTTCTAACAGGAATATTTTGAAACCAACAAATCCAATTGTGTATTTTTATATTATTTCTCTGTTTGAAGGTATTTATTCATCTATTTTCTGAGTAAAACTTTCCCACCCTCTTTCTGGTGGTTGTGTTTCTACTCCAATTGTGTTTTGCTTTTCTAGCCAAAGACTTTCTTTTATGTTATCCTTTTAATCATAATGGCTCTTCTACCTGTTAGTACTTTCAAATATGTCCTCTCTAGCTCCAGCATTTCAACCACTATCATGCCATTCATCAGGTGGCCTGCACCACAGTGAAGCAGAAGTTGGTGCCACATCCTTGGGTAATAAGTTGAACAAATTTCTTTTAATTATAACGTACCCAGTCTCAGGGATTCTGTTATACTAGTGGAAAATGGAGCAATAAAAATTATAATACATTAGGACATAAATGTTATCTCTTATGTGGGCATGAGAGACCCCGTATATGTGTGGAAGGAAGAGTTATTTGAAAGACTGACAAAAATGTAGACTGACAAAAAAAATAGAAATTATCAATACCAGGAATATGACAGAACTTGTTAATATAGTTTCTAAAATCAACAAATGGATAATAAGGGAATTCAACAAACAACTTCACATTCATAAATTTGACAAACTGAAAGAAATTCCTCAAAATTACAAAACACCAAAGTTCAATCAGGATATTAAATAGATGCTTTACCTTAACTATCAAAGACATTAAATTTATAGCTAAGGAACTCCTAAAGAAAAATTCTCCAGGTTTAGATGCTTTCAACAGAGAATTCTAAGAAATATTAAACCAATTTTACATAATATTTTCTAAAATGGTATAAAAGGAACAAGGCAAGCATGTCCACTGTGACCACTGTTAACTCAGCAAAGTACTGGATGTTTGTATACTTGTAGGAAGGCATAAAAATAAATTAAAAAAAAAAAAAAAAGGAAGAGTGAGCGAGTGGAACCCCCCCCCAAAAAAAAGAGAAAACAACACTGTTCTTCTTTGCAGATATCATGATTGTCTATGCAGAAAATCTCAAAGGATCAACCAAAAAATCAGCTATTCCTGGTGAGCAGTTTCACCAAGGCCAATGGATGCATGGACATAAGCCACAGGTCATAACAGACTTTACAATTTGAGATACCAACAACTAATTTGCAAAGGTGAAAATTTAAATCACATTTGACCTGGAAATTGCTCCAAGGAAAATTAAATGTTAATATGTAAATTTAAAACTATGCATCATATTTAACAGTGGAAAAATAGAAAGTGAATAAACAGAAGAGACCTACTAGGTTCTTAAACCAAAAGACTCACCCCGGTAACGATCTCAATTCTTCCCAAACTGATCAATACATTAAATGCACTTCCCACTGAATCCTAGCAAGGGTTTAGAGTAGATAAAGGCAAACATAGTCTAAAATTAATATGAAAAGCAGCGGCCCTAGAATAGCCTGAATGATCTTAACAAAGGAGAACAAAGTGGAGGGAATCATGTACAGTGAGGTTGTCTGTGTGCCTTCAAGTGATAAGATCCAGTTCTAAGCTTTGATAAAACTCCAGACTCTTATCCAATGGAGAAAGCCTTTTTAACAAAAGTTTCTGGAGCAATCAAAGACTGCAAGTCCTCTCTTGAGCATTTATCCCAGAGGCAAAATACTTAAATTCAGACAAAATGTGTCAAAAAATATCCATATCAGTTTTACTTGTAATAGCGCAGCATTGAAAACAACCCATGTGTCATACAATCAGTAAGTATAGTGTGGTACATCCATAGTCTGGAAGTCAGCAAGTACAAATAAACTATGGATGCACAGTTTGCTGAAGCTCCAAGAAATTTCTCTGAGTGGAAAAAGCCAGTCCCCAAAGCCTCCACACCATGTACTTCCAGTTAAGTAGGGATGGAGTGCAAGTCAGTAATTGCCAGGTAAGAGAGACTTTGTGGGATAGGAGAGAGGGTGGAACTGAATGTGGTTTTAAGTAGCAACACAGTGACCACAGTGGTAATGAAGTGTACAGTATCTTGACTGTGATGGTAGATACAAATGACTACTCATGGGATAAAATTGCATAGAAATAAATATATGGATAAGTAAATACAAATAAAATCAGAGAAATGTGTTTATGCCCATGAGCTGATTTTGATATCTACTATAGTGTTTTAACATCTTGTCATTCAAGACTGGGTAAAGCAATGTGGACTCTATTTGTATTATTTCTTAAAACTGCATTTGTGTCTATAAATTATTTCAAAATAAATAATTTAATTAAAATTTCAATTGAGAAAAGAAATGATACATGTGTTATCAAATTTAAGTAAGTATGTTATAAAATAAAATAGCCCCCAAACCAAATCTACAGCTCATGGTAAAAGATTTTTAGGTAGAATATGGAAAAACAAAATAAAACAAAAAAAAAACTTTCAAATTATGCCCCAAACAGAAGATCTGGCAGGTCACAGACCTCTTCATTCAGAATGTTGTAAATGTAGATGGATTTAAAACACTCTACCAGAAATCACTCAATTGATGCTTATATAGGACTGGGTGATATTTAATATTGAGTTATGTGGAAAAAGCCTTTTCCACCAAAGTTTCTGGAGCAATCAAAGAGGTTCTTAACAGAATAATAAGAATGCAAGCATATCACATTGTGGCTTTGATTTACATTTCCCTGATGGCAAATGATGTCAACCATTTTTTCATATGCTGATAGGACAAATCCTAGGACAAATGTCTCTTTTAGACCCTTTGCCCATTTCTTAATTGGGTTGTCTCTTTAACATTGATTGAGCTGTGAGAGTTCTTTATGTATGCTGGATATTAAACCATTATCATATGCATGACTTGCAGATGTTTGCTTCTGTGTTATGGGTTGCCTTTCACTTTCTTTATATTTTTTGTTTGTTTGTTTGTGTGTTTTTGAGAAAGAAAGGGTCATGTTCACTGTGGGTTTTACAGTTTTGGGTCATTCCCTAAAGATTTTAAATTAAACTTAAATTAAACTTTAATTTAAATATTTATCAGGTTTAAGTTAATATGATTTTTTTTTTCCCCAGTGTGATTGTGTTTATAACAAAAGTACAGACTAGGGGCTGGGGTTGTGGCTTAGTGGTAGAGCACTTGCCTAGCACATGTGGGGTGCTGGGTTTGATCCTTAGCACACATAAAAATAAAATGAAGGTATTGTGTCCAACTAAAACAAAATATTTTTTTAAAACAGTACAGACTACATAAATTCAGAAATAAAAATAATGAGTAAGTTACTATTTCTCTTAAGAACATTATTATTGTTATTATTTAGCAAGTGTTACGTTTTGGCACTGAATTTGACTGGACCAATTCCCCTTAAATAGACACTTTTAAAAACTCCTTAACACATAGTTGTCTATACTTATTGAGTATAGTGCAATAATTTGATATGCATATATAATATACAATTTTCAACTCAGAATCACTAGCATTTCCATCTCCTGAAACATTTATTGTTTCTTTTTATCCAGTTTCCTTGAGCTTTTCTCTTCTAGTTCTTTACAAAACATACAATAAGTTGTGGAAATCTATAGTTATCCTTCTGACCTCTGAAATAGAGGAACTTTTTCCTCCTATCTCTATATATTTTGGTACCCATTACCCAATGCCCCTCTATATCCAAGCCCTCTACCATTCGTAGCTTCTAATAATCACTATTTTTTCTTTCTTCTTTTGAGATCAAATTTTTTTACCTTCTGCATATCAGTGAGAATATTCACTACTTGCTTTCCATGCCCAGTTTTTTTTTCACACCCATTACTATGGATTTGATCAATAAGATAATTAATAAGAACAGGTAGTGAGACTATAGAGAACTGGAATTTTCATGCACTGGTGATGAAAATAAAAACTTGTACAGCCACTATGGAAGTCTGATAGTCCTCAAAAGCTTAAATGTAAAGTAACCACCTTACATGGAAATTTTCTTAAAAAAAAAAAAATATGTCACACAGAATCTTGTACATGGATGCTCATAGAGACATTAGTCATAATGACAAATAAGTGTAAACAAACCAAATACCTATCTACTCATGAGTAGATAGACAAATTGTGATATATGCATACAATGAAATAGTAGTCAACCAAATAAAGGGATTAATTACAGAGATATGGTATAACATGTGTGAAACTCCAAAATATTATGACAAGTGAAAGAAGTTAGAAGGAAAAAAACTATACTGTGTTAGCTATATATTTTAGAACTATACATTATATTAGCTTTCTCATATTCTATTTTTTAAGTTTTTTTTATTTGTTCTTTTTAGTTATACATGACAGTATAGTGTATAATACGTATGTGGAGCATAAATTCCCATTTTGTGGTTGTTAAATGATGTGGAGTTATACTGGTTGTGTTTTCATATAAGAACATAGGAAAGTTATGTCTGATTCCTTCTACTGTCTTTCCAATTCCCGTACCCCCTCCATTCCCCTCACTCCCCTTATAAATTCCAGTGAACTTTCCACTCATCCCTCCCCTCTCTGCCTATTGTGAGTCAGCATTCCCATATCAGAGAGAACATTCCGGCTTTGGTTTTTTGGGGGGTGGGGGATTGGCTGATTTTACTTAACATGTTAGTCTCCAGTTATAGCCATTTACCTGCAAATGCCATAATTTCATTCTTCTTTATGGCTGAGTAATATCCTATTGTGTGTATATACCACATTGAAATTCATCTGTTGAGGGGCACGTTAAGTTGGTTCCATAGCTTAGCTATTGTGAATTGAGCTGCTATAAATATTGATTTGGTCTTGTAATCATAGTACACTAATTCTAAGTTCTTTGGGTATATGCCAAGGAGTGGGATAACTAGGTCAAACGGTGGTTCCATTACAAGTTTTCTGAGGAAACTCCTCACTGCTTTCCAGAGTGGTTGCACCAATTTGTAGTCCCACCAGCCATGCCTGAGTGTACCTTTTCCCCACATCCTCACCAAAACTTATTGTTGCTTATATTCTTGATAATTGCCATTCTGACTGGAGTGAGAGAATCTAAGTGTAGTTTTAATGTGCATTTCTCTAATTTCTAGTGATGTTGAACATTTTTTTCCCCATATATTTGTTAAGCTTTTGTATTTCTTCTTCTGTGAAGTGTCTGTCCAGTTCCTTTGCCCATTTATTGATTGCGTTATTTGTTTTTTAGGTGTGAAGTTTTTTGAGTTCTTTATATATCCTGGAGATTAATGCTTTGTGTGAGGTTTAGGTGGCATAGATTGTCTCCCATTCTGTAGGGTTTATCTTCATGTTTTTGATTTTTTTGCTCTGAAGAAGCTTTTTTAGTTTGATACTATCTCATTTTTTGATTCTTGATTTTATTTCTTGCACTTTAGGAGAAGTCTTGTTGAGGAATTTGGTTTGTAAGCCAACATGATAGCGATTTGGTCTTACTTTTTCTTCTGTTAGGCACACAGTCTCTGGTCTAGTGCTTATGTACTTGATACACTTTGAGTTAAGTTTTGTACAGGATGAGAAATAGAGGTCTGATTTCATTTTGTTATATATGGATTTCCAGTTTTCCCAGCACCATTTGTTGAAAAGGCTATCTTTTTCCCAATGTAGGTCTATGGTGCCTTTGTCTAATAAGAAATAACCGTATTTATGTGGGTTTGTCTTATTCTATTATATGAAATATCTAGAACAGAAACATGCACAGAAACAGAAAACAGATTATTTTGCCAGATTCTTAATGAAAGAGTATCTTCTAATAGGTGCAGGGTTTAGTTTGGGGTTGATGAAAATGTGCTAACATCAACTGTGGCAATATGTGCACAAACTGGCAAATATATTAAAAACCATTTTATGCATAATTTAAATGAATTAATTTTATGGTATTTGAATTACATGTTGTGAATGATGTTTCAATAATACTGCTACAAAAATTTGAAAAAAGCACTCAATCAGCCAGGCGCGGTGGCGCACGCCTGTAATCCCAGCACTTTGGGAGGCTGAGGCAGGAGGATCGCAAGTTCAAAGCCAGCCTCAGCAATGGCGAGGCACTTAGCAACTCAGTGAGACCCTGTCTCTAAATAAAATACAAAAAAGGGCTGGGGATGTGACCCAGTGGTCGAGTGCCCCTGAGTTCAATCCCTGGTACCACCAAAAAAAAAAAAAAAAAAAAAAAAAAAGCACTCAATCATCCACGTGAAGTGAGGGATAGGGCAACACTGAGGGGCCAACTGGGTTCTAACATCCCCCTCACTTCTGGAGTTTCCTTTTCTGCATCTTGATTTCATTTTCCCTTTCCTTCCCATTTTCCTTTGTATCAACTTATTACCATTCTTCATTTATCTACTAGGCAATTAATATCACTTTAAAATACAATGTAAGGTTTTAGTCAAAACAGTGAATCTAGCTGCATGGAGGTGCACTATAATCCCCATGAGGAAAGAGGATCCCATATTTGAAGCCAACTTCAGCAACTCAGCTAGACCCCATCTCAAAGCTAAGCAAAATAAGCCAATCCCAAAGAACTAAAGGCAGAATGTTTTCTCTGATGTGTGGATGCTAATTCACAATAAGGGCGGGGAGGGCTAGGGAAGAATAGAGGTACTTAGGATTAAGCAGAAGGGAGTGAAAGGAGGGGAGGGGTATGGGATTAGGAAAGGTACTAGGATGAATTGGACATTATTACTCTATGTGCATGTATGATTACATGACAGGTTGTGATACTACATCATTTACAACCACAAGAATGAGAAGTTATACTATATTTATGTATGATGAGTTAGAATGTATCCTACTATCATGCATAACTATTGGAACAAATAAAAAATTTTAAATTAAATGAGTAAAAAGGGCTGGAGATGTGGCTCAGTTGTTAAGTGCCCCTGAGTTCAATCCCTGGTTACCAACACACCAACCAACCAACCAACCAACCAACCAACCAGTAATTCTCTCAAGATGATATTTCACCATAATGAAATTCTATGTATCTATTGTAGTAAAACCAATAATTCTTGGAACAAGCAATACAGTTAGTATGTTGGATAAATTATTTTGGAATAATAGTGGTGATCAGGTCGTGTTTGTATGTTGATATTAGAGAAGAGAGACTTCATTTCTATGAAAGTTTTGTTGGTAAGTTGACATTATGTACAAAACTATGATCCTTTCTAGAGGGAAAAATAATTAAAAACCATATGGTAAACATCAAATAAGAATATAATTAAGATTTATTTTTTATTTTGAACAGTAATAACATAATTCCTTATTTTGTTTACCTCTTAATTTGTTCCAGATGGTTCCAATATGTCTAGTCTAAGAGATTCTAAGTTTAATTTCAAAAGAACAATGCAGTTATGCAAGACAGTTCTTAAATTTGTCTGTATTCCATATTTTAAACTAGAATTATTTAATGTTTGTTTATGGGAAATTGTTTAGAAGGCAAAAATAAAATAAAATATTTCTCAGTTAAAAAAATCCTTCTTTTGGGCCTATGCCCACATATTGAAAAATAGCTTATTATTTCACAAACTCAGATAAACTCTGTATGTATTAAAACTCAAGCAGTCTAGAAGCATGCCAAAAGACACATGCTTGTCCTTCAAAAGCAATTGTCATTAATTGCTTTATTCAATAGAAAGCTTATACTTGAATATTTTTTTATTTTCTACCTCTCTATTTCCCTTCTAGCCTTCTGCAATATTTACCTTTATAATCATAATCATAATAAATATTTATGACAAATACCAAAGACACATTTGGAAAAAAAGAAACTTCAAGTACAAAAAGAAAAATAACTGGCAAAAAAATTGAATAGCCCAGTGGAAAATTAGAAACAAGAAGTCATAGTTAATTTGACAGTGAGAAATGTAAATTTTTTAAAAACTGTAAGGTGAACATACACTATTGCATAAACATCACCTACACAAAGATGAAATAACAAAAAATTGTTTTTAATTCAACACAATCAATATTTATCATACCACTCTAAATGCTATTTTCTATATGCCTGATATACATATACCTTGAAAATGTTTCTAGGTTAATTACTGTAAACTTTTTCAATAGTGAGTTAGCACATTATGACAAAAATGAGTTACTAAGATAAAATGAGTTTTAAAATGTTTTAACTAAGTTTGTACTTAAAATGAAATCTTTGACTTTAATGGAGATATGTAAAGATCGAATGATTGAACTATTGTATGTATATATTTTTTTCAAGTGTTTAAAATTAAACCCAGCAGTTTAACCATGAAAAAATGCATATATGTATGTATGAAGGTGTTCATGTAAAAATATAGCTATATATATAAAAATATAGCTATATATGCACATATATTTATATGTACATATGTATGTCTATGTGTATACATCTTGTAAGTGCATAAGCCATTGTTTTACCAGAAAACCACTGAGTTCATTTTGTTTCTATTATCTCAGGATAAATATATGTATATTGTGTATGTACATTTTACACATACATATATGTGAGTGTGTGTATATATATATGTAAGAAATGCACATATATAATATATAATATAGCTGATTTAAAAGAGTCAATTCATTTAAAATTGGATATTTATAATACTTAAAGATCTAGACTACTACACATTTTCTCTTAATATATCAATATGCATATCATATAGAATATATTTAACACTTTTTTACTAGTAAACTTAATGACGTTAAGATCAGTATAAATTAATTCATCTTAGCTGATGCCACTGCACAGGCTTATAATCCCAGTGGCTTGTGAGGCTGAGGCAAGAAGATCAAAAGTTCAAAGCCAGCCTTTCAAAAGTGAGGTGCTAAACAACTCAGTGAGACCCTGTCTCGAAATGAAATACACAATAGGACTGGGGATATGGCTCAGTGGTCAAGGGCCCCTGAGTTCAATTCCTGGTACCCCCTTCAAAATAATTAATTCACCTCTTCAATTTTTCCTGACCACAAATAAACCACTATAAGATTTGCCTCACTATTACAAACAATTAGAAAACTAAACAATTATAATAATTTTTTTTTTATAATTTAGAAATAAGAATAAAAGTTTGCAGATTCCTGAGATAATAGAAACAAAATGAGCTCAGTGGTTTTCTGGTAAAACAATGGCTTATGCACTCACAAGATGTATACACATAGACATACATACCCCAAACCAAAACCCAATAAAGAACAGTTTGATTTTTAGCATTTCTTTGGTCTATGGCTTCTGTACTCACATCAAGGTTGATTATAGTTTCTAACTGATGTCCCTGGGCACAAAGTGATGCACACAATTAGTTCTTTTTTTTAAAAAAAAAAAAGTTCTAATTGGTTATACATAACAGTAGAATGTATTTTGACACATTGTTCACAAATAGAGCACAACTTCTCCTTCCTCTGGCTGTACATGGTGCAGAGTCACACTGGTAGTGTAATCATACATGTATATAGGATAATAATGTCTGTACCATTCCACCGTCCTTCCCATCCCCACATCCCCACCGTTCCCCTCAGTCACCTCTGCACAATCCAGAGTTTCTTCATTCTTCCCTATCCGCCACCACTATGGATCAGTATCTGCTTATCAGAAATAAATAAATAAATAAATAAATAAATAAATAAATAACATTTGGCCTTTAGTTTTTTGGGTTTGGCTTATATCACTTAGCATGATATTCTCCAGTAATCATGAAGTTCATTTGGAAAAATAAGCAACTCAGAAAAGCCAAAGCCATCCTCAGCAAGAAACATGAAGCAGGAGGCATCATAATGCCAGACCTTAAACTATACTACAGAGCAATAGTAACAAATGGCATGGTATCAGCACCAAAATAGACATGTAGACCAGTGGTACTGAAGAGCAGACACAATTAGTTCTTGAGAAATGGTAGGATCAGTTCCCACTGTACCACTGAATGAGCTCTCTAGTTTTTCTAATTTCAGGCCTGGAAACATTTTCTAGGCCCCTGAGGAGGGTTCCCAAAGCATGGGATGGTGTCCTGACAGTTAAGAACTGAGTAGCCAAACTAAATACATGAAGGCAAAACATCACCAGATGACCACTGCACTGTGTGAGCTGACAGATTGACAAGGCTCACTCAGATCCAGGAGATTTACAGATGCAGATCAGAGTGCAGAACTCAGGTCAAAATCAGCATCCTCAGAAAGACCATGCCTTTGATGTGGATCTCACATCCTGCAGAGTGAAGGTAACTCTAGATTCACCCTGGGAAGCTTATCAAGAAGTTTCAGGAAAATCAACTAGATCCTTATGAAATTGAGAACCTGCCCAAATAAAATCTACCACACAATGCAAGTATATTACACAATTGAGTCATCTAATAACCTGAGATTTACAATATTGCCCCTGATTAAAATCTTACTAGACAAGTGAAAATCCAGAAAAAAAAATTGACCTCTTTCCAATAAATTGTGTCAGTGGCTCAAAAGAAGAAGGTTAAAATAAGTACAAAATTATAGACAGAATTTATAACCATAACTAGAAATAAAATTAGAGATTGAAAGCAAATGTTGAATACAATGGGAAGTTGAGGGACAACTATAAAAAAAGGAAGAAACTTCTGCAGTATCTAAAAATAAAAAATCTGAATGTGATATTTGGAATTTTTAAAATAATGCATAGATGAATTTAACAGTAAGTATAATGCAATAGAGAAAAATCCTCAGTAAAATTGGAAACAAAATTAAGAGAAGTAATCCAAACTAAAAACACCAAGAAATCACTGAAAAGAATTAAAAACAAACAAACAAAACTTGCCCCTAAGGCCTAGGGAACAGTATCAAGTAGAGCTTCGCAATGCCATTGGAGCTCTGGAACAAAAGCAGCTTTTTAAAAAGTAATTTAAAATTAGCTTGAAATGGCTTTCAACCTAGTATTTTTATAAAAATAATGTTTTCTTTATATTATTGCATTTGTTTGAGAAATAGTCATATAAAATCCCTGAAGAATTTTACTCATCAACTCTTTGCATTTCTCTACCTTTGTCCAGTCAAACATTATTTTTGAGTTTCCTCAATTTGTATGCTAGGTACATGCAAGTTTGTGTCTAAATATTGACATTTTAAAAGACTGATCTATTATTTTATTTAATGCTTTTTTCTTACTAATTAACACATGCTCTATACACTATAAATATTATCTATTTCTATATGAAGAATATTTTTCTATATTCTTTAATTTTACAGTTAATTAATTTTTGACACAGCTTTTTACCTGAAATATTTGAGAAAAAGACGTGTTCATCAGAGTTATGTTTATGTGGCATTGGAGACAAGAATTATGAGTAGCATTGCCTGGGTACAGATACTAAAAGAAAGCAGGGAATTAGAAACGTGCTCAGGAGAGTTCTTTACCATCACAGAGGACAATGGTCTGAAAAGCAGACTAAGAAGTAAGAGGCAGAGTGTGCAAAAAAGTGTATGGAAAACAGATATATGTCAGAGAAGACAACTGAATAGACAGTTTCTTGATTAGAACAATTAATAGTATCAAATGCTGCTGATACATCAAATTCAGTGCAGTTAATAAAAGTGGATTTAGACATATAACTGACATTTCCTTCAGAGAAAAAAAATATTAAATGATGAGACCAGATGCCAGATTGAAAAAATAAAGACAATAGGTAGAGGGAAAGTGTATAAATAAATAAATAAATAAATAGTTTGAGAATTTAAGTAGAGGTAATTTTTTTTTTTTTTTAAGATTTTAACTTCTAACATTTGGTGTTTGTTTTAATAGGGGCATGTTTAAGTGCTGTTGAGAAATACTTACCTGAGAAGGAGTGGTTGAATATCCCATCCAAGTGAGAAAAGGTGGAAAATGGTAGTTGGTTCCTTTTGAGTCAGGAAGAAAAGCCATTTAAAACACTGGTGCAGAAATTCAGGCTATATAAGAGTGGGGGGAGCTTTTATAATAGGGTAAAAATAATAGAGATTGATTTCAGATATGGGTGGAAGGAAGATCAGAATATGAAGCATTTTTCATGTGGTGTTCGTATTGCAGTAGATCAGGCCAAAGGCTGAGAATAAAGAAGTGGGGTTTAGAGGCATAATACATAATTATATACACAACTGGCCTGAGAATAAAGAGTGGCTTTGTCAGGAATGCACAGTTCTGCTTTAGTGCCATGAATTTATAGAACAGTAAGATTACCCTGTTTGAAAAAATGATCTTCCAGAGTCAAACCTGTTTGTAGTAGCTGCAAGCAGTTTGATGAGGCAGTGGCCTTCAGGACTGGATTGTTTTAATAATTGTAAGGAGACAGATGCAAATAACTTAGTGGAAAGGCATTCATCATTAATTTGATAATTATTAAATACTTCATGTATGCCAGAAATACATCTAGGTGCCATCATATAACAGTGAAAATAGACTTTTCTCCTTATAAAATGCATGGTTGGATGCACTGATAGATCTATTATTTTAGGTGACAATGAGTTCTCTAACAAAACTAGTTAGGGAAGGAAATAATGGATGGATAGAGTGACAGATGGTTCAGGTAAGACCTTTGGAATATGGTGTGTGATGAGGAGGAAATAATTTGGGATAGGGGATGGACATGCGTGCATGTGGAGGAAGCATGAGGAGGGAGAGGAGAGAGTGTGCAAAGGTCCTGACATGAGATATGTGACGTGCCCAACAAAAAAGCAATAGGGTTAGTATAGCTCTAAGGGAGTGAGCCACAGAGGGGCTGAAGGACAGTTTCAAATAATATTTTGTGTTGGTCAACTTTGTGCCTCTGTGACCAAAATACCCGACAGGATCAACTTAGATGAGGTAATAAATGTTTATTTTGGATTTTGGTCTCAGAGGCTAAGTGCATCTTCACCTGTTTCATTTTGGGGGTCCTGAGGTTAGTAGGAACATTGATGGCAGAAGGACCATGCAGAAGAAAGCTACAGAGTTCATGGTAATGTCAGAAAAGAGAGGGAGGTGAGGAGTCACAGGGAACGTGTACTCCTTCGCAGTCCCCACTGACCCAGCTCCTTCAGCCACACCCTACCTGCCTACAGTGACCACCCAGTCAGTGCATTCAAACTAGAATGGGCTGAGCAGGTTCCAGCTCTCATAATTCAGTCATTTCACTTCTGAACATTTCTGCATTAACACAGGAGATCTAGGGGGACACCTCATATCTAATGCATAACATTTATTGAGAAACAGATCATTTAAGGTCAGTAGAAGTTGTAAAAAAATTGGATTTTAATGAGATTGAGATGCAAATTACCTGGAGAGTTTTAGGCAGAGAAATGATCCACAACACACACAAGCAATGTTTCATTCCAGATTCTATATAAGGAATACAACACCCAGTAACTAATGTATATGAGGAAACAAGTCAGGAAGCCATTGTAGTAGTTAAGTCAAGACAAGTACTGGTAAAGATGGTATTGAAATGAAGCCCACCAGAGTAAAGGAGAAAAAGACATGACCAGAAATAAAGAGGGAATGCACACTTTAAGAAAGATGTCTCAGAATATTTCTGGTTGGAAATTCCAGCTCTACATTATCTCTGTGCAAATTTTTGACATGTAAACAATTGGACCAGCAAAAATATAATAGCCTCACAATATGTAAATATTGAATGTGTGAATGCCAATGAAGCATATTGACCATTAGTTGACAGAAAATAAATTATTAAGTGTTTCATAGTCATTGTTATTATTTTTATTATTACAAGAGGTAGGTCAATCAACTAGAGATCTCAATGAGATCAAATAGTGGATAAAATGCAGGTGACTGTAAACCACTCTCAAAAGAGAAGTAAGGTTGTTGTTAGAAAGTGGGATACTGCAGGAGCCCTGTTTGAGGAGATAGCTAAGATTGCGGTTGACTACGGGCCATAGACATTTTTGGGCATTTCCACCTTCCGTAGTCTCACGGGACTTGGCTTGGGATATCGCAGGACTTGGCCCAGGATCTCGAGAGATTTGAGCCGTGACTGAGCAGATCGGGCACGCCATTCCTGCTCGGGCACATGGGATGAGACCTGAGAGAGAACGGACAGGGTTATCGCTATTGTATAGATATATTGTAGTTTCTTGTAAGAGTAGGTGTCTTGGTTTCTTGTGAGAGTGTGTATGTGGTGTTAGAAATTACAAGAGACAGAGAGAGAAAGATTAAAGAATTTTTTCGTCTCCATCCTGTCTCCGGACTCCTTCCCACGGCGCTGCCGTTCCAGGCTGCAATCCCTTTCCGGCTACAACAGGATACTACTTGAATTAAAGATTGTGTGTTGCAGAAGTGTGGTTTGGGAGTTTTCTTAATGAAACAGAAGTTTGATGGTGCTGTTGGTTCTAGATATTGGCTACTCTGTGCACTGCCATAACCAACTAGTTAATGCTCTCTTAGGATAAGCAACACAGCTTGGCTTCATGCCCTGCTCAGAGTTCAGAATGCAGAATTTTAATTGCACTCTCATCCAAATGCTGAGGACACTCCAGGTCTTTGATCTCCCAGAACTAGTAGTGGCAGCTGCTTACTGTATTTACTACCTCTGTGTGTATTTTCTCTGTTTATGAAAATTATATTGTCCAAAAGCACTAATATTTATACATTTAGTTTAGCAAAAACTTAGAGAAACAGGACTGCATGTGAGAAGATTTTTGCATAGTAGAAATTACATATATTTAGAATTCAATTGAATTTTGTTTATTTTTATCATTTATTAAATTATTTTTAGTGCTTGGCAAAGAATAGAATAATTTTTAGGGAATATAAATATTAATCATTCAAATCAAAATTCAACCTCAAGTACCTCATTTAAAACCCAGACATGAAAAACTGTAAAATTTGAAATTCATGTAATAGTAAATACTTGTATTAATACTGACACATTATAGCTACTTACAATAAAACACTAACAATGACAGAAATTATTATTTCTATAATTTACTGTCAAATAGCTTGAAAGAGGCAAAACATTCAATCATTACTTTGGCATCATTATGTCATCACAACCAAACTCATATTGACTCCACTAATAGTTTGAATTTCTTATTCATGCAGGATCACACTAAAAGAAGGGGAAGACAGAGCAAGTGCTTTATGAAGTAGAATAAAGCTCAGAGGTTGAAAAAACTCTTGATGGAAAGTAGAATGTGTAAATTTGAAATATGACATAGTGGTGGCTAAAATAAATTTATGAGAAAGAAGATTCCAAGTTGCTAGGATATATTATGCTATTTAGAGCTGAAGTTCTGTATGTGCCATTGGTAAAAATGTTCAGTAATTGAACTTGGACATTTATGATATGAAATGGAAGCTTTACTGTTAAAATGTTCATAATTGATGCCCCATTATTAATAATATTCAATGCTGCTATAAAAAGTTTAAGATAAAACTTTAAAAGAAATAAATTATTCAAAATATAACCATTGCCATATTTTTGAGAAATGAAAACTCAATGAATATTGGATAACTGTCAAATTTCACAGAGCCAATCATTAGTTGGTATGCTGTAAAACAATAATTTAGCAACTGAAGACCATATTGATGTTATGTAATAAATCACTGAATGTTTTATCTGTAATACTCAATTACTATTTCAAAATACTTATTATTTCACAGTAGACATACATACCCTTAATCTTCTAAAATCATGAATGAATAAACCCTGTATTATAAAACGAGTCATTATCATTTCTTTTATTTCTTTCTTTTTAGAAAGAGGATTCTTTCTAATGTTTATACACTTAAATTTACAAGTTACTTCTTATTCTAAAGTCTCTCCTTATTTAAAAATCCAAGTCTTTGTTTTTATATTGTCTCTTTTCCGCTCCTCTTTCATTTACACAATTTGCAAGATCCTATTCTTTAGAGATGACTTTTAATCTGAGTTCCCTATCAACACATTCATTCATGTCTTGCCAAATGACACTGATATATTTCACACTGTGGGACATTTATTGACTAATCAAATGCTGTTCTAATTTTACAGATCACAGCTTGTCACATAGATACATACTTATTTTCTCTTTTTCTTTTCATGTATCCTCCTCCTCTTTATTTTCTTTGGAATGATCCCAGCATCAAATTCATAATCTTTTAGAAATTTTAATGTCTTTGAAAAAAATCTGGTATACAGTTCAATTAGTTTAATGTTACATTTTTTATCTGTTTTACGTTTTCATTTTAAAGGCTGGTTGAAAAAAATATTTTGGTGACTGTTCACTTTATATCTCCTTCATAAAATGGTGTTTTAGTCACAAACTGAATCTCATCTAAATGTGAAGGAAAGATAGAGGCATACTGTTTTAAGTGATCTGTATATGCTTCAAAAAAGTGACTCTCAAATCATTAATAATGACAAATTGATGTTCCCTTTCTTCTGTGTGATGATTGATTTGAGAAACTCTTCAAGCCTATGGTAGAATAGATTATTATTACCCACAATTCCAGGGGTCTTTTAAACATATATTATACCTCATAGCCCCAACCTTTTCAATTTGTTTTATATACCTATTATATTTCTTTATTATAGACACAAAAGGATATAGCCTTCACCTAGGTTCAATAGTTATTAATATACAAAAGTATGTTTTTCACTTGTACTCTCTCTCACTTTGAGTTTATTTTTCAGGAAACTTCATATTTTATCTGTACATACATCAATCTAATAATTCTAAAAATGAACTCAACATGAAAATATACCACTTCTATACTGAAATTTAATAATAAATCATTAATGACATCTAATATTGCATGGTGTTAAAAGTTTTACCATTTGTTCTGTTAATGTCTATAAGTATGTTTGGTTTATATCTGGAGCATAACAGGGTCCACTTTTTTGATTGATGTGTACCTTAAGTATCATAATCTATAATTACCCATTTATCATTTTTCTCATTTATTTCTCAAAGAAAATGGATCAGTTGTCCCACTGATGTTTGCACATTCTGAGTTATTTATTTCATTCCTTTGGTGTCCTTAATGGGTTTCAATATTACCTTAAGCAACATAAACTCAGATGCTTTTATGTTTGTCAGGCTAAACTTCATCTGTGGATCCAGTTGTCACCTAATCCCCACTTACCAAGGACTCTATCAGTTTTGCATCTAATTGTAGAACACATTAATTGAGGATATCCTAAATCTAATATTTCATTAGAAATTGCATAATGGTGATATTCCATCATGTTGCATTTACCAGACAGAATTGTATAAGCAAATCCTCTCCTTCATCACCTCTTTGGTGATGCCAAGATACCATTCTTAAGGGAAAGGGAGAATAAGGAGTTTATGATTTTCTCAATTGATATTTTTTTTACCCAGTATTTCTAGGATAAACAATGAGATTTTTATATTTTTGTCATATTAGATTCAGCTTGAATGAGTTTATGAAGCCTAGATTATGCACATATTTGGATATTTAGGTCCCTTCCAAACATTATTATTATTTTTTTATTCTTCCTTTGTTCCATTTGGGGCCCAGAGAATTTCCTTCATTTTTTTCTCTCTTTCCATTTATTCTCAGAGCACTTTAAAAATACTCTTCTTCCATACTTGTCTCTTAAGAATTTATATTTTTCAAAAGGATATAACACAAATAAAAGGGAGTCCAACAGAGAAAGGGGATCAAGACGGAGGGAGGAGAGTAGGGCAGGGAACAGAACTAGGGAATGAAATGTACCAAGTTATGCTATGTCCACTTACAAATATACCACAATGAATCAATCATGCTTATGTATAAAAATTTTAATGCACCAATTGAAATAATAACATAGAAGGGAAATCAGTAAGTAGAGCAGGTAGATCAGGGCAAGAGAGGAGGAGTGGGCCAGGGATCATACAGGGAAATGAGACTGATCAAATTATGTGCATGTACACATATGGCATAATGATTCCATTATTAGGTATAATTATAATGCAACAAAAAGAATTATTATTTCAAGGATGCCATCTTAGGAACTTTTCTTAGTCTGGGCCTTCAAACGGCTGGTCTTTTCAATTTTAAACACTCATAGTCTGTAATTGTATTTACTAAAGATGTCTATGTCCGTATAACAACCTAGAACTATGCACATTAAATTTCACAGGCAAATCGATTCATTTTACACAAATATTATTCAGATTTTCTCTGTTATTTAAAATGTTAACAACTACTACTGCCAGCCCCTAAAAGATAGAGTCTAAAGCCTGAGAAATATTTTATTTTTCCTTTCCTGAAAACCTGATTGGTAATAACCATGTGCTATATATTTTATTTCCTAATTATACTGACATTCTGTCGATTTATTTTTTTCTTCCTTACTCCCTCCTTGTCTTGGCCCTCTCATCCATTCTCTGGGTTGATATAACAGTTCAATACCTGACGTATCTTGATCCATAATTGCTTTCCACCAATGCTTTATTCATTGTGTTCAGAATTGTCATTCTATAAAGAAAATGTGATCTTGTCTTTGAATTGCTTAAACTTCATCAACAAACTTCCATTTTCCTTAATATTAAGTCAAAATTTCCACACATAAATTTCAGAGACCCTTATGATCTGCCCCTCTGCAAGCCTCTTGTCTCATCTTTATGATACCAATAACAGAGTTCTTTAATAAATTTCATGCATCAGAAATCTTTCTCTGGGTTTTCTCTGATGAGTTTTATTCTAACATAGGAATTACTCACCCTGTTGACCCACCTCCCTCATAAGTTTGCCTCACAACATGTCCTTAGGGTCTTAGTTCATTTGCTCACTTTCACCAGAAATCTCTTCATAACTCCATGTGGTATTTCAGGGACTCTTCTGTGATTTTCATAGTACTTTGAATTCTGCTTATAGACAAATAATTGACTTTATTGTTATTTCTTCTTAAAAATCCCCCTTCCTTAATTGCTGACATTTGTTTTTCTCTTGTTCTCCAGAATTAACATTCCTCAGATTCTGAACAATGCCAGGCACTTAGCAGAAAAAAACATTTGTTAGACAAGTATATTATGTATTCCCATCTAACTGAATTTTTATTCAACATAGAATCAGGGCATCACAATTTGTCATGGTTCAGGCTCCCACATCATAATACTCAACAATAAACAATAAACATTGATTTCTCACAGCTGGAGATGGTAGGACATCCAAGGTCAAAGCACCAACAGACCCAGTATCTTCTGAGGACCATTTCTAGTTTGAAGACAATTGTCCTCTTATATACTCATGTGAGCTTAAAAAAAAAAAAAAAAAAAAAAAAAAAAATCATCTCTCTCCTGATTCTTATGACAGAACAGATTCCTTTTAAGAGGGCTCCATCCTTGTAAACCAGTCACCTCCCAAAGACCCCACTTCCTCAACTCATCACCTTACGGTGATGGATTTTGGAGGATACAAAAAACTATTTATTTTAACATTGAGATGCTCTTAGGTATTTTGTCACATTCGCAATATGTCAAGAGTTGTTCATTTAGCTTTTCAATGCTCTCTTATCCTGTTCTTTTTTATTCTAGGTTTCTGTTCCCTAACTGACTGCTGCAGTTGACTATTCTGCATTAACATAGGTTTAAAATATGCTTTCTCATATATGCCATGTACAATTAATCTTTTATGTGGATGTCTTTTATTTAACCAGAGAGTCTTACTGAAATGTTGGCCAAGTAAAGTCTTGAGATGTTTCACATTAAATGTTTTCAATTGAAGAAATACAAGACAGAATTAAGGTATTAGGTAAGTGCTGAATATAGGGCTTATCAAACAATGTTTTTTTTAAAAAAGGCCAAAAGTCCAATGATAAAATGATTTCAAAATTATTTTCCCTACCCTGTCCCAAATTTCTGAAAATAAATAAGACAAAATAGGGAATCTGTAAATCCTTTTTCTTCTTTGTGAAATATTACACTAGAAAGTATATCAATGTGCTAAGCCATAGTTGAGTTCTTGATAAGGCATTATTTTGGTCATTTCAAGAATTCCCACAGGTATTTGACCTTGTTTTTTGATTGCATATTTGTCTAATTCTCACCCCCTTTGAGAAATAAGCAAAGGCTTTTGAAACACCACATATTTAATATGATTTGAAGAGTAGCCTATTTTCATGAGACCTGCCATTTTTGCTTCATAGAAAAGTAAAACTGTAAAAATCTTTTCCTTAAAATTTTCCTGAGTTTAGACCAAATGAAAGAATAAAGAAAATGAGTACTATACCATGTTTCATACTTCGACCATATTCTTTTATGAATTCTACTTTGAAAGTTCACACATTTTAATGTGCTCCAAGAAGACAATTTAACATATGTTGAAAAAGTTAAGACCTATAATTCTTCATTCAGCAATTCAATCCAAGCTAGAAGCCATTCTAGGAAGAAAATTGCATTTGAAAATTCTGTTTTATCTGCTTTTTCCCTGTGTATATGGATATAGTTGAGATTGAATGGGACTCACTTTTGAAGTAGAGTATAACATAAGTTACTTTTTCTCTGTTCTTTTCCAATGGTTTGACTAAATTAGGAAGGACTAGCACAGACAAAAATACACTCCAAAATTCTAACATTTAAAAAAGGCACTCTTATCATTCCAAGAGTGTTATGGTAGGAAAAGATGATTTACTGCTTTTGCTGGTTTTACAAATTGAGAGCACAGATATAAAATTATGTATTTTTATTAGTTTCAATTTTATTCATTTAATAATCTATTACATATTTTCAAATATTATAAATCCTTAACAAAATTATTATGAAATAATGTATAAATAATTTTAACTCTATAAAAAATTAACACTATTTTTTTAAAAAAATTTTAAGTGGAAATAGTATACACATATTTGTTATACATAAGTTTATAGAGTTACATTTAAATTTAGTTATTATATGATTCATCCATTTTGAGTAGACATTTCTGAAATTTATGAAACTTATAGATCATTTTATAATTTTGTAGAATTATTCAACTGTCATCACTATCCAATTATAGTATGTTAGTATAAGCAGAAAACATTCCATCATCCTTATTTGTAATTATTATTTGCAATATGTTTTCTGTCTATCAAAATTTGCTTTCTCTGGGCTGGGGTTGTGGCTCAGTGGTAGAGTACTTGCTTAGCATGTGTGAGGCACTGGGTTCGATCCTCAACACTTCATGTAAATAAATAAAATAATGGTCCATTGACAAATAAAAATATATTTTTAAAAATTTGCTTTTTCTGGATCTTTCATATAAATGGAATCAAATGGACATTGGTGTCTGATATTCTTTCACTCAGGAAATATCTTTTTGGTTCTTTAACATGGTATTTTGTACTTGGTTTCTTTGCAGTGATGAATAGTATTCTATTGTAGGGATATTGGCATGTTTTGCTTATGAATTCAAAAGTTGATGTACACACAGATTGTTTCAATTTTAGTATTATTATGAATAATTCTGTTATAAATATCTACATATATGCCTTTTGTTGAGCATGTTTTTACTTCTCTTAGGTAGACTTTAGGTATGGGATTTTTGGTTACATAGTAATTTTATGTATAACTTCTTTTGTAAATACTAAGTCATTTCACAGATTATCAGCATCATTTCTTTACATTCACCAAGAATATTTAGGGAAGATATAAAGAAACTTGAATACTCAACCAGGTATAATGGCACACACCTGTAATCCTAGTGACATGGGAGGCTAACACAGGAAGGTCACAAGTTTGAGTCCAGTTTCAGCAACTCACCAAAGTTAGCAAAACTTAGCAAAACCCTGTCCCAAAATAGAACAATAAAAATGGCTAGGAATGTAGTTCAGTGTTAAAGCACCCCTGTGTTCAACCCAAGAATCCTCTTTCATCCAAAAGAATTGGGATATTCAAATATTGCTAATGGGTTTTTAAATTACTTAATTTTGTGTTTCTTTTTGATGATAATTTATATTTAGTTTTTTTATTTTTTGGTGGTACTGGGGATGGAAACCAGGGCCTCAGTCATACTTACTAGGGAAGTGTTTTATCATTCCTAGCCTTCACCTTCCTGTCTAAGCAAAATTTCAGTTGCATATAAAGCCTTTTTTGATTGCTAATTTTGAATATGACATTTATACCATTACAGTATTTCTGGTCAGTATTGTTACAGATGAAAAGTAAGTTGTTAAACATTTAATTTTTAATTGGAGAATTGTTGCCAGAAAAGGATTTGCAGCCAGGAACGGCTGTGCTGCGGGAAGGAGCCCGGAGACAGGATGGAAATGAAAAAATTCTTTTATCTTTCTCTTTCTGTCTCTTGTAATTTCTAACACCACATACACACTCTCACAAGAAACCAAAGCACGTACTCTTACAAGAAACTACAATATATATACACAATAGCATTAAGCCGTCCGTTCTCTTGCAGGTCTCATCTCATGCACCTGAGCAGGAATGACGCTGGCCCGATCTGCTGAGTCACGGCTCAAGTCTCTCGAGATCCTGGGCCAAATCCCGCGAGATCCCAGGCCAAGTCCCGTGAGACTACGGAAGGCGGCAATGCCCAAACTTGTCCATGGCCCATAGTCAACAGCAATCTAGCCATCTCCCCAAACAGGGCTCCTGCAGAGAATGAAACATTTCATAATATATATCATAGCAATTCTGGATTCTGATTTTTTTCTCCTTAATACCTTTTTGTGTTGTTTTATCTTTTTAAATAACTTGCCTCAGCTAAATCTATGAATCTGTTTCCCATGTGGTATGTAGTCAGTGTCTTGACTGAAGTTTTTTTTTAATGACTTTTTGTATATGTGTGTTATATAATATATACATATTTTATAAATACATATATATATATACGTACACACATATATAATTTTCTCCTTCCCTATATTTATACATATTTTAGCTGCATTCCATTTAATATTCTTGTAGCTTAGTGTTCAGCCAGTAATGGAGCACAATGAATCAATTTTTTAAATATTTTTAGAAATTTCATACATAAAATACATATGAAATTTATATTTAAGATATATAAATTTCATATACGAGATAATTTCATTAATTGAAATGCTGGAATAAATTAATTTTGGAGATTTATATCATCATCATCATCATCACCATCTTGTGAATGAATTTACACTAGCTTATGAGACTAAAAAGAAATTTAAAAACCATTTTAAACTTTTCAAGTACTATATTCCTTTTAAAAATATTTCCTAATTTTATTTTAAATGATACTTTGCTCTTAGATTTCCATTTACTGGATTACTAGAAAATATTTCTATGTTTTGGTCCTTTTTATTACTTTAAATCTAGCCCCAGCATTTTTAATACATAGATGGTTGGAATACTATGTTATAACAAATACAAATAATGTAAATACCACATACCAAACATCTCTCAATAAGGTCATTCATGTATTCATTTTCAAGTGACTAATTAGTAAATGAAATCTCTTAAATTGGTGGTATATCAGTAACTGATAGTTACAATTTTCAGAGTGGTTTCTCACAGAGTGAGAAACATTAGACAGTTCTTAGAGGGCAGGAGGGGAGAGAAAAATAGAAGGGAGAGAACTGGCCAACACTAATTTTTTTTTTTTTCCATACTGAGAGTTGAACCCAAGGGTATTCTACCACTGAGCTATATCCCCCCCAATGCCTTTTTTATTTTATTTTTTTATTTTGAGACAGGGTCTTGCTGAGTCTCCAAGGGTCTTGCTGAGTTGCTGAGGCTGGCCTAGAACTTGTTTTCCTCCTGTCTCAGTCTTCAAAGTCGCTTGGGTTTACAGGAGTGCAGCACCACACCCAACTTAAGCAACACTCTTGATATGTCATTGAAACTATTTTAGACTCTAGTAACAGAAGAGTTCCCATTGATTAACTACAGGGACATGAGTGACCTCTTGGGCAAGACCAGTTTTAGAACAACCTCACCAGAGTGTTTAAATTGCACATCAGCAAAGAAATCCTAAATCTTTTAAAACAATTTTTATTGAAGGAAGTAAATTTTGGAAAAAAAATTTATGCTCCAATAGATTTACTAATACAGTTTGTCTCCTTAATGGAAATAATTACTCTGGAAGAAAATCAAATGAAGTGCTTAGATTATGCTTTTAAACAGAAAGTCTGTATATATGAAAAGTCAACACCACTCTTAGCAACAGCAAATATATAAATTTCAAACAGCGTCAATTGATTTATCTTCACTTCCACTAGAAGAGGGGTGAAATATTAAATCTACGTATTAATTGAAATGTTTTTAAAGTCACAGATATCATGCACTTAAGAGTCCATAAAGGTGATTAAAGTTTTGAGTGTGGTATAAGGTCATGGAGGTCACTTGCCTTTGGGCCGTTTTTACAGGGCTGTTCATATCTTCTGGAAGGAAACTGAAGGAGCTAATATTAGAATTCTAGCAGAAGTATGGCCACTCACATTGGAGAATTTGTTGTTAATAAGTTGACTTCTTGCAGTTGTTTGCTTGAGCAAACTGATAGAAAATCAAATGATGGTGTGCAATCCTTGGTCCATTAGGGAAACCATAACTACTCCTATACAAGAAGAAGAACATGTATGTTAAAAACAAAACACAATTTAAGAGGGCTAACAGGAAATGGAACATATGGGTGAACACCCCCAGCTCTTTCTTTTTTCTTCTAATGTCTTCCTAATGTTGACCAAATCAAACAGGAAGCTTAGAAGAAGGAAGCTTATTAAGGTAGTCCATTCACAGGAGTCAGGGCCAAGAAGTTTTATAAGATGTATCTCAGGGGCAAACCAAAGACATCTAGAGCAAGGGTTTGTTCATCTTTTCATTTTCCTTTTAGCCTGAACAAAAATTGCTATACTAGTTCCTATTTCAACAAGGTCAGCCTGTGTGACTCTATACAACCACACTCTAATCATATGTAGGCTTGTTAAATTTCATAATATCTCCACAGCTGCATTGCTGGGTATGAGACTACTCACCAAATTACATTTCTTCTTCAAAAACATTTATAGATATGCAATAAAATAAGACATTTGTATCACTGGATATTTGCAGGTTACTGTAATAAAGGCAGTAAGGAAATGACATAATTAGGAAGTCATTTTTTTGGTAAGATTCTTCCAATTATCACCAACAATGTAACCTGTAGGGAGATAAGCAATAATGAAAGTCAACTAAAATATGCAGTGAATGGACCCAGAAAGAAGGTGCTTCTATAGAGTAAGATTTAATACTGTAAAGTGATTCTTGAAAAGTTTTGTACATATTTTTTGTTCTTATATTCAAATCCATTTTTAGATGTTTTGCTTTCATAATGTGTTCAAAAAGTATTACATATGAAATATTGCCAGCTAAAATGTCAAACTGATTTCTCTTTATATGCTGTTATTTAATATTTTATTTGCTCACTTATTCATTTACTTATTAATATTTTTCTATAAATATTTATCAAGTGCCTTCTATGTGTCAACAATTTTTTCAGGTGTTCATAAAATCAAAGCCCCACCCACAGGGATTTTATCTGTTTCCAATTTTTCAAATACAACTGAGTTTTTAAGAACCAGTTTAGTCAAACTCTCTAGCATATTTTGAAACAGTATATTGTGTTAGTTTATACAAATGTGAAATTTTCCTTGCATTTCCAACATATGGGGCCCATAGAAAACAGCTCATTTGGGATTTCTTCTCAAATGTACAGTCACCAACAAATTGCTTAATGTGGTGTGTGTGTGTGTGTGTGTGTGTGTGTGTGTGTGAGAGAGAGAGAGAGAGAGAGAGAGAGAGAGAGAGAGAGACAGAGAGAAAGAGACAGAGAGAGAGAGGGAGAGGGAGAACCAGAGAGAGCTCATGTGTGTGAAGACACCTTAGGGTATTATGCCTAATTATTTTCAAATAGGTTTCAGGAAATTTTATTGATATGTATTTCATAATGTGATTGATTTGTAACTAGTTAAATTAAATCACTGTTATCACCTGTAGGCCCCTTTACCTGTCATAATTACAGGTCTAGGGTCATATTTTAAAATTATTCTAATGCTCATCTAAATAATATATTCACCAAATAAATTTATTTTAGGACTATATCATAAAAAAATCCACAATTTTTCATTTAAAAGTCATACCCAAGGGCTGGGGTTGTAGCTCAGTGGTAGAGTGCTTGCCTTGCATGCATGAGGCACTGGGTTCGATCCCCACCACCACATAAAAATAAATAAATAAAATAAAAGTCATACACAAAATTTGGCATAGGAAACATTAAACATTCCTTTAAAATAATGTAATTTATTAAGGATGCAAAACTCCCCTGTTATTGACATCCCTTCATGCTTTTCTAGTGCACTGATCACTCTTTCAATATTTATTAATATTTACTTTAGTTATACATAAATGAATTAAGAATAAATAAAAATATTATAGTAGTTTAATTATAAATTAAAGGTCATGATTTGTAAAACTAAAGAATGCTTTTGGAATCTTCTAATCATTTAAGAACTGAAGAAATTTGGTGCTGGCTCTTGCAGAACATCGCTTATTGGTGAATACACTCAACTCTCTACACCCGTGAGGAGGCATCTCTTCATCCCTGAAGTGGCTGGCGATTAAGTGACACTAGAAAAAGGCCCCAGGGAAAAAGAACAAACTTGTCTCAGAAACTTGTCGAAAATCAATGTTTATACTAACTTTACCCATAATATGTCTATCATTCTGCCCTAAGAGGATCTGTAAGCTTAGTAGCACATTTCAATTCAAAATAAATAGCAATATAACTTTGGGGTAGATTTCCACTTCAGGCGACTGTAGTACTCTCTAAACAGGGATCCTCTTTCTCCCTGTGCTTTGAGAAGGAGATCTGAAAATTGACATAATATCTACTTTTCTCTAGCCATACAATTATATAGGAAATATATAAGTAACTACAGAAAAATTATATTCTAAAAAAGGGTTGCTTTGCATAAATTATAGATTATCTACCATAGAGAAACAAATGTTAAACTAATATAGTGTATAGATAGTCTAGGACTGTTTGGATATATTTTTGTTAGTTTTTTCCTAGGATTAGAATATTATTGTTCTTTGTAAATCCTTCCTCATGCCATGCCTCACTGAGGAAAATTAGTAATGATATGAGGTGGTCACATTCCTGAAAAGTGACTAAAACATGGTCATTGATAGGGTACAAAAATATTGCTTCTCTAGGATGCTATTATTTTACCTAAACAAATAGAAATATGTAGATGCAACTTCTCTGAGAATGTTCTTTTTCTCTAAAAGAGAGGTCAAATGACATAGTTCAGGGTCAAGTTAGCTTTGGAGCAAAAGGTCTCTAGTTGCATGCCTCTGATTAGAGCATGTATCATAAAAGATTGAATAAATCTTTTTATTTATTCAATTGTAGTCATTAGATCCAAGATATAACATTGTCCTTGCAGAAAAATAAACATTCTATTGTAGATTCTAACAGCACAGACTCTGAAGCCACATAAAGTGTGCTGGAGTCTTGAAGGTACTGGGTTGTGGTGCTCACTGCAAACTAGATTTCTTTCCTATTGAAATGACATTGAGATCATCAACCTAATAAGATGGCTACAGAGTTTGAATGGGTTATAGCTCTCAAGAACGTATTAGAGCAGTGCTTAGCAAATGAGAAACATGTCACAATTTCTGTGCACTACTAACATCATTATTCTTTAATAATCAGTTTTGAAATAATTCAAGAGGGCATTCATACATATCAATTTTGTTTACTGGAATTCTCTACTGGGATTTGCATACAAAGGCCTGACAAATTATGAATCATTGTTTTCTTTTGGATTATTCCTGTGTGGTAATTTACCCCTAGGTCCTAGAATTATGAAAGTAGTTGATAATTTGTTTTAATCTATAAATATTTGTATCTATTTATATGTCAATTAATATTTTAAGACATAAGATAAAATATTATTTATGCTCATGGATGTATATTTTTAAATCACACTTAATTTTTAGGCTTAGCACACTTTTTTTACATTAGAAAAATTTCTTTACTCACCCTGGTATTTAACATATTAGACACTAACACTTAGGATTCCTATCATACAATATATGCTATATTTTTCTGACTTGTGCTGAAGTGTATAGAACACAAATTTTTCAGAAAAGGCATATGCTTTTGTAATCTAAAATTAAATAAAAACAGTGATTAAGAGTGTGAGGAATTCCTGCATTCTTGCTTCTGGTCATTAAAATAGCCCCTAAGGGATATTTATGTCCTTACCTTGAACAAAAATGATATTTCACTTAAATTTGTGTATGATTATATACATACTCCTTTTTCTCAATAAGTAGAATATTGACAGAATAGTATTTTAAGTTCACTGATATCTTTATGATATACTCATTTTGTTACATATAGTTAGGCTTTTTCTCATTATTCTAGATTCAAAAATGTTCTATCACGAGAACATGACATGTTCATTTTAGCACTGATAAGAAATTGAGTCCTGACAGTTGGGAACTCTTACACCAACACTGTTAAGTATTTAGTAATTCATTAATAGTTAGTGTCTCCCTAAGGAATTGAATTATTGTATGATTTCTCAGCCTTGCCACTTGTACTTAGAGCTGGAAAAAAATCTTCTGTTATGGGGCTGTTCATTGTAGCATAGAATGTTCTCTAGAACTCTGGCCTCTACCTGTTAAATGTCACCAAGTGGGCAGACTTGCACCCCACTCAGAAACATTGAATCAATGGAGCTTAGGATTTGCATATGGTTGAATTGAGTAGATACTTCTAAATAGTTTGCCTAAGTGTTTGTACCAATTAGCAACCCCACTAAACGTGTGAAAGTTCTGTTTGCTGTAAAACTTTTCTGAACTCAGTGCTTTCCATTTATTTTTATGTAATTTTAGGCACATATGTGGATGGGTAGGGGTGTCTTATTTTGGGTTTGATTTGCATTTTCTGATGACTAATGATTCTGAGACCCTCTTAAGATGTTTATTAGCCATCGGCAGAGCCAATATTGTGAAGTGTCTTTTTCTGGTATCTTCCTATTTTCATGTTGAGCTATCTTCCATTTTCTTATTGATTTTTGTAGAAATTACTATCAATTTTGATATGAGACCGTTGTTAGAAGTGCACATTGTGCATATGCATACATTTCCAAGTCTGTAATATACCTTTTCACTGTCTTAATAGTGTGCTTTGCAGAAAATGTATTCTTTATTTTAACACAAATTACTCATATTTTCAACAGTATAACTTTTTCCATGCTATTTAATAAATATTGTCATGAAGACATAAAAATATTCCATGATTTTTAAAACGTTTACTGCCTTTATTTTTCAAATACAGATCTCTAGTCAATCTTGAAATGTATTATTCTGTATAGTTCGGAGGAAGGTGGTCCAGATATGTTTTCCCCATTTAGGAAGCAAATTAACTCCACTGCTCATTAGGAAAAATATACCTTTTTTGTGCTGCTTCCTTGTTGTCTTTGTTGTAAGTTAAATGGCCTTATGGGTTTATTCTCTTTGTGCACTATTATCTGGGCCAGAAGTTTACATATAAATTGCAGTATCACACTGTGGTAGTATACAATTGAGAAACGACCAGCTTTGAGCTCTTATGCAGTGGATCACCTGGTAGAACAGGCTCGCCTTCAGATCTCTTTATTCTCCTCCACTCATAGATTTTCCCTGCTGGTTTTTCCTGGTTGTCTTGTCCAGACTCCGACATGCAGACCCATGACTTGGTGGCCTCAGCTCTCCAGTTGGGCCCCAAACTTCCATTAGCATATTCAGTGAAGCCCGTGGGTTGTCAAGCTGTGCGTTTTATTATTGTCTGAAGATTCTTGAAAGTTTAAATAGGCTTTCTATAATCACCTGGCTATTAAAAATGTGTAAAATGTTAGCCCACACATCTTTATTTCCCTATTTGATTTCTGCCTCTTCCAGAGCTGCTCAGCCAAGGACAAAAGCAAATAAAGAAAGAAGAAATTTTCTATTTTTCTCCTTTCTTTACTTTATATTTGGGATTCTGTGCATCTTCAGGCCCACTATGTTTGTTTTTTTTTTTTTTTTAAATAGGATGTTCTGAAGGTCACTAAAATTGTTCTCATTATCCAGACCTAAAGTTTCTTATTTCTTTCTGCATCGTAAGTTGAAACAAAAGTTTTCAATATAGTTTTTTTAAATGCATTTCTTTTTTTTAAACTTTATTTAATTTACTTATCTAGTCATTTATTTATTTGATGCGGTGCTAAGGATCAAGCCCAGTGCCTCACACATGCTAGGCAAGAGCATTACCACTGAGCCACAACTCCAGACCTCAATCTATTTTTAAACTAGTCTTTATCATCTGTCTTTGATACTCAAGAGATTTGCTTGGTTTTGTTTGGTTTAGTTCTATGTGCATAGGTTAGATGCTATGGGTTTAACATGGTTGGAGTTTCTCTTCTGTATTTACATGTAGACTTTATTGCTTTTGCAAATTGTTGTTTGTTTGTTTGTTTTAATTTTCAACTTCCCCTCTTAAGTGTACTTCTTCCCTCTTCATCTCTTGAATTTGATGTACATTTATTAATGCCAGAACTTCTTAAGAGATCTTTTGTGCTTCCCAACTTGCTCTGTTTTGCTTTTTTTTTTTATTTTATTTTTATTTTCCTCTCTATGCTTCACTCTTTGCATATTTCTGTAAATCCATCTTTAAATTCCATCCCTCTCTATTCTGGAGCACCCATAACTTGTCCTTAATCCCAGATATTTCATGTTTCAGTTCTAAGTTCATTTTTATAGATCACAATTCTCTGCTGGAATTCCCAATCACTTCTACCACTTTGCATATTGCCTGCAACATATTAAATCATCTTGTACTTAATTCCTTATCTTACAACTCCAGTATCTATTATCTGTGAGACTTCTATTCTCCAGCTTTTCTCTTGATAGTGGTCATGTTGTGTTTCCTTTTTTTTTACATGTAGCATTTTTATGCATGGCAGATATTGGTGTCAAAATGACACATTCCTCCTTATGAAGCTACTTTCTATCAGAAGTGTTTCTCATTTCTTCCTTAAAAACATGGCGTGAGAGCCTGATTGTTTTACGTGAGCAAGAATGACCGTGTCAGCTGTTGCCTTTGAACCTATATTAAAGTCTTCCCTCTCATGATGATCTAGTGGAGAGCCCATTGTGTTACCACCGTTGAAATATTGCAGTTTTTACCTGACACTTTAAATTCTCCAGCCCACCTTTTCAGCCTGGTATTTCATGGGGCTTCCACGCTCTGCAGCTATGCTTTCAGAGAGTAT
This sequence comes from Tamias sibiricus, assembly GCA_025594165.1. NCBI lineage: Eukaryota > Metazoa > Chordata > Mammalia > Rodentia > Sciuridae > Tamias > Tamias sibiricus. Next base: position 156,421,002 of record CM046662.1, on the reverse strand, counting down.
AGAAACATAGCTAAGGCAACAATTGTTTCCTAAGCACTCTAAGACTCTGGGAGACTTCACCTAAATTTTTAAATATAGTTTTGGCTTAGTTCCCTTCCCCAGAGCAGTAACAGAATTAAATAAATATTCCTGTGAGCAAAGCCATCTGTGCATTTGGTGCTACTAGATTTGAAATTTGCCATGTCGAAATTTGAGACAACTGACATCTTCGCCCAGTAATGACAGGTGATCAGTCATACCTATTATAAGCAAAAGAATATGAGAGGTAGAATACATTTTATTTTTGGATTAATCTTTGTAATCTGTTTTCCCCACATATGCTTCCAGTTTTCTGATGTAAAAAACATTATATTTTATACACACATGCTTATATATGTCTTTTTTCATTTGTTAAAATTAGTACCTCATCAATATTGGCTTTATTTTATGTACACTTATATATTACTTAACTCACCTTCCATTTCTATAAAATGTAAATAATAGTCACATTGCTACAGTTAAAATATAAGATTTTATGTAAGATAAATGCATGTATATATAGTTCAGGTAGAAATTTACAATAAATAATATTCAATGATGATTCATAGCCTACTCAAATTTCAAAATATCCTTAAGTATTGTATACATAGAAAACATTTTAAAGCTGATATTTGGGAGAAGTGGACGCTGAGGATTTAGCTCAGTTGATAGAGCATTTGCTTAGCATGGGCAAAGCCCCAGGTTCAGTTCCCAACACACACATAAACACACACACACACACACACTTATATTTTGCAAAAACAAAATTTCCATTTTTTGTTTTATGAAAAACATCACTGTTCTTTGAGAGAAAACGCGTAAATGAACTTAATGTAAGAGAAAGTTCTAACATGAAAAATAAATATCATTGTTGAGCCAAACTATAGAAAAATCACATCTACCAAAGTCTTTGTTTTATAAATTCCTTATAGATAATCAAACAACAACAACAACAGCAACAACAACAAAACATTTGAGAGAAGCCCTCATAGCAAAGAATAGCTCTCAATTTAAAAAGCATAGACATAATCAGTTAAGCATTAATAGAAACTAGTTTAATTTTCACAATGGCAAATATGTTTATTCTTGAGTCCTATAGCAATGGATTTTCCATTATGTGTAATATCATTAAAAACAACTCTACAAATCTCTTTGACTTTCCATGGTATCCAGAAATAAAATTTTCATAATATAATAAAATTTATGAAATATATGTCTATGGAAAAAATGTATAGAAACATTTAGTTACCTGAATGCCTACATCAGCTTTTTCACTGCTGTGAATAAAAGTTTTGAACTTTAGGGGAAGAAAAGTTTGAGGGATCACAATTTCATAGGAGGTCTCAATCCATCGAAAGCCAGCTTCATTCCTCAGGGCTCAAGGTGAGACTAAACATCATGGCAGTAGAGTGTGGTTAGGGGAAGTGGTTCACATGATGCTCAGGAAGCAGAGAGAGTGAAACTGCACTCTCCATATACAAAATGTACACCCCTTAGCCACACCCCCAATTAACCACTTCCTCCAGTCACACCCCACCTGCCTCCAGTTACCACCCAGTTAATCCCATTAGGGACTAATACACTGATTAGTTGAAGGCTATGACTCAATCATGTATTCTCCAAACTTTATTGCATTGTCTCACATGTGTGCTTTTGGGGGACACCTTACATCCAAACCATAACACTGAACTAAAATATCAAAGTTCACTCTTTGTGGTAAAATAAGTATTAAAAATTTTTTTAGTTAGTCTTATATCTACTGATATCAAAAAGTTTTCTTCAACTGAATTAATTTATTTTCTTTTCAAAATCAGTTCTATGGATCATATCCACTTGGATTGTTCTCTGTAATAACTTTTATTCACTTTTAAGGATTAAATTTCCTTCATTTCATTATTTTTATTAGAGTAATAAAATATTTCACACTTGATGAGATCTTTCTACTCTCAGTTAGTTTATTTGTAGATACATTTTTCTTAATCTAATTACTATTGGAAACTATTTTTGTCAGTAGTAATAGACAATTGAGGAATAAAATTCTTTAATTACCAATATATAAAACTTGGTGGAGTTGTTCCAAATATATTTAAGGAATTTCCAAATTCTAAATGAAACTTGAAAGTTATATCCAAGGTAGTCTTCTATCTTGGCTTTCTCAGTTTGGACATTAGTTGATTTTAATACCTAGTGTTGACTAGTTGAAGTTTAGTTATAAATCTTGGTATCCATATTATAGCTAAATGTGATAAATGTTTCTTGTGGAAAAAAAACACTCAAAAGTAAGTCTTACAATTGTCACACTAAATTCCTCTGTGCCTGTTTACTTACACAAATAGAATCGGTAAACCATTACATAAATAAAATTTAAATAACTTTTCCATATTTTACATTCAAATTCAGTTGTGTCTAAGCTACCTTAACATTTTTAAGAGAAGCACATTTAATAAAAAAAAAAAAAAAACTCTGAAATCTTAAAGTAGTAACTTATAATTTTGGAAATCTCTCCTATGGCTTACATATTATAATGCTACCAACTTTCACTATAGACCTAAGTATGTCCTTCCAGTATACTCTTATTACTTTGCTAATAATATCTTCTATCCATTATGTTGGACTTATTTTTATATTTCCATTTTGTTTGTTAGCTGTAAAGATTTTCAATAAGAAGCTAGCATCTAATAACAAAATTGAGCATGTATCCTTTCAAGAAATTTTAAAAGTTTACATAAAAAGGCATTCTGTAATATTTTCCCCTACTGTCCATCTTAATAAATCAAACAATTCATTTGACTGTGTCTGAAAATATTAGTGCATACCAGGATCTCATTTTTTTTTCATTAACAATCACTACTTTTGACCAATAAGATTCTTTAAAATACATCTCAAGACACCTTTAAAACACTAAGGCAGGAGTTTTCAGCATACTCAAAAAGTATGATGAACTATATTAAAAAAGCCTTTTTCTTCAGTATAAGAAGATATAATTTGTCGATTTTGCTTCCAATAAATTTGTTATTGCTTCCAAACAATGTATCTTACAAATAAGATTTAGACCTCCATAGGAGGAATAAAAACTAAATAGCATGAAATATAAAAAATCAGACCATATATATATAATATTATTGTACCCTTCATGATGATACTGCACATGAACTTCTGATAGAATCAATATCCTTTTTTATGTCTGACCCATATTTTCTATGGACAATGTAAACTAACTATAAATTATAGTATGCTCTTTTAGTTTCAAACTATGGCACACTAATCACACAGACTTTAAATAATACACTTACAAAATCAAACATTTGCACACTATAATATCCCATTCATGTTACTATATATTTTTTCTCCTATCTTCGTTTAGATGCAGAAGTTCCTGTTGCTATTGGTTATATATTGATATTTATTTATAATCTGTTTTTACTCTGAACTTTTCAGAGCAAGGAATTACCCAGAGTGTTAGATGAAATCAGGCTGACAGGCCATACCCCCAGGTGTTCTAAATTAGCCACGCCCCAGGTGTATTGGGTTATCCTGTAATTCTGAGCTTTGCCTTCCCAGAAGTGCCCACCTCTTGCGGGAATTCACCACATGGTGGGCTCTCCCTTTCTGAGCCAATCCCGAGCATACAAGTCTCACTTCTGAGCTCCGGCAGCCTATGGAGTCAGGGGTCCTTTGGCCCACCCAAGTCGCTATTTAAACCCTCACCATGCAGGAACTCGTTCCTTGTTTTCCTTCTTCGCCTCATTCATACTCGGTCTCCTCCTGCCGGTTCCCCTCTCTTCACGCATCCCTTTGGTGTCTCTTCCAGGTGTAGAGGCTGGTTAATAAACCTCCTTTTTCTACACGGTGGTCCTGTGGTAGGTTTTTGCACTTCATTTGGTGCGGAAACCTGGGAATCCTCCCTCTGAGGGCATAACCCTCCCGGAACCACCTGACTAAGCCTTTTGCTCATTTTTTTGATTGCCACACTAATGCATCCATCACCAGCCATCGGATTGGTAAGCTCCCTGTTCCCAGAGCTCCTAAATCCATCGGTCCTTTCACAGTGGGAACTGAAGATAGTTCAGCAGCCCTGCTTACGACCCGTAAGGGAGGACCACACCCCACCTAGACCTTCACGGTCACAGTGGAGCTCACGGAGTGCACGCGTGCTCTCTCTCGCTCTCTCTCTCCCTCCCTCTTTCACTCACTCTCTCCCTCCCTCCCTCCCTTTCCTGGGTACAGTTGAAGAAAGCCCTTTTCTGGCCTCTGGCCTATTCTGAACTTGGGTCTCATCCTTCCCATTCAGAACGGGACACGGAAATCCTTGCACAGGGTGGCCCATTGTCCTTGGGTCCCTTGGACCCCATGTCTGTTGGACTCCAGTGACTACTGGGTCTCATGGAATTGGATCTCTCTGATATATATATATCTTGAAGGGGATGCTTTTCAGGATAATATATCTCTCCCATTCGGAACGGGAAAATGGGGGCTTCTTCATCCCTCCCGGTTGACTCATTCCTATCCTTCCTGGCCAACTACCCTCTGATCACTCTCTTCGTTCTCTCGTCTTCACTTTCTTCCTTGGCTTTGCTATTACTCACTTTTTGTTGCTCTCCTACCCACTCTTATCCTTCCCAGCTGATTCCCCTCTACAATGCCTTTTGAACAATCTAGCCACTCTTGGTCTAACTGCTGATATACAATCAACAAGACTCATTAAGTTTTGTACCCAAGATTGACCCATGACTCCTTAGATAACCAAAACAAATGGCCTGCTTCTGGGTCCCTGGATCCCTCTATATTGAGAAATCTTTTTAATTTTTGTGAGCTATCAAAAAATGGGTAGATATTCCATATAATCAGACTTTCTCCCTCCTCTGTTCAAATCCCTCACTCTGAACCCTCTGCAAACCCGAAAATATCCTCCTTGCTTGTCAACCAGCTGCTCCTTTACCATCCCGCTCCTTTCTTTATTTCAATCCGGTCGACGAACCGCCCCCATACCAACCTGAAACCTCTCCCCCTCCCTTGGCCCCTCCAGCCCCACTTCTACCCACTCCTGCCATCTCCTCCTTCAGCCCACCTTCTATGTGATCTTGCATGACGTCTCCTTGCCCTCCTTCACAGGTTCCCGCCCAAGTCCTGGCCCCACTCCGGGAAGGTGCGGGACAGAAGGAATTTTCCATGTTTGTGTTCCTTTCTCGATGACTGATGTAGCACAAATTGAGAAATGGTTGGGTTCTTATATAACTGACCCCACTATATACCTTAGGGAATTTCAATGGGTCCTCCAAGCTTATAGCCTCACCTTTCATGACATATATATATATATATTTTTTGGCAAATACCCTTCTTCCTGAGGAGCATAGGTGAATCTTGGAGCAGGCAAGGGCCTATGCTGATGAGAACATAGAACTAACCCTAATCATCCCATTAAACCTCAGGCCATCCCCAAAAGTTACCCTAACTGGGACTATAACTCCCCAGGGAATGTGGCCCTGAGAGATGAGTTTGTCACTTCTATAGTAGCTGGCCTTAAACGTGCAGTACAAAAAGCCATTAATTTTGACAAATTACAGGAAATTATAAAGCAAATGGAAGAGACGCCCCCCCCCCCCCCCCCAAATTTCTGGACTGGCTGACAAAAGCTCTCCAACAATGCACCAATTTAGATCCTGAATCTCCAGGGGGATGTCAGGTCCTTATGACTTACTTTTTTGTACCAAAGTTACCCCGACATACAGGTTAAACTGAGAAAATTAGAGCAAGGACCTGCAACACCTCAGATCAAGATCTTGGCCACGGCCTTTAAGTTCTATCATAACAGAGATGAGAAAGCCGAGCACTATGAATTTCAGGAATATGAAAAGGCCAAACAAAGTTTTAAATGCTGGCCCAGGTCCTACAGGGCTCCGACACTCAGGCCTCACAAACAAGGGGTTGTAAGCCCACACAGAGGGAACCTCCAGGTTCCTGTTTCAGGTGCAGAAATGAAGGACATTGGGCTAAAACTTGCCCTAACCCTAGACCCCCTAAGTGCCCATGCCCTAAATGTTCCAAGATAGGCCACTGGGGTGTCAACTCCCCCACTCCCCGCAGGGGGGCTGTACCAGTCCCAAAACCTAACCTGCTGGGACTTGATATGGCGGATTGATGGGGCCTAGGGTTCTTTTCCTGACCATTGACATCGTCTTACAGGAGACTAGGGTTACCCTTCTTGTTGATGGCCACCCCATAAATTTCCTACTAGATATAGGAGTCACTTTCTTGGTCTTGAGGGAGTTTTGGGGGCCCACCACCAAAGCATCATCCCCTATTGTCAGGCTAGATGGACACTCCATTCACCCCCGCAAGACTCCCATGCTGTCTTGCCGCCTCCACCTTTATCCCTTCGCCCACCAGTTTCTAGTAATGCCTCAATGTCCTGTGCCTTTATTGGGCTGAGATATACTGGCCAAAATTCAGGCCTCAATTGTGCTCTGATCCACCTCGCTCAGTTGTGCTCCCTGGGTTGCTTCACTCCGTCTCCTCCTCCATCTTTCTTCTTACTGTTTTAGAGCCTGATGACCCTGAAGAGATGAAATGATGGGTCTGGCTCTAGGTGTTTTAGGCCAATACAAGACCTCCACTTTTGCTCTGGTTGCCTATCTTTCTGAACAGCTTGATCCCACTGTTCGCAGATGGGCCCCCTGTCCTCAGGCCCTGGCTGCTGCTTATCTACTTTTACAGGAATTAAAAAAGTTGACCTTTGGTGCCCATGTCATTGTTGCCTCTCCTCACAATTTAAAAGACCTATTGGGCTATAAGAGCCTTCAAACTCTCCTGCCCTGTCACATTCTTTCTCTCTTCTCATTTCTTTTTTGCATGACGCCTCAATCTCTTTTCAACCTTGCTTCTCTTTATACCTGGCTACCCTCCTTCCAGTCTCCTCTGAACCCCCAGAACAAATACATCATTTATGTCCCTGCAAAGCTTTATAAAAACAGAAAGGTCCTTTTTAGATTTCCAAGGTCTGATAGCGTCTTGACAATATTTGTTGGCATTTTCATATGCCAGCTGAACAACTAATGGCATGGCTTGATCAACATCTCCAAAAACTCTACTTGCTGTCTGTAAAAGACAATCAACAAATTCGGCATATGGCTCATTGGGTCCCTGAATTACTTTAGACAAGCTACCCTGTAAGTCACCAGATCCTTGCAATGTTTTACAAGCCTTAAAAGCTGCGGCATATATTTGAGCGTAAACTCCAGGATCGTACTGAGTCTGAACCTGTAAATCAGCATATTGCCCTTCTCCAGTTAACATGTCTACTTTATGATCTGGAAATCCTGCCAGCCACATTTTTACGAGCGGTTTCAACACAGAACTCTTGGAATTGAGACCTCCAAACTAAGTATTGTCCCCCGCTCAATACTGCCTTACATAAGCCTTTCCAATCTGTAGGAGTTAAATTGAAAGTATTAAGAGATTCTAACATGCTTATGGTGAAAGGAGCTTGGGGCCCATATGTCATTGTTGCTTCTTTAAAATTGTTTATAGTTTTAAAATCGAAATGTTGATGGTTTCTTTGTTCATTTTGATCTTCAAACACTGGCAGATCCCATAGTTCCTGTGAACTTTGACACTCAAGGGCACGCAAGCACCTAGAAAGACCCCTAATAGACTCTGCAATTGAGTCATCCCATGGGGGAGCAGAAGGCACAAGTGGTTTCTCCACTTGACGGTCCTCCATCCTGGTCCTTTTTAGTTCCCTTTTGCTCATTTTATCGAAGACTGTGCTCTTAAGATCACTTTCACTTAATTCCTCCTCACTAATACTACCCTTACTAGCCCTAACTGACTCAGTAACACTTTCCTGAACCCTAGGTCTAGTTGAGAGCAGACATTCCCTAACTATCTTTAACAAATCTTCAATAACCTTGACAATCCGGTTCCTTGAAATTTCTGAACCCATTTTCCTTTGCCCTTAACCACTCTGGCTAGAGACTCCTGCGAGGTTCCTCAGTACCTACCTGCCATGCCGATGAGTCCCCGTACGGGCTACCACTTGTTGCCGTCTGCAGCAACAATACCACGGGAAAGAAATTGGAGGCAGACTGGGAATGAGTGGTTCCTTTATTATTCCTTCTTCTTAGTCTGACTAAACTCTCCCTGGAGCTGCACCTGGACTGGGTTAAGCTCCTTCCCCTTGCCCTCTTTAGGCTCTGAGTCCTCCACCCCCCCAAAAAGAAAAATCTTTACTATCCCCTTTTGAGGTTATGTTTGGAAGGTCAACTCTTCCACCTGGAATTTCCCCAATTCAAGGACCCTTGCCCAAAGATCTCTCCTTCCCCTCTTGTTCCTTATCAGACATCAGCTATAAATGTGCCAAGATTATATCCTGGCTTATATTGTAGACTCTTTCTTTCATTCCCATTAACACCTGGTTCTTGGATATATTTCTCCCCTCCCCAGGACATGGGAGTAGTATCCCTTGCCCCGAAGTGGACAGGCCCCTTTTAGGTTGTGCTGTGCACACCCACGGCTGCTGAGCTTCATGAAACCTCATGGAATTTGACATCTTGGATTCATATCTCCAAGCTGAAACCAGCTGTTCAATCAGCTGAGGATCCACAAAAGGATGACAGGCACCTGCTCTCTCCTTCCCACCGACCCCCTAAAAATTCGCTTCTCTTGTGTCTCTGCTTTTTGGCGCATGCCTCCTGGGAATCGTTTTCTCCCTCAAGCCTGCCCTGCCTGTCTTGTATGCCCACATTCCAGCACCTATAACACCCCACATTGCCCTGTTTCAGCTTGAAGCAGCCAGATTGATGCATGACACTCCACGCCCTAAGAAAACATAAAGGGGGAAATGTTAGATAAAATTGGGCCAACAGGCCATATTCCCAGGTTTTCTGAATTAGCCACACCCCAGGTGTATTAAGTTATCCTGTAAGTCTGAGGTTTGCCTTCCCAGAAGTGCCCACCTCTGGAGCGAATTCACCATGAGGCAGGCTCTCCCTTTCTGAGCCAATCCTGAGTGTAGAAGTCTTATTTCTGACCTCTAGCAGCCTATGGTGTCAGGGGTCCTTTGGCCCACCCAAGTCACTATTTAAACCCTCACCAGGCAGGAACTCTTCCCTTTTTTTCTTTTGTTGCCTCATCCACACTCATCTCCCCCTGCATGTTCCCCTTTCTTCACTCGTCCCTTTGGTGTCTCTTCCAGTCATACAGGTTGGTTAATAAACCCCCTTTTTCTACACGGCTGGCCTGGTGTGGGTTTTTGCCCTTCACAGAGTAAGTCATCAGTAAAAGTATTGATTTACATTAATCCCTGCATATTGCAACCTAATGAAGTATTGCATTATTATTCTGGTTACTCTGGATACATTTTTCAAGTAAGTGTCATTTTTATTTTTATATCTACTTTTGCTACATAAAGTAATTAAATAGCTAAATGAGAATCAGAAAAAAAAAACTACATTTCTCAAAAGTTTTGCTAATCTATAATTCATTCTGATGTTTCCATCTTTAGAACATTTAGTTTAACTCAAGTCAGGAGGAAAAAGCAAACACCTTGATGCCTAGATTAACTTTGACAGCCTCTCGTGACTCTAGGTCATAGCCATACATGTTCTATGAGCAGTGAGTGTGATTGCCTTTCTCAAGAGTGTTGAAACCTTTACCATTTCCCATGATGCTTTTTGTTTTAGTATAAAATTTAATTAGATAAATATCTAAGTGTCCTTCTAACCCTTAGTAGCCACATGTAGCAATTTCCGCACTCTAGTTCACTATTTCATTTTGTGGTCAGATAAAAATCACACTTCACAGTAAAATCAGCATATTTTGGGTATATTTGTGGGAAAAAAAAGCCAAAAGAATGGGCTGAGTGTGAAACAAATTGAGTTTGAACTCATAGATAACCAACATTTCATCATGGAACTTAGGCAACTGAGATTTATATTCTGTGTTTGTCACTTGAGGGTAGTATCAACAAAAGGACAAAAGTAAGGTAGTAAGACAAAAGGACATAATACAAGGGAACACTCTTTGTAAATATATGTTGTTAATTATTTGTTAGTTATTTGAAGCACTTTTATAAAAACATGTTTTAAATTAACCTTCTCATGAGAAACTCTAGAGCCAAGATCTTTCAGTAAGTATTGCCTAGATTATAGTTTAGTATGTTGAACCATTTCAATATTGTCAAAATTAAATCCCAATTAAGAAATAAAAGGAATCAATAGATACTCATTCGTGTACCTCGTAGAGTCAGATTATCTCTGCATTTTTCTTCCAGAATTAATTGAGTGGGAGGATCGTGAAGTGCCTATGAGGAACTTGTGGCTGAGCAGAAAAATTTCAAAGTCCCAGTTATAGTACACTTGAATTCATTAGATAGGTACCGGGTGCATGGCAACATTTCAATAAAGAAGCAGTTGCATTTGAAAGTTATCTGGTGATTTTATGTCAACCTCATTTAGAGTACATGAAAACCCATAAGGAAAAACAAAACAAAACAAAAGAAATTTGTAGCATTGAGGATACAAATTAATGTGCAGAAAAAAATGTCCTTATGATTTGATATTAAAGGGCTTATACTATAAGATTCCATTCATATAAACTCCAGCAACTCACAGGACAAATCTACAATGCTGGGGAAATTATTGTGGCTGCTCTGAAGGTTGGTGGCTAGGAGAGAGATGAAAGGGGCACTTGACTGCTGATAAATCATATTTATTATATGAACTCTCTTCAGATCAGTATTTACCCTTTATTAAATAATAGTGATTTTAATTCTAAGTTGTTCATTTTAAGAATATGCTATAATTCCTAAAAATAACTTCAACACAAAACCACACTCTAAATGTTTACCTTGAACCTTATTCACAAATTCAGTGGTATCTGAAGATGAAGATTTCGGAGACAATCAGGAGCAGATGAAGTCATGAGCACAGCTTTTTAAGATAGAATCAGGGCCCTTAAAAAAAGGGACACCAGAAAGCTTTCTGTCTTTCTTCCCTCTATCTAAAAATAGAGAAAGCAACTATCTGCAAGCCAAGAAAAGAGACCTTGCCAAAAGCAAACCATGATTTGGGAACTTGATTTAATGTATAGCCTCCAAAACTGAGAGAAAAATGAATTTCTGGTCTATTTTAAATCTTCTAGTGCATTGCATTTTGTTAGGACAGCCAAATCTTTTGTTTCCTCAAAAGTCACATGATGAATTGTAATCACACTATCCTGGTTCTAAAGATCACTCATATATTCAACAACAGGAACAATCATCACTGGATGATTCTCATAATGCATCCTCTAAACTTTGGGACCTGGTATTAATGCAACAAATATATTTTATTATAATTTTTTGTGCAGAATTTATTATTTTACTTCACTTTTAGGTTTCATATACATCCTACTGTTGCAAAAGGCAGAGATTTATCATTTTCCTTTGATGTTATCATACAATTCACTGATCCATGACTCTTATTAAACCATAGAGATCCTGGTTCACATCTTCAAGTGATTTTTCTTGAGTATAAGACAGTATTGAACTTCCATTTCCTAGTTTAATTTGTTCGCATCCTAAGAATCTAGGTGATTCAATTCTACTTTTCCTTACAGAACAGATGGTGAAGGCATGTTAAAAAGATGTATAAGAAAATGTGGCTTTCATGGCATGTTAGAATTATAGTATGAGTAAATTTTCCATAAATTCTACCTGAAGTGAAATTGCTTATATAGCTCACATCTTATTGATTGAGAATACATATTTCATAGAGTACCTTTTATATTATATTTATAAAATTTAAGCTCAAAATTATCTAATTAATATGTTCTCATTATTTAACTACATAATTAAATGATACTTGTGGTGGTATCATGTTCCACCACAAAAATTACTGGGGGGGGGGGGGATCAGGGATTGAACTCAGGGCACTCAACCACTGAGCCACATCCACAGCCTTATTTTTTGTATTTTATTTAGAGATAGGGTCTCACTGAATTTCTTAGTGCCTCACTTTTACTGAGGCTGGCATTGAACTTGTGATCCTCCTGCCTCCGCCTCCCAAGGTACTGGGATTACAAGGGTGCACCACTGTGTCTGGCCAATATTCACTGAAATTTCAACAACAACGTGATGTAAAGTTGACACAAATAATTGATTTAAAGTTTTCATAGAAATTTTTTTTTACAAAAATGTATTTCTATAGAGAAAAGTTAAGTATGCTATAATAAACAAAAGAATATATGTTTGAAAAATGAATTATCCAGAGAATCCCTAGCACAGCTTCTTAAATATTTTATATTCAGTCCTGTCTTGTCTACTGTGGTAAAAAATAAAGGTCATTAGGTATCCAACAACCTGTGAAATTGTTATGATCTTATTGTGAGTCAGTAAAAATGGACTTTGATGCATTCGTGCAAACAAAAAGATATAGTGATCACCAAATTTTTATTGACAAAAAGTTTTATTATTTTCTGTTTCTTCATTTTGGTACCTAACTTTTTTTCTTAGAGAGCCTATTTCTTTTTACTTAACTTTTCTTTTTAGAAGAGTTTTTTTGTTTGTTTTTTTTTTGTTGTTTTTTCTTGAATTGGTGAATGTGAATTAAAATTATACTAATGAACATGGCAGAATGACTCATTTATCTTGTACTAAATGATTTATGGAAAGCTAAGTTTGCAACCAAGTAACTTAAAAATGTTCTGATTTATTTTTATAAGGATAAGATACCTCAGTCTGAGAAGACCTCAATATTTGCCTCATACTTGACTCAGTGGTAGTAGAAAATGACATGCAAACAGAAGCATTGCATGACTATGGGCATCCCTTGCTATAGGGTTATTCTACAGCTTAGTGCTGTTGTGAGCCCCTAATGAAAAGTCCATAAAATTTGTATTAAATTTATTTCATGGCAGCCATCTATGTTCATAACATTTCTTCTTTAAAAGTTCAGAAGACAAAAACAAAACTTTCATAATGCATATCTTTATAATAACCATGGCATACTGGATTTCACAGATAGTTTTCATTTCATTTAGCAAAAAAAAAAAAAAAAAGAAAAAAAAAGAAATAACTTATAAGTTTTATTCTCTTTTAGTTTCCCGAGGAGATGCTTTCAACATGTCTAAAAACCTAGGCCACAGGGTGTGAGGAAGTTACTTGTAGATAGGGAAGAGGGGCATGTTCCCATCCAGGAACTTCATGTGTCAGTCATCTGTCACAGCTTAAGGTTGCTGCAGCAGTAAAGAAGCAGGCTTGGACCATTATCATAATAGGGCTTTTTCTGATCACATCACATTTTAACAGATGCTTTATGCAGGTCATGTGTTCTTTTTGTATTAGGGTAATCATTGATAAAAATGAAACAATGGTAAGTCTGCCTCCTAGAATACATTAAAATATTTGAGGTACTTTTAAAATTATATATAAATGTATATATTAGAAATAAAAGTAGAATATATGACAGTGTATTGTTTAGTAGTTACACCGAATATTGCCTACTACCTTCATATATATCATGCTCTACCATAGGGGAATTTAATTTTCCTACTCATCATAACTCTAAGAAGAGATTTTTTTTTGACTATGAAATACCTGGAATAATAGTCATTTTGTATAACCTTAGACTAGAATGATTAAATTCTTGAAACATATGACGGTAAAAGGACCATTTTTTTTTTTCTTTGATATTTTATTCTTTGCATCTTTTTTAAATTCAGTTCCTTTTTCATGGAGTACATTCTTCAATAAATATAGACTTTAATGACCCTATTTAATTTATTTTTAAAAAGCAAATTCTCAAATGTTGCTAAAAATCTTTTTTTTATTCAATTATTGCCTCTCTTAGGAAAACCTCAAATATTCATCATTTTTTATAATTATATGTACACATAGACTTTAATGACCACAATTCCTTTAAAATAACAATTTATTTTTACATACAAGCAAAGGTCTTGCTTAATCATTTGTTCTAGAAAATCTTTTTTTAATTCAATTTTTTATTAGAGCATTATAATTATACATAGCACTTGGGTTCCTTTTGACAAAATTATGCATACAAGAAATTTGATTTCAATCCTCATTCCACCTCTCTTTCCTTCCCTCCTCTCCCTCATCTACTGTTCTTTCTTTTACTCCTTGATTCTTTTTTATTAATTGTTCTTAGTTGTAGATAGACACAATACCTTTATTTTATGAATCAATTTGTTTACTTATATGGTGCTGAGGATCAAACTCAGTGCCTCACACATGCTAGGCAAGCTAAGGTCTCTACCACTAAGCTACAACCCCAGACCTATTCATTTATTTATTTACTTATTGGTACCAGGGATTGAACCCAGGGTCATTCTACCACTGAGCCACATCCCCAGCCCTATTTTGTTTTTTATTTAGAGAGAGGGTCTCACTGAGTTGCTTAGCACCTCATCTTTGCTGAGTCTGGCTTTGAACTCAAGATCCTCATGTCTCAGCCTCCCCAGTTGCTAGGATTACAGGTATGTGCCACCACACCAGGTGATTCATTTATTTTTTATTGGTACTTTCTATATATACATAAAGGATAAATTCCCTTGGTACACACACACACATTTAATGTTACTCTGCTAGAGTCATTCCATATTTCTTTCCCTTCTTCCCTCCCTCTCTCACGTTCTCCAACTTCTACTCCACTGATCTTCCCTGTATATTTATGATATCCAATCCCTGATCCCTTTCCCCACTGCCTTATTTCCCTTATTTTGTTTTAGTTTACACCTATGAGAGAAAATATTCGAGATTTTTTTTCACTTAGCATGATTTTTCTCTATTTCCTTCCATTTCCCAGTAAATGCCACTATTCCATTGTTTAAAAAAACGGGATTGAACCATAGTAAACTACAGCATTTCCTCATTAATCTGGCCAAAATGCATTTCAAGGTCACTAGGACTCCTAATGGAGGACATCTGATTAGTGATGAAATTTTTCTTCAACATTCTGGTCTTCCACTAAGTGTGTGTGTGTGCGCGCAAGAAAGCGCGGGCACACATCTGCACTTGAGTAGAAAAAAGTATTTCTGAGGTAATTTAGAGACATAGATAAGATTTGAATCAGAGGTTATTTTACTGAAAAATTTCCACCTTTTCATGCTCATTATATTTGAGCAGATTTTGTACAAATAGATTACTTAAGATGTTAAAATTCGATTAAAATTGTTTCATATTGTGAGAACTCAGTAGAACTATTGATTTTCTTTACATTTTAAATATAACTTAAAGTTTTACAGATTTTTTTTCTCTTTCTCTGCAGAGAAAGGCATTTCTCTGATAATTACTTATCTACTTACTTTTCGCAGATTATCAGAAGGATGTAAAATGTATTTATTGACATTTAAAAAGTCACTCTTTTGGCATCATTATTTGCTAATGAGCTTGTTTTGGAAAGTTTGCAAGCTTATGTGACAGGATGACATTTTATTTTATGAATAAGGTCACCAGTGTTACTTATTCCATGAGAGGAAAAGGTCTTATTGAAAGGTGAAGCTGTTAACTACATTTGACCTAAAAACTGCTTTAAAATTTTTCAAAAATGGCAATGAGAATCCATGTAGAGTCTAACCTGTGAGGTGGAGTTTCAGCAATTATCAGGCAATATCCGGAAAGTGCCTGAGGATGGGAATCACCCATCACCTGTCAGAGGGGTTGCTCAAGCTAATTTCCGAATGACTCCATAGCTATATATTTAGAGACAAACATACATTTGAGAAGAAGTGCAAAGGCCACTGTTTACTCTGTGGTTCCCCTCCTCTATCATCTGGCACCATTAAAGATGTCTGGAATTTTATGATCAGAGGCTCTGTGGAATAATTATATGTTATTTTTAGACTTCCTAGATATGAAAATAGGGACTTGAATTTTGTTCTTTAAAGAATGAGGAGGTTCAATATTGTTCAAATAAATCTCTGAAATGGCCAAGTTTTTTTTTTTTTTTTTTTTTTTTTTTTTTTTTTTTTTTTTGTACTGTTAGATTTGTGCCTGTAAATTGAAATGGAAAAATTCATTTGAATGGAAGAAAAGCTCAGTGAAAAAGAAATTTTAGTTTTCAAATATGAGTGTATTCCTTCCTGCCAAATGCATTCATCTCATTAAAATCCTTTGCAAGTTGATTAAATTGATTATTACATTACCATATAAGTGGTATCACAATTACTTTAATATAATTTGGAATAGGAGAAGAAGGAAAGAAGGTAGCATTTTTCACTGGTTATTGCATGAATAGATTACAGCATGATCATAAAAACGATCATCTTGTAAAACAAGCAGCATTTTGAGAGGTAGAGATATGCACCCAGATTGCATTCTCTTGTCTCTCTAGCATTTGAGAAGACAAAGACAATGCATTGTCTATGTAGGAGACATACAAAAAGAGACAGCCACTCTAAAGGCATCTTAGTCCATTCGTGATGCTGTAATAAAATACCACAGACTAGGTGATTTATAAAGGCCAGAAATTCATTTGTCACAGTTTCTAAAGCTGGAAAGTTTAATTTCAAGGCACCAGCAGCTTCATTGACTGGTGAAGGTCCTATCTGTGCTTCCAAAATGATGCCTTCAACACTGCTTTCTCCAGAGAAAAGAGCCATGGTGTTCTCACAGAGAAGGCAGCAGTAAGGCAAAAAGGATGAACTCCTTCATTCATTCCTATTATGATGGAGGAGTCCTCATGATATTATTACCTCTTAGATGACCCATCTCTTAATACTGTCACACTGACAATACCTGAGTTTTGGAGTGGACACCTTATATCATAGTAACAATGTTAATCACCTTGAGCCAGTTTCCATTGTCTTTTCAATGACCTATGTGAATTATCTTGCAAGTGTATATAGAGAGAACATGCTTCAAGATTTTACATATTTGAAGCTAGTGTTACATGATTACAACATGTAATGTAACTATTTTTCCTGTTCCTGAAAATATTTTATCAAATAGTTTTTTTTATTTGATTTTCAGTTTCTGTTCCTAATTATATGCTAGGAAGAATTAAAATATTGCATCTGCTCACACGATATCTACTAGTGTCAGAAAGTGTCCATAATATTTTGATTTCATATAAAATGTTATTTTAATCCCACATAACACTATGTTGTAAGGGCTATTTATTTGCATTTTACAATTTTTAAATGATTATATGAAAATCCATGAGATACTAAGCAACTACCAAATTAGATGGTGGAGCTAACTTGGACTGACTTCTGAGTCCATTGAAACTACACTTATCATCAGTTATGGTCAGACCACCTTTGATTATTTCAATATGATAGCACTCACATTATGGTATCTGATTCATCCTCAAGTATTTTACATTTCAAAAAGGTTTGAGTATTTTATATAATCAAAAAGACTATGATTAATAACGTGGAATAAAGACAATGATCATCGTCATTAAAAACATTTTAGAGATTTAAAATAATTCCTTTTTTCCAATATTCTCTTAAAAATATAACTAACTAGCTGGGACATGGTGGCACATGCCTATAATCCCAGCACCTGGTGAGGCTGAGGTAGGAGGACAACAAATTCAAAGCAAACCTCAGAAACTTAGTGAGGCACTAAGCAATTTAGCAAACGTATCTCAAAACATAAAATGGGCTGGGGTTGGGTGCAGTTGCGCACACCTGTAATCCAATGGCTTGGGAGGCATAGGCAGGATGATTGCAAGTTCAAAGCCAGCTTCAGCAAAAAGCGAGGCGCTAGCAACTCAGTAAGACCCTGTCTCTAAATAAAATACAAAATAGGGCTGGGGATGTGGCTCAGTGGTTCAGCAGTGCCCCTGAGTTCAGTCCCCATTACCAAAAAAACGGGGCTGGGGATGGAGATGTGGCTCATTATTTAAGCACACTTCTATTCAATCCTTGGTACCTAAAAAATAAAAAAATAAAAAGTATAGCTAACTGAATATACATAATTTAACATGATAAAATATTATTTCTACACAAAACTATGCAAATTTTAAATTTGATAGAATTATCCTAAATTTAGTTAAGCATGTAGGAAATACAGGTGGCATATGAAAGAACAAAAAATAGAGAAAGAGATAAAGAGAATATTTTTAAGGAGCTCTTTCTCAAAAATTATGTAATTCAAGAAAATATCATTTCAAAGGTGTATATAACACATACCTATTTTACGTTATGGAATTGGGTTTGGTAACATCATCTTAGAGTATACTATTTTGCATTTCCAAATTATTATAAATAGGCTAGATATCTGGAGCCATGGGATTCTTAAAAGCTTTGACCAAATTATGTTATATATGTTTATGAATATTCCATCTTTAAGTATATCTATAAAGTACCAATTAGGAAAACAGTAAGTAAATAGAAGGAAGACCAGTAGAGTGAAGGAAGGGAACAGGGTGAGGCAGGAAGGGAGGGAAAGAGGAAGTACTGGGGACTGAAATGGAGCAAATTATATCCTATGCAGGTGTGATTATGTCAAAATGAGCCCCAATATTATGCCTAACTATAACACACTAATCAAATCAATCAAATAAACACTCCTGGGTTGGGAGTGAATCCCATATTGTTTAAATTCAGTGCTCTTTGAAATGGAAATGTTTTGGACAGGTTACAGGTCACCAGATCACCAAGTATACCATACCTTGTATTGCTACCACTCCTTGAATAGTATGTTTCCAAATATTTACTAAGGTTATTTCTGTTCCATACAGCTTAACAATCTGTTCAAACTTGTTATTTACAGAATTTGGCTAAGTAAGGAGTGTTTATAGTTTTATATATAGTTCCCCAAATTTCAACAACATTCAGTGAAAATTTCCTATTAAATTCAATAATAGTTATATTCACATATATACATGTATATTGCTATTATATTCCATATTTGAAGGGAAAACCAAGATATTTTATGTATGGAAAAAAGTTTTATTTTAAAGTAAGTTTGTTATTAACCCCTTGATTCATTCCAAAACCCAACATATTTGCACGAAATATCATTTAGAAGTTTATTAAAAATTTCTGCTCCAGTTCAATGTCATAAATGAGATAGATCATATAACTCTTCCATGGTCCATAATACTCAATAAACATTTTATAATAATACCAAGGCAAATTCTGAATATTATGTGTCTACTAAGTAGAATATTATACTAAAAGCATTTTATTTTTTTTAAATGTAGAGACTTACACAATGTCTTATTTATAAGCATATTCACTCATCATGTTCATATGGTCACACTAACAAGAAGTTTATACTCTACTAAGAAAATATTTCCTTTATCACTATGTGCTCATGTGGTCTCAGTGATAAACAGACTTTATATCTGTTTTATTCAGCTTTTTGGCTGCTGTGACAAAAGACCTAACAAGAAAAATTTTAGTGGAGGATAAGTTTATTTGGGGGATCACAGTTTCAGAGGTTTCAGTCTGTTGATGGCTGGCTTTATTTCTTGAGGTTCAAGTAGGGGCTGAACATCATGGTAAAAGGGTGTGTTGGAGGAAAGCAGCTCAGGATTAGGAAGCAGAGAGAGACTTCACTGGCCAGATAAAGTATATACCCCAAAGGCATGTCCCCAATAATTCACCTCCTCTAGCCATACCCTACCTGCCTACAATTACCACTCAGTTAATCCCTATCAGGGGATTAATTCACTGATTTGGTTAAGCTCTCATAACCCACTCATTTCACCTCTAAGCATTCTTGCATTATCTCACACCTGAACTCTTTAGGGACAGCTCACATCTAAATCATAACACTACCCTTGTTATTGTTTTAGTTGTCTAAGCCACAGGATTTTCTGTTTCAAATCAGTCTGCAGGACTACGTAATACCTACTCCTTCACATGTGAAATGTACCTTGCTTAGTGGTAAACATGGCCTCTTAGTGGATATCTACAGATTTGAAGTAAGATATATAACAGTGGGTATTAAATAAGCAAATCATAATCAAGAAAAAGATTATCTTTGAGGATGATGGATTCTAACTCACTTTTTTACTTTCTTCTCTATCTACCTAGTTTATCATGGTAGCAAATGCATAACAGCACTTCAATAACTGGCTGTTGAGTGAAGAGATTTATGCTTCTTAAAATATTAATAAGCAGTCTTTTGAAGATAATTTTTCTTTTTGATATTTGAGCATAGCATTATTTCTTATTTTTAATCAAATTAGTAAATACATGTGATATCAACAGAAAGGGCATTAAGGAATTAAAAAATACCCATGCCTTGGCTGACTACATGGTACTGTCATGCCCTTTTCTGGTAATCACTCCGACAACCTTTTTTATTTTTCTTTTCATGTTCACTCCCATTTTTCTAAGTGCATGTTTTATCACCATTTCACAATTTGTTGATTTTGAGTATTATACAACAACTTACTATGATACCAAATGAAGAGTTTCTTCTTTAACCTCCTTCTTTCACCTATTACCTTTAGCCTACCAATGTTGTATTGCTGGTTTTGATTATGTAAATCAATGATTACATATTCTGAAAACAGCAATTTTAACACAGCTAATCCAGGAAGTTTCCTTTCTTATGAAAATTTAAAAATTTTCTGGCATTTGTAATATCCTCATTTTGAAGTTATTTTACATTTCCTATTTTTTAATTTCCTAAAGTCTTCCAATAGGATCATAAAACATTTACCAAGATGTTTTCTAACTGTTTAAAATGCTTGGATATTGTATTAGTTGCATTTATTTTAATAAAAATCTAATTTCAGGACTGTTCTTTCACCAGCCTGGTTATAAAATGGTCACAGAAGGTCTCCCTTATTTCCTTTTCTAAATGTTTTTGTTTTCTATTTCCTGAGTCTTATTTCCTTTCCTTTTCTTTTCTTTTTAAATAGTTCATCCCTTTGCAATATTCCTCAGAGGAAAAGAAGGTAAGATTATGAGAATCTGTATGTCAGAAATAATTTTTTTCTAAACTTGTATTGGGTAATGATTTATTCATCTTTTTGTCACTGTGACCAAAAGGCATGACAAGAACAGTTTAGAGGAGAAAGGTTTATTTTAGCACACAGTTTCTGAGTTTTAGTCTATGCTTGGCCAAATTCATTGCTCTGGGCCAGACATGAAACAGAACATGATGGCAGAAGGATGGCAGAAGGGTGTGTTGGAGAAAAGATGCTCAATTCATGACCACCAAGAAGCAGAGAGAGAGAGAGAGAGAGAGAGAGCTGTGCTTGTCAGGGAAGAAATATAAACCCAAAGGTAAGCCTCAGTGACCTATCTCTTCTGGTTACACTCTACTGGATTATAGTCATAATACCCAGTTAATGCAATCAAGCATACCAATCTACTCATTAAGTTACAGCTCTCATAATCTGATTAGTTTATATATGAGCATTCTTGCTTTATCTCATGCATAAGCTTTTCAAGGATACCTTATATCAAAACCATAACAGCTGAATAATTAAAATACAGAACTCTAGATTGAAAAGTCACTATTTTTTAAAACATTGGAAGG
Source organism: Tamias sibiricus (assembly GCA_025594165.1). Classification (NCBI taxonomy): domain Eukaryota; kingdom Metazoa; phylum Chordata; class Mammalia; order Rodentia; family Sciuridae; genus Tamias; species Tamias sibiricus. The sequence continues at coordinate 156,399,536 of CM046662.1, read as the reverse complement.
AATTGCTTATTTTTCCCTGACTTTCAGCTTTGGTGCTTATAAGTATGGTTCCATTCTAATTTATTTTTCATCTATGATTCATTTGTTTCCCTACCCACACGCAAGAAGATCATAAGACCTTTCTTCATTCTTGTTCAGAAATTTTAATGATGCATCTTAGTACTAACCAGTCTATTTTTCATTGAGCTTTGTAAATACAAAGCACTTAGAATCCAAAAATTCTTGCTCTTCAATGTTGAATATTTTTACAATCTTTCTTTTAAAATAGTCTCTTCATTTTATGCTTTGGTTTCCAATTGTGAAACTTCCATCATTTCGATATTGGGCATTCTGTCATAACCATCATTTTTCTTATCTGTTTTCTAGTATTTTTTACTTACTTATTTTTGTTATATTTTCTCAGAAATTACCTCAATTTTTCTTCCATATTATAAAAAATAAATAAAAGATATTTTAAAATACATTTCTTATCTAGCTTCAAACAATATAGTGTTCTATTTGTATAGATATTGTTTTTAGTGATGTGAGATTATCCACATTCTCTAAACTTTTCTTTTGATTCATGAATCATTTTTTCCTTATTCTTTTTACTCTCCTAGCCCTACTATTTGTTTGTTTTGATTTATCTAATATTAAAGTCTTTCCTTGAATATTTGATATCCTTGAGTGTAACTCTTATATTATTATAATAGAAAAATCAATTAACAATGTTGTGTTGTATGTATATATGTGCAGTATTCTCAATGGCGAACTTCTCTAAGGGTGACCAGATTAATGTAATTTCAGGATTTTATTTTTTTTTCTAAAGAAATTCAAGTATACGTATTTGAAATAGTTTGTTTCTTTACTTTTCATTTCAGTAAAAAACACCTTTCTAGATTATTGCTTCATTAAATTGGGTAGGTGTGCAGAAAACAGTGAGCGCTAACAATCTGTTAATTTCTAGCTTTCTAGACTCAAAATGCAGAGATCAAGTTTGGGGGCTCAACCAATGCATATGCTGAGTTAGCTTCATAGTTGAGCTTCATTTTACTTTCTACTCTACATGATTTTTCTCAGTATTATTTCTTTTGCTTCTATGCTGCTTGTTCTTTTTAAAAATGATTCTGGTTCAGAGATCAGTTGATATTATAAATTTTTCACAAGATTGCTCCCTTCCCTAGAGAATAGGATCTTTTTTTTCCCCCCCATTTTGTGAGAATTTTAAGCAGGAAAAATATGTTTCAGTAAAACTCTAAAAAATGTAGTATATGAAAGTCAAGTAATATGAAGAGAGTTAGAATTAGGATCTTTCCAAAAACATGTGATCAAGGAGGGCATGAAAGAACCACAAGGGAACATGAAATATCCCAGTGACATAGATTCCTTAGACGCCCTTGTACTTGCAGTTCCCATTAAGGAGGTGTTTATAGGAACCAATCTGTGTGCAAGAGCTGACTAACAGGGGCTGTAGCCTTCAGCCAAAGGACAGGATCAATCCATAGCTCCCAAGAAAAAGAGCCTAGTAATTTCCAAAATGAAAGGAGCGATCATTTCATTTGCTCTGTTCTCCTGTTGGAGCTCCCAACTGACAATATCCAAAAGAAAAATGTCTAAATAACCCAAGATGTCTAAATAACCCAAGATACTGTTCAGGCATTTTTTAGACTCCTAGGATATAAAGTGGAATGGAGAAGGAAGTGGGTTGGGAAGTGCAATCAGAAAATACACACAATGTATTTTACATGCAATGTCATGGCATTAAAGATCAAAAATGTATAATATGACAGAGAACTTAATCAGAATGCATACAAACCTTAAATAGGAATGTGAAGACTGGTAACCAAATTGCCCATACCAGTGAAAACTGACTACCATTTCTATGGTCTCACATAAAAATATTTAGCATAGCCTTCTGAAAGTGGTCCTGGTCAGTGAAACATAGAGATAGCTAATGGAGTTGGCCAAAGGATAGCCCAAGCAGATGCACCTCACATTGTAATTCCTGGAACCCATAACTGTTACCATATTTGAAAAAAAGATTCTTTGCAGATGGAATTAAGGAACTTGAGATGAGTAGATTATCCTGGATCTTACAAGAGGGCTCTAAGACCAACAACATGTGACCTTATAAGAGATACATGGAATAGAAGACAGAGAAGAGGAGAAGGCAATGTAACCACCGAGGCAGAAACTAGAGGAATGTGGTCATGTGCCATGGAATATGTGGAGCTACCAGCTGCAAGAGGCAAGTGACAGATTGTTCTCTACAGCTTTCAGGGGGAGGGAACTCATGAGCAGCTTAATTGTGGACCCATGGTCTCCAGACAGGCCTTCAGACCTGTTAACCTGGTTTGACAGGTGTAAATCAGTCCACCATCCTTGATACATATATAGAAAATTCAAAACTGAGTTTTTCTGAGGAATTGATTAATGACCTGAATGTAAATATCAATTTTGTTCCTGATTAAAATATTTGATTACCATGCTTTTACATTCCCAGTGGAATTTTGGAAATTGCCTCAACTGTATTAATATTTACGTGTTACTAATCTACTCGGCACACTGTTGCATTCATGGTCCAACTGTAGATTTGGGATTTTCAACATCTCTTTATGATTATCCAACTGGACTATGCAAAGAGAGATAATTAGCTGCTGTCACACCCTTGATTGTCTAGAGGTAATTGATTCCTTCACTTTTACCTTTATAAATTTCTAACTCTTTTTGCTTGCCATCAAATTATCAGTATTTTGTTATTTTGGCTCTCAGTTGGGTATGTCTTTCACACTGGTTATTTATTTATTTATTTATTTATTTATTTATTGTTTCCATTGTTCTGAAGCTCTGTTCTTCCCTTCTAATTATATTTCCCCAAGGGTATCTGTAGTCCACTCTATCTAAAACCATTGGAAATGACATTGATTAGTGTTCAGATTTATCAGAAAGATGGACCTGATTGAAAAGACGTTATCCCTTGTTGAAACACTTACTTATGATTTGATTTAGGATTTATTCTATTCCTGTACTTCAGGCAACACACTTGCTGGAAAAATCAATGACTGAGCTAGATGGGGCTCTTTCAAGCAGCAGACTCATCTCCTCCCGCCATTCAGGTGTTGATTTTCAGACTGGCTTAGCTGAGAACACTTACTCGCAGTTTGCTTGTTTATATATTTAACTAGTTATTAATTTTGTTGTTCACTTGCTATTTTTAGCCTTTACTCAATGTGGTTTCATTTAGGTTTCAGTCTGGAGAGTGTTTGCCTGATCCATGCCTAAACTGTTTACTCTTAGAAACCATGATAATAAATTTGTATTCTTTGAAATTTCTAAATCTGTGGCCATTTTGTAGGTAACATTAGAAAATTAATGCCCATGTTTATAAGGCACTCATAGCTCTCATTGCATTTCTTTGTAAATGGCCAAATTATTCTGATCTAAATTTTTATATAGTGATGAAAAATAATGTTTCATAACTAATCAGTTTTCTAATTCTCCAGATGGTGGGTAACACCTTTGCACATAAAATTGTCTGCTAACTCATTAATTTTAGAAGTTTCTGTGTGGCACTATCCCCTATGATATGAAAGGCCAAATAATCTGTTAGCTCCATTAGAGCATTCACTCCCAATCAGTGCAGTAAGACAAATATAGACCCCAAAAAACCTCTCTTGTGTTCCCCCAAAAGGTTTATTTTATGGCTTGAATTTGTGTATATGTACATATATATTACTTGGCATCCTCTGTATATATATAGTCATCTGTAAAATGTTTTATTTTAACATCAATTATTTCACGTTTTATTCTCTGACCTAACTTCTAAATAAATATCACCCACTATGAATGTTAACATTTAATAGAAAACTAACATTCTCTTCATAGAATACTTCAGCATGCAACTCCTAAGAATGGTGGCCTTATATCATTATTATAGATCAAGTTATCACCAATATGGAATATTGCCTAATTGTTGGTCATTTCTTCTTTTGAGAAGTATCTGTTTAGTTTATTTGCTCATTTACTGATTGGGTTTTTTTTTTTTTTTTTTTTTTCATTTTAGTGTTGAGATTTTTGAGTTCTGCATATGAATTCTCTATCAGATTGTTGTTGTTTAAGATTTTCTGTCATTGTGCTGGTTTCTTCATTCTGTGAATTGTTTCTTTTGCTGTGCAGAAGTTTTTGAATTTGATACCATCCTATTCATTGATTTTTACTCTTATTTTCTGAGCTATAAGGGTTCTATTCAGGAACTCTTTACCTGTATCTATTTGTTGAAGTGTTCACCCTATTTTTCTTTTAAAGTTGCAAAATTTCTGATATTATATTTAGATCTTTGATCCATTCTGAGTTGACTTTTGTACAGTGTGAAAGTTAAGGATCTAGTTCATTCTTCTACATATAGATAAACAGTGTACCAGCACCATTTGTTAAGAGACCGTCTTTTCTCCAATGTTTTTGGCACCTTTGCCAAGAATCAAATAACTGTGGCTGGGGAGTTTATTTCCATGTCTTGTTATGAAGAATGTTCAACATTTTTAACCATAATAGTAATGCAAATTAAAAGTACGTTGGCATTCCATCTCATTCAAGTTAGAATGGCAATCATCAAGAATATAAATCATAAATGATGGTAAGAATGCAGAGGGAAAGGGACTCTTACATGATGTAGTGGGAATTTAAATTGGTAGTGACATTAAAAATATCAGTTTGGAGGTGTCTCAAAAATATCTACAAATAGAAGTACCAGATGATGTAGTTATAACACTTCTTGGTATTTATCTAAAATAATTAAAATCAGCATACTTTATAGATTCATCAATACCCATATTTATTACAGCCAAATTCACAATAACCAAGTTATAGAACACACACACACACACACACACACACACACACACACACACAAGTTTTGTTCAGTCATGAAAAACAATAATTTTTTTTTATTTGAAGGAAAATAAATTGAACCGGAAACCAAAATATTGGGCAAAATAAACATATTTTCTCCCATTCATGGAAGTTAGAGGGGGGAAAATACTAGGAGAAAAAAAAGGAAGATATGAAAGTGGAATAAAGACCTTTAGAGTAGAGGGAGGGGAGAGGGAAAGAAGGAAAGGTGGAGGAATTATTGGAAAGAACAAAATATGGTCATATGTATATACAAATGTCACAATGAAAACCACCATCTTGTATAATTACCATGAACAAAAATTATTTGAAAGAGAAATCTAACATTCTAATGAAGTAAAGATGACTAAAATATACCAACTGATACCATTATGAGACTGGAAAATTTTCTGTGAGTTTGAATTCTTATACACTTTACTTGTAGATATAGATTAAGTTACTATAACTTTTCTGAAAAGAAAATAAGTAGAATCTGCATTCTGATTATGATAAGAGTTTAGGGGGAAAACTATTTTAGTGAATGGAAAAATAAAGAAAGAAGAAAAATATGGAAGGCAAACATTAGAATATTTTAAACATTATCTATACTTTTATAAATAAAATATTTATTGAATATTTGTTAAAATATCATTACAATGTAAAGAGGAAGATATTCACTGATTGGTTCTCTGTTGTTGTTTTTTATTAACTGCATCCTTCCTATACACTCTTCAAGTTGACTTGAACTGAATCTAAGAAGTTTTGGTACTAAATGCAGGAATTTATAAAGTATTTTTATACATACACAACTTTCCTTATCAATATTGTAAAATTTCCTCCAAATACTTCAGCATGCAGCTCCTAAGAATGGTGGTTTTATATCATTATTATAGATCAAGTTATCACCAATATGGAAATATTGCCTAATGTATAGTTCATAATCACATTTTTTCTAAATTTCTTCAAACTATCCTTCATGAATATTTTTAAATAGAGAGACACCAGCTGGGCGCGGTGGCACACGCCTGTAATCCCAGCACTTTGGGAGGCTGAGGCAGGAGGATCATGAGTTCAAAGCCAGCCTCAGCAATGGCGAGGCACTTAGCAACTCAGTGAGACCCTGTCTCTAAATAAAATACAAAAAAGGGCTGGGGATATGGCCCAGTGGTTGAGTGCCCCTGAGTTCAATCCCTGGTACCAAAAATAAATAAATAAATAAATAAATAAATAAATAAATAAATAAATAAATAGAGAGACAAAGCAAGAAGCATGCATTGTCCTGAGATTTCATGTTCATTTACTCTGTTTAATGATAGAACTTTCCTCTCCTTGTTTTGTTTTTCAGATTAATGACATATTTGAACAATTTAGACCAATTGTTTACTGATACCTCTCACTATTAGTATTGCATAATTTCTTCCATTTTATTTGATTCAAGTTAATGTTTTAGTAAGAATACAATAAAACTTATACTGTTTAATATCCATTGCATAATATGAAATCATTCAGCAAAAATCAATACTCATTAATTAAAGGCTTTTTCTTAAGATGATGGCATCTATTCAAGTACAAAGGACTTAGAATATCACATTTAGAGGATCTGGGTTTAGAGTCAAGAGGCTCTGAGTCTGCTTCAGTTTAGAATTTGATTTCAATATAAACTCAAAATTAAGAACATTACTTTCCATCAATTATTTCATCCATGAACTGAGTTAAATGAGCATGTTTCAGTTCATGGCACATTGGTGATATTTAATAAATCCTAGCAAATATTATTACTATAATTATTATTATTATTATTTATTTCAGGACTATTTTAGAATATGACTATTTTAGAATAGTTAATAAAATATTAAAGTGTGCAATTAAATTAATGGTCTTTATTTTTTTATAAAAAATATTTGAACCAAAGATAATTAAACTCCTTCTTGTAAAGTAAAAATATTGAGATTTCAAATGCCTTTCTAAACCCTCATTGAAGAGTGAAGACCAGACTTTCCTTTGCAAGATAGAAACTGGACAAAGCACAGGCCACATCTGAGCCTGGACACAGAATGGAACTGCTAGAGCTGGGGTCCTATCCACACAGCCTGAGAGTGGCCTTAAGAACTTATACTACCCCCCTTCTCTTTTCTGAAATGGTCAACAGGAGAAAACAGAGAGTTCAAGGACCTTAAAGGAGGAGAAATTGGCATTTGGAGCCCTGTGGAATACATGCATGGTTGTGGAGGGACAATGTTCCAGGATCTCCAAGAGTCTTCTGCTTTATGTAAACAGGGGAGAACATGGGAAGATTGCTGTTGGATTGGAAAAAATTCTGACTTCCTCTTTGATCATCCAAGTACAGAAAGAATCTTCTCTTTTTCAAGAATACTTCATGATATAATATTAAAATAGTAAAATAAAAATCAAATACAGAGAAATGTTTTATAAACAGTACCATGCCTATTTCTTATTCTCTATATTAAAATAATGCTATATATATATATATATATATGCTATATATATATATATATATATATATATATAGTAGTTTGGGGGACTAGAATTAAAGTTAACATATTGCATTTAGTTTCTCATTTTCTAATTAGTTTTATTTAATATCATGAAAACAATCACAAAAATAACTGTAAATATCTAGCTTTACTTGTTTTGACAAATGCTTATGCCTATGTAACCAAGTCCTAAAAATAGAGCACATTTAAATTACCACAGCCATTGCCTAGGTTTCTACCACTGCAGCTGAACATTGTTAAATTTTTTACTAAGACCTTGCTAAATTAATTATTAAATTAACAGTTTGTGATTTGGGGTTTTATTTTTATTTATGCAATCATTTCATCTGAGAAAGGAACACAAATTTTACTTTTTCCTCTGCAATTTTTATTCATCTGTTTTCTGTCTTACCAACTTGGAATTGATAAAAAAAAATTGTCAAAATTTAGCTAATGGATGTGCTTATCTTCATGATGGCATCACAGGGAGAGCACTTAATAGTTCACTATTAAGGAAGATGGCAGGCATTGGAAGCAAAAGGTTTTAGTTTGAAAACGATAGTGCCTGTTGTTTCACTGTCATTCATTGTCCATAGCTAGTTGTCATATATTATTGAATATCTGGCCTTTTATGAAAAAATAAAATAGTCATGTCTGAGGATGATAATAAACATTTTTTTCACATTTCCTTATTAGTGTGAGTAGTTATATTGACAGAAAAATCATATTGTGCAATATAACACTTATTTGCTTTATGCTTTACTAGGTCATGTTGGCTGTTTTGTTTAGAATATGTTTTTTTTTTATTTTCATAGGTGGCCTGCTTATGTCTTTTTTGTAATATCCTTTGTAGGTATTACCTTCATTTTATCTTGACCTCATAAAATGAATCAGGAAGTCCATACCCTTTATCTATGTTCTGGAAAAGCTGATATTTATTTGTATTATTTTTTTCATAAGTATTTGGGAAAAGTACCAGTTAACTTATCTATTCCTGGAATTTTCTTTATAGTATAGTTTAAATGAAGAATTCTATTTTCTCATCAGGTATATCAGTAGTCAGATTGTCTTTAGTCATGATTGATAAATTACTTCAAAAACATTTACATTTCATGTAGATTTGCAAGATGGTTGGTATAAAATCATACATAAAATTATATATATTTTTCAGTTAATTCTGTTAACATTTGAGGGATTTACAATAAAGTCCCCCTTTCATTAATTACATCATCTCTTCTATTCTCCACCTGTTGGCAAAACTGATGGAGGAGAGGTACTAAGTAAGACCCAAAAACCTTCCAGTTAACTGTGTTCCATGGTAGGGTTTAGAGAGCGTTCCTTTTAGTACATGATGTGTGAAGAGCTGGGGAAGAGAGCAAAAGCCTCTGTCATTCTCTCATCCTAGGAGTATAGCAGAAACTCAAAACAGCTTTAAAGTTCTCAAAATGCTCCCAATTCTCTAGTCAAATTCTTCAAATACAGATCATGGTGGATGGCAGTGGAGTATTTCAAAATTACAACGAACAGGTCATACTGCAGTTATTGTGAAGAAATTCTATTTCATTTTTCCAAAATTTGTTTTTATTTTTTTTTGACATAATATTTGTACACATTTATGAGGAACAATAGGATGTTTAGATTGTATATATTGGATAATATCCAACCCAGGCCAATTAGCATATCACTTAAACTTTTATCATTTCTATACAGTGAATATAGTCTAAATCCCTTTTTTAACTATTTGGAGATATACAATGAATTATTGGTAATTATGTTCACCCCACTGCTCCATAGAACACAGGAATTATTCCTTCTATCTAACAGCACCACTGTACTGGTGACCAACCTCTCCATTTGTCTCCTGGCCACCTGCCCCATCTCTGGTAACTGGGCATGAAGTCCTGTCACCTTCAACAATAAGGATGAGCCTGGTGGGGGTTATGCTTTGTGAAATAGGTCCAGCACAGAAGGAAAAACTGCATGATCTCACTCATGTGGAATCTGAAAAGTTCATATCCCAAGTAGTGTAAGTTTTATATTTACTAAAGTTAAGGTCTTTTTATAATATTTGCTCAGAAAGCCTTGACAGTGGACAAATGTAAAAATGTTCATGGAGTATTATCTTCTGTAAATAGCACAGAAGGATGAGATAGAGAATTCAGATCTATATATTCAATAGTTATTAGAAGAACATCTATTAGATTATCAAAACATATATATGTTCTCCATGCTGATGGATATTTAAATATTTTACTATTAGAATATGAAAATATTCTAAAATATAAAGATTTATTTTGTATTTACTTTTCCTCTGAACTTTTCTGGGCTTAAGTACATTTACATCCATGTAGGCCTATAGTAAAAACATACATAGGCATGTACATATATATGTACATATATATAACACCTACCAAACTGTCATTAGAAAGAAAATGCTGCAATATGTCATTTAGAATTTTACAGAATGATGGATTTTTATCTTAATACTATCTAATACTAAAGAGAAAAATACTTACTATAAAATAGACAAAGTATAGATCAAATTTTATATATAAGCTCTTCCTTTAATTTTTAAATATTTAGAACATGACAAAGATTGTCACAATTGCTCAATGTAATACAAAGATCATAATCAACTTCATGTGCTTTCATGATTTACAAAACCTACAACATGTCAACTACCATGTCATAATTAGTGAGAATGATTATCACTGAAGATACCTCATTCATATCTGTATAAAATGCTTTTTATGTATGCCACACAAGAATGGAGAATGACCTTGTTTTTAGGTATGTCCCTAATGACCTTTAGTAGAATAGGATTCTGTGTATAACTTATTGAAGGGTTACTTATATCCAGGGTGAGCCATCTCAGCCTTTCAAATTACGGATTTCATTTAGAAGCTCTGCTTATTTAGGTGAAGGTAAGGAATTCTTGTTGAAGTCCAAAAATAATACTCAGCTGAATGAAAAGGGTCTGGATGAAGTATATGGAGTGTAACTGGCAGAGATTCAGAAGAATCAATTGCTCTGATATCACCACTCAGTAAATGGACCGAAGCTGATGGTCTAAATTGAAAGTAATGGTTGGAATGTTCTACAATGGCTCTGCTCCAGAGCTTATGAGACAACTTCACTGGACAGTTTAAGTACTGGACAATTACATCTGAAAATTCAGTTAATATTTTCTGAACTATCTATCCAATTTATATGTAACATTTCCACCACATAAACGTGTTGAGTCGTAGTACTTCTTATAGCAAATTGAACCATTGTTGTTGGCGTTTTGTCAAAAATGTCATCAAAATGGGAAAAATTGCTAATAACAATTATTATACTAATTATAATCTAGCATAATCTCTTGAAGTTTACATCTCCATGTTTTGACTCCAAATTTTTCTATATGCCTTTCATTCTAATATTAGTTGCCTTACAACAAATGGGAATTTAACAAAGACATGTACTTGTATAGTCTAATTTTTCTATAGACATTTACTTACTGTAAACATGTATTCTATTTGGGTAATTTAATACATAGAGCTTAAATGACCTGTGGTTTATCTTTACTAATAATTTTTCTCTTTCAATTTGTATGTGAAATTAGTTATATGGCATTGCTCACACAGTTAACCATATTTATGTTAAGTAGAATATTAGACTATTTTACCATGATGTATGCAATATGATATATTCTAAACTTCACAAAATCTAACAAAATCAAGTTATATTTTTAATTTAATGTTTGGGAAAAATGTATTATTCAAATAGTGAGCATATAACTAGTGGATTGTTGATTATGGTGCCATACATCATATTGAATAAAAAGTGTTTTAGAATTAAGGGATCATGATACATTTGAGCACAAAAAAGTCCTCGTGGCAGATATTATATTTTTCTTTTTTTTTTTTTTGCTCTATACCCAGTGCTTATTCTGTGTCTGTAGGCAGCATGCATACAATACATATTTGTTAAATGAATAAAGAAGGAAGAAGTAAATAATTTTTGTCATATTTTGGACACAAAATATGGATGTTCTAGATGCACATGACAAGCCTGATTTATTTATTTAGTAAAGTCCTTGATATCCTAACATGTGGCACACTCTGGATGAATACAACAAGGCCCTGAACTAAAACATCTTCAATACAATGGACAATTTATGAAGAATTATTGTGCTGATAATCATGTGTGTTTATGGAATACAAAAAAAAAAAAAGAAATAAAATTTTTAGGTGAGGCCACTCTCAAGTGTTTAGGAAGTATTATCTGTACTTCTAAGAAAGGGTAGATCTTTCAGACCTAGGATGTAAAAAATACAAAACAGCAGAAAGATTTAAAAGCATAGCCAAAGTGAAGAACTATAATTAATATGGAATTTAAAAACATAGAAAGGACAGACTGACCAAGGGATAAGAGAGATATTATAAAGCACCTGTGTGCAAAAAAGAGATTTAACATATGTTTGATGGTTTATTAATTTCCTTTTGTTAATTTACATATGTAACAAATGATGAGTTGGTGAACTTTAGGACAATGAGATCATGCTCTAGGAGGTAACCTTAACAAAGATAAAATAGAATACAATTAAGGGCAGAAAATCTCTATAGACTTAAAATATTCTAGCTGTTATTGCCAAATAATCCTAAAAGCATAGAATGTTTGAAAAAAAGAAAATACTAAAATTCATTTTCTTTAATATCTTGCATTGTATCATGCTGCTATATTTTAAAGTGTTTTCTGAAAATATATGCAGCATAACTTTATACCAATAACTTTAGGAAAATTCATAACTAATGATAGTTGCTTTATGGCAAATTAAGACAAATACCTTTGGACTTTGTAAGGTCTACAATATTATACAAATTTCTTTGATTTTTCTGTACTTAAAATATTACTTGAAAGTCTTTTCAGCAAAAAACAATCTAAACTAGTGTGAAAATCACATGAAGTTAACATATATGGATCTGTTTTCTTAATTAAATTGAGTTAGTAATTATTTCATATATCCTTTGTTCACAGAGGAGTTTATTTTTCCCCTTTTACTTTTTTCCTTGAATTAGAGCATTATATGTATACACAGTATTGGGGTTCTATATGATATAATTATACATATAAGGAAATTAATTTCAATCCCCATTCCTCCTTCCTTTCATTTCCTAATATGCCCCACTTTGTCTCTCTTCTACACGACTGATCTTCCTTTCAATTTTTTATTTACTTTTGATTTAGACTGTGTTGAAAGGTCCTTGCAAACTATGAGAGTTATTTTTCTTTTCTTCAAGTTTTTAAAGGTGTTAATAGTTCTTACCAGATTTATCAAATCTATTAAAAAGTCTGCACAAATCATGACATTATTTTATATACATATATAAGAGAAGATTTAGTTTATTTGTTTTAAATTGTGGTAAAATACATGTAATATAAAATTTAGCATTTTAAATATTTTTTGGAATCAATTTAAATGCATTTTAATCATACAGAATAATGGGCTTCATTGCTTCATATTTGCACATGCAAATAGATACTTTGATTTTTATCTATGCTACATTACTCTTTCCCCACCATCCCACTGACCTCCTTTCTTCTCCAATAGGTTAAGTGTGCAGTTGAGTAGTGTAAATACACCTACCATGTTGGGTAATCACCATCTCTAACCATCTCCATAACTCTTTTCATCTTGGAAAATCAAAACTCCTTATACATTGAATAAAATCTCCTGATTTTCTGTCCTCCCAACTCCTACAGGAGCTTTATATCTACTGCATATCTTTATGAATTGGATTATGCTAGATTCCCACTGTGATTGGAACCACACAGTATTTTTCTCATTGTGACAGGATTATTTTACCTAGCATAATGTCCTTTAAGTTCTTCCATGTGGCAGCATGTTTTAGAATTTCCTTTCTTCTTAAGACTGAATAAAATTCTCTTGTACATATAAACTAAATATTGTTTTCTACTCATCCATCATTGGACATATAAGTTGATTCCACATTTTGGCATTATGAAAAACGCTGCTCCCAAATATGAATGAAGCAGTATCTCTTCAAAACCTTTGTTTAATTCGTTGCAATAAAGTAATGTTACAGTACATTTTGTGTGTCACCATGACTAAGCTAAGTATGCCCTGCAGCTTGAAAAACATTATTTCTGAATATTCCCCTGAGGATGTTTCCAGAATAAATTAGCAATGGACTGAGTAAGGAAGACCTATCTGTTTTAAAATTTATTTTTATTTGTATTTGCTCCTTTTAGATATATATGACAGTAGAATGTATTTTGGCATATTTTACGTACACAGAGTATAACTTATTCTAATTGGAATCTCATTCTTGGAGTTGTATATGGTGAAGATTAGAAGTTCACTGAATTAGACAAAGGGGATAAAGGGAAGGGAGGAAGATAGGATAGGAAAGACAGTCAAATTAATAGGACATAACTTTCCTATGTTCATATATGAATACACAACCAGTGAAATACACATTGTGAACAACTACAAGAGCACAAAGACCTATCTTCAAGTAGAATAAAAATGTAGAGCCGGGCGCGGTGGCGCACGCCTGTAATCCCAGCACTTTGGGAGGCTGAGGCAGGAGGATCGCGAGTTCAAAGCCAGCCTCAGCAATGGCGAGGCACTTAGCAACTCAGTGAGACCCTGTCTCTAAATAAAATAAAAAAAAAAAAAAAAAGGCTGGGGATGTGGCCCAGAGGTCGAGTGCCCCTGAGTTCAATCCCCGGTACCACAAAAAAAAAAAAAAAAAAAAAAAAAAAATGTAGGTGGTGGGGGCAAATTTGCTCTCTCCCTGATTTACCTGAGACATCCATATTCTCCTACCTCAGTCACTAGCAGTCCCTCCTGGTTTCATCCCCTTCACCACATCATTCTTAAACTTTCAGAATTGGACTGATTTACACCAGTGGCTTTCTTGGTTTTGTAGCTTACAGATAAATGATTGTAGGAACTCCTGATTTCCATAATACCAATTCCTATTATATATTTATCTAATCCTTTGGGTTCTATTGCTCACAAGATTCTTGAATAATAAAACTCAGAAGTAGACTTGCTAGATTCTATGACAATTTGTATATAGAAAAAAAATTTTTTTTTAGGAAATACCACAGTGTTTTCCATATTGGCTGCACCATTTTATATTCACACCAACATGGTACACTTGTTTTCATTTCTCCACATCCTTACCAACCCTGGCTATTTCCTGTTGCTCTTTGTTGGAGGTTTGTTTTGTTTTGTTTTGTTTTGGTTTTGATTCTAAAGAGTGTAAGAAGCTAGGCCTTTGTGGTTTTCATTTGTATTTTCCTAATGATCATTGATGTTGAGCATATTATCATATCCTTATTGACTTTGTAAATTTTTTCTCGGGCAAAAATTTTATCAAAGTCTTTTGCCCATTTGTTTCCTTTGGGTTGTTTTGAATTTCGTTTATTATAAAGTTGTAGTTATTTACATATTTTGGATATATCTCTTATTACCTGTATGATTTATAAATATTTCTGCCAGGTATATAAAAGGCTTTATCAACTAGTGTTAAATAATAATTCTTGTTATTATGTGAAACCTGAAGCTGTCTGCTGTAGTAAAAATACTAAAACTAACACAAGTAGTGCAACTTTCAAAAATGTATAATATCTTGTATGAATTAGCATAGTTATTGAATGCTCTCTGCAGCAGACAGTATTTTAAAGATGGCCTCACCAATGATCCCTGCCTTTTGTTTCATGTACTTATTTAACACCTTCCATTTGAACGTGGAATGATTTAGTGATGTGCTTATAACCAAGGGAATATAGCAAACATGGGGAGATATTTCTTCTGTGATTTTGTTACAAAAGATTGTGCTTCCTGTTTGCACATTTTGGTGAAAGAAGGTGCCATCTGCAGAAATGCATACATGAAAAATATAGCTGGTCTTTCCTTCAACAACCTTTGAAGAATTGAATCTTTACATCATGTGAGCTCAGAGGTCCTCAGTGAAGACCCCTAATTTTCCAATCTTGCCTGACACCTCATTTCCAGTGATACATAGGCTTGGGCCAACGGGCCACCTCCCCCATGGAAATTTCCATGAGGAGCAACCTGGTTTCATTTTCCCCAGGCAGGAGCCAATCAGCTTAAATGTTGCTCTGTTCCCCAGCCAGAAGCCAATCGGCTTAAAGGTCACTCTGTTTCCCAGGCAGGAGCCAATCAGCTTAAAGGTCACCCTGTTCCCTTGACAAAGAGCCAATAGTGTTAAAGGTTGCTCTAGTACACCCCCACCAGAAATCCCTACTTAAGTCCCTGCCTGCCTGGAGCTCAGACACAACAGCTTGTCCCTGCTGAGAGGAAGCAGCTGCTGCAACAGCTCCAGACTCACATCTCCAGCCTTATGGCAGCTGCCCCAGCCGATAGCTCCAGACCCACTGTCTCCAGCCTGACAGCAGCTTCCCCAGCCAACAGCACCAGAGACCACAGCCGGCACAACCAGGCACCCACCCTCCATCCAGAGCTCACACATTCCCCTCTCCCTGACTCCTCTCTCCCACCAGAGCTTGTACACTTCCCTCTCCCTGACTCCTCTCTCCCCGTACTTCTTCTACCTCCGACCAGCCATAAAGGCTGGTGAATAAATCTCTTGGCTGCACGGTTGTCTCCGGTGTGATTTTTGCCATTCATCCAGTCTTGTGAGAGACATGAATGCAGAGCACCCAGCTAAGTCATAACTGGATTCATGACCAACTGATCCTATGAGAAAATAAACATGGATGATTTTAAGACACTATGCTTGTGGTAATTTTGTTATGCAACAATGCATAATATTTTCTCCTAATTCAATTTTCTATGTGTGTTGAAATTGCCTTTGAAAAAATAGCTATTAAAACAATTTGAGAGTTACATCTAGTGAGTATATCCATTGAAATATTAGACAAAGATATTAAGAAACCAAATATTAGGGATTGGGGATATAACTCTGGTAAAGCACTGTGCTTAGTATGCATAGTGACTTGGGTTTGTTCCCCAAAACCATATTGAAAGAAAGAAAGATAGATCGAAAGAAAGAAAGAAGGAAGAAGGAATGGAGAAAGGAAGGAAGGGAAGAAGGTAAGAAGGAAGGAAAGAAAAGATTAGTCAGGATTTAAAAATGCAGCTATGAACAGAAATGTTTAATATGTAAATCCATGGGTGTCAGAATATTCCAAAGCAAATAAACAAATACATTTCTAAAACTTAAATGGAAAATAATTTGAGTTAAAGTTCACAAGTAAGTGCCATTTGCATTTCAAAACATACCTATTTAACTTACTAAATATCATAAATTCTGGGAACTCAAATTTTGTTAATGAAAATCTCTGCACAGGTACAAGGGAAAAAGGTAGCTTTATCTATTAGGGTTGGCTTTTAGAAATGTCATCTATAGTAAGCACATTCTGGATTCTGGGTCCATTCTTCCAGTCTGTAATCTCATCATCAGAAGATTTTCATAAAAGCAAGTTCAAAGAATACCCAGTCTTTGTAGAAAAGTAAATCATGGGACCAGTTCATGTTTTGGAAGGAACCAATCAAATTTTCTTTCTCTAGAATTTCATTACTGTGTCCATACATATGCAAAGAATGTGAAATCAGTATGTCAGAGACATCTGTACTCCCATGCTCATTTGAGCGTTATTCACAATAGCCAAGATTTGGAATCAAACTGAGTCCATTATCATCAGCAGATGAATGGTATAAACAATGTGATCTACATACACAATGAAATACTACTCATCCTTTAAAAAGAAGGAAATCATGCCATTTGCTGCAACATGGGTGAGCCTGAAAGGCATTATGTAAGTGAAATAAGCCAGACACCAAAAGACAAAAAGTGTGATCTTTTGTCAAAAAGTTGACTTTGTAAAAGTAGAGAGTAGAATTTTGGTTACTAGGGAATAGATGTTGGGTTGATCAGAGAGATACTGACAAATAGATACAAAATTTCAGTGAGACAGAAGAGAGAATTCCAAGAGATTTATTGTACAATGTTGTGACTACAGTTAATAACAATGTATTGGATTCTTTAAAACTGAGAGTAGATTTTGAGTGTTATCTCTGTAAAAGACAATTATGTGAGGAAATAGATGTTAATTAGCTCTGTTTAAAATTCTACAGCATATATATACTTCAAAACAAGATGCACACAATAAATATGATTTTTCTCATGATATAAATATGTGAAGATTAAAAAGAAAACTATAAATAAAAATTTCAATTTAAAGATATATAGGATGAATTTTAAGTGTGGGAGAGTTCCGGATTCTGCAGCAGAAAGGAAATGAATGAAGTAATCACAACTAAGAGCAAATCTTAGTTGTTCTGAAGAGATATCTGATCTGCATAAGGAAGAAAGATGAGCATAGATGGTGATAGAATCTGAACTAGCAACTAGGACACTTGAGAAAGAAAACTCAAATATGGTAAAGACTAGCATGAGATGACTTCCCCCTAGGTCTGAGTCTATGTTATTTCTTGTAAATTTCTATTTATATTTTGCAAAATCTCAGCTTTTGACAACTGCCTTGTAAAATTAGTAGGATTCTCATCCTTTAACTTTTCAATATTGATTTTTCTTTCTGAGTCAAAATCATTTTTTAGGAAACAGTTATAGATTTAGTTACATACAAATGAATCAAAATACTTGGAACTAACTTTCAACCAAATTGGGTAGTTAAATACATTGCAATATATATTTGTAATAAAGGGATATAAGTTAATAGCTGAATTAGTGTTGATTGCTACATCATTCTTTTCTTATATGCAAGTAAGGTGTGTGTGTGTGTGTGTGTGTGTGTGTGTGTGTAAATACATATATTTCATTCAGTGATCAAGGAAACTGTATTGTATCAGTGGCTCTTGAGTGCTACATAGAACAAGTCTCACACATTTAGTGCATCTTCTTATTCCACCTCAAACACAGTGACTCATGTTTGAAATTTCTGCTTTTCAGTTAACCTATAAAAGCTGCCTAATGTACTCATTCATGGACATTCATCTGAGTTGTGGCTTGACTTTCCCCACCCCAGTCAATATCTCCATTTGTTATGGTCAAAAAATTATTCTATAAAAATATATTTGCACATTTAAAAAATTTCTAGCAAGTTGGTTACTAGGTGAGTGAGATGATGTCACATTTTGAACTTTTGAGTATGGCATTGTGCTGATTATTATTTTGATTTGCTTCATTTTTATATAAAGTAAAAAATACAGGGAAATTCAATGAGTTTTTAGCTGAAAGTAAATCAATATGACCTACTATGATACTTACTTTTCATACACAGGCTTTACTTATAAAACTAATCATGGTCTAATCTCTACTCCATTATTTCTAGAAAATGCATATTATTGATGTGATGAAAAAATTGTGAAACAAGTTATTTAAGGAAAGTCAAATATCATAATCCTCTTATACGCATTAAAGATGAAATCTTAAGGATACAGCAATGACCTCTATGGAGGATGCACCAGAATATCTTTGTTAAAATTTCAGTCAGCCACCAGCAATAAGAAAGTTGGCCAGGTTTAATTTTGTCAGTGTGAACAAAAGACATGTTCCATAACTAACAGTAAATAATTAACATGAAAGACACACTAGAATAAGCTCTATAATGAAATGATTTAACTACAAAAAATATACATTTTACAATAAAAAATTGAAATTGTTTTAATTACCTATTTTGTAATTAAAAAGATTATTTCTTATTTGTAATACTTCAAAAAGTAGATGAGAAAAAATTGAATTTTAAATATTTCAAGATAAACAGAATTAGGTTTATAAATAAACTGTCACATTATTTCTTGAATTAGATATCATCTTTATCTTTCTTTGTGTTAATATGATTTGTGGATGAAATTATATTTATAATATGATAAGAATACATGAATATTTTCACAAAAATACACTGATAGAACATATATTTTTATGAATAGTATGACCATGTAAGAATGTCCTTAGTTTTATAAATAAATGCATACAAAGTGCTAGAGTTGAAGTTATAAAACTGCCTATTCTGATTTTACAGTGCAGTCTTTGCAAAGCACCAGGGTTGTTTAGATTGAAAAAATGTCAGTTGTCAAAGATCTCCAGAAAAGACCCCCCCGGAACACACTGAGAGTTGATCGAGCTATATTTATGGCTTCACATAAAAGGAAAATGCATAGCACAGGAAGCTATGGAAGAGGGTGTCAGAAAGACCCAGGATAGGAGGTGAGCTCTTGGGAAAAGGGTGTCAGAAAGACCCAGGGTAGGAGGTGAGGTTTGGTTAGGTAATTCAGGGGAGGAAACAAGGAAGTCAGGTTCAGCTCAATATTGGATGAAGTCAGGAAATGGAACAATTTTATGACTGAGAGCCTCAATAAATCTTGTCTGTAGGAAGGGGAGATGGTAAGGAAGCAGTAGCCACTCATCTTAGTGGACAGAGGAGGACATTTGGGTGTTTCACAGGTAACACAGTGGCTTGTTTTGCCTCCCTTCATCATCCTCTCTAAGTGACCTGCTGGTGTTATGTCCTGTTAGATTGTCTATGTTTCCAGAACATCCAGCTGTGAGCATCAAGCCAGCCTGTAATAACACTGAGCCTTGTGTGTGAGCTTTGGACCAGTGCAGGCACTGCTTTCGTTCTTAAAGAATACAGAGCCCCAGCTGGCTGCCAGCCATATATTAAAAACTAGAACTCAAAAACACAGCACAGTGACAGTCCAGAAAGTGCTGGGATTCTACTGGATAATCCATTCATAGTTCACACTAAGTCTTAAAAGAGTTTAAGTGAATTGTTAACAGACTGAGAGAATCAGGAAGCAAACTCACTTGCTCTGATCTGAGTGTAGCACCTAGTCTTGGATGCAGGTGACTCTCCCAAATGACATGTCATCTGTTTTGATAATTTGGTCATTATGCTTCAGAATAGAAAATTAGCAAGTGGTTCATGAATTTTGTTGCTTCTGCAGTGATGACTAAAGAGGAGTAAACAGATACAATTTGAATTTGAGCTGCTAGCATACCCAAACCTCCAAAGTCACTCAGGAAAAGAGGATCTGATTAGTTCAAGCTCATATATGATACAACAGATAAAATTGTACATTGTATTATCATTGTGTATGCAATTATATTTGGTGTTGATGAGGACAATGCTTATTTAATTATTATTATTTTTTTTAATATTTTTATTTATTTGCTTTAGTTGTGCACAATGCGTTTTTTATTCAATGCATTTTATTTGTACGTGGTGCTGAGGATCGAACCCGGGTCGCCCACGTGCTAGGCGAGCGCTCCACCGCTGAGCCACAATCCCAGCCCCCTTATTTAATTATTAAGTATGTTGATAAACATTGACTGTATAATAAATTTTGTACAATTGGATGTTATTTAATAAATATTACATGATTATAAAAGAAAATGTGGTTAAGAGAAATGGAACTCAGAACAATAAAATGTTCCTTTCAAGATGGATTTTTTTTTTTTTTTTTTGGTTAAAATATGCTATATAAATTAAATATGATATAGTGCTAATTGGCACACTTTACCATCTCACTAATTTGTTACACTAAAACTATTTGACAAATATTACATAAATTTCAGTGTGACATTTTTCTTTTTCAATTCTTATATTGTTGATTTAAATTAAAAATTATTAACTAAATTTCAAAACTACCTTCAGATCTTTATTACGAAGGAGAAAGTTGCATATAGCTAATATTACTAAACCCTTACAATTAGTTAACACAATTTACTTTAAAAAGAATGGATATTGGGCATAGTGGTGCACACCTCTAATCCCAGTGGCTCGGTAGGCTGAGGCCGGATGTTCAGGAGTTGAAAGCCAGCCTCAGCAAAAGCTAGGTGCTAAGCAACTCAGTGAGACCCTGTCTCTAAATAAAATACAAAATATGGCTGGGGATGTGGCTCAGTGGCTGAGTGCCCCTGAGTTCAGTCCCCGGTCCCCATAAAAAGAGGAATAGACAATCATTGTGCCATTAAGCATTTAATGTATGCAGTCACTGTTTACCAGAGAGATGAGTTGGATTATTCTAATTATATCGCTCATGTACATATTAATATTATAAATTGCAGTAAATTTTCAAGAATGTAGCTATTATTTTTTTAATATAATTTTATTTTTATAATTTTTAATATGTACAACTCATAGTGCATATATTTAGTATATTTTTACATACAACTGTTTGTATACAAAGTATATTCGTACAATTCAGGTCTTCAATCATGCATTAAGGAAAATGATATCCGTCTCATTCAACCACCTTTTTTTTTCTCCCCCTCCCTCCCCTCTTGCTCCCTCCCTTACCCTCCCTTCCCTTGACCATTCTAGTGTTCCTCTAATCCTCCTATGTACCCCCATCCAACAATACTTTGAAATAGCCTCCTTATATAAGAGCGAACATTAGGTACTTGGATTTTTGAGACTGACTAACTTCACTTAGCATTATGTCTTCCAACTTCATCCATTTACCTGCAAATGCCATTAATTTGTTTTCTTTTATTGCTGAGTAAAATTCCATTGTGCATATATACCACATTTTCTTAATCCACTCATTTACTGAAGGACATCTAGGTTGGTTCCACAACCTAGCTATTGTGAATTGTGCAGCTACAAACATTGAGATAGCTGTGTCACTGTAATATGCCGTTTTTAAGTCCTTTGGGAATAGACCCAAGAGTGGGATGGCTGGGTCATAGGATGATTCCATTCCCAGTTTTCCAAGAAATCTCCATACTGCTTTCCATAACGGTTGCACCATTTTGCAGTCCCACCAGCAATGTATGAGTGTGCCTTTTTCCCCACATCCTCTCCAACATTTATTGTTGCTTGTGTTCTTGATAGCTGCCAAAGAATGTAGCTATTATATTTGGTAAATTTATCAGGCCATCCTCCTTTGTGAATTGAGTATTGATCAATTGTGCAGGTAATAGGACACTGATTTTTTGGAGAGAGGTAAAATGCTGAATGCATGCAGATGGAAAGAAGTTTATGTAGAATTGGAACACAATTTGAGCAAGAAAGACAATATTTTCCCTCAAGGACTATCAGAGAAATTAATCAGAAATTGAAGCAATGAAGAAAATTTTTCCAATGAATAAAATTGGCAAAATGCTACGAAATGTGAACTAATAAAACAACTTTTAATACATAGAAAATTTGAAATTAAAATGTATGCCTGACTTGGCCACCAACATAATACAAATATAATTGAACAAAATGTGATTATTGTATTTATTAATAGGGTTTGGATAGGGTTAATTCTGGATGTTAGGAGGAGATGGATAACAAGAAGTTCCAGTTAATCATTTTCTTACCACTTCTCTAACTCCAGAAAACTTCCTGTTGTCATTGTGCTTCATAATAAATAAATAAATAAATAAATCTGTGGCATCCAGGCATCCAGGCCAAGTCTAGGGAGTCTAATCTCAATGTATTTATTTTATTTTTACTAGTTTCACCTAAATAGGGTGCTGTGCTCAAGAAACATTTTCTTGGGCAACCTCACGGCACTGATACCTCTCTGTGCTTCTGCATCTCTGGAATCTTATTCTGTACTCTGATCTAAATTCATTGCTTAGATCTTCAGGTCAAGAATATTGTTGAATAAATAGTTTATCTTTTAAGATTTTTACATGCTCTTCTCTTCCCCAGTATCTCGGTCTCTTAAAATTGGCAAAAGTGTCAAAGGGGAAATCAGAACAGAACAACTGATTCCTGACTATTTGCTGAGTTTGGTGATTAGATCTAAGCAGTTTTGGGAGACTCTTTAGGATTTTATATGTGTAAGAGCATACCATCTGCAAAGAGGGACAATTGAATTTATTCCTTTCCCATGTGGATGTCTTTGATTTCTTTATTTTGCCTAGTTTCTCTGGCTAGGACTTCCAGCATGGGAAGTGAATATAATAGCTAAGAGTGAGCATCCCTATCTTGGGAAAAGTGTTTTATGATTCCAATTCAATACGCTGTTATAGAGGGTAACATATGGATTTTGTTTTAGTCAGCATTCCATCTCTATAACAAAACACCTGAAGTAATCAACTTGTAAAGACAAAGGGCTTATTTTGATTCACAGTTTGGGAGGTTCCAATCCATCATGAATTAGCCCCATTGATTTTGGGCCCATGATGATGCAAACACATCCCAGTGTGCAGGAAGGAGCAAATCTGCTCAGATCATAACTAAGAAGCAAGAGATGAACACCATCCTGAGGGCCAAACCTTTAACAAATGGGCCATGGGGGAACATTTTGAGTCTACACTATAGCAGCTTTTGCTGTGTTGAGCTATACTTCTTCAACACCCAATTCATAGAATGCTTTTTTTTTTTTTTTTTTGTTCTTTATCTTCAAGCAATGTTGATTTTTGTTAAATACTTTTTCTTCATCACTTATATATGATAAAGAATAATAAACTGAAGGGTCATTTTCAAAGAAACATTTATTGATTTGCATTTATCGAACAATCCTTGCATCCCTGGAATAAGGGAATAAGGCCCACTTCACTGTGATGTACAATCTTTTTGATATGCTGATGATTTTTTTGACTAGCATTGTGTTGAGAGATTTTGAGTCTGTTTCCATCAGAACTATTGGCATGCAGTTTCCTTTCTTTTTTCCATTGTTGTGTCTTTGTCTATTTCTGAGAACAGAG
This sequence comes from Tamias sibiricus, assembly GCA_025594165.1. NCBI lineage: Eukaryota > Metazoa > Chordata > Mammalia > Rodentia > Sciuridae > Tamias > Tamias sibiricus. The sequence continues at coordinate 156,375,502 of CM046662.1, read as the reverse complement.
TAGTGCTTTGTAGAATGAGTATGAAAGTGATTCTTTATCTTAATTTTTTAGGAGTAGTTTGAGGAAAATGGGTATTAGTTCTTTAAATATTTTTTAGACTTCAGGCATTAAACCATCCTGTCTGAGATTTTTCCTGATGAGAGATGTACTACTACTGGTGCAACTCCTTCCCTCATTATTGGTCTTTCCAGATTTATTATTTCTTCATGATTCAAATGTAGTAGGTCGTATGCAGCTAAGGATATAAGTTATGCAGGATTTTAGTGTATGGCTGTTCAAAATAATCCCATATGATTTTTTTTTTATTTCTGGGTAAGTTGACAAGTCTTCTTTTTCACATAAAATATTAAGTTTTCATTTTATTTCTTTCTCTGAGGCTACCCCAAAATTTATTGTCTGTGTTTATCTTTTCAAAAGACCAGCTCTATTTCATTGATCTTTTCTATAGGTTTTTAAACCTGTGTTTTGTGTATTTAGGCTCTGGAATTTTTTATTTACCTCCTTGTAAAAATTCTGGTTTCTGTATTCTAATGTTTGAGTTGTGTGAGGAATAGTTTTAGATTGATTATTTGAGGTCTTTCCTTTTTGGATGTCAATGTTTATTAATATAAATTTCTCTCTTAGCACTGCCTTTGCTATGTTCCATATTTTTAAAATATCTTTATTTCATTTACTTATTCATTTTTATGTGGTTCTGAGGATTGAACCCAGTGCCTCACACTTTTGAGGCAAATGCTCTACCACTAAGCTACAATCCCAGCCCTGTTCCATAATTTTTAAAATATTTTTTTAGTTGTAGGTGGACACAATACCTTTATTTTCTTTATGTGGTGTGGAGAATCGAACCCAGGGCTTCACACATGCCAGGTGAGTGCTCTACTGCTGAGCCATAGCCCCAGTCCCATGTTCTATAATTTTTGATATGATGTTTCTCCAGTTTTGTTTGTCTTCAGGATTTAAATTTTTTTCTTTCAAATTATTTTCATTGATCCATTCTTTATTCAGTAACAATGAAAACAATCTCATATTTGCATGGAACCACAAAGGACCCCCACCAGCCAAAGCAATTTTGAGTAACAAAGCTAGAGGCATAGTAGTACCTGATTTCAAAATATTTTGCAAATATTTAATAACAAAATCAGCATGGAACTGGCACAGAAACAGAAACACAGACCAGTGAAACAGAATAGAGAGCTCAGATTTAAATCCATACCTTAATAATAACTTTCAATGGTGTTTCCAACAATATATAATGGAGGAAGGACAAATTCCCTTTTTAAAATTTTTTAATTTATTCTTTAAGTAATACATGACAATAGGATGAATTTTGGTAGATTATACATACATAGAGCATAACTTATTTTATTTAGGAGTGCAGTCTTATGGTTGTACATGATGCAGATTTACCCTTGCCATGTATTCAAATACAAAGCTAGGAAAGTTATGTCCAATTAATTCTATTGTCTTTTCTATTCCCTTCACCCTTTTTTTTAAAAATTCGTTTTCCTTTCCCTAATCCAGTGGATTTCTATGATTCAATAAGACAAAATTTTCACTAAGCAATGTTTGGAAAATGAGATATCCACAAGTAGAAGAATGAAATTAAACATTCTTCTCTCACCATACAGAAAAATCAACGTAAAATAAATGAAAGACAAAAATGTAAGACACAAAACTATGAACGTTCTTTACAAAAACGCTTTAGGAAGTGGGATGGGTAAAGATTTTAGTTTTGATAAGAACCCTAAAGCACAGACAACTAAAGCATAAATTGACAAACAGGATTTCATCAAACTTAAAATTGTTTTACTACAAAAGAAATAATCAACAGCACGAAGAGATGGCCTACACCTCTTGAGAAGATAGTTGAAAACATAAGAAGATATTTGAAAACTATACAACTGACTAGGAGTTGATATCCAGAACACATGAAGAACTTCAGGTACCACCTCAGAAGTAGTGGTGTTCACCTCTCTAAAGCTGAGCTGAAAGAAGAGATCTGGGAATTATGAGCCCATTGGCAATACCTAATCTCATGGAAATGTCTGCATGTCACGTTTGCTGGGCTTACCTCTGTGGCAGGAACATCTGAGCATAATTTTCCATCCTACTACTGTCTGTTCCAGATAGTTCTTTATTTATTCTTTCTTTTTAAAATTTTGTTTCTAATATTAATTTGTTATACATGACAACAGAATGCATTACAATTCATATTACACATATAGAGCATAATTTTTCTTATCTCTGGTTGTATACAAAGTAGAGTCACCTCATTCGTGTTTTTTATACATGTACTCAGGGTAATGATGAACATCGCATTCTACCATATTTCCTACCCCTATGCCCGCTCCCATCCCCTCCCTCCCCTTTTCCCTTTTGCCCTATCTGCAGAATATAATGCTAAGTGAAATTAGCCAATCCCAAAAAACCAAATGCCAAATTATTTCTCTGATTTAAGGATGCTGATTCATAATATGCTGCGAGGGGGTGGGTGGGAGAAATTGGATGAACTCCAGATAGTTCTTTTTATTTGTTCATTTTCTTAATTTCTACCTTGGGACCTTCTCTCAATTTTCCCATCTATGGGAGGTACAATCCAAAATTAACACTCTAGAGACTACCTCTCAATCTGTTAGATGTGTGAGCAGAGATATAAATATTCTTTTTTTAAATTAATTTATTTTTTATTAAAAATTCTTAGAAATGACAGCAGAATGTATTACATTTCATATTATACTTATAGAGCACATTTTTACATATCTGGTTGTATACAAAGTATATTTACAGCATTCGTGACTTCATACATGCACTTAGGGTAATGATATCCATCTCATTCTACCATTTTTTTCTTCACCCTTTTGCCTCCTCCCTTCCCTTCTCTCCCCATTGGCCATTCTAGTGTTCCTCTAATCCTCCTATACTCCCTGTCCCAACCCCACTGTGAACCGGCCTCTTTATATCAGAGAAAACATTCAGCATTCGGCTTTTTCGGATTGGCTAACTTCACTTAGCATTATATTCTCTAATTTCATTCATTTACGTGCAAATGCCATGATTTTATTCTCTTTTATTGCTGAGTAATACTCCATTGTGTATATAAACCACTTTTTCTTTATCCATTCATCTACTGAAGGGCATCTAGTTTGGTTCCACAGTTTAGCTAATGTGAATTGTACTGCTATAAACATTGATGTGGCTGTGTCCCTGTAGTATGCTGTTTTTAAGTCTTTTGGGTATAGACCAAGGAGTGGGAAAATTGGGTCATAGGGTGGTTCCATTTCCTGTTTTCCAAGGAATCTCCATACTGCTTTCCATATTGGCTGCACAATTGTGCAGTCCCACCAACAATGTATGAGTGTGCCTTTTTCTTCACATCCTCGCCAACATTTATTGTTTTTTGTGTTCTTAATAGCTGCCATTGTGACTGGTGTGAGACGAAATCTTACAGTGGATTTAATTTGCATTTCTCTAATTGCCAGAGATGTTGAACATTTTTTCATGTATTTGTTGATTGATTTTATATCTTCTTCTGAGAAGTGTTTGTTCAGTTCCTTGGCCTATTTATTGACTGGGTTATTTGTTTTTTTGTGTGTGTTTTAAGATTTTTAAGTTCTTTATGTATCTAGAGATTAGTGCTCTATCTGATGTGCATGTGGTAAAAATTTGTTCCCAATTAGTAGGCTCTCTGTTCACCTCACTGATTGTTTCTTTTGCTGAGAAGAAGCTTTTTAGTTTGAATCTGTCCCATTTATTGATTATTGATATTAATTCTTGCACTACAGGAGTCTTATTAAGGAACTTGGGGCGTAATCCGACATGTTGGAGATTAGAGCTTACTTTTTCTTGTATTAGGCTTAGTGTCTCTGGTCTAATTCCTAGATCTTTGATCCACTTTGAATTAAATTTTGTGCATAGTGAGAGATAGAGGTTTAATTTCACTTTGTTGCATATGGATTTCCAGTTTTCCCAGCACCATTTTTTGAAGAGGCTATCTTTTCTACAATGTACATTTTTGGTGCCTTTGTCTAATATAAGATAACTGAAATTATATGCATTAGTCTCTGTGTCCTCTATTCTGTACCATTGGTCTACCAGTCTATTTTGGTGCCAATACCATGGTGTTTTTGTTACTATTGCTCTGTAGTATAATTTAAGTTGTGGTATAGTGATGCCACCTGCTTCACTCTTCTTGCTAAGGATTGCTTTAGCTATTCTGGGTCTCTTATTTTTCCAGATGAATTTCATGACTGCCTTTTCTATTTCTATGAGGAATGTCATTGGGATTTTGATTGGGATTGCATTAAATCTGTATAGTGCTTTTGGTAGTATGATCATTTTGACAATATTAGTTCTGCCTATCCAAGAGGAAGGTAGATCTTTCCGTCTTCTAAGGTCTTCCATAATTTCTTTTTTTGTGTGTGTGTTCTGTAGTTTTCATTATAGAGGTCTTTCACATCTTTGGTTAAGTTGATACCCAAGTATTTAATTTATTTATTTATTTGGATGCTATTGTAAACAGGGTAGTTTTCCTCATTTCCCTTTCAGAGGATTTGTCACTGATATATAGAAATGCCTTAGATTTATGGGTGTTGATTTTGTATCCTGCTACTTTGCTGAATTCATTTATGACTTCTAGAATTTTTCTGGTGGAATTTTTTTTGGGTCTTCTAGGCATAAAATCATATCATCAGCAAATAGTGATCATTTGAATTCTACTTTACCTATCTGTATCCCTTTAATTTCTTACTTCTATTTTATTGCTTTGGCCAGCCTTTCAATTACTGTGTTAAATAGAAGTGGTGAAAGAAGGTATCCCTGTCTTGTTCCAGTTTTTAGAGGGAATGCTTTCAATTTTTCTCCATTTAGAATGATGTTGGCCTTGGGCTTAGCATAGATCGCTTTTATGATGTTGAGATATGTTCCTGTTATCCCTGGTTTTTCTAATGTTTTGAACATGAAGGGGTGCTGTATTTTGTCAAATGCTTTTTCTGCATCTATTGAGATAATAACATGGTTCTTTTTTTTTTTTTATTATTTATTTACTTTAGTTGTACACAATGCAATGCATTTATGTTTACGTGGTGCTGAGGATCGAACCCGGGCCGCGCACGTGCGAGGCGAGCGCTCTGCCGCTGAGCCACAAATTACATTTATCAATTTCTGTATGTTGAACCATCCTTGCATCCCTGGAATGCACCCCACTTGATCGTGGTGTACTGTCTTTTTGATATGTTTTTGTATCTGATTTGCCAGAATTTTATTGAGAATTTTTGCATCTATGTTCATTAGCGATCATGGTCTGACGTTTTCTTTTTTTGATATGTCTTTGCCTGGCTTTGGGATTAGGGTGATATTGGCCTCATAGAATGAGTTTGGAAGTGCTCCTTCATTTTTTAGTTCCTGAAATAAATTGAAGAATATTAGTAGCAGTTCTTCTTTAAAGGTCTTGTAGAACTCAGCTGTGTATCCACCTGGTCCTGGGCTTTTCTTGGTTGGTAGGCTTCTGATAGCATCTTCCATTTCATCGCTTGAAATTGGTCTGTTTAAATTGTGTATATCCTCCTGCTTTAATTTGAGAAGATCATACGACTCTAGAAATTTGTCAATGACTTCAGTGTTTTGTATTTTATTGGAGTACAAGTTTTCAAAATAATTTTGAATTATTTCCTGTATTTCCATAGTGTCTGTTGTGACATTTCCTTTTTCATCACGTATGTTAATAATTTGAGTTTTCTCTCTCCTTCTCTTTGTTAGCCTGGCTAAGGGTCTGTCAATTTTATTTATTTTTCCAAAGAACCAACTTTTTGTTTTGTCAATTTTTTCAATTGTTTCTTTTGTTTCAATTTCATTGATTTCCACTCTGATTTTAATTATTTCCTGTCTTTTACCGCTTTTGGTGTTGGATTGTTCTTCTTTTTCTTGAGCTTTGAGATTTAATGTTAAGTCATTTATTTGTTGACTTTTTCTTCTTTAGAGGAATGAACTCAATGCAATGAACTTTCCTCTTAGAACTGCCTTCATAGTGTCCCAGAGATTTCAATATATTGTGTCTGTATTCTCATTCACCTCTAAGAATTTTTTAATATCCTCTTTGATATCGTCTGCAACCCATTGTTCATTCAGTAGCATATTGTTTAGTCTCCAGGTGTTGGAGTAGCTTTTATTTCTTATTTTATCATTGATTTCTAATTTTGTTCCATTATGGTCTGATAGAATGCAGGGTAGTATCTCTATTTTTTTTTATATTTGCTAAGAGTTGTTTTGTGGCATAGTATATGGTATATTTTAGAGAAGGATCCATGTGCTGCTGAGAAGAAAATGTATTAGCTTGTTGAAGGATGAACTATTCTATATAAGTCAGTTAAGTCTTAAGTTATTTATTGTATTTTTGAGTTCTATAATTTATTTATTCAGCTTTTGTTTAGAAGATCTGTCCAGTGTTCATAGGGGTGTGTTAAAGCCTCCTAGTATTATTGTGTTGTGGTCAATTTGACTCTTGAAATTGAGAAGAGTTTGTTTGATGAACATGGATGCTCTATTGTTTGGGGCATATATATTTATGGTTGTTAAGTCTTGTTGGTATATGGTTCCCTTGAGCAGTATATAGTGTCCTTCTTTATCCCTTTTGATTGACTTTAGCTTGAAGTCTACTTTATTTGATATAAGGATGGAAACCCCTGCTTGTCTCCACAATCCATGTGAGTGGTAGGATTTCTCCCAATTTTTCACCCTCAGCCTGTGGATGTCTTTTCCTATGAGGTGAGTCTTTTGGAGGCAGCATATTGTTGGTCTGTTTTTTTGATCCAATCTGCTAGTCTATGTCTTTTGATTGGTGAGTTTAGGCCATTAACATTCAGAGTTATTATTGAGACATGTTTTGTATTCCCAGCCATTTTTGTTTATTTTTGGTATTTAACTTGACATGGTTTCTCCTCTGATTGGTTTTTACTTTAGTATAATACCTCCCTCTGTTGATTTTCATCATTGTTTTTCATTTCCTCTTCATGGAATATTTTGCTGAGGATGTTCTGTAGTGCTGGCTTTCTAGTTGTAAATTCTTTTAACTTTTGTTTATCATGGAAGGTTTTTTTTTTTTTTTTTTTTGTCCTCAAATCTAAAGCTTAATTTTGCTGGGTATAAGATTCTTGGTTGGCATCCCTTTTCTTTCAGAGCTTGGTATATGTTATTCTATGATCTCCTAGCTTTGAGTGTCTTGAGTTGAAAAATCTGCTGTGATACGAATTGGTCTCTCCCTATATGTGATCTGATTCCTCTCTCTTGTGACCTTTAAAATTCTATCCTTGTTCTGTATGCTAGGCATTTTCATTATAATGTGTCTTGGTGTAGATCTGTTGTAATTTTGTACATTTGGTATCCTGTTAGCCTCTTGTATTTGGTTTTCCAATTCATTCTTCATGCTTGGTAAATTTTCTGATATCATCTCATTGAAGAGATTGTGCATTCCTTTGGTTTGAAACTCTGTGCCTTCCTCTATCCCAATTACTCTTAGATTTGGTCTTTTGCTGCTGTCTCATAATTCTTGGATGTTCTGTTCATGGTTTCTTACTGTCTTCTCTGTGTGGTCAACTTTATTTTTAAGATTATATATTTTGTCTTCATTGTCTGAAGTTCTTTCTTCCAGTTGATCTAGTATGTTGGTGATGTCTTCTATTGTGTTTTTTTATTTGGTTAATTGTTTCCTTCTTTTCAAGGATTTCTGACTTTTTTTTTTGCAGAGCTTCTATTACTTTTTTGAAGTAATCTTTTGCTACCTGTATTTGCTCTCTTATATCTTTGTTGTAGTGGTCAATTTTTGCCTGTATTTGCTCATTTAGGTCATTCTTTAATTTACAGATCATTTTATTTATGAACCTTCTGAACTCCTTCTCTGACATTTCATCAACTTCACTGAGCATGGGTTGTATTATTGTAGTATCCTGGTTTGTTTGGGGTACTTTCCTCCCTTGTTTTTTCATGTTGTCTATTTGCCTTACTTTCTTGCGGTGTGGATCTGGGTATTGCCTACCCTATATTCTTGTAATATCTGTGCAGGTTGTCTGTGCCTCTCCTTAATGTTGGGCTTTCAGAACCTGCAGGTGTCTCTACAAGTATGCTACCTGAGGCTGGGTCCCACACAGGTTGGTGTGGGTCAAACTGGTTGATTCTGAGCTCCTGTGGTAGTCTGCTGGTTGAGAGAGGCAGTCCTCTGTGCAGAGGTCAGTAAAGGTGTCCTAGACCCACCTGAGCTCTCTGGGTGTGGGCTAGGCTGACCTGGGCCCGCCTGTGCGCAGGCGGAGGTTGGCGAAACTGCTCTGAGCCTGGCCACACTTAAGTGGATGTCAGTGGGACTGACCTGTTGATGGCCGAGGTAGGGTGGAGGTCAGTGAAACTGACCTGAGTGTGAAGGTCAGCGGGACTGACCTGGGCCTGGCTGCACTCCAACGTAGGTCCCCTGGACTATTGAGATATAAATATTCTAATCTCTCAGTCTTTGGACTAATTATTTGAAGAAAATGTTTTAAGATCTTAGGAATTTCCAGTAGTATCAGTTCCCATTATTTAAAGCAGTGAATTTAGCATTTACCCAATATTTGACTTATTCTCAGGCTTTATGTCTATGACAGATTTGTTTGATAATTTTTGTTTAAATAGGGCTTCATGAAAGCCAGTTGCTTACATAATATCAATATCTTTCTCTATGATTCACTAATTAATTACATGGAAAAATAGTGAATTAACATTGGAGACTTGCAGCAAGTACACTTACCCGAGTCACCAACATTAGCATCACCAGGTCATTATACAGTGATAACATGTGCCTCCTGTTACAACACACTGAGAAGAAAACAACCCAACTCCAAGGATGTCCGTCTCAAAAAAGTACAAGCTAAATCTAATCATGCAGAAAATTTGAGAATATGAAAACCTGAGGAACATCTTACAAAACAGTACTCTGTTCTTTTCTGTATGCCTATACTAAAAATATCAAGACAAAGAAGTAGAAAGAATGGTAGATGAAAACTCAAATTAAAGTTACTACAGTGCTGAAACAACAAAATGCAAAGTACATCATATCTTTGGAAAGTTAACTGGAAAAAAATACAAAGCTAGAAAAATAATTTTGGAATAGCTGAGAAAACTTTACTACAAGTGTGGATTAAATACCAGCCAAGATAATAATACATTAACCAAAGGACCATCAACCCTTTGACACATGAACAAATCAAACCAACATGAAGATACCCTCTTAATTAAACCCTAGGTGGCAAGTAAATTTCTTGTTGTGTGCTTCTGAGTCTGTGATTTTTTCTATCTTTCAACATTATCATGGTACAAACATAATATATTTACATTTTTATTAAATGTAGGAAAAGGTCAATTTATTCCTCCAAAATTTATGTCTATCCTTGATTATAACAGGGTTTGTTACAATGGAAATAAGTCATTCAGTAAATGGTATTATTTCTCAGGTAAAAATATGAACATTATTAATACAGATTATAAACCAATATTAATGATAAAAATGATACTGATACATATCATTCAATCTTGTTAATAAAATAACTAAGACAATTACATATCATGTGAGGTGCCTTTGTAAGTGTCCTTATGTGGGTTTTCATAAGTTTATAAACATGTCATTTCCATTTCTGGTTAAGTAATAGCAAAATCACAAGGGACCTTTGCTCTCATTCAAAGAGCAAAAATATGCAGACTAAGATAAAAATGAGAGCTTAAAAATGTCATCAGAGAGCTATGGAACAATCTTAATAAACTAACTTTCAGGATGTAAAACACTCTTTAAGGGAAAGAAGAGACCCATGACTTTCCTAATACCTGGGGAAGTGTGGGAGAAGGACTTCACCTACAACAAAGAGTGGAATAAAAACAAACAGAGTAGAGAGCAAATGCACCATGAGAGACTTGATCCCAACTATGTAAATCATGACGCCCTCTCTTGGCTATCATGAATCCTCTCTTCGATGTTACTTTGCATGTTCCATCTTGGTCTCTCCTTCCTGGTTTTCATTTTGGACCTCATGTTTGTATACTGTGTCTACTACTCCCATGATGCCTTCATTGCCCACATTTTCTCCCTAAATGAACCATCTCTATTTAAGGCTGACGTCTATATCTCTCTAACAAAAAACTTTTCTTCATGCATGTTTGCTTTTCTTTATCTCAACTGATAATAATGTAGTCTAGGCCAGAATCTTTTCCTATGCAGTCTATGAGAATGACCTCATAATTGTTGGCCCCATATCCATGCTTGATTCTTTTTAACTGTTGCAGGCAGAATGATGTTTATAAAATGGGAGTCACCTAATGAATGATGAATAAGTAAATGTGGCAGATACATACAATGGAATAATAATTGATGAAATCCTTCCACTTCTGGAAACTTGAAAAATGATTTTGAGTGTTAACTTGACAGAGACATAAATTGGTTCATGAAACAATGTTATAGTTCATGCTGATGGATCAAAAAATTCTGTAAGTCCTCAGATTGTTTGCTGAGGTTCCACAGGTAAAATTGGTAATTCTATACTAAGAATACATGTACCCCCACTGTAAGGATCAACTCTGGCCTTTTCAGAATAAATGTGCCCCAATAAAATTAACTCATTATCAAGTGGACAGTTGGCGGACTGTAGAAGTGACTCTGTTAAAAGAAAAAGAAAAACAATAAAAATAGAAGAAAGTTCAGTGGAGTAGACTAAGGGGATGGTGGGTGGGGAGAAGGGATGAGATAAGGAGACAACAGTGGAATGAATTTGACCAGTAACTAAATAGCAGGAAGATCAGTAGAGTAGAGGGGAAGGAATAGGGGGGAAGGAGGAGGGGAGTAACCAGGGAAGGATGGAGACCAAAATAGAACACATTATATTCCACGCTTTTATAATCATTTCAAAATGAATCCTAATATTATATACAACTAGAAAGAACCAACAAAAAATTTTTAAAAATAAAATTTACCAGAAAATAGGAAAAGAAAAATAATCACTCTGTTTTGTGGGGAAAGCTTTTGCCATGATCTTTGGCTTACAAAAAAATAGACAATGGCAGCACTAGAATCAGTGTGGTAAGTGGGTACCTGAGCTGTAAGGCATCTATCTGGCCCTTGTATTTGCCACTGTGACCACTGTGTCCGTCAGTCCACAAAGCAGCACTGGGCTAGCTAATGTCACGAGATTGGACATACCCTCTACTTGACTGTTTTCTTCCTCTTTTCTTTTTGCCTCTGTCATGTGATGCAGATATCTTCAAACTCTGTTACCACTCCCACATGCTCATATGCCTTTGCCCTAAGTGTGTGTCGTCTCTCTTGTCTTCCATCTTCTAGTCCATTCCTTTGCATACCCTGAACTAGCACACAGACCACTTCCCATTAAATATGAGTCTGTATCTGTATCTGTTGTGTGTGGACAAAGATGCTGCTTGATGGATGCAGTCAAGCATACACAGACTCCAGATGAGGAATTTGTAGCTGAATAAACTATTAGGAAGTCATGAAAACTGTAGGAGATGGAGCCTAGCTGGAAGAGATGGCATCCTTGGGCACTATGTCTTGTTTCTGACCCCTTCCCCCGAACTCTGCCTCCTGCTTGCCATGAGGTAAACACCTTTCCTCCATCATGCCCTTCCACAGTACCAGCTCAGGCCCAAAGCATTGGAACCAGCTGTACACGGACTGAAACCTCTGAAACTATGAGCAGAAATAAATCTTTCCTCCTTTACCTTGTTTTTCTCTGGTATTTTCAAGTGGTGAAATACTGACTAATACATGCATTCAAGGAGTTGTTGTGGTCAGGGATATGATCTCCACAGCAGGCAGCCTACCCCTGCTGCAGTGAAACAGGAGGAGCAGTTGTGACTTCTTCACTTGCTACAAACTCCATGTGTTAGGTTTCCCAGGTATATTTCCTGAACAATAGACAGCCGAACTGCTTGATCCAAGTGTCAGGCTGCCTCACTTACAGTCAGCTTCTTTTGCAGAGTGCTTTCCAGCTCTGTAATGCACTCAGAGCCTGGTTTGCAGAGCCCTTTCCAAAGCTCTGTAATGCACTCAGAGCCTGTGGCCTTCTGATTCATTTGGTTTATCAACTGAAACACTACCCCTGCATGCAGAATAGGTTGTGTCTGGAAGTGGAAGAGATCTAGAGACCTATCACACACAGTATTGCCTCCTCCATGATAGGAGGATAGTCATATACAACATGTATGACTATATGTATTGTATGATACACACCACACTCCTGGTAGACCATTATATCATTCCAGGTTCTTTAATCATTTAAATTTCTTATTCCAGGATTTTCCATGGAAATTTGGGTATTCCAGCTTCACTTACAATGGGTCACCCTTTTCCCTATGATTCTAAGACTGAACCACATAATGCAGCTGTATCAGTAATTGGGGTCCTTGCCAGGATATTGGATTTTGTATCTTAGTAGAGTGCTTCTAACTCAATAATCTGGTTCTGATTGTGTCCTTACACATTGTTTAGGTCATACAGCTCATCTGGTTACTCTCTTATCAGGCCCACTTTAGTTAAGCTGTAATTTGACTCTAGGTAGAGGAGTAATTTGGGGGATAGAAAGTAAGAAAAGACAGTGAAGATCTGACATTACCTTCCAGTACTAAGGGTGTTCTAGCCCTTAGTTTGGAGAAGCAGGCCATTTTGACAGATCCAGAACATTCAGAAGAAAATGAGGAATTAAAGATTTTGTGATCTTCTGCCTGGGGTTTGTCCAAGATTATATATCAGGTTTTATTCTCAATTTCCTTAGCCTTAACAATAAAGGTCTGTCCCAGTTAAATATTGAATGACCTTCACAATCCAGCTACTCTGATGATTAGGACTTAACATTATGCATCATATGCCCCACCACAGAAATGAGATCTTTCATCATATGCAACAACTTGCCTCCTGTTGCCTGTAGGATGTTCAATAATATCGTTCCAAATGTCCATTTTATCCTCCTTTCTCAGACCATTTCACAGACTGTCATATGTTGAGTTCTCCAAAGTGGACATGGACATTGAGTTTTTAATTTAAGGAATGTATTTTGCACTTGAATTTATGAAATAAAAAGGGAGAATGAAAAATGTCAGAAAAGAATTCTAACTGGTAAGCAGAATCCATAAACCAACAGCCCAACCGGCAGGCACTCTGCATCTGGTATTGCCTATCTCAGTGCTCAAGGTCAGCCTCAATGCCACTCCTTCATCCTCTTTCTCACTCAGCTACTGCCTATAGGCTGGTCTGAAGAAGACCATTATCTAGGGCAAGTGCTTTGTGCCAGCAAAATGGACCCTGAAGAGGTGAACTTAAAGAGGGAAATCAGTGGCACCTCTTAGTGTTTGCCACTTATTCCTTTCACAGATGACTAAGTAAAAAAATACCTGGATCAGGTCAGTCATCCAAAATTTTAGCAGATAATCTTCAAATTCACATTATTTTTAAAAAGCCAATTCTATCCAGTAAAAAAAAAAAAAATAACTTTAATAGCTTTCCCAATCTACGTGAGTCCCACGAGAAGAACAAACCATGCAAGAGGTTAATCAGTCATAAACACGAGGAGATATATTACTCACTCTGCAAAGTGGAGCATGAATAAAGGCATACTTCAAATAAAGTAAAATTGTATATAGTAGCACAAGAAGAAAGGTAATGGATACATTGTCTTCAGTGAAGTTTAGAGTCCACTGGAATCTACCAAAAAGGCTGTGACTTTTACAGAACAATAGTAACCAGGACATTTGGTTATAACACTAATTTACGTTCAGCAATTTTTGGAATAGTCCTAAACCTGAAACTGCATCTTTTATTTTTAAATATTTCAATCATATGTGACAATATTTATTTGAAATAAAATATCTCAGTATCTGGCAACTAATTGCAAATGAAACTAAAAGTTGGTTTTGGTTCAGGTAATAAACACATAGTTAAGATAATGCAAACACCATCTTCATGATAAGAAAATGCATATAGTGACTATAATTTGAAATATCCTTCAATCCCCTAATGGAATCTTCCTCTCTCTTTGTATTCAGCCTCTTAAGTAAGTGGGGCAAGAAAGCACATTTAAATACTGTTGCCGCCTGAAGCGCTTGGAGCAACGGAGCCACGGGAAAAACTTCAGAAGCAAACTGGAGACAAACAGCTTTTTATTCTGATAACTTTTCTCTCTGGTTCTACCAACGACTAACACACGCCAAAACACACCCTAAAATGGCGCTGACCCGATCAGCAATTTCGGCCAAGTCACTCGAGATCCCGCAACAAGTCCCGTGAGACTACGGGAGGCGACAAAGCCCAAATCTCCATGGCTCATAGTCAACCGCAATTCAAGTCAATCCCCAAACAGGGCTCCTGCATTTCCCCCTTTTTGTTTTAAAAGAGGTAATGCTCTAGGACGTCTATGTGCAACCAACATTCTTACCCGTCATCAGATAATCAAGGCTGTGCCCTTGACTCCTGTCTTAGGTTGATATGTCGGCCACATGAGACTGTCCCGTGCGACTGTGCCTGTCTTAGGTTGTCCCCCTCTGGGGATCTTACCCGTCATTGGCTAACCAGCCATCCAATGGAGCCCTTTAGGATCGACTATATATGATGACTAACAGCCGTCCAATTGTGAGGAGATGTTGCGGCTTTAAGGCGACAAGCCTTTTGGTGATGAGCCAAATTGCATAGCATATCAAATTGTTTAAACAAATCAGCTGCCCTAAGTTCCATCAAGTAACACACTGAATTCTCTAGACAAATACCCACAAGGCATTGTCCCGTAAAGTCCCAAACAATGAAAGATCAAAATGTCCATTTGTTGTAACATATTGATGTAGGAGGCCCCATGCATGTAGAGCAGAGGCCACACTGTTGGTGAGGTTGTTTGATGTTTGAGCAGCAGGGATGCTTGCGGCGGCCGCGATCCCTGCAGCTGTAGCAGCAGACGTCTTTTTTATGTTTAGACAATGCCACCGGCAAATCTTCAGGGCCCGCTACCTAGAAACTCAAGCATCAATTATTAAAGGAAAGGCAGTGCTATTACAGCACTGAGTCAAGAGGCGAGTTGTCAAACTACAAAATAGAATAATTAGATTAGAAAATTAAAGTTGATTTTTGTTCACATACATCGCTGGTTGGGCTTCTACAAACATAAGTTGGAAAAATGTCATATTTAGAATAAAACAAAGAAAGACTGAGGGTAATTACTGCATTAAAGATAGATTAAAGAAAAGGTAAAGGCACTTTAGAGAAATAATTTGTTAGCTAGAACCCTTGAGTCTCTGTATACAGAGCAATCTTTTACCTGTTGAGATAATTGAAATTAATGAGCTATTAAACAAATGAAGTTAATAACTAATAAACAATCTTATGTCAAAACACCAAAATATCAGGTTATATAGCACTAGTCATATTGTTTGCTAAAGAGAAGTCCCAGGGACACCTATAAATCAAAATTGAAAGTACCTTCATTTATAAAATTATTTACCTAAATTGAATACTCTTAACCTAAAATGAATTAAAGTTATTTGGATCCATATATATATATATTTTCTTTTTCATAAGCACTTTGTTCTATGTGACGTCACACTGGACAGACAAACAAACATACAAACATATATTTGTGACGTCACATTAACATGAAGTGTAGACAAATGTACAGACATAAAGACATGTATAAAAAGAAAAAAAAAATACAATTGTGTGCACATTAAAGAGAGATCTCCTTGTCCTGGCCGGGAGGAATGACACTTAAGTAGTGAAATATTTTGAAGGACTCTTTTGAGGGAATCATTCTGTACCTTCATCTTGGTCCTCTTGATTTTGTACCTTTTTTATTAATCTTGATTCTTCAATAACTTCATCTTGATCATTTTGATGTGGTACCTGTTTTATTAATCTAGATGGTATCCATATTGGAGAGGATTCGTCTTTTGGAAAAACACAAACAGATCCTCTTCCCCAAATTAATACTGGATCTGGACCCTTCCATGTACCTGAAAGAACATCCTTCCAGTAAACCAAGGGTTTATGTTGTTGGTGTGGATTCCAATGTCTGTCTCCAGCAGAATAACCATTAGAGTCTAAAGTTAAAAAATTTAAGGTAAACAGGGCAACTGCCAATCTGTCCTTAGGACTTTTCCAAAATACAACATAATGTAAGATGTTGCTACCATTTTTATTCTTCAAAGGAGTTTCCATGTTAAGGCCTGCTGGGGGCCAGCCCAGCCAGGGGGTACAACGCGAGCGCTCAAGAAGTACGAAGGCAGAGAAGCAGCGATGGGGAAAATAACACACGAGTCAGGCTGTGGAATCTTCTCTCTTTACTTTCACTTTGTTGTAGGTTTTCAAGCATAATTTTTGGCAGTACAGATTGTTTATACTTTCTTTGGTGATTTCATTACAGACATGACTTAATTTATAGATTACATTTTAGGCATATTAAATTTCTTATTTTAGAGCCGGGTGCGGTGGCGCACGCCTGTAATCCTAGCACTTTGGGAGGCTGAGGCAGGAGGATCGTGAGTTCAAAGCCAGCCTCAGCAATGGCAAGGCACTTAGCAACTCGGTGAGACCCTGTCTCTAAATAAAATACAAAAAAAGGGCTGGGGATGTGGCCCAGTGGTCAAGTGCCCCTGAGTTCAATCCCCAGTACCAAAAAAAAAAAAAAAAAAAAAAAAAAAAAAAAATTCTTATTTTATATATTTCAAGGTTTTGAGGTCACTTGCACCTTTTCAAGGCCCTGTACATGACTGCCTGGGCATATTATAATTTTGTCATTATTTATCTAATTAGTTTGGGTGAAAATTTATTTCTCACAGATTCCCTGAAACTGTTTTCTCTGCACACCATTCAGGCTGTCTGATAAAGGTCAACTTTCTCTGTCTGGGATTCCAAAGCACTATTGTTTTTCTTTTATAGCAGTTGTTTATAAAACCTAGAAGCAGGGAAAAGAGGGAGGCAAGGCTGAATGTTAGCTCATGAAGGACTTTTTGCTCTAAGGGATTTATATCTACTTTACAAGTAAGAGAAATTTATTTTTAATCACAAAAAGACTCTTAAGGCTTATTAACTAGAAATTAAGTACTTATAGAAAAAGGTTTGTGTTACTCTTTTTAAGAAAAGATAAATGTACAGAGTTAGTCTGGATCTAAATAATTGAAATAGCGATACCTGGTGGCCATATATGTGAATAAAGAACTGAATAGCAACTTTATAGAAGTCAAAGTTAACTCTTTCAACACCATGATATCTTTCATGAAAAAAGAGAGGGCTTTATCAACAGAAAGGTTATAGGGAAGTATAGAGAATATGAGCAGATCACATTGGAGTAGCAGCCATTAGCCAATCCTTGTGGTGGTTTGATTTTTCATCATATGTCAGGGCAGCACCCCTGGGCCAGGCCAAGTCCATATATCAGGAAGTCATGTTTTTGGCTGATGTGTTCTCAATGTCTCCAACATTTCTTTTCCCCTTTTCTGTTGATGGGAGTCCACCGTACTCGAGAATGTGCTTGTCTTAGGTTCCCCCACTCTGGGGGTGTTACCCGTCATTGGCTGCCATTCTAGCACTTCAAGTGGACTTACCCAAGGCCAGCAAGTTGCGGTGGCTGGGGGAAGACATGGGACAGAACACTCGCCTTTGGGAAGGCTTCCCATGGATGATTTAGACTTCCACATCCTGTCAAGGACCGTGGCCTAGTTCATAGGGCTCCCAATCATCATTGCTGAGGGCAGCATATTGTTGGCGGACCACCATAGGCTGTACTGATCTTGCCCTATCCTCAAGGAAGATGCCACTAAGATGCTATAGAAAATGCCACAACAAAGGCTAATAAAATTCTTTAAGCATATTTCTATGAGCAACAATAATTAATGTGACTCTGATCTTATTGATCAATGGATACATTGTATAAAATAATTAGCATTTTGACATTAAGTAAAGTCTCAATTTCAAAGTTATTTTTCACTGAATTCCAGATGGAAGTATGCTGAATTTTATGATAAGCTACTTATTCCTTTCTAAAGATATGTGACAGATTCTTGACATGGAAATTATAATATTTTTCATGAATCCATATTAACTTATGATATAAAAATGTATCATTTTATTACATTAGTAGGTTTAATCCAGTCTTTCTGAAATCATATAAGTAAAAGTATTTCACTAGAATTTGTTGTTTGTTTCTCTTCCTTTTCTAAGAGGGACATTTTACTTTGCTCTTTTAATAGTTTCATTTATCACTTTCCTTGTATCAGGTGCTGTAAAAGGCACTAGGGTTACAAAGCTAAACTTTTATTCCCAACAAAATGGATTGTTTATTCTATGTGGAATACAATGTATTGAGGGACAATCTAATAGTCATCTCTAAGGAATGTACATTTTGAATAGAAATATTTTAAAAATCATGGCTTGACATTCAGTATAAATGGAAGATCCAATCATCATTTTATGTCTTCTTTAAACCTCTTCATGTAAAAACAAATACACATTAAAAATAAGATCTTTAATCTTTCTTTCCTTCCTTTCATCCTTCCTTCCTAGTTTATAAAACTTGTGGTTACAAATACTTTCTGTTTTTTCCAGATGTGTACAAATTTTTTTGAAATCCATATTGGTCTCTTATCATTTACATGATCAGAAATGTCTTTTTTAGGGACTAGGGCCATGTTTTGAAATGTAATCAAGGGAGATAGCATCCTTATTTCCCAGTTTGTATGGAAAGATAGGAGCTTAATTTCTGGGTACCTTATTTCAGGATGAAAAACTATACCTTGTAATAAAGATATGAGAAGACTGCTTTTCTTCTGAATACACTAATTAGTTAACACAGATGGCTACCTTAATTATGAGGTAAATTTAGGATGAACCATGTTTGAGAAATGTTGTTTCCAGTTACCCTCCTTGATGATCAGTTATCATGTACCTTAAATCACAAATGTAATGGGTGTATGTGCTTGGTTACATAAAATGATGAGATTGTTTTTCATCTTCATAGTCATTTAGCATACTACCTGTGATGTGTACCACAGTCTGGTTTAATGCATATTCAATAAAACTTTTGTCTTTCTCTGCTACTTTTGTGGAGAAATTTTCTGGTATCAGAAAAGATTTTTCTTTTAATTTTATTTTGCCAACACTCATTATACAGTTGAATTTTATGACTTTATTTCAACTATTACTTACTCTTTTATAGGATATGTACTATTGACAACTTCATTTTTTTCAGACATTTTATTTGGACAAAATTTAGAATCTTCTCTCTCTCTCTCTCTCTCTCTCTCTCTCTCTCTCACACACACACACACACACACACATACACACACACACACATGCACATACATGTTCACACATATATATTGACAAGAGTTTGCATAGGAAAGACATTTACTTGTTCTATGCAAAAACATCTAGAAGAAGTTTGCTCCAGAGCTGACTTCAATAGTCATCTAGGTCCAGGCACTAAGTGAACTTTGTACATTTTTGGTTGTGAAATAACTGTCAATATTTGCACCCCCCGAAGAGAGAGAGAGAGAGATAGAGATAGAGAAAGAGAGAGAGAGAGAGAGAGAGAAATTCTTATACAGAAAGCCATGAAGCAAGGGCACAAAATAAGCTCCTTTCTTAAATAACACTGCACTTTTATAAGGGAAAAAATTTATAGCAAGTGGTCTTAGCAGAGCTCATCTTAGCTTTGGTCACTTGGCTCTATGTAAATTCTCACAGACTTGATCAGCGCGACCACTGCTGATTGTATTCCAGCGTGTCCAGACCATCCCCTGGAGCTGGGAGAGAATTTAGTGTCAACTTGAAACCTCAGCAAAATAAAAGGCTTGTTTGACAAGGAAGAAAGACGATGTGGTGAAGACCGTCAGCCCCAGTGCTCCTGGAAAACATTCTTTTTTGCATTCTGTGATAATCCTTACTTATGGTTTTCCTAATTTCTTGGACTGTATTTTGAAATTTTCTAGAAAACTATCAATGTTTTCATAGTCCTTTTGTGTTTCCATATGCCAGTGGCTATTTCAATGCACATACTGATGACACCTGAAAACCCATCATGGGTCCAGATGGCTTTCTAGAGCCCAGACCTTTATACCCAGTTGCTTATCAAACATGCCACTTTCTGTTTTATTCGCATGACTCATTTGCAAGGCCTTAAAAATAAAACTGATCTCTTTGGCATAATGATATTAGAACTGATAGTCAGACTTTTCTCAAAACCTTTCGCCAACATCTCTTGCCTTTTATTCTAAAACCACATACTTTTCTCCACTGATGGTGAACTTGAAATTTCTCAAACAGCCTTGGCATGCTCTTTCCAATCTCAAAATTTTGAATAAATGTTACTTATGGATAAAGTGTTCTATGTAAAAACATCTAGAAGAAGTTTGGATAAAGGGTATTTTTAGTTGACCTTTCAAGTCTTGGTTAAAGTGGATCGTCTTTCTCCCCCTTCTCCAACAGTCAGAAAATATTCTGTGCCCTTCTAAACAGGTACTGTGTGTTCCTTGATATTTGCCTAATATACTTTAAACTTCTTCAGTACATATTATAGTAGGTTACAGTGTTTTATTTGTCTCCTCCTATAGGCAGTAAGATTTGACTGATTTAATCAGATCATTAGTCTTCCAGAAAGTCTTTTGGCTTTAGCATTCAACAACTTATCCTTTGAATTAAAGATAACAGTAAACTCATGTTTGTGACTTTTTGCCAAAGCAATATAAATAATGAATGCAATTTTTTGAATACAAGATTAGGTAAAATCTGCTCAGATTCACATTAAGAAATATTAAATATAAAATGGTATTTTATTTGAATTAAAGGTGTATTGTGTACAGCATTTCTCTACTATAAAAATGTGCATTCAAATATTAGAACATTGGTATTTGTTAGGACTAAGAAGTCCTAAAACGTAATAAAGAGAGGGCTGGGATTGTGACTCAGTGATAGAGCACTTGACTTGTATGCATGAGGCACTGGGTTTGATTCCCAGCACCACATAAAAAATACTAAATAAGAGTATTGTGTCCATCTACAACTAGAAAAATATTTTTTAAAAAGTAGTAGAAAGGATTTAAAGGAACCAATGAGGCAGGTTATGAAAGTGAATGTGGCTCAACTAAGATAAAGTGAAGCGATTCAGATGTTTGTCACAGAGCAATCACCAGACAAGCCAGTCAAGTACTTTCCCCAGGCTAGTCCTTAATAAAGGATGTATAAATGGATTGATTCAATTTGTGCTCTACATGCAACTGCAAAGCGTGTAGGCAGACAGCTGCTATAAAACATCAACATTAATGAGAAGCCCTAAAAGCTGAATTCTCAGTTAGATGAGGCAAACTATATTTTTTACTTTTAGCATCATGAAATAGAAAAAAGTTTTCTCTTACTATAGAATAGGCCTTACATAACATTAATTGTATAAACTACATATTTTTTATTATATATATGTATGTTATGTTATATTATATATATATATATATATATATATATATATATATATATATATATATATAATTTGTAACCACAATGAAATGACCATCTGGTAAGGAAAACACAAATATATATTCATATATAGTTATAGGTTATCAAAAAACTGGACTCTACCAAACCACTGTCTTTAACCAAAATAAAGAGTCACACTGAATGTTTTAAAGTGAGTTCCACTGATTCAAAAGAAAAATCTTTTTTTTAAGAGTCAGGGAGAATCAGTTGGATAAAAATTAAAGAATACTGGAAGAAGTAATTTAAATGAATTGAAAACCATTTCCTAATTTTATGGATTCAGGCCCTTAAATCCAAGAAAAGGAGAAATAACAGAACAAGTTTGTGAAAGAGACAGGATTAAATAAATTATCCATCAAGCCCTAAAATGTGTCCAACATGCTGTGGACACTTAATCAGAATGCTCAAGATTATTAGTAAGAATGTCTCTTATGGTTTATATATGAGGTGTCTTCCATAAGCTTGTGTGTGAGACAATGCAAGAATGCTTAGAAGTGCAATGATTGGTTTATGAGAACCTTAACCTAATCAGTGCATTAATCCTCTGATGGGATTGACTGAGTGTAAATTGTAGGCAGGTAGGGTGTGGCTTGAGGAGGTGGGCCATTGGGGACACGCCTTTCGGGTACATATTTTGTAAGCTAAGCTTATTCTCTCCTTCTCTGCTTCCTAGTGCCATGTTCCTAGCTGTTTTCCTCTTCTGCCATGGTGTCTGCCTCACCTCAGTCCCCAAAGAACAGAGATGTTTATGGACTGAAACCTCTGAAATTGTGAACCCCAAAATAAACTTTTTCTCCTAAAATTGTTCTGTCAGGTCTTTTGGATTCAGCAGCAAAAAAAGCTGACTGAAGCAATGTTATCTCTCAAAGAATGTAGAGGTAAATGAGATACATCAGTTTGTCTTGCAATTATATACTATTGCATATCCATGTCCTGGCCAAGGAGCTGTTTGTATATAATAAAATGCAGGCAAAAACAATGAGTGTAAAAATCTTCATTTAAGCATTAGTTTTGCAACTCCATTGATTTTTAATGACTGTATCTTATGTGCCTGACACTATCCTAAGTTTTGAAGTATAAGAGTTAAACAATGAAAAAATAAACAAAACAACAACAACAACAAAAAAACAGAAGAGAACTCCTAGTGTGATGGAAGACACAAAAAGTGAATACGTTAAATTAGCAAGTTATCCTAGAAGGTGATAAGTGCAATTGCAAAATTAAAGTAGGAAAATGGAAATCCAAGTTTATAAAAGAAAGGGAAAATTTCCAGATTAAAGAAAAAAGAGAGCAAGCCTTGGCTAAGGTGGTTTTAGGTACACTTTATAGGAACTGATAAACTTAGCTAATTGGTAACATGAAGAATATATTTCCAGAGTAGAGGATTGCCGGGTACCTTCAAAGGTCTCAAGTCTCATCATTATATGGGAATGCCTATAGATATATTGCACACATGGAACTAAGGCTTTAAACAGGTTGGGTTTGCCTGAGGTGGTAGTTGCTTATTTATTGCTTAGGCCAGACCTTCAAATGTGCTCAAAAGGAATTCTTAATTGATTTATTTCAATAGATTTGTAACTCAAAATATCATTTTGAACAAACAAGTCATTGAAAATGCCATGGAGCCATCTCCGAGGCACATTAGAATGACTTTCTTAGGCTGTTTTCCTGCTGCCATTCCAGCCTCCCCTTCCCCAAAGTTGATATCTGAAATAATGGTTTCAGGTATCTAGATTGATGCACTCAGATACTTAGGATCTTCCCCCAAAGGTTAGAGGGGCATGTGATTTAAAGAAAAAGCTGTGGTTGCTGAATTTTGAGTGTTACAGAGTTCAATGTAGCAGGGCATAACTTAAAGAGCCACCTGTGGCTGAGATTTTCCAACTTTGAATTAACAAAGGAACATTAATATATTTCTTGGGAAGCATTAAGACCAAGCTACTCTGAGGCTGGGTTGTGGTGATTTAGGTCTAAGTTACAAAGCTGGCTGCTCTGATGGTTTGCATTCTTGGACACTCGTCAGCTGACACATACTACTCCCTCAGAAGTACATGCTTTGGAAGCAACTGAACTGCCAAGGGTTTAATATGAAACTGTTCATATGAAATGACATGAGGGCTCATTTGTTTTAGGGATTTTATCTTAACAGTTTGTTTTTTTTCTTAAATCAATATTTCTCTCATGAAAGTCCAAATTTGGTAAGCTTGGATATGTTCCTTGTGTCTCCTCTTGGTAATTACAAACTCATATGCCATGAAGTAAATACTGAAACATTTTCAAAGTCAAGGATAAGTTCATATGAGGATTTTGAATTTTCAGAGACACTAGTCAGTGATTTTAATATTAATATTTCCATAATTAATGAAGACTCTAAAGTAATGTATCTAAATTATCAATTGGCATATATTTGAAAAATTTTAAGGATCAACTAATTCCTTTATCATCAGAGTAAACTGCCATGGTATTTTTAGTAAATCAATTCAGTAGAAATTATGAGAAACAACATCAACAACAACTTAATGACTATTTTCTGGGTATTCCTCCTAATATTTTCTTTTTAATAGTCTATTTTTAAAGTTTATTAAAGTGTATTTAAAGGAAAATTATCACACTGGATTTTAACAGATGTTAGGAGATAAATGTGATAGGGGGCTATGTAATTTTGAGAAATCACAAGTGAAACTAATATAAACCACACACACACACACACACACACACACACACACACACACACATTTTATTTCTCACCACTGTTGATGTGATAATATCTCTGCATCACCACACAGCAGCTGCACCTTTCAGAACTGTGATTCTGACTATGGAAACACAGCTCTGATTTGGTTCTGAAGACCTGGCTTTGGGAAATGAAGCAATAGAGGAGTGAGCTCCAGGTTTGAACTGATGATGGTCATATAGCTTATGAAATAGGTTGAGGGAAAATTACTTATGCTCTCCAGTCAGTAATCTTGTCATTTGTTGTAGAGAGAAAAGC
The DNA here is from genome assembly GCA_025594165.1 of Tamias sibiricus. Classification (NCBI taxonomy): domain Eukaryota; kingdom Metazoa; phylum Chordata; class Mammalia; order Rodentia; family Sciuridae; genus Tamias; species Tamias sibiricus. The sequence goes on along the minus strand of CM046662.1, from coordinate 156,350,990 downwards.
AGATGACCCCATGCTCTGTAATGGTGGAATTTCATCATCATCATCATCACCATCATCACCACCACCATCATCATCATCATCATCATCGTAGGAGAAGGAGGAAGAAGAACAACAGCAACAACAAGAAAAAAAGAAGCTTAAAAATAATACATTTGGGAGTAAAAACAAAATATTAATTCTAGGAGGTGAGTAAATTAATCATTATTTCATCAGAAATCTGTGTTCTTTATAATACCACTTTTCCTTCCATATTTCATTTTTAAACATTTTCCCCTTGATGTGAGTTGTCTTTTCTAAAATGACTAGATCATTCAAGGCAAAGGAACAATCAAAGTGAACTTGGCTTCTGGCTATTTGCAGTTGATGTCACTTGAATTTAAACCACAAAGACTTTTCAAAGAGAAAACATTTTCATCTCCTAATATGTAACCCAGGAGATATGAAACCATAGCATCCCCAGGGAAGCACCTTTCTGTTTTATCAACTTGGCAACTTGCTTCTGCTTTGCAAATGAACAAAGAGAAGGCTTTGGATATGACAGTTGAAAAACCTGTTTCCTTAAACTTTTTACCATCAGTGCTACATAAAGGAAGAATCCTTGCTTTGCTAAAGGCTATGAAAGGTTGTTAGCTTTCTTATTTTTGTGCAGGAAGGGTGAAAACGAAGTTTATTACAACCCCACATCCAATACTCATGCTTAGATCCCCAGTTGTGTTAGGTAAAAACTATCCCGAGAATGTTCCCTCTTCTCATTGTTACTTTTATACCTTCTTCTCTAAACAGACAGTAAATACATAAATAATCAGCAGGATTAGAAAGTTCATGGCAAAGAAAGTTAACCAAAATTACTGCTAATATTTCCAGTAAGAATGGACTCAATTATTTATCAAATCACACTATTCATTATTAATGACATGCAACTTTGTATGAAAAAGCATGATCAAAATACCAAATCTTTATTTTGAAACCTTTATTTTAGGTCTTCAAATAATTATGTTAGCAATTATCTTATTTAATAATCTAAGACATTTTTAGTCATACTATCATTTTTAATTATTTTTAATGTTTTTAATAGCTACCATATGCCTTTGGAATACTTATAAACAAAAAAGAAATAGATAAGACTTGGTCCTGTCTTCTGGGAACTAATATTCTGATTGTGAAGCAAATGTAAACACAAGTAAAATAAAGTGGATTGAGGAATTCATTTCTGGAAAAGGTGGAAGAAATATTACTTCTGGCGGAACCTAAGAAATGGATATAGCTTTTGTTAAGAAGACAATACTGAGCTGGACATTGTAGGTAGGAGAGGAGGAAGAGAACCTACAAGCTATAAAGACACAGAGCTGCATATCAACATACATTTAGGTGTAAATTTTGGGTTTGGAGCTGAATTAAGAGGTGAAGCTCCTGAAATGTAGAACCAATAGTGGTGCAGAGCTTCTTTGCTAACAATGACTTATAGGTAGAATCACCCAAATCTCATATGCATCCTAGGAATTTCCAATCTTAGGAACTGATACTAGTTGAGGACCAACCAATTTTCCACACCCTTCCAAGGAGACCTAGGGTTCATATTAGATACATTATTAGATCCCAGCCACCAGGAAAAAAACCCTCAAACATGGACGTACAGGTCCTTTAAAGCACCGCTTAACTCTACATTTATCCAAATACTTATTTACCTAGACACACATCTATTAATTTTGACATCTCTCACTATTTCAATATATATGCCCACATATATATGTGTACACACACACACACACGTATGTGTCTAACAAACATAAACACATATAATCTATTTCCCCAATTGTTCTTGTACATTTGCAAACTGTCAGTGAAAAAGTATTGCTTAAATTGAATTCTAACTGAAACAGAATGTAAAGCCACTTCTCACTCCTCCGAATAAAACATAGAGTATCCTCAAATTAATTTCTTTATGACACGGATTAAGATGTCTGATTTTGATATTGATGAAATATTCACGATTTTACCACTTATATATCATGAATGATACAGAAGGAACTTAAGGATGGAAAACAATATCATGAAGTTAGTTTTTAAATAAAATTAATGAACCAATGACAACTTTAGACTTCAAACCATGTGTGTGCTACCAAAAGTCCAAACAGAGCTGGAGTAAAAGCTACGGGGAAGAAGTAGGCAGGAGGGGACACAGAGAGTGAGCCTTGGAGAATCTCTTACACATAAACACACAAACCAGCAAGGAGCAGAGAAAAGACTACCAGAAGTCACTCTCTGAGATGGGTCTGGGTACAGCAGGTGAAGTGCTCTCCTAAACAGTGGGTCAGAAATTCAAAGTGGGAACAGGTGGGTTTGCCCAGGACCACGAAACTCCAGAAAGAACCAACACTCCATTAGGGATATAGAGAAAAGGGATTCTGGTCCTGTGACAACAAGCTGGTCAGCACAGCCACCTTGTCCCCTAATGCTGCCAAATGGGAACATGTTACACATAGATGTCTCATAGTAAACCACCCTGCATCAGAATGACAGAAACAAGAAATTCCTTCCCTCCATTCAAAACACTTCAAGGAGAATGTTGGAAAAGGAAGGTCAACCCCTTTTACAATGAACACTGTCACAAACAATGTTGAATTAAAGCAAGGAAATATTTGAGCATTTTTCTTCTTAACGACAATCTTTATTAAATTAGGAAGAAACTATTTTACGCAGAAGGCAAACCAGCATTTTTAATTTTTTAGAACAAAAGAGAGGAGGGAAAAAAAGGAAAACAAAAGCAAAGAAGTATTAAAAATGTACATTGAAGAAAGTTCATCAGGAAAAACAAAATGCTAGCAATGAAAACACCCACCAAGTGCCAAGAGTCAAGAGATCCCCACAAAGTCTACACACAGATTGATTTCCAAAGAAATAAAGACAGAATTCTAAACATCTAGCACAAGATTCTATGGAATTTCTAGCAAACAACAACAAAACAAACAAACAAAAAATGTTACTTAAATAAGTTGGTAGGAACTAAGGGATACTTCAATATTTTTCTTCTTGAAATGAGTATAATAATGATGATATCTCAATTCAAAAATCACTTCATCAAAATGGAATCATTAGGGATATTAACAAAATGTCCTAAATTAACTTTTAAAAAAGAATTTGTCCTTTATTTATCCTTTATTTATTTATTTGTTTGTTTTTTATGTGGTGCTGAGAATTGAACCCAGGGCTTCACCTGTCTTAGGCAAACACTCTACCACTGAGCCCAACCTTAACTTTTGACAAGTAAAACCCCATATTAACAAATAAATGTATTTTGTGCATTACACAGATAAGAATAATTCCCACATTCTAATGATTTTTATTCTAGCAATACAAAAGTGTTTCAACATTAGGTAAAATGATGTAATAATTGCAATCAAATTAACTAGACAATAAATAGCAATCATGATAGATATGGAAATTTCAGAAGCAGGCATAAATGCTTATGGGGAATTATGTTATGGCAGAATTCCCAAAGAGATTAATTGTTGAACTGCTCAATTAATAGCATTAAAACGAGTAAATAGGTATTTGGGGGAGGAAGTTGACTGCAACTTGTGCAAGTGTACATTTTACTTGTGTTAGATGCTTTTGAAACAAATGCCTCCGTGTGCTAGAAGGTTGGCACTCTCCAGCTCCACATGGATGGGAGCTCTTGTGCCACAGACACCTCCAGACCTCTTCCAATGTGCCTCTTCCTCAGGATGATTATTAGGATTGCTTAAAGTATTTTCTACAATAAACTAGTAAATAGAAAAATAAATGAATATATGAGTATTTTAGAATTGCACATTCTTATATTATAAAGGCAAAGTGTATTTGTGATGTCTAGTAATATTACAAAATCTAGATGTTGCAAGAGATTTAGACATGACTATGTTACAAACCAAAACCAAACCAAAAAATTAAAAACTTTCAGAAGATAAACAACAAATTGAAAGCTATTTGCAAACCAACACAGTAAAAGTACCAACTTCTTCATTGTAGAAAAAGCCTTTTTAAATCCCTGCAAAATAATTTAAATGGACATAAAATGAGCACATATTTAAGCAGAACTATTACAGCAAATCAAATACTGCTAATATTTAAACAAAAGAAAGATGCTTAACCTCCCTCAAAATAGAAGCAAAATAAATAAGAGAAAAACTATTTTAAGTGTAGATTAACAATGATGTAAAATGTTTATAATATGGTTTCTTGGCAGCTCAAGAATGATTAATAATGAGAATGTGATTTTTAAAACCTAAGTATAAAGAGAATTTGGCATTAAAAAACAAATGACAGGGGGCTGTGGATATAGCTCAGTTGGTAGAATGCTTGTCATGCATGCACAAGGCCCTGGGTTCAATCTTCAGCACCACAAAAAAAAAAAAAAAAAAAAAAAAAAAAAGAAAAGAAAGAAAAAGACAGGGCTAGGGTAGAGCATTTGCCTAGCACATGTAAGGCACTGAGTTTGATCCTCAGCACCACATAAAATAAATAAATTAATTAAATAAAAGTACTTTGTCCATTCACAACTTAAATATATATATGTATATATTTAAGTAGTTGTTAAAACAATAAAATAAAAATAACAAATGACAATGTAAGAATTCTGTGATCCAGTACTTTCCTTACTAGGAATTATGGTATATGTGGCATAGCATAAACAAAATGTGTTAGAGGTTATTACACATTAGCACAGAGATGTTCATACTAAAATACTTTAGTATTTTATATATATTTAGTATAATTATATATAAAATATTATATATTATATATTTAGTATAATTATATATAAAATATATATATTATTATATATATTTATACTAAATTCTCACAGTATTATAAAATGTATATATTATTATATATATTTATACTAAATATATATAATATATAATATTTTATATATATTTTAGTATAATTTGAATTTCCATAATTTCCGAAGGACCCAAAGAAATTGCATAATCACCTTTAAAATGAAATAATGTTTAGCTGAAAGTGAGCAAATTCTATTAATGGAAGGATAAGATGTATTCAAAATGAATAAATAAAAGTGCTGATATGTATAAAATACAATACTAGTTTTGTAACTGAAGCAAAGTATTTATAAAAGAATTTATTTCTACATTCCTAAAATTGTATGAAAGATAGACAAGACATTAGTGAAGTTGATTTTTTAAATAAGAGTTGGAGGAGTGAACTAATAAGCGTTATCCTTGAATAACCTTATATGCAGATGTATGCACATACATATGTACTCACCCACCTACATATAAAACTTATGTATGTCTTTAATGTTTTGATTACTCAAAAACTAAAAAAAATTATATCAGGCATTGATGTAATGAGCAGGATTTAAAAAATTAACTGATTAACAGAAAAATGCCTAAGTCACTTCACCATTCTCACAGTATTTTGTTTGGATAGCAGGTAAAAATGTTTTTTTTTTTTTTTTTTTTAAATAGTATCTTCAAAATAATCATTCTCAAATTAGGCATATTTAACTATTTGTTACTTCAAGCTCATCACTTTAATGATTTGAACTATAAAGCCATTAGAGTTAAGATTTCAACTTTGGTTGGGGCAATATAATAAGTAGCTATCCCCTTGAATCTTATTACTCTTACTCAGTGCAGCAAAGTGTTATTTATAATCTAAGAGTTATTAGACTATCTTACAGTATATTCTGTTGCAGATTTGTAGTAAACATCCCTTTCCCTTGATGTTCATGAGCCTTCCCTGGAAAGGGATCAGGACTTCTTCAGTGCTTTGGTCTTAGTACAGACTGAATGACAATTGTAGTTTATTGGGTGAAAAAAAGTATTGATATAAGATTATTTCATAAAAATGCAAATGAATGCATGATGGATATTAGAAATAAATTATAGTGGACCTTCTGATTGTGACTGTTCTTTCTGCTTCTCTTTTTAGGTCACTGTTTTCTAACAGTGTCATGTCATAGAAATTACAAAGATTCTAGTATGAAACACTTGAATCATATCTATCATCCAACAGCAGGAGGCCTTGAAGCTATGTACTTTCAATTACTTTATAATTACATACATTTCATGATTGAGTTCAAAGTAGAAACATGCTTCTCTTGTGGATACAAAAGGTCTTATCATTGCCAAGGTTCTGCCTCTTCAGACAATTAAAGCTCTTTACATCAAGAATTGTTTTTGCTTTTCAGTCAAATATGCCAAGAGGGGCAAAACACTAATTATCTGTTTTCCTTATTTTTCATTACATTCGTTGGTTTGTTGAGAAACAGAGGTAAAGAATATGCACGCCCCTCCTCCCACCAACGGAGAGAGGGAGAAAACTCAGAAAAGCCAGGAAGCATTAACAATGTTCTTTTAAGATACACAGACACCTGAACCTCACTCTCTGCTTCATGACCTCTGGATCTATGTATATGTGAATAAAAATGCCTAGTTGTCACAGGAGCTCTGCAAATCTGTGAAAGTGCAAACTCTTTGACATGACCCTCGTTCAAGTAAACAGGCTTACACTAACTACACCGACATTATACAACTTTTCAGTTCTATCTTGTTCCAAACATAAAACTGCAGCTATCCAAAGTATAATTTGTACACCAAATATATACCTCCTTTGAAAGTACATGCAATTACGAAAAAGACTAAAAAATATATTTTAATCTATGATTTTGCTCCAAGCTACTGTAGCATAACATTTAAAATTCCATTAGGCTATATTAAACTATTTGCTAATTTCACTGAAAATTTCCCAATTTTTAAAATTTAAATTTTTAAGAAGATCTTATATTGTGCCATGTGTTTACTTTCCCTTCTTCAAACTTTTAATATAAATACTTATGAAATAATTAAGTCAATTGTAGTAAACATTTTAAAATAATTGAAGAAATTTTTACTATAACTGGTACTGTATTTTACAATTTGTGGAAATGATCTGCTTTAGTTCTTCAAAATCCTGTGAAATAGTTAATATTATTACTCTATCTTACAGATAAGAACATCAGGCTCTGATTTATTACCTTCCATTATCTCTTGAATCAATTCCACCCCAGCACTCCAAAAAGAAAACAATCTTTGCCAATGTTACAAATAACCTTCACTTGGTAAATCTAATGTAAACTTTTAATTTGATTCCTGCTTAATCTGATAATCAATCCAGGAACTGTCCCTTTATTTCAGAGACAATACACTTTCTGTTTTCTCTAAAATACAGCTTTTTGGTAGCCCCTTCTTCCTTCACTCAAAAACTCATCATCATATCTCCAAATGCTCAACAGTTTAAATTAGGGCCACTTTTGTTCTTTTGTTAATTAAAAAAAAAATTTTTTTTGGTTGTAGATGGATACCATATCTTTATTCTATTTATTTTTATGTGGTACTGAGGATAGAACCCAGTGCCTCACACAGGCTAGGCAATGCTCTGCCATTGAGTCACAGCCACAGTTCTGCCACTTTTGTTCTTTATCATAATCAGTCCCTTGGTTACTAAACCTTATCCCATGGCTTTAAGTATCACTTAACATCTAAGAATCACCAAACTACATCACCAGTCCAGATCTTTACCATTTAATCCAGACCCCTATATCTAACTAGTAATTTGGTATTTTAAACTTGAACATCCAATAGATAACCTCAATTTAATGCCTTGATGTGAACCTGATTTAACATTTTCAAACTTCAATCACCCCTTTCAAATCAGTTTTTATTGCAGTGTTTCATATTTTCCAAAAATTAACATGTAGAAATATTCAAGGCACCTCTATCCATCCTTTGGGATAATGTCAAATACTTGGATTTAATTAAACTTCTCATTTCTCTTATACCACATATTGGATCCAAGAGTAAATTCAATTTGCCTTAACTGTAAAATGTATGCACAATGTGCTTAGTTCTTGTGATCAGTACTATGTCTTTCCTGTATATGTTTAACAGACTCCTGAAGGATCATTGCTTCAGAACTTGCCGCCTCCAAGTTCCATCTAGAAGCCACCTCCACCCTTTTCAGACCTAGGTAAGCATGGATGACGCTCACTCTTCTGTTCTTTGGTGTCTCTTCCCACTCAGAAAGCACACACACCATATGTGTGGACAATTGCAGAGTCTTTATAAATAAAGGACTATATTTTGTTTCATATATACAAGTATTTCCACATCTCTTTCTTACAAATGCCTACTTTGGTTTAGTGTAAACCCCAGTTCATAACAGAACCTTGAACTGAATAAGAAACAAAGATTATATCATAATAAATATCATTTTGACACAAGGAATGCCTTCTGAGGGTGCACCTGAAATCCTGTTCTTAGTGCTCCTATCTTCTCCTTCTGCCATCAGCTGGTCATGGTGCTGTTGATCTCTCCACGCACCCACCCTTTAAAAAAAATAATTCTCCTTAAGGAGGACTCTGATAAAGAAATCCCAGTGGGATGTACCAAGGATTAAAAAAGTCTCCAATCCCCTTACACATAGATATTTTTTTTAATACCAGCAAGCTCAAATAAGAAGACTTAAATGCTTTTATATTTTTTGTAATTTTATATATAATTTAGGAGGAGAAGGAATATGTTTGTAGGTACTTCTGCTAAATTATCAGTTTTTCAACACTAATCCTTAAAACTAACATTCAAAAAACTAAACCTATGATCCCTTAAAAGTATGAATGTTTCTAATAATTTGATATGGGCTCCTAAAAGGTCATCACATTGTGGAGGTATAATTAAATGTTAGTGCCAAGTTATTGGTATAATATTATACACCTTGTACATATACTAGATATGTACAAGGCACTATTTAAAACACTTATGAGTATTATCTAAATTCTATCTTCAAAAGAATTACTAATTAAACCCTGTTGTAATGATTCTGCAAACTGATCTTAACTATTATGCATTCATCCATCTCCTTGGGAAAGTTGGTAAATACTTGTGTCCTAGGTACCCTCATTTGTCACATGGGTGGAACACTGTACTTACACTACTTCATGATGTATTAATAGATGGAAGGTCTTGGAATTTAAAGTTCTAGGATGTAAAAGGGAAATGAGAGGTGCTATGGAGAAAAACAAAGGGGAAGAAAAACTCTTTTCAGATCCCTAAAACTCTGATGATTTTAAAGTTTAGTTTATACTTGCATATAATCATGAGGTAGGTATACTGTAAACTAAGGACATGTAATTTGAAATTGTTGAAGAGGTATATTGTTTTCCTTATTCAGAGAATTAGAATATATTTTAATAATAATAGCAATATATTTTAGTTTGTGAGCAAGCATGGCCTTTCAGGAATACTGTCAAAAAACTTATTTTCAGTCCCTAAAAAAGAAAAGAAGAAAACAGAAAATGCAAGATTAGCCACTTAATCTCAACAATTCTAAAAACATGTCATTTGATAAGCAGCACTTAAATACCAGTTGGGAAAAGATACACCTCTGATGAACACAAAAGAAAGAAAAATGTTGATAATTAACAAAATTACTCTGTTAACATTAAAAAAAAAATCCCCCTGTTGGGCTCTTGCAAGTACTAGCAAATTAGTATTTATTCAAGATTTAATGGCAATGTTAATGCCACTATCAATCTGGATTCTTGAGCTAGAAAAGGCAAATCTGATTTACATTAACCTGAACACCTCAATAATTAAAATCTCAGCCTCCTGGCTAAATTCTTAGACATTTATTCTGTTTAATTTAAAAACAAAATATTTTTTGTCATTTTATTCTAAGAAAGGTGCTTCTAATTTATTGGTACTATTAGGGCATTTTATAATCTACACCATAATCAGTTTTAACAAAAGATTTTGTAGTTAGCCTGGCTTTAATGTTTTACTCAATAACTTACTGAAAAATAATGCCTGCCATTACATTTCTGTTTCAATTTATTTCTGTGATTTTGATTTGTCTAGTTCAGTTCACATATTTCAAGTTGAAAAATGTGAAATAAAGATGACATAGATTATCACATGAATTCCCCCAAATTTGTTTACCTATATTAGATTCTAAAACTAAATCACTGATAGCCTTTTTTCTAAATAGAAATAGGATATTAGAATACATGAGCAGAAATAATTTCATCATATTATTTATTATTATTTATTATTTGTATAATACAAATGTAGTTGTCCTTGTGCCTGAGAACCTGAGTCTCTATAATGGACATTACTTGAATGTTCAACACAATTTTCTTAAATTTTAATCTGAAAGATTATTAATAGAAACACTGAAATTCTGTCATCCAAACTGATGTTATTTCTACTGGATTAGGGAAATATGTAGTGCCAATTGTAATATTAAAGTACTAAATTATCACTTATTATGTTTAAACTGTTTTTTACACTCCTCATAGTGTTTGCGAAATTAATTGAAACTTCGTAAGAAAATACTAATTGTTCTTTCAATGTGGTTAATAAAACCAGCAGCATCTAATTTATAGATCATCTACTCTTCCAACAACAGTTATTTCTAAATGTCAAAAATCAAGAGAGGTGATGGATTTTAAAAAGTTCGTAGTTATACATGTTAAATTCTGCTGAAAGACCCTGTGATGACTGATTTCATATATGATGTTCTTAAGAGGTCACATTTTTGTTAACAATGTCATTTCAGAAGAAAGAGTCAAAAGCACTATAGAAAGAAACAGAAGCAGATAGTTGTCCAACCCATCAGTTTGCGTATTCATGTTTATGTCAGGTAGATGTTCTGATTTCCTTACTTAAAATTCCTACTATACTATCGGTCAGGTGATTCTCTTGGTGTGGAACATGCAGGGGTGAAAAGCAAGGGTACATGCAGAGAGCAAGAGCATGTGAATACAGAGGGCCATCAACCTAGAAATTTCCCTGGCAATTTCAAATGGTAACTGGTGAAATTTGGGTACGGATCTGAAAGAAGTCACAACAGGACCACCATGTTGCCAGATTCAGTGCAGTTTCTTCTGAAGAAATACATATTGTAAGAAAGAGGCTAGGACCCAGATTTGATGGTACCTGGCAAAAAAGCTAAATAGTTGGTAACAATGATATCAAGTGCCTTGGCTGGTTCCTAGTATGTCGGTTTTAATAGCAAGGTGGATGTCAGTGCCACCAACTGAAAAATAACAATGTTTTGGTAGAAATGAAAATGAGGTAATCTGCAGAACATATGGATCTGAAGTCCAGTATTTATATGATTACTGGGATCATATTGGAGATCCATCTGCATATCAAGAGTGTTTGAATTCCCATGGGAGAGAAAATAATGTGATAAGACCACAGAGCCGAGGGCACATAATAAAACACTTCAATGAGGAAAATGAAGTATAGAAAACAAGGGATTAAAATGCAGCATTCCAAAATGAGGAAAAGTTTCAAAGGAGTTGGTAGGTACAAGTGTTAAATGCTCATGAAAGGTGTAGTGAAAGAAGACAGATGCTTGTTGCTGATGGCAATGTTAGGAATGCTTTTGATGGAGGTCCTCCAGAGTGAGACTGAAACCAAAGCTGATTCAAATGTAGAAAGTGAGAAAATTTACACTGTGAGGTTAAGAACTCTTTTACCAAGTTTAATGATGAATGGTTGGAAAACATAGCCCACTAAGAAATGGAGAAGTGGCCTAGAAATAGAGAGAGGGCTCCAGAAAGTTCGTTCTTTCTTTCTTTCTTTCTTTCTTTCTTTCTTTCTTTCTTTCTTTCTTTCTTTCTTTTTCCTTTTTAAAAATTTATTCATTTTTTTAAACTCAAAGTTGTTGTATTTATAACAGTAGCATGTATTACAATTCATAATACACATATAGAGCATCTTTTTACATAACACTGTTTGTATACAAACTATATTCATACTATTCTTTGAGAGAAATCATTGAATTGAATAGAAAACACTAAATAGGCACAAAAAAGCAAAGCTACCCTTGTAACACAAATTTATTTTACTTAGAATGTTTTGAATTTCAATGCAGAGACAAAAAAAAAATCTGTTTTAAAGCATGGAAAGACAGGTATTTTGTAAGAACAAAGGTGAGGATGGTTTTAGAAACCTGTTGGTTGAAAGTTTACATTTGGAATAGGAAACCAGTAAGATATTAAATTGCCAGCCTTTTCTAAAATATCTGTTGCCAGTGAGAATATATTTCATGACAATGGTAAAAACAAGGAATGCTGATAGTATCTGGGGAAAATAGAGGAAAATATCTTCACTGTAAGGAGTGGGAGAGAGAAGAGATCAAGGATGAACTATGGGATTGCTGGGTTGTTCTGTAAATGATCTCTTTGAGACTGGTGATCAATCACATTCATCAAAGGAACATTTAAAATGATCCATGGAGTCAGCATCACTCAGAAGGAATAAACAGTGTTTAGGAGGGAGGGATTAATGGCCTCAAGGACAGAGATGGGTTATTTTTTCTAGGACCATCTTTGCTTAAAACTTACAACATCTTTAATAACATAAAAATGTAATATTATATAGTAATACCTCCACAGTTAATTGAGTTATACTCTACATGGGCAGAAAATAATATTTATTCTTGAGTCAAGTAATATAACTCTGATTATATTTTCTTTCTTTCTTTTTTTTTTTTTTTTTTTTGGTACCAGGGATTGGACTCAGGGGCACTCAACCACTGGGCCACATCCCCAGCCCTTTTTTGTATTTTATTTAGAGACAGGGTCTCACTGAGTTGCTAAGTGCTTCACCATTGCTGAGGCTGGCTTTGAACTTGCGATCCTCCTGCCTCAGCCTCCTAAGTGCTGGGATTACAGGCGTGTGCCACCGTGCCCGGTTTATATTTTTTATAACTAAAATTTTTCTTTAGTATTTTTTTTTAAATTTGCCTCATATTTTCATTTGCTTTGGTGTACTCAGACTGTGGTTAATTTTTTTTCCCATTTCTCTTTCTTTTTTTCTCACTAAGTTGCTTAGGCCCTCACTAAGTTGATGAGGCTGGCTGAAAACTTGCAATCCTTCTGCTTCACCCTCCCCAGCCGCTGGATTACAGGCCTGCACCACCATTCACAGCTTTGTTAATATTTAAATTATTAGACACTCTGGAATTTTATGTAGCCCCTTTACTTTTCTGAATTCCTATTTTGTGGATTTTATGCTTCTTTTTGGCTTGTTTCCCTATTGTGTATATGTATATACATATATATATATTTAGTTGTTGATGGACCTTTATTTATTTATTTGCATGTGGTACTAAGAATTGAGTCCAGTGCTTCACACATGCCAGGATTATCTATCACTGAGCCACAACCCCAGTCACTTGTTCCTTATTTTGCTAGAATATGTCATTATATTTCTTCATCAGAAAGCACATATACAGAAATAATATTTTACATCTGTCAATTTAAAGCTGCAAACTAGAATTAAAATTGATTAAGGCACTGTGTTAACAAATGAGAACCTTTCTCTTGATGTGTTTGTGTGTGTGTATGTGTGTGTGTGTGTATTAATCACTTAAGCATGTTATATAATTCTATGCCAGGATCTCTGTTCTGTTCCACTAATCCATTCATCTATTCTTACTAAAATTTTGCAATGACATTGTAAGTCTTTAAACATATATTATGAACTCTGTATGCTTGTACTTCTTTGAGAATATTGTTTTGCTCACATAAGTCCCTTATATTTTCACACGCATATTTGAATCAGATTGTCAATTTATATAAAGAAAAAACTCCTGTTGACTATGATTAGAATGGCAAAAGTCCATAGACCATTCTGAGAAACGCCGGGGAAAAAAAAAACCACTGCTAGGCTCAAATTTAATCAAGGAATGTCCAACATTTTCTGAGATGGATTTCGTTATTTCCAGTGACTCCCTTATTTCTACTATTTCCAATGTTTTCAAAAAGAATTTCTATAACAAGTACTTGAACATTTCTTACCATTGCATGTTGGGGTATTTTGGGTGCACTAAATTTGACTTTTTAATTTTACAGATTAAAGATGGGCAAGAGTGTACTCAAGGAGCTATTTATTCTTAAGCAGATTCATCAAAGGATCCTCATCCCACCTGGCCCCATAAGATTCATAGCTATCTCATTTTCAATTACACTCAGACCTTCCCTAAGACCACAAAGTCTGAACCAGTTATAGTATCTATTCAAAGTTTCTCAGGCTTCTTAATGCCATTATATAAGATCAAAGGAATTAGATTTTGAAATTATATTTCAATTTCTTATACATTGAATTAAAAGCTATAATTCTGAAAAAAAAAGGTATGTAGAGTTTATATGACCATTAGAAAAACTTGGTTTACCTGAAAATCTTCAGCAGTCAAGCATAAAGCTACCCATTACCTCTTCATTTGAAACATGTATAGTGAAAGAACTTGTTTGTACTTTCCTTTTCAAAATGAATATTTTTTAACATATTTATAATGGATGCAAGGTTTTGCTATTTTATCAATATATATTTTGCTATTCTATGTGTGTATAAAGTTTTGGCTATTTTTACTGAAGATTATGTTTTTTCTTCTCTATCATGGAATTTTATTGCTGATGTGAATAGGAATTAAGAATGTAAACAGATTGCTTAAATAAATGCCATTTAAACTATTTTTAATGCTTATCTTGTGAAACTAGAATAAAGAACTTCAAATGTTAATTGTATTTGTGGATGGTCAAAAGTTAAGTTCCTTTGAATCTATTTATCTTATATTTTCACATTCCAAGTAATACATTGTTTTATTTTATTTAATTTTTTTATTTGTAGTTGGACACAATATTTTTATTTTATTTATTTATTTGTATGTGGTGCTGAGGATAGAACCTGTTCACACATGCTAGAGTGCTCTACCGCTGGGGCACAACCCCAGTCTTAAAACTTTGTTTTAAATGTTTATTGCAATAAAATAATTATTAATACCTTAACTTAATGCATAAATTAAAAATATCTATTCAGTTTATCAACTAGGATATTTATGAAACTAGATATAAAAGCAAAAATGTTAATGAATAAAGAATATAAAGATATATTAACATATTGATATAACTCCCACTTTTGTTTTAAAATAATTAAATTACTGGTTCATAAGTTTAAAATGCAGATTAAATGTCCTTCTGATATCGAAAAGTTTTTCTTTCAATATTAAATTTACATTGAGATAATGAACCTTGTTTACTTCAATGGAACAAATTGTGTTTTTAAAATGTTCATCCTGAGGAAACTGAAAATAAGGAATTTATCTGGCTATTAATTTGCCTAAGGACAAATTCTTGGTTTTGCATTTATTTTAGAAACCGTTAATCTATTATGCATTTATAGTTAGCATTCCAAAAACTATTTCAAAATGAAGTTTATATTTTCTGCCCCAGGCTCATAAAAGTAATGAAAGCTCTCTTGTTTATGAAGAAAAGATTTAAAAGTTAGGAAGCTGAAGGCCAATTAAAATGCTTTATTTAAATATTTTGAAGACATAACTCTCAGGTAAGTCAGAACTTAACTAATTTTCTGGAATGAAGAAGTAGGGAAAATAAACACAAAGAACATGACTACAATAGAAAAATAGAAACTTTGCCCCCTGGGGTTAGAAACTCTCATATATATATATATATATATATATATATATATATATATATATATAATCTATATAACCATTCCCTAGCCTCTCTCAGGGGAGGTTTAATCGAAGAAGAAGAAGAAGAAGAAGAAGAAGAAGAAGAAGAAGAAGAAGAAGAAGAAGAAGAAAATTATAGGCCTTTCTATACACACAAGTAACCTAAAAATTTTGAAACTGAATCTAAACATAATGCACTCAATTTTCCACATTAACCCACAAAGTCATTTGGAGTCTTTTTTTTTTTTTTGGGGGGGGGGTACCGGGGATTGAACTCAGGAGCACTAGACCACTGGGCCACATCCCCAGCCCTTTTTTTTTTTTTTTGTATTTTATTAGAGACAGGGTCTCACTGAGCTGCTAATTGCCTCACCATGGCTGAGGCTGGCTTTGAACTCCCTATCCTCCTGCCTCAGCCTCCCAAGTGCTGGGATTACAGGTGTGTGCCACCGCGCCTGGCTGTCATTTGGAGTCTTAATAAGGCCCACCCATGTTTTCTTAAATTGTACATTTCTTAACTCTTATATGTTATGATTCATTCACACCAAAACATATTATGTTCTCAACATGTTTCCCATTATTTCTCCCTCATGTCTTTGAAAATGAAAAATACCACTTTTTCCTTGTAAAGTTTCAGAATTTTAAAAAGGTTAGCATGGGTTGCATAGAATTATTATGGAAATCTTGGTCCTTGTCCCCATACCAATTCATTAATGAAGACTAAAGTTTTGAGAAAAAAGATAAAGAGGTTTATTGCTTTGCTAGCAAAGGAGAAACACAGGGGACTCAGTCTCAGAATTTGTGATTCTGCCCATGAGGGGGAACACAGGGATTTTAGAAAGGCTAAATGCCTGGTGTTCTATGTGTGGAGCAAAATTCACTTGTTAATTTGAGAGATCTTCTGGTGCTGTCCCTGAAGTCTGAATTATTTCTTTCCTGTAGTGGGTGTGTGTGCTCAAGGACAGATAACTCTGCATAAAATGGGGAAGAATAGTAATCCTGTTTCTCTGGAGATTAGGGAGTGGGAGAGATTAGGGAGGGGAAGGGATTGGGGTGGGAGAGACCTGTCCCTTTTAAAAATAAATCACAGTGGCAAGAGCTATATTCAAAGCAAAAAGTGGACCACTGTTACATTTCCCCACTGTCAATTTCCACATTCCATTTCTATGAAATAATGGACAAAAACTTCCCCCAAACTATTTCCTGCTGAGAGATGGCAAAGTTTCGGGGGAAGTTACCTGAAGTCCTTATTCTCTAACAGGTGAGGCATGGACAATTAGGATATTTAGCCTCAGGGCAATGGAGAAGTCCATAGTGGTAGTTGGTAGGTGACTGTATAAGGCATGCATAGGGTAGGGATCATGCTAGGAAAGCAATAAACAAGACAACAAAACATTATTTCTTTGTAAACAATTAGCCCAAAAGCATTAGTTTCTCAGAGTCTGAAAACCATGAAGGCAGTGACTCATTAAAGCTTATGGTGGGATCCTACATGTCACTGATTTTTGAATGGAAGCCATTTAAGGCTTTAGAAACTGTAGCAGAGTTGTTAGAAACATACACAACTTTAAATTTTATAATGGCACAGGTGTCCCCTTGAGCTGTAGTTGAGATACATGATGTCATCTGATTTCTGTAAATTAGCTTTCTCATTAGTATTACTTCTATGTTTAATAGAGGGATCCCTTTAACTGTGTTTTTTAAGGGGTCTTTTGGTAATGTTAGGGCTTATGTGTGCCACATTGACTCTTTTAGACCAGTATGAGCAATAAATATTGGGGTTAGATAATCATAATAGTGAAAAACAGATTGAATTTATATCTCTGTAGGAGATTAATAAGATTTGTGATATCAATCTTAAATTGACTCAGGTAAAATTGGGACTCTAAATTCCTTTGTGATTATTATTATTATTAGACACTACCACACAAGAACCTTTCCTTTATTGCCTCCAGGTTCACTTATTTTGGTAGAGCTGACACAAATGTATATATTAAGTTACATTAAAAAAACAAATACTTGTCTTTCCTTTTAAATGTCTATAAACATCAAGGTGGTCAAAATTGACCTTGTTCCTATCTCCTCTTAGGGTCAGCTGAGATCCTCAGAGATAACTCTTGGGAACTTGTGAGAAGCCTCTTGGCTCCTTTAGCCTTAGTCTACTGGTCATGTCATTTACTGGGATGGATTAGTATCTTGCTGATCACTTGGGCTATCCTTGGAAGCATAAGGGGATCTTTCCCTTTCCAATGACCCTCAATGACTGGTTGGCTTCCTGTTTTCTAGGCTCCTTTTGTTCCTCCTAATTGGGAGGTTGGGTGACTCACTGGGGTTGCATGGAGTGGTTTCCTCTTCCCTTGGTTCTAACTGATCTTGGATGAGGTCAAGAGCCAATATTCTGGCTGCTTTTTCCTTGGCCCCTTTACTTCCTTGATTTTCATTTCTAAGTTTTTGGTTTTAAACATCTAACAAGATAGTTCTACCAGTTTTTTTTTTTTTTTTTTTTTTTTTTTTTTTTTTGGTACCGGGGATTGAACTCAGCGGCACTAGACCACTGGGCCACATCCCCAGCCCTTTTTTGTATTTTATTAGAGACAGGGTCTCACTGAGTTGCCAAGTGCCTCGCCATTGCTGAGGCTGGCTTTGAACTCGCGATCCTCCTGCCTCAGCCTCCCAAAGTGCTGGGATTACAGGCGTGCGCCACCGCGCCCGGCTATTTCTACCAGTTTTTAAAGTGGAAGTAATGGTTTACAACCTTCAATGTTTATAATTTTTACAAATTACTCCTCTGTTTAATTGGCATGAGTATTGGTATTGGAAGGCGTGAGTATTGGTATTGGAAGGCAGCCTCATATCCCATTGTTAGGGGATAGACAGATGAGGATGGTGGGGACATGAGGTTAAGAAAATAATTCTATAAAGTGGGCCCACTCTCATGACCCTCACATGCTTTCTTTTCCAAGAAGAAATTTACCTGCAGTCCTGGTCTAAGTGGACAGCATATGTCATATTCCTCAGCAAATTATCTGTTAACTGCAGGAGAAATGCAGGCCCAAACTAATGTTCCTAAGAGGAACCCAAGTTATCCTGAAGAGACACTTTTGTGATCAGATCCTGAAACTTTGGGAGATAAAGATGGCTCTCCTAACCATAAAATCCCTAAGAATGTATGGTTAAGAATCTTGTTAGTACCAGTCAGCATGGGCCAAGGTGACCTAGAGTTGCCATGACCAGGGGACTGGAAATTCTGATATTCTCTTGCTGTCATTCAAAAGTCAGGAAGTAGACTTAGTTGGGGCTGTGGAACCTCTCCCAATATAACTGATAAAACTGAAGTGCTGGAGAGACACATTGTCTTTCTCCACTTTGAGAGGACCCACTATCTCCCTTGTAAGTGTTTTCTTTTCCTTTTCTTACCCCTTCAATAAACTCATTTCTGTTACTCTGAGTGACATGTTTAAAATCTTTCTGACTTGATTGCAAGAATCAGGTTTCAAAGGGGGGGACTTTATGCTGCATCAGTTCCTAGAAGGCCCCAGCTTTGTAACACTATCTGTCCTATAGGTAATGGCTTATTGTCTGAAATTAATTTGAGTTGTTATGATAGAAGTAGTACTTCTGCAAAACACTAACAGACAACAGAATGAACACTAATTTATTTTTGGTATCTATTGAGCCTCAATAAAGACCCATATATTTGTCAATTAATTACATACAAGTTTGACTTTTTAAAAACTCATTTACAAGCCAAAATACCTTTCACAATTTGCCCAAACCTTTACTTGTGTACTTAATTTCCTGTTTATTTTGAGATCAGAGCAATCTTTACAAAAATAACAACACACACACACACACACACACACACACACACACACAAAATCTATCTTTTGAACACAGTTTTAAATAAGCTTAATTCTAGCCTACTTTGGAGACATTCTAACATGTAGAAGGATGAGAGGTAGAGCCTTAACTCAGGTGAGGCTGGCCTCTTGACAAATCTTGAAAGTGTTTTATTTCTGAATCTGATTTTGCCTCTTTTTAAAAGTGCCAGGGAGTGTTTCCTGAGTCTATCTGAATATCAGTTAACACAATACAATATCACATCAGAAACATGAATCAAATGGAATGGCAAAGAGAATTTTTAACATCCTTTTTGTGAAAAAGTGACAAAATGTTTTCATGTTCCACACTGTCAACCTTTGAACAAATCAGGCTCTCCTTATTACTTTCTAAAAACATATTTAAAGTCCCACCCCAACATAAATAGTAACACAGAAGAATTTTATATATAACTTTTTGATAACAGGTTACCTTTATCCATTTAAAAACTATTAAGTGATATAAACAAATACCATCCAAATTTGCTATTTCTATGTAGCTGAAGGAGATTATTGCTATAGATAATTTTAGTTTGAAGAACACCAACTGGGTAAAGTCTTGTCCTATACTTTACATTTTGAAAGACTTGTTTACTTGCAAAACATAAATGCATCTAATGCATCTAATATACAAAGAAGCCAGTAATGGTTAGCATCATAGTTACATGAATTTCCTTATATTAACTATGTTTAACTTTTAACGTTTAACTATAGAATTTATAGTGTATAGCAACTACAATCACAGCACTGCATAAGTTAGCAATACTAACAAAAGCCAAAGGATAGCCTTAAATCTGATATACATTTGGGAAATAGTATTGATAATGTGAATAGACTTAGTCAAAGCAAACATATATAAGCTTGGTTTTTGAGTGGCAGTTTGGACATTTCATGTCACATGCAATGTGTCTTCCTTTGTTAGCTTTTTTGCTGCTGTGACCAAAAAACCTGATGAAAACAATTATAGGAAGAAAAGTTTATTTTAGGGATCATGATTTCAGAGATTTCAGTCCATAAACAACCATCTTCATTCTGTTAGATAAAATCGAGTGGACAGGCCATACCCTCCAGGTGGGTTAGGATTATCCAGTGAGCCTGAGCTTTAACTTCCTGGAAGTGTCCATCTCTTATGAGAATCCACCTTTGGAGGGCTATGAGTCCCCGCCCTTTCTGATCCTGGGAATACTTGCATCTCTTAGGAATTCACCCCAGGGCAGGCTCTCCCTTTCTGAGCCAATCCCGACCATGTAAGTCATGCTTCCTCCCCTCTGTACCTAAGCCCCTGCTGGTCCAGAACTCCTCCCTTTTCACTATTGTCTTCTCACCAGCTCTCCCCTTCCCCTTCTCCTCTTTCCCCTCTCCCTTCTTCCCTTTCCCCTTCTCCCTTTCTCCTCTTTTCCCTTTCCTTCCCCTCCACGTGCCCCTTTGGACCAGACTGGTAGTTAGGGGCCCGTTAATAAACCCTTTTACTACATGGTGGTCTCCAGTGTGGGTTTTTGCCCTTCACATTCCTCAGGACTTGAGGTGAGGTAGAACATAATGGTAGAAGAGTATGGTGGAGAAAAGCAGCCCAGGACATAATACTTGAAAGCAGAGAGAGACAGCTCCACTAATGGACAAAATATATACCCCTAGGGCACATGACCCACCCATTCCAGCCACATTCTTCCTGCCTAAGGTCACCACTCAGTTAATCACCATCAGGGAATCAACAAACTGATTAGGTTGAGGCTTTCATAACCTAATTATCTCAACTCTAAACTTTCTTGACTTGTCTCACACATGAGTTTTGGGGGGTGATACCTAATAACTAAACCATAACACAGTGTATATAAGAAAACACTTATTTGTTACATTGCCTATAAATCTATATATATTTTCCTTGTGCAAACTTTAACATAACACTTAGACAAGGCTTAGACAAACAATTATCAGATGAATACATATATTTAGGGTGTCAACTATATTGGAATAACCAAAAATGGCAGTTGCTTATTTAACCAGTTATGAAGTAATTATTTAAAAGACTTCAAAACAGATATAAATCCTAATTCCTTTAGGGATTAGTTTTCCTAAGTAATGAAACCTAACATATACAAGAAATTATCTTAATAGATAAGAGGAGGTCAATGTTTTAGATTTTACTTTATATCAGTACATTAAAATTCAACTTTAGAAAACCCTCAAATAACTATGACTGATGGTGCTAATTATAGCCAACTTAATTATACAGCAACTTTTGAGATTTACCTTCCACACATACATCTTTTGCAACTTACTTAGACATTCTACAACTTACTTACATCTTTCATTTTTCCCTTTCCTTCATCTTGGACTTTAGCACAATGTTACCTTCCCATTCAAAATGCTTTCTCATTCAGAAACATTTCTCTTTTCTTCTAATTTTCCATACTAAACTATATTTCCATACCTGTAACTTTTTAATGGCTTTTTTTTTTCTTCTAATTTTAGAAGGGACTAGGGATTGAACTCTGGGGCACTCAACCACTGAGCCACATTTCATAGTTCATTTAGAGATTATGTCTCACTGAATTGCTTAACCCCTTGCTGTTGCTGAGGCTGGCTTTGAACTTACAATCTTACTGCCTCAGCAGCCCAAGCCGCTGGGGTTACAAGTGTGTGCCAGCATGCCCAGCCTCAGACTTTTTCTTAAATTTCTATTCTGAAACAATGCTTATGAATGTTATCTGTGCATTTAATTTATAAAATGACATTTCATCCCAGGAGAGGGATCATACATTCTCACATATACAAAAAAAAAAAAAAAAAAAAAAAAAAAAAAAAAAAAAAAAAAAACTGTGCCTTAATCTTTTTGTTTTTCCAGGTTGCATTAAAGGAGTTTGAAGCACAAAACAATGTTGAGCCTGAGCTGTCTTCCTTATTATCACAGTGTCATCATTTATAAGTAAGTTTCACAGTGACAATTGTGTCCAAATTGTGTCCAGAGATTCTTTTTTTTTTTTTTGCTTATGACAGGTATATTGCTATTCAATGAAACAGGTCCTTTTGATTCTTTTTTTTTTTTTTCTTTTAGGTCTTTATGTTCCTTGAAGTTTCCTTTCAAGGGATGCTGCCAACAAAACATGGGTTGATTTTCGTTTTTTATTTGTTTGTTTGTTTGTTCGTTTGCTTGTTTGTTTTCCTGGAGAGATTATTCCTGCCCCTGTTGCTGAAAGCTCAGTCCTTGTCCCAGATACCAATCTAATAACCAGGACACAGTTTTAAGAAAAAAGGTTTATTGCTTTGCTAGCAAAGGAGAAACACAGGGGACTCCTGTCCCATCAACAGGAACAGGGGGGCTTTTATATAGGTGATTCAAAGGCTACATTCCATGTGTTCTCTCTTGGAGTTATTATAAAAAAAGAAAAGGTCTAAGAAGGAATTGATGAATAATTGATGGCCATGCATACAAGCCAGTCAGGGAATGAAAGCAGTCTTCATAACTTACGAAGTATCCCTTGTAAATCCATCCCTTGCAAAATGGCATGAAACCATATTTGGACAATTTGTTTTGGATCTTGTAAAAAAGTCTTGGTTTTACCAAGAAATTATGTTGCAACTCTTTAGCAACTCATTTTATCTTTCTTTAGAAAAAAATGAATTAAACTCTGATTCTAGTCTTTATTTGTAAGTTCATCTTGATATTTGTGTGGCTTATTTAAGGAATGACTTTGGATTTGTGTTCAGTGTGCTTTTTATAGAAAACCTAATAAGTAAAGAAGACTGTAGCACACATGGCAAGGTCCATAATTAGTGAAAGCAATGGTAATGAAATTGTGGGGTAGGGAAAGGGTACGCATCTTCCATTCTAAATTTAAAATTTTTTTTTGTTTGATTTTTTAGTTGTAGGTGGATACAACACCTTTATTTTATTTATGTGGTGCTGAGGATCGAACCCAGGGCCTCACCCATGTGAGACAAGCGCTCTACCTCTGAGCCATAGCCCCAGCCCCACCATTCTAAATTTTAAGATATAATCCTTGAGTTTACTAAATCTGGTCCTTTGGATTTTTGCAGATAGTTGTAAATAAAAATAGGATGTAAACACTCACTGCTATAGTTTGAATATGACCCTCCCATTGCCAAAAAAAAAAAAAAAAAAAAAAAAAAAACTATGTTAATGCAGAAATATTCAGAGGTAAAATGATTGGATTTTTGAGAGCTATAACCTAGTAAGTTCATCTTAATTTGAATGGACTGACTGGTAGTTGTAGGCAGGTGGGGCATGGCTAGAGGAGATTGGTCACTGGGGTGTTCCCTAGAGGGTTTATTTTCGCTGAGGTCCCTTCCCCTTCCTCTCTCTGTTTCCTGGCTGCTCCTCTGCCTCATCCTTTCACCACAATATTCTGCTTAACCTTGGGTCCAGAGTTGTGAATTTGGCTGACCATGGACTAAGCCTCTGAAATTCTAAGCCAAAATAAACATTTCCTTCTCTATATTGATCTTGTCAGGTATTTTGGTCAGTGATTTCAAAAAGCCAAAGGAAAGATCTTGTATTATGTAAAATGTATTACCTATCATATACCTATAATTTCTTTGTGGTGAATAAAACTTTTTTTATCCCAATTAAGATAGTTTAAATGGAAATATAATTGAGTTTTTTCACACTAAAATATAAACCTATACATTTTTTCAAATATGAAGTTAATGAATGGAAAGGTAGTCAGATGATCATATTATCAAAATGATGGGTATTTCTATCAAGTGATAATCTCATATCTTGGAACATTTATCCATGATCACATATTGTCTGATAGATTAGCAAGTTGTACTAGTATTTCTGTACATGCTGGCTAGTAAAGATATTAAAAAAAGTATTAGATTCAGTTCTTATTCTCAATAATGTTATAATTTAATTATAGAAGGATGACTAATGCACATGGGATAATTAGCAAGTAATGAAAAACAGTATGAATTTATGTGATAAATGTGGAACCAATTTTTAGTTCAAGAACACTATCCTCCTTTATCTGATGCTACTAACAAAAACAACACTTGAAGAAAAACAAAACAGCAAAATAACCAACTGCTTCTTTGGAGGGTATGTGTGCTTTATTATAATGTTAAGTATTAACGAGTCATTATCATTGCTTCTTCACGCTGTTTTTAAGCTTCCAGGACCTTTCTGTTAGAGCTGGTATCACTGTAATTACTATTTTTGTTCTCTGTACCACTTTGTTCTGATTATTCATGTGAAATTTTAAGCTTCTGTTTGTATAACATTTTATTCTCTTTGAGAAAAAAATAAAGTTTTCATTACTGAAAAGAAACCATGTAATCATTAGGTTCTCAAAATAAAGATGGTTCAACTTTATTCCTGTATTTTCAACCAGTTAATGAGTTTCTACTCAAAGAGAGAAAACTTCATTATTCATATACAATTAGAGCAAGAAAAATTATAATGTGACTCTGGAAAGTAACCTATGCTTATCTTTCAGATTTCAGGAAAGTAGAGCAGTCTCTTGTGCTTACTATGAGGAAAAAGAGCTACAGGCAATTTCTTTTAAAATTTGGCTAGCAAAGTGATGAATGACTGATAGATAACATAATCATTTTGATGTAACAGAGACAAAAAAAACTGTGATGATATGTAAATTACTATTCCTAATTTTAAAAAAAATCTCATAGCTGCCATCCTTAATTCACAAATTTCCTCCTGTTACTTCTTCTTTTTGATTTATGAAGGCATAGTGATTTTAAGGATAAGAGACAATTATATCTCCTGTTTGGTATGATTACATTTTAATTTTACCTGGACTCCACGTTTGCCACAATTTTTGTCTAGAGAAAAAAAAATATGATGACCAAAGTAATATGTATTTATTCCTTTAAACAGTTATAATATGTATATAAACTCCTCTAATTAACTTTCTGGCACATAAGTCTTTCTATCTGGAATTGGGTTTACATAAGATATTAATATCCAGTTTATTTAACCTTGGGAATGCAAATAATCATATTTTTATTCTATAAATATAAGAAACAATGTTGAGTATATAATGAGAAGGCCTTTTTTTTATTACTCTTCTAGAAAATAGGTGACCAATTCTGATGGGACTTCTTTTCAATGCAGTCATTTTTTTTTTCTTTTAACAAAATATAACTTTTTGGGGCTAGAGTTGTAGCTCAGTGGTAGAATGCTCACGTAGCATGTGTGGGGCACTGATTCAATTCTCAGCACCACATAAAAATAAATAAGTAAAATAAAGGTCTATCAACAACTAAAAAAATTAAATACATACATATATATAAATATATATACACATAACTTCTGTTTTATTTCCTAATCCTGCTATTTCATACTCTGTTTCAGAAACACTATCATTTCACTTAGATTCTTATAGCAGAAAACACAGTCAACAAGATTTTGTTACTTATAATCAATTTGATAATTGTGTCAATTATAAGAGCATAATTTGTCATTAATTTATCCACTTATGTTCATCAATATTGTCATCATAATCAGTCCATTAATTATCTCTCTATTGTAGACTATATCAATAGCCTAGCTGGAGTTAAACTTCTATTTTTTATTATAACTACCCACTTCCAATTTGCATGCAGTTTTAAAATGTTCTTTCTAAACAGTAAAACTCAAAATGGAACACTACAGATTATATATATATATATATATACATATATATATATATATGCATATATATAATATTATATATAACAATTATATATACATATATATTTATAAATATATCATTGACATTTGAATATAATCTATAGTGCTCAGCATACCTGTTTCAGTTGTCTTGGAATATTAAGAAAAAAACATCATAGACTGAGTGACTTATGAAAACAACAGAAACTTTGTCTCTCATATTTCTGAAACTGGAAAGTAAAAGGCCAATGTACTGGTAAATTCCTTGTCTGGTGAGGGCTCTTTCTGGTTTGTAGGTGTGGCTTTCTTACTATCCTCATATGAAAGAATGGGCTAGGGATCCTCAGGAACCTTCTTTACAAGGACATGAATCCCATTCATAAGGTTCTGCCCTTACAACCTAATCATCTCCTATGGTCTCACTTCCTAAAACCATTACTTGGGGATTAGGTTTTCACATGTGCATTTTTCAGGTGATATAAGCATTCAGATTATAACAATGCCCTACTAAAACTCCTAACTTCCAAAATACATTCCTACTCAATCTTGCTTTAGTCCCTCCATACTTTTCCTATCCTCAAATTGCCAAATATTTTCATATTTCAAGTGTTTTATCTTTATTTTTAATACTTTTTTGGTTGTCAATGGACCTTTATTTTTATTTATTTATATGCAGTGCTGAGAATGGAACCTAGTGCCTCACACATGCTAGGCAAGCATTCTACCACTGAGCTACAACCCTAGCTCCTCAGGTATTTTTAAATTAATATTCCACCTGCCTGAAGGTATTTCCCTTATAATATTTTCTTTAGTTCAGATGAGTATAATATAATCTGTGCTTTCAGATTGTGTGCACTCATGTAAACATCAGAAATACTCCAGAGTCAAATGAAATAATAACAAAGTTTCAAGTATGCAAAGCTGGCAAATGAAATTTAGAATTACATGCCTGGTACCAACTAGAGAGGGGATTTTATATATGTGCAATTATACTGGTATAAATAATTTATGCATTATGAAAATTAATAGTATGTCAAAGTTTGTGCTATGAATTATACTCAATCTCTAAGCTAACATTTCCCCAGTTTTATTTGTTTTTTGAGGTGCTGGTAATCAAACTCAGGGCCTCATGCATGTAGGTAAGAACTCTACCACTAAGCTATGCCCTTACCCTACAGATCAGGTATTGGAGGCACAGAGAAGATAAATTTAGTCGGAGTTATTATCTATTGTGGAATGGTGCCAGGATTTGTGTCCAGTCCACACTTCCAAAACTGTGCTAACTTCTCATGGATTCTGAACACAGAGAATTGAAAAGATATTAGTAGATATTCTCTTCACATCAATTTTGTGGAAGTAAATGATTTTTAATTGATGCATATTCTATTAGATTAGAATTGTGGAACCATTTCTGAAAATATGTCATTTTTGTGTGTGTCTGCAAATATATGTATGATCTAAGCAATGGATTATACTTAATATCAGGGCATGTAAGACTTATGGGAAATGAGAAAAATGTCCATATCACTGCAACACCATGAATTTAAATAGTAAATACAATGATAAATAACTAAACAAAAATACATACATTAAGAAAAGATAGTATGTTCATTAACAAATAATCTAATTTATAGCTTCAAAGTGAATTTCAGCTGGAGCAGTAATCAACTGTCATATAAATTATAAGGTAAGAAAATTACATCCTTTCATACTCAAAATCATAAAATATGAAAATGTATATAAATGCAGTAGGTGTAAAACTAATCCCCGAAGACATTGTTAAGCTATCAAGAATATTAAAAACACACTGTACTGAGAAATGAAATTCTAAATATCTATAGAAAATATTGTTGAAATCTTTGCATTTCTTCCTTTTTGAGACAATTCATACTTCCAGTTCATTTTCTGTTTTTCTCTGACCTAGTTGAACTGTGTTCCATTTCTACTTTATGTCATGTTGGCACAGAATAATGGCACTTTAAATATGACACTCACATCATCACTTGAAGTCTGTTAAATTGAAAATGGGCAATGGAAATCTAAAATGATGTGGATAGAATCTTAAGCAGGTCCTGTTGAATTAGGAAATGACTTTATAAATAGCTAAATAGAAATGGATCCAAGTCAAAAAAAAGTACTATGATGATAGGTTTCTCATCAGTTTTGGTTATGCTATCTTCACCAATTAATAAATGTTAGGTTACTATAAACTTTTGTAGCACACTGCTCACACTCTTATAAAAATTATAACAGCAACCTAGGTGGTAGTAACTTTTTCAGAAAAGTAATTAGTTATTGAAAATGAAAAAAGCTGTTTCTGATTTCACATTATTAATAAATTGAAAGTGATCCAAAACTGCAATTCTTTTTCTAAATGTGTTTATTTGTGAACACTTTCATTGGTACATAAGGGAAAGTATTACTTTAAGTTGTGATGACGATTGTACTATTTTTAGTATTTAAACATTTTTAAAAACATCAAATCTGTTACATACAACTAATTTATTTGAAGATGTAAGAATGACACTTGCCTATTCAAAATAGGTAGAAACCATGATTATTGTGCTTATTTTAATGACATGCATAGAAATGGGCTCAGTGTCAATTGTATTATTTTGAAGGCTTGATATATGGTTTAACTATACTTTGTATATTACTACATATTTCTTTTGGTTTTCTTTCTTTCTTTTCTTTCTTTTTTTTTTTTTTTTTTTTTTTTTTTTTTTTTTGTGGTACCGGGGATTGAACTCAGGGGCACTTGACCACTGGGTCACATCCCCAACCCTTTTTTGTATTTTATTTAGAGATAGGGTCTTACTGAGTTGCTAAGTGCCTCACCATTGCTGAGGCTGGTTTTGAACTCGCAATCCTCCTGCCTCAGCCTCCCAAAGTGCTGGGATTACAGGCATGCGCCACCGTGCCCGGCTTCTTTTGGTTTTCTTAATAGCAACAGAGAGAGGTTATTAGGAGGATTTTTTTAAATGTAATTCATGTGAAAAAAAATAAAGCAGAATAAACCATCTTCATGCAGATACAAACAAAAGACTTTTTCAGGTGTCATAGCTAAAGAAATACTAAATGCAATCTCTAAGGTGTTGCTGCAAATTTGCTTCATGGATCTGTCTTCTCAGACTTTAGGATTCATGTTCCAGAAGAGAGAATTTGATTGGTCAAGGTTGGTTGAGTGTTTTACCAAGCAGTTTCAAGCAGAATCTTGGGTCACATAATGAAGATCAAGCAAAAGATTGGGTTCCTTGTGGAGAATGTAAGGAGAATTGGGTCCCTTGTCTTTTTTAGGCTCTAGAGGCTACCTGCATGACTTGGCTTTAGTCTTCAAAGTCTTCATGTCTGTGACTCTGCTTCCTAAGTACATCTCCTCTGCTGTTTCCTTTTCCTTCTTCACTTAAAATTGGATCATTACATTGAGCCTAATATAAAAAATTAAGAATAATCTTCCCTTCTCAAAGCCCTTGATTTATTCACATCTGGAAAGTCCCTTTTCATGTCAGGCTCCTAAAAAATGTCAACATTCTAATCCCCGGAAACTGGGACTACACTATTTTTCATGGTGAAAGAGATTCTAGAGATGTGATTCAGGTTATAGATGCTGAGATGGAGAAATTATCTGGTATTATGCAGTTGGGCCCAATCTAATTATACGAGCCTTATAGGAGGACTAGTTTTCCTGGCAGCACTCAGACAGCTGGAGCTATGAAGAGGCAAGAGATTGCAACGTGAGACATTCTTTACCTGTCATTCCTGGATTCAAAGTTAGAGGAAGGTAACCATGGTCTAAGAATGTGGTAGCCTCTAGAAGCTGAGATCAATCCTGTTATAGCCAGAACACAAAATAAAACAAAACCAGAAAACTCAGCTCTAAAAGTGTGAAGAACTGAGTTCTGCTGACAATCTGATTAATCTCATTTTCTCATATTCTCCATGAACATAAATGCCCTACATTTAGAAGCAGAATCTTTATTAGTTTTGTATAATTATTAATTTTAATAGTAGTTATCTCTGAGACCATTAGGAAGCACCATAAATCTGTGATTAATGATTACATTTTAGATATTTGGAGCTAAAAGTACATTGTTCTCTGAAAAACCTCATTTGTATATGGTTCTCAGGATAAAAGAAGCTACATATCGCTACAAAAATTGTTCTCTGCTTTCTGTGAAGTTATATTTATAATAAAGAATAGATTTTACTGGTGATTCATCTGAACTACCCCATTGAAGAGGAAGATTTACTAGTCAGAATTCAATCAGTCCTGTAGCTTATTTAATATTCATCTTAATTAATTTTACCCTGCATGTGCACCCAAGGTTGTCTGCATCAGAGACCAATTTTCTATTTATTAATTTATAGTACAAAATATAAGTATTTTGGACTCTATTGCCCAAACACAATCCTTGGGGAAATGTGGAAATCAGATGGAAAAAGTGAAACATGGGTTGCCTGTATTCCATAGATGAAGGGTGGAAATAACAGGTGTTCTTTGATGATATGTTGGAAAGAGACAGCCAACCTGATGCACCCTATGGGAATGAATGGGAACGAGAGAACACTTGACTCTAAGGCAGAATAGAAAGGGTCCTGCTTTCTCATTCTATTTTTTAAAAAATAATTAGTTGATTGATTAATTAGTATATTTTTGTTAACAACTGAACATTTAAATACTTATGATATATAACAAGATGTTTTGATATATGTATATTTTGATATTGTATCTATATATGTATGTATACTATCTGAACAGACTAAATTAAGCTAACTTATCCTCTAACCTATATACTTATCTTCACTTTGTGATTAGAATGTTTAAAATCTCCAATTTTAGCAAATTTTCATAATACAGTGCAATACTATTTGATGTAATCATCACTGTAAATAATACATATCTGTAGAGAATCAGAAGAATGACAACAAGATTTCTTGCAAACGAGGCCTTGTTGTCCTTGGTGGGCGTGTCTGCAAATAGAAAGTTCTGCTAAGAGGTGTAGAATAGATAGAGAAGAAACAAGTAGTTTATCAGAAGTAATGGGTGCAGGCGTTCTCGCAAATGAGGCGCTTATCACTCCCTTGGTGAACGTACTGTGAACTGAACGGTACTTTATGCCAAGAGGCTAATCAGAAAGTATGCCACAACAGTTCTTGCAAAGGAGGCTTTGTTGCCCTTGGTGGGCGTGTCTGTAAACGGAACGTCTTGCCAAGAGATATAGAATAGATAGTAAAGAAATATTGCTTGCAAACGAGGGTGTTTTTTTCTTGTTTCTTCTATATTGAAAAGAAGAAGAACTCAAAGTGTTCTAGCCCTAACTAGTTTAAGATATCTTTAGGGAAAGTTTATCTGATTGCTGATTCGCAAATTTGCCCTCGTCATTACTACTGGCTATTTGCCTTCATTGTCTATTAATGTTTGCTGATGGCTAATTGCCTTCTTTGTCTAGATATGTATAAAAAGGCTGAGAGAAATATAATAAAAAAACACTGCATGCTGATCCTGTGTTGGAGTCTGACCTACAACACATATACTGAACTGATCCCTCCAACATTAAGCAACATTGTCAGTT
Organism: Tamias sibiricus; assembly: GCA_025594165.1. Taxonomy (NCBI): domain Eukaryota; kingdom Metazoa; phylum Chordata; class Mammalia; order Rodentia; family Sciuridae; genus Tamias; species Tamias sibiricus. The sequence goes on along the minus strand of CM046662.1, from coordinate 156,319,383 downwards.
TGCCTCACCCTCACCCCACACGCTGTCATGGCAACTGCTCTCCCACTCTGCTTCTGTAAGATTTCATGATTCCAGGCATACATGAAATCATGTGGTATTCGGTTTTCTGGGCCTGGCTTATTTCACTTAGTACAATGTTCTGTAGTCTCATTCATGTTTTTGTCTAAAACACTCGGGATGTCAGTCTTAACAAGCTTTTGCCTATGACCCCAAAAGCACAAACACCAAAAAGTAAAATTGGACAAATGGGATTGCTTCAAACAAACAAAAAAAAAGTTCTTCGGAGAAAAATAAACAAAGCAACAACCTACTGATTGGGAGAAAATATTTGCAAAGCTTATATTTGATATTGCAAAGCTTATATTTAATAAAGAATAATATCTGTACAGAAAGCAAGGGCAGGCCACAGAACCAAGGTAGTCAGGAAGTCCCTCTGTTACCAGTTTTTTGTTTTGTTTTTTGGTACTGGGGATTTAATCCAGGGGTACTTTATCATTGAGCTACATCCCCTGCCCTTTTTATTTTTTATTTTCAAATAATGTCTCACTAAATTTCTTAGGGCCTCCTGGATTGCTGAGACTGGCCTTGAACTTGTGATCCTTCTGCTTCTACCTTTGGAGTCACTGGGATTATAGGCATGCGCCACAGCATCTTGAGATCATGCTGGAAATATTTCAGACTCGTCACTCAGAGTAGTTAGGTGTGAGTGTGTTAGATAGATAATCAAATGGAAAAAGGGGACACTCAGTGAGTGGGTCCACTCAGAGAAGAGTTTTATTGCCCTCCAGTTTTATTGGGGGATCCCAGGGAAGATTTCAGAAATTTCTGTCAGGTCCACTGTGAGAATCACTTGACCCAGTTCTATCATATCTCCCTGAGTTTTGGAATCTGGTCTGTGTAAAAGTCATAAAATTCCTCCCTTCAGAGTAACTTATTTTCTCCTTACAAGCAGGGAGGAGACATTTGGGCCTGCATTTCTCCTACAGATAACAACGTGGTTTCTTGAAAAAATATAACATACCTGTTGATGTAAGCCAGGCAAGGTTGCAGGTACTTTGCTTTTTAAAACAAAGAATGTGGCAGTCAGCACAATAGGCCCAGTTCATAGAATTATTCCCTGAATTTCACATTCCCATTGCTCATGTCTATAGGTTACCTATCAAAGTCCACAATATAAAACAAGCTCAAACAACCCCATAATACATAAACACATCACCCAATTCTTTTGAAATGTATAACGGAAATATAGCTCCAATTTTTCTAGCATCTTGGAGCTAACCTGGGACTTAGTCTAGACTATAAATATCTAGCACTTTCAGTTCAGATCAGTAACTGAATAAAAGAATAAATCTTATTTTTTTAAGGAAACAAAGAATAAAATGATTCTAGGTGATGTAGGAAAGAATCAGAAGCATCAAAAGAATTGCAAGAAGGTGGAAGAACAGGGGTGGGGCAGAGGAGAAAGGAGAAAACATTCCTCTCTTGCTACTATGTATATTTCCATGTCTCAGAAAACTTCCTGGGAGTCTTCATAGAAGCACACACAATTCTAGAGAAATTTTATTTTTCTACCCCTTCTCTTTCTAAATAAAACATCTTTATTTCCTTATTGTAATTCATTGAAACAAATAATTAAATAATTGTTCTTCTGTGGCAGCTAATAAGAGTTTTTAAAATCTCTGGTTTTCATTTATTTCAATTTTACTGAAAATATATTTATTTCTAAGATATGTAGGACACAGACTTACTCTAGAAATAGAAAATATATCAGTCTAAGGTCTAGAGCTATGGAACCTAAGAATCCAGCAAGTCATATTGTTCTGAATACCATTAGAATAACCATGAGAATCAGAGAAGGAAAGACACCTTTAGAAGCAGGCAAGAAATGCAAACTTTTTTATTCTCAGAAAGAGCACCAAGACTCTATTACAAAAGCTGTAGAAAGCAAAAGATTTGGCAGCATCTTAATCTTTAGAAGGACAAGTTTATATGCTTGATCTTGACAGAAACACTCATTTTGATAAATACTTCCTGAACTTGAGTAAGGATGAAGGTGCTCAGATATTCATGCAACAAAGATTCTCAATGTTTTCAGGTCATAACAGTCAGCTAAAGTGAAGGTTCTTGCCTGGGAATGATGCTGAAAAATATACAATGTAAAATACATGGAGATATAGGAATTTGGGGAAAAATCAATCATGGTAAAAGATACACACAAAATAGAGTTAAGTAGTTAATTAGAACATATAAAAATAAAAAATCTGTCTTATGGCCCTGTGTGCAAAAGAAAAAAAAAACTATTAATCTATTGATCTATTGATGTCTATAACATTTTGAAATGATTGTATTTCTGGATGCTATCCCTGAAAAGACACTTGCAGAGTCCATGCAAAGTCCAAAGACCACACCACACACCTGAATTCCATGCAAGAGATTTATTGTTGGTAACAAGAGGTATACCAACAAGGCTGTCCCTTTGAGAAGAGCAGCAGCCTGTCAGCACTCACAGAGCAGCTTTAGAGCCCACAAGAGGAAATCTCATAAGCTGCGTAGGAGTTTAAGCTTGGGTAGGGTTGATTGCAAACTGCTTAGGAGTTTAAGCTGGGATGTGGTTGATCATTTTAGCAGGCACATGTTCAAAACTTTGGAACTCTAGGTGAAATGGCTCCCGACCTAAAATGGTGAATCTGATGCCAATATTGATCTGATGCCAATATTGATCTGCTGCCAATAATCCCTAGGCTACTTCTCAACAACTTTTATAATCTGATTATAAAGACTGTGATTTAATAATAAGCACATAGATATAGTGAAAGATACTGATAACATTATTGATGCTTACATGCATAGTTAAAGAAAAGTTATAGTTGACCTGAAGTTTAATAACAGTTAAGGTGTTTCCTCTAATATACAAGCACATTAACAACCTGAACTCAGTCCTCTATCTATGGATTTGAAAAAAACCAAAAACAAAACACAAAATAAGCAAACAAAACAAGCAAAAACTGTTCTAGAAGCTCATTTTTAGAATTCTTTTATGATAATATTATTACTAATAAAATTTTTCTTTAATTCCCGATTCTGATAAGCCTCTTTTTATAAAATAAAAAATGGTTTTACTATTCATTAGCCAACCAGGAATTTTCAAATTTATTTTTTTTTAGTTCAACTTCTTCATGAGACTATATTAATTTTCGATTATTATGTAATAAATAACCACAAATTTAGTACTTAAAACAGCATCCATTAACTGGTTCACAGTTCTTGAAGTTAAAAACCCAGTGGAGAATGACTAGTTTCTCTCCTCGGAAAATGTAAGGTCAGAATCAGGGCATTTACCAAGACAAGTTCTTCAAAGTTTCTGGGGGAATTTCTCCTCAATCTCTGACTTGTTTTAGGCAGAATCTATTTCCTTGCATCCATAGGATAAAGTACCTGTTTTATTGCTGGTTGTTAGCTAGAGTTATTTTTTGCGCCTAGAAGCCATCATATTCCCTGACAAGTGGGCACTCCATCTTCTACCAGGAAAAGTTCTTCAATAGTCTCAAGCAATGGGATCAAATAACCAGGTTATTTTTCTGGAGAGAACCTGGAAGGTATTGGGAAATGAATTCAAGCGAGGATGGATTGAATGTAGATACAATAGTTTCTACAGGTTTTGTCCAGGATAATGCAGTTGACTGAAGTGTTCATGGAAAAAGTGAGAATGTAAAACCAACATAGAAAGACATATTTAACCAAAATATGTTTTTCTTATTATAGGTTATTAGTTTATATGTTAATAATGTTGATTATATCTTCCTACTAGCAGAGGAAGCTACAAAAATATAATCTTGCCTGCACAGAAAGCATGCCTTGTTTTTATCTATTAGAAGTCAATTTGTTGGTTGTCACACTTAAAAAATAATACATATTTTTACAATCACCCAATTTTATAAGTACTGGATATAAATTTGGACAATAACTTTTTTAAAAAATAAATTTCTCACCTTATTTATAAAGATAATATTTCTATTTGATAGTCAAATTGAGTGCCTGATACAATACATTAAGAAGAAAAAGACCTAAGTTAGAAATAACAGTGAAATTTCTGATTTTTCTCTAATGATAATAAGAAAACCCAAACATTGGGAAACAACAAAAATCATCAGCAATTGACAATTAATATTAAGTATATCATCCTCTTACATTTAATTATTAACACTGACTATTTTAGGAATGTAAAATACATTTTTCCAAGTAAGAGAATTACAATTTTATTCACATATATTATTAACTCATCCAAACCTGTAGTCAGCTATATAATTGGCACAGTTTTTGAGATATTCAAAAATTCAGAAAAAATGGTAGAATAACAACTTAGTCTAATAAAATTATATTCCATTTGGAAATCACAAGAGTTCTGAGTTGTTCTGCACCAAATAATATAGATAATAATAAGAAAACAAATACCTTAGAGACAAGGATTTTTAAGAAACATAATTAACTTCAAGAAGTTCACTAATTTTCAGAATTGTATTTTTGGGGGGTACCGGGGATTGAACTCAGGGGCACTCGACCAGTGGGCCACATCCCCAAGCCTTTTTTGTATTTTATTAGAGACAGGGTCTCACTGAGTTGCTAAGTGCCTCGCCATTGCTGAGGTTGGCTTTGAACTCGTGATCCTCCTGCCTCAGCCTCCCAAGTGCTGGGATTACAGGCATGTGCTACCACACCCAGCTGTATTTTCTTAAGAAAGGAAGGAACCAAGCAACCAAAAAAAAAAAAAAAAAAAAGAAAAAGAAAGAAAGAAAAGCGAAAATACGAATATAAAAAAAAGTGAACATATATGATGTGAATGATGTGATATATACACTAAAATATAGTAATTTCAAACTCATGAAATATATTTAGTATAACAAGTCATTTTTAAAATTAAAATTCAAAGGAAAAATTTATGTTTATGATGTATAACTTGTACTGAACCTTAAGTTATGTGTGGTGATCTGTAAAATATTAATAATTGTATTTTGCTGAGCTCGGTGGCGCACACCTGTAATCCTAGCACTTTGGGAAGCTGAGGCAGGAGGATCACGAGTTCAAAGCCAGCCTCAGCAATGGCAAGGTACTTAGAAACTCAGTGAGACCCTGTATCTAAATAAAATTAAAAAAAGGGCTGGGGATGTGGCCCCGTGGTCAAGTGCCCTTGAGTTCAATCCCCGGTACCACAAAAAAAAAAAAAAAAAAAAAAAATGTCTTTTCTTCCTTTACTATATCTTGATTTTGTATTGTAAAATAAGGCAAATACATTCAACTCCTGTGTGATAGATCCATACCTATATTCATCATTTACACCTACATGCCAGGTGTTTTGTGAGTACACACTCAAATGCACAGTAAATACATATAAAGTTAATAAAAACTCATTGAAGAAAATGATCCATAATTCTCTGAAATCAAAAAAGCACATGTGAATTTGTATTGGAAAAGAATACACAAAGTCTTGTTTATTATTTGCAGCTATAATAACAGCATATGCTCTGGCTGTGAGTTACATTTCCTTGCATTTGTGGATATCAATGTACTATTTTTTGTACCCTCTAATAGAGAATGATGAAAGAAAATAAACACAGATGAAATCTTTGTTATAAACTCATCAACAGAACCACACTCAAGAGAAAGCATCCTTAAATTTGGATATTTACACAGAAAAGGGAAACACTTTTTAGAAATTCAAAATGAAATGTGGTGTCTTGAAATAACTCATAAAATGTTTAAGATTGTGAAAATGCTTTTATAATGATTCCACTCAGAATCCACATAAAATATATACTTTCTGCCTCTGCCATGGAGTACTAATCTAAAACATTTTTAATAAATTCAAATATATCTGGGCCAACAAATCTGCAAAATGAAATTATTAATATTTATAGGTGGCATTCTATCACTTTTGCCAAGCTGAAGCAATGCCATATTTAGTTGTTGTAATAATAAATGCCCCATGAAATAGAGCTGAATTATTTGAGCCAGACTATTCTAGCTGACTTCAACAGTCACTGACCTCCAGGCTGAAAGAGTTCTTCCTCCCTGAACATCACACATTTTCTGTGAAAGTAATTCATAATTAGGCAATCCAAACTGTCAAAAATAAATAAATAAGTGCAGCCCAGTAGAGGAGATTCAGGAAATAAAAATTTAAAGGCAAAGTACAAAATAACTATTCTGTAGACATTTACAATGAACTTAAGTGGGGATGAAGGCCATGTTCTTGCATTTTCTGTTTGTAATCCTGACGCAGTGCATTTTACATCCATTTGGTATGGACACTTCTATATCTTTTGCAAACACATAAAATATTAGTTATTCTAGTAACTTCTGAAAAAAATTATTTAACACTTATAAAGAGTACTAAGACCAACTGAGAGATGAATATTGATATGACAAAGAAAACAATACCTTATATTTAGGTTTCAAAATTATGTAAGATTTTTCTCAGACGGCTATTTGTAAAGTATTGCTTTATCCCTCCTCCACATTGCTCTATCCCTCCTCCAAACATTCAGATTTTTACTGCCAATAACATCTAAGTCAGCATTAGTAGTTTATAAATGAAGTCCTTTTATTTTAAAGTTTAATTATGTAGCTTGAGAAATAATTTCCATCTGTACATTATGATTTGGTAGATTAAGTAGAATTGTAAGCAGATGGTGGGTTGCAGTGATTTTTGTTTTCTTATTATTATTTTGCTTCAAATTTTAGATGTTTGTGAAAGATTTTTGATTGCTTAATTTTAATAGCTACCAGAATCATAAATGTATATTGCATTTTAAGAACATGAAGAGAATTCTCCAAAAGGCATTTGTTAATCAAATATTTGGCACAAGGTCTTCCAATGCTATACTAACAGTTATTTTTAAAATAATCATTCTTGTGATTTAGAAACATGGCCTGGTGTAACATAAGCCTTTGTAATAATTCGTTGGTGGAAGATGTTTATAAATATTTTTGTCATATATACTCTAAATAGAATAAAGCTTGTTCTCAATTGCATGAAAAAATAAAATGATCATGACACATAAAGAGCCTAAGAATGGAAAAAAATCCTAGGTAAATCAAGTGGATACCAATGCAGGGTTTCACAAAAGAACACACAGTCCAAGATCCTAAACTTCTGTCACTCAATGTCCTATTTGATTAATTGCTAAGACACCTCAGATGACCAGCCTCAAGTGGTCCCTGATATACTTCCATAGGTTCTGTTATGGAAAGGATGTTGTTGAGGTCCATCTGTTGAGTTCCTAGTCCCAGTGTGATTTAATTTGGAGATGTAGCTTTTAAAGAGATTATTAAGCTTACATGGGTTCATAAAGCTGAGACCCTGATCCAACGGCAATAGTGTCCCTATTGGAAGATAAATCAGAGCCCTTTTTTCCCACTCCCTCTGCTTCTCTCTCCTTTTTCTCCCCCACCACAAACACTGCCCAATTCAAACACACTAACGAAAGGCCTGATGGTAACATGGGAAGGCAGCCTCCTTTCAGGAAGGAATAGAAGCCCTGCCAGGGAACATATCAGCCTGCTAAGCACCTCCATAGAGTCTTTTAGCCTCAAGAGTGTGAGAAAATAAATTACTCCAGGTTAAGCACCCAGTTGTTTGCTTTTTCCTTTGTTTCTATAGCAGTCCTGCCAAACTTATCTATCTTCCAAGTAAAATTTAGGACAAGGGAGGAAACCAAAGCCAGATAAAATAGAGAGTGTCAAGGATATTTGGAAAAATGTCCTTAAAGTAAATAGGAGATGAACAAATATGTAATCACTCATATATGTAGAAAAATTAAAACAAATGGTAATAATAATATGAATGTATGGTACAGTGTTAAATAATCATGGTACAATGTGAAGATGAGTAAATGGATGGTGAAAACCCTGAAGCACATTTCTACTATGTGTGCTTTGGCCGGTGGAAACGGATAAGCAGAGACTATTTTAGATAAGGCAGAATGAGTTGAGTTTCAGTAAGGAGATGGCTCACTCAAAGATATTCTGAGATGAATTTATTTATACAGAACTATCTTAAAAATTATATTTATTTACATAAGCCATAGCAAGCTATAAAGTGGGCTAATATAATGGATATTTATCAACAGTGATACAAAAAGCAATGGAAGAGGAGGATACTGAAGATGGAAAAGATGCCTTTTTTGGGGGGGGTACCAGATATTGAATGAAGGGGCACTTAACCACTGAGTCACATTCCCAGCCCCTTAAAAAAAAAATATATATATATATATATATATATATATATATATATATATATATATATATTAGACCATATATATAACTTAGACCATATATATATATGGTCTAAGTTGCTGAGGCAGGGTTTGAACTAGTGATCCTCCTGCCACAGCCTCCTGAGCTCCTGGGATTACTGGCATGTAACACCATGCCCAGCAAGACAAATTTTTGTAGAGAGAGTTGCATGAGAGAAAACCCAGGAAAGAGGAAAATTGGGGATAAGAGATCAGCATGATTATTTGCTATAAGTAAATAAAATTTGCTTAGCACCAGAAACTTCATTTTTTAGTTAAAGATGACATTAACAAATACTGATAAGGAGGAAAGAGGAGGCAGTGTGGACAAGCTCACTGAAAGGGAGTGTTATGGGCCAGGCTATATGGGCAATGCCCAAACAGATTCCTTTTTGGCCTGAGACTCCACGTCATGTAACAAATGCTTCTCCCAGGTAAAGTCCCACCTCTGTACCCATCAACAGTTGCTTAGCATAGCATGTTTGGCAACACAAAATGGCAATTCTTCTACAATGTAAGTGTTCTCTCTTTGGTTCCCATTTTTCTTGGACAATGTCAGAGATTGATTGTCGATCAATCAATACCCTGTCAGAAATTGTCTGGATGTTAGTAATCATTCTTTAACTTGTACACAACTAGGGATGTTTTGGCCCACTCCCTTTTCTGCTTATGAATTTAGATCTAATGACGTTTGTTTATGGTTTTGAATACTAGCAACAGCCACTTATGTTGCAATATGGTTTTGGACTATAAAAGTGTACTCAAAGACTGGGAGGGGTTGAAAGGCATGGACTTGGCCTACCCCTTGGCCCACCAGCTGGTGGATCCAGACTGCCAACTGGTGAATAAAGGTTTCATCTCCTGCTTTAAGATAGACTCGGTGAGTTATTGCAATCTCATCTTAACAAGCGGAGTAAAGTGGACAGATCTCTGACATTTCTCCCCTCCTCCCATCCTTTATCCCTCATTATGTACAATCTTCATTTCGGTGAAAGTATAAATCACCAATATAAGAAATACCAGACTTTCAGTAACTATCCTTTTATTTATGTGATAATATCCACTTGGTCACATTCACTGATTTATGTAAAGGCATAAAAAGAAAAAAAAAACATAATTATGCCTGTATGTAATAGAGGTGCTATGCAATATTTGTGCTTTTGCAATATATAAACCCAAATCCAGACTTAGTAAATAAAGCTGTAGTTTTCTGTTTTCAATCTATATTCTTATTTTCTTGGGCCAGAAATTCAAGTGAGTAATTCTGCATCTAATGGAAAACTAATTCTTCATTCTCACCATCTCTGTTAAGACTTTTGTTCATCAAATTGCTATAAATTTACTTGATCAGGAATCAGGGGCAAGAAAGTAGTCACAAGAGGGAGACTTAATGACTCCATTAGCTTTGACATTTTCCTGTTACTCCCCCTAAACAACAAACATCACCTCCTCCAGTAGGCTCCTACCATCATGTGTGCATGATTTTTGCACAAAAGGATAACATCCTTGAGGAGGTTTAAGCTTGCAGGGACTCAGGGAAGCAGGAAAGCTGGAGATTTCATTTAAATCTGAATGCTTTAAAGGAGGCACGTTCACATGTATGGCAACAAACAAACCATAAAGGGTACTTTCTCTGTGAAAATAAGCAAAGACCACCCAGAAGTTCAAGCCAATGCTAATTATTCTGATATAGCTATAGAAAGAAGACAGACAATGTCACTTACATTTGGCAAAGACTATGCAGAAGGAAAAAGGGGAAGAAAACTTTATATTGGAATAAAGAGCAAACATCAAATATACCATTATTGAAGGCTATAGACATAGGAAATTGTAGGGTGATTAGGGCATCCTATACTATAGTATAATTGCTTTGGCATTATCCAATATGGCTTTCAAGGAAAGAAAAAGTGGGCCATGTGGAACTAACATAGTTATTTCTATAAATAAATAATCTCCTCAGAATAATAAATTTAATTTTTATTAAGGATGACATAGATATACATATCTTTATAGGCAGCAGTGTGGAGAAGGCTGTCCCTAAACTGGAAGTAGAAACAAAAATTCAAGAAGCTGTGCATTATTAAACAAGTCCTGGACATCCCGAGTCTTACTATAAGGACTATGGTTTGGCTTTCTGGAATGGTTGCTGCAGATGATAGCCTGACTTCCTAGAAGGGTTAATGTAGGTAGTAGGCTGCCTTCCTGGGCACACTGCTATAGATTGCGGGTAAGAGTTCTATTTTTATAAGCAGTCTGGCCATTTTCTCTTCACATTCAATCTCTTATCTCTCAGCTAAAACCTTAATGGGGGCTAAAGCTGTCATTCAAGCACCTCATCAAGATAGCTGTTCCTAGATGGTGGAGTGAATGGCATGGTTGTAGACCACTGCTCATCCTGCCCTTTTTGTAGTTGTACTACCAATCACATGTGGATTTGTGGTAAAGGTAAACCATTACCTAAGCATATCAATTTTTGTGTTGATAATGCTGTGGGCATGGAAGGCAAAGCCACAATTACTCTGGATGTTGATTTCTTTGAGCACAAGGTGCAAGTGGCATCACTCTTGGAGAGATCTGGAGAAATCAATGTCCATCAGACTTATTTCCCCTGGGATTGGTGATACATTGAGGAAAATACTGTGCTTTTGTCTCTACTTTTGTCAGTATTGATATTCACCAGCCATAGTGGCCAGATGAGGTATATTGAAGGAAAAATTATACTGTTGAGCTGTAAATGTTCTCCATTCTATTAACACTCTCCCTATAGGCTCCTTGAGCAAGCACCATTGGCTAGGAAGAAGGATGACAGACAAGCACAGAATAGATCACTTTGTTATTTAACCACTGAAAACCTATTATGAGAGATCCCACAACTTACCTGCTTCTGAGCTCTATCATCAATTCCTATTTTTTTTTTTTTTAGAAACATTTAAGTTCTGATCAGCTGGTCAACTTTCCTAATATTACCTGGAAGCCAGTAAGAATCACACTTCAGGCTGCATTGACTTTCATAACAGATGGACATTAATCCATGATATGTAGGAAGTGTGTGTGTGTGTGTGTGTGTGTGTGTGTGTGTGTGTGTGTGTGTAGCTTTACCACCTGAAATCCTTTCCACGGAGATACATTTTAATCAACATTGTCCTTTATGGGATCACGTAGGTGGGCAGCAGTGGAACAATGAATGGTTCACTCACGGTATACCAGGTAGACTCAGTGCTCAGTCTTGTCTGCTCTTCCTTCTTCAGTAATTGGTCAAAGAAACAGATCAAGACTTGTATTCAAAGGCCTGTAATAAAGCAGTGAGGGCTGAGATTATGCAGTTCTCTTGACTTAGTTAGGATCAACCTTGCATATTTCATTTCCATTTAATAATGAAATGATGTCTCACATGTCCAATTTTAGTGTTTAGTGAAAAATTAAAACATTTCTAATAGACCATTTGGGTTATGTAGTCACTAAAACTGCCTTCACTTTGAAAGGACATGTCACAAGATTTAAGTGGAAGAGCCAACCTGAAGTAAACTGACAGGGAGGGAGGAAACATATTGAGTGTTTGATCCTCAACCTCCATATTTTCCACAATTCCCTGCTGTGCTCTCATTTGCTCTTAGAAGCAAAGAAGGAGGAAGTTCAAGGATATAATCTATTTAGGTCAACCTCTTAGAAACAGATCTGAGTGAATTAAGAAGGAAGGAAAATGGACAAAAGCATGCTGATGGATGGTAATAGGTTTAGAGGGATTGTGATATTCATGGAACAAATAATTAATGAAAAGAAATATATCAGAAACTCCAGGGATCACTCCATTACAATTCATAATAGAGTAAAAGAGATTCAAATATTAAATATTAATGAATTCCTTGTTATAAAAATATTCATAGTTCATAAATGAATATATAAAAACTGTGATTTGGAGGAATGGCTTAATTCATATTCAATGATGGATTTTATAAATGAGGACAGATGATGAGTACAAAAGACAAGAGTGTATCACATAGAGAGCAGAAGAAACAACCACCAAAGTTGCACATTCAGAGCTATAATCAAGAAAAGCAGCCCTGAGATTGTCACATTATTCCTGATAATTAAAAGGCCATCTATATACTAGTAACATTTATACAAAATAACAAGTTTAGAGGTGTAACTTTTTTAAGTACTTGAATTTCTAAGGTGAGGATTCTTCACAAATTCAGGTAAAAATAACTAAGTCATCAAAATGACTTTGTGTTTGTCCACAATAATATAAAATGAGAAAATATTTATGAATCTTGGCTTTAATTCTTGAAGTATAGGGGTCTTATTGAGGAAGTTGTGGCCTAATCCAACATGATGGAGATTTGGGCCTACTTTTTCTTCTATTAGGTGCAAGGTCTCTGGTTTAATTCCTAGGTCCTTGATCCACTTTGAGTTGAGTTTTGTGCATGGTGAGAGAAAGAGATTTAATTTCACTTTGTTACATGGGGATTTCCAGTTTTCCCAACATCATTTGTTGAAGAGGCTATCTTTTCTCCAATGTACGTTTTTGGCACCTTTGTCTAATATAAGATAACTGTAGCTGTGTGGGTTAGTCTCTGTGTCCTCTATTCTGTACCTTGGTCTACTGGTATATTTTGGTGCCAATACCACGATGTTTTGTTACTATTGCTTTGTAATATAATTTAAGTTCTGGAATAGTATTGCAGCCAGCTTCACTCTTGCTAAGAATTGCTTTCATGATTGCTTTTGCTATTTCTCTGAGAAATGATATTAAGATTTTGGTTGGGATTGCATTGAATCTGCATAAAAATGCTTTTGGTAGAATGGTCATTTTGACAATATTAATTCTACCTATCCAAGAACAAGGTAGACCTTTCCATCTTTTAAGATATTCTTTAATTTCTTTTTTAGCGTGCTGTAGTTTTCATTGTAGAGGTCTTTCACTTCTTCTGGTAAGTTGATTCCCAAGGATTTTGTTTATTTATTTATTTATTTATTTTGAGGCTATAGTAAATGGGATGGATTCAAACTAAAAAGCTTCTTCTCTGTAAAAGAAATAATCAGTGAGGTGAATAAAGAACCTACAGAATGGGAGCAAATCTTTACCACAAGTACATCAGATAGAACACTAACCTCAAGGATATATAAAACTCTCAAAAACCTTAGCAACAAAATAAAACAAATAATCCAATCAATAAATGGACCAAAGAACTAAACAGACACTTCTGAGAAGATGATATACAATCAATAAACAAATATATGAAAAAATGTTTAACATCTCTAGCAATTAGAGAAATGCAAATCAAAACAACTCTAAGATTTCATCTTACTCCAGTCAGAATGACAGCAATCAAAAATACAAACAACAATAAATGCTGGCAAGGATGTGGGGAAAAAGGCACACTCATACATTGCTGGTGGAGCTGCAAATTGGTGCAGCCAATGTGGAAAGTACTATGGAGATTCCTAGGAAAACTTGGAATTAAACCACCATTTGACCCAGCTATCCCACTCCTTGGTGTATACCCAAAAGATTTAAAAACAGCTTACTATAGGGACATAGCCACATCAATGTTTATAGCAGCACAATTCACAATAGCTAGATTGTAGAACCAACCCCAATGCCCATCAGCAGATGAATGGATAGGGAAACTGGTATGCATACACAATGGAACACTAGTCAGCACTAAAAGAGAATAAAATCATGGCATTTGCAGGTAAATGGATGCAGTTGGAAAAAATAATGCTAAGTTAGCCAATCCCAAAAAACCAAAGGTCAAATGACTTCTTTGTTATGAAGATATTGGCTTATAAAGGCAAGGGAGGGAAGATGAGAGGAATGAAGAAACTTTAAATAGAACAAAGGGGATGGAGGGGAGGAGAGGGGGCAAAGGGATAGAAATAATGGTGGAAGGAGTTAGACATCATTATCATTACCCTAAGTACATGTATGAAGACACCAATGGTTTGAAAATACTTTATGTAAAACCAGTGACTTGAAAATTGTGCTCTTTAAATGTAATATGAAATGAATTGCATTCTGCAAGCATGTACAACAAATTAGGATAAAAAATAAAAATATTTCCTTCTTAATTTAATTATATATTTATGTATATTTGACAATAATTTTAAAAACTGAAAAAAACAGTTAAAAAATAAAGAATAATGGCACATGGAAAAAATATATTTCTGAATCAAAGAAACTGTCATCAAATATTGCCAAGTTGGGATTTAAGAATAGGCAAGAGTCTGGTAATTCTTCAATGAGAAAAATGTTGTTGAAAGAATGCACTTACACCTCCTCTTGGAAACACAGATAACAACAAAATTTCATCAATCTGAAAAGAGATGAATTATTAAAAAAAAAAATAAGTTCAGGAACAGAGAAATGGGGTAAAGCATGCTCTACCAAAAAACTTTAGTTTATTTGTAAGGATGATAGTGTCAGAACCATTGGAAAACATGGTATAAATAATGATGAAATAGAAAAGCATTAAAATTTCAGAATTTGAACACATAGATGGATCACATGTCTGTCAGCTCTTACATAGGATGCAATCAATTCATACCATTAAATATTTAAAAAAATAATCTAATATTTACTGATTTTGAGAAGATTTATCCTAGTTTTACAGACATTATCATAGAATTTATAACCTTGTGAATGAAAGAATTTTGATTTTGAGTTTGCCAATTACTTGTCTTGTAACTTTAAATAAACAAAAATCTTTTTATGCAAATGGCATTTACAACATAATTTTAACCTGATATAATAATTTTAACTATATTCTGTCACCTATGTATTTATTTATTGTAGTTAAATTTATATCTAAAGAGATACATAAAATTAAATTTACGTATTTATTATGATTTTTTCACACTTTAAATTAAATTTAAGTATTCATTATGATTTTTATTCACATTTTGGATTAAATAGGTCTGTAATTTTTTATTACAAAAGAATGTAGCTATTTGCATTAACTCCATATTCTTGCTCTAATAAAGTATCACAAATTTAGTGACATGAAATTTTTAAAATGTTATCTGTGATTTTGGGAAATAAGACAATGGTTCTTACTAGGCCAAAACTGTCATAGCAGCAGGCCCCTGTTACTTACTGGATGTTCTGAAAGATCAGCCTTTTTTTTTTTTTTTTTACTTTTTCATTCTCTACAGTTGGTTTTTATTTCTTGGATCATGGTCTTCTCCCTTCATCTTCAAAACCATCAGCATTACACCTTCAGATTTCTCTCTGACTCTCCAGCTTTCTCTTTCATGTTTAAAGACCCTTGTGATAACATGGCATCCACTAGATAATCCAGGATAATTTCCCAATCTCAAGATTCCCAATCAATGCTTCAAAGTCACTTTTCTTATGGAAAAAAAATATATTTCACAGGTTCTGGGTATGAAACCATGATCGTTTTTGCATGACCAAGAGTGCTTGAAGTACTTGTCTTTTCTTGACTCACTGTCTTTCTCTCTTCTACATACTTTTCATACCTTGAGTCTGCATTTGGGCCTTCAGAAGTTAATGATTTATTGAAAAGATTGTTTTTCAACTTTCTGAGTTCAGTTAATACTTCTATCAGTCTTGAAAGGCTAGTTGTGCTGAAATTAAAAACAACTTTAAAAATTTAACCTGTAATAAGAAAGGGTTATTTCCTCTTCCATATATCACTAAGTAGGTAGGTTGCATTGAAAAACCTGATTGCTCTTTGCATATTTGAATGTAATTTTGAGTATTCTATTAAACATTATTCTATTAAACATCTCATTTTGAGTATAGATGTGTTATTTTTATCATTATTACTCTGGCAAACTTTCAAAAAATTATATTTGTAGGCACTGATTTAAGGTACCTACAAATATATCTTTAGTACATATTATAGATCAACTGAAGCTTTTATCTTTGAAAAGACCCTCAGATTGTCTAGTAATAATAGTAGTATAATAAGATTGAGTCTGATACCACAAGACCCATCAACTTTCTTTTGAATTAATTTAGTTAATTTTAAAACTTTCAACAATATTTTTATCCCATATTTCAAATAGGACTCTCATCCTACTGCTTTGCATCTTGTTGCTGGTGAAAAGAATAATAATTTAATATTATTCCCAATAGGTAACTTGTTATTTTTTTCCTTGAGAACCCAGATGATAGTCTTTTCTTCTTACTTAAAATCTAATAATTTCATTAGGACATATATTCAAATTGTTTATTCTGAATCACTTTTTTTGTTTACAGTACAAAATTTCAAAAGATAGCTGGGCAAAGTGATGCATACCTGTCATCCCAGTGGCTTGGGAGGCTGAGGCAGAAGAATTGTTAAGTTCAAAGCAGGCCTCAGCAACTTCATGAGGGAAGCCCTAAGTAACTTAGCCAAGACCCTATCTTAAAATAAAAATATATATAAATGGGCTGGGGATGTGACCCAGTGGTTAAACATTGCTGGGTTCAAATCCTGGTGCAGAAAAAAATAATTTCAAAAGGTGCATGTCTATTATACCAGTGGCTCAGGAGGCAGAGGCAGGAGGATCGTGAGTTCAAAGCCAGCCTCAGCAACAGTGAGGTGCTAAGCAATTCAGTGAGACCCTGTGTCTAAATAAAATACAAAATAGGGCTGGGGATGTGGCACAGTGGTCAAGAGCCTCTGCCCACCCCCCGCGAACCAAAAAAGATACATTTGTATCTTGTTCTGTAATGGTATTTAAAATTGTTAATATTTAAAATATGTCATTTCCATTTAATTTATATTGGTGCATATAATTACACATAATAGTCAGATTTTTTTTGTGATAAATTCCTACATACTCATAGCATAAATTACTCTCATTATTGATCTACTCCCCTTTCTCTCTCCATTCTTTCCCCTCCTCCCTCTTAATCCCCTTTCTTTTTTTTTTTTTAATATTTATTTATTTGTTTTGGTTGTACACAATGCCTTTATTCTTTACGTGGTGCAGAGGATTGAACCCGGGCTGCACACGTGTGCTAGGCGAGCGCTCTACCACTGAGCCACAATTCCAGCCCAATCCCCTTTCTTTCCTGGGCTTTCTTCTATTTTTTTTTTAAATTAGTGCATTATAAATATATATAATAATGGGATTTATTATGCCACATTCATACTTGCACGTAACATAAATTGACCAAACTTATTCCTTAGTGCCTTCTTCACCCTCCTCTGCTTAATCTAATGATTGCTTTCCTATTATCATTATTATTATTTAGTGCATTATAGTTATATGTCTGTATATACGTATATATATATGTATGTATATATAATCCCATTTATACATGCATATATGCAGGATTCATTGTGCTATATTTGTACTTGGATGAAGCATAGTTTGGAAGACTTTTTTCAATACTTCACCATGCCCTCCTCTCCTCCCTCTCTCTCCATCCCCTTCCTCTACTATATGGTATTTTCAGCAATTAATTATTCTTTAGAGAAATATTATAAAATATATATGTACATATATACATATACTTCTTAAATTTTCTGAAAATTTCTGTATGGTCATTTTTACCTATTTAATTAATTTATTTACTTTTATTTTCTTGGGTTACTTTCTCTCTTCTGTGTATTTTTTTTTTTAACTTTGGTTCTGTGAATGGGCATTTGGTAATTAATTTTTCCTTGTCGAGATTTTGTTTGTTTCCTCAATTCAATTAATTTGTATTACAGTCACAAAAGTCTTAGATATGTTGCATTAACAAGCAATCTTAAAATTCTTAGCAACCTATAGTATTGAAGAGTTTTCTTTCTTTTTTTTTTTCCTGTTAATACTAATAGACTAGTGTAATTAGGCTACATTTTTCTTCCATCTCAGATTAGAGAATATTAACATTTATAGTTGGCACATGATTATGTTTGTGGCAGAAGGCAAAACAGAACATGATTATCTGCATTTTGTCTTTTAAATTTTCTTTCTAAAGATGGTAACATTAAGTTGTGTTTAAAAGTTATGTACCAGGCCAAGTCAAATATATGACTGTGATTTCTACAATTTTGCCAAATGTAGTCTCTGTTTCCTGAGGCTCTAGGAAGGAAGGGAGAAAGGGGGGCTGGAGGGGAAAAAAGAAAAGGTGGTTGAATAAGATGGATGTCATTATCCTAAATGCATGATTGAAGATTTGAATGGTACCAAATATACATTGTATACAAACAGTGTTTTGTAAAAAGATGTTCTATATGTTTATTATGAATTATAATGCATACTATTATTATAAATACAACTTTGAATAAAAAAATAATAATGATTGTCCACAGTTTCCTAAATTTTTGTATTAGTTTGTCCTTTTTAGTCTTAGTTTTTAAAATTTCTAGTGCTCCCTCCACCCCACATTTGCTTGCACAGTTTAGCTATTTTGAGTGGTTCAGCACTTGCAGCTGTGCAACAAAAATGCTATAAATATTTTATCATTGTGGCTGCATCCCTGTAGTATGCTGTTTTTAAGTTCTTATGGTTCCTCTATAGACCCCACCAGGTATGAGATAGCCATGGGTCCAATTGGGCATGTTCCATTCCTGCTATAGTTTTTCAAGGAATTCTCCATACTGGGTCTTTCCATTCCCATTTTTCATTGCCTGCACCATTTTGCAGTCCCACCAGCAATGTATGAGTGTGCCTTTTTGCCCACATCCTCACTAACACTTATTGTTGTCTGTATTCTTAATAGCTGCCATTCTGATTGGAGTGAGATGAAAACTTAAGAGTAGTTTTGATTTGCATTTATCTAATTGCTAGAGATGTTGACAGTTTTTCATACATTTGTTGATTGATTGTATATCATCTTCTGCGAAGTGTCTGTTCAGCCCATTTGCTGACCGGGTTATTTGTTTCTTTGGTGTTAAGACTTTTGAGTTTTTTATATATCCTAAAGATTAGTGCTCTATCTGATGTGCATGTGGTAAAAATTTGCTCCCACTCTGTAAGCTCTATATTCACCTCATTGATTATTTCTTTTGCTGAGAAGAAGCTTTTTAGTTTGAATCCTTTCCCATTTATTGCTTGATTTTAACTCTTGCACTATAGGAAGCTTATTAAAGAAGTTGGGGCCTAATTCGACATTATGGAGATTTGGGCCTATTTTTTTCTTCTATTAGGTGCAGAGTCTCTGGTTTAATTTCTAGGTCTTTGATCCACTTTGAATTGAATTTTGTGCATGGTGAGAGATAGGGTTTTAATTTCATTTTGTTGCATAAGTATTTCCAGTTTTCCCAGCACCATTTGTTGAAGAGGCTATACTTTCTCCAATGTATGTTTTTGGTGGCTTTGTCTAATATAAGATAACTGTAATTATGTGGGTTTTTCTCTGTGTCCTCTATTCTGTACCATTGATCTACCAGTTTATTTTGGTGTCAATTCCATGCCGCTTTTGTTACTATTGCTCTGTAGTATAGTTTAAGATCTGGTATAGTGTTGCCACCTGCTTCACTCTTCTTGCTAAGGATTGCTTTAGCTATTATGGGTCCCTTATATTTCCAGATTAATTGCATGACTGCTTTTTATATTTCTATGAGGAATATCATTGGGATTTTGATTGTTTTGCACTAAATCTGTATAGTGTTCTTGGTAGTATGGTTATTTTGACAATATAAATTCTGCCTATCCAAGACAAGGGAGATCTTTCCATCTTCTAAGGTCTTGTTTTTTTCAGTAAAGGAGCTTGAGGTTTTCTTGTTTTCATCAGTTTTACTTTTACTATTCATGACTGATTTTCACAAATCCAAAGTATAGAGCATTCATTTGGTCAGAAAGCATAAAATAGGTCTATTCTAAGTTCAAGATTATTTTCATTAATTGCCACATTAAAGTGTAGTTTTCTTAGTAAATTGCACCATGTGTGGAGAGTCTAATCTTGTTATTAAAATTGACAATAACTTGTTTTTGAAGAATTTTATTTCCTTTTCCTATCTTCCCCAGGTTTCCTAAGGATGGCACCGTTTTGGAGAATTACTTTGCTCTTTCTTACAACTTTCCCACACCTTGCATCCTATCACATGGTATCCTAACTTCATTCCTTTCAACAAGGCAATAGCCCATTCTTTTATTCATACTGTATAAAAATTTCTCAGCATGAATTTGGCCAAACTATCCTCTGAACATATATGAATACATCATTTGAATTTCATCTTTATGTATAAAGCACTACACACACACACACACACACACACACACACACACACACAGCAATAAAGCACTAATTTAAAAACTACAAATATATAGAAGGAAGGCCAGGAGTAAGTCATTTTCCTTGCTGTATGATTATGTCAAAATAAATCCAATATTCTGCATAACTATAATGTACTAATAAAAAAAAGCTACACAAACAAGGTTTGAGACACTTCTAGAGAAGATGAGAACACAGAATTCCATTCCCCTTTTTTATAGACATTACAGAATTGCAGCTTTGGGGAATGCTGTATACACACTGTACTTAGGGAAATGTGGTGTGAAATTATACCTTAGGCGTGCTGAAGATAATTCACAACAGATTTATGACTCCAGAAGATAGAACAATTATTCGTAACTTTATGAGGCTATTTTAGAAAGCACTGATGAGATTTGTGGTTGTTGATAAGGGTTTATACAGCACTCAGGAAGAAAACAGGAAGCATGCATTCCATATACCTGAGTACCCAACAATACCTTGACTCCACTTAGAATTCAACCTGAGAAAGGCAACTTGATGATAACAGCATGCGGTTCATGAAAACAGGATATAATGCACACTAATATAGAACCAAGTCTGCCTCAGGTGAAAGTGGGCTTCCCCATCACTGAAAAGCCTCACTCTTTAGCTGAAAGGAATTCAAATTTAATATGCTATATGGAAATTTATGTTATGAAACATTACTTCAAATGTTATTTTAAAGACTTAAGTTTTATGGCATACAATAGGGACAAAGCTTATAAAGGCAATCATTTTCTTATTCCAAAATTTCCATTGTTTGTGGGCAATATATAGTCATAGTCTTCCTAAGATAGATACATTTTGAGCTACTAATATATCAATGAAGACACTGTGGACCAATGTATTTTATGTATGTTTGTCATGCACAATTTTGGTAATAAACCCCTATAAAGACCCTACCATGATCTACAAAATACCATATTTTTCTTGGCATCTGTTTAATTAATCTGTTTTAGTTTTCTCCTCTTTCACAAACATTGAACATTTTATTGGTAAAACATAAATGATATTGTACAACATCCTTATAGAAAGACATACAAGATTAGATTTCTGCTACTTTACATGCAAACAATATGTTAATTTAGATTTATTAGGTATATTTTGTTGAGATTCATTTGTCTTTGGATAAGTCAGATGAGAAAAGTACATACAAAAATAATATTAATTTTAATAAAATAATTTTGTTAAAGAACAGTAGTTTAATATGATGCACACAGCAAGGTCAACTACCTAATCAATATTCTGTTCCTTTAATGAACGTGTTAAGTTGAAGAGTAGAATGGATCTCAACTTTTATTATGAAAAATTTGTGTCAAATTAAAAACAGAATTCTGTTATTTTGAACCAATATTTGCTAAAACCTTTTTAAGAATCTACTCTTTTAAATAGTATGGGGCTACACAAATATGTTCAAAGAATATCAGCTAATGTGAGTAATAAAAGTAGAAAAAAATATGTACATTTTAAAAGGTTTACATATGGTTTAGAAGTAAATGTACAGGCCAGAGATGTAGCTCAGTGGTAGAGCACTTGCCTGGCATGTGTGAGGCACTGGGTTCAATCCTTGGCACCACATAAAAATAAATAAATAAAATAAAGGTATTGTGTCCATCTCCAGCTAAAAAAAATATTTAAAAAAGAAGTAAATGTACTATTGGATTTTTACATAAATTGTAATGCAAAATTAAGAATTAATATACATTCAAAAGTTCTCTCATTATGGAAAATAAATTCCGTGTGAATGGCTAATATGCTTTTCTGAAAGTTAATTTTATTCTTACATTTTAAAAGAACATTCTTGTGTCCTAAATTGCTCAGTGGAAAAGTAAATTGATGACGAGAAATTAATTTCCACATTTTTTAATCTACATAGATATAAATCACTGCAACTTGGGGGAGATTGAAAAATGACTGCATTAACAAAATTCATGTTCAACAAACAAATAAACAACCTTACAAATCCAAATCACTGCTGTATATTTACCCATCATTAGCCCTAATCTACTTCAGATGATGATGATAAATGAACCCAGAAACTGGGTCCCTGAATAATAACTACTTAATGATAACAAATAACCAGAAATGCAGAAAGGCTTCTGCCCTCAAATTGGTATTGAGCTCATGGGGGCTCTCCCCCCACTGTCTGTCCTGGATTACAGGTGTCCTCTGTTATTTCGGATCCTCTTCCCCATAATGCATCAGACTTATTGCCATTCTAATATTCATCATTACATAGTATACAACAAATACCAATAAATAATAAGTTTTCTCAATGTAAACTACACAATCTGACAGTATAGATGGAGATATGGATAGAGATATACAAACTTAAGCAAGTTGACATATAGATGGATAGGTCATAAGGAGATGTTTGAGATCATAGTTTTTCTGGATAATACTTGTAGTTTGACAGTCTTGAAGATATTGCAAAAATTTATCAAATGTCCATCTTACATTCTATGTTGATGACCTCAAAATATAGCTTTAAAATTTTCATGTTTCTTGCTGTGACCAACAGGTTGTTTTAAGGAGAACTTTCTTGGACATTCCTGATAATGAAGTGCCCTTTGTTTTTCGCCACTGGTGAGATCAGCTGGTGATAGTTTGCAGTTGAGATCTAACTCCAAACAAGTTGCCTTAATTTGTGTTCAGTTTTCTCACCGTCACCTTTTCACTTTTTCTGTCTATTTGTACAAAATCTACCATTTTGATTAACACAAAATTATCTTTGTTGTCCTGTATTTTGATTTTTGGAATGGCTTGACTACATTCATTTCTGGCTTGTTTTTCAATCCTGACTCAACTCTCTAAATCAATCTTTTCAAGTAAATTATCTTCTTATTATTGCCGTGAATCATTTGTCCAACCATACACTTTAACAAGAGTTTTTCTCTTCCTATACTTCTTCAAGAATTTATTACTACCCCTTAGTCACATCAGATTATTAAGTAACTAATCAAGAGTTATGTTTAACTAATTAGAAGAAAAAAAAAAAAAAACTAACCAAGAAAATAATTTACATGTCTCATTATAGAGGAAAAATTTCCATTTATTCTTCTGAGATTATTTCATAAATTATGATTAAATTTATAGCTTAATTTTACATTTTTTTTATTTTAAAATAGAAATGTCAAGTTAAAGTGGAACTAGAAAAATGTTACCCAAGAAAATTAACTCAAAATACAAATGACAATAGGAATTATACTTGTATTATATCATAGTCAAATTTCTGAAGTTTATAAATATATAAAAACAAACAGATGAAGGAAAATGAAAACCCATTAACATATAATAGAGCCAATTGAACGGTACAAATAATATGTGCTATGGGAGCTTAAGGAGAAAAAATTGATGGCATCATTGGCTCATGAAGAGTGGAAGTTAGAGGTTGAGTTTATGTTGCAATGAAACAGTGTAAGTAATTCTGTTAATGGGCATGAGAGAAAAACATACACAGATAAAGGAGAAAGAAAGAGAGACACAGAGACAGAGACAGACACATTGGAGAGATTGGTATTACTAACAGAAGTGATCCTTC
Source organism: Tamias sibiricus (assembly GCA_025594165.1). NCBI lineage: Eukaryota > Metazoa > Chordata > Mammalia > Rodentia > Sciuridae > Tamias > Tamias sibiricus. The sequence continues at coordinate 156,295,370 of CM046662.1, read as the reverse complement.
CAAGTAGGAATTGAGAAATTGAGTCATGATCAAATTTACCTTCAACGGTTGATAGTACATGACTTTCAAGAGGCTCTGGATAAAACATTGGAATGGCAGGTATGTGAATTTATTATTGCTGCCATAACAAATTACCATAATATAGTGATGTGGTTGCCATGGCTTAAAACAATAGAAAGTTTATTTTGAAGGTGCAAGTTGGAAGTCTGAAATGCATTTGACAGCTAAAATCAAGGTGTCTGAAGGAGTGTTTCATCCATGACCCTTGGGATATTTGCTCCTTTGCACTTTCCAGGTTCAGATGCTACCACATTCTTTGGCTCTTGGTCCCATTCCACATCTTCAAAGCTAGCAGAATTTATTCTAGGGCTGGGATTGTGGCTCAGTGGTAGAGACTTGCCTAGCACATGTGAGGCACTGGATTCGATCCTCAGCACTATATAAAAAGTAGATAAATAAAATAAAGGTATTGTGTCCATCTACAACTAAAAATATTTTTAAAAAACAATTTATTCTAGTATTTCTAATATTATCATATCATGTTTTTCTAAATTGCCTCTTCCTTTCAATATAAAACTCTTGTGATAACATTGAGTCCACACAAATAACCTAAAATAACCTTCACAATTCAAAGTCATCTAATTTGCAACTTCAGTTCTTCTATAAAATTAATTTACATTTAAAATGAGACCTAAGGTATTTACAATTTTGGGGGCATTATGATATGGACATCTCTGTTGGGGAGGATATTAATTTGCCTACTACAACAGCCAAGGATAATGAGAAGACTTTTAAATTTGGAGTACAGTGATTTGTTTAAGAATAGGATAGGCCCTTTTGATAGGAAAGCTTCAGTTACATTTACATTTTCCTGAGTACCTTGGCAAGTAAATTTTCTTTGTAAGAAGAATACAAATATAAAGGGATTTAACTTTCATTTCTCTCTTATAATTTCTAGTACATAGAATATTATTGCCTCAGCCTCCCAAGTCTGGGATTACTGGTTTGTACCACTGCACTTAGTAGCCTGAAGGTAGTTTACTACAATATTTTAAAAGAATTTGGTGTTCACTGAACCATTAGCAATAAATATAAATAGACTGTATATATGTGTATACATATCATACATATATGTATTATCATATATACATGCATATATACATATGATTACCAATAAACTAGATATATTATTTCTCTGAGAGTATAAAATAAACATGACTTGAGGTCACCTGTTGCCGCCTGAAGCGCTTGGAGAAGCAAACTGGAGGCTTTTTATTCTGATAACTTTTCTCTCTGGTTCTAAAACAACTAACACACGCCAAACACACCACTAAAATGGCGCTGACCCGATCAGCAATTTCGGCCAAGTCACTCGAGATCCCGCAACAAATCCCGTGAGACCGGGTGGCGACAATGGCCAAATCTCCACGGCTCATAGTCACTGCAATTCAAGTCATCCCCAAACAGTCCTGCATTTCCCCCTTTTTGTTTTAAAAGCCCCAAACAGGGCTCCTACAGTCACCAGTCCATAGCCACAAACATGTTTGTGCACAATTGCATATAATATTGGCCACAAAGTAGAAAGGAGAAACACAAATGCTAGGGCATTTGCAGTCAGCTATAATTTTTCTGAAGAGATTCAGAAAAAGCTTTAGGCAACATTTGAAACCCGTCCATGTTAAATAATCTTACAAATATAGAAAAAATTTATTTATTGCAGAATATTTGTGTATAGAAAATGACATCAGTTGGGTATTAGACTGAAATTTAAACACATAGTTTATTTATTTATGTTTCATTAACACCATATACATATAACCTATAAAGTTTACAAAATTTTTTTCTACTTTATTTAACAAAATTTAGTCATTTATTTATTCACACTGGAGAGTGAATTCGGAGGTGCTCTACCACTAAGCTATATTACCAGTCCTTTTTTTCCTTGTTTTTTTTATGGTGCTGGGGAATGAACCCATGGCCTTGTTCATGCAAGGCAAGCACTCAACCAAATGAGCTATATCCCCAGCCCTTTGTTTTGTTATTATTTTTGTTTTTGTTTTCTAAGACAGGGGTCTCACTAAATTGCCCAGGCTGGCCTTGAATTTTCAATCCTCCAAAGTCCCTGGGATTATAGGTTTGTACTATTGCACCCAGTAGCCTGAAGGTAATTTAGTACAATATTTTAAAATAATTATGTGCATCAAACAAAATTTGTATTCATGGAACCATTATAAACAAAGGTGTTGTTATCTCTTTCATCCAACTGGTTTTTATGGTGTTTGATAGCATTACCACCATTTGTACACCACCAATAAGCAATAATTTTCTTATGCTTATTCACATGTAAGTACAGAACAGTAAAAATATTATTGTAGTATGAGAGTAATGTGTTCAGGCTAACTAAATGTTACTCCAACCCCTCCATCAGCTGTTAAGAAAAAGCAACAACAAATAATAACAGGCTTTCAGTCTCCACCTACTACCATATTTTAATTAAAAGAGTACTATAAATGTTGGCTCAGTATAGTATTTTTAGTTAGACAAAATCAGAAGAAGCATTTGAAGGACCAGGAAGTGGGCCCTCCAGAAATTTGGAGGCATTCTGCTGAATTGCTTTTTAAAAGGTTTTCCCAGGGTCATTTCTCTCACCAACAATGTCTTTTTGCATCTCTTTAATTTTATAAATTGACTTTATTTCTTTTTCTGGTATAAATGCACTCTGCTCTACACCTTCAGTAAGACCATTGCAGAGGATCCAAGATGGCGGATTAGAGGAATTCGTTTTTCAGGGCTACTCTGTGGAAAGAATCCAACAAAGCAGATAAATAGTTTTTTTCAGCAAGTATATATAGACTGAGAATGCTCAACTCCTGGATGGTTTGAATATTGCGACGAGAGTGAGCAAGACAAGCTGATTGCAGCACCTAGTGCCGTGAGGCTTAGGCAGCACCTGCCCAGAGCACAGGCAGTGCAGAACAAAGCCAGAGCTGGGGGACCGCAGGAGACCACACGACTGCAACACTAGATCAAATCCACACTCCGCACACCATGACCCTCAGCAGTGAAGCCAGCGAAAACAGCTCGATCAGAGCTGGGAGAGAATGCAGGAGACCATAGGAGACCACGGGAGACCATGGGACAACAACTCCAGTTCAAATCTACACTCAGCTGGACACGACCCTCAGCAGTGAAGCCAGAGAGAAAGCGGCATGGAAGCTGGCCAGCAGGCAAGGAGGAACGCGTGACTGGGAGGACCGTCAACAGTCAGCGGGGAACGCATATCCGAGTCCATCGTGACGACCCCCTATAACCCTTCAACTAAGGAAGAACACGGATAGTAGACATCATCTGGACGTATTGATTTTCAGGGACAGCCACACAAAACCCCATCCCAGCATCCCTCCTCACTAACCAGGTACACAGACATGACTCCACCCACAAATTCTCAGCATCAGCCAGGGCCGATCTGCTGGACAGCTAATTTAACAAGCTGAGAGAGGAAGAGAAAAGGCTGCCTAATTGAGACTTGTGGGTTCTGGGTTCCACTTTTTTTTTCTTTTTTCTTTTTCTTTTGTTTTGTTTTTCTTTCATTTTTTTCTCTTTTTCTTTCCCTCTTTTCTCTCTATTCTTCTTCCCTCATCTTTCTTATCTACACCCTGCCCCTACATTCTCAACAGAGGTGAAAACAAGTTGTATACAAGAATTAGCAATTTTGGAACTGGGGCAACTGAATATACATCAAAGGGGTGTTATATATAGTCTCCTCTCTCTCTAAATATATATATATATTTTTTTTTTGACTCACTCTGTCAAATTTAAGAGTGATTGAGGTAGAGGAAGGTGCAGAGTTCCAAGCCAAAAGAATGAGTAATTTATTCAATGAAATAATAGCAGAAAAATTTCCAAACTTGAGGAATGAATGGGAAAACCAAGTTCAAGAGGCTTACCAAACACCAAACATACAAAATCAAAACAGATCCACACCAAGGCACATTATAATGAAAATGCCTAATATACTGAACAAGGAGAGAATATTAAAAGCCACAAGAAAAAGGAAGCAGATTACATATAGGAGCAAACCAATTAGACTACGTTCAGATTTTTCAACCCAGATCTTAAAAGCTAGAAGATCCTGGAATAGCATATTTCAAGCTCTGAAAGAAAAGGGATGTCAACTAAGAATCTTATACCCAGCAAAATTAAGCTTTAGATTAAAAGATGAAATAAAAACCTTCCAGGACAAACAAAAGTTAAAAGATTTCACTACTCAAAAGCCAGCACTTCTGAACATCCTAGGCAAAATATTTCACCAAGAAGAAAAGAAAAAGAGCAATAAAAATCAACAAAGGGAGATATTAAACTAAAGGAATTACCAACCAGAGGAAAAACCAAATCAAGTTAAATACCATAAACAAATATAAATGGATGGGAATACAAATCACATCTCAATAATAACGTTGAATGTTAATGGCCTAAATTCACCATTCAAAAGACACAGATTGTCAGACTGGATTAAAGGAAATGACCCAACAATATGCTGTTTCCAAGAAACCCACCTCCTAAAAAAGACATCAATAGACTGAAGGTGAAAGGCTAGGAAAAAATCTAACCACTCACATGGGCTGCGGAAGCAATCAGGAGTTTCCACTCTCATATCAAATAAGGTAGACTTCAAGCCAAAGTTAATCAAAAGGGACAAAGATGGATATTTCTTACTGATTAAGGGAACCATTCATCAACAGATATAACAATTATCAATCTATATGCCCCAAATAATGGAGCACCTACATTCATCAAACAAACCCTTCTCAAGTTCAAGAGTAAAATAGATCATGACACAGTTATCCTAGGGGACTTCAACACACCTCTCTCGCCACTGGATAGATCATCCAAACAAAAGCTAAATAAAGAAACTTTAGGCCTCATTAAAACAATAACTTAGACCTAACGGACATATGGACATATATAGAATATTTCATCCCTCAGTAAGCGAATGCACTTTCTTATCAGCAGCACATGGCTCCTTCTCCAAAATAGACCATATATTATGCCACAAGGCAACTCTCAGCAAATATAAAAAAGTAGAGGTACTACCCTGAATTCTATCAGACCATAATGGGATGAAATTGGAAATCAATGATAAAACAAGAAATAAAAATTTACTCCAACAACTGGAAGCTAAACAACATGCTACTGAACAAACAAGGGGTTGAAGAAGACATCAAGGAGGAGATTAAGAGGTAAATGAGAACACAGATACATTGTATAGAAATCTCTGGGACACTATGAAGGCAGTATTAAGAGGAAAATTCATTGCATTGAGTTCATTCCTTAAAAGGAAAAATACAACAAATAAATTACTTAACATCACACCTTAAAGCACTAGAAAAAGAAGAACAGACCAACACTAAGAGCAGTAGAAGACAGGAAATGATTAAAATCAGAGCTGAAATTAATGAAATTGAGACTAAAGAAACAATTAAAAGAATTGACAAAACTAAAAGTTGTTTTTTTGAAAAAATAAATAAAATTGACAGACCCTTAGCGATGCTAACAAAAAGAAGAGAAAAAACTCAAATCACAAACATCTGTGATGATAAAGGAAATATCAAAATAAACACTGCATATATACAGAAGATAATTTGAAAATGTGTACTCAAATAAAATAGAAAATATTGAAGACATTGACAGATTTCTAGAGTCATATGAATTGCCCAAACTGGAACTGGAGGATATACACAATTTAAATAGATCAATTTCAAGCGAGGAAATAGAAAATGCTATCAAAAAGTTACCAGCTAGAAGAAGCGCAGGACCTGATGGGTTTACAGCCTAGTTCTACAAGACCTTCAATAAGAACTAATACCAATGCTCTTCAACTTATTTCAAGAAATAGAAAAAAAGGGAGCTCTCCGAGACTCTTTCTATAAGGCCAATATTATTACATTAATTGCAAAGCCAGGCAAAGACGCAGTCAAAAAGGAAAACTTCAGGCCAATATCTTTAATTAACATAGATGCAAAACTTCTCAACAAAATCCTGGCAAATCCAATATAAAACATATCAAAACGATAGTGCACCATGATCAGTGGGGTTTATCCCAGGGATGCAAGGTTGGTTCAACATACGGAAATCAAAAAACATAATACATCACATCAATAGACTTAAAGATAAAAACCATATGATCATCTCAATAGATGCAGAAAAAGCATTCGACAAAATACAACACTGCTTTATGTTCAAAACACTAGAAAAACTAGGAATAACAGGAACATATCTCAATATTATAAAAGCTATTTATGCAAAGCCCCAGGCTAACATTATCTTAAATGGAGAAAAATTGAAAGCATTCCCTCTAAAAACTGGAACAAGACAGGGATGCCCCCTTTCACCACTGCTATTTAACATAGTACTGGAAACTCTGGCCAGAGCAACTAGACAGACAAAAGAAATTAAAGGGATCAAGATAGGAAAAGAAGAGCTCAAATTAGCACTATTTGCTGATGACATGATAATCTACCTAGAAGACCCAAAAAACTCTACTAGAAAACTTTTACAACTAGTAAACGAATTTGGCAAAGTTGCAGGATACAAAATCAATACCCATAAGTTAAAGGCATTTTTGTACATCAGTGACAAGTCCTCTGAAAGGGAAATGATGAAAACTACCACATTTACAACAGTATCAAAAAAATAAAATACCTGGGAGTCAACTTAACAAAAGGGGTGAAAGACCTCTATAAAGAAATCTATAGAACACTAAAGAAAGAAATTATAGAAGACCCCAGAAGATGGAAAGACCTACCTTGTTCTTGGAGAGGTAGAATTAATATTGTCAAAATGTCCATACTACCAAAAGCATTATACAGATTTAATGCAATTCCAATCAAAATCCCAATGACATTCCTCAAAGAAATAGAAAAAGTAGTCATGAAATTCATCTGAAAAAATAAGAGACCCAGAATAGCTAAAGCAATCCTTAGCAAGAAAAGTGAAGCAGATGGCATCACCATACCAGACTTTAAATTACACTATAGAGCAATAGTAACAAAAACAGCATGGTATTGGCACCAAAACAGACTGGTAGATCAATGGTACAGAATTGAGGACATAGAGACTAATACATATAATTTCAGCTATCTTATATTAGACAAAGGCGCCAAAAACGTACAGTGGAGAAAGGATAAAAAAGCCTCTTCAACAAATGGTGCTAGGAAAACTGGAAATCCATATGCAACAAAGTGAAATTAAACCCTTATCTCTCACCATGCACAAAATGCAATTCAAAGTGGATCAATGACCTAGGAATTAGACCAGAAACAATACGCCTAATAGAAGAAAAAGTAAGCTCCAATTTCCAACATGTGGGATTAGGCCCCAAGTTCCTTAATAAGAATTCTATAGCACAAGAGTTAGTATCAAGAATTAATGAATGGGATAGATTCAAACGATAAAGTTTCTTCTCAGCAAAAGAAACAATCAGTGAGGTGAATAGAGAGCCAACCAATTGGGAACAAATATGTAATACATGCACATCAGACAGAGCACTAATTTCTAGAATATATAAAGAACTCAAAAAACTTAACACTAAAACAACAAATAACCCAATGAATAAATAGGCTAAGGAATTGAAAAGACACTTCTCAGAAGAAGATACACAATCAATCAACAAATAAATGAAAAAAATGCTCAACATCATTGGCAATTAGAGAGATGCAAATCAAAACTACTCAAAGATTTCATTTCACTCCAGTCAGAATTGCAGATATTAAGGACACAAACAACAATAAATGTTGGAGAGGATGTGGGGAAAAAGGCACACTCATACATTGCTGGTGGGACTGCAAAATGGTATAACTGTTATGGAAAGCAGTATGGAGATTTCTTGGAAAACTGGGAATGGAACTCCCTATGACCCAGCCATCCCACTCCTGGGTCTATTCCCAAAGGACTTAAAAACAGCATATTACAGTATACAGCCATCTCAATGTTTATAGAAGCACAATTCACAATAGCTAGGTTGTGGAACCAACCTAGATGTCCCTCAGTAGATGAGTGGATTAAGAAAATGTGGTATAGACCGCCGGGCGTGGTGGCGCACGCCTGTAATCCCAGCACTTTGGGAGGCTGAGGCAGGAGGATCGCGAGTTCAAAGCCAGCCTCAGCAATGGCGAGGCACTTAGCAACTCAGTGAGACCCTGTCTCTAAATAAAATACAAAAAAAAAAAAAAAAAAGGGCTGGGGATGTGGCCCAGTGGTCAACTGCCCCTGAGTTCAATCCCTGGTACCAAAAAAAAAAAAAAAAAAAAAAAAAAAAAAAAAGAAAAAGAAAAAAAAAAAAAAAAAAAAGAAAATGTGGTATATACACACAATGGAATTTTACTCAGCAATAAAAGAGAATAAAATAATGGCATTCGCAGGTAAATGGATGAAGTTGGAGAATATAATGCTAAGTGAAGTTAGTCAATCTCAAAAATCCAAATACCAAATGTTTTCTCTGATATAAGGAGGCAGATTCACTGTGGTGTTGGGTGTCGGGGTACATAGGAGGATTAGAGGAACACTAGAATGGTGAAAGGGGAGGGAGGGGAAGAGAGGGAGCAAGGGCGGGATGGAGGGGAAAAATAAAGAAAAGGTGGATATCATTATTTTAAATGCATGATTGAAGACTTGAATAGTACGAATATACTTTGTATACAAACAGTGTTATGTAAAAAAAAGCTCTATATGTGTATTATGAATTGTAATGCATACTACTATTACAAATACAACAACTTTGAATTTAAAAAAAAGACCTTTGCACATTTCTATTATGTCACCTATTGGTACTTTTTCTGCAGTGTTGATGACATATCTTCATTGTCTCTATTATCATGATCATCTTAATTTCAAACCCTGTTATCTATTTCACCACTAGTATATGAATGCAAAACTGATGTCTCATTATTAATATTGAAAACCTCATTGATACCCACATTTAGTTCATTGACAAATCTTAAGGCACACATTTTTGCATATGTAAGTAAGTCAGACATTTTTTTCTCACTTGTGACATACAATCTTTCAATGTCACTACCTGTTCATCACCATCACTGACAGTTGCAAGTCAGAGATAGTGCCAGGTGTGCACACTGTGTCTTTAGTCACCGCGTTCTACTCATTGGCAACAGCATCATTCATGCTGACCTCCTTTTGAAAACCTTCCAAACCCACCTCTGTTCACTACAACAAGTAAAAAAGTGTTTTCATATTTACTCTTCATTGATCTAAGGATACCCTGGTCACATGAATGAATTAATGAACTAATATTTGGGGAAATTACATGATATACAATTATTTTGCTGAGAATTTCAGATGGAGGATAAATAGAATATTTGATAACAAAATCCTGACCAGCCCATTATGCTAACAAGAAGGCATGGATCACCAAGAACATCTTGGTTTCCTAAACATTTCTTGTCATAGACTCATGCTAACTGCAAAGAAGTTAAACTGATTGACTGCTACAAGATTTTGCTAATATTGACCCTTTTTAATCCCTGGAAGTATTCTTGGCTCTAAAATGAACCTAATAACATTACTTTTATATTAACAAATATAATATATATATTTAATATAATATATATACATATATATATTGCAGAGGATTATCAGGGTATTTTTAAAGTCCTTTCATTTTAACTCAGTTAAGTATTTTTCTTCTAAGAAGTATTGAGATTTTACTCTATTAAAATAATCTTGACCTGTTCAGAGGAACTGCTGAAATAACTACATAGGATAACAAGTTTCATTGATTGCCACTATTTAATAGATTCTAACAGAAGATTCAAGGTTTTTCTGGGTCAAAGGAAAATGGTTTCTACTTACAGGGAAGAGTAGTAGTAGCAGGAGCAATAGTATCATTGTGCTGTTTTCCCGAGCAGCAAACCCACAGAGAGACACAGAGGGACAGGTCACACTGACCCAGTAAAATATACTGCAACAGAGGAGCCCTAGGACTAGAATCTTTTGTGGCAAGCGGTGAGAAAGATTGTTCTTCAACTAGAGGGAAATAAAATATAACATAAAATTTGCAATGCTTGACCTCACTTTACAGGATTGGCATTTATATAAACTATCCTGAGACATGACCCAGATGAATAAATAGTGAAATCTTTGAAATTTGGAGATTCTCGGATTAGTAAACGTGCTGACTGGCTTCCATAGTCAGCACAGAATTGTCACTGAATTTTTATCCAAACTGGTCACCTTAATCTTTTACTTGAATTGTTTGTACTATTTATATTTAATATGCTTATTGATAATTTAGAGCTCTCTATATAATTTTGCTATTTGTTTTCTGTTTTTCCTATCTGTTGTCTTTCCTCTTTTCTTTTTTTCCTGCTTCCTTTGGGGTAGTGCATTTTTATTATTTCATGTATTTGCCTTATAGGTTTATTAGATGGAATTGTGTTTTTTTTTTAGCATTTCTTTTAGATTTATAATAAAATTCCTTAGCTCATCCTATTCTACCTTCAAGTAATACATAACTTTACACACACACAAGTTTTATATTACAGAGCTACATAATCATATACTTCTGTTGTTTCCTTCTAGGCCTTTGTCTATTTTTTGTTATAAATATCACTTTTACTTAGACTATGATCCCCACTGTGTGTGTGTGTATGTGTGTGTGTGTGTGTGTATGTATAGATTGTACTTATCATTGTAAATGTTATAGTTTTTATTACATTAAAATTCCAATAAGTAAAGTTTGCTTTCTTATTACCAACTGCTATGTAGGACAAAAATTACTGTATACAACCTGAATACTTTTTTTTCTTACATTTTATTGGTACATTATAGTTGTACTTAATTATGGGATTTGTTGTTAACATGCACACAATAGAGCAATATATTTTGGACAATATCACTCCCTAGAACTTTCCCCTTCCATCCCTACCTCCCACCCTGAGGTCCCTTTCTTCTCTGATTTCTCTTTGATTTTTAGGAGATCTGTTTCCACTTTTGTTTTTCTTTTTCCTCTCTAGCTTTCACATATGAGAGAAAACATACAACCCTTAACTTTCTGAGTTTGACTTAGGTTGCTTAACATAATGGTCTCTAGTTCTATCCATTTTCCTACAAATGCTATAATTTCATTTTTCTTTGTGGCTGAATAAAACTCCATTATGAATAAAACTGAATTTTCTTTATCCAGTCCTCCATTGATGGACACAAATGCTGGTTCCATAGTTTGGCTATTGTAGATTGTGTTGCTATAGAGATGAGTATGCATGTATCCCTATAGTAATATAACTTCAATTATTCAGGATTAATACCAACATGTATTATAGCTGGGTCATATGGTATTTCCATGTCTAGTCTTTTGAGGAGCCTCCATACTGATTTCCATAGAATTTGTACTAATTTACAATCCTACCAACATCGCAAAAGTGTTCCTTTTTCTCTGCATTCTCTCCAGCATTTATTATTATTTGTATTCTTAATGACTTCCATCCTAACTAGAATGAGATAAAATCTCAGTGTAGTTTTGATTTGCATTCCCCTTATTGCTTATGATATTGAACACTTTTTCATGGATTTGTTGGCCATTTTAATTTCTTCTTTTGAAAAATATCTATTTAATGCATGTGCCATTTGTTAATTGGGTTATCTGATTTATTGGTGGCAAGTTTTTTGAGCTATTCATATATTCTAGATATTAATCCTCTGTCAGAAGAGTGGCTAGCAAAGATTTTCTCACATTCTGTGGGTTCTATCTTCACATTCCTAATTATTTCTTTTGCGGTTTAGAAGCTTTTTCATTTAATGTTGTCCCATTTATTAACTCTTGGCATTATTTTCTGAGCTGTAGGGATCCTACTGAGAAAGTTGTTGCCTGTGCCTATAAGCTAAAGTGTTGGCCCTACATTTTTTTCTAGGAGTTGCATAGTCTCTGCTATATTTCCAAGGTCACTGGTCCATTTTGAGTTGATATTTGTACAGGTTGAAAGATAATGGTCTATTTTGATTCTTCTACATATGGATAACCAGTTGTCCCAGCACCATTTGTTAAAAATAATGTCTTTCCTCCAATTTATGTTTTTGACACCTCTGTCAAATATCAGGTGACTCTATCTGTGTAGATTTGTCTCTGTGTCTTCTATTTTGTACCATTGGTTTATGGGGTCTGTTTTTATGCTAGTACCAGGCAGTTTTTCTTAGCTATAGTTCTGTAGTATAAGTCAGGTATTGTGATAACTCCAGCATTGCTTTAAATTGACTTAAAATTGCTTTCGGTATTCTGAATCTTTTTTTTTTCTTTTTTCAAATACATTTTAGGAGTGGCTTTTCAAGTTCTGTAAAGAATGTCCTTGATATTTTGATAGGATTTGCAGTGAATCTGTATATTGCTTTTGATAGCATGGCCATTTTAACAATATTAATTATGCCTATCCATGAACATGAGAGGTCTTTCCATATTCTGAGATCTTCTTTAATTTCTTCCTTCAATATTACATACAGTTTTTATTATAGACGTCTTTTATCACCTTGGTTAAATTTATTCCTAGGATTTTGTTATATTTTTTTTTTCTTGATCGGTTGTTTTTTGAGGCTATTGTGAATGAAATTTTTCTGATTTCTTTCTCAACAGATTCATTATTGACAACCAGAATACTTTTTGTTTTCCTGATTTATGTGAGAATATTCCTTCACTATTCTATATTTATTCAACTGTAGCATTTTTTATGGTAATACTATTTTTAAAGCTTATCACCTTTAACTTTTAGGTCACCAAATAACAAATCTCAGAAAATAGATCAGTGTCTAGGCAATAATTTAGTCTTAAGAAGATAAAGAGGAAATATGTGAGGCAGCCTAAGAATGACTGATTCATCTTTGGAGATAAAGACGGTTGGCTATAAAAAGTCCACATTAGAAGAAAGCTAAAGATTTGTCAAAGAAGAACTTATTTTTGCTGCAGAGATATGTCACTGGTTTTTTGCATTCACCAGCAGACTCAATTAATACTGTGCATGGGTTCATTTAAATTAGTCCACCAGGGAGTTGAATCTTATATGTAAAATAATAAAGACAAGTAGAGATATTGACCCAAGGTCAATAAGTAGTTAATCAAATGTTCACTCAAGCTATTAATTTTCATTTAGGCTCAGAAATGAACAGAGATAACAAAAGAAATAGAATTCAAACAAATAACAATATTAAATTAACTCCTCATATAAATAGAATATTTGATAAAAATACATTTTCTTCCAAAATTAAAAAAAGTATTTTATGTACATCCTTTAGAAATTAATAGTTTCAAATGTCAATTAAAATATTACAGCCGGGCGCGGTGGTGCACACCTGTAATCCCAGCACTTTGGGAGGCTGAGGCAGGAGGATTGCGAGTTCAAAGCCAGCCTCAGCAATGGCGAGGCACTTAGCAACTCAGTGAGACTCTGTCTCTAATAAAATCCCAAAAAAGGGCTGGGGATGTGACCCAGTGGTCGAGTGCCCCTGAGTTCAATCCCCGGTACCACAAAAAAAAAAAAAAAAAAAAAAAAAAAAAATTACAAGTTACTAAATTAGAAACATGGATGAAGTATCCATGTATGTAATTTAATATTTGTATGTTTTATAGTAACATTAATATAATTTTTAAAATATCTATTTGTTTTAATAATTGACTTATATAGTCTGAATAAGCAGAATCAGAAAAAGTAATAACCCTAGATTTTAAAAAGTGCATAAAAAAAAAAAAAAACAGTCCCTCAAACAGGACTGACTGTATTCAACTGTTAGTCATACAATCTTTATGTTAGTCATACAATCTTTATTATGTTACTTAAATTCTTTTATCCAACTCATTTTCCTGCTTAATATAATGAAAGCAATGAGATTATTTACATAGTTACTATATAGAAATCATCTTAGAAGAGAGTAAGTTTTTAATAAATGTTATTTGCTTTTGTCATCAGTGTCATCATCATTATTTTTATTCAGTAAATTAGAGTAAATTATTTTCCAAGGTAATTATTCTTTAAATGAAGAGCTAAATATTCTTCCATCAGAAAAAAAAAAAAAAAGGAAGAAAAAAACCTGACTTTTAGCTAAGCTCTCATGTGATTGCAAATCATAACTAAATGAAATGGTAAAATTTGAAGGTAAATTCATTGTTCATTCTACTTGATAAACATATCTGAAAATGTATACAACTATGATAATTTTCTGAAAAGTCAAAATGTCTTCTCAAGTTATTTACATTCATTGAGTGGATTCGATGATAAAGTGTGCTGTAAATCGATTCAACTAATACAGTCATTACTTGGTTAGAAATTTTACATCATGGATCTTTTAACAAGATTGCCTCTAGGACACTTCTCAAATATGAGTTACTCAATTGAAAGTATAACTCGTCATCAATCACAGATTGACAGCTTTCTTGGGAGTTGGCAGATTTGTCAGTAAGTGGGTATTTGAATTACTGACTTAGGTTCTGTCTTCATGACTCAGAACTTTTATGTCCCCAGGTAAAACCACACCTCTTTGATTCTGTATTTGTGTATGTGCTCAATTATTTGTTTTGTTTTGTTCTGTGTCACTGCACACACACTGTTCTGAATTCCCTGCAGCAGAGGTGCAGAAAAAAATGAAAATAATTTCCTCCATGACTTAACAGAAATAAGGATTATGCATTTGAAATGTATGTCTTGAATCATATTTTAAAACTTCACTCAGTTTAATGTAGTGCTTTCTTTTCTTATTGATTTGGGGAATTCAATTCTAAATATAAGTCCTCGTATACTATTGAAATCCCACCTATTTTAGTGCAGTCAATATTTTCTTAAACTTTTGTTCATTTTACTTTTTTATTTTACAACAGTTTAAATTTCAGTCAAATTATTAATTTGTTGTAGTAAATGTTTTTTTTTATCATGTCTATTTTAGGATGTAATTCTTATCCTAATTTCAAAATCACCCTCTAGACTCTCTTTTTAACATCTTTTCATTATTACTGTCTGTGGGGACATGAGAATGTGCCTCACAGAGCTCTGAATCCAGATCCTACCGGATTCTTCTAGAATCCAGAGCCTACTTAACACAGAGTTTATACTGACCACTGGCTGTTCCAGAAATTCTGGAGGAGAAGTCTAAAACTATTTTTTAATAGAGGAAGAGGAGTGAGGGGAGGAGGGGAGGAAAAGAGGAAGAACAGAGGACTGAAGTAGCGCAAATCATATTCCATGCATGTATGATTATGACATAGTGAAGCAAAATATTGTGTATAACTATAATGCACTAATAAAAAAAACTATAAAATTCACAAAATTATTTTTAAATTACCAAATATTTTCCAGCTAAATATACAAAGTCATTATCATTTTTATAGAGTGAAAGTAGACATTTTCTCAGTTTCTAAGAGCAGATATTTTCTCTGAGTACCCTTTGACTTGCCTGCCCACTATCTAGTTTGTGTGGTGGTGAGGGGTAAGAGTGCTTCATCCCTTTGGTATATTTAAAAAGACCAATGGGGTTTGTGTAGCCAAACTCTGTCTACTTCCCTTTGAGGGCAAATCTATTGATAGAGTAAATGCATTTGTATTGTTTCCTTGATGGCTTCTTTCTTACTTGGCTAGACCTTCTTTCTAAATGGAGAAGCTGGTCCATGATTAGTAGAACGTGTCCCTGAGTAGTAAGCCTTATTCCAGGATTCAGAAAGAAACTCCACTTGAACACTGCACTGAATTACTTGGTACACCATTAAGTCTGTCATAACAAAACTGATCTTTTGCCTTCTATGCTTGTGTATGTTTGGTATGGGGTGGGAGCAGTCAGGTAGAAAAAAATCGGTCTCTTCAGAAAGAATATAGTTTTTTTTTTTTAATATTTCTCTAAATAAATGACATTCATTACTAATAGTGTCATGAATTTCTTGATAAGTTTTAAAAAGCACAGAAAGTAAATTTGCAATGCAATGTGCATCTAATAGTAGTTAGGAGGAGAAAATTTATCTCAAAATATTTTGTTGTTGGGAAAGGTTTCAGTTTCTATCTCAAGCATATAGTAGGGGAATAACAATGGGAAGGTGAACACAAAATCTCGTGCTTTTAATTCTCTCAGAAATCACAAGTAGAAATTACCTCATAAATGTTAATGTTGGACTTTAATGCTATCCTACAAGGAGCCTCATAGAGTCCAGGAGGATGTGCTTTAGGGTTCTCATCATAGTGGGGAATGGGCTATGAGTCAATTATTGTCAGGCAACTAATCTGCACAGCCTGCCACCAGGTTCCTAAGGAATCTCTAAATTTAGAGAAAGGTAGCATTAACATAGGCTCTCTGAAATCTTAAAATAGAGAAGTGTTTTCATAGAGTCATTGCCTCTGCTGTCTTTAATCTAGTTTTAATAATAGTTTTTTCTTGAAAATATAAAATATGAAATATGATATTCTCTGGATAAAAAGAAAAAAAATTATAAATTCTGTCAACCCTGTAGGCAGAAATCTGATCGTTAACAAAGTAGATAATTTTATTTTAAAGAATTCAAATGAGTAATTTTGCTCCATAAGACATTATGATAGTCTCTGAGAAGGTGTAAGAGTTTAAAATCTGTACTTAAATTCTAACAGATGCAAATTTAGACCTATGCAAATGAGATTATTAGATCTGCATTAGGAAATTTAAAAATTCCATTAAACTGTATAAATCCTATTAAGATAAAGGTGTAGAGCCAACTTGTGCTTTGATGTTAGCTCTGAGAATAACCTTTTTGAAATACAGGGTTGGTTTATGGGCATTTTAAGGATATTTTAAAGGAGGAAGTTTGATATTCCTTTGCTGTTATCACATATTCCTTTTTATTTTTTGAAATTTATTTATTTGTTTATATTTTACTATATGTGGTGCAGGGAGTTGATCCCAGGGCCTTATACATGCTAAGCAAATACTCTACCACGAGCTAATCTCTAGCCTCATATATTCCTTTTTAACCTATCACTCTCAGGTTTCCCAACTCCCCAGTGACACTGCTGTCCTAGTCTCTGGAAAAGATGTGATTAGATAATTTGCAGTGGGGTAATATTTACCAGTTGGGATCACTTTGGCAACAAACAAAATGAAAACTGGACTCAAACTTGTTTACAAAGCAAGGATCTATGTTACTTCATGCAATGGAAAACCTGATACTGAGCAGGCTCCATACATCCTCTGGCTCAACCTCCTGTTTATTGTTTTTTTCAGTGTCCTATATTGTTGCTTCAAGTTTGAGTCAAACATATTTTTTCCAATGTTTCCAGGTTCTACATTCAGACCAAATAACATGTATCAAAAGCAGGTTCTTAACTCCTAGATTTCTTTCAGAGGAGCAAGGATATATTCCAACAACTATACACGTGTTTCACTCAGACCTCATTAGCCACAATTGGTCACATGGTCTTTCATATAAACCAATGACAATAAATATGAGATTGCCATCCTGGTTTGAAAACAATCAGGATGTCACTGGAGCCTGGTATGTCCTCACCTTCTGTAAGTCATGCTATTGAAGGGTGTACAACAGAGCAAAATCAGCATCCTGTTTGGATGCAGTAAGGCATTAAGTGATCATTGGATTGGCAAACAACTGAGCTGCTATATAACCTAAGAGAATAAACAGTATTTAAAAAAAAACACAATGTGTATGCTGTACAAATTAATGAAGATGGGTTTGACTAGTAAAGAGAGATAAACATGAGTTGATTTTGGATACATTTTCTAGAATATTTACTTCATTCTATGAGGGAAAATATTTTAAAATCTTTAGGTAGTGTAAATATTTCTAATGCTAAAAACCAGGGGAGATTTTATTTAAATAAACATAGGAGAACAACTATTTTTAAATAAGTAAAGCTGATATTTTTAATGATCTTTTAAAAATTATGCTTAAAATTGAAAATTGTGACAGGGAATAACATTGAATTTACTACATTCTATGTGCTAGACTCATTGTTCTCTAAATGAATTATTTTTGTTCTGATTATGGCATATTATGGATTCCATCAAATCTACTTTTTTATATAAATGGAGGAGTATAATTTCTCATTCTTCTGGTTGTACATGATGTAGAATCATAATGATCATGTACTCATATATGTACATAAAGTTATAATGTCTGATTCATTTTGCTACCCTTCTTAACCCCATACCCCTCCCCTTCCTTCATTCCCCTCAATCTAATCCAAAGTAACTGTGCTGTTTCATAGTCGCTCTTATTGTGAGTTAGCATCTGCATATCAGAGAAAACATTCAGCCTTTGGTTTCTTGGGATTTGCTTATTTTGCTTAGCATGATATTCTCCAGCTCCATCCATTTACCAGCAAATGCCATCATTTCATTCTTCTCTAAGGCTGAGTAATATTCTGTTGTGTTTCTCTGTACCACATTTTCTTTATCCACTCATCTGTTGAAGGACACCTAGGTTGGTTCCATAGTTCAGCTACTGTGAGTTGAGCTGCTATAAACATTGATGTGCCTGTGTCACTTTAGTATGCTGATTTTAAGTCCTTTGAGTATAAACCAAGGAGTGGAATAGCGTCAAATAGTGGTTCAATTCCAAATTTTATGAGGAATCTCCATACTTTCTTTCCAGAAGGGTTGCAACAATTTGTAGTCCTACCAGTAATGTATGAGTGCTTTCTTTGCCCCCATATCTTCACCAACATTTATTGTTGCTTGTATTCCTGATTATTGCCATTTTGACTGGGATGAGAGGAAATTTTAGAGTAATTTTGATTTGCATTTCTCTAATTGCTAGTGATGTTGAACATTTTTTTTTCATATATTTGTTGATTGATTGTATTTCTTCTGTGAAGTATCTGTTCAGTTCCTTAGCCCATTTATTGATTGTGTTATATGGTGTTTGTTTGGCGTTAAGCTTTTTTAGTTCTTTTTTTTTTTTTTTTTTTTTGGTACCGGGGATTGAACTCAGGGGCACTCAACCACTGGGCCACATCCCCAGCCCTTTTTTGTATTTTATTAGAGACAGGGTCTCACTGAGTTGCTAAGTGCCTCACCATTGCTGAGGCTGGCTTTGAACTTGCGATCCTCCTGCCTCAGCCTCCCAAGTGCTGGGATTACAGGTGTGTGACACCGCGCCTGGCTTTTTTAGTTCTTTATAAGTTCTGGAGATTAATGCTTTATCTGAGGTGTATTGTGTCCATCCTGTAGGCTGTCATAGAATTACAAAAAGGAATCATAAAATTCATTTGGAAAAATAAGAGACCCAGAATAGCCAAAGCAATACTTAGTAAGAAGAGTGAAGCAGGAGGCATCATAATACCTGACTTAAACTATACTACAGGGTCATAGTATCAAACCTGGCATGGTATTGGTATCAAAACAGACAAGTAGACCAACAGTATAGAATTGAAGACACAGAGACAAACCCACATAAATACAGTTATCTCATACTAGACAAATTCATCAAAAACATTTACTGGAGAAAAGATAGCCTGTTCAAAAAATGGTGCTGGGAAAATTGTAAATCCACATATAACAGAATGAAGTTAATCCCCTATCTCTTGCCCTGCATGAAATTCAACTCAAAGTGGATCAAAGGCTTAGGCACTAGAACAGACACCCTGCACCTAGTAGAAGAAAAATTAGGCCCAAATCTTCATGATGTTGGCCTAGGATTTGACTTCCTTAACAATATTTCTAAAGCACAAGAAGTCAAACAAGAATCAATAAATGGAATCTGTGGTTGTGTCTCAATTGTAGGCACTTGCCTAGCATGTGTGAGGCCCTGGGTTCGATCCTCAGCACCACAAAAAGATAAAAAAAATAAAGGTATTGTATCCATCTAGAAATTTAAAAAAAAAAAGCATCAATAAATGGGGTAGATTCAAACTAAAAAGCTTCTTCTCAGCAAAGGAAACAATCAATAACATAAAGAGAGATCCTACAGAATGGGAGATAATCTTTACCACATGCAAATCTACTTTAATAATACTTATAAGTGCCTAAATGTGGATGTGTTTATTAATTATCAATAACTCCTCAGAATGTAACAGTATAGTACTTGGTAGGAGCTCAGTGACAATCTGATGAATGAACAATATCATTTACTGACAAATTCTTATGAGCCAAAATTTTTATGGTTATTTGTTTAATATTAACAATAATATTGCAAGATTGGTATCTTTTACTCCATTTTGCAGATGAAATGACATATGTTGAGTCATTTTTCCTGAACATAAATACTAGGTATGAGCATATTTTTTTTTGTTTTGTGTGTGTTTTCTATTTTTTGGGTTGCATGCTTACATTTGGGTTGACAAATGATATTAAAAGAAATTAAATTTGTGTTTAGAAGTGACATAATCAATGAAAAATGGTTGAAAAAATGGTTGCTTTTCAATAAACTGAATTTTCTTACAGAGTTACATTTCTCAATTAGTTCATATGTAGTTAGTATAACTTATAGCCAGAGTAAAGGAAGGACAATATAATTCTCATTTAATATTTATGTCACGGAAGTCTATTCAATTGACAAGTAACATGAACTAGGGCTAATCAAATAACTTCGCTTCTCCAAATATTTTAGCTAGTTTAATTTATTGTACATATATAGTCTAACTTCCAGTAAATTTGACGTTTCCCCAATCTCTATTAAAGAAGTGGAACATCTCCTGTATCTTTGTATAAAACTTCTACCATTGTGTGCTATGTAATATTTTACTGCTGGATTTAAAGGCTATTGCACTTGAAATATCGTCTCTTTTTCTCCTACTTAATTTCTTCTTTTTCCACTGAAGTTGCCTATGATCTATAAAAGGCAAGAGATCTCATTTGAATAGAGTAAAAGTATTAGTCATTACTCATGCATAGAACGTTTTAAGGATTCAGCTCTGTCAGTGATAGATGGAGAGACTGCTGAGAAGCCATTCGAGATTCCTGTGATTAGGTTAGACAGGTCCCAGTTCCTATTAGTGAGAGTTGCCTTGCTTTGCTACAGAGAGGAGGCAGCTGTCTTCCTCCCTTTCCCCTCTGGAACAGCTTGCTTTAACTAAGCCTACAACATTTCCACAGGCAAATCAGGAAGGACTTTCTGGACAGATGGTCATGCTGCCTATAAATTCTCATTTACATGCAGCCTTGGTTTGTAACTGTACTTGAGCCATATGCAGGGGGGTTTGCATTCCCTTTGGATTGGTTTTAAGTGCTAGGCAGTCTAGTCAAATCCAACTTGGTCCATGTTTTCTAATGTTATTTAATTCACTGGAGCCATGCAAAGTGTTTATCAAAAGAATTTTTTAAAACTAAAATCTTGGCTAAGTGCTAAATACTGATACCAACTTCTGTTAGTGAGAAGAGTACCCTAGAATACTTAGTAACATAGAACATTAACACTCAGCCACATGAATATATAAGCTAAAATAAAATGAAAAAGCAAACAAATAAACTCTGCTTGGGCACTTGAATCACCTAAATCTAATATTAGCTTATTAAAGTACTTAAAATACTATTTAGCCATAAATACACCAGCCAAATTATGTATTATTTATTATATCATGACACAGTGAGTTAACATAAGTGACACTAAAAATATGCATTAAAACTCTCACTTTAACTCTATACATTATTTTGACATTTAACTAATGGATAAGGATATTTTGTCAAAATAATTAGATGTTTCTTTCTGACCTCTCAGAACAAATAATATCTCAGGAAAATGCAATACATAAACTATATTCAATTTAAAATAAAATTTAAATATTAGCAGTGTGAAGATGAATAGAAAGAATACTTTTAATCTGTCTTAAAAAAAACCCTCTAATTCCTAAATATAAATTGTTTAACTTTATTTCAAATTACAGTGGCAACAAATCTGGTTCTTATAAGTTTTTCATCCTTCTACTAAGAGTAACAGTTAAGCATATTGTAAAATATGATATACATGTATTACTTTCCTCTAATAAAGATATAGTATGTAATAGGTTATCATGAACTGTGGTGCTCACATGGTAGTTGCCCATCATCCAGCCTCCCTCCTTCTTCCTCCCCTTCCCACCTTCCCAGCTTCCATTAACCTCTATTGCTAAGAATGAAAATTAGTTCTGCCACTGTGGGGTATAATATGGAGGACTAAAACTTTTTGTGGGAAACATTTAAATTACAAGTTCACTTTATTTAATTCCTGTAAGGGTAGTTAGGTTTTGTTTCTGATATATAGTAGTTATATATTTCAATATTTTTTTCCATTTTATCTATTTTATTGTTTATTGCCATCAAATTATACATTTTTTTAACCTTTTGGGATTCAGAATAATCCAAGGTCATGCCATCTGTCTGATTACTTTTTCTTCTTCTCATTAATTCTGCTAAAAGTTTACCTGTCTTCTTAATCTTCTTGAAGAACTAGTTTTTTTTATTATTATCTCTGAAATCTATTGTCTCTTAACTGATTTCTGATCATTATTGTTTCCTTTCATGTGTTTCAGACTTAATTCATTTTTATTTTGTTCATTTTAGACTTAATCCATTTTTATTTTTCAAATTGCTCAAAATGAAAGCTGAGCTCATTGACTTTCTTTTTCTATTGTGGGTATGCTATGAATTTTGTGCAAAGAATTATTTCTTAGCAGCATCCTAAAATTGTTCAGTATAGTGTTTTCAAGTATATTCTGTTCAAAATGTATTCTAATTTTTTAAACTTTTTTGACTATTTATTTAAAAGAATTCCATCTGATTTGTAATTATTTGAAGATTTTAAAGAGATTTTTCTGTCATCTATTTCTGATTTAATTGATTAGAAATAATATTTTTGTATTAAATAGCATCTTTATATTGAGATTTACTTTATGATCCACAGTATAGTATATTTTGAAAAGTATCACATACATTCAGTGATAGAGTGTGTATTTTTCCATTCCTTTATAGAACATTCTATAACTTTCAAATGTGTCAAGTTGATTGAGAGTGTTGCTGATTTCTTTCTTTCTTTTTTTTTTTTTTTTTTTTTTTTTTTTTGGTACAGGGCATTGAACTCGGGGCACTCAACCACTGAGCCACATCCCCAGCCTTATTTTGTATTTTATTAGAGACAGGGTCTCACTGAGTTGCTTAGCACCTCACTGTTGCTGAGGCTGGCTTTGAACTCATGATCCTCCTGCCTCAGACTCTCGAGCTGCTTGGATGACAGGCATGTGCCACTGAGCACAGCGGTGTTGATGAATTCTTAAATATATTTATTGAATTTATCTCGGACCTTTGTATACCTTTTAGAAGATAGGATTTAAATCTGTGTAGTGTGTCTACTTTGCTGAATATCTGTTTTCCTTGCAGTTTTATGTTTGCTTCATGTAGTCTGAAGTTATGCATATACTTAACAACATTATGATCTCTTAATTAGCTGAGCTCTTTTTAATTAAGAAACAAACTTATTTCATGATGATTGTATCCTTTGATTTAAAACCTACACTGTCCAGTAAATGTTATAGCAATTCCTTTAACTACTCTTGACAGAGTGCCTTTTACACTTAACATATTTATGTTTACATATTTAACATGTTTATTTCTAAGCTGTTTGCATTTGTGCCTTACTTCTTTACCCAATCTGATAATTTTTTAAATTAGTATATTTTAATTAGGTATATATGACAGCAGAATGCATTTTGATTCATTGTACATAATTGGAGCACAACTTTCCATTTCTCTGGTTGTACATGATGTAGCATTGCCTTGTATATGCAGTCATACATGTACCTAGGGTAATGATGTCCATCTCATTCCACCACCTTTCCTGCCCCCATTCCCCCTCCTCACCCTTCCCTCCCTTTTGCCCAGTAAAAGTTCCTCCATTGCTCCCCCTTTATGGATCAGCATCCACTTATCAGACAGAACATTTTGCTTTTGGTTTATTGCGATTGGATTACTTCACTTAGCATGATATTCTCACCTCCATCCATTTACCTGAAAATGACACATTTTACTCCCTTTTACTGCTATATAATATTCAATTGTGTATATATACCAGAGTTTCTTTATCCATTCATCTGTTGAAGGGCATCCAGGTTGCTTCCACTATTTAGCTATTGTGAATTAAGCTGCTATAAACATTGATGTGGCTGTGTTACTATAGTATGCTGAGTTTTAGTCCTTTGGGTATAGACTGAGGAGTGGGATAGCTGGGTCAATTGGTGGTTACATTCCCAGTTTTCCAAGGAATCTCCATACTGCGTTCCATAAAGTTTGCACCAATTTGCAGTCTCACCAGTAATGCATGAGTATATTTTCCCCCCACATCCTCGCCAACATTTATTGTTGTCTGTATTCTTGATAATTGCCATTCTGACTGGCATGAGATGAAATCTTAGAGTAGTTTTGATTTGCATTTCTCTAATTGCTAGAGTGTTGAACATTTTTTCATATATTTGTTGATTGAATGTATATCTTCTTCCGAGAAGTTTCTGTTCAGCTCTTTAGCCCATTTATTGATAGGGTTGTTTGTTTTTTGGGGTTACATTTTTTGAGTTCTTCATATATTCTGGAGATTAGTGCTCTATATGTTGGTTCTCTGTTCACCTCATTGTTTTTTTTTTTTTTTTTTTTTTCTGAGAAGCTTTTTAGTTTGAGTCCATCCATTTATTAGTTCTTCATTTTATTTCTTGCACTTTAGGAGTCTTGTTAAGGAAGTCAGGGCCTAATCTTATGTGATGACAATTTGGGCCTACTTTTTTCTCTATTAGGTGCAGGGTTTCTGGACTAATTCCTAGGTCCTTGATCCGCTTTGAATTGAGTTTTGTGCAGGGTAAGAGATAGGAGTTTAGTTTCATTTTTCTGAATATGGATTTCCAGTTCTCCCAACACAATTTATTGAATAGGCTATCTTTTCTCCAATATATGTTTTTGGTGCCTTTGTCTAGTATGAGATAAATGTAGTTATGTGGGTTTGTCTCTGTGTCCTCTATTCTGTACCATTGTTCTCCCAGTCTGTTTTGGTGCCAAACCATGCCCTTTTTGCTACTATAGCTTTGTAGTATAGTTTAAGGTCTGGTATTGTGATGCCTCCTTCTTCACTCTTGCTAAGGATTTCTGTGGTTATTCTGGGTCTCTTATTTTTCCAAATGAATTTCATGATTGCTTTTTCTATTTCTATAAGGAATAATGATGAGATTTTAATTGGAATCACTTTGAATCTCTATAGCACTTTAGGTAGTATGTCCATTTTGACAATATTAATTTTGCCTATCCAAGAGCATGGTAGATCTTTCCATCTTCTAAGGTCTTCTTCAATTTCTTTAGTGTTCTGTAGTTTTCATTGTAGCAGTCATTCACCTCTTTTGTTGATTCCCAAGTATTTTTTTTAAGGCTATTGTGACTGGCATACTTTTCCTAATTTCTCTTTCAGATGATGTATAGAAATGCATTTGATTTATAGGTATTGATTTTTATATCCTGCTACTTTGTTGAATTCATTCATTAATTCTAGAAGTTTTCTGGTGGATTTTAGAACCAGGTCCACTCCAATAACCCGCAGACCCAATCTGAAAATTTCTGAGTTTTAAGTGGAGCTTACACCATTTATACATAATTAGGTTCCTCACATGTTTAGGTTTCAGTCTGATATCTATTTCTTTTCTATTTTTTCAAAGACTTTGGTGTAAATATTTTTCTTTTTCTACCTGTTTTGCATCTATTTTTAAACTCTATTCTTCCTTTCTTGGACATTAGGGTTAGCCTTTTTGTCATTTTAATGGGTTATTTTATAGGTCAGGAAATCTGTCTTTGCTTATCATGGTTTACCTTCAAATGATATTGCAATATTAGACTCTGATTTTTATAGTAGAGGTTAGAAACACGACAGATTATTTGGAAAAATGGTCTTTATTCTTAATCAAATATATCCAAGCAGAACTAAATTTTTGAACAATTTTATTTTTAAATTGAGTAAACATACACACACAATTTACAAACACACAGTCAGCCAGATGCCCAATCCATGACATATCAATTAACTAGTCATGACCATTAAAATAGAATAGCTTTTGTATTTTATCTAAATTGAAATAGAAAATTTGTTTTGCAACTGTTGGATTTTTTGAGCACGAAAATGACACAAATTTAACCTTTTGAAAAATTTGTTGATGACATCATGAAAAATAGTGAATAATTTGTGATATCTAGGAAATTAGGTAGAAGACTGTTTAATAAGCAAATAAAGCAGGACATAAATCCACTTGAAGTTATTAAATGTAGAAATATGGCAAGTGAATGTGTAGAACTTTATTTCACACATCTGAGTTGTATCTACATATATATTTCCTCATGCTAAAATGAGAAATGATTACATTATTTTACTTAGAATAAATGTGAACAGATTGTAAAAATAATGAATATTTTTTCTCTTTCGGGAAAAAAAATACATTTTGAGATGGCCGCTCAATTTCCAAAAATAGGAAACTGAAGCCTAACAGTTTAAGTAACTGCTGGTTCTGTCCAATACCATGTCATGAAGAAATGGTAAAGTCCTAGACCTTAGTACACTCTCAGAGAAAATTATTATATTTTTGAATTTCAGCATTTGCTCTCATTTGTATTTATATATTTGTACATATAATTATGAAGATAATTATAATAGCTAAAATTCTCTGTGTTCTGATAAAATATATGCACTTACTGCAAATAAGCATTGCTTCAAATGATTGTTTCTAGCCTCAATATTTGACTGGTCAGGACTAGGTTGATTTAGGTGCATTAAAACATGAGGACTGGGAGGCCATGTTAGTGGATATCCTATCTTCTTCCACTATTGATCACTATCTAAGTAGATAAGAAGATAATAATTAAAAATAAATGAAAATGGGGAACCTGTTACCAGCACTTAAAAGGATGGATTAGTTTATGTCTAAATGTTGTATCAAGTTAAGGTCTTGCAGAACAAAAATAAATGACAGTTAATGATTTTTCATTAGAATCCTCTAACTTTCATCACTCATATATATTGACTGAAATTTAAATGAAGACTATATATATTCTATACACAATAAGAATATACATATATATTCTTACATATACATATATATGATGCATATATATATATATATCTCCTACACACAAACCTTTGTTGCTTTTTAGAATATTGACATACAAATGATGCTTTCACATGACCATCTGACACCTAAATTTAGCAAAGATATGCCATGTTTGATGAATATTTATCTAGTACAATTTTTCTCTACATCTTGGTGCATCCCCCTTAGCAGTGCATTCTAGCAGGTGACACATGTGAACTAGATTTTCAGTAAACTTTGTATTTTAGAAGAGTTTTAAAACTACAGATATAAAGCAAAGTTATAAAGATGGTACATATGTGAACTTTTGAACCAAAATCTTTTATTCTTAGAGTGCAAAAAATGACATGGTGTTATAAAACCTGAAGACAAAATTATATCACTGAGAACCCAAAGTAAATTGGAATAACTGTTTTTGTTTTGTGATTTTAAGTCTAGAGAAAATTCCTTTAGTTCTCTTTAATTTTCCCTCAGAGAACATAAACTGTATACAGATGTCAAATTTGTTCTAAGTTTGTATACCCCATGGACAAGTTGTTTGCTCTAATTAAAACAAAACTAATAAAAATCTCTTAACACAAAAATCTTTGATGGTAGAAAATGGAGTTCAAGGTTTCTAAAGCCTCCCAATAAACCAAAGTGCCTCTCATCCTGGTAACTCTAGTTTCAGAGCCAACTAAAATGAGTCTTGAGCATATCTGACATATCAAAATATTTTCATACATTTGTTCCCTTTGATAATTGGAATCCCTGAAACCATTTATTCCTGATAGTCCACTAACTTTAAGATTTTTCTGACAGAAGACATTCTTCAGAAATAATATTGAGGACTAAAAATATCAGCTAAATTATCAAAAATTGTTCAGGAAAACTATTAACTAAATGAATTGTATGCTTACTTTTCTTAGCAGGAAACTATTTTTCTGATTCCCTATAATTATATGATAGACCTTCATGCCTTCTAAGAACTTAAGGAAAATAAATTTTAACAAGAGTATTTATTTTTAAATTCAGATTTATTATTCAATTATTTTTTCTCTTTATGGAGAGAATTTTGAAATAAATAAATTTGAAAGAAGTTTGAATTTTTTTTTTTTTTTTTTTTTTTTTTTTTTTTTTTTTTTTTTTTTGGTGCTGGGGATCGAACTCAGGGGCACTCGACCACTGGGCCACATCCCCAGCTTTTTTATGTATTTTATTAGAGACAGGGTCTCATCGAGTTGCTAAGTGCCTCGCCATTGCTGAGGCTGGCTTTGAACTCGTGATCCTCCTGCCTCAGCCTCCCAAGTGCTGGGATTACAGGCATGCGCCACCACCGCGCCCGGCATGTTTGAACTTTTAATCCAAGTTTTGATACTTAAACTTGGGTGGTTAAGATCCCAAACATGTAATATCTAAACCTATGCCAATACCTATAATAAAATCCATCTGTATCCAAACAACTTGAAATCTCATACAACTTTTTGTCTAATATTCTTTTTAAATACACAGATTTCTACCAGAGAGTGAGTTAATATATGAGTGATAGAAAATTCCATGTAAAGATAAATGACTCAGTTCCTTGTATAGTAATCCCATAGATTATACCCTGAAGTTAAGTATTGCAATTCACTTCCACTCTATTATTCCTGTATTTTTATGGACACAGAAGAAACGAGTGTTAATGCACATCACTGCTGAGGAGTCTCCATCATTCTTTAGTGACAAAATGTGTTCATCTCCACAGGGCAGAAAACAAGAGCACTAAAGATAGATCACTTTCACATGAGAAACAATTTGCCCATTTTCCCACTGATAGGACTCAGTCAAATGGAATGATGTAAGTCTCTCATACAAAGTTTCAGTTTTGAGCCAAAGTGAAAAATACATTTAGAGGACAATTCTTCAAAGGCAAAAGTATAGTGGTCTTTATAATTAGAACTATATCAAATTATTTTGGTTTAATATCCAGCTGAATCATAAATGAGAAAAACGGTTGTTCAATTAGCAGAAAAACTGGCTATTTTTGATACTTTTTTTTTTTCTTTTTGATACTAAAAGTTAAAATCCTAGCCAGGTGTACTGACACATGACTCTAGTCCCAGTGACTGAGACAGGAAGATCATAAGTTTCAGGCCAATTTAGTGAGGCCCCAAGGACTTAGTGAGACCCTGTCTCAAAATAAAAGTTAAAAAGGGCTGGGGATATATCTGAGAAACTTAAACACTGAGCCCCTACTAAGGGCTACTTCGGGGCTACAACAGAAGTGGTAAGTAGGTGCTACAAAGACTGTGGCCTGCTAGAACAAAATGCTATGCATGCCATCAGCTCCTTAAAAAAAAAAAAAAAAAAAAAAAACCTTCCTGACCTTTTTCTAGAGCACGCAGGTCAATAGAATGCAATAGAATACACTTTGTAAATTATACCAATCCTGTTTTCTAATCCTTTCTAAAGTCTTCCAATCTGCTATTTAGACATTGCCTTGAGAAGACATAACACATACACATAGAAAATGTCTCTCATTCTCTCTTTCTCTATTATTATTTCTTTTTCAACCTCCATTTCTCTCATAATCATATTTGGATTATTATTATTATTTGAAGTACTGGGGATTGAACCCAAGGGTGCTCTGCAACTGAGCTACATTCCCAGCCCTTTAAATTTTTCATTTTGAGACATGGTTTCGCTATATTACTGATTCTTGCCTTGAACTTGCAATCCTCCTGACTTGGCCTGCCGAAGTCACTGGGATTACAGGTGCGCGTCTACTTCCCTGACTTCTCTCCATATTTCTATCTATCCATACCTATCAATAAATCTGTCAATCAATCATCTGTTATTCTATCTACACATAAGACTATAGAAAATATTTTAAAATGCTACTAAAACTTTTGTAACAAATCAAGCAAGAATTCTCTATTGCCTCTTGAACAGTATCTTCTTAGAAAAAGACCTGTTTATAAATATGTAACAAAACAATATTATTTATTTATAATTTAATGCAACCAGAATTTAACAACTATTTCAAGAACTAAAAATATTTTTCACTGGTGTTTAATATTCTAAAGGCAAAGGTTTTGGAGTCATTATATTCTAAGCTAGCAAGTTAACCCTGTCTTAAAAATTATAAACCTCAAAAAAATATTTAACCTGTGTTAGTTCTGAGTTCATTCACTCAACTTTAAATACAATGACTCTGGCTTATTTCACCAACTACTGAACATATTGAATAAAAACAAATGAAATAGTTCTTGTGATGGAGAATGACTCTACATATCTACTGTACCTACTTTATCAGTTTATCATGGCACAGTGCATTGCAACATTTGTGTTCAGTATATATTTCAATATTTATTTCAAATGGCTGAATGCCCATTTTAAATTCTCTACTTTTAAACACAGATTCAATATAGTACAGATGTAAAGTGAATTCTTCAAATTTGGGGAATATTTATTTTTCTCAAAACTCTTTTGTAAAAATTTTAGTGAAATAAAATGGTAGCTTGGGAATTAGGATAGCAACTTGTAAACTGTGTGTTTGCAAAGTAATTATTTCAGTGAATCTTTTCCAATAACACATTGGAAAAGCATCTGAAATCTAAATTGTCACATGGAAAATATGAAGTTTCAATTTTTTTAGGGGAATATTGATGTTACATAATATAGCATTTACAGTTCACTAGGAATAGAACTGGAAAATGTTGTGTATTTTTTTATTAAAACATTTTGTGTAGTATAAACTACTGACATGACTTACATGGATTCTGTATTTGAAATATTTCAGTGTTTTGTGCCTATAGTTTTGCCATCCCATGGGCATTTTTAAAGGTAGGATATGAAAACATGTCTAGAAAATTAGTATCATATTTATTGATATGAAGTTAGTCAAAGAGAAGTTAATTGATACATATTTGAGTATGGAGAAAACATTTCCATGTCTTAAGATTGTTACTTATGAACAAAAGAAGCCACTATTTTAAGCCCAATCATTACCCTCCAAAAATGAATATGGTAAAGGGTATTGGGATAACTTACAGAAATTCCCAAAAAAAAGCTGGAACCAATTTCTTGAAAGGGGCACACATCAAGAATTAAATGCCATCTATAGCACAGAACCACTTTAGTGAAGACAGTTCTCTCTACTACTGGGCAGAGGAGAGATGACAGATAAAATGCTTGAAACAGAAAAAAAAAAAAAAGCTGTCATGAGATAATGCAGCATGTCTCTTAAGTAATAAAGCAAGAAATACTAGGGTCTTAAATTATGGGAAGTTGACATGCATTCCTTTATCTAAATTTGGTAATCATTGTGTCTTTGTCAATCAATAAATATACAATTTAAACTATTTAAAAATCTAATGGATGTGATCCGCCTGTAGCTAACAGGCAACCATTGTTAGATTTGTGCAGTGCATTCAGATTTCAAGCTTCTGCAGACTCCCCTCCTGGCAATGGACAAGCTTTCACAAAGTCCTGGTAGTTCATTATTCATTGGGGATTACTTCTATAGCCCTTACATAGCACTTAATTTGAGAACCATGACCTTATAAAAATGAAATCCTGAAAAAGCATGGACCTGATCATCACTTTATCTAAAAAAATCCAAAACGATAATTTTTTTCCAAATAAAATGTGTCTGAATACTTATTACACATTGGAGAATAGTTTGTGTTTTTAATATATAACTGACATGTTATAGAATTCCATGATATTGAGCTGTTTATACTGAAGTCAATGAGTTCATTTGTGTTTTCTCACCAAACATATTCTATTTTAAATTTTTTTTTTGTGTGTGTGGTGCAGGGGATTGAACCCAGGTTCTTATGCATGTGAGGCAAACACTCCACTGACTGAGCTATAAACCCAGCCCCATATTCTACTCTTATTTATATCTGCTACATTATCCACAAGTTCACTGTTACACAGACTTTTTTTGAAAATGTGACTTGTATGATGATGCCTTTGTTCTTGTCCAAGTAATAGAGTTTTAGAATGTGGAATGTAGACACTGTTTTCATTGAATTTAAGATATAATCATATATCTCACTTATACTCAACAACATTCAGCCACCTGCTATACATGTAATATGTGTTACTTTTACTTACCTATTTTGTAACACCAACATTTATAAGCAAGTATGTTGTATTTTTTCCTAAGACATAACTTTTCTTTGAGTGCTTCTGGCAAATCCACATGTTCCCTAAATAACATTCTTACACATTTTCATTGAAGTTCCCATTTGAATAAATCACTTAGAAATTAAGATTTTGGCCATAATCTACTATGATTTTTGATTTTTTTTTTCCTCCAAAATGGAATAAGATTGAAAATAAAAGGACTACAGCCAATTGGAAGCCAAATATATCACTAGGAAAAAAATCATATGAACAACTAAGACCATTGAAAGTTATTCAGTACTGAATCCAAGTGTGAGAATTCCTGAATTGTATTTATAAATGAAATCAAAGTAAAAATGAGTTGCAAAATCTATCAGACAGAGTTTGATAAAGGCCAGTGATGGTTTAACACATTCTATGGATACTGTGAGCATACAGGCATATTGTAATGTTGGGTGATTGTACTCAGTATTCAGTATTATTTTTCAATAAAAATAGATATAAACAGCACAATATAAAATGGAAATATATGTGTGTGCCTGGTTAGTCATAAGTAGTACTGAGTCACTTCAACTCTGTATTTTCATTCCACAATTTAGAAAAACTCATGAGTAACAGAACTATCCTTAGATTTGTCCCAAGGAGGAGTATACACATTCACACAAATAAACATCACTTGATTTTTCATAGTTTTTAGCATCCTATCTTGATAAGCACTGAGCTGATGCTTTAAAACAGTATTTTGTTCAATACAATTTCACACAAATTTTATAAAATATGTCTGAACATGCACAGAGAATATCTGCAAAGGAGTGCACCAACACATTAGTTATATCTTTATATCTGAGCCATGGTTTTCTTATTATGTGCCCTTAATTTTGCTTTTATTGTCCTTTCTCAGACTCCAAAATTATCTTTATAAAAAATGCATTAATTTTACATTAAGAAAAAAGGAAAAATTACAGCATCCTGAGTTGTTTTTCTTAATGATGGTAGGCCCTACACTATCCAATACTTATTCTTCATCTATTTATATACTGTATTAATAACTTGTAAAGGTATCTCAGAGAATAAAATTTGTCACATAGCTAAATCACATGATTTTAATAATAAGTGGTAGAAAAGTTGTCCTATCCAGGTTTTTTGACAAATTCAAATTTGAAAGTAGCAACTTATAGGTTAGAATTCCTTCCTGTATGTCAGTAATGTATTAGAAAACACTAATCCTTGATAATTAGTAAGCATTTTAATGACTCATCAGGGCAGATGAGGTCCGTGTACAGATGGTAACAACATTCTGCATATATTTATTATCTTCCAACAAGTAGGCATTATCTTATTTGCTAACACACAAATCTTCTCTTTAGATTGAAATTCCTTTATCTCCTGCTTTTGTTATTACTTAAACGGGTTATATAAAATGTAAATGTTACAGGCCACTAATATGTTTGTCTCTCTTCAGAAGTAAGTATGATATGATATGAAGAAGGGCAAGTATTCACAAAATAAAAGTGTTTTCATGCAATGACTTTGACACCTCTAGAACATTGTGTACCACCAAGCAGGTCTAAGTTTCAGGTAGGTGAGTGTGGCATGCACTCTAGTCTCTTCTACAGGCATCTTTCTGTAAGGTAGTCTTTTGTGGTATGAACAGGAACCATGTGATCATCTGTACGTGCTTTCAGATTTTTGTTTCATTTTATAAAATGAATTGGCAAATAATAATAAAAAAAAAAAACACTTGGATTTAAAATCAGACTAAGTTTCAATTATATCTCCTCAATTTAACCATTTGGACTGAATCTTTCTCCTATTAAAAAAAAAAATGAGCTGTGAAAGTAAAATCCTTCAAAGGAGTGGAATAAATAACTTTTCTATTATAAAAATAGAAGGGGGGATTTTTATTTATATTACAGGAAGATTCATCAATAAGATTTGTATGTGCTTGTTGAAACACACACAAGTGCTTTCTAAGGCTTATAAGCCAATTAACTGTTTTTTATCTGAATTCTATATAATGCATATGAGTTTGGTTTGACATTATGCAAATAATGTTATTTTGTAAAATATATATAAATTTCATAAATTTTGTAAAATATTTCTGCGTGCATATATTATTTAAATATATACTGTTGTGTGTGTTTTCAAACTTAATAGTAATATGTGATGAACCAATAACAATGATGATGGCAACTCTGTAGTTTTTATAAAAAAGAACTGAAATATTTGTCCTTAAATTTTTCTCATGATAAGATTCTCTAGATTTTCAGGTGTCTGACAATTGTTTTAAATATTTTAATTTTAATGATGTTTTCATGTGGAGTTTTGCATTGGTATTCTGGACTCCCTCTCATCTGTCTCAGCTCTCAACCATCACCTCTGGTGTCAAGGAGACAGTTAACATGAGTCATTCTGTTATGTGAAGGTAACAATGATGACACAGAAAACTGAGCAATGGAAAAGTTGACTGCAGAACCCTCTGCAGCTTTTCATTGACCATGGCACACAGAAGAAACACAAGGAGTTTTTACAACAATCACCAAAATTCTCGTATTTTAAGAAATATTTTTTTCAGTAGTTTCAAAGGTGTAGTACTGATGTTTTAGTTTGAATTTCAGGGAAAATTTAATAAGTCTCGAATAATTTGTTTAAGTGCTATTTTAGTACCTTCATTGATAATATCTCAAAAAAGGCTTAACACCGAGAACCAATGATAAATTTGAGCAAGGGTGTCTTTATATCACACCAGTGTAGGACATTTTCAATAACTTAAAAGGTGCATTTCATACCTTTGTTTTTCCTAAGTAATATATTGTTCAAAAATGAAGCACTCATACACAGGTAAAGAGCAAATGTTCACTAAATGATATTATCATTGGCTCCAGTGCAACTTCTAATTGTACAAATATAAAAATGTACAGATGAGTGATAGTTTATAACAACTAGTCCAGTGTGTTTGCTTTTTTGACACTTCCCTTTTCTCTTTGAGAAACTACACTGGGTCTGGGGATATAGCTCAGTTTGTAGAGTTCTCACCTTGCATGCACAAGGCCCTGGTTTCAATAGCCTGACCCCCATCCACCCCCTGCCCCCCAAAAAAAGAAGAAGAAGAAACTGCACTGGATACTTGTTTTCTCCTAACCTGCTCCCAATTTCAAAATGCCAAGATTGGGTCCAGATTGATAACTTTGTGAATAGTGTGGCCACACAGCAAATTCTTTAAGCACCTCAAATCCAAGCTTTTCAGATGTACACTGTGCATTTATTGGGTGACTCCTTAAATTTGGATGTTTGCAATTCTGCCTTAGTCTTCCTCATCCTGAAAAACCTAAATACTAGCCATGTCTTCTAAGGTCACTCCTGATAATTATGGTGTCCCACACATGTGACTGGTCTTCCCAGTTTTCCTTAATGGGTCAGAGTTTTTAATGACCTCAGTGAATATCTCATCCCTACATTTAACTTTTAAATTTTGTGTCTAGCTTCCTGTTAATATCATCACTTCCAACACATGCAATCTCCTACAGTTTTCTCTCATTACTTCATTCACTGTCCCTGAACAAACAGAGAGGTGCACTGAAGGCAAGTTCTGTGAATGTGGCTTTCCTGGGAGGCTACCTCACAAGTCAGATATGGACAACACTCCCAGGATAGGACCTCGTGGGTTCTGATCCTGTTTTACTCCTTCCAATAGCTGCCAGACTATTGATTTTCACAACTAATCTGGTTTTAAGACCACTGTTTCCAAGGAGGCAGTGAAGTTGGGGAAAGGGATATAAGAATAGGACAGTCAAAAATATAATAAATGATCTTAAACCCCCATATTGACTATTGCCCTTCTTCAAGATTAAGAAGTATTATCTTTATTGTTGGCCTGAAACATTGAAAAAGATAAATCTTTCTTTAAATTAGCTTTTAAAAGTTTTACTATTGCACCCAACTAGTGCTAGGAGACCCCAAAATTGTGCCTAATATGTGAAGGGATTTATGATTGACTCTGTGTCAGGAAGGGGTAAGACGGGCAGCCACAACAATCTCATGACTACAGATTGTACGACAATATTCAAAAGAGGATTTTGAGGGACAATATTAAAATAAGACATTTCCATTGTATTTTATTTCTTGTCAACCTGTATATATACATATATGTGAGTGTGTCACTCTATATACACACACTATATCACATATATATGTATATATATAATATATATATATAATTACATGATTATAGTGGGTTGATAAAAATAAAAAAAATATGCAAGATATACCACCTCTGGCTGAAATGAAAATCAAACCTAGGTTTTGGCATATGCAACCTAACTTCCCTGATTTCTCCAGAGTATTTTACCTATTTCCTCCTATGTTTCACACCTCATGCCTTTGCATTTGTGCAGTGAAAAATGCTGCTTAAATGAGAAATATATAGCATAGCAAGGGAAAAACACAGTAAGTTTAGGAATAAAGAATGAAATTAAATCTGTAGAATCAGGTGAGATTCTTCCAAAAAGCAGAAATAAAAAACACATGAAGAGAAAGAAAAAAAGCATTTGCATTAGGCAAGAATAATTTTCCCTCCCATGATCCCCTCTTCTCTGAAAATAACAAGAATACATGTTATCAAGATTATGGTGGGAATCAGATCAAGTAGCACTAAGGATCAGGTTAACTCATACTGAGAATACTCTAATTCCTGTTGCTATGGAAATAAGATGTCATCCTTATGGTAAAGGCATATTTTAAGGAAAAAAATATGTAAAACAAATAAATGTTAAGGAGATTGTCCCATGTGGTATTTTTAGCACCAATACTCTGGAAATGCATTTACAAGGAGTTTTCCCCTAAAATTACAAAGACATATGTCTATGTATCTAAGCATTTATCTGCCTATTGTGAATATCTACATGCTAATTTAAACCCATGTGCTCATGGGAATGGAAGAGAGGTCTTTTAACCCTTGTTTTCTTTCACATCTCCTGCTGGCTCAACTGAAGGTCAAGGTCCCAATGTCTGTAATAATTTATGTGGCTCTAGAGGTATATTAGAGAGAGAAAAAAAAAAAAAAAAGAAATAGGAGTGTGTGCTTGTATGTATGTGTGTGTTTGCTTTATCCAATCATTTATCTCAGTATTGGAAGGAAACCTTAGAAATGAGACACACAAAATTCAGCCTCTTGTCCTTTTGATGTTTGGTTTACTCTCACTGTGCTTATCATAACCAAACAGTAGAACTATGTAAACTTCTTAGAGAATAGGAATCATTGAGGACCTTGTTAAATAGACACTTTCAATCACCAATGACCTTCTTCAATGGGGCTTCACACACACACTAAGACAGACCCTTTAGTAGAGTGATTTTTACATTAGAAACATTTAACAAATCACAAATATACAAAGTGATGTTTACCTTCAGGAAATGGTCCAGAGTGTTCCTAAATCTCATGTAAAATTTTCCCCCCATCCTTTCTTGCTGAGTTTCAAAAATATTATAGAAATACATTTCTGTTATCTATATTCTTCTATTGTAATTGGAAAGAAGCCAAGAATGTATCATAAGAAGTTGATTACCAATAGTATGTGTTCAAGAATAGTTTTGAGAGAATTGA
Organism: Tamias sibiricus; assembly: GCA_025594165.1. Classification (NCBI taxonomy): domain Eukaryota; kingdom Metazoa; phylum Chordata; class Mammalia; order Rodentia; family Sciuridae; genus Tamias; species Tamias sibiricus. Next base: position 156,257,633 of record CM046662.1, on the reverse strand, counting down.
ACTATGCTGCATGTCTTTTTATACGTCTCTGTTTTTCTTTTTTGATATAAAAATATATATCTGAATTGGATGTGTTTATAAACTAACTGAATATCTAATAATTTAAAATACAGTGGTTGATGTTACAATCAAAGCTCTTAAAGAACACAGAGAATAAGCACATATAGCTCTCTGAAATAAAATAATTTTAAATGTGAATAATAATTTTACTTTTCCTCAAAGTTAAAAATCATTAAAGATATATACAAGCAATATATGTTTTAGGTGGCTTGGTCTAGTATGACATAACTGTATTTATGTGGGTTTGTCTCTATGTCCTCTATTCTGTACCATTGGTCTACAAGTCTATTTTGGTGCCAATACCGTGCTGTTTTTGTTACTATTGCTCTGTAGTATAGTTTAAGGTCTGGTATAGTGGTGCCACCTGCTTCACTCTTCTTGCAAAGGATTGCTTTGGCTATTCTGGGTCTCTTATTTTTCCAGATGAATTTCATGACTTCTTTTTATATTTCTATGAGAAAGTTAATTGGGATTGTGATTAGAATTGCATTAAATCTTTATAGTGCTTTTGGTAGTATGGTCACTTTAACAATATTAATTCTGCCTATCCAAGAACAAAGGAGATCTTTCCATCTTCTAAGATCTTCTTTATTTTTTTAGTGTTCTGTAGTGTTTGTTGTAGAGGTCTTTCACCTCTTTCATTAAGTTGATTCCCAAATATTTTATTTATTTATATTTTTAGGCTATTGTAAATGGTGTAGTTTTCTTAATTTCTCTTTCAGAGGATTTGTCACTGATTTACAGAAATGCATTTGATTTATGGGTGTTGATTTTATATCCTACAACTTTACTGAATTCATTTATTATTTCTAGAAGTTTTCTGATAAAAGTTTTTGGATCCTCTAGGTATAGAATCATGCAGCCACATCAATGTTTATAGCAGCACAATTCACAATAGCTAAATTGTGGAACCAACCTAGATGTCCTTCAATAGATGAATGGATAAAGAAACTGTGTTATATATACACAATGGAATATTACTCAGCATTAAAAGAGAATATAATCATTGCATTTGCAGGTAAATGGATGGAGTTGGAGAATATCATGCTAAGCAAAGTAAGCCAATCCCCAAAAAACAATTGCTGAATATTTTCTCTGAAATGTGGATGCTGATCTCTTGCCTACAACCCTCACAGGGGATGGAAATGGGGTTCCCCTCGGTGGAATGAGCTGGCTGAGAAATACAAGCTAAGAAAAATAGAACAATGAAAAAACCACAGACACAGAAAGTAGTTTCAAAAGCAGGGTCAGGATGGGCAAGCCCATCTGGCAAAATTAAGCCTGTGCTTGCTTTATTTACAGGGAGGGATGTCAAGGGCAGGGATAAGGTTTCAAGGGCAGAGTCTTGCTTCATGGTGTCTTGCAGTCAGTAGGTTGATTAACATATTGCCAGGTCACACCCATCTCAGGTGCTGTGTGGGATCTCTGGCAGATCTTGAGGGGGAAGTTCACCTGCATCAGGTGATCAATCACTGTGGGGGTGCCATGGGAGGTTCCTGATACCAGATTTATCCCCTCATTAGGCTTCTTTGTGCAACATAGTCCACACACAGCCCACAGAAGGCTTGTGACATTGATCCATAATTGGGGTGGGTGAGGAGCATATGGAAGGAATGGAGGAACTTTGGATAGGGCAAAAGAGAGGGAGGAGAAGGGAAGGTGCACAGGGGTAGCAAAGATAGTGGAATGAGATGGACATCATTACTGTAAGTACATGTATGAAGACACAAATTTTGTGAGTCTACTTTGTGTACACCCAGAGACATGAAAAATTGTTCTATATATGTGTATTATGAATTGAAATGTATTGTTTTAATGTATAACAAATTAGAATATATATATATATATATATATATATAAATATGCAAATATGTAGCAAAATATAGTATTTAAAGTTTAGTTTGAATTCAGGCACTCATGACTGTCAAGGGGAGTCACATTAACTCTATGTGTCTCATTTCTAAAATTTATTTTTCTTTGAGTTGGGACAAAATTATCTGCCCTATTTTATTAGATTTTAGTAAAAATAAATGAGAAGATGTTTTGAACACATTCTGTGTGATAGTCAGCTATTCGTCACTGTAACCAAAATACCTGATGAGAACAACTTAGAGGAGGAAAAGTTTATTCTGATGTCATGACTTCAGAACTTCTGTTTGTGGTTTGCCGACTCTATTGCTCACTGTCTGAGGTAAGGCAGAAAGGGGTAGCAGAGGAAAGATGCTCAGAATAAGAATGTTGGAAAGAAGAGAGACAGGGAAGAGCATGGGGGAGAAAACATGAAGCCCAAGGGTTGTACACCCTGAGTGTCCAGCCCTCCCCTCACCTGCCTACAGTTGACACATGCAGTAATCTACTCAAATTATTAATCTGACAATAGATCAATCTTCTGATTAGGTTACAGCTTTCATAATCTAATCATTTCACCTCTGAACATTTCTGCATTAACACAAGAGCTTTGGGGTGGAGGGCACCTCATATACGAGCCATAATATTTTGTAATCAATGGAGTATCATAAGTATAAACAATTGTCAGAGTTCTGACAAAATAAAGCATATGATCAATCTGAAAGCTATTTCCCCTGCACCTTATTTCAATGAAATATTAATGAGATTCTAAATTGCATGTGACCATTGGATAACATACTCAATATTATGTTCAAATAAGTTGACACAGACATACTGCTGAAATCCATGACTCTTGATTAAACTCAATAATGGCTGAGGGAATAAAGTTAATTTGAAACTGAGTGAAGACACTCCTATTGGAGTTTAAAATTATTTGTGCAGGTGCTTCCCATCAGATGATCTAATTTGATACAGAGATTTAGTAATCGGGGATGCTAAGAGACTGGACAGCTGATCTGTACTTTAGACAAGCATTCTCAAATATTAGATCAGATCAGCAAGCTTTAGCATCTGCTCAATTATAATCAATAATGGGGCTGCTGTAGCTCTCTATCATCACTACACATCCTTGCAAGTTCTGTCTTTGTGGTCATTTCCCTAATAATCCACTAGCAGCCACAGTCAAAACGTCAGCTGGCTCCTCACATACGTCTACTGGTCAGAATATACGTACTTGGAAAGCATTGCAATAGTTCTGAGGATGTTGCATCTAGCATTTTCAGTTTTATACCCTAAAATACATTTAAGAAGGAATAATTACCTCCTTAATTAATAGCCTATGACAAAAGGTGATTTTTACTGCTGTGACAAGCTGGCTATTAGCAACACAACCACATTCACCATCCTCTTTAGGGGAACAGTTTAAGTTAATGGGTTATGACAGAAACAATATTGTTTACAAAATAATTAGGTAATAAAATAGATTAGTTATTAGGCTGCCATACTATAAAATGGTGGTTCCATGGCATAAAAGGTTGTAGTTTATTGGCTCATTTAAAATATGCATTGCATATAGGATCATAAATTATACCTTCTTTGTCTGATTGCTCAAAATGTTTGTATGACAGTAATGACAACACAATTAGCTCAACAAGCTATAAATATACTGGGTATTTTCCAATGAAATATTGCTATTGTTTAATTAATTTATGCCAAGAAAACTATTGTAAAATAAAATTTTGGGTAGGCAACAAATTGCTTGTGTGTAAGTGTAAATGTGTTGGTAACCTAAATATAAAAAAATGATAAAACAGATTTTTCTAAGTAAACTACTTTCAAACCCTGTGATCTGAAAACATGTTAACTTTCTACAAGTGATAAAGTCAGTAAAATAATGTATATTTATTATCAGAGCACTGAACAAAGACAAGAGCCACCAATGGTACTGGTTTTCTCTGTCTTGAGTATTTCTTTTAAATTTATTCCATATAATTATCATTTTAGCTCAGCTTTCTCAAGCAACAGGTTATTTAAAATTCATTAAAGCAGGAATAATTGCTTTAAAATAAATAAAATTAAATATTTGCAAGTGTTCTGATGATCCATTATAAGCCCCTAAAGATAGATGTAAATTCATTGACATAAATAAACTACTTTAAGTATTGAAATAAGATCAATACTTCTCTGTGTTCACAAAATAAACTGTTTTTTAACAACTGGTTTCTTCCTGATTAGTTTTCCAGTTGTGTGTAAAGTAGTTAGTGAAGAATGCACATAATATTTGGTATTGGTTGGGAATATATGATGCTGAATTGTTGGGTGGCACCCAAACTTAGAAGGAATCACCTATAGTCTAAGGGTTCTTCCCATAAACTGTTAAGAGCCACTGTTTCTTAATGATGATGAATGCACAAAACATTCAATGGATACAAGGAACACTTTTTAATAAGTTAGATACTTCCATCTACAGCAAATTTATTGGACAGAAAAACTGTGTGCAATGTTATCATTGATTATAATAAAATGTTTGATATAATACTCTCATGGATGGTGGTTCTGTCAGAATATGTTAAATAGGAACACCAAATCCAACACCAGGAAAAGACTTATTCATGACATGAGTCAACTATTCTTTCCAGACACTGTACCACTGCCTGCTACTTAGGAATATATCATAGCCATATATGAGCAAAACAATGAACCATAGAGTAAATATCTAAGGCTCAGCAAGTCTACTAAAAATGCAACACACACACACACACACACACACACACACACATACATACACACACACACATACACATACACAGTGCAGGAATGACTTAACTTTGGTACAAAAGTAAAACAAACATGGCAATTGCATCTATTGAAAGCTTTGTTAAAAGCAGTCAGGCCCTACATATTAAAATTAAGTATACACATATGACTTGTTACCAAAGATTTTTTTTGAGTGGGTGGTGGAATTTACAAAAATTAATTTGCCATTATAAAATTTATAAATGTAAGCATAGTTACCAAAGCATTGCTTGAATAATCAGAACTTTGAATAAGCAGAGTATATTAAATCCACTTTTTATTTTTACTAAGAATTTAAGTGCTTTGTGATATCAATATGCACATTTATGCCAGTCTCTGGATTTGATCAGCTTAAGCAGAAAGTAGAAAAGTTAAAGAAATTAAATATTTTGAAAGAATATGAAAGGATAAAAAATTGTACTACTAAAAATGATGATTATATTGATAAAGAGCCAAAGAAAAGGAATAATAAGGCATTTGTTTGTTTAACAAAGTTGTAGAATTTGTGCTCCTTTTTAAAAATGTACATTTTCCCCCAAAATATATAAATTAAGAAAGATTAAAGGTGTGATCTATGAGAAGAAAAATAAGTGGAAAGATTATTTTATAAGAAAGGGGAAAAAACAAAAATAAAGAAAAAGCTAAGAAACTAGGGAAAACCATAATCAATGGAGTCATGTATTTTCCTGAAGTTATATTTTTGATCCTGATGTCAGTGGTTAGTCTCAATTTGAACTTTCAAGCATATAAAACTTTTCTGGTTCTCTGAGCTAATTTTAAGGAGGCTTGAGTCAGATCATTGTTCCTAAGATTTAAGTTCATCTTCTCTTTATGTTTCCACTTTTATTCCTTGGCCTTCAATGATCCGATGAAATAATAGTGCTAAAATTATCACTCTTGATTGTGTTGCATAAGAAGCTGTAGTGCTATGCTTATATAAAATAGAAGTTTCTGCTTTAGGATACAGCGTACGTGGAAATGCTTGCTACTGGTAAACATGACCTGTATGAATCATTAATGACATGGGAGAGATCTCCTGCTAAGAAAATAAATGATCTGCTTTCTGCTGACTGGGAAGCCCTGACTTTTGGTATCAGGCAAGGTGATAGGATCAGGCATCAAATAAGGTCATGGAAATAGAAGACTGTTTAGAATTTCTAGTAGGGAGATTTATTTTGCTCTATTTTTTCAATAATTTCAAAAGGTCAGTGCCAGGAGTGCTACCAGCATCTGCAAACACTAATAAAAATTGCTGCAGTACAACATATCATTTGAGGAAACTTGAGATAAAGGTCAAAGAAGCCAATTTTTCATTTAGTATTTCTTTCAACCTAACTAATAGTACAATATCCTGAAATTTAACTGAAAATGGTTTAGAATACCATATTTAATTTGAGATGTCATGTTACATAAAACACTTTCTGATAAACCTCCTTGGAAAATGGTGAGATCTTAGCACAATTGGTCTCTGTCCAAGATTTTTCTGGTAATTTGAAACATTTTACTGATAATGCTGAAGATTTTATTGCCACTCAAAACCAGGTATTGTACCTTAAAACCTATGTAGAATTCATGCTTCTTCTGTTTTAAGATCATATTTGATAATGTTACAACGTAAACTGCTTTTATAATTTCATGTAGCATTTTACATTTTAGATTTAATTTTGGTTTTTATTGATTAATGAAGAGAAAACATTAAATATCTTTATGTTTTTATGAAGTTTTGGGCCATTTCTTACAACTCCTTTTGAACAGTTTCTGCAGGTTCTTCTTCAAATATTTTCTCACAAGAGAAAATATGTTTTATAACACAAAACAAGAAGATACTCAATTTCTTCATAAACATTGCATTTAGAATTGGAGCCTATGGAAGTTTATTAGGTCATAAATGTGCAGTCTTCATGAACAGGGAAAATGTGGTTACAAAAAAGGACCCCCCCACAATCTCTCTCATCTTCTTTCTTCTGAGTTAGGTTCCAAAGAGAAGTTAGGAGTCTGCATTCCTGCAGAGGCCCCTCCCTAGAAGCTGCCCAAGTGGGCACATTGATCTTGGAATTCCAGACTCTCCAACTGTGAAACATACATACATTTCTTTTATTTCTAAGTCTCTCACTCAGTCTATGCTACTCTTATTGGAACCCAAACTGATGAGAACTCTGCATACACAGTGGTTTGTGTCATACATGAGGTACCCAGTTCATTGACATATTGTGTAGGGCTATCTTGGGACAACAATGGAAGAGGTAAGTAGATGTGACAGAGACTGTGGCCTATTAGGACAAAAGTACTATCAGCCCCTTAAAAATTGCTTCCTGAGCCCTACCTAGAGCATGTAAAATCAATGATATACACTTTATAAGGCCTCTGCTAGTAAAACTGACCCTTCTGTCCTCCATGGACAGACATGACTTTAGACTATAAGCACAGTTCCCTCAAGAGGAAGAGGCCAACTTTATTAACATAGAATGCCTCCGAGGAGGGAGGTATTACCTATGTGTTTTACACTGATGAGGAAAAAAATCTGCTCTCTGGGAAGGAGCAATTAAATATCTGTAAAGTTTGAGGCTACTCAATATGCAAGCATCTTTGAAAAGAGTATCTGATAGAAGTACCACAAAGAGTTGCTTCCCAACAAACAACAAAGATCAGTTTGCTGTGTTGAAAACTGTCAGTTTTGAGTGTTAGATAGAAGATTCAATACTGCACTATTTGTTGCAATATTTAGTGATTTTTAAATCAAAAATGTTATATACGCAGTTCATGTAGTGATTACAAAGTTAATAAATCATTGATAATAGGCCATTTAGTGCAAAGGCACTGTATTGATTACCACATGGAATATGGTGTTTAATCTCCTTTTCCACAGTCTGTTTGCTAAGGGTCAACTATTTAAGATAAACTGAGAGTCAAGGAATACTGAAAAAGTCTAGATAAACAACAACATGAGCTTTAACTAGGTCTGTGAATATCTTTGAAAATGTGCAGATTAAGCAGTTTTAATTTCATGTTTAAAATACTCTATTAGTCATGGTACATTCAGGAGAAGAGGAATCACACTAGGTATTTTACTTAAGGGGGATTTCACAGAGTAAAATAGTTTTATAAGAGCTATAGAACTAGAAAAGCAAAGAGGGAGATCAAAGCTAACCCAAAGATAATGAATGATGAAAGCAGAAATGAGGAAAGAGGTGGTTAATAGCAGACTCCAGGAGTCTTTAGTGGGACCTTGTGAGGCTGGTACTCAGACTTCTGAGGAGCAGTACCCTGTGGTCATTATTGAAGTCTATAATGAAGGGTCATAAAATGGATATTGGAATTGGCAGAAGGATGGAGGCTGGGGCCAACTCCTTTTATTGCCATTCTGAACATGAGAAAGAAAAGCAACAAGAATAACTAAGCAGGTGACAAATTCTTATGTATCCCCTCCAGTGCCTCATATTGATATTATTGTGAGGACTAAGAAAAATAATTTGCAAAGTCATGGTCTCAGCATTTCAGGGAAGAGTTTTAAGAATGGATTTGAAGCTGAAAGGTAATGAGTTCTTGACTGGCAAAATTAGTAACTTTAAAATAATTTTCAGGAAATTGTAAACCACTACTTTAAGGGAAATATCTACTGAAACTCCTAGTTTTCTTTGTTGAAACCAATTAACTTATAGGTGATGTTACTAAATATTTAGTCTAATGGAAACACAGTAATGGTATTAGAAATTGATGTTTGGTAAGGAATGGTTTCTTTTCACAGTATATTTTTAGTGTGGTTTGCATTCTTTTGAATGGAGAAATGATTTGATTCTATTTATTTAATTTGGACAAAAACCTAGTGTGAGTGTTAAAAATCTGCTTTTAATTATGGCCTTACACATTTCTTTTCCAGTTTGCCCATATTCATAGTAAAATGCACAGCTTTTTGTTTTTTACTTTCTATTTCCCAAGCAATGGGGAGTACAGAATGAACAAGTCAGAGAGTCTTTGATTAAAAACTTTCCTCTTGTGTAGGCTTACTTTAACATTTTGTTTCAGATTATGTGAAATTCACCTAATTGGTAGTTTCAAATCTACTACAAAGAGCAGTTTTATGGCTAGCTGTCACTCATGAGAAGACCAGAAAGTGGAGAGGCAACTTCTTTCCTCATGTCCTGTTTCCTGAGGGCATTCAGTGATCATTGTGTGGCTAAGCATGCACAGAGTCGAAGGGCCCTTTGTGAAAATCAAACACATCACCTTTCCTACATATTAGGTTTAGCAAATAATTTTAGCAAGGTTTGCTATATTTTTTAGATAAAGTATTTCTAATTATTTGGCAAAAATCCATATGTAAATGATGATACACAAATATTCTGTTAATTTTTTCTTTTACCTATTTTTAACAAAGTTTACTAAACACTGTTGTAATAGTTTACATATTAATCTTTCCTCCAAACTAATGTACTGGTAATTCACTGGCTGCACAATTACATTAGTGTCTATCATTTTCATTCATGTTACTTGAAGAAAGCAACAGGGGTAATTGCTTACATGCATCAAATAAAGTTAACTTATATTTTAAAAAGTTTTGAACACATTTCAACATTTACTGGGAATCTCTGTGTTACAAATTGGATGTTTGTGTCCACTTAAAATTTATATATTCAGGGGCTGGTGGTGACTGAGTGGTAGAGTGCTTGCCTAGCAAGTACAAGGTACTGGGATTTGGCAGAGGAGAAGGAGAAGAAGAAGAAGAAGAAGAGGAACAACAACAACAACAACAACAACAACAACAACAAAAGGAAAAAGTCATATGACAGTGTTGAAACCAACCCTGACTTTCAATGTTGATGAGTTGAACAGTAGGTCCATACTACAGTATGGTGGGCATTATATCGTACCACCCCAGTGGGCCCAGTGGGCTTGGAGGGCAGAACACTAAACCAAAGATGACTTACTAGTCATAAAATCTAATGGAATTTTCCTTGCAAAATTCTATACTTGCTTGAGACTTGTCATCCTTTAGTTCTTATGATTTCTCTCTTTTGCAATGGGACTACCAGTTCTATATGTGTCCTACCACCATATTTGAAAGCACATAACCTATCTAGTTACACAAATGCACAGCTGAGGAGGTGTTTTCTTCTCTCAAGAGAAATCAAACCTTTAGTCTCACCCATATCTGATTTAGATGATATCTAATTGGGACTTTAGAGTTGATGCTGAAATGATTCAATACATCTGGGACTCTTAGGATGTGATTGATCTCTTTAAATGAAAGAAGGGCATTGAGAAATGAAAGAAAGGGATTGAGGATATTATACACAAAACACATCTTCTAAAAAGCCATATATTAAAGACTACTACTGTAGTGGCATCCCCTTTCTTTACAGAAAATTTTAACTGGGCTTCCCCAGAAATCTTCACCATGACTGATTTTAGGACTGTCAGCAAAAGAGTCTCTATAGAAAAGTTCCTATTTTCCTGTTGCTCTATTACTTGGCCACTGGCCTGGAAGAAATCAGCACTCCAGGTGCTGGACTCTGTAGCTGCCTGACATACAGCCACAACGCCGTGGGAGAAAAACTCGGAGGCAGAATGAAGATGAAAGAAGGTTTTTTTATTCTTCAGCTTTAACTATCTCTCAAAACTCTAACACTGGCTCTTTCAACAACCTCTCTGACTCTTTACTTCTGACTACTGACTCTTTACTTTACTTTTTACTTTTATTTTCTTAGAGCTTAGAGAGAGAGAGAGAGAGAGAGAGAGAGAGAGAGAGCTTCTTTCTTCTTTCTTCTTCACTTTCTTTTACTTTTACTTTCTTAGAGAGAGCTTAGAGAGAAAGAGAGATAGAGAGCTTCTTCTTTCTTCTTTCTCTTCGGCAGTCTCGGCCTGACTCTAACCAGCAACAACTACTTCTTTCCTTATACTCTGACTCTTACATCTTCTTCTGACTACGTTCTGGCCGCTCTGACTCTTTTCTTCTTCTCCGACCCGAACTCTTCTTCCAACCGACTGAGCGACTGAACGACTGACTGAATGAATGCCGCTTCTGACCGCTTTCACCCGGTTATATACCTTTAGCTTTGCGGGTGCGTCACGTGTATTTACAGGGGCATCACATGCATACTTATTATCAGGTGGAACGTATGGCTTCCAGCTAACCGCAATAGCCATCTCCCTAATTGGGGCACCTTCAGGACTCTCCTTTACTTGTTGTTCACAAAGATGTGTCTAGTATAGCAGTTTGTAGAAGTGTGTTTGCAAATGTGAAGTATGATAATAAAAAGGACGAATTCTTTAACAAGCCCTCTGGCCTTGAGCTGGAGCTTACAGAGATGTCTACATTTCTAAGATAAAAAAAGTTACCAATTGGGCTCCATGGTAACAGCTGGCAGGGGGAGGAAAGAAAGGGGAGAACAAGCCCTCCCCTTCTCAGGTGTGGTCCTTGAAGGGTTAACTTGCCCAGAACAGTAAAAGAAAAAAATCTGCTTTTATGTGAACTTCTGTAAACTATGAACTTTTGAGCTCCTCCCCTTACATGCTGGGTATAAAGTTCTGAAACTACCTGAACTCGGGTTCAGGGGATTAATTGATTACAGCGAGAGCCATACCCTCTGAATCAGCTGCAGCCAAAATAATAAAACTCTTTCCTGTTATCTTCGGTACCATGCTTCGTCTGTCCCTACAACACTACCATTGGTGTGTCTATATTTGGGCACTGGGCCTCTCAGAAAACAGTGGAGATTAAAATGAAATCATAAGCATGGCACTTTATTTTATAAATTAGTGTCTTTTTAAGAAGAAACATCAGAGAATTCCCTGCCTTACTCACCACAGCTCTTCCGGAGCACAGAAGAAAGGTCATGTGTGGTTATAGGAAAAGATAGTCTTCTATAAACCAGGAGGAGCTACCTGAATACACATTTTATTAACCAGCATTTGGATCATGGACTTTCTAACCTCTAGTACCATGAAAGTGCCTGCTGTTTCAGGGGTGGTATTTTGTTTTGGCAGTCTGAGAAGACTACTGTACTCTGAAACACAAAACAGGGGTAGTATGATAGAAGGAAATGCTATATTATACCTATAAGTTTAAATCATGCATCCCAAAGTATGCACTATTTAGGAGGACAGGTTAGAACTGTGTTCACAGTCATTTGAGTTCCACTATGAAATTTTGCCTGTGTCCTCCTGCATAAGTACTGCAATGCTCAACTGATAGTAGCCAATGTTGAATGATGGAATGTAGTGCAATATTCATAAGATCTCACAATAAAGTATATTTTGAGAGAGAGGCAGTACATTTTTCAAATAACATTTTAGTTGAGTGTAGATATTGATTTTATAGTTTGGTTATTTTAAATTTGTAGGGATTTTAAAATATGTTTGATAAAACATATTTGATATATAAAACAGATAGTTAATGTTTTCAATTTTAAAAGTTTTCCTAAAACTGAATAGGCTAACGAAAAACAATCAATACTAGTAAAATATGAACAAAAACTTCCTATGATCATAAACAAAGGGCCAATGAACACATGAAATTAATTTAAATCTATTAGAAATTGAGAGAAGGCAAACTAAAATAAGAGATGTCATTTTTCACTCATCAATCTGTCAAAAATCAAGGACAGGCTTACTTTACTTAGCCTGATAATCTCCAGTTCCATCCATTTACTGGCAAATGCATTTATTTCATTTTTCTTTATGGATGAATAATATTCCATTGTGTACAAATACCTCATTTTATTTATGTGTAAACTAGTCCCCCAAAACCAAAGGCCAAATGTTCTCTCTGATATGTGGATGCTAACCCACAATAAGAGAGTAGGGAGAATAGAAGTTCATTGGATTAGACAAAGGGGGATGAAGGGAATGGAGAGGGGATGGGAATAGGAAAGACAGTAGAATGAATAGGGAATGTCTTTCCTATGTTCATATATGAATACATGACCAGTGAAACTCCATATCATGTACAACCACAAGAATGGGATCCTAAGTTATATTGCATGAATGTATAATATGTCAAAAAAACACTCTATTGTCATGTATATTTAAAAGTAACAACAACAAAATAAAAAGATGGACAATGCCCTGTTTGACAAGGCATAAAAAATATTGCATAGTCATATATTGATAGCAAAAATAAATATTTAAAACACATCATTGTAAGGTAATTGAGTAGTGACTGCAATATCTTACTATGTGTTCATGTTTGACCAAGATCTCTATTTCCAAAAATGTATATTTTAAAAGCAATGGAATACTAAAATATAAAATTTTAAATGAGTAAAATATAAAATGATCTACTACAAAACATCATATAAAATTTTAGATCCATATAAAATTAAAATGACTATTGCAGGTTGGAATATTATAATTTAAAAAACACAAAATATAGTCATTACAGAACATAGTTGCATACTTTGATTTGGTAAATGTAGAGGGTCACCATGCCTCAAAACACCATATTGTACCTCAAAAATCTGTACAATTGTAGTATATTAATAGATTTTTTAATTAAAAAATACAGAATACATATACATACTAGAAATATTATGAAGACCTATATAAGTAAAAAGAATTCTAATCAAAGTGATTTTGATTTTTAAATAAAGACAGACAATAGAGCTTATTCACTAAAATTTGCCCCCCAGTATGTATAAGATTAATTAACTTGATAAAGTATAAAGGAAGGAAGAAGAAATGGAGAGACAGAGGAGGTAGCTCAGTGCTAGAATGCTCAGCAAGTGCCTAGCAAGTGTGAGACCCTGGCTTTGATCCCAGTTGGGCACAAATTAAATAAATTAATGAATGAATAAATGAAATATTGTTTTAGGTGGAAGAAAGAAAGAAGGAGGAAGGAAAAAGGGAGGGAAAGAGAGATAAAGAAAAAAGAAAGGAAGAAATAAAGAAGTGAGGGAAAGAAGAGAAAGATATACGTAGGACTAAAAATTAGCAAATGAGGCCTGCCATGATTTCATATTTCCTTCTTGATAAAATGAGATATTTTATCGATGTCTTACTTGTTGAAAATCTGCACAGATGGCACCAAAATTTTGAGAAGTTGATTCAGGGGACATATTTCATATTTTCACCTCTGTCTAAAAGTAAGATATGCCACTGACCAGAGTCACCTTTGCTTTGTTTGAGTAGTGAGCCCTTCAGATCTTTGCTACTCACAGTGTGATTAGTATACTGGCAATATTAGCATGGCCTAGGAGTCTAGAATAAATGTAGATTAAAGAAAGGGAAAAGGGAAGGAAAGAGATCTGCATTTTAGCAAGATCCTGATGTGACTTCTATGGTATAATTATTTTAAAATATAAATTTAACAGAACTTAAAATCTTTCAGGATACTTTTAGAGCAAGTTATGTTAGGAAAGAGAGCCCTCCTCTTTCACTCAGGCACTTAGTCCATCCAACAAAAGTCAACAAAGCTATGTTTTCAGAAACAAACCAGAGTAAATTTACAAAAATGGGTAAAGAGAAAGGAAAATCTCTATGGAAAATATCATGTTAGTAAAATGAAAGAAATTTAACAACCGTGTAAGCAATATTTAAAAATAAGCAAATTAAGGAACATAATTTGCAAAGAACAAGTAACTTTCTTAGCCAAGACTAAATCATTGTCAAGTGAATAGAAGTAAATGTTCCACAAGTGACCTATAAGTACTTACTAAAAGCATTAATTCATGAAACAAGAGTGTAAAGACCAGGCAGTAATATAACCCAATAAGATGATGATGGGGACTGGAGAGCTGAGGAAACAAATTGAGACACAAAATCACAACACTGTAATAGTCAATGCATTCTTAACAGAACAGATGTGGTAGAAAATGGAATCCCTCACGAAAAGAAGAAAACATCTATTAAAATTGCATGAATACAGGAGGAAAAGACCCATGAGCAAAGCAATTGGCTGAATCACAATAGATGCAGAAAAAAAGATGATCCCACATCTGAATAACCATTATCTGCGATGTAAAGAATCCAACAGAATTTAAAAAATCATTTGTCAGAAATGGGTGGACATTTCCCAGAAATGTTTTAAACGTATTTGCAAAAAAAAAAAAAAAAAAAAAAAAAAATAGAATACACGGTGTTCTTCATAAATAACCATTGCAGAACAATTTGCCCCAAGAAATAACCAGGTGATGTAATCAAAATTGATAAATTAAGTATTGTCTGGCATCCAGGGAGGCAAAGAAAGTTATGTACAAGGAGGAAATGTCAAAGAAGCCCTTAGATTTACTCACAGAAGTGGCCCATGATGGAAGATAATAACATAATAGCTACAGAGTTCTGATGGAAATAAAAGGTATGATGTTACTCAAAACCTACATATTCAGGTAAGTTGTTATTCAAGCATGAAAATAGACTGTCCCTCTCACTATTAAAAAGATAAAGGAAGGAAGGAAATTCACAACCAATAAGGATTTCTGGGAGAAATAAAGAAATTAAATAGTAAAGTGAACATAGAAAAAGAAGATTTTTGACAATTAAGATAATAAAGTAGTAGATGAAGCAAGAATCATGAAAATCCAAAACAAACCCAAACATTTTTGTTTGGAAATAAAATTAAGCAGCTATGGCAATGAGGTTTATGTAATAATACAAAAATTTAGCACATTGGTAATGCAATCTTGGAGGAATGAAAAATTGCAAGATCCTACAGATGTTAAATTAGATCAAAATGGAGAACCAACCTGGAGACTCCCTGAGCACACAAGGCCAGTTAGGCCTCGAAAATAATACCAGTATTGATTAATTGCAGGCAGATGTGAACCATCAATCTGGCTACTTCTTGTAAATGCTCCTATCAGGGAACAACTTAAGCTGAGACAATCCCAGGCCATTAAGAATTCATCTAAGCAAGAACGTGACAAAATACACCAAAATAAGGCAACTGTGTAACTATAGCCAATTAAACATTTTCTTTGCCCTTCTCTGTGTGCCTCATTTGAAAGCTTCTTTTGTATTCCCACTGAGTTGGCAAACTACTTTTGCTTTGGAGCTGCCCAATTCATGGATAACCTTTCGCTTAAATAAAGTCTTTAAATGTTATTGTGCCTCACTTTATCTTTTAGCATAAGTTGCGCCATTTCAAGTAAAAAGTTAAGAAAGAGATACTCTATGCATTTGTTTCATAAACAGAAATTTATTAAAGTGGAGTATTTTGCATACGTTTTAAAAAAAGATTTATCATATCTTGATTCTATTGACTTCATAATCATTCGTGAGCTTGAATTTATTTTTTCTCCTTCTTCCCATTTTACTGAAAGTAGACTTTGAGATAGGCTCTACTCACCTGTCCAAAGGAAAATTTAAATCCTCAGTAAAGTTGATTTTAATGTTACATTTAATACATTGCATCACTCACTTCTAATCTATTCTTTCCAATGTTTGTGGAATTAAGTACAATCATGTTGGTATTTATGCAAAAGAAAAAGTAAGCAGAACTACTGAGAAGTACAATGTGAAGAAACAAACAGAGACAACTTTTTTGTAGAAATGTTTACCTTTGTAAATTTCAATTATCATGAGAGCAAAAATAAAGGAATCTAGTATTCTACAGTATTTGCATGCACAAAAAAAATTTACCTACTGTGTAAATGTCTATTGCAAAAAGAATCAATGAAAGGAAGACTTCTAAAAGGGCAGAGTAAGGAATTCCAAAAACACTCTCCTCCACAAATTTTTAAAAAAATTTAAAAACAGTCATAATAAGCTTTTCAGAATTCAATAATTGACAATTTGAGAAAAAAAATTATTTAAAGAAAAATGGCTAAATCTTGGAGAAAAAGGTGAGTTTTGTGGAGTTCCATTTGGAGCTAATATTATCCCCCTCACCCTAGCAGAGCAGTGGCCTTGAACCTAACAGTTCACAACACTGATATCTATGAAGCCAGTTCAGCAGCAGCTAGACTGGAGAGAATGACTTCCAAACACCCTAAGCACCCTGGGAGCACTGTCACTGTTAGATCTGGAAAGTCACTGAGAAGTTCCCATCTCAGGGCTTGTCTTTATTTGATCTGACCTCAGAACTCAATCTACATGTACAGTGTTAGTCACAGAGCATCTGTAAAAACAAAGGACAACAAATACCACAAAACAGTGTCATCATTTGTCATTGCAGTTGCTTAAGGTGGTATATACCAGAATATTCTCAAAGGAAGCTGGAGATTTTGAAAGGAAAAGCAAACAACCTACCAAAATCCTGGAGAAGGGAAGGGGTTTATTCAGAGGGCTTCAAAAGGCTCTAATATATTTCTGAGACTCTAGAAGTCATCCTTTTATGTAATGCTGGAAAATTCCCAAGAAAGATCTGAGAAGGACTGATTCTTTCATCTTTGGTTGGATTTGAGCTTCTGTACAAGCAAGAAATGAGAGCTAAGAAAAGTTTGGAAATGCCTGTTAGAATGGAGAAAGTTGCCCCAATTGATCAATCAATCAAAAAAATTCACACAAAAATTTTTTTCTACAGTGAGAGACTTATTTTCTCCAAACATTTAAGAGGTTGTTCAATCATTTTGTCACCTCTTCAAGTGAATCGAGCAAATATTTCTATGGCAGCACAGAATGAAAAAAGAAAAAAAAAAAAAAAAGACAAAATTAGTCCAGGAAAGTTATTAAACAAATAATCAGATATAAAAGAATAACAATTCGTCCCATTTATTGATTCTTTGTTTTAGTTCTTGTGCTATAGGGGTCTTATTGAGGAAGTTGGGGCCTAAACCAACATGATGGAGATTTGGGCCTACTTTTTCTTCTATTAGGTGCAAGTTCTCAGCAAAAGAAACAATCAGTGAGGTGAATAGAGAACCTACAGAATGGGAGCAAATCTTTACCACAAGCACATCTGATAGAACACTAACCTCAAGGATTTATAAAGCTCTCAAAAGCCTTAACACCAAAAAAAAAAAATACTCCAATCAATAAATGGGCCAAAGAACTAAACAGACACTTCTCAGAAGATGATATGCAAACAATCAACAAATATATGAAAAAGTGTTCAAGATCTCTAGCAATTAGAGAAATGCAAATCAAAACTACTCTAAGATTTCATCTTACTCCAGTCAGAATGGCAGCTATCAAAAAAACAACCAACAATAAATGCTGGGAGGGTGTGGAGAAAAAGGCACACTCCTACATTGCTGGTGGGACTGCAAATTGGTGAAGCCAATCTGAAAGCAGTATGGAGATTCCTAGAAAAACTTGGAATGGAACCACCATTTGACCCAGCTATCTCACTCCTTGGTCTATTCCCAAAGGACTTAAAAACAGCTTACTACAGAGACACAGCCACATCAATGTTTACAGCAGCACAATTCACAATAGCTAGACTGTGGAACCAACCTGATGCCCATCAGTGGATGAATGGATAGGGAAACTTTGGTATATGTACACAATGGAACACTACTCAGCACTAAAAGATAATAAAATTATGGCATTTGCAGGTAAATGGATGGAGTTGGATAAAATAATGCTAAATGAAGTTAGCCAATCCCAAAAAAACCAAAGGTCAAATGATCTCTTTGATATGAAGATACTAACTTATGAAGGCAAAGGAGTGGGGGATGAGAGGAATGAAAAAACTTTAAATAGAACAAAGGGGAGGGGGGCAAGGGGATAGGAATAATGGCAGACTGAGTTATCCATGAGTACCCTTAATACATGTATGAAGACACAATTGTTGTAAAATACTTTATATAAAACCAGCAACTTGAGAAATTGTGCTCTTTATATGTAATATGAAATGAAATGTACTCTGTAAACATGAATAACAAATTAGAATAAAAAAAATGGAAAAAAAAAGAATAACAATAATGACAGACCCTAGAAAGGAGAAGTTCATATTCAATATCATCACATCATATACAAATTTCCAATTTTTAACAAAAAGCTATAGGACTCAACATCAGTAAAGTATGCCTCATACACAGAAAAAACAAAATAGTAGTAATTATTCCTAATGAGGTTGTAACATTGAACTAGTGAGTTAAAGAAACTGTTTTTATAAACATATTAAAAAACTAGAAAAATTTATATGTAAAGAACCAGAGGAAATTATGAGAATATTGTTTCACGAAGAAGAAGGAAGAGGAGGAGGGGGAGGATGTGAGTGGGGTGCAGTGACACATGCCTGTAATCCCACTGGCTTAGGAGGCTGAGGCAGGAGGATCACAAGTTTTAGGACAGCCTCATCAACTTAGAGAGGCCCAAGAAACTTAGGAAGATACTGTCTCAATATAAAAAATAAAAAGAGGGCTGGGGCTTGGGCTCAGTGGCAAAGTGCTTGCCTTACACATGTGAGGCATTGGGTTCAATCCTCAGCACCACATGAAAGTAAACAAATAAAATAAAGAAATGCTGTCCATCTACAACTACCAAAAAATAAAAATTAGAAAGAAAAAAACGAAAGGCTCGCAATGTGGTTAAGCACCCGTGGTTCAATCGCTGGTACAAAAACAATTGATCAATCAATCAATCAATATCATTCTTTAAACAGAACTTAAATAAAACATATGAATTTTACATTCTGAAATTAAAGGTAAAAACATCTGAAATTAAAAATTCATATAGTACCTCAAGTTGGAAGTTGAACTAACAGAATTAATCCCCAATTAAGAATACAGATCAGTTGAGATTTTTTCAGTTTAAAAAACTGAAAGGAGTAAGAATGTAGATAAAAGAAAAGCACCTTACAGTCTTGGGCAAGCTTATCAACATATACCAAAGAAGAAGAGAAAAAAAGGGGACAGACAAAATATTTGAAGAAATATGGCTCAAATTTTCCAATTCTAATGAACAACTTTCATCTACATATAATATAAGTAAACTGAAAGGACAGATTCCAAGAAGTATAAACTTAGATACCTCCTAGACAAATTGTCATAAATAAGAGAGAATGACAAAATTTTTGTGTGCTTTTATGGGTGCATTAAATTATGCAAAATAATGAGATCATTGTGATATGTTGCTACATGCATGTTGCATAATTTGGTCTGTCTTTTGATTCACAATCTCTGTTCTACTGGTCTTTCTTGTGTTTTCATCCGGTCCTTTTTCTTTCCTTACTTCTCTCTATGTTCCACATATGAGAGAAAACACACAATCTTTGGCTTTCTGAGTCTAGTTCATTTCATTTAGCATAATGTTCTCTAGTTCCATCCATTTCTATGCAAATTATTTAATTTTGTTCTTCTTTATGATCAAATAAAACTTCATTGTATACACATCTCACATATTTTTATCTACTTATCTGTTGAGTGACATCAAAGTTGGTTCTATAACTTGGCTGCTGAGAATTGTTCTGCTGTAAACATGGGTATGAATTTATTGCCATAGTAGGTAATTCATTCATTCATTCATTCTTTCTTTCTTTCTTTCTTTCTTTCTTTTTTTGATAAATACAAAGTCACAGTATAGATGAGTCATATAATGGTTCTATTCCTAATATTTTGAGGAACCTGCATACTGACTTCTAAGAGAAAAAATGGCTTCAATGCAACTTTTGTCTGTTATTAAAAAGTCAATAATATGCACAGGAGGATGTAAAAATAGAAAACTTATAAGAAGAGGAAAGAGAATTAGTTGTAAGAATTGTAAACATTCATGATACTTTTAGTATGTAAGAATGTTATTTTCAATGTGTAGATCTATCAAAGAGTGACTGGAGCATGAATAAGTTTAACTATGCAACAATTTCTGAATTCACTTCAGCTTATTTTGGCTTTTGAGAGACATCTATCCACTTTCCCAGTTACTGATATTCTATTTAATTATATATGTCCATGGTTACTCAGAAAGCAGCAAAAGAAATAAAGAGCAAGGAACTAACATGCCTAGAAATATGGAAAGAAACTCTTTCTTTTATAAAAGCATTCTACTGGACTAAAAATGGAATAATGCTTTGAGAGTCAGGCTTTTTCCTATTACCTACAGTATGCTGTTTTTCATGGTAAAAAGGTTTTGAATTACGCTGTAATATCATAAGCAGCAAGAGACTCTCTCAAAAGCACCTGTGAGCTTTGTACAACATGGAAATGGACCCTAAACATAATATTTGGAAAAGAGTTTCTTTCCTCCAAATTGAGCAAAAAATACATCTGTCTTTTAAAGCCATACTGTATTTGAAGTTCTCACATTTCAGTTTGAGAAAATTTCCTTTTACAACTATATATTCTGGTAGCCTTAAGACATGAAAATGAGACTATTCTGTAAATTGAATAAATGGCCAATTCTTAAGCCATCTTTGACAATTCAGTGAACATGCACGAGGTAAAATGCACCTTAAATCTTTTTTAGGGCAAGTTTATTTCTATGAAAAGTAGAAAGAAATTATACTTTTGTTCAATGTTCTTATTGTCAATAGTAAAATTCTAGGCAAAGAGACTATAGTAATATAGTCTAAGACTATAACTGGAGACTGGAAGATTTTAACACAAACCCTATTGAGTTTAAAAATCCATGGGATGAAAATCACATAATCATAAATAATACCTAAATTTATGTATTTTGAGCATAAATGTATGCATTAAAGAGGATTGGAAATTAAGCTACCTTATTTCCAGAATAGCAAATTGCCTGGAAATCAAAATACTCCCTTGTACAAAGATAAGAAGACTTTAACCATTGGGAAAATCCCTTTTAGAAAATAATTCATGAATTTTTTAATGCTGATTTTCCCTATTAGAAGATACTGGTGAGGGCTGTACTCAAGATGTTTTTCAATGACAGGAATAAACTAACTAGAGCAAAATTTATATCTGTTGGGATTGCTGCGTTACTTCTTAATGGGGCCGAGGTCTAAAGCTACCCCCCTTTTTGGGCCCAAAAAGGGGGCTCCTTCTGCCAGCAGAAAGAGTTAAAGTAGCTTACCTGGCGAAGATAGGCTTAACGGGCAAAAGTCACCGAGTGTCTTACCCCCGCCTGATTGACTGACACCACGCCACACCCGGGGAGTTTTGGTAGAAAGCAATGCCAAAAACTCGGTTTATTGAGGAAGTTGGACGGTCTTATATAGGACATGGGCCAATCAACAGAAAGATCATAGGGACACATAAGGATCATGGGCGGATGCCATTGGTGGAGCCATTGGCCTATCTTTGGGGTGGTTTCAGTTCTCACAGCCACGCCCCCTGCTTAGCCTAGGTCCTGTAACAGGGCGTGGTAATGTAGCAAGCAGCCAGAAAGCAGTGTAAGGTCCCGACAATATCCACCATTTAAAAGCTATATCACTTAGATTTTGATACATTAAAAAAAAAAAAACACACACACACCCAAAGTTAATAACTCTTTCTTTTTGTTCTTGGAGTTATTTTGCTTTATGCCTAATATACAATGAATATTTAAATTATCAGTAAACATGAGACCTGATATGATGTCTCCCTCATAAAAATGTTGGATAATTGTTGTTGGATAAAATAATACTAGTAATTCCTGAAATAGTTTTTTTTATTTTATTTTTTTTGTGGTACCAGGGATTGAACTCAGGGGCACTCGACCACTGGGCCACATCCCCAGCCCTTTTTTGTATTTTATTTAGAGACAGGGTCTCACTGAGTTGTTAAGTGCCTCACCATTGCTGAGGCTGGCTTTGAACTCGCGATCCTCCTGCCTCAGCTTCCCAAAGTGCTGGGATTACAGGCGTGCGCCACCACACCCGGCTCCTGAAATAGTTTTTAATTATGTACATATATATATATATAAAATTATTTTCTTAACATTAATGTTGAGCAATTAAACTTAATTTAAACAATGCGTATTTGTTCATAACAAAACCTAAATATTCCACCAAAATTTCTCTCTGCTTTCAGTTTTTAAATTTACGGAAGTACATGTGAAGATAAATAATTCATAACGTTGTTTTTCATTAATTGTCCTAAATGGACTCTAAAAGTTCTTACTTGAATCTGCATCATATGCATTTTGACAAAAACAAAACAAAACAAAACAAAAAAAAAAAACTTCAGATTCTTATTTAAAAATTTCAGGTCCACAGTCTTGAAAAATCTCTTCATTCCAAATGTTTATTATTCTAAGCACCTGTACACTGTATGCAGGCACATAAATGTAAGTGCACTTTTGGATTCATCATAATTTAAAAAGGTCCCTTATAATTTTGTTTAAACTGCTATAACCTTCATCAGGTTTTCGTTCTGATTTTATTAGAGCACTATAATTAAACATAATAGTGTTCATTGTGATACTCACATATGCACACAGCATATTTGTTCCAATGTGTGTCCAGTTCTTCCCTTTTCCCCTCTCCTCCTCTTTTCTCTTGTTCTCCTTCCTTTACTCTTCTGGTCTTCCACTAAGAATTGAAGGAAAACAAGAGCTTTAGCAGAAAAGTCATACAACTTTATAACTGATAGTTAACATCCAAATTGCATGGAAATAGAATAATACTGCAAACGGAGTTAAACCTCAACATTTGGGTAATTTTACATTTTTGAATAATCAATTCTCAAACGTTTAGCATGCGATTCAATTACCTTCAGACTTGTTAACAGCATGGATCACAGGTTCCTATCTATAATTACTGTCCTAGTCTATGTGTGGGTAGAGAAAGGACACATTTGGCTTCTAATAAATTTTTGTGTGATGCTAGTTGTAGTTTGAAAACCACAGTCAATTTCCACTCTTTTTTTTTTTTTTTTTAAAGAATCAGGCATTTATATTTCTTAAATATTTTTTTAGTTGTCAATGAACCTTTATTTTATTTATTTATATGTAGTTCTGAGAATCAAACCCAGTGACTCACACGTGCTAGGCAAGTGCTCCACCGCTAAGCCACAACCCCAGCCCTCAAGATCCACTTTTTTGCCACCCTAAATTTCATTGGAATCTAAAATTATATTGTATTTTTGTAAAATTCCTAAACAAATTATCAATTTTAAAATGTTCATTGAGACAGTGTGGTGGCACATCCTGTTAATCCCAGAGGCTGGGGAAGCTAGGGAGGGAGGATGGTGAGTTCAAAGCCAACAATTTAGCAAGGCCCTAGGTAATTTAGGTAGACCCTGCCTCAAAACAAACAAACAAACAAAATAACCAAATTAAAAGTGGCGGATGCTGGGGAGATGGCTCAGTGGTTAAGTGCCACTGGGTTCAATCCCCAGTACCAAAAAACAAAAAAAAATAAGTGTTCATTGTGGATAAATTTTCCTTTGTCTCTTTCTTATTTCTTATTGCAAGACTTATTTATTAAGCATGTCTACAGATTTCAAATAATGTATATTCATTACATTCAATTGTATTGTCCATCAAGGCAGACTTTATTATAGGGTTTTACTTTTCTATAAAGAACTGAATATAGACACCATGAATAGGACCTGACAAAAGACATCTCCGTCCCACTGATCCCCATAGTAAGAACAATATCTACACTGCAACCTTCACACCCAGAGGGTAATAGAACACTCAGCTGAGAAGTCACACTTGAAAGAGCTGATATGTATAATGTTTTCATGTGTATATGAATGAAAATTAAATGAACATACTGTTTAAAAGTAACCAAATCCTATGTTGAGTCTGTTTTAATTAAATATGTTACACTGCTTTTAACTAGACCAACTTTGAGGGATTTAAATTCTTAGTTATATTTATTATGTAATTAAATTCTTTAGAACCATTCTCAATAAAATCATTCCTAATTTAAAATGTGCATTTTTATTGATCTATATAGATATCCTCATAAATATTAAGTGATTAACTATGTTTTATAGTAGGGAACATCCTACCTAGTTTTGTCTGTTGGAAAGCAGGATGGAATAGTATTTTAAGGACAAAGGTTCTGACACAGGACAGACCACACTCAGCTTTTTCATCAACCATATTCCAGTTTTGTGATCTTGGAAATACTACTTATTCACACTCAGATATTTTTATATGAATTAGAGATTTTTTCTGATAATAAAAATAATGTGTTTGAAGTTCTCAAAGAAATTTCTGTCAAATACTAAGTAATGAATTTAGCTATTACTTGATTTTTCCGTATGGATCAGAAATAGGTATCTTACCTGTGTTAGTTCATAGTCTCATAATATAAAGTATCTTCCAGAGTCTGATTAGTAGCAGACTTCATTAGACATTTCATTGTTTTTATTTATATTTATATTTATTTGGCTTAATAGTGAAATTAATGCTCCATTTGGGAAAGAAATATTTTTAGAAAAAATTTCCAAGGTCTTAAACTTATGTGTTTTGCTTGTGTTAATACTGTTTAATATATATATAATGTATATTGCTATGCATTAATTTGCTAAAACAATTAAACATTTAAAAATAAGTTTAAATATTTTGAAAAATGCATATGGCCAATAATTTCTGAGATACAAATAGGAAAGAGAATGGGAAACAGCTCATTTTTCTTCTATATAGTTTCCCCACTTAAATACACACAGGCAGAGGGACCTCTAGGGTTCCATCACTGTCTCCTTAGTTTTCCTTAAAATTGGACTTTTTCTGGCACCCTAGTTTCATAATTGGATACAACTTCAAATACAAGAAAAAGCGGGATTCTGGCATGTTTATATATTCTTATTAATCATTTATAAGTTGCTTGCGAATTTATATAGGTACTACTTAAATCATACTCTGATAGTATTGTAATTATTACAATTATGGCAATCATATGAAATTACTGTTCTGTTAATTGTTTTACTTGTCATGAACTATGATAATGGAATTAAATTGTGATAATCGTGGAATAGGAGCTAATTGTAGCATTAAAGTGGTTAAAATCTGAACCACATTGAAAGGAAATCAATCATCGAAAATGAATGCACTAATCTTTGGTGCGTGGGGAAAAAAGAAAAACGCGAAGAGAATGTAAGATATGAAGTAACATACTTTTTTGTCTCCCTGGATTAAATAAATGTCTTGAAATGTAAAAAATAGCCGCTTTATTTCATTGTATAAAAAACATGCTATGAAATGCTAACATATTCTGGAACAAAGTGAAGAGAACATGTTATTTTGGAATTTATCTTTCTGCACACAGAATATATTTATGATAAAATTTTAATTGTAACTGCTTAAATAAGCTAAAATGATGCAATGAGTAAGTCTTTCTCATTGAGTCAATAATATATATTTATATATGTAATATATATATATGTATATAAGGTTATTTGACACTTCACACCTCCTTGTAGGATTTTAGATACATGCAAATTTTATAGAAAAATAAGAAATTTTAATCAAGTGTTGTTTAATTTGCCAGAAAAAAATAAACTAAATACTTTCTTCTCATCCTATTTTGGAGAGTAAATTTTTTCTCAGTTATGTGGCTCTAAATCAAATATTAACTGTATTATCTTTCTGGCTTATGCCATAACCTCATCATTTAGAGTGAAAAGAAAATATTTGTATTCATTCTTCAATAATTACAATTTATTTTGATTTACATGTTCTAATTTAGAGACGATGAGTAATCAGTAGAAAATATGAATTAATAATTTGAGTACTTTGATCTCAAAGAATTTGCTGAAGTGAAATCTGAAGTTATTTAGAAGAAAAGTACCCTTGTCCCCAGTCAACATCTGTTCTCTCTGTTCAATTTTGACCCCACACATTGGCATTTGCAGCTATTCCTCACTTACAGCCCCCTGCATGAATCCTTGCTGTGATGTACCATGTATAGCTTTTCAAAGGCGTTTCCCAGGAAGGGAGGAGATAGAAAAGGGAAGAGAATAGCTCAAACTATGTGTTTATCAGTAACTCAGTTTCAACTCTGATATTTTACAAAATTTGAATTTGGAATGCAGCTATTGATACAATTGTTAGCTCTTGATACAATTGGTGGGAAGAGATTAGAGAAGATAAGAGATAAATCTCCAACTGTTCACATAGGACCACTGGTAATATTCTTATGTGGTTTATGGCAAGAAAACAATAGAGACAGAGGCTGCAAATTTGCTAATGATCAGAGCTCAGTTTCTTCACTGGGATATCATATCTTTTTAAAGGAGAAAATGAAAACACACAGATACTTGGCTGCCTATGCTTGCATTTAAGAGCTTGGGAGGCAGCAGCTAGTTATTTAAAAGTAACCCTACTTCCTCATTGAAACAGTACTGGATTAGGTAATAAATTTTGCATGTATCTTGCTTTTGGGTTTCACTTACTAGGTTAACAAAATCAAATAATCCATTCCTCTTTCAAAACAAAACAAGTTTCAAAATATATTTATCAGAAAAATGGAAAAAAAATCTTTGAGCATTTAATTTTTTTTTTCTTAGAAAACTGGACAGCATCCTTTTCCGTTCAAATTATAAGGTTTCATTTATATTATAAGATTTGAGTTTGTCAATTTGCACTTTTACTCATGCATTTGAACTTCATTAACTTGTAGGTCATACAATACAAACCTGTTAAAGTAATCAAAATTTTAGTGAAGTTATTGCTTAGTAAAATTGTGAAAATGTGTAATTACTTCTACTAGCAAAGTTAGAAATAAATGCTTCTGTTTAACTTTTGAAAGTTTTAACTTGTAGTCCAGCAATATCAATCTGCATTGCTTTTTACTTTTTTAAAAAATGTTTTTTAAAATTCTCTAAGAAGTTGGTAAATGGTTTTCATAAGAAGGGATTTTTCTATTTGCCTACTCATCCATAGAACTTCTCACACAAGTAGCATTGCACTAGAATGTAGTCCACTAGTAAGGGATGTCACATTCTATGAACCAGCAAAAACCTGTGCAATTTTGTCTACAGGAGAGTGATGTACGTATTTTAGTGAGGGGCAGACAGAGCTGAGAACAGAATTAGAGAGCAGGTTACATACTGGATTTTTCCAGATGATTTGCATTTTCACTTATTCATTTTAATCAAGTAGAATAATAGAATGTCTCAATCATATATCCACAAGAACATGGAAGGCCACATTGAGAACCAAATTCAAATTTGCTAAATTATTTAAATTAAAGTAAACCTAATGAAATTTTGTTATGATTCTAATTATAATGCTATCTCTTACCATACAATTTTCAAGACTTTTTAAAAATATAAACAATATTTTAAAAATATTTTACCAAAATAATTAGCATATACATATATGTGTGTTTTAAATTTAAATATAAATTGTATGTGTGTTTTAAATTTTAATATACATTTAAATTTTTAGATAGTTTTCTAATTTGTAATTTCAACCAATTTGATTTTATCACAAATCATTTTCTGACATATAATACATTGAAAATAATTCTTCACTTGGATAAGATGTTGGTCCTACTTCACTTTGTTCATGTTGAAATTAAATGATAAAAATGTTTAAAGATTGTTTTTTCTTTTTTCCTCTTTGTTAACTGAAGAAAAACAGAAGGAGTAAATGAAAAATCAGAAAAGTAAGACCTGACTACAGGCAAGAAATAGTCTGTGAAAATCTGGTTTTCTTAGAAGGAAAAAGATTCTGAAGTAAACAAACCACATTAGATATTATGCCTTAAAATATTCCATTTGAAGCCAGTGCATTCATAAGAAAGGGAATTTTCAAGGACATTGATGAAACCTTAGTGAGTATTATAGTTAATGACAAAATAATCTATGCATTGCAGTGAATACTTGTTACATGCAGCAATGTTGCTCCAAAGTAGTTTGAGAAAGTTGATTCATAAACACACATCAATCATATAGAAAATTAATGGAATGAAAGATTATCTTCAGTCAAACTCAACTGAATTCAACATGAAATAATAGCCAATATCAAATCTCTTAGTAGAACTGGTACTCATATCACAAAGGAACAAAAATTAACCTTTTAACATACTCTGTATATTTTGAGTAATAGTTTTATAGTTTTGCATGAAGCTATATGACTTATATTTGTATTTCTGTGATACCTCTATTTATATACAACAGCAAAAGCCTCATTTTCCTTTTACTTAAAGTCAAAAGAGGTCAACACAAACCAAAAGTATCAGTGGTACTACATAATTTAGCTGTAAGAAATTATGATAGCATGAATCATGTGCTCATAAAAGCATAACTTTAAAGGGGAGACTGATTATAGTTGAAGCAATAGATGGATTGCATTTTGAAACTGTCTCCCTTTTATCTTGGACCAAATAGAATATATGCAGTCTCTGCACCTTATATTTTTGGTTTGAATACTTCTGGATATGTGCTGAATTATGTTCCTATGTTTTTGACAAGACAAATATTGGAAAAACTAGCATCTTACATATTCCCAAATCTCAACAGTCATAAAAATAATTTCAACATTTGAAAGCACATTAAACCTACTGACCTTAAAAACAAATCTTCACTACAATGGATATGTGGCATTTTAAGATTCTAATTTATTTTTATAATGAATTCTATTATCTAGAAACTCACAAATCTATATAATGTAAATGGCATATTTTTACAAAATGATATTTAGCAGCTAGAACATTAATAAAAGATGTGTGCTGAAATCCAGTCTCCTATATATGCAGAAAAATTGTGTTTTGGATAATTCTAAAAATCAGTACAAGCAAACATAGATGAAAAAGGGACTTTTACAATAAATGGCCACTATTCTGACACTAAATTTTTAACTTAAACATAACAATAAAAATGTACACATTAATGGAGTATTGTGCCCTATTCTTATACACACATACATAGTATAATAGACATATAAATTATATATCTATATGTATTGAGTGAACATATTTATCTCTTCAAACATTTATCATTTCTTTATGGTAAAGCATCCTTCTCTTCTAGCTTTTAAAATATACAACACAATGTCATTTCTCAGGTCATCCTATTGTGTAATCACAGGCAATTTTCTAAAGCCTGTAACTACAGATTGGTACCCCTTGACCAAACTTTCC
This sequence comes from Tamias sibiricus, assembly GCA_025594165.1. NCBI lineage: Eukaryota > Metazoa > Chordata > Mammalia > Rodentia > Sciuridae > Tamias > Tamias sibiricus. Next base: position 156,228,127 of record CM046662.1, on the reverse strand, counting down.
CCATCTCTCCTTTCCAACTCTCCCAGCCTCTGTTATTCACCATTCTATTCTCAGATTCTGTAAGATCAACTCTTTTGGATTCCACAAATGAGTAGGTCACCAGTGCTTCTTTTTCTGTGCCCTGCTTGTTTTACTTAACATAACAATCCATTTGTCGTGTTACGAATGACAAAATTTCATTCTTTATATGGCTTGCTGCATTACTTATATTAAAGGAGATAAGGTCTTTAACTAACCCCCTTTCAAGGCCCAGAAGAAATCCCTTTCTGACCAGCAGAGAGGGACGGGGTTAGCCTACCTGGCGAAGACAGGCCCAGAGGGCAAAAGTCGCTGAGTGTCCTCTCCCCCTGCCCTTTTGACGGACACAAGGCCACTCCCAGGGAGTTTTGGTCGGAAGCGGTGCCAAAGACTCAAATTTATTAAAAGGTGGTCTGTACTTATAAAGGCCTAAACAGAACCAATCAGTGACCGGCAGGGTGGTTCCGATTCTCACTATACATCATAGCCACGCCCCCTGCTTAGCCCTGGTCCTCCACAGGGCGTGGAAAGCAACCAGAGCCAGAGTTTTTTCCATCCCCTTGGCAGACAGCGTCCAGAATGTCCCAACAATGGCTGAATAGTATTTTGTTGAATATATTTGCCAGTTTGTCTATCCATTCATCAGTTGGCAGTTAGGTTATTTCTTGGCTTCTTACAGCAGTAGGATTGCTTGACCATATGACAGTTCTATTTTTAATTTTTTGAGGAACTTCCATTTGCAAGTGTTCTCTTTTCTTGACTTCCTTGCCAGCACTTGCCATCTTTAGTTTGTTTTTGATAATAGTCCTTCTCACTAGCATGAAGTGATATTTCATTGTAGTTTGACACTAATTCAATTAAAATATCTGTTTTACATCATTATGATGTCATACAATCTCTACTTTAAAAAATCCAGAAAATCAAAGGAAGGCTTACCTATCGTGGTAACTTAGAACCAGAAATCAAATTTTATCCAATATGGAGCATGAAGGCAGAGTTAGGGAATTCTAAAATGTTGATGATGTAGATTTCCTGATATCTCAGGTGTCTGTTTTACTAAAGGTTGTTATTAATCTCTGATGAAATTTCATATGGCATGTTGCAAAATAACTTGGTAATACAGTCTACTATAATTTGGTTACTTTAAAAAATGGGATTCACAGGGCTGCAGTTATACCTCAGTGGTAGAGCACTTTCCTAGCATATGTGAGGCACTGGGTTCAATCCTCAGCACCACATAAAAAGAAATAAATAAAATAAAGGCATTGTGCACATCTAAAACTAAAAAAAAAAAAAAGAAAGATTCATGAAAGTAACTTTTGAAATATTTTGTAAGCTATTTAAAATTTCAAAGAGAAAACTGAAAACTAACAATGTAGTAAGTTACTTTGAGCTAAAGTGGGTGAAATCCTGTCGCTTACACAACATTTTGCTTTTATAGTTAGTCTACAGAAGAAAAAAAGTACACAATTCAGAGCTTTTCAAGAAATCAATCACCAATTTTCACTCTAAATGCAAAACATTTCATTCCACTTCTAAAGTCAGAGAGAATATTTAGTCTCCTCTGAAATGAATTCTTCATAAATATACATTATAGTTAGTGCTGAAAAAACAAAATGCTAACAATAGTAGACTTTATTAGACCACACAACCTGCTGCATTTCTAAAGAGAAACTATGATTCCTGCCTTAAAAATCTGTATTTCTTGGCTTTTGAATCATTTGGCCATCTTCTAAAACCTCTCTTCTAATATCTATTACAGTGATAGTGTATTGAATAGTAGCCTTCCTAAAACATGGTAAAGTAGAAGTGAAACTTTTTCATTAAGGTTTAACTTAGCAGTCTCTTTCTGTTAAAAGGGATTTTTTTGTATGTGCTTTCTTCTACTGGTATTTGTATGTTTATGTCTTCTGACAACACGTTCATTATGGTTCATGTCTATTTTATTGATTTGAAAGGGTTTATGCATTAAATTTTAGACATTCTTACATTGAGAGATGGTTTTATCTTGGTTCCTGTGTACAGTTAGAGAATTACAATTATTTTAATAAAGCCAATGCAATTTGGGTTATTCAAAAACAATATCCATATCAAGTGCAAGTATATTCCTGGCTTATTGGAATATAGTACTTTGGTAAATTACTGATATATAGCTATGGCTTAATACATAATTTTTTAATATTATGATATTAGTTTATTTAAAATATCTTCAAACTAATATTTCATTAATTACTCATCTTATGGTAACTATGAATCCTGGGTATTTCTGTTATTTTCAGTCAATATCAAACCCATTGTCTATAACTTAGAGAATAACTATGAAGAGTGTGCTCTTCTAAAAGTTGAATAAGGAAATGAATACAATGGAGAAATTTGCTGCTAACTTAAACTTGATTTACTTTCTCTTCTTTATTTTCATAATTTAGGAGGGATCCATGGAAAACTATATACTTATAGAATTATTAAATTTCCTGGATATTCCAGGAGAGCTCAGATTTTTATTTTCTACAGAACAATTAAAGTCATAAATAACTTTATGTTTATTTTCACTCACAAAGTGTCCTTGTTAACATGGTAACTTTGATATTTTCCTGTTCTATGCTAAAATGCTATAACATTTAATGCTCCAGAAAGATACCTCTTGTTATACAGTGAATAATGGAGTAGACTATAACTTGATCAGGGACCAAAAACAACTGTCTTTTTGAAATTACTTCTCACTATGTTGCCCAAACTGGTCTTGACCTTGTGGGCTCAAGCAATCCTCCAGTGTCAGCCTTCAAACTCAAGAAAATATCAAAATAATCTCTATGCTAGAATATGAATGATTAAGCAAGAAGCTAAGAGCGAATAAGGAGAAACTTACAGAGATTTAATGAATATTAAAGAGTGGAAAAGCAATCTCTGAACTTACTGGTTTGGATAAATAAGATAGAGTAGTGGTCAAGGATCACTACCAGCTTTTTCTAGGGGTTAATGGAATAGGGGATAAAAGACAGGCAGTAATTCATTGCAGACATACATAAATCATTGGCAAGCTTACATATATTCCTTTGATATGTGAAGGTGGAAAAAAGCAGAATCCAGTTCAAGAACTCAGGAGATCGGTAGTGTAGATATAAATTAAGAATAATACAAGAAAATAGATAGATAAATCTAGGGAAATTTATAAAGTGAAAATAGAAGAGGGCTAAAATCAGATTAAGGGTGTACACCAACTTACAATACTCCCTTGACTACTAACAACCAACTTTGATCTCATAAGACAATTTTCCGTTGAAGGGTAAAAGACACATTTACCTCATGTGAGAAATAATTGCAGCCTAGTAAGTGATTTGATGAATCCATAAAATTCTTTCTAATTTATTTGACGAGGATAATATTTAGGAATTTCAATATGCAAATGTAAGTACAAGAAATCTGAATACATTTGTTTAACTTGCTGAAAGATTTTTGCTATTTGTGTGATTGAAAAAAAAGATCCTTTAACCACCATTTTTTTTCCTTTTTCCCCCCTCCCTCCCCTTTCTCCCTCCCTTCCCCTCCCTTTCCTTTGACCATTCTAGTGTTCCTCTAATCCTCCTATGTACCCCATCCAACAACACTGTGAACTAGCCTCCTTATATCAGAGAAAACATTCGGTATTTGGATTTTTGAGATTGACTAATTTCACTTAGCATTATATTCTCCAACTTCATCCATTTACCTGCAAATGTTATTATTTTATTCTCTTTTATTGCTGAGTAAAATTCCATTGTGTATATATACCACATTTTCTTTATCCACTCATCTACTGAGGGACATCTAGTTTGGTTCCACAACCTAGCTATTGTGAATTGTGCTGCTATAAACATTGAAGTGGCTGTGTCACTGTAATATGCTGTTTTTAAGTTGTTTGGGAATAGACCCAGGAGTGGGATAGCTGGGTCATAGGGTGGTTCCATTCCCAGTTTTCCAAGAAATCTCCATACTGCTTTCCATTTTGCAGTCCCAACAGCAATGTATGAGTGTGCCTTTTTCCCCACATCCTCTCCAACATTTATTCTTGTTTGTGTTCTTGATAGCTGCCATTCTGACTGGAGTGAAATGAAATCTTAGAGTAGTTTTGATTTGCATTTCTCTAATTGCCTGCAATGTTGAGCATTTTTTCATGTATTTGTTGATTAATTGCGTATCTTCTTCTGAGAAGTGTCTTTTCAATTCCTTAGCCCATTTATTGATTGGGTTATTTGTTTTTTTGGTGTTAAGTTTTTTGAGTTATTTATATATTCTAGAAATTAGTGCTCTATCTGATGTGCATGTATTAAATATTTGTTCCCAATTAGTTGGCTCTCTATTCACCTCACTGATTGTTTCTTTTGCTGAGAAGAAGCTTTTTAGTTTAAATCTATCCCATTCATTAATTCTTGGTAATAATTCTTGTGCTACAGGATTCTTATTAAGGAACTTGGGGCCTAATCTGACATGTTGGAAATTGGAGCTTACTTTTTCTTCTATTAGGCGTATTGTCTCTGGTCTAATTCCTAGATCCTTGATCCACTTTGAATTGAGTTTTGTGCATGGTGAGAGATAAGGGTTCAATTTCATTTTGTTGCATATGGATTTCCAGTTTTCCCAGCACCATTTGTTGAAGAGGCTATTCTTTTTCCACTGTACAGTTTTGGCACCTTTGTCTAATATAAGATAGCTGAAATTATATGTATTAGTCTCTGTAACCTCAATTCTGTACCATTGGTCTACCAGTCTGTTTTGGCACCAATACCATGCTGTTTTTGTTACTACTGCTTTATAGTATAATTTAAAGTTTGGTATGGTGATGCCCCCTGCTTCACTTAAAATTGGTGGTTAAATGAGATGGATATCATTATCCTAAATGCATTATTGAAGATCTGAATGGTACTTATATACTTTGTATACAAACAGTTGTATGTAAAATGATGCTATATATGTGCATTATTAATTGTAATACATACTACTATTATAAATAAAAAAGAAAGAAAGAAAAAGATGTACTCCATGTTTGTATAAATATGTAAAAATATACTCTACTGTCATGTGTAACTTAAAAGAACAAATTAAAATAAATAAATATTTTTAAAATGATATAAGTAAATATTTGTTAAGAGCAATAAAAACATCCATACTGTATTAAGTGGGGAAAAAAAAAAAGATCCTAATAGAATTCTAGGGAGAATTCTTCAGATTGAGGGTCGGGTGGGGAATTAGATAAAACTAAAAAGACTGGTCCTTCTTTCTTACTGGCTTTTAAAAGAGAAAGAATATTTACTTACAGGACTTCAAATTAAGCATAGGTCCTGAGCTTCCCACCATGAGAAAGGAAATTCTTTATTCCACTTAGTCATGCAAGTGAACCTATATACTTGGATTTCTTCTTCAGAGATGATGTACTGAAATAGAACTCAAAAACAAACCCAAATAAGTGACTTGAGCAAATGGCAACTTATCTACCTTTGTTTTCTCTTTCTTACCGTATACTTTTGGCCACATTGGGATTTCTTATGAACCAAAGAAGAAGAGCAGCAGTGGTACTTAATATATGGTTTCTCTTGTTATATTGACAACAACATATGTGGAATGCTAATAACACTGCAGCCTCACTCAAGGATGACTAATGGAAAGAGATAAAGAAAACCCTTCCCTGTGGACAAAACTTTGAGCAGCATATTTATTCAAATTCTTACTTTTTTTCTATAAGGGGGAAATGTCACAGTTAATTGTCTATACTTATTTACTGGCAGGAACATAGAAGAATCAATAATGGAAACCTTTAATATGAAGAAGGTCACGGAAGAAAAATATATGGATAGAACTTTATGATTAGAAGAATGTAATATTTTTTAACAGGTGAAAATCCACAAAAAGTTCAATGAATCAGGGGAAACTGCTTGTGATTGTAGATAAAACAAGTGACATATCAGGTGTATTTATTTCCCCAGGAACATTAACACTTATTGAATGGACATGAATTATGAGACTAGAGAAAAATAATAAAGTTCAACATCTTGGACTCAACATCTTAGAGGAGATTCATGGATTCAACATTAAGGCTGATTTGGATGTGGACAGTTCTGAGGGTCTTACCTGCCTACAGTAAAAATTATTTTAGTCTGTTTTGTTGTTGTTGTTATTGTTGTCACTGTGAACAAATAACCCAACAAGAACAATTTTAGAGGAGGAAACTTTATTTGGCACTCATAGTTTAGGAAGTCTCAATCCATAAATTGCTGAGTCCATACCTTGGGGCCCTAAGTAAAGCACACCATCATGGTAGAGGGAGAGACACTTCCACTCACCAAGATCAAAATATACACACCACTGGCACATCCCCAAAGGTCCACCTCTTCCAGCCATAAACTACCTGCCTACAGTTACCCAAACCTTTCATAACCCAATCATTTTGCTTTTAAAACTTTCTTGCATTGTCTCACACATGAGCTTTTGAGGGACAATGCATATCTAAACCATAATAAGCATTAATACTTAACAACCAATTTCCCTGGGGCAACAGGAACCCAAATAGGTATTGCTCCCAGTGAGGCTCTTTCAACATGGAAGGGAAGAAACATAGTCATACAGTGAACTTGACCTTACCTACTATGCTTCTGCCTAACCCTCTATGCATGAATGTATACACTGCTTTGCTCTACACAGCCTCGACGTTGCCCATGGAACTCATCTTAAAGCAAGTCAAACATGCAAAGAATTTACTTATCTTACCACATACTCCATAAACCTCAGTGTCAGGGCTGATGGAATTAACTGATCTGAGAGGAGGATTTTCTTACAAAACACCAGATTATGACACCAGTTATACAACAGCATCCTCATAAAGCCAATAATCGAGAAAACTAAATATAGAAAAAAAGAGAACAGATCATAGATTGTTATATTTTAGTTTTAGTACATTTTGTAATGCTGTGGGGAAAAACAAAACAACTTTTTGACAAAACAACTTAGAGGGAAAGTAGTTTATTTGGGCTCATGTTTTTAGAGTTGGTTAACTCCATAGCTCTGGGTCAAACTTGAGGGAGAACATCATGGTGGAAGGATGTGACAGAGGAAAGTAGCTCAGGGAATAGCAATCAGCAAGCAGAGAGAGAGAGAGAGAGAGAGAGAGAGAGAGAGAGAGAGAGAGCACTCCACTCACTAGGGACAAAATATAAACCCTAAAGGCACAACCCCAGTTCCTTGATTCCTCCAGGCACACCCTACTTGCCAGTTAACACTGAGTTAATCCATATCTATGATTTAACCCACTGATTAAGTTATAATTCTCATAATCTAATTTTTTTTAAGCTCTGAGCATTATTGTATTGTCTCACATGTGAAGTTTTGGGGAATATCATATAATCAAACATAATAAACTCCAAATACAATTTTTCAACAATAAAACTTGAAGGCCAACCAAAATTATTGCAGAAATGCAAAATTATTGCAGATCTTGAAAAAATAACTACCAACTTCCGTATTTTTGCTCCTGTTTCAAAAAGTAGAATGATAAAGGCATGAGAGATGCAGCTCAGAAGAAAAGCACTTGCCTGGCATAAAAAGACTCATAGCTACAAAAAAAATAAACAAACAAGAAAAAAACCTAACGACAATAGCAAACCACCAAAAAAAAAAAAAAAAAAAAAAAAAAAAAAAAAAAAAAAAAAAAGCACACACACAAAGAAATAAATAAAGAAAAAGGAAAAACAAGCAAACAATTAAGGAATCATCCAGGAATTGTCAAATTAGGCCACCAAATGAATCAATTGTCACACTTCTAGTTAGGCTGTGTCCATCTACTGAATTCTGAAAATTTCCAAATAAAATATACAAAATCCTTCAACATTTTTCTTTTAAATATTAAGCTTTCCCACTCTCTTGACTGGCTTTGAAAGTCTGTAAAACACAACAGTGATTCTGTTACTATGGAAAGCTCTGAGTAAATAACTCCCATTTGTTCTAATTTGGATGCTCCCTGTTTTCCTGGAGGCTATTTGGAGAGAAGGTCTGTACTGCCTGTCGCGTTGGACACCAGTGACCAGACTCTGTACTCATGGATGACTCCGGTGCCTTGATGGTAATAGCTGATGAATCTGAGCTGACATGATAAATCACCATCAGGTCATAATCCGCTCTGTTTGTGTTGAGTTTCTCAGTTATTTACTCTTGAGTTTGGTACCTAGATTTCAATATAGGTTTCTAGTTGTTTAATGTCCTTGGTGGAAACTATTATTTTCATACCATTGTGTTTCATTTTAAACCATATTGTTTAAAAGTATTGATTAATAAAAAAAGAATTGGTTAGACTCTATAAATATCATTTCTGAATTGGTTTTATAGATCAGTGAGTGTACATTTTCTTCCCGACCAGTCTGCACTTCAATATTGCTGTGTTGTATGTCACCTATAACTATGGGTATGATTCTCCATCAGTCTTATTTTTGTCCTAGGAGCTCTGCTTTGGTCCAGATACAAAAGTCTGTCTAGCTTTTTACTTTCCAGTGGGTACAGGTAGTCAGTTCTGTGATCCCAGCAGCAAAGAGTTCTATAGGGGCCTGAGCAAAACTTCATTTTTCAACCAAATGCAGCCATCTCTCTTAGGATTGTCCAAATTGAAGTTTCCTCCTGTGGAAAGTCCTTTCTGTCATATGGACTCTCATTTCAATGCAGATTCCTGTCTCTATTTCTATAAAGAATATGAGGGCTTTAAAGATAATACCTCGTTGCTGATTCTTTTTACATAACATGTCCTGGAACAAGAACATCTGTTCTGATTGGATAGCAGTTTATTTTATTTTATTTTTCATGTGATTGTAAGGGATACAGTATGAGTTGTAAACCATCAAACACTATCTGATACCATTTTGGCCACAGCCATAAATGCTGATCTGGTAAAACAAGAGGAAAAGGTTATCAGTTCTTTTTCTAATAGTTTTGGTGATGTGTTAATAAAATTATTTTGCAACCTGTTATTGAAAATGTGTCTCTCTATAGATATATATGGTACAGTTCCCATAGGGGTATTGGTTCCAATAGGAGGTTCCAACAATCCTGTTGCCCAAGAATCTAGAAGTATGATCTGGACAATTTGTACTCCTTAATCTATTCAAATGACATTGAAAAAGAAGAACAAGTTTATTATACCTACTAAGGGAGTCGATCTTTAAAGTCAGAAGAAAAGAAGAAGTACTGTGGGAAGAAAGGAATATGGATAGAATAGATGGATTCTCTGAGAGGTTTATTAGTATTTCTACATTCACTGTTAAAGGTTAATTGCTTATTATTTCTGTCCATGAAACATTTATTCTAGATTTGATCATCTACAATGAATACTGAGAAAACATGAATAGAATAAAAGAATCAATTGTGTTCTGAAATAGAAAACATTTAGTCTAATAGAGTGGCCCCAAAAGAGTGAGAGAAGGAAAAATATAACAAAGCAAAACAAAATACAAGACAAACATTTTAGTGGTCTTGTGCTGCTTTGCAGAGTAGCAGAGTGGGTGATTTGTAAACAATGCAACTTTATTTGACACTGAGAGACCCTACATCTGGTAAGGGCTTCCTTGCTGTGTCATAACATGGCAGAAGGCCATCAGATGGTGAGAAAACAAGTATGAGAGAGAGAATGAAGCCAAATGCATTCTCTTATCAGTAACCTACTTCCACAATAACTCATGTCTTCCCATATTAATGGTATTAATCCAGTTAACAAAGGTAAATCCCGATGACCTAATCGCTTCCCATAGATCTAACCTTTCATCACTGTTGCACTAGGAATTAAGATTCCAACACATGAGCTTGGGTGGAACAGCTTCAATCCACAGCAGTTCATGAGGCTCTGTCCTCAAATGTGTGAAGGGCACTATAATAAAGGGCTAGAGGAAATGGGCTTTCTCTGTTCTTTTTTGTGACATGTGAGAAACAGTTTCTCCCATCAGAAGGATGCTGCATTTCATCTATCATCTTGAAAGTGGAGATAAGGCCCTAACTAGAAACAAAACCTCTGGCTGTTCTTGGATTTCTTCAGCCTCCAGAACTGTGAGAAAATAAATTTCTGTTATTTAGTAATTACCCAGTTTTTGATGTTTAGTTATAGCTATACAAAACGGAGCTAAGAGTGTAGTAAGTAGAAATTAAAACAAAACAAAACAATGAAAACAAGGGGGAGCATATTTGACAAGACAGGGGATGCTATCTGCATTTCAGAGAATTCCAATATTTTTTATGTCTCAGGGGTAGATTATTATTAGTAAATAGCAAACAGATGGGTGGAGGACCATCAGGGCTTTTTATCCCTTCATAAGTGATATGAATTTTACTCTTTTCATTAGGTAACAATTGAGTTCCTTTAAACAAGTAATGTCATGCTAAAAAACAGTTCCAGAATTTGTAGGGAAATGAAAAATATTGAGAATGAATACCCTCACCTAATGCAGTCAAGGTTGAATATAAGTTTATAGTGTGTTGCAGTGATTCACAGAAGAAATGCATTCCAAAATTGGTAAATGGAGAAGAGGACACATATTTAAGAAATTTTACAAGATAGTAGCAAAAAGTAATAAATTAAATATATCAATCAATTCTATCAAAAGATATTTATCAATTAGAATAAGGAGACATTGCAGAAATCAATAAGAAAAATTTAATTTTTAAACTACTTATAAGTATTGGCCAGTAGATCAGAGCTTAAACAAATAGGTGCTCAGAAAAAAAAAAATGTAAAGAGGTTTGAGAGTCACTACCATAACTGCTTATAGTTGAAGACATGGAAGCACTTAATGTTGTTCAGACAATGTCACCCAGACAGTGCATGAATATAATAGCAGAGATCCAAGAGAACCTAAAGATACATCTAAAAGAGATAGATGGTAGGAAAACACTGACTTGGATAAACTGAGAAAGAGCACCCATGGAGGAAAGCCAAGCACAAATGTAATCAACAAGGCTAACAGAATAGACAAGCTTGAGAAAAAGAGAAGCGTGATGACCACTGTCAGAGCTACAGAAACGATTTAAGTAAGATAGAAATTTACCAAAAAGAAGTTTCACTGATGAAATTTGTGGAGAGATGGAAGTGAAAGTTAGAAGATAATCAGTTTAGAAGTACCTATTAAACAGATAAAGCCTTGGGGCTGGGGTTGTGGCTCAGCGGCAGAGCGCTCGCCTCGCACGTGCACGGCCCGGGTTCGATCCTCAGCACCACTTAAATATAAATGCATTGCATTGTGTACAACTAAAGTAAATAAATAAATATTTAAAAAACAGATAAAGCCAACACAAATTGTTCTATCAAGAAGTTTTACAAAACTGTAAACAAAATGAACAGATGAAAAGACAATTATTAATAAATTTATAATCTACCAATAAAATCATATAGAGTTAAGATTCATTCCATATGAAAATATTTAGTAATATAGGGTTAGTTTAAAATAAACTGGAAGGGGGAAAGAAGGGAGATAATTAGATAAATATTCTGAAATTCAAAAGACAAAATCAGCCATGTGATTTTACCAAAATGCTATTAAGTACTATTCCCTATATAATGAGAAATGTTTTTTTTACAGTCATCTAAAGAATTTTACATATTTTCAAAATGATGCATGATAAACCGATGTATTAAATGAGAGAAATACTTATAGTCATTTTGTAGTTTAATAAGATAATATATTATTTTGATGTAATATAACATATACATTTTTATTTTAATATGTTATGGAAAATATGAAAGCCACCTGAATAAGCATGCAGAACATGTAGGTCATTCATTAAATTTCCTTCTGATTTCTAGTCAATTCTCTTCCCAATCACAGGCAACCAATCACTTACTCATTCTAACAGCACAGAGTAGTTATATCTAATTTTAATTTTATATAAATACAAATCATGACTGGGGTTGTGGCTCAGTGATAGAGTGCTTGCCTAGCACATGTGGGGCACTGGTTTCGATCCTCAGCACCACATAAAACATAAATACAATGAAGGCATTGTGTCCATCTACAACTACAAAATTTTTTTAAATAAAATAAAATAAATAAATGCAAAATCATAGATTATGCATTATTTTGTACTTAATTTCTTTAGTTCAATGAAATGCTTTTAAGATTTACAGGGGATGTTATCTGTGAAAAAATAGTCATATCTATTGGGGGAAGTATTCCAATGTATTTAAACACCCAAATCGGAATATTGATTGCTTTGTGGATGGATATTTAGATGGTTTCAAATGTTTGGGCATTACCATTCAGGCTGCCATGAATGTTTGTACACAATTATTTTAGGTACACAAAACGTTCTACAAAATTATGTAAAATTTTACACTTCAATCAGCAGTGCTTGAGAGCTCCAGCTGTGCAATGTGTCATCCTTTGGTGTCATCAGACATATGGCTTTAAGCCAGTTTGTTGCATTCTTTTACCGAAAACAAACAATGTTAGACAATTTTTCATGCACTTGAGTGTTTTCACTTGTGGTATGTCAATTTAAGGTGTATTATCTATAATTCACTAGCTCATATATATATCACGGATTCATAGATATTTTAAAATGCATTATATAATTGATTCATCTCTGAGGTTGTTTTAGTCATTATTTTCACTGCTGTGACCAAAAGACTGACAAGAACAATTTTAGAGGAGGAAAAATTTATTTGGTGCTCACAGTTTCAGAGGTCTCTGTCCCAACATAGCCAACTCCATTGCTCTGACCCCAAGATGAGGAATAGCTTCATGGAGGAAGGCTGTGGTGGAAGAAAGCAGCTCAGGATCACCAAGAAGGACCACATGACCAGCTAGAAGCAGAGAGAGCTCTTGCTCACTAGGGACAAAATATCAACCCGAGAGGAAATCCTACTTCCCTCCTGTCACAACCTGTCTGCCTATGGTTACCACACAGTTAATCCATTCAATTGCATTAATGCACTGATTTTCTTTATGGTCTTATAAACCAAGCATTTAACCACTGAACTTTCTTGCATTGTGTAACACATGAGATATTGGGGGACATCTCATTTATAAACCATAACAGGGCTATATGAATTACAAGTGATCTTTTCATTGTTCCTGATTTTCATTTGGTTACTTTATGATGCCTTTTACAAGCAGTTATTTTTTTACTTAGATCAAATTCAATTAACATTATTTTATGATTAAATTGCCCTATAGTTAAGAAAAGGACATTCAACTCCAAGTTAGGAAGGAAGTTTTTCTTGTAGAAGTTTTATGGTTCTAATTTATCATTTTATGTCTATAATCTTGAATTAATATTTACATTAAGTTAAGTAGAGGTCAAGATTGATTTTTTTTTTTTTTTTTTTTTTGGTACTGGGGATTGAACTCAGGGGCACTCGACCACTGGACCAAGTCCCCAGCCCATTTTTGTATTTTATTAGAGACAGGGTCTCACTGAGTTGGTAAGTGCCTCGCCATTGCTGAGGCTGGCTTTGAACTCGTGATCCTCCTGCCTCAGCCTCCCAAAGTGCTGGGATTACAGGCGTGCGCCACCACGCCTGGCTGCAAGATTGATTTTTTCCTTTCTTATGATCATGCACCTGTTCCCAGCATCATTAAAAAAAAAAAAACTGATCTTTCACTCCTTCATTGAACAGTCTTGTTATCATGGTTTGAATTCAGTTGAAGATATATGAACAGTTACATTGCTAGACAGTTTTCTTCCACTTATCTATTTGATCTTCTATTAATATTCTACTCTCTTTCATGAATAAGAATTGAAGACACCAAATTATTTCCATTTGCTGATTACATGATTCTATATCCAGAAGACTGAGAAAATTTCTCCACAAAACTTCTAGAGTTGATAAATACATTCACCAAAGTAGCATGATACAAGAGCAATATTAAAACAAAATCAATAGCCTTCCTATACTCCAATAGCAATTCTGTTAAAAGAAATAAATCAGGAGAGCAATCCTATTCACAATAACCTCAAAAAAAGAAGAAAAAAAAAAAAAAAAAACCTTGGGAAATAATCTAATGAAGGAGGTGAAGAGGTGAAAGATCTTTAGAATGAGAATAGAACACTGAATAAAATAATTAAGGAAGACCTTAGAAGATGGAAAGACCTCCCCTGGTCTTGGATAGGTAGAATTAATAATGTCAAAAGGCCATACTACCAAAATTGTTATACAGATTTAAAGCAATCACCATCAAATTTCTAATGGCATTCTTCACACAACTGGAAAACACAGTCCTAAAATTCATTTGGAAAAATAAAAGACCAAGAATAGCTGAAGAAATCTTGAATCAGAACAGGGAAGCTACATTTCAAATATACTGAGATGTACAGTAACCACAGCATAAAAAAAAATAATAATTTTGGCATCAAAAGAGACATAAACTCTAATGAAACGTAAGAGAAGCCACAGACACAAACCCACAGAGAGAGTCATCTGATACTTGATGAATATGTCAAAAATATGTTGGAGAAAAGACAACCATTTTAAACAAAAGGTTCTGGGAAAACTGGATGTCTATCTGTAGAAAAATGAAACTAAAACCCTATATCTCACCCTGCACAAAAGTCAAATCAAAGTCGATCAAAGACTTAGGAATTAGGATTGAAAACTTGCAAGAAGAAAACATAGATAGGTTTAAACATATGAGCATAGGCACCAACTTCCTTAACAAGTTTCTGAAAGCAGAAGAAATAAAACAAAGTTGGATAAGTGGGATGACATCAAAATAAAAACTTCTGTACAGCAAAGGAAATGATAGAGAGCAGGAAGAGAAAGCCTACACAATGGGAGAAAATCTTTGACAGCTACTCCTCTAGCAATAGATTAATATCCAGAATATATAAAGGACTCAAAAGATTTAACAACAAAAAGACGCACACAACTCAATTAATAAATGGACAAAATAACTAAAAATGACATTTCTCAGAAGAAGAAATACAAATGGCCAACAAATACATGAAAAAAATAGTTCAACATCTCTAACAATCAGGGAAATGCAAATCAAAACAACACAGAGATTTCATTTCACTCCAGTCAAAATGTAAATTATCAGAAATATGAAGAATAACAAGTGCTGACAGGTATGTGGGGTGAACAGCACATTCACACATTATTACAACTGCTTTGGAAAATAGTATGGAGACCCTTCAAAAGACTAGAAATAGAACCACCAGATGATCCAGTTATCCCACTTTTGGGCATTTATTCAAAAAACTTAAATCAACATACTATGGTGATATGCCACATAAGTGTTTGTAGGAATGCAACTCACAAAAGCCAAGATATAGAACAAGTCCAGGTACCTGTCAATAGATGAATATATTAAGAAAATGTCACACACACACACACACACACACACACACACACACACACACACAAAATGGAGTTTTATTCAGGCATAAAGCAGAATGAAATTATGACATTTGATGGTAAATGGATGGAACTGGAGAGCATCAAGCTAAGTGAAATGAGGCAGAGTCAGAAAATCAAGTTTTGAATGTTTTCTCTCATATGCAGAAGCTAGAGCATAGTAAAGGGGGGGAAAGGTGGTGTCAGATAACATAAGGATCAGAGGGAAGGTCAGTTGAGTAGAAGGAGATTGAGGAGAGAGGAAGAATGGGGAAAAGGAGGAAATACAGAACGAACTTGACAAAATTATGCTATGTGAGTGTACGCATGTACCACAGTGAATTCCGCCTTCATGTAAATCTACCAAGTATTGATTAAAAATATATAAATGAGAGCAAGGTAGACCAGCAGAGTATATTGAGAATAGGCAGAGGTAGGAGAGGAGGGAAAGGAAGAGAAAATGGACTGAAATGGAGTAAATTAAATTTCATGTGTGTATGATTATGCCAAAATGAACCCAACTATTATGTACAATTAGAATGCACCAAAAATTGTACTCCCTTTATTAATATATCATTCATATAAATCTTAAGTCCCAGTCATATAAATACAGCAAATATGTGTGCTTATATGTGTGTATATGTGTATGTATTTCTTTGTATGTGTGAGACCAGGATTATGTTCTTTATTATAGATTCATGTAAAGATCTTACACATTTTGCAACTGATTTATTATTAGGCTTTGATTTTTTTGTTACATTTTAAATGATATTGCATGTGTGTGTGTGTGTGTGTGTGTATACATAATCCCTAAGAAAATCTACAATGAGAACAAAGTATAGTATCCAAGAGAAGAACAAACTAAGAGAAAATGAACCAAAAAAAAAGGGGGGGGATTGCTTAGAGAAAGTAAGAAAACACTTCAGACAAAAAAGGTCTGAGAGTGGACCAAAGGCTTGCATTTTGCTGTCAAATGAAATCCGAAGATTCTTAGTTGTATGTAGCTGGGTGTTCATTTTTAAGTTCCTCCTGTGTGGAAGATATTTCACTGAATTTTTGTATTAACCTGCAACACAGGCATTGGTCTGTAACCATGTCTGATAAACATGATCTGACATTCACGACCTAATCCTGACAGGATTTGATTTATAGCAACTGTCTTTTCTACCTGATGAGCAGCCATTTTACCCAGACCTGGACAACTCATCAGACAGCTGGGTCAGCAAAATTGTCAATGTACTCTTCTACCATTTGTATTTTTTTCCATTCTCTTTTATTGTTAAAATATAAACAAAATTATTATTTCTTACAGTTGAAAGAAAATATATCCTTGTTTCTACTATGTTTACATATAATATTTTCAATTATTTCCTGCAATACAAAGTATAAAGTATATGTTTTGCTTCTTCCTGTATTTAAGTTTTTATTTTCCTGTGATAAATTTTGTCTACACAAAAATAAAACTATTGTTTTTTATAATTTTATTTTTCAGATATATAGCAGAGCCTGATGTTTATAACCAAGAATGCTGCAATACTAACATATATGTGCATGTGTGAGTATGTGTGTGTACATATACCTGTATGTATATATATATACACACATATACATATATATTAGTGAATATATTACATTCAGTTATTTTGCATAAATCAGATGATTACATAGAAGGGTAAAAAGGAGTATGTCTGTAAGGAAACATTTTGATAATCAAAATATTTAAAAAAAAGATTATTTATAAACGAATAGAGTTTGGACTGCTAACACAAGAAAGCCACATGAGAAAAATATAATTTTAAAATGAAATTGATTTTGAGAATGTATTCCAATGAATCACTTAAAGCAACTATAGGTCATGAAGTCTGAGGCAGGAGATTTCAAGTTCAAAGTGGGCCTAGGCATATTGGCGAGATTCTCAATACCTTACCCAGACTGACTCTATTTCAAAAAAGAGTGTGTGGTGGGTGTGGGCAGAGATTTAGCTCAGTAGTAAAGTACTCTGGCTTCAACCACCAGGACCAAAAATAAATAAATTTAAAAATTAATTAATTAATTAATTAAATGTTGTGAATGTTGTATAGATTGAATGTATCATCTCACAATTCAGTTGTTGAATCCAATGTTCAATTTGATAGTGTTTGGAGGTGTGGCTTTTGAAGAGGGATTAGAAGATGAGGTTGGAGTGCTCACAAAGGAGATTCCTGTCTTTATAAAAGAGAGTTCAAAACAGTCCTTCCCACTTTATGCCAAGTGAGAACACTCCAAAATGATGGGTATCTGTGAACCAGGATATCAGCCCTCACCAGACACTGAATATGCAAGTGTTCAGTCTTGGATTTCTCACCTTCCAGAACTATGAGAGGTAAACTTATGCTGTTATTAATCAATCTCATCTGTGGTAGTTTATTATAATGGCCAAACTGACTGAGAAGGGATTTTTTTTAACTTATTTATCTGAAAAATACCTTCAGAAAAAAAAATGAGTGTTATAAATTTGACAGAAATTTAATTATGCTGTGAAAGTTACAGAAACTATTTCTTTAGCAGTAAATTATAAATGGTAACAGATTTTCAAAATTACAATATTATGGTTGTAAAAATTTAAATAAATATCTTTAAAATGTTTTCAACATGTAAGAATATAATAAGCAAAATAGAAAACTGAGAGGAAGAGTGAAGTATGTCCAATAAGGGATTGTTAATAATTTTAAGGAAAGAAGTCAGAGGGAAAAAATATCACTGATAAATAATTTAATATTAAAGTGAAAATATTTTCAAGTATTCAGGATCTCAAAATTCTTACATTCCGTATCTCTTTTCTAAAGAAAATCCTAAAGGATGTGGTGTAGCAAAACTAGTGAGGTAATTCCCAGGTGGACTGATAGAGGGCACTCTAAAGGTCATACCTGGACAGGAGGTCTGGAGCCCAGAAGAGAATGGATGCTGGATTCTAACAGATATTTCTACATAAAGAAAATGAAATTGATATAGAGTCCTTGATGTATTGGAGCAATTTAAGTAATACTTCAGAGGAAGTGTTCATGATCATTAAGTAGGAACAACTAAAAACAATGTAATTTCTAGCACCAATGAACAAAATATTTGAGACAATTGAAACAATTGAACACTACAGTAATCATCTGTCATACTTACATATTACAATAAAATAAGCAACCTAGGTGATAGTTACAATTTACTCATAATTTAAGATGAGATTCATCTGATGTCTGTGATGAGGTTAAAGGTCTAAGAGAAGAAGCAAAATATTTTTCTTCCATAGTTGTTAGTCAAAAGATCATATATAAAACCTGAAAACAACAGCAATAAAAAAAAAAAAAAAACATTATTGTATGATCAGATTGCTTAAAATGTGGAACTTAAAAAGTGAAGAAACTGCTAAGAGTTTAAAGTCATTGTTTCATGATATATCAGTCAAGACTGGGATATATTGGGAGTTAATGATTAATAGCATTAATCAACAATTTATACCACACGATATTTTATTATCCTGGATATAAAATTTTACAAAGCACAAGGAAAGTATTATAGAGATTTTTAAAACTATGGCTGCAAGCATCAGACATAAAAAATAGTTTTATAAATAAGATATGCAATACAACATATCTAACAAAGCATCATCTATTTTTTTTTTTTTTAACGTTAAGACATGTTTTAGTTCTGGAATATCAGGCAAAACTCTGTCATGTATGACACCACATGGTGCACTAAGGGAACCCTTTCTGCTCTATACCCGTACTTGACATTCTATATCCATTCTGCAGCAAGCTGTGCCTCATAAACCAACACAGTCCAGGTTCATGACCCTCATCCAGGGGCAACTGGCAATCTTGATGAAGGATATTATGGACAGCTTTCCTTGGCAAAATATCACTGTCAACCTCATGAGGATTTGAGCAACTTTGGACAAGGTCATTAATATGTTCATAAGGAGAATTCCAGGTTCTTCCTTTCCTTAGGTTTCCCCAACAGTGACAGATCATGTCTGTCTCCTTGGTTATGCTTTCGCATTCAAATAAAATTTTGCCCAAAAAGACCAGTTCCTTACCTCGTATTTCTCACTTGCCTTTTTACAATTTGTATTTCTACATGTTATACAAAAAAAAGTCATTAGCACCTAGACGACATATGAGAAAAATATGAGAATCACAACATACACCTATAACAGTATTTTTACTTAAAATTTAAATTTTAAATTTTTAAAATTTAATTTTAATGGTTGATTGACAAATTTTATTTGTGTTAATAAAGGTATTCAATTGACTTTCTAATTTTTATAATGTGACCTCCCTCTCTGAACAATGTGGTTTCTGATAAAATCACAGGGGGTTTTCAAGAGACAACTATTATTTTTTTCCCCCACATTTTGTTTTCACTTATAAATCTACAGGTCTTTGGATATACCATGTAGTAATAGAGAGATTTCCAGTGTTAGATAAAATCGGGCTGACAGGCCATACCCCCAGGTGTTCTAAATTAGCCATGCCCCAGGTGTGTTAGGTTATCCTGTAAGTCTGAGCTTTGCCTTCCCGGAAGTGCCCACCTCTCGTGGGAATTCACCACAGGACAGGCTCTCCCTTTATGAGCCAATCCTGAGCATACAGGTCTCACTTCTGACCTCCAGCAGCCAATGGAGTCAGGGGTCCTTTGGCCCACCCTAGACGCTATTTAAACCCTCACCAGGAAGGAGCTCATCCCTTTTTTTTCCTTGTTCTCCTCATCCAGGCTCATCTCCTCCTGCCGGTTCCCCTCTCTTCATGCGTCCCTTTGGTGTCTCTTCCAGCTGTGGAGGCTGATTAATAAACCCCCTTTTTCTACACAGCAGTCCCAGTGTGGGTTTTTGCCCTTCATTTGGTACTGAAACCAAGGAATCATCCTCTGGAGGGCATAACCCTCTTGGAAATGCCTGACTCAGGCTTTCGCTCATGTTTTTGATCGCCACTCCAACGCATCCACCACCGGCCATCGGATTGGTAAACTGCCCATTCCCAGAGCTCCTAAACCCGTCGGGCCTTTCACAGTGGGAACTGACCATCGATAGTCCAACAGCCCCACTTGGGGCCCATACAGGGAGGACTGCACCCTACCTAGACCTTCACGGGCACAGTGGACCTTACGGAGTTCTCTCTCTCTCTCTCTCTCTCCCCCCCACTCCCTTTCCTGGGAACAGTTGAAGAAAGCCCTTTCAGGCCACCGGCCTACTCCAGACTTGGGTCTCATTCTTCCTGTTCAGAAAGGGACATGGAAATCCCTGCACAGGGTGGCCCATTGTCCTCCTGTCCCTTTGGACCCCATGTCTGTTGGAGTCCAGTGACGACTGGGTCTCACGGACTTGGATCTCTCTGATATATATCTTGAGGGGGACGCTCTTCAGGATAATATATCTCTCCCGTTCAGAACGGGAAAATGGGGGCTTCTTCATCCTTCCTGGTTGACTCATTCCTATCCTTCCTGGCCAACTACCCTCTGATCACTCTCTTCTTTGCTCTCATCTTCGCTTTCTTCCTTGGTTTCGCTATTACTCACTTTTTGTCACTCTCCTACCCACTCTTATCCTTCCCAGCTGAGTCCCCTCTACAATGCCTTTTAAACAATCTAGCCACTCTTAATCTGACTCCTGATATACAAACAATAAGACTCATTAAGTTTTGTACCCAAGATTGGCCCACATACTCTTTAGATAATCAAAACAAATGGTGTGCTTCTGGGTCCCTGGATCCCTCTGTATTGAGAGATCTTTTTAATTTTTGTGAGCGATCAAAAAAAAAAAAATAGGTAGAAATTTCATATATTCAGGCTTTCTCTCTCCTCTGTTCAAATCCCTCACCCTGTACCCGCTGCAACCCCAAAAATATCCTCCTTGCTTGTCAACCAGCTGTTCCCTTACCATCCCCCTCCTTTCTTTATTTCAATCCAGTGGACGAACCGCCCCCATACCAACCTGAAACCTCTCCCCCTCCCTCGGCCCCTCCAGCCCCACTTCTACCCACTCCTGCCACCTCCTCCTTCAGCCCACCCTCTAAGTGATCTCGCATGATGTCTGCTCGCCCTCCTTCACATGGCCCTACTTCAGGAAGTTGCAGGGGCAGAAGGAATTGTTCGTGTTCATGTTCCTTTCTCAATGACCAATGTAGTGCAAATTGAAATACAGTTGGGTTCTTATACCACTGACCCCACTATATACCTCAAGGAATTTCAATGGGTTCTTCAGGCTTATAGTGTCACCTTTCATTTTATATATATACATATATATATATATATATATATATATATATATATATATATATATATATATATATATATATATATACACACACACATACATATATGTATGTGTGATTTTGGCAAATAATCTCTTCCTGAGGAGCATAGGTGAGTTTGGGAGCAGGCAAGGGCCTATGCTGATGAGAACCATAGAACTAACCCTAACTATTTCATTGGACCTCAGGTCGTCCCCAAAAGGGACCCCAACTGGGACTATAACTCCCCAGGGGACATGGCCCTGAGAGATCAGTTTGTCACTTGAATAGTAGCTGGCCTTAAACGTGCACTGCAAAAAGCCATTAATTTTGAAAAATTACAGGAAATTATACAGAAAAGGGAAGAGACCCCCTCCGAATTTCCTGACCGGCTGACAAAAGCTCTCCAACAATATACCAATTTAGATCCCGAATCTCCAGGGGAATGTCAGGTCTTTATGACTTACTTTTTGTCCCAAAGTTACCCTGATATTCGGGTTAAATTGAGATTAGAGCAAGGACCTGCAACACCTCAGACTGAGATCTTGGCCACAGCCTTTAAGCTCTATCATAACAGAGACAAAGATGCCGAGTGCTGTAAATTTCAGAAATATGAAAAGGCCAAACAAACAAAGTTTCAAATGCTGGACCAGGTCCTGCAGGGCTCTGATGCTCAAGCCTCATAAACAGGGGGTCATAAGCCCACACAGAGGGAACCTCCAGGGCCCTGTTTCAGGTGCAGAAATGAAGGACACTGGGCTAAAGCTTGCCCTAACCCTAGGCCCCCTATGTGCCCATGCCCTAAATGTACCAAGATAGGCCACTGGGGTGTCGATTGCCCCAGTCCCCGCAGGGGGGCTGGACTAGTCGCAAACCCCAACCTGCTGGGACTGGCTATGGAGGATTGATAGGGCCCAGGGGTTCCTCTCTCAACCGTTGACATCATCTTACAGGAGCCTAGGGTTACCCTTCTTGTTGATGGCCGCCCCATAAATTTTCTACTAGATACAGGAGCCACTTTCTTGGTCTTGAGGGAGTTTTGGGGGCCCACCACCATAGCATTGTCCCTTATTGTCTTGGTAGAGGGTCACGCCATTCACCCCTGTAAGACGCCCATGCTGTCTTGCCACCTCCACCTTTATCCCTTCGCCCACCAGTTTCTAGTAATGCCTCAATGTCCCGTGCCTTTACTGGGCTGAGACATACTGGCCAAATTTCAGGCCTCAATTGTGTTCTCTGATCCACCTCGCTCAGTTGTGCTCCCTGGCTTGCTTCACTCCGTCTCCTCCTCCGTGTCTTCCTTCTTACTGTTTTAGAGCCCGATGACCCTGAAGAGACCTCTCAATCCTCTACCAATATGGAAAACTTCTGTTATCCTGTCCCCACTCATCTGGTAGACCCCAAAGTTTGGGATACCCAGACTCCCTCCCTTGCTCACTGCGACCCTGTACAAATACACCTTAAAGGTCCCCAGCATTTCCCCAACAGAGCCCAGTACCCACTTCTGGCCATTAGCCTCAGGGGTCTCCAACCTATTATTTAAGACCTTCTGTGGAAACGCTTTCTCTGACCCACCCATTCTCCTTATAATACTCCCACATTGGCAGTTAAGAAGTCTAATGGGTCATACCGGCTAGGCCAAGATCTCCGTCCCATTAATGAGGCTGTCGGGCCCCAACACCCTTTGGTCCCAAATCCTTATACCATTTTCTCCCTAATTCCCTCCTATTTACCCATTTCTCAGTTATTGATCTCAAGGATGCCTTTTTTTACTGTCCCTTTAGCTTGGAATCACAAGACCTTTTTGCCCTTACCTGAACTGACCCAGTACTCAACAGTCTCAACAATTGACCTGGACAGTCTTCCCTCAGGGTTTTCGAGACAACCCTCATATCTTTTAACAGACACTGGCTGCTGACCTCAAAGATGTTGAATTTTATGACTCCACTCTTCTACAATATGTAGATGATCTTCTCCTTTTCAGCCCTTCCTTCTCTACAGCTCATATAGACTCTTACACCCTTTTAAATTTTCTTGCTTCTCACAGGTATTGCATTCCCCATCTAAGGTACAACTTGCCAAGACCCAGGTAGTTTATTTAGGAGTTCAGATTTCCCATCAATCGAAGGCCATTACTGGAGACCGAAAGGCCCTCATCAAGGCTCTCCCATGTCCCAAGACAAAGGAAGAGATTCTTTCCTTCTTGGGGCTAGTGGGATACTTCTGTGCATGGATTACCAATCTTTCTCTTTATGCAAAGCCCCTATATGAGGCAGCTAAGGGGGTTGAGGAAAAGTTCCTCCCCGAAGGCATTTGGGCTGAGTTTAAGCATCTGTAACAGGCACTATTACAGGTTCCAGCTCTTCACCTCCAGGACCTTCTTCAGCCATTCACCCTTTATGTCCATGAAATGATGGGTCTGGCTCTAGGTGTTTTAGGCCAATGCAAGGCCTCCACTTTTGCTCTGGTTGCCTGTCTTTCTAAACAGCTTGATCCCACTTTCTGCGGATGGACACCCTGTCTTCAGGCCCTGGCTGCTGCTTATCTACTTTTATAGGAATCCAAAATGTTGACATTTGGTGCCCATGTCATTGTTGCCTCTCCTCACCATTTAAAAGATCTATTGGCCTATAACAGCCTTCAAACTCTCCTGCCCTGTCGTGTTCTCTCTCTCCTTGTTTCTTTTTTGCACGACGCCTCAATCTCTTTTCAACCTTGCTCCTCTTTACACCTGGCTACCCTCCTTCCAGTCTCCTCTGAGCCCCCAGAGCATGATTGTGTAGCGATGCTTAAGGCTTTAATCCCCCACCCCTCCCACATTCAAGAGGGACCACTTTCTGACGCCTCCCTAATTTGGTTCATGGTTGGTAGCTCTTTCCTTAAGGATGGGCAACGCTTTGCCGGCTATGCTGTCATCTCCCTATCAGAGGTTATCGAGGTGGCACCCCTTCCACCCAATACCACAAACAAACAGGCGGAACTAACAGCCATTATTTGTGCCTTTGAAGTAGCAGCTGATCAAAACCTCACCCTCTACACAGACTCAAAATATGTCTATCACATTTTACTTTCCCATTCAGCAACATGGAAAGAGCAGGGGCTCGGGCTCCTGACCACAAAAGACTCGGCAGTTACTAATTCCAAATTAATATCAAAGCTCCTGTAGGCCTCTCTTCTTCCCAAACTAATAGGTATTTCTCATTGTCCTTTGCATCAAAGTGGTGAGTCTCCCATAGTTCATGGAAACACAAAGGCTGATAGGACAGCAAGGGAGGCAGCACTATCTTCTCCTTCTCTTCTGGCTCCAGTCCAATACAGTACCCAGACTCCCACATCTCCTTCTGTACAATCAATCCTCTCATATCTCCATTCTCTTTTCCATCTTAACCCTCAGGCCCTCAAAACGTTCGCTACCTCCTTCCTCACCCTGACTTCAGAGGATGCACAGTTTATTCATCAATTCACCTCCACGTGCACTGTATGCCAGCGCACTAACCCATATACTTCTCTTAAACCAGGAACATTTCCCTCTCACCAAGCTTGAGGTCAGTTTCTGAGAGCCAATTGGCAAATAGATTTCACCAACATGCCAATTGTCCGGAAACACAAATATCTCCTGGTCTTGGTAGATACCTTCTCTGGATGGGTGGAGGCCTTCCCTACTTCCAACAAAAGGGCCTCCACAGTAGCTTCTATTTTAGTTTCAGAAATCCTTCCCTGCTTCGGGTTGCCCACATCCATCTGGTCTGACAACGAGCCTGAATTTATCTCTCATGTCACCCAAAATATATCTATTTCTCTTAGCATTCCTTGGCATTTTCACATCCCATATCACCCCAAGTCTTCAGGGAAAGTAGAAAGGACTAATAGAACCCTTAAGGATAGTCTGACTAATCTCTCCCTGGAGCTGCATCTGGGCTGGGTTAAGCTACTTAACCTCACCTTCTTTAGGCTCCTAGTCCTCCCCCCCAAAAATCCTTATATCCCTTTTTGAGGTTATGTTTAGAAGGCCAGCTCTTCCACCTGAAATTTCCCCAATTCAAGGACCCTTGCCCAAAGATCTCTCTCTTTCCCTCTTGTCTTTCATCAGATATCAGCTATGGACGTGCCAAGATTACATCCCGCCAGACCCAGACAGACTCTATGTTTCATTTTCATTAACAACTGGTTATTGGGTATATTTCTCCCCTCCCCAGGACACGGGAGTAGTCTCCCTTGCCCTGAATTGGACAGGCCCCTTCCAGCTTGTGCTGTGCACACCCATGGCTGCTAAGCTTTGTGAAACCTCAGGGAATTTGACATCTTGGATTTATATCTCCAGGCTGAAACCAGCTGTTCAACCATCTGAGGATCCACAAAAGGATGACAGGCACCTGCTCTCCCCTTCCCACCAACTCCCCCCAAATTTGCTTCTCTCGTGTCTCCGACACTGACCCAAAATGATCTTTTCCACCCTTTTCTTTCTATTACCACCATAGCTGAAGCCCCCATCTACTTTATTCAGGCCCTTCAGCAACATCTCTCTTTGTTAACAGAGGTTGTACTCCAGAACAGATTTTTTTCAACCCATCAGACAAGGTTGACCACAATGTACATCACTTGAAGAAGTTGGTAAAAGATCTGGGGGATAAGAAGACCTGGTGGCAGGGCAAGTCTTCATGGGAATTATGGGAAGGTATGGCCCCATGGATACTCCTTCTCTAAGGCCCATTTATAACCATATATCTCATCCTAATGTTAGTCCCTTGTGACATAAGATGTTTTCAAAATCAGATTACTCAGATTTTTAATCAAACCTTCTGAGCTTTTCCTCAGGGATTACTTTCCAACCAGAGATGCCTTTTTTTCCACCTCAGGGCAGATTTACCAGTCTCTAGAGGGAACAATTCATCCTGAATGACTCCTCGCTGGCTACCTCTGAAAGGTCCTTAATCTGCCACCCTACGTTCATTATGATGAGCTTGCTTGCGAGCCTCCCACTCTTCTCTGGCCTCTTCACCATAAGTCATATCCAGTGGAACACAGGCCTATGGACAATAATCCGTCTCACCTTCTTTCTCTTTGTTGTTTTAATAATAGCGTTAAGATACTACCTGTAAACTTGGAAGGTCTACAATTCCTACATGTTCTTCGAGAGGATAGCTGGCTGATACCCCCAGTGACCTCTGCAGAAGCCTGATTTGACACCCCTCATTGATTTATGGCTTCAAGGAATCTTCATCAATTTCACACCTGCAGAGATTCATCTTTTGGGGACCTGCCTCATGGGAATCTTTTTCAACCTCATGCCTGACCTGCCTGTCTTGTATGCACACATATGCCAGCATCTAATCCTTGCCATTTCCCTCTTTGCTTCCTTTGTTTTTGGTTTTAAATTTAATACTAAATTTGTTAAACTTACACAATTAAGAAACAAGCCTTTCTTAGCCTATGTATAAATTAAGCATACCACCCCACGTCGCCCTGCTTTCTAAGAAAACAAAAAGGTGGGGAATGTTAGATAAAATTGGGCTGACAGGCCATACCCCCAGGTGTTCTAAATTAGCCATGCCCCAGCTATATTAGGTTATCCTGTAAGTCTGAGCTTTGCCTTCCCGGAAGTACCCACCTTTCACAGGAATTCACCATGGATCCGGCTCTCCCTTTCTGAGCCAATCTCGAGCATACAGGTCTCACTTCCAACCTCCGGCAGCCTATGGAGTCAGGGGTCCTTTGGCCCACCCTTGTCGCTATTTAAACCCTCACCAGGTAGGAACTCATGCCTTTTTTTTTTTTTTTCTTTCTTCACCTCATCTGCGCTTGTCTCCTCCTGCCGGTTCCCCTCTCTTCACACGTCCCTTTGGTGTCTCTTCTAGCCATAGAGACTGGTTAATAAACCCCCTTTTTCTACACGGCAGTCCCAGTGTGAGTTTTTGCCCTTTATCCAGTAATAGAAGTAATCAATTTTAATTATTTTCCTTCAGCTCCTCTAGATGTCAATAGTACTTCTAAACAAGATTATCAAAAATACATCCCCTCCAGTTGATATTCTGATGACTATTCACTTATCAAATTCTCCAAGGTAACTCAGCTCCCTTCAGATCAGATAGACACTATTTTCTCTTTAATTTGGCTCAAGATTTTTACCTTAGTACTGAATACTCTTATTTATGCCAGCATCTAATCCTTGCCATTTCCCTCTTTGCTTCCTTTGTTTTTGGTTTTAAAATTAATTCTAAATTTGTTAAACTTACACAATTAAGAAGCAAGCCTTTCTCAGCCTATGTATAAATTAAGCACAATGAGAAATATGGCCTTCAGTCTTTGATTTTCTGTATATTATTAAATATTGTCTTAGAAACTATGGTTCAGTTACTAAAAAAAATTCCATCTCTGTCAACCCTTTGCTTGACAGGTTGCACTCATTGCTAAATATATTATAGGAATCAAACATCTTACTTAATTCTGTCTCCCTGATATAAAATATAGTAGAAAATCGAAAGTATCAATAAAATATTGTTTTCCCAATAAGTGTGAAAATAGCAACTTCCAAACTTCCAAAATTATCCCTTGCTCCCCTGAATCAGTAAATATGTTGATTTCATAATAACAGTAATGTTTGTGGAGACATGGAACACAAAGGGAGCCTTTTCAATGCTGGCATATCTAAGCTTTGTAGTATTAAGTCATACAGTCACTCACCTTGTTTATAAGACTGCCCTCCATTTGTTTTCTAGACAGCCAACTCCACAAATTAACAAATTTCATCATTAATTAAAATCTAGAGATATCACCTATGTCCTGACAAAGTGATTTTGTGAAGCTCCCCTTTACACTGTTAAAAGACTATTAGCATATTCATTAGCAGATCTGTTCCAAATCATTAGAATATTTACTTATGTTTCTTCTCTAGGTAATTGTTTTCTT
The DNA here is from genome assembly GCA_025594165.1 of Tamias sibiricus. Classification (NCBI taxonomy): domain Eukaryota; kingdom Metazoa; phylum Chordata; class Mammalia; order Rodentia; family Sciuridae; genus Tamias; species Tamias sibiricus. The sequence goes on along the minus strand of CM046662.1, from coordinate 156,199,615 downwards.
CTTGGCTTGTCTAGCAGAGAGGGCATGATTTCAAACATGTTGGTTCATCCTGTCCTCTTACTAAGTGATATTGGATTTGCAAAATAATTTCAAATGCTCAAAATATTGTTATAAATTTAGTCTGCTCATTGGTTTGTCCGTAAGTCCTCAACTGTCATAAAAGGACATATGCTTGACAGAAAATATTATGTACTCATAAATGTTATGAGCTTGGTATTCATATGCTCTGAATTTGAATTCTGACTCTGAAACTGTTCATAGGACCTTCAATGAGTTTCTTAATTTCTCTTCCTATAGTTTTTTAATTTTTCAGTTGGGAATATTAATTCTTCCTATTTCATAAGGTCAATGAATATTAAATGACTCAATGCAAATAAAGCTCTTAGAAGATGTATGACTCATTTTATTTCTCAATGTTAGTTCTCATTAACTATCATATACCAGTGACCTAAAACACCTTGTGCTCCAATTTAAATAATTTCATACAATTTTGTACCCTTCATTTGTCCTCATCCTTGTACCCTGGATGCTATTATAATATGCCTTTGTTCTTATTATTTCCCCATTTTTTTAGACCTATAAGTTGGTTCCTAAACTCAAATCCTTCTGATACTAACCAAACCCTGCACTGGTGTCTGTATGTCAAAATCTTAAGCTAAAATTGAAATATTAGGTTTAATTTAATCATTTGATAAAGTTATTCTATGCTAAAGAATTTCTGCATCCTATAACAATGGATATATATTTCTTATATTGCTAAAGGGAAATAGCAAGCAATTCAGTTTTTCACTTAGAAACCAAATTTGCTTCAACTCACATATTCATTTTGGAAGATTGCCAATCTATATTACAGATAGGCACTAAATTAATTCATTTGGGTCCTGATTCAGCTGTGTTTGCTCAGGCAAAATTTCTGCCTGAAGTTTCATTGACTTTGAGGTCAATAAAATCTTTGCATATATAAATCTTGATGAGTCAGGTCTTGAATAAGTATCTTGCAGTTTCTCTCAGTGTGATTCCTATCATTGAGTAACCAAATGGTATTTTATGAAAAAGATTTCAATTGATTTTTTAAGACTGAAGTTATCCATTGAAGAGAATCCTTGAAATTAAATAATGAATAAAGATATTATTCTTTTGAACCACTTTTTTTCAATTATTGACATAGAAATAATAGTGGATAAATTTAGATATGAACAAGTTACTTGTACATTCTCCCACTATTTATATTTTGCATTTTAAACTCTTTATGTATATAATGCAATAAGTCATTATTCTTTGTATTCATGCTGAACATATAGGATTAAATTGGATCATTTACTTGTTGCCTTTTAAAAAGATAACATTAAATGCTATTGATTTATGATGCGGTATAAAACATATGCTAGGTGCTTCTGTATTCTATTACAAATATAGAAAAATGAGACAGGATGTGGTCTAATGGGGAGGATAATTGGAATCTTTTCTTGTGTCATATATGATGGAAAGCCTTAGGACATATCTAGAAAGTATCTAGAAAGTAAAGTAAATGTTTTAATATACTAAAATTTGAAGAAACTCAGAGAACTAACTTAAACTGGGCTGATGTATAAAATGAGAATATTAAAGAGTGAGCCTGAAATAGATCAAAGTATTTCAATTTATCATCCATCCATAAAAATAAGTCGAGAGAAAGGGGACCTTGAACATTCATGGCACCAATGAGAGTTTTATAGGAAGTTATTAATCTAGGTCAAGAGAGATACACAGTGTTGAGTGATGTGGTGCCATTTGCACTTTACAGAATATATACTAGGTATATTTTTGTATATCTTTATTTTATTTATTATTTTTTTTAATGTGGTTCTGGGGATTGAACCCAGTGCCTCATGCATGCTAGGCAAGCGCTCAACCACTGAGCCACAACCCTGGCCCTGGTATCCTAGGAATTTTACCAATCAACAGTACATCAATCAGGGAACAAGAAGGGACCAATGTTACATTAAGGTATCATTTAATGAGACCTTAATTACATACAGACTGTTCACAAAAGTTGGTATGTAGGAGACAGTATCAGGCCTCAGTTTAAGCCAAGAGTCTATGGCTTAAACCAGTAGCCATTATTATTTCTCAAAATTCTGCTATTTGGTAGTTTGGGGTGGGATCAGCTGGGTTGTTCTTTTGGTTTTGACTACTCTTCACTCATCTTCTCTGGTCACTTCTCAGAACATCAAAGGTAACTAGACAACCTAGAATCCCTGAGCAGAGTACAACTCTGCTCAGAATAATCTCTCATTCGTTCATGAAAAGACCAAGAAGGTTCTCTGGGTAGTTGATCAGGTCCAAGACAGACAGTAGATACATGCAAGGCTTTTTGAGAATGACACTCAGTTGGGCCTATCACTTCTTTTGCATTTAGCCAGCTCATTTTCCAGGAAAAGTGAACATATATTCCTCTCCTTTAAAAGAAAAGATGAAATGTCATATTGAAAAAGACAAGGCACAAGGAAATATGTAGCAACATATCTATTCTGTATGATGCTAGAATGGTGGGTCCATGATATACCTTTTCAAATCCCATAGAAAGTGCACCAAGAGTAAAGTCTAGTGTAAACTGTGGACTTTGGGTGATAGTAGTCTATGTGTCATTACTGGTTCATTGATTGTAACAACATGCTACTCCATTGTATTGTGGGAGATTGATGCTGGTGGGAGTTGTATTTGGGGTATAGTGGGGGACAAATGAGAACATTCTATCCTTCCTGCTCAGTTTAGTACAAATATACACCTGCTCTAAAATAATATTAAAAATGTTTGAAAGAAAGAAACAGCATAGGTGCTTATAGGTATCAAGTGTTATAACCAAAATTGCAACCTATTTTATGGACTTCATGGGAATACAGTAGAGATAGGAGAGCAGAGCTGTCACTATGTTTACATGTATGAAAGGATGTAGACATCCTAAAGTAGGGTTGTGTGGAAACACCATTGAGAGAAGAATGGATTTCAGTCATAGGATACTGCCAACCCAGGGAAAATTTCATGGAGTAAAATGAGGGAATGAAAGTGGTGACCACAACCTCCTCTTTTCCTTTACCGGGACAAAACTGAAATCAAGAAGGAAAAACAATCACTGAGATAGTTTATTCAGATCAATCTCTTGGGACAGAAAACAAGAGTAAGGGAAGAGGAGATGAAATGTGGAAGAGCAAAAGAAGACATCTAACACATTTGAATTGGCACATATTGTTATACATAACCAAATTATTATTATTATTATTATTATTATTATTATTATTATTATTATTATTTTGATATCAGGGATTGAATCTAGGGGCACTTTATCATTAAGCCACACCCACAGCCCTTTTAAAAAATATTTTATTTAGAGACAGGGTCTTTTTTTTTTGGTGCCGGGGATTGAACTCAGGGGCACTCAACCACTAGGCCACATCCCCAGCCCTTTTTTGTATTTTATTAGAGACAGGGTCTCACTGAGTTGCTAAGTGCCTCACCATTGCTGAGGCTGGCTTTGAACTCGCGATCCTCCTGCCTCAGCCTCCCAAGTGCTGGGATTACAGGCGTGCACCACCATGCCCGGCTAGAGACAGGTTCTTGCTGAGTTGCTTAGGGCCTCGCTACTTCTTGAGGCTGGCTTTGAAATTGCAATCCTCCTGCCTCAGTCTCCTAAAGCACTGGGATTACAGGCATGTACCTCTGCACCTGGCAGATAAATTATTTTTTAACAAAAATGATTAATTCAGAACTTTTTGTGCTGAAACAATTTCATGAACTTTTTTTCCCCCTGTAGAATCTACAGTGGGACTTGCTTATGCTAACTAGTATACCTTGGCCAAATTTCATTCAATTTTTAATTCCTTCAAGGAATGTTTTGAGGATTAAAGGCATAATTTTTTAGACACCCCAACACATCTTTTCTTTCAGAACCAATATTAGCAACTAAGAACAGTTGCTTTTCAAGAAAAAATGTCTTCACAAATTAATAAAACCACTATCACTTTAGAAAACCACCATATTACAAAAAAAATACAAGTTATCTTCAAAATTCTGAATACACCTGTTTGTGTGTGTGTGTGTGTGTGTGTGTGTGTGTGTGTGTAATTGAACGTGTTACTGGGGATTAAACCTAGGAGTGCTTTAACACTCAGTTACATCCCTTATCCCTTTTTAAATTTTTATTTATATTACCAAGTATGGCCTCAATTTTGTGATCCTTGTGCCTCTTGAATCACTGGGATTACAGGTGTGGGTCACCACAGCCCACTAAAAATATTTCTTATTTTTATGAAATTTATATAGTTGAGAGAACGAGGCAAGAGAATGAATTTTGCTCCAAAAACAAGTTGTCCAGAGCTTTCAAATAATAAAAAATTGTTTGTATGTTCTCACTGAAGTCAGAATCTCTCTATACTTCTCATAATCATTTATCAACTAAAAAATACTCTCAACACCAATCCATAGAATTACTGTGCTATGAACTAATCAATAAAATACCTGCACTATATATTTAAAAAGTACCTGTGAAAACTTAGGAGAAAGAAGACATCTCTGAATTTTTTTCTATACATTATGTAATTTTGAACAATTGTATTAACATGCATATAAAACAGAAAATGTAAGTTTACAATAGAATAAATTACTAGGAGATGAACATTTCTGCTAACATAAGCCACCCAGTCTATGCTATTTTTATTCTCTGTGACTCCAGTTGGAGTCACAACAAATTTGTATAAGATTTGAAAAGTAAAAATGAAGCAGAGGCCATCAGATGTATGGAAAGACATGAAGTATTGAGAGTTTTCATGGATCTTCTGAGGATTCTTAACCTTAGTTACCTAAAGTAAAATTTTTGGTCAGAACTTCCCACTGGTTGACACTAAGCCAAAGCCTTGTCAATCAAGTTCTGAGACTGAGATTGCTTCCATGAGCTTCCAAAAACTTGGAACGGGGTACTTCAAAGTCCTGAGTGTACTTGTTTACAGCAAAGTCAAGTCCCTGAGTATGTGGTAATTTCCATAAATTCATGCACTAAGACCTTCAGATGTTATGAAGAACTTCCATTTTAAAAAGCATTTTGATTAAGAAATAGAACTTGAATTCATAGCTGTTTTTCCTCTGACTGAATCCTGAATAATGCATTATTTAATTTTTTTAAAGATTTTTTAATATAGATACAATATCTTTATTTTATTTTATTTATTTATTTTTTTATGTGGTGCTGAGGATGGAATCCAGTGCCTTATATGTGCGAGGCAAGTGCTCCACCATTAAGCTACAACTCTAGCCCCAACATCATTTAATTTTAATATTATCTGTTTTGATTCTTTAAGCTTTTATGAATAAAGCAATATGTGGATAATTGGAATCTTTTTCTTTCTAACAAAGAGTTGAACTTTGGACATTTTAACTGCCTGTTTATATTTTTATTATTTATTATTTATTTTATTTTTTAGTTATTGATGAACCTCTATTTTATTTATTTATATGCAGTGCTTTGAATCGAACAGAGTGCCTCAGACATCCTAGGCAAACACTCTACCACATCTAGCACCAGCTCTATTTTTATTATTTAAATAAATAAATTTCAAGCTAAAGCATTTGATGTATTTCAAGTTACATATGAATCCTTTAAAATTGTGACTTCTGTTGGAACAATACAAGGATATCAGTTTTGTGAGTCTAAAATCTTGTAGGATAGTACTGCCAACTAGAAATTTTAGAAATAATAAAAAATAGTTGATGAATGTGATGTCAAATATGGCACTCATCATATAGAAAATCATGTAGAAATAGTTATGGATCACTTGCCTAATGCACCTGAGGAACTGAATTTTTAATTATATTTAACTATTCATGAATAAAATATGATCTTAAATAATCACATGTGGATAGTGGCTAACACACTGAAAATAAAGTATTAGAACAATCTTTCCTTAATATTTTAAACATCTGTTTGAAGTGTTGTTGACATAGATAAATTGTATACATATCAAACACGCACTTTAAAAAATTCAACATGTGTCTTCACACGTGAACTATCACCAGGTCTAGAAAGAAGACATGCATCTTACACCTCCAGATTCTTGGTACGTTTGGAATTTTCCCCTCACTCCACTAACCATACTCTCATATTCAGGTAAATAGTGATCTGTTTTCTAGCATATTAGATTAACTTACATATTTCAGAATTTTCTATTAATTTTTATTTCTATTATTTTATTTCTATTAATTTTCTATTAATATAATAAAACAGTATGTGCTACTTTTGTATATTTTTCAAATAGCATTGTCATTTGGAAGGTAGCTCATTATTGAATCATACTCCATTTTGTGAAAAGTTGCACATTTATTTATCCATTCACCTGTACATGGATGCTGGGTTTCTTGTAGCTTTGGTTAGTATACAAAATACTTATAAACATGTGTGTTATTTTTATTTTTTCTTGGTTACATGTTTAAAGGTAAAATCGTGATATATGAAATTTATTACATATTTTTAAGAAAACAACAATTCTTTCTTTTGGAGGGGGGTACTGGGGATTGAACCTAGGGGTGCTTAACCACTGAGCCACTTCCCCAGCCCTTTTTTATATTTTATTTAGAGACAGGCTGTCACTGGGTTGCTGAGGGCCTTGCTAAATTCCTGAGGCTAGCTTTGAACTCACCATCCTCCTGCCTCAGCCTCCAGAGTCCCTGGGATTACAGGCATGCACCACCACACCCAGCAGAAAAAACAGCAATTTTTCCCAGTACTCATGCAATTTTACATTTGCCTAGTGGTGTGTGAGTTCCAGTTGTTTCACAAAATTGCTAACATTTAGTTTAGTCAGTCACTTTATTCTAGCCATTTAGATATGGGTACAGTGGTGTTTCATTTTGGATCTAATTGTTATTTCTTCATAGCTTTTACTGTTTATGTTATTGTACTGATTCTTACCATTAGTGCTGGTGAAGGTTACTCTTTGTTCAAATCTTTTTCAGCAGGGTGTACTTATTTTTCTTACTGAGATTTGAGAGTATTCTATACATTCTAGAAAAAAGTCCTTTAGCATATTTTTGTATCACACATATTTTCACTCAGTTTGTAGACTATATTTTCATTTTCTTAGCATTGTTCTTTGTATATATGCAGCTGTTTTCTTTGATGAATTATAATTTATGACATTGTGATGAAGTTCAATTTTTAAGAAATGTGTTTTTGACATTATATTTATTAAATCTTTGCCTTAACACAATGCCAGAAAGATTTATCTTGTATTTTCTTCTACAAGACCTATAGTTTTATATTTTATATATGTCTTATTTTTAGATTATTTTATGCTATGAGGTTTACATAAAATTGGGAGTTTTCAGAATATGTATTTCAACTGTTCTAACATCCTTTTTTAAAAAAGAATTCCTCTGCCTTTTGTGATGACTGTTCTTTGGCATGCAGTGCCTTGAAAATTATTGTTTCATATCTGATTTTTAATTGAATTTAACTAATTTCTACTGTTTCACTTTGGTTCACTTGAGCAGAAATCACAACTTGCCATACATGCCTTCCTCCCAAATGATAAATTTCACCCATATACAAAGAAATTCAAAGCAGCTTTCAAATTATGGTTTTTAAAAGTAAAATTACAAATATATTGATATTCTATTATTCAAGATTACAATAAATGTAATTTTAATTTAAATATCTAATTTTATAAATCTAATTTAAGAAATCAGAAAATGGTACTTCACTTGGAAGGATACTTAAAAGTTAGGCACAACAAGAAAAAAAAAAAAAAGCCAAATTTGTCAGCAAACAATTTCTACTTTCCATTTTGTACTTTCATGTTTTTAAAAAGAAAATAAAGTGACATGCATTTTATGCTTGAAAAATGAAACATTTTGCTAAGAATGACTATTTTCTGACAATATCTTCCTATGTAACTAACTAGAATTTGTGAATATTTACAGCATCTTATACTGAAAAAAGAGTTATGATAAAAATATCATTTTACAGGAGACCTGAGGCCTACTTGTTAAATGAGACCTTACTCTACCACTCTGACACCCTGTAATAAGCCTCCATATTAACTTTATCATATAAACTTTTCCATATTTACTATATCATATTTATCACGTACATGGATTCAAACTTAAAATAATATACTTTAATAGGGGAAAATGAGAATCTACAAAACATAATTTTTAAAAATAATTATGGAAGATTCAAAAGGTAAATTTTTCAATGAGACAAATAAATTAAAGAAGCTATCTCTATTTTTATTTCTTGCTAAATAATCAAGGTCATTCTGAAAAACCCATTTTTAAGTAATGCTATGCAACAAATAAACCTCAGGGACAAAAAGATGCAATGATTCATTGTACCCTATCCCAGATAGCTTCTTGAACAGATCCTGGTGGTCATCATATCAAAATTTATTCTTGTCTCTGATTTTCTATCAAATCTCCATATCCCATTTCCCACCAATGGTTTCTATGCCCTTAATTACTAATCTACTCTGCATTCTTAACATTTTTGTTCCATTTCTACATGCAAAAATTTTCAGATTGATTGTCCGAGGGACCCTTCATGAATTTCTTTTTAAAGTCTTTAAAAACAAAAACAACTGCCTCCATCCATGGGTCACAGCTGGAATGTCATGGTCCTGAAGTCCATGGCTGTGACATGATGGTGGTAGCTCACAATTTTTCAATAGTAAGAATTAACCTTCTATTTAGGATTAATGGGTAACTGAGCAAAGCCCAATATATGAAAACAAAACTACTGCATTTAAAAAAAAGAAAAAATGAACAATTAATTCAATAAAATTAGTAAAAAATGCAATAAAATGGAAGTAATGGAAATTGAGGCATAGGAAAAGACTCAGAAGTTTTAAAAATATAGTTATCAAAGAAAAATACAGCTATAAAAGAAAATAGAAGTTATAGAGAAATCTGTAAATTTCCCATAACACAATATTGAGTGACAAAGATTAAAAGTTTTGAAAAGACATGAGCCATAGATTATCAATCAATTTTGACATTTCAGCAACCACAATACATGTATTCTAGAAAGAGAGGAAAACCAGTATTGAAGAGTATAAAATCATCACTGATATTTTATCTTATTACTTAGAACTAAAATGTGTTCATATGGAAAGGGCACATTTAATTCCCAACATTGTGAATTATAAGACTTTTCCCTCAAAACCATTGTAAAAATTCTTGAATATTAAGGATGAATGAAAGACAACTTTCAGTGATAACCCATAGTAAAAGGAAGGAAATAAAGAAAAGATTACCTGGAGAATAATGAGAATTAAATTGTCTAAGACATCATAATATGCATCAAAATCAAATAAATATCTATGACACCATATTGTTAGCTAGTTGAAGTTGGCAATTTTGTTAATATTTGTGAGCACAGAGTCCAAATGATTCACACTCTTCCTGAAATACAGCATGTCATGAGTAGACATTTTATCTTTTAATTCTTTAAATGGATGTTTTAAATAAACATATAATCCAGATGCATGGATCATTTGAAACACAATATATGGTAGACAATATTCTGACCGCACACGTCTCTCAGCGGGCTCCTTCATGTTCTTCAGCATCATGTTTTCCCTCTTCCCTCACAATGCTTTAACCAACATAGAGTACTGGGCATGCCAAGTCCATGCCATGCCTTCAGGTAATGTCTCATTTCTGCCACTTCTTAAAATTCAACCACCAAATGGAGCAAGCACACATCATTTGCAAGGTTATATGTGGATTCTCCAGTAAACAGCCTTGACTGATCTTTCAGTCAAAAAACTGTCATGTGAATGAGGTACCTGGATGTTGTTGTTGCAGAGCTATAGCAAAAATGTACATACTGACACTGACTTTGTAAATCAGGCAATTAGCAGAAATAAAAATAACCTCAGGGGATTTTGACGGAGGCTAACAGGATACTGAGCAAGAGACTAGATGAATGATAATGTGTGTTCTGTGGCAGCAGAATATTTAGCAAAGCAATCACCTGCAGTAGCATGAAAAGAAAACTTGAACTTTATGAGCCTGAAAATTGACCTGAAGAGACTTTTCAGATAAACTAGTATCTGAAAAAGCACATATAGCAATAAACTAATGATAGAACTATTTGGTAGATCAGCAAAATATAGAGGACATAGCAAGGAACTAGTAGTGTTTACATCTACTGAATTTTTGTTATGGTTAAAAAAACTATCCACAGAAGAAATCTCCAGTCCAGGGTCTGCCAGTGAAACATGGCATAAGAGTATGAAGATCAAGGGTATAATTGTGAAATCCTTTGCTAAGATCTCAAAAGAATATAAGATGGTATTTTATAAACCTTATAAACCTTCTTTAAAAGAATCATTAAACTTCTATGTTCACTCAGATAAGATGATTTCTAAGTGGTCTTAAAGGCATATTTAATAGACTCTTTAATATTTTCAAAATGGTTTCCACAAATCTTGAGTTCTTCCCACAGTCCCTGGGGTTCACAGTCACATATGGAAAGTAGCCCATCCTATGAAACTTTAGAGGATTGAGTTTTTGCTTACAAACCAACATCTAAAAGATCTATCAGATGCACAGGGATCTTAAAAGAAATTAACTAACAGAATCATCTTAAACTGGGGAAGACAATGTGTGGTTAAAATAAAAAAGCAAGTTTGAGACCCAAAACCTTCCAAGAGTAGGAGAAAGACTGAGAAAGCTATTCAAGCCACCTCTTGTTGTAAAGGAAGAGTGATTTAAAATACAGAAGATCTGGAAGGGCAACACCTAGGACCATGAAGTCAAAGCCTTCAGAATGTACACAGGCTGTAATCAAGAACCATTAGCACCATACCTAGCCTGGATCTCAGGATGCTATGAAAAAGTGATAGATGTCTCCTCCACCCTTCAGTCTTTTAAAGGGTGATTACTGAGATCATACTTTATCTATATCATTGTAAATGCTAGAGGGGCACACTTTATTACTTATGCTTCTTATTTGCAGGTCTTGAGATTGAAGGAAACCATACTTGAGTGAAGTTCTACCCCAACACGGTTTGATATAGATTTCAAGACTCTACACTCCAATTGAAGTACTTACTAGGATGAGAGCTCAGGAGTCTTGGAGATGGAGCATGTATTGTATATAAGAGTGATAAAATCATTACAGTCCTAAGGCAGGCTATAAATGATTGCTCTTCTCTTACTAAGTATGGGAATCTCCTTTTGCACTCAAAAACACCCACATCACATGCTTTTTGATGTGGCTTTGCCGGTCTCTCTGTCAAGGGTTGGATTCTCTGTCCTCATCGCTTGGACTCTGATGGGGCATTGTAAACCTTTAAACAAACTCCTTATCCAGTAACAGAGCCTTTTACTGAGCAGAGCTGTTCCCTTTTCTCTCTTGAAAACACAGCACCTGTGCTGTGAGAAACTTAAGCTCTCCTGAGAGACTCCATGTGTATGCTCAGTTTGACAGTTCCTTTATTGTTTGCCAGTATCAGATGGCATCAACTGCCAGTCATGATGCTCAGCTCTTTTGGATTTTCCAGCATAATTAAATCCCAGAGTGAATTTTTTAATATATATTTCTGGAGCTATATACTAATGAAATAAATCAGAGATAAATAAAGTTTTTTTTTAAAAGAAGATAGACAACCCATGGAAGAACTAATAAATCTAATAATGATCCTTTAATATATAATTTTATTTCTTGGAATACAAAGGAAACGTTTTGATTAAGGGAATGACATGAACAAAATTTTATCTATGGAAAATGACACCATCAGTATTACAGTTGATGAAGAATCTTTTAAATATGAACAAAAGTTTGAATGAAGTTAAAGGGGTGACTATAGGGGACAGAGGCAGGATTGGAGGTTGGTTTCTGTTGCTAGCATCACTGTAATAAATGCACAAGGACAATGTTTCTAGGATTTAGAGTGGACATCATCACATTATTGCTCCCTGGAATGCCTCTTAAAATGCAGTTTTCAGAGCCTCCTGCAAAAGAAAAAAACTTTCCTTCAGAGGACCTGATGATGAATTTCTCTAAGACAGGAATAGAGAAGAGAAATTAAATATAAAATGCAAGAATGTTATTAATTTTTAGACGTGCTGAATTTAACGAAGTAGACAAAATAAGGAGTTGTAATGTCCAGCTGAGAGAGTAAACCAGTGAAAAGCCAGAGTATTAAAGAGTATCATGGATACATATCAATATTTAGAAATTGAGGTGCCTCTGTGTGCCCCTAAATCCTACATACCTTCTTGAGTCCCAGAACTAAAGATATTTTCTACCTTCGTTTTTTTTTTAATTTGATAAATGTTGTTAAATATGGAGGAGTATATCATTGTTCTTCTTTAAGTAATTTTTAACAGAAATACATTGTTTTTCTCCAAATTCTAACACTAAACTGCTTACTTTTAATAATAGATCTCAAAATTTCATGGATAAATTATAGTTTTAAAGAAATCAGGAAATAGATCTGAAGGGTGGAACAACCACTATATAAACATACTAACTACTGCATTAAAATATGCCTTTATCCCAAACTCAACATGTAAAATTATTTCAGCTAAATTTTAAATGAAATGTTCCATTAATACATCTTCCCTTTCTTTTCCTCATTATGTCTCTTAATCCACATCGTTAAGATGCTGGGCTTCTATTATTTGGAAAAATCAATAATTATGAAATGAAAAGTATAAATAGAGATCAAGTTCAAATATATTTATATTTATAAACAGACAAAAGCCAAATACTACATTGAACAATCACTTGTTTCCTGGGTTTTAAGAAAAGAAGAGGACCATGGAAAATAATATAGGTTCATGTTTTTTCACAATTATTTCCTTTTTTAGGTATGGAATACAGGAAGATATACATATTTTAGATGAGACAAAATAACAGAGGGCTAGATCTTGTTAGCAATGATTTCCCAAAGATGACAGATTATATATCTGCATATTTTTATGTGCATAAATTCATCAATTATTTTATACTTACTCTATTAATATAAAATTTCATTAACTATTAAGGATTTAGATTGGTATGTGCATTTACATGCAAAATATAGTTTTGAAGTTGCCATATCTCTTTTTAAATTTCCATAAATTCCTAAACTCACTCTGCATTACACATTTTACTTCAGTCTTCCAAATAGATATTTAATGACATACCTGCATTCAAATTAAAGGTATGAATAGTAATAGGTCACTGTCAACACCAGGTTTGTTATCAAGAAATGACTTAATTTTGCACAGAAAACTTTCAGGTGGAAAATGTGGAAAAATATAAGTAAACAGTGATTAAAATTTAAATCTAGGCGGATCCAAGATGGTGGATTAGAGGAAGCCGCACTTCAGGGCAGCTCCGTGGAAAGAATCCAACAAAGCAGATAAATTGCCTTTCATCATATATATATAGGCTGAAAATACCGATCTCCTGGATGGTTTGATTACCACTACCAGAGAGAGAAAGAGATAAGCTGTCTGCAGCGGCTAGAGCCGTGAGGCTCCTGCAAAACCTCCTGGGTGGTGCACAGGCCGTGCGAAACAAAATCAGTGTGGGGAGACTGCGTTACTACTGCAACCCCAGCCAAACTCACGGCACACCAGCGTGAAACCAGCAATAAAAACCAACGATAACAGCCGGCGGAATTGGTGCTGGGGAACCACGGGAGACCGCGGGTCTACAACACCAGTTCAAATCCACACTCTGCTGGACACGACCCTCAGTAGTAGGGCCCCGGACAGAGCGGCGCAGAGATCAGCGAACAGCAAGCAGGGGCAGAGTGGAACGGGCCACAGTCCGAAGCAGCGCTGTCTGCACCACAGTCACAGTTGTGGCTTCCCGGTGCCACTTCGGCAGGGAGACATCCACCCAACGGCTTTGAAATCTATCGGCGAGGATACGGGAGTCTGTGGAGCTGCTGTTGACTGGAAGGAGAGCACCGCCATCTTTGAAAGCTGCAGTGGCTGACCCAGACCAAGGGGAGGAGACGGAGAGTGACGGCTGCAGCCATCCAGGGACCCTCCAGCTCTCTGAAGACAACGCACAATTGGGTGAGGCTCGGGTGGTCAGCAGGGGATGGCGTTTCTGAGGCCAGCACAGCGGCCACAAGAAGCTGCAACTGTGGGTGGGCTTGGGGAGGGGGTGCCTTCTGGAGGGTCCCCTTCCCGGTGCCATTCATCTGCTGACACACACAAACCCCCTGGGCCACTCCTTCACTGAACCGTACAGCCACTGGCCTAAGATGCAGCCTTGATTTCACTAACAGGATCACAGACTGTCTAGAAGTGATCCAATAACAATTGGTTTGAACTGGAAAGGAAAAAAAAGAGGGGGGCTTCCCAGGGCCCGTTTTGTCTGAGACTTGGAGTTCGACTTTTTTTTTTTTTTTTTTCCTTTTCTTTTTGTTGCTTTGCTTGTTTTGTTGGATTGCAGGGAGGTTTTTTTGTTTGTTTGTTTGTTTGTTTATTTTTCTTTTTCTTTTTTTGGCTTTGTTTTGTTCTGCTTTTTTTTTTCTTCCTTCCGCATTCATTGTTAGTGTGTTTGTTTGCTTCCGCTCCTTTTTTCTTTCCTTCTTTTCTTCCTTCTCACTCTTGTATCTTTTCTTCCTCCTTCATATTTCGTGTTTACATCCTGCCAGTGCATACTAAACAGAGGCAAAAACAAGTTATACGCAGAACTTGGGATTTCTAGAACTGGCGCAATTGAACTGGGTAGCAAAGTGGTGTTATATATAGTTTACTCTCTATTTCCTTGATTCTCTCTCTCCTCTCTCTTACACCAATTCCTACTCTTTTATCATTTTTTTTCCTTTTCCAACTTACTTTATATATAAATTGGTCTTTCCACCTAATTGTCAACTCCATTCTCTTTCTTCCATCGTCTACTGATACTAAACCACTTCCACTAAACCACTTCAATAGATATCTCTTTTCATACTTTCCAAGAAAGAACAATTCAAGACACTTCCTTCTTCCTAAACATAACACCTCTGTATCTAATACTTGAAGCTATAAAACACTATCAGAAGCGTACAGAGTAAATTGGAAATAATATCTGGGTTAACAAAATCTGTACATTGTGATCAAACTTGGATTTTCTGAATAGAAAGTGTTAGGTTTTAAAAGTGTAAAGGAATTATAAGGTGTTCTGACAGCATTGTACAACAGGAACAACATAAGGCTTTAAGGTAAAATTAAAATAGTCAAGGTCCCACAGTGCAGGAAGAATAGAAACACAAGCAACATGAACAAACAAGGAAAGAAAATGACACAAACAAATCAAGATACCTCATCGGTAGATGTCATAGCAAACACAGTTGGTCAAATGCCAGAGATGGAATTTAGAAATTACATATGCCAAATGATTAGGGAACTTAAAAATGAACTAAAAAATGAGATGAGGGAGCAGGTACAGGATGCAAAAGATCATTTTGACAAAGAACTCCAAAAACAAATACAGGAAGTAAAAGATTACTTCAATAGGGAAATAGAGGCTCTAAAGAAAATCCAAACAGAAATTCCAGAAATGAAAGAAGCAATAAACCAAAATAAAATCTCAATTGAAAACATCTCCAACAGAATAGACCACTTGGAAGAAAGAACCTCAGACAATGAAGACAAAATATATGTCCTAGAGAAGAATTTAGACCATACAGCAAAACTTGTTAGAAATCAAGAACATAACATCCAAGAATTATGGGACAGCATAAAAAGACCAAACTTAAGAGTGATCGGCGTAGGAGGAAGGGGCAGAGTTTCAAGCCAAAGGAATGAGTAATCTATTTAATGAAATAATTACAGAAAATTTTCCAAACTTGAGGAATGAATGGGAAAACCAAGTTCAAGAGGCATACCGAACACCAAACAAACAAAATCTGAACAGATCCACACAAAGACACATTATAATGAAAATGCCTAATACACTGAGCAAGGAGGGAATACTAAAAGCCACAAGAGAAAGGAAGCAAGTTACATATAGGGGGAAACCAATCAGACTATGTTCAGATTTTTCAACCCAGACCTTAAAAGCAAGAAGATCCTGGAATAGCATATTTCAAGCTCTGAAAGAAAAGGGATGTCAACCAAGAATCTTATATCCAGCAAAATTAAGCTTTAGATTCGAAGATGAAATAAAAACCTTCCACAACAAGCAAAAGTTAAAAGATTTCACAACTCGAAAGCCAGCACTTCAGAGCATCCTGGGCAACATTGTTCATGAAGAAGAAGAGAAAGATGATAATGAAAATCAACACAGGGAGATATTAAACTAAAGGAAATACCAACGAGAAGAGAAACCAAATAAAGCTAAAGACCATAATTCAAATAAAAATGGATGGGAATAAAAATCACATCTCAATAATAACCCTGAATGTTAATTGCCTAAACTCACCAATCAAAAGACATAGATTATCAGAATGGATTAAAAGAAATGACCCAACAATTTGCTGTCTCCAAGAAACACACCTCATAGAAAAAGACATCAACAGACTGAAAGTGAAAGGCTGGGAAAAGTCTTATCACTCACATGGCCAGCGGAAGCAAGCAGGGGTTTCCATTCTCATATCAAATAAGGTAGACTTCAAACCAAAACTAATCAAGAGGGACAAAGATGGATATTTCTTATTACTTAAGGGAACCATCCATCAACAGGATATAACAATCATAAATCTGTATGCCCCAAATAATGGAGCACCTACATTCATCAAACAAACGCTTCTTAAGTTCAAGAGTAAAATAGACCACAACACAGTTATTCTAGGGGACTTCAATACACTTCTCTCACCAATGGATAGATCATCCAAACAAAAGCTAAACAAAGAAACTTTAAGCCTCCTCAAAACAATTAACAATTTAGACCTAACGGACATATATAGAATATTTCATCCCTCAGTAAACGAATACACATTTTTCTCAGCAGCACATGGCTCCTTCTCCAAAATAGACCATATATTATGTCACAAGGCAACTCTCAGCAAATATAAAAAAATAGAGATACTACCCTGCACGCTATCGGACCATAAAGGGATGAAATTGAAAATCAACGACAAAACAAGGAATAAGAAAAACTACTCCATCAACTGGAAGCTAAACAACATGCTACTGAATGAACAAGGGGTTGAAGAAGACATCAAAGAGGAGATCAAAAACTTTTTAGAGGTAAATGAGAACACAGATACATCGTATAGAAATCTCTGGGACACTATGAAGGCAGTAGTAAGAGAAAAATTCATTGCACTGAGTTCATTCCTTAAGAGGAAAAAAACCAACAAATAAATGACTTAACATCACACCTCAAAGCATTAGAAAAAGAAGAACAGACCAACACCAAGAGCAGTAGAAGACAGGAAATAATTAAAATCAGAGCAGAAATTAATGAAATTGAGACTAAGAAAACCATTCAAAGAATTGACAAGACTAAAAGTGGGTTCTTTGAAAAAATAAACAAAATTGACAGACCCTTAGCGATGCTAATGAAAAGAAGAAGAGAAAAAACTCAAATTACTAACATTCATGATGAAAAAGAGAATATCACAACAAACACCTCAGATATACAGAATATAATTAGAAATTACTTTGAAAACTTGTACTCTAATAAAATAGAAAATACTGAATGCATTGACAGATTTCTAGAGTCATATGATTTGCCTAAACTGGATGTGGAGGCTATACACAATTTAAACAGATCAATTACAAGCGAAGAAATAGAAGATGTCATCAAAAAGCTACCAACAAGGAAAAGTCCAGGACCTGATGGGTTTACAGCCGAGTTCTATAAGACTTTCAAAGAAGAACTAATACCATTGCTCTTCAAACTATTTCAAGAAATAGAAAAAGAGGGAGGTCTTCCAGACGCTTTCTATGAGGCCAATATTACATTAATTCCAAAGCCAGGCAAAAAAGAAAAACATATCCAAAAAAGAAAACTTCAGGCCCATATCTTTAATGAACATAGATGCAAAAATCCTCAACAAAATCCTGGCAAATCGGATACAAAAACATATTAAAAAGATAGTGCACCACGATCAAGTGGGGTTTATCCCAGGGATGCAAGGCTGGTTCAACATTCGGAAATCAATAAACATAATACATCACATCAATAGACTTAAAGACAAAAATCATATGATCATCTCAATTGACGCAGAAAAAGCATTTGACAAAATACAACACCCCTTTATGTTCAAAACACTGGAAAAACTAGGAATATCAGGAACATATCTTAACATAATAAAAGCTATTTATGCAAGGTCCCGAGCTAACATTATCTTAAATGGAGAAAAATTGAAAGCATTCCCTCTAAAAACTGGAACAAGACAGGGATGCCCCCTTTCACTACTGCTATTTAACATAGTACTGGAAACTCTGGCCAGAGCAACTAGACAGACAAAAGAAATTAAAGGGATCAAGATAGGAAAAGAAGAGCTCAAATTAGCACTATTTGCTGATGACATGATAATCTACCTAGAAGACCCAAAAAACTCTACTAGAAAACTTTTACAACTAGTAAACGAATTTGGCAAATTTGCAGGATACAAAATTAATACACATAAGTCAAAGGCATTTATGTACATCAGCGACAAAGACTCTGAAAGGGAAATGATGAAAAATACCCCATTTACAATAGCATCAAAAAAAAAATAAATAAATAAAATACCTGGAATCAACCTAACGAAAGAGGCAAAAGACCTCTATAATGAAAACTATAGAACACTAAAGAAAGAAATCGTAGAAGACCTCAGAAGATGGAAAGACTTACCTTGCTCTTGGATAGGTAGAATTAATATTGTCAAAATGTCCATGCTACCAAAAGCATTATACAGATTTAATGCAATTCCAATCAAAATCCCAATGCCATTCTTCAAAGAAATAGAAATAGCAGTCATGAAATTCATCTGGAAAAATAAGAGACCCAGAATAGCCAAAGCAATCCTGAGCAAGAAAAGTGAAGCAGGGGGCATCACCATACCGGACTTTAAATTATACTATAGAGCAATAGTAACAAAAACAGCATTGTATTGGCACCAAAACAGACTGGTAGACCAATGGTACAGAATTGAGGATACAGAGACTAATACATATAATTAGAGCTATCTTATATTGGACAAAGGTGCCAAAAATGTACAGTGGAGAAAGGATAGCCTCTTCAACAAATGGTGCTGGGAAAACTGGAAATCCATATGCAACAAAATGAAATTAAACCTTTATCTCTCACCATGCACAAAACTCAATTCAAAGTGGATCAAGGACCTAGGAATTAGACCAGAGACAATACACCTAATAGAAGGAAAAGTAAGCTCCAATTTCCAACATGTTGGATTAGGCCCCAAGTTCCTTAATAAGAATCCTGTAGCGCAAGAATTACTACCAAGAATTAATTAATGGGATAGATTTAAACTAAAAAGCTTCTTTTCAGCAAAAGAAACAATCAGTGAGGTGAATAGAGAGCCAACTAATTGGGAACAAATATTTAATACATGCACATCAGATAGAGCACTAATCTCTAGAATATATAAAGAACTCAAAAAACTTTACACTAAAAAAACAAATAACCCAATCAATAAACGGGCTAAGGAATTGAGAAGACACCTCTCAGAAGAAGATACACGATTAATCAACAAATACATGAAAAAATGTTCAACATCACTGGCAATTAGAGAAATGCAAATCAAAACTACTCTAAGATTTCACTTCACTCCAGTCAGAATGGCAGCCATCAAGAACACAAGCAACAATAAATGTTGGAGAGGATGTGGGGAAAAAGGCACACTCATACATTGCTGGTGGGACTGCAAAATGGTGCAACCGTTATGGAAAGTAGTATGGAGATTTCTTGGAAAACTGGGAATGGAATCATCCTATGACCCAGCCATCCCACTCCTGGGTCTATTCCCAAAGGACTTAAAAACAGCATATTACAGTGACACAGCTATCTCAATGTTTGTAGCTGCGCAATTCACAATAGGTAGGTTGTGGAACCAACCTAGATGTCCCTCAGTAAATGAGTGGATTAAGAAAATGTGGTATATACGCACAATGGAATTTTACTCAGCAATAAAAGAAAACAAATTAATGGTATTTGCAGGTAAATGAATGAAGTTGGAAGACATAATGCTAAGTGAAGTTAGTCAGTCTCAAAAATCCAAGAACCAAATGTTCTCTCTTATATAAGGAGGCTATTTCAAAGTATTGTTGGATGGGGGTACATAGGAGGATTAGAGGAACACTAGAATGGTCAAGGGAAGGGAGGGTAAATGAGGGAGCAAGAGGGGAGGGAGGGGGAGAAAAAAAAAAAGTGGTTGAATGAGAAGGATATCATTTTTCTTAATGCATGATTGAAGACCTGAATTGTACGAATATACTTTGTATACAAACAGTTGTATGTAAAAAGATACTAAATATATGCACTCTGAGTTGTACATATTAAAATTTATAAAAATAAAATTAAAAAAAATTTAAATCTAAATAATTTTAGTCAAAACCCCCATTTGAATTCTTTACAATTTCTCTATTTTGTTACTACTCAAACCACTTTGGCTGGCTTATTAGTTGTAGGGTCTTCATAAGCCAATTATTCTGTTTGCTATTTATTTATCGCTAGATCTATTAGCAAGAATCATCCTGAGAGAAAGTATGCTTTTTGCTTTTTCTTTTAGTGTTCTGCTTTACTTCTTTATAATAACCACAGAAATTTTCTACTTTCTATTAGAATAAAAAACACTTGAATATTCTATATTAAGAAAAAGTAAATTCAAAGCATTTAATTATATAAGGATATGATAAATATTATATAAATGCTGTGAACAATGGGAAAGGGTAACTGAATTTCAGTTTGAAATTTACAGATATAATTCTAAGTAAAAAAAAAAATTACCTATGTTATTTTTATTTTTACCCAAGTTAACAGATTTTTAAAGATTCAGCTCTACAATTCTCTTGAAATGCTTTCGATGAATATTTGCTGATTGTTACAGAGTGTACATTACCTTCATCAGCATTAGTTGATTTTAAGAAGCAGTGTTTACTTTCTCAAACAAAGTTATCTCGCTGGGCATATGCCTGTAATCCCAGATGCTCAGGAGGCTGAGGCAGGAGGATTTTGAGTTCAAACCAGCCTCAGCAACTTAGTGAGGCCCTAAGCAACTCAGTAAAACAAAAAGGGCTGGGATGTGGCTTAGTAGTTGAGTGCCCCTGAGTTCAATCCCTAGTGCCAAAAAAAAAAAAAAAAAAATGTTATCTCTTAACTTCTTTGAAAACTGTCTTGATTTCATTCTCAATATATAAAACTATTTCATTCAGTTTTTTAATGGGGGTGTCCTATTAATATGTGTTCCTTTTCCTATGTCAGTATTCTCTATTTCTCTTCATGTTTCAGAACATACAAATACAAGTCAATATTAATCACATTTCTTAATTCATTTTATTAAGAATATTTGCCTGTATTTGCTTATTGTCATTTTTTCAGATGAAAATTATAATAACTTTAATTTCCTGCCTCTTATTAGAAAGTGAATTAAGATCATTATACTTCACATGCTATTCTGTGAAGAATCTGCCACTTTTCAGTTTGTCTCTCTCTTTAGAACCTTGTTTTATTTATTCATATATTTCTTAGTATCTTGAAATAAACTTTGTCATATTACTCACACATTTTTTAAATCCATATTAATTTTCTAAGTAAGCATGTATTATTTTAGGAATCGACAAGGGTTTTATACATTATTCTTAATTTTCTATATTCTAAAATGATAATATAGATTATATTTAAAATTTTTAAAATATTTGAAGAAATGCAGAGGTATTTTCTTTTCAAAATATTTTTAAAGACATGCTAACATTCAGCTTCCCAACAGTTTAGACTTTTCTGATATATTTTTGTATGGTATACTACTGGATTGTCGGTTTGGAATCTCAGGTATATATACACTACAGGCAGAAGTAGTGCATGTTCTAATTTGCAGGCTATTATCAATATCAACAGGGAAGGCCAATAAGGGTGACTGTATCCCATCTCCAGATGAGCCTCCTCCTGGCAACTGTCTTTCTTCCAGATCCCACTCACAGTAATGAGCGTGGACTAGAAGCTTTGGGGCCTAGTCCCTACAAATACTTTGCAGAACCATGAAATTTTGTGAATGCTTGAATCTCTTATAGGACCCAGGTTTCCCACAGGCCATAAATCCACTTATGCTTTGGTGTTTTAATCAGAGACTACACAGTATTGCTATTAAATATAGTGTCTACAGCTGGTTGCCTTGCTTTGATTGGTTAGGGGACCTTGGGAAGCTTACTATATATCTTTGTGTCTCAGTCTCTTCATCTGTAAAATGAGAATTAAATGCATCAACACATAATGTAAACCACTTAATACAGTGGCTGACAAGTAGCAGACACCATAAACATTTATTTTAATTATCATCTCACTGGTTGAATTAATCCAATGCAGAGCTGAGTGAAGAAAGAACAAAGAGAAATGAGACCAGCAAAAGTGAAAGTACAAAATAATCTTTCGTATGAAAATAAGATGGAATAAAGACTCTCCTATTTACTTAATTTTCATAAAAGATATGTGTTAACATGTATAAAACTGTAAGATGAGACTACTGTCTCAATTGAATTATTCATAAGAACATGCTTTAAATAGTCACATCAAGATTATAAAAATGTGACATGTTTTCAAAATAGAGGAACACTTAAATAAATTATCCCACAGCCATAAGATAGGAATACCAATTTAAAATTAAATATTATTTGATAATAGATAATATTGATATCATAACATTAGCAATATAAATAAGATTATAAAGTTTTATGTAGCACTATAAATCTTACTTAAAATATTAATGCGTTTTTACTTATAGACTTCTATGCAAGTCTACATTGCACCAAAGGGGGAAAAAATGGTGCAATTTGTTCTAGAAACCGCTGGCCCAATCCTCTTTCATGGGCTATAAATCTTCCTGTTTTTCACAACACTTTTTAAAATATTTTTATCAGTTCATTGTAGTTACACATAATGGTGGAGTTCTTTTTGACATATTCATGAATGCATATAACATAGTTTGCTCCATCTAAATCCCCAGTGCTTCCTGGCTTTTCCCTACTGTCTTTGGAAAAGATGTTACTAAGAAATCACAACTGCCAAAAATTGTTGTTTTCAAGTAAGTCCTAGCAAGATCCTTGGGTACCTTTCTTGAACATATGAATAATTTCAATTTACTGAAATAAATTTGACACGAAATGTGTTCATTTTTCTATAAGGAATCACTGTGTAAAATTGTGTCAGCTTAGTTTTGAATGCTTACTCTGTATCACACAAGGCTCATTTAATCTACCACAAATAGGTAATGGAAGTATGATTGACTCTTAATCACTGTCCATCAGTATGCCTTCAGAAATCCTGCAGGAAGGTTGGGAACATGTTCAAACCTAATAGATGTTGGGTGGCTACACGCAAATGCTTTGTATTTGCACCATGAACTGTCTGAAGAGAGACCTAAGTCTGATTGACAGAGAAAAATGACTTGATCTTCCAGAGAGAATGCAAGTTTCACAGACGAAGGCCTGAAACCATGAAGGCAGTGCCCTAGAGTCAAGACAAAGTTTTCTGTGCAGAAACAATCAGGAGAAATAGTGCTACGTGTTCTCAGAGTGTCTTGTTTGGAGTCTGGAAATTTCTGGCTTGACAATTATTTAAAAGAAACTAGAAGTTCTAGGCTATTGAAGGGAATAACTTGAGTTTGGAATAGTTTTCCTTATGCTATTTTTGAATGGTATTATCAGAGTCATCTTTAATTCCCACTGTTTGAGAAGCTTCTTTATACTTCCCACAACTGGCTATTCTCAGTCGCTGTAAATTGCTGTCTCATATGTGAAATCACATACCTGGTATATAGAACACTGAAGGTCATTCCTGACTCTGTCAATAAAACAACTTCTGCCCTATCCCTGAACCTGTCATGTACTTAGAAAGATTTTGACTTCCGAATTTCAACGTAAAAGTATTGATATTTCCCATGTCACTTTTTCCTGCTTTTTTTGCTTATGACTTTTTACAACAGAGGGACCATTTATAAATAGTATTATGCGGACTGCCTTAAGTGTAACACTTCTCTCATTGATAGTTGCTTGTTGTTATTGTTAGTGTAAAGGAAGAAAGAATTGGGAAGAAAGACCTTCTCTTGTGTTCTTTCACAGGGACAGGACCACTCTCCTTCAAAAGAAAAAACTCAAGAATATTATTGTTTTCAACTCACTGCTTGTCCACTTTTTATGTAGCGTCCACTTTTCTGATAGTTTGATAATAAGTGGCATTTCCCACGTGCCAGTGTTAAAGAAAATAATTTTTAATTGCTATTTTCTAGGTGTTTGGTGAAATGATAGAAAAGTCCTCATCAGGGCATACTATTATTCAATTAAGACTGTAAACAAGAGACTTATTTTAAAAGAATTGAAAATAATTTGATAATAAATTAAATCTTACCAAAATTTTGTTAAATATTTTCTGATATGGTTTAAAGCATCATGGCTGAAAATATTAAGCAATTAAAAACAGATAACCTGTATAAAATAAAAAGCAAAATAATTATGAAAAAATGTCATTAGATATCAAAAGCAATAATATTAAGTAGCAATATAAAATTAATTCAGGTAGTTGCCCTGCTTTCTGCTTTAGTTAGTATTTGACATGCAATCTGTAGTGTCAACTTTTTTGTCTGATACCAGGAAATTAAATATACTCATTAATGTAAGGATGTTAGGGATGTGATGAATGTTTTTCTGAATCCAAATTTATTGGCTCAGTGAAAAACACACAAAAGGAGGAACAGTAATTTACACTGTATTTGATCTCTAATTATATGCAGTTTTTCCCTGGCTTAGCTTTCACACACATCATACCATAAGGGAAAAATAAATGTACGTGCTATGAATGAACAAAATAAAATTGATGCTTAAATAATTGTGACCCACTTAGTTTATATGAATTTCTGACTAATTACTTAATGTACAAAGTATCTAAAATATTTTTAGGTATATTTTTTGTAAGTATTCATAAGCCATAATATCTGACTCTTGACTATCTGTACCAGCATTTTTTAAGTATTAAAATACTTTCAACTGTCTACAATGATTTATTGTCATCATATCAAAGTGAAATATAACTTTTTCAAATGGAAAGCTTACAAAATAATCAGGAACTGTTCACTCTTTCTGAGAAAGCATTTTTTTTTTTCCTGAGATTCCTCCAGTGCACAATAACAGTTCAGCAACAGAGGACTTCCATGGAATAGCAATTTTCTTATCTATCTTGTAATACTCAACTTCATTGGAATCCAAAATGCTAATATTTTTGTTTATTTGTTTTTTAAAAAAATAGCAGTTAATGCCAGGGTGAAGCACCTGCTTTCTAATAGAACTCCAATATCAAAATCCTAAAATTTTTCAGATATTTTAAATCAACTGATGTGTTTAAATAAAAGGTTGAGTTTTTCAAATAAATCTAAAAAATTCTCACTTATTTCAGTGTTCCATGTTATTAGCTTGTAGCCCTCAAGCCATTTAAAAGCTATGTTCGCATATTATGTGGGTTTGCAAGTATGTGTCTAGGGTGTGCATATGTGCCTTGGTTTAGACTCCCCCAGAAGCTGACCCTGAGAAAAGGATTTGAATATTAACAATTTATTTAGGAGGTGACTTCAGAAATAAGGGGAAGAGAGAGGAGTGGGGAATAAGTGAGAGAGATGAAGAAAATCAGTTAAAGCAGATTTGTTAATGAGTGGGTGGCTACTGGGAGTGGTGTGGGCTATGCAGTGCCAGGGAACACTGGGAGACAACTCAGAGTCATTCCGCTGAGATGATTAGCAACAAACTCAGTTTCATCCACAGGTAGGTAGCTAGCTGCTCTCAGAGGCAATAACTGTCCAATATTCCTCACCTGATCTTTAAGTAGCTCAGAAAAGTCTGAAACAGGTATTTGCATTAGGAAGTCATCCTAGTAAAAAATCCCAGCTGCAGAGACAAAGCATCAACAGCATGTGCTAGAAATTAGACCTGTAAATGTCTACTAAACTGATTTCACAGTGATCTCTGTGTGAGCATTGGATGAGGTCCCCTTCTAGAGATCTATGAATTAGAACAGGCACTTGTCTTCTGCAAACATAGCTTATGGTGGAGGGAAAAGATAATCACACTAAATACATTTGAATATGAAAATAAATAAAAGTTCATCCACCACTGATGCCTACCCATTTTGGAATCGCATTGCTCAACCATGTGAGCTCTGACAATCTTGGGTTTCAAGATTATTCATTAGCTCTGTGTCTACGTCCTGTACTTGTGGGTTTTGGCTTCATTCTCTTGGGGGCCTTTTCCTTTCTCCTTCCCATTCCCATTCTTCTCCTCTGTTTCCTCTTTCCTCCTCCTTTTTCTTTTTTCTCCTTGATGGCATGTAAAACAGTTGAGAATACCTATAACTAATGAGACTGCTGTTTATTATCTTATGTGATAAGATAATTTATAGGGTGATAAAGTATAGTCTATGTTGTCTCCAGCTTAGAGCAATAATCTTGCATATTTAATGTTGTTTTCCACAGCAAGTCTGCTTGTTGTTCAGCCCTGCTTTATATTTACTCTGGGTACCCAGGCTGAAAGAATCATCACTGACTGCAAGAACACCAGGCTCACCTGAAATGAAAAGAGATCTCAATAACCAAGCACTGGCTTGAAGCTTCTTACTGGAATTGATTGCATCCTGTATATTTCATTGTCCAAAGCAAGACACATGGCTTAGCATGCTACCAATGGAATGGAAAATCATAATATTTCTCAGAAAGGCATGCCTTAGAGAAAACAAATTTAAACTTACAGTAGCTAGCAATACAATCTACCAAAGGTCACTTTTATAAACTGAAGGAGCCCCAATTAGGGAGATGGCTATTGCGGTCAGCTGGAAGCCATAAGTTCCACCTGATAATAAGTATGTATGTGACGCACCTGTAAATGCACGTGAGGCACCCGCAAAGCTAAAGGTATATAACCGGGTGAAAGCGGTCAGAGTCAGGAGAAGAATGAATTCATTCAGTCAGTCATGCAGTCACTCGGTCGGAAGAAGAGTTCGGGTCGGAGAAGAAGAAAAGAATCAGAGCGGCCAGAACGTAGGCAGAGCGGTTACAGAAGAGAAACCAGATAGAAGAAGTAATTGCTGGTCAGAGTCAGGCAGAGGCTCCCGAGGAAGAAAGAAGAAAGAAGAAAGAAGAAAGAAGCTCTAAAAGCTAAGCTCTCTCTCTCTCGCTAAAGAAGAAATCTCTCTCTTTCAAACGCTCTCTCTTTCTCTCTTAGCTCTAAGAAGAAGAAGAAAAAGCTATCTCTAATCTTTCTCTCTAAGCTCTTTCTAAGAAGAAGAAAAATCTTTCTTTCTCTCTCTAAGCTCTCTCTAAGAAAGTAGAAGTAAAAGTAGTAATAGCTTTACTCTGCCTGCGAGAGTTTTCCTCCTGCAGCGTTTGTGGCTGGCCACAACAGGCAGCTTACAATAAACGTGTAAGTTTTAAATGTCTGTGAATTCATGATAGGAAGGCATACTATTTTCCCATGTGAAAATATCACAAATATGTGCTTTAAACAGAAATAGATTCAATTAGGTTGCCATTCTTATATGAGTAACTCATGGTGGGAAGACAATGGATCAATGAGGATAAATTACTAAGCACTATTGTGCCCAGCCCAGGGTATCCAGACAAGAAAACATTTATTTGTCAGAAAGAAAGGAAACACAATTTTCAAATGCAGAATGGCTCCTGAAACAGGCAAACAATACTGTTGCTGCCTGAAGCGATTGCCGCTTGGAGCAACGACGCCGCCGGAATAAGTTCAGAGGCGGACTGAAAACAACAGGCTCTTTATTCTGCTAGCTTCTCAGTTCGGCTCCAACAACAACTCCAACACGCCATCCACACTCCTCCAACCACACCACAAAATGGCGCTGACCCCATCCGCAATCTCCCAGGCCAAGTCTCACGAGATCATGCAAATGGCGCCAACCCGGTCTGCAATGTCCCGGGCCAAGTCTCACAAGATCATGGAAGGTGGTAATGCTTTATGGCTCACAGCTAACCGCAATCTTAGCTATCTCCTTAATTAGGGCTCCTGCACAAGCATGTATATAAAAAGACTTCAAAAATTGGAGCTGGGGTTGTGGTTCAGTGGTAGAGCATCTGTCTATTACATGTGAGACACTGACTTCAATCCTCAGCACCACATAGAAATAAATTTATAAAATAAAAGTATTGTGTCCATCTACAACTAAATATTTTTATTAAAAAAAATAAGGTAAATTAGCTAATGATAATCAAGTGATAATATATTTTATAGTTATATCTAACAACTATGAGTTGCTATGTAAAACATATTAAATAAAGTTTTTGAAACAATGAAAATTATGAATGTCAGAGGTAAGTGAATGACTTACAGGTAAATATTATAAAATCTCACAAAAACCCAAATGATGAGACATAGGAACTGGGCTGAGGTAAAGATGTGGTGACAACCTAAATATTGATTAGCTGAATATGTTTCCAGGGAGTGAGAATTTGATATATTTACATATATATGTTTAATACTGGTTGTTAAAGAAAATAATCTCCACACAGGTGATATGGTAATAATGATGCAATTCTTGAACCAGAGAGAGAAAGAAAAATAAGAGAAAGGAAACAAGAAAATACAGCTCACATGTACTAGAATAAGAAAAAGAAAAAGAAACACACACACACACACAAGACAAGGCTTTTATGGAAAACTTGTTACCAACTTAATACCTGTAGACTCAGCTACTTGGGAGATTGAGGAGTAATGATCACTTGAGCCCATGAGTTTAAGACCTAGTGGTCAATGTAGCTAAATTCAGTCTTTAAAAAAAAAAAAAAAAAAAAAATTACTGCACGAGCAATAATAATTACACTCTTGTGCTGGGGATTTAGCACAGTGGTTGAGTTCATGCTTAGCTTGTATGAGGCCCTGGGTTGGAGATTCTCAGCATCAGAAAAAAAATAAAATAAAAAGGAAAAAACATCTTGTTGCCAGTAAGTTTTCAGGTACAGAAATACTCTACCTAATTGCTATGAATTTACATATTTTCTAGATACAAGGATTCTTTAATATTCTTGTGATTGATTTATATTTAGAACTTGCAGTCCTGTGATGGACTTAAGACCACAATGCAGAACTGAACAAGTAGTGTTATTATTTTACCTTACGTAGTTGGAAACAGTTGTCTACATATGTTGTGGACAGATTGAAGGTGCTATTTGCTTTGATTCAAAAATTGAAAGAAGCCCAATAAAATGCACAAGGTTCTTGACTGATGATATTA
Organism: Tamias sibiricus; assembly: GCA_025594165.1. Classification (NCBI taxonomy): domain Eukaryota; kingdom Metazoa; phylum Chordata; class Mammalia; order Rodentia; family Sciuridae; genus Tamias; species Tamias sibiricus. The sequence goes on along the minus strand of CM046662.1, from coordinate 156,170,256 downwards.
AATACTGTGTGTATGTCTTGTTGCTAAAATGGTCTACATATGTGGTATATTAGGATCCATGTCAGGGAATTTATTTTTAATTATAACAAACATTGTTTATGCTGTTCTTGGTTGTGGAATCTCATATGGTTCACCTCTTTCAATAATTTGACTTTCATCATAACACCCTGTAGTTTCCAAATAGGCAAAAATAAAACAATGCCCTTAATTTCAGCTTATTGATGATTCCATATATTTAATCATAGAGTCTAAAAAATATGTAGTGGGAATTGTATCACATAGAATGTGCTCTTATCAAATTAGAAAATCTCAGTATAATGATGACTGGTTGTTTTGGATAGTCATAAGCAATTGACAAAGTTTTTCTATCAAAAATCATTTTGTTAGAGCTTGGTGGGGTAATGCACGCCTGTAATCACAGTGGTTTGGGAGGCTGAAGCAACAGACCCTTAAGTTCAAAGCCAGCCTCAGCAAAAGTGAGGCACTAAACAACTCAGTGAGACCCTGTCTCTAAATAAAACACAATATAGGGCTGGGGATGTGGCTCAGTGGTCGACTGCCTCTGAGTTCAATTCTCAGTACCCACCTCCCAACCAAAAGTCACTTTGTTTAAAATCTGAACATCCTCAGCCCTTTTATTAATTTTTTTTTTTTTTTTTATTAGAGACATGGTCTCCGTGAGTTGCTAAGTGCCTCGCCATTGCTGAGGCTGAGGCTGGCTTTGAACTCCTGATCCTTCTGCCTTAGCCTCCCAAGTGCTGGGATTACAGGCGTGCGCCACGGCATCCAGCAGCAAAATCTGAAATAGTTTTTTTTTTAATAAAGTATATTCAAAGTTATGATAAATGCTGAACGATAATTAAGCTTCATAAATATTCATCAATAACAATAACAATATTGCCATCTTATTCTAAAACATTTGTGTTTAATAAAATAAAGATACTAACAATATTATTAGGAACTAATATGTCAATAAAAGGTATAAGAGAAAAATAAAACTATTACTAAAATTGATTTGGAACTCTCCCTTTGAATATATGATGAATAGTTTAACCCTATTTTCTAGGATTGTTCATGAATAAAACCTAGAAGCAAAGGCCAAAATGAAAGAACAAGACAACTAGTTTTCATTGAACACCTTGAATACTAAATTTTGTGCAAGAATGTATAATCATGGAATACACTATAATATCAGAAATCAACAAATATTTTAAAAATGAGTACCTACATCTCAGGCAAACCAAATAGTTGTTAAAGATATATTTTTGTTTATTCTTATATCCTTCCTGATAATGGATAAAAAGAAATATGAAGGGATTATATTATATCAATTTTTCAATCTCCTGTGAAATAGGGAATCTAGAAAATAATTGTCAATGTCTGCTGAAATTATTTGCAAAAAAAAAAAACCTATGAAGAATATAGATTAAAAATAATGACATGATTAAGTGATCCTTATTTCAGGAATATTTATTGCTTAGTATTCACAAATCAACACTGGTATAATACCTCATGTTGAAAAACAATGTAATGAAGAAGAAAACAGTAAGATGATTTCAATTAGTACAGGAAAAGAAATCATTCTACATAATGACACATAAATAATAACAAATATTAAGGAAATGAATACTATAAGAAGACTTCCTCAATTTAATAACAAACACCTTAAAACTTACAACTAACGTCATACTTCATGGCAAATGATTGAACATTTTACCCCTAAAACTATGAAGAAGAAAAAAAAATAGTAGTCCTATTTTCACTCAAATTTTGTGGGAACATGTAGCCATTGTTGTAAAACAGGAAAAATAAATTAGAAAACAAACATATTGGGAATTAAAAATTGGTCCTATTCACAGAAAACCTCTCAAAACAAAGACAGTTTTACTTCTTTTTTAATTTTTTATTTTTCTAATTTGTTCTAATTAGTTATATGTGACAGTAGAATGCATTTTGGCAGAATGTATACAAATGAAGCCCAACTTCTCCTTCCTCTAGCTTAACATGGTGCTAACTGGATAATTGACTAGAGTCTGTTTAGCTATTATTTTAAGTTATAAATATGACTTCATGGAGAATAATTGTCTTTTTTTTGATATCTACAGATCCACAGACATTGATATGTGTATATCTGCAAATATCTATGCCCTGATATTTGGCCTGTTTTTATGTCATAATATTCACTTCATGATGTAGGGAGCTCTATGCAGGATCATGTGTGCAGCACCTGAAGCATCACAGGCTGTGCATTGTAAGAGTAGAAACTGACGGACAGCATATAGGGGTTCATTATATTGTCTTCACTACTTGCATGTATTATAACTTTCCATTATGCAAAGCTTAAAAAGTAAGAAAAATAAAACATACTGCCAAAGATATATGAAGAGAATAAAAATGAAAATATGTCAAAGGTCAAAGTAGGCAAACTGAATTCAAGGTTAAAATTGGGTTAGTAAGTATTAATCTAATGTTTATTTTCAGTTCATATAGGTAAATTATTATTATTATTTTATCATTCTAATTTGTTATACATGCTTGCAGAGTACATTTCATTTCATATTACATATAAAGAATACAATTTTTCAAGTTGCTGGTTTAATATAAAGTATTTCTACAACAATTGTGTCTTCATACATGTATTTAGGGTAATCATAGATAACTCAGTCTGCCATTCGGTAAAGTACATACACAACATAAGATCTACCCTCTTAAAATTTTCTAAGTGTGTGACACTGTATTTTTAATTATAAATATAATGCCATGCATAGATCTCTAAATTTTTTTAATTTTGAATAACTAAAAATTTATACCCATTGAACAGCAAATCCCCAGTTCTTCACATCCCAGTCACAGACAACTACCCTTCCCCTTTCTATTTTGGTCAGTTGGACCAGTTTAGATCCCTCTTGTATTAGGAAAGATGCTCTGATTGTCTTTTGGTGACTAGTTTATTTCAGCTCCCATAATATCCTCCAATTTCACCTATATCACAGATGATGGAATTTTCTTTTTATGTTCTAAAAAGATGAATACTATTACATCATATGTATACATCAAACTGTTTTAATTCATCATTGAAAATTCAGGTTGTTTTTGCATCTTGGCTATTGAGAATAAAGCTAAGATAAGGTTCATAATTCAAATACCTGTTTTAAAAAATGTTTCAATTATTTTAGATAATTACTCCCAAAGTGGATTGCTATATCATGTAGTAGATTTATTTTAATTTTCTTAAGGTGCTTCAATGTGGTTTTTCATAGTGTCTACAGTTTTACGTTCCAGCCAACAGTGTATAAGTATACCACCTTCTCCACGTCCATGCAGCATTTACTAATTTTAACATTTTCTAATAATATTTATCTTAACCACTTTGAGTTAATATATCATTTCCCTGATGATTAATAATATTGAGCCCTCCTTAAATGTACCTGTTGGCCATTTGTCTTCTTGAGAAATACCTGTTGAAGTCCTTTGCAAATTTTTTCACTTGGGATATGGCTTTAGGATTTTTTTTTTTTTTTTTGCCAAAGAGTGATATGAGTTTCTTGAATATTTTGGATATTAAATAGTCATCACTTATTCAGTTTGCAAGCATTTTGTCCCATTCCATAGATTGCATTTTGATTTTGTTAATTGCTCCTGTTCTATGCAGAAGCTATTGTCTAATGTAGTCTGCTTTGTCTGTTTTCCTGTTGTTTGTGTTTTGGTATATATACAAGATATTTGTTAAGATTGACCTCATGAAGTTTTATCCTATTTTCTGCTATGAGTTTTATGGTTTCAGTTCTTACATTTAAGTCTCAAGACATATTTGAGTTGATTTTTGATGTACAGTGTAAGATACAGCTCCAATTCCATGGTTTTGTTGTTGTTGTTTTACAGTTTTATGGTGGATATAAGGTTTTCTGAACACCAATGGTGAAGAAATTAACCTTTCCCTTTGTGTATTTTCAGCAACCTTTGTTGAACATCAATTGTTAATATGTGCATGGGTTTATTTATGGGCTCTCTTCTCTCTCGCATTGGTTCATTTGTCTGCTATTACATTACCATACTTTTAAAATTACTATAACTTTGAAATATGGAATCAGGAAGCATGATGTCTCTAGTTCTATTTTGTCTTAAGATTATTCTGGATATTCAAGGGTTTTGTGGTTATATATAATTTTTTTTCATACTTGTGTAAAAACTGATATTGGCACTCGACAGGGATTTACCAAAACCTATATTTGATTTGGGTAGTATGGTTGATTTAGGAGCCTTACAATCTATGAACACAGAATGTCTTTCTATGTATTTGTGTCTTTAAATTGTTTCATCAAAATTTTATAGTTTTCAATGTGCATATCTTTCATATTTTAGTTAAATTTATTTCTATAGTATTTTATTTTATTTTTAATTCCTTTATGCATGGGATTGTTTGTTTAACTTCCTTTTTGTTTTGTTTGTGGTTATTGTAAAGAAACAATTTTACTTGTTGATTTAGTGTCTTGCAACTAAAAAAATTACTGAATTTGTTAGTCTAATAGATTTTTTTAAATCTTTAAGGTTTATATGCAAAGGTCATGATATCAGTGAGCAGAGATAATTTTACTTCTTCATTTTCTTTTTTTTTGTAATATTTATTCTAATTTGTTATACATGTTTGCAGAGTGCAATTCATTTTATATTACATATAAAGAGCACATTTTTTTAAGTTTCTGGTTTATATAAAGTATTTTTACAACAATTGTGTCTTCATACATGTACTTAGGGTAATGATGGCTAGCTCATTCTATCATTATTCCTATCCCCTTGTCCCCTCCCCTCTCCCCTCTTTGTTCTATTTAAAGTTCTTTCATTCCTCTCATTCCCCCTCCCTTGCCTTTATAAGTCAGTATCTTCATAACAAAGAGATCATTCAACCTTTGGTTTTTTGGGATTGGCTAACTTCACTTAGCATTATTTTCTCCAACTCCATCCATTTATCTGCAAATGTCATGATTTTATTCTCTTTTAGTGCTGAGTAGCTTCCATTGTGTATACATACCAAAGTTTCCCTTTCCATTCATCTGCTGATGGGCATTGGGGTTGGTTCCACAATCTAGTTATTGTGAATTGTGCTGCTATAAACATTGATGTGGCTGTGTCCCTGTAGTAAGTAAGTTTTTAGGTCCTTTGGGAATAGACCAAGGAGTGGGATAGCTAGGTCAAATGGTGGTTCCATTCCAAGTTTTCCTAGGAATCTCCATACTCCTTTCCAGATTGGCTTCACCAATTTGCAGTTCCACCAGCAATGTAAGAGTGTGCCTTTTCCCCCACATCCTCATCAGCATTTATTATTGTTTGTTTTTTTGATAGCTGCCATTCTGACTGGAGTAAGACGAAATCTTAAGAGTTGTTTTGATTTGCATTTAGAAAAAACAATCATGAAATTGATCTGGAAAAATAAGAGACCCAGAACAGCCAAAACAATTCTTAGCAAGAAGAATGAAGCTGGTGGCATTACTATTTCAGACCTTAAATTGTATTACAAAGCAACTGTAATAGAAACAGCATGGTATTGGCACCAAAATAGACCAGCTGACCAATAGTACAGAATAGAAGACACAGAAACTAACTCACACACCTACAGTTATCTTATATTAGACAAAGGTGCCAAAAATGTTCATTGGAGAAAAGACAGCCTCTTCAACAAATGGTGTTGGGAAAACTGGAAATCCTCATGTATTAAAATGAAATTAAATCTCTTTCTCTCACCATGCACAAAACTTAACTCAAAGTGGATCAAGGACCTAGGAATTAAACCAGAGACCTTGCACCTAATAGAAGAAAAAGTAGGACCAAATCTCCATCATGTTAGATTAGGCCCCAACTTCCTCAATAAGACCCCTATAGCGTAAGAATTGAAACCAAGAATCAATAAATGGGATGAGTTTATTGAAAAGGTCAGAATGGCAGCTATCAAAAAAAACAAACAATAATAAATGCTGGCAAGGATGTGGGGAAAATAACTAAAATGCTTCTTCTCAGCAAAAGAAACAATTAGTGAGGTGAATAGAGAACCTACAGAATGGGAGCAAATCTTTACCACAAGCACATCAGATAGAACACTAACCTCAAGGATATATAAAGCTCTCAAAATACTTAACACCAAAAAAAAAAAAACCAAATAACCTAATCAATAAATGGGCCAAGGAATTAAACAGCTACTTCTCAGAAGATGATATACAATCAATCCACTTTTGCATTTTCTATTAAAATGCATTTTGTATTTTTATCTTGCCTAATTGCTCTAGCTAAAACTTCTAGTGTACTGAAAATAAGTAAAAAGATTTGACATAATTGCCTTATTTCTGATTTTGGACAAAGAAATTTCAGTTTTTCACAGCCATGTGTTATATTTCTGTGGAATTTTTATATAAGGTCTTTACTATAGTGAATTAATTTCCTCCATTCTTTGTGTTCTAATAGATTATTAGATTTTGTCAAATGCAGTTTCTGTATCTATTGAAATAGTAATGTGGTTTGTGTCTTGTTTTGTATTTCTGTAGTGGATCACTTTGTTTGACTTTCATATATTAAACTATCTTTTGCATCCCAGAAATAAAACATTGGTCATGCTGTTTGATCTTTCTAATGTACTGTTAAATTTATTTGGCTAGTATTTTGTTTTGAATTTTTACATCTATGTTCATTAGGGAAATTGACCTGAAATTTTATATTTATAGTATTTTTCTCTATTTTAATATTAGGGTAATTTTGTCCCCATAAAATGACTTTGTCAGTATTCCATCTTCTTGAATTATTTTGGAGAAGTTTGAGAAATTTTGATAATAATAAGTCCTTAAATATTTCGTAAATTTTACCAATGAAATCTTCTAGATCTTGGCTTTTATCTTTTCAGAGGTTTTTAATTATTGATTTAATCTTTGCTAATTATACATCTTTTCTGATTTTCTCTTTCTTCATAATGCAGTCTACATAAGTTGTCATGTCAGCGGCACTATTAATAATTATTCGAAGGTGGGTTATGTGTAAATGAAGCATATAATCAATCACACTGATCATCAAATAGAAACAATTAATGCAAAATGTGTTGGGTGTGCTGGAGCACCCTAACTAGCATTTAATGCACACCATAATTAAACACCATAAGCAAATCATACAATCCTAGGGCAACCACAAGCCCAAAATACCTCCGATGCCACACAACTTTTCTTAGCCAAAGATTAGATGTTTACCTTGTCTGGTGGCTTTCTCCGGCTGATGGCTGCACATCAGAGAACGGTGGAGTCAGTCTAAGGATGGACAGCAAGGCGGCCAGTCTCACTGATGTCCTTCAAGCGAAACTCTTCAATGTGACAGGACAAGCAATTTAAATACAGTTCCAAGTTGGTGGTGTATGTTAGTGATTGGTTACACAGGTGAAAGTCAATGCCCATTGGTCATGTCCAGTGAGGTGATATAATTGCAACTGGGTATGTTCATGCAGCTATTCCCAGGAGACATTAATTAACAATTGTAACCAGTCATTGCTAAGCACACCTATGGGTAGTGACCCTTACAGCTCTTTATCAGTTGTAAGCAGACATGACTAAGCAGTACAATGACTGCTGTTCCTTATGGCCATCAGCTTAGTGAGTCCCAGCTTATCTATGGCAGATGCTCCTTACCTAAGTGCTATGGTCTGATTTTGTGTATCTCCAAAGTTCATATGTCAAAAACCTACGGGGGGTGGGGCAGGGGATGTGGCTCAGTGGTAGAGTGCTCGCTCACCTACCACACCTGAGGCACTGCATTTGATCCTCAGCACTACATAAAAATAAAATAAAGGTCATTGTGTCCACCTACAACTAAAAAACAAATGTTTTGGGGTTTTTTTGTTTGTTTTTAAAGAAGAAATTTACCCCCAATTTGATGGCACTTAATGTCCTTGAGAAATGATTAGCTAAGAGTAACAGAGGTTCTGCAAGAGTTCATGTATTGAAAGTTTGGTCCATAGCTAATGGTACTATTGAGAGGTGGTGGTAATGATACCACCAGTTATCGGTGATGAGTTCTGCTTCCTCACATGTTGAAGGATAACATCAGAGAAGCACTCTGAGGCAAGCATATAAAGCAGGGTTTATTTAAAACTGAGTAACACAGACTTCTCTAGGGAGGGAGAAAGGGGCCACATCTGGTATCTTGGTATCCTAAGAAGTGATGTTGTCCTGCCCCTTTTATACATCCTAGACTTTCTTTGTTCTCTTGCTTTCTTCCCGCTTATCTCTCTCTTCCTGCTTATGTGAATAGGCTCAAAAGATGGTTCAGGTGGGATGGCCAAAATGTGAAAAGCAGATGGGTCTGGTGAAGGGCAAGAAGCAGCCCAGGAGACATTAATTAACAACTTTTACAACTCCCTGTAGGGAGGGGCAATTCCTGGGACAGGTTGACTTAGCAACAGGTTGGAGCAGGGACAGGTATAAGAAGAACTCTTAAAACATTAACATTTCAATTCCTAAGGGGCAGTATCCAACTTCTCAGACCCAAATTTGGCCTCTATTCTCTCCATCTGATTGCCTATCCACATTGACTGCTGGTCTTTAATTCTTGCTTCAGTAACTTTAGGGGATAGGGCTTAATTAGAGGAAGAACATCCTTGGGAGCTCACCTTAGAAGACCATATTGGAATGCCAACCCCTTTCTCTCCTTATGAGTGCTTCTTGACCACAATAAGATTAGCAGCTTTGCTCCAACAAAAACTTGCTGGCTTTATGTTCTGCCTTACCACAGGTCCTAAAGCAGTGGAACAAGTTGATCATTACTGAAACCTCTGAAACTGTGAGTTAAAAGAAATATTTAATGCTTCAAAATTGATTTTTTTCAGATGTTTTTCACAGTGCCAGAAATCTGACTTACACACACACACACACACACAAAATGGTAACAAGCCGTGGGGTCATTACCATAACTGTACTTGAAAATTTTATTTAAGAAGCTTTTGGAATTGGTCTGTGGGAGAAGTTTGGAAAACATTCTAGAAGAGGGCTACAGAAGCCTAAGAATTATATCAGTAGAGCTTAATGGGTGAATTTAATAGGAGCTCAGAAAACCAGAATGTTGACAGGAATGTGAATAGTAAAGTCTGTACTCATGAAGTTTCCAATGAAAATGAGGACTTTGCTGGGAAGTGGACTAGAGGATATCTTTGATACACTATCACAGTGTTTTCCTCTTTTTGTGCATGCCGTGAGACTTCTTGAGGCTAGGCTTAAAGGTAAAGGAGTAGTTTATTTGATGGAGAAAATTGCAAAGCAGTATAGCATTCAGACTTGTGTCATGGGAATTGCTGGCTGCTTTTAGTAAAATTTACAGTGTGAACAGGGATCAAAAAAGAGAATGGAAACTTTGAAATTTTTTCATTTTGGCCAGAAAAGAAGCATGTTCAAAATTATAACCAAGGAACCTGCAGTTGCGGTGCTTTCTGTTGCTGTGACAAAATCAGTAGAGAAAATCAACTTAAGGAAGGATTTATTTTGCTTCATGGTTTCAGAGATCTCAGTCTATGGTCACTTGGTCCCGTTGCTTTGGGCCTTTGACAAGGCAAAACATCATGGTAGGGATCATGTGTTGGAGCAGAACTGTTCACCTCAATGGTGACCAGGAAGCAGAAAGAGGAATGTCAAGAGACTACATATACCCTTCAAAGACATGCCATTAGAGACCACTTACTTCCTCCTACTAGGCCCACACCCTAATGTTTCTAACACCTCCCCAAATGCTACCGACTGGCAGCAAAGTCTTCAACCAATGAAACTTTAGGGAGCATTTCAGATCTTAACTATAGCATTGCCATAAGAAGAAGTGCAAGTACTTTTCACTACAACCACCACCCTTCTCAGGTTCAAGGACAATAAACTATAAACTTGTTTGAAATACTGCTTTGAGAAGGGTTCTCTGCTCCTTTAGGGCTTCCTAGGGAACTTATTCTCCATGTTTTATTTCTCTGTGGTCAGCCATCCTGACATTACAGAGACCTCTGCAGCAATGCTACAAGAGGGGGCAGTCTACTGCTTTGTGAGTGGAAGGTCTTGGCATCATTCACATAACCCTGGCTATGTAGACACACAGAATACAAGGATCATGGAGGTTTCCACTAATATTTCAAAGGAAAGACTGGGAAGCCAGGTGATGTGTGGCAAGATAAGTGTACCTAAAAATAGCCCATAATGGAGGAATGCTGGAAGGTGTGGGAGTGAAATCAAAGCTACAATGGAGACAACAGGAGTTACTAATGCCAGGAATATAAAACACTTAAGGAATAACACTGCAGGTAGTGAGGTTAGCCAGCATGAAAGAAAGGTCACGTGGAAGCCCTTTGGAACTCATATTGAGTCACCATGTGCCCCAGGTGCAAGAATTGGAGCTACAGAATTTAATGTTTGTTGCTCTGTGTTTTGGTCTCGCTTTGGTCCCACCCTCCTTTCTATGCCCCCATTCTTCCCTTTTGGAATAGGAACACTCACTTTTTATCTGCTGCACTGTTGTAGCATGTATAAACATAATATAAATCAACATAATTTGTTTATTATAGGTGTTCTGTGTTTGGAATTGAAAACTCTGATAGCTTCATGACTGTGGCATGCTTGGTGGCTAGGAAATTTCTGTGCAAAGACACAGAATGCCTGACTGCTGCTAGGAAAACTTCTGTGCAGAGACACAGGATGCCTGGCTGCTGTAGCAATGTCCTTCATGAGGAGGCTCTGTATTAGAGTCTTATCAGCCTCAACTTTGATCTCAGGCACACAGCTCCTAGGAATGAAGGAACTCTTTTCTTTACAACCACAATGTTTCTATGAGCCAAATCCTGCCCACATAACAGTAACTCTATACAATGGACTTTCTTGAGAGCTACACAAACATTGCACATTACAACTTAGTATGAAAATGAAGAAAAAGCTGCATAATGTTGCTAAGTCTGTAACCTGCCTAGTAATACAATCAACAATATGTACTAATGATGCCAATGACCTAAAGTAACCTATTGATATGAATAAAGCTTGGCAGCTTGGCCCCTCTGCCATTCTGCCATCTTTCTTTCCTGCCTCTGCATCTTGTCTCTGTGTCTCTTTTTATTTTCCTTACAGTTTATATTAGTTTATTTTCATAGCAGCTCACAGACTTTTCCTTGAATATCTGAGGAGATTTTGAATATAGACTCTTGAGAAACACTGGAGCTGTTAAGACTATGAGGACCTATGGAGATAGATTAAATGCATTTTCTGCAGTGATGTGGATGTGAGCCTTTGGGGTTCAGTAAGGATGTTGTGATTTGGATCTTAAATTATGCTGAAATCTCCTCTGTTGAAGTCCTGGTCCCCAGATGACATTATTATTGGGAGGTGATAGAAACATTAAGAAGTGGGGACTAGTTTGAGGAGGCTCTCTCTTTGTTTCTTGACCACCATGCAGTAAGAACTTTGTTCCAGGGCAAATTCACTGCCTTGACATTCAACTATAGATCTAGCTGACCATGGACTGAAATCTCTGGTACACAGCCAAAAGAGCTTTCCTCCTTTCAAGTTAATTTTGTCACGTATTCTGTCAAAGGAGCAAAAAACTGACTAAAATGGTGGTCTTGTAAAGACCACAGGAACATTCCTCATCCCTTTTTATTTTAAAGATTACAGTGAGAAGGTGGTAATACATGAGAAAGTCAGACATCACAAAAAACTGAATCTGCTGGGACTTTGTTTATGGATTTCCTAGCCATCAGAACTGTGAGGAATAAATTTCTAATTTATAAGTCACATGGTCTATGGTAATTTTTCATAGCAGACATAAACAGTAGTTTTTATATATTTTTACAAATTATCATTTTCTTCTGGATTATCCAATTTGTTGGCATATAATGTCCATAGTGGTTATCTATGATTCTTTTTATTTCTGTGGTATCAGTAGCTATGCCTCTTAATTCATTTCTGCTATTATGCTTGGTTTAAGTCCACAGTTATTTATAATGATGACAGAAATTCACAGTAAAAGAAAACAGAAAAAAGTTTACATAGTGTCTTTTGTCATACTTGGGCACTGTGGGAAGGTAAGGTTGAGCCCACACTGGTCCACACATCTGCACAGGGTTAAGTTTCAGTGCTACTTTTTCAGTATTTACTATCAAAAAAGAATGTAATGGATGCTGATTCTGAAAATTTACAAAATAGATCAACCTAATGACCTTAGCAACCTAAGTGTAGAGATCCTTCCATGAGGTTTTAAGAGATACTATTGTGACAGCAACGATAGGCAGTTTTTAAATAGCTTTTCTATCAGGTATTTTTGGTAGAGCTACAGATTGACCAACGGCAGGTGGACTTGGATTTAGTCCACACATAAATCACTCAGATACTCATTTGGATCTCTTCTGTTCAAAGCCAATCAGAAGTTTAATGTTTTAAGCATATGCACCTGAATTGAAATGGCAGCATTATGATCAGGTCAGTCTGTTTCTAATTAAAGCACTATGTGACTGAATTGCATTAGTGAGTTGTCTGCGCACCAAGAAACAATTGTTTCATTATGAAAAGAAGGATGAATAAAGGATGAATAGTGGATCAGATCATCAAGAAGTGATGTTCCTGGAAAATATTACCAACACAGGTACTTGAATTACATTAAAAATTGGATTTTACTTGATTAATTCCCATTGCAGAAGCATGGTTATATTTTTAATAATATTGTTTAATAATTATATTCCATAATTTAATTTGCTTATGCTCCATCAGTTATTATTGCAGTGCATTTGAAAATTGCATATGTGTTAAGAATATTTTCAAAGCAAATTATCTAAGCATGTGATATTCTCTAATTCTTATCTGAAATACATCTTATTTTGGTAGTGATTCCAAAATTCTAACTAAAGTTATAGTACAAAAAAGGATATCTCGAGATTATTTATTTCTTTGGTGTTATTTGTAAAGTTAAGCAAAACTATAAATAAATGTTTCCAAATAAATTAGATTGTGTTGATACTATTTTTATGATTTGCACATTTCATGAAATAATTTTTATATTTCATAGTATGATAATATAATTTAAAATATAAATCAGATTTTTAAAGTTGATCTAGCTGGGTGCAGTGGCTCACACCTAGAATTCCAGCCACTCAAGAGGAATGGGCAGTAGGATCACAAGTTTGAGGTCAGTCTCAGCAATTTGGTGAGACTCTCAGAAACTAAGCAAAACTGTCTCAAAATAAAATGCAAAAATGACTAGGGTTGTAGCTCAGTGTTTAAGTGTCCTGGGTTCAATTTCCAGGCCCCCAAAATAAATTAGAAATAAATAAAGATAGAAAGAACTACACAGTATTTTAAGGCTAATTTCTATTGTTTCTATTAAATTTTGAGTTTTCATAATGGGATCAAAAATCAGTAAAATTGAGCTAACAAGTTTTTACATTGAATGAGTTAGCAATAATCAATGTTATGTATTGGATGTATATTAAGTGAAAATTAAATATCTGGTTATAACTCAAAACAATTTATTTAATCTAAGTATTTAAAACTATATGTAATATTATTTAATTTTTATTTTAACCAGTATATATTCATACTAGCAACGTTATGCAGAAGCCCTGATTTAAGAGTTGGCTGAGACCACGTTTGTTTACATGGAAACGCCTCAGACTTTACAGCCTTCCGAGATCTCGCTCGCGGGATTTGGCCTGAGATCTCGCGGGTCTTAGCGCGAGATCTAGTGGGACTTAGACCAGAGGAAAAAAGCCGGCTGGCGCCATTCTCCTGTGGGAGCGCTTGAGATTGGGACCTTCCCCGGGAGAAAGCCTACAGAGTGTTCGCTTTGTAAACACCATTGTGTGTGTGTGTGGATGACTGACTGTAAGACTGTGAGTTGCTAGAGCCAGAGAGAGAGAATTAAAATAATCTTTTCTTTTCTATCCTGTCTCCAAGTCTTATCCTGCACCCGCACAGTTCTTAACGGTGGATTGCCTGCAGGCAGCTACAAGTGGTGGCCCAGACGGGGAAGCAGGCAGCGAGGAGCACGGAGGCGCAACCCAGTTCTATCGGCACAGCCCGGTGGCATCTAGCGGTGCAGGCAAGCAGTGCAGGGATTAGCTGTAGCGCGCAGAGACACCAGGCTTCTGCGGACCGAACAGCCGCCCTGCCCAGCACAAAGCAATCAGTTCGAGTGCTCCTGGTGAGGAGGAGGAGTTCGGCCCGGCAGGTAAGAACTGACTGAAGTAACTAAAAGTCGCATTATAAAAGCCATGGATGAGTTTTTTGATATTGCGGATTCATTGGATAGTGAGCAAAGCGATCAAGAAAGCATAGCCCCTGAGTCAGTTAATACCAGGGAGAAGAATAATGATGTAAATTCCAAAGCAAGAGCTGCAAAAGGCATCAGGAACATATTGAAATTAGCTGAGGAATATGTACTCTCCTTAGAAGCTGAAATTCAGGATACCAGTAAAGGTTATAATAGTGAAGGGGAATCTAGTGATTCTGGGAGCACAGTCTCCAATAAAACCAACAAAAAGAAATTTAAAAAGAGAAAAAAACATCAAGGAGAGGAACGACCTGTGTCCTCTACTCCCCCATGGGTGGAATCCATTACAGAAAATATGAAGGGAATTACTAGGCATTTGCAAACCCTTGAAATAGAAATAAAAAGTCTTTCTGAGCACTTATATGCTCTCAAGGGTAACTCACAGTTAAATTGGGAACTGCCAGTATTTGAAATTGATGGACAGAAGGCCCACCTCACAATAGATTTCAAAACAATAAAAAATATCAAACAGGCAATAATGACATATGGACCACAAGCTCCTTTCATGCTGAGCATGCTAGAGGCCCTTAACACCTTTAATTTAACCCCCTCAGAATGGACAAGTCTATGCAAGGCTGTTTTAAATGGAGGACAATACTTGGTTTGGTGATCACAATTTCAAGAACTGTGTATAGAAACAGCTAGAAGAAATGCAGCTGCAGGGATTGGAGATCACAATGTAGAGATGCTCACAGGAGAAGGGCAGTTTGCAGACTCACAGGCTCAAAAATATTATGTGACAGGTATATATGCCCAGATCTATGCAGCTGCATTACAGGCATGGAAAACTTTACAAGGCTCTGGCGATCTGCAAGGTAGCTTGTCAAAAGTAATTCAAGGACCTAATGAACAGTATGCTGAATTTGCTGATCGACTTTTGAGAACTGCAGGTAGAGTTTTTGGAGATACAGACCAAGTTATGCCATTAGTTGTGCAATTAGCATACGAAAATGCTAACAAATACTGCCAAGAAGCCATCAGGCCATGGAGAAATAAAAAGGATCTTTCCATATATATACAACTATGTAAAGATATAAATGATGCCTTTGTCACAGGAAATATGATTGCAGCAGCTGTGAGAGATGCTACCCCTCAAAATTTCACAAGGGCTCAACCTAGACATTAAAATCAATCAGGATATTCCAGGCAAAATTATCATAATCAATCAGGCTATTCTAGGAAAAAAACCAAAGAGAAATAAGACCAAGCTCATACGGTGCCCCAGGCCGCTGTCCCAGGTATAAAAAGGGAAATCATTGGGCCAATAAATGCTATTCAAAATTTGACATCCATGGAATTTATTTGTCCAGAAATTCAAAAAACGGGGCATGGGGCCCAATGCCCCAGGGCCCACAAATATACAAGGCATTGGAGGAGGAATATCCTCAAGCATCCACTCAGATGCTTCCCCGACACAATCCCTATTATCCATCCACTCCCTCGCCAGAGGAACAGGAGGAAATGCAGGATTAGACCTCTGTTCCACCGACCAAATAGTGTTAACACCTGAAATGGGGGTTCAACTGATTCCCACAGGAGTCAGGGGACCTCTTCCCTCAGGGACTGTAGGACTTATTCTCGGGAGAAGTCCTGGAAGCTTATTAGGTTTGCAAGTGACCCCAGGTGTAATAAACTCAGACTACAAAGGGGAAATAAAAATAATGCTTAGCTCACCCCAAAGTATAAGTTCTGTTAATCAAGGAGATAGAATTGCTCAGCTGCTTCTCCTTCCAAATTTACATAATTCATTTAAAATGAATATGCCTCTAAATAGGAAAAATAGAGGATTTTGTTCCACTGATTCAAGACCCAAGGTTTGCTGGGTTCGAGACTGTACAAGGAGGACTATGTGTAAAATAAGAATCCAAGGAATAGAAATGGAGGGACTTATAGATACTGGAGATGATTATTCCATCATTAATTTACGTCAATGGCCCAAGCACTGGCCTCTGCAAAAAGCTTCAACCAGTTTAAGAGGCTTGGGATATAATAACCTCCCAGAAAAAAGCGCGGTAATTTTAAAATGGGAGGATGATGAAGGACATAAAGGAACGTTTCAGCCTTATGTTTTACCTAACCTACCGGTTACTTTATGGGGAAGAGATATTTTACAACAAATGGGAGTACACCTTGCAACCAAACCTGCAGGTGTTAAATATGAAAATCTACAGGGTAATCTTAACCCTAAAACAAATCATTATCAAAAAGTACAGGGTAAGCTTAACCCTAAAAGAAATCATTATCATAAAGGAAAAAGACATTTTTCTTCGGGGCCACTGAGAAAATAATTTTGAAAATACCATGGCTTTCTGACAAGCCAGTGTGGGTCCCTCAGTGGCCCCTATCTAAAGAAAAATTTACAAGCGGCCCACCTATTAGTTCAAGAACAATTAGAAGCAGGACATACAGAACCTTCCACCTCTCCCTGGAATTCCCCCATATTTGTGATCAAGAAAAAATCAGGAAAATGGTGATTATTACATGATCTTAGACAGATTAATAAAACCATGCAAATCATGGGCCCTACTCAGCCTGGACTTCCCAATCCTGTAGCTATTCCCAAAAATTTCCATCTTATTACTCTTGATATGAAGGATTGCTTCTTTTCTATCCCCCTACATCCTCTGGATGCTCCCAGGTTTGCCTTTTCAGTTCCTTCTATTAACAATAATGGCCCTGATCAGAGATATCAATGGAAGGTTTTGCCGCAGGGAATGGCTAATAGCCCCACCATATGCCAAATATATGTGGACAAGGCTATTCAACCCATTAAAAATAAATACCCAAACCTCATGTGTCTACATTACATGAATGATGTTTTACTGGACCACCCTAATCAAAAAATCTTATTTAATATATTCAGTGACATGGTAGAAAATTTTTAAAAGATATGGATTATATATAGCAGAAGAAAAAGTTCAAACCAGATCTCCCATATTATATTTAGGATTTAAAATTATGGATACATTTGTTAGACCCCTCAAAATTTTAATAAATAAAGAACATTTGACCACCCTCAATGATTTCCAAAAACTACTGGGAGACATTAATTGGCTTTGCCCTACATTAAACCTCACTACTGGCCAACTAAAACCTTTATTTGATATTCTTCGAGGGGACCCTGATCCATCCTCACCCCGAACATTGACTCCTGATGCTAGGAAAGCTTTAAAGTTAGTAGAAAAAGCCATCGAAGGAGCTCATTGTGACAGAATTGATTTAACTCAACCGCTGATATTGATTATTATTTCTTCACAATATATACCCACAGGAGTATTTTGGCAACAAGGGCCTTTATTATGGATACATTTGCCCATCTCTCCTAAGAGTATAATTGAGTCTTATACCTCCATGGTGGCTAAACTCATTCTTCAAGGACTTAAGACTTCTACTAAAATATTTGGCATTCACCCTGCTACTATTATTACTCCTTATTTATCATCACAGATTGAATATTTATGATCCAATGATAATGATTGGGCTATAGCTAGATGCTCTACTTCTGCAAATTTTGATAATCATCTTCCTAAGTCTCCTATATTATCTTTTTGTATTAATCATCCCATTATATTTCCACAGGTAATAAAAAAATCAACCTATTCCTAAGGCATTTAATGTATTTACAGATGGGTCCTCAAATGGTACTTCTGCAGTAGTCACTACAAAAGAAAATATGACTCACATAACTGCACACAAATCAGCTCAACTAGTGGAATTGGAAGCTGTGGTAAGAGCTCTGGAAAATTTTAGAGACCAGCCCATAAACATTTTTTCAGATATCCACTATATTGTACATGCCGTCCCAAAATTAGAGCTAGCAGGACCAATAGCACCTCATACTCCTGCCTTTAAACTGTTTTATCAAATACAAAAACTTTTGTGGGCAATAAAAGAACCTCTATTCATAGGCCATATTAGAGCACATACTAACTTGCCTTGTCCCCTCCATGAAGGTAATCAAAAGGCAGATGACCTTACAAAAACTATATTTATACTTTCAGCGCTACAACAAGCTACTTCATTTCACTCCCAGTTTCACGTCAACAGCACCACCTTGCAACGTAGGTTTAAAATCACAAAGGAGTAAGCCAGAACAATTGTAAAAGATTGTAAATCTTGTATGACACATTTGCCCAATCCTCATTTTGGTGTTAACCCTAGAGGATTAATGCCCAATCATTTGTGGCAGATGGATGTTACTCATGAACCAAGTTTTGGAAAATTGCGATTTATTCATGTGACCATAGATACATGCTCAGGCATAATTTTTGCTTCCTTACATTCTGGAGAAAAAGTTAAAGATGTTACATCTCATTGTTTACAAGCTTTTGCTGCATTGGGCATCCCCAAAATGCTCAAAACAGATAATGGCCCTGCATATACGTCCTCATCTTTCAAATAGTTTTGCACAAAATTCAATATATCCCATAAAACAGGCATCCCATGCAATCCTCAGGGTCAGGGTATTATTGAAAGAGCAAACCGCACACTGAAAATTATGTTATTAAAACAAAAAGAAGGAAACTGGAAAAATCCTAAGGACAGATTGGCAGTTGCCCTGTTTACTTTAAATTTTTTAACTTTAGACTCTGATGGTTATTCTGCTGGAGACAGACACTGGAACCCACATCAACAACATAAACCTTTGGTTTACTGGAAAGATGTTCTTTCAGGTGCATGGAAGTGTCCAGATCCAGTATTAATTTGGGGGAGAGGATCTGTTTGTGTTTTTCCAAAACACGAATTTTCTCCAATATGGATGCCATCTAGATTAATAAAACAGGTAAAAAATCAAAAGGACAAAAATGAAGTTGTTAAACAATCAAGATTAACAATAAAAAAGACAAAATAAAGAGGACCAAAATGAAGACATGGAATGATTCCCTTATAAGAGTCCTTCAAAATATTTCACAACTTAAGTGTCATTCCTCCCGGCCGAGAAAAAGAGATCTCTCTTTAGTGTGCACACAATTGTATTTTTTCTCTTTTTAAATATATGTCTTTATGTCTGTACGTTTGTCTAAATTTCATGTAATTGTGATGTCATAAATATATGTTTGTAAACTTGTGTGTCTGTCCAGCGTGACGTCTCAGATAATTAAGCACTTATAAAAATATATATATTTATGGATCCAAATAAATTTAATTCATTTAAGTTTAAGAGTATTTAATTTAGGCAAATAATTTAATAAGTAAAGGTAACTTCAATTTTGATTTATAGGTGTCCCAGAGATTTCTTTTTAGCGAAAAATATGACCAGTGCTGTGTAGCCTGATGTTTTTGTGTTTTGACATACAGATGTTTATTTGTAATTAACTTAATTTGTTTTATAGCTGATTAATTTAAGTTATTTCAACAAATAATCTCGTACAAGGTCACAGAGACTTGAGGGTTCCAGCTAACAAATTATTTTTCCAAAGTGCCTTTAACTTTTCTTTACTCTATCTTTAATGCAATAAATACCCTCAGTCTTTCTTTGTTTTGTTCTAAATATGATATTTTGCCAGCTTATGCCTGTGTGAGTTCAAACAGCAATGTGTGTACACAAATCAACTTTAATTTTCTAATTTAATAGTTCTGTTTTTTAGCTTGACAACTCGCCTCTTGACTCAGTACAAAAATAACACTGCCTTTCCTTCAATAATAAAAGCTTAAGTTTCTAGGTAGCGGGCCCTGAAGATTTGCCAACGGTATTGTCTAGACATGAAAAACATGGCTGCTACAACTACAAAGATCCAGTCGCTCCAAACATCCCTGCTTCTCAAACATTGGACAACTTCACCAACAGTGTGGCCTCTCCTCTACATCATGAGACCTCCTAGATCAATGTGTTGTGACAGTTAAACATTTTCGTCTTTCATTTGTTTGTGACTTTGCGGGACAATATCTTGCTGATATTTACGTACAAGACTCAGTGTGTTGCTTGATAGAACTCAGGACAGCTGATTTGTACTATACAATTTACCTTGTCAACAAAAGGCTTGTCGCCTTAACAATATCCCCTCTTTTAAAACTAAAAGGGGAAAACGCAGAAGCCCTGATTTAAGAGTTGGCTGAGACCGTGTTTGTTTACATGGAAATGTGAAGGAGCCCTAATCAGGGAGATGGCTATTGCGGTTAGCTGGAAGCCATAAGTTCCACCTGATAATAATCATACATTAAGTATGCAAGTGACGCACCTGTAAAGCTAAAGGTATATAACCGGGTGAAAGTCAGAGGCAGTCAGAAGAAGAGTTCGGGTCGGAAGAAGAAGAAAAGAGTCAGAGCAGTTAAGAGTTCGGTCAGAAGAAGCTAGAGAAAGAGCTTAGAAGAGAAAAAGAGAAAAGAGAAAGACAGAGACTAAGAATAAAAGGTTCCTGCCACCAAATCTCCTCCCGCGGTATTGTGGCTGCAACAACAAACAGGCAGCTACAGAAACGCCTCAGATTTTACAGCCTTCCGAGATCTCAATTGCGGGGTTTGGCCTGAGATCTCGCGGGTCTTAGCGTGAGATCTAGTGGGACTTAGATCGGAGTAAAAAAAACCAGCCGGCGCCATTCTCCTGCCCGACCACGTGAGAGTGGGACCTTCCCCAGGAGAAAGCCTACAGAGTCTTCGCTTGGTAAACGCCGTTGTGTGTGTGTGTGGATGACTGACTGTAAGACTGTGAGTTGCTAGAGCCAGAGAGAGAGAATTAAAATAATCTTTTCTTTTCTATCCTGTCTCCGAGTCTTCTCCTGCAGCCACGAAGTTCTTGACGACGGATTGCCCGCATGCAGCTACAATGTTAGACAAAATAAAACTCGAGAACAATAAATAAATTTCAATATTTTCATGTATAGTACATGGTCTATAAAGTTGAGAATGATTAGGTTTACTTATTTTAAGTTATAACCATTCTCTAATCAATGATGTAATGCATTTCCTAAAAAATAAAAAAAACAGGTAAGCCAATAAATAATGGTTATATATTATATATGCATGTACATATGCCCATACATACACTGAAACATATATACATGTGAAATTATGTGTGTATACATTTCTATCTAGAAAACTTAATATTGTAATATTTGAGATAGTCTTCAAATAATCTTTTCTTCTTCAGAGCAACTTCATTAATTTTTCAGTATTTTCTCAATATAGATACCAGTAAGTATATATTCAGAGCATCAGTACTTTCAGTTTTCACTATTACTAGAGGTAGATTAATATTCTTTTAGTTTCTCATGTCTATAATCTATTTAATTAAAGTTTGTGATAAAAATAGGCAATTTATCTGGGTGTGGTGGTGCATGCCTTTAATCCCAGTGGTTCATAAGACTGAGGAAGCAGCATCTCGAGTTCAAAGCCAGCCTCAGCAAGAGCAAGGTGCTAAGCAACTCAGTGAGACCCTGTCTCTAAATAAAATTAAAAATGGGGCTGGAATGTGGCTTAGTGGTCAAGTGTCCCTGAGTTCAATCCCAGGTACCAAAAAAACAGAAACAAAAACAAATAGGCAATTTGAAAAGACACCAAATATTTGATTTATTGAAATGAATTAAAATAAAAATCAATAAATTTGTGCACCACCCTCATTCTATGACCAACATACTATGTAGTGATTTGCATAATTTTTTATTTGCTGAATACAAAGATATAATTCCATTGATATTGACCTAATAAGCATTTTTTCTGTGCTATATTACAGTTTATAACATAATTGCCTATAGAAACCTCCTTTCCTGTAACATGACAACTCAGTGATGAACAGATCAAAATCTGGTGACCACATCTTTTTTGTGGATATGATTTACCAATGTGCCAGGGGCTGATTCATAACACTGTACATAATTGTTTTCATCCAAGTGTAAAGCAAAAATTCTGCAGTCGGACAAATGTGATGGTAATTGGATGAAGCCCAAAACGTTGTCTGATAAAAGAGTTTTGCCAGCAGCTCATATTGCTTTTTCTCAGTGCTTGATATTTGTCAAAACATTTGCAGCTATTTTTTTTGCAAGCTTTAGAGCAAAGTGTAACATAACTTTTTTCTCCTGATATAAGAATGTAACTTTCCATGATGTTTTAGTATTTATGTTCTCTTCCCTGCATTTAGTAATATAATTCATCAACTTTAAGCTTGCAAGTGTTATTTTGTGCTTATTCTATATAAAGCTACAAATTGCTTTCTTAGAGAGCAGCAAACTGCTGCTTTGAAAATGATATGAAACTTTAGTGGCTTCATGCCACTATTTATATGGTTGCCAGGAAATGGCACTGAAATCTGCAGCAAATGGATCTCCAGCTCAATTAAGTTCCTTTTCTCCATATTTTTGTAATCAGACCTTTATATATTTTTAGGTTTTGGGTGACTTAGTGACATTCTATAGTCACAGAGTTTATTGTTCCTGTAGTTGCTGGAGTTCTGTTAATTGTTTAAAATAAACTATGTGATTTTTTTTTTTATTAAGGATTTATATCATTCTTTCCTTTGGTAATTTTATGCTGCAGTCATAAATAAATCTTGATCCGTTTTATAATACAGTATAATAACAATGGAAAAGCAACTACAACAAATATACACATTAATGCAAATTATAATTGGCTAAGACTATCTTGATTAATATCATAGACTAGGTGGCTTAAACAATTAAAAACTACTTCTTCACATTTCTGGAGACTGGGAAACCTAAGATTCAGGTGCCAGTAAATTGAGTTCCTAGTGAGGACTCTCTTTCTGGTTTTCAGATGGCCTTTTTTGTGCAGTGGGGAGAGTCAGGAAGAAAAGCATGCTAGCGAGATTTCTCATGTATCTGCCTCTTTCGTTTTCTTTTTTTTTTTTTTTTTTTTATGTATTTAATTTATATTTTGTGGGCTGGGAATGTGGCTCAATGGCAGAGTGTGTGCCTTGCATGTGTAAAGCACTGGGTTCTATTCTCAGCACCACATAAAAACAAATAAAGGTATTGTGTCCATCTACAATTTAAAAAATTTTAAATAAGCAAATACATTTTTCTTGTTATAAAATTAGTTCTCTTTAAATTTTTTTTTAAAATTTCTCCCCTTGAGCATATTTCTGAGGTTTCTATAGTTTTGTATTGTTCTGTTTTTCTTTTGTGGGACTTCAAATTGTTAGATGGAAGAATGCTATAAGAAGGAAAAAGGGAAATTCTCTTTGCTACTATAGCTGCAGAAAATGAATACACTTCCAAAATTGTGTCGTGGTTAGACTGGTGAATTACGAAGATTCACAAAACATCAGTTTGTCTTATTTACAGGGAGGAGAATTTATGAAAGTGGACAATTTGTTCTGTTTTCTAGTAGATAATGATTATATTTGAATCATTTGAGGTATTGCCAATGTTTTCCCATAGGACTTAGCATCATTCTGTAAAGACTAGATCATAGAAAACAGAGCAAATTTGTAACTCACCAATTTACAATTGGTCCTGGGTATAAATGGATTTCATATTTTCAGGAGCAACAAACCACAGATGGAAAATATTTTTTAATTGTTGTACCTATTTCAAATGTAGGAACTTTTTTCTTTCTCATGACTCCATTAAACAGTACAGTATAACAAGTGTTTGCATAGCATGTACATTGTAGTAGATATTAAAAAGTAATTTAAAAGTGATTTAAAGTATACAGAAGGCTGTGTTCAGTCCTATATGAAAATATTACAAATTTTATATAAAGGAATTGAACATCAGAGGATTTTGATATTCCTGGAGGGTCCTGGAAGCACACCTCTGTGGATATCAAAGAATCCCTCTATTAGCATGTAAATAAATATTAAATGTTAATCCAGTTGTCTGAAAGGGATAGATGACTGTCTCTTTTTAAATGGACACTAATCCCATCATGAGAGCACTACCTGACGATTGATTGTGATTTAAACACTTCCAGTACCTCCAACACCAACACATTGGGGTTTAGGCTTCAACGCATGAATCTGGAGAAGACACAAACTTTCAGTACATAAGAAAGACCAAAGAAAGAATGTGGTTACTTTAGGGCATTAAATGCCTTTGAGGATGCGATCTGATCATTGCAGCATTTCTATGAAAATTATTATTTGGCTTTCATTTAAAATGATGAAATACAGATAAAGTAAAAGTTCTTTCTTTATATTAGCCTGTAAAAATGGCAAACCACTAATATATAATATCACAGATCGTTATGTGCCACCAGCAATTCAAAGAGAATGTTCTGAAGTCATACATGGATCAGATAATTTCAATGGAACACTTTGAATCTTTACATATTCCGCTATACTATGAAAACATGAAATGGTTGGAATATTTTACATCATTTATGAGACTATAGCTGTTAACAAACTGGATATTTCTACCTGGAGAACACTATTAACAATATATTACATCTCTTTTTTTTTTTCTTTCTTCACTATAACAATCAACGAGTTTTTGTCTTTTTTTAGTATGTGGGAATAATGACAGTTTCTGATACAGCTCAAACTAAACCAAAATAATCAGACATCTAGCTATAAACTGTAATCCACATAATTGACCAATGTGCTTGAAGGTTATTAGGACTATGTGTGTTACAACAAAGGCAACCAACCAAAACTCTAAGAATGCCTTCAACATGTAATTTAATAACTCTGCTTAAAAAAAACTGTAAGTTTATATCAGAAATGATTAATTTCAGTTTTCAGTTGATCCCTTATGTTTTTGGATATTCTTTAAGAATAAGGTACTAGGATTTGAGAGAGATTAAAGCTATACATTCAGAAAAAAAGAGTATTAACTCTACTTCAGAAACTCTGCTCTCTTTCAGTACTGACTATCGAGTTAAGAGATTGTCTGTGATCAGGAATACATCTTATGAGGATTATGTCGCTCCAAATTCTCCATTGGGTTGTCTGTTTATACTATGCAAAAAAAGGGTATTCCTGATTAATAGCTTTATTTATCCCATGTCAGATTTGATCAGAAGTAAAATTTTATACATGTTTTCAAAATATATAGTAGATATAATAAAACTAAAACAATATTCTTCAGTGACATATTTCCTAAATATCACCAAATAGTTCACACATTTTTATGTTTATAAAATATCTAAACATTTTAATTTTAATTTTTAAGGGTGTAAAATATCAGAAAAATCTAGTTTTTTTTTGATCAAGGTAAAATGAACAAATATTAATATAGTTTCAATCATATTTTAGAGAAATAGTTCAAAATAAATATTGGACATATTTTCATAGAATAACATTGTAAAAATAGTGTGCACACACGGGGACTGAATTGTGAAACTGCCAGGCTTTAATGGCATTTTGTGATTACCTCTCAGTCTCTTTACCCACACTGGAGAGATTATGAACTATACACAAGTCACTTTTCTATTTATTGTGTATTTCTTCTTTAAATAATGAAATGAAAATCAGATCATTATAAACAAAGGGGTCCATTCAAATATTACTGTCATAATACAAATTTTCTTCTCTAAGTGATGATGTTTTATGGTGTTTGTATAATGATATGTAGAAATACACTTCATTGTTCCAAAATTTAAATCTTTCACTCTTTTTTAAAAAAATTTTTTTTTAGTTGTAGATGGGCACAATAACTTTATTTTATTTATTCTTATGTAGTGCCGAGGATTGAACCCAGTGCCTCACACATGCTAGGTGAGCACTCTACCACTGAGCCACAATCCCAGATCCAAATCTTTCACTCTTATATTGTAGTTTGTCCCTGTGACTATTTTCTTTAAATTATTATTTTGCATGTAGTGAGCACATGTCAGTTTATTAAATGTTGCTGAATTTGTATCTAATAAAGACCATCAACAGTTTCATAGTTTACATATAAAAAATTATTTTCCACTTTGACTTTGTCACATTGAGCATTTGAATACATAGCACATAGGTGAAAATTATTAATGGTTTACATTTGTGTGTTTAACTGTGTCCCCAAAGACAAGTTTACCTATTTTTGAAGATGTCTTATAACTCCAATTTAAATACTAATATTTATGTATGTAAAACTAGAATTCTTTACAATGAAATTACCTTTACAATACCACAGACCTTAATTGTTTTGTGCATTCCATGACACTGTAATATTATTTAATTAAATTTATTTGAAATTCAACTTATATGAATAAAATGTTTACAATATTTGTTATAATATTTAGATCTTAGTATTGTTTTGAATTCCTTTCTCCCATCTCTGACATGAGAAGCAAAGTTCCTGGACACATCTTGTACTTTATATGCAACACACCATCTCAAATATTTGACAATTTTCTGATTTAACTGTTTCCTTCAGAGCTTCCAGGGTCCACACAGCACACAATAAGGCATCCTAACAGACAGAAGAATGACACATACCCAGGGGTATCCCTTAAGAAATGGGAGGGAGGATCAAAAAGTAGTGGCACATACCTGTAATTTCAGCAACTCAGGAAGCTGAGTTTGGAGGATCACAGATTTGAGGCAAGTCTGGGCAACTTAGCAAGACCTGGTCTTAGAGTGTCCCTGGTTTCCATCCCCAGTACTGAAAAAAAAAGAAAGAAAAGAAGGCAAGAAGGAAGGAAGAAGGAAAGATGAAAGAGAATCAGAGAGAGTATGCTAAAATAATTGTAGTTCCAATATTAGAGGAACAATTCTGAGGTTGGAGCTGAATGTTTTCCACCAAAAGTCTTGAAAAGGGCAGTGCCACGATAGACCACTGTTAACCAGCTCAATTGCCACACACACCCTCCATCATGTCTTCTCACTTTTCTCTTATATTCTCAACCCTGTCATTTTTATTCCAAACATCACCTCTAAAATCCCTTGTCTAATCTGTCTTTGTCTCAGCTTCTGTGTACAGTAAAAACCAAGCCATTCAATGGAAGACAGGTGTTGTACACGTGGACAGTATTATCACAGTGAAGAAGACTTTTATCTGCACTGGATTGGGGTGAGATACAAGAGTTATCCAGTAATTATAGACTATTGATAGTAGGGACCAAATTAAGACTATGAAGATGTGTTGAAACTGCTTTTGTCAATTGCAAAATCCTCTGAATATCCTCAACTAAAAACACATAGCCTCTACATCACTGTTTCTGAGGAGAGCCACTTCTCCTGCCTGGTATATATGAAAACTATCATTTGAAATGAGTACCTTGCAATGTAGTGCTTGTCATTAGCAAACTTTGCTTCCCTTTTGTTAAAAGTTGGTGATAACTGTGGTAAACTCAATGTCTATTTTATAGCAACAGCCTCACTGGAGGGATTTCAGAACATGACTAGCATGCACAGGTGATAATGGGAGACCTGCAGGAGTGGGTTTTCAGGGATCTAGGAGAAGAGAGTTGGCAAGGAAGATGATGGAAGAAGGGAGCGGATATTGACATGGAAGATCCCTCCTGTGTTTCAGAATTTAATTTCCTGTCCAGATAAAGTGAAACATATCTGATATGTTACAAAGATGCTCCTTCAATATTGTCCATTTGGGAAAATAAAGGAAACTGAAACAGATATGCCAAAACTGTTGCTAGAACTTTGAGGAAGGTTGAGAACTGGACATGTGATAATCAATGAATTGCTGCTTTGTGGGGCATAGTAGTTGGTCCATCAACCAAAGACAAAAGAGAATCCTAAAGTGAGTATAGCACTGGCACCCAAAAGAAGCGCTGTGCTGAATGCTTTATCAGGTCATAGTTGGCAGAGGGGAAGCTGACATTGATCTATGTTCCCTGAAGTGTTTCTACAAAAGCAAGAATCAGTTGCTAGCACTTAATCCTCAGATGTGGTTTGCTGCATAACAAGGGGCAACACTGTGCTAGGAAACTAATATCTTCACCTGCCCGTATCTGTGCAAATAACTAAATGTTCATGCTGTTTTTAGAGACAATGTATATTAGAAGACTAATATGGATAGGTTTGCATAGTTAGATGCCGGAGACCAGCTCCGGCCGGCAGGGGGCAGGGGGGCGTTGAGGATGTCGGCGAGAATGTGAGAGAAAGACCACGCAGCACACAAGTCTGGAGGCTAACTCTAACTTTACTTCTTTTACCCGAGTTTTTATAGCCCAGACAGCACAGTCTTTTGCATTACATCTTTTGAGGTTACATTAAAGAATTTCAGAGTTATACATTATGAAGGAAACAAGTTACATTAAGGAATTTCAGGGTTATACATTCTGAGGGAAACAGGATATTGTTCTAAGTACATATTACTCATTAAATTTATCTAAAAATGTAAAGAAAGCATATATTGATCAATCTTAAGTGTCAAGAACAAAAACTGTTTTTACCTAAAACTATTTTTTACAGCCCTTTAAGATCACTCACAATGTCCCACATCTTGATTGCCCTAATACATCATAGCTAAACCTTGACTGAACTCAACTTACTATTGTTTCCTACAATAACTTGTTCTGAATTAGAAAGAAGGAAGTACAGCTATTTCTCAGAAGTTAAGCTAACAGGTAATTATCCTTTGATCAGGTGTTAGATCTAAGGGGTCTCTACCATGGAAAACTTATATCAATATATCTTAAACTAATATCCTAAACTTACCTAAGATAAAAGAATCCTTATCAATCACAAGAATGCCTTATAACTATAACTTAAAACCTTATAACTATAACTTAGAAAAGTCTGAACTATGGGGCACAGCAAGAGCCACAAGTTTAATCATTACTTATAAGCCTAATGTCTAATTATAAACCTGTTTTTCTCATGTACTAATGAATTTGCTATAGAGCTCCTGACTCAGACTTCACAATGTAAATTTGTGTGATCAGATTTATGTTTAATAGCTGACTTATGAGCCCCTAGTGGTCACAGAAACACAGTGAGAATAGGGAGATAGAATTAACCATCGCGGCGCCATTTTTGTCTAACATCGTTCCTGGAAGAGGGAGAGATGCCTTGCTTTCTCTCCCTATTATTTCAGACAAGGAGCCTTGCTCACTTGTCCCAAGGAAGATGTGACAGTTAGACTTGTACACTCAAATATATCTCGAAAGTATTCAAGCTGAGTAATATTCCATTGAATATATACACCATACTTTCTTTATCCATTCATCTATTGAGGGACACCTAGTCTACCTATTGTGAATTGAGATGCTATAAACATTGATGTGGCTGTGTCACTATAGTATGCTGATTTTTGGATGGGAAAGATAGTGGAATGAGACATTATTACTGTGTATATATATGTGACTACATGACCAATATGTTTCTGCAACATGTACCCTTTGAAAAATGAGAGATTATATCCCATCTATGTATGACATATATCATAGTACATAAATGCATTCCATTGTCATGTATAACTAATTAAAACAAATTAAAAAATAAAGTATTCAAAAGGTAGGAAGAAATTTAAAAATTAAACAGGAGAAATTATGTGAGAATAGTAGCACTAATTTTTGAATGTCCTTAAACATCTCAAAAAAAAAAAGACAAAACCTGGAGCTACAAAAAAAGTAAAATCAAATGTCTCCAAGAAACATTTGTAATTACATAGGTTGGTAAGAACACCAGTGTACCCATTTGCTGGGGATGATTTAACAAAATCCCATACACTGGGTATCTCAGACAACAGAATTTATTACTTCTGACTTCTGGGACCTAATGTCTATAATCAACTATTGACAGGGCCATGCTTCCTCTGAATTTGTTATAGAAGAAATATGTGGTAGATATATAGAAAGATCTGTTGGGGGCTTCTCTCCTATCTACTGGTAACAATCATACCTTCCCATGCAGGTGGACATCTCCCTTATAATGTTTGCTCTGTGTGTAGAAAATATCACCTTTTATCTACAATTAAAAAAATCCTCATGATGCCAGGCAAGGTGGCACACACCTGTAGTCCTAGAGCCTTGGGAGGCTGAGGCAGGAGGATTGAGAGTTCAAAGCCTGACTCAGCAAAAGCAAGGTGTTAAGCAATTCAATGAGACCCTGTACCTAAATAAAATACAAAATAGGGATGGGGATTTGGCTCAGTGGTCAAGTGCCCTTAAGTTCAATCACTGGCACCCCTCAAAAAAAAAAAAAAAAAATCCTCATGAAGCAAATCTATCATATTGAATCCACCATAATGACCTTATTGTAACTTGATCATGTACAAAGACTATATTCATATAAGTTTATATTCCCAGGTACTAAGGGTTGGAATTTCAACATCTTTTTGGAGTATATAAAATTCAACGCATAACACCCAGCAATCATAAAATAAATGTGGAACGTACAAATTTCCTTCAGCTAAACAAAGAATTTTATAGGAATCAGTATGTTAGAGGAATCAACACAGAAACAAGACTCTGTTGCTTTTAAGAACTGGAGAAAGTCAACGTATCAAACAAATCCTCACTGACAAGTATATGGCATAATCTAAGCAAAACATCTAAAATTGGCAGAATTTTGCAAGATCCAATTTATGGGTATAGTAAGTAGCACCAGAGATTTAAGAAGAGCAAATATTGGGAATGTGACTTGTTGACACTAGCAAACAAAAATCCCTTTGAGGACAAACTCTTGCCTTAAAGGTGTAAAATTTAAATTGAATAGGACAGACATTAGGAGAAAAGAGAAATGAAACAGATAAAAAAGTGGAGGAGTAAATTGGAGGAGGCAAATGGCAGAGTGTTGACATATTTTTGTCACTTCTTAGCAACAAATGAAAACAAAAGTAAGTCCCTGGAGCTAGATGATGAGATATTTCTATTTTTCAATCCTTATTGAAAGTGCAAACAATTCATACCAACTAGACATAAAATGAGGAAAAAGATTATAATTGAATCCTATATAAGGGAAAAAAAAGACTGAGGAGCAGCTTAAGATCTTTATGGACTGTGGTGACTAATGGCAAAGATATGCCTATAAAACAAAAACTGTAAGGTTTCACCTAAAATTTTGCACCAGACAGCACTGAACTTATTAGGAATCCTTTATTCAAAAGTCATTGCAATAAGGGAGAGATACCACCAGTCTGGACTCCAGGGAAATGAAATGCCTTTCAGAGCTGTAGTTGGGGGATCCTAGTTGATCTGGGTTTGCTAGTTGGCCTTACCCACAGGAAAAGCAAATCCTCTTTTCTTTGTGAGAGGAGGTAGGAGATCCCCTGAAATTAGGTAACCACTTTCTCACAGAAAAGGAGAGAACAGTAGCACTCATCATATTCTCTGATTATTGAAAGGCCCCTTGTCTTTGAGAATGACTGCCCTGGGTTATAAAAATGGCATGAGTCCTTTAAAAATATTTACTCTACATCCAAAGAGAGAAAGAACTTTCAGTTATGAGATTTTTCAAGTTAATGCTCTAGAAAAAGGTGATAGATAGACCTGAACAAGAAAGTGACTGCCTTCTTCAAAAGGGAAGACAAAACTTGGAGGTTGACGGGAAAACCCCTTCCACCAGGCACCAATAAAACAGCAGACTTGTGTATGTGTGTGTGTGTGTGTGTGGGGGGGGGGGCACTGAAGTTTGCAACATGACTCAGAAAATGAAAGACATCATGAATATCATTACCAGCCTCAGGAAAACTCAGAAGTGACATAATTTCAAGAAAAACATGAAAACAAAAACATCAATAAAATGAGATGAATTTACATAAATTATATATAAGTGAACAACTCATAAATTTTAAGTTTCAAAGTATTTTTCTGAAGCAAATATAACATTGTTTGTCAAAACTCAACAAATACTTCTCCAATAATGCCTCTTCAAGAATTATAACCCAAATACACATTGGCAATACTAGAAAAAGATGTGTACTTAAGATCTTTTATTACAATATTAACAAAAGATTTAAAAAAGATTGTTCATTAAGAATGTCCATTTATATCCACACAATGGGATCATATACAGCTATAAAATGGAATAAGGAGTAACTCTCAACTAGAAGTTTAATGATATAAGGAGACAATTTTAAGCTAAATATTAAAATATCAGTAATATTATATTATGCATATAAATTGTTTATTAAGAAATATGGATATAATATGTATATATTAAAATAATACGAAAAAGCTAAAATAGTATAGGGTGGAAACCTCTATGTTAAAATTTATATTTGTGAAAACGTTTTGTGAATTTGGCTTTAGAACTATAAAATGGGGGCTGGGGATATAGCTTAGTTGGTAGCGTGCTTGCCTCCATGCACAAGGCCCTGGGTTCAATCCCCTGCACCACACACACACCAAAAAAAAAAAAAAAAGAACTATATAAGTATTCTATACAAATATAAAAGAAAATAAATCTTCCACCCCCCAAATCTTAAAAGCCATCTGAATCTAGTTAATAAGTTATTCAAATAAGACACAGCTGCAAATCCCACTGGCAATAAAATACAGAGGTGAACATTGAAAGTAACTTTACAACACAGTCATGTGAGAAAGCATCTCAATATAATAGACTCTAAGAAGATAAATTATAATAACAGTAATGTTCTTTTTAACAATTATGTTGTAATTGGTTGAGTCTATTATTATTCTGAGGCTATTGTAAAAATATTATGAAATAAAGTAAATAAGTAATTACAGTTAAATCTAAACTCTTTATACTTAAGAAATGTGATACAAGTGTAAGATTGAATATTAAGTAAAAACTTATATCATGACCTTGAATTAGAACTACCAGTGTGAAATGACTTTTCACTTTTTATAAAGTGTGCATACTTTCTAACGCTACTCATGTGAAACAGTCTCACTACTACTCAAATATGGTGTCAGAGCTCCCCAGAGCATTCTGGAGAAATAGAGTTGGAGTAGAAGTGTGAAAGAAGTGAGAAATAGCATGTCACTTAAGAAAGCAAGAGAGCTTCCAAAGATTACTTAAGACATGTTTCCAAGAAAAAAGTTAGAAAATTGCATAAAAATTTAAATAATAAATTAAGTGGATTAAAACTCATCAAATAAAATTGAATCTGTCATTCTAATGAGGAAAAAAAAACCAAATTGCTTAAATATGTACAAAGTTAGAGAATAAATTTATTTTTTCTCAAAATTTCATGTATAAGGAACATGAATTAAACAAATATCCTACTTTTTTAGGTGAACAATATCTAAAGTAGCCAAGTTGTTAATGACAATATTCATAGAATTGCTCCATAGACTAAAGATGGAATGATATAATTAGAATATTGTGATTTAAAGGCCTAACACTATAATTAAAATCCTAATAATTGCAGTCTGCATTTTTGCATTGGACATTAATATCTCCCAACATCTAAGAGAAAGTGATGGAGAGATGGAGAGAAAAAGAGAAAGGAGAGAAAAATGAGGAAAGGGAAGAGTAGAAAAAGGAAGAATGAAATTAAGAAGGAAGGAAGGGAAAAGAAGAAGGAAGGGAGAGAGGGACTGAAGGAAAGAGCAAACACTGAATCTTCTGGAAAGAATGAACAATGATATCTGGGCTCTTTGAGCATTAATCTGGACAGATACTAAGCATGGCTGAGGGGCATGCCTCTGCACCTAAGCTAACTCACTTACACAAATGCTGGACTTAGAAGAAAACATTAAAATGACATCATAGGAATGAGATCAGTGGAACCTGGAATGTGAAAAATACTTAGGAAATCAAACTGATTTTGTCAGTAAAGAAATTCTAATGAAAAAATATGAATTGATAAAAAGAGATTTAATTATCACATAGTGTGTTTACAGTATGTGGTCCATATTTGAACTTGTGATTTAAAAAGAAATACTTATTGTAAATGCACTTATATGACACTAGGGAAATGATGATATTTGGTCATTTTAAGAAATTATTGTTAATTGATTATGTGTAGTAATTTTATGTGTTTATGTTCAGGGATAGTCCTTATCTTTTACAGGTAAGTACTAAGATATTTATACTAAATGTGGTATCATGTTGAAATTCCCTTAAAAACAATCTAGAATTAAAATGGGAATATTTGGTGCATTATAGGTGAAATATTGTTACCTTCAGCTGATAATTTTTAACGACTAAACTAATTCAATAAGTTTTGTATTCTTCATTGTGTAGCTACTGAGGTCTCTACTTGGATTGATTCGTGGTCAGAGATTTCCTTAAAGTCCTTCATACAATTAGTCACCCAGATTTTGTCTAAGAATACTGTGTTCAATTGGGGGCACACCTTCAATGCCTCTCAGAGAGTTTACAATGCTGCCTTAGCCTTTATTTGCTGCTTGGGCCTCAAGGGCAGCAAGAAATGAGTTAGGCATTTGTAAAGACATTCCTGGGCATGCACAAGCTTCTGCATATGTATGTAACATTTTAGAGTTTGCAGAATTTTATCTGTCAAAGCTTTAAAAATATTTTAACATTTTATGATATTTTTATGATAATCTGTAGGTTTTCCTTTGAATATTTGGTCTGCTCTTGCTGCCCCAACTGTAGTCCTGGATTTAGGCAATGGAGGCATTCAGCCATGTTCACTGGAAAATTGGCAAATACCCTGGGAAAAATGTGTCACTGTGAGCAAGCTCTGAGTCAGGAAAAGTTAATATGGTCCTTGGGAGTAGAGCTTTCTAGGAAACTTCCAGACATGTCAGATAATGACTGTTCTCTGCAAACATTTTATGCACTTCCAAACCCATAGTGTCCTCACCAGTGTCTTCCAACCTTTGAGGTTTCACCAGACGTGTGTCAAGGCTTTGGAGTTTCTAGTTATAGCAGGCCGGGTGAGAAATTGATGAGCATAGGGTAAATCAACATGGAAGAAGGGCATACTCAATTACTGAAGTATATTCTGTGACTGGTTTTTCAGATAATCTGGCGTAAGATCGGTATTTTCAATATGTTTATACTCTTCTGATTTATGGACTATCTTTTCTTCCATATTTTAATTTTTATGATATCCTTCAAATATTATTTTCTCCAATAAGTTAAAATTTTATTAGTATATTTTTAGCCAAGAGAACTAATTAGAACACAAACAAAGTCTGCTGGGAGAGGTGTAGGTACTGGGCCCTCTGGGAAATGTTGGACGTCTGGGATCAGGTCTTGCCATAAGTCTGTCCTGAATAAATGAGGCAGCTAAATTAATTATCCTCTGTGCTCAATTAAAATCAAGTGTCCACTGAAGTCAAGGTTTGGGGCGTTCTGAATTTTCTGTTCTAGAAGGTATCATGTAGAAATAAGGGTCTACAGCATGAAATGGCGGTTTTGAAAGGCATGGGATAGTTTTTAGAAGAAGAACAAGAATCTGAAATTCTCACATTCTTACATGAAGGCTTTCTAAAATTCAGGAGCTTTTTAGGACAGTTCAAAAGAATATATAAGTTGTTGTGGCCACAGGCCTGTTTATTCCAAAGGTTAAGTATAAGAATATAAGATGAAGTCACATTCTCCTTAAAGCAGTGATGTGAAAACAGGTGTGTATAAGAAATCCTTCCTGTAATCATGGAGATATGAATAAACCTCAGAATAGAGACATTACTCTGAATTCCCCAACCCCTACCCCTGAAATATTCTTGAAAAACAAAACTCTTCAGCCTTATATAATAAAGTTGCTTTTATGCTGTGTTTAAATAGACACTATCACTTCATTGAAAGAAGGATAGTTTTACCTTTCACACAGTTGCCATAATCTATAGTTTCCCCCCCCCAGATGCAAGCAGAGTTAGATAACTTTGTAACTGCAGTGTGAATGACATATTCAATGTCAAATATAAGTATTAGACTCAACTCACGTGGAAAAATTGATAATTTAAAAATATATATACAAAAATGGATTCTAGGGTGAAATATAGATTTTATTTTTATTAGACTGAAAAATCATACTTACATATGTAGTTACCAATAATATGGTGTAATTGCCTATTTTTTCTAATTCTTTACCATAATTTTTACCAAAATATTGACTAATAATGGTTGATGTTAAATAAAATTACAATGCCAATTTTAGTTATTGGATTGTGTTATTTGCTCTTTAGAGCAAATTATTCCTTAGGACCTTTCATCTATCCAAGGACTGACTATGTCACTGAATAGATCCCAAATGACATTCTTTTCTTACAAAACTTGAGAAATATGTTGGTGAAGGTTATAATATGTTTTAGGTTACTCTTTGATGGTCTGAAATTACAATAAGAGGAATTATATTTGATGTGAACTCCCTGGTTTTTATGAGAAGGCAGAGAATAAAAGTTGTAAGTGATGTATATGCAGTTTTTACATTTTTATGAATCAGTTAAAAATAAATTTAAAAAAACATAAGAAAAAGTTAGATATGTTTTGTTTAGTATATTTTTTAGAATACCTAAAAGTATGGTGTCTTTAGTAACTAAAATATGAGGACATAATGTGATATGTATAACTGTGGCTATTCCAATGGTATCTTCAATCAATATAATAATCTAATTAGGACTTAGTCTTAACATATCCATAAATTCATGAAGGAAGGGGACCAAAGTAACCTTTAAATAGACTATACATTTCTGTCTTCTATTTAATTTCTCAAATAGAACATGGCTACTTCACAAGGAAAATGAGCTCTAATGATTTTGGGGCAGTGACTTTGATCTTCTTGTATTTATTCTAAGGTGTAGGAGATGCCAAGCTTGTTTAGCAATTAGAATGCAGTTTTATAAAATTTACGAGATACAAGAACTTTGGACAAAGCAAAGCTTTGTCATTTTTCTATTTGAATTGTTCACTTTTTACTAGTTATTATACACAAAGATAGAATGCTTTTTACTAGTTATTATACAGAAAGATAGATAAAATATGTCCTCATATTTTAGTTACTAAAGACACCATACTTTTAGGTATTATAAAAAATATACTAAACAAAACATACCTAACTTTTTCTCATGTTTTTTAAATTTTTAAAATCCATATATTATCTCTCTTGGCCCCAAAGTTAATATAAACTTTGGTTTGCAATCTTAAAACATTTAAATTTCTATTTATTTCTAAAATAATAAACCCACTTTATGATAGGGAATCCAAATCAATGAGTTCCATTCTCCAAGGAGAATTTTTGATTTAAAAATAAGTGTTTGGGAGTTTAGCTCTGTTGAAGAATTTCTGCTTAGCATGTATAAAGTCTTGGGTTAAATTCCCGACACCAAAAATGTTAAATAAAATAAGCATTTACTTTTAACTCTAAAGGTTTCTTAGCAACAAATACAAATAACAGTAGATTTTGAGTAAATTTAATCATGTGATTACTGCAAAATGTACGTATTGTGCAGATATAAACATTTTATGCTTTGAATCAGTACAACCCTTGTTACATAATAAGTAGTTTTATAGCTATTACATGTCTGTTTTTCCATCATAAAATAATAAAAGCAAATGGAACCAAAGAAATGTTTTCTTTCCAAAT
This sequence comes from Tamias sibiricus, assembly GCA_025594165.1. Lineage (NCBI taxonomy): Eukaryota > Metazoa > Chordata > Mammalia > Rodentia > Sciuridae > Tamias > Tamias sibiricus. Next base: position 156,132,706 of record CM046662.1, on the reverse strand, counting down.
TCTTTCAAGGAAATACAGTTCCCTGTCTGAGCATAAGGTTACATGATTGCATGAGTTTTCAATTACTGCTAAGGCAAATTATCACAAACCATGTCTTTGTGTCACTTTGTGTTTTGGTGTAACACATATTTACTTGTAATTCTGCATGTTAGAAATCTGGGCTTACTCTATTATTTTCTTTGCTTTGTGACTCAGAAGGGTAAAATCAAGGTGTTAGATCACACAAACTTATATCTGTAGTCCCCAGGAAAGAGTCTGCTTCTAAGATCATTCTGGTTGCTGGGAAAGTTCAGGCTCTTGTGGTTGAAGAGCTAAAGTCCCCATCTCCTTGCTGGCCGTCACTCTTGAGCTTCTCTCACTGCTTAAGGTTGGTTGCCTGAGCTCCTCTTTACATGGCTTCTCCTTGTTTAATCCAGTGACAGTATCTGGAACCCTTGAAAAACTGATTTCAGCAAGAGAAAATTCTTTATTTCCTTATAACTCATTACGGTTATAATGGATGTATGCAGATAACCCAGGATAATCAGTTTTTCTTAAAGTCCAAAATCTAAATTTCACTTGCAAAGTCCCTTTGGCCCTGCAATTTAACATATTCACAGTTTCCATGGATTAGGGCCTGGATATCTTTGGTGGCAGGATAAGCCAAAAGTTTTGATCTGTCCACCCCCAAATAAGATATGATCAAGGTTTACAAATCTAGATTAGGGGTAAGGTAGGTGTCAGTATGCCAAGCCAGGTTTTGAAGATCTGTCTTATGTTAATAACTTGATTACTCTCCTTGGATACTTACCTCTGGCTAAAATACCACATCTTTCTTAATATCTACCTGCTCCTATTATCTGTATACTGATCATTGAGGCTAATATGTGCATTTCTGTAAAATGAAGCTCAAAAGGGTAATGAATTACAACAACATTTTGTTTTCATTTCACCCTGTGAAGCCATTAGAAGACAGTGGAAAAGTAAAATCTCCGAGGATCATAAATTTTACATTTATTTGCCATTTTGTTAAGAAGAAATGATGTTGTGATAAAAAGATTTAGGTTAGTTTTTGGCAGTAGTTGAGTATATTTAGATGAGCTTGCACTACAGAGAATGAATTTGGAGACAGAATTGTAAAAAGATTAGTGAAAACTTTTGTCTACAAACTTATTAAAGGGTAGATAGTGTGAATTAAGTTTTTGTCTTTTATTTACCAAAAGTCTCTCATGGTAAAAATAGGATAGTGCTAAATCAGTTGGAGATCCTGTTTCTGTCTGCTTAACTCATTTTGTCTCATAGTCCCAGATGTGAGACACATATAAATCAAATATTATATATAATAATCATGTAGTAGCATGTATTATAATTATAAAATTATATAACATAATTATAGAATAGTAAAATAATTTAATATATTTATAATAATTAATATTAATTGTTATGATAATATAAGTTCTGGATTATGATTCACAACCTATATTAATGCACCTTGATCAGTTTTGCTGAAATAGTCACAGAATTGATAACTTGGGACTTAATGTGTTAATACTTTCTTAATAGATTCATGTTAAAAATTGGCCAAAAAGAGAACAGACGATGTGCATAAGTTTGAGAACATGTATGCTCCTTCATCAAGACTAACACAGTTATAACCAGGTACAAGACCATAGCATGCTAAAGAGAAATACCAAATATAATAGTAACATACCCTGAGGTTCAGATCAGGTGCTATAAAAATTGAATATATTGGACACTTTCTACCATGAAAAGATTAACATTTTTAATCTAGCTAGGAGAGACACAATACATTTAGATTTGCTTTTTCATGCAAAAAATAAAATAAAATAAAAAACATATTTGAGAAAATTATTAGAAAAGCATCTCTGTGTACTAGAAGAATGTTATTTCCTGCCATGGAGATAACCACTATAATTTTTCTAATCTACAAATTGACTTGATAACATTTTAAAAAAATCCTAGATAATAATGATAGCTAAATACTTATAGAATTCTCTGTATTGTTAGGTATTGCCTATATTGTGACAACTGTTTATTTATAAAATTAGGATATTCTGCTAGATAGTTAGGCATGATGTCAGTTTAAAACAAGTAACTTTCCATTTTGAGTTCTTTCCTACAAAATGTGGTATATGATCTGTATCAAAACAAAGTATGGATTTTTTTTTCTATAGCCATGAAAAATATTCAGAAATAAAGAGTAGGATTTGGTAATCATCTTTCATTATTATATTTCATCAGCTTCCCACAGATACTTTGTTTTCTGGATAAGAAAAACTCTGAGTTCTCATTTAGTCCTATAGAGTAAAATACTTCAAGAAAGAGGAATACTTGTATATGTAAACTGAAACCAATGATGCTAGTAGTCATTTAAGACATTCTTGCAATTTGGAAAACTCAACATAACAGGATTTATGATACTGACTTGATATTTATTCCCAGAAGAAAAATCTATTGCTTTTACCCTGTATGGTGGGGAATACAAGCCCTCTTGGGGAAAATCTTAAGACATCTTAAAGCTGTCACAAATCACGTACCCTGAATTATGACTGACACTCTGCATGTGACTATACATGTTCACACTCTTACAGGAGTTAACATATGGGTCATCATCATGAGATGAATCATACTCTAGGCTCTCAAAGGCTAAAGCGAAAATCCTAAAACCAGTGTCTATGAATGGGACATTATATGAAAATAAAGTTTCTGAAGATGTAACCAGTGAAGGAATTCAAGGCGAGGCAATTCTTTTTTATTCACGTGGAATGCAAATCTAAAGAAAAGTGTCCATATAAGAAAGGAAGAGGAGAAAACTGCAGGGAGTAGCTAAGTCATATGAAGAAAGTGCAATGACCAGAGTCAGGCAGTTGGAGCCAAGAAATCCCCCATATTGCAAGTAGCAGAGATGCATAGGATAGATTCTCAGGGCCTGCAGAGATCTGCAGGCCAATGTGTGCTACATGCTTCACGACCAGTTAGAGAAAAAAATTTCATGTGTTCTTTTCTTTAATCCTATAGCACAGTCATATTCATAGGAGTTTTCGAGTACTGTAGCAACTCTTCGCTTTTCATCACTTCCAATTTTGTACTTTTCAGGTAATTTAAACATTCTATTTTATTCTGTACTCTCATAATTTCAAGTGGGATAAATAGAGAAAAAAATGACTTCCTGGACTGGGGTGTGGTTTGAGAGCTTGCCTCAACTTACTCATGTGTGAGTCCCTGGATTTGATCCCCAGCAACACACACACACACACACACACACACACACACACACAAACTCACAGTGAAATTCTGAGACATCACACAATTATTTATTAGGTGCTGAGATGAATGAAATCATTTATTTATTGATAAAAAATCTCTGGTAAATAGATAAAGAAATATAGAAGAAAATCACAAATAAAATCATAAAATATAAAATTGAACAATATTTAAATAAAAAAAAAAACCATTCACACCTAAGCACATCATAGTTAGAAAAGTTGAAAAGCAGTTAAGGACAACAATCTTTGGGGAAAAAAAAAAATCACAGGCATGATAGTGGAAGGAAGACAATGGTGGAGGGGGGTAAAGGGGCAATGAGGCTGCAGAAATGATCAAAGTATGTTATATGCAAATGAATTTTATACATTTAATAATTATTCTGCATGATAAGTATGTTCTAATAAAAATATAGAGAAAAAGAAAAATTCATAGAAAAAAAGACATGTTTAGAAAAATTCAACAAAATGACAGATCACATCTATCTAGCAGGTTCAACAGAGACCAGAAGACAATGGAATGATGTTTTTAAAGAGGTGAAAGAAAGAAGAGAAATTGTTACTCAAAAATTCTAAATAAAGAGCAAATATCTTTCTAATGTGAACATGAAACAGAGCTGTTTTGAAAAAAGCAGTTTGAACAAATTTTACTTGCAGAGTTTTCTCTTGTAGCTAAAGGAACTTCTTAACACTGAATAGAAATAATTCCAGAAAGAAATAGAGATGTGCCAGAAAGAATCATTAGGATTTAACTATGTGTTTGGGGCTGGTGTTGTGGCTCAGCAGTAGAATGCTCGCCTTGCACATGTGCGGCCCAGGTTCGATCTTCAGCACCATGTAAAAATAAAGGCTTTTTGTTCAACTAACACAAATAGATAAACATTTTTAAAAAAGGTTTAACTATGTGGGAAATATAAATTTTAAATATGTTTTCTTACAATTTAAATAGTAATTGACTGAGATTTCCACTTATCCAACACTTTGCAAGCTATACCACATGCCCTTCAAAATTTATGATCAATCATTAGTACAATAGAATCTCATTAATAGCATACATTCAGCTCATATAAATAGCACAATTGTACTTGTTTTAGAAGCATCATTTTAAATGATACATTTTTTAAATTTATTTTTTATCATTTATTTATTTTAAATGAACACTATACCATTATTTATTTATCTATCTATATATTTATTTATTTTTATGTGTTGCTAAGGATCGAACCCAGTGCTTCACACTTGCTAGGCAGGCTCTATCTCTGAGTTACAACCCTGACCCTAATGATGCATTCTTCTTTGTTCCATTCCAAGCCTGTATAGAAGCAAGTGGACACAAAAATTGCTTGGCAAATAAAGTAGTCTAAGTGTGAACCAAAACCCAGAAATAGAAATCCACCGAACTACAAAACACCTTAAAAACATGCCATTAGATCTGAACTCTGAAAACAGAAATATAGTAAAATCGTGGATGGTAAACAGAAAATCAATATTAAAAAAATAACTTACAGAAAGAAGGTTGAAAGTAGAAAAAAAGGAAAACAAAGAAAGAAACTCTTTGAGAAATGACACATGACGCAGAATTAAAAAAAAGAAAACAGAAAGAAAGATTTTAAGATGCTATAAAGTTAAGGGGAAAACATCCCTAAATACCAGTTTTCTTGCTATTCACTAAAATGTGTTTAAATCATATATCCACACACACACACACAAAAAAAAAAAAAAAAAAAAAAAAAAAAAACCTGCACATGGATGTTTATAACAGCTTTTTTCAGTTACCAAAACTTGGAATTATTCAAGATAACCAGTAGTAGGTGAGGATAAGTAAATTGTGGCATATCTAGACCACTGGATTTCTATCCAGTGCTAAAACCAACATGTTAATCCAACAAAAGTCCTGGAGGAGTTTCATACATATATAACTAAGTAGAAAAAAAAAAATACAGCTTGAAAAAGAAAAATACCTAAAATAAAAAAAAAATCACATCTCCATCTTATAAAACCAAGAGAGCTGAGTATTATAAGCATAAAATAATCAGAAGAAAGTAAATAATAAAAATTAGGTCAGAAAGAAATTAAATTGTAAGCAAAATCAGTGAGACCAAAGGCTGATTCTTTGAAAAAATCTGTAAAATTGATAAACTGACCTTTAGCTTAATGGAAAAATACAAGAGAAGACACAGAACACCGATATCAGAAATGACTATGTGGTCATTATTTTAGACATTAAATGTGTAATGCACTAATATTAGGAACAAGTGTATGTTCTCAAATTAGATATTTTAAGAGAAAAGGAACAATGCTTTAAAAATAGATTTCTGAAACTCACCCTAGAATTTGATAACCTAAATATTCCCTTACCTGTTGATGACAGTGAGACAGTAATGAACAACCTTTCAAGAAAGAAAGCTCTAGCTAAAGATATTTGCACTAGTGAATTATACTAAACATTAGGTAAGAAATGACAGAAAAACTCTTCAATTTCTTCCAGAAAACAGATGTAGAAGGATTAACTTATTATTAGTGGTAACCTAATGCTAAAATGGAATAAAAACATTAAAAGCATGGAAAATTACAGATCAATATTCTCATTACCATAGGTGTAAAAATACTAAAGAAATTTTAGAAAACTCAATAATATATAAAACAAGGAACATCTGAGCTATCTTTAAGAAGCAATCATCATAATTACCAAACCAACAAAAGTAGAAAAGGAAAATCATGTAGGCCTATCAGTGCTGCAAAAACAGCTTTTGAATTATCCAACACTCATTCCTGATTAACTTGGAACAGAGGGGAAGTTCTTCAACTTGATAAAGAATATCTAGGGCTGGGATTGTGGCTCAGCAGTAGAGCGCTCAACTAGCACGCGCGCGGCCTGGGTTCGATCCTCAGCACCACGTACAAATAAACACATTGTGTACAACTAAAGTAAATAAATAAATATTTTTTTTTTAAAAAAAGAATATCTAAAAATACTTTCCAGCTCAAAACAGACTTCATGGTGAAGCACTAGAGGCTTTCCACGTAAGTAGGGCACGAAGGAAGAGTGTTCTGTCACCACTCCTACTCAACATAACTCTGAATGTTCTAAATAAGACAAAGGAAGAATAAGGGGAATGCAGATGTACAGATTGCCAAACATGAAACGAAGCCCTCATTACATGTTGATGACATGATCGATCGTCAGAGAGTGAATTCTAAGGAACAAGAGTCTTCAGAAAAAATACAGAGATACAAAAAGGTAGTATATGGAATTATAAAATAAATATTCCTAAATTTATGGTGATATAAAAATGATTGATTAAATGCATAAATGGGGGCTACAGACAAAATTCCCATGTTGAAGAATTCCACATAATTTGCACTGACAGTGCTCCCCCAAAGAGTTTGTAATCAATCCCCTACATCTGTAATGTAGACTACCCATGGTGACTTCACTCCAAACAGTTCAGGGTGGACAGAGAGAGTAACACATGTGACAGAGAACACCTGTCTAATAATGAGAAAAACACCAAAAAATTCTCTGCTGAAGAATATTATATAAAATAACTGAGGAACTCTCCTCAAAGCACTCAAAGTCATGAAAAACAAGGAGTGTCTGAGGAAATGTCACAGCCAGGAGGAGCTTAGGAGAACACGATGACTAAAGGTAATGTGAAATCCTGAGTGGAATCATGGAGCAAAACAAGGGAAATCGAAAATATGCAAAATTTCATAAATAACAACTGGCTCATTAATTGTAACTAAGGTATTGACAAATGCTAGATTCTCATAATGAAGAAAATTAGGTGTGGGCGTGGAAGAATTGTGTTCCATCAGCAATTTTTCAGAAAATCTTATACTGTTCTAAAACAAAAAAATATTTTTTTAAAAAGAAAGTTATATGACTATGTATTTTTTCACTCTTATTACATTTAATATATAATGCTTTTAATATACAATTATTAAATATATAATATATTAATTATTGTAAGAGCCCTAATAAGGAGATAGCTAAGATGGCAGCCAGCTGAGAGCCATAAGAGGTGTTTCAGTATTTTCACCTGCTATTCATGCATTTATCTAAGAATCTTTCTATGCCCGTGAACACTATGTGACATACCTGTAAGTTTGAGCTGTTAACACGTGTATACTTGTTAAGGCAAAAAGTATATAACCAGTGAGGTTGGCTAGAGGGAGTGGTTGGAGTTGGAGAGGTTGTTGGAGCTGGAGAGAGAAGTTAGAAGAAGGAAGAATAAAGAACCTATTCATTTCCAGTCTGCTTACAAATTCTTTCCCACTGTATCCTTGCTGCAGGCAGCAATAGCTGCAGGCGGCAACAAATTATTTAATATATAATGCTTTTAAAAATACTATATGAAAAGTATTGTTTTTTTTCATGCAATACAAATTCCTGTTTTTAAAAAATTAAACAACCATGAGACTTGTTTATCAGTTAACTTGATTTTTTTCTTCCTTTTGCTCTAATCATTTCAAATTCTCAACTTTCTTTCACTGTCTTTTATACACACATAACTTCTTATCATAGGTTGATTTCTTTATATAAGTGAAATCCTAAAAAGTGTTATTAAAATAAAAAATTATGTTATGAACTACAGAGATTTGATTCATTGTTATTCATTATTATTATTTATTTTTTGTTAAATTGACTTTATAATAGATATGTAAAACCACACTAATTGTACATATATATGTAATATCATGATGTTTCAATACACATATACGTTGAACAATTTCTAAATTAGGCAAAACATGTCTATCTCCTCACACATATAGATTGTCTTCATGGGGAAAACATTCAGGATTTTTTTTCTTTTAGCATTCTTAAATAAGTAGCTCATGTTGTTTTCTATAGCCATCTTGCTAATTGCACACCAGTGCCTCTTACTCCTATTAAACTGTAACTTGATACGCAATGATCAACCTTTTCTTATCTCTTCCTTTCAACTTCCTTCACTGGCCTCTGGGAATCATCACATCCACTCTCAAGTTGTGTGGGTTCAACTATGTTCACTTTCACATATAAGTGGGATTCTGCAGTATACGTCTGTGCCTGACTTACTGCACTAGCATAATGATGTCCATTCCATTCATGCTGCTGCAAATGACCAGTTTATTATTATCAACCACATTTTTTAATTTTCTGCACTAGGCATGCTTTTGATCAAATTCATTAAACTGCTGGGAAATTCATTCTTGTTTAATTTCCACAAAGAGTAAAATAATACTATTTCATTTTCTTGAAAATGAAACATATATTTCTGAGTTAACATGGAATGCTATGACTTCTCTCTAAATGTCTCGTTTTGTACGGTGTTAATAGAACACCACACATTTGAATAAATGTTGCAAAGATCATTAATCCTGAGTCTGGATTAAGGAATAACATAACAGTTTTAATAAAAATGATCTGGTAAACATTTTAGAAATATGAATGAAATCAGGATTTTTCTCAGGCAGAAGAAACAGGCTAAATTAGATGTTAAAGACAAAAAGACAAAAAATTAACATGTTTGAATTACTCCACCCTTGTGTTTGAAATAGACAAATAAATACTAATAATACCATATGATAATACCTAGGAGGGAGAAAAGGGGGTGTCATATACTATATATATGCATGGGGGATTGAACCCAGGATCCTGTGCATGCTAGGTAAGCATTATACCAACCAAGTGATATTCTTAGCCTACCTGCATCAAATTTAATGTGGTAGGACTATAATATCTTTCCTAGAACAATTTCTGTTGGATCTTATAGAATGAGTATGTATCAGCTACACAAAGGAATAAAAGAATGCCCCTAGATGATAGAATCCTATGTCTGTAACCTGGAAGTGAGTTCATATTTGCATCAGGAACTCAAAGTAGATCATTAGGTGGTAGAATATGGTGTGTGGGTTATTAAGAGTCGAGTTACAAAGCCTATCTGGGATTATACGATATGGGGATTTGTGCACTAATGTAAGGCATTTACCATGAGAGTTAGAGTGGACAATTAAAGTTCTTGAGCAAAGAAGAGGCAAAGAGAGTACTCAGGATTTTGCAGGAGTCTTGGTGAAACAAGGAAGACAGGCAGTGACTGAGTAATGACAAAGGCACATGTAGAGAAGTTTACAGAGTTGAATGAGTATTATAAAAATCAAATTGATAGTACTGATTATTGATTATCATGTGCCTCAACATAAACTACCACACATTTGTTTTAGATCATTGATCAGCCTATATTGCCTAAGGTCATAAGCAGAACAGGAAAAGTAGAGGATCACATCCATTCTCATGTAAAGAAGGCACCAGTGAAAAGGTTATATAATATATAAGTGCTTGGGAGGAAAATTAGGAGGAATACTAGGAGCACACAGTTCCATGAAAGGCTTTCAAAAACATACTTCAAGATAAATAAAATGTGGTCACAAGAAGAAGTGCCAAAGTGCTAGATGGCCAAGTAAGAAATAATTTTGAAAAATGTACCTTGGATTTAGTAAAAGAAGTTAATTAATATCAGTATGAGAAACATCTTTGGGATATTAGGGTCAGATCTAGAATTGAAGTTAATTTAGAAGTATTCACTTATAAATTACTGATTAGTATGATTATTGTGTGCTATTTTGAGGTAGTGATGTGATGAACTGGATGGAAATCTTTCTTTATGAAACACACTTAAACCCAGTCACACAAACATGTGATTTAAATTACAGAAGGGAATATTTAAGCCCTACCAAAAGAGGACATAGAAATTCCAAATAAGGGGCTGTGAGTTAATTTATTGAGGCTGTTATCTCTGACTGATTTTCTTAACATTATACTGATTAAAACATCTGAACCATAGTTTCCCAATCTCAAAATAACATTTTAGGCCAAAAACGTCATTATTTATAGAATGGTTTCCTGGATACTGCTGAAAGTTCAGCATAATCCTGACTCCTGACTCCGGGATGCCAAGAGTACTACCCCAATCAAGATAAATAAATATTTCCAGATATTGCCCCAGCACCATGAGTGGAGGCAAAGTCACCCTTGTTTGGGAAACATTGGTCTAAATGAAAACAAATATTTCAAAACAAGAATGATAGCAAACAATGTTTTCTAGCTTTAAAATGTGATTCTGAATATGTATTACTTTTATTTTAATCAGTCTCTAAATGGGAAAGGAACACACATTTTCATATATATTTCATCTGGGAATGTTTTAATACTTGCATTCTAATGAAGTGAAATATTTTTGAAAATGTACATGGTGCTTTATATTTGTTACAGCTTGCGGCTCACTTTAAAACATTTTGCAGTGTGAAACTACAGTTATCCTCTGAGAAAACTAATTTAGAGACAGTATTCAAGTTATATATATAGCCTTAGGGGGAAAAAATCATGCAGGAAATGGGACCCATCTTCTGGAATTTAATACTATATGAGGTAATGGAACTGTCCAGTGTAATTTGAGGAGAAGAGATTATAACCTCACTAGTCCTTTGGGAGACATGAAGAATTCAGAGTAAGTAAATACATTAATAATATTTATAAGTAGTATTTTTCACAAAATTCCAAAAATATGTTCACCATATGTCTGTCAAATGCTGTATGGAAAATAATTAGATATACTATGATTGAAATATTTCTTTTAGAAAACACTTAATTTAAAGCTATAAGCACAAGCGTCAATCTTGGCTTATCTGGTTCTTTGTTAGAGGATTTCTTTAATTTAAGAGTCCTTAATAATTTTGTGTAACATGAATCTCTAACAATATTATAAACCAGGTTGGTCTCTTAATCAGAGTGTGTATACTTATTTTTAAATCAATGCAATCAAATACAAATAATTATTAAACAAATGCATTATGTTTAAATATAAACATGATATGGTAAGATAAGTGTTTCCTTATAAATGCACTGACAACAGGAATTAATGAAAAGTCTAATGACATAATTTCAAAGTAGTAATAAGGATATGTACAATATTGCATTATATGTAATGTTTGATATAAAAATACCTGTAAAGTTACATGTTTAATTTTCATGTATTTATGAGTTTTCCAAAATTCCTTTTGTTGATTTCCATTTTCATGATTGTGGTCAGAAAAGGCTCTTGGTATGATTTCAGACTTCTTAAATTTCATAGACTTGTTTTGTCAAGTAATATATGATTTATCCTGGAGAATGTTCCATGTGTGATTGATAAGAATGTGTGTTCTGTAGCTGTTGGACAGAATGTTCTATATATGTTGGTTCAGTCATTTGGTTTAGAGTGGAGTTTAAATCTGATTGTTGATATATATATTTTTTTTTGTCTAGACGATCTGTTCATTGTTGAAATCATAGTGTTAAAGTTACCTGCTATTGCTGTATTGCAATCTGTTTATTCCTTCAGAACTATTAATATTTGCTTTAGATATTTAGGTGGTCCAGTATTGCTTGTATACATGCTCATTATCTCTGTCTCTATCAACTATAATAAAATGGCTTTATTTATTATTAAAAATGCACTTTTCTCTTGTTATTGTTTGTAATTAAAGTTTGCTTTATCTAATGTAAGCAAAGCTGTCTCTGCTCTCTTTTGGTTTCCATTAGCATGGAATATGTGCTTCCATTCTATCATTTACAGTCTGTGTCTGCCCTTACAGGTGAAGTCTTTTGTAGGCAACATATAGATGAATACATTTTTTTTTTTAGTTTGTTTGTTCGTTGTTAAAATTCATTCAGTCACTTTTTTTATGAAAATTTAATCCGTTTGCATTCAAGGTAATTATTGATAGGGAAGGATTTCATATTGTCATTTTTTTTGTTTTCTATTTATTTGTGAAACATTTTTTCCCGTCTTTCTCTCTTACTGTCTTCTTTTCTTTTATGGTCAAGTGATTTCCCCCTAAGTAGTATGTTTTAATATCTTGGTTTTTTTTTTTTTTATTTTTTGTATCTACTTTAATTTTAGTTCTTATTGATCATAATACTAAAGATCCTCCATTGGTTCAGCTGGGATTTTTCTTCTATATTAATGAGCAAAGAAAAAAATTCAAATTAAATTCAAGTACAAATACAAATTCAAATAAAATTCAATTGCAGGTTAATTAAAGTATATAAGTTTTTTTTTAAGTTCATGGGTTACCTAACTTTTATTCTTTTTCATTCCTCTTAAAATCATGTGTTTATTTTAATTGACATGTAAAAATTGTACCTATTGATGTTATACCATGATGTTTTGATATATGTAAACATTGTAGAATGACTAAATCATGTTTTAACACATTTATTTTAGTGTTAAGAACACTTAAAATATGTTATCTCAGTAACTGTCAAATAAAAAAAAATATAGTGTTATCAACTGTAGTAATCATGATATATACAAGAGAGTTCTTGAATTTATTCCTGGTAAATTGTGGGAAGCTTCACTAGGTGCAAGAACCTTTCAGTCCTGATGCCACCAGGAAAATGAAAGGGCATGGATGCCTGTTGCAGAAGTGTTAGGACTCATGACTTGAGCATTTCCTGGGCTTGAATAACAAGGTGTGGCCCTAGGAGTAGCTGTGCCCACTGGGGTTGGTTTACACCCATCTATTCCTTTCTATCTTATCCCTTTGCCCCTTTGGGATAGACTTTTCCATGGAAACTACCTTTGTCTGCTCTGCTCTTGATCCCCACTCAGCACATGAGATGGGCATGGACTTCCTAGACGTCAGTCAACCTGTTGACAGCAAGACATCAGGAAGCTAGCCTAAACCCCCTGAAACCTGACTGCTTGCCTCATTTGAATGGCTTTTCCCCAGTAAAAGGATTTAGCACATGCTCCTCACTCTCTTTCCAGGGACCCCTAAAGTCAAAGAGGAGCTGCCACAAGACCTCAAAAATTGAGGTAATTTTCTTTCTCTGTGTGGTTATTTTGTGCAGCCCAATTAACCTGGAGTGACCTTAAGTGTTTAGTTGTGCTGATGCAACAGTAAATAAAATATTCTCTCTCTCCCTCCCTCTCTCCCTCCCTCTCTCTCTCTCTTTTTTTTTTTTTTTTTTTTTTTTTGAGTGTGTATATGTGTGACGCTGGAGATTGAACTTAGGGTGAAATATTCTGTCTTTTGATAAACATCTACCTAACCAGTCTCCCATTTTTAACTTTATCCTTCAATATTGGGGTTCAATAGAAGAATAAGTTCTAAAAGACATTCATACAAATTACTTTAACTGCACAATTTAAGTGTAATGAGAAGCAAGTATAACACTGCATGGAAAACACTCTTTTACAAATGATGAAATGCAAGAATCTTAGAGAATGTTATCAGTAGACAATAATGGACTATCTCCTTGGTGTTCCAAATCACTTGCTTTCTATGATGGTATTTAAAATTAGCAAAATAAACTCAAATTTCCTACTTGTGTAAAACTTCATGAACATAATTTTATCACCATTGTTTTCCTATTGTTTCAACATTTACAAATAACTCCTACTTACTTGATTATACTGCCTCAATTTTTAATATTGGTCATTTGTATTTCACATTTTGAAAAAAAAGATTCTGCTCTGTGACATCAGAATTCCTTGGTTTAACTAACTGGCCTTGACAATGTTTCCTCAACTGACTTTGTAAAGACTTAGTATGCTGCTTATTACTGAAATACTATTGCACTAATTTCACTCACACTCCTGTTTCTAGCCAATGTTTCCTTTCCCAAAGTGTCCTCCCTGTCCATGTCATTGTTCAACCCAGAATTATGAAGTGTACTCTTACCCTTTATACAAAGCAGCATAAAGTGAAGAAAATTCATAGTGATCATGATTTTACCACAAGAAAAATGTTCCTTCACTCCATGTACTTCCCAAACCACCACTGATATCATCTCTGGCAGACATTATGTTTTTGATTTTCTGATAGTTATAGTATTTTTTAGTTGTGCATACAATTACTCCTAATGAGATTAGTTCCTAGCACCCCTCAGAGATGGATCTGGATATAAGATGAAAATGTTTAAATATATGGTAAGACAAAGTGATGTGCCCAACTTCCAGACCTTTTTCATTTTTTTAACAACAAAGTTTTTCTTTGTTCATTTTGTGCTTACTGGAAGCAGAACAATGCTTCACCTTAGGCAATGCATACAAAAGCAACATCTCAGTAAAGGAATAGAGAAGGAGCATTGCACCTATGTTCAACATATTTTTCTTTTTTGTTCTTACTTTGTTTTGTTTTGTTTGCAGTACTGGGAATTGAACAATGAGCCTCACACACTCTGAGCAATATCTGCCGGCCCATTTTCTTTGTATATTGAGATCTGGCCTCAAACTTTTTATCCTCTTTCCCTGCTCTTCTGAGTAGCTGGACGTATAGGAATGTGCCACCATACCTGGCTTACATATTTTTAAAAATTTTTATGGTGCTGTGTTGACCCAGCTAGATCAGTTCCCCTTCTAGGAGAAGCTGATAAGGTCCTCACTCACTGTCACTTCTCTTCACTGGGCTTTCACCCTCTGGGCCACTACATATTCACTCCTTCTGCCCCAGGCCCAAGTACCACATAACTAGTGACAGCCCCTCTGCCTCAGAGATGACCCAAGGTGTGTGTGCAAGTTAGTCAGTCCACAGGGACTCTTGATACTTGGCCAGCTCCCTCCATTCCATTCTCCCTCACAGATCTAGCTTGCTGTTCCTCTGCCCCAGGTGTGACACTGTATTTAACCCTTCTCAGAAGCCTTCTCCCCTTTCAAACTGCAAATAATAAACAACTTTGCTTTTTATTTATCTGAGAGCCATTCAAAGATCCTTTCAATCTTATAAACACTTTGAAACCATGGTGCTTCCAAGTTTCTTTAGACTATTTTATGCTCTGATTCAAGTGCCTAACATTTGCATTTATGTCATGTGTTAGTACCACTCGTGTTACCATCTTTGCTCTAACGTAGAAGAAGATGTGAACCTTATGGTGTTATAAATGATGCAAGTCCAGATACAGTATAGTGTGATCGTTAAATAAAATATAACCTGATTTTTTTTTTTTTCAGAATGTGGGAAAACAGCATTGTTGGGTTCTGGGCAGGAGGCTGCGCCTCCTAGGTGGAAGGCCACACCTCCCAGGTGATTTGTGAAAAGATTACATTTCCCAGAGACCTCAGCCTGGCCAGCGAACCTGGCCAGCAGGTGCCCTAGCCATCACCTCCTGACCTCCGGCAGCCTATAGGGCAAGGACTCACTCCAGGGGACTTTCTGACCACCACTCTGCTATTTAAGCCAGCCCCGGACTGAAACCTCTCTCTGTTCGCGCCTGTCCCTGATTCCGTTCATCCCTGTTTTCCCTTCTTCTCCCCCTTCCATGCGTGGCCCCTAATAAACTTCCCTTTTATTAAAATGGCATTCCCAGTGTAAGAAACTTTGCCTAAATTCTAACAAGCATATTCTGGTTAGCTAGGCAGGTAGATCGCAAAGGGAATGGATGAATGGAAGGGGAGAGAGAAAAAATATCATAGAACATAGATAGAAACATAAATAGCTGGGCTAATATTCTGCTATTTATAAACATTTACTCCACTGACTCATCTACATCCAAACCAAACTAATTTCCAGAACAAAACATTGTCACCTTTATCCACTATTGACAAGTTTTACTGATGTTTTATTGTCATTTTCCTTTCAGCCACCTAGTTTGTTATTCTTTGGAGTACCTGTGATGTTTTGCTTAGTTTGGGGAGATATTACAAAAATTACTTACTCTATCATTTGTAAAAGACAGATGCAGGGACAGGGATGAAAGCACTATTAAGAATCCTGTGACTTTGATTGTACTGAAAGTAAAATAAATTCCACTGATGGGAAAATGATTAAATGTGCCCATGTGAATGAAACAAATTATTCGGTAGAAAGGGTTCTGAAGGACAAGGAATAAATAATACAGGATGTAGAAAGTTCCATGTGTGTGCCATTAACAATGTTCATCAAGAGAAGTGCAGGATAAAAAGGATGGCAGACTTCTTAAAAAAAAATCTGCACCTCTAGACATGAGCCCTGGATTCTCACCAAACAGAATGACAAAGGATCAATTGTTTTTTTTTTTTTTTTTTTAACAAAAACAAAAACAAAACTTGAGCTAGACATGGCAAATTTGCTTCCATATCACTCTGTAGGTATAAAATCTATGGTACTCTGTGCAATTTCTGTGTTTCTCAGTGGTATATACAAATACCATGCCCTCTAAGATATCCCAAGAACAGTGTTGGAGACACTATCAAGGAGGATATTTTGGAAGTGGAAGATAACCTGACTCCGCAAATATTTAGTGTAGGTGAAATTAATTTGGGGAAAACCCAAGGAAAAGAATGAAAGTAGTGACACCAACTCAGGTATACAACAATGGAATCATAGATAAAGAAAATGTTGTATACATAAACAGTGGGATACTTTTCAGCTGTAAAAAGAAGAAAATTTGTGAACCTGGAGAACATAGTGCTAGATAAAATAAACCAGACATAGAAATACAAATATTAGATAATCTCACCTAATTCCAGTATTTAAATAGTTAAACTTGAAAAAACAGAATAGAACATGGACTGCCAGGGACAGGGAGTGAGGGAAATGAATAGATTTGGGGGAAAGGTTACAAATTTTCAGGTATAAAGTGAATAAGTTCTAGTGTAGAGTATGGGGAATATAGTTAATGAAACTCTATTGTTTACTTAAAATTTGATTAAAGAGCAGATTTTAACTTTCTTCCTCTAACAACACACACATGGCAATGGTAGCTATGGGTGATGACAGGTGTATTGATTTATTGGACCGTGGTAATCAATGTACACACACATACATGAAAACATTATATTGTATACTTTGATCTTATACAAAATTTTTACTTAACAATTATATATTTAAAAATTGAGAAAAAGAATGAACATAACAAAAGATAGATTTGGTACTATTATTTAAAACCTCAAAGAGATCCAGAGTTCTTTTTTTCTTTGGTTGTGTCCACAAGCACATCTCACTTGACAGAGAGGGAAAAGGATAAGGCTGTGCTTAGGAAGTTGCTATAGGCCAAGCCCATAAGTGGATGCATCATTGAGACACACACACAGTGGCCAGAATCCGGTTTCAAGTTTGCAGCCTACTTCAAGGGAGGAAGGAAAATGCAGTCACACTGAAAGTCCAAGATAAAAATAAAATCAAATTTTCTGCAACGTAACAATAACATCTAAAAGGGCTTGGTCCCTTTGTTTTATTTATGTTTGAAAACAGTGATTTAGGATGAAATTTAAAATCTTCAATGCCTTTTTATCTCATTTTATTGTTTGTTATTATTACATAGTAGGTATACTTTTAAATATCAATAATAATAGCATTTCCTTTTAGCATTTATAAATTTGGAAACTCACTGAGGTATCCTTTAAGCCATTGCAATGACTAACTCTGCGAAGTATTACAGCATTGTTCAAAGGGGGTTTTTCTCACTTTTATAGGTTAAAGTTCATTATATATGGTATAATAAAAGTCTTGAATGTATTACTGATAAGCTTTGTATTTTTCTTTATTTTATCCGTCAATGATATTGCTGTCTTTTTGTATTTAATTATTGTAAACTTATTTATATTAATAGCAGACATTGTGTCACATTTTCTGATGCTATATAGTTAACTGTATAAACCTTCTTTAATTCATTATGGATTTTAAAAATGTATTCCTTTAGTTCATATTTAATTGGGAGTGATTTTGCTATTAATTTTACAACCCAGATTTGTTACTGTTTGCACTCATTTGATATATTTTCATTCATTTTAATCCTTAATTTATATTTCACTTTTTATATCTTTTGCCAATATTGTGTGTGTGTGTGTGTGTGTGTGTGTGCGTGTGCGCGCACACACACACCTCATCTAAGCACCAGAGTAAATTAAGCTCAATGATTTATATTTCCCTGTGAGGAGGGCCATGTTTTTCACTACTGTGCATTACTATTGCTGTTTTATTTTTACTACATTTATGTTTTATTTCACAGATTTTATCTATGATTATCTAGGTGTTGTCAAACTTTAGACACAAAATTTTATACCAAAAAAACTTTGTTTCGATTTCCCAAAAGTTTTATTTGAGTTTATCTCTGCTTTGAAATCACTAGAGGTTTTTTTAAAATTCAATGTGTTTTTTTATCTCATTTTTATGTAGAAAACAAAAATAGTTCAATTTCCTACATAATAAGGGATTTGGTATACGTCTTGTTCTATTAATTCTCCAACTTTAACTTTCTTTTTTGTGTTATTAAATTTATTGCTTAATTGATACAAAAGCACATAAAAATCATACCTATTAATGGAGCACTATGTGATGTTTTGATACATGTATACATTGTGCAATGTTTAATTCAATTTTAACATATTTCATTCATCAAACATTTAATATTTCTTTATGGTGAACACTTGAAAAATACATTCTAATATTTTTTTCCCCCTTCGTGTGTTTCTTCAGTGCTGGGGATTGAAACCAAAGCCTTGCACATGCTAGGCAAGTGCTCTATCAACAACATCATCATCGGCCCACTCTTAATTTTTTGAAAGGAATAGTATGTTATTATTCTTTACCATCACCTTATTGAGCAAAACACAGCAGACTGAATGCTCCTATTGAATTACAACTTTGTACTTGTCACCCACCCTTTCTTTCCCTAACTTTTCCTCACATTCCCAGCCTCAGGATATCACCATTTCACTCTAAACTCCTATGAGATCAGTTGTTTTAGATTCAACATATGAGTGAGATCATGAGACATTTGTTTTTCAGTGCCTGGTTTATTTCACTTAACATAATCATCTTGTGTTCCATCCATGTTGCTGAAAATGTCAGGATTTCATATTATTATAGAGTTCAATATTACTTCACTGTGTTTATTTACCATATTTTCTTTAATAAGTCATCAGGTGATGTTCAATTTGGATATTTCCATTTCTTGGTTACTGAAAATAGTACTACAATAAACATGAGAGTACAGATGCCTTTGGACATGCTGCTTTCATTCATTTATATGTTTCCTTGTATTTTAGAGTTTCTGGACACTGTAGTTTCTTGTTGATTTTCAAGTTTTCCTTTAATTAAAAAAAAAGTAGCATTGACTAGCAAAGACTCTTTACTCATTCTGTCACCAGTACATATGTGTATGTATGTGTGTGTGTATATATATATATACATGTATATATATATATATGTATATATATATTCTATGTCTGTCCTAGTAGCTCTCAAAATGCATAGATGAAATAGACATTATTCTTTGCCTTCCAAGATGGCTTTATTTAGGATCACCAAGATGTTTTTAATCTACTTTCTCTCTCCCTCTCTCTCTAAAGATACAGAGGTAGTGAAAAAAAGAGAAAGGTTAAATGTAGAAATGTCAAGTAGATCTCCCACAAATATGTAGAAAGGCAGAGGACATCTAAAAGAAGAAACCAGGAAAATTGGCCATAATACTTGAGTTTGTTCCTGGTAGAAGGGTTAAATTTTAATATATGTCAGTTTCAAATCAGGCATTCCAAGCTAATAAAGTGTTGATGCCAAATGAAATACCTTATTTCATATATCTCACTTTTTAATCATTCTTTTTCCTTGTGCTTTATGTACATCATTAGAGAGTGCATATCTAAACCAGACATGGAATTAACATACCTAAGTTTTTTTTTTAATCTGAATTTATTTCCACTTCATCTTGTTTAAAAACTTCTTCATAATTGTCAATGATCTGATGTGTTCAATAATTAACCTTCATAATCAAGTGTTTTATTCCAGGTGGTCAATTACAGTCTTCAAATATAGTTAGTAATGAAAAATGATGTGTATTTTTGTTTTGTTTTGTTTTTCAATGTTGTTTGTGAAAATAAGTATAGGCAAATATTTTCAAATATTGTATAATTTTGTTGGTCATCAGGGCCTATATCATATTTAAAATATAAATATTGATCCTTATATATGACATTTCTGGAATAACAATTTAAAGATTAATGACAGTAAAAAATATAACTGAATTTAAAAAGATTAAATAGAAAATCACTATTAAAAATAATTCTTGTAAATTGCATAAGAAAAATTTTATTGGTGATCAAACACTAGCAGGAAGTGCATTGTCTGCATTCTAAACAGTTCTGTAGAAACAAATTTGAAGTTTATATAGTTTGTTCTACTGGGATTTTGAATAACTCAATTGAATATTTCAGAAGAAGCCACAAGTGTGTTAAAAACAAGAACTAATGAATGGTAAAAGCCAGACTAATCAAGGGAAACGCTACTGCAACATATGTTGTTTTCATTGTAGAAGCATCCAAATGAGACTTTCTGATGACTGCTAGTGAAATTAATTTTATAGGCATTAACATTCGTGGGTGTTTGACACATGCAAGTACAGAGCACTTTCCTTGATGGTAAAACAAAGCGTGGATATCAAGAGGGACATAAATTGAAACTCATGGTTCCTTACAAACAATTCAGTTTACATTAGTCATGGTTTGATTGTTCTGGTGCATTTCATATGATTTTTTTTTACCACAAATATTGGCTAAAATAACAATAGATGTTTTTAAACCAAATGTCATTAAACAAATGCTCAAATATTGAATCTCAAGAAGTATGCTAATGGCAAGTCTATAAGAATGTTTCATCTACTATTCATATTTTATGCTATGAGTAATAAAATATGGGTCCATATTAAAACTAATCCCATAAGTTTAGGAGGATAAATATTTAGTCCGAAAAAAAAATTTGAAAGAACTACAAAGAAAGTGAATCATTCAATTTAACATTTAAAAATGTAATATGTTCTAATCAGTTTTTAAAAAACTGGTAAAAATCTATGAATAGCATCTTGAGCATTGCAATTGAATATCTGATTTGAAAGCTGTTATTTGGCATGTGATCAAAAGCACTTGTTTATTAAAGTATTGCTTATATTTATTTAAAATTTTAAGTGGAAAGCTATGATAGATTGCCTGTTAGAGACCTCATAGTTGTTAAAAACTTTAAATTACATGTTATTCCATCAGTTGACATAATCCTTATCAATTACAATTCAATACATTAAGTCTTGAAATTTGCAAATTGTTTTTATATTTTTTAATTTATTAATATAAACCATCATAACATTTTATATCATTTTATATCACTATTTGATATATTCTGCTTAGTCTTCAAAATAAATGTTTTCCTTAATATATATGCTACTTCTGTGGTGAATTTTGCTTGTTTTGTTTTACATACATTATTTTTGTTGTGTGATTCAGTCAATGTTTATTTAGAATTAACCACATATTACCATCTTCTTTGCACATTATTCTTCTGGAATCCAATAATTTATGTCCAAACAGAGTATCTTCAAATGTCTTTTATTAGACTCTATTTTTGACAAGCTCTCTTTTTCTCTATTTTATTTATAAGGAATTCATATAGAAATGCAAGGGACTTAGAAGAACCAAGACAAATATGAATAAGAAGATTAGAAACTGACAAGTTTCTTATCAGAGGCAAGATAACAATCATTAATAGAGTGAGAAGAAAAAAAATGCACCAAAAAAGTAAAACAGAGAGTCTAGAAACAGATCCACAACACACAGTAATTTGTTTATAACTCAAGCACCATCCCAACCAACTGATGGAGCAGGTGGACTTTTTGATAAATAGTTCTTAGATTTTCACTTATTCATTTAAATTGAGGTAGATTTTATACACGCCTAAACTTTCAGGGTAAAGCAATACATTTCTTAGACTATGTTTGAAGAAAATATACTTATGTGTTGTGGTAATAAATGTTTCTTAATCCTGTTTGTATGTTTCTTACTGCTGTTATGAAAATTTTCAATGCTGTGCAGGAAAACATATCATTAATTTAGTATCCCACAATTCTGGAGGTCAAGTCCTAAAACCAAGAAATAGAGAGCTGGGTGTGGTGGTACAGGCCTGTAATCCCAGCACTTGGGAGGCTGAGTCAGGAGGATCATGAGTTCAAAGCCAGTCTCAGCAATGGTGAGGCATTTAGCAACTCAATGAGACCCTGTCTCTAATAAAATGCAAAAAAGGGCTGGGGATGTGGCCCAGTGGTCCAGTGCCCATGAGTTCAATCCCTGGTATTAAAAAAAAAAAAAGATAGAAAGAGGAGGAAGTTCAGGAGGAGAAGAGAAGGAAGGGAAGGAAGAGAAGAGGAAGGTGGCAGGACTACATTCCTTACTGATGTTTTAGGAAAAAAAGCCTTTCTTTATATTATCTGGTTTTGGGAAGCCAAATACCTTTTTTCTCTTTCCTCCATCTTCAAAGCTAGCAGTATAGAAAGAGATTTGTCAATCTCTTTCTGTGTTGTCTTGATTTCTTCCTACAAGGACACTTATGATTATATTTAACCCACCAGATAATCCAGGATAATCTCCCCATCTCAAAATCTCATCTGCAAATTCCCTTTTACTCCATATTGTAACATACTCACAGATTCTGGAACTAGGTATAGTAATCTTAGGGCAATGCCTTCCAATCTTTAAAGATTTATGAACACACAGATGTGTATGCTATGCAAATTATCCTAACATCCCCAAAGTCTTAAACCACTACAACATTAACTCAAAGTGTAATATTTCATTTGCCCCTCCGACCTCAAATCACCTTATCTAAATAAAAATTCCATGAACCTCTTCTACCTCATTCTAAAGCAAATTCTAAATTCATATGTACTTTTTACAACAGCACCCCAATTACAGGTACCAAAATCTGTTTCAAGTTTTTATTGTTGCTGTAGCAAATTGATACAAATTTGATGGCATAGAACAACATAGTGGATTTATTATCTCCCAGTGGTGAAGGGGGCAGTTTTCTGATCCATGTGTCAGGGCCTGCATCCCCTGGCAGCACCAGGGGAGAAGTAGTTGTCTTACATGTATTATTTTTCAGAGTATGCCTGTATCCTAGACTAATGGCTTTCTCCTCCATCTCAAATCCAACAAGATTACACCTTCATAGCACTCAATTTTGTTATCACATCTCCTATCCTAATTCTAACACATATCTCCTTTTGAAGGTCCTTGTGATTGCATTAGACCCAGGCAGGTAGCAGAAGTACTCTCCATATCTCAACTTTCTTAAAGGACCATATTTGAAAGTCTCTTTTGATGTGGATCAATACCTTTAGAGTTTCCAGGGATTAGGAAGTTGACTATTTTTGTGAACAGGGGCATTACTGTGGAGATCATACTGCCTAAAACTTAAGACAATTAGGAAACAAAAGGGATGATAGATAATTTTGAGTTTATTCTAATTAAGAATATCTGTATACTAAAAGACATTATTAACACAGTCAAAATAAAGGCACCAGGGCTGGGGTTTTTGCTCAGTGGTAGAGCACTTGCCTAGCATGAATGAGGCACTGGGTTTGATCCCTGGCACCACATAAAAATAGAAAATAAATAAATAAATAAAATAAAGGTAAATAAATAAATAAAGGCACCAACTGGGTGGAATGCATGTTCCAAACTTGTGCTTTATAAGAGATGTAGGATAACAAATGACTCATGTATAATGAGAAAATATGATTTTTAAAATGGAAAAAGTAAAGACAGATTCTTCACAGAAAAATATTCTCAAATCAGAATCACAATAGCTAGGTTGTGGAACCAACCTAGATGTCCCTCAGTAGATGAATGGATAAAGAAAATGTGGTATATATACACAATGGAATTTTACTCAGCAATAAAAGAGAATAAAATAATGACATTCGCAGGTAAATGGATGAAGTTGGAGAATATAATGCTAATTGAAATCAGTCAATCTCAAAAATCCAAATACCGAATGTTTCTTCTGATATAAGGAAGCCGGTTCACAGTATTGATGGGTCGGAGTACATAGGAAGATTAGAGGAACACTATAATGGTCAAAGGGAAGGGTGGGGAAGGGAGGGACCAAGACGGGAAGGGGGAAAAAAGTGGTTGAATAAGATGGATATCATTATTTTAAATGCATGATTGAAGACTTGAATGCTGCGAATATACTTTGTATACAAACTGTTTTATGTAAAAAGATGCTATATATGTATAGTATGAACTGTAATACATACTACTACAAATAAAAATTTAAAAAAAGAAATGAGCAATAAAAAATTCAACATTAGTGGATTAAATTCAATTGTTAAACAGTCAAAATAAAATGGGACTCCTAATTTTTAATATTTTATTCATCATTTTTTTATTAATTCTGCATTTTAACAAAGGTACATTAAGGTTATATTTACCTTAATTACTTTTTAAAGTCCTGCTTGACTTTCATAGTTTAACTTAAAGGATAAAAAAAATCCAAGAAAATTAATGATATTACAAGTTATTTGGTAAGGTGGTATTCACTAGGGAGAATCATCAAGAAGCCTTTGGGTACTGCAAATTATATCAGTATCGTGAATGTTGAGAGTGTAATTATGTAAAAAATTCATTATACTGTATAATTTCTACACTATATTTTGTATAATTCAGTTCTCAAAATAAGTAAAAGTAAATTGCCAAGAAATTTACATCTCAGAAGCTGAATATTAAAATCTTCAAAATGTGCTTAATATCTTTATAACAGCTTTCCTGCTTTTGATTACCCATCTTATACCTTCACATATTTTAAACAAAATTTTCATGTTATTTGTGGGGATGTACAATTATATTTTTAACTTGCTTTTATACTGAGAGTATATAATTTCGTTGTCTTCTCTTTTTGAGAGGTAATTTCTATTAGACTATAGAACTTGTAGAGATTCTGCTATACATTTCATTTTTCCTGATTCATGCAAGTACACACAAACCAAAATACAAGTTATCTTAAGGTAGTACTGACTTTAATATTTATCTTGCTTTATTTTGTTCTTGATCTCTCATAGTTCTCGCCTCAAGAAAGTTTTACTTTGACTATCAACCCATTTAAGAATATTAAAAGTGGTACATCCAACTATTATGGACTAAATGCTGTCCAAGCAGAATTCACATGCTGAAGTCTAGTATCTTACAAGGTGAATGTATTTGACAGCATGACCCTTAGAAAATTAATGATGGAAAAATCAGGTCATGTGGATGGGTCCATATTCAGTATGGTAGGTGTCCTTGTAAGAAGAGACACCAGGGATGTCTAGCACTTAATAAAGGAATTCTAAAGTCCCAGAGAGAAGGTAGCAATCTGTAAACAAGGAGAAAGGCATCAGCAAAATATAACCTACAAACACCTTCACCTTAGACTTCCAGCCTCTGGAACTGTGAGAAAATGTGTCTGTCATTTAATTTACCCAATCTATGGAAACTCTAGCAAAATCATTTTTGGTTAGTTGGTTGTTGTTGTTGTTGCTGCTGTTTTTTTTTTTTTTTTTTTTGGGGGGGGGGGAGGGGGACAAAGTGTGGATTTTAAGGAATCTAGAGCTATGTTATTGCAAAACTGTGAAACTTCC
This sequence comes from Tamias sibiricus, assembly GCA_025594165.1. Taxonomy (NCBI): domain Eukaryota; kingdom Metazoa; phylum Chordata; class Mammalia; order Rodentia; family Sciuridae; genus Tamias; species Tamias sibiricus. Next base: position 156,107,056 of record CM046662.1, on the reverse strand, counting down.
ATTTCTAAAATAAGGGCTTAGAGCCTGAACTTTAATACAGTGTAATGATGTTATGCTTTGGAGGTGAAGTATCCCACAAAAGCTCATGAGTGAGACAATGCAAGAAGGTTTAGAAGAAATTGATTTATTTATGAGATCCTGAACCCCATCAGTAAATTAATCCCCTGACAGGATTATCTGAGTGGAAACCGAAGGTGGGTCTTTGGGGACATGGCTTTGCGGTATGTATTTTGTATGTGGTGAGTGGAGCCTCACTCTCTGCTTGCTGATTATTCTGTGAAGCTTCTTTCTTCAGCGATAGTCTTCTGCCCTGATGCTCAGCCTCCCCTCAACCCCCTAAGAAAGTACAGAATGAAGCCAGCTGTCTATAGATTGAGACCTCTGAAACCTTGAGCCTCCAAATAAATTTTCCTCCTCTACAATTGTTCTTCTTGAGGTTTTTAATCACAGCAGTATAAAAGCTGACTAAAACAGATGCTAAAGAAGTTGATGGAAGCTATACAGAATGATGGGGGAAGGAAGAAAAGGCATTATCCCTTGACCACATCATTGTCAACCACAACATGGACACTCCACAGAGTGCGAAGTGCATCATTGATTTAGCCATCTAGGTTGAGTTGACCTTCTCTGCTATATAATATTCAATAGCAGTATCCAAACTCCAAAGTGGGTGGTCCACTGATTAGCCATTCTCACTCTCCTTTGGCCACACATAGAATACTTTTAATAGTGTAAGTCATATTATAACACTTCTTCTGTTGCTACAAATCATATTACTTAGCTTGAACAAAAAGAAAAAAAATGCATTTATTTTTTGAAGTCTTCCTTAAGCTTCCTTTTTTCCTTCCTTCCTCTCTCTCTCCCCTATTTATTTATTTATTTATTCATCTATTGCCTGTTGTGTTCCACCATCTAATAGAGAATATACTGTTGATGGTTATAATCTGAAAAGATAAATATCCACCACTGGCTTCAAAATTTTATGCAGGATGATCCAAATGAAATATCATTCAAAAATAAACACGTATTAAGAATCATAAACTGTCTTTCAAAAACAGGATATAAGAACATCTGTTGATTGTCAATCAAATAGCAAGCACAGAGCCAAAAGCAAGAAAATAAAACTACATTTAAGTGTTTGTTTCAGTTATTATATGAGATTACATTGAGCAATGGAAAACTGACATTTCAGATTTTAGTCTATTAAATGCCAGTGAAAGACAGATCCAACTTGAAGTTATGTATTCTATTCTCAAAACCAATATTTTCTTTTCAAATGTCTTCAGTTTCTAAACTGTGAGAATAGTTACAAATAGTTAGTTTCATAGAATATTTTAAGCAGAGCTGGAGAACTAAGGGCCAATAAATGTTATTTTTGTTTGCAGATAATTCTGCTATAAACAAGGAAATTGAAAATCTCATCCTGTATCTAATTCATTGGGTCTTTAGCTAAATCTACATTATTCTTTGTAGCTTTGGAAATCTTTCAATTAATAGAAAAGTCAAATATATAAAATTTTGTGCCATATATCTGTATATGTATACATACAAAAAGAAAATTATTTTGACATTATCTAGGGAGAAGAGATTTTTCTCAATGAACAAAACTATAGCAATTTACATGTACACACAAAGGTAAAAGCATTTATTATTCCTTTTATGAAGTTATAGTAAGAAAGAAAATAAGATCATTTTGTGATCTATCACTTTTACCTGAACTTTTTTCAGAATTAAAATATTAAAAAGATCACTATGAAGTGGTTACTAATTATGCTTCCTTCTAAATAATTGCTAAATATCTACTAATTTAATAATATTTCAGGTCCCTAGGTCAACAGTAATTTTGATGGCTGCTATCAGTGACCGGGTGGATTCACATGTGAACTTCCCTTGTTTCCAAATCCCAGTGTGATTCTTTAACTTAACTCAGCTTCAAGAAAATATCTTCTGATTAAGACCAAATTATAATTTTAGCATGGTGCCTTGTGAATAGCAGTGCTGAATAACAAAAGAGGTGTCATATATATATACATATATATATATATGTATATATATATACACACACACATATAAATGTTCATACATATATGTAATAATATTTGTATAACATTTGTTAATTCATAATGTCCTATTGTGTTGATTTAAACACTTGTTATTTTTTATATCAGCCTAAAATAAGAGTTTGATAAGACTAGTGTAAAACTGTAATACTTTTTTTATATGAAAAATTGAACCTAACATCTTACATGTCACCATTGTGTAAGTCCTTGTAATATTAGCTACTTTAAAATATATATATATATATATATATATATATATATACATTTAAATGGTTCAATTAAATAGCTGAATTATCATCAACTCTCTAGTCCTATAAATTTCTCTAGGTTTTTAACAGAGGGAGGGTGGTTTATTCTACTCTGCTCACAGAAACTTTGCCACCTCCATCACTTGATATACTAACGCTTTTATGCATGAACATTCAGGTGATGGAGCAGTGAGGTAAGGGTACAGAACCAAACAGCTATCAATCTTTGCATGTATTCTGCTACAGAAAATTAGTCAATAAACTTAAACTAGATGCAAAGGTGAGAGGAGAGTAGATGCTGGGGAAAATAGTTCCTGAATGGTTATCCCTTCCACACCATACAGGTAGCCCATGAAAAGGAGATTACAATTCTTGGTGAACATTTTTATGCCATTATCATCCTGTGTTATATAACTATCCTAACATCTCTTTCTTTTTGTTCATAGAAAAGAAACACTATATAGAAACAATTTGATTCTTGAATCATGAACATGTTCTTGGACTTCCAGACACATCTCCATCAATTCTGGAGGGATTGTTTTTCTGTGACCCAATAAATTTTAGAAATTGTATCTCCAAAGAGAAGCAAAGGCAGAAAGCAGTTGCCATAAAATTTCAATCAAAAAGAGAATATGGTTCTGGATCTGTAGCTCAGTGGTAGAGCAATTGTCTGGCACATGTGAGGCACTGAGTTTGATCCTTAGCAACACATAAAAGTAAACAAAATAAAGGCATGCTGTCCATCCACAATGCAAAACAATAAAATAAAATTAAAATTAAAAATAAATAAATTTTAAAAAGAGAGAGAGAATGTGGAAGACACCTAACACTTCATTCTCAAAAAAATGTGAAATCCTAGGAATCAGATAGGAAATCTCTATATTGAAAAAGAGAAAGATTTTTATTTATTTACTTATTTTAATTGATGATTAAAATGGTGTACATGTGTGGGGTACAACCTGATGTTTTGATGTGTGTCCTTTATGAATTTGGCTAAATACACCTAATTAACATATTCATTACTTCATACTCCTTTGTGGTGATAACACTTAAAATCTACTCTTGTAGCAATTGTGAAGTTTATAATATGTTTTTATTAATGACAGTCAACAGGATGTACAAAAGACCAAGAGGAACTGCCCTTTTCATGGCTGTCTAAAACCCCTAGATAATTTTATTTAGGCACTAGGGCTTGAACCCAGGGCACTTGAGCATTGAGCCAGATCCCAGCCATTTTTATTATGTTTTAAAATTTTGAGACAGGGTCTCACTAGGTTGCTTTAAACCTTGCTAAGTTGCTAAGACTGGCTTCAAACCTGTGATCCTCCTGCCTCAGCACACTGAGCCACTTGGATTACAGGCATGCACCATTGCATATAGGGGTTCTGTGTTTGGGATTGGAGTCTGATGAACTTCATTCTTGTGGCATGCTTAGTGGCTAAGAAGCTTCTGTGCAAAGGCACAGAATGCCTGGCTTCTAGGAAGTGTTTGTGCAAAGGTACCTAATACCTGGCTGCTGGGAAACTTCCATGTAAAAGTGAAGGGGTGCCTTGCCTCTGTAGCAATGTTCTTCACAAGGAAACTCTATGTGAGGAAGCTCTATGTTAAGAGTTTCCTCAGTTTGGACCTTGATCTTAGGCACATAACTCCTGGGAATAAAGGAACTTGTTTCCAAATAGCTACTATGTTTCAACAAGCTCCAGTGCTCCTGGATCTGCCCACCTAACAGTAACTTTAGACAATGGATTTTCTTGAGAGGTGCACAAAGCTCCTGACTTTGCATATTGTGACTGTGAAATGTAACTGCAGAATAAGCAACCTTGCTGATACTTTCAACAATAATGTAGTTATGACCTAATGTAACCTATTGATATAAATAAACGTGGTGGCTTGGACAAGGAGCCACTCTGCCACCTTTCCTACCTCTGCACCTTGTTTCTGTGTCTCCCTTTTTATTTTTCCTTACAATTATGCCCAGCCAAAACCCCCAAATCTTTTATTAATTTGTTCTTTTTAGATATACATGATAGTATAATGTATTTTGACATATTATACATACATAGAGCATAATTTATTCTAATTAGGATCCCATTCTTGTGGTTGTACATGATGTGATTTCACTAGTACCCCTAGATCTTAATGGGAAATTCATTGTTTATTATTTCACATGATCACATCTCAAGTGAGAATTATAGCTGTAGGCTTTCAGAGCCCAATTCTTAGTAACTCAAGTTTCAGGGCTTGTGTACTATTTTAACACCCCCACAGAAAATGTGCTTTCAAAGTAGTTAGTGAGCATTTCTCATTCACTGGTGGGTCTGGTGTCCATTTGCTTCTAATCTGTTCTATAACTGTATCCAAAGTTCTATCCTTGGCAAAATTATTAACACTAATTTGTTTGTTATTTTGCTTCAAATACTCACATTTTAAATTAATGAGAGCTATTTTTAGGCCTCCCAAAACAAGTTTGAGTGGAAATATAACAATCTTAATCTTATGTTTAGGCTGGGATGCATTATTAACAAAAGTTTATTGACAAAGGTTGTTTTTAGAATTCCATCTCAGATTGATTGGGAGATATAGGAAGTTTGTTTTTCCAAGTATTTGAATTTTCAAATTTTGAGAGTATTTTTAGTTCATTTCTATTGTGACCTTTTATCTCAAAATTATTTACTGAATTTTCTTCTCTTTGTATAGGTGCTTCAACTATGATACAACATAATATGTCCTTGAAAAACTTTGTTTTCCAAAATTGAGTTAGAATTGAGTCTTAACAGAAAAGATAGCATTATGCCAATAAAAATATGTGACTAATCAAAGCAGTTATGATAACAATAATAAATTCCTTTCAAAATAAGTTCAAATAAATATATTTCAAGGTAGTAATGAAAACAGATATTTACTTTTCTAAGTGAGTAAGTGTATGTTAAAAATGTTAGTAAAGATAGATTTATGAAAACATGTGCTAAGAAGGATTGAGCAGCAGAATGTGTCAAAATACACACAAGTCTTACATCCCATATGAGGAAGACTATCAGGGCAGACCATGTGTCTAAAGTGAGTGTAAAAGGAAAAAAAATTAGACTGAAGGGATATTTTGTACAACTGTGAGTTTCTCTGCTATGTTTAAATTTGTCAATACATCATTCTGTCTGTTGTTATCATTATGTGGTTCAAAATATATGATTTATTTTCTAACACATCTCTTGCTGGATATTGATAACACTCACCTGTTCTGCGTTTGTATATGAGGTAATTTGCATAATAGAGCCATATATTTCAGCAGAACAAAATGCAAAGCTTTCAGAATCCAGCAAATAATTCTCAGCAGTCTGTTAGCATCATTCTCTCAGTGTTTTTCCTAGCTACATGCACTAGGAAACCTAGATCTGTGTTCTTAATTATTGCAAAACACAATTTTATCTAATACACAAGGGTATCCTTCTCTCAGGTTTTTGTAAATATTCTTTGTCATCTGCTCTGTATATTAGTAAACACTTCCATAATAATATCTATATTAGGAAGGATAACAGAAAAATACAGCAGAATCCTAACTTTCAGTGGATTAACATGTGCAAAAGTTTAACTATACTTTTAATATTGCAAAGTAGACGTTTTGGATCAACTTGAAGGTGAATAACTTCTATTTTTCAAAATTTATAGGGACCCAGATGGAGGAATTTTCTGCCATCTTGGTGTATGGATGTCAATTATCTTCCAGAAGGTCAAGACAAATGGAATAGGCACGTCTGCCATTAACCACTTATATTTTCAATAGAAAGCCATCCCTTCCCCTCATATGCAGTTGACAGGGACTGGACTCATGGTTCTGTCCTCTTAAACAGCACTAGCCATTTGGAATCTCTTAGGATGGCCACTTTTAAAACTACATCTATGTACAAAGGAGTAGGGGAAATTTTTCCCCTCCTTTTTTTGCTCAGAAAATTAGCTGTCTCCCTTGCAGTCATATTTGAAGATGCTCTAGTGTAATTGAAATCTTTCAGTAACAAGAACTTACTTTAAAAATACTGTGGACTGAACTGGAGCAAATTATATTCCATGGTTGTATGCTTTTGAATCTAACTATTACGCATCACTATAATGCACTAATTAAAAAGTTTTTAAAATTACCCCCACAAAAAATAAAGACAAAGTGAAGAGTTAGATGTAGATCCTGAATCCATATTCTCTACATTTGAGTCCTCATTGAATCACTCTCAATTGTTATAATTTTTCAAAATGAAGATAACATAATCATAGCACGTTTTTATATGTTAACTGCTTAAATGAGCTAAACATTTAATGTACATTAAAGGAAGATGAAAAGAATTCACGTGAATATTAGACAAATGAATTAAAATAAATGATAAAAATATACATTCTTATATATGAAACCATGTTTTATTTACTGTGAGAATAAACTGCACAAACATTGTTAGGCAGATAATTGGGAATATAATCCAAAGAGCTATGCACCACCATCCTTGTTCCTCTCCTGTCCTTGTTTCTCCACTTAGCTTTTTTGTCTTTAGATAAGAATGCTGTAGCATGGCACAGTGGCACACACATATAATCCCAGCAACTCAGAGGACTGAAGCAGGAGGATCAGAGATTCAAGGTCAGATTCATCAACTTGGCAAGATCTTGTTTAAAAAAAAAAAAAAGACTGTAGATGAAGTGTTATGTAAATCAGGGATGAATCATCCCTAAATTCAATATCCATACCAAACATATATATATATATATATATATATTGATAGAGCTCATATATATATATATATATATATATAAAACATCAAAAACAAACAAAAACATCATCATACATAAAAGTATTTTGTGCATGCACAATACACACAGAAACACCACCAGTTTATACGTAAAGAACACACTACATAAAATACACTACTTCTATTTGTTTTCTTTAAAAAATTTTCCAAAAATCTTGAGTAAAAACATCATACATATCAGCAAATATATGGATACAGCAAATATTTTAAAAAGATGAAAATATCTGACCACACAGATATTTAATTATTTGCCTGTTGATATACATTTGTGCTGTTTGTTCGCTCTGGGACAATTCTGTCAGGATTGTCATTGAACTTAGGTTAGCACTTATAGTGGGTAATTAACAAATCAAAACAAATTTAATTCCTAGAAATCTAAACATGCCTCCTCAAGTATTAATAAAACTATTCTATAATTATAACAGAGAGGCATATGGAAATAGACAATTTAAAAAGTAGAATACTAAAGCACTCATGAGTCAAAAAGGAAATATTAAGGAAAATAAATGAAATTTGCTTAACGAAATGAATATAAAAATATATCAAAATGTGTGGGATGCAGCTAAATTAACACTTAGAGAATCACTTGTAACACTGAAGGCATATATCAGAAAAAGAGAAATAACTCAATAGCACAATTTCCACCTGTTAAATATGAACAAATTAAACATAAGCCAACCATGTGGAATAAAACACTATTAGAGCAGAAATAAATGAAGTTGATATTGAGCAAAAAAAAAAAAAAAAAAAAAATCCTGAAAGCAAATGAAACAAAAAAAAAATCTTTGAAAGCTTAGCAAAATAGATAAAATTTCAGTTATCCTAACCAAGAACAAAAAGAGAAAAAGAGGCAAAATACAAAACACCTGCATCAAAAATGCAGCAAGAAGGGATTCACTACTTATTCCATATATATTAAAAGAAATTAGGGGAATACTATGGAATAATTTCCATAACTGATTCAATGAATAAATTGCTTCAAACACAAATTTCAAAATCTCATTAAAACAAACATAGATAGCCTAAATACCCCTAAATATATTTCTTAAATGACTATGTTCTTAAAAACATCCTAAAACATAAGATTTAAGCACAAGGTTTCACTGGTTAAGAATAATAGCAGACATATAAAGAAGAAATACCACCAATTTTTATGTTGTTTTTTTTTTCCCTCTCTCTCTCCCTTTCTCTCTCCCTTTCTCTCTTTCAATACTAGGGATTGACCCCAGGGTCGTTTTGCCATTCAGACAGGGTCTTGATAAGTTGCTGAGGACCTCACTGAATTATGGATTCCAGCCTCAAACGTGTGATTCTCTTGCCTAAGCCACCCCTCTTGACTTACATGGTCTTTTAATAGAATAAGAGGAAACCTTCCTAATGCACCTTATAACAGCCGATATTATACTAATTCCCCAAACAGATAATGCTACTGCAAGGAACAAAAACTACATATTGATAGAGCTCATGAAAATAAGCATATATAAAATTGATCAAGTAATAAATGAAAACAGCAATTCCTAATGACCATGAAAGCTCCATCCAAAGAATGAGAGACTAGTTCAATACTGAAAGTAATTGACAATCAATATTTTAAATTTCAAAAAATCTTATGATCATTTCATCAAAATTTAAAAAGAAATTACTCTGAAGAAGACACTCTTAAGAGTAACAGGCCATGCACTGCTTGGGAGGAATCATCCTCCCGTTGCATGCCTAATAAAGAATTATTTTAAGTGTTTATAGCATATTCTTAAAAATCCAAGAATGGGTAAACAAGCAACCCAGTTAAATGAGCAAAAGACTGGAACTAAAACTTCCCCTAAAAATGATATATAGATAATAAACACATGAAAAAAAATATGCCATTTGTCATTTGGGAAATACAATAAAGGCACAAGACAGACTACTGCTCTACAACCAGAAAAGTTAAAATACAGAAAACTTACAATAACAAATTCTAGTAAGAATATGGAAAAACAGGAACCCTGGATCATTGTGGATGGGAATGCAGAATGCTACAGCTAACTTGGTGGACACTTTGTCATTTTCTCATAAAGGTGAGCATCAATTTACCATAGACCCAGTAATATCATGCTTAAGTCTTTGTTAAGTGAATTAATATGTGCATAGTAAAGTCTGCACATGGTTATTTGAAATAGCATCACTGACTATTAATGTCCAGGGAAAACTCCCACTTACTTTATCACAGAAATGGATAAAGTGCCATGTATCTGTGTAAGGGAATACTTTATTTCAAAAAATAAAAATGAGCTACTGATTCATCAAACCTCATAGAAAAATCTTAAATGCACGTTACTGAAGGAAAAATAAAACACTAAGAACCAAAAGTCTACAAGTCTACACAGTTGTCCCTCATATCTGTGGAGGATTTATCCCAGGACTTCCTGTCAATAACAAAATCTACAAATGATAAAGTCCTTTAAGTGAAACAACATAATATTTGCATGTAACCTGTACACATTTTCTTATATAAAAATTATTTCTAGATTATTCAAAAGATCTAATGCAATGTAAATGCAATGTACATAAGTTGTTATATATATCCTTTAAGAAATCATGACAAGAATAAAAATCTGCATGCTGAGAACAAATGCAAATGTTCTCAAATACTTTTAATTCACAATTGGTTGAATCCATGTACACACAACCACAGAGATAGAGTGTCTACGGTGTTTGTAAAATTCTGTTTGTAATCCATTCTGAAAAAGGCAAAACCCTAATAATGGAAAACAGATTACTGTTTCCCAGAGGTTGGAAAGAGGGAATCACTGATTTCTAAGAGAATAAAAAGGGACATTTGGGTGTGGAAGGACTGTTACATGATGCTGTTATAGGAAATACATGTTGCATGCATTTGTAAAAAACTCACAGAACTATACATAACAAAGGAGAATTCAATGTATGCAATTACAAAACTATCAAACACAAAAAGAAAAAAAAAAAAAACACAATTACTGAGATATAAACTTAACCAGGATGTCAAAGAATCCCAAGGCACCATGCAGATTCTCCTATAAATGTATGACATAGCAACACTGAAGAGGGTAAGGTAAAAACAGATGAACCTCATAACTGGAAAGTGGTGTTTTGACAAAAACAGTGAGGCTAAAAACAGAAAGTAACTCAAAGTAAAGCACTGTGCGGAGGTCTGTGGTGGTCTCCGCTGGAGGTGCAGAGCAGCATGATCTATGGGGAGCTGCCAAAGTGGGTTGTCAGCCGGGGGGGTACTACACCAGCGTTCAACATAGCACGAAGTAAAGGATTCAGCCGGTGGCAGAAGAAATCAGCTCTCAAACATGAGTTAGGCTGTGGAATCTTCTGCTTCTTTTGCTGGTTTATTTTCAGTTTGTGCAAGTATATAAGCAACATTTTTTGGCATTACACATTCTTTTACATCATAAAACTTAGGAAGGAGGCTGAATCATCTACTGATTACATATCAAACATACGTATTGAGGCTACATACAGATGGAGAGTTACATGAACTGTACGTAACTATTTGCGTATGTTATAATTTTTACCTCATATCTCTAAGTTATTTTTTCTGTATATTGTTTAAACTTGCCTGATAAAAGTTAATTTTGTCTAATTGGAATTTCAAGGCATTTATTGTTTTTCATAACATGAAGCAGGGAAAGGGGAGGCAGCTTTGAAGGACTTTTGTTTTAAAGATTTGTATTACTACATTAAATTACTCTGAAAATAAGAGGGATTTATTTTCAATCACAAAAAGACTCTTAAAGCTATTTAATTAGGAACATGTTATTTTAGTATAATTTATAGAAAAGGTTTTTTTATGTTTAGATTCCAAATTAATTTATAGAATTAGTCTCATTATAAGTAATTGAAATAGTGATACCTAGTGGCCACATGTATGAATAAAGAACAGAACAGTAAGTAAATAGGAGAACTATGCAATCAAAGTTAAGTCTTTCATGAAAAAAGAGAGGATTTTATCAGCAGAAAGGTTATAGGGGAGCATAGGGAACATGAGCAGATCACATTGGAGGAACAGCCACTAGCCTATCCTTGTGGTGGTTTGATTTTTCGTCATATGTTAGGGCAACACTCCTGGGCTAGGCCAAGTCCACGTATCAGGAAGTGAGAGACAGCCAGAGAGTTATGTTTTCAGCTGACGTGTTCTTAATGTCCCCAACATTTTCCCCCCTTTTTGTTTTATTGATGGGAGCCCACCTTACTTGAGAGTGTGCCTGTCTTAGGTTGTCCCCCTCTGGGGATCTTACTTGTCATTGACTACCACCCTAGCATTTCGGGTGGACTTACCCAAGGCCAGCAAGCTGCAGCCAAGGGGAAGACATGGGACAAGGCTTCCCATGGATGATTTAGACTTCCACATCCTGTCAAGGACCGTGGCCTAGTTCATAGGACTCCCAATCAGCATTGTTGAGGGCAGCATATTATTGGTGTACCACCATAAGCTGTACTGATTTGGCCCTGTCCACTAAGATGCCACAGCATTGTACTTAGCTTTGCTCTATTATTGGTATGGTATTTATTTGTCTTCACACTGTCAAACCTTGTGTCAACCACTTTCCTCAGAGAGCCTGCTGAGGCATAGCGAAAGGAATACAGGGAAGACAAGACATTGGAGATAGAAGGGGAGGTAGACACCACTACTTAAAGGCCACCATCAGGCCAGAAGAACCCCAGGGCCTCAGAGAGGGCAAAGCCCAGAGTGGCATAGAGAAGAGCTATTGCTTCAGTGAGGGCCCTAGCAAACCAATGATCAGTCCCAATCATAATCCCATGCCAGCCTCATGGCCAGCCACCCAACTCTGGGAGCACCTGCCTCAGTGAATTTGACTGACCGTTGGTGTTCCTTAAGATAGTGCTGATCTGCACTGTGGCTTGGGATAAGTGAGGTTAGGAGATTTTTGGATTGCCAAGCTGCTAAGGCTCTCATCTATTAATGTCTCTGAATCTCACAGAACCACTGCAGTTGGTGCTCCTGATCAAGAGGATCGTGGAGCAGGTGTACACTTTCACTGGGCGAGGGGCTATGATTGGAAAGCTGCTTCCACTGCAGTGAAGTCATGAGCATTGTACTTCAATTAGCACTAATTTTCTCATGGTGATGAGTAAAGAATATTCAAACTTTTTTTTGAATGAATAGAGGGGTTGAACAAGTAAATAAATGGATGGTAGAGTGTAAGATCTTGGTTTCTCCTTGTTAGAAAAGACAATCCTAAATAATCAAGAAGGGGAAGTTAAAGTGACCTACATTGCACTGTATTTAAGTTAGAGATATGAGTCATGGCTTCATTTTTAGCTTAGTATCAATACACATAGTTACAGAAACAACTATGAAGATGTATGTTGTATTAATTTCCTATTGCATATAAAACAAATACCACAAGCTTAGTATTTTAAATCAATAGGAATTCATTAAATTTAAATAGTGGGGGTCAGAAGGGTAGCAGACATAAAGTACATGAGTGAAGAAAGCATAGAAATTATATATTCTTGTGAACTAAATATATTATCTTTTGTGAAGGAAATACTGGATTTAAAAGAATAAGCTACTCTAACATCAATGCAGAACAATATTTGCAACTGTCTTATACAATTGAAAAAGAATTTTAAAAAATCATATATTATGAACACACTGCCAAATTAGTAATAAATATTACACACTCTTTTTTTTTTCAAATTTTCCTAAAGACATGATAGATCATTTATGTGGAAGGGAAAAAAATGCCCATTTAAAATGATTTCATTTTTTACTAATTAATTTAATTCACTTTAAAATAATATTGTTCATATATTCACAAAAAATAAACAATCATTATGACCATTTACGGTTTCAGATAACATAAATGAGGAAATATTACTTTCTTTTGTCACTATTGGAAATACTTGTGACTGCTAAAATCAACTTTACCCCCATTTTGAGGTTTATTTTGCCAAAAATAAAACATATATGCATATATGCATATACATGTGTGTATATATATGTGTATATATATACATATATATATATAGTGTGCAATGTGATGTTTTTACGTGTGTGTGTGTATGTGTATCTCACATACATTGTAAGATGATTACCCAAAGTAATTTGCACATCCATCAACCCATGTGGTTACTATTCTTCTTTTCTTTTTGGTGATAATGTGTAAGATTTACTCTCAGGAATTTTAAGTGTAAAATGTGGTATTATTCACTCTGGTCTCCAGGTTCCACCTTAGTTCTCTTGAGGTCATTCAAGTTATAACTGAAAGTTTGCTCTTTGACCGACAAATTCCCATTCTTCCCATTTCCCCACCAACTTGTGGTAACACCCTTCTATTCTCTGTTCTTGAAATCAATTTTTTGTACTCTACATATAAGGGAGATCCTGCAGTGTTTAACTTTCTTTGTCTTATCTCAGTATAATGTTGTGGGTTTCATTCATGCTGTCACAAATGCCAGGATAGGGGAAGATTTCTTCCTATCCTAAGACTGAATAGTCTTAGGGATATATGCATATCCCAAATTCATGATATACACTTACCATATTTTCTTTACTCCCCTGTCAATGAACCACATGGGTCATTCCCATGTCTTGGCTTTTGATAATAGCACCATAATGACCATGAGTACCTGTGAACAGAAGAGTATCACTGTCTCTTCAATAATATTGATAAGACAGTAATATCATATCCTTTGAATATATATTCACAAGTATGATATGATTACTGAATTATATGGTAGTTTTGTTTTAAGTTACTTCCATATAATTTCCCATCCTGTCTGTACCAATATTTGTTTTTACCAAAAACAACACGTGTGATTTTTTTTTTTTTTTTTTTTTTTTTTTTTTTTGGTACTGGGGATTGAACTCAGGAGCACTCAACCACTGAGCCACATCCCCCGCCCTATTTTTGTATTTTATTTTGATAGAGGGTCTCACTGAGTTGCTTTGTCCCTGGCTTTTGCTGAGGCTGGCTTTGAAATCTTGAACTGCCTGCCTCAGGCTCCCAAGCCTCTGGGATTACAGGAATGCACCATAGTGCCCAGCAACAACTGTAATCTTCTGATTCTTTGTTAAGAATAATATAATTCTTGAGGAAGTTAGGGATAGATATCAAGCAACTTTAAAGGCACATAATATTTAATGTAGATATTCAACTTGGGAAATGACATTAAGAAAACTATTGGGCACTTGTAGGAAAACCATATGCAAGAATTATATTGATTAGGTATTGGTATCACTATACATTGTTAAGAAAGAGCTTGAATAATAAACATTCATTAGGAGAGAGAGTGATATGAATGATTTCATTCGTTAATTGAGTCATTGCAGAATTTTTAAACCCAATTTTTGTTAGGTGCTTGTTTGTGTTTTTATTGTAGACTACAATATTGTCAAAGATGTGTCTCTACCACAGCGATAAATATAGTGAATGGTGATGGCGAGATGTGCACACTTTATGGTTCTAATGCATAATAATATCCTATTACTATCAGGTACCTCAGAATTCTGCCTTCCTCTACCCATTACCAATCTGATGGCCACTTCCACATTTTAAGTGCTTGTTTCAGCAGCTCTATTTTCTGTTACCAAAATCTATATGAATTTTCTAGGGCTCTTCTATGAAACTTTTATATTTTGAGTGGTCTTAAAACAAACTTCATTCTCTCACATTTCTAGAGGCCAGATGGAAAAATCAAAGTGTTGCAAAGTTTCATCTTTCTGGAGTTTTCTAGGGGCACATCTATCTCTTGCCTCTTCGATTTTCTGAAAGCAGTAAGCCTTCCTGAATTTATGCACACATTTTTTCCAATCTCTAGCCCTGGTCTTCACATTACTTTTTCTTCCCTTTGTGATATTATCAACACTCCCTCTGCTTCTATTTTGTTAGAATTCCCGTGCTTGTATTTAAGACCCAAATGGATAATCTGGGGCAACACCTTTCAAGATCTTTAATTCATATTTTTTTTATGTAAAAGATAATATTCACTCCTTTCCCACATGTAATAATATTTTTTTTCATTTTTTATTTGTTCTAAATAGTGATACTTGACAGTGGACTGCATCTTGACATGTCACACAAAAAATGGAGTATAACTTCTCATTCGTCTGGTTGTACATTATGTAGAATTACACAGGTGATGTAATCATATATGCGCATAGGGTAATAAAGTTCAATTCATTCCACTGTCCTTCCCACCCCCATATACCTTAAGCTCCCGTCAATCCCTCTATAAAAATTCTGGGACTCACTCATGATGCAAGCATATATATACCTTTGGGGCTGCTATTTACTCCTCCTCCATATGCATATGATTACACAGTAGCAAATGAAAACTAATGAACAGAATTAGCATTTTAAACGAATCTATAATCATATTATTTTCTTTTATATACTTTGCCTCATTAAAAATGAATTTATGTTCATTAAATATACTGTTTCATTGGATTTTGATTTATTGAAATTGTGCCAACTTAAAAAGTTTTATTATCAGTATAGAAAACAAATGCTGAATTTTTACTTTATTATGAAATCCAACCATTGTTCTCTGCATTCTTTTAGGAATTACAAATACTCACCATCATCTTTTTTGCCACCTGCTGAAGCAATTTCCCCTCCTTCCCAAGGTATTGTTACTGCCTAAATGAACTGCCTATATCCTCTCCTAATCTGATGCTTTTCTCAGTGCAACATTTTGTCACATCCCAGAGGCACAGTGCAAGCAATTTATTTTCCTTTGAAATGTTCACTGGAAAAGAAGACAAAACTTGTCACAAGTTGAAGGCAAAGGGCAGAAGGATACTTTAAAAGTGCGAGGTGAGCCAGGGGGCAAAATGGTAGAGTAGAAGAGCACTGGCTTTGAAGTCAGCTAGACCATTAGCTGGGGACCCTGGGGCAACAAACAGAACTCTCCTGAGCTTTAGTTTCCACTGCTGTAAAATTGGTGTAATTATGCAGGCAAGGGATTGTTATAAAGGTGTGCTCATTCCACAAAAATGTGTTAATACTGGTTATTTAACCCTACTGAGCCAAAAGATGCAAAATTCTACCACAGGTCTTGGCATGAGAAAGAACTTTTTTTTTTTTTTTTTTTTTTTTTTTTTTTTTTAAGTAGAGCTATTATTTAACTAACTCTAAGAGAGAATATTCATTTTTGTGTCTTGACAGCCTGCTGTAAAATCTCCCAAATCTCAGATACACAAAATCAAAAGCTATCTTTTTTTTTTTTTCCATACATTATAATCCAGGTATCTCTCCTCCTGTGCTTACTAGAGGGTCTCACAGAACCTGTTAGAAGGAAGCTCAGACTCTGCATGGCTTACAGGCTGCTGAGTCGGGATTATGACAGATGCCATGGGAACTCATTTTCTCCTGTCCAAAGCCTCACCTCAATGTGACTGCCAGCTGCACCTTATTGGCTGGTTGGAGTCACCCATAAGATTTCTAATTGCAGAGAGGTTCAGAAGGAACATTCTTAGACAGTTCTCAGAAACAGAACAAGAAAATTTATATCCTAATCTCATGGTTATTTTCAAGGATATGATTAAAGGACATCAAATTTAAGGGTCTGCTTTCTCACTAATCACATTTAAAGAATATGTAATTAAAAATGTGTTGAAATAAATGTACACCGATATTTTTACATCTTACTCAGTGGGGAGATATTATTACAAATACCCACAGGATGACAAGATGCTAGATTATAAAAGATGCAGAAATAGTGATCTGAGAAACTAATAGCTAACAGTGTAACTTAAATAAACCGGTCAAAAATGTATAAAACAATATATGCCAGACATTGTACTAGGGTTGTATGAAGATAGCAATTTATAAAAAACACACATAGCCTTAGGAATGCTCATGTTCTACATACACTTGCTACTGCTGGTTATTATATAAATATATATTGTTAGATTCCAGGCAGGAGGCTGTGCCTCCCAGGCAGAAGGCCACACCTCCCCAGGTGCTTTGTTAAAAACTACACCTCCCAAGATCCTCAGCGTGACCAAAAACCTGACCAGCAAGTGCCCTGTCCACTACCCCCGCCCCCCCCCCCCCCCCCCCCCGACCTCTGCTAGCCTATAGGGCAAGGACTCACTCCAAGGGGGTTTTATGACCCCTACTCTATTTAAACCAGCCCCGGACTGAATTCGCTCTCTGTTCCTGTTCCTGCTCTGTTCTTGCTTCTCTCTGTTCCTGCTCTCTGTTCCTGCGTGCGCCAGCTCCCGCGTGTAGTCCCCCACAATTCATCCCCTCCACGTGTTTCTTTTGGTAATTCAATAAACCCCCTTCCCTTTTCCTATACAACGGTCTCAACGTGCATCTGTCCATCCTGCAAATTTTTCTAACATATATGTATATATCATATAATATTAATGTGTATTTATATTATATACATATATAGAAATCTATATATAAAGACAGTGTATGTGTGTATGTACACACACACACACACACACACATACACGGAGTCCATTAATTGTGTGAAAAAGGCATCAAAATCTACTTTCAGGACAATTTTCTTATGAATAGAAAGATGAAGAGAACATCCAAAACCATAGTGTTGTTTGATTGTTCTACAACCATATGTAAGTCAGACTCCCTGTGAACTATGCCCTAAAGCAAATTCCTGCAAATGACATAGAGAAAAGATAAGAATGACCAACCTACCTAGGATCAAATGCAGACATGTTTACCACAGCTGTGAGGTCTTTGGAGAGTCACTTTATTAGTCTCTGCTATAATTTTCTCAACTGCTGAATGCATAATGATGGTGGCATCTGTCCCAAAGGCTATTTTTAGGAATAAAATGATCTAGTTCATGAAAAAGCAGTGAGAACAATGCTTCTTATAAAATATTTTGAAATCTACTCCTGAGTATTATTGGTTGACAAATAAATACGAAAGTCAAAAGTCAAGGTGTGGTTGATCCAGAAATAAAGTAAAAAGAAGACATCTGGCTTTCATTTATCAACATCACCTTAAGATTGCACTTGGGTTAATGGCCTAGCAATAGTTTTTTGTTGTTGTTGTTGTTGTTTGTTTTTGTTTTTTTAGTTACTGATAAAAGTTCAAAACTTCCCAGATATTCTGATGGTATACTGAAAATTTACTTTGAGTACGAATACTAATTATTAGTCCACCAGCAGTGGTTTAATAGATCCTCTGATTTAACTTGATCACTAACAGATTTATCATTAAGTATTATTATTTATTCATTTATCATATGCCTTTTACTATGAAGGCAGGATTTTTGTCTTATTTTCTTTTGGTCAACTACTGAGACATGTAGAAATGTCAGCACAAAAAGATTCAGTCCCAGCCTTTATTTTAAGAAATGACCAGACTCTTCCATGGCTTATAGCAGCTTAAACTGATGTCCTTAGGACCACAGCACCTCCTCCCCATCCCCCACTTTAAAATGCCTTTTTGAGAAAGTTCAAAACTGACAGGGAAAATGATAGTGTTTTCTAGACAACACCTGAGATAGGACCCTGACCTCTCTTTAAAAACTAGAATTATGAATACTTTCTCAGGTCTTTTGAGATTTATACATATTTCCTAGAACTCTAAAGTGTTTTTCCCAAGGATCTAAAAGCCATTCCTTTGAAATGCAATTAATCATCAGGGTAGAAAGGGACTATCTCCCAGTTCCTGTGTGAAGATAGAATCCTAACTTCCAAAATTGTTAGCTAGCAAACACAGTTGACCTAATAGCACTTATACTGACCAGCCCTTTATAATTTTTCACTTCCCTATTTCTGTCCCCTCTCAACTCTCTCCTTCCTTCTCTATTTAAAATGTCCAGTGACTTCTGCACAAATCAGAATGGATCACAGTTCTTTCTCCTACTATCAGTAGTTACCAAATAAAATTTGTTTTCATCAATTTAATTCATGTACAAGTGTGTTCATCTTTGACAGCAGCTTCTAGAATACTGCATGGTACATGTGTGTTAATCAATATTTTTGGATCAATTAATGAATAAGAGAACTAATCTTGACACTTAATGGTGCTTACCATTACAGCTTTCCTTTACAGAGTGCCTCCATTCTCCCCAAATCAAGATGTACCCAGTGCATTTTATAAGCCACTTTCCTCCTCCTCCTACCTATTCCAAGCAACCATCAACAATGTAACCATTGTTACATTTTTCCCTTTATGCAAGTCCCATCAATGGAATTAAGCTGTATGTAGTGTGCCAATTACATTTGATTTCAACTTTCCTTTAAACTTCTGCATTCTAAGTAGGTTCAGAATTGTCATTTAATTTTATTGAATATATTCATATAAATATATATACATATATTTAAGTATATATGCATGTATGTTGAAATTAATACATATGTATACATATGAAATAAAATGTGTGTGTATATATATGTATATATATACATATATATATACATATATATATATATATATATGAAAGAGAAAAACACATATAAGGTGATAAAATAATGACATATTACAAGTGGTCTTATATTGTTCTGATGACATTTGCTTTTGCCACAAGTGGTTCCCTTGCCCATGGTTCCCTTCTTTTCCATTCTGTGATTTAGCAAACCAGGACTTGAATATTTGGTGATCCAAGTGTGATAAATATAATACCTGTATTTGTTTTATACACATATTTTATTTTGGGGCACAGGAATAATAGAAGAATTAACTCATTAGGAGAATTTCTGTAGGCCAGGAGAGAGGTGGCAAAGAAATGACATCTGATAATTATATAATTCTTCCTAGAATGATTTCTTTCTCATTTCCTTTGATTTGCATATCAACCTCATGAAGTAAGAAAGGGCAAATTTCAACTCTAACTCTCCTTTGGACTTCTGCATTTTAATAAAATATTCCATTAAAATATAAATGATGCAAAATCCCAAACAAACCATAATTAAGCAATTATCTCTGCCTCCTTACTGTGACTTCCAACTTTAGTTCATGCTCTTGCAGATCAGAGAAGCTTACTATATACAGTGAACTTTGACACTTGTCTCCCTCATTACCAACCACTTGCCATTTATCAAATATTTCTTATACATTATTTTTTTTTTGAGAAAAACACATCTAGATTTCAAAAAAAATGCTTCTACTTATTAATTCTTCACATACAAGTAATTCACTTTTTGTCTTAGACTGTGTTAATTTGAAAAAAAAGATTTGTTTTTGTAATTTGCTCTTTCCTGTTTCATGAGACTGTTGTACAAATCAAAGTATACAATGAGAAATAAATTCAATTAATAAGCATTATGTAATTATCAGATGTCATTTTCTCTGCCACCATTCTAACTCTCCCTTGGTTTACAGAAATTTTCCCTGTGGGTTAATTCTTTTAATCTCCCTGCTCTCTGAATTTATCTATTGCACCTCCTAGTCTATTTTTTAGAAAACAAAAAAAGTTCTAATCCCTTTATTGCTGTATTAAAATTTTTCAATTTTTTTCATCACTACATAACTAAACCCAGATTTTCTGTACTATCACTTAAAAGTTTCTTCAAGATGGTTCTAAAAAATATTATTTGTTTTATCTTTTTCATTTATCATCTTGCATCCCCTAATGCTCTCTGTAATACATTTTGTGCTGTTGCTGGAATAGGCCCAAAGTAACTTTACCATCCCTTGGAAGGTGCTGAGGCATTTGTAGAGTAAAATAAAGCAAATTAAATTAATGGCCTAAGAATAACTAAAAAATGCCAATCAAAAAAAGAACCTCCAAAAACAAATTACAGGCAGATTACTTCATCCAGGCTCTAAAGAGGAAATAAATTCCAGGAATTAAACCAAATAAAATTCATTGAAAGCAATCCAAGAAAGAACCTCAGACAATTTATATTCTTTGGAGAAGAATCGATTATACCAGCAGGAATCAAGAACATTAAAAAGGAATATGGGATAACATTAAAAAAGAACCAAATTAAGAGTCAGAGTACAGAGTTTCAAGCCAAAGGAATGAGTAATTTATTTAATGAAATAATTTACAGGACAAATTATTTCCAACTTGAAGAAAATGGGATTCATGAGGCTTACAACACAAACAACACAAAAAATCAGATCAACCACAACAAACATTAATTAATGAAAATGCCTAGAGAAGGAGAGAACTACCTAAAAAAGCTGAAAGCTTTCTTATAGAAACCAAATCAGGGGACTATGTTCAGATTTTTTCAAACCCAGGCCTGGGAAATAGGGCCTCTTAAAGAAAAAGGGGATCAAACCAAGAATCTTATATCCAGCAAGAGCTTTAGATTCGAAGGTGAAATAAAAAACTTCCATGACACGAAACAACTCGAAAGCCAGCACTTCCTGTAACATCCTGGCAACGTTTTTCTTGAAGAAATAAGAGAAAAATATCAAAACGAAAAATTCAACAAGGGAGATATTAAAACTAGGGAAATTCCAAAACCAGAAAGAGAAAACCAAATAAAGCTAAAGACCATAATTACAATAACAATTGGATGGGAATAAAAATCATACAATCTCAATGTAAAACCCTAAAAATGATAATGGATGAACTTCGCTACAATCAAAAAGGACAGATTATCTGAATGGATTAAAATAAAACAATCCACACAATTTTGCTGTCTCCTAGAAAACACTCCGACTGTAGAAAATGACATCACTACAGACTGAAAGTGAAGGCTGGGAAATGTCTTATCTACTCACCTGGCCTGGCAGAAAACAAGCAGGGGTTTTCCATTCTCATATCAAATAAGGTAAGACTTCAAACCAAAACTAATCAAGAGGGACAAAGATGGATACTTTTCTACTACTCAAAGGACCATTCAATCTACAGGATATAACAACTTCATAAATCTGTATGCCCCAAATAATGGTGCACCCTACATTCTCCATAAACAAACTCTTCTCAAGTTCGAGAGTAAATCGATTACACACACTACACAGTTATTCTAGGGGACTTCAACACACCTCTCTCACCAATGGATAGATCATCCAAACAAAGCTAAACAAAGAAACTTTTAAGCCTCCTTAAACAATTAATAATTTAGGGTCTAAACAGACATATATTAGAATATTTCATCCGCTCAGTAAACGAATACACTTTTTTTCTCAGCAGCACATGGCTCCTTCTCCAAAATACCCCTGACCATATATTATTTCATAAGGAAACTCTCAGAAAATATAAAAAAAATAGAGATCTACCCTTCATTCCCATCAGACCATAATAAAGAATGAAATTGGACATCAACAACAAAACAAGGAATAAGAAAACTACTCCAACAAACTAGAAGCTAAACAACATGCTACTGAATGAAACAAGGGGTTGAAGAATAGAAGGACACCAAAGAGGAGATTAAAAAAATTTATAGAGGTAAATGAGAACACAGATACATCATATAGAAATCTCTGGGACAACTATTAAGGCAGTAGTAAAAGGAAAATTTATTGCACTGAGTTCATTCCTTAAGAGGAAAAAAAAAAACATCAAAAACAAATAAATGACTTAACATCACACCTCAAAGCACTAGAAAAAGAAAAAACAGATCAAACACCAAGAGCAGGTAGAAGACAGGAAAATAATTAAAATCAGAGCAGAAATTAATTAAATTGGGAGACTAAGGAAACCATTCAAAGAATTGACAAAACCAAAAGTTGGTTCTTTGAAAAAATAAACAAAATTGACAGGGACCCTTAGTGATGCTAACAAAAAGAAGAAGAGAAAAAAACTCAAAAATTGCTAACATTCATGATGAAAAAGGGAATATCACAACAAACACCCTCAGATATTACAGAAGATAATTAGAAATTACTTTGAAAAAAAACTTGTATTCTAACTAAAACAGAAAATATTGAAAAACATTGAAAGATTTCTAGAGTAGATGATTTGCCTAAACTGGAACTGGAGGCTATACACACAACTTAAACAGAATCAATTACAAGCAAAGAAATAGAAGACATCATCAAAAAGCTACCAACAAGGAAAAGTCCAGGGACCTGATGGATTTACAGCCAAGTTCTATAAGACTTTCAAAGATGAACTAATACCAATGCTCTTCAAAACTATTTCAAGAAATAGAAAAAAGAGGGAGGCTCTCCCAGACTCTTTCTATGTGAGGCCAATATTACATTAATTCCAAAAGCTAGCAAAAAGGCACATCCAAAAAGAAAACTTCAGGCCCATATCCCTTTAATGAATATAGATGTAAAAATCCTGGAAAAATCGGATATAGAAACATATCAAACAAAGATAGTGCACCACGATCAAGTTGGGTTTATTTCAGGGATGCAAGGCTGGTTCAACATTCGGAAATCAATAAACATGTAATACATCACATCAATAGACTTAAAGGATAAAAATCATTATGGTCATCTCATCAATGACAACAGAAAAAGCTTTTTGACAAAATACAACACTCCTTTATGTTCAATAACACTGGAAAAACTAGGAATATCAGGAAACATATCTCAAACATTATAAAAGCTATTTATGCAAAAAAAGGCCCCGAGCTAAACATTATCTTAAACGGAGAAAAATTGAAAGCATTCCCTCTAAAAACTGGAACAAGACAGGGATGTCCCCTTTCACCACTGCTATTTAACATAGTTACTGGAACACTCTGGCCAGAGCAATTAGACAGACAAAAGAAATTAAAGGGCATCCAGATAGAAAAAAGAAGAGCTCAAATTAGCAATATTTGCTGATGGACATGATAATATACCTAGAAGACCCAAAAAAAAAATCTACCAGAAATACTTCTACAACTAGTAAATGAATTTGGCAAAGTTGCAGGATACAAAATCAATTACACATAAATGTCAAAGGCATTTTTGTACATCAGCAAACAAAGACTCTGAAAGGGAAATGTGAAAACAACCCATTTACAATGCATCAAAAAAAAAATAAATACACGGGAGTGGGAATCAACAAAATAGGCTGAAAGACCTGTATAAGAAAATTTATAGAACACTAAGAATCAAAAAATTATAGAAGAGACGATGGAAAGAACTACCTTTATAATATTGGTCCCTTTCGTACGCAAAAGATACATTATTTATGCAATTCAAAAATCACCAATGTCTTTCATCAAGTGAAAAAGCAGTCATGAAAATTCATTCCTTAAGAGACCCGAATAAAGAATCCTGGAGCAAGACAGTGAAGAGGATGCATCCCCTTACTCCAGACTGCTAATTATACTAGTAGGCAATCAGAAACAAAAACTGCATGCGTATTGGCAAAGACTGACAATAAGAACCTCAGAGATCCAGATTGAAAGAAGAGATCACCTTAGCAATATTGGATGTAGATACATATGAAAAAATTACATATACCTAGAAGCACTATTTACCTGAAAACTTCTATCAACAGTAAATCCCAATGTCATGCAATGTTGCAGGATACTAAATCGATTTCAAAATTAATAAAAGCATAAGAGACCCTTTTGAATAGCAAAAAAGCCATCCTGAGCAAGAAAGTGAAGCAGGGAGGCATCTTAACAGACTTTAAATTATACCATTGGAGCATAATAGTAACAAAAAAAGATGGTCAATGGCAATCAAAACAGGGACCTGGTGGGACCAATGTATACATGAATTATAGGGACACTCGAGGACTAATACATATGATTTCAGCTATATTACTATATTAGACCAAAACCTGGTGCCAAAAATTGTACTGGAGAAAGGATAGAATCCTCTTCAAACAACATGGTGATGGGAACCAACTGGACATCCATGTGCAACAAATTGAAAAATTAATACCCGTATCTCTCACCATGCACAAAAACTCAATTCAAAGGTGGATCATGACCTCAGGGATTAGACAGAGGACAATACGCCTAATAGAAGAAAAAAGTAAGCTCACCCAATTTCCAAAGCATGTCGGATTAAGGCCCAAGTTCCTTAATAAGAATCCTGTGTAGCGCAAGAATTTAAATTACACAAGAATTTAATGAATGGGATAGATTTAAAACTAAAAAGCTTCTATCTCAGCAAAAGAAACAATCAGTGAGGTGAATAGAGAGCCAACTAATTGGGAACAACATATTTAATACATGCACATTAGATAGAGCAAACTAATTTCTAGAATATATAAAGAACTTAAAAAAATTTAACACCAAAAAACAAATAACCCAATCAATAAATGGGGTAAGGAATTGAGAAGGACACCTTCAGAAGAAGATACATGATTAATCAACTTAATACATGAAAAAATGCTCCAACAATCCCTGGCCAATTGTAGGAGAAATGCAAATCAAAACTACTCTAAGATTTCATTTCACTCGCAGTCAGAATGGGCAGCTATCAAGAAACACAATAGCAACAATAAACGTTGGAGAGGGATATGGGGAAAAAGGCACACTCATACATTTGCTGGTGGGACTGCAAAATGGTGCAATCAGTTATGGAAAGAAGTTTATGGAGATTTCTTGGAAAAAAACTGGTTTGGAACCACACCCTATGACCCAGCCATCCCACTCCTGGGTCTATTCCCAAAGGTACTTAAAAAACAGCATATTACAAGTGACCAGCTATCTCAATGCTTGTAGCCGCGCAATTTAACACAACATAGCTAGGTGTGTGGAAAACAACCCAATAGATGTCCCTCAGTAAAATGAGGAAGGATTCAAGAAAATGGTATATACACACAATGGAAACATTTTACTCAGCAATAAAAATAAATTTTTTTTTATTTTTCATACATATCGCTATACAAACCAAAAGCACATACATGAAAATTTTGCAAATGCTATCAGAGGATACATGAAGGTATTTCTGCCTCCCATATATGTGCTATGAAGTCATTTACTCCAGAAAACAAAGAATATTTTGCCAAGTCTTCAAACAAAATCTCCTAAAGTCTTCAATCAATATCATAGAGTGATATGAGTAGTTGCTATATTGAGAAAGTCTAGCTTTATTTTGCAACTAAGAACATAGAGATTATTACAGTTTGTATATGAGGTATCCCTCAGAATCTCATCTGTGAGACAATGAAGGAATGTTCAAAGGTGAAATTATTATATATGTAACTGTAACCTAATGAGTAGATTAATTCATTGATACTGCATAATTTGGATGGATCAATGGTTGGTAACTGTATGCACATATGATATGGATGGAGAAAGTAGGTCACTGGGGAGGTGCCCTGGGGGACTATATGATCACTGATTGCTTGCATTCAAGCTCTTTCTGCTTCCTGGATGTCATGAATTGAGTAGCCTTCCTTTTCCATGACCTTCTGCCAGGAAGTTCTGCCTCTGGACCTAGAGCAATGGAGTTGACCACCAGTGGGTGGAACCTCTGAAACTGTGAGCAAAATAAATTTTTCCTCCTCTAATTTGTTCCTGTCAAGACATTAGGTCACGGTGACAAAAAGCTTACTAACACATAAATTTTCTTTAATTTAAAAGAATATAAGCAATCATATAGCAAGTGTACAAGCATATTACATAGGAAAAACAATGTCTTCTCTCTTTCCATAGCTTAAATTAAAAGTATAAATGCTGATATGAAAGTGTGTCAGCGTAATACAATAAGATTCATATATGGAAGAAATTTATTAGTGTATTATGAATAAAAATTAGATATATAGAGAAATGTCAATGTGTGTATAAGGTTAGGAATTTGACTAAGATAAATGCTAAATCTCTATTCATTGGTTATGTTCCCAATTTTGATAAATATTCCTTTATTAATATGTTAATTTTATATTAATTTAATTAATGTAAGTAATACCTCCCCATATATTTGTATATGTGTATATGTATATAAATAATATAGATATATGTATGAGTATATGCAGTCATAATTTCACAGTACTATTTAGTCGTGCTTTAGTATCTTTAATTTGAGTAGCCTAATAAAGCCCAAAGGGAAACCTGAAATAATAAAACAATAAAATATAACTATATCTAACACCACTATTTTCCTTGTATCATATTTTTTCAAAGAGATCATATCAATCACCATAGAACAAATCTGATATATATTTTTAAGTGACACTAATATGCATGACCTATCAGAAGGAGAAAAGTGGTGTTCATACTATAGTGCTTTTTTAGGTTAATAGACCAGTGATTAAATGTTATTATGAGGCATTGCATCCTGATGGTTAAAGTTATGAAAACTGGAGCCTAATTACGTAAATTCAGGACTGTTCCCAGTATTTTCTAAATGTGTGATCACAAACAAGACACATAAACCTCTGTGCCCAGGTTTTCTCATATGTACAATAAAGTTAATGACAATCTCATAGCACACTGTTTAAATCAATTACGTTTTGCAGCATGCTTAAATTAGTGACTAACTGCTGGTGAACACTGTTATCTAATATTTATAAAATACAGTAAGCACACAATTTTCATTCCTGTGGATGCTTTAGAAATAGTAAAATTTACCTTTCATGATAGTCATACAAAATAATGAGATTAAATATTTCTCCATAGCTCCTTTGCTTGACCCCTATTGTAAAACAGAATTTCATTTCTAATTGTTCATTTGCTAGCAGAATCTTTCATATAGTTGAAACTTAAGATTTGAGTGTGTTCATTGTAATATTTAATTTGCCTCTTTTAGGGTTTTCATATCAGGTGTCTCCAAAAAGCTCATGTGTGAGAAAATGCAATAATTTTCAGAGGTAAAATGATTTCATTATGAAAGGTGTAACATAATCAGTGAATCAATCCACTGATATAATTAACTGGGTGGAAACTGTGAGTAGTTAGGGAGTAGGTGGAGGAAGTAGGTCATTGGGGGTGTGTCTTTGGTATTTATATTTTGTCTC
The DNA here is from genome assembly GCA_025594165.1 of Tamias sibiricus. Lineage (NCBI taxonomy): Eukaryota > Metazoa > Chordata > Mammalia > Rodentia > Sciuridae > Tamias > Tamias sibiricus. The sequence continues at coordinate 156,079,219 of CM046662.1, read as the reverse complement.
TGGTGACTGGCGCTCTATCTTTGCTTCCTGGTTGCCATTTTCTGAGCTGCTTTCCCCCACTACACCTTTTTGCCATAATGCTTTTCCACACCTCAAACAATGAATTAAAGACATGGGCCATATGACCCATGCTTTTTAAGAGCTTACATTCTGTAGGGATATATATATATATAATGTGAGGGCATAAAAAAATACCATATAGATAATTAACTGTGCCAATCTAGTCTGCTCTCCATTAGTACTAATGCATTACTTTATGATATTTTTAATCATAAAAAAAGCAAAAATGTTGTATTGCCAATTTTTTAAAGTGTGTCATATACAAATCAATATACCATTATTATGACTTGACAGAAAGGAAATAGACCTTAAGGAAAATAATAGGAGTGACATGAATAAGAATAAAGTACAATATTATATAATAACAAAATTTCAATGAATAAGTTCAATTCATTTAAATGCCAAATTAAAAATAAATTTGGAAATTTAAGTTTAAAGTACATAAAAGATTGTAAAAATGCAAATCAAGACATTTAATTTAATTATCTACTCTAAAAGATGCTATTTTTCTATATTTATCCTTAAGAACAGCAGATTTAACTATGTAATGACAAAGAATATGGAGCTGTAAATCAGCAGGTAAAGACTTAAAAAATAAACAAACCCCAAACAAAAGACAAAGCCCAGAGATGGGGAAGTCTGGAAGCAGAGAAGGTGTTACCAGCAGTTTCAAATTTGATAAATGGGGAAGGTACTGTACAGAGAAACAATTAATGTGAAACAGGATTTCAATAAGTTACTAGTGAAATGAAGAAAAGCCAAGGATGAAATAACAGCCACGTTATTTGTCCTTAATAGTAAGGAGTTTTTTCCTGGCCGTTCTCATATCAACTTAGAGTAAAGACTGCAAGTTGGGAAGCCAAACTGATATTTAAAACAGCATATTTCTGTTTACTGCCTTTTTATTCTGATTGAACAAACCAGATACATTAACATGAAATTTAATAACAAAGATAAAAACATTCAATAATTGGGAGAACTAAGACATATATACAAAACTTCAATTATTGTATTGATACATATGAAAAGAATTATGCATAAATCAAAATTTTGATGATTTGACACAAGTATAATTTGAGAACAAAGAGGAAAGCTTGGAAATTGAGAATTTGCTCAAATTAGAATAAATTTTCTATTGTATGTTTCACAGTGTAATGTCAAGATTATTTTAAAGAATGCTGAGGTCTCCTCTACCATACCAGGAAAAAGATAAAAAAAAAAAAAAAAAAAAAAAAAAAAGTAAGAATAAAAATGGCAGCGGACTTTTTAATCAGAGCACCAAATACTGGAACACAATTAAATGGTACCTTAAACATTTGGGGAAAAAAAGTGAGAGTACTATCAACCCAGAATATTAATTGAATATTAGGGTACAATAGAAATATTTGCATCTATACAGGGCCTCGCATAACATCCTTCCAAGTGTCCTTTCTTGGGCACTGAATTTGCTCCACTAAAATGAAAGGGTAACTAGCAAAGAGAACAATTTGGGATCATTGGAGTCAGGCTGAAAGAACTAGTTAGAGAAATATAATGTCACGCATATTCTCCTGAATGAATAGAGATATCATCTCAAGTCAAGAGTTAAAGACATCTTGGAAATGACGCTTGGAAAGAAATGACAAGGGTGAGAACTTGAGAAATAAGACTTTTTAGGCAGGTTTAGAAATACAGATGTTATTAAGAACATTTTTCATATAAGTTACTGTATACATATTTTATTTTACATGCTATACATATTTCAAATGGGAATATGTTTAGAGAATAAATGTTTCATTTGTGGTTATCATGCATTGAATATGTTCTCTTATTCTAAGCAGAGAAAAAATCTCAGCATGGGTGTGTTAAAAAAATAATTTACTGCAAACTATGTATTTTATCCCATGAAGTTGAAAGAAGAAATTCAAGTAACATGAATAGTATGTGAAACACAGAGTGATTTCTTTAACCTATACTGGGTTTTAACAATGGCTTACTTCATACTTCTGTGACACATTAAAAAAAAAATGCAGGTAATTTATTCATAATTTAAAGTTGTGACTGGCCCTTAAGATATCAGGAGATATTATCTGTAAACTCTTGGGATAAAATCAACAAAAAATAAAAACATTTTAGTATTAATCTCATAAAGAAAATCTGACAAATTTTGCATGTTTCTGGAAAATATTATTCAGAGACTATCCCTGAGGTGAATAATCCCTTGCAAAGATTAATTCAAAGCAGTGTGAGGTGAAGAGCACACTCAAAATGGGATGCAGTGATTTGATGTTTAATGGAATATTCAGACTCACACATATTCAAATGCACAAAGCACTTTGGGGAAAGATAGGCATCCAGAGCTCTGTCTTCAAATATTTCTGGTTGTTTCAATACAACATGTTAAGCATATGTCAAATCCACAGTCTGGTGATAACTGTTGCTAAGCAATGCTTGCTTAGATTTGTTTCCATGTAATCATTCTACTTATTACAATATTCTAGTGCAAATAGAGATTGCTTGGCAGAAAATTGTCTTTGTATAACCAAAGTTCTTAATAAGCACTTTTCTTTTCCCTTTTAAAATCCAAAGTCTTTTGTAGCTACAACAGATGAGAAAATATCTATATCTTTTGGATGTCTTTATTATATTTGAATTGAAACTAGACACTAGTTTTTACTCATAATGACTTCCCTCATCACCTTTTCTTTCATCACCACAGCCTGACTAATAACTACTGGAAGATTAGAAGTTGAACAAAGGCAAAAAAGGATTTACAGAACACCGATCTCAGAAAGAAAAAAGGAATGACTGTGAAATCCTTTGGATGTCATCAAATTGAAAAGCAGGTATTTGTTGACTCATATATTAGTTTTCTACCACTGTAAGCAAATTGCTTACACATGTAGAATTGTAAACAGCGCAAATTTCCTATTTCAGAGAAGCTGGTAATCAGGAGTCCAAGCAGTGATTGAATGGGTCTTCTGCTGAGGGCCTCACCAGGCAGAAATCAGTTTGTTGGTTTTGCTGATGGTTCTATTTTAGACACAGACTCCTCTTTTAAGCTCCTTTGAGTTGTTCCTTGAATTCAGTTCCTTGCAGCATTACCACAGTTTTCTTGTGGAATGTCAGTCAGGACTTCTCACTTCCTAGAAGTGATCTTCATAGTCTAATAACAAACCCTTCTGAAATCACGGTACCTTGCTTCTTCAAAGAGAGGAGGAGTATCTCATTTGTCTCTTCTTTCCATCCAATGTGTTAAATTACAGGCTCATATAAAAAAACCCAATCAAGAGTAACAATCTCATCTTATGCATATACGTGTCCCACCCACATTCAGGGAGAGGGTATTGTACAGGGAGTGGGCACAGGTGCAGGAATCTGTGAGGCAACTTACATGCTGGCCTACTACAATCCACAACATACCTGAAGAATGGCATGTTTCAGTAAGAACTATATTAATCCTCTGTAAATTTCCTTAGCAAATTTCAAAATGGTTGTTCATTTAAATAAAATGTTGAGTTCAGGGCTGGGGCTATAGCTCAGTGGCAGAGCGCTTGCCTAGCATGTGTGAGGCACTGGGTTCAATCCTCAACACCACATAAAAATAAACAAATAAAATAAAGGCATTCTGTCCATCTACAACTACAAAATTTTTTTTTTAAATGTTGAATTCAAATATAGCAATCCAGCAGGGTGCTGGGTGCATACCTGTAATCCCAGTGGCTCAGGAGGCAGGGGAAAAGGGATTGTGAGTTCAAAGCCAGCCTCAGCAATTTAGTGAGGCCCTAAGCAACCTAGTGAGATCCTCTGTCAAAATAAATAAATATATAAATAAATAACAATTTAAATTTTAAATAGTAGGTGGGGGGGACTGGGGTTGTGCCTCAGTGGTTAAGAGCTCCTATGTCCAATCTCTGGTATCAAAATATAGCAATCATATGCTCCCTTCAAATCAGTTAATTTGGAATTTGGGTAATGTGGTCAGACAATGATATTTGTAATGTTTCTCAAGTGATTCTAATACTAAAAGAGAAAGCAAATGAAGTTCTGTGTTATATTAAAGCTTACATGTTCTCATGAATCTTAGGTTTGCAGGATTGCTATTGTATTTTTGCCTATGTGGAATTTTAAAATGTGATATATAAATAAAATGACTTTGATAGAAAAGTATCATAATACTTGGAAATTCTAACAACAAAATTGGTAATTGTTGCATAAATAACAAAAAAATATTTACAGAAATATATGAGCATATAATTTAGTCAAATAAATACAGGGAGGAATAATAAGAAGGGGGAGAAAAGTTAATTAAATGTGTGCATATTTATAGTTTTTATATTATTGTTAAATCAAATGGTTACTTACTAGTCTTAAGAGATAAGAACTGTGAAATTTTGAGAGATTCAATATACTTTTCTTATCATATAAATGATAAATAGTAAAGAGATTTTGAACTAAGAGGTTGCTTATCACTAAATATGTCTTATAATGCCCCAAACAATCTCTTCCTTAACTTAAATTATATGGAAAACTATTTTTTTTGTATCCCAGAACACTGAGATACATTCTATGTTTTTGTTCTGCTTCAATCAGTGGATGCAATTTCATGAGAAGAGTAAACTGGATTTTACTCTTTTGCTATAGACTTTATAGTATTAATGAAATGATGTGTTTAGAGTTTAAATTTAAAACAGTCTAAGTTAATGAAAGGAAAGCAAAAAATCATCAATTTTTAATACTTTAGAAAAATATAATATTTTATATTTTCTTAAAATTGAAAATGCTATATTTGCTGACATTATTACGTTTACATTTCAGACAATATAGTTTTTTTATATTTGGGTCATATACAAGGAAATACAAGTAGCTGTAAACATGTCGACAGGTTTATCTCTAAGTTTCAGGAGATGTTATTGAAGAAGGTTCAAATGCAAATCCTGAGTGAAATTATATCTTTGTATGTCTGAGCCTGGGGAGTAGTGACTATTTGCATGCTAGGCCCTCTGCTCAGCCTTTAATCTATCTGATTGATAGTTAGATTTGAATGCATATCTTCATGGTCTCCAAATGATGAGATCCTTCAGTGCTGTTGCCTCAGAATCAAGAATGCATAAGGATACTGCAGCCTGAGTCTAGAATACAGCGTGGAGGTGACTTACAGGCTGGCCTACCTTTTATCTTCTAGTGATTGAGAGTCACATTTTGAATAATTTACAAGATTAGAAAGCCTCAATTCTGAGAACAGTGACTGTTGGTAATTAGCAAATCCATATGCATGCTGGTTTTATGGATTACTTAAAACTTACAAAAATTATCCAACACAACACTTGGAACATAGCAGGAACTCCACATGTTAAAGTCATTTAAATAACTTAAAATTGTATCTGTTATTTGATATTTTAAAATTTTAAGATATTCAATTGCATTTTCATATGACAGATTATTTTATACTATTGGGGGTAGTTAAATTGTATTTAACATTTTATCAAGCTTGAATGTAGAGGTGAATACAAAGAGGTATCAATAATATGTGAAATTGGTATTAATTCACATACTGTTTTCCCAATTCACTAATGCTTTGCACCATTAAGTAACATCAGGTAGATGCAGAGTACATTAAACAGCTAAATGCAGTAAATAGCAGAATAATACAGTAATGTATATATCCATTTGCCTTGTATTCCTTCTGTTATACCCACTTTAGCCTTGAGCTTCTTTTTGGAAGTGCTTTTTGCATGAATTAAGATAATATTTGTGGATTTTGTGATTTTGTTATTTACAATTCAGCAATCTCAAGTTGTTAACGTTTTCTTCAAAAAAAACATAGTTTGTTTCTATTTATATACTATAGTTATTATATGATATCTATATATGTCTTTATTTTTTAGGAAAATAGCATGTACTTCAAAAATTTTTCACTATTAATTATATTTGAATTATTTTGTCTTTAATTGTGTTCAGTTTACAATTTTGCATTTTTTAAAAAAGTATTTGTGCATATCAATTATACAGAATGGTGGGTTTCATTGTTGCTTATCTGTGCATATACGAAAGTGTAATTTAAACAAATTTATTCCTCAGTACTTTCCCTTCCCTTTCATCATCCCTCCCCTTTACTTGCTTTCTCTGCCCTACAGGCAGTGTAGCACCATTTGTTAAAGATGCTATTTTTTATCCAACATATGTTTTGGGCATCTTTGTCAGGAATGAAGACTGTAGCTGGGTGAATTTGTGTCTGTGTTGTCCTTTCTATTCCACTGGTCTTCATGTCTGTTTTAATGCCAGTGCCATACTATTTTTGATACTTTGACCCCGTAGTATATTTTGAAATCAGGTACTGTGATGCTTCCAGCACTGATATTTTTGCTATGGATTTTTAAAAACTATTATGCATTTGTTCTTCCTCCGTATGTATTTTAGGAATAGTTTCCTAGCTGTATGAAGAACATCATTGGCACTTTGATGGTGATTGCACCTGCATTTTGGTGGTGAGGGTCACTCTCAGTTATATGGGCACTTTATCCATTTTAATCCTGCATATTTATGAGCATCTTTCCATTTTATGGTATCTTCTTCTATTTCTTTTGTCAGAATTCTATAATTTTTAGTACAGATGTCGTTCACCTCCTTGGTTCAGTTTATTATGAGGTGTTTAAAACTATTTTTTTTAATAGTGAAAGGGATTTTTTTTTCTAATTTCTGTCTCAGTGGATTGTTTACTGTTTTTTTAGAAAAGCTCTTGATTTTTGTGTGTTGATTTTATGTTGTGCCACTTTGCTAAATTTGTTTATCATCTCAAGAAATCTACTGAAGTGTTTAAAGTCTTTTACATGTACGATCATATCATCTGCAAAGAGGGATAATTTGACTTTACTTTCTTATTTGCATCCCTTTATTTTCCATCTTGTGCCTAATTTCTCTGGCTCAAATTTCAAGTACTATACTGAATTGGAGAGGTGAGGGTGGACATCCTTATCTTGTTCATGATTTTAGTGGAAATGTTTTCAGTCTTCCCCCTTTCAATGTAGTATTGGCTTTGGGTATGTCATATATAACGTTTATGATGCTGAGAAATGTTCCTTCTATTCCTAATTTATTCAGGTTTTTCTCATGAAGTCATGTTGAATTATTTCAAGGGCTTTTTCTGTATCTATTAAGATGGTCATGTGATTTTTGTCTTCAGTTCTATTTATTTGATATTTATATGTGTTAATTCGCATATCTTGAACCATCTTTATAGCCCTTGGATAAAAAGCTATCTGATCATAGTATATAATCTTTTTAAGATGTTTTTGAATTTGGTTCACTAATGTTTTGTTGAAGACTTTTGCATTGTTGTTCATGAATGTTATTGCTTTGTAATTTTCTTTTCTTGATGTATCTTTATCCAGTATTGGTATCAGGGTGGTATGGGCTTCATAGAATTAGTTTGAGTGTTCTCTTTCTTTTAATTTCATGGAATAATTTGAAGAATATCAGCCCTAGCTGTTCTTAAAAATTTAGCTATGAAAATGTCAGATCCTGGGCTTTTCTTTGTGGGAGGCATTTTATTAGTGCTTCACTCTCATCACTGGTAATCAGTCTGTTGAGATTTTGTATCTCATTTTGGTTCAATTTAGGTAGTTTTTGTATGTCTTGAAATTTGTCCACTTCCAGATTTCCAATTGGGGGGAAGGATGAATTTTTAAAATATTTGCTAATAATATTCTGAATTTCCTTTGTGTTTGCAGTATTATCCCCATCTCCATCTCTGATTTTATTAATCTGGGTTGTCTCTCTCTTTCTTTTGTTTAGTTTGGCTAAGGTTTTTATTAATATTGTTTTTTGTTTTTCAAAGAACAAACTGTTTCATTGATCCTTTGTATTATTATTTTAGTTTATGTTTTATTAATTTCAGTTCTAATCTTCATTATTTCTTTTCTTCTACTAGAATATAATTGGTTTGTTCTTGGTTTTATATGACGTTAAAATAAATTATTAGGTTGCTTTATTGCGATCTCTATTTCTTATAGCTATAAATTTCTGTATTAGCACTGCTTTTGCTACAAATTTGCATTTATTCTATAGTGGTATGCCCCTAAACCAATATTTTCATATAAACCTTCTTCTCTTTGGAGAAAATTGTGCTGACTATGACATTTACAGAAACATATGCCTTGCATTGTAGCAGAAGAATCCCTTTACTTTCTTATTCAATAATAATCTTATTCAATAAGATTGTTATCCACCAGAGGACAAATTATGACTTTAAAATGGAACAAATAGGGCTGGGGTTGTGGCTCAGCGACAGAGCACTCGCCTCGCATGTGCGCAGCCCAGGTTCGATCCCCAGCACCACGTTAACATAAATGCATTACATTGTGTACAACTAAAGTAAAATAAATAAATATTTTAAAAAATGGAACAAATAAAAATCAGTTGATGAACATCTGACATTTAAATATTAATTTTCAATTGGTCACTCAATGTATTTTGCTTAATAAATAGTTTTCAAAGCTTAGTTTTTTCCAGTCTCTGTTTTGAGAGATATTTTTTTTTAAAAAGTAGAATAGATTTAGTTTCTGCATTTATGAAATTTATATTCTCACTGGGGTGCAATTATTGACTGGTGCAATTATTTCTGAGTTGAAAATACACAGCTTTATCTAGTTATATTAGAAAAGAGACTTATACAATTACTATAAGTCTCATTTGCTTATTTGCAGATTTCCCAGAAAATCCAAAAGAACTGAATTTTGTAGCTGCACAGCCAGAAACATTACCTACATTGTATCAGGGTGTTGTTATAGTGGAGATTCTTCAATCACTATTTTGTGCACTAATACAATAGCTTACATCACTGATTAGGTACTGGTAATGATACTACTGTTATTAATACTACTGCTGTTATATTCCTTGGCAGTGCAATCAGTGAGGAATTTGCCTCAACAAACACCAATTTCTGGATAGAAGTTCTGTAAAGAAATACCTTATTAAAAGACTCACATCATTTGAGACTCAATCGTAAATGACTCACTCATATGAGCCACAGGTAAATGCTCCCTAAATGGAAATTTCCACTTTCTAGTTTGTAGAGTCATTCAGAACTCATATATTTAATATTTCCCCAAAACAGAGGAAAGATGTAGATAATTTTTGGTGAAAGAATTATTTTGATAACCTAATTCTGTCAACCCCTTAGATTGTCAACAGATATCACCTCAAGTAAAACAAAAGAGAAATGATTTATTTATTTTTCTCTTTACCTGTTTCTTTCTTAATTTGTTATTTTTGGATATATATGACAGTAGAGCATATTTTGATATACTATACATACAGTATGACATAAGATGAAATAAAATATAATTTAATTAAAAATAACAATAATGACAATGCAAACTAAGACAGAACTAATAGAATAAACATTAACCATGCCTGAAAAAATCATACTTATACTATGTCTAAAATGATACAGGAGAAGGCAAAACCATGTAAAGCACATAAACATGTATGTTATCCATGCAAGGAACTAACATTTTCAAAAAGCCCATCAGCATCCTTATCTCCTGGTGTAATATACAGGTGCACCTTGTATGACTTTACCTATCTTCATGATGTCATAGTGACCACCTTTAATTTCTACTCCAGTGAATATAAGCATGTGTGATGTATCTTGGGTATCCTGGTTTTTGTGTATACCACACAAAACCCATAGGGTTAGCAAGAAAGAGAAACACAGAGAAAGAGATGGGAGGGGAGAGGAAAGGAGAGATGGTGGACAGAGCTTATTTGTTCAGTGAAATAAGATGCTCTCATGTCACTCTCTGCTTCTTATTCAATCAAATGCTTTGTTCATTTGGTGAAGTTATTTTCATTTGAGGAAACTAAGACATCCAATCTGTTACAGATTAGAAAGGAGGGAATGCAGGGTGACACTATTATCTCCTGTTACATATAATACTTTAGGAAATTATCCACATATCCTAGTTATCAGGGTAACAATGAAATGTATTACCAGCCAGTACAGAATATGTGCCATATAACGTAGGCTGTGACCTCAGATTTTAAGTCTTTCGTTTTACTGATTCCTGTCATATAAAACCAGCTTCTTGTAGGTGATTTGGCATATGCCCAAATCAGTACATACCAAGGAAATTTTCCATTTTCATAATTTTCTATTAAGTCACAAAGATTTCAGACAGATCAATATTATGTATAAAACATGTAGGAAATAAACTATTGCTAAATTAATGAGTTAGAATATATACTGTCATATGGTTAGCTGAAAAATCAAATAGAAACTAGAGTTTCATACAGTGTCTGTTTTCCTACTATAAAAAACAAGAAATTGATTGGATTTTATTAATTGTTGGTAAACTGGATATGTAGCACAATGATAGTTGTAAATTTGCTTGGCACTCAACAATACTGGGCACTCAACAGAGCAAGCTAAACTGGTATTACTGAAAGAAAAAGCTTATTGCTAAGCTCATGACAGCAAGGGAGCTCTGTTTCCTCATCAACTTCATAAAACCTCTCCCTCTGTTTTCACCTTTCAAACTCCAATGCAAGTATGATGTCCAACAATTCACTTACACTTAGTCACCAAATACTGCAGAAGAATCTTGTACTTGCAGACACACACACACACACACACACACACACACTCAGTTCAGTGATCACAAAATAATGCCCAAGGAGCTAAAGAGGTGATATTTTGCAAGGGAATCCTAGCAGGAGTAGCATATAAGAAATGAAGAAATGTGAGCTACATGTTCATGTAACTTAATTTTGCCGCAGGGGACTGGTTTTCCTCTGTATATATGACTTCAACTTGGTGGCTGAATGATGTTAGTAATGCACTGTTTTTTTAGCTTGATGGATAAGATAACACCAAATCCATGACAGCCAACTCAGTTCAAGTGTTCACCTGCTGTACTATGTTTGTCATTCAGTCTTTCCTACAGCTTAGTAACAAGCCAAGAGCAGCTTCTCAAAAATAGCATAGCTGCTTTCAGGACTCTTCTGAATGACTTTTAATTGACTGATGTTTAATTTTTCAACATCAAGATAACTAATGTGAACAATCTGTGTCCAGTGCCTATATGTCAACTGAAAATGCCAAAGCATTTTTAAGGGGGTAAGCATAAAATGGTTCTGTATATTTTAGCTAATGGTTAGCTCTGTGTAATATATTATAGGGTGCATAAGAATGGTAGTGGGAATTACTTTGAAAATGTTTGGAGCGCTATTCATTTTCTCTGCCTCTGCATTTACTGAGTAAATGCAAGGCTTCTTCTAGGTGAAGGCTTTTCTAACTATGAGGTTAGAAAGTGGGAAAATAACTTTGACACCAGTTTGTTTCCAGTGAATCCAACTTGTCCCACAGTGAGGTCAAAACTCCACTTTTAACTTTGAACTCTGTAAGTCCACACCTTTATCATTCAACAACTCTGATGGTTTTATGTCTCAGGGATGAACTGTAGCTTATTTTTCTGTAGTAATGTCCATAATATTTGGATATTTTCTTCTCTCAATAAATTGCGATCCACAGAAACATAATATAATATGTGTATAATCTTTTAAGAAGAAACAGTGCAGAGTTTTAATATTGTGTGAAGATATAACTTCAAAGATTCCCAGTTCCTCACTGTGCAAGTGACCTTGAGCATTATATTGGGTCTGGAAAATGAGTGGGAGGTCATTGACCCTATCAAGGCAACTCAAATCTGTACTAGCTTTTTTCCTTGTTAAACAGACCAATTGTTATTTTGTTAGCTGCTCATAATTTCCAAACTAGGAAACTAATAATCTATTATCAGCCACCAAAGTTGCCAACAGTGATCAAAACAAATATGGGTATAATGCTGTCCTTGCCTTAGAAGAGTAAGTGCTATCACTTGATCACAATGGCTCAGAAAGCTCATCTCCCTACTGAAATCAGAGAACAATTTTCAACTACAACATACTCCGTCAGCAGAGAACAAACACAGGGGCACATTTCAAACCTACTGCCTCTCCTCTCACCAAGCAAATTGTCAATCTTAAGGTTAAAATAGTGCTTTCTGGATCCAGTTTAGGGCTATATTTAGGAAATAAGTAGCAGAAGTATTTATCTAAGTCTTTAGATCCTTTCTTGTTTCAGCAAGTAATTTCTGTCTTTCAGCTTCATTTACAGGAGGCCACAGTTGAGTAGAGATCTCAGTTAATCAACCAAGCAAACAATTAGAACATCTGTCTAAGTATTGAACTAGCAGATTGTCATCATAATCTCTGGTAAGTACACTTGTTTGAGGGCCAGTGCCCTGAATGCAAAGGCTGAGTTGGAGACTTATGTCTATTTGATTTATTGAAGGAGCGTTCTTAGGAAAAAATCAATAATGATATAAGGTAAGCAGGATAGAGAAGAGGAAGAAGCCATAAAAATGTAGTTTCATATTAAATGGAGAATGATCCTGATGTAATCAACATCCTAACAAGTATCTCATAGGTCTCTACAAGTGTGCAGGCTACTGAGAGGTCAGTTTCCTTTTTTTCTGCTGATGGTTCAGATATACAGGAACATTTATTTATAAGTAAGAAAGAGTCAATCAATGCTCATGGGTCCCACCATAGACTTGATCTCTGCCACCTGTCTACTTTAGTCATGGATCCAATATATATAATATGGGAGGTGGCTGAGGAATGAGATTCATACATCTTCAGGGTCATATTTATTGACCAGAGAATTCAGTCTATTCTATTTTCTTCAGTAACTTCTGTAGTGGATGGTTTCTGGCACATATTTCTACAGGAGTGGATTTTCCATTTCTCTTCACTGAATGTGTTCTGATTCACGTTAAAGTACAATACAGAACATATCATATATTGTCCTATAGGTCTTTCCATATGCTGCCTCCATCAACATCTGTGTCCACAACTTATAATCCTGACTTTTCAAAGCCCCTGTCCAACTATTTTAAATTTATGAAAGTCTGTACATCTGTAAATGCACATGAATCTATGTACACTCACAACTCAGGACACTTTCTTTCTACATTATATAGATTGTACAGAGTCAATAACTTTGTGCACTGGAGAATTATCTATACCCAGTGATTTTTACTATCATGTCTAAGCATACCTGTAGCATAAAAGTAGATAATTTCCAATCTGCACCAATATCCAAGCTAATTCATTCTTAAATCATATCTCATATTTTTATCCCACTGTTGGTTCACATAGTGAATATCCCAGGAGTCTGTATATATAGTAGTAGTGTTTGCCCAAGAGTAAAGACTGACATGAGCATTTCAACTACCTGTTTATACTGCTTATATATGCTCACTACCAGATGTAGGACTATCATGATAAATGCTGTTACGTCTACTCAACAACACAATGACGCTCTGAATCTGAAAGCAAACAGCTTGTGAAGGCAGCTCAGGCAATAAGGTCATTTTCAACCCATGGCCAGATACTCACACTTCATCATATCTCATTAAAGATTGGGAACTGCTTTTAAATAGTATGTAGTTTTCTGTCGCAAATGGCAGTAGAGTCCTAGAGCTTTGTACTTCAACTCTGATTTTTTTGTGCCTTGCTGTAGACTCCACATACGCATTTCAACCAAAGGATACTTTTATCATTATGGTGTTTGATGGATCATGTGGCCAAAACATCATCCTTTTGTCACCTATGTTGGACCCCACTCAACACTAATAGGCACTCGTACCACTTGAAAAAAGAGTCTGTATAAAAGAGTCTGTATGCTCATCAATGCTGGCATGCTATAATGTTCATCAACATGGTAAATTTTAAAAGATTTATAAGGGTTATTTCTCACCTTTTAGAGTGAATGTATTTCATAAAGACACTCCAAGCCTTAAGGTCTGATCAGCACCCTGGAATCAATACAGTAGACCTGTGGAAATATTCTGCAGAGCATCCAGATTTTAAGTTACCTCAGACTGAATTGTTATAGAGAACTGGAGAAATAGGTCAAAAAGTGAAAAGTATAAGTATTTACAATGTGGATGGTAATTGTGTGCACTTTCCTTTCCAACTTTGGTGGTCATTTGGAACACCATGATGGACAACATGTTTTTGATGAGGTCATTAAAAAACCAATCACCATATATGCAGTCACATAAAGAATCCAGATTTTAAGAAATCTTATAAATAATTTCCCAAATATAGATGTACAAAAGGACATCTCTTCATTTTTCAGGAAGTTTCAAGCTTTTAATATGCCTGCAGAATGCTCACACAAATATGATGTCCTGAGAATGTACTTTTATGGAGTCACATTTATTTTCTCCAGGCCTTTGCCAACTGGAAGGTTATCTGATGACACTGAAGATAGATATTTCTACCTAATCCACTCAGGCTCACACACCAATGGACTCAGAATTCATCCTCATAGACACACCTAAAATAATGCATTTACTAGGTTTCTAGGTCTTTGTTGTGCCTACTTCAATGTCAGTCTCCTGTGTATAACCAGAAAAACACTGATTCCACACCCAGATTTCAGCTTTCAACTCTTCTTAAATAACAAATCCTCCCCCCATCCCCGCCCTGTGTGAATTTCAGTTTTCAGGATTTTGACTTTTGGGATTTGGGGTATTTTCTTTAGTTTTGAAGATTTTGATATTTGGGAATTTCATAAATTGGGATTATGGTGTTGGTACCATGTCTTTCAGTATCATGATTCATATCAGATAATGTCTTTCACTGAAAATGCCATAGGTAGTACAACAGCTAAAATTAGAGCTATGACCTCTTTACATTTGCAGTAATTGTCACCTTCAATGATTCACTGGGCTCTTCAAGAACCAGACTGGAAGTTGAAGAAGGTCACTAGCCCCCAGGTCCTACATGATAGCAATTTTCCAGTCATTCCACCCAGAGTTTGGAATAGTTTCTCTTTTATTGCCCACAGGATGCAATACCTACTGACTGAACCCTATCATCCTCAGAAATAAGAGTGCATTCTAGGATTCCTGGGTAACGTGGTTAGATGGTGGATTGCAAGTCCTCACATAAAGCATTATTCCTAGCATTCTGAATTCTCTGAGGTCCTCTATGCCTTCCTGTGTCCTGTGCTGTGCTAGTCCTTACATCTCACTCTATTTAATATCAACCTCAGTTTATTTTAAGTTGTAGATGAACATAATACCTTTCTTTACATTCATTTTATATGGTTTTGAGGATCAAACCTAGTGCCTCACACATGCTAGGAAAATGCATTACCACTGATCTATAACCCTAGCCGTTTAACCTTAGTTTTTGTTAGACTTCTTCCAAAGACTGCCTAGCACTTTACCAATATTGCCCTCTAAGCTCTTTGCCAGACATAACTGTTACAACTTTAGAAAGTGCTCCATTTTGACCAAGTTCATCTTTTCTCAGTTTGTAGCCACTCCTCTTAGAGCCCAAATTCCTCAGGATTTACTCCTAGGCCTACTCTTTTCATTTCTTCCAATTCTGATTTGTCAGATTCAGCAGCAATTTCTGTACATACAATATCACATCATGTTTGTCTTCACAAAACTAGCTTCTCTCCAGTTGGGTCTCTGTGAATAAGACTTAGATATTGATATAACCAGCAGGAAGAGAACTGGTGAAAATCATTGTCATATCAGTTATCTGCCTCACCTGAAGATTCTGCAGTCACCAATCATGGGAGGTGACTCTGTCCTTGAAGAAGTGATGAGTCATTTTTGGAAACCCAGAACTTTCAGGGTTCAAAGTTCTCAAGTGCATCTACCCAGATAGCTACATTCTTGTGTCAAAGTACCACATCTATTCTCTCAGGACCTTGACTTTGGCAGTATAGAAATTTTATCTGGACTAAAAATTTAGCATTCTACATAATTATGCTACAGTTATGAGCACATTCTGATCTTAATTTTCAACATCATCAGCCTCTGAGTGCAGGAGTTACAGGTCACTTTAAACACTGCTAATGAGAACCTCTGACTTTTACACTTCACCTTAAATTGATGACTAATTGAGCATAGCCTGTCCTTTCCTCTCTTTAATCACAGTGGTCAGCAATAGCCATTTGACTCCCCAGTCTTTCCAAAGCCATAAACATTGCACAAAACTGGGTAGACTTCACACATGTACCTGCCTCTTGGTTACCACAGTAAAAACTTCTTAGCAAACAGGCTGCTATCTACAGTTCTACTGGGTCATTGATTATGCCATCATTGTCAGCCAGCTGCAAGGTGATACTTCTCTTGAATCCCATCCTAAGCTTATCTTCCCTGGGGTATGTCCACAAAGTGCCTGCTCTAGGTTGGGCTCCTTAGATGCAGAGCCCCAATTGGGATTTATGTGTGTGGCTTCTTGAGAGAATACTTAAAGTGGGAATAAGTTTCAGAGTGAGAAAAGTGAATTAAGATGGTGTAGAGAGGGGGTGATAAGAAAGGTGGGGTTTTGACTCTGGAGTGAAAACAGCACCATATTTTTTTTCAACTTGAAAAACGAAGCCAGAAACTTCCTTCTCAATTCACAGTCAGTCATTGGCTAAGGTCTAAGAGATGAGGAAGTCCCCCTCTTTGGAGAAGGTAGACAGCACAGCTTGTATTGCAGAGATATTAGGCATTAACATAGGCTTCTGCAGCAGTACAGTCAATATGCACTTAATCTGATGCAAATTTATTTTGTTTTATAATGAAACCCATATTCATCCCATAAATTTCATTCACACAGTTCAATATATTAGTATATTTACACAGACTAATAGAGACATAGATACATAGATAGATGTATAAGGAAATTTTCCAATTTTTACTTTTTATTTTGATGTGTGTGAAAACACTGTTTTCCCCAGGTTTTGACTTTGAAATTGTCTCCATGGGATAGTTTAGGCTCTGCTATCATTAGAAGTCTAGAGAAAATGGGACATGAGGGGAAGTAAAATGAAGGTATTAGGATACTCCTTGGAAGTTAGCTGTCTTAGGTGAGATGGGTTCAGCATTCTAAATCAATGTAGAAATGGCCCCATCAAATTGTTAAAAGGATCAACACACAAAATTGCCTCGACTGGCAAATTTTGATCAGTGGGGTTTCTGGGTTTGAGTCTCATGAATCTTTTCTTATGACCCCTTTATGATGTACAAGTCTCATCTTTTCTGATAAATGACCATACTTTCATGTAGCAACCCAACGAGGCTGCGAATTAAACTGATCTAATTTGGCAGCCCAAGGAGCAAACCTTTAGTGTGAATTTGGGCTGCATGAGCATTGCATCTGAAAGAGATCAGATTATTTCAGTGTAGAGAGAGTCTTTTTGCTTGACACTGTGCTTTCAGTCCGTGCATTGGGACTTACCTTACCAACTTTCTTTCTGTGAATTGTCTGATTCAGGTAGAAGCAACTTCCTTATCTCTTGTGATTATGTATTGGTCACATCCCTGATAATATATATATTTCCATTCATATCTAGTTCCTAAAACTTGCTTGGTTTTGCACATGTTTTCAAAAATACGTATATGGTAATTTAATTTACTCTGAGATGGGTACATAATGTCCCATTTTGTAATACAATGATCTTTATTGTCATCACACCTAAGAAGGTGCAATGATGAATTTCCATATCCCTTTTTGTTAGCCTTCTCCTTGTAACACTCTTGATAATACTTTACCAATGTTCTTCACTGAAATTTACAGACATGCTTCTAAAAATTAAGCAGAAAATTGTTCATTTAAAATGTTTGTATTTAGGGGATTTGGGGGTAACATTATGAATCAAAATTTAAAGCTGGAGAGTTGAAAAACTACATACACAAAATTACACAAGGAGCTGTTCTGCTGATGTTTCTGTTCTGTGAGAGATCATGAACATTAAAACTATTTCTTAAATTGGAGTATTGACTCTGCCACTAACAATGCTGCCCTCACTGAATTTGGAAGCTGAATTTCTGTGCTGCTACCCATCAGACCAGAACCTCTACATGGCTAAAATTTTCCGGTTTATAAATCTCATAATTAGATACATGCAATTGGCATAGTCATACAATAGACTGGAAAAAGTGATTTTTTATTTATTTATTTTTTTGGTTTTAGTCTTGCAAAATTATGTACCGAGTTCGAAAAGTTTCTAGTATTTGGAAGGTGTTCCAAAGTATGGATTGTCCAAGGAACATGCTAACTAGTCAACGTTGAAAAATCTGATCAGTTTTGGGAATAATCTAAATCTATCAGATGAAAATGTCAGCCATATATAAGCTGAATGTAAGATAGATTGTTTAAGACAAAATGAATTGTATATAAAAAGAGGCAGAGTGGAATTGAATCAGAATAGCAAGAGAAGATAGATGCATCCAGCTAAAATTATGACCAAGAAAATTGGGAGAAAGTTCCAGGGACAAAGGGTAATGCTTAAGCAAATAGCAGCTACAACACACAAGGTTTTATGAGCCCTGATAAGGCAATGTTCACTGAGCCATGGGAAATGTCAAGAATTGTGAGGTATCTGATGTTTTATACTATTGCACACTGTCAAATTCCATGGCTGGTACAGTTTCATAGTTGCTAGTAGAAAATGCAAGTTTCCTGGAACACACATATAAAACATTTAATATTCACAGCAATGATGATAGAGTGAGCAAAATTTATCTGCTGGTGCTTCAAGACTGGATTCTCATTAGGGCCATGCAAAGAGGGACGAGATGGCACTGTAGTGTCCTAAATTACAGGAGAGAAACCCTGAGCTTAGGGAACCAAATGTGTAACACTGGACAGTACATTTCTCCAATTTTTCTCTGTAAAAAGATTTTTTAATAATTTTGCTTAAAAAATAAGCATGGCTACCCTTTGGTCTAAAGGGAGATTATATCTATCTGCCAAGGATGTTTGTCATACAAATATATTTTAAAAGAGTACAAATCAAAAGGAAGTCTGTGTTTCTGCTTACAACATGTGTAGCATTGTGGGATGGGGATGGGGGGAGGGCCGGGTATTGTCAGCATGAAGACATTCGACCACAACCTTTCTCTGTTTTTATCCTGTTTTAAATTTGATGTAGAAGTTGATGGATAATTGAAAGATATTCTTCTTGATTAAGGCAAATGGGAGTTTTGGAATTATAGAGAGGAAATTTAAATGAGGATAAGGGGTAGTTTTGTGTTGGGTTAAAGAAAAAAAGAAACAATATCACATACACATGACAGTATGAGGAAAATTTTATGCCTAATGTTTTATGTGGACATAGTAATGTGTACATAGGGATTATATCCAATAATATCCCTTTATCACATATAATATTCTATATACATTTATAGTGACTAACACTGCACATGCAATGCCCTACTTTTATGAGGTTAAAAGTTTTAAATACATAGCCGGGCCTGGTGGCACATGCCTGTAATCCCAGCACTTGGGAGGCTGAGGCAGGAGGATCACAAGTTCAAAGCCAGCTTCAGCAATGGTGAGGCACTTAGCAACTCAGTGAGACCCTGTCTCTAATAAAATACAAAAAAGGGCTGGGGATATGGCCCAGTGGTTGAGTGCTCCTGAGTTCAATCTCCAGTACCAAAAAAAAAAAAAAAAAAAGCAAAACAAAACAGTTTTAAATACATATATATACACACACAACAGAGATACATCAATTTATCAACTATACTATTTTATGTATGTGTATATCTGCATACATTTTGTGTGCCATACACTCATGGGCACATGAACAAATATTTTCATATATTCTTGCATGTAAATATTGATATTTACATAAATATGCATGTGCATTATACCTAAGATCATTATTGTCGTTTCCAAAATCATATCCTGAAGCTAAAGTTACTGAATGTGTCCATATGTATAATACATGTGTGTATGTACTTACAATTTTATCTTTAATGGATTAAAGTCATTTAGATGGGAAATTAAAAGTCTTACTATTAAATTAAATACTGTATTAAAAAACCTATTACAACTGTGAATGGAATTTGCAAGTGAATCGTGCTCATTGTACAATTATCCAACTCTGCTTTGTATGTCAGATATTGACATGAGGAAATCAAGAAGCCCAGTTTAAAGATACGCAATTTCTTACAGTATTATATATTTTATTGAAAGAATTGTGATTTCAAATTTCATCCAAGAACATTTACGTTATGGGCCTAGAGTCAGAGAAAATGTTACTTCTAGTTGAGTTTTGGGGTTGAGTCATAGTTTCATCTTTAGGTAAAGAAAAAGCTGCTTCTAAAACTCTGATCTTTGTTTTGTAGTCACTTCCAGGATCACAGCCTGAAGCTAAAGCTGTTACTGCTTCTGTGATACTGGTCTCTGCTGCTCTCTTCACTTTCTTTATTGTTTGTATTATTCATACTCTTCTTCTTTGTGATTTCTCTAAGGATTTTTGTCTTCTATGTTAAAAAAAATAATAATAAAGGTCTTTCACAGACTCCACAGGCAAAGTGCAAGTGTAGTACTCTCACATATACAAATGTAAATCTTAGACATGTCACCCTAAAAGTCTGAGTGCTCATGAGCTACATTTCTTCAGCAAGAGGCTTTGTTGTTTTTCTGCTAGCTCCTGCCTCGTTGCCTTGGCTAATGACAGACACCTTTTACTAGAATTATAGGATGCTTCAAAAGACTGGTCATGGTGTCAACCCAGGATCATAACTATACTTAGACATTTTATATTTTTCTAATAACTACTGAGAATTCAGGCATGTATTAAAATATATATTCTGTAGATTCCTTTTCTGAATATATATATGTTCACATATATGTATATCAACACAAAGCAGAATGCTATTCTTAATAAATTAAATATAATTCTAAAGCATATTCTTTTTTTTATTTACATAGCACAATTTCCCTAATATTTATTTTGATAACATATATTCATTACATTTATAATTCATTTGAAACTTCTTTCCATTTTCTAAATGATATATTAATTTTATAATTAAATTTGCTTTTGGAAAAAATTTGTTTTTCAAGCATTGTGTATCAAAACATGTCTTATCATCATATTCTTAGTTCATTGGAACCATGAAGAAGACTCTTAAAATTAATATCTTAAATGTTAATATTTGAATAAGATTAAATCTAGAGGATTTTTCAATTAATTTCTTGGGGCAGAAGACAGGACAAAGTCGTACATGTTAATTAGACTTTAGGAAAGCTTTATTTAAATTTTTTACAAACAGTAATGTATACGCCAAAGGCATATTCTTTTAATATAAAACTTTTATTGATAAAGAAAGCAGATTTTCTGGCCATCAAATGAATTTCAGCCATTGAAATATTTCCAGACTCTAAATTCACTGGAATTGCTTTTTCCAGTGCATTTAGAGTGAGCAGGAGAGAACATCAGAGAGCACTTGCCCCTCAAGGGAAGAGCTGACACACAAACTAAGTTGTTAAGTTTCCTTCTTTAATTGGTCCCGACTCTTCTTGGCTCACTTGATTCTTTGTCCTCCAGCTTCTTTTTGTCTTATTATATTTTTTAACCAGATGTACACTTAATTATAGTAAAATTCAAATTACAACATCTCTCTTAATATTCTAGCTTTTTCTTAAAAAGAAATATTTTGCCCATTAAACACCTGGCCCTGGGTAAAATGATGATGTGAGTGATATTTGTCTTTCCTGTTTTCACTCCAGGTTTCTTCAGCACAGCACAGCTTGGCAGAGTCTGTCTGTAAGGTTTGGAAGGTTTGTCATTCCCACACATTAGAGCTTCATTCTCTTAGAAAATTCTAAATAAGTTACTGCATGCCCTATCCATAATCAAGGCTGTATAGACTCAAGAGAAGGAATTGCTAGTCATGAAACACCAGGGAAAACATGTGAAAGTGACTTATGTATTAGAAGATCTCTCATTTGGACCAGCTATTGGTAATTTAATTTAAAAAGGTATATATAATATTTTAAATATTTTACTTAAATTTCAATGCACAAATCTGCATATGTTCTCCACTTGTTTGACACTAAATCAAAGCCCTTTCTCTGGAAATACTATACAAATTAAATAACTACAATAAAAAATAAAACTTAAAAGTATGCAGCCATGCCATGACCTGCACAGCCAAACTTTCAGTACCTGCGATGGGGGATTAAGAAAAACACATATTGGGGCTGGGGTTGTGGCTCAGCGGCAGAGCGCTCCCCTCGCACGTGCGCGGCCCGGGTTCGATCCTCAGCACCACGTAGACATGAATGCATTGCATTGTGTACAACTAAAGCAAATAAATAAATATTTTAAAAAAAGGCTAAAAAAAAAAAAAGAAAAACACATACACACAGATATGTAGAGAGCTGGGATGAAGTGGAGCACTGCTCTCTGATGGAGAAGCAGTGTCTAAAGAGCTATTCAGCAAATTTCATCTCATAATCAAATTATAAGACTAGGAACACCTATGTAGCTTTCCCACAGTTTCAATGTGCAATGGCCTGAGCTTTGTGCAGCACTCAAGAAGCACATTGTCTAAAGTTACTGCTAAGCCAGCATGCTCAGGAATAGCAATGCTGGTGAAACATTGTGGTTGTCTTGCACACTCAGAATTCCTGCTCATTGGGAGCTATGTGCCTGAGATAAATTTCAAAGCTGACTAGAATCTTGCATAGAGCCTCTTCCGGCAGGGTGTCACCATAGCAACTGGGCATCCTGTATCCTTGCACAGAAACATACCCAGGCAGCAGGTGCGCCACAGCCATGAAGTCATCAGAGACCCCCAATCTCAGTCAGTGCTCTCCACACAGCCAGGCATGGTGACACATGCCTGTAATCCCTGAGAGTCCAAAGAATGATGCAGGATCACAAATTTGAAACCAGTCTCAGCAACTTAGTAAGGCCCTAAGCAATTTAGTGAGAACCTGTTTCATAAAAAATATAAAGGTATATGATTCAATAAACAAACAAGTGCACAAACACCACAACTGGATCTTGATAATTACACAACTGAATTGGTAAAAACAAAAGGAGGCAAATAATCATAGAGAGTAGGTTTTAACCACAAGAGGAATAAAGGAATAAATATGGGCATTCAGTCATCCTATTCCAAGAGAAAATGGGATTCATAGCTAGTTAACAGACAGTCTAAAAGAGCTTTTACCAAATTTTATTTTTTTTTGTTTTATTAATTGTTGTCATCTTACTTGTGCACATCTATGGGGTACAGTGTGATAATTAAATGATAAAATAAGGGTAGTTTCTTTTTCCTTTCAAATTTTTTTTTAAAAATTTGATTAACATGTAATTGTACTTATTTACGAGGTGTACTCTGGTGTTTTAATGTACATATACAGTGTGTACTAATCAAATATTGGTAATTATTTGTTGCTAAAATGAACATTTCACAGGTTATTCTAACAAGGAGTCTAGTCCAGACTTATTTCTATGCATCTTTGTTGACCTTTTTCCATAAGTAATTACTGCTTACTGCCTCCAGAAGGAATATGATATAGTGCTATAATGTTGAAGATTTTTTCTTTTTTCCTTTTCCTTTTTGTTCTCCCTCTTTCTCCTCCTCCTCCTCCTCTGCCTCCTCCTCCTTCCACAGTACTGGAGATTGAGCCCAGGAATACTCTACCACAGAGATATATCTTTTTTTTTTTTTTTTTTTTTTGACACAGGGTCTCTCTAAGTTGCTGAGGCTGGCCTTGAAGTTGCCATCTTCCTGCCTCAACCTTCTGAGTCACCAGGATTGCAGGCATGTGCCATTGTGCAGGCTCAGTTTTTCTTTTTGACTCAATCCTTTCATTGATCCTCTTTTTTTTGTCATTAAAAAAAATTGACAAACAAAAAGCAAGGCATAATTGGTGTACCCAATGTTATGAGTTTGGAGATAAGTATACAGAGGAAAATACATAACTACAATTTATGTCACAAATCTATTTATGCCCTGCAATAATTTCCTCCCTTCCTGATTATGAGAGTGTGTGTGTGTGTGTGTGTGTGTGTGTGTGTGAAAGAGAGAGAGAGAGAAAGAGAAAGAGAAAGAGAGATGAGAACACAACATAAAGTCTCTGATACTCTCTCACTTGATCTTTCTCTAGATTCTTCCTTCCTTCTTCAGGAGTTATCAATAGATAATTTTATATTTTCTATCACTTTATTAAAATAAACAAACTTAACTTCTGTTGGTGTATGCCTCTCCCAATTATCCTTCACTCAGTGTCAACTTACTAAATCATTTATCTTAATAAAGAAGCAGTTCTTTCCTTCAGTACAATAATTTAAATGTTTTTTTATTATACTCTTTTCCTTGAAATTTGTTTTCTAGAATAATACAGAACACTATTTTGTTTTTGTTTTTCTTTTTTTGTGGTACCGGGGATTGAACTCAGAGGCACTGGACCATTGGGCCACATCCCCAGCCCTTTTTTGTATTTTATTAGAGAGAGGGTCTCGGTTAGTTGCCAAGTGTCTCGCCATTGCTAACGCTGGCGTTGAACTCGCTATCCTCCTGTTTCAGCCTCCGAAGGGCTGGGATTACAGGCATGTGCCACCGCGCCCAGCTAATACAGAACACTATTGGCATGGAGATTCATAACAAATTGTCAGTTCCCTAAAACAGTTGGAAAATTCTTTAAAAATATATTGAAGATATTGACAAGCTTTAAATTAAACAAAAATGGCAGGTTATTTTAAACACACAAAATATATCACATCCATTGTAAATAAATGTTTATTGAAGCTGTTTAATTCCAGTAGACACCTTAAAATGTTACCTGACCCCTGTCATCTGAGGCACACAAATGGGCTGCTTATCCATTCCAGGCATACAAATGAGACAGCCCTATATTCATTAGTTACATGGTTTGACAGGTTCTAAAATGTCATAATTATGTTTAGAAAAACATAAAAAAAACATTTCCTTTATTGACAGAGAAGCTTTTCTTCCTATTCTTAGCATTGGTAAGATCAAGTAGAACAACAATAAAAGGTGATAAGTCTTCTGTTGTAGTTCAGTTTAGTTGCAATTTGGTCCTGCACATTAGCAAATTTAAGATGGAATAGGAACAAAGGTCTGAGAGAAAGGATTGTAGAAAAGGGCCCCAGGGATTTTTCATGAGTGTGTTTAATACTTTATAAAATATGCCTTCTTTCTTTCTGCTTTTTCCCCTCCTAACTCCTTATTATCCTTTTATTTAAAGTAGTGTTTAGCTAGCAAGAGGAATAAAGATGCTGCATTGTTGATATGATAGGAAAAGGGAGGCAGGCATTTCAGTACTCAAGTTCAGATGCACAAATATTCAGTACTTTGAGATAATAAAGGTGCAAATATACATTCTGATTCAGTTAAAAGTCAAGATTATGTTCTTTTCTCTAATTCTGTACATCCCTTAAAATATAGTTAATGTTACAACATTTCAGAGCATACAGACATTCTATCAATAATTCAATCCATCAAAACACTTAAACCAAGAATGTTCTTTTTCTTTTCTTTGTGTGGAGTGCATCAGAAACAAAACCCTTTGCCCCAAATCTCATTTTTAAAAAGTGAAATAGTCAATAAACACAGACAAAACCTGTTTGAACTCCTATAGTTCTTGTGAAAATTGGTATTATTCTGGCGTGATAAACTCATTTGAAGTGGTAAGACTTCAGCAAATGAAATATTTTTTACTTGAGAAGTGTAGTTAGCATTCTAACTGCCTGTTTGTTTTGCCACCGTAAAGGATTTTTTTTGTTGTTGTTACTGCAAAATATTGAACAAAAGAAAAACATCTGAAAGCAGAGTTAACTATGGAAATTTTTATGGACTGTGGTCTGGGAAATGCTTCTGCCTGATAACAGAATTGCTGCTGTTTCTCAGCCTCACACTAATAACCCAGCCCACTCCTCTCAGTTATCAACAGCTGCAGGCATCCAGGTCAAGCTGTTGAGCTTGGTCTCTGGGGTTTGCAATGATGACTGGGACAGCAAGCTGCCAGACTTTCACGCCTCATTGTCTGCTGCTGGTGAAGTCTGGTTTTCAGACCAGCTTGGGCCTTGCTTTGTCCTTTACCTTTCAATTTTCTCTCCATCTTGGAAGAGTCACCATGGTAATCCTGCAGTTCCTATGGACTCCCTGGTCATTTGTTAGATCATACTGTCTTTTGACTCCTTTTCATGAACCAGTTTTCTCCTAATTTGTTGCTAATGCCACGTGCATCCTAGACATTGCTTCTGGGGTTAAAATCTTCTCTTTTGGTGGTTCTCTGTTCTTGCTATCTTCTTCTTTTTAACTCCTCAACTAAATAATTCTATATTCACACCTGATGACGGCTGCTTAATTGCACTCTTTGAATCGTTATTTGGGCTGTTTTAACTTTAAATTATTTTTTGCTTTTAACATTGGGTTATCATAGCTGCTGTTTTTGTCTTCATACCAGACAGCCTCACAACCAGTCCCGACTGACTGCCGACTGACTGCCATTACTCAGTCATGACAGGCTTTTTTTGCTTGTCCTTTGAGAGAATTCAGACATGACTTCCCTGTGCTACAATGCACTGCCTGAAAGAGGCAGTTCTCATCATGATTCCAGCTCCCTTAACAGCCGTAGCTGAATCAGGTATATCTGCCACGATTTTCTTCCAGCTGATGGAGATAATATCAGAGGTGCTGACTCAGGGTTCTGCTAAGCCTCTGGTCACAGTGGATGGGTTTATAATAACCCTGTTGTTCATTTGATGGCCCAGCTATTGAGATGGAATTCAAATAGCATACAGTTCACCCATTTAGATTGCAAATTCAATTGTATTTTCATACATTCACAGAGGTGTGCAATCATCTCCAAAATTGATTTTAGAGCATTTTCATTATCACCTCCATACACACACACACACACACACACACACACACACACACACAAACCCTATGCCCATTAGACATCACTCCTCAAATATGCATATTCATGAGAATCAATTTAAAGTCAAATTTAAAATTACATTTTAAAAGAGAATAATTCATGGTGCCTGTGAATTATTTCTTGGCTTGTCATACGGGGATTAAGGAATTACTTTCTTCTTCAAACCTCATACCAATCGTTACAGATCCTCTCCTATGCTCCAAATAGATCTTTTTGTCTCTGATTTCTACCTACATTAATAGATTTAAATATTAACATATCCCCATTTCTTATTTTTCAATAGACATAGAAAGTACTGTATACTAACCTTGTTTAATAAATGTAATAGGTGCTTTCTGCTACTATAATAAAACAACCAACACAGACTACTTATTCAGCAAAGAGGTTTATTCAGTCCCATCGTTCCTGGTAAGTGTTCCCAGAGTTACATGTGTAGCCTGCCGTGGAACCATTGGGAGGAGTCGAGACCGTAAGGAAGAGAGAACTGGTAGAAGATCTTTAGTTCATCATAGGTATGCATTCACTGGTTAAAGAGGGACCCCAGTTCTTCCTCTTCCTCTCTACTCCCCTTCATGATAGGTGTCTTTCCACAGGTACAAAAACAACAGGCTTAAAATCATGGACTTAAAATTCTAAACTTATGAGCCAAAATAAACCATTTATCTTTATAAGTTGATGATTTAATGTATTGTTATAGTGACAGACAGATGATTCATAACAATGTTCAAGACTGGGCAGTCCCATTGGTTTGAGTCTCTGGCAACAGTGGCCCAACGTGGTGGAAAAGAGATTGGAGTGAGTGTTCATGTACTGAATCAGGAAGCCTAGAGAGGGAAGACTTGGGTTTGGTACCACAATCTCCTTCAAGAGCTCACCCTCAATGAACTAATGAAACTTCAGTTGACGTCACTTCTTAAGGGTCCACAGTAGCTCCCAATATTACCACCATGGGGAAAAAGGCCACAAATATACACTTTTGGGGAACAGTCCCAAAAGCCAGAACAATAGAAAAGATTAAGATTGTAGCTCCTTTCTTCCACCACATCTGATTTTTCTATTAGTTGTTTGATTTGTATCATGGAACATGAGGGATACACTCCTCTTAGATATCACATACATCAACAAAAATCTGGGGACTTGTGCACTAAATTGTAAAAAGCTGAACTTTTCCTGCTTATTTGTTTTGCAGTGCTGGAGATCTAACTGAGGGCTTCATGGATACTAGGCAGGAGTTGTCGTACTGAGCCATGCTCCATCCTGCCAATCCCCTGCATTTTTTAAATACCTACTTTTTCCAAAGGCAAAATCATATATTCCATTGTGTGATATTCCAACACCTACCCCCAGGATGAACTGTATGTTTTGGTTGTTTGACGAATTATCCTTTGGCCTACTAGGGTCTGTTTTAGCCTCAAAATTGAATAATACATTCCATAATTTTTCTTCTTTAAAGTTGCCATATCCTCACCCAAAATGAGATGAATATATTGCTGATTGACATGCCAACAAATATCCAGAAGCTGAGTGGACAGTATGACATTCTTCCTGTAAATGAAATACATCTTACATGACCCACTGCACTGGGGTGTGTTAAAGTTTTGTATGTGATACCTTTTATTGCTCCTGATGTGCATTGTTCATTTATGTCCTAAGATTATTTATTAATACATGCTTTGATTTAACCCTTAAAGTGTAGATTTTTACTAGAATTAACATTCTGTTTAAATATGGCCATGAATTCTTCATGATGATATGATCATTCTCAAAGGGAACTAGAGCCATCCATTTCTGGAACTCACAGAAAAGGACTCACAGGTTAGTTAAAGGAATTGAAGAAAAGGAATACACCTTATGCCAATCACCTCTAAATATACCAAAGGAGTATTTAGATTAAATGCTCAAAAAACCAGCACTTAACAAAACAAAATTGGCCTTTAAAAATAAAAATCTTTATTTTATTTATTTTTATGTGGTGCTGAGGATTGAACTCAGGGCCTTAAATGTGCTAGGCAAGCGCTCTACCACTGAGCCACAACCCCAACCCAAAATTGGTCTTTTTGATAAACTTCAGAAAGAAGAAATAAGGAGAGCAACTGCCCATTTCTCCCTCAGTTTTAACCTGTCTTCTTAGTCTTTGCAAGATGCTCTCAGGATATAAGCTTTTTTTTGTGCGTGAATGGAATGAAATGATTTCTTCTTAGACCATCAGACATATCAACTAGGTCACTGCCAACAGTGTTTGTTTTAGCCAATTTCATGAAGAAATTGTTCTCAGTACTCTTTTGAACAAAAGGAGTAGATCGCCAGCAGGGTAGCTCATTCCTTGACCCGCAAAGAGAGTGGTTAAGAGCTTTTTGGTGACATCGATTTCAATCTTCAATAAATCATTTCCTATTGATGCTACTAGCAACCTCATTTGCAGAATAAGGGAATTAAGAGTCATTAGTTCATTGGACTAAGAGAGAATTAAATTAGGTATCATGGGTAGGCAGGTGAACTCTGTCTGCCATAAAGGGGCCAATAAAAGCTAACTGTAATGTTTATTATTATTGCAATATAATACTATTTTGTACAGGCCACTTTCATATTTTTTTGCCATTGATATCACAAAGAGGAAATACA
Source organism: Tamias sibiricus (assembly GCA_025594165.1). Lineage (NCBI taxonomy): Eukaryota > Metazoa > Chordata > Mammalia > Rodentia > Sciuridae > Tamias > Tamias sibiricus. The sequence goes on along the minus strand of CM046662.1, from coordinate 156,049,777 downwards.
GCTGTCTATTGATTTATATTTTAAGAAGAGTTGTAGTATGCTTCTCATTGGATTAAATATTTCTAAAACAAAGTTATCAAATTGATGGTCTACTTTGTCTCTCAAAGTGAAGTATTTTTTAAAAAATGAATTATATATACTTATTATAGTGTACCAACATTTATGCCCTGACTCTTTCCATTATTTTCTTTCTCCTCATAAGGGAAAAAAAATGCATTCCACAGATTGTTGCATTCTATCCTTCCTATGATTTAAAAAGTTTTAAGCTTTGTATGCCCAGTTCATGGCAGCTTAATGTTTATGCATTTTTTGATTCAAATTCTGCAGTTAAGGGTTTCTTGTCACAGGAGGTCAGTGATTTAAAACAACAACAAGTAAAAAAAAAAAAGAACTTGATGTACAAACACCGTTGCCTACCAATAGCAAATATTCATGTTAATGATGATCATACATTCAAACATCTAAGCTTATCTTGGAAAGAGTCACTTTTCTCTACTCAAAATTTCTAACCAAGGCAAAATGACCTCTTTAACTTTCTTCACAGACTGTCACTGTCTGTAAAAGATTAATCCCAGCAACTCTATAGAGGCTGAGACAGGAGAATAACCAGCTCAAAGCCAGCCTCGGGAAAAATGAGGCCCTAAGTGTGATCCTGTCTATAAGTAAAGTACAAAATAGGTCTGGGGATATGTGGCTCAGTGGTTGAGTGCCCCTGAGTTCAATCCCTGGTACCCTCTACCAAAAAAAAAAAAAAAAAAAAAAAGGAAGAAGAAGGCTTAACTGTGTTTATAATATAATGTTCTTTCTTCATGGTCCCTCTATATAGCACAGTTTACTGTTCATATTTTGTTTCATACCACGTAAAGACTCAGAAGTGTCACACTGATGTTTACCTTTTTGGACAAAATCTTCAGTTCACAGTTTAGTGGTGGTCATCATAGCTGTCTGGCTATATGTACATACATATTTGCTACATAGGTAGAACCTAATGCAGCCTTTCTTCACCCTTCCTACTTCCATATCCCATGCATTACACAATAGTGATGGCATCTAGGAGTCGTGCTGTGGGTTGCCCACACTATGTGATCTCATGGATGATATCCTGTTCTTCAACATCATCTCTGCTTTTCATCTTGATAGTTCAGATTCTTCCTTTTTCCTTCCCTGAGCCATTTATTTCTTTTTATGCAGTTTATTTATTTATTTTTTTTCATATAACTTCACTTTACACATAGTTATGGTTTGTTTAATTCCTCAAGACCTAAATATTTTTTTCTTGCCCCTTAGAATATTCAGTTTGTAGGATTAACAGATGGAATTTCTAGTTGCTGAGGTCATAGTTCATAATCCTTTGATTTATAGATAATCATGGCATTGTTAAATAAGCCACAGCCAGGAGGCACCACCTAAGTGCCTTTTCATGTGTTCTAGATTCTGTATCAAGGTGTCAGAAGGTATGGTTACTGACACATTTTCAGGAAACCAGAAGTCTAGGAAGACAAATCAAAAATATTTTAAAGATAATGTTTAATCTTATAAATGCCACTAACTGTTCATGTAACTAAAGAAGGGGAGGACAAGGGTCACAGAAGAAAATACAGGAAGTAGAGACCCCTTTGGTGCCCATATAGTCTGGTTCCACCAGAAATTTCTCATATGGATCCTTTTAGGGAAGAAGATTAAATTGTTCCATATCAGTAATTCCTTTAACACCACCTATCGTATTCTCCATCACCATAGGCAGCATCACGTTGAAGCTGTTGATTCTTCTACCTTGTTTCTTGTAGTTAAGTGATGATTTTTAAGTATAAATTTGATATTTTATTCATAGGATATCTGTCAGACCCTTTCCATAGCTATTGACTTGTAAAAGAGTTCGAACATTCCATCAGTTTAAATTGATGTCTTAGTAGATAGTGTACCTCAATTTTAACTGGCTTTTCTCCTGAGTATAATGTTATACCTCAATCACTGTAAAGATTTGAAGTCAGTACACCCCCTTAATCCACCCTCATTGCACAACTCAGCAACTCCAATGCAGTTTTCTTGTTTTAAATAGTAGTTTTGAAATTCTCTTGGGCCTGCTATTTTAAATTGTCTTTGAGTTTTTTAACTTGATCCACACTGCTAAACTGATTTTGTTTTTGTCAGGCAGTAATAACTAGCTGACGCAAAACTTCATGCTGTTTACAATAGACACAGCCTATGTATAAGGCCAATAGTGAAAGAGGAGAAAAATATGTGAACAACAACCTAAATAAAATGATTTAACTACACCAATTTCAGAAACTACTTAGGCAATCAAGAAATTAGAATTACTATATCCAAGATGGTGGGCAATATGGAGGCTGTATTCTGTATTGCTCCATGATCTGGGATTCTAGTAGTGGAAATACTCTTTCTCTGAGAGCTATTACAGGACCAGTGGCTGCTCCCACATAAGAATCACAGCCGCTGTGCCTGCAGTCTCCAGGCCTCATCATCAGCACAAGACTGCAGGCCACTCACCCACACAGGACCTCTGGCCACCATCAGGACCACCAGCATTAGCACCCACCCAGGAATCCCGGCCACCGCTCCCATGCTCGAAACCTGACTGCTGCCCTCGTGCAGGACCTCTGGCCACCACTCCCGTGTGGAAGCACATCTACCAATGTGGGACTCCCCATGTCACCTACATCTTGGGATACTGCAATCACTGCCATATACACTGTAGCCTGCACCTGGGGACACAGGACAGGGTGTGAAGACAGCCACCAACCACAGTGCATGCCACAAAGTTGCATCTCTGAACATGTTGCCCAACGCCACCACCCGGCCCCACCTGACCTGGCATCCCATCACTGAAAGCAGCTGCCTCTGTCTTTGGAACACCTTTGCGGCCATCATTAGTTGGGGCAACTTCCAGCTTTGGACACCTGCTGTGGCTTAGAAGCAACAACACGGTACCTATAATACCCAACTCCACGTTCTCCCTGGCAGCTGCTAACCCAGCACAGTGTGTGCAGCTATGCGCTGGTCCATAGCTGGCAAACCTTGGTTTTAAACTGCCCAATACAAAACAGATCTCCTCAACAGGTGTGCAGGCCCCAGAATGCAGCCACATGACCTCCAGAAAGAGAGGTTCCTGATTGGGAAGTAGAAATGGAGGGAGTAGTGAGACACAGTTTACTGACTAAATTAGAGATGAGGAATTGTGAGGTCTACAGGCTATATGAGGAGATAAGATCAGGTGCCTACATCACATAAATGGGGCCCCAAAGAAAATCCTTGGGGTGCAGTCTCCCACTGGTGACAGGTAAGTGCTATACCCCAGGAACTCTGCCCCCAAGACCAACCCTCCCACCCTAATAACATTCACCATCCTGAGGGTAGAGATACCAGCAAACAAGGGACAATCTTACTTATTGAATGAGAAGGGAAGCAGGAAAGATACTGATCTTCAACAAAATAATCCTTGAATCTTCCTTAGAGATTTATTTTTCTCTTTTTTCTCTCCTCCTGCCCTCACATCCCCAACATTTGTGAAACCAAGTACTTTTCATGAATTAGGCTACTGATGACTGGGATGTCTGAATAGTATATAACAGTTATGTTGTATATTCTGTTATCTTCTATTTTTAATTTTTCTTAGTATTTGTTTGTATTTTCTACTCTCTCTATTGTCTTCCCACTTACTTGTCTCCCAAAAATCACTTTCTCTCTCTTCTCCTGCTACTAATATACTTCTTTAGATTCCTCTTTAATGCTTTCTAAGATCGAATAACTATATATCCTCACCTCCTACACCCTTAACAACTCATCCTACACCTCACTCCTGGTTCTCTCTTTGTCCACCATCAGAAACTGTAGACCCTTTATCAAACCTACCATTTATATTGTAAATAATAATTGAGCTCACCATCTCTGTATATTATGAAAAATCTGTAAATGTCTCAAGAGCAGCTATTTGGTTTAAGGCTGTATATTGTTTGTATTGGGATCTGTTAATATTTTTCTCACCCTTAAAGGAAAGGTATTGGAACCCTGCAGGGACACACAAAAAAAAAACTATAGGGTAAAAATTCTAACTCCTCAGATCCACAGTGCTAGAAGGCAAAACACATGAATATGATAAAACAGGAGAAGAAAGTGCCCCCAAACAAACCAAGATACTACATTATTAGAATCCATTAGGCCAGCACAACAAAAGAAATGACAGAGAAGGAGTTCAGGATGTACATAATTAAAATGTTCCATAAATTAAAGGATGATATAAGAGAGCAAATATAGGCAGCTAAAGATCATTTTGAAAAAGAGCTATATAAGCTAATACAGGAAGAAAAAGGTTACTTCAATAAGGAAATACAGGTTCTGGAAAGAAAAACATGCATAAATCCTTGAAATGAAAGAAACAATAAACCAAATAAAAAACTAAATAGAAAGCACCACCAACAGATTAGATCATTTGGAAGACAGAACCTCAGACAATAAAGACACAATATATAATCTTGAAAATGACATTGACCACACAGTGAAGATGGTAAGAAAACATGAGCAGAACATTCAATAATTGTGGAATAATGTAAAAAAGACCAAATTTAAGAATTTGGGAAGGAGGAAGGCATAGATTTCCAAACCAAAGGAATGAACTATCTATTCCATGAAATAATATCAGAAAATATTCCAAACATGAAAAATGACTTGGAAAATCAAATACAAAAGTCTACAGGACACAAAATGTACAAAATCACAACAGATCTATACCAAGGCACATTATAACGGAAAGGCCTAGCATACAGAATAAGGAGAGAATTTTAAAAGCCACAAAAGAAAGGAATAAGAATTCATATGGGGGAAACCAATTAGGACCTCTGCAGATTTTTCAACCCAGACCCTGAAAACTAGAAGATCCTGGAACAACATATTAAACTCTGAAAGAAAATGGATGCCAACCAAGAATCTTGTATCCAGCAAAATTAAGTTCTATATTTGATATCAAAATAAAAACTTTCCATGATAAATAAGTGTTAAAAGAATTTATAACTAAAAGTCCGCACTATAGAACATATTTTTCAAAATATTCCATGAGGAAGAAATGAAAAACAACAATGAAAATCAGCAAAGGAAGGTATTACATTGAAGGAAAAACCAATGAAAGGAGAAACCAAGTCAAGTTAAATAGCAAAAAGAAAAAAAAAAAGAAATTTACCGGGAATAAAAATCACATCTCAATAATAATTCTGAATGTTAATGGCCTAAACTCACCAATCAAAAGACATAGACTGGAAGATTGATTAAAAAAATACACCCAACAATATGCTGCATTCAAGAGACTCATCTCATAGAGAAAGACATCCACAGACTTAAGGCGAAAGGTTGAGAAAAAACATACCACTCACATGGACTAAGAAACAAGTAAGGGTTTCCGTCCTCATGCCAAATAAAGTAGACCTCAAGCCAAAGCTAATAGAAAGTTATAAAGAAGGACATTTCATATTGCTTAAAAAACATACATCAACAAGACATAACAATAATAAATACATATGCCCCAAACAATAGAGCATCTATATTCATCATACAATCTCTTCTCTAGTTCAAGAGTCAAATAGACAAAAACACAATAATTCTGGGTAAGTTTAGCACACCTCTTCACCACTGGATAGATCTTCCAAACAAAAGCTAAGCAAAGAAACTATAGAATTCAATAATACAATTAATAACTTAAACTTAAAAAGACATATGTAGAGTATTTTATCCATCACTGAGTGAATACACTTTCTTCCTGGCAGCCCATAGATCCTTCTCTAAAATAGATCATGTATTATGCCACAGAGCAACTCTTAACAAATACAAAAAGGTAGGGAGATACTACCCTATGTTCTGTCAGATCATAATGGAATCAAATTAGAAATCAATGATAAAATAGGAAATAAAAGCTACTCCAACACATGGAGACTAAAAAATATGCTATTGAATGAACAATGGTTTGCAAAAGATATCAAAGAGGAGATTAAAACATTCTTAGGGGTAAATGAGAACATTGATACAACGTATCAAAATTTGGGGGACACTATGAAGGCAGTACTAAGAGGAAAACTCATTGCATGGAGTTTATTCCTTAAAAGAAGAAAAAAGTCAACAAATAAATGACCTAACATTACATTTCAAAGCCCTAGAAACAGAACAAATGTACACCAAAAGCAGTAGAAGACAGAAAATAATTAAAATCAGAGCTGAAGTCAATGAAATTGAAACAACAGAAACAATTAAAAAACTGACAAAACAAAAAGTTCTTTGAAAAAATAAATAAAATTGATAAACCCTTAGCTATGATAATGAAGAGAAGGAAAGAGAAAACTCAAATTAATAACATATGTGATGAAAAAGGAAATACCATGATGGACACTACAGAAATACAGAAGATAATTAGAAATTATTATGCAAATTTGTACTCCAACAAAATAGAAAATATTGAAGGCATTGACAAATTTCTTGAGTCATATGATTTGCCAAAACTGAATCAGGATGATATACACAAGTTAAACAGATTAATTTCAAGCAATGAAATAGAAGACTCCATCAGAATCCTACCAACCAAGAAAAGCCCAGGACCAGATGGATATACAGCTGAATTCTAAAAGACCTTCAAAGAAGAACCAATACCAGCACTCCTCAAATTATTTCATGAAATAGAAAAAGAGGGAACACTTCCAAACTCATTCTAAAAGGCCAATTTCACCCTGATTCCCCAAACAGACAAAAAAAGAAAGAAAACTTCAGACCAATATCTCTAATGAACATAGATGCAAAAATTCTCAATAAAATTTGGGCAATTTGAATACAAATCATATCAAAATGATAGTGTACCATGATCATGTGGCATTTATCCCAGGGATGTAAGGTTGGTTCAACATATGGAAATCAATAAATATAATTAATCACATCAAGAGACGTACAAATAAGAATCATATAATCATCTGAATATATGCAGCAAAAGCATTTGACAAAATACATCAGCCCTTCATATTCAAAACACTAGAAAAACTAGGAATTACAGGAACATAGCTCAACATTGTAAAAGCTATCTATGCTAAGCCCCAGGACAACATTATTCTAAATGGAGAAAAATTAAAAGCATTCCCTCTAAAAACTGGAATAAGACAGGGATGCCATCTTTCACCACTTCTATTTAACATAGTTCTTGAACCTCTAGCCAGAGCAATTAGACAGATGAAATAAATTAAAGGAAAAGAAGAACACAAATTATCATTATTTGCTGATGACATAATTCTATACATAGAGGATCCAAAAAATGCAACCAGAAAACTTCTGAAACTAATAAATGAATTCAGCAAAGTAGCATGATATAAAACCAACACCCATAATTCAATTTCTGTACATCAATGACAAATCCTCTGAAAGAGAAACTAAGAAAAGTACCCTATTTACAATAGACTTAAAAATATAAAAACAAAAACAAAAATGTAAAATAATTGGGAATCAACTTAAGAGGTGAAAACCTCTACAATGAAAATTACAGAATGCTAAAGGAAGAACTTAAAGGATAACTTAGAATATGGAAAGATCTCCATTGTTCCTGACCATACTACAAAAAGCAACATTCAGATTTAGTGCAATCCAAAAATTCCAATGACATTCCTCATAGAAATAGAAAAAGCAATCATGAAATTCACCTGGAAAAATAAGAGCCCCAGAATAACCAAAGAAATCCTTAGCAAGAAGTGTGAAGCAGGTGGCATCACTATACCAGACCTTAAACTATACTACAAAGCAATAGTAACAAAAACAGAATGGTATTGACACCAAAATAGGCTTGTAGACCAATTGCACAAATAGAGACAGAGAAAAACTCACATAACAGAGTTATCTCGTATTAGACAAAGACGCTAAAAACATATATTGGAGAAAAAAATAGCCTCTTCAACAAATGGTGCTGGGAAAACTGGAAATTCATATGCAGCAAAATGAAATTAAGCAACTATCTCTTACCATGCACAATACTCAACTCTTATGTGGATCAACGATATAGGAATTAAACCAGAGACCTTGAACTTAATAGAAGAAAAAGTAGGCCCAAATCTTCATCATATAGAATTAAGCCCCAACTTCATTACAAGATTCCTTTAGCACAAGAAATTAAGTCAAGAATCAATAAATAGGATGGATTCAAACTAAAACTTCTCAGCAAAAGAAATAATCAGTAAGGTGAATTGAAAGCATACGAATGGGAGCCAATTTTTACCACACACATACATCAGATAGAACACTAATCTCCAGGATATATAAAGAACTCAAAAAAAAAAAAAAAAAGAAAGAAAGAAAGAAACAACCCAATCAATAAATGTGCCAAGGACCTAAACAGATACTTCTCAGAAGTTGATATACAATCAGTTGACAAATATATGAAAAAAATGTTCAACATCTCTAGCAATTAGAGAAATGCAAATCAAAACTATTCTCAGATTTCATCTCACTCCAGTCAGAATGGCAGCTATTAAGTATAGAAGCAACAATATGTGCTGGTAAGGATGTGGGGAAAAAGGCACATTCATACATTGCTGGTGGGACTGCAAATTGGTGCAACCAATATGGAAAGCAGTATGGAGATTGCTTGGAAAACTTGGAATAGAACCACCATTTGACCCAGATGTCCCACTTCTGGGTTTATACCCAACAGACTTAAAAACAGCATGCTACAGTGAGGCTGCCACTTCAATGTTTATAGCAGCACAATTCACAATAGCTAAAATGTGGAATCAACCTAGATGCCCTTCAGTAGATGAAAGGCTAACGAAAATGTGGTATATATGCATACAGAATATTACTCAGCATTGAAAGAGAATAAAATCATGGCATTTGCAGGTAAATGGATGGAGTTGGATAATATTATGCTAAGTGAAGTAAGCCAATCCCCCCAAAAAACAAATGTTTTCTCTGTTATGTGAATGCTGATCCACAATAGGGATGGGGGTGGTGCATGGGAGGAATGGAGGAACTTTAGATATGGAAAAGAAGAGGGAGGGAAAAGGAGAGAGCATGGGGGTAGGAATGATGATAGAATGAGATAGACATCATTACCCTAAGTACATATATGAAAACACAAATGGTGTGACTCTACTTTGTGTACAACCAGAGACATGAAAAATTGTTCTCTATATGTGTGCTGTGAATTAAAATGCATTATGATGTCATATATAACAAATTAGAATAAATTTTTTTTAAAAAAAAAAGGGCCTGGGGATGTGACTCAGTGGTCGAGTGCCCCTGAGTTCAATCCCTGGTACCAAAAAATAAAATAAAATAAAATATTTTTTAAAAATAAATTAGAATTACTATAAATTAATATTCTATTTTGGACAATGAAATACCAAACCACTACAAAAAGGATTAGAAAGTCCTATACACATAATATATAATCTCAAAATATATAAAATAAGATTGACAAAAATAAAATAATAGAAATTTACAAGAACAATATGGAAATGAAAGATTGGTGAATGGCAGAATGAGAGAAATAATTAACAGTGTTAGGAATAACTAAAGCGAGACCAACAAACGTGACTTAAAATAAATCATGAAGAATACAATACAAAATTACACTACATCCTTCACTGAAATGCACATGAAACATGTATCAACATAAATAAGATGCAGGGCCTGAACAAATTATACAAACTGAATTCAATATCACATAAATACACCAAAGGATAAAACTCAAAAACTCATCTCAACAGAAAAAGAGGATAAAATTACATTTGATTAAATTTATACTTCCTTTATGAGAAAATGCTCAATTAAATAAATATAAAAGGATCATACCTCAACACAGTTAAAGCTATAAGTGACAAAATCACAGCCAACATCATACTAAGTGCTAAAAGCTGAAAGTACTTCCTCTACGACTAAGAATAAGAGAGGAGGTTTGTTATCAGTGTCCTTATTTGATATAGTACTAGGTAATTCAGTCAAGGCAATTAAGCAAATAAAGAAATAAAGGGCATACAGAGAGGAGGAAAATGGTGGACTACAGGCATCATGCACATTCTGGTTGTTCCCTGAGATCAAATCTAATCAGCAATTGTGGGGCTGCAGGAGGAAGTAGAAGAGCCATACAAAAGAGGAGTGCAGTCCAGAATCAGTGACCAAATAAACCAGAACAGTGATTTTAGAAGAGTGAGATAATTGGAAATAAACTGACTGAACAAGCATTAGGCACTTGGTGGCTTGGTACATGGTGGCACACATAAATATACTAAACTTATACACAATATTGTGTGTCATTAACATGAATAAGTTAAAAATGAAAACACTAAATAACAAAGAAATAAATGGTATAGGATTAGGAAAAGAGTAGGTCCAATTTTTCACTTTAATAGGAAATAGGATTCTATGTATAAAAAAACTAAAGAGGCTACCAAAAGTTTATTAGAAGTTATAAATAAAGTCTGTAATATTGCAAGATTCAAAACCAACATATAAAAATTAGTAGCAATATTATATAACAATGAAGAAGATTCTCACAAATAAATTATGAAAGTAATTGCATTCAAAATACCTACAGAAATAAAAATTAATAATAGGGATATATTTAACCAAGGAAGAGAAAGACCTCTATGATGAAAATTACAAAATACTGATGAAAAAATTGAAGAGTACATAATAAGACAAAAAACCTCCCATGATCATGTACTGGAAGAAGTGGTATCACTGAAATGTCCATACAACCAAAAGCGATCTACAGATTGGGTGCAAATCCCTACAAAATAACAATGACATTCTTAACAGAAACAGAAGAAATAATCCCAAAATTTACATGGAAATATGAAGACCCTCAATAGCCAAAGCAATATTTAGCAAAAAGAACAAAACAATACCTGATTGGAACATACAGTGCAGATTCATACCAATAAAACAGCATGTCATCAGGATAAAAATGGACACATTGATCAAAGGAACAGAATTGAGATAACCAGAAACAAACCCACACATCCACAGCCAACCAGTTCTTGACAAAACTGTGCACAGTGGAGAAAGGACAGCCATCAATTAATGATGCTAGTAAAAGTGGCTATCCTTGAGCAGAAAATAAAAATTTGAACCCTATCATTCATCCTATGCAAAAATCAACTCAAATTTGATCAAAGACCTTAATGTAATACCTAAATCTCTGAAACAACTAGAAGAAAACTTGGGATACTTCAAGATGTTGGAGCAGTCAATGATTTTATGTATAGGCTCCCACAAGCACAGAAAACTGAAGGGAAATATAGACATGTGGAGTTATATCAAACTAAAAAGCTTCCATACAGCAAAGGAAGCAATCAACAGAAGGAGAATTTACCTATTGAATAGAAGAAAACATTTACCAACTATTCATTTGACAAAAGATTAATATTTATAATATGTAAGGAACTCAGAAAAACAACAAAAAATAAGGAGTTCAATTTAAAATTGAGAAAATAATCAAAATAGACATTTCTCAAAAGAAAATATACAAATGGTAATAAAATATGTGAAAATATTCTTAATATTATTAGCCATCAGAGGAAAGTAAATCAAAACTACATTGAAATATCATCTCATACAAGTTAGAATGGCTACTATCAAAAAGACAAAAAAAATTACACATGCTCAATGTGGAGTAAAAGAAATGACTGTACACTTATTCTTGAAATGTAAGCACTACTCATATGGAAAAATGTCTGGGGTTCCTGACCCATCATGTAATCAAACTCTCCCACTTCTTGTTATATAACCAAAGAAAATGAAATCAGCATACCAAAGAGATACCTGCACACCCATGTACATTGCATAACTATTCATAGTAGCTAAGATACAGACTCATCCTAGATGCCTATTAGCAAATAAATGGATGAAGAATATTTTAGCAATAACAGTGGAGGGAACTGGAAGATATTATATTATTTTTAATAATAAATAATCCAGACACAGAAAGGCAAGTCGCAGATGTGCCTTCTTGCATGTAGAAGCTAAAGATAAGTTGACATGAATGTTGAATAATGGTTACTAGAAGTAGGAAAGGGTGTGTGTAGAGGTGGAATAGTAGATTAAAATGAGTAGTATTTGATCTGTGCACACAGTATTCATGTATTCAGATATCACACTGAATACCCTTAATAGGTACAATTAATATATATCCTCAAAAATAAAAATTCATCATTTAAAAACCACTTGTTCAGAATATTTTGACCCTATTCAAATTTTTACATATCAATGACAAGAGTTTTCTAGAAAAACTTTAAATATCGGGAATAAAACAAGATACTTTCAAATGACACATAGATCAAAAAATAAATACCATTAGAGAAGGTTTCCTTCAAAATAGAAGATTAATGGACTAGATGAATGGGATATTAGAAGTGGCAGGATAAGGGAAGAACAGTGGAATGAATCCGACCAAATTTCCCTATCTACATATACCAACAGGCCACAGTGAATCTCGGCATCATGTATACCTACAAGACACGAACTAAAAATAAATAAATAAGTAAAGGGAAGAAAGATTATAGTAGTGTAGAGAGAATCAAAGAGAAGGAAGAAGGAGGAGGAGAGGAAAAGCAGAAGCCTCAGGAACTAAATTAGAGCAAATTATATTTTATGTTTGTTTAATTCTGTTAAAATGATTCCTAATGTTATGTATAACTAAAAAGAACCAAATTAAAACAGCAAATAGAATTTTAAAAAGCTTTAAGATGTCAATAAGAAAAATAATATTAAAACTTGTGAGATGGGGTTAAAATTAAATTTGGAATAAAATCTGTAGCCTTAAGTGAAAATATTAATATGAGAAAGCTAAAATGTAATTATGTTTTACATTAAAAATAGTTAAAAATAAAAACAAATATATTTAAATGAAATAGAAAGTAAAAATAAACATAAAAACAAAATTTAAGAAAATTAATATACAAATGTGTAATAGAGAAAATCAGAAAATGTAAAAAAAAAATAACAGACTAAAAATTTAATAACTGGCTCAGGAGGCTGAGGCAGGAGGCTTGCAAATTCAAAGCCAGCCTCAGTGACATATCAAGGATCATAGCAACTCAGCAAGCCTCTGTCTCAAAATTAAAAAAAAAAAAAAAAAAAAGTTGAGAATGTGGCTTAGTCATTAAGCATCCCTGGCTTCCATCCTTAGTACAAAAAATAAAAAAAATAAAAAAATAAAAAAGAAGAAAAACAAACAAAAAGCTTAATAACAAAGCTGACCAAAAAAAGAATTTGGAGATTTGGATAACATGAAAAAATTCTTAGAGAAAAATCTCAACATGCTAACAGTGTCATAATAAAGTAATGGAAACTTTCAATACCTATACATATATGAAAGACACATAATCTATAAGTAAACCTCACATAACATTTCTGGTGAAATAATGAATTCCTCCATATATTTAAGGAAGAGTTAGCAACAAATGCATGATTCCTGATTCTCAACTATGGCATTATTTTCCAACTGGATAGGAAAAACCAGAAAAGTATTTTCTCACCATTCTGGGGGTCAAAAGTCTGAAATTAGCTTCTGTATGCAAAATCAGGTTGGTGGCCTCTCTGGAGATTCTAGTGCACTCTTACCTTTCCAACTTCTGTTGACCACCCTAACTTGGCCTGGTGATGCACAGCTCCAGTCTTTGCAACAGTCTTCATGCTGCCTCTGGCTGTTTGTCAATTCTCCCTCTCTGTAATCCACATGGATAATTTGGGATAATCTGTTCATCTGGAAATCCTTACTTCAATCACATCGCAAAGACCCTTTTCCCCAAAAAAGTCTAATTTACAGGTCCCAGGGATTAGAACCTAAACTCATTGGGAGTCATATTCCGTTTACTATAGCTCCATACTCAGATGTTAATTTTAGGTGAATTTCAGACCTAAATGTGAAAGGAGGAACATTTATATTTCTAGGTTAAACAACAGCAACAACAACTGGAAAATGTTGTTTGATATGTTAGGGATCTCTTAAGAAGAAGTGTCACGTGGTCTTCCTTTTTGTCTCCACAGTTATGGTTACTCCTTCTGTATTTTATAAAATGTTTGTTGAATGAATCAATGAGTGTGAAAAACAGTAATGTTTTCCTTCATTAAATAGAATTGTTCCAACTACCTTGAAAAAGTTAGGAGAAAAAAACCAATTGATAATTAGAGTTTTTAATACTTTGGTAATTTTATAAATCAAAACTATGTCAATGATTATCATTAAATAAAATTTAAATATGCAACAAACAATGAATTCATAATGTCCTTAAAAATAAAACCATGCTTTCTTCTCTAAAAATTATAAAAAAACAGCATATGTGAGTGTGTGTGTGTGTGTGTTTTCACCTGATAAAAGACTAACATATAAGGAAAAAGAATAAAGAAAGAAATATGCTTATCTGTTTTATAATCTCTTCTTTCTCTCTTAGCAATATTTAGTACATGAATATGCATCTAGCTGTGGACTTTATTATGGAAAATGTAATTTTACTTGGCACTTAGTCCCATCTATGATTTACATGCATTTTTTAATATATCAAATCTATATTGCAGAAGACATACAAAAAGTCTATGTTCATAATGACTTAGACATGTTGATGTATTGATTTCTGTCAAGTGATTCAAGTTGTAGGCATTTGATTGACTTTCCACAACAACAAAATGAAGCCTAACTTTCATTTAATATAGAAGAGTCACTTTTGATTGAAGCCATTGCTTTTGCTCATATTTTCTTACATTGATGTGTTTACCATTGAAATTCACAAGTCAAATTAACTGGTTGAATCAGACAAAATATAGTGGCTGGTGTTAGGGATATATTATACAATTGTGTGTCTAAATTATTTGATGCAATGATATAAAATTATATTATTTAATAACATATTACATTGGTTTATTAGAAAATTTTATAGCATAACAAATTTGTAGTCTTCCCACTACTTATAACCTAAAGACTATTTGGGTGTTTTTAATAAATATAACTTGAGGAAATATTGATAAAATAATTACAGTTTAATCAAAATAGGTTGATTGAATTACTCTAGACATGTCTCCCTACTTTGCAGTGTTTTGTGGCTATAAATATTATATTATTGGTGGATTTAGATTAAACCCCTGCCATGAATAAAAATGCAGGTGTGATCATCAGTGACCTATATAGAATCAGGTCCACTTGAAAATGTTGAGATTAAATTGTTTTATTCATGTTCAGAAACAGCATCCTCTTTGATAATTTATCTTTAGCACCATTTATTATTTGGGGGGGATTTACATCAAATTCTGGTTACTATAAATGCTAGGTCTTTTTCTTTAACTGTTGGGGACGTTAATAACATGCCAGTAGATAGAAACTCTGGCTTTCTCCCACTTCCTGATACAGGAACTTGGCTGAGCCAAGGGACAGTCCCCTGACTTAAGATGAGAACTGAAACCACCCCAAGGATAGGCCAATGGCTCCGCCAATGGCATCCGTCCATGCTCCTTATGTGTCCCTATGATCTTTCTGCTGATTGGCCCATGTCCTCTATAAGACCGTCCAACTTTCTCAATAAAAAGAGTTCGTGCCTTGACAAGTTCTCCCTGGTGCGTCCCTGACTGTACTCCATCGTGAGGGCTGGCGTGGGCCTCCAGCGGCCCCTACCATTCCCAAGTTTGCCTCCGCTGGGGCGTGTTTCCCCCCATTCTTCTCCGCCAGCCAGAGGAGCCTATCCTGGGTCAGGGGGGGAGCTAAAATCCCCAGCAACTAAAAAAAAACCCCAACATTTAACATTACTGTATCTTTCTGCCCATGATGACACATTTCTTAGACAGCAAACCCCTACTTGAGGACAACCTTATCTCCATTTGGTATATAAATAACAAAATTTTCTTTTAGTGAAGGTGATTGGATATATAATTTTATCCCTTGGAATGGTAATATTCCTTACAGATATAATTACATTTTATGATGTGAGGTAATGGAAGTCATATCTGTCATTGTTTAGGGTTATTTTCCCTTTACTTCTTGAGAATTTCTTCTTATGAGTACATCAATACCTGCTTTTATTTCCCTGCTTTTTTATGCTTCTTCTTCCTTTTCTTTCTTTTCTTTTTCTTTGCCTTGGAGGAAGGAAATTCTTAATTTTAAGTTTTTACAAGGTTCATCTGACTGCATAAATTCCCAGTACTTGGAGTGATTTGTTAAATGGAGGACATGACACATTTTCCCTTTTTTCTTCATTGTATTTCACTGTCAGCAGGATATCTTGGTTTGGTCAATATGAATCAGAAGTTGAAAATTGAATCTACACAATGTTCATGCTTTAGCAATATTTCCACTACTGTGCTGAGAGCTCAAGGAAGTCTACAGAAATCATTCTTAATTCTCCTAAAACATACCCAGGTTTCTTAATCCAAATACTCTAATGAAAAGACAATGGAAAAGATCTTCCAACACTGTGACACTTAATTTTAAGAAAAGTCATATTTTCTTGTCAGGTCTTTGAAAGTTTCTAACAGCTTTCAGTATTTTTCCCATGGTGGTGGTGGTGGTGGTGGTGGTGGTGTGTGTATGTGTCTCTGTGTGTTTTGGACCTCATACTTATTTAGATGGGTATATTTTATGATTTCTTTATATCATTGAAGAATTATATGTTATCTCTTTCTGATTTTCGAATAGATTTTTGAGTGAGTGGAGTAGAATAAATTGTTCTGGTAGTCTCATTGAAATTTTAAATTAGCTTAATGAATTTATTTAATTTTTCTATCCTGACACAAGGAAAATAACAAAATTTGAAAAAGCCAGCAGCAACATTATCAGAGAGGAAAGAAGAAAGAAGGGTCCTGGCAAGTAGTGAGATGAATAATCAACCATTTCTTTGTCACTTAGGACACTCCTGGCTGCCCCCTAAATTTTAATCCTGAAGTTGCATTCAGCCAAGGGTTCAGGACCTCTGAGGAATATGAAAACTAACTTTATATTTATATTTTCTAGTGAACAAAATATTTGAATGGATTTGATCTTTTCTAAACATACTAATTGTCTATTAGGAGAGAGAACAGAGATGACTGCAAAATTAGCTCTCATTTCTATCAGGTATGAATGTAACAGTGCTTATTGGACCACCATTCATAGTACAAATCATATTTTACAGAACATGAACAGGAAGACCACATATCCTAGTGATAAATAATCCTATCTGTAAATAAGTTAAGCTACCATTGTTGTATTTATAAATTGTGTTTTATTTATTTTTCTTAGATTAATGCTAATTTTTTAAATTTAGGCTTTTCATTTGTAAGTGTATTATACATTCAAATAAGAAAATACAATTCAACAAAGATGCATGACTAAATTAGGCTGGCAAAAGATGCAATATTTTCTTAAGATTGTTTCAGATATACCTTTTAAGATACTCAAATATACTGGAAGATCTTTTGTACAGTATTGCAGAGGCAATCACTTTTACAAATTATTTTGATTCGTATTTTGTTTGCTGCATATCAGTATGCCTATAAATTTATTTTTATTCATAATGTTACCCAGTGTTTTCAAAATTTTTGTATAAAGATATTCGCTATATCTACTGGAGATTAAGTTTTTAAGAACTTTGTGTGTTGTATGCACAGATGCAGGATATCCATTTTAACTATGAAACAGTTACAAATTTACTATCTGGTTACTACACACACTAAGCTTATGGGTATAATTTTTTTAAGACTCTTCAGTTCACATGCAATAGCTTCTCTAAACTATATATCTAGATGGAAACTCCATGTATTTTGTTATACATATATTTTATGCTCAAGATTAATCATCTTCTAATATCCACTATATTTGGCCATTTTTCCACATGAAATTTGGAATCTGTTCATCTGGACTGTGACTTCTGTTTTTGGAAACAGTAATTAAGGGAGATATGGTATGTGCTCTTCGGAAACCTGTTCTGAAGTTCTAAATTGGAGTTAGATATTGTAGGGGTCTTCTCCTCTATATCAAAATGACTTAGATCCTATAGTCAAGAGTGAGTTATTTCATCATTATGGTACAATTTCCAAAGGTAAATTTTATAAGTGTGCATACATTTAGAGAATGAGGTTTTCAATGAACAAGAAAGCAACAAAGAAGAGTTTATTTTATCACATTGCCATGCCCACATATCTTTCAAGATATATGTTTCTTGTTAAATTTATAGCTAGTTAACTAAGTTTCAACATTTTGAGATCAGATTTGTGCAGTTTTGTTATTTTTTACTTTCTAAAATAACAGACAGTTAACTTACATGATAATTAGAAGGCAATTATTGTTTGGAAAATAAAAACTACTTAATGGAGTAATTAAAAAACCTGGAGTAATGGTTGGTGGCATTTGTAGCTTTTTAGAGGAATCATAGTGCACATTCAACAAAAGGTGTCATTTGGGCAAAATCTTGAAGAATATATTTTGCCATACCTAAGCAAATTTTATTTCTGGTAGAGAGATCAGCTAAGTTAATAAACAGCAAAGAAGCTAGTGTGACTACAGCAGAAATAAGTAAAGAAAAAAAGTTGCAATTAGGAGTGCTATAGTATAAATTTTTGTGTCCCCTACAACATTCAGAATAATGTTTAATCCTCAACACAAAAAGTGTTTAGAATCAAGGCCTTTAGGAGGTGACCAGGCCAAGAAGTCTCCACCTTCGGGATGGATTAGTTCCTTCTGAAAGGAAGGGACAGGTTCACGTTGTCCCCTCTACCATAATAGCACTCAGCATTCATCCCTTCCAGAGGAAGAGGATGAGCAGTAAGCACTGTCATGAAAGCAGAGAGCTCTTCCACATCATCAAAGCTGCAAGCACCTTGATGTTGGACTTCCTATTCTACAAAATTTTAAAAATAAAGTTCTGTTTTTTAATAAATTAACCCATCTCAGGTATTTTGATATAGCATCAGAAACTAAGGTAGATAAGTATTTCAAAATCGTCAATCCCATATTCTATGACATGCAGGTATTTACAGACAGGTAATAAAATTTTGATTTAAGTTTTAAAAGGTTACGTGTGGATGAACTCTTAAGACTAAACTTAGTAGAACATAAGGCAGAGAGACTAGAAAGCAGGCAACAACAGTAAGCTATAGATAACAATAAATACAACAATATCAAGGATCCTTATATAACTTGAATAGAAGTACATATACTTTTTAAATGAAAAAAAAAAAAAAAAAAAAAAAAAAAAACCTAAAACTCTGTCCTTTCCTGAACTATGGAATTGTAAATATTTAAATAAGATGAGCTGTTTTGACATTTTCTCTATCACTAGACTGATACATAATTAAGATAATGTTAATAATGTGTTCTGTGAAAAGTCAAAAAAAAGTATTTTTTAGATTTAAATAAAAATATGTATTGAAAATCCACCTATAGTATAAAGGTATCTTAATTAACTAACTTTTAAAGAAATGAAACATGTTCATTTTTCTTAAGCACCCAGTACAATTTACTAAGATTTAAGCTTGCATCATGCTAAATTTTTTGTTTATATATTTTCTTTCCAAACACATGTTGACAATAGCATAGGCAGGTCACACGAAAGTAGCCTTCAGTGCCGGAGATAGAGCACTTGCCGAGCGTGTGTGAGGCACCAAATTAGATCCCGGCACCACACAAACACACACAAAAATAAAGGTATTGTGTCCATCTACAACTACAAAAATATGTAAAAAAAAAAAAAAAAAAAAAAAAAAAAAAAGAGAGAGAGAGAGAGAGAGAGAGAGAAGTAGTCTTTCAAAAACCAAAGAAAACTAATACATTACACAAACACATGTATTTTATAGTAAGTATATAGGTATTATTATTATAAAATTTAAGAATTTATTACCATTTTAGTCTTTTTTATGTAAGTGGCTGTGAATGATCATTTTAGAGAATGCAATATTGCCATTTATTAAATGAATTTTAATTATTTTTGATTGATGTTGAGTGCTCACCTCTCTTCATAATATGATATTATGAAGCTCCATTCTTTCTGATTCAAATTAAATCAGAGGATTAACAGCAGGCACCAGGTGTGATCACCAGTTTGGAAGTGATACATGGTTTCCTTTCGCATCTCTTGGCCTCCACTAACCCTCTTTGCTTCACAATTATTAGCTTCAATGTTATTAATGCTCTTGTAGTAAGATTGTTTTCATTAAAATGGTAAGTTGCTAAAATTTATCGCAGATTAAATCTTTATCACATAAAATCTGAAATACAAAAATGAAACAGAATAAGATGGTTGCATTATTCCTAGGGCTGAGTTGAAGCAATCTAATAAAATGGGAAAGAATGACAAGTGACCTGTCACAGAACAGAACTCATTTTACAGAGTTTGCAAATGAAGCAGAAGAATGTGAGAATGTACCTCATCAGCCAGTTAGCCACCACTTTGGTATTATCACAACTCTTCCTATTTCAGTCGGAATTTTAAAACGTAAATAGCATTAAATTCAACTGAGGAGAAGTAAAATATCCAAATGTACATATTCAATTTCAGTGTTTTATTTGTATCCAGGCAGATTAAAATGGAAATGATGCGAGGCAAAGAATTCATCATTTGTTTCAATTTCAGGGACTCAGCCTTTTATCCTCTCACTGGCAGGGCCCCTCCCCCCTCTCTACAATGGGTATTTCACTCTTGTTTTATGTGAAATAGAGAAATGGACAGAATAGGAACCTGCTGGCTTCTAGGAGGTTGTTTTAGTTTTAACCAAAGGTATTGAGTCCTATTTTGTAGAAAAAGAGTACTTCTGTGTGTAAAGAAAAGCACTTCGATTCATTTTATTCTGAGTACTAACAACAACAACAACAACAACAAAAAATAAGACTTTAATTTCAAGGTTATAAATTAAGCTAAAGCTTATTCTTGATAAAGGAGGATGTGTTGAATCAGGGAAGGAATTATGATTAAACTTATTCTTAAAACCATTTTCCCCAAGACTTAAATTGCTGTATAAGAAGCCACAGGTAATCTCAAAAGGGCAAAACTGAAACAGAAATTTTTTGATATTTCACTCACAGCTCAAGTGAAACAATTTAATAATTAGTGTTGGTAATTTTAAGAAATCTGAATTACTGATCTTTCTTCTCTGAAATTGAGCTAAAGTTATAATTAATAGGTTATTAAAGAATGGCCAACAAAGACCACATAAGTTATATCAAAATCCATGATTCATAATATCCTACTTATTTTTCTACATGTATTTTATTTGTATAAAAATACAAAAAAATTCTAAATTGTAATAAAAATACCTGTACCAAATTGTCTAGCTACCAATGATAATTGTGTGCATTAATCTCTTCTTCATATACTTAAATGTTGTTGTCTGAAGCGAATATACATGTATGTACATAAAATTTTAGCTACCTTGGCTGCCTTCCTTATTCCATATCATTACCCTGTTATTAGAGAATATTTATGGCAAATCTAAGAGAGACTTTAAAATAAAAATAAATTTAAAGAAAAAAACCTATTCATTTATCAAATTTAAACAAAACAGATATACAAAAAGTCAATTGTAGTTTTATAAGCCACCAACAGAAAACACACTGTACCTAGGAATACATCTAATAAAAGTTGTTCATTCCTCTATGTCATCAAATCATAGAACTATATTGAAATCCTGAAGGAAAACTAGTGAATAAAAGGGCATTCCCTTGTCTGAATAGGAAAGCTGGAATCATTTTTAATAATGCTCTAATGACACACAGTTTCCATTGAGGAAAGTGTAGGAAAGAATATTCTGCCTTTGTATGAAATCTGGTGTCATATGTCCCACTGTCAACTCTCAGGAAAATACAGGGATGAGGCTCTTTCAAAGGGAAATGAGGTTAGAAAAGAATAAAAATGACAAATAGCTAGAATCCACAATAGTAGAGATGTGTAGACTAATTTTTATATAAAAGTTCCTTCAGCTTCAATCAGCTGTAGACTTCATTTTCTTTTCAGAAAAATTAATAAAATATAGGTGCAGATATAAATATTATCTGGTATTTCTCAAGAAATATAACAAGCAGCTTCCTGAATTTCTACTTGTAGGACAGTAAAATATAATAAAATCTATATTAATGATGTAATATAGAAATACTTAACAGATTCAATTATCCTTAAATTCATCTCTTTGTACAAAATGTACCATAAACATATTTGTAAACATTAATATGTATTTTAGCTAAGAATGCAAGGCCCAAACATCACAAATTGAGCATGGCTATTAAACCTGGGCTAGTTACTTTAGTTATTCCATTATTTTCACTTACTCAATACTTCTTTGTTGTCATACTAACATTGAATCTTATCAACCATAGTGGTGAGACCATGACATTTGCTTGACACATACTGATTACTTCCTTATGCATTGGCACAGTCACATTAGACACCAGAAATATTAAGGTGGTATTGACATTATCTCATTTTATTTTCTAGGCTGAACAAAATTTTTGTCTATTTTTTTTTTTTTTTTTTTGGTTTGTTTGTTATTTTCACTTCCAAATCAAATCATTAAGATATTCATTTGTTTCTGTGTATATACACTGCTATTTCTTTTGGCAATGTGTCACAGTTAACTCTCCCTCCTAATATTAGGTACTCCAGATTCATGTATAAATGGCCCTTGTAAATATATATATATATATATATATATATATATATATATATAGAGAGAGAGAGAGAGAGAGAGAGAGAGAGAGAGAGAGAGAGAGAGAGAGAGAGAGAGAGAGAGAGAGTTTAAGTAGCATAGAGAGAAGAAAATTATCATAGAGTGGAAATTTCAGACCTAGAATTAATGGTTTGAAATGTAAATAGATGTTCTAAATATAAATTTCAAGTTTGCCTCTGGTGGACCTTACTAACATGGTGGCATCATGGCTATAATGGGATCACTCTTAAACTTTAGGATCACAAAGGTGATAGTTCATCTAGCACCAGTCAGACTGCTATGTCAAAAGTATATTGTAGAAATTTAAAATACTGATAATAAATAAAAAGAGGCAGTTGAAGGGCCATATATTAATTGATAGCTTTAATTATAGGCACAATAAAGATAAGTAGAGGTTGCACAGTCACTTCTGGAATTTTACAGCATACAAAACAAAGAAACTGGCCATGGGAAATCAAGTCACTGGCTACCATTGTTAACATGTCTGCCAACAACCAGAAAGTCAAAAAAATTGTTGCACAGTGGATCATCAGTGACTCCAATCAAAAGCTAGACTGTGAAGTAGGGTGCCTGGACCTCTCAAGTCCCTGTTTGGGTGTCAAATGGGGAAAGAACCCATATGAGGGGCAATGGGGGATGAAGAAAAGACAAACAGACACACATAGAGAGAAAAAGGTGGGGCCTAATGGATAGCCAAACTCTAATGGTGTGTGATTGACCCAGAGCTTTCAACATGTTTATTATGTAGGTTTCATCTTCAAAAGGTTATTTGTGGAAAATTTTTAGCAAAGCAGGAAAATCTGAAGGATGCAGGACTGGTGAGATATTAGGGTCATCTTGTTATGTTTTTCTATCCTGCGAGTTGGTGCCTGAACTCAAGGTCCCTATGGATAACTGGTACATGTAGCCTCCCTGGGCCAGTGTCACAAAGCAACTAGACCATTTTGACTAGCACTTGTGCACAGGCAGTGCCCAGCATAAACAGAGCAATGAGAAAGTCTGAGAGACCATGACTCAAATTGCCACTCTCCACAGTAGGGAAAGACAATAGTAGATTAATTTACCTATTTTATGTGTGTTTAATTAAACTCTATTTCTACCATCTATAGCTATTTCTTCTTTCTAGTCTTAAGTCTTTTCTCTTTCTTTGACAAAGTTTTATGGACTTCCCCCACCCCCCGCAACTTTAACCAATCCATGAAATCTCCAGTTTGGAAAGGATTTGTGCAGGTCCTTTGTACCTGTCTTCTAGGTAATGGTCTCCATACATCTTTAGATATTTAGACATTATGGGGCAGCCTGTGGGGAAGAAGGAACAAAACCTAGGCTTCACTTAGTCCAACCTCAGCTCTGTGTGTGTTTTACCAGTTTAATAGCCTTGGGAATATGGCTATTAAGTAGCCATTTCTAACTTAAATTTCTTCATCTGTAAAAATGGCATATTAATTACCCTTTGTTGTTTTTATGAGAGTTCAGTGGAGGGGAGGGGGAAGACTATTCCCTCTTTTAACTGCTTTTACCATTCTCAAGGCAAGCTAAAATTTTATCCCATCAGCCATTTTCATTCTTATATGTATCTCTGAAGTAAATATGCATATAGGGATAAATAAGTAACTCCTTTAGTTTACTGAAGAGATCTTTCTGCTACTTTACATAGGAATCCTGTAAAGTAGTTTGTTTTCAATATCTTAAGCCACACTTTCAAGATCTAAGACCATTAACCATTTTGGATTATTTTTGATGGTTTATGAACATGGAAATATGCCCAAAATTGATTTTGACAAAATTAGGGTTAATTACAGTGGAGACAAAATAGTGGTCTTGTAACTTATAATAATGTTGTTTTCTTGAAAAGTGTACTTAATATACTTTTCCTTTTGTTGGATAATGGTGAAAAACACCAATATGGTATCCTTCTGAAAAAAAAAAATTGCTAACATTGCTTATAGTATAATGATTCCTGACCTTTATTCTGATCTCTTGTCTACTAAAAATAATTTTCTTATTTTTATAAATAGATGCCTTTTTAGATTGCAAAAACAGACATATAAAAATCTACTATAATGCATAATATTTTAAAATTACACACAATTACAGTTATCATATGTTTCCTTCCTTAAAGAGCTGAAACAGATGAAAAGTAGCCTCCCAAGTTTTATTAGGAATCTGTGGTTTAGTAACTAGAAAAAAAGATAACTCTCAGAAATGTGAAGAAAAATGTATAGCACAGTGTCAACCATGGGAACAAAAGGTTCAAGTCAGAAGACATGGCCCTTTTTAGCACCTCTTTTTCCTTGAGTTAAACACTGCAGGAAAATGTTCTTTCTGTACTATCTCACACATCCATCAAATATTGTTGTCCTTTTTCTAACTCAAACTTCTGACAGGCAATCTTCACAGGAATGGAGCAAAAATCCTATGAACTGTTATGTTTATATATAATTTTATCCTAAGTTGAATAACACATAGCTGTCATAACTGATTCAATACATAAATTTTTTGATACAGTATTTAATTTTACCTATTGACCATAAAAGAGCCCTGGGTATAATTCCGCACAGCATTCTGTATCCACCATTCTCTGAAGGTTTTACAACTCAGTTTCTTATGGTAGTTCTGTATTTTCAAATATGTACATACATATTATCTATATATCTGGTTATATATAGATACACACACACACACATGCATACCTACACTCTTCTTTTGGACATGCTTGAAACAGACTCAGAAGGCAATATTTTGGGGGTATATTGTGACTCATGCCAGAAAAAATATGGTTATATCATTCTAATAAACATAACATATTTTCTTATCTCCTTTCCTTTGCTCTTACCACCACCCCTGCCTGTCTGCAGTGTCCATATTCACCCTTTCCTTTCCCATTCAACCTTAAAGAGATTATTAAAAGTAGTTGCATAATATGTGTTACTTGAAATGAGCAAATGTATCAAACTGGTATATATTAATAATACAAACAATTTTTACTACCACCGATCTAAAATGATTTTCATATGTCAGGATCATAGAGAGAAATTATGATTAATGTTTTAGGTAATGCAAAATACAATCTACACCAATTAGTTTTCTAAATATTTTGAGATAAGTTTTGCTCTCTTAGTAAATTATATCTTTATTGGAATGACTTATTAAACTTATTAAGGAATAAGTCCTATCAGTCCTACCTGATAAGCTTATAACACAAGATTAATATCAATCTCTCTGTGACATATATCTTCATTCGTGGGTTACATGTATAAACAAACACACATATGTGTGTCTAAATATACAATATATGTACAATTCCCTAGTGTTTGTTTCATACTCTGGATAGTTTTCATAATGTGAGGTAAATAAAAAGCAAATTAGTAAATGTTCTTTCTGTTGTGATTTGTATAAATATATAAAATAACTTATTGTTAATTTTATTTTATTCCAATAAAAAACTTATTTATACATTCTGTTTCAGGAAATATACTCACTCATGCAATACACATTTCAAAAATTTAAATTAGTTGTTTAATAGTGAAGAATAATTTAGAAATTTTACATAGGTACTATAGGAAATGAAAACATACATATTCATCAGAATTGGTTTAAAATTACAATATGATGAGTAATAATGCATTTAAGGTGAAAATGTTTCAACTACTCTCTCAAAGCATAGTAAATTCCAGCCTGAGCTCTTCTAGCTGCTTATGTCTTCCTTGATGTACTCAGCATATTCTTCACTTTTAAATGGGCCATGGTAGCGAATGGCTTATTTGTCAAGAGTGTAATATTGTTTTGTTTTATTTTTTAAAAAGCAGTTCTTCAAAATTTCCCGATGCCAAAACATTCCAAAAGAGAAATGACAAATGTAGTTCTAATCTTAGAAGGTCTGGAGAGGATTTAAGACCAAAGTCACCTACAAAGATGAAGCACTGACTAAGGATTTCTAGAGACTCTGCTACATTTTTATCCATATAATGATCTTGGCACAGTCATAAATCAATCATTACCATACCTTGACCTGTCCCCAAAATAAAATACTACTTTTTATGATATGAAGTGTCAATGTCATATCTGAATACCTAAACAGAGCAGAAAAGAAATCACATGAAATAACTTCTTACAGAAATTTAAATTCTAGGGTGAAATTTTACTGTTTTTGTTTTTGATCTACTTCATTTCTTGTATTGCAAGTTATTTGTATGTATATAGAACCCCACAGTAAATTGTACCCACGTGTGACATTATAATAATATAGCAGATGAACAAAAAGAATACTGAAAAATTAACTGACACTGCTTACTTAAACAAATAACATTCTTATGCTACTTGCCCTTGTTATTCTCTATTTTAATGTATCTGATATTAAATTTATAACCCTTAGATCATAAATGTCTGTTTTTACTCAAAACAAACCATATCACTGTCTATGGTAGACATTCTTTTAGCTAATAGATTTCTTCATGAATGTTTTTTATTCACCCATTCATCTTTCAAAAAGCTATTATGCTGTCATAATATTTTTTCATGGTAGTTCTTGTACACCAAAAGAATGTTCAAAAACAAACTGAAGTGAAATACTTTTTGTGTTGCAAATGCTTTTAAGAATAAACAACCAGGAGAACTTGACAGTTTTTTATGCAAATTCATTTATAGTATGATATTAATCCATTAAATATTTAATAATACTTTGTTTTAGACATTATAGTAAGTGTGTTTATTTGAATAAGTTCCGAAATATATTTTAACTCTGTCCAAAATCCAGCCTATTTTGTTATGACAAAGTCATTCATTACTGTTTTGGGGGAGTTTTTGTGTGTGTATTTCTGTGTGTGTGTGTGTGTGTGTGTGTGTGTGTATAAGTATGTGTATGTGTTTAGTCCTAACTTACATCTTTATAAGGCCTACTATTTCATGGAGAAGAACACCACCACATAATTGGTAATTCACAAAAATACATATTATCAGAAATTTTTGTGTGTATCAAAATAACAACATATTATTTATGACCAAAATTGTTGAAAACTTTGATGGTGGGCCCCAGCATTATTTTCACTAGTTCTCCCAAGGATTCAGATTAACAACAACAAAGGCAGAAAGCACCCTGGTACAAAATACAAGACAAAACAAAACAAAAAGGAAAATAGAAGAAAAGAAAACAGTTTTTTAAAAAGTCTATTATTTTTTAAAATTATAAATTGATTTATTGTAGTTGCATATAATTATGGAGTACAAAGTGATGCTATAGTTTATAACTGTAAAGAGAAACGAATACATTAACCTATTTGCATATATATCACCTCAAATATGTGTCATTTTCTTGTGGTGGGGCATATTTTTTGGAGGGAGTACCAGGATTTCACTCAGGGGCACTCAACTACTGAGCCCCATCCGCAGTCCTATTTTGTATTTTATGTAGAGACAGGGTTTCATTGTGTTGCTTAGTGCCTTGCTTTTGCTGAATCTAGCTTTGAACTCGTGATCTCCCTGCCTCAGCCTCTAGAGCTGAGTTTACAGGTATATGCCATTGTGCCTGGCCATAGTGGGCATTTGAAATTTACCCTTCAAGCAATTTTGAAATGTACAACATAACATTATTTACTATACTCATCAGACTGTGATGACTGTGATTTCAAAACTTATTTCTGCTGTCCCAATGAGGTTGTAATTATGATGCTTTTGATATTCTTCTCCCCATACCCATCACTCCCATGCTCAGTAACCACCCTTGACCCATTGTTTTGAATTCCACCTTTAATTCAGAGCATGAATTTTTTTTTTTTTTTTTTGCACCTGGTTTCCAAATAAAATATAGAAATAAATATCCTGGAGATATTAAAAAAAACATTTAACATCATTAATGATTAGGGAAATAAAAATTAAAACTATTATTAGATATCATCTGTCACCTATCAGAATAACTGTTACCAAAAGACAAAAAGTAACAAGCGTTGGTGAGAAAGTGATGTTGTGGGGAAAACAAAATCTTTGCACACTGTTAGCTGGAATGTAAATTAGTACCACCTTCTTAGTACACCACATGGAGATTCCTCAAAAAAAAAAAAAAAAAAAAAAGTAGTAGAAGTACTGTGTGATTCAACAGTATTACTTTTAAGTATTCAACCAAAACATTGAAATCAATAGGCCAAGGAATTCTGCTGTATTCATTGCAGTGCTAATTCACAATAGACAAGTTATGATAATCTTTGTTTCTGTCAACATATCTATGAATAGCAACATGATATACACATGCACACACAGGAACACACACCTACAACAGAATAGTATACAGCCTTGAGAAGAAATTGGGTCATTTCTAACAACATGAATAAAATATGACATTATCTTAGTTTATCTTCTCAGTGAAGGATCTATCAAAGTAAGCCATGACCACCAAGATCAATATCAAACCTGAAAATTGTCAGATCTCCCTCCAAACCTTCTGAATCACAATCTCTGGAAGTGAGGTCCCACAGCCTCTGTTCTACAATCTCCCAATTTATTTTGTATAAAGTCATGGAACATGGGTCCAGGTGCAAGTGATATTTTTTTATCATAAGTTCTAACAAGAGAAATTGACACAAGGTTGGGGAAAACAGAATATAAATGAAGTCAAGAGGCAAAAATACAGTTTCAGGTGAAGTATTAGAATTAACTTGATCCTGGGAAGAATTCTCGAGAAGGAATCACACTTTGTCTTTGTCTTTCCTGTTCAATAAGGGGCCACCAATCCACCTTAACTAGATATTCTCCACTTTCCATGAATTCTTGGCAAAGCAGCTCACTAGCCTGGAAGCTTCCTTTTAAAGTAGGATGTGAAATGAAGCTTCGGGATGTAAGGTACATAGGACTTGAGGTATGACTGTCCAAAATTGGTGAAAGGCATCCAGTGGGATCATGGTGCTGGATACGTATTTTGCATTTAGAAGGTATAATGAACGTTGAAATTCTCAGTTCTTTATTTCCTGATCCTTAATATTGAACAATTATGTACTAGTCTGAGCCTGGATTTGCATTTATAAGTAGTAATAAAAATAACAGCAGCCTAAAGTATTTAAATAAAATATAGGAAAATTCTAAGTGACTGCTGTACTAGCCTGTGCATGAAATAATTCAATTGAAAGCATTAAGATAATATTGTTCCAGGCGTGGTGGTGTAATCCTAGGGACTTGGGAGGCTGAGGCAAGAAGATCGCAAGTTCAAAGGCAGCTTCAGCAAATTAACCAGGCCCTAAGCAACTCAGTGAAACCCTGTCTCTAAATTAAAAAAAAAATATATATATATATATATATATATGTATATATATATATTATATATTTATATTTATATGGTGGGGGGCTGGGGATGTGATGTGGCTTAGTGTTTAAGTGCCCCTGAGTTCAATCCCCCGTACCAAAAAAAGAAAAAAAAGATAACTTTGTTTCATTCAAACATTTTTCAATGATTTGTGTCTATTAACTCACTATAACTTAAGAGCAGCACTGTGAATTAACTTGACAACATATTTTTCAAATGTCAAAGTTTATTTTTTCATTGAAAATCATTCCTCATTTTTCATAGTGTGGACTTTATATATTTATTTGTATCAATAATAAATTGAAATTATCTTTTGTGGTAAATTACTATTATTTTGAATGTGTTCTAACTGTAATCATAGAAGTTTTATATTTCTGTATATTTTTAACATCAATTCAGAGTTCGCATTTTGAGGAAGCCATTAAAAATAACTCAACATCACTGAACTGTTTTGTTCTTATTTTTAAAGAATATTTTTTGTTGTTGTCCACATGTTGTTGTCCATCATGACTTATGAACAGTAAATAGAATGTTTCACAAAAATAAATGCATTAT
The DNA here is from genome assembly GCA_025594165.1 of Tamias sibiricus. Taxonomy (NCBI): domain Eukaryota; kingdom Metazoa; phylum Chordata; class Mammalia; order Rodentia; family Sciuridae; genus Tamias; species Tamias sibiricus. The sequence goes on along the minus strand of CM046662.1, from coordinate 156,019,287 downwards.
TAGTTTCATCAAAGATAATTCTACTTCTTTAAGGATGAAAGAAAAATGGCATGTCTTGAAATTCCTATTATGTAGCTACAATTCTCTAGCTTTTATAGAAATAGTAGATGTAGTTCTCTCTTATTTATAGATTACAAAATGCATTGTTTTCATATTTGCTAGAAATCATAACATTTTATGATACATGAAATGTGTCAGTTTAGAAGGTGTTTGATGGTTTTCAATACATTATATTATGATAGATGGGTTCTAAAATAATGCAAAACATAATAAAACAAAAGTCCCAAGGGAAAAACTTGTCATATTCTTGTTCTACTCTTCTGCAAACTGAAAATCTAATACATCCTATTTAATCAAAGTTAACAATTTACTTGTTTCAATGTAACACAGTGAGAAAAGGCTTCCATAACATAGATGCAAGAATGAACAAGCATCACTCTAGTGTGTTTTAGTTTAGTTTTCAATGTAAATAATAATTTGTTATTCTCTAACCTATATTAATATGATAGAATACTAATTGAAAGAACCTCAGATATGATAATTATTCAAATAGTCTGAAATGTTTTATATATTGAATCAAGTCAGAGCATAATTGGCCATTAACACTGTAGAACTAGACTTGGGAAATAGAAGCCAGCAGTAGTTTTCAAATCCAACTTTCATGTATATACATAGGCATCTATTGTGTCATTATGCATTTTATGGTCATAAAGACCCATTATAAGCACCAATTCAGGGTTTGTGTACATAGTTATGTGGCCACTTTGAAAATTGGCTTCCCTTGATACTCTAATAAGTCGCATAACTCAGAGCAATGCTTTGAAGACTGAGGATGGAGAGGTGCATGCTGACTATATTCCATATATTATTTATCATTTTTTATCACAGTGCATAAAGTCAGTATGCCTAAAGCAAATGAACAAAATCTGAAGCTATCTTTTAGGAATATAGAGCTGTGGGCACTTATGTAGCTTTTGTTATTCTTTAGTAATTGAGTTCTGTTATCCTTCAGTATAAGTGGTAATATATTTTAAGTTCAGGTCTTTAAAGTTAGGTCATGATTTATTTTATAACCAAAGAATGTATAGCTAAATTGAGGCCTTATTTATTCTGTGATTATATCCATATATTTTTTTTTGGGGGGGGCAGGAATTCACTTCCTACCACTGAGCTACATTCCCAGCCCTTTTATTTATTTTGAGACATGTTCTTGCTAACTTGCCCAGGCTGAACCCTCCTGCCTCAGCCTCCTGAATCAGTAGAAATACAGGCATGTACCACAATGTATGGCTCAATTATATTTTATATATAATACTAACTTTATTTTTAAATTTAGAAATATGTTTGTTTTTTTAAGTTTTGTAATTCTTATAATTTAAAATGCCATAAAATCAAAATAGTCTTCACCCAATACTGTATCTTGAAGAAAAAGTGCATGTAAAATCACATTTAGGGGATTATTATTATTATGTATAAACTATTATTATGAAAACTCATTTATTTAAACCAATGGTCTTGATTTCTTTATTCAGAGTTTTGGCTATTCTTGGAGGCTACATATGATCAAAATCCACCTTTATTTTAAGCCGCATTGCAAAAGGAAAATGTTGGCTTACTTCTTTCTTCACTGGCTTTTTTAGCTTTTGCAAAAGTTTATGTCTTTTATTACATATCATTATTTTTCATTGTTGTTGACTTATCTTTCTCCCCACTCACTTCTGACATACTGTTACCTTAAAAATGAATAGACAATGTTTCTGTCCTTAAGAATTTTGAGTAGCAAGGTAAGGAAACATATCTTGCTTAAATTTACTCTGTCATAGTAAGGATTACCTAGATGTGTCTCTTTGTACTTCCTATTTCGAGATGTCCAGAAGAATTTCAGTTGTATGTGAGCTGTTCTTAGTAATTGAATATGGTCTTAAGTGAAATATGCAATTTGTCATCCTAGATTTGCCTACAGGATTATAGGCTCACAATTTTTAAACTTTAGCTGATTGTAGAGCATTGATAAACCTTGGAGCAGGTTGTAGAATATAATGGAACCACTAGTTGAGACACCTCTTCTTCCTGAATTATCATATGGATGGCTCCTCATTAAACATCAATCCAGTTATGATGTGAGCAAAAATAAATCTTATTTATTTATTTATCTTATTCAAAGTTGTTGTATTTGTAATAGTAGAATGCATTACAGTTCATAATATATATATATAGAGCCTCTTTTCACATAACACTATTTGTATACAAAGTATATTCCTACTATTCAAGTTTTCAATCATGCATTTAGGATAATGATATCCATCTTATTATTCCACCTTTTCTCCCCCCCCACACCCCCCTTGCTCCCTTCCTTCTTCTCCCTCCCCTTTGACCATTCTAGTGTTCCTCTAATCTTCCTATGTACCTCGACACCCAACACCACTGTGAATCTGCCTCCTTATATCAGAGAAAAAATTTGGTATTTGGATTTTTGAGATTGACTAACTTCACTTAGCATTATATTCTCCAACTTCATCCATTTACCTGTGAATGCCATTATTTTATTCTCTTTTGTTGCTGAGTAAAATTTCATTGTGTGTATATACCACATTTTATTAATCCATGCAACCCTCAGCAAATATAAAAAAGCAGAGATACTACTCTGCATTCTATCAGAGCATAATGGGATGAAATTGGAAATAAATGATAAAACAAGAAATTTTTTAAAAAAATTACTCCAACAACTGGAAGCTAAACAACATGCTACTGAACAAACAAGGGATTGAAGAAGACATCAAGGAGGAGATTAAAAAAATAAAATCTTAACTTCCCAAACTGCTGAAATTTTTGGATATTTTATTTGCTTTTAACCACTGAAGGAGAAACAATTCTATACTGACCAGTATAAATATATGTAATATATCATATAATAACGTGAATAGGGAATTAATTATCCTTATATGTTCCCTGTCTCTCCTTCACATCTGATTTTGGTCTCCATATATTCCACCCTTTTACTCACTATCTTGGAATTATGTTAAAATTTAAAAATTTACATATCTGGACAGATTGTTATACCTCAAGTCATTGGACAATTTGATTGCATAATACTGTCATATATCTCTATCTGCCTATTGTCCCATTTCCTGAATAATGTTAAAAATCTCCATTTTCATGAAACCTAAAAACCCACACCTTTCATTTAACTTCAGAATATTAACTTGTCCTGTAATACCCTGATGAGGCCAAAGCCATTAAATATGCACTCCCTCATCTTTTTACCAGAAAACATAGGAATTTCTGCCTACATCTCTGCCTATACTTTCCTCCATGTCTATCCAGCATCAACTTTCTTGATAAGAGTACTAAATCTTAAGAAATGAATAACCCCAGAAAGTGGGATGGCATAAAATTAAAAAGCTTCTGCATGGCAAAGGAAACAACTAAAAGTATGAAAAGACAGATAAAACAATGAGTAAAATCTTTGTCAGCTACTCTCTGATATGGGGTTAATGTCCAGAATATATAAAGAACTCAAAATCTTAACACCAAAAATAAAAAAATAAAAATAAAATCCCAATAGATAATCAGGCAAATGATCTAAACAGACATTTCTGTAAAGAAGAAATACAAATGGCCAACAAATATATGGAAAAAAATCACACTCTAGTTAGAATGGCAATCGTCAAGCATATAAATAACAATAATTGCTGGCAAAGATCATAGGGAAAAAGATGCCTTTCATATAAAACGACTGGGATTAGAGCAGCCACAAGACCCAGCTATCCTTGGTAATTATCCAGAGTGCTAAAATGAACATACTCTAGTGATAAATGTATACCAGTGTTTATAGTGGAGCTGTTTACAATAGCCAAGATATGCAACCAACCTAAGTGCCCATCAACAGACAAAAGTATAAGGGAAATGGATAAGAATGTATATACACAATGGTGTTTTATTCAGTCAAAAAGAAAAATGAAGTCATGGCATTTGTAAGAAAATGGACAGAACATGAGAACACCATCCTAAGCAAAATAAGCTAAATTCAGAAAGTCAAAAGTAAAATATTTTCTCACATATGTGGAAGCTAGAGAGGGGTTGGGGGAAATGAAATGATGAAGGGATTTAATGAAAATAGAAGGCAGAACAATAGAGAAGAATTATAGGATGAACAGGAAGGGTTGAAGAAAGTACATGGGGTAGTACTGGGTAATAAAACCTACTAATTATGCTATGTCCTCATATGAACATAGTACAATGAATCATATGTATAATAATAATTCAATAACTAAAATACACTAACAACAGTGCAATATAATGAATTATAATGCAATAACTGAAATAATAATAATAATGGTGATGATGATGATGAAAGGGAGTACAGTATAATATAGTAGAACAAGAGAATCAGGAGGAGGGAAGAGGGTAGGGAAAAGAAAGGTAGTGGGTTAAAGAGGATTGATCTAGTTATGTGCATGTACAAACATGATGCAATATATATTTACATATAATTATAATGTACCAATAGAAACAATATAGCTAATTTTTTTCCCCAATTTTGATGATTTTGTGCTCAGAATTTTATTTCCTTTATATATTTGGGAAACTGTTTACCTCTAAGGTTAGCACTCCTTTTATGGGTTTACTCTCATTTGCAGGTAGAATAATCAAGTTTTTAAATTTTTTAATTTAATCCATCTCAATATAAACACCTATTTTAGGCTTAATCCCTGCCAAGTCTCTTCTCTGCTCATCTAAATGTGTTATCTGTCTCTATGACTCTAAACTTTCTCTCAGAAAATTATTAATAATTATTTTATAACATATTCATGTTATAATAGCTTCACAGCCTAAGCAGAATATCTTGATATTTGAACACTTGTAATGGTGTCCGTCAATTCTAAACCCACACTGTTATTATTCTCTTTTTCTTCTTTTCTGATCTCCTTTGAAGATTTTTTCTTCAATTTCTTTAAAGTATTAGAAATCCTCGGGATTCTCTCTGAAGTCCTCCGTTCTTTAGATTCTACAAACTCTCCCCAGGATAACAAATTTTTCAGAAGGCTATTTTACATTATTTTGTTCTGATATCACTAACATTTTTATTTATTGTCCATATTTCTTATGTAAAATCTAAAATCTTATTTCAAAAATATAGGCTTATCTAACAATAAATAACACATGCTTTCTTCTTAATTGTTTCTCAGTATGTAAAACACAATCCATTTTTAGAAGATGTTTGTTGAATAAATACATATTCAAGTTAAGCATAAAGGTACCTATTAAACATATTCTACTCAAAGTATATATTACTAAAATTCTACTTCATTAAATGCTAATGTCCTCTGTTTACAGAGTCTATCATATATGCAATGGCATAATATTATGGTTTAAATATTAGGTATCACCAAAATCTCAGGTGTGAGTAGATGCAAGACAATTTGGGGGTGAAATTATTGGGCTATGAGAGCTTTTACCAATAAGTGAATTAATCCCCCAATAGGGATAAACTGGATGATAACTGAAGGCAAGTAGGGTGTAGCTGTAGGAGGTGGGTCATTAGAGGTATACTTTGGAGTATATATTTTATCCCTGATGCATGGAGTCTTTCTCTGCTTTCTGGTGCTATATTCCCATTTGTTTTCCTCTACCACATTCTTCCACCATGATATTCTGCCTCACCTCAAGCCCTAAGGAATGGAGCTGGTCACCTATGGACTGAGACCTCCAAAACAGTGAACCCCAAAATAAACTTTTCCTCATGTGAATATGTTCTTGTCAGGTCTTTCAGTCACATCAGTGAAAAAGCTGACTCAAACACATGGCCAACCAAATGAATTATTTCAGCTAAAAATCCAGTGGCAGTGTTAACTGTAATCCTTCCTTCATCATGTGTTCAACCAATATCCAAGTCATGTTAAGTCTCCTCAAGTTTTCAGATCTTTTTATTTCTACTATATGTATTACATTCACAGTTCATTATCTTTCAGTGGACTACTGCTTAGGATCTAAAATATTCTCTTCTTCAATTGTTCTCCCATCGTGTGTGTGTGTGTGTGTGTGTGTGTGTGTGTGTGTGTGAAGGCACACACATAGCTGAATGATTCTGGAGACAAATAAATATAAATTGAATGTACTGAATTATTTTCTCTTTTACCATTTATTATAAAAATATTCAAACATACAAAAGAAGAAAAAAGATTTCACATAATGAGTTCTCATGTATCCATCACTTAAATTTAGCCCTTGTTCATCAAACTGTGAAACTTACTCCTACTAGAAGAAAATATAGACCCAACTCTCCAACATGTCAGCTTAGGAACAGTCTTCCTCAACAAGACTCCTAAAGTGCAAGAAGTAAAATGAAAAATAAATAAATGGGATGGTATTAAAGTAAAAAGTTTTTTCACAGCAAAGTATACAATCAAGAATGTACAGAGAAAGCCTACAGAATGGAAGAAAATACTTGCCACCTGCATCTCAGATAGAGCATTAATCTCCACGGTATAAAATGACTCAAAAAACTTAACACCCAAACAAGAAACAACCCAATCAGTAAAGGAGCAAAGGAAATGAACAGGCAGTTCACAGAATAATAAATGACGAAAGGTCAACATATATATGAAAAAAAATGTTCAACACCTCTAGCAATTAGAGAAATGCAAATTAAAACTATATGGAGATTCCTTCCCACTCCAGTCAGATTGGCAATTACCAAGAATACAAGTAACAATAAATGTTGGCAAAAATGTAGGGACAAAGCTTCATTCATACATTGCTAGTGGGACTGCAAATTGGTGCAACAACTCTGGAAAGCCATATGGAGGTTCCTCAGAAAACTTGGAATGGAACCACCATTTGATCCATATATTCCACTCCTTCTTATATACCCACAGGACTTAAAAGCAGCATACTACAGTGATGTAGCCACATCAGTGTTTATAGCAGCTCAATTCACAGTAGCAAATCTATGGAACCAACCTAGGTGCCCTTCAATAGAGGAATGCATAAGCAAAATGTGGTACACACACACACACACACACACACACACACACACACTACTCAGTCATATTTATTACTCAGCAAATTCATTACTCGGTAAATTATGGCATTTGATGGTAAATGGATGGTACTGGAGACTGTCATGCTAAGTGAAGTAAGCCAGTTCCAAAAAACCAAAGGCTGAATGTTCTCTTTGATATGTGGATGCTAACCCACAATAAAGGGAGGAAGAGAGAAATAGACATTCATTGGATTAGACAAAGGGGAATGAAGGGAAGGTAGAGGAATGGGAATAGGAAAGACCGTAGAATGAATTGGACATAACTTTCCTAAGTTAATATGTGAATACATGACCAGTGTAAATCCACATCATGTAAAATCACAAGAATGGGATTCTAATTAGGATACATTATAGTCCATGTATGTATAATATGTCAAAATATACTCTACGGTTATGTCTTTCTAAAGAGTAAAAATCTTTAAAAATACAAAAAAAGATAAAACATATAATGACCCATCCATCCATCATAGGATATTCAAAAGTCATTGTAAATTGAGCCTTTTCAATAAACCAAATGGTAAATATATAGAGCGGGAAACAATATAAGATTTAGCAATTTTTAACATTTTGCCATACTATCTTCATCTATTTTTTTCTCTTGCTGAAATATCGTCAAGGAAATTACAGGTATTATAATACCTTATTCCTAAATTCCTCTGTGATCCAAGTCATTTCCTTTTTATGTTTATATTAGTGGATTATAATTTCCTATAATTTGGAGTTGTTTTTTTTATATTATCTCATATGGATGGAACTAATTTCTTCCAGGTTAGTGCCCAGACTTCTTTTTCTCCCCTCCTCTCTCCCTCTGTTCCCCTTCCTCTACACTTCTAATCATCCTTCTATTTATACTTTTATTAGTTCTTTATTGACACACATAAAGGTGAAAACATTGTGGTATAGTCATAGATGTACATAATATTATTTGGTTTTTTTTATTCCACCGTTCCTCTCTTTTAAGCCCATCCTCCTCCTTTTCCCTCAATCCCCTTCCTCAATTGCACTGATCTCCCTTCTATTTTCATGAGATTCTACCCCCCCCACACACACATCATCTTTCACCCTTAATTTGGTCTTGTCTCTGCAGATGAGAGGGATCATGTGGCATTTGCTTTTCTGTGTGTGGTTTATTTCACTCAGCATGATGTTACCAAGTTCCATCTTTTTACCAGCAAATGACATAATTTCATTCTTCTTTTTAGCTGAGTAAAACTCCATTGTATGTAACATTTTCTTTATCCTTTCATGTGTTGATGGGCACCTGATCTGGTTCCATGCATTGAATAGTTTGAATTGGACTGCTATAAACATTGATGCTGATTTTAGTCCTTTGGGTGAATGCTGATAGTGCTGGCTTTCATCTAGGATGATTTCTCTCCCTTTGTTTTATAATTTTATATTATGAGCTTTTTTTTTTTTCTCTCTCTCTCTCTTTTTTTTTTTTTTTTTGGGCGGGGGGGTGGAGTACTGGGGATTAAACTCAGGGGCACTCAACCACTGGGCCACATCCCCAACCCTTTTTTGTATTTTATTAGAGACAAGGTCTCACTGAGTTGCTAAGTGCCTCGCCTTTGCTAAGGCTGGCTTTGAACTCGCAATCCTCCTGCCTCAGCCTCCCAAGTGCTGGGATTACAGGCATGTGCCACCGCACCAGGCTATATTATGAGCTTTTTTTCTCTTAAGCTTGTAAGTGGAACCTGTCAAACTAGAGTTGACACTTCATTCTTCGGAGACTATTGCATGTTTTATTATAGATAGTAAGGTTGTTATATAACCAGTTCCAATTTCATTAATTATATTTTTCTGAGTGTGAGGACAGCAGGAATTATAAATTCAAAATTTGCACACGTTAGGGGGTAATCTGTGACTAAAATTCCTCAGGGTTCTTTCTTGTCACAAATTGCTCAGATATACAGGCCTTATTTCTTTGTTGTCCTTTTTATAGTTATTATTAATAGAATTGTCCTTTAGACTCCATGGTTGCCTAGGCTACGTGATGGGATTTTCTTTTCAAAATATTAACTTTGTTAAAGTCTGTTCCTTCTCACATTCTCCTGATGTGCCTTTAAAACTTTTAGTCTCTGGTGTACTGAAAAGCAAAGTCTTATAAGGCAGTTCATATTTATATTTCAACTTGCAAGTGTAGTTTTTATTGCCTTTTTAAATTTTTGGATCTTGGTAGTTGCTATTATACTATAAATGGAAGAATAATTAAGCAGTGTACAGTGGAGCTCAGCTATAATCCCAGCAGTTTGAGAGGCTGAGGCAAGAACATTGCAACTTCAAAGCCTGCCTCAGTAATGTAGCGAGGCCCTAGGTAACAGCAAGAACCTGTCTCAAAAAAAAAAAAAAAAAAAAAAAAAAAGCTGGGGGTAGATGGGGATGTAGTTCAGTGGCTATGCGCCCCTGGATTCAATTTCTGGTGTAAAAAAAAAAAAACAAAAAAACAGTATAATAACAATTATGCTTTTGTATTCAATATACATCTCTGCTTATTTTTATGACTCCAAATATTTTCATGTTTCAGAATACAAGATTTTCAAGACCAGAATTCTCCCAATTTATTTTCTATAGTAAAATGCTGAAATAATTATAAGAAGTTGTAGTTCAAATGTCCTAAAACAATTAATTGGGGAAACTTTTCTCTTAGTGCCCGAATTTACCCTACATTATCTCTGCCAGATAATTATCTGTCATCCGCTTAAACCCCAGGAGAGGTATCCAGTGGAATACAAATATTTCAAAACTTCTCCATATACAAAGGCCTAATCTTCCTCCTATTAAGTTATAATTTTGACCTCCCACATGTCTCTCTCCTTCATAAGAAATTCCTTTACATTCAAAGCTAATTTTCATTTCCAAAATCCTACACTTGGAAATAAATTTTTTATATATATATATATATATATAGTCTTGAAAACATAAGAAAAAGAAGCAACATAAGAAAAAGAAGAAACAAATGGCAATTTATGGTACACAGCTTTGAACTTACCACTAAAACTGCCCTGGGGGCCAACAACAACAATGGAATTGTCCAGTGAAGAAACAATGGAATGAGCAATAACTAGCATTCTCAAATCATGCTTTAAGCCTGTAAAAATATTTTAAAATAGATCTTAGAAATGGTGCCTCTTAGGAAAAATTTACTTAAAAGAACACAGGAATCTTTGACATTTTGCTAATATAAGCAAAAGGCGGCTCAGGTAGATCAGTGAGACTGAAGAACTTCTGAAAATATAATGTTCTCTAAGCAACTCTCCCACAGACATAAATAGGTGAAAGGCTGCAACAGAGTCAGGACTAACACTAATTGACAGTTAAGACTATTGACAATGCAAAATAATATGCACTTGTTCCTCAGGAGAGTGGTTCTCAATAATTAGCACTAAATCATTAAATTATATGCATACTTCAGTGTGCACTAAATCCTTAAATTATATGCACACTTAAGTGCCTTTGGTAACTCAGAGCAAAATCAATCGTATATATAATAAAAAGTGGAAATGATTTAAACTAACAGTGAGGAAAATATTTCAGAAGATAAGAATCCCTATGTTTTTTTTTTTTTGTTGTTGTTTTTTTTTTTTTTTTTAGTTTACATCACAACCTTGCCTATGGATATTTATAAAGTGTATGTTGGATCTCATTCAAGGTCATGCACTTAGCTCCCCTAGGATCAGTTTACTTCAAAATAAAATTCAAAGATGATAATAAAGTATATTAAAATACATATCAGGATACAAGTTTAATTTTTCAGACATACAATTCTGATTATGGTAAAATAAATTTACAATGCATTTATTTTTGTAGTTTTGGGGTATTAATTTTATTAATTTAAAAATATTTATATAGAATGCATTATTCACGTACCAGATGCAACTTTAAAGATCCTCTATCCCCTTTATATAATAAATACAAAATATCCTATAAAATAGTAAAATATTTTAAAGCACATTCTGAAAAAATAAGCTTATATACACAATTTAGTAGATTTATATTTCCGGGGTATTTTTTTTTTTTTTTTGTGTTCAGTGTCTAATCAAATAATATATTTATGTCCCTGGAAATTACCTTCTATTTTAAACATATTCACTAAATCTGACCTAATCTTTCATTTCTTTCTAGTTTAAATTCCTATAAGTGAATATAACTTCTTAATAATATGATAAAACCTAAGGTGATTATAGTAAAAATAATGCATATTTTGAAATAAAAATTTTTAATGTTCTTCTTATAAATAAATGATAAATATTTGAGGTGATGTATTATCTACTCTTAATTAATACACATTGTATATATGTAATGAAATACGTATTTTATCCCATAAATATGAAGAATTATTATGAGGCAGTAAAAACAAGAATATGAAAAAATAGGTGTATTTATCAGACATTAACATCATATATTAGTAGGAAATTTCAGCAAAAATATTATTGCAAATGATGGGGTTGGGCTTTCGGCTCAGTGGTAGAATGCTCGCCTAGAAATTGCAAGGCCCTGGGTTCGATCCTCAACACCACATAAAAAAATAAATAAAATAACGATATTGTTTCCAAGTACAACCAAAAAATAAATATTTTAAAAGTATTATTGCAAATGAAATGAGACTTCATTGTCTTATCTTTTACCACTTCACCACTTCATCTCATCATGATAATTCTTCATTTATTTTTATATATTTTTTTTTTTATTTTTAACATTTATTTATTTATTTAATTGTGTACAATGTGCTGTTATTCTTATGCAGTGTTGAGGATCGAACCCGGGTTGCGCTCGTGCTAGGTGAGCACTCTACTGCTGAGTCACAACCCCAACCCCCAATTCTTCATTTCTTATTTCCAGACTATGTCAACTTAAACCTATATGTCACTAAAGGAAACTTTGTTGTTTAATCTGTTCTACTATTATTTTGATTCATGAGTTGAAATAAATGGGCCAACAGGTTGTTTTTGGTGTTTTTATATTAGCCAATCTAGATTTTTTTGTAAGTTGATATCCAGCACTATCTTGACATTAGAGACTTCGTGCTCTTGTAAGATTGATAAAATTTACTTTTTATCTCCTATCATGGAAATTTATATTTCATTTTACTACATTGTATCAAAAACTTTTGTTCTAAAGCTATTTATTGTTAAGATTTGTTTAATCCAATGTTTTCTCAATTTATTTGCAGTGGAAAATATTAAAAATTTAAGTCCTCTTAATGATTTTCTGAAAGCAACTTGGGAAGTTCCTCCAAATAATATTTAACAAAAATGTATATAAACTTAAAAACCACTAAATTTACATGAGTATATATATTGTGCCTTTCTCTATATATTAAATACTAAATTAATATGTGTAACAATTAATACATCATAACTAATTAAAACCATTTGCATTTTTGTAGAATGGAACAGGACAATTTAAAACTTATACAGATTCCACCCACTTACTTGTTGTCACCTGAAGCGATGGCCGCTTGGAGCAACGAAGCCGCTGGAAGAAGTTCAGAGGCGAACTGGAAACAAACAGCTTTTTATTCTGATAACTTTTCTCTCTGGCTCTAACAACGACTAACACGCACCACACACACCACCAAAAAATGGCACAGACCGGATCAGCAACCTCGGCTCAAGTCACTTGAGATCCCGGACCAAGTCCCGCGAGATCCCGGGCCAAGTCCCGTGAGACTACGGAAGGCGGCAATGCCCAAATCTCCATGGCCCATAGTCAATGGCAATTTAAGCCATCTCCCCAAACAGGGCTCCTGCACTTACTAATTTACAAAAATATCTTACATTATAGATGCAAAAGACTTATGTATCATCAAGATATTTCGTTCCTAGTCTTCATAAACATAATCCTTACAGAAAGATATTATATCAGTAATTACCACATAAAATTATTTAAACTTACTTGCTTCACTTAAATTGTTCTGAATTCAGAAATTATATATGTAAAAGTCACCTTACTTGAAGATGAAAAAAAAGTATGAATTAACTTATATTACTATATGTGACAATTGTATGTGAAAATCATATGCTGTAAAAATGTGTGAAGTTCATTTGAGTAAATGAAAGATGATCATGGTTAGAATATATGGTTTAAAGTACAGTTTCAATCAGGATAAAGTAAAAAATTACAATGTTACTGTTAGGATTTTATGATCAACATATTTTGGAATTTATAAGAAAGTGAGATGATAATAAAATGATTTTAAACTAGGGAATTTTATTTTTAACATTGAAATCATTTTCTTTTTTAAGTTTAAAATAAAATTTTGAGAAGGAAGGAAAACATGAAGAAGTTGATTAAGTCACTCATGCAAAAATATTAAGTAGAGAGAATAATAATGGAAATTACCTCTGGTGTCAATATTTAATCTCCACCTTTCAAATAGAAATAAATGTATGTACATATATGTACACACTTATTTTTCTCATTAAAAGGGATATAATCATGTTATGAAACTTTCTGGATGGAACATCTGATCACTATAATTTACTGCCAAGAGAAAAACTGAATAGAATAAAATTTCTTGTATAATTTCAGTTTCCAGTACTATAGTAAGTATCAAATCAATTCTTCCAATTTTTCAGTCATCCATAGTTACACACATCATCCTAGAATTGTCCTTCACTGAGAGATATTTTGGGCATAATGTATGGTATATCCCGGAGAATACTCAATGTTCTGATAAGAATATGTTTATTTTGTAGCTACTTGATGAGATGGTCTGTGAGGTATATTTGGAGTATAGTATAGTTTAACTCTGATATTTCTTTATGTTTTCTTCTAGGGATAATCTTTCCATTGAGGAAACTGAAATGTTAATGTCCCTGACTCTGTGGTTTTGGAGCCTATCTCTAATTTTAGATTTAATATTTTTTGTTATATTTATTTATTATCCCAGTGTTATGTACAAATGTATTTATAACTGTCATGTCTTCTCTGTGAGTTGATCATTTTTTCATTTTTTTTCTATTTTTACAGTTTTGTCTTAAAATCTGTTATATCTTATATGAATATTGCAATACCTCACTTTTTTTGTTCATTTACAGAGAATATATTTTTCTATTCTCAATCTATATGTATTTTAACCAGTGAGGTGATTTTTTTGTACTCAGAATATAGGTGGATCTTCCTTTTTTAAAATCCATTAAATCCATCTGTCCTTTAATTGGCGAATTTATTCTACTTTTCTACTCTGATTAATTTATTAATTAATTTCTGATTGCTTTATATAATCTCTGTTCCTTCTTTCTCCTATTGCTTATGTTTATGGTTTGGGATTTCTTTGTAGTGGTAAGGCTCATTTGTATATAATTTTTTGTTGTTGTTGTTTTGTTTTGTTTTTTGTGCATTTTCATCATGGTAGTTATTGTCCTTTTGCTTCTAGATGTAGTACTCTGTTAAGCGTTTCTTCTATGGCTGGCCAATGGTGATGAATTCCCCCAGTTTTATTTGTCTGAGAAAGACTTTTTTTTCTTCATTTCTGAAGCATAGTTGTTATGTTTGGATATGAGGTGTACCTGTAAAGCTCATCATTAAATTATGAAAGCTATAACCTAATCAGTGAATTAATCCACTTGATGGATTAATAATTTGAAAGGATTACTCTACTGGGTGATGACTGAAGTCAAATCGGGTGTGGTAGGAGGACATAAGTCACTGGGGGTTCACTCTTGGGGATTATATTTTGTACATGGTACCTCACTCATCCTCTGCTTCCTAGCTGTCTTGAGCTGAGCAACTTCAGTCATGCCTTCTGCTATGATGATCTGCCTCACTTAGGGCCCAAAGTAATGGAATCAGTCATCATGGATTGAACTTTAGAAACCCTTAGCCAAAATGAACTATTCCTCTGATAAGTTCTTCATCAACTCCCCAGTAAAGGTAGTTGGGAAAGTTGAGGGAGGGTTTTTTCCTCAGATTATTAGTAGATTTTAAGATGCTTTTTTACTTAAGGCAGAAGTAAGTTGGCTGGAGAAGTAGAATAAGTCCACAGGACAAAAATAAGGGGCCCAAGGGCTGGGTTTGTGGCTCAGTGGTACAGAGCTTGCTTCACATGTGTGGATTACTGGGTTCGATCCTCACCACCACATAAATAAATAAAATAAAGATATTGTGTCAATCTACTACTAAAAATTAAAAAAAAAAATAAGGGACACAAGAAAGGTTGTCCACCATGAACAATAATAGTTTTAATCCATCTTCTTGATTTTTTTAAACTATTGCTCTTAGAAACTTTGGTGCAAGGACATGCCCCTATCCCTTAGAAGAATAGGCTCTTATATCCTAGGCTACTGTGCCACTCTGTTTCTGCTTTACTCACAGGACAGTGATAACATTTTTTTCTGCCAAAGAGAAAAAATTCATACATCCATAGAAATTCTTATAAAGTGAGTTTCTTACAGAATTCTCCCACACTTTTGAATTGTGTAGAGAATGCCTGTTTCTATTTTCTTACTGATCATGCATTTTTATGGTGGGTTGATATAAATTTAAAAGTTTGTGGTTTTAAAATTTAACTTCACAGTCAACTTTCTTTGCTCATCATGCACAACATGAATCAGCTACTACCAAATTGTCAAAAATCTCTCAGCCATGCCAGAAAGCAGTAAAAATAAATACTAACATAAATATGTCTCTGAGATTTTTAAGATTATATATTTATGTATATGTTTTTGCATTTACTATATTAAAGAGGTTATCAGAATGGAAATAAAAGTTTCTTTAATCTTTAAGTTGCATTATATGACTTGGCATAATCTTCACTTGTAAGTTTTGGTAAAAATGGATTTGGTGTCAGAGAACTCAACATTTTCTCAAGTGTTAGTGTAAGCTTTAATAATCTCACAAAGTCAGTTCTGTAGCATTATCAGGTTAAAAAGAGAGTGAAGAATTAAATTTGAATTTCAAATAACTAATAACATATATCTAATAATGTATACATATACATATATATATGTAATTGGAAGAATGTTGCAGGAAGTATATGGCCCATAGTTTATTGTAAAAAATGATAGATTTTTAGTTGAAATTTAAATTTAACTAAGGGTCCTATATTTTTATTTTGCTGTATTTTCAACACTCTACTAAAAGACATACAATAGTGAGTGTGTATATGTATATATATATATTATATAATTGGATTTTTATGACTATACATACACATAGTAAATTAGTCCTTTTTTAAAAATGTGACTTATCAATGTACTCACTAGGTTCTATATGGCAAATACTGTATTCCATAGCCACATACCATCTGCACACACCTGGACAAAGCAAAACTTTTTTACTGTAAACACATAAAATTCTTTCTGTGTGACCATAAGTATCTTCTCAATATACAATAAGCCAAAGATGCATGAGCGTGTGTGTGTGTGTGTGTGTGTGTGTGTGTGTGTGCGCGCGCGCATTTATAACTGTGTATATTTGTATATAATAGGTAGGGAGGTAAGGAAAGAGAGGGTGTTAGTCAATATCCCTGCAGGTAGCACTTAATCACTGACAGGCAAGGAGTGAGGGAATCAGTGTTTCAGCATCCTTGCTTCAGTTTCCGACAGTGGTCATTATACCCTCTCCTGTGTCTTCCTTCCTTTTCCTTAATGATTCCTTTAAACCTATTACCCTAGAACAATGCTGTGTGGAATCTCAAGACTAAATAAACTACTTGCACTCAAATCCTTATTTTAGTGTTTGTTTCCACCAAACCTAAATCAGATTTGACAATTTAAAATACCCTTATTGTGGTTGGTTATAAACTTTACTGAATAGTCTTTCCATAATAATATGTCACACCAATCCTAACAACCAACACCCATGACACTGTGAAGGATTTTGATTTCTATGCTGTGTGTTAGATTTTTCTAACTTAGAACCAACTATATGTCGGCCGCAGATACCCAAGGGCATGATATATGCCCTCTTCCTCCACACCAGGATTTACAGCACTGCTCTAATACCTACTGTTGTTAGGGTATTTATGTTTCTGTTGACTCACTTGCATCATCACGAAAAAAACACTTGTCTCAAAAACAAAATTCCAGTTCTGATGCTGACACATTGTTAAATCTTGTGCAAATCTATTAGCTCTTTAGAACTCTGCTTCCTTATTTGTAAAATTTATACAGTATTCATTTACAGTGACCCCCTAAATTGCTATTTTAAACTATCTTTATTATCCATATTTTTCTTTATTTTATAACTGTATCAGGGTGGATTTCAGAGAAAAAAAGTGATTAATTATCTTCTTTTTAGAGTGGAGTTTTCTATCCCAAAGATATTTTAATATAATTAGAAATCAAATCTTAGGATTAATTTCTATCTTGCTAATTATGCTTTCTGTTTCAAATTGTTCCTCAATCTTGCCACCTTTCTTACAATGAAAACCCTGACCTTAAATTTTATAGGCAAATGAATTGTATATGTGACTTACATATACATAGATAATAATATGTATATATGTTTGTGTAATGAATGGATTCAAATATCATTAGATTATGTAATATTACCAACAATGTCTTGTATTAAGGAAAATCATCTATTACAATAAGACTTACTGATTTACCTTACATTATTGTGTTCTGATACATCTATTTGAATGTAACCCTTCAGTGTGATATTTTAATTCTTATTAATATGGATTTAAACTCATTCAGACATTGTAGGGGAGGACAACTTTTATCTCTTAAGGGATTTTGGTTAAATCTGAGAATCAAAATGGCATAAGAAAGAGTAACAGGAGAAAAGCACATAAATTTATTAAATGTGCATTTTGTATTACTTGAGAGCCATCATAAGGAAATAAAGACCCAAAGAAGTGGTAAAATCTAAATGCTTTTTACTTTTAGTTGAATAAACAAACACAATTGTGGAAAAAGTAACTACATTTTGAGGGCAAGAAAGATGGAGACAAAGATAATTTTATCAAGAACTGTCTGGAGAGAATTCTGTTTCAGTTTCCCACCTTTACTGATGACAATCTTACTTTTCTTCTGGTAGAAGGAGGATATTCTCTATAATGGGATTCTATCTCCATTCAGGAAGAATAGTGTTGGGAAGAGTCAGAATGTCCTGACCCAACCAGTTGTTTTAGTTTTATAATACATTTTAGTCAAAACAGCCTTTATGCCAAATAGCATGTTTATGCATAACATAACCTGTAATTCTTCAATATGAAAAGAGTGAGCTGCTTTATTGGTTCTGTTCTTTAAGACCAAAGAAAACGTTATGTGCTACCATATGCTTCTAACATTTAATAATTCTAACTGGTATCTCAGGAAATATCATATGTTCTTTTAGCTTAGAAATTATTTTAGAAGATGATTAACCTGCATTGTGACATTCTTTGCCAGATGTGTATCATTTGAATTATCAGCGTCAAAGGAGTTCTAGGTAATGTGCTTGCTTATTATGGAAGAAGTTTGAAAAATTAGATTACATGTGAACGATTTATAAATATTTCTACTTTACAATTTATTATAGAAATTGTAATTTACACACTATTAGCTTAATCCTGACAGAAGTAGGCTTGTGTAGTGTTTCACAGTCACTAAAAGTAAACAGCTACATGTTTGTTTACATTTGCTGAAAAGAATTGGAATCTTTCAAAAGAAATTATAAAAGAAAATTGAGAGTCCTTACCATGTATATGATGATAAAATTAAAAATAAATATTTCTTATTATTGAAAATAGTTGAGTAATATATTTTAAAATAGTTTTCTCTATTTTAACAGGTCTTTGTAGAGATTTACATTTTTAAACAACACATTGCCTTCTGCAAAAAGGAAAAAAAAATTGACCTAAGAAATCATCAAGAAAAATAGTTAGTAGAACAAAGGGGAGGGAGAGGAGGGGGTGGATGGGGGGATAGAAATAATGGCAGAAATTAGTGCTCTATCTGATGTGCATGTATTAAATATTTGTTCCCAATTAGTTGGCTCTCTATTCACCTCACTGATTGTTTCTTTTGCTGAGAAGAAGCTTTTTAGTTTAAATCTATCCCATTCATTAATTCTTGGTAATAGTTCTTGTGCTACAGGATTCTTATTAAGGAACTTGGGGCCTAATCCGACATGTTGGAAATTGGAGCTTACTTTTTCTTCTATTAGGCGTATTGTCTCTGGTCTAATCCCTAGGTCATTGATCCACTTTGAATTGAGTTTTGTGCATGGTGAGAGATAAGGGTTTAATTTCAATTTGTTGCACATGGATTTCCAGTTTTCCCAGCACCATTTGTTGAAGAGGCTATCCTTTCTCCACTGTACATTTTTTGCACCTTTGTCTAATATAAGATAACTGAAATTATATGTATTAGTCTCTGTGTCCTCAATTCTGTACCATTGGTCCACCCGTCTGTTTTGGTGCCAATACCATGCTGTTTTAAAGAACTCAAAAAACTTTACACCAAAAAAGAAAATAACCCAATCAATAAATGGGCTAAGGAACTGAAAAGACACTTCTCAGAAGAAGATATACAATCAATCAACAAATACATGAAAAAATGCTCAAACTCTCTGGCAATTAGAGAAATGCAAATAAAAACTACTCTAAGATTTCATTTCACTCCAGTCAGAATGGCAGCTATCAAGAACACAAACAACAATAAATGTTGGAGAGGATGTGGGGAAAAAGGCACACTCATACATTGCTGGTGGGACTGCAAAATGGTGCAACCGCTATGGAAAGCAGTATGGAGATTTCTTGGGAAAATGGGAATGGAACCACCCTATGACCCAGCCATCCCACTCCTGGGTCTGTTCCCAAAAGACTTAAAAACAGCATATTACAGTGACACAGCCACTTCAATGTTTATAGCAGCACAATTCATAATAGCTAGGTTGTGGAATCAACCTAGATGTCCCTCAGTAGATGAGTGGATAAAGAAAATGTGGTATATATACAAAATGGAATTTTACTCAGCAATAAGAGAGAATAAAATAATGGCATTTGCAGGTAAATGGATGAAGTTGGAGAATATAATGCTAAGTGAAATTAGTCAATCTCAAAAATCCAAATACCAAATGTTTTCTCTGATATAAGGAGGTTAGTTCACAGTGTGATTGGATGGGGGTACATATGATTAGAAGAACACTAGAATGGTCAAAGGAAAGGGAGGGCAAGGGAGGGAGCAGGGGGGGAGAAGGGGGGAAAAATGGTGGTTGAATGAGATGGATATCACTATCCTAAATGCATGATTAAAGATCTGAGTGGTACTTATATACTTTGTATACAAGCAGTTGTATGTAAAAAGATGATATACTTGTGCATTATGAATAAATAAATAAATAACAAAAACAAGAAATAATGGCAGAATGTTTTGGACATCAATATACTAAGTGCACATATAAAAACTCAAATAGTATGAAAATACTTTGTGTAAAACCAATAACTTGGAAAACTGTGCTCTTTATATGTAATATAAAAGGAATTGCCCTCTGCAAGCATGTACAACAAATTAAATTTAAAAAATTTAAAAAAAGAAAAATGGTTAGAAAGCATAACTCTTAGTAACTCTTGGCTTCTCTATTTCTCAATTCACTTTGTACATTGCTTTGAAGTGGCATGCAATTGTATAATAATTTTAATTATTATTATTCAGCAGTGTGACCTAACTACCATAGTGATAAAATGAGAGCAAATTCATAAAGGATGAACATAAGCTTATTAGTTTCTGTCTGACTCCAATATTTTTCACAAATAAGTGAAGAAAGGTAGTTTTAATTTTATCAACTTTTCTCTAACTATATGCCTTGAAGCATATCATATAAAACGAGATTCTTCTGATTCTTTTATTCTCTGGCCATCTTATTCTTAATAATGTCATGTCCATACAACCAAATGGAATGTTAAACATTTCATTTATTGAGAATTATAAACTATTTTGTTCCACAGGTGTGGGAAGGTTGGGTTGCTTACTCCGGGAGGGATGTGAATTACATCAATTTACAGATTTAAGATAAGGACCAAGTCTGTGTGTTCCCTCTCTATCCTAGTTCTGTTACTAAAATAGAATTAGTGGAAGATTTCATAAAGCAGTTTGGAAATAAATTCTAGCAAAGTCTAAATATCAAGAGAAATTCATGTTTGTCTCAGTAGTTAAATACACAGAATTTTAGGAATTATGTTCTGATGTTCCTTGACTTATGATGTGGTTACATTCTGATAAGCCCACTATAATTTAAAAACACAGTATATTGAAAATACACTTAATACACCTACCCTACCAAACATTATAGTTCATAAACATAGTACACTGTGTTGTTCATTTACCTGTGTGATCCCATAGCTGACTGGGAGCTGTGCCTTGCTGCTGCTACTCACCATCAGAAGAGAGCATTTTAATTAGCATTCATAGACTGGAAAGAGATCATATAACTTCAAAATGTAATTTCAACTGAATGCATGTCACTTTTGCATCATCATAAAAATATCAAGTTGAACCATTATACATTGGGAACCATCTATACTTATATTACATTTTCTTTCAAGAAAACTGCTTAATGGAGCAGAATGGCCTCTCAATCAGAATATGGAAAGCTTAGATTCATTTCTCTTATATTTTCATATTAGTTAAATGAACCTTGTAATTTCATAGTGTCCTGCCTACATCAAAAAGTGGTTGTGTATGTAAAAGTCTTCGATTGTATGTGTTCTATTATGGTTTAGATATGAGATGTCCCCCAAAACCTCCTATGTGACACAATGCAAGAATATTCAGAGGTTAAATGGTCAAACTATCAGAGGTGTAACCTAAATGGTGGATCACCTCACTTAAATAGATTAACTGGGGGATAAATATAAGCAAGTAGGGTGTGGATGGAGGAAAAAGACCACTGGGGACCTGACTTTGAGGGTTATCTTTTGTTCCTGGTGAGAAGAGCTCTCTTTCTGCTTCCTTGATGTCAAATCCTATGAGCTGCTTTCTTCCACACGGCCCCTCCCATCATGATGCCTGCCTAACCTTGGGCCCAGATCCATGGGTCAGCTAACCATGTGAGACCTCTGAAAACATGAGCCAAAATAAACTTTTCCTCCTCTAAGTTGTTCTTGCTATGTATTTTGGTCACAGAGATGAAAAGCTGATAAAAAAAAGCTTGAAAATCCACTGGAAAATTGAATTATGTATTTATGTTTATACTAATTAAGCTTATAAAAATTTCTTTGAAACCTTTTATTTGGTATAAATAGAGGCTGAGACTATAAGAAAAAACTACAGTATCATTACATTGTTTAAATTATCAAATTTCTTATTCATTTCAGAAAAGGTTTAGCCACTTGGGTTAACTAAAAGCAAATAGGAATTTCACAGCTCCACACATTGTGCTGTACATATAAATTATCCAGCTCATTGTGTGTAATTAAAGAAAAGCTAAAAAGATATTACTGATTATTTTATAATTAAACAGAGGAGAAGAACAAGAATTGGAAGTGATTTGATGCAGCATATATACCTAAGCTCATTAAGTCTAAAAGCATAGACTCAGTGTGCCAACTGGATATTCCCAAGTAGGGGTGAATAAAGAAACTGCAATGCAAGTCAAGAGAAGAGATTCAAATAGGTGTTTGTCAAAACACAGTTTCTGCAAATGTAGGACATCACCAAATTTGGAGTATTAAAAGCCACAATAAGGAGACTGAACAAGACACCAAAATAGATTTTTGGAAAATAGCATCACAGAGTAGGTTTTTTTTGACAAGATGGACATTAAATAATTACCTTGACCAAGGAAGTAGAAGAATGAATGGAAAATAATTTATTATCTAATGCATATAAGAAAAAAAAATGAATACGTGAAACATGGAGCAGAAAGGGTTAAAAACCCAGAATTTTGTTGTATCTTCTACATTAGAATTGTGGGAAACAACAAATGATTCTAAAGGTTAAGAAACTTAAAAACATACCCTCAGACAGGTTGATACATGAGACACTATTAATATGAGACTGTAATATGGAAACATAATGAATTTTTTAAGAAGATTTCACTCCTGGTTTTGGCCATAACACAAGGATTTAACCCTGGCTGCATCCTATAGCTATAACATTAATCGTGTTCTACGCTATGTGCTTAAAGAGTGATAAAAAATGTAAGTTTCTTTTTAACTCTGCAAGAAGAGTTTGTTAATATCTTCTATGTATTTGATCTAATGAAGGGCTGGTAGAATCAAGGCCTTTAGTTTAAATCACTTTAATGAGTCCTGCTTTCTAACTATCAAGGGAAGATATGCAAAGATAGTCATAGTCCAGGATGTTTCTATGAATTCTTAAATTTGCAATGGACTGTCGATTATATTAATAATCTGTATTGGTGTGGCAGAGAGCAATAGCCTCTCTGAAACCCTATCTAAAGTATTATTTTTATATCATCATCATCATTATAAATCTTGCTTTTTGCATATATCAAGCTTCATTCTTTGGGTTAATTGTGTGAATAATGCTTGTCATTTAATTGCTCTTAAGTGTAGCAATTCCTAGTATGAGAGTCTAGCTCCTGATAATTTGTAATTCCACACACCATCACATTTTAAGAAATCTCCTGAAGAATATTTGTTCATCCTATCATGTATCTATTGTAAAATTTATATTAAATAAGTATCTCATTAACAATTTTATGTTTCATATGATCAGGAAAAGCTGGGACCCACAATGGCTATTGAAACACCTGTGTATCTAGGAATTCAAAGGATTATTTCCTCTAACATAATAATCTGTAATTTGATGTACTTTCAAGTCTTTTGGCCTGGTTTGATTGATTATATTTAAAATTATTATGGATTATTAGTAGAAATAGGAAGACATAAATCATAATCATTAATAAATTAAAATTATGTTCTATTTACTTCTTGTTTTATATAAAGCACTTCTAAGCATGTTTGAAATTCTGTTATAATACATATAGAATCTGTTTAACTCAATTGATATGACAACAAGCTTTGTCTTGACTTCCCTTTTAAACTTTCCTCTCTTGACCAACTATCATATATGTGTAAAGGAATTTAAAATAGTTTAGACTATAAATACTGCAAAACCTCAATGCAATGATCTATTTACAGAATATGCTGGAGACACATTATGTTTGTAAATAGTTATATAAAATATCAGAAAATTATCTCTGTTATTAAAAATAGAAGGGGGATAATTTTTATAATTCTGTGTTTCACATTTGTTTTAATATAAATGCTCGAGAAGCTGAAGGCCTAGAATTTTCCACTAACCCTTGTAAGAGTTTTGACTATTAACTTTTCCTCCTCAACCCTCTTGATAAACTCAGTCTGAACAACTTAATGGTGCTAAAGTGAAAGTACAGGTCTATAGACCCTTTACATGAGGAAACTTATCTACATGTGAAATTAGAACAGTTAAAACTGAACTTTAACTAGCCTACCTTCGTCTAACATATAAACGCCTTATTTGTTGCTCCCCAGAAAAACTGACAGGTTGATGTATTCTCATGCTGTAGTGTTTTAAATAAACACTTGAACTAATGAGTTTCAAACACAAAACATCTTCTCTCAAGTTCCCAAGGTCAGCTCTCTTCTGTTTATTTAGTTGTAATTTGCCTTGAGAAATGGATGTGAGGGTATCAAGTCATGTCAGAGAGACCTATCAGCTTCCTTGATGTGTGTAAGTCAACAGCAAACTTCCTCTAAAAACTGAAGTGAGGGAAATCACATCTATCCATTACTTTATTTTTTCCTACAGTAAAAACTCTTGGACTCTTTAGCCCTTCGTTATCTGAGGAGTTTCACTGCCTTCTCTAGAAAAGTGGTTCTCAAGCTCTAGCATGTATCTGAATCATCTGGAAGGCTTCCTACACACACCCAAGTTTTTGAATTAGTATTTCTAGGGCAGGGCCTGAGAATTTGCATTTATTAGAGGAGTTTTCAGGTTTCAGTGATGCTAATGTTCCAGGGAACATCACTTAGAACCATTGCTCTTGCTCTTTTATTGTTTTTACTCCAGGGAAAGTTGAACCAAGTATAGGGATTGTAGAATCTTCTACATTTTTTCTTTTTCAGGAAAATCTCAGCAGAGGACACATGTCCTGTTCTTATTAGACACTTGGACAGTGATTGAAATTTTGAACATTTTTGTAGGTATCCCATAAGGCCCCCCCCCAAAAAAAAGGTCCAAAAATCAAATATTTTGAACAGTTGCTTATTACTTGAATTCAGCTACCTTATTACATAATAGTGCAGAGGATCTGGACATGGTGCAGCACATTTTTAATCTCAGTTACACTGGGTGGCTAAAAAAGGAGGAGGGTATGTCTGAGCTCACCTGGGTAACTTAGTGAGACCTTGTATCAACATTAATTTGAAAATAGGGCTGGGACGTAGTTCAGAGTTAGAACACCCATGGGTTTGGTTCCCAGTACTATCCCCAAGTGTTTCAATTAGTGATTTTATATAAAATCTTGATTTTATGTGTAAATTCTTTAACTAGAAACCTCACTTGATTGTTTTAAATTGGAATTCAAAAGTGCTATTTGTGAAATAAAACAGTATAATTTCAAGAGGGAAAACTAATGCTTATTCTGCAATGTAAAAGTAAGTTATATTAAAAGTGAACTTGATTTTTTTTTTTTTTTTTTTTTTTTTTTTTTTGTACCAGGGATTGAACCCAGGGGCATTTAACCACTGAGCTACGTCTCCAGCCCTTTGTTTCTATTTTATTTAGAGGGAGGATCTCACTGAGTTGCTTAGGGCCTCACTAAGTTGCTGATGTTGACTTTGAACTCTACATCCTCTTGCCTCAGTCTCCCCAGCCCAGCTGTTGGGATTACAGGTATGTCTGGCAAAAGTGAATTTCTTAAATATAATCAAACCCTGAAAGAAATAAGTAGTTTATCAGATGTGGAGGGGTATTGTTTTTTGTTTGTTTGTTTCTTTGTTTTTCTATTTAAATTATTTCCAGGTTACTTAGTTTTTGTTTGTATGCATTTTTAAATAAACTCTTTGAAAATGTTTTGACATTGTGTCATGTAAAATATGCAGATATGATCATCATCAGCTAAATGAGGCTAAGTTCTCTTTCCATTTTAGTGTGTACCTACATATTTTTACCACTATGAGCTTATGGAGCTATTATCCATTCCTTACACATTTTGCTTTGTACACAACTATGAATAAATAGCTTTTATTTTCTGCACCATTTATTAGAGAAACAGGTATGAGTGAATTATCCAGCTTCCTTCTCGTCTCCCTATACACACAGTACTAATATTTTCTCTCTCAATCAATTCCATGCTAATTTTTCTGTCAACATATGCCTAAACTATTGAACAATGAAAATCAACATATTTGGTCCTCAAAATAACACAATTAGAAAACTTTGTAATACTTTATTATTTCACTGATAAGGAAACCAAGATGGTGAGACATGAGTGATTGTTTTAATAAGGTTTTTTGGTGCTGTGACCACATGATCCAACAAAAACAACTTTTAAGGAGGAAACGTTTCAGAGATCTCAGTTCATAGATAGCCAACTTCATTACTAGAGGCTCTAGCAGAGGAAGCACATCATCACAGAAGAGTGTGGTAGAGGGAAGCAGCTCACATGATGAGGTACGCCCCCAGTGCTCACCTCCTCCTGCTACACCCTGCCTGCCTTCGGTTACCACTCACTTAATTTCCATCAGGAAATTAATTTATTGATGGATTAAGGCTTTCAAAACCCAGTCATTCACCTCTTGGAATGTATCAAACACCTAATATCTAAATCATAACAGTGATCAATTTGGTCAAGAACAATCATCCTTACTCATATTTATACCAGGATCTGAGACTCCTATTTCACATTTTCTTCACTCCATCACTTAAGATGAAACCACATGTTTTTCTATAAAATAGCATACAATTCTATTATTTGGCAATACAAACTTAAGCATCATTACTACCCTATCCCCTCAAATGTACTAATAAACATGTTAATGATATGTAAATTGTCATCAAGATGCGATATCTATCAACACACTCTCTTAGAAATTCTAGATTTAGTCAGTAATATCAAAACAGTTGAAATAACTGGGGCTAGCAACTGCAAATTCGTCAATTAAAAATATTCAATTAGAACATCCAAATATCAGTTTCCTCTTACGGCAGATTTTCAAACTCAGATTAATCTTTATTAACACTTCAGTGTTTCAAACATAATTTTAAGTTAATAATTCATTCTGTGCACTGTTTTCCTCTTCTATATGCACTTACACTGACTGTTTAAATGGTACATCCACTTACCGTGCAGGAAATCTAGTCATCTTGAACACTTTCTTTCACCAGTGGGAAAAATGTAGGCAATCATTGGACCATGGAGATGATTTTTAAGTGTCTTTTGATTCATCCACTTGACTTCATTGCCATCAGTGCAATGTAATCTAGCACTGTATTCATAATTAATTATTTTAATGTTTAATTGCTATAGTAGTCTTTGCAACAATGTAAGTTTTTGGGAGGGACCATGACTATTATCCTAACCATTCTATCACCCAGAACTTGTTACATTGTCTCAAATGTACTAGATCATTAATATTAACTTAATGAGTGAACAAATTTTTGCTAGCACTACTTTTTGCCAGGTTCACTTTCCATTTGATTGAATGTAGTAGGACATGTGAATGTCCATAAATAACAATTTAAAACCTTCCAGAGAAGCCAGTGAGCCCAAAAACTTGTCAGTGAATTAAGTGTAAGTGCTATGGTCACTATGGTCATAAAAAAATTATAGTTTCAGCAGACAGATGTGGTAGAGTGCTGCCTGACTTTGCTCTTCTTTGTCTCTACTGGATGTGCTCCAGGTAGAAGCTGCTTTATCAATTTGGAGGCAAAAAACAGATGAAAACAGTCCATGATGAAAATGTAATGTGAGAGAAATAAATCTTTGTAAGCCAGTGAGATTTAGAGGATCATTTGCTGCCTCTGTACTGCTAGCTTATGCTGCCAGAGGACTGGTTAAAACATTAACTGCTTCTTTTTACTTTGACCTTATGCAATCCAAACTATTTTCTCTCTCTCCATTAAATGCCTCCCTTTGAAATTAAATGCCTCCAACTGAAGTCTATGCAATCCATATCAGAAAAATGGTTTATATTGTATATAATAGAATACATAAGATATAATGAAAATAATAATATTGATATGTAGTTATTTTAAAAGATTAGAAATATTTATGACATTATTGTATATGCATTCTTCAGCTTTATTAACATGTGGGATAAAAGATTTAATGACATCTAGTAGTTACTATAATTTTCATGTGATGGTAAAAAGTATATCATTAAAATACTCATTATTCTCATATCTGAAAATGTTGCAGAAACTGTTAGTATCTTCAGAGAGAGGTCTTTAAAATCAAGGTAATATGTTTTTCTTATCCAAGTACAAAAGAAGCTTGAGTTCTATCCACAGATATCCAAGAGGGTTTGGGGACTCCAAATAAGGAGATGGTGATACAACAGAGAGAAGACTTGTCAGGGAAAAGAGGATGTGGAGGCTCTAACCAAAACTCTGAAGTGGTTTCTAAAAGACATAAGTAAAAAAGTCTGGATTCTACTTACTTATCTTTAGAATGATCATAAATAGAAAATATTCATTATTAAAAAACAGTTTTAATAGTGTGCTAAAATATTCAAGACAAGGTATCTTATCAATCTTATTAATTTCTTCAAAACATTTGATAAATTTCCAAATGGAGATTAGAAAGAATTCTGAATATTTAAAATCTAAGAAAAATGTTAAAAGAAACTAGTGAATGAACATAAAATATTAACTTTTCAAAATGGGCATCTGTTCTTGATACAGATTTAATGCTGAGCTGCTGCTTATTTCACAGTAGCAAATCATTCATTATTTCATGAACACAGTAGCCACTCCAAGGAACTACAATTTCTAATAGGCTGAGAAAGTTGAAGTGAGTCCTATTCAGTTCAGTAGTATTCATGTACACATATATGTCAAAGTATATTTGTGTTACACACAAAATAAGTTCAAAAGCATCCTCTATTATTAATGTACTTGGTGAACTATTAAATTTAACTCCTTTAGCTGCATTTAAACATAGAAATGCAAAACTTAAATTAACAGTGCAATGAACCACCAATTAAAATCACCTAAATAAAATGGTTTACAATGGTCTTCAGGTTTGGAATTATTATTGAACATTTTCATTTTATACTTAAAAATTCCCATTTACCCAGAGTGATAGGAAACTCATTCCTAAACAAATCAACTAAAGAGTCATCCAGGAACCTAAAATGGAATATAGTTTTTGTATCTCTGTGTGTGTATGTCTAGATATATATATATATATATATATATATATATGTATATATATATATATACATAAAGTATGTATATATGTGTGTGAATGAACTAGTCTGTTTATTAGATTAGCAAGTCTAAATATGAAGTTATAATTGAACTTCTTGAAAGAGAGAACAGAAACCAGAAAGACATTAAGGAGAATATTGAAGTAGTTTTGAATTTTCAACATTGTAATATTTTATGGTTTCAATGTAATATTTTCTCAAAATATAAGAGCATACTTATAATAAGTCACACCACTTTTTCTTTTGTTTTTGTTTTGGTTGCAAATGTGATCATAAGTATCAAAGAGTTCATAAAAATTGTGAAAAATGAAGATTGTACAATTTAGAGCCCCACCGCCATTCTGTGTGATTTTTGTTTGTTTCCAATTAGAGTAACTGTACTTATCCATAGGCTTTACATAAATATTTACATATTTGTCAAATAAAATAATGTAAGTCATACACACATATACGTACATGTATATGTTGACATCTGGCCCTGCAAGTTGAGGATGTATCTCTTAGAGGGACCCATCTTTTACTGTTGTCTTGTTCCATTGTTCTCAGTATACTAAAACAGAATGCTGACATGTTCACAGAGCAAATTTTTTCTTTAATAGAATAGATGTGTGGCTATTATATTTGTGTGTGTGTGTGTGTGTGTGTGTGTGTGAGAGAGAGAGAGAGAGAGAGAGAGAGAGAGAGAGAGAGAGAGAAGGAACTAGAATGAAAACAAATAGGAAGTACACCATAGTCTCTATATTATAATAATAACACAAGATGAGAAAATGCTGTTTTATATCATTGTAGTCCTGTTTTATATTGTGGTGGCAAATGAACACATGGGACACATTGCCAAAAATAACTTTTTTTTTTTAGTTTAAAATTTACCATTTTAATCATTTTAAGGTATACAGACAGTGCTATTTAGTGCATTAGAAACTACAATGGTGGTTGTCAGGGGCTAAATGAGGGGTAATGAAGAGTTGTGGGTTACCGGGTACAGAGGTCCAGTTGGGGAAATTAAAAGGTCTGGCACTGGACACTACTTTTTCTTATACCACAAATAAAACTACTTCCAATGAAGTTATGACACAAAGTTTTTCTTCAGTTTGTTTCCAGGCCTACTGTAATGGTGAAATGCAGTCATATGGAAGAGCTCAAAATTCTTGGACCCTTAGTTGCATTCCCATTGTTACATGCAAATCTTCTGTAGTAGCTTCATTTACATATGTGAATTTTACTGTCACCTGTCACAAATTATACTTAGTGTGTGCTTTGCTAGGAGATAAGGGATGGTGGTTTTTCCTCCAGCTGTGTTTGTTCCAAAGTCAAATTTATGCCACTATCTTTGTTTCCAATGCTGTAACCTCTAGTTTCCTGCTAGAGGGGTGTAAATGTTACTTTTAGTTTCAGTTCCAAATTACATTGTAACCATTTTGAAGTCAGTGAGAGAAAACTAATTTCACACATGTGGTATCAAAAATGTGAAAAACTAACCTGTAAAGACAGTGACCTGACAGCCATAACCTTGTCTGTGTATACTCAGTAAATGGCATCTTTGCTATAACTGCTTCACTGCTGATGGCAATAAGATAAAATAAGTTCTTAGATACCTCCCAATTCAGAAGTGCTCATCTGGAACAATATCATCATTTATGCATTGACCTGATGTGGTGCACTGGCAAAATTCAATGATGACAGAAACTTTCTTTCTTAAATTCTGTAGAAAATATGTTCCAATAAATTTGATACAAAAATTCTACTACCTCTATTATTTAATTTACCTTCATTATCTCTAAGTTAACATAATGTGTTCTAAGGAGTCCTGTGAATATAAATTTTTCCAAAAAAATTCAGGGCCCACTTTAAAAGATAAACATATCATCCTCTGCATCTATGACAAACTGATTAGAAGCTATTTTTAATGTTTCTGCAGTTAGAAGGGTTGTTGAAAGAAAAGTGCTTAAAATGGAAAATATGACTGTTAGCAGAAACTATTTCTCTTTTTTGTCAGTACCACATTTTGAAATAAAAAATTTCAAAAATTATGTGTAAAAAGGCAAAAACAAGTCTTTCAATCATTCAGGTAGTATTCAAGAGATTGAATGTCGAAAGTGACTGCAATTGATATAGTTTGTACTGGGTTATTTAGTTACTTAAAAGCAGAAAGTCTGAACAAATAATCTTTAAATTCAGCAGGAGTGATAGTTTTAGAGGGTTTTTTTTTTTTTTTTTTTAAGTCAGGCAAGAGAACAGACACATTTAGAGTTTAAAATAGAAATTGTTTGTTCTATAGTCTAGTTAAGCAGTAGCTCTCCAAATTTGCTCCTGAGAAATTTGGAAGCTGTTTACATTCTCAAAATACACTAAAACAGGAGGTATGGAGCTCAATAGGGAAGAATGGATCCCCAGAGGAGATCATCTCTACCAAAATAGGGTAAGGAGCTATCAAGACAGCACGAACAGCTGTCCATTACATATTAACAAATGCTACAAAGTATGTTCAGTTAATTCTCCCCTGATCAACAAACATTTCTTTTCTTTATTCTTATTTTTCCAACTACACACAATTGTCTTTGGGTATTTGTGGGGTTTCCTGCCCCCGCCTTTTTTTTTTGTTGTTGTTACTTTATGGAGGTTGAATTGTTCAAAAAGAATTAATTTTAAAAAAAAAAAAAACATGTTTCCAGCTTTATTATCACAAGCATAGTGAGGAAAAAAACATAATTAATAAGTCTTTCTGTTAGGAAACCATTGTTCAGATATGAAACAGGTTTTTTTTTTTTTTTCTTAAGTAATTAGGTATATTTGGCCATAAGCATTCAAATAAATAGAAAGCTTGTTGCTTTCAAAAACTAGTAAAAACAAAGTCCAACCACAGTAGCTGGTTCAGAAGCAAGAATTTGATCCAAGCAGGGCCACTCAGAGACTTACGATGGCATTTGTTATGCGTATGCCAAAGAATGGGAGTTTTCAACCTTTGGAGGAAAGCCAAAATATAGGCTAAGGATGGCTACAGTAGCCATATTTCCTCCTGAAGAAAGAATGAGCATGAAGCTATAACACAAAGGAATGCACTGGAAAGGAAAGGAAAGAGAAGCAAATCTCAATAGGGCTCTGGATCTACCCATGCCTGAAGCAACAAGAACTAAATATTTTGAGGTTATTAATACATATTTAAAATGGCCTTTGAAAATTATGTAATATATACAGCATTTCAAAAGTGAGTTTTTGCATGTTTTAGCATATGAAATTATTGGATTTTAAAATAAGATGATGTAATAAAGTGGTTTCCAATGCCATAACTTAAATATAGTTTCTTTTTTCTTATATGAGAGTTAAGGGTTGGTGCTATTCCCAAGAAATGGCCTTCCATTTCCTCCATGTCCCATTAATCAGTAAGAAGGAAAGAGGAGGTGGGAAGAAAAATATGAACTTCAGAGACAAAATATGCTTTGCTAAATTAAGACTTTACATCCCCCAAACCATAGTATCCAATATCTAAGCTCTAGAGTTAATAAGAGAGAACCTCAAAGAAACAAGGTAGTAGGTATTTTAATTCACTTTCCTCATGATGTGTCAATTGTACAGACCAAGAAATAAACAAAGTAATAAAGTACTTAAGTATTAACTGATGAGGCATATCCTATACTTGAAACACACACACATATAAAATATATTTTACATAATTTAGTAATTAAATGCACATATATACCAAATTTGCTTAAAATATTTAACTCACTTCACTTTCATGCACCTATAGACTCTGGCAAAATTTTTCTGTATATGTACAAGTCAAAATATATAAAAATACATTTGTATTTGATTTTACACTCTTATCAACAAGTAATTAAACCTGAAATTAGTAACAAAAAGTAAATCCTCTTACCTATGAAGTTTTGTATCAGTAAAGCTTTCATATATAATGCTTGATTAAATCAAGAATTAAATGAAATGTGTTTGAAAATACAATATCAATGTGAATTTATAGGGTTAGTGGAAATGGTGCTTGGAATAAAGTTTATATCATCAATTTTTAATATTACAACATAATAATCAATAATATTTTTAAAGAAAATGTAAACAAGAAGATAAAATATTTTAAATAAAACCACAAAATTAAATAGAAAATAGGATTTAAAATAAGGTCTCTAAATTGATTATAAAATACTCTAAAGTTAAAACTAAACAAAACAAGATCTTGATTTTTTGAAAAATCTACAAAATGAATCATCAAAATCAATAAAGAAAAGTCACTAATATAAATTTTGAATTATTGGGGCCTTAATAATAGATGCAAAAGAAAAAAGTGCTTACAAGTAAAAACTGTATTTTTTGGTACCAGGGATTGAACTCAGGGGCACTCGACCACTGGGCCACATCCCCAGCCCTTTTTTTGTATTTTATTAGAGACAGGGTCTCACTGCGTTGCTAAGTGCCTCACCATTGCTGAGGCTGGCTTCTAACTTGAGATCCTTTGGCCTCAGCCTCCTAAGTGCTGGGATTACAAGCATGCGCCACCATGCCCGGCTACAAGCAAAAACTTTTAACTATATGCAAATGAATTCACCATCTTGTTGAGTTAGCTAAAATTTAAGGAAAACGTGAAAAAATAATAAGAAATGTTATCCAGAATTACTACATAGATACAGGAAAGTTCTATCCTATGCAATGATAGTAGCCTAATCCACTTCACATCTATCATGGACAGTCCCATACCTCTGAGGAAGGAGGGTTATTTTCTGTATTCACAGAATGGTTCTGCATGATTTAGCCTTATCTTTTCTGACTCTAGAGGAGTGCAATTTCTTCCAGACTATTTGAGCTGGGCATTCAATCAAGTGCTATCAGTTCTCCTAGTTCTCAGGCTTTCAGAGCTAGCCTGGAATAGATTCCCTCAGCCCTCAAGCTCTCGTGCCTTTGAATTACTTTACAGGCTTTCCTGGGTCTCCTGCTCATGGAAAGCAGATGATGGGGCTTTTCAGAAGCACTTTTCAATTCACTTGAGTCAATCTCTCCAACTAAATTTCTTCCTAGAATGCCAGGTAGGTAGGTTGGTAGATAGTTCCTGATGGTTTTGTTTTTCTGGTGAACAATGATTAATATAGGTTTTGTTACCAGAAGTGGTTCTAGAGGAACATAATTTTTTTAAAAGTGTTTTCAGTGTTAGCTCTAGATTTTCCATATCTTGTTAGATTTAAAGACACCAATGATTCTGTTTCCAGTAGTATATAGAACTCTGATAATGTGTTGTATGATTAAGGAATATAGATACATGAGGTATCTGCATTGGTCATCTTAATTCATCCACTTATAAAGTGCAAAGATCTGGGTAACTCTGGATAAAATAATTTTGAACACTTGTGGAAAACTAATGAATACAATAAGTCTGGCTAGTTGCTCACAATGTTTGTTGGACAAACTTGTAAAAGAAAAAGGTGCACTCAGGGATTATAGTTCCCAGACCAAATGCTGCCTAACTGCCTTGCAGGTATTTATGTGTTTCCTGAAGGAGACCATAATCTATAGCATTAGGGCTAAGGTTGTTGAAAATCACATACAGAATGTCATCCTGTGCCTGCCTGAATTAAAAGCAAATTGAACTCCCAAACTCGCAGGGAGTCTGCTGTTTTAGTGAAGGGATTTATTGGTCAAAAATCAAAATTTGTAAATTGGAATGGAAACATGTAGTGTAGAGAGATCCTGATGAAGTTGCAGACTTTAAAGCCATCAATTCTAATGAATCTTTTATGCCAGCAGAAAAAGCCTCTCAATCCCCATGGCAGCAACATTGTGAAACCGCAGTGATGGTGGCCTCCCCAGTCCTCGTGGTTGTGTCATCCTTTACACCCCAACTGAGTGGATGAATTTTGCATTGCCTGAAAGTACCTCAAACCCACCCCCCCCACACACACACACCCAGGTAGTTTATGGGGAATACAGTGATGATGTTTCTCAGTACCTGTATCTATCACTTCTCTTTGTTTCTAGACTTATAGCATGATATAAGTTTCATCAGGTCCCCAGAGTTTAGGTATATACCAGGAGGATGAAGTTATGATCCAGGAGGATGTATGTTGTACTCATAAAAGAACCACTTTGATTTTATAATTTCAACAAACTAGTTCAACTTCTTGGGGATGGAGATGAAGGGTATGAGATTGGGATGAAAAGCAAATAAAATTGGATCAGGACAGATTTATAAATGTATGCTCACGAAGAAGAGATATTCCATTTACTGTAGCTCAGGGAGCAACATCGGTTGTTTTTTCCTGAGCATAGATAATGAAGTAATATGCTTTGACTCAATTGGAAGAGGCAGTGCTGATTTGGTTTGAGTAAAGTTTAAGTACATTTAATGTTGAAATGTATTTGCTGTTTAACACCTAACTAACCGAACTGGGAAGATCTAGATGACATACCTTTTCCTAATACTATGAGAAAAAAAAAAAATGTGTAAGGGGAACCCAAGCCCCCTTAATTGATTGGTCCTGTCTATAGGTCACAATATATCATAGGAACTGTAGCCACTGATTGGGGGAAACAAATGCAATAGAAGTAATCAGAGCATTTGATCTCTCCAAAGATAACATGGGCATGGTTACAATAATGGACAATAAAGTGAAAGAAGCAATCAATATAACCTGACATGCACAGACCTATAGCATGATAACTTGATCATGGTATTGCTAGAATGAAAGAGATGGAAGCATACTAAATTCTTGCTTAATCTCTCCAAGCAGAAAATTCTAAGTCACATGAACAGAATTCTGACATAAATTATAAAGGTTCAGGTCCCTCGATCAATTTCCAGATTGGAGTCAGTTATATAGTCAGATCTATAACAGAACTCCTTGAATGAATGAGAGGTCAGATTCCCTTCAAAAAAGAAACTTGAGTAAAGGGATTTACAACCTTTTATCATCATTGGGG
This sequence comes from Tamias sibiricus, assembly GCA_025594165.1. Lineage (NCBI taxonomy): Eukaryota > Metazoa > Chordata > Mammalia > Rodentia > Sciuridae > Tamias > Tamias sibiricus. The sequence continues at coordinate 155,983,012 of CM046662.1, read as the reverse complement.
AAAAGGAAGCAATTAGACCTTTCAGTGACCACTGAGCTGACAATGATTCCAGGAGACCCAAAAATGTATCTGTAACCCCTCCCCCAATTGTTATAGGAGTTTATGGAGTTTAGGTTACCGATGGCGTTTAAGCTCAGATCAATTTCATCGTGGACCTAGTGAGTTCTTAAAACCTCCCAGTGGTTATTTCCCCAGTTTCAGATATGTAATTGGAATAAGCAGACTTAGAAACTGATAAAATGCACACATTGGTTCTCTGATTTGTGGAGTGAGATTTATTATGTTGGGAAAGGCAACTAGAAGCTGTAAGACTTCCCTCAAGAAAAAAAAAAAAAAAAAAAAAAAGTAAAAGAGTAAAACGAACATAAAGCAAAAAATTAGTGCAAAGGGTTGTTATGACCTAGCAGTGTCGTAACTGAGGACTGAAAAGGGTAGTGAGTCCCACCACATTCCTACCCACTGTTCCTATTTGGCCTATACAGAAGACAACAGATCTTGGAGAATAGCAGTGGATTATTGTAAGCTTTACCAGATATGGTTTCATTTCTTGACCAAATTAGCACAACATCTGGTACCTGATATGCATCAATATTGATCTGAAAAATGCCCTTTTATTCATTACTGTTTGTAATGTCTGCTAGAATAGTTTCTTTCACCTCGAATCATCAGCCATATAGCTTCTCTGCCCTATTACAGGGTTGTATCAGTTCACTAGCCCTGCGATATTCTTTAATTTGCAGGGATCTTGATCACCTTTCCCTTAATATTGATTCATTTTACTAAAGACATTATTCTTATTGAACCTAACAACTACTTTAGACTTATTGTTAGGACATTTACATGCCAATTTATAAAACTTGTAAAATTCAAGGTCCTTCTATCTCAGAGACATTTCCAGGACTCCAATGGTGTGGGACAAATCTAGACATCCCTTCACAGGTGAAGAATAAGTTATAGCATATGGCACCTCCCACAACCAAAAATGGGCCACAACGTACAGTGCATGTTTCTGTATTTCCAAGGAAACATGTTCTTCATTTGGGGTGTGTTACTCTGCCCCATTTATTGAATAAAAGATGTTTGTTTTGCAAGAGGCTCAAGAAAAACCCCTTTGACCAATCTATGCATTTGTGCTCTGACACTTGGACTTAGCAAGTAAAATCATACTTTAAGTGATCTTGGCAAAAAAGGATGTGGTTTGGAGACTTCCATAGACCCTAGATAAGTGAATGGAAATGTGGCTATCAGGATTTCAGAGTAAGTACTTACCAGTGACGGCAACCCTGACTGACAAAAAGCTCTTATCCTGTAACTGGGTCTTAGTGAAGACCAAAGACTTATCTATGACCATCAGTTTATTACTCATCCTGATCTACCAATCATGAATTTGGTATATCTGACCCACAAAGCCTTAAACTTGGGCATAATCAGCAGTACTCCATCATCAAATAGAAGTGGTGCATCTGTGAATGGGCCTGTGTAGTCTCTGAATGTGCAAGTATTTTATATGAAGAAGTGTCACAAATATCCATTGTCCCCACTCCCACTAGATTGCTTCATTTTTCCAAGCTGCACCTATGTACTCATGGGGATATTCCTACAGTCAATTGTATTATATAGATTTCCTTGTGTCTAATGAGTCATTTGTCTCTCTATATTTTAAAAGAAACTATTTTGTTTTTACCTTTTATGATTTAAAATGCACCCTACTATATATTTCTTTAGTTTATTTAGAAATTTTGTCTTTATTAATGTAGTTGTCCATTTTCTCCTCCTGATTTTGGAATTTAGTGTCATTATTTCTTTCAATAGGCTTTTTGATCAATATTCCCTCTTCTTTGTTCAGTGACAATCATGATGTGTAAGATTCACTTGATGGGGTTTAAAGAGACTCATAGTCTTTATCTGTTTCATTCCTCTTGGCTTTGTTGCCAGAGCAAATTTCAAATGGCCTGTCTCTTGTTTAACTGATTCCTTCTACTGCTTGATCAAGTCTGCTTTTGGACCATTTTAGTAGACTTTCGTGTTTAATTATAATCTTCTGTTACAAAGTATCCATTTTATCTCATTTTTATAATTTTTTTCTTTGTTGATATTCTCACTTTGTTCATGTATTATTATCCTTATTCAGTTCAGTTGTATGTATTCTCTTATAATTTAAAACTTATTATAAACTTCCTAAGACCCTTATTTTATATTCTTGGTTAAGGCCCTTCATAGATTTCCTAGGGATTTATTTTGTTCCATGGTTATTTTGTCCGTTTTTCTGATAACATTTCTTGATTCTTCATATTACTCATGGTTTTGACTTGGTGTCTATAAAGATTAAAAACAACTATCTTTCCCAGTATTTATGAACTGTCATCAACCAAGGAAGCTCTTCTTTGAGCAGTCCAGCTGGAGATTCTGCAAAACTCTTTCAAACTTTATGTGTAATATATCCTCAATGGACTTGAGCATTCAAAATATGAGTTAGAGGGATTTATTGGTTTCTTTCTTTGCTCAACTTATGCTCCCCCAATTTTTTCTCCTTCAGGTTTCTTGCTGATGTACAGTAAACTGACATGTGGGAAGCATGCTTTATCACTCACCCACCTCCATTAAGAGGCCTTAAATTCTCTTTTTTCAGTCTTTCAGAGCTGTGGTTGATACAAGAAACCACCCATCCCTTTTTCCTTGTTCCAAGCTGCCCCTACCAAATCATTCCGTCAGCATAACTATGAGATGGGACAGAAAATAACACTTTGATCAGTTAAACACAAAAGGCCAAAATGTAAAAAAAAAAAAAAAAAAAAAAAAAAAAAAAAAAGTATTCCAATCTCTCTTTTCTGCAGAATGTGTAGTTGCAAGCCAAGATCTCTCTCAGCTCTGTCCTGTGCCAGCCTGTCAGGAGCTGATATGGATAAAGTAAAAGTGCTCATCTTGCCTATTTCAAGTCAGCTGTCCTTAATTGTGTGCTCATTTGGAATATTGCAACTTCTTAACTGGATTTTGGACTTTCGATTAAGGTATTTTAGTCTATATATCATTGTTAAATGAGTGTAAATATGAAGCAACAAAGTCTGGGCCTTACTATTCTCCCATCTTGCTGATATTACTCTTCATTTTGGTATTGTTTGTGATGTGGTAAGAATATTGATAGAATACTTTAAAATCACTTTTGTACATACTATAGAATGGAACTAGTGAATAAATGTGTCAGTGCTGTAGGGAACCAGGGTTCTCAGTGTGAGAATAAAATCAAATGTGAGAGGATGTTAGGAATAAGGAGAAATTTATGGAATTTTTGTATTGTATTAATCTATAATTCTATATTTATTTATGCTTCTAGGTATCATATTTTTCTAGCCTTAAACCACAAGCAATATTTTTGCCAATGTGTTTAGCTCTTATTTTTGACATATCATTCCTCAATGAAGGAAGAGTTCACAACTAAAGAAAACAATAATTCCAGCACTTTGGAAGAGCCAGTCTTCTATACTATTGATCTATTTGTTTATCTTCACAAAAGTACAGTGTCTTGATTACTCTTTCTATAGTAAGTCTTGAAATCAGATAATGTCAGCTTTCCAAAATGTGTTTCTCTCAAATTTGTTATTTTCAAAATTGTTCTGACTATTTGAAGCCTTTGAATTACATATAAATTTCAGAGTCACCTTTTGATTTTCTACACATACCGCTATGGGTTTGAATAGGGTTACATTGAATCTGTACACCAATTTGGAGAGAATTTGTTTCTTAATACTATTTTCTAGTTCCACAAGGATTGCATCTCCATGTATTTAGATTTCTAAATTCTTTCACTATATTTATAGTTTTTACTGTACAATGTGTGCACTTTTTAATTAAACATATGCAAATTGTATTCCTTCTGATGATATTTTAAATGCAATCTATACTATATTTTGCATTATTCAATGCTAGTATAGTGCCCCATTCACTGCATGGAGCTTTCCCATAATTTATTGCAGATAAAGGAACTCTTCTTTTAAAGTGAAAGTGTTGTGTTTAGGGAACAGAATTTGGAAATCTCAGAAATGAAAACAGAATTTGTAGGAAAGGTGATTGGAGAAGTGGTGACTGTGCAGAGAGAGAGGGAGACAGAAACACAAAGAAAGAGACGAAAACAGATTGGTTTGTGGGTTTGGCAACAGAAACAGATTATAAGACCAAATGAAAGGAAGAGAACTATGCTAAGTCATACTTTCTTCTTAATAAAATAAATCCTGGAAGAAAAGTAATTTTATTACCTACAAATTTTGAATTCTTAGGTAATAAGAATTCAAAATATACTATTAAATATGTATGTTAAGGAGTGTAGAACCCAGAAAGAAGATGTGAAATAGAACACATATAATCATGACACTTTTTAAGTGGACATAAATTTCAAGTAATATTAAGCACAGGGAGATGGAAGAAGAAAGACAAGAAAAATGTTCAAAATGTGTCACCCTGATTACATCTGTGAAGCAAAATACCAAACTTGAAATGTTTTAAACCATTTGGATTGCTTCTTGAATTGCAGAATGCCAGATTTTTAAGTAAAGAAAAAAGACAGATTTAATTAAATGAAACTTCATTTTTGTTTTTGTTTTTGAAAAGCAGTATGTGTTCATCTTGAATAAGTATATAAAGTTTGGTAAAGTCTTTAGTACTTCCTCTGAATTAAATTAACCTTTTAGTATGTTTCTTCAGATTACTGATGCTTTAGTACATTCCCTTTATTAAGTCATATTTTTAAATTTCATTTTACAAAGTTATTTTGCAAATGCTTGAGACTTACCAGTGTATGACTTTGTGTAAGCCTTTCTCTTACTCATAGACACAGCTAGAGTATAATTATAACCCATTAAGCTCTCATTTTTAACATGTGTCAAACACTGGTAAACAGCAAGCCTGGAGAGAATCAGCAGGGTGCTGACTTTCCTTAAGAAACTCTCTTCCAGAAATATAATAGATGAAACGATTATTTAGGAAGCACTGATATGGCAATATATGTCCATTACAGGAAATGCTGCTTTCCTTTTGAACTTTTGAAACAAAAGAATAAATGTGCAACAGAAGTATGAATGAATAGAGATTAAATTATGAAGAATAAATGACAAAGAAATCATAAATAAGCGTTGGATTTATTGTGTCTTAATTATTCACAGCTAAGATTTTGACTAACATAAGATTTTTTTTTCCTGAATGTTGAAAATTGAAGAATGATTGATTGAAAGGAAAGAAGGAAAAGAACTAGATTTATTTAGCTTTTTCATTTTTATTAATAGTACTGTACATTCAATTAATGCATTGAAAATCTTAATACTTTAGTTAAGATTTGTGTCTTGATTTTAAATACAAAAATACCAGATTCCTAAAAAAAAGTTATATACCCTAAGATCATTTCAAAATCTATTTTTAAACATATTTGAGGTGGAATGAAAAATCATTGCCCAAAAGATATGTACACATTATTTAGAAGTATAAATATGACTTTATTTGGATAAAAAACCTTTCTTTGCATGTATTCTTAAGGAGGACCTTGAGGTAGGTTACCTAAATAGTACTCTCCTGACAGACAAAAGAGGAAAAGACAGACACAGAGGAGAAAGATACAAGCAGAAATTGAAATTCTGTAGCCAAAACCAAGGCACACCTGGAACCACCAGAGGTTGGAGAGGCAGCAGAGGAACTTCCCTTAGGTCCACTAGAGAAAGCATGGCCCTGCTGACACCTGGATTTCAATCACCTTTTTCTAGGTAGAAAAGACAATACACTTTTTCTCTCTTCTTTTCAAAATGGTCTTTAACTTATAGAGTATATTTAAACTCAGCAATATTGAGTAAAAAAGGTACAGCAATTTCCCATATGTGCACCCATACAAGCACCACATCCTCCACTCACAATATCTTGCACCAGTGAAACATTGTTATACTTGATGAATCACTTGAAGTTCAAAGCTTACATAGGAGTGTATGATTGGCATAGTATATTATATGCATTTGGAGAAATTTCTAATATTCTGTACCAACCACTGTGATATTTTAAAGAATAGTTTCACTCTCCTTAAAAGACTGTGTTACACAAATTCATCCCTCATTCACCTCTAACCCTTGGTAACTGATAATTAAAAAAAAAAAAAAAAAAATCCAGTTTTACCTTTTTCAGAATGTCATACAGTTGGGATCATATAGGATGTAGTCTTCTCAGATTAGCTTCTTATCCTTAATAATATTCATTTAGTATTCCTCCATGACTTTTTATGTATCAAAAGCTCCTTTCTTTGAAACACTGAGGAATATTCTATGTCTGAATATAGCACTGCTCATCCACTTACCATGGTGGGACTTTTTGCTTGCTTCCAAATCTGACAATTATGAATAAAGTTGCTTTAAGCATCCATGTAGACAGAGTTTTCATTTCCTTTGGATAAATACTAGGGAGCACAATCATTGCAATGCATGTTAACAGCATGTTTAAATGTATAACAAGTCCAAAACTGTTTTACAAAGTGACTATACTATTTTGTACCCCCACCAGCAATTAATGACAGTTACTTTGTTTCCATATCATCACCAGCATTTGGTATTAATAATTACTATTTTGGCCATTCTAACAGGTATGTAGGGCTGTGAATGCAGCTCAGCAGCAGAGTGCTTGCCTAGTATACATGTAAGCACTGCTTCAATTCTCAGTACCACAAAACCAAAATACAGGTATGTAGTAAGTCTCATTGTTGTTTGAATTCACAAGTGTCTACTGATATGAGATGGTGAACATCTCATATACTAATGTGATATCTGTATGTCTTCTTTGGTGAGGTGTCTGTTCTGATCTTTTGCATACTCTTATGTGGGGTTGTTCTTTTCTTTTTTTGGCACTGGGGTTTAACTCGGGCACTCCACCAATGAGCCTTATTTTGTATTTTATTTAGAGATAGGGTCTCACTGAGTTGCTCAGCACCTCACTTGAACTTGCAATTCTCCTGACTGAGCTTTCCAAGCCACTGGGATTACAGGCATGTGCCACTGTGCCTGGGGAGATAGTTATTTTCTTATTGTTCAACTTTAAGAACTCTTTGAATATTTTGCATAACAATCTTCTATTAGCCGTGTTTTGAAAATATTTTCTACTAGTCTCATATGTAATAAGAATGACATAATCTCATTCTTTTCAATTTTGGTTTTAAGAGACCAAGTTTTCTTTCTTTCTTTTTTTTATACTGTATCTCCAGGAAACCAAAGCAATATTGAAAAACATTGAACCTAGTTTTCTTCAATATCTTTTCTTTGCTTAAAATCTACCTTAAATATTTACTTCTAGTCATGGTGGAGTATGAAATTCAGAACTAGCCCCCTGAGATTAACCTGAAATTAGGGATAAATTAAGAAACCAAAGTATCTTAAGATATGGAATTATAAATTGCTTTCCCAATATACTGGGTAGCTTATCCTAGGGAATATCTAGAAATGAGGGAGAAGATAGCTGAGAGACTGCTCTTGAGTATATCACAAAGCTTAACTGAGTAGGCCCCTAATAAACACTGCATACTTTCAATTTGGGTCTCTAAATGATACCCTCTAGAATAAAAGTAATTTGAAATAGTGGTTTGACAGAGCCTAAAGCCAAGAATCAAAATACCTCAGTTATTACAATTAGATTAAAATGATCAGGGATGGTTACAGTCCCTTGTCTCCAGCCGGAAGCAATAAAAAAAAAAAAAAAAAAAAAAAAAACTCTCTAGAGAAGGAGAGTATGATTGATTCTGGGCTAATTTTTTTTCCTGCTTTCAAAAAAGATAACCTTCAAGAATCAGTAAAAATAATCAGGAATATCGGAATACAAGGTGATAGAAGGGACAAAGGAACTAAAAACTGTATCAGAATTGATCTCAAAATGAATTTGGATTATGAAGTTGTTATTACAAATTGTAGTAAGTCTAAGAAGTATCTTTACCAATGAACAAGCAAACACACAAAACATCCCCCTTTATTATGCGCTGAGCACTGTTATAAGCATGTTTTACTTATGCATTCACTTAATGATATGTAGTGCTATTAATGTGCAGTTAAGGAGGACCAGACGTGGAGAATATGTCCAAAGACACACAGCTCCTAAGTTGAATAACTGAGATTCAAATCCATGAGGCCTTGTTCCATGCTGGTGCTCATTCACACTGTGTCAGACTCACTCTACCCATAATCACCTGTCCGTTGCTGGGTGGGCCAAGTTTTCCTCTGTCATTGACTACTCTTCCTCTTACACTTCCTTATTTTGCTAAATCTAAACCTTACCCTGTATTTGGCAGTGACTTAGTTTTCTATAGGTATATTTTTACATTTGTTTTCAAACTGAAATCCGATTTACTTAGCATGATTTTATTTTTTGTTGTAGATGTCTCTCTCACAGTCATACTCCTTCTTTATTGTATCTGACTCTTAACTCCCCAGGTTGAGTGCACTCTAATTTTGTTGTATTTCTCTTTATGACTCTGCTGGGTTGAATTTCTTTATCCTCTTCATATATTCACCTATCTAATATTTTATAGGAGCACATCCCCCATGCTTTTCCTAACCAAAAATGTCTCCAAGATTTTGAGCTATCTATTTGCATAATAAATAAGGGTTTGCTGAGTTTATCTCAAAGATCTCTTATGCATATTTACATATGTGCCACACTTCTGTATCTGGGTCATTTAAAAAATTGCTTTATTTTATTTTATTTTTGTTTCTGAAAATAAACACACAAATATAGATATTGATACATATGGATATACATATACATATATGTAAATACATATATATATACACATATATGTATATATACATATACATATACATATATATCTGTGCATTGTGTATGGGTATGTATATATATGTATGTGCGCATATGTATATATATCCATATATATGTGTGCGTGTATATATTATTCTCTTTCACAAAATATCTAGCAACTACATAAAAATCACTCAGAAAACATGTGGATTTTAAACATTGAATTGTTTTTCTGTTGAATAATTATGAATTAAGGTATCAGAAGAAAATAGAGGCTATTGTGTGTTCTTTTATTTGAATCTCACCCATCAACTGATCTATCATTTGTCTTGTGACAAAAGCAACATGGCATCATAGAGGAATGAGAAATTACTTAATGAACTTCTGGTACTTGGTAAGAGACATTAAACCACCAAAGAAATGGAACTATGTGAAGGTCAGGACAAACATCTTTCAATTTGATAATCTATTAATACTTATTCTGCTGGAAGAAACCATTAAGTAAAGATATAAAAGTTTTTGAAAATGCCATTAGGTTTGGCTGAAACTACACTGACATATTCTTTGAAATGACACATGGACTGTTCTTCAAGAGGTATTATGAATGAGTTGTGAAATGTCATCATTTGCACACAAAGTTTTGTGATGTCTTTCCTGAAGAGTATTCACCATCTCCGTTAAAATTAATTGGGATATGAACATTACTTCCTGGGGTGGTAAAATTTGATGAGTTAGAGTTTGCTTACCCACTTCTTGTTTGCTAAATTAGCCCTATCTACACACAAAAATGTTATTTGATTGATATTTATTTTAGTTTCAGGTTATTAAACAAGTTTTAGTCTCTGGACCTGGTATTTGAGAACCAGCTTTTTGTACTTTAGAAAATGTTGTGTGGGAAGTACAGACATAAAATTCAAATTGCTGTGCAATGAATTTCTTTAAAATACAAATTTATAGAATGTGTTGAATGCTAATCAAGTCTATTTTAATTGAAGATTCATTTTTCCCTTAACAAAATAGAAAAATATTATTTTTTTAGTATCTTCCTTAGAACAAAGAAGTTTGTAAATATTGTCATTTAATCCTTATAACAATCATTGTTAATAAGTAGTATTGCCACCATTTAAATAAATAAAATAAGAGGACACTGAAATTGAGTCAGTATAAGTAATTTACCAAAGTTGAAACATCTGATAAGTCATGGAGGGGGAATTAAACACTCCACTTCTGTAAGTCTAAACCTATGCAGTTATTATTTTCCAAGTGTTAATAATAGTATGCTTTGGGATGTCTTAAAATACTTCCTCCTTCAATATTGAGCACAATGCTGTGACATAGTATTCATTAAATTCATACCGATTGAATATCTGTCTTAAAAAGCAATTATTATGAGATCTTACATGATTTACCTCCTTTAGGTACTTATAAGCCTAACTGCTTCAATTTAATCCTCTTATTGTTTGTAATTCCAACATCAATACTTAAAAGTTAGACTTTGTTATTTCCCATTTTACTTTTGCCTAAAATGAAACCTGGACATTTAAGTTAATTTATTCAAAGAATAATATCAGTACTGGATACTCTTCTAAGAAGGGATAAAAATTGGATGGAAAATGATTATGTTCTGTGCCCATATGAATCCTAGAGTTGAACAAAAACAAAGGTATTATTTCAAAAATCATATGATTAATTTTAAAAAGGCATATTTTTTTGTTAATTTGTTGAAGCAAATGCTAATTGTGCTCTGGAAATTAGTAATGGGAAAAGTTAACCTATCATAATCGTATTCCATGTATACCAGTGTTTCTGGTAGTTTCATTTGTTAGTTTCTTTGATCCTCCAAATTTCTTTTCTAGACCATTATTTTCCCCAGTTCCTCCCCCAAAGATGTAATGCCTAATTCTTACAATAAAATTCCTATTCTATAAAACTACCTCCCTCATTGGGTCCTGATACACATGTGGTGCTAAAATACCCCATAACTTACTTACTATATCTACAGGAAAAACCCATTTTCAATATGCAGATCTGATTAGCCAAATGATTAACCTTAGTGTAATTGGAAAAGGGATTATCAAACATTATAATTCTCCATAGAGACAGCAAGTTAATAATAGTTTTCTTCTACCAGGTAACTATCAGGAAGGTACTATGCTGTACAAGTCTCTAGAAATTTCCATCCCTCAGATTGTCCTATTACTATTTTTAAAACCTTGAAAACTATGGAAAGAGCAGAACAAAGGCTTATAGCCATTCTGTAGTTGGTGATCCAGAAAGATACTGGTAGGAGGTGAGATCTGAGGTAAAAGGAGCCAAATCCCATAAACCTTTATATGCTATTAAAAATATTGAGTTATCTTACATATGGAATTGGAAGTCACTGACAGGTGTACATGGCATGGCAATACCCCTTTGTTAAAGAAGCACTCAGGCTGCTCTGTGAAAAAATATACCAGAAGGGGCTAAGGATTACTTGGAAATCCACCAAGCTACCCAAGAAAGGAAGAGAGGAAATAAAACAGAGAAGGAAAGAAGGCAAAGACAAAGAAAGGGGATGAGTGGACAGTGTGTTTGTGTTGAAAACTGTTAGATTCTACTTGTTTTTAGCAGAGCCAACAGAATTTTGCTGAAAGATGGAATGTTGGATGAGAGGAAAAGAAATGATTAGAAACAATTGTGATGTAATGAATTAAACTGCTGAAAGGATCAAAATGCCATTTGTCTAACAATGTGGGAGAATCAGAATTTGAGGGTTGAAAAGACAGAGTAATTTCTGGCAAAAATTGAAATATCAGTTATATGTCCTTCTGAGAACACTAAGAAGGAGTCTGTGTAAACTTCCCAGAAATATCAAAAAGGGAGTTTTCAACCTGGGAAGACCTTAAAGGCCATTAGAATGAATAAAATCAGCCAAAGAGGTTATAGGTCAGTTTGGGGAGAGTTGGGCCTAGACAGGGACACAAGATGAAATTTGTAAGAATTGTAGGTGAGGAAACGTTTGTAGACCAGGAGGTAGGTCATTGAATGGATGGTATGAAGGAATTCCTGAAAGATCTCTTCTGATGCTTTGCTTTACTCAGTAAAATAAAAGGAAAGAAAATAGACTGAACCTGAGGGTGGAAAGAGAGTCATGCTCTTTTGAGAGAAGATTATAGGTTAACTGTATAATTAAGGATCACTTGAGATGAATTATTCAAATGATATTGGTTACTGTGGCTGTTTTTCACCAATCAAGACCCGCAATACAGGGGAAGAATCTTGGGAGATTAATCTAACTAGGACTCGGGGTTTGCCAGAGTAATACCATAAAATGATGGAGGGAAATAAATTTTATGCATTTTAATAATAAAAAGAAACCCCAATATCAAAAAAATGATAAAGATCTTTGAAGACAAATCTCAGTCTATGGGGCTTTGTGAGCAATTCTGCAATTTTACATAGTATACATTTAAAAAAAAAAAAAGTTTTATGGAAGAAAATTGTCAACAAGATAGGCACAAAAGGGCCTTGGGTCTTAGACCATCATTAAGATCAAAAAGACATGAGCCAGGGGCAGTGAGCTGCTCTGAGGGACCAAAGGCACATTTGTCTCCTGTTGTTTTCCCTGCTCATTATTCAAATGGAGAGAAAATTTATGAGTGTGAACAAATAAAATAACAAAGAAGTTAAATCTTAGGAAACAGCTGCCCCACCTCTGTGGATACAGGAGCTGAGGGGTAATGAATTTAGTTAGATGCAGGGCCTCACAATGGGTAAAAGCCACTACCCATGTAAGAACCAGTCAAGGTGGCCTTTTGCCTAAAGAACTAGAATCCCAGTACCAGCTGGCTCACCGGGTCACTTTTGTGCAGTCCTGCTTGTGTCATTACATGTGAGGTCATGGCATGTTAGGAGGCATGAACTAAAGTGTTGATACAGTTAAGTGACAATACATTATCAATACAATCCACTGTGCACTCATTTATCTTGTCAGTTTGAGATGGTTGTGAAGGTGATTCAGTGCAAAAAGAACATAAAATTTACAAGGAAACTGATATTTTTATGCCTCCTTCAGTGATTTAAACAAGCACTAAACATATTTAAATAAATATAAACAAAAGCTTATCAGCATCCATGAAAGAAAATGAAACTGAAAGATATTGATAAAAGAACAAATATCTATGTGTCTATATATATGTGCATATGTAGACACATAATTTTCTGCAGAGAATTGATTGAGAATTAAAATACTAAAATGTGCAGGGTAGATGCAGTGGAAAATAGGATTGATAGTATTTAAAATCAAGGGTAAATGAGAGACTGAGCATAAATGGCATTGAATTCTCAAAGGCCACTAAAATTTTACAGCAAAACGAAATGATGAGCTATAAAGCAAGGGATTAGCAAGAAGAAACCCTTCTCATTGATCTCTTCTATTTTAATTTTAGAAAGAACGCTTTTGATCTTTTTTATTCCTCTTTGTGGAATATTTAACTACAGTTTGGGATACGAAGCTGATGTTCAAGAACAGTTCAAATGAAACATAGTTCTGTTGAAAAATATTAAAGACCAGTATTTTTTGTTCTCTCATTATGTTCTTTCTTCCCTTCTTTCCATTTTCTTTCCTTCCTTTCTTCCTATCATCCCTCCTTCTTTATATTTAAAATAGTTCAGTAAGCCTTCACATTAATTTTTCAGGGGTTAAGGGCTGCTGTGTGTTGCTTAATATGTTACCACTTTGAGTTGGTGGCAAACTGGTAATGTAAGCTTTTCATATTCAATAAGATTACAGAAGAAAATCACTGAATATAAGCATAATCCCTTTGCTCAAAGATAGATGATTTAGCAAATTAAGTATAGTAATTAGAATTTCAAACAGGAGAGAAAGAAGAGAAGCCTTAAAACAAAAAAAAAAGTTGAACTTTTGGTTGATTCTTCTGTAACGATAATAATTTATTTGGAATTATTAAAAATTAAATTAAAAATTTCACTTTTATATCTTCCATATTCAAACATCTAAGAAAGTCATTTGGAAAGTGATTTTATAAAATAGATAATAATATGTTTCATGTAAAATATAAACTCAGCATCAACCTTATAATCTAATCTATATGTACCTAAATAATTGGAATTCTCTTATGTCCTATGATCAAAAATAAAGCCACCATCAATAATTTTTTAAATTTAAGACTCTGTATTTATGGTTAAACAAATATATATTTCATATAGAAAAGAAAGTACTATGCAGACATACCTCACATCAGCACATCCGAAGTCAGTCCATTGAACTTGTGTGACATACTCTTCTTAATGTTTCCCTTGCTCAGTAAACATTACTCTTGTACAATAGTGAAGCCCAGTATTCTCAGTTTTTTCTTTCTCTAACATTCTACACCCAGTCTTCTCCTCAATCTCAGTCCAATTCTCTCAGCTTCATTGCCTTCCAGAATAATTGAAGCCACCTAACTAATTTAACATGAAAGATATTCTTGTTGACCACCATATTTCCCATATCTAATCCATTCTCTATTCTTACCTTGTGTGAACCTTTAAAGTTGATCACCTATCCATGATATATCTCTTCTTCATACATTTTGATTGTTCACACAATGCAGTGTGATTGTTCAATATATGATTTAATGTATCTTACAAGGTACTTACTGCTAAGTCTGTTGCTTAATTATCCTTTGTCCTTTGAAGTTACTAACATTTGTTTGAATGTGTCACAAAAAGGTGAGAGTCTTAAATACTGGTGTAAATTATTGACTTGGAGTTATGATCAGTGTTCCCCCACAATCAAAGTGTTCCCCCACAATCAAAGTGTCCAAATAATCTACCCACTCCTAATTGATTTCCCTTCTTGCAGAAAAAGTGCTTGTTACCTGACAATTTCTTGAATACTATGCCTGAACTATCAAGAATAATGTAAAAACAAGGATGCATTTTGTCAAGGAAATTTTGCAAATGTACAATGTATGAAATTATTCTCTACCATCTTAAACATTAAAAATATTAATTAGCAAGAATACAAGTAACAATAAATATTGGCAAGGATGAGGGGGAAAGTGTACACTCATATATTGTTGGTGGGACTACAAATTGGTGCAAACACTCTGGAAAGCAGTGTGGAGATACCTCAGAAAACTTGTAATGGAACCACTATTTGGCCCAGTTATCCCCTCCTATGTATATACCCAACGGTCTTAAAATTAGTATGCTACAGTGACACCAATACTTATAGCAGCTCAATTCACCATATCTAAGGTATGGAACTAAACTAAATGCCCTTCAGCAGACGAATGGAAAAAGAAAATATGCTATATATGCACCATGGAGTATTACTCAGTCATAAAAAAGAATGATTTTATGACATTTGCCAGTAAATGCATAGATCTATAGACTATTATGTAAAGCAAAATCCCCCCAAACCAAAGATCAAATGTTCTCTCTGATATGCAGATGCTAACACATAACAATGGGTAGGGGAGGGAAACAATAGAAGTTCAGTATGTTAGATAAAGGAAAATGAAGGGAAGAGAGGGGAAACAGGAATAGGAAAGACATTGGAAGGAATCTGACTTAACTTTCATGTGTACATATATAAATATACCAAAGTGAATCTCCACATTATGTATAACCACAAGACTGAGATCCTAATTAGAATAAGATGTACTCCATGTTATACATATATATGTATATATGTATATACATATACATATATATACACATACATATATATGTGTGTGTCAAAATGTACTCTACTGCCATGTATAACTAAAAAGAGCAAATAAAAATAATATTAAAAAATGTAGATTAGTACATCAAGACAAAATTTTAAAGTGAATATACAAGCAAATTCTAACAAATAGGCAGGTTTCATTATTTGTAATACAATAATGGCAGAATTAGATGTATTCCTTCTTGCTAGGAAGAATACATATGTACAGGTATAGTCAAGGTATTTTGAACAGAAGGAAGAGAAGGGAGGGGAGGGGGGTATGGTTGTAGGAAGGATAGTAGAATGAATTGGACATTAGTACCCTGTGTGCATATATATTATATCACCAGTGTAAGTCTACATCATGTACAACCAGAAGAATAAGAAGTTGTAGTCCACACAACAAATTAAATATATATATATATATATATATATATATATATATATATACACACACATATATATAATAAAAATAAAAACAATATGCAAAAAGTTCATGTATTTTTCAGAAGAGGAATGATTACATATAACATGTCATAGTTACACCATTAAATGTTATACAACCATTGGGGAAAACAAGGGAATTATGTTTATTAACTTGCAAAGATCTAGAATAATTTTATGGGAGATAAGACAATATGCAAGCCAAAATGAATAGTATGAAAACATAGTAAGAAAACATGCAAAACCTCTTGTGTGAAATGTGATTTCTATTTTGCATAGAAGATATTCCTATGCAATGGAATTGTAATTAGGCAGATATATATGCAGGAAGATAAGGGAGAGACAGTGCACCATTATTAAATAGTTTAAAACAATTTCTATTGCAGCACTATGGAAATGTTGCTATCTTTTCATTCTTTTAGCATCTCTGGTCTATCTTTTCATAAAATAAGCCAGAAGGTGACTTATTTGTATAATAGCAATCCTTTCAAAAGTTTGGCTTTTAGTGACATGGTGTGAGTATATTCATCCAAACATACTACTTCTGGAGACAGTCAAGGGGGAGAATGACATTCTAGTTGCATTCTCTTAGTTCATTAATTCATCTTCTTAGTGGCTGTGATCATGTGATTGCCCAGGATGGTCTTAATTACATGTCTGGCATATTGTCTAGAAGGTCTGGAAAGCAGAGTTTCACCAGGGTGTGAGGAATGAAGCACTGTCTTACTTTTGTGTAGCAACTGCAGCACAATGCCCTCATAGCACAGTAATCCTGTCCCATTTTTCGTAATGGATAAGTTCTAAGACCTACAATGGATTCCTGAATTCTGGGCTAGTACCAAGCCCAATATATACTACTTTTTTTTTTCTAGACACACATACCTAGGAAAAGTTAAACTTATAAATTAGGCACAAAAAAAATAAATTAGGCACAGTGGGAAATTTATAGTAACGTAATAAAAGATAGCAATTATCACAATATGCTGCCATAAAAATTATGTGAATGCAATCATTGTGTGTCTGTGTCTCTCTAAATATCACATAGTACTTTAACCTTTCCACATAATAGAAACACTTTAATAGCTCTCGTGGGCATATCTTAATTGCCAGCAACACTCATCTGGCACTTAGGAGTCATTTTTTTTTTTTTTTTTTAAATAAAATAAGGGTCACTTGAACACAAGCAGCATGATACCACAGAAGTCAGTCTGATAGCCAACAAGTCTGACAAGTGACCAATGGGGGTGGCACATACAGTATGGACACACAGGACAAAAGGTTGATTTGAATCCCTGTCTCTCTCTCGTACAGGACAGAGTGGGATAGCACCAGATTTTTGTCATGTTATTCAGAATGCCCCACAATTTTCAACTTATAAATTGTTTATTTCCAAAGTTTTTGATTTAGTATATTTGGACCACACTTGATCCAGTGTAACCGGCCGCGGGCAAGTTACGGCGAAGCTGTGGAAAGAACTCGAAGACAAAATAGAAAAGAAAAGATTAATTTAATTCTCCCGGGCAAGATCCCACTATCATGTGGTCCGGCAGGAGAATCGCACCTGCTGGTTATTTCCTCTGGTACAAAGTTTTTTCTATCTCGTATAAAGTCCCGTGAGATTTTAAGGCGAGCGAGATCCGGAAGGCATTTTCGATGTAAACAAACGGTCTCGGCCGACTCGACTCTCTAATCAGGGCTTCTGCATTTCCCCCTTTTTTGTTTTAAAAGAGGGGATGTTGTTAAGATGACAAGCCTTTTGTTGATGAGCTAAATTGTATAGTATATTAATTTTTTTTTAAAACAAATCAGATGTCTTGAGTTTATCGAGTAACAACATCACAAATAAATGAAAAACGAAAATGTCTGTCACAACACATTGATCTAGGAGGTCTCATGGATGTAGAGGAGAGGCCACGTTGTTGTTGAAGTTGTCTTGGTGAAGTTGTCTGATGTTTGAGAAACAGGGATGTTTGGAACGAGTGGATCTTGTAGTTGTAGCAGCTGTGTTTTTCATGTCTAGACAATATCGCCAGCAAATCTTCAGGGCCCGCTACCTAGAAACTTAAGGTTTTATCATTGAAGGGGAAGTAGTGTTATTTTTGTACTGAGTCAAGAGGCGAGTTGTTAAGCTAAAAAACAGAGCTATTAAATTAGAAAATTAAAGTTGATTTGTATTTACACACATCGTTTGAGCTCACGCAGGCATAAGCTGGCAAAATATCATATTTAGAACAAAACAAAGAAAGACTGCAGGTATTTATTGTATTAAAGATAGAGTAAAGAGAAATTAAAGGCACTTTGGAAAAATAATTTTTAGCTGGTACCATCGAGTCTTTGTAAACTTGTATGGAGATTATCTGTTGAAAAAAAACTCAAATTAATCAGTTTTAAAACAAATAAGGTTAGTTATAAATAAACATCTGTATGTCAAACACCAAAACATCAGGCTGCATAGCATTAGTCTTATTTTTTGATAAAAAGAAATCTCTGGGACACTTATAAATTAAAATTGAAGGTACCTTTACTTATTAAATTATTTACCTAGATTAAATAATCTTAAACTTAGATGAATTAAAGTTATTTGGATCCATAGATATATATTTTTTATAAGCACTTAGTTATTTAAGACGTCACATTGGGTAGACACACAAGTTTACAAACATATATTTGTGACATCACAATTACATGAATTTTAGACAAATGTACAAACATAAAGACATATATTTAAAAAGAGAAAAAATACAATTGTGTGCACACTAAAGAGAGATCTCTTTTTCTCGGCCGGGAGGAATGACACTTAAGTTGTGAAATATTTTGAAGGACTCTAATAAGGGAATCATTCCATGTTTTTATCTTGGTCTTCTTGATTTTGTGTCTTTTTTATTAATCTTGATTGTTGAACAACTTCATTTTTGTCCTTTTGATTTTGTACCTGTTTTATTAATCTGGATGGTATCCATATTGGAGAAAATTTGTTTTTAGGGAAAACACAAACAGATCCTCTCCCCCAAATTAATACTGGATCTGGACCCTTCCAAGTACCTGAAAGAACATCTTTCCAGTAAACCAAAGGTTTATGTTGTTGTTGTGGGTTCCAATGTCTATCTCCAGCAGAATAACCATCAGAGTCTAAAGTTAAAAAATTTAAAGTAAACAGGGCAACTGCCAAACTGCCTTTAGGATTTTTCCAGTTTCCTTCTTTTTGTTTTAATAACATAACTTTTAGTGTGCGGTTTGCTCTTTCAATAATGCCCTGACTCTGAGGATTGTATGGATGCCTGTTTTATGGGAGATATTGAATTTTGCACAAAACTGTTTGAAAGATGAGGAAGTATATGCGGGGCCATTATCTGTTTTTAGCATTTTGGGGATGCCCAATGCAGCAAAAGCTTATAAACAATGAGATGTAACATCTTTAACTTTTTCTCTGGAATGTAAGGAGGCAAAAATCATGCCTGAGCATGTATCTATGGTTACATGAATAAATCGCAATTTTCCAAATCTTGGTTCATGAGTAACATCAATCTGCCACAAATATTGGGCATTAATCCTCTAGGGTTAACACCAAAATGAGGATTGGGCAAATGTGTCATACAAGATTTACAATCTTTTACAATTGTTCTAGCTTGCTCACGTCACTGAATATATTAAATAAGATTTTCTGATTAGGGTGGGCCAGTAAAACATCATCCATGTAATGTAGACACATGAGGTTTGGATATTTATTTTTAATGGGTTGGATAGCCTTGTCCACATATATTTGGCATATGGTGGGGCTATTAGCCATTCCCTGCAGTAGTACTTTCCATTGATATCTTTTGTCGGGGCCATTATTGTTAATAGAAGTGAGTGAAAAGGCAAACCTGGGGGCATCCAGAGGATGTAGAGGTATTGAAAAGAAGCAATCTTTTATATCAAGAGTAATGAGATGGAAATTTTTTGGAATAGATATAGGATTAGGAAGTCCAGGCTGAGTAGGGCCCATGATTTGCATGGTTTTATTAATTTGTCTAAGATCATGTAACAATTGCCATTTTCCTGATTTTTTCTTGATCACAAATATGGGGGAATTCCAGGGAGAGGTGGAAGGTTCTATATGTCCTGCTTCTAATTGTTCTTGAACTAATAGGTGGGCCGCTTGTAATTTTTCTTTAGATAGGGGCCACTGAGGGACCCACACTGGCTTATCAGAAAGCCATGGTATTTTCAAAACTATTTTCTCAGTGTCCCCGAAGAAAAATGTCTTTTTCCTTTATGATAATGTTTCCTTTTAGGGTTTAGTTTACCTTGTGTTTTTTGATAATGATTTCTTTTAGGGTTAAGATTACCCTGTAGATTTTTACATTTAACACCTGCAGGTTTGGTTGCAAGGTGTACTCCCATTTGTTGTAAAATATCTCTTCCCCATAAGGTAACCGGTAGGTTAGGTAAAACATAAGGCATCCTCCCATTTTAGAATTACCGCACTTTTTACTGGAAGGTTATTATATCCTAAGCCTCTTAAACTGGTTGAAGCTTTTTGTAGAGGCCAGTGCTTGGGCCATTGACGTAAATTAATGATGGAAGAATCAGCTCCAGTATCTATAAGTCCCTCCATTTCTATTCCTTGGATCCTTATTTTACACATAGGCCTCCTTGTACAGTCTCGAACCCAGTAAGCCATGGGTCTCAAATCAGTGGAACAAATTCTTCTATTGCTCTTATTTTGAGGCATATTCATTTTAAATGAATTATGTAAATTTGGAAGGAGAAGCAGCTGAGCAATTTTATCTCCTTGATTAACAGAACTTATACGTTGGGGTGAGCTAAGCATTATTTTTATTTCCCCTTTATAGTCTGAGTTTATTACACCTGGGGTCACTTGCAAACCTACTAAGCTTTGAGGACTTTTCCCGAGAATAAGTCCTACTGTCCCTGAGGGAAGAGGCCCCTTGACTCCTGTGGGAATCAGTTGAACCCCCATTTCAGGTGTTAACACTATTCGGGCGGTGGAACAGAGGTCTAATCCTGCGTTTCTTCCTGTTCCTCTGGCGAGGGAGTTGGTGGGTAATAGGGATTGTGTCGGGGAAGCATCTGAATGGATGCTTGAGGATATTCTTCCTCCAATGCCTCGTACCTGTGTGGGTCCCGGGGCATTGGGCCCCATGCCCCGTTTTTTGAATTTCTGGATAAATGATTTCCATGGATGTCAAATTTTGAATAGCATTTATTGGCCCAATGATTTCCCTTTTTACACCTGGGGCAGCAACCTGGAGCACGGTATGAATTTGGTCTTATTTCTCTTTTGGGATTTTGCCTAGAATAGCCTGATTGATTAAGATAATTTTTTCTGGAATATCCTGATTGATTATAATGTCTAGGTTGAGCCCTTGTGAAATTCTGAGGGGCAGCATCTCTAACAGCTGCTGCAATCATATTTCCTGTGACAAAGGCATCATTTATATCTTTACATAGTTGTATATATATGGAAAGATCTTTTTTATTTCTCCATGGCCTGATAGCGTCTTGGCAACATTTATTAGCATTTTCATATGCTAATTGAACAACTAATGGCATAGCTTGTTCAACATTTCCAAACACTCTCTCTAAAGTTCTCAAAAGTCGATCAGCAAAATCAGCATATGGCTCATTAGGTCCCTGGATCACCTTAGACAGGCTACCTTGCAGATCTCCAGGTCCTTGTAAAGTTTTCCATGCCTGTAATGCAGCTGCATAGATCTGGGCATATATGCCTGGCACATAATATTTTTGAGCCTGTGAGTCTGCGAATTGCCCTTCTCCTGTGAGCATGTCTACATTATGATCTTTAAACCCTGCAGCTGCATTTCTTTTAGTTGTTTTTATACACAGTTCTTGAAATTGTGATCGCCAAACTAAGTATTGTCCCCCACTCAATGCAGCCTTACATATACTTTTCCAGTCTGAGGGGGTTAAATTAAAGGTGTTAAGGGCCTCTGTCATGCTCAGCGTGAAAGGAGCTAGTGGTCCATATGTCATTACTGTCTCTTTGATATTTTTTATTGTTATGAAATCTATTGAGTAGTGGACCCTCTGTCCTCTATTATCAAATACTGGCAGTTCCCAGTTTATCTGTGAGTTACCCTCGAGAGCATATAAGCGCTCAGAAAGACTTTTTATTTCTGTTTATAGGGTATGCAAACGCCTAGTAATTCCCTTCATATTTTCTGTAATGGATTCTACCCATGGGGGAGTAGAGGACGCAGGTGGTTCCTCTCTTTGAGGGTCTTTTTTCTTTTTTAATTTCTTTTTAGTGTTTTTATTGGAGACTGTGCTCTCAGATTCACTGGTTTGTCCTTCACTGTCATCACTTTTACTGGAATCTTGAATCTCAGCTTCTAAGGAAAGTACATAATTCTCAGCTAACTTCAATAATTTCCTGATGGCTTTTGCAGCCTTTGTCTTTGACTTTATATCATTATTTTTCTCCCTGGCACTAATTGACTCAGGGGTTATGCTTTCTTGATCGCTTTCCTCGCCATATATTGAATCTGCTATATCGAAAAACTCATCCATGGCTCTTATTATGTGGCTCTTAGACACATTTGTTCCCATGTTCAGGCAGTTCTTACCTGCCGAGGATACCTCCTCCTACGGGGGGGGGGGGGGGGGGGCACTGGAGCTGACTGCTTTGCGCGGGTCAGGGCGGCTTCTCGGTCCGGTCTGAAGGAGCCTGGTTTCCGCACACTACAGTTAATCCCTGCGCGTTGCTCACCTGTGCCGCTGCCGCCGCCGCCACCATGCCGGGTCGTGCCGGTTGCACCTCTGCTTAACTCGCTGCCTGCTTCCCCATACGGGCCACCAACTGTAACCTGCCGCAGGCAAGTTACAGCGAAGCTGTGGAAAGAACTCGAAGACAAAATAGAAAAGAAAAGATTAATTTAATTCTCCCGGGCAAGATCCCACTATCATGTGGTCTGGCAGGAGAATCGCGCCTGCTGGTTATTTCCTCTGGTACAAAGTTTTTTTCTATCTCGTGTAAAGTCCCGTGAGATTTTAAGGCGAGCGAGATCCGGAAGGCATTTCCAATGTAAACAAACGGTCTCCGCCTACTTGACTCTCTAATCAGGGCTTCTGCAATCCAGGTCACTGAAACCACCAGAAAACAAAACAAAACATTACAAACTAACAAAACCAACACAGATAAGGTAAGTACACAACAAAAATTTGCCAACGCCCTGCCAAAAGAGACTTTTTGTATACCATTAGATTTTGACTAAATTAAATGCTTAAATGCCTTGATTGAATATGAAGCAAGTGTCTTGTAGGGTCTCAAGGAATATTTGTTTGCATGTTTTCCATAACTAAATTGGTATTTATTTATCATATGAGCAGTTTTTAGAAACCTTGAAGCTGACCAAATAGAATTATATTCTTTTCTCCACCTGCCAGCTTTTCTAATAATACTGTTAATAATTAAATATTTCAATCTATCTGTCCTTCAGCAATGGTCCCATGAGAACTCACTATATTCAAAATTCTTTCCTACATGTGGAGATATAATAGTGAGACAGTCTGGCAAAATAACAGCACTAATTACCTTGTCCCAGGGTATAACTTCCCTTCAGATTCTATTATTGATGAACTAATCCTCCCTTTATTTTGCCACCTTCCCAAATCACAAATTAATTTCTACTAAGTGAATTAAGTCTCTAAACAGTACAGAGTGGGAATAATATAGTAATAATGAAATCACATATATTTGAAGGCCACAAGTTAGCAGGTTATATTGTTTTATTTTTAATCCTGAAAATATATCTCTTCCTAATTTTTAATTGATGAAAATGCCATCCTGGAATTTTCAGGAAGGAGTGAAGAAGAATATGGCCACATGTGCTATGAAGTAAGAGCGTACATGTAGTTCCACTCACTACTTCCTTTAATGAGAGTTCCTATGAGATTCTAAGAGAGCTGTAGGAGAGAAAGCAGAAGATCAGACTCAAAAGCCTGTAGTTTCCTCAGCTGATTTTAGCCCTGGGGCTGTTCATTACTGTATTGACATAACACTGTGAGTATGGTGTTATGATTTTTGTTTTGGTTATTTTTTCTTCCAATTTCACAAGAATTCACACACACACACACACACACACACACACACACACACACACACACACAGAGCAGTCTAGTTGAATACTGCAGGAAAGCCGGATGAACTTTTAAAAAAAATTTTATTATTCTAATTTGTTATACACGTCTGTAGCGTACATTTCATTTCATATTACATATAAACAGCACAATTTCTCAAGTTGCTGGTTTAATATAAAGTATTTTTACAACAATTGTGTCTTTATACATGTATTTAGGGTAATCATGATAACTCAGTCTGCCATTATTCCTATCCCCTTTCTCTCACCCCTCCCTCCCCACTCTTTGTTCTATTTAAAGCTCTTTCATTCCTTTCATTTCCTTTCTCTTGCCTTTATTAGTTAGTATCTTCATATCAAAGAGATCATTCCACCTTTGTTTTTTGGGGATTGGCTAACTTCACTTAGCATTATTTTTTCCAACTCTATCCATTTAGCTGCAAAGCCCATGATTTTATTCTATTTTAATGCTGAGTAGTGTTCCATTGTGTATATATACCAAAGTTTCCCTATCTATTTATCCTCTGATGGGCATCAGGGTTGGTTCCACAATCTAGCTATTGTGAATTGTGCTGCTATTAACATTGATGTGGCTGTGTCCCTGTAGTAAGCTGTTTTTAAGTCCTTTGGGAAAAGGCCAAGGAGTGGGATAGCTGGGTCAAATGGTGGTTCCATTCCCAGTTTTCCGATGGAATCTCCATACTACTTTCCAGATTGGCTTTTTGAGTAAGTTGTCACATTCTTATGACATATTCAGTAGACATGTTAATTATATGAAATTTTTGTTCTACAGATTGAATTCTGAAGTAAAACCACATGTAAGTATAATTCCTTGTATTACTGATCCTCTCGCTAACAAATTCTGATCTCATGAAATGCCCATTCAAAATACAAAAGAAATTTGAAATGCAAAAAAAAGATCTTTCCTGGAAAGGTGAACTACTTGGCCATTTAGTGTTCTATAAACATGGAAGGCAGTGCCTTAAGTTGAAATCACTTAGAATACATTTCTGATAGAACACAATTCAAAATCTGCTCATCAATTATAAAATATTATACATAAAGAGCTTAGAAAAATGCCTAATAAGTACCCATCAATACTAACTCTTATAAAAAAGTAATACTATTGCTCTTCTAATTTGTACGTAATTATTTAATTGATCTTTCCACTTCTTATCCTTTAATGCTCAAGTCTAGATTGTACATATATGTGCATGGACTACAGGCTTTGGCTTTGGACATGTTTGGGCATTGGCGCCTTCCGTACTTGGCCTGGGATCTTGCGAGACTTGGCCGGAGATCTCGAGGGACTTGAGCGAGATTGCGGAGGAGGTCTGCGCCATTTTGGAGGTTAGAGGAGCGTGGACGGCGTGTCGGGGTGTAGTTAGAGCCAGGGAGAAAAGTTGCCAGAATAAAGAGCTGTTTGTTTCCAGTTCGTCTCAAAACTTCTTCCCGCGGCTTCTTTGCTCCAAGCGGCCATCGCTTCAGGCGACTACAGGTGGTGGCCCGGACGGGGAATCGACACGGCAGGTAAGAACTGAGGAACCTCGCAGGAGTCTCTAGTCAGAGCGGTTAAAATGGGTTCGAAAATAACTAAGACCCAAGTGTACAAGGCTCTTGATGGATTCTTTGATATAGCTGAGTCAGTTATTAGTGAGGAGAATTTGGAAAAAAGTGAAAGTGATCATGAAAGCTTGGCCTCGGCTGAGTCAGTTAGGGCCAGTAAGGATAGTATCAGTGCGGGCTCAAAAATGACAAAGATCCGAGCTGCTAAAGCTATTCAAGATTTATTAGAGATAGTTCAAGGATACATGCTCTCAATTGAATCCGGGACTCAGGATGTTACTGAGTCAGTTAGGACCAATGAGAGTAGTAGTAGTGAGGAGGAATTAAGTAAAAGTGATTCTGAAAAAATGAACAAAAGGAAATTAAGGAAGACCAAGATAAGGGACCATCAAGTGGAGGAACCTATGTCCTCCACTCCCCCATGGGTGGAATCTATTACAGAAAATATGAAGGGTATCACTAGGCGTTTGCATACCCTAGAAATAGAAATAAAAAGTCTTTCTGAGCGCTTATGTGCTCTCGAGGGTAACTCACAGATACGTTGGGAACTGCCAGTATTTGAATATGAAAATGGAGAGAGGGGCCACCAGTCAGTAGATTTCAAAACAATAAAAATTCTCAAAGAGGCAGTAATGACATATGGACCCCAAGCTCCTTTCACGTTGAGTATACTGGAGTCCCTTAACACCTTTAGCTTAACCCCCTCAGACTGGAAACGTCTATGTAAAGCAACATTAAGTGGGGGACAATACTTGGTTTGGCGATCACAATTTCAAGAACTTTGTATAGAAACAGCTAAAATAAATGCAGATGCAGGGTTTGGAGACCATAATATAGAAATGCTCACAGGAGAAGGGCCATTCGCAGACGTACAGGTTCAAAAATATTATACCCCAGGAGTATATGCTCAGATAAACGCAGCTGCTTTAAAGGCATGGAAAACTGTACAAGGACCTGGGGATCTACAAGGTAGCTTGTCCAAAGTAATTCAAGGACCTAATGAACCATATGCTGAATTTGCTGATCGACTTTTGAGAACTGCAGGTAGAGTTTTTGGAGACGTTGATCAAGTTATGCCATTAGTTGTTCAATTAGCATATGAAAACGCTAATAAATATTGCCAGGAAGCCATCAGGCCATGGAGAAATAAAAAGGATCTTTCCATATATATACAACTATGTAAAGATATAAATGATGCCTTTGTCACAGGGAATATGATTGCAGCAGCTGTTAGAGATGCTGCCCCTCAGAATTTCACAAGGACTCAACCTAGACACTATAATCAATCAGGATATTCCAGGAAAAATTACCATAATCAATCAGGCTATTCTAGGCAAAATCCCAAAAGAGAAATAAGACCAAATTCATACCGTGCTCCAGGTTGCTGCCCCAGGTGTAAAAAGGGAAATCATTGGGCCAATAAATGTTATTCAAAATTTGACATCCATGGAAATCCTTTGTTCAGGAATTCAAAAAACGGGGCACGGGGCCCAATGCCCCGGGGCCCACAAATGTACGAGGCATTGGAAGAGGAGTATCCTCAAGCATCCATTCAGATGCTTCCCCGACACAACCTTTATTACCCATCCACTCCCTCACCAGAGGAACAGGAAGAAATGCAGGATTAGACCTCTGTTCCACCGCCCGAATAGTGTTAACACCTGAAATGGGGGTTCAACTGATTCCCACAGGAGTCAGGGGACCTCTTCCCTCAGGGACTGTAGGACTTATTATCGGGCGAAGTCCTCAAAGCTTATTAGGTTTGCAAGTGACCCCAGGTGTAATAAACTCAGACTACAAAGGGGAAATAAAAATAATGCTTAGCTCACCCCAAAGTATAAGTTCTGTTAATCAAGGAGATAAAATTGCTCAGCTGCTTCTCCTTCCAAATTTACATAATTCATTTAAAATGAGTATGCCTCAAAAAGGGAACAATACAAGATTTTGTTCCACTGATTTGAGTCCCATGGCTTGCTGGGTTCGAGACTGTACTAGGAGGCCTATGTGTAAAATAAGAATCCAAGGAATAGAAATGGAGGGACTTATAGATACTGGAGCTGATTCCTCCATCATTAATTTACGACAATGGCCCAAACACTGGCCTCTGCAAAAAGCTTCAACCAGTTTAAGAGGCTTGGGATATAATAACCTCCCAGAAAAAAGTGCAGTAATTTTAAAATGGGAGGATGATGAAGGACATAAAGGAACGTTTCAGCCTTATGTTTTACCTAACCTACCAGTTACTTTATGGGGAAGAGATATTTTACAACAAATGGGAGTACACCTTGCAACCAAACCTGCAGGTGTTAAATGTGAAAATATACAGGGTAGTCTTAACCCTGAAAGAAATCATTATCAAAAAGTACAGGGTAAGCGTAACCCTAAAAGAAATCATTATCATATAGGAAAAAGACATTTTCTTCGGGGCACTGAGAAAATAATTTTAAAAATACCATGGCTTTCTGATAAGCCAGTGTGGGTCCCTCAGTGGCCCCTATCTAAAGAGAAATTACAAGCGGCCCACCTACTAGTTCAGGAACAATTAGAAGCAGGACATATAGAACCTTCCACCTCTCCCTGGAATTCCCCCATATTTGTGATCAAGAAAAAATCAGGAAAATGGCGATTATTACATGATCTTAGACAAATTAATAAAACCATGCAAGTCATGGGCCCTACTCAACCTGGACTTCCGAATCCTGTAGCTATTCCAAAAAGTTTCCATGTTATTAGTCTTGATATAAAGGATTGCTTCTTTTCTATTCCCCTACATCCTCTGGATGCCCCCAGGTTTGCTTTTTCAGTTCCTTCTATTAACAATAATGGCCCTGATCAGAGATATCAATGGAAGGTTTTACCACAGGGAATGGCTAATAGCCCCACCATATGCCAAATATATGTGGACAAGGCTATCCAACCCATTAAAAATAACTATCCAAACCTCATGTGTCTACATTACATGGATGATATTTTACTGGCCTACCCTAATCAAAAAATCTTATTTAATATATTCAGTGACATGGTAGAAAATTTAAAAAAATACGGATTATATATAGCAGAAGAAAAAGTTCAAACTAGATCTCCCATATTATATTTAGGATTTAAAATCATGGATACTTTTGTTAGACCCCAAAAATTTTAATAAATAAAGAACATTTAACCACCCTCAATGATTTCCAAAAACTGCTGGGTGACATTAATTGGCTTTCGCCCTACACTAAACCTCACTACTGGCAATTAAAACCTTTATTTGATATCCTTCGAGGGGACCCTGATCCATCCTCACCGCGAACACTGACTCCAGATGCTAGGAAAGCTTTAAAGTTAGTAGAAAAAGCCATTGAAGGAGCTCATTGTGACAGATTTGATTTAACTCAACCGCTGATGTTGATTATTATTTCTTCACAATATACACCCACAGGAGTATTTTGGCAACAAGGGCCTTTATTATGGATACATTTGCCCGTCTCTCCTAAAAGTATAATTGAATCTTATACCTCCATGGTGGCTAAACTTATTCTTCAAGGACTTAAGACTTCTACTAAAATATTTGGCATTCACCCTGCTACTATTATTACTCCCTATTCATCATCACAGATTGAATACTTATGCTTCAATGATAATGATTGGGCTATAGCTAAATGCTCTACTTCTGCAAATTTTGATAATCATCTTCCTAAGTCCCCTATATTATCTTTTTTGTATTAATCATCCTATTATATTTCCACAGGTAATAAAAAATCAACCTATTCCTAAGGCATTTAATGTATTTACAGATGGGTCCTCAAATGGTACTGCTGCAATAGTCACTACAAAAGAAAATATGACTTACATAACTGCACACAAATCAGCTCAACTAGTGGAATTGGAAGCTGTGGTAAGAGCTCTGGAAAATTTTAGAGACCAGCCCATAAACATTTTTTCAGATAGCCACTATATTGTAAAGCCGTCCCAAAATTAGAGTTAGCAGGACCAATAGCACCTCATACTCCAGCTTTTAAATTGTTTTATCAAATACAAAAACTTTTGTGGGCAAGAAAAGAACCTCTATTCGTAGGCCATATTAGAGCACATACTAATTTGCCTGGCCCCCTCCATGAAGGTAATCAAAAGGCTGATGAACTTACAAAAACAATATTTATACTTTCAGCACTACAACAAGCTACTTTATTTCATTCCCAGTTTCACGTCAACAGCACCACCTTGCAACGTAGGTTTAAAATCACAAAAGAGCAAGCCAGAACAATTGTAAAAGATTGTAAATCTTGTATGACACATTTGCCCAATCCTCATTTTGGTGTTAACCCTAGAGGATTAATGCCCAATCATTTGTGGCAGATGGATGTTACTCATGAGCCAAGCTTTGGAAAATTGCGATTTAACATGTAACCATAGATACATGTTCAGGCATGATTTTTGCTTCCTTACATTCTGGAGAAAAAGTTAAAGATGTCACATCTCATTGTTTACAAGCTTTTGCTGCATTGGGCATCCCCAAATGCTTAAAACAGATAATGGCCCCGCATTAGTCCTCATCTTTCAAACAGTTTTGCGCAAAATTCAACATATCCCATAAAACAGGCATCCCATACAATCCTCAGGGTCAGGGCATTATTGAAAGAGCAAACCGCACACTGAAAATTATGTTATTAAAACAAAAAGAAGGAAATTGGAAAAGTCCTAAAGACAGATTGGCAGTTGCCCTGTTTACCTTAAATTTTTTTAACTTTAGACTCTAATGGTTATTCTGCTGGAACAGACATTGGAATCCACACCAACAACATAAACCCTTGGTTTACTGGAAGGATGTTCTTTCAGGTACATGGAAGGGTCCAGATCCAGTATTAATTTGGGGGAGAGGATCTGTTTGTGTTTTTCCAAAACACGAATCCTCTCCAATATGGATACCATCTAGATTAATAAAGCAGGTACCACATCAAAATGATCAAGATGTAGTTTGTTGAGGAATCAAGATTAATAAAAAAGGTACAAAGTCAAGAAGACCAAGATGAAGATATAGAATGACTCCCTCAAAAGTATCCTTCAAAATGTTTCACAACTCAAGAGTCATTCCTCCCGGCCGGGATGAGGAGATCTCTCTTTAGTGTGCACACAATTGTATTTTTTTTTCTTTTTATACATGTCTTTATGTCTGTACATTTGACATTTCATGTTAATGTGACGTCACAAATATATGTTTGTATGTTTGTTCGTCTGTCCAGTGTGACGTCACAAAGAACAAAGCGCTTATGAAAAAGAATATATATATATATATATATAATATATATATATGGATCCAAATAACTTTAATTCATTTTAGGTTGAGAGTATTCAATTTAGGTAAATAATTTTATAAATGAAGGTACTTTCAATTTTGATTATAGGTATCCCTGGGACTTCTCTTTAGCAAACAATATGACTAGTGCTATATAACCTAATATTTTTGGTGTTTTGACATAAGATTGTTCATTTGTTATTAACTTCATTTGTTTAATAGCTGATTAATTTCAATTATCTCAACAGGTAAAAAATTGCTGTGTATACAGAGACTTGAGGGTTCCAGCTGACAAATTATTTCTCCAAAGTGCCTTTAGCTTTTCTTTAATCTATCTTTAATACAGTAAATACCCTCAGTCTTTCTTTCTTTTGTTCTCAATATGATATTTTGACAACTTATGTTTGTGTGAGCTCAAACAACAATGTGAGCAGAAATCAACTTTAATTTTCTAATCTAATAATTCTGTTTTTTAGTTTGACAACTCGACTCTTCACTCAGTGCTGAAATAACACTGCCTTTCCTTTAATAATTGATGCTTGAGTTTCTAGGTAGCGGGCCCTGAAGATTTGCCGGTGGCATTATCTAGATATAAAAAAGACGGTTGCTGCTATAGCTGCAGGGAACGCGGTCACCACAAGCATCCCTGCTGCTCAAGCATCAAACAACCTCACCAACAGTGTGGCCTCTGCTCTACATGCATGGGACCTCCTACATCAACGTGTTATAACAAATGGACATTTTGATCTTTCATTGTTTGGGACTTTACGGGACAATGACTTGCGGACATTTGTCCAGACAATTCAGTGTGTTACTTGATGAAACTTAGGGCAAATAATTTGTTTAAACAATTTGATATGCTATACAATTTGGCTCGTCACCAAAAGGCTTGTTGCCTTAAAGCCGCAACATCTCCTCACAATTGGACGGCTGTTAGTCATCATACACAGTCGATCCTAAAGGGCTCCATTGGATGGCTGTTAGCCAAATGTCTAATTCAGCCAGGCAGATCAAGACTTTTACCACAAGTAATTTGCTCATCTACTAGGCATATAATATTTACTCTATATGATGCTTTAATAAAGGTAGCAGAAGTTGTTAAGCTGAAGTACATTCTATTTTTCACCTGGGAGTATGCGAAGATAACATTACTTACCCTAGAAATATGGATCTAATCTGTATCAATATATTATATTTATAATAATAAAGTGGCAAAAAAATAGAAAATGTGTCTAAACGTTTTGTTCAGTTGTTATTCAGAATGACAATGTTTAGGCTTTATTTCTAGGGATTCTGTTGACCATATCCTCTTATTAACCATCTGTGTATTATAAACATGTTGTGAAATATTTTGTTTACTACAGCTTGTGAAGAAAGCAGGAATATGATATAATTGAAAATTTTTCTTATAGACATACAAAACTACAATAAATGTAAATTCAGTATAATAAATAAATTTGAAAAACCAAAAATAAAATATTAGTGTATTACTATTCTCTCATACATTATATATAGTTTCCAGGTTTCAACAAAGACTAAGTGTAATACATTTTCTTCATGATCTCATAAATGAAAGCCATTAGTTTTTGAAATGCTTATTACACACACACACACACACACACACACATACATATATATATATATACACATATGTATATATATATATATGTATATATATATATATATATACATTTTAAGTTGTAGGTGGACACAATACCTTTGTTTTATTTATGTGGTGCTGAGGATCAAACCCAGAGCCTCACAGATGAGAGACGAGTGCTCTACCACTGAGCCATAGCCCTAGCACTTTGAAATGCTTATTAATCTTGACATTTTATTGCTATTGACAACTTGATTTTTTTATAATTAATATCAGTAATTATAATTATTAATATAACTTAATTTGGATGTTGAACTAATTTAAAGTTTTTGATTATAAAAAGTATAATTTTCGAAGAAAGGAAATTAAGTGTATTAAATAAGATTAATTAATAAAATTTTAAATTAAATTAACATATCCTCTTACAAACCCACCAACCAATTCTACTGTACTGAAGCCACTAATTCTTCTCAAGTGACCAGAGGATGCTTATTAAAACATATCTTTTAATCAAGCCACAAAAATTAATATTTACTAAAAACAAAAGTAGTAGAGATTTTATTACTTAACCATAAGTGCACTACTTTCTAAGATGAATCCTGAAATATTTCAATTTTAGACAAAATAAAAACTTTAAATTTTGTGAAGCAACTTAAGTCAACTATAGTAGAATATTTGGAAAAACTCAGCATATTGCTAAAGTTTCCTCATAGAAATAGGGATGTAGCTCAGTATTAAAGAACTTGCCTAGGCTGTTCAAGGTCCTGGGTTCTATTATGGAAATGCAAATAAAAAAATCTAAAAATTCATCACAGAAAAGTAAATAACTGAATTTCAGTACTAAATCTGAAAGTAGAACAACAATGATTGTAAGAGAAAAAGAGTTTGATATAAATATTAAACTTATTACAACATTAATTTATTTTATTATTACTTAAGTAAAGTAAGATATAATTTTGAGTATATTTGGAATTGGGAAAGTTTGTCCTGATATGTCATTCTGAATTTTTATTTTCCTTGTTTTATTGTGAGGAAGTATAATTTCAACTATTTGTAACTTGAGATTTTCTTTATATATGCTACTTTGCTAAATTAGTACTGATTATTTACTTTATTCATCCCATATATTCTTCAGATATAGTGGTGAGTAAACAGAAAATGTGTTTAAGCTTCTTTTTCAGTTGAAATTTCTTCATGGAGAGATAGAAATTATATAATGTATAATAAGTAGACACTTGGCAAGTGAATTATGTTAGTAAGTGATGCCTACTGTGAATTGTTTAAATAACAATTGAGTACAGTACAATGCAGACAATATAAGGCTGGTAGTCAGGTTAGCCCCCTCAGAGAAAATTTGGCAATTAGAGAAATGTAAATTAAAACTACTCTAAGATTTCATTTCACTGCAGTCAGAATGGCAACTATTAAGAACACAAACAACAATAAATGTGTTGGAGAGGATGTGGGGAAATAGGTACACTCATACATTGCTGGTGGGACTGCAAAATGGTGTAGCCACTATGGAAAGCAGTATGGAGATACCTTGGAAAGCTGGGAATGGAACCAGTGTATGACCCAGTCATCCATCTACTGGGTCTATTCCCAAAGGACTTAAAAACAGCATACTACAGGGACACAGCCACATCAATGTTTATAGCAGCACAATTCACAATAGCTAGATTATGGAAACAACCTAGATGCCCCTCAGTAGATGAGTAGGTAAAGAAAATGTGGTATATATACACAATGGAATTTTATTCACCAATAAAAAAGAATAAAATAATGGCACTCACAGGTAAATGGATGAAATTGGAGAATATAATGCTAAGTGAAATTAGCCAATCTCAAAAATCCAAATGCCCAATGTTTTCTCTGATATAAGGAGGCTGATTCACAGTGGGTTGGGTTGGGTAGCATAGGAAGATTAGAGGAACACTAGAAAGGTCAATGGGGAGGGAGGGCAAGAGAGGGAGGAAGGGAGTATAAAGGGAGAAAAAGAAAAAAAAAAGATGGTAGAAAGAGATGGATATCATTACCCTAAATGCATGTTTGAAGATATGAATGATATGAATATACTTCAAATACTAACAGTGATATGTAAAAAGGTGCTTATTATGTGTATTACAAATTGTGAAGCATGCTACTGTTATATATACAACAACAATGAATAAAATTTAAAAAGGTAAAAAAATAAATAAATAAATTAGCAGATTCCAAACTTAAAAGAAAAAAGAAAGAAAAGAAAGAAAAAGAAAATAATCTGATAAATATAGAGATGATAGAAAGCAGCAGGAACTCTCAAACACTTCTAGAAGGAGAAGAACCAGGTAAAAAAAACTTGGAAAATTTGTTGTCATCATTTACTAAAGATAAATATGTCTTCTGTGATACACTAACCCAACTCTTAGTTAAACACTTAGGATAAATGTATGTAGAGGGCCATAAAAAATGTACAACTTATTTAAAAATAGCATTGTTTATAATGGGCATAAACAAACACAAGGCAAGCTCCTCAACTATAGAATAAATAACTCGGTATATTCATAAAATAATTCTATAATGGAATTAAATAAATGACAACTATGTAACAATACAGATGACTTCATAAGCAATGATGAGTGACAAATACAAAGAACAAACAAACAAATGCAGACACAACATATTTTATGTAATTCTCTTTAGGTAATTTCAGGAAATATCACACAATTAACCACAATTATGTTAAATATGTGATTACATTTCAGGGACAATAAGAGAAAGTGATTTGGAATGGGTATGTGAGGGGCTTTAAGGGAAGGAGATGACTAGTTTTCACCTTGAGACAACTGATAGAGTTGTTCTGTTTCTGTCTGGCCATATTTGTGTATGTCTTAAAGGTGAAAATAGTAAAACGTTTTCTAAATGTTAATTATTGAAACTATCACAAATATAATCCTCACAAAATGTTGGAAATTATAGCTATATGGATGCATTGAATAATGAAGAATAAAAAGAAAGCAATGTCTTGAAAAAAAAAAAAGAAAATTATTCCAGAGCAAAAATGTAAATGAAGTGAAGGAGTGATCCATGTATATCCCAGGGATGGGTTCCCAGAAGTGGACACAGCTATTTGAAGGCCTGGAAGTTAAGTCTTAGAGGAGTAAAGGAGATGTGCATGGTAAGAGCATGAGTAAGTGTTATAGGAACATAGAAGGAATGCAGGTGTTAGAGGTAGAAGGACTAGACATTTAGATCATTATAAGCATTATAGGAAATTTGCCTTTTACTACAAATGAAATCAGGAGTCAAGGATGGGTTTTAAAAGGAGAGATTATGTGATCTGACTTAGGTTTCATAATGATCACTTTTGTCAGGGAACAAGGATAAAAGCTGGGAGACCAGTAAGGAGACTACTGCAATTACCCAGGTGAGAAAGGATGGTGTTTTACAAGAGATAAGAGCAGTATAGTTAGGGAGAAGTGATCAGATTTATAACAGGAATAATTTCCACCTACAATAGCACTTGTCTAGAAAATAATGAAATTGAATGTTGTTCTAATCTGCTGAAGCTGTTACGCAGCCTCGAACATTGAACAGGCTACCAGGTGATGCTGACTGACTACAAGACTTCTAGTGATTCTTTCACCAGATTCTCAATGGTCCTAAAGGAATGGTTTTGCCTTGTTGATGAACAATCAATTTGTTTGAAGCACCCAGACTTGGACTCAGGCATGGAATTCACCATCTAGAGGGCAACTTTATACTGTAATGAACCTGTCATGAACTTCATTTTTCTATACATAATATTTTTGGCTTAATCTCTTAGTGGTCCACTCATTAAGTCTCTTTGTGTATTTCCTTGCATGATAATTAAGCAAAGTCAGTTTTTACTTTTTAATTTGAATTCAACTTATAAACCACTGTATTCACCTTTACTTTTTCTAGTTAGTTATATCTTAAAACTAGTTCTGGTAGGATTTCCTGATGCAATGAGAAATATATATGTGGAGAGATACACAAAAGGAGATATAAGATTGGTAAGTCTATATTATTTGATACAAAGACATAATAATTTTCAAAATACGTCAAGAGAGCAGGTAAATGAATTAGGATTTGGGAATGTGCATGAAAATAAGTAAAATGAATGTAAGTAAAAAGGCATAACTATACCAAGCAAAATAATTTTAAAAAGTGAGTGTAAACTTTATTATTTATCAATGAAAACAAGTCTGTGTTCCTTGTGTGTATGTGTCCCTAACTTCTTCCCCAGCTAAGGGTTTCACCTGTGGTATAACAAAAGTTAAACCCATAGGCTTAAGAAGAGCCTTCTTGCTTTTTAGAAAGCAAACAAGTGTTGTAATTGAAAAATTAAAAGGAGGTTAGCATAACAAAGATATTTCTTACCTGGAAAATGGACATAGAGTGTATTGCTTTGTCCTTATTGAAAACATGAAGTAAGAAAATTCAAAAACTCTCAGACAGCTGTTAGGCAACTCATTCCCAGGCATCAACAAGAAACAACTATTAAACTACTCAGCACCTACAATCAATCTTAAAACAAATCAAATGCCTTCTAGGCCTTTTTGTATTCTAGAGCATTTATATTTCTCTTTGCAAATTTTAATTAATGCCACAAATGATGTTACTTGAAAATCATCCCACCTTGACTGAGGCTCTGGAATCTGCCCAAATCACTGTAACTCAGGTACTCCCATTAGTGCCCCTGGAACTTCTTTATTGCACGAACAACTTCCTCTCCTGCCTTAGTGGATTTCTCACCAACTTATCATATTACTATAAGTTACTCAAGATCTTCTAGTGAAAGAAACTCCCTTTCCCAGTCTTACGCTATATGCCATTAGGGTGGCAATTGTACTCATTCTATATTCTTCCAGAACAAAGACACTTCCAGGCCCTATGAACATGAATCTGTATACTCAATAGACTAATATAATTTGGGTCTGTGAAATTGATACTTTGTAGTCTGGAATATTTATCAAGACCTCCATTTTGAGGCAAATCTGCACAATCCAACATATCCCACCTTCAGAGGACCTGATTTTTCCTGTCATCGATTTCCATGAGATGCCACACTACTGGTGGAGGTCCCTCCTATCCCCAGCTCCCTCGACTATCTGGGTAGCCCTTTGGAAACTTACAAAGCAACAGGAATACACATACTTAGTGATTATCAACACCAGAACACCAGGGCTGTTTCAAGAAATCCCTTCCTGTTTCAGGATGTTGCATTCCCATCATATTTTAGTTATTCTTGAGAGCTACTAGGAAGAGGGTGTAAGAACTGGATGGGTCTAGGCAAGGCCACCTGGAGAACTATCCTGCAGTAGGGTGACCTGACCTCTGCAGGGCAATTAATTCATTCTGCTAACATCACAAATGAGGAAAATTTTCAAGCATATGATCAATTTCTGTTTCCAGGTAAAAGCTTATATGGACCATGTGAGAATGATAATGTTAGCCTGACATTTTTCCCTGACAAATTCACCTAGTGAATGGAGCCATAAGGTAGCAGGGTCATACTTAAAGAAGGGAAAGTTGCATTATTTGACCAAGTGGGAGAGTGTTCGGGAAATATCTGCAAGACAGAAAAACTGAACTAGTAATAATCCTGGTCATTGTTACCATATAATGTTGCAAGTAAACCAAGAACAGTAGACAATTTTGAGTTTAATTCTTTCATATATGAAATTATTTGCTTTATGTAGGAAATAATACAATTATTAACATCTATTATGCATAGTAGAAATTAAAATTTAAAAAATATTTTTTGTAATAGTGATAATTGTACACAAATCTAGAATGTTTATAATATTGACTTTATTTCAAAGATGATGAATTCACTTTGAACTTATTTGTTTCAATGGAAGATTAGCTTAATTTTAATTTAGAATTAATTGATAAAGTGTGCAAATTTTTTTCCCAGTGGTAGAAAATGAGTATAACTAAAGGTATTCATCAATGTTTCACTCCTGATCACAAATGAGCTTGTGACATTTTTAATAGCACAAGTGACATAGCTTTACCTTATTTTCATCCTCGATTTGTTACATTTAAATCTCAATGAATAATTATTTTAAAAATAGTTTATTTCTCCCATTTTAAAATTTATGTTTAATCATTGTTGAAGAAAACACTGTTTGTGATTATTCATTATTTATATTAAACCCATAATAATGCTGGTCACAGCCTCAAATACAGCTTCATATTGAGTATTACATAAAAAGCACAATAATTAAAATAACCTATAATCAACAATAAGTGTACAATGATATATAGCTCAGTAGTAATATGCATGCTTAGCATGTGCAAGGGCCTGGGTTCAACCTCAGCACCAAAAATGAATAAAATTTAAAAGCATGCTTTTAAAAGCTCAAAACTAGAGCTCATATGATGTGTGATATTAATAATTACTTTTCTCTACATATAGATTTGCATTTTTTTCAAATCCCTTTCAAATATTGGCCCATTGGATAACCATACTATCTATGTTGAGTAAGACAGGAGGTACCAGTCTTCTCAGTTAATGAGTGAAGGATGACTTTCTTGGGCTTAACAACTAGAATCTGAAGGGTCCAGGTCTAATACCAAATCTATTTGTATACAAATAAAGTACAATTTCACGAGTTACAATGTGTAGATTTATTTACTCAGGGAATTAAGATAAAATATCTCTGCACTTTAAACATCTCTCAGCCTCTTCCAAACATCCCACACTCCAAAAGGCATGAAATGCAAATGCAACAGAAGGATGAAAGTAAAATAACAAAAGGATACTAGAATATTCAGGATAATTCTGTTTCTACTGGAAATTCTGATTTCAATTTTGGAGAGTAAAACTTTTAATGGGCCTTCCTGGCAATATGAAGGTTTTCATTCAGAAGTTGGAAAGCATAACATACTGATCAAATTTGTGTACTAAACTAATCCTTCTATTTAATTAGTTAAAAATACTGAATGAGAATTGAATATACATAAGACACTAAGAAGACATATGAATATGAAAAATGTATAGGATCTTGCTATGTAATAAAATTCAATCCATGAAAATTAAACAAACAGAAAAAATATTTATAATTAAAAAGATTTTATGACCTGCACATTCTTTTAGAAGTACATTTAATGAACACAGAATATTTATTGTACTTTCTGTTATATATTAACAAAACAAAGGCTTTTACAATATGGATTCCATGTATAATCAATCACACAGCTAATGTCAGAGCTAGAATACCAGCACCATTTTTGGCACTAAGATTTCTGATATGAAGCCATGCAATCTCACCTAACAAAGCTTCTACTAATACTTCAATTATGTGCAAAGAAATAAATTCACAATGAATGCATTACTATTACCTTCTCTGTAATTAGGCCTTACTTTTTTCAGAATATCTATTAATCAGACAAGGCAGATTTTGCAGAGGTAAAATATTTTAGTACCTTTACTATACATGATTTTGTTTATAGTTTCAAATTCAATATATTAATTCCTTATTTTATTTTATTGCAGTATATAAATAAGGCCTTAAATATTTAGGTACCACAATAGCTAGAAATGTAGTTAATATTCTCCATATGGATGCCAACTCATTTCTCTTCCCATTGGCATTGGATTTAACACCAAAGTAATGTTTTATTTATAGCCTAAGGGAAAATCCTGTACTGCTGTAACTTTTAGCAATGTTTCTATTAACCACCTAGCTGCTCTGTGGGATAATATTGTATATAAACTCAACACCATCACACGTCCCTTGACACATATATATTTTTTTAAAGATGATAAGACTATATGAAAGCAAAAGCAAATATGTTTTAGGAAGAAATTTACTGTTTTCTCAAGAGCATAGTGATTGATTTCTTAAAGTGCGTCTGGCACTAATTCAGAAAACATTCAATGAAAACCTTGTTTGAAGTGTTTTGTAGTTATATTGAGTTAATTTCCAGTCAAATACTTTCAATGTATTATTACCACAACTTGTAAACATACGACATACTTTGTTTATTTTAATCTATCCAGTTATTATAAAACTTTGACATGATGTGGTCATTACTAAAATAACTCAAACGATTAGTAAATGACTTCACAATTTTTCAGAAAGGATTACAATCATAGTAATAAAAGAGTACCTAATAATTCCTGTGGATCTACATCATGCATTATCACATTTTTGAGGAATCCTAGTTATTGATAACAACATACCTGTAGGCAAATTTGCAAAAAACCCTTCTGGGTATCTCTTTGGCTTCTTTTTCTTTGTCCCTAACATCCTATGATCTAATCTTTCTTTACTTCCCCCAGCTTATCTTTTCCTCATCCTCTCTTTGCTTTCTGCCTAGACTGCCCAATACACAGAAAATTTCTCCTCTAGTGACTTTCCCAATTAATTTCTATCCACACCACTCCTCATCTTCAATGAAAATTCACATCTCTATGTATTTGCATGGTATATGGATATTTGAAGTCCACAAAACTGTACTGGGAAACTAATCCCAGTTGCTATATACTCTGTTGGTGCCAAGGGAAAAATAAACATGTAAACAAAACCAGACAAATAATATGATCTAAGAGCTGAGAAACATATTCAACCAATTGAACAAAGTACACATCAACTTGATATTGTGATAAATCTATGATTGAGAAGTCACACTTCTCTACAAGGGAATAAGGAAAACAGGTTACTAAATAAATTTACCCAAACTAGATTTTTTTTTTTTTTTTTTTTTTTTTTTTTGGTACTGGGGATTGAACTCAGGGGCACTCGACCACTGGGCCACATCCCCAGCCCTTTTTTTTTTTGTATTTTATTAGACACAGGGTCTCACTGAGTTACTAAGTGCCTCGCCATTGCTGAGGCTGGCTTTGAACTTGCGATCCTCCTGCCTCAGCCTCCCAAAGTGCTGGGATTACAGGCGTGCGCCACCGCGCCCGGCTCCAAACTAGATTTTATGGAACTAAATAACTTTTTCTTTGATGGAATAGGCAGTGCTACTTTCCTTCCTCCTATCCAGTATTTTTAATATCTAACACTTTTTTAAAGTTATCCATTTACATATTTATCCAGTTTATCATCAAGCACTTTAGTTCCTGGTTGCTAACACTTGCTAGCAAATAAGCTATTTTTATTATACAGTCAGAATGCTAAGGTCCTGACTGAGTATATGTCCTGTTGGCCTGGACGTGAGGAAAGAACAAAAACAAAACAAAATAGCATATGCTTTTTGAGGAAACTTTTTAAAACATACAAATATAATTATGTTTATTAAATGAATACATTAAAAACTGGGTTCACTTAAATATAACTTAAATTGTTCTAATCATGTCAGAAGATGACAACAGTAACATTTTCTTCAATCAGTCTTTAACATTCAATTTTCTTACTTCTTTTGGGTTCTCTGGAGGTATGCATTTCATTTGTGCAACCACACCAATAATAACAATTGAAAGTGTGATGAAACCACATTCCATAATAAGAGAGTTAAAATAAAATGCAAAATTGTTAGGAATTTTAGTTTCATAATTGCAGAGGTAGTTTGTTTTGATGTGCTTAGAGTGTTAGTATCATTATATATTCTATAAACACCTTTAAATAAGAAATGTACTCTTGTGATGAATGAAACCAAACTATAGATTAAGTGTTCCCTAGTCAATCCCCAAATAAGGATAGAGTTCATCAGATTCATTGCTTTACTGATCATCTGATCACCCACTAGCACTAAAACTTGGGGATATGTACATGAATTAAACAGAAAAGAATTTACTTGCCTCTAATGTTCATTTCTAGTTTTGAAGAAGGAATTTAAAAGATTTTTAGATGATATGTAGTATTTCATTTGGTCACCAATTCTTTGAGAACAAAGTACAGGAAAGGGAGAGAGGAATGGAGGAAGATTTGAAATTTTAAAATGTAATATTCAGGGTAGAAGTTATGAACAAGGAAGTAAGGAGGTGAAGAACCCGCCCAGTGGACATGGGGTAAGAATATTCCATGAGGGGGAGACCAAGTGGTAAGGCACAAAAAGGGAAGAGGCATTTGTGTCCCAGGAACAACCAGGAGGCCAGTGTGGCGGGCATGGAGCAAGCAAGTAGGAAAATACGTGGTTAGTATAAAGGAGAAATTCTGAGGACACCTTTTTCAGGTTTACATAGGCATTTCCCAGGTATTGGTTGTTATTCTGAGAGCTAAGAAAGCTATTGCAAAGTTAGAGCAGAGGAATAATTGATTTGTTTTTTTTTTTCTTTCAATCCAAATTAGTCTGGATACTATAAAGGAAGCCATAGCAGAGTAACACATATCACTTTCAAGATTATTGCTGTATTCCAGCTCAGAGAGGGCAGTAGCCAAGAAAGTGTGAGCAGGGAGCAGTTGACTGAAATGAGTCTATGTAGCAAACTCCACAGGATGTGTTGACAGACTGGATGGACTGGGTGTTATAGGATGAGAGGACTCAAGAAGGAAGATAATCTTTTCATTCTGAGCAATTGAAAGGCTGGAATTACCTTTTAGTGAGATGAGGTGCAGGAGCCCTGTTTGGGGAGATAGCTAAGATTGCGGTTGACTATGGGCCATAGACATTTTTGGGCATTGTCGCCTTCCGTAGTCTCACGGGACTTGGCCCAGGATCTCGAGAGATTTGAGCAATGACTCAGCAGATTGACATTTTTGGGCATTGTCGCCTTCCGTAGTCTCACGGGACTTGGCCCAAGATCTCGAGAGATTTGAGGAGTGACTCGGCAGATCGAGCAAGCACCATTCCTGCTCGGGCGCATGGGATGAGACCAGAGAGAGAAAGGACAGGGTTATCGCTATTG
Organism: Tamias sibiricus; assembly: GCA_025594165.1. NCBI lineage: Eukaryota > Metazoa > Chordata > Mammalia > Rodentia > Sciuridae > Tamias > Tamias sibiricus. The sequence goes on along the minus strand of CM046662.1, from coordinate 155,939,761 downwards.
TATAGATACATTGTAGTTTCTTGTAAGAGTACGTGGCTTGGTTTCTTGTGAGAGTGAAAGGACAGGGTTATCGCTATTGTATAGATACATTGTAGTTTCTTGTAAGAGTACGTGCTTGGTTTCTTGTGAGAGTGTGTATGTAGTGTTAGAAATTACAAGAGACAGAGACAGAAAGATTAAAGAATTTTTTTCGTCTCCATCCTGTCTCCGGACTCCTTCCCGCGGTGCTGCCGTTCCAGGCTGCAATCCCTTTCCGGCGGCTAACAGTTGGTGGCCCGTACGGGGAATTCAGCACGGCAGGTAAGAACTGAGAAACCTCGCAGGAGTCTCTAGTCAGAGCGGTTAAAATGGGTTCGAAAATAACTAAGACCCAAGTGTACGAGGCTCTTGATGAATTCTTTGATATGGATGAGTCTGTCGTTAGTGAGGAGGATTTAGAAAACAGTGAAGGCAATCATAAAAGCGTAGATTCCGCTGAGTCAACTAAGACCAGTAAGGAGAGTATTAGAAGTGTCCCCAAAATTACAAAGATCCGAGCTGCTAAAGCTATTCAAGATTTATTAGAGATATTTCAAGGATACATGGTCTCAATTGAACCTGGGACTCAGGATGTTACTGAGTCAGTTAGGACCAATGAGAGTAGTAGTAGTGAGGAGGAATTAACTAAAGGTGATTTTGAGAAAATGAATAAAAGGAAATTAAGGAAGACCAAGATATGGGATCATCAAGTGGAGGAACTTGTGTCCTCTACTCCCCCATGGGTGAAATCGATTACAGAAAATATGAAGGGTATCACTAGACGTTTGCATACCCTAGAAATAGAAATAAAAAGTCTTTCTGAGCGCTTATGCACTCTCGAGGGTAACTCACAGATACATCGGGAACTGCCAGTATTTGAATATGAAAATGGACAGAGGGGCCACCAGCCAATAGATTTCAAAACAATAAAAAATCTCAAAGAGGCAGTAATGACTTATGGACCCCAAGCTCCTTTCACGTTGAGTATACTGGAGTCCCTTAACACCTTTAGCTTAACCCCCGCAGACTGGAAGCGTCTATGTAAAGCAACATTAAGTGGGGGACAATACTTGGATTACATAATTCATTTAAAATGAATATGGCCTTCTAAATTGGAACAATAGAGGATTGTTGTTCCAACTGATTTCCATAACCCCATGGTTTGCTGGGTTCGGGGACTGTACAAGGAAGCCTATTGTGTAAAATCAGAATCCAAGGAATAGAAATGGAGGGTCTTCATTGATACATGGTGGCTGATTATTTCCTTCATTAATTTTACGTCCATGGGCCCAAAACAACTGGGCCTCTACAAAAAGCTTCAACCAGTTTAAGAGGCTTGGGATATAATAACCACCCAGAAAAAAAGTGCGGTAATTTTAAAATGGGAGGATGATGAAGGACATAAAGGAACATTTCAGCCTTATGTTTTTACCTAATCTAATCTCACCGGTTACTCTATGGGGGAAGAGATATTTTACAACAAATAGGGAGTAACACCTTGCAAACCAAAACTGCAGGTGTTTAAAATGTAAAAAAACATACAGTGGTAATCTTAACCCTAAAAGAAATCATCAAAAAGTTACAGGGTAAGCTTAACCCTAAAAAGAAATCATTATTATATAGGGAAAAAGACATTTTTTCTTTGGGGCCACTGAGCAAATAATTTTGTAAAAATACCAATGGCTTTCTTATACGCCAGTGTGTGGTCCCTCAGTGGCCCCTATCTAAAGAGAAAATTAACAAGCGGGCCGCACCTACTAGTTCAGGAATACCATTAGAAGCAGGACATTATAGAACATCTCCACCTCTCCCTGGAATTCTCCCCCATATTGTGTGAATCAAGAAAATAATCAGGAAAAATGGCGATTATTACATGATCTTATGACAAATTTAATAAATAACATGCAAGTCCATGGGCCCTACTCAACCTGGACTTTCCGAATCCTATAGCTATTCCCACATAAAAATTTCCATGTTATTAGTTCTTGATATAAAGGATTGCTTCTTTTCTCTATTCCCCTACATCCTCTGGATGCCCACAGGTTTGCTTTTTCAGTTCCTTCTAGTAACAATAATGGCCCTTGATCAAGAGATATCAATGGAAGGTTTTTGCCGCAGGGAAATGGCTAATAAGCCCCACCCATATGCAAATATACGTGCGGACAAGTGGCCTAATCCAACCCATTAAAAATAAATTTCTCAAACCTTCAATGTTTCTACTTTACAGGGATGATATTTTACTGGCCCACCCTAAAATCAAAAAATCTTATTTAATATATTCAGTGACAGTGGTAGAAAATTTAAAAAAACACGGCATTATATATTAGGCAAAAGAAAAAGTTCTTCAAACCAGATCGCCCCAGATGATATTTAGGATTTAAAATCATGGATACTTGTTGGTTAGGACCCCCAAAAATTTTAATAAATAACAGGAACATTTAACCACCCTCAATGATAATTTTCCAAAAAAAACTACTGGGAGACATTAATTGGCTTCGCCTCTACACTAAACCTCACTACTGGCCAATTTAAAACCTTTATTTGTATATTCCTTCGAGGGGCCCCTGATCCATCCTAACCGTCGAACATTGGACTCTGATGCTAGGAAAGCTATTAAAGGTAGTAGAAAAGCCATAGAAGGAGCTCATTGTGACAGATTTGATTTAACTCAACCGCTGATATTGATTATTATTTCTTCACGATATACACCGACAGGAGTATTTTGGCAACAAGGGCCTTTAGTTGAATATTTATGCTTCAATGATAATGACTGGGCTATAGCTAGATGCTCTAACCTCTGCAAATTTTGATAATCACCTTCCTAAGTCTCCTATATTATCTTTTGTATTAATCATCCTATTATATTTCCACAGGTAATAAAAAAATCAACCTATTCCTAAGGCATTTAATGTATTTACAGATGGGTCCTCAAATGGTACTGCTGCAGTAGTCACTACAAAAGAAAATATGACTTACATAACTGCACACAAATCAGCTCAACTAGTGGAATTGGAAGCTGTGGTAAGAGCTCTGGAAAATTTTAGAGACCAGCCCGTAAACATTTTTTCAGATAGGTATAAAGGAGAAATTCTGAGGACACCTTTTTCAGGTTTACATAGGCATTTCCCAGGTATTGGTTGTTATTCTGAGAGCTAAGAAAGCTATTGCAAAGTTAGAGCAGAGGAATAATTGATTTGTTTTTTTTTTCTTTTCAATCCAAATTAGTCTGGATACTATAAAGGAAGCCATAGCAGAGTAACACATATCACTTTCAAGATTATTGCTGTATTCCAGCTCAGAGAGGGCAGTAGCCAAGAAAGTGTGAGCAGGGAGCAGTTGACTGAAATGAGTCTATGTAGCAAACTCCACAGGATGTGTTGACAGACTGGATGGACTGGGTGTTATAGGATGAGAGGACTCAAGAAGGAAGATAATCTTTTCATTCTGAGCAATTGAAAGGCTGGAATTACCTTTTAGTGAGATGAGGTTAAGTGTAGGAGGAATAAATTTGACAAGTGTGTGTAGAGGAGGAGTGAACACTGTGGGACTGACATGCCCGATTGAACTTAAGGCCAATGTCAAGTGGGCATTCTGTACACAGTTCAGCAGTTTAAAGAAAATGGCTCATTGGCAACAAGATGTGGAAAAGCAGTAGATTGATACTGCTGATACCCCACCTAGCTCACCTCATATGTGCCGTAGTCTTGGGCACTCACCCAACATTGATTTGACAGCAGTTATAAATTTTTGTCTTGGGTTCTTCACCTGGAGGTGGCTGGAGGCAGGTCAGAATGCTGGAAAAATAATCACCTCTTCAAAGAGCCCTAAAGTAAGGAATGACAGAAGAGAGCACGTGAAGAAATATTCCTCTGTCTCATGATTAGGAGAGCAACCTAAGCATCAGTCTTCTGTCATTATCATGGTTCCTGGGCAGGACTTTAAGTTTTGATTTCTACTCATAACTTGTTTAAAGACAAGTTTATTTTCCTCCTTTAGATTCCTGACTTTCTTATGTGTTTAATGATGTTTTAGCAGATTTTATTTGTTTCCCAAATGAACCAGTTGGACTTGAATGCTAGTCTCAGAGTTTCTTTTGTGGTGAAACTGATAGTAATAAAGGCAGAGCCCAGTGTGCAGATGGTGTCTCATGCTAGGAGACTAAATAAAATCATTAAGCAGTAACTGTAGGCAAGAAAAGAAACAATCTAATGTCTGGAACTTAAGAAACTTTGGAATTTAATAACTAGATAGATGAAGGAGAATTAGCAAAGTATAAGAAATTTTAAATGATAAATTGTTTAGAGAAACTAATACATCAGAAGCAAAGTGAAAAAAAATATTTTTCAGGATGAACAGGGTGATAAATTCTGAGAAATTTTACTTATTCTTCAAGGAAATTGAAGATTGTTACACTGATGACGATTAGATTTACTAGAATTTTAGAGGCAAAAGACTATAATTTATAGAATTCTAGAAAATATAGGAAGATAGGATTAGAAACAGTAACTAAAAAATTTAGGATTATTTTTATATTTACTTTTTAATCAAATTTTCAGGCTGTGTGCTAACTTCTTTTCCTTCATTTTCTTTGTTTTGAAAAAAATCACTTAAAGGCCATATTTAAGGGTGAAGACTTTTTAAAATTATTTTAGTTTTAGTTGTTGATGGATCTTTATTTTATTCATTTATTTATGTGCAGTTCTGAGAATCAAACACAGTGCCTCACACATGTGAGGCAAGCGCTCTACCACTGAGCCACAACCCCAGCCCATTGTAAAGACTTTTAAAAAGCTTTCTACCTTACAATTAATTCCAATATACCCCATGTTTAATGCATAGAATTTAGTGATTTTTTTATATTTTCAAGTTTGTGAACCATCACCACTACTTTCAGAATATCTTTTACTCCAAATGATACCCTATCTCCATTAAAAATCTCTCCTTATTACTTTTTATTATGCAATCTTCTTAACCCCTGCCATAAATTAACCTACTCTATAGGTATCAATTTACCACTTCTGTATAATCATATGAATCAAATCATATCATAAGTTGATTTTAATGTTTTTATTTCCTCTGAGCACAGTTTCAAATTTCATCCATATCACAGCATGCATAGTACTTCATCCAGATGTGTGCATAATATTCTATTGTATGTATATACAATATTGTGTGTATGCATTCATCAGTTACTGGGTATTGGGGTGCTTTCCTTCTTCGTTGATTATTCAGGATTCTTCTAAGTATACGACATGTGCATGTTTCCAACTCTCTTGGTTACCCAGAAGTGTGAGTGATGGGCCACATGGAAATCTATGTTGAGGCACAATCCAAGTCTTTTCCAAAGTGGCTTCATCAGTCTACATCCCACAAAGAAAGGTAATGAGGATTCCCCAATTTAACATACCCTCACGACTGTGGGTTGGGGATCTGTACCTTTCTAAGCTGATGTGAAATGTAATTGCCGTTGTAACATCATAAGAGGTAAGAACATTGAGAGGCTTCACTCTCATGGCTCAGATGAATACTGTTATACAAAGGTGATTTTGTCTCCCTTTTGCCTCTTTGTCCCTCTGCCTCCCATGTGATGGCACACCAGGAGTGCCCTCTCCAGATGTCATAAACTTCTCATTGGACTTCCCAGCTTCTAGAACCTTAAGCAACTAAAGATTTGGTCCTTGTAAATTACCCAGCCTGTGGCATTATATGAGCCCCAAACCAAGGCTCACCAGCATTTGCTTTGTCCATTTTTATGTGTTGTAGCTCAGGGGCAGAGTGCCTGCCTAGAATGTGTGAGGCATTGGGTTCGATCCTTATTACCACATTCAAATAAATAAAATAAAGGTTAAAAAAATATCAGATCATCCATTCTATTTAGTTTAACATGTTATCTTCTTTGGCTTTAATCTGTAATTCTCAAATGACTAAAGATGTTGAACATCACACCATTTAATATCTATTCATACTCATTCTTAGAAGAGCTTTCTAATTACATCCTGTGCTTTTTTTTTTTTTTTTTCACAATACCTTCATTTTGTTTATTTAGTTTTTTGAATGTGGTGCTGGGGACTGAACCCCAGTGCCTCACGCGTGTTACCACTGAGCTACAGCCTCAGCCCTGATAGTGTCTTTTTTTTTTTAATTTTTATAATTTTTAATATGTACAACTCATAGTGCGTATATTTAGTATCTTTTTACATACAACTGTTTGTATACAAAGTATATTCGTACAATTCAGGTCTTCAATCATGCATTAAGGAAAATGATATCCGTCTCATTCAAACACCTTTTTTTTTCTCCCCCTCCCTCCCCTCTTGCTCCCTCCCTTACCCTCCCTTCCCTTGACCATTCTAGTGTTCCTCTAATCCTCCTATGTACCCCCCATCCAACTATACTTTGAAATAGCCTCCTTATATAAGAGAGAACATTTGGTACTTGGATTTTTGAGACTGACTAACTTCACTTAGCATTATGTCTTCCAACGTCATCCATTTACCTGCAAATGCCATTAATTTGTTTTCTTTTATTGCTGAGTAAAATTCCATTGTGCGTATATACCACATTTTCTTAATCCACTCATTTACTGAGGGACATCTAGGTTGGTTCCACAACCTAGCTATTGTGAATTGTGCAACTACAAACATTGAGATAGCTGTGTCACTGTAATATGCTGTTTTTAGGTCCTTTGGGAATAGACCCAGGAGTGGGATGGCTGGGTCATAGGATGGTTCCATTCCCGTTTTCCAAGAAATCTCCATACTGCTTTCCATAACGGTTGCACCATTTTGCAGTCCCACCAGCAATGTATGAGTGTGCCTTTTTCCCCACATCCTCTCCAATATTTATTGTTGCTTGTGTTCTTGATGGCTGCCATTCTGACTAGAGTGAAGTGAAATCTTAGAGTAGTTTTGATTTGCATTTCTCTAATTGCCAGCGATGTTGAACATTTTTTCATGTATTTGTTGATTAATCGTGTATCTTCTTCTGAGAGGTGTCTTCTCAATTCCTTAGCCCATTTATTGATTGGGTTATTTGTTTTTTTAGTGTAAAGTTTTTTTGAGTTCTTTATATATTCTAGAGATTAGTGCTCTATCTGATGTGCATGTATTAAAAATTTGTTCCCAATTAGTTGGCTCTCTATTCACCTCACTGATTGTTTCTTTTGCTGAAAAGAAGCTTTTTAGTTTAAATCTATCCCATTCATTAATTCTTGGTAGTAATTCTTGCGCTACAGGATTCTTATTAAGGAACTTGGGGCCTAATCCAACATGTTGGAAATTGGAGCTTACTTTTTCTTCTATTAGGTGTATTGTCTCTGGTCTAATTCCTAGGTCCTTGATCCACTTTGAATTGAGTTTTGTGCATGGTGAGAGATAAAGGTTTAATTTCATTTTGTTGCATATGGATTTCCAGTTTTCCCAGCACCATTTGTTGAAGAGGCTATCCTTTCTCCATTGTACATTTTTGGCACCTTTGTCTAATATAAGATAGCTGTAATTATATGTATTAGTCTCTGTATCCTCAATTCTGTACCATTGGTCCACCAGTCTATTTTGGTGCCAATACCATGCTGTTTTTGTTACTATTGCTCTATAGTATAATTTAAAGTCTGGTATGGTGATGCCCCCTGCTTCACTTTTCTTGCTCAGGATTGCTTTGGCTATTCTGGGTCTCTTATTTTTCCAGATGAATTTCATGACTGCTATTTCAATTTCTTTGAAGAATGACATTGGGATTTTGATTGGAATTGCATTAAATCTGTATAATGCTTTTGGTAGTATGGACATTTTGACAATATTAATTCTACCTATCCAAGAGCAAGGTAGGTCTTTCCATCTTCTGAGTTCATCTATAATTTCTTTCTTTAGTGTTCTATAATTTTCGTTATAGAGGTCTTTCACCTCTTTCGTTAGGTTGATTCCCAGGTATTTTTGCTGATGACATGATAATCTACCTAGAAGACCCAAAAAACTCTACCAGAAACTTTTACAACTAATAAACGAATTTGGCAAAGTTGCAGGATACAAAATCAATACACATAAGTCAAAGGCATTTGTGTACATCAGCGACAAAGACTCTGAAAGGGAAATGTTGAAAAATACCCCATTTGCAATAGCATCAAAAAAAAAAAAAAATAAAATTCCTGTGCTTATTTGTAACTGAGTTTTTCCCAATCTTATTAAACACCTTTTTAGATATTCTCTTTTATCAGGTCAAATTTATTTATATATTTTAATTAGATTATATATACTTTTACATATGTTGTATTTACATAATTATTCATGTATTTACATTATTACATATTTATATGCACATTTATTATATATTTATATGCATAATTAGCTATTATATGTGTACATGTAAATTAATGCTTTGTAGTTATACATAGTATTGGGGTTCATTTTGACATAATCACACAAGCATGAAATACAACTTACTCCATTTGAATCTCCAGTACTTCTTCTTTCCCTCTTCTCCCTCCCCCTGTTCCTCTTCTTCAACACTACTGTTCTTCTTTCTGATTATTTATAGTTTTTTTTTTTTTTTCCAATTAGTGCTTTATAGATATACATAGGGTGAAAGTAACTTTGGTATATTCACACATGCCCATAGCATAGTTTGGTCAATTTCATTCTACTTTCCCTTTCTCTCATCCTCCCCTTTAAGCCTCTTCCTCAGAGAGTCAAAGGTCCAGTGCTTTGTCTCATATGTGAAAGTTAGACCAAGGGAAAAAGTTAGGGTGGGGAGAGTAGCTAATTTCTTTTTAATGCTAAATAATATCTCAAAGTTTAGATTTACCACACTATCCATTCACCTACTAAACAAGGCCTTGCCTGCTTCAAAGTTTTAACAATTATGAATAAAGATGTTATGTAACACCCACAGGCAGGTTTTCACATAGGCACACGTTTTCAGTCCTCTTAGTAACAGTAGTGAGCATGACTACTGAATCACACGGTAAAATATGCTTAGTTTTCTACAACACTGTCAGGATGTCTTCTGAAGTGGATGTATCATTGTGCTTTTCCACAAGTAATGAGTCAGAGTTCCTGTTGATCGAAATTCTCACCAGCATTTGATTTCGTCAGTGTTTGTGATTTTGGCCATTCTAATAGATGCATAGTGATATCTTACCAATGTTTTCATTTGAATATCCCTGGTGATTGCTGTGAAGTATCTTTTTTTTTTTTTTTTTAATGCATTTACATCTGTATATCTGTTTTGGTGAGGTGAGATGTGTTTTGTATTCATCATGATATTTATTTCCTAATGTTGAGATTTGAAAATTCTTCATATATTTTGAATTACAGTCTTTTATCAGATACGCCTTTTGCAAATATAAAATATCTTTTTCCAGGCAGTGTGGTTAGTCTTTTCATTACTTTACTGAATCATTTGTAGGACTGAAATTTTTTATTTTGTTTAAGACCAATGAATCAAAACTTCTTTCATAGACTTTGTCTTCAGTATTGCATCTAAAATATCAGCAACAAATGTATAGAATTTCTTCTATTATGTTTTTTTTTATCAATTTTATACTTATTCATTTTACATTCAGGTTTGTGATACGTTTTGAATTAACTTTAGAGAATAGTATAAAGTCTGTATTTATATTATTTTTCTTCTTTTTTTTTGCATGTATATGACCATTGTTTTTAGCACCACTTATTGAAAATGATATATTTTTCTCCATCATATTGCCTTTAAACCTATGTCAAATATTAATTGACTATATTTTGGGAGACCTATTTCTTAACTTTCTATTCTGTGATTTCTCTTTTTTATTTATTTTCCAATACAGCATTTTGTTGATTATGGTAGCTTTATAATAAGCCTTGAAGTCAGGTAGTATAAGTCCTCCAACTTTTTTTACAATATTGTGGCAGGTATAGTGGTTTTTTTTTTTAAACCTCTCCATATGAACTTTCAATCCACTTATTCATATCTGAAAAATAATGTACTGAAAGTCTTTACTGATATTGCATTAAATTATGTCCACCAATATAGGAAAAACTAACATCTTGATAATATTGAATCTTCCTATCTATGAATATGGAACATAACAGGCCCTTTTCATATATATGCCCTGAAAATATTTTCTCTAATTCTGTGGTCATCTTTTGCTTCCTTGCTGGTATTCTTTGAACCAAGTCAAGTACACATACAAAATTATATTTTGGGGGGTTATTTATTTTTTTTATTGCTTTTCTACCTAAGATTTTATTGTCTGATGTTCACTCACAAAATATTGATTTGCTATTTTATTAAAGTTATGTACTTTAACTCTTACATTTAGGTGTTTGATCTGTATTTAGTTAAGTTTTACATGTAGTATAACGTATATGTCTTTTACTTGTGGATAGCCAGATTTTCCAGCATCATTTATTGAAAAAGTTATTCATTTTGCATTCAATTCCCTTGATATTCCTGAAAATTTTAATTATCCATGCATACATGAGTTTATTTCTGGATATTTAATTAATCTATTCTACGCTTATGAAAATATTACAGTCTTAATTACTGTAAACTTGTAACAAATTTCAAGTTGGGAAAAATGTAAGTCCTCTAATATTATAGGATTGTTTTGGACCTACTGCCAGTCTTAATTTTGATAAGTTTTAAGATCAAACTGTCAGCATCTGCAAAAAGATACTTGGAATTTTCAATGATATTTTGCTAAGTTTGTTGATCAACTTGGAGAAAATTGTGATTTTAAAAATATTAAGTTATCAATCCAAGATCCTCTCCATAGATTAAAATATTTTCAAGTTTATTTCAATGATGTTGCATAGTTTTCAGTGTATGCATGTTCCATTTCTTTTATTAAATCTATTCTTAAGCATTTTATACTTTTATTTAATTTCAAATTAAATTGTTTTATTAAATTCAAAATATTATTTAATTGTTCACTAAGTTTGGAAATAAATGTAATTAATATTTGTATGTTGATTTTATTTCTTGTAACCTTATTGAACTAATTTATCAATGACATGTAATTTTTTATTTACTAAGATATCCTATATATAATACCATATCATCAATAAATTCAATTATACATGTATATTTCTCACTTAATTTCTCTAACTGAAAAAAAAGCGAGAACATACCTATATATTCTGATGTGTGGGGAAAGCATTCACTCTTTCAAAATTAAATATGATCTTAGCTGAGAATTTTTAGTACAAGTCACTTTATTTTGAAGGAGTTCCTTCTTTCCTATTCCTGTTTACTGTTTTCACCATAGAATTTAGGTTGTAGTCAAAAACATTGCGTATATCTAGTGGGATGATCATAAAGCATTTGTCTGTTTTCATTAACAGTACATAGTATATTGATTTACTGTCATATGATGAAACCAATCATGCAATACTGGTATCAATATCATTTCCTCATGTTATGTAATCCTTTTTATATGTTATAAATTCTGACTTACTAATGTTTTATTGAGGACTTTTGTATTCATATCCATAATTGATTTTTCTTTTGAAGTCAATTAATGTGGCAGATTACATGATTTTCAAATGGTATATCAACCTTGAATCTAAGGAATAATCCCAGTTGGTCAGGGTCTATAATTCTTTTTATATGTTCCTAGACTAGGTTTGTTCTTTTAAATATATATATTCAATAGGGGTTTTGATCTAAAGTCCTCTTTCTGGCATATGTTTTTTGCATTATTTTCATATCACAGTAATATTGACCTAATAGAGAATAATAGTGGAGTGTTCCTGCTTTTTGTATGTCTTAGAGCATTTGTGAATAATTGGTACTGATTCTTTAAAATATTTGGTAGAATTCAGCAGTGATTAATATGTACTTGAATTTTATTTGTGGGAAGCTAAATCTATTTTCTCTTTATTGTGGAGTCCCATTTCTCTGCATTTAAGCTTGTTTTAAAAACAGTCTGCTAATTTAAATGTGGCAATTCTGGAACATGTAAAAAAAAATTCAAAAGTTACAAAGAAAACTTCCAAGGATAAATAATTCTCTAATCTCTTTTATATTAAACACTTAGTTCCACTCTTCAGAAACAATCATTGGTATCCATTCCATGATTACACACTACTCTGGAAATTTTGTATAAAATTATCTGCATATGCATACTCTAACACCCAAATGCTATAAACAGTGTTGTCAGCATTGCTTTTATGTAATGATACACCTTGAATGTTATTCCTCCTCAGTACATGAAGAAGTACCTCATTCTACTTAACAGCTCTAACTTCTCCATTTAACAGGTAGGTGATGATTTATTTAATTAATAAGAACTAATACTTATGTGTTTGCTAATCTTGTGCTACTTGAGTCATACAAGTTAACTTTGGACATCAATCTTAAAAAAGACAGCATATTCAACAGTAGATACACCAACTCTGAAATGGAATCTATCACAATTTGAATCCTACTTTCTCTACCCAAACTAAACTTGAGTTTTATTGACTTCCTTAATGTCGCCATGACTCAGTTCTCTTATTTGAAGTGTACCACTTACCTCATAGGATATAAGCATTAATATACTACTATATATAAAGCTTATTAACCCATGTCAGACAATGATATAGATTGGCTGACATTTGCTAATTAATTGTATCATTTAATATACAAGTAAACATATGAGTATTAATCCTAAATAGTGTTTACTTCTCCATTTTTTTTGGTAATAATAATAATCAATTTTAGAAATCATGATATACAGTTTGAAACCATTTTTTTCTCAAAATTGTATTTCTTCTTTAGCTGTTTTTTTTTTTTTTTTTTTTTTTTTGTACTAGGAGCGCTTACCCACTGAGCCACATCTCCAGCCCTTTTTAAAATTTTATTTAGAGACAGAGTCTCACTGTCACTGAGTTGCTTAGGGCCTCACTAAGTTGCTGAGGCTGGCTTTGAATTTGTGATCCTCTTGCCTCAGCCTCCCCAGCTTCTGGGATTACAAGCCAGCACCACCTCGCCAGGGAGCTGTTTTTATTTTCTTTGTTGATTTTATGTAATATCTTGAGGGACAAAAGGAAAAACTGTGTTTCAGTCTCCTTAACTCTCACATGCAGCCCTGAAGACATGAAATATGCTTACATTAGTGATCATTTTGACACAAATGATCATTTTGACACAAAGTTTTTTTTTGTCTTCTCTCAACTAATTTAGAACACTGAAATATCTTGTGTTTTAAACTATGTATACCTCTTCTCTCTCTGTTTCTGCATGCTTAAACAATGCTTATTGAATATAAAGTGTGAGAGACTAGATTAACTGAAAATGAAAGCTGCTATTAGTACCTCTCCAAGATTCACCTTTTCTCTCTCCATCATTTAAATAATATGTGTTAATATGTATTATTCCAAAATAGAAGTTGTTAGATGATCATAAACTCAGACGTCAGTATTTTGGGGAACATTAGATTTCTTTTTATTGTTTATTTTAATTCACAAAAGCAAAAATTCTACAAATTAATCTAACAGGTGAGGTTATAATAACTGTATTCATTATATAATTGTAGTTAGTTTTACTTTGAAGGATTTTCCTACTGCTCTTCACTACTGCTGATCCAGAAAACTTTGAAGTGAGGTATAGTAGTAAGATAGATACCGTTACTAAAGAGCATACATAACAACTCACCATTTCAAGGGAATCCATTTTCCAATGTACTTTGAAAAGAAAATAACTTTTCCAAATGTGAGGAAGAAGCAGAAAGCTGTTATTCATATCCAGAGGAAGGAAAGGTGCTAAGGCTCTTAGCTTAGGCATTTATCCTCTTGCTGATAGCAAACCTTTACTTTTATTTTTCCTGGATGTTAAACCTAAAATAAACCTGTTAGATCCTCCAGCATATGTTATTGTGGTGTATCTGTGTTTTAAATTTATTGGTTCTTTCAGTTATATGTGACAGTAGAATCCATTTTTATATGATTATAAATATATGGATTATATCTTGTACTACTTCAGTGCCCAGTACCTCTCCAACCCCTCTCTTTGACCCACCCCTGCTTCCTTCCCTCTACTGAACTTTCTGCCCTTTACCTATAGTTATTTTTTTTTTTTTATTCATTTCTCATGATGGTGAAATTCACTGTGATAAGTTCACACATGTACATAGGAAAGTTAAGGCAAATTCATTCCACTGTCTTTCTTTTTCCCATCCCCCATTCCTTCCCTTTATTCCCTTTTGTCTACTCCACTGAACTCCTCAGTATATTTCCAAAGGATTTAAAATCAGCATATTACAGAGACACAGCCGTTGTTGATAATGTGTATAGCAGCCCAATTCTCAATAGCCAAGTTATGGAAACAAACTAGGTGCCCTTCAACAGATAAATGGATTTTAAAAAGTGATATGTATATGTGTGTATATATATACATACATATATATATACATATATATATATAGAGAGAGAGAGATATAAAATGAAGTATCACATACAAATGTATACATATATGTCATTTAGAATTAATATATACATATGTGTATATGTATATAAAGAAGAATGAAATTAAGGCATTTGTATGTAAATGGATGAAACGGGAGACTCATGCTAAGTGAAATAAGCCAATCCCCCCAAACCAAAGGTCAAATGTTTTGCTGATATGTGGAAGCTAGCCCACAATAAGTGGGTAAGGGGGAGGATAACAAAAATGAATAGAAGTTCAGTGGTGCAATTGTATTTTTTACATTTTTTAATTGGTGGTCTATAATGATATAGTGAGATTTATTACGTCACATTCATATGTTCACATAATAGAATCTTATAAATATATGCTATTATAGGATTTATAAAGGTTAAACCAATTTTATTTTCTTAACAGTATTGCCACATACATATATCAGTGTTTGTTCCCAGGTGAAAAACAAGGAAAACACAGAAGATAATCAATGAGAAGGAACTGAAGAACATCATACACTATAGACTAATGTTAATATTTAGAACATTAAATAAATGAAAGGCAATTTTTCTAAACAGTAATATTATATATGTACTACAACTCTTGGTTCAGAAGGAAAATATAAATAAACAAAATGTTTTATAGGTAAAAAGAATTTATGAAATAAAGTCAAAATAACAGAAATTATCTCAAAATAAGTATATTTTATTTCTAGAGTATATATTTTGTTATTGACCAAATGGATAACTTAAATTTGCTATGAGTATAGAATTTGATGTTTGATTTTAATACAAATAATGTAATTTTCTACCTATCAACATTTTAATTTCAAGGAAATTTAATCATAGAAGTATTCTTGTGGGATTTAAACATAATTTTGTGATTTTATTGTCAGTATTTATTTATTATTAAATTGGAAAAGAGTAATATGTATTTTTGTTAATATTTAAATAAGTATTCTTATAATTATTTACAATTAAATGATTCACACCATTTTTTTTCACATATCAAGCCAAACTTGATTGTCTATATTCTATGTTTGAAGTATTTTACTACAATTTGGAGGGAGAAAATAAAATGAACAAATTAGATATCTTAGAAAGATATAGTGTATATTGTATTTAATAACAGTCTGTAGTCAAAAGAGATAATTATCAGAATCATTTCAAAAAATTCAAATATGAATTTTAATTAATTAATTAATTAATTTTAATTAATTAATGAATATAAGGCAGGGACCCAGGCTCAGGTTAGGCTCAAGACCACTCTGACCCCACTAACCTGCTGACACAAGCCTGAGCTCAGGCTCAGGCCCAGCACTGCCCCCGCAGACCCACCTGTGAGCCCAGGCCTAAGTCAGGACCAGGACCACCCATGCTGATCAGTGTGAGAGCCCAGGACAAGGACCACCCCCACACAGAGTGGAGGACCATGATAAGGCTCCCCATCTACCAATGTGCTGCTCCCCCCTCCCCACCTCCTTCTTGGGAGACTGCAGCCATCACCATAGCCCTCCCCACATAATAGCCTCCATGTTGGGACAACAGACAGGGCCTGGAGGCAACTATATCTCCAAACAGTCATCCCAAAGCCATTCTAAGGCCCTCCCTTTCAGTCCCATCTCTGAATGTGGTTGCATCCATCTTGGGAAACCCCCACTGCTATCTTGAATTACCGTTACTATTGCTGCCACCACATTTAGTTGCAGTAGTATTCATCTTGGGACCCCAGCCAGGGACAGGAAGTCTGACACCAAGGTGAGGTACAGATAATCTGCAGGGACACTACAAGATTATAGGGTAGAAATTGTAATACCTCATATCTGCACTGCAAGAAAGGAAGACACATAGACAACATGAGAAAGCAAGGGAAGAAAGTGCCCCAAACAAACCAAGATACTACAATAATAGAATCCATTGACAGCACAGTTGATGAATTGTCAGAAGAGGAGTTCAGATGTACATAATTAAAATGATCTCAGAATTAAAGAATGACCTAAATGAGCAAATGCAAGCAAAAATTGAACACATTAACAAAGAGATAAGAGTGCAAATACAGGCAACCATTGCTCACACCAATAAAGAGATAAAGGAGCAAATACAGACAACCATTAATCACACCAACAAAGAGATAAGGAAGCAAATACAGGTAGCAAAAGATTACTGCAAGAAAGAGATAGAGCCAAAAACAAACAAAAAACAAAAAACAAAAAACAAAAAAAAAAAAACATACAACAACAACAAAAAATACAAACAGAAATTCTTGAGATGTAGGAAACAATAAACCAAATTAAAAACTCAATAAAAAGCATCACCAACAGACTACATCACTTGGAATTCATAACCTCAGACAATGAAGACAAAATGTGCAATCTTTAAAATAAAGTTGACCACACAGTGAAGATGGTAAAAAACCATGAACAGAATATTCAGGAGTTATGGGATAGCATCAAAAGACCAAATATTAGATTTATTGGGATAGAGGAGACATAGAGATTCAAATCAAAGGAATGCATGGTCTCTTCAATGAAATAATATCATGAAATTTCCCAAACATGAAAATTGAATTGCAAAATCAAGTACAAGAGTCTTATAGGTCACCGAATATACAAAATTACAGCAGATCTTACACCAAAGCACATTATAATGAAAATGGCTATTTTACAGTATAAGAATAAAATCTTAAAGGCCAAAAGAGAGGAATAAAATTATATATATTGGGAGAACAATTCATAGCTCAGCAGATTTTTTAACCCAGACCCTCAAAGCCAGGAGATCCTGAAACAATATATACCAAGCCCTAAAAGAAAATGTATGCCAATGAAGAATCTTTTTTTTAAAATATTTATTTATCTGTTTTAGTTGTACACAATGCCTTTATTTTTACATGGTGCTGTGGATCGAACCAGTAGCACACTTGCTAGACGAGTGTTCTACTGCTGAGCCACAACCCCAGTCCCTGCCGATCAAGAATCTTATATCCAGCAAAGTTAAGGTTCAGATTTGATGATGAAATAAAAACTTTTCATGATAAATGAAAGATAAAAGAACTTTCATCCAGAAAGCCTGCACTACAGAACATTCTCAGGAAAATATCCCAGGAGGAGAAAATAAAAAAAACAACAATGAAAATCAGCAAAGGGTGGAACTACACTAAAGCAAAGTACAACCAAAGAAGAAACCAAGTCAAGTTAAAAACCAAAAATAAACCAAAATGTCTGGGGAAAACAAATCATATTTCAATAACAACCCTGAATGTGAATGTCCTAAACTCATCAATTAAAAGACATAGACTGGGGCTATGGCTCAGCAGTAGCATGCTTGTCTCACATGTGTGAGGCTCTGGGTTTGATCCTCAGCACCACATAAATAAAATAAAGGTATTGTGTCCACCTACAACTAAAAAAAATTAC
Source organism: Tamias sibiricus (assembly GCA_025594165.1). Taxonomy (NCBI): domain Eukaryota; kingdom Metazoa; phylum Chordata; class Mammalia; order Rodentia; family Sciuridae; genus Tamias; species Tamias sibiricus. The sequence goes on along the minus strand of CM046662.1, from coordinate 155,921,955 downwards.
AAAAAAAAAAAAAAAAAAAAAAAAGAAAAAAGAAAAAAGTCATAGACTGACAGATTGGATTTTAAAAGTAGTCCAAACAATATGTGACCTTCAAGAGACTCATCTCACAGGAAAAGACATCCACAGACTGAAGGTAAAAGTGTGGAAGAAAATGTTCCACTCACATGGACTGGGCAAACAAGCAGGGGTTTCCATCTTCATATCAGACAAAGTGGACTTCAAACCAAAGCTAGTGAAAAGGGATAAAGAAGGACATTTCACACTACTTAAGGGATTCATAAATCAAGAAGACATAACAATCATAAATATCTATGTCCCAAACAATGGGGCATCTATGTATATCAAACAAACCCTTCTCAATTACAAGAATCAAATAGACCACAACACAATAATACTGGGTGACTTTAAAATTCTCCTCTCACCATTGGATAGATCTTTGAAACAAAAACTAAACAAAGAAACTATAGAAGTCAATAAAATAATCAATAATTTAGACTTAACAGAAACATATAGAATATTCCTTCCATCAAAAAGTGAATACACTTTCTTGTCAGCAGCACATGGATCCTTGTCCAAAATAGACCATATGTTATGCCACAAAGCAAGTCTTAGCAAATACAAAAAAAAAAATAAAATAAAATAAAATAGGGATGCTACCCTGCATTCTATCTGACCATAATGGAATGAAATTAGAAATTAATGATAAAATTAAAAATAGAAGCTACTCCAACACCTGGAGACTAAATAATATCCTATTTAATGACACATGGATAACAGAAGACATAAGGGAGGAGATAAAGAGATAAAAAAAAATTCTTAGAGATAAATGAGAACTCCAATACAACTTATCAAAATCTCCAGAACACTATGAAAGCAATGCTAGGAGGAATGTTCATTGCATTAAGCACATTAATTATAAGAAGAAAAAGTCAACAAATAAATGACTTGACATTACATCTCAAAGCCCTAGAAAAATAACAACAAACCAACACCAAAAGTAGTAGAAGGAAATAATTAAAAATCAGAGCAAAAATCAATAAAATTGAAACAAAAAATTCAAAAAATTGACAAAACAAAAAGCTAGTTTTTTGAAAAAATAAATAAAATTGACAAACCCTTAGCCACCATAATGAAAAGAAGGAGAGAGCAAAGAAACTCAAATTACTAAAATTTGTGATGAAAAAGGAAATATCATGACAGATACCACCGAAATAAAGAAGACAATTAGAAACTATTTTGAAAATTTATACTCCAGTAAAATAGAAAATCTTGAATACTTTGAAAAATTTCTAGAGGCATATGATCAAACCAAACTGAGTCAAGAGGACATACACAATTTAAATAGATCAATTTTAAGCAAGGAGATAGAAGACGCCATCAAAACCCTACCAACAAAGAAAACCCTGGGACCAGACAGATTCACAGCCGAATTCTACAAGGCCTACAAAGAAGAATTAATAACAATACTCCTCAAATTATTCCATAAAGTAGAAAAGGAAGGAACCCTTCCAAATTCATTATATGAAATTAGTATCATCCTGATACCAAAACCAGGCAGAGACACATCAAGGAAAGAAAATTTCAGACCTTTATCCCTGATGAACATATGTGAAAAAATTCTCAATAAAATTCTGGTAAATTGCATTAAAAAATTTTAAAAATAGTGCACCATGATCAAGTGGGATTCATTCTAGGGATGCAAGGTTGGTCAACATATGGAAATCAATAAATATAATTCATCACATAAATAGACTTAAAGATAAGCATCATATATAAATTGATGTAGAGTAAGCATTTGACAATATATAGCACCCTTTCATGTTCAAAACACTAGACAAACTAAGGATAGTAGGAACATAGCTCAACATTGCAAAAACTATCTATGCTGAACCCAAGGCCAACATCATTTTAAATGGAGAAAAATTGGAAGCATTCTCTCTAAAAACTGGAACAAGACAGGGATGCCCTCTTTCCCCACTTCTATTCAACATAGTCCTTGTAACTCTAGCCAGAGCAATTAGACAGATGAAAGAAATTAAAGGAAAAGACGAACTTGAACTATCATTATTTGCTGACAACATGATTGTATACTTAGTGGATCCAGAAAGCTTCTAGAATTAATAAATGAATTCATCAAAGTAGCAGGATATAAAATCAACACCCATAAATCACATGTATTTCTCTACATCAGTGATAAATCCTCTGAGAGAGAAATTAAATATACTACCTCATTCACAATAGCCTCAAAAATAATAAAATACTTTGGAATCAATTTAACAAAGAGATGACAGACCTCTACAATGAAAACTACTAAGCCCTAAAGAACAAAACCAAAGAAGACATTAGAAGATGGAAAGATCTCCCATGCTCTTGGATAGGCAAAATTAATATTGTCAAAGTGGCCATACCACCCAAAGTACTATACAGATTCAATGCAATTCCAATTAAAATTGCAATATTATTCCTTATAGAAATAGAAAAAGTAACCATAAAATTCATTTGGAAAAAGAAGAGAACTAGAATACCCAAAGCAGTCCTTAGTAAGAAGAGTGAAGCAGGAAGCATCACAATAACAAACTTTAAACTATACCAAAAAAGGTATAGTAACAAACATGGCTTTGTACTTGCACCATAATAGACATGTAGACCACTGGTACAGAATAGAAGACACAGACAAAAACCCATATAAATACAGTTATCTCATACTAGACAATGGTGCCCAAAACATACTTTGGAGAAAAGGTAGTCTATTCAACAAATGTTGTTGGGAAAACTGGAAATCCACATGCAGCAAAATAAAAATAAATCCCCATCTCTCACCATGCACAAAACTAAACTCAAAGTGGATCGAAGACTTAGGAAATAAACAAGAGACCCTGTGCCTAATAGAGGAAAAAGTAGGCCCAAATTTTTATCGTGTCATATTAGACCCCAACTTCCTTAAGAAGACTCCAAAAACACAAGAAATGAAATGAAGAATCAATTAATGGCATGGACTCAAACGGAAAAGCTTCTTCTCAGCAAAAGAAACAATCAATGAGGTAAAAAGAGAGCTTTCATTTTTGGAGCAAACTTTTGTCACACTAACATCAGATACAGCACTATTCTCCAGGATATACAAAGAACTAAAAAAAATTAACACCAAAAAAACCAACCCAATCAACAAATAGGCTAAGGAGCTGAACAGACACTTCTCAGAATTAACAAATATATGAAAAATTGTTCAACATCTTTAGTAATTAGAGAAATGCAAATCAAAACTACTGGAAGATTTCATCTTATACCAGTCAGAATGTGAATTATCAAGAGTCCAAACAACAATAAGTGTTGTCGAGGATGTGGGGGAAAAGGCACATTCATACATTGCTGGTGGGATTGCAAATTGGTGCAACCAATCTGGAGAACAATAGATTCCTTAGAAAACTTGAAATGTAACCACCATTTGACCCAGCTATCCCACTGCTCATTCTATATCCAAAGGACTTAAAATTAGTATACTCTAGTAATGCAGCCACAATAATGTTTGTAGCAGCTCAATTCACAGTAGCTAAACTGAGGAACTGACTTAGATGTCTATCAATAGAATGAATAAGGAAACTGTGGTATTTATACACAATGGAATATTACTCAGCATTAAAGGGGAATAAAATTATGGAATTTACAGGTAAATAGATGGAGTTGGAGAATATCATGCTAAGTGAAATAATCCAATCCCCAAAAAACAAAGGCCAAATGTTCTGTCTGGTAAGTGGATGCTGATCCATAATTGGGGGATGGGGCACGGGGAAAATGGAGGAACTTTTATTGGGCAAAGGGGAGGGAGGGAATGGGATGGAGCATGGGGGCAGGAAAGATGGTGGAATGAGATGGACATCATTACCCTAGGTACATGTATGACTGCACATATGGTGCAAGGCTACATTCGTGTACAAGCAGAGAAATGAAAAGTTGTGCTGCAGTTGTCTACAATGAATCAAAATGCATCTTTCTGTCATGTATACCTAGTTAGAATAAGTAAACAAATAAATTTAAATAAAAAGAAAAAGTATATAAAATATAAGTAATTTATGTAAATTAATGGACATGTTAATATAAATTTATGTAATAATAAATATACTGTTATATGTTTACATGATATGCATTAGATATACATATATACATATATAAAACATCCATCTATTCAGAATAAATTATTGTTCAGATTAACTGCTTTAAAATTAAATTTCTGTTTTTAGAAGAATATGTGCAAAGGGAATTTCACCACAATATAGTCTCATTCTTCCTTGAGGATTAAAGAAAGTCAAATGAATTTTAAAAAGAAATACACATGATTATATAACACATAATTTATGAAAAACAATCCCTTGTATTTAGTTATTGTATTGAGAGCAAGTGTGTGTATAGACTGAATATATATTGATGAACTCATTGAGAAAATGAATAAGGTCTTGTTCAATAGTATGTTTTCCTCAAAACCATGAATATTCTTTCACAATAGGAGACACTTGTCAAAATAACTGTTGGGAGAGTAACTCTTAAAAAAGTAATTGTTCAAAGAAAAAGAAAGGCTAACTATGCTGAGGGAGAAAAAATGAGATTTCAGTTTGGCAAATTAAATATTTTAATTCTATTTTCTTACTTAAATTATGTGTTATTGTAAATTTGTTTTTCCTCTGCTCTCTCTCATCATTGTTATACAGAGCAAAATTAATATTCTCAATTTCTTTAGTGATAAAATAGATAAAATATCCACATATTGTTGAGAATAAATAAATAATAAATAAATGTTCCTCTTTCTTTTTAAAATTCATTAATTTTATTCCATTTTCTTGTAGATGAACAAAGTACCTGAACTTTTACATCTTTATTACATGATAGTTTCCTAATAGACATGTGTAAATAGGGGAAACTACCCTTTTTAGTCCTGGTGGGTTTTAAGAAGAAAAATTAGAAGCACTAAATAAAATATGCCAGCTGTCAAGCTTCTTGTTTCTATTTACATGGAAGTTGATTTTTAAGTCAAGACAATTTTGAGATCTCAGATGTTCACGAGAGAAAATGAGATAATCATGGTAGTGGATGTAATTCCATAAAGTATCCAGGAAGAGATATGAGATGTTAGCAAAAATCACATGTACAATAATGTTATTCTTATAGTTTAATACCTACATCTAATATCCAACATGGCTTTTTGTGACAATATATCAGTCTGTGTGGCCTGTGGTGATGTAGTGGGTGTCTTGCTCCCTTCGCTTAAGTATAGAGGAGAAGCAAAGATTCTGTTAAAAAACTGTAACAAGATATGCAAATGCTGATGGCCCCAGTGGGAGGGTTTGGAGTCAGCATGAAGCCTTTGCTTATGGGTGAGGACTTCAAGATCTGAGGTGATTTACCACAGTCACAAAACTATACTAACCAACACTCCTAGAGACCTTAAAAAGGAAATCACAATTTCTGGCCACATTTTTAAAGGTTTAGCAGTTGTCTGATCATCATCAGAGACCAAGATGATTGAAAACCCTTGGTTCCTTTGAGGATCCTATGTTCTCTGTGTCATTGCAAGATCACAAAAGCCACATTCATCTTTCATATATGTATATACCATTTTCACAATGCAATGAGAATAGAGAATGAATGGGTTAAGCAAAGGGACACTTTTGAAGATTATTATTACTGGTTTGCCCTCAATTTAATAACTTTCTTCCTCTTGTTACCTTGGTGATGGGGCTCTAAGGGAAATTAGATCAATGATAAAAAACAAATCACATATTCTTTCTACATGTTAATATCCTTTGAGGAAGTTGTTTAAACTCACCGATAAGTCAAGTAATCAGAGGATTATTGATTGACTGTTATACACATCTACTAAAATAATAATACAAATTATGTAAAATGATTTTTAAAATCATGCTTTAAGATAATTGAAAATTTTATTAACATTGTAATTGTTATCAAAGCAGAACACATTTCCAATGGATCATATGGAGATAAATGAAAACCCTTGTCAGTACAATTAAAGCAAATAATCAGGAACATAAAAGCACATTTGAGTTTTATAAAGTGAATGGGGACAAGGTCCTCCTTAAAAGCAAGATGTTGTTCAGGATAATGGGAATTTTCAAAATACATATACTTTAACCAATTTAACTTTGATTTACTCAAAATTAATAAGCATTTCTTCTTTTTTCATCTATAACTTATTTATTTATTTATTTTTATTACCAGGGATTGAACTCAATGGTATTCGACCACTGAGAAACATGCCCAGCCCTATTTTGTATTTTATTTAAATGCAAAATAGTTGCTTAAGTTGCTTAAGGACTCATTTTTGCTGAGGCTGGCTTTGAAATCGAGATCCTCCTGCCTCAGTCTCTTAAACTGCTGGGATTACAGGTGTGTGCTAACATGCCCGGCCTTATCTATAATTTTAAGGTAAAATGTGCTATAATTCTAAACTATTGGAGATTTAAATTCAACTCTAAGCTTAACATAATCTATGTGTAATTTTTTAAAATATTTATTTATTTGTTTTAGTTGTACACAATGCCTTTATTTTTACGTGGTGCTAAGGATCGAACCTGGGCCTTGCTTAAGCGAGTGCTCTTACCTCTGAGCCATAACACCAGTCCCTCTATGTGTAATTTAGTAATGACTTTTTTTTTTTTTTTTGTTGTACTGGGGATTGAACTCAGGGGCACTTGACCACTGGGTCACATCCCCAGCCCTTTTTTGTATTTTTATTTAGAGACAGGGTCTCACTGAGTTGCCAAGTGCCTCGCCATTGCTGAGGCTGGCTTTGAACTCGCGATCCTCCTGCCTCAGCCTCCCAAAGTGCTGGGATTATAGGCGTGCGCAACCGCGCCCGGCTAGTAATAACGTATTTTTAATAATTATTCTTTCCCAACTAAAGCCCAACATCTTAGCAACTTATTATTATAGTTTAATACTTATACTTAATATCTAAGAAAATTTTACTGTGAATTTTATTCACTGGAGTAGAAACTGACTTTTAGTTTCTTAGCTTACTGTAAAAGCTAAGTTTTCATAATTATTTTTTTTTTGGGGGGGGTTCTGGTACCAGGGGTTGAATGAACTCAGGGGCCCTCTACCACTTAGCCAAATCCCCAGCCCTATTTTGTAATTATTTAGAGATAGAGTCTCAATGAATTGCTTAGCGCCTCACTTTTGCTAAGACTGGCTTTGAACCTGTGATCCTCCTGCCTTAGCCTTCCAGGCTGCTGTGATTACAGGTGTGCGCCACCTGGCCAGGATCTTTCTTCTCATTGTGCAAAATCATGAGAGATTTTGGACTTTGAATGATTAAAAAGAATAACTAAACACAGATGATTATTCAATCTAAGTTTTTGATCAACAACTTAAATATCAGTTTTAAACAACTAATTATTTACAAAGGCAAAAAAGAAAAAGTACTAAGAAAATATTTAAATATCACTTCACATACTTATCACACTGAAATGTAATAAAAGAGTGAATCAGCAAGATGAAGGAAGTCAAAATCTAGATCTCTAGAAAGTTTCAAATTCATGATAGACAGAGGAAGGTCCGGTTGATGATTTTCCATGATCATTAAATAAAGAATCCAACAAAATTTTATAATATATTTTGGTCTGAAGTATTGTTTGAAATTGTTCTGTCATGTTCATATTGGATTTATTCTTTCTTCTTCTTCTTCTTCTTCTTCTTCTTCTTCTTCTTCTTCTTCTCCTCCTCCTCCTCCTCCTCCTCCTCCTCCTCCTCCTCCTCCTCCTCCTCCTCCTTCTTTCTTTCTTACAAACTAATGGTGTTTAAAAATAATGTTGAAGGCCAACTTTTTCTTAGTTAATAAAGTAATTACCCTTGGCAAATTATATCAGTGCTAATTTCCATTGAACAAGCCCAGCATGCCATTTAAGATAAATCAACTCCTAAATTGTTTATTTCTGCAGAACAAGAAAGTTAATTGCTAGAAATTTTTCAACTTTAAGGCTATTTACAAACTACATGAAACTTCAAGTGAATATGACTGATGATTCTTTTAAAAATCTTGGATAAATTTCTTCAAATTGAGTTTTTCATACTAAAATCTCAAGCACCTGTATGTTGTAGAATATGCAGTGGCTAAGTAAATTTTAATTTCATACCATGTTGCTCAAAAATGTTAAAATATATTGTCACTTAATTAATTTTAAATGAATAACATGATTTCAGAACCATGAAATATTTAACTTGAATCAGATGCAAATAAAATATTAGCCAAATTATTTGTTGTGAGAATTTCTCTTGGCCTATTTTTTATTTGAGCATTTTTACTAATATTTATAGACTTTAATTAATACTTCAGAATTCATATACAGTAATAAATTATATTTTCTTTACATAGTAACATTAATCATCATATAAGATTTGGATGTTGTAGATTAATTTTCACCCTTTTCATTAAAAAGTTCTTAAAATATACAGCCAATCTTTATATTATGTATTTTGATAAATATGATGGGTGGAATTTTTAAAGTTCGAATATAACAAGACAGTAAAATAAGCTATTTTACAGCTATTTTCATGAATACTCATCCCAATTTTATATGCATTTATTTTAAATGTATTTAGAATTTAACATCTCTGCTACACTACGGCTAGTCACCAGTATATTCTGTACATTGGAAAATTGTGCAATTTTTTTTCTCATGCAGTTTTTTCAAGATCAGATTGTAAGCTCAATATTTTCAGACATTGCATGTCAAGTTTTTTCAATTATCTTACTCTTGCCTTGTTGTGAGAGGTACATCTATCTACATAAATAGACACTAATCAGAGTTACATATCTATACTCAAATTTCTGATCAAATGAATGAGTTGAAATTCATGTATCACTATTTTTTTCAAAATTTCCAGATAATCTTGTCTGAAAGCTATCCTAATAGTTACCCAAAAGGATCTACATTTATAGTTACATGCAATAAAGCTTAGTACTTACTTTAACTATGATTTATGTAATTAAGTTCATGTAAGGTTGAAGACTGTTCAAAATAAACTTTTAATTTCTCTTTCCCCCCACATTTCTCTTCTATTTTAAAAATGAAAGTGACATATTAAGAGAAATGGATTATTAATATGTTTACTTTTATGAATACATATTCTATTTTACAGCATATTGTTTCTAATCATCATCTCATATTCTTGAATACTATACAATTAAGTTATGGTGAAATTGAGAAGAAAAAGGACTTCATTTTGAACTAGTGTGAAGTAGAAAATTTCAATTCTCATTGGAATGAGCCACCTTTGTAATCAAAACAAGTTCTATGAATTTCTTTCCTTTATTTTATATCAAAATTACCACAGAACAAAACCCAAGAATGAATCTTGAAATAAATTACCAATTGTTGCAGAGAACTTGATCCCATACCAATTAGAACTCTGAGCATAGTTTTAAAAGTCATATGAATTTGTATGAATAATGAAAAATACTTACTGACAGATTTCATATTCCCTTGCTAAAGTTGTAGCTCTCAAATGATTTCAGTGTGATTGAAAATAAACTCACTATCTTTTGTCTTTGTATAAGTTAAATACTTTTTTCTTTTATAATCTTCACTTATTTCTATGTTTGCTAATTTCTTGGAGTTTGGGAAAATGAGAATTCTGCCTCCCTAATTTCCTATATGTATGCAGATTATTCTTGTAGAAAATTCCTTTAGCTAACAATCTATAATCTACGGATTAGAGATTTCAGAAAAATCATTTGGTAATCAATGTATGTAAGAACACTGCATGAGAACTTGTGAATAATACAAATAATAAGTTTGAAAGTAAGATTAATATAATTCATGTAATACAATATTTTTCCATACCATCAATAAAATTCCATATAAAAAACAATTTCACTATATATAACACATTCTTAAATTCCAGGCACTAATGGGGAAAAACACTGAATAAAAATACCTTTGTGCACATATACATATATACAATAATTGGTGATTATAACAGTCAGATTTCTAGCAGAAAAAAAAAAAAAAAGCAGTACACTAAAAAATGTAAGACAATTATTTATGGGATTATTTATAGAAGTATATGCAGGACCAATAGGGCCTATGAAAGGCAGAGAACCTCCCATATATATTAATAGCAGAAAGCCATTAGTGCACCTCGCCTACAGCATCATTGAATGCAAGAGAATCTGGAAATATGCTCAGGTCTAGGATCTCTGGCCACAGATGGAGGAATACAGTTACATTAATGCAGTAATATAATAGGAGATCTAATCTTTTTCTCTTATTTTTCCATTCTCCAAGTAATTTCCATTGGCCCAAACCAGACAGAATGCTGGGTGACTTAGTCTATAGACATCAGTTTAGCAAAGCATTGGACCTTGAACAAAATGGCCAGGGTAAGAGAAAACATCCGAGTAATAGAGATTATTTAACAAAATACTGACTTTACACACTGACTTTTTTTGGAAAACTGACTTTTTTTTAAAAGCATTTGACTTGGTTCAGACCACTTATCAGTTACTGTTGCATCATCATACATTTTGGAGGACTGAAAATGGACTACAATTTCAGAACTGTTTTGTATTTCTGTCAAGAGAGTAAACTTGTAAAACAGAATTCATTCTTACAAGAGATTATTTTATATCAAAATATTCTGACAGAATCAGGATGCCTCAAGGTCTTCACAGCTTTAAGAAACAGGCTGAATTTGACAAGGTGAAATGTAACTGATATAATTTCTCTTGGCTAGATTAAAACATCTACAAAGTCAAAGCACAGCATGGTGCTTAGCAGGAGTAAAGGTAAAACTTTCTTAGGAAGTTCTGCCTGTGGTCAGTCAGCAACTGGGGAATCAACAGAAGTCCAGGGCTGTTTGATATGGAAATCAAATCTAGAGTTAGAGGTGCCGCTTTAGGATAGAGTATTCTTCTTTATTTTGCATTCATAATGATGTGCTGAGCACCACTGTCAAGATGAGTCAGTAATAGGTCGCCTCACAATAAAACTTCTTCCGAATGTTACTTCCATGAATCTTAAGTGGCATGGCAAAATACACTCAAAGATCTAAATTGCCTCATTCCACCAAGAAGTAGTGATTGTATACCATAAATTAATCACAATATTGCTAAAAATGAATATAGAGGTAAATATATGTGTCTAATGCCTGTAGGTAAATGTGAAAAATTAATGACTAACACATGCCTAAAATCTACTCTATCAGAGATCTCAGCCCATTTTGCATTACATAACTGCTATAACAAACCTATTAAACAGATATTCCAGTATTCCCATATCACAAATGAAAACACTGGAACAAAGAGGAAATATTTTGATCAGGGTCACAGAGTTAACAGTGAGGTCTGACTTTTAATGTGTTAATCTAGTTTTTGAACCTTTATTTTAGTCATTATGTTATACTCTTTCTACCTGAGGTGTTTAAATGTTGAAATAAGTTTAGGAAAAAAATATAAAACAGGATTTTTGGTGTTTTAAGAAGTCATGTTTCCCAAAAGATTAAAATTCTACCATGTTTTTGAAATGAGTTAAAGTGCCTTTGGTTTCATTCTGAGCCTTGTATAATTCTTTCCCTTACTGTATCACTGATACTCTACCATCTACTTGTTTTTATTTGGTTGCTTTAATGCAAAGTCAGGTCATGGACCATAAATTAGAAATCAACAGTCTCGGATTTATGTTTTCAGTGCAGAATTAGCTGAAATGAACAATTTCAAATGTATATTTTCAGCCAAGAGTTAGCCACTGAGCTCCTATTTAAGAGTCTCAGGATTTTACGTTTTGATGTCTCAAACATTCTGTGCATTTTCAACACATCAAAAGTTGAAATACTGGCAAATTTCTCAGATTTACTTCTAATTGCCAACAGCAACAGTAACTTCTATCACTACTACTGATATAACTAAGAAAAACGTACATGAAGTAAAATTCTATTGGATCAGAATCTGTGTTCATCGAGCTCAATCACTATATTGGTACAAATTGGCACAGACCCTGACACAGTTCATATGCAGATACCAAAATATTTACTGAATTACGTGTAAAAGTGCCCAAAAGATGAAAGAGACACAATATACACCAGTGCCTGGAATGCTGGTACTTACTGTATACTTTCACCAATCATGTTTCTTATTTGCAAGCCACACAAGTCAAGTGACTTACAAGAGTATTCCATCTCACAGCACCTTCATTTAGCCCATATGAGCTTAACATATATAACAGAATTCGTGTTTCCTTTACTGGATGCTAGCTAGCATAAGCAGAACCAATTGACACTTCCAGCAATATCCAGATTAGCCTCCATGAGATGAAGACCATCTCTGACACCTCTAATTAGGCCAGGGACCCTTTTCTCTGGAATGGCCTCCGCAAGCATTGAGGTGGTTTGAAACAAGCTAACTGACAACAATGAGGTGAGGATTATCTTTAATGTTACTTTTTAAAAATATTTTTAGTTGTAGAAGGACATAATACGTTTATTTTATTTATTTGCAGTGCTGGGGATCAAACCCAGTGCCTCACACATGCTGGGCAAGCTCTTTAACACTGAGCTATAACCCCAGCCCCTCTTTAATACTACTGTAATATTTGGTTTTGCATGTTAGTTAAAACATCATTCCCAATGGAGAGTAGAGTTCTCATGAAGCTGTCATTGTTCTTTTACTTTTTGATAGCCAGGTACTTATTGTCTGTCACAGCCCAAGAGCAAGTCAGAAGTAGTTTCTCAAAACAAAAGGTTTTCTGCTGTTTTTACAAAACAGAGTATGACCTTTTTCCAAAGCACAAGCACCCAAGCTATGAATATTCTACCAGAGTGTACCACCATCTCTACACAATAAGAGTTTAACTGGACCAAAAATGAAACAAAGAAACAAAAACAGTTATAGGTGTCAAGTGTTAAAACAGTTCAAATCACAGCCCATGCATTCAAAGACATCTCTTAATCTGGGTCCCCATTAAATCTTAAGAAATTTCAAATGGCACAGAGCAATGTTGCAAGGAGCCTCTTCAAAATAAGGGGCAAAAATGTTCCATTTTCTTTGTGATTGGAGAGTTGAAATATAAGGTGTAGTTCAGTGGTTTTCATTTTGGCTTGACAATGCAAAAATGTCTCTACCTAGCAGTGTATCTTCCTCATTGGTCACATATCCTAAACCTCACAATAGGAGCATATTTTTGCTTCAGGTCCTTTAAGCAAAATGCCATTTATAAAGTGGATATTCTTCTTACTTAAAATACAAAACGACATAAAATTAAGACACAAAGTGAAGAACTACTATGACCCTGCATTTAATTAATTCCTATGTTCTCTGTTTATTGGTGTATATGAAGCCTAGTTTTCAAATTAGCTTGCATATGAGTGCCAAAAACAACATTAATTTGTCTCAATAAAAGAAAAGCAACCAGAAATCATAATTAATTGGTCTTAATAGAAAGAAAACAATCAGAAATCTTCTAAAGCTAAAAGATTGCAGGTCATGACTTCAATTACAATATGAAGGACATTAGATAGAAATATTCCTCCCTTTAGCTGCCTACCGCAGCTATGGTTTAAACATGTTTTAGCCACCAAAAAGTCATATCAAAATTTAGTACCCACTTTGTGATGTTACGAAGTGGGGCCAGGTGCAGTGGTGCAGGTTTCTAGTCCTATGTATTCAGGAGGCAGAGGCAGTAGGAGCACGTAAGCCCTGTGTTCAAAAGCAGTTAAGACACCATAGTGAAACCCTATCTGAGAAAGAAAAAAAAAAAAATAAATGAGACCAGGTGTGATTTTTAAAATATGGTGAAGTGTCTTTCCTAATGATTGAATTGATACTTTTATCCAATTCAGATATAGTGGAATAGTGTGTTGATGGAAGAGCTAAAGAGTGAATTTGCGATAAAAACTAATTTTACTAGTCTTTTTCAGGCTCCCTGTTTCTTGCCTTGGGACTTTGCCAGCATGAATGCCATCACCAGATGTCACCTTTCAACACTGGACTGGAACCATAAACCAAAAGAAACCTCTCTTCTGTATAGTCTTTTTTATTCAATGTGTGGCATTTTGTGCTATTATTAACAACAACAACAACAAAAAAAAAAATTAAGGCAATTGTTGTCATATCTTCCAGTGTTTTTCATGTCACTGAGCTGTATTGCTGCATAGAGATGGTAGCCATTTGTTCCCTAAGAATTGCATTTAATGAGGACTTTATTTCAGGTGACATTTATTAAGCACTGGAAAACTGCCTACCAGAAGCTGCCAGATTTTCACCATTCAAAACTAGCCAGGATTGAGTATTCACTTGCATCAGGCCTGATTCTCCTGGTAGAATTCTGAACTTGTTACAATTTTTGTTTGCATGTGATTCTAACTTATATTAATTACTTCCATCATAAATGTAAGTTATTCCCAGAAAATTCAATTACTCTAAGCTCAAAGCATGTTGTTGAAAGGTCAAGATTAGGAAATACTAAATAAATATTAAGAAAGACACAGATCTGTCATGATTAGCCACCTCAAAACACTGCGGCTCTCTGCCTGGACACCCACTACCTCTTCCACCAGGTCTGCTGTGTCTGGACAGGTGCCCCTATCCTGATGAATTCCATTTCACTGGGACATTTCATACTAGGTTATTAGGCTCCCTACTCTGTTGATTCTGCTATAAAAAAATCTCTAAATGTCATGAAGCTTTTGCTTCATTTACTAAAGAGTCAAAGTCTTCCATGGTGGGAGGGAAGGAAGACAGGGCTGGTGAGCTTTCATGCTGCCAACGGGGATGGATTATCTATCCTTCTTCAGTTTCCATGACAGATGGCTTGGTTGGCTTACACCTATCTTGAGATTTCACCCAAATCTAAAGGGTAGCCAAGACAAGAAAAATGTCCAGTGAATTAAATAAAATGTGAAAAATATATGAGGTAAATAACAGAAGTAAAAGAAAATTAGCAATAGCTCAAATCTTTAGTTTGAGCCAATGTTATCATTTCAGTGTGCTTTGTGAAGCTATTTTCTTTAACTTTATTGTGACAGTTAATCAACTGTACTCTTTTGATGGACAGGTGGAATGTACAGTATTAAATTTTTTTTTAATTATACTTTTTTTTGAAATTTGGTCAATATGAATTCTATTTAATATGTGACCTTAACACATAACCTAACAAGTGAAAATTTAGAAACCTTCCTATAGAATACTAAGGGTTTTCTGCAAACTACACTATACACATAATAATGGAAAATTGAAAATGAATCAATTGTACCACATAATATATGTGGAACCCTTACCAAATGCCTGGTCCAAGCACAGTGTCAAAGGTGTTATGCCAATGAGCCTCTCTAAGACTCTATGAGCCTTGTGCTTGCAACTTAACCAAGTGAAAAGTGTAAAATTTCAGAAACTCACAGAGTCTGGAAGATGTAACTGTTCCTCTTCTGTAAGATTCAAATAAAGCTTGGCCTGCAGGATGTATTTGTGTATTTGAAGATAGCATTGTCTAAACAGTTCAATGGATAATTATTAGTGAGCAGTCTCATGAATCACAGGAATAATAATGTTATTATAGTCCCAATTTGGAGATCACTAAAATAAAAATGAAAATAAAGCTAAATAAAATCATATAGTGTCCTAACATAAGCTGAATAAGAAAAAAAATATTTTTTTAAAGAAATATAATGTTTATGCTTTTATTATGTTGCTTTCACATCTAAACAACAAAAGTTAATTTGATGAAATATTTTACTATAAATATAGGGAAGGAAGTTACACTTTGTAACCGTTATGGTAAGATTCATACATCTAACTGAAACAAAAACTTACCAAATAGCCTTTGTCTGATTTTACTCTATATAAAAACTTTACCTTAAATGAACATTATGTACAATGTGAAAAAATTAGGTAACTATAAAGTGTTTGCAGTGTTATCCACACAAGGAAGGATGGTGATTAGAAAAGAATTATCACCTACACATTTTTACAAGCATTTTTAAAAATGTTTTGAGTGATGATATATAAATCAAATTTGATTCTCATGAATATGTAAATCAAAATATTAGTGAAACTATTACATCAGAATAACAGAATTTTAATTCAACATGAACACAATAATTTAGAAAGTGACCAGAGGTTCAAAGAATAGTTAAAATAGTCATCTAGGAAATGAAAAAGAATAATGACATAAATATTCATAAGGAATGACTATTTTTTAATCATTCCTTAAAAATAATTATTTAGGAGTGCTTATTTTCAGTACAATGCTAATTTAGATGCTGGGAATAAGGTGATAATATTCAGATGAAGACCCTGGCCTTAGAGTGCTCATATTCTATGGTTGAAGAAATAAAAGAACCAAGTAAACAATGATACAAAGATAATTTCATATTGTGAATAAAACTGGATATGAGGAGGGGAGGGCTGGTGAGAACATTTGATGAGGTTTGAGGAGAAGTAGCTCATTTTGGGCAGCTTCAGTCAGTGTTTCCCAGGATGGTGACTTAAAGCTGTGATCTTTCTGGCCATGGTAAGAAGGAGAGATGAATAATATGAATAGTGGTATACCATGGGTAGGTTGTTGAGAATGGGGGGAGCTACATCTCTCATCATTTTCTAGGCAAGCTATAGAAAATATTTGAATATGTTCTACTTGCAAAGGGGGAACCTTTAGAAAATTTGGTGCAGGGAATTCACAATGTTAATAAGTCATTTTGACTCTTCAGTAGAGAGGTTGGTAATGCCAATGGAAAAAGAAGGAAACATGAAGTCCAGATAGAAAACAATTGTCATGGCCCCTCTGTAGGACACCGAATTGAATTATCATCAAAGTAGTAAAGGTGGTGAGATGGAGTCTGAGGCATTGGCACAAGAGATTTCTGGGCTTGCATATATGAGAATGGAGCAGAAAAAAATTCATCTGCTTTTGACCTAAACTAAAGAGATAAAATGATTATTTTATACAAGAACTTGTGAGAAGAGCAGGTTTGGGGATGGATTTCTGGCTAAAAAATTTAGAGTCTCTGAGATAGCAAAGTAGACATACTAATTCAGCTTTTGGAAATTTAATTAAGCCAAGGGATAGAATGTAATAGACATGGAAAATAAGCACATATAATAAGTATGTATATATTTTCTCTTAATTTTGGACTCACTACCATATATATATATATATATATATATATATATATATATATGTCTTCAAAGGCATGCAACTGAATTAGATAGACATCACATTGTAAATTTAAAAATTCAGTAAGTCTAAAATCTACATCTTATTCCCCAACTTTAGCATTATAGTACTATTATGAACAATGTAATCATAATGCAATTCTAAACAATTTTTATTTATAACATTAAATGTTAATAAAAATTTTAATGAATTAAAGTCATATATTGAGTATGAATGTAAGTACAATAAAGTGGATTGTTTATTTTGTCTTAACAAGTTAATTTGCTATAAAATATGGCTGTGCATGTGAGATAATGATAATGGGATTAGATTTTTACTGACTTATATTAATTTGTATTTGTAAAAGGTGTTTTTAAAACTTCCCCTAAATCACTAATTGTTATATTGTCAGTTGTGGATTGAAGATTGGATCTCCCTAAAGCACTGATGTTGAAATCTAGTCCCCAGTGTACTGGCATTTGGAGGTGGGGCATCAGTCAGTGACTGTATCATGAGGGTGGAGCCCTTGTAAATAGGGTATTTGTCCTTATAAGAGAATGAAGAATTCAGAGTTCTCCCGTACTGTACTACCCTGTGAGGGTACAGAAAGATGGTACTCTCTATGAACTAGGAGGTAGACCCTTACTGATTGTGAATCTCTGGTACCTTGGATTTCCCAGACTCTACCACTGTGGAAATACTGTTTTTATTATTTATAAGGCTGCCCAGTTCCTGCTATTTTGTTACAGCAGCCTAAACAGACTAAACACATTATCACATTTTGCTTGGAGACAAAGTTCAAGCATTAACATGTCAGCCAAGAATATTAAATTAACATGATTCACCAATATATAGTTTTTGGACTTGAATTGGCCTGACCAGGGAACATGGCATAATGTCCAAGTTTGTAACCACACAAAATGTCCACTAGTGTTAAGATATTCTGTGAAGAACAACCTTCCTGGAACACAATGACTACATAAAATCTGGAACAATCCTATGTAGACAGATCTCTGTGTTCCTTATAGCATGTGGGCTCTTTAATTCTGCTACTATCTCTCTGAGCATCCCTTCTATACCATATCCTTGTGAAAATGCAACTTTCAGTTTAATTAAATGGGAAAAGAAAATGTGTCTGTCCCATCCACACATTGTACTAGAGGATGCAGAGGATGCATATGTCTTTTAATTTAGAAAAGTTACTCCACTCTGAAGTTCCTTGTCCAATAGAAAATGTATTTTATTTACAAATAAATGCACTATTTTCTACTTATCTAAGTATATTTCACAGTAGACATGAAAAAATATAAAAGCTAATTATACGAACTGGAGAACTTGATCCATTTTAAGCTGCAGGTAATTATGAAAAGAAAAACAAAGATTATAAAGGTCAAGGAAAGAGCCATCTGCTTAACAACCTGACCATCTGTGGAAGATAATTCAAGGCCAGTTAAAAACTCAGAGGGCCCTAACTGTCACCCAGAAAGATGTTATTCTGTATCTGAACTCAAAATATAAAGCACTGAACATCTGAGCATTGGCATCATCTATTTTTAAATTCAAATCAACTTCAATATACCGTCTTAATCAGAGATAATATACAGTTTTTCATAATTAATTTATGAAGAATTAGAATGAAATGAAAAGTAAAATATTAATTCATTATGATTAACATAATGCTCTATTGCATTTGACATTTTTGATGAAAATGAACATTTGCAAAAGTATGCATTTCCCTTATATGTAGTACTGTATTTAAATTTTATTTTATATAAACATAAATTATTATAAAGTAATTTTCAAATGTATATATATATACATATGCATGCATATATATATACATATATAAATGATTTTGTTATGTAGCCAGAGAGTAAAAGGTAAGTCTTCCATTCATTTCCTCTCAGCAAAATGTAACAGACAAAATAAATATGTAAATTTCTCAATAAAATACAAATATAAATGTGTGTGATTCTTATTTTGAGTGGCTAGATTTTAAATTGCACATTTTTGAAATATCTTGAGATTTCCTTATCAAAAAATAAAACATTTTTTCATTATACATTTTTTTATTTTATCCTTTGCTTAATTGTATATTTTCTAAAATTACTGCCAGCATTTCCTCTACCTCCTGCAATTATGATTTTTTTCATCATGTAGTCTAGTTATTTATTTGTCTCATAGATATTCATTGTTCATTCAAAGGTGAAATAATCTCGGTAAAATTAAATTACTGAGTTATTATTCTGATTGTGGTTGATTCTTTGATAAATCTTTTGCTACAGTGAAATTGTGCCATCTGAAAGTTCCCTCTGTAATAGATATTAAGCACTATTTCTGCACTGGGAGGTGATCAAGACCCTGAGAATGCAGAAGTGAGAAAACATGGCCTTCTTATCATGCAGCTTGAACTTCAAAGGGGTAGTGGAAGAAAGCAATGGATGCCTTTATGGTCAAATAGAGAAAACCAAAGCTTTTTAAAAAAATATTAAGATTTATAGTCCAAAAACAAATAATGTTTCTTTTTCTCTGTCCTTTTCTATTATTTGTTCATTAAGCTTATTCACATATATTGATCTATTTTTTTTAAATCAACTTATGCATTTTTAAGGAAATTTTTCAAGACACAATGTGATCAAAGACTTCAGGTACATTTTATACACAGTACTTTCTAGGTTTGTTTTTTTGGTTGGATTTTGTTATTGATGTTTGGTAACTCTCAAATTTCGCCCAGCTGAAGCTGACTTCTGCACTCGGGATTCACTGTAGAGTTGAGCTCGTGCTTGCCCTATGTTGTTTTATCCCAGCTCCATTTTTTTTCAACTGTCTCTTCTTTCCTCACTGACCTAATGAGCATGTCTGTCATCTACTAAAATTATCTGTTCCTAAGACCTCTGCTGTACTTCATTAATTAATCTTGATTCAATACTACTGTATCAGCATTAATATTGATTCATGAGTCCTGGTATTAACAGAAATTTGCTCCTCTTATTGCTTGTCAAAAATGACCTGGTGAACAGTCAATATTTCATATATTAGAGAATTTTATCAACCATTCCCATCAAACGTTAAGATGTAGAAACTACATATTACAGGGTCTATATTTAAATTGGGGAAAAAATTCCTTAGCTTGAAATAATTATGTCTAATATTCAATAAAGGTTTATAAGTACTTTTTTTTTTAGTAGAAATCTCACAATCTGCAATTTAAGAAGTGAAACAGGATTAAAACAAAAACATCTCTCTCAATCTATAATTTCATTTTATTTAAGTATTAGTTATGCTGAATCTGTGGAAGTCTTTGAATATTTGCAAGGCAAGTGGGTATTCAAAAGTAATAAACTTAAGTGCACTGTTTGATTTTCACCAGAATGTTTTTAAAATTATGAATACAAATAAAATCATCTATTTCTCTAATTCCTAGTTTGATGTACCCACCCAGAAATTCAGAAATATTGATTTATTGTCATTATGATGTCTTTATCATTATTATGTTATTCATTTACTTTACCAAGAAACTAATATGTATTTAACATCACAAATATGCATATAACAAATGAATACGTGATCAGTATATTTTAATATTAAAATTCTACTTAAATTTTCTGTATTTAAAACATATTTTGCTTATACTCATCATTTGTTTAAAAAATACCTCTGTATAAAAGCCCATTTAAATGAAGAAAAGTAGAATTTTCTGGAGAAATATTTGTCCTCACATTTTCAAGAAGAAAATTAGTATATGTGTATTTAATACATGTGCATAGGCATTTCATAAATAAGAGAGTCTCAAGTTTCTTTAGAAAAAACATTGTCAGCTGACAAAGCACGTTTCTGACCTAGAAATGACACTGCCACAAGTGATTAAGTCTTACAAGCAAGACCAGCTCCTGCCTGTAATTTGAAACTTGCTTGAGCATCAGATACCTTTTATGTGTGTAAAATAGCCAGGGAAGTAATTGGGTCTACTTATAGCAAAAGCAAGTTCAGCATTTTCAGTATTTTTTTTCCCTTTTCTGAACTGATGTACATTTTATCTCTACTCAGCTGAGACAAATGAAAAAAAAAAAAAAAAGCAAAGGTTTGACACAGCATTTGTGCTCAGCTTCATTAGTGAACTGAAGAGGAGAAAGATCAAAACCTTCCTCCCCCACTCTCTATTTAAAAATTCAAATGATGTAAAACAGCAGTATTTCCAAAATATGTTAAAGTAAACAGAAAATAAAAGTGTTCTTTATTAAGCTAAATTCTTCCTAGTATAAATGCAATGATGTAAAAGGAGATAATGTATTTCTCTAAAGCCTAAGTAATAATTTGGGAAATCTTGAATCACCTAGGAAATACCTTGGAAAATTCAATTCCTAGGACATGCCCCCAGAGATTATCATTTAATTGGTCTGTTATGGAGACTGGCATTGTGTTTTTATGGGCTGCTAGTGTATTTCTCATGTGTAGTGAAGGATCAGAACCACTGTTTTAATATGGCCCCCACAGTTCTGACTTAATTTTGGAAATCATTAACTTCTTTAGGCCACTAGGGTACTCGAGTCAGCTGTAGATTATGGAAACCCACAGGTCTAATCTCTGATAATGAATAAGTAAAAGATTTGTTTGTCTATGGATTTTGATTTTGAGATTCATATTCAAACAGGGACATGCTGTGGAGCACTGGTGGAGGGGCAATCATAAGATCAACCTGACTTCCACTTGTCATCATTTGGAAATATACTGATGACAAAGAGAGGAAGTCATGTATGATCTACAAAAATGTTACCAAGAGCAAGCCTTACTTAGTGTTGTTACCACCTCATGAGTGCCATTTTCTTCTCATTCTGGGGGAAATAGAGACAGTAGAAGAAGAATCCTGACTTGCCTTCCATACAGAGGCATAGCTTAACCTCCCTAATTTCTTTGCATTCTTCAGACACAGAAGATGTTT
This sequence comes from Tamias sibiricus, assembly GCA_025594165.1. NCBI lineage: Eukaryota > Metazoa > Chordata > Mammalia > Rodentia > Sciuridae > Tamias > Tamias sibiricus. The sequence continues at coordinate 155,899,863 of CM046662.1, read as the reverse complement.
ATAAGGAAAAGATTTAAAAGGGCCTCAAATTCTGAGAATTGTAGAAGTAGAAATAATATCCACAGCATTTTCTGTGAAAATTACTAAAGGAATTTGGTATGTATATTTATTTATACATATATGATTATGTATAAATAAATATATATATTCATAATGATGGGATTCATTGTTATATATTAATACACACATATGATATAACAATATGCAATATCATTCCCCAATGCTTCCCTTTCCTTCCCCACCCCCCTGGTCCCTTTCCTCTTTTTTACAAATTTGTTCTTTTTTTTTTTTTTTTTTTTTTTTTTTTTGGTGGTACCAGGGATTGAACTCAGGGGCACTTGACCACTGGGCCACATCCCCAGCCCTTTTTTGTGTTTTTATTAGAGACAGGGTCTCACTGAGTTGCTAAGTGCCTCGCCATTGCTGAGGCTGGCTTTGAACTCGCGATCCTCCTGCCTCAGCCTCCCAAAGTGCTGGGAACAAATTTGTTCTTTTTACATATACATGACAATGAAGCTGGGGCAGAAGGGCAGTCAGTATAGGTAATGAATGATTGGGTCAGGAAGATGGAGGCTGATTCAAAATGAAATAAAATGTTAATATCTCCAGAACACTTCCCCCTCCTTTAACCTGTTGCCAAGGTTACCTGCTTCTAGGGAATTGTTCCTCTCAGCCATAAGTTGTTAATAAATGCCCCATAGCCTGCTCTCTTCTTGCCTGTACCTCCTTTTCTGCCCTTGGATCATTCCACCTTTTAGTCACTATATAGGCAGGATGGAAGGAGGGGGCAACAGGACAAAGGGAATCTGAAATGTATAAAAGGGGCAGGATGCTCCCACTCTCTTGGGCACCAACCTGGACACCCTCATCTATGAAGAAGTCTCGGTTTCTTTGTTCTATTATTTTTAAATCAAACGTTTTGCTCTTGCCAAGGCTTTTTCTGCATGTTCAATCTTCAACACCAGGGGAACAGAGAGACCAAATCCTTATTTTTAGCATTGGTATGATCTCTGGTCTCAACTGTAGAGTGTACTTTGACATATTATATACACAGGGAGTATAAGTTATTCTAGTTAGGATTCCATCCTTTTGTCAGTACATGAAGATGAAAGGAAACTTTTTTGTTGTTTCTTTGTGGTTAAAGTTATTATAAAAGATATGGCTCAGGAGCACTGAAATGGAAGAGACATTGTTAAAGGGTCACAGGACTTCCGCAGTCTCTCAAGAAACAGCAGCCTCTTAGAACATGGATGTTTCTCCTGACCTGGAGGCTCAAAAAACTTTCTGTTCTCCACTTCTCAACTGTGCAGAATGTAATGCGTAAAATGTAGATCTCACTAGGGTAGATGCACTGTTTAGTCCACTGCTGCACCTCCTAAAGGAATGGCAGAGGGAAATACATAGTAGATGCTTTAGAAATATTTGCTTAAAAGTGAATGAACAATATTTTAATTTGATTTAAATATGTATTTTATTTAGCACATTAATTGTGTGTAAGAACTTACTAAACAAACATGCAGAAATGCTCATGTATTCTACATAGGCACCAGTGTTACTTACGAAACGCGTACCCCCACACAGGACTTTAACATAGTTAGGCAACACAGAGTTGGTGTACGTCAATGGGTTCCTTCAAGCCCATACAATATGATTTAGGCCATTCTGGATGCTAACATGATAGTGAAGTACAGAAGACCAAACATTATAACTTTACTTATTTCAGTAGATATTGATGAGAAGAGGGTGCCAATTGTAGAGTGAGAAGAGGAAAAAAAAATCACTTCACTTACTGTGTTCACTTCATATCTTGCCAGTATTTCTAAGTTATTTCTGGTTTTTAAACATTTTATACAATGTGTGTGTATACATATATGTGTATACACACACACATATATATATATATGTGTGTGTGTGTGTGTGTGTGTTATGTATCCAGAATCACCTTCCCAAACATGTTCACATCATAGTCTTTGGAATCTGTGGATACATTTAATTATGTGGCAAATTGGACTTTAAAGCTGTAGTTAAGTTTATGAACTTAAAAGATAGAGACCTAGTACATGATTATCCAAGTGGGACTAATCAAATTACATGAGCCCTTAAAACTATTGAGCTTTCTCCAGCTGGAAGCCAGAGTATTTAAGCTGAAAGAAAATGATTCCTCTTTGCCGACTTAGAAGATAAAGGAGGCCATAGCCAAGAAAGATAGACTGCTTCTACCAGCTGGTGGTGGCTCCCAGTGGACAATGAGCAAGGACACAGAGAACTCATTATATCTTTCTTGTCTATGCCTTGCTGGGGATTGAACTCAGGGCCTCACACATGTTAGGCAATTGCTGTACCACTGAGCTGCAACCGTCCCCAGTCCACCTTTTGATTGGGGAGTTTAATTTATTGATATTTAAGGTAATTGTTGATAAGAAATAACTTTCCATTGCCATGTTGTTAACGATTTTCTGTCCTGTACATTTTTGTCTCTTTCTCTGACTGCCTTCCTTTATATGTCATTTGTTCTGTGTTGGTAGGCTTTGATTCTTTTTTTTGTTGTTTAGCCTCTAGAGTGTTTTCTTTCTGGTTATCATAAGGCCGACATAAAAAGATCTCATAGTTGTTTATTTTAAATTGACTAAGCTTCAATTACATACACAAACTCTACTCTTTTACTGTCCACACATGCTTTGTTATTGATGCCATTATTTTCATCTTTTTAGTTAGTGTATGCCTTAATGAATTTTCATAGTTGTCTTCATTTTTTATATTTTTATCTCTTATCTACTATGCTAGCATTAAAAGTGACACACCTGCCACCATTACAGTATTACAACGTTCTCCACCTGTCCATGTACTTAATTTCACCAGCGATTTTTGTGCTTTCGTAATGCTGCTCGGTCTCATTTTGTTTCAAATGAAAGAACTCCTTTTATCATTCGCACAGACAGGTCTAGTACTGATGAGCTCCTTTAGCTTTTGTTAGTCTGGGAAAGTCTTCATCTCTCCTTAATTTTTGGAGCATAGTTTTGCTTGTATATTATTCTGGTTTGGTGGGGATTTTTTTTTTTTTTTTCAGCAATTTGAATATACCATCCCACTCCCTTTTGACCTGTAAGCTTTCTGCTGAAAACAATCTACTGATAGTCCTAAGTATACTTTTCTCTTGCTGCTTTGAAAATTATCTTTGTCTCTAAAATTGACAGTTTGAACATAGCATTTTTGGAAGTCACTTATATGTGAACTGTTGGAATCCTGGATCTAGACATTCTCTTTGTTTTTCCCACGTAAGATAAATGGTGGCACTTTTTTTAATCTTTTTTTTTTTTTTTTTTTTTGCAGCTTTCTTTCTTCTCCTGAGGCTGCCCAATGAGTGCTCTGGTTTCTACCTAATGTCACAAAAGTTCTTGCAGCTTTCCTCATACTTTTCATTTGTTTCTCTCTTGGCTCCTTTGACTACATAATTTCAGTGACCTATCATTGAGTTTGAGATCTTTTCTTCTGTCTGCTCTAGGCTGTTGTTGAGCACTTGTAGTAAATTATTCAGTTTAGTTATTGTATTTTTCATCTAGAAGATTTCCATTTTGTACATTTAAAATATTTTCTATCTTTTTATTGAAATTCACCGTTAGTTAATTTATTGTTCTCCTGACAGTATTGATGATCTTTATGATAGTTATCTTGTCTTCTCAGATGAGTCATATATCGCTATTTCACTAAGGTCCATTTACAGAGGTTTATCTTCTTCTGTTGTTTGAAATAGGCTCCCTTGTTTCTTGCTTTTCTTTCATTCATTTCATTGCTATCTGCACATTAGGAAAAGAGTCAAATCTCTTAGTCTTTATGGATTGGCTTAGTAGAGAAGACTCTCACCCATATTCCTATTCAGAAATTCTGGCATCTTTCACACCTTCACACCAGTCAAACCTGTCTGTTTTTACTGATCTCAGTCATCTGGAGTATTTGCTTTCCTGTCAGTGCTTCACGACTGGAGAAACTGAGCCAGAACCTTGCATATCTACTGGGCAAACTCAAAGCATTGGATGTGTTCTACAATTTTCCAAAGAAATTTCCCTAGGGACATGCGGGATCCTGCAAATTCCTTCTGATAATATGACCGTGCTGGGTGTCAGTGTTATGTTGTTTTCCTACATACTCAGAGTACAAGAAGCTCTCCACTTGTTTCTAGATTTCTCACAAAAAAAAGTTTCTGAATGGATTCTTGTCAACTTGGTTTGTTTGGGAAGCAGGGTCCAAGGTTCCTATTCCACTATCTTACTCATGTCACTCTTCTCATCAGTCTTTGTGTTCTTCAGTTAACTTTTCTATCATTCTGGTAGGAGAACATACCCAAATTCTTCTTCCTTACTTGCACTTCACATACATTTGCAAGAATCTGTCTCAAAAACAGCTCACTTTTAACATTACAGGTCATAAGGCAATATTTTCTTAGTTGATATTTCGCTTCATATTATGGGTATGTGTTTGTGTTTTTGTTCAATATTATTTTATTAACTGATGTAGTCAGCTTTTGCACTGTTGTGACTAAAAGATCTGACCTGAGCAATTGTAGAGAAGGAAAAGTTTATTAGGGGGTTCATGATTTCAGAGGTCTTAGTCCATAGACAGCTGACTTCATTCCTAGGAGCTTGTGGTGAGGCAGTGCCTGAAGCGTGTGGTGCGGGGAAGCAGCTCACAGGATAATCAGAAAGCAGAGAGATGAGACTCCACTCACCAGGTACAAAATGTATACCCCCAAAGCCATGCCCCTAATGCCCCCCTCCTCCAGCCACACCCTGCCTGCATTCAGTTACCACTCAGCTAATTTCATCAGGGGATTAATTCACCGATTGGATTAAGACTCTCTCTCTCTTTTTTTTTTTTTAATATTTATTTATTTGCTTTAGTTGTATACAATGTGTGTTTTTAGTTTTACGTGGTGCTGAGAATCGAACCCGGGCCGCGCACGTGCTAGGCGAGCGCTCTACCGCTGAGCCACAATCCCAGCCCCTAAGACTCTCTTAATCCAATCATTTCTCCTTTAAACTTTCTGCATTGTCTCACACATGCACTTTTGAGGGATATCTCACATCGAAGCCATCCAATAACCCATGCCAATATTTTTTCATATTCATACATTAAAAATCGAAATTGTTTTTGAATAGATGAGTTGTCATAGTTAATTTAATGGTCTCTAATTTTTTTAATAATAACTAAAACCATTGCATCATTTAAAATCAGTAGCATCTTATATTTGATGTGATGCATTATATACATTTCCATATTTAACATAGAGGAAACATACATATATTTGTGACTTCCTGAGAGAAACCCAACTTGAGAAATGGACATACATTGGTCACAGATAATGGAAATGTTTACTATCTGAATTTACTACCATCATCACTTTAGAAATGATTTAGATAGACCAAGGTCAAAATTTGATGTTGTCAAAGTTGTTTTTTCCATTAGTTGCCCCAGGATAGAGTCCTCTTTTCCAAATAGGAGTTATTCACATTGGACTATATCCTGAGGTGGACTGTAAAACCCAGTGTTTTTATAATTGGTAAAATGTTTTCTATTCTCACAGAGATGATTGTTAAACACTTGAACACAAATGTAATTCCTAGGGGTATGAAGAATACAGATAATAAGTAATACAGAAAAGAACACCAAATCTACATTATATCAGGAAGTGGAAGAGAGAATCAATGTGGTAAAGAGTGAGCTTCAGTATTCAAAAGTGAAGCAAAAATGTGTAGCACCAGAAAAACCAAAGGATTGAGATTTCTTAATGAAGAATGCCATTCACGGGATGTATTTAACTTGACTTGTCCATAATAATCTTTTAAATTAGAAAGGCAATATCAATAATTAATTTTAATTTTTCAAGTTGGGTACAAAATCTTAATGGAATCCTATGAGTTATTAATTCAAGAAACCAGAACCAAGGTGTAAAATCTATAAAAAAAACTGTGCTTATAACACTGACTTCTGAGTACTCTAGTTTCTGAAACTAAAATTGACAGGTTAAACAAGGAACATCAGCTATAAGTTTCTACAATATGTCATCCACTATAGGGAACAAAGTAACCTCAAAACACTTAAGACAAAAATCTTTAATATAGTAAAATTGTTTAAATATGTCATTTATCCATTAGGCTGTCAGACAACACTCCCACACACAGGGAAAGACTGCATTCTGACAGTTGGAGTTCTGTGGAAGAATTTTTGTGCTGCAGAGGCTAAAATACATGCCCTGAATATGTTGCACAAGGTGAAATTTGCAGTTAGGAAAAAGATGGGATTAATGTAAATTAACTCTGCATCTGAAATTAGTGGGAAAAATCCTTAATGGAGTAAATCTAGTAATTTGTTAATAAAAGAAAAAAATACATATATAATCAATACCAGATAACAGAAATATAGCATAAATTAGTACAATTTAATAAAACCCATAATGAAATTTTAAAGGAAAAGGATGGACATGATCAATTCCTTTTTATCCTTTTTTTTTTTTTTTTTTTACTCCTGGTTATTCAACTACATTCCTACTCCTATTTATCTATCTAATTTTTTGAAACAGTCTTTTATAAAGTTGTTGAGGGTCTAAGTTGCTGAAACTGTTCTCAAACTTGTGATCATCCTGCTTCAGCCTCCAAAGTGACTTGGATTATAAGTGTGTGCCACTGTGCTCAATGACTTTAGAAGCAGATATGTGAATTATTATGATATCTAAAAACACATTTTATTGCTAATAAAACATAAATTCATCTTATATAAATTGTGTGATTCATTCATGGTGCAATTTTACTAGATACCCTGCTAAGAGACATGATCCATCATTTGAAATCTAATTACAGATATGATCCATCATTAGAGAGCATTATTTCAAATTATATGCTGTTGACCTAGAAGAATCAGAGATAATCAATACAAACATCATCACCCATCCTGCATCACCACAAACTCTCAAATGTTTATTTTTCTTGTTGTATGTATCTAGTATCAGGTACTTCCATTACAGAGTTCATAATTCCTGCCAAAACTTTGCAAGAGAAATATCATTTGAGTCATATAACAGGATGAACAGCTAGGGTTCAAATGTCTATGTGGCCTTTCCAACATAAGTGTATTGTTAAAAATAGGGAAATGAGGTGTGAATCAGATACAACATAATCCGTAGCCTATTGTTTATGCATTTTAATATGTATATAATATATACACAGGCATTCGTGCATACATAAATATATTATTTACTATATTGTATAGCGTAGTATATTCCTGGAATTTAAAAGTTGTTTCAGGTTTTGAAATATTTGATTATATCCTTAAATATATGTATATATATTTTAGCTTTTTAAAAGCCTCATTTTTTAACCTATAAAATGAAGAATAGTTGCCCACATTTGAATGTATCATTCTTTTCTAAGCCCTTAGTTTAAAAAATCTATTTTTCGTCGGGCGCAGTGGTGCACAACTGTAATCCCAGAGGCTCGGGTGAGGCTGAGACAGGATTGCTGGTTCAAAGCCAGCCTTAACAATGGCGAGGCACTAAGCAACTCAGTGAGATCCTGTCTATAAATACAGTACAAAAAAGGGATGGGGATGTGGCTCAGTAGTCAAGTACCCCTGAGTGCAATCCACAATGCCAAAATAAATAAATAAATAAAAATATCTTTTTCCAGTCAATCATCAAACAAAAGCATCATGTATGTTCCATTGTTATAAATGTTAGAATTTTGGATTGAAAAGACAAGTAAATGTACACCTTTTGAATTATTCAATCATCAATGTAGTGAAATAAATAAATATATTACATAATATATTCATTTCGTAATATATATTCATGTGCATCTGTGCATGATCATGTGATGTGATACACACATATATTTGGTAAAAGCAGGATGTGGAAAAGATCATTGAAGAGACTGCAATGAGGTAAGTTGATGCCTTAAAAAAGAAATGGGGAATGTCATCAAAGACACTGGAATAAAGGGAGAACCTTAAAGCAAGATTGAGCTCCTCGTGTTTTAGAGTCAGCAAGAGTACTTGAGTGGTCATATTGGAATGAGCATGTTGACGTGTAGACTTCTTTATCAACTTTACCACAATCAGCCAAGTGTCTACCAATGTTACACTTCAATTTGATAGTGAAATAACCTCCCATGCCTTCCTGTTCCTCCTAGTGTCACACTTCGGTCAATTTTCTATGTATTAGCAGCACAGGAATACTCAATAGTCAAATCTATTATACTGTTCAAAATCTTCCAATGTTTTAATTATATTCAGAATTAAATACAAATCTCTCAGTATGGTCTAAATCTTTCTACATGCTTACTTATAATAGAACTTGACAATGGTTAGATACAAAGTATAAGAAAAAACATAATTAAAGAAAGTTTTTATATTTTGACTGGGCTTGGTAATGATAAAGGCATTTATTGATATGTGATATACAAAGAAAAACAACTTGGAGGAGGGGTTGAGGTAGGAAAGAAAATATATTTGACCTATAATGTAGAAATATCTGTTAATAACCCAAGTGGACAGGAGGAGTGGTGAAGGTAGAGGGAGTAAATCAAGTAAGCAAATATCTCACAAAAGCAAATAATTCCTGGAATTCAATATATTGATACTACAGCAAGATATTTCGTGTGCATGATATATAGTCTTGAAGAAAGTAGAATTTTGAAGATAAAAAATATTTAAATAACAGTGGCATGTAAAGAATTTAGGCTATCCCAGACAATGGCGAATAAAAACACATACACTCACACACAAATACATTGGCACACACACACACACACACACACACACACACACCCCCACCTCACACACAAAGTTAAAATTTTCAAAAGGGGCTAATTGTTTTTGGAATATAATTAGGTTTCAATAAAAGCAAATTTAAAAAAAATATAGAAAATAAATTTTTTTTTTTTTTTTTTAATTAGAGACAGGGTCTCACTGAGTTGCTAAGTGCCTCACCATTGCTGAGAATGGCTTTGAACTCTCGATCCTCCTGCCTCAGCCTCCCAAGTACTGGGATTACAGGCATAAGCCACTGCGCCTGGCTCACTTTCACTTCTATTTTTTTTTTTCTAATGTTTATTTATTTAGTTAGTTGTACACAATGCCTTTATTTATTTTTACATGGTGCTGAGGATCGAACCCAGGTTGCACACGTGCTAGGCAAGCACTCTACCGCTGAACCATAACCACAGCCCAAATGGGGTTTATTATAGGAATTTTTTAAATGATAACTTGAAACTCCAGAAGCCAGTGGAACATTTTTCAAGGTATGGTGAAGATGTTAGTTTGGGTCAAACAGACTTCGCAGGTAAGTGTGTCTTGACACCTGGTCAGAAGTACATTTAGTGAGCATAGGTGACCCAGGGGAGGATTGCCCAAGGATATGGTGCAGAATTCAGGCCTCCTGGAAATTGGTATGGGAATGGCAGGAGGTGGAAGGATGGATAGGTAGAAGCTCCTGAGAAAAGCATATGAAATTTGAATGAATGTCAACACAAGTTTCTTTCACTTGTCCCTCTTCCCCTTCATGATAAAATATGCAAATATCAATTATCTCTCAAGAGCAGAAATATATGGGCTTTTAAGACATATTAGCTCAAAAATGTTGAAATTGGGGATTAACATTGAATCCACAATGGTATTAGATATATAAATAGGATAAATATATCTTCTAGTGTGGATAGAATGTTACATTTTTTATGCTTCTGTCTTTTGTGTATTTTCTGTTACTATAGAAACTTCCTCCATGGACCCATATATCTATTTTAATCTTGTCAAGTCTTTCTCAAGGTAAAAAGTGATCAACATTTTAAAAAAAGATAACTGTTGGAAATTTTTTTACAGAGTTTCAAGGGAATACCTAATCAGAAAAGACATCTACAGTCACGTTCACATAGTTTCCCACGTCTCAGCCACACAAAGCAAATGGAACACTCAGCATTTCTACACATGCAGTAAGTACACTGGTGTTATTTTCTTTTACTAAATATTTTGCAACATGAAATTTTCAAAAAGCTAGTTTAATCTACTTGAGGATTGTGCTTTGTGTGACAATACACTGAAAAATAAGCATATGTCTTGGAGTTGGGTAACTTCTATTTGAATCTCAGATTTTTTTATCATTCATAAAAGAGGTTAATTCCAGTAAGCATCAGTGATTGCATCAGTAAAATTGGAGTAACCTTTGTGCCCACCATATATGTGCATATGTTTTTATTAAAAGATATTAAAGCAATTAAAATCTGCATATCATAATGATATGGCCACGTCAAGTCAATATTTATCTCAGCACAATTCACAATAGCCAAATTACAGAATCAGCCTAGGTGTCCATCAAAAGGTAAATAGATTAAGAAAATATGGTATATATACACAATGGAGTCTTGCTCAGCCATAAGAAAAATGAAATTATGGTATTGGCCAGTAAATGAATAGAAGTGGACAACATCATGCTAAGTTAAATAAGCCAGACTCAGAAAATCAGGGGTTGAATATCCTCTCTTATATGTGGAAACCAGAGCAAAATGAGGAGAAAATCGGGAGTGTGGATATCATAAAGACATAAGGAAGATCAGGAGTAGAACAAGATAAAGAAGGAGGGGGAAGGGACAGGAAAGAGTAGAGAATGCAGAATGAATGTAATAAAATCATATCATGTGCATATGTAAATAAACCACAGGGAATTCCGCCCTCAGTAAAGGAAGGAGAATAGTAGAGGTGAGGAGGGGAAGGAAGGGGGACTGCACTAGACTGAAATGGAATAAAATCAAATTTCATGCATGTATTATTTTTCCAGATGAACTCAACTTTTATTTATAACTGTAATGCTCTAATAACAAAAGAAAAAGAAAAGCAAATATCTTTGCAGCTTAAAAAAAAAAAAACAAAATTCTGTATTATATTTCATTATATGACTATCACAATTTGTTTTTTCATTCTCTTATTGATGGATATTAGAGTGTTTCTACTGTAGGGCTATTATGAATAAAGCTGTTACATATCTAAAAAAAAAAAAAAAAACAACTCATCACTTTAGAATCAAGCTTAGCAATGAAGATGAATACTGCTAGAACTAGATTTCTTTTTCTTCCACGTTCCAACTACATTGCTTTATAGTTAATATTAATGCTGCCTCAGTTTCCTCATCAGTATAATGTTTCTAACATCATTATGGCATAGGCTTGACACGACAATCAGAATTACAAAGTTTTTAAATCTTTATGGTATAAATACTAAGATTTACATCAACATTTTCTGTTAGTGTATATTTCTTCCTTACTCAGAAAGAAAGGGGGAAAGTATCACAGAAAGAAGACTGTTTTTATCCATTATACGTAAGGTAAAAAAAATGTATATTCTGATATGTTGATTAGTTTTCTTAAACTTCAGTGGGCAAAAGTGCTCAGTTAAACACAGAACAATGTGCCAAAGGCTGAAGAAGACAAGAAGGAGGAGACAGAGAAAAAGAGGGAGGAAAAGGAAGGCAGAGAAAATAAAAATAGCTGAGTCATTTTTTTGAATGAAAACATTTGTAGAGTACAACAGGCCACTTACCTTAGAGTTGTCAAATGACACTAAATTGAATATTCCCAGTAACATATTCAAAGTATATCATCACCATTAAAATGAAATCTAAAAATTACAGACAAGCTGTCAAAGGCTGAATGAAATTTTGAAGGAACAATTTTAAAAATAATGTTTCCTGATAGAAAGTAAGTAACATGAACAAAAGGAGAAGGAGAGAAAGCAGCAGCTAAAAGCTCACAAATAACCACAAAATGGAAGCAAATCTTCCAATGGAGACATTAATGTTCTACAAAGTACATCACGCCTGGTTTTCAGGATTTTTCAGAAGTATAAATGATAAATTCATCATTAAACATGCAATTTTTGTTATTTAACAAGATTCCACTGTATTCAAACATTTTATTGCCTTGGCTTTGAAGGGGAAAAAAGGAAAGAATGTAGATTCCTGGGGAAGCAAAACAAACCTAACAAGCCTACAACATCCTGGCTGCTCTTGTAACTTAGATGTATTCATGGGAAATGCTTTTACTGCAACATTGGATCTTTGCTTCCTTACCTAAGTGTTCACAATCATTTTAAAACTACAAAACAAAACCAAAAACAAAACCAAACCAAAACAAACAAACAAACAAACAAAAAAAAACCACTCACTGGTGAAAGAGAAAATGTGTTTGCAATATGTTACAGAATTTATAGACGGTGACAGGATTTTTATTAGTTTTTTCTTCCCCTACTTCAGGATGGAGATAAAAGGGTGAACACACACATATTCAGTGGATAGTACTTTCTATGGCTGGTTCTCTGGTTCTTGGCTCTTTTTTCATGACCTGGAATAGGGATGACACATCCTGTAAATGTTGATTCAATAAATATAACTGTAAAAAGGGTTGGGACTGGGAGCATAGGAGGATTAGAGGAACACTAGAAAGATCAATAAGGAGGGAGGGGGAGGGAGGGAGCCAGGGGATGAAAAGAAAAAAAAAAAAAAAAAGATGGTAGAATGAGATGGCTATCATTACACTAAGTGCATGTTTGAAGACACAAATGGTGTGAACATACTTTGTATATAACCAGAGATATGTAAAAAAATGTACTCTATATATATAGTGTATTATGAATTGTACTGCATTCTACTGTCATATAAAACAACTTCGAATTATATATACATATATATAAAATATATAAATTTTTTTAAATAAATAAGTAAAAAAGGGAGCAGAGAATGAAAAAAAAAGGCCAAGTGAAAGAAGGAAGGAAGGAAAAAAAAATAAAGGAAAGAAAGTGAAGAAGGAAAGGCAAAGGAAGGAGAAGAGGAGAAGAGGAGGAACAAAGTTAAAAGAGAAAAGAAAGAAAATGGAGTTTCTCCTTCAGAATGGAGCAAATTCTGTTTACTTTGGCAGAATCTGGATTGCAGTGTCTAGTGTCACATGTTTTGAATTACAACCAGACCTAGACAATAGTCCCGCAATGGAAATACTATCAATATTCAAATGATAATCATTGTAGTGAAACAATGTTTATTGTTTATTTTTATTTTTTTCTTTTGCTTTGTTTTTGATATGAGGGATTTGGTGCTTAAACACTGAGCCACACCCCCAGCCCTTTGTTCTTTTATTTTGAGACAGGGTCTCATTAAGTTGCTGAAGCTAACTTTGAACTTGCGATCCTCCTGCCTTAGCCTCCCTAGTTATTGGGACTACAGGTGTGTGCCACCATGCCCTGCCAAAATAATGTTCTTTTGTTTTTGTTTTTAATTAAGATAAAGTGATAATAGATAATATAGTCAAGTCATTTGAAAAAGTTTATAGCAAAACTATAATAAAATAAAATTACAGAAAAAAAATAAACAAAAAACAATTTAAAAACCAGTGGACATAGAAGTGGCAGCAGTAAGATAGTAGAGTAGCATATCCCCATCTTCGTCCAGTACAAAAAATCAACACTTAGCTATTCACAGATATAAATAACTCTAGAAAAACTCTAAAGTGCAGTTAGGAAATGAAGATAGGGGATAAAAATAAAATAACCCTAGTGAAAGGATGGGAAGAAGAGTTTCATTTGCAGACGTCTGCTTGTCACAGTTCAGCATCAAGGGGAAACTCTGACCAAGGTCTTCGAGGGTAAATTGTGAGCAGGCTGAGTGGCTTTCCTAGATGTTCAGGAACAGTCTAAAGAATGTCATTGGGTTTCACACGTTGCAGTTCTAGGAAGGCCAGCGAGTCTGAAATATCTGCAGATGGGTAGGAAGAGGACAGCTTGAGGCTGTCAGGATCAGCCACGTGGTAGATGCCCCTGCATACTGAAGTGGCCTGTTTTACAAAAGACCTCAGCAGCCTTCACTGCGGAAGGCCTTAGCAGCCACCACAGCTGTCACAGATAAGGGCACCTTGTGCCACAATGAGCTGAATCCCCTTTCTCTCAAAACCTTCGATATGCCCAGGCCCTAGGCCCTTTGCATGGTCCAATATGGTCCAAACTCTGGCTCTACTTGGAAAGCCCTCACACCTTAGAAATCTGAACTACCACTTAGCAGGCACACCATGCATCTATGAATATATCCTCACCAATGCCACAGTTGTCTCACTTGGGACACACACATGAGTTGTGGTTGCTGCATGCATGTCTGTACTTCAATGGCTATCTTAACAGACCCCCTCAGGTGCCTATTCATGGACACTTGTGTCTCTGTCATTGCGAGCACACCTACATGCTAATCCAACCATGAAAATGTATCTCTGGATGTGACTTCCACATATAGGCAGAAGAGAACATGAAGCTGTCAGGAGTTATTTCCCAAGGAGGCCCCGAGAGCCTGCACACCTGCCATGAGCACCCAGAGTCCTGGCCACAGAGTATCCCCTCCACATTACAGCCACCACAGCTGTCACAGATAAGGGCACCTTGTGTCACAATGAGCTGAATCCCCTTTCTCTCAAAACCTTCGATATGCCCAGGCCCTAGGCCCTTTGCATGGTCCAATATGGTCCACCACAACACAACACCACCCCCCAAACTAGAACCACTGCATCTCACCCAGCCAATTCTCTCACATCCAAAAGCAGTTTAAGTTCTCTCCCCACTAAAACCAGTATATGGTTTCAGAATAGTACTCCCTCAAATACAGAGACAGCAATGCAAAGTAACAAAATCAACATCATCATCATCAACAACAACAACACAGAAACATGCAGAGTTATAAACTACTAGGTAAAGATTTCAAAATTGTCCCTTAAAAATGAACATATAGTTTTCAGAACACTTGGAATGGAACCACCATTTGACCCACCTATCCCACCCCTCTGTTCGTATCCTAAGGACTTAAAATCATCATATTTCAGTGACACAGCCACATCAACGTTTATAGAGACTCAACTCAGAATAGTTAAAGTATGGAACCAACCTAGGTGCCCTACGACAGATGAATGGATAAAGAAAATGTGGGATATACACACCATGGAATATTACTTAGCACTAAAGAAGAATGAAATGATGGCATTTTCCACTAAATGAATGGAGCTGGAGAATATAATGCTAAGTGAAATAAGTCAATCAATCCCCCAAAACCAAAGGCCAAATGTTTTCTCTGATATGCAAATGCTAATTCACAATAAGGGGTGGGGGGAGCTACTGAAGAATAGTGTTACTTCAGATTTGATAGAGGGGAGTGAAGAGAGGGGAGGGGGTGTGGGGGTAGGAAGAATAGTAGAATGAAACAGACATTATTATCTTATGTACATATAATATGACTGCATGGCCAATGTGAATATACAACACGTACAATCAGAAAAATAAGAAATTATATTCCATTTATGTACAATATATTCAAGTGCATAAATGTATTGCACTGTCATGTTTAACTAATTAGATCAGATTTTTTTTTTAAAAAAAAAGCAGCTTGGGGGTGTACAGAAAGACTGAGGAATAAATTTAACCAAGTATTGTACACTGAAAACTGTAAGATAATAAAAAATTGAAGAAGACACAAATAAATAAAATATTTTAATCTTGGAGAAAAAAGGCGATATAAAGCATTTTTTAGACAAACAAAAACAGGGTGTCTGTCACCACTAGACCAATCAAGAAATGCTTAAGACAGTGCTTCAAATCAAAATGAAAACAAACAAACATAAACCTAAAGAGCAAAATGAAAGCACAAGCTCTTTGGCAAAGGTCAGCAAATAGACATACGGAGATTACTATAATGTTGCAAAGGTGGTACAATCTTGTTTCTGTTTTCTGTTCTTTTTTCAAGTGCACTTGACCACTGGGCCACATCCCCAGCCCTTTTTTGTATTTTATTAGAGACAGAGTCTCACTGAGTTGCTTAGCACCTAGCCATTGCTAAGGCTGCCTTTGAACTCACACAGCCTCCCAAGTGCTGGGATTACAGGCATGCGCCACCACGCCCAGTTTACAAACTTGTTTTTAACCATAATATAAAAGTTAAAAATTAACTCCTTAAAAAAGTATTCTGATATCAAGAACTAAGAGTGAGAGGCATTAAACCAAAATGTTTTGAATTTTGAAATTAAATTATTTTCACTCAAAATTGAAAGATTTCATGCAAACCTTCAGCTAACATCAAACAAATCTTTAATAGATACACAAAACACATAGAAAATAATCATATGAGTATGAAAATCACCAGATGACAAAGAAGACAGCAAAAAGACTAGACAAAAACAATAGCAACCCTGTGTCGTGTCTCATGCCTGTAATCCTAGCCATTTGGATGGCTGAGAGAGATGGATTGCCATTTCTAGGCCAGCATGGGCATTCAGCAAGACACTCTCTCAAAATAAGAAAGTAAAGAGCTGAGAGTGTAGCTTAGTGGTAGAACACCCCTGGGTTCAGTCCCAGCACTGAAAAAAAAAAAAAAGAACAAAGCAGCAGCAAAATGTAGAGCAAAACTGACAAAATGGCGATAAAATTCATCACTTATCAATAATTATAATGATCTTAAATACACATGAATCAAATTCATAAATTAAAAGGTGTAGAGTGGCTGAATTAAATTTTATAGAAGATCCAGCAATATGCAGTCTATAAGAAACATACTTTAGATTTAAAGACACAAAGTGAAAGTACAGATAGGACATTTCATTCTTCTGGTAACCAAATGAGAGGAGAAGTAGTTATAATTTTAATAAAAGCAAAAAGTATTTTAAGTCTATAATTATCTCTAGAGACGAGTCATGACTACTTTGATGGATTTATCTGACAATAAATTCATCAAAGAGATATACCAATTATTTCTATATCATGGAATCTATATATGTAATTCAAATATTGACTTATCACAACAAAATAAATATCACATATTAAAAACTTGTATGTAAAAATGTAACTGATGATTGAAAGCTGAGTGAAAGCAGTATGGTACCAGCATAAAAACAGATGCATAGAATGGAACAGAATGAACAGCCCAGAAGTCAATCAGGCTTTAAGGTTCAATCAGTTTTGGTAGAGGGCATCTAGAAGACTCATGAGGAAAGAAAAGACTCTTCCATAAATAATGTTGTTAAAATTGGATATTCATATTTCAAAGAATGAAATTGGATTTAACTCATATCAACTATGACATTTAAAAGAAGGATTAAAAATATACATGTAAGATCTGAAACTGTAAAACACTTGGGAAAAATAAAATCAGGGAAAATGTAATGTTTAGTTATCCTATGGATTTGGTGAAAATATTTGTAATCCATTTATATCATATATATCATAAACATATAAGGAGCACACACAATTTAATAGCAAAGAAACAAATAATGACAGCATAAAAACATTTAAAAGTGGGCAGGGGACCTAATATTACAAAAAAGCAACAGAAAGTCAAAAATGTGTAAGGCAAGCATAAATAAAACAAGTCTCAGGAGATTATTTTGAAAAAAAGGGAAATTCATAAATATAAAAAGTGAAATATAAATGTATGTATGTGGCGGGCATAATACATTAAAAAGACCAATAACAACCATAGAAGTGTATGTATCAAATTATATAGCACCAAAATGTAAAAGTTATAACTGTTAAAATGCATGAGAAATATGTAGAAATAAAATTTAGATAGAACAGTTTAAAAAAGAAGAAGATTTAAGTATTGGCAAAGGTGTTCAATTTTATTAATCATCAGGAAAATACAAAACCAAACCAAATTAGCTATCACCTCCCAAGTGTTGGAATGTTTTTTACAAAAAATGATAAAAACAATAAATGTTAATGAGAGTGTGGATAAAAGGGGCTCCCTAAACACTGTTGGTGTTCTTGTTGGTGATTAAAACGGTATTGCTACTAGAAAACAGTATGGAGTTTCCTCCCAAATTAGAATAGGACAAACATACAACACACAAACCCCTTCTCTGGCTATGAGTTAAAAAAATCAAATAAATTCTCTTAGATGATTGTGCATGCCCATGTTCCTTTCACTCATGTTAGTGAAGATATGCAAACCATGTCAACCAATTGATGAATAGATAAAAATATTGCTATGCACAAACACACACATATACACACACATATACAGCCTAAAAAGAAGGAGACCCTGCCATTTGTGACATCATTGATGCATCTAGAAGACAATACACTGAGGAAAATAAGACAGATGCAGAAAGACATAAAGTTCTTGATCTCACTTATATGTGGAATCTATAAAACTCAGAATCAGAGAGTAGAGAATTTGTTACTGTGGTATGGAGGTAGAGATGGAGACATGTTTATGAAAGGTTACAAGTTTTTGTTATGCAAGATGAAAAAGCTGTGGATATCTGATATACAACAATTTGATTGTAGTTAATCCTATTATATATTTTAAATTTTAAATTTGCTAGGAACTCATGTGTTCCCATCAAACACACAGAATTGTATGAAGTGATGGATATGTTTGTCTACTTCTTTATGGTGAGTATTGCCAACATATATGCACACAAAATCATTAATCTGCACAATTTATATATATGTGTGTGTGTGTGTGTGTGTGTTTTCTTCATTTTCAACTATACATCCCTAAAGTTGGGAAGAAAGGGAAAGCAGTGAAAAGAGAACGTTCATTCCAGAGGACCTAACCTGAGGGAAAACTAGAAATGAGCACAGATCTCTGTGCTGAGCTTGTTGACAGACAAGGCAAGTACATAAACACGATGAGCTTCATGAGTCTAGTTATCCTATAAAATGATGCTTACCAAACCATCACGGAAAGACAGTTTTTCACTTGAGTAATATAATCTGAATAAAATCTTCATATGGGGAAATAATATTTTTAAAAACTAGTGTCTTAAAAAGCACCATGATAGAGATGGTATTCACAGGATTATTTCCTAACATTAAATAAAGATCATAATGTCAGTACCAAATTCTCTGAAGCTTTTCTAGGAGGCTAGATGATTGTCATTATTTAGCTTTCTGGTTAAAATCAGCCAACCCTGTTATCCAATATTTGGACTAGGACAAAGAGGTTCTAATATTCTTTATGTAGAGAATTAAATTCAGTTGAGTACAATTTAAAAAAAAATTAAATTGAATGCTGCTAAAAATAGGGTAATAGTTATTTCATATTTTATATCAGTCTATGCAAATATACATACTAGTATATATGAATACATATGTGTTCAGCTACATACTTAAATAACATATACACATGCACATACATACACACATACATCTATGTATATACATATAGATATGCACATGGAAGTGAACTCTAATTTTCACTTCTCTGATTAATAGTAGATTTTCCCTCTTCAAATGTGTTATAGAGAAAGCTGGTGAAAAATTTAATCCAATGCTTTTACTATCTCAGATTTCTTCATGGACATTAATATACCTGATTCTGTTGCCCCTGACAACATCTACATGGACATGTGGCTGCAGCAGGAAAGCGGCATTCAACATGAGCTGGAGAGCCACAGCACGGTGTGGTGTTCTCACTGTTCCTTGTCTGTGTTCTAAACTTGCATCTTACTCACAATTACCATAAGGAAGCTCTTTGTGCATTTTAATCCAATCCATTCTTGGCATGCAACAATTCTCAGAAACTTTTACAAATACAAAAAAAACTGTATTGGTGGACTGTGCAATTGGTGACTATGCCTTGTCACTTGATGGATGAGAGAATGATGATATGTGATCAATGAAGCAGTCGTGGGAACAAATCAGCTTACTACAATTTGCAAAGGTATTTTTTAAAGTTTCAATTCCCTGTTTTACTGTCATCACTCAAGTCAGTTCCACAGAGCAGATATAATGCCATTTCTGTAGTGTTTACGTCTCTTAAAACACAAGTATGCAGCCATGGCACTTTATTTTCTCACCTAGGAAAAATATAACTACAGGATTTATATATTTATTTATATAATTTTGGAGGTTGCTTCTATTAATTGCCAAGTAAACTGGAATCATGTTCAGGTAAAGTGCAGGGGAATTATGACCCTCTAAGTTTTCAGAACTAAAGATAATATGAACAAGAACAAATTTCTTACATTTATTCAGAAAACATTGCCTTCTTTTTCTAGCTTCCAAAGCAACACATCCACATAAGATTTCCAAAGTTCAAGTTCGTATGGGTAATTAATGTGAGATGTGATTAGAAAATGTTTGTTGTTTTATAGTGACAAGTAAAACTTGTGAAATATGAAATATTCAAAGTGTATTGATATATAGACTCAAATATTAGTTTCCCCTGTCATTTCCACTTCTTGATATCTTCAATATTTGTATTCATTGGCACAGGGATTTATTTATTAGACCAAAAAAACCTTAAATGCAAATAACCAAAATCCTAATGTGAAATATCTTGATGAATCCATTATTTATAATAAAAAAATATTCCTGGCTACTGGACTGACTAATTCAATGGGTTAAATAAAAACCAGGATTTTTTTCCACCTTGCTAGCACTCTTCAGTGTTTTTGGTTTATCCTCACACTTCCTAACCTTAGTGGTCACAATGAGACTTCAACATCATTAACTTTGATAAGAAAGTAAACATTTCTCAGAGGTTAGCTAACTTCACCTCTCTCTCATTAGTCAGTATTGTAGATCATGCTCCTCTGCTCTAGAGCAAATCAGTCAGTAGCAAGCAGAATGGGGCATTCAGAGGCAGGAGGAAGGGAACTGAATGGATTGTCTTAAATTAGTGCTTCTTAATCTTCACTGAGTGTCACAATCATGTATGGAACTATCATAAAAGTGCAGGTACTTAGGACAAAAACCTGTCTTTAGTTTGTTTTGCAATCTGTATCTGGAGTTTTGAGATTTAGAGTTTGCTTAAAATCCTCTTCATGTCAATGGTGGGGGGGGTGGCGCGTGGATAAGTCACTTTGACCAATCATGTGCCACTGGCTGGAATTTGGATGCATCCAAATGATCTCCAAAGGCCCTTGCACTATGGGGAGTGGTGGAACAGTTCCCATTATTGATTCCTTTCTAAACGTTGGCTTCTTATCTGAGCACAGAGCATGAATGACATCAGTCCTACAATTTTTTTCTTGCCATTAGTATTTAGACTTCCTTATACAATTCTCCAGGTTCTTTCATTTTCAAGGAAAGGGGAATTTTATCTTGAAAAACTAATGGAATGATGATGGGAAATCTCCTCGTGCTTCACCTATAGAAGAGAGAATAGCACTGAAACTTTCTGAACCTCGGTTGTGGTGGATGACACCGCCCATGAGGGTTAATTATTGGTTTATGTTCTACATGTTCTAAAAGAATTCAAAGAAACAACAAAATCCTTATACCTTAACATGAGGAAATTACAAACAAACACAAAAAGGCAGACATTGAGGAAATGAAAATTCAGGCAAAAGAAAAAAGCTTAGTAATAAAGACGAGTTTGATATTTGATATCCCAGGAGACGAGAAAGAGAAACAGGTACAAAACGAGTGAATATGTGAATAATAAGAAATATGCAAAGGAATGCAGGGCAGAATAGCGTAGACCTCACAAACTATCCCTGTCTTTGTGTGTTTGTGTGTGTATGTAGAGAAAAAAAATGTTTAATTGCTGTTAGAATCTATGAGGTTACAGTTATGCATAACTACCCTCAATGTCTAAACATTTTAATGCCCTTTTTATCTTTTGAATAAGAATAAAACAAATATAGTGAACTCACTGTTTAAAACTTCTAATAATAAAGTCTTATTTAATAAATCAAGAAACAATGCCAAAGGTATTTTATTAATATGAAGATATAAATTTACTCAAGATTTATATTTATTTCAAAAAGTTAAGAACATGAATTGAAGAACAGTAATTTTCTACTTGTTTCATTTCCAGCTCCCCTCTTGGATAGTATTTGTGAAATATTTTGCCTCCACATTTTGGGATTTTGCAAGAAAATACTTGTCCCATTTAAAGCACTCAGTCTCAAATTTATGTTATTTTTAACAATTGCATAAAGTAAACGATTTGCATGTATTTCATAAAAAGTAATACTGAACATGAGCTAAGTACTTGCCATTTTAAAATAAACCACATTGGAAGTAAAATACAAAAAATATAGTGGAGATAAAGATTATCATGCTGGAATATGAATCTACCTCAATTAAGATTTTTTTTTAAATGTTATATGCAATAAATTTATCATCCAGCAATTTCCAAAAGCTTAATTTGGAAACACATATAAATATCCACTGAAATTAATTAGGGCACAACTTTGTGTTAGAATTGTATAGAGCCATTTGCAAAGCACTGTAACTGGAATTATAAAAGAAGTTTTCTGGAGTAAGATACCTTCATTCTAAAGCTTAGACTTACTACTGACTAGTTATGTGACCTAGACAAATTGTGTGTCCCTCTTTCTTCTTCACTCTCCCTTTCTTAAAATGAGAGCGAAGGGGATATACTGAGTATCATGGGTAGTGGTAGAGGTAGTAAAAGTGTTATTCATGAAACTATTTTTAATAAGTCACGTTTGTGCACTCATGATGCTTCCTTTTTATTTGCTTTTTATACTGCAGATCGCATGGTGACCTACCCACTAAACCTGCCTCAAGTGATTTATTACAGCTTGCAATAATAAATGTTATTTTAGTTTGTATATAAATATGTACCAAATCCCAGATTTCTGTGTTTGTTGTCTCACTCCAGAAACCCTCAATCATAATTACTAAACTAATTACCTCAAATACTCCATTATATATGTGTGTGTGAGAGAGAGAGAGAGTGTGTGTGTGTGTGTGTGTGTGTGTGTGTGTGTGTGATCTGATTACATCAAAGAGGCACAAACTAGTGACACAACAGAATGTCCATGATATAATATCAAATGGAAACATCACAATGATAGAACAGATCAGGAATTTGTCAAAATTTACAAAGATTTACTCCTTTAAGAATACCTATCTATCATCTTTCTACTCTTAAAATACAATGGAAGGAACATCATTTCAGAATACAGAAACCAAGCCCAGTTGAAAGGTTTAGTGTGAGTATATTATCGTCTCTCTCTTTCCTTTTCTGAGAAAACGTCAAGTAGCATGTCGTCATTGCACCTTTGTGGGCCATAGGTTAATGACAGTATCCGTTCACATGCCCAAGCAATTCAGCACAACAAAGAACAGCTCACTTTTTCTTTCCAAGGGGTTACTAGGGACTGATAGCCAAGCCTTTTGCTCACTTCCAGGTGGTTTCTGTAAGTGTTGTTTTGAGAGGATTTATTGCCTCCAATGGGGCATGAAAAGGGGACCACAAGGCCATCGGAAATCATAACACTATTACATCATTTCAGGCAGGTTCAATGGGCAGGCCATACTATATTCTTTCATGTAAATAGTAAATAACAAAGAAGCAAATTTTCTAGACATAAGAGCATTTACCACAAATTTACAAATACTTCATGATATCTACTCTTATTAAAATATGAATAATTCTTCTTTGTGTAACTGATAATAATCGCAGTTTTAAATAATATCCTTTATTTATAGTGTAAAAACAAATAAATCATAGTATCAAGTGGTCTTCATGGAGATTTGACTGCAGTTAAACTGAAATCATATCCTGTCTATATGAAAGAAGAAACAGAAATACACTCAAGTTGATGACCTTTTCGTGAAAAATGCAAGTCTGAATGGTTGGGTAAATTCAAAATGCATAATTAAGGTTTACCCAGGAAAAAATGTGTCAAATATTTCACTATTTCAGCTGAGGCAGTGGTATCATGTGGTAACAGTATGAAAATTATTTGCAATTTGTTGAGCCAATAAAAATACATACTAATTCAAATTATTCTGTCATAAAATGCAACTGGCACTGTGTATGAAACAAATCACAAGTTTAAAAATACTACCTTAGTAATGGAATATAGGATTAAACATGATTTTTGCTTTTTACGTAGCTTTTATGGGGTATTATCAAGTTGACTATGTAAATTAATGATTTTACTAAATCTTACTTAATAGGTAAAACCACATGGGATTTTGCAGTAGTTCCATTACGATGTTCACTGTACTACATTGGTGCAATAATCACACATATAAATCTGTATGCAGTAAGAAAGAAGTCACTTTTAAATAATTTTAATGTGTTCTTCAGAAATAGAATACAATATAGTTCAGAATAAAGATATTAAGTACTTCACTGATAATATTGAGATCTTTAATAGCTCTTGATAGGTTCTGAAATATTTCCTCTGACTATGACTACCCTTACTATTCCATGAACACTGACACTTTCCAAAGTACATGACTCCTATCTGTATAGAGCACTTGAAATGCAGTTGTCAATGGAAAATACATATTCCAACCTGAAAAATTTAGGACATTTTCCCCATTATTTCTTTTGTAGTGATGCCATCTACTTATGTAGAAATATACAAATCACTGAAAATGTTTATATAGAAGTGTTCAAATTATATTTGCACATACATACCCACATTCCTACTGATATTTAGACAAAAAACAAATTTTTTAAAAACCCTAGAATCTTAGAATTCAAAAGGGATTGGGTAATAATCTGTTTCAACTCTTATTCATTTTGACATGCTATCAAAACAGAAATATGCACTACTGATAATGGTCAATTTCATAAGGATGTTGAGCACATAGCAGTAAAGGGCTTGGAGAGAATCAATCATTTGCAGGATTTGCTGCTAGGCAACCTGTGCTGTTCACCAGCTGGAGATCAAGACACCCCACATCTTACCTCCATCATGATGTTATCTGGCATCAGCTTGGAGACAGCCAAATGTACACTTTTGGTGAGGACCAAAGCCATTGTCTTTTCACTACTTGTTTTCAACAGGGTACTTGGTTTTGAACAGCACAAGAGTCTGATTTTGATTGCCATTCTCTTTCTGGGCTCAACATGTGCATTT
This sequence comes from Tamias sibiricus, assembly GCA_025594165.1. Lineage (NCBI taxonomy): Eukaryota > Metazoa > Chordata > Mammalia > Rodentia > Sciuridae > Tamias > Tamias sibiricus. Next base: position 155,875,009 of record CM046662.1, on the reverse strand, counting down.
ATCAGTTCCTTGTGAACATCTCTAGCACAGTGCAATGCAACACAATAGTGATTATTTTTTAATTCTTTGAAATTGCACAAAATTAGAGAAACAAACAAATCCCTAGACCAAGAGAAGTTTTCTCCCTTTGAGTTCCTCCTATTTGTAAAAACTACACACTTACCCCCCCCCCTTTTTTTTTTTTTTTGCATAGTCCTTTGAAGGATCCAGTGCCTGCTCTTGGTTACATGATTCCTATTTTCTTTTTTTTTATTAATTTATTTATTTTTTATTCTAAGATGTTATAAATGACAGCAGAATGCATTACATTTCATATTACACATATAGAGCACTTTTTTACAAATCTCTGGTTGTATGCAAAGTATATTCACATCATTCGTGACTTCATACATGCACGTAGGGTAATGATATCCATCTCATTCTACCATCTTTTTTTTTGTTGTTGTTTGAAGGAGCCTATAATCAAGGAGATAGCTAAAGATTGCGGTTAGCTGAGAGCCATAAAAGATGTTCTAGTTTCCACCTGATAGTAATACATTATCCAAAGAATCTTTGTATGCCCGTGAACACTGCGTGACGCACCTGTAAACTCGAGCTGTAAGCACGTGTCCTTGTTAAAGCGATATGTATATAACTGGGTGAGTTTGGTTAGTGTGTGTGGGAAGAAGAAGAAGGTGGTGGTTGGAGTTAGAGCGTTTGGAGTGATTGCTGGAGCCGGAGAGAGAAGAAGAATAAAAGACCTTTTTTCATTTTCATCCTGCCTCCGAATTTTCCTGCGGCGTTCGTTGCTCCAAGGCAGTTTCTGCTTCAGGCAGCAACAAGTGGTGGCCTGTACGGGGAATTCGGCGGCAAGGTAAGAAAAAAGAAAATTTAAAAATATGGGAGCGAATATAACAAAAAGTTGGTTTATAAAAGCCACGAATGAAATTTTTGATATCGAGAACTCAGAGGATAGTGAGAAAAGTGAACAAGAAAGCATATCCTCTGACTCAGTTGAGACCAGCAAGGAGAGCAGTAATATAAATTCAAAAGTAAGAACTGCAAAAGCCATCAGAAGCTTAATAAAATTAGCTGAGGAGTATGTACTCTCCTTAGAAGCTGAAACTCAGGATACTAGTGAAAGTGATAATAGTAACAAGGAGCCAAACCATGAGAGTACGGTCTCCTCCACTGAGCCATTTAGGAATTATGAAGCTAGTAGTGAGGAGGAATCAAAAAGTGATTCAGGGAGCACAGTCTCTAATAAAAAGAGCAAAAAGAAATTAAAAAAGAGAAAAGACCGTCAAATAGAGGGACCACTAGTGCCCTCTGCTCCTTCATGGATAGAATACCTAACAGAAACAATAAGGAGTATTGATCAGAATGTACGTGCCCTTGAGGTAGAAATTGGCAGCCTTTCTGAGCGCTTATACGCTCTCGAACAACATAGACCGCAGGAGCACCTAGAACTGCCAGTATTTCAAAATGAACAGGGACAAAGATATCACGAGTCCCTAGACTTTAAGACAATAAAGAATTTTAAAGAGGCGGTAATGACCTATGGGCCTCAAGCTCCTTTCACATTAAGTATGATAGAGTCACTTAACACCCTAACCTTAGCCCCCTCAGATTGGAAAAGTCTATGCAGAGCGGTACTAAGTGGGGGACAATACCTAATCTGGAAAACTCAATTCCAGGAACTTTGTTCAGAAATAGCAAAGAGAAATGCTGCAGCAGGTTTCCCTCAACGCAATATAGATATGCTCACAGGGGAGGGTCAGTTCGCCGAACTACAAAATCAGCTACAATACGATCCAGGTGTGTATGCCCAGATACACACTGCAGCTGTGAAAGCCTGGAAGACAATCTCAGGCACAGGGGATCTGCAAGGCAGCCTATCAAAAGTTATACAAGGGCCTAACGAACCTTACACTGATTTTGTAGATAGACTCTTAAAAACAACATCTAGAGTTTTTGGCGAAGTCGAGCAAGCTATGCCTCTAGTTATCCAATTAGCGTACGAGAATGCTAATAAATATTGCCAGGATGCAATAAGGCCGTGGAGAAGTAAAAAAGACTTATCAATTTATATCAGACTGTGCAAAGACATTAACGAGGCTGTTATCACAGGCAACGTAATTGCTGCAGTGATGAAAAATTCCTCCCCTCAAAATTCCCAAAGGTTTCAACCTAGAACAGGATATTCCAGACAAAAGTATTATAATCAACCAAGATATGCTAAGCAATATCCCCTAAGGGTAATAAGATCAAATTCATACCGCGCTCCAGGCCGATGCCCCAGGTGCAAAAAGGGTATACATTGGGCCAATCAATGCCATTCCAGATATGATATATATGGAAATGATTTATCAAGGATTTCAAAAAACGGGGCACGGGGCCCGGGGCCCAATGCCCCGGGGCCCACAAATGTACGAGGCACTAGAGGAGGAATGTGCACTAGAGGAGGAATGCCCTCAGATCCAAATGATTCCTCGTCACAATCCCTCCTACCCATTAACTCCCTTATCAGAGGGACAAGAGGAAGTGCAGGATTAGATCTCTGTTCTACTGCCCGGATGGTCCTGACACCTGAAATGGGGGTTCAGCTGATTCCTACGGGAATCAGGGGACCTCTCCCTTCGGGAACTGTGGGACTAATCCTTGGGCGTAGTTCCAACAGTTTATTAGGCTTTAATGTTATACCAGGGGTTATTGATTCAGATTATAATGGAGAGATTAAAATAATGCTAAGTACACACAGGGGTATCATCTCCGTAAATCAAGGAGACAGAATCACACAGCTGCTCCTCATTCCCAGTCTCCATAGTTCTTTTAAAAGCATGCCACAAAATAGAAATAGCAGAACATTCGGTTCCACTGGTTCAGGACCTATGGCTTTCTGGGTTCAGGATTGTTCACGGAGGCCGATGTGCAAATTAAAAATTCAAGGTATAGAGATGGAGGGGCTGATTGATACAGGAGCTGACTCTTCCATCATAAATCTACAACAATGGCCTAAGCACTGGCCTCTGCAGAAAGCCTCAACCAGTTTAAGAGGCTTGGGATATAGTAATACCCCAGCACAAAGTGCTGTAATCTTAAATTGGCAAGACAATGAAGGCCATACAGGAACATTCCAACCTTATGTTTTAAACAGCTTGCCAGTTACCCTATGGGGAAGAGATATCTTACATCAAATGGGGCTACACCTAGCAACCAAGCCTGCAGGTGTTAAGAATAAAAATCCTAATCATAATCAAAAAGGCAAAGGACATTTTTTCTAGGGGCCACTGAGAAAACAATTTTAAAAATACCATGGCTCTCTAATAAGCCAGTTTGGGTCCCTCAGTGGCCCCTATCCAAAGAAAAATTGCAAGCGGCCCATCAATTAATTAAAGAACAATTAGAAGCAGGACACATAGAGCCTTCCACCTCTCCCTGGAATTCTCCCATATTTGTAATTAAGAAAAAATCGGTAAAATGGAGACTATTACAAGACCTAAGACAAATTAATAAAACAATGCAAATTATGGGACCCACCCAACCTGGACTTCCTAATCCTGTAGCTATTCCAAAAAACTATTACCTTATAACTCTTGATATAAAGGACTGTTTCTTTTCCATTCCCCTACATCCTCTGGATGCCCCCAGGTTTGCTTTTTCAATTCCTTCTATCAATAATAATGGCCCTGATAAAAGATATCAATGGAAAGTATTGCCACAGGGAATGGCAAATAGCCCTACAATGTGCCAACTATATGTGGACAGAGCTATACAGCCCATTAAAAACAAATATCAAGACCTCATGTGTCTACACTACATGGACGATGTTTTATTAGCTCACCCTAATCAAAAAATCTTATTTAATATATTTAGTGAAATAACAAAAAATTTAAAAAAATATGGATTATATATAGCAGAAGAAAAAGTTCAAAGCAGATCACCTATACTATATTTAGGCTTTAAAATCATGGATACTTTTGTTAAACCCCCAAAATTCTAATAAGTAAAGAACATTTGACCACCCTCAATGATTTCCAAAAATTATTGGGAGACATTAATTGGCTTCGCCCTACACTAAGCCTCACTACTGGACAATTAAAACCTTTATTTGACATCCTTCGCGGAACCCTGATCCATCCTCACACGAACATTAACTCCTGAGGCCAGGAGAGCTCTAAAATTAGTAGAAAGATCCCATTGCGATAGATTTGATTTTGCACAACCACTAATATTGATTATTATTCCTTCACAATATACACCAACAGGAGTATTTTGGCAACAGGGACCTATATTATGGATACATTTGCCTGTCTCTCCTAAAAGTACAATTGAGTCTTATACCTCCATGGTGGCTAAACTTATTCTTCAAGGACTTAAAACCTCTACTAAAATATTTGGAATTCATCCTGCTACTATTATTACTCCTTATTCATCGTCACAGGTTGAATATTTGTGCTTCAATGATAATGATTGGGCTATAGCTAGATGCTCTACTTCTGCAAATTTTGACAATCATATTCCTAAATCTCCTATACTGTCCTTTTGTATCAATCATCCTATCATATTCCCACAGGTAATAAAAACTCAACCCATTCCTAAAACATTTAATGTATTTACAGATGGATCCTCTAACGGTACTGCTGCAGTAGTCACTCAAAATGAAAAAATGATTCATATCACTAATCAAAAATCAGCTCAATTAGTGGAACTCGAAGCTATAATAATAGCTCTGGAAAATTTTAAAGAACAGCCTATGAATATTTTTTCAGACAGCCACTATATTGTACATGCTGTCCCTAAATTGGAGCTAGCAGGTCCAATAGCACCACATACTCCAGCTTTTAAATTGTTTTCTCAAATCCAAAATCTCCTATGGCAACGAAAAGAACCTTTATTTATAGGTCACATAAGAGCTCACACTAATCTGCCTGGTCCTCTCCATGAAGGTAATCAAAAAGCTGATGCCCTCACTAAAACAATATTTATATTTACTACAGTACAACAAGCTACTTTATTTCATTCCCAGTTCCACGTTAACAGCACTACCTTAAGACAAAAATTTAAAATCACAAAAGAACAAGCTCGTAGAATTGTAAAAGAATGTCCATCTTGTGTAACACTTTTGCCCAATCCACATTATGGGGTTAACCCACGAGGTTTGATGCCCAATCATTTGTGGCAGATGGATGTCACACATGAGCCAAGTTTTGGAAAATTACGATTTATTCATGTCACGATAGATACATGCTCAGGCATGATTTTTGCTTCTTTACATTCCGGAGAAAAAGTTAAAGATACTATATCTCATTGTCTGCAAGCTTTTGCTGCATTGGGCATCCCCAAAATGCTTAAAACAGATAATGGCCCTGCATATACATCCACATCCTTCAAGCAATTTTGTACAAAGTTCAATATTATCCACAAAACAGGTATCGCTTATAATCCTCAGGGACAAGGAATAATTGAAAGAGCAAATCAGACACTTAAAAATATGTTACTAAAGCAAAAAGATGGAAACTGGAAAAATCCTAAGGACAGATTGGCAGTTGCCCTGTTTACCCTAAATTTCTTAACTTTAGATTCTAATGGACATTCGGCTGGAGATAGACACTGGAACCCACACCAACAACATAAACCTTTGGTTTACTGGAAGGATGTTCTCTCAGGTACATGGAAGGGTCCAGACCCAGTATTAATTTGGGGGAGAGGATCTGTTTGTGTTTTTCCAAAGCATGAATCCTCTCCAATATGGATACCATCTAGATTGATAAAGCAGGTACAAAGTCAAAAGGATCAAGACGAAGTTATTGAGGAGTCTAGATTGAATAAACAAGTACAAAATCAAGAGGACCAAAATGAAGGTATGGAGTGATTCCCTTAAGAGTCCTCCATTAAATTTACAACTTAAATTTCATCTTCCCGGCCGGGACAAGAAGATCTCTCTTCAGTGTATACACAATTGTATTTTTTTCTTTTATATATGTCTTTATGTCTGTGCATTTGTCTAAATTTCATGTTAATGTGATGTCACAAATATATGTTTATATGTGCGTCTGTCTAGTGTGACGTCACAAATAATTAAGCACTTAAAAAAAAAAAAACGGTAGATATATATAGATCCAAATAACGTTAATTCATTTAAGCTTAGAATATTCTAATTAGATAATCAATAGATAGATAGATAGATAGATAAATAGATATTCATATAAGTTCAGAATATTTTAATTAGATAATCTATTATAATGATAATCAATTTTGATTTATAGTTGTCTCCGGGACTTCTCTTCAGCTGTGAATATGTTTAATGTTTTATAACCTGATATTTTGGTGTTCCGACAGAGGATCGTTTATTTGTTATTAACTTCATTTGTTTAATAGCTGATTAATTTGAATTATTTCAACAGGTATATGATTGCTGTGTATATAGAGACTTGAGGATTCCAGCTAACAAATTATTTTTCCAAAGTGCCTTTAGCTTTTCTTTATCTTTAATGCAGTAAACACCCTCAGTTTCTCTTTGATTATTTCTGAATGTGATATTTTGCCAGCTTATGTTTGTGGGAGCTTAAGCAGCAATGTGTGTGAGCAGAGATCAACTTTTATTTTCTACTCTAATAATTCTTTTTTTTAGTTTGACAGCTCACCTTTTGATCTCAGTGCTGGAATAGCACTGCCTTTCCCTTAATAATGGATGCTTGAGTTTTTAGGTAGCGGGCCCTGAAGATTTGCCGGTGGAAATGTCTAGACATAAAAAAGACGGCTGATGCTACAACTGCAGGGACCACGGTCGCTGCAAGCATCCCTGCTGCTCAAGCATCAAACAACCTAACCAGCAGTGTGGCCTCTGCTCTGCATGCATGGGGTCTCTTGAATCTATGTGTTATAACTTATGGACATTTTGATTTGCCATTATTTTGGGACATTACGGGAATTTGTCTAAGAGAACTCAGTGCGTTACTTGATGAAACTAAGGGCAGCTGATTGGCTTAAAGAACTTGATACGCTATGGAAACTTGGCTCGTCAGCAGTAGGCTTGCCGCCTTAAAGCCGCAGCATCTCCTAAAAATTGGACGGCTGTTAGTCAACACACAGTCGATCCTGAAGGGCTCTATTGGATGGCTGGTTAGCCTATGACGGGTAAGATCCCCAGAAGGGGACAACCTAAGACACGGCACAGTCGCACGGGACAGTCTAATGTGGCCGGCATGTCAACCTAAGCCAGGAGTCAGGACAGCCTAGACTCCCATGACGGGTAAGAATGTCGGTTGCACATGGACGTCCTAGAACATCCCCCTCTTTTAAAAACTAAAAGGGGGAATTGAAGGAGCCTATAATCAAGGAGATAGCTAAAGATTGCGGTTAGCTGAGAGCCATAAAAGATGTTCTAGTTTCCACCTGATAGTAATACATTATCCAAAGAATCTTTGTATGCCCGTGAACACTGCGTGACGCACCTGTAAGCTCGAGCTGTAAGCACGTGTCCTTGTTAAAGCGATATGTATATAACTGGGTGAGTTTGGTTAGTGTGTGTGGGAAGAAGAAGAAGGTGGTGGTTGGAGTTAGAGCGTTTGGAGTGATTGCTGGAGCCGGAGAGAGAAGAAGAATAAAAGACCTTTTTTCATTTTCATCCTGCCTCCGAATTTTCCTGCGGCGTTCGTTGCTCCAAGGCAGTTTCCGCTTCAGGCAGCAACAAGTGGTGGCCTGTACGGGAATTCGGCGGCAAGGTAAGAAAAAAGAAAATTTAAAAATATGGGAGCGAATATAACAAAAAGTTGGTTTATAAAAGCCACGAATGAAATTTTTGATATCGAGAACTCAGAGGATAGTGAGAAAAGTGAACAAGAAAGCATATCCTCTGACTCAGTTGAGACCAGCAAGGAGAGCAGTAATATAAATTCAAAAGTAAGAACTGCAAAAGCCATCAGAAGCTTAATAAAATTAGCTGAGGAGTATGTACTCTCCTTAGAAGCTGAAACTCAGGATACTAGTGAAAGTGATAATAGTAACAAGGAGCCAAACCATGAGAGTACGGTCTCCTCCACTGAGCCATTTAGGAATTATGAAGCTAGTAGTGAGGAGGAATCAAAAAGTGATTCAGGGAGCACAGTCTCCAATAAAAAGAGCAAAAAGAAATTAAAAAAGAGAAAAGACCGTCAAATAGAGGGACCACTAGTGCCCTCTGCTCCTTCATGGATAGAATACCTAACAGAAACAATAAGGAGTATTGATCAGAATGTACGTGCCCTTGAGGTAGAAATTGGCAGCCTTTCTGAGCGCTTATACGCTCTCGAACAACATAGACCGCAGGAGCACCTAGAACTGCCAGTATTTCAAAATGAACAGGGACAAAGATATCACGAGTCCCTAGACTTTAAGACAATAAAGAATTTTAAAGAGGCGGTAATGACCTATGGGCCTCAAGCTCCTTTCACATTAAGTATGATAGAGTCACTTAACACCCTAACCTTAGCCCCCTCAGATTGGAAAAGTCTATGCAGAGCGGTACTAAGTGGGGGACAATACCTAATCTGGAAAAACTCAATTCCAGGAACTTTGTTCAGAAATAGCAAAGAGAAATGCTGCAGCAGGTTTCCCTCAACGCAATATAGATATGCTCACAGGGGAGGGTCAGTTCGCCGAACTACAAAATCAGCTACAATACGATCCAGGTGTGTATGCCCAGATACACACTGCAGCTGTGAAAGCCTGGAAGACAATCTCAGGCACAGGGGATCTGCAAGGCAGCCTATCAAAAGTTATACAAGGGCCTAACGAACCTTACACTGATTTTGTAGATAGACTCTTAAAAAACAACATCTAGAGTTTTTGGCGAAGTCGAGCAAGCTATGCCTCTAGTTATCCAATTAGCGTACGAGAATGCTAATAAATATTGCCAGGATGCAATAAGGCCGTGGAGAAGTAAAAAAGACTTATCAATTTATATCAGACTGTGCAAAGACATTAACGAGGCTGTTATCACAGGCAACGTAATTGCTGCAGTGATGAAAAATTCCTCCCCTCAAAATTCCCAAAGGTTTCAACCTAGAACAGGATATTCCAGACAAAAGTATTATAATCAACCAAGATATGCTAAGCAATATCCCCTAAGGGTAATAAGATCAAATTCATACCGCGCTCCAGGCCGATGCCCCAGGTGCAAAAAGGGTATACATTGGGCCAATCAATGCCATTCCAGATATGATATATATGGAAATGATTTATCAAGGATTTCAAAAAACGGGGCACGGGGCCCGGGGCCCAATGCCCCGGGGCCCACAAATGTACGAGGCACTAGAGGAGGAATGCGCACTAGAGGAGGAATGCCCTCAGATCCAAATGATTCCTCGTCACAATCCCTCCTACCCATTAACTCCCTTATCAGAGGGACAAGAGGAAGTGCAGGATTAGATCTCTGTTCTACTGCCCGGATGGTCCTGACACCTGAAATGGGGGTTCAGCTGATTCCTACGGGAATCAGGGGACCTCTCCCTTCGGGAACTGTGGGACTAATCCTTGGGCGTAGTTCCAAGAGTTTATTAGGCTTTAATGTTATACCAGGGGTTATTGATTCAGATTATAATGGAGAGATTAAAATAATGCTAAGTACACACAGGGGTATCATCTCCGTAAATCAAGGAGACAGAATCACACAGCTGCTCCTCATTCCCAGTCTCCATAGTTCTTTTAAAAGCATGCCACAAAATAGAAATAGCAGAACATTCGGTTCCACTGGTTCAGGACCTATGGCTTTCTGGGTTCAGGATTGTTCACGGAGGCCGATGTGCAAATTAAAAATTCAAGGTATAGAGATGGAGGGGCTGATTGATACAGGAGCTGACTCTTCCATCATAAATCTACAACAATGGCCTAAGCACTGGCCTCTGCAGAAAGCCTCAACCAGTTTAAGAGGCTTGGGATATAGTAATACCCCAGCACAAAGTGCTGTAATCTTAAATTGGCAAGACAATGAAGGCCATACAGGAACATTCCAACCTTATGTTTTAAACAGCTTGCCAGTTACCCTATGGGGAAGAGATATCTTACATCAAATGGGGCTACACCTAGCAACCAAGCCTGCAGGTGTTAAGAATAAAAATCCTAATCATAATCAAAAAGGCAAAGGACATTTTTTCTAGGGGCCACTGAGAAAACAATTTTAAAAATACCATGGCTCTCTAATAAGCCAGTTTGGGTCCCTCAGTGGCCCCTATCCAAAGAAAAATTGCAAGCGGCCCATCAATTAATTAAAGAACAATTAGAAGCAGGACACATAGAGCCTTCCACCTCTCCCTGGAATTCTCCCATATTTGTAATTAAGAAAAAATCGGTAAATGGAGACTATTACAAGACCTAAGACAAATTAATAAAACAATGCAAATTATGGGACCCACCCAACCTGGACTTCCTAATCCTGTAGCTATTCCAAAAAACTATTACCTTATAACTCTTGATATAAAGGACTGTTTCTTTTCCATTCCCCTACATCCTCTGGATGCCCCCAGGTTTGCTTTTTCAATTCCTTCTATCAATAATAATGGCCCTGATAAAAGATATCAATGGAAAGTATTGCCACAGGGAATGGCAAATAGCCCTACAATGTGCCAACTATATGTGGACAGAGCTATACAGCCCATTAAAAACAAATATCAAGACCTCATGTGTCTACACTACATGGACGATGTTTTATTAGCTCACCCTAATCAAAAAATCTTATTTAATATATTTAGTGAAATAACAAAAAATTTAAAAAAAATATGGATTATATATAGCAGAAGAAAAAGTTCAAAGCAGATCACCTATACTATATTTAGGCTTTAAAATCATGGATACTTTTGTTAAACCCCCCAAAATTCTAATAAGTAAAGAACATTTGACCACCCTCAATGATTTCCAAAAATTATTGGGAGACATTAATTGGCTTCGCCCTACACTAAGCCTCACTACTGGACAATTAAAACCTTTATTTGACATCCTTCGCGGGAACCCTGATCCATCCTCACCAGCGAACATTAACTCCTGAGGCCAGGAGAGCTCTAAAATTAGTAGAAAGATCCCATTGCGATAGATTTGATTTTGCACAACCACTAATATTGATTATTATTCCTTCACAATATACACCAACAGGAGTATTTTGGCAACAGGGACCTATATTATGGATACATTTGCCTGTCTCTCCTAAAAGTACAATTGAGTCTTATACCTCCATGGTGGCTAAACTTATTCTTCAAGGACTTAAAACCTCTACTAAAATATTTGGAATTCATCCTGCTACTATTATTACTCCTTATTCATCGTCACAGGTTGAATATTTGTGCTTCAATGATAATGATTGGGCTATAGCTAGATGCTCTACTTCTGCAAATTTTGACAATCATATTCCTAAATCTCCTATACTGTCCTTTTGTATCAATCATCCTATCATATTCCCACAGGTAATAAAAACTCAACCCATTCCTAAAACATTTAATGTATTTACAGATGGATCCTCTAACGGTACTGCTGCAGTAGTCACTCAAAATGAAAAAATGATTCATATCACTAATCAAAAATCAGCTCAATTAGTGGAACTCGAAGCTATAATAATAGCTCTGGAAAATTTTAAAGAACAGCCTATGAATATTTTTTCAGACAGCCACTATATTGTACATGCTGTCCCTAAATTGGAGCTAGCAGGTCCAATAGCACCACATACTCCAGCTTTTAAATTGTTTTCTCAAATCCAAAATCTCCTATGGCAACGAAAAGAACCTTTATTTATAGGTCACATAAGAGCTCACACTAATCTGCCTGGTCCTCTCCATGAAGGTAATCAAAAAGCTGATGCCCTCACTAAAACAATATTTATATTTACTACAGTACAACAAGCTACTTTATTTCATTCCCAGTTCCACGTTAACAGCACTACCTTAAGACAAAAATTTAAAATCACAAAAGAACAAGCTCGTAGAATTGTAAAAGAATGTCCATCTTGTGTAACACTTTTGCCCAATCCACATTATGGGGTTAACCCACGAGGTTTGATGCCCAATCATTTGTGGCAGATGGATGTCACACATGAGCCAAGTTTTGGAAAATTACGATTTATTCATGTCACGATAGATACATGCTCAGGCATGATTTTTGCTTCTTTACATTCCGGAGAAAAAGTTAAAGATACTATATCTCATTGTCTGCAAGCTTTTGCTGCATTGGGCATCCCCAAAATGCTTAAAACAGATAATGGCCCTGCATATACATCCACATCCTTCAAGCAATTTTGTACAAAGTTCAATATTATCCACAAAACAGGTATCGCTTATAATCCTCAGGGACAAGGAATAATTGAAAGAGCAAATCAGACACTTAAAAATATGTTACTAAAGCAAAAAGATGGAAACTGGAAAAATCCTAAGGACAGATTGGCAGTTGCCCTGTTTACCCTAAATTTCTTAACTTTAGATTCTAATGGACATTCGGCTGGAGATAGACACTGGAACCCACACCAACAACATAAACCTTTGGTTTACTGGAAGGATGTTCTCTCAGGTACATGGAAGGGTCCAGACCCAGTATTAATTTGGGGGAGAGGATATGTTTGTGTTTTTCCAAAGCATGAATCCTCTCCAATATGGATACCATCTAGATTGATAAAGCAGGTACAAAGTCAAAAGGATCAAGACGAAGTTATTGAGGAGTCTAGATTGAATAAACAAGTACAAAATCAAGAGGACCAAAATGAAGGTATGGAGTGATTCCCTTAAGAGTCCTCCATTAAATTTACAACTTAAATTTCATCTTCCCGGCCGGGACAAGAAGATCTCTCTTCAGTGTATACACAATTGTATTTTTTTCTTTTATATATGTCTTTATGTCTGTGCATTTGTCTAAATTTCATGTTAATGTGATGTCACAAATATATGTTTATATGTGCGTCTGTCTAGTGTGACGTCACAAATAATTAAGCACTTAAAAAAAAAAAACGGTAGATAGATATAGATCCAAATAACGTTAATTCATTTAAGCTTAGAATATTCTAATTAGATAATCAATAGATAGATAGATAGATAGATAAATAGATATTCATATAAGTTCAGAATATTTTAATTAGATAATCTATTATAATGATAATCAATTTTGATTTATAGTTGTCTCCGGGACTTCTCTTCAGCTGTGAATATGTTTAATGTTTTATAACCTGATATTTTGGTGTTCCGACAGAGGATCGTTTATTTGTTATTAACTTCATTTGTTTAATAGCTGATTAATTTGAATTATTTCAACAGGTATATGATTGCTGTGTATATAGAGACTTGAGGATTCCAGCTAACAAATTATTTTTCCAAAGTGCCTTTAGCTTTTCTTTATCTTTAATGCAGTAAACACCCTCAGTTTCTCTTTGATTATTTCTGAATGTGATATTTTGCCAGCTTATGTTTGTGGGAGCTTAAGCAGCAATGTGTGTGAGCAGAGATCAACTTTTATTTTCTACTCTAATAATTCTTTTTTTAGTTTGACAGCTCACCTTTTGATCTCAGTGCTGGAATAGCACTGCCTTTCCCTTAATAATGGATGCTTGAGTTTTTAGGTAGCGGGCCCTGAAGATTTGCCGGTGGAAATGTCTAGACATAAAAAAGACGGCTGATGCTACAACTGCAGGGACCACGGTCGCTGCAAGCATCCCTGCTGCTCAAGCATCAAACAACCTAACCAGCAGTGTGGCCTCTGCTCTGCATGCATGGGGTCTCTTGAATCTATGTGTTATAACTTATGGACATTTTGATTTGCCATTATTTTGGGACATTACGGGAATTTGTCTAAGAGAACTCAGTGCGTTACTTGATGAAACTAAGGGCAGCTGATTGGCTTAAAGAACTTGATACGCTATGGAAACTTGGCTCGTCAGCAGTAGGCTTGCCGCCTTAAAGCCGCAGCATCTCCTAAAAATTGGACGGCTGTTAGTCAACACACAGTCGATCCTGAAGGGCTCTATTGGATGGCTGGTTAGCCTATGACGGGTAAGATCCCCAGAAGGGGACAACCTAAGACACGGCACAGTCGCACGGGACAGTCTAATGTGGCCGGCATGTCAACCTAAGCCAGGAGTCAGGACAGCCTAGACTCCCATGACGGGTAAGAATGTCGGTTGCACATGGACGTCCTAGAACATCCCCTCTTTTAAAACTAAAAGGGGGAATTGAAGGAGCCTATAATCAAGGAGATAGCTAAAGATTGCGGTTAGCTGAGAGCCATAAAAGATGTTCTAGTTTCCACCTGATAGTAATACATTATCCAAAGAATCTTTGTATGCCCGTGAACACTGCGTGACGCACCTGTAAGCTCGAGCTGTAAGCATGTGTCCTTGTTAAAGCGATATGTATATAACTGGGTGAGTTTGGTTAGTGTGTGTGGGAAGAAGAAGAAGGTGGTGGTTGGAGTTAGAGCGTTTGGAGTGATTGCTGGAGCCGGAGAGAGAAGAAGAATAAAAAAGACCTTTTTTCATTTTCATCCTGCCTCCGAATTTTCCTGCGGCGTTCGTTGCTCCAAGGCAGTTTCCGCTTCAGGCAGCAACAGTTGTTCATTCACCCTTTTGCCCCCCTCCCTTACTCTCCCTCCCCATTGACCATTCTAGTGTTCCTCTAATCCTCCTATGCTCCCCATCCCAACCCCACCTATTTTCTTGTTTGGTAGTCAAGAGCATCAACCTTATTCACCATTCTCTTTCTCACGTACACTCATGTTTGTTCCTCTTGTTTCAGTTTGCTTATTTTACAATCAAATGAGAAGGATATCTCCTACTAAACAATTTTAGTAGGAGATAACATTGGTGCTTTTCTCCAATTTAAATGACTATAACATGTACTTCATTGATATCTTTCCCTTAGTACCAATCTTTGATTGCTTTATATCCTACATTAGGACACAGGCATTGGTCCTGATTAGTGTACACTTGACTCTGTCCATGCAGATCCTGGTTAGCATCAGTGGAGGCAAAGTGTGGGATATCTTGATCTCTAGTAAGAATGAGAGAGTTTGCCTGGAAACAAATTCAACAATGCATAGATTGTTTCCAAGGAAAAAGGACAATTTAAATCAACCAGGAAAAGCATTATCTATAAGCAAGTGGAATTACAGAAAATAATTGCAAGATATGAATGAGTTGAGCCTTTGTAGATGTTCTAATACAAACAACTTAGAGATTAATAGAACTATCAACATTATATCTGGAATTGCAAAATGGGAAGGGGTGCATCAAAACAGCTTAAATAGGCGTTTTAGGCTTGTGAACTAGAGGATGCAGGCAAGATATTGGATGTAATTTGTGGAAGGTTTGGTTGAAGGTGTGCAATCAGCTTTTAAACTCCCTCATGTGGTTGTTGGCCAGAAGCTTCAGTTCCCCATCATGGGGACCTTTTCATATGGCTGATCACTCCTGAGCAAGAGATGAGATTTAGGTTATGCACACATAAGACATTACACTGCCTTCTAGGAATTAGTAAGGAGTTAAGAATCATTTATGCTATTAAGTTATTGGCTAAAGATGTTAAAGAATTTTTCATGTGCTTTTTGGCCATTTGACTTCCTTTGAGAAGTGTGCTTGTTCAGTCCTTCTTCCCCTTTACTGATGGGATCATTTTGTTATGCTAATTTTTGAGTCATTTTGGACATTAACTGTCAGAAGAATGATTGGCAAAGAAAACCTTCCATTCTTTAGGCTATTTTATCACACAGTTGATTACTTTCTTTCTGTTCAGAAGCTTTTAATTTTATGCCATCCCATTTGTTGATTCTTGCTATTATTCCATAAGCTATAGAAATCCTATGTAGAAAGTCCCTGCCTGGGTTGCTGTATCCAAAATCACTCATCAGAATTGACTGTAGGAGGAATTAAGTATCAAGAAGCGGGGATCTTCAGGGACCATGTGGGAGGCAGGGAATCACAGCAGAGACTCTCTTCACATAAAGGAATATCAATTCTTTATATTTTATATACTTTGTTATTTAAAATTCTTAATACATATAGACATAGATTTTATTTGATTTTACACATAATAATTTATTATCTAAATAGAGATATTTTTATCATATGCCTATACATGTATTCTCACCCCAATGGTTTGTTCATAATGCTATAAGATATTATAGAGAAATGATATCAGTGAGCAATTTTTGTCTTTAACTTGATTTTACTAGAAATATCACTATTAGATAACTGTCAATTTTATGTAATTTTTTTTTAGTAAGTACACTTTGTCAACTCTAGATCAAATTATTTTTCATATAGGTTATCATTTTTGATGACTAGGTGTCGAACATTTCTAACAACTACTTCCAAAATAAAAGGAAAACTATGATGAATGTGTGAATTGAAGTCTTCTGAAGAAGCTGCATCTATATTAAAGATCCTGAAGACTGCTGGACTTAGCTTACTAGACATTGTGACTTTGGAGAGATGCAATGTTGTAGGTCAAGACCCACATTTATCTTGTGCTATCTTGGGCCCTTTAATAGCCATTTACCTGAACTTGGTAAGTGACCTACCATTCTAAGGAGTAATAAGCTTCTGGGCTGTTATTGTTAAGGTTAGCTGACCTCTAGTCTATACCACCCCTCAAGGTATGTATAGCATAAGATGATATCAAAACCTGTAGAAGAGATGTCCATGTTTGATGTAGCCCACCTGCCTGATGCTCCCAGCAATGTAATTTGTAGGTGTATTGATTTAAGATTCTCTTTGGTTCTGTGACTAAGAAACTTAATGTAACCTTGTCCTCCTCTTTCACAGTGGAGCATTTTATTTAGGGTAACTTGAATCATTGCTTTGGGCCATGTTGAAACATATTTGGCTTAGAATAAACTACTTTTTAAAACTGTTCATTAAAGGAGAATCATTATGATACAACCAAAGCAATACTGAGAGAGCCTTGTAAAATGGAGTTAGGCAGTGGGGAGAGGGGGCATTAGGAACAGGGTTTATACAAGATCCCAGAAACTTGTAAGCTTTCTTTTAAAATAGAATATGACTATTATTATAAAGACAGACATATTTTCTGTATGTCTCATGATCTGTATTTTGCTGAATGCATTCCTGACTTGAATATGAACTAGGTCACTTGCTCACTTTGACCACAGACATTTGAAATGACTGAAATAATCAGCAAGCATATTGTGCCCAGAGGATAAAGGTGCATATCATATTATCAAAAGTATTTTGTAGATATTTACATTTTGCTTATACATTATTTTCTTTATGTTCTATCAGCCATGTAGTCCTTTTTTCCTTTCAATGTTTAATAGCTCCTGTAAGCTCCTACTTTCCCTGCCCTTTGGAAACACTAATTCAAGCTATCTGAACCTGTGTCTACAGTCCATTTTTCTCTTGAAGTTTCTGAATTTGAATTGACCAATATGATTGATATAGTAATATTGCTTTATATATTTATTTATTCATTAGTTATTGATGGATACAATATCATTGTTTTATTTATTCATATTTATGTGGTGCTGAGAATCATACCCAGTGCTTCACATACACTAGGCAAGTGTTCTACCACTGAGTGACAACCCAGTCCTTGTTTTTTACATTAGTTTACCCATTTACTGAATGGATATCATGGTAAATTGCTCTTTTAAGTAACAGAACAAAGTAAATAAAACTGTCAATTATCCTGCATAATGAAATAGGTGGCATGTCATACTAAGTTTCTGTGCATTCTACCCTAACATTTATTCACATAGTAACAGTTTTTATGTGTGTATATTTGATAAATTTTGTTAAAGATTTCATTATTTATAACATTTTTTTTTCCTCCAGGATACAGTTGGTTTATAAAATCAATTTTATTTTTATTTCCCCAAAAGTCTATGTTCTTTATCAGTGATATTTATTAATCCCAATTTCCTTTTTTGGGGGGAGGGCATCAGGGATTGAACTCAGGCATAATCGACCACTGAGCCAAATCCCCAGCCCCATTTTGTATTTTATATACAGACAGGTTCTCACTGAGTTGCTTAGTGCCTTGGTTTTGCTGAGGCTGGCTTTGAACATGAGATCCTCCTGCCTCAGCTTCCCGAGCCACTGAGGTTACAGGCTTGCACCACTGTGTCCTGAAAATCTTAATTTCTTAATCAGTGATTATCTACTCCATGATTAGGAAGAACTCACTTGATAATTCTTATGGATGGATCCTCGGCTGTTTTTATGCTTAATTTTATGTGTCAGATTGACCATCAAGACAGTTGTTCAAACAATATTATGAATGTGTCTTTGAAGGTGTGTTTGGATGAGATTAACATTTGGATTTATATACTGAATAAAGAATACTGCTGTCTGTAATAGGTGGACCCCATGTACTCAGATGAAGACCTAAATAAACCAAAAAGGCTCAGCCTCCTCCTTAGGGGAATCCCCCATGTTTGACTGAGGGTCTATGAGCTGACACTGGGGTTTTCTCCTGTCTTCAGATAGGAATTGAAACACTGTGTCTTGTGACACAGTAGTTAGTAAGAAAGCATGGGGGGTTTAGCATCCTCAGTTACATAATTAGTGTCAAAATTTTCAGCTGCCTCAAAAAAGCCATGTTTATTTTAGAGTTTATCAACCAAACTGTTACTAGTAAGGTCCATACATAATGTATCTTATTAATTTCCAAAATTTATACATTTTCTTTCCAAGTTGTATGTCAGTATTTATAAACAGAGTTGTTTTTCTGTATAAGGTCTTATAATCATTTTTTTCCCTAAATATATTCCTGTGGTACCTTGAATATATTCCTCTGTCTTAGTATTTTCTGGCACAATGGTAACACAATTGCTATGGTTTGAATATTTGTGTCCTCAACATCCACATGTTGAAACTAATCTCCAAGGTGAAGGTAGAAGGAGGTAGGGGATTTTGAAGAGGATTAGGTCAATTGCATCAGTGTCCTTATGAAGGAATCCCCTGGAGAGCTCGTCAGTTCTTTACTGTGTAAGATTTCAATGAGAAAGTTTCCACCTAGGGAAGAAGCAGCTCTCTGACTAGGCAGAGTATCTGCTGTCAGCTTCACCTTGGACTTCTCAGCCTACAGAACTATAAGAAAAATTTTCCCACTGTTTTTTGTTACCCGATGTGAGGTATTTGGTTAAAGCAGACTAAAATAAACAGGAGTTGGCCATTTCAGCAAGGACTCCTGGTTCCTTTTAGTGGAAGACAGTATTTCCATATCTGAATCATGGACTTGTTCATTGCTGCAGGGTTGTTCATTTCCTATTTCAGGGAATAACTTTTAAGATTAAATACTACATGAGCTCATACTAATATTTCTAATTAAAGTTTGAGACTTCCAGCTTTTATGACCACTTCAATATTTCATCTTTATATTATACCATCCGAGAATGAGTATGTGAGGGCTACAGGGACAATGTAGTTAGATATCACATTATATCTTATTTGTTTCAATGTACTTTATACAATAACTGCAGAATAAAATTATATAAATACAGTGAACAAAATAAGTTACAACATGTTTTAACAGTTATTTTTATCATTAGAGTATATACTGCCACTGAGGTATATCTGAATTACTTTATGTTCACACACCATAAGATTTAACTCAAAAAATGTAGAATTCAATGACATTTAATATATTCTCAAATTCATTAGCTATCAGCACAATCGGTCTTAGAATACTTTCATTATTTCACAAAGAAATCTCACAGCAATTAGTTTGCCATCCTACGTTTCTCATATAAACAGCCTCCAGCTTCAGGTAACTATGACTCAACTTTCCATTGATATTGATGTGTCTATTATAACATTTCATATTAGTAGAATCATATATCATGTAGTACTTTGTTTTTGACTTGTACTCAGCATAATAATTACAAGTTTCTTTACATCTTTTAAAATATTTTCAAAATTGCTCATAATTTCATTCTAGTGTTTATGTTCACACAACTATGCCGATAGTATGCATTACATGAATCTGTGTTTAGTTATTGCTTATTGGTCTACCTGTTTGGACTATTGCAATTTACCCAAATTCTTCTCTCTTTTGTGCCTCCCCTCCATTCAGTGTCTAATTTAAGAATTAACCTTCTAATTTCAGTTGCTAACAAATAATCAGCATCTTTTAATATGATCTTCCAGTATCATGCAAATATTACATGCTACCTTTTAATTCTTGCCACCATGATTTGATCTTAGTAATACATATACTGTGTATGTATACTATATTAAACTGTCATATATATTTAATGATCAACATCAAAACTTAAGTTAATACCTCTCTGGTCATTTGATTTGAGTGTGATGCTGTATCTACAGACACTATTGAAAATTATTTGAAAATAATATTTTTGGGAATAATAATTTTGCATATTATACTTGAAAATCATTTTGGATAGTGAAAAAGATCATTGCATGTATGTTTGTTAGGTTCATTACATATATTATTCTAACAAAACGCATTGTTCTCAAACTACCTGAAGTCAACTTTCTTTTAACTGTCTTGGTTTCTTTGTCTGGATCTTTCTTCTCTAGCCCATCTTTGTTCTTTAAAATGTTGAATGATTTTACTGAGATATATTTCCGTGTTTATCAATTTGATTCAATTTTCCCAAATAAGCAATGTATCTTTTCAATAGGTACTTGTTTTAGTCAGCTTTTTTGCTTCTGTGACCAAAAGACTAACCACAACCATTTTAGAGGAGAAAAAGTTTTTTGGGGGGCTCACAATTTCAGAGGTCTCAATCCACAGACATTGGCTCCATTCCTTGCGGCTCTAGGTGAGACAGAACATCATGGCAGAAGAGTGTAGTGGAGAAAAACACCTCATATGATGATCAGAAAGCAGAGAGAGACTTCACTTGACAGATATAAAATATATATCCCAAAGCCACACCCCAAATGCCACACCCACTCCAGCCACACCCCACTTGCCATCAGTCACTGCTCAATTAATCCCATCAGTTATCTAATTCACTGACTGGATTAAGGCTGTCATAATCCAAACATTCCTACTCTGAACCCTCTCATTTGTCTCATATGAGATCTTTTGGGAGACACCTCACATCCCAACCATAACAGAACTTAAAAAAATCTATTTCTCTTTTTAACTTCAGAAAAAATTGCTTGAATTCTTTACTGATTTATTAAAGCAGTGCTCCATTGTTTGGTTTTCTGCTTTAGGGGCTTCTGGTTTTGAGTTTTCTTTTGCTATGTTTCAAATTATTATTATCTTTGTAAAGTTTTCTTTTGCTTTTAATTTGTTTTGCTTTTTTAAGTTATATTATCTTTTCTTCCTATTAAATTTTGTCAATTGTTTTTATTTACTCTCATACTTATATAAATTAAGTTTTTCTGCTTTTGAAATAACTCTTTGTATATTAAATTCATTCCTGGTATTTTTCTTCTCATTTCTGAATTTTCTCTGATAAGATATTTAAATCTGCCATCATATTTGCATTTCATAACTCAATGATTTATAATTTAACATATTATGTAACAATATCTTTGGAGCAAATTTTTCTTACAAAAAAGATTATGGGCAAAGACCAATATAAGAGGCTTGGGAAGTACAGATGGAGCACCAAGAGGACACTAAATTATGGTGATTATGTTAAGTGAAGATAGTTGTTTCATTGTTGGCTTGCAGGCTGAGCTACTTGCATTTTTTATGGAACAAAGTTTTACTTAAAAGAATGGCTTGTAGATAAATCATGATTTTGTAGCCTGAAGTATTTGATTGACAGTTCTTTGTACATGAACTGAAAGATCATGTCATATAAAATGAGAAGATGAAAAACGTTTTATTTACCTGTGACAAAAGTTAAGTTCACAAGTGAAAATTAGAATTTTGGAAAACTTGTACCTGCAACTTCGTATATGAGAGATTCCCAATATTTCAATTTTTTTTTTCTGATGAGATCAGTGGTGATATTAATCAGTATGATTGTTTTCACATTGCTTAATGAAGCATGCCAACATTTGGAAGGTCTGCATCACTCAAGGAATTGGTAATTCCAAATGACTAGTGCCAATGATACAAAACAAAGAAAGAGAAAAATTATGATAAATGGCCAGGCTCAGTGGTGCATGGCTACAATCAAAGTGGCTTGGGAGGTTGAGGCAGGAGGATCAAAGGTAAAGCCAGTCTCAGCAATTTAGCAAGGCCCGAAGTAACTTAGTGAGACTCTGTCTCAAGATAAGATATAAAAAAGACTGGGCACATGGCTCAGTGCACCGTGGGTTCAATCCCCACTATCAAAAAAATTTATATGTGTGTGTGTGTGTGTGTGTGTATGACCAAGTGCAAGATAAACCAATGCATATTAATTGAACAGAAATAATATTTTAAAAATATTTTAAAAATCATTGCTATTATTTTGACATTAGATAAAAGTCAAATTCTTGATTCAGCATGAAAAGTGTCTTTAATGAACTGAGAAGGCTATTGAATTCAATAACTTTATGCACACAAATACTCATATACACATATACACACACACCAGATTAGATTTGCCTCATAGACATACATGAAGGCTTTTTGCTACAGAGTGAATATAAATGCAGATATGACAATCCAACAGTTTTCTATCAAGGCAGTCATTATGAAGAACTGAAAAATTGTGACAGTGATATTCTGTTAACAAGTTTTGGGGGAAATTTTTCATAAAGATGATAATCATTTATTTTCAAATTTACGCAGGAAAATAGTTGCCACTTTGGCTGTTGGATTTACTAGAACTCAATTTTTTTTCTGCCTTAGCTAGTGGATCACTGCATGCAAAGTCCCTCACCATAAGAGCTGCAGAACTTAATTGTCTCAACACTGCAGTGAGTAACTGTTAGGTCTTTTGGGTTTTTCTGCTCATAGGACCTCAAGTTGACCTTCTGCTTCAGGTGGTGACCTTCTGCAGAGATGCTAACTTCATGCAGGTCTTGCAGGTCCTTCTGCTCCTGGGCATAGGCAACCCTTCATCAGTGGATTATTTTGTTTGGTTTATTATCTTAGGTTATTATGTGGTTTGGGGTAGAATAAGGGAAAATCAGGAGAAAGAAAAGATTTAAAATCCAGGATGAAATCATTACCATTTGACCAGCATCATCAAATCATTAGTTTTATTATCATTTTCTTTTGAAATTTAATAATTTCTTCAAATTTTATACCTTAGTTTTAAAGTGTCCTCTGTCTTTTGACAGTGTATAAATTTGGGGTGAAATGATAAAGTCATTTTGATTTTTTCCTGTTATAAGGACATGTGATTTTTAATGAGGGCCAAAAATTATTAACAAAATAATTTTAATATTTATTTAAAATATATTTTTTTTTTATTATTGACAATGATATGTTCAACATATTTGGCCTATATTTAATTTTGTTGTAAAATTCAATAGTATTGGTATTTCTATAATTGTTATAAATGTATAAAAATTAACATCTTTTTATTTGTTCTATTTAATGTTTTCTTTTTATTTCTTTTTTTCCTCATATTATCTTCTAAATATGTTTTCCATGTCACTAACAGTGACTTGGGTGATACTGATTTAATTATGAATGCTTCTAATGTTGTTTAAATAACTTCTATTATTGTTTAATTTATTTTCTATACCTTCTCAGGTCATTGATTATGTCCTTTTATGGTTTTATGAAAATAATGAAAATTTCACAATGTTCATGTTGTCTGTGTGAAGAAATTTACTTAATGATATATTTGGCTTTAATTGAAATCTTAATTTTCGTACAAATATAAGTTGAACGAATGTCTAATATTTTAGTGAAGTCATTAATTAATGAGTGAACCAGAGAAATATTACAACTGGTTCAGAGATTTCAAAATGTGCACATGTGCTTTCACACTCACAGTTCTGAATAAATTTACAAACAGATATAAAATTTTTCAGTATGATCAAAGCAATATTTTCAGAGCACTAGCCAAAATTTGTCTTTCTAGAGACAAAATTATTTGCATTACACTGTTTTCTACACATATAACCTAAAAACAAATAAAACAATAAAAGGTAGTGATAATACAGGGGATAAAATAGATTAAGATATAAAATAAAATTTTATTAAAAATTTAGAAAAGGAAGTTTTGGCTTTATTTTGCAATTCTTGAAATAATAGTTTTTCAAGCATATTTTACATTTTCTCATTTGTTATTATTTGTATTCCTTTGTCTTAAATATATGTGGTATATATCATCAACATTGGATAGGAATATATTTCAAAATGCAACCTCTCTCCTTATTGCACATTAGATATTCAAGATGTCTGGGTAATTTTAACCATGTTCTAATTTAATTTGATTCTAATGCTTTTTTGAAGCAAAGAGGAATAAAGCATCCATCTACTTTCCCATCTTTGAAACAAATTTTTAACTGGTTAAATAGTCTTATTATTGCAAAGACAGCAGTCAATACAGGACTTTGCATGTATTTAATGTTTTTATGAAGTTTAATTTTAACACT
This sequence comes from Tamias sibiricus, assembly GCA_025594165.1. Taxonomy (NCBI): domain Eukaryota; kingdom Metazoa; phylum Chordata; class Mammalia; order Rodentia; family Sciuridae; genus Tamias; species Tamias sibiricus. The sequence goes on along the minus strand of CM046662.1, from coordinate 155,850,597 downwards.
AGCTCTTTAATTGCTAGTCTTTGGAAGAACCGTGCATATATTCATCAGAAATTTTCTAGTCTTTTCAAAACAATGAAAATTACACAAAAATACTGTTAGAATTAAGGAGTTTGTACATATTAGAATTACATATGAGAAACAGTATTTCATTTAAAAATATTAATAATCTTCTTGTTTAAGTGACAGGTCTTTGGGATTAACAGCTTCAATTATTCCTGAAGAGGAATCCTTGTTACTATTCCTGTGTTATTTGGAGAGGAGAGAATATTTGCATTAACAAATACTGGGGTAAGATAGTGATTACTGCTTTAGCTGCTATGTAATTGTCAGGCAAACATCATCTGCTTTTGAGGAGGGCAAGGAATTAAATGCAGTGAACACGTTTCCATAGAGGAAGTCCACATAATAATCTCCTTTTTCCCTACGCACTCTAGTCCACAACTTTAGTTCAGTGCATGACTAGAAACGTATGTACAACTTCACAGTCTATAGAAAAAACAGGGCTATGTAATTGCTCTGCACATCTAATAACTGCTATACCAAAGTATTTACACACCATCAGAGAAAAGCACTCCAGGAGTTTTTTATTTTTACTTTTTTGAATGAACTGAGGATTGAACCCAGGGCCTCAAGAATGCTCAGCAAGCACTCTACCACTGAGCTATATCCCCAGACCAGAAGGAATTTTTAAAAAAGCATTGAATAACAACTTAAAAAAAAAAAAAAAAAAAAAAAAAAACTTGGTTAGTTTTTGGATGTAACAAATTTAAATGATTTTAAGGAAAATGTCGAGAAATTACGGTAGTGGGCTGAAGTTTCTAGCCCCCCCACTCCCCCTACCCAGGATGGATCTCCTTTGTCCAGCAAAGGAGGCCAGGGAGCGTACCTCAGCAGTGAGAGGAGACTGGGAAGGTAGAAGTCGCTGGCGCCCCCTCCCCTGCCTTCAAAAGACCCAGGGACACACCAGGGAGTCCAGTCAGGTAAAACTTCAGCGCTGGAACTCAGGTTTATTGAGGAAAGTGGCCAGTCTTATTGTGGACAAGGACCAGTCAGCAAGCAGAGTACAGAAACAGGCAACGAACACGGGCAAGTCCTATTGGCAGAGTCTCCTATCCCATCCTTAGGGTGGTTTTGGTTTTCATGATACGTGAGAGCAACGCCCCCTGCTCAGATCAGGTCCATAACAGGGCTTGGAAAGCAGCCAGAGCTTTTTACCCTTTTGGCCGACGTGTTCCAAAGGCCCCGACAGGTAAATCCAAAAATTGATCTTCTTACCCTAAGTAAATGTTTCTCAAAATTCATGAAGAATTTAAAAACACAATGATTTTAAATTTTTTTTTTTTTTTTCACTAGGAAAGAGAATTCTCCAAATATTGCTTCTTGGGGAATAGATGAGAAAATTCATTCTTATACACACACACACACACACACACACACACACACACACACACACACATGCTACAAGGAATCTTTTAAACTATTTTATAAACTCCATTTTTTATTGCAGATGATCATCATGAAAGAAAACCTTATATGTATGCAAGCATACATTTTTACATTATTCTTTTATACATAAAAGACTTGGCACTTAAACACTAAATACATCTGATTCTTAAAATATTTGAACAAATTATTAATTTTATTTCATTAATCATTTGAATGAAAGTAATTGATTATTTAGTGATATTATCTTTGATCCATATAAAATAATTATCATATGCATAGGAATAGCCATAGGTCAATAAAACATAAATATATACATACATACACATGAGCACTACTTACATCTAATTCATGTTTTATAAATCTACAGGAATAGCAACAAAAAAAAAAAAAGGGGCCTATAATTTTAATGAAAACAATAGAAAAAATCTATTGAGAATAGCATATGGCACGTTAATATAAATTCACTGCAGAGAAAAGAAAGTACTTCACAATGGAGTAGAATGGAAAACAAATAGTTGTCTAAGGCTCTCTAAGTACAGGAAAACACTTTCAGTTAAAAAGACAAAGCTGTACTTAAATACAGGAGGCACACTACATATTTTTCCCTGCTGAGAAGAAAATTTGAGGAATATTTTAGTTTCATCAGTTAAACAGCTATACTAGTAATGTTTTCTCTTTCCCTTGCCTTCTGCTCTCTGCCTGTTGCACTCTTTATTTTTCTTTATCACCTTTCTTTTGATCAAGCACCTTCCAAGCATCTATCTTCATGAGGGTTTAATTCTGTCAGTCAACAAATAGTACTTGACTTGGCAAGGTTTATTACCAGCTCTACTTCAGGAAATCCCATTTTGAATCTACTTTGTGTAAGTGTAATACAATACATATAGGTGATAAGGTCTAATCATAGATGGTTGTACAACATTATACATCTTCTGGACAGTTGGGCTAAAAGTCATCTCAAAATGCAAAACAGAGTAGAAGATTTCCAAATTGATTGTGAAAAATATTTTACTTAAAAGTTGAGAACTATCCCAAAACAACATTAAAAAAAAAAAAAAAAAAAAAAAAAAAAAAAACTAGGTCTCTTTCCTTATGCAGTTTCTAATCTCTCTCTCTCTCTCTCTCTCTCTCTCTCTCTCTCTCTCACCACCTATCTCTCTCTATATACCACTATATCTATATCTATTTCTACTAGATATGGTATCTATTTTATAGATACTATTTCTATAGAAATAGATATTTATAGATATATAAACTTATTTACCTATTTTAAGCACAGGTACATAATCCTTGCCCTAGATGTACTGAGTCAACTTTTTAAACTTATTTATTTATTGCAATACTAGGCCAGGCACTGGTGGCACATGTCCCAGGGCCTGGCACATTTGAGAAAAGTGCTCTAGCACTGAGCTACCCCCACACCCCTTTTTATTTTATTTTACTAAGTTAACTGGAACTTGCAAATAGCTTAGAACTTTAAATTCTTGCGCCTCAGACTCTCAAGTAGCTGGGATTGCAAGCTGGCCACACTACTTCTGCCTTACTTGACATATATTAACAAGCTTTACTGAGAACCATTTTGGTAAATTCTGGGGACTCGTTTGATGTAGGAGCTCTCCTTCACAGCAAATAGGTCTATGAATGATTAAAGTACCAAATACTCTCTTATGTTTGGTGTCCTCAACATGCACCTGCCTCTGCAGGGAGTTCCTTTATAAATGTCTATTAGTGATGTTTTAGTATATTTCTAAAGCTTAAGTCAAACACTATATTCAAGTTTTTTGTTTGTTTTTGGCACTGGGGATTGAACCCACTCAACCACTAAGCCACATCCCCAGCCCTGTTTTGTATTTTATTTAGAGACAGGGTCTCACTGAGTTGCTTAGTGCTTCACTTTTGCTGAAGCTGGTTTGAACTTCCAATCTTCCTGCCTCAGTCTCTCAAGCCACTGAAATCGTACAGGCAGACACCACTATGTCTGGCTATATTCAAGTTTTAATAAATTTATCAACTTACAACAAATTGACTATGTTTCCAGAATGCACATTTTAATCACCTCATGATATTCCATCTTTTATTTATGATAATTTATTTAAACAATCTATTCTGTCTCTATACATCTACTTTCAATGTTTTCCTTCTATTGTACTTAATTATATAATAATTCAATTATAAAAAAGTTTCATATGCTCTTTGGGTTGATTATTTTACATGAACTATTGTAAGCATGCAGATTAAATAGATATCTGATATATATCCAAATTGCCCTTCAGAGAAGGGAACATCATATAAGAAAATGTCAGAGAAATTAATTTCTTACAAAAAATCAGTTATTAAAAAAATCCATCGAATTTAGTTTTTGTGTTTTCTCCATATACAAAGGTTTTTTTTTTGTTAATTAAGTAATTTATTTAATCTTTTTGTTGAATGTCTTAATCTGAGTTCCCCCAGAAAATTTAATCTGAGCTAAATAGCTTAGGAGCTATTATCTCACTCTTCAAATAATCTTAAAGAACATAAGGAAGGGACCAGAAGACTAAAGGGCTAATGGAGGGAGGCCCAACACAATAGTGCTTTATGAATGTGAATGTCACAATAAGTTACCAGTTGCTTAAGCTACAAGTGCCTTCCACATTAACCCTGTGAAGTACATCTCAGGAACATCAGTCATGGGGAATAAAGGAGAAAGATTTTTCCTCTGGCTTTTTTCTTTTGTTGGTAAAAGACATATACACTGTCACATCCTTAAATATAGCATATTTAAATGGGTACCTATGGGTCCCCATAATGGCGTCAAGAGTGAGTTACAGGAAATGAGGCAAGAGACATGCCATACTGGTTTGTGTTCAGGTGCATTTAGGTTCTAGGTTTGTACACTCAGAATTAATTGAGGAAGCTTATGCAGAGACAGGTAGCACAAAATTGACATGAAATATTCAACTCATCATGTGTGACACAGTTTCCCTATATCACTAGGCAATCTCATTTCCTTTATTTCATTAGACTCTCATGGTAAAATATGAGAATTAAAAATTTTTGAGACTTTAGAGTCTTTGCTTATTTTATTATAATAGAAGTAAAACTTTAATTAGCAAAAGTGTTCCCTTCAAATTGGTAGCTAATTCAATAACTAAAGGACCTTAGGCAAGCTATATTCTTCACCACTGCAACTCATTGATTGTAATTAATATACAGGATATCCTTTCACTTCTACCCCATGCTCTAAATTATTACACTTAGGCTTGGTCTGCAATTTTTTTTTAGTCTAATTTACTTCCTATTAGGTATATTCTAATTTAATCCCCTGAGGCACAAATTTTTTTTTCAATAGTTTGAACTTAAATATGGATATTTTTAATACTTATTGTAATATTCAAGAGGTATTTGGCATTTAAGATTCTCAGGCCTTATAAGTCATATCACCATTTCAAGTGTGAGTCCGTTATGGTTTGGATGTGAGGTGTCTTCCAAAAGTTCATGTGTGAGATAACACAGTCTTAGAGGTGAAATGATTGAGTTATGAGAGTCTGAACCCAATCAGTGAGTTAAATCACCTGATAGGGATTAACTGAGCAGTAACATGAAGGAAAGGAGGCTATGGATGGAGGAGATGGGTCAATGGGCCATGCTTCCATAATATATATTTTGTATCTGAGGAGTGAAATCTTTCTCTGCTTCCTGATGATCATGTGAACTGTTTCCCTCCACCATACTCTTCCACCATGATGTTCTGCCTGATCTCGAGCCCATCAAGGAATGGAGCCAGCTGTGCAAGATTGAGACCTCTAAAAACATGAGCCCCCGATTAAACATTTCCTCCTTAAAATTTTGCTTCTCAGGTTTTTAATTACAGAAGTGAAAAAGCTGACTAAAACAGAGTCTTCTTTTCTTCCCACAGTATCCTGACATTGATATGGGAAATCAGTAAAGAATTATTTGTAGGACTGCCACTTTTGTATTTTAAGCCTGAGCCTGATTTTCAGCACAGACTTCACTGTAACTCCAAAAGATTGATACCTACTCAAAAGTTACATCTGGGCCAGGGCGCGGTGGTGCACGCCTGTAATCCCAGCACTTGGGAGGCTGAGGCAGGAGGATCGCAAGTTCAAAGCCAGCCTTAGCAATGGTGAGGCATTTAGCAACTCAGTGAGACCCTGTCTCTAATAAAATACAAAAAAGGGCTGAGGATGTGGCCCAGTGGTCCAGTGCCCCTGAGTTCAATCCCCGGTACCAAAAAAAAAAAAAAAAAAAAAGTTACATCTGAATGTTAAGAAAAAAAAAATGCTCATATCTTTTGGTGGGACTATACATTAGTAAAATCACTCTGAAAAGCAGTACAACAATTCCTCAAAAACTTCAAATGGAACCACCCTATGACACAGCTATTAACTTCTTGGTATATATCCCAAAAATCTAAAATCAACATACTATAAATATGTAGTCCCATCAATGCTTATATCCACAAAATTCACAATAGCTAAGCTATGGAAATGTGCCTGTGAACAGATGATTAGATTGGGATACACACACACACATGCACACACACACACATGATTAGATAAAGAAAATGGGATACACACACACACACACACACAACACACACACAATGGAGTTGCACTTAGTCTTAAAGAAGAATTTTGGATTTACTAGTAAATGTATAGAACTGGAGAACATCATGCTAAGTGAAATAAGCTACACCAGAAAGTCAAAGAACAAATGTTTTCTGTTATATATGGAAGCTGGATTAAAATAAGAAAGAAAAAGAAAGGTGGTGACTTTCCATGAAAATATAAAAGAGATCAGTTGAGTAGAATAAAGGGAATGAGTAGCAGGGAGGAGGAATGGGAAAAGCGAGGAACAGTAGAATCAATCTGAGTTAACTTTCCTACGTAAATATATGAATATACCATATGAAATTCACCTTAATATATATTTATAATGCACTAATTTAAAAAGAAAAGAACAAAAGAAGTTACCTCTGAGACCCTATGTCTCCTTCACTCTGCATTTACATGGATTTTGCTTCTTTAGATGTGAGATGCCCATTTTTCAAGACTTACAGTTGAAGTAATTCTGTCTACATATTTCTCCAAGGGCCCAGCACATGTGCATCACAATGGCTCACTTACATCCTTATGCCATCTTCACTAAGCACAGGTAAAAGCCAGATAAAAGCACAGGTACGCTATTAGATTCTAGACTTTATCCCCAAACCCTTACCTCCTTCATGGAGATGTTTCTCTTCTGATTCTTAATTCAAGTACAAACTTTCACCTTGAGGATCTGCTTTCTAGGGCCACTTATAACATCAGTTTTGTATACATAGTAAACATGAAATATTGCACTTTTGTTCTATTACTTTGCTAGGGTATATAAACTCAAGGAGCAGTAGAGATTAAACATACCATTTTAAGTTGTTCTCTGTGATGCTGAGTTCCAAAAGAGCTATATAAATGGCACCTCAGATAGAGGAAGGAAAGGAGAAGAATTTGTCCTCTGGCTCCAGTTACTCATTATTCAGTTTCAGAGCACATATGGCATTATAATTTCATAAGTTCTCTTGGACAAGAAGAAGTTTCTCAAAATGATGTCAAAAGGAAACTCTGCAACAAGAAGCACAAGACATTGAAGCTCAAGGAGGATTTGAGTTGTGAGGAATGAAGTGAGCTATAGTCCGTGCACAACTGCTCACCCCAGTGACATCTGCAAGAACAGGTAAGGAAGATAGGTTCAGTAATGGCATAAAGGAAGAGTTCAGTGCATTGGTTTTTAAGATGTAGAGGTGCGTATTGCAGAAGCGAGCTGGGCAATACAAACAGAAACATTACTAATTTCTACTTTTTTTTTTTTTAATAAAAAAAGAACATATTATCCCCAGGCTTTTTCCATTTGGAATGGGATGGAGTGAAACAGTTATGTAAATGTATCACTGAAGAATTTTCTCTAGAGGTTCACTCTCAAAACGTAGAAAATTAAATATGATGACTGCATGGAAGACTTCATTAAAATGTATAGCTTTCATGAACAGAAGAAGGAGTTCTAGTGAAGAAAGATGAAGGTGAAGATTTGAACTAAAGAAGGGTGTTAGCTTTAGAGAGAATACCTTGGATAATGTTTAAAAATTATGAGTGTACTTTATTTTCAAATAATCTTAGGTAATCAAAGTAAAATGACCCAGCCATCAACAAATCTGATTTTTATCATTAAACAAAATAATTGAACCTTTCTACATTTAGAAGAAATGAAAAAAATTAGTTATTGTACCTAATGGAACTAAATGTGTTTGCAATTAGTCAATGTGTAAGGATGAATATCAATAGGACATGTATCGATTCTTGAGATGTATTTTTATGACCATACTGTGATTACGTAATCTTCCACTATTTTGTTTGCTCATTTGCCAAAATGATTAGACTATTTTTTTATAATTTAACTTTAAATTGTTTTGAAAAAATAAGTACAACAGAAGATTTTAAGCACATAGATTGAGACAAAAATGTTTCCAGGAAGTTATGTATGCCAGCAAGCTGGGCAGAAGAGAATGCTGAAGAACTCATGGTTCTTATCACCAGCACTGCCCTTGATGGTGCTAGGCAAATCACACCAAACACATGTTCATAAATTAATGTGCTTTAACATTTTTAGACAAAATATTATGCAATTTAATGTCAGAAACAGTACATTCTTTAAAAAACCCTGTTATTCCAAGATTTATGCCATATCACCACAATTTTAGAAAGTGTTAGAAGATCTTATCAGTTCTCAACTGGTACTGTAGCATATGGCTCTCTGATTACATCAGACAAGAAACGACATCTCTGTCTTTATCACAACTATGAGAAAGTTGATCTTAACTTACATATTGTGAGGAATGTTTTAATCAGCTTTTTTGCTGCTGTGACTAAAGGACCTGACCCGCACAAATGTAAAGGAGAAAAGGTTTATTTAAGGGCTCAGGGTTTCAGAGGTCTTGGTCCATAGAAAGCCAGCTCCATTCCTCCGGACTCAAGGTGCCTCGTGACTACATTAGACAAGAATTCAGTTACCACTCAGTTAATCCCCATTGGAGGATTGATTCACTGTTTGGGTTAAGACAACCACACACTCACAATCCCATCATTTTTCCTCTGAACCTTTTTGAATTGTCTCACACACATGAGTCCTTGGGGGACACCACACATAAACCATAACAAGGACAGAGGGGGGATTCCATATCTTTGATTGTATATCAGGCTAAAACAGTAGTAGACATTGAATATATTACTCAAAGTAAGCATTTTCAAATTAGGTAAATTCTTGTGGTGATATCATATTTTCTCTTTTTTTCTGTTTTACCCCCCTACATAAAAAACATTTATTATAAAATATCTTTATAATAAATATTTTTATAATAAATTTATATAAAATATTTCTAAGTGTGGCTTTCACATTCATCTCCATGGAACAGTTTATTTGAGTGACGTAACTTGACTGCCTTTTAGCCAATCACCTGCACATATTTCATCAAGAACACAGACTGCCAGAATTATGAACTATAAGAATATGTTAATCCAAGAAACAAGAAAACATTAAAATTCGAAAAGGAAACATTTCATAGAGGGAATCATTAGTGAGGTCCTTGGCTGATTGCCAGAAGAGAGAGAGTAAGGGTAAGAAATAAAGCAGGAAAAATGTGCAGGTGAGTCGAGTAAGTAGTTGTAACAGGAGTCAAGAGAACAAGAAAAACAAATATAAAAATCATTGAAGAAGCAGTGACAATTATTGTGATTCCAAAGGTTTTCTCTCTCTTTCCTCCTGAGTGTTAAGGGTATTAGATTTTCTCATCATTCACTATTAAAAATTAATTCCTTCTCAAACTGAACATCTGAAGCCTATTTTTCTTCCTTTCAATTTCCTCCATAGCATGATCTTGTAGGCACAGAAACTGCCTCCCTTTGGCCCAGTGACGCAGTTTCCTATAGTGCCCTTCAAGGTCGAGTCCACCCTGGGGGCATAAGAGCTCTCTTACATTGCGGGGTGGGGTCCAGGGATGTTTGACTTCCTGAACAATCCATACCTTCCCATAGGCTCATGAATGAGACTGCCCATGACCAAGGCACACTGCAAGGAAGATAAGCATCTGTCAGGGTTGTAACCTGGGGCCATGCTGTGATTTTCAAAAAGAAAAAAATTTTGTTCTCCTACTTTAAGCCAGATCCAAGTGGATACCAGCTAGAAGTTTTAATGCTTGGGATGCTTGAAAATAGGACATGGTCTTATTCTGTGGGGAGAAGTGGAACTAAGGGGAAGAAAAGCTGTTAACACAACAGTAAAGACCAGCTGAAATGCCCTTGAGGTTTGGCATGGAGAGACCCTGACTTTGTCAGTGTTATGGGAAAGGCGCTTTGTCACTATGATCAGCACACTTCAGAGAGGTGTAAGCAGGAGGATCTGCCTTCTGCCTGGGTATCATCTATATATGGCTTTAGGAGGAAAGTAGAGGAGTGAGGGCACTAGAGGACAGTGGGAGCATGAGAAGACATTAAGAAACCTGAGAATCTTAGGCATGAAAGTTTCCTATTGTTAAAGGTAACACAACTCCATACTCATCATATGTTATTGCTGCATAGAAAATTTTAATTTCAATACATTTCTTAGGCTTTCATTTATATGCCCAATGTAGCATGATATTATATCAAATATTTGAAAAAGAATGTCTATAAGTTGTATCTAACTTACTTTCATTGGCTAGCAAGTAAATTGTGTTGATTAGAATTTTCTAAAAATTATCAGGATGAGTCTATATGTTGTTATTATAGTACATTAGTCTATTTATATTAACACATATTTTGTCCTATATAATCAAATATTAAGCCATTTTCTTGATTATATCTGGTGTTCATTAAAAATCCCAAATACCTGGGAGACACTGTGTTACAAAAAAGTTATTAGTACTACAATATTTTGTCCTTTTCTAGAACTTAATAAATTTTTGCTACTATTTCTGTTTTCACTAATAGAAAGAATTATATTCATGTTAATTTTAAGTAATGTTTTATCATTTTATTGGAAAAAGTCTACAATATCATTACAAAATCCCTAAAATAAATGTGTGCATGACTTTTATCACAATAATATTGTTAGCGAAATTTGCAGGAAGGGACGGACGCTCGAACTGTCGTATAGGAAAAGGAAAGGGGTTTATTGAATTACCAAAGAAACACGTGGAGGGGATGGGGACAAACCGCGGGGAACGAACGGGAGCTGGAGCACGCGGGAACGGAGAGCAGGAACAGAGAGCGGGAACAGAGAGCAATTTCAGTCCGGGGCTGGCTTAAATAGAGTAGGGGCCATAAAACCCCCTTGGAGTGAGTCCTTGTCCTATAGGCCAGCAGAGGTAATGGGGGGGAGGTAGTGGTAGTGGACAGGGGACTTGCTGGTCAGGTTTTTGGTCACGCTGAGGATCCTGGGAGCTGTAGTTTTTCACAAGGGACCTGGGGAGGTGTGGCCTCCTGCCTGGAATCCAACAAATATATCATACCTATGTTCCTAATTACAACATTAAATTACCATGTCAAACTGTGAAAAGTTAACTGTTACATAAAATATATGAAAAACATATGCATTGCATGCTATTTTCATAGGAAGAAACAGATACATTATAATTCCTCTGATTTTGATATGATATTGTGCCAATAATTTACATCAAAGAGAAAACTGTCCTCTTTCTAATAACCACAGTGAGAGTCTTATTGGGATGTCTGATCACATGCTCATAACCTGAATTGATTAAAGATGTGAGCAATAGGGATGAAGTTACTGGCAGTGCCACTGACTCCTTTACCAGAAGGATAGCCTACTAAGCAAATAGGCATCTTTAATAAAAAGATGGTGATATTCAACATGGATAGGAGAGGAAATGTGTGAGGCAATCAAACAGTGGTGGTAGCATTTAGTCTAGTGGCTTTTAATCATCTAGTTTCTGAATCAATAACACACACAGTTTACCAAAAACTGTCATTAATGTCTGAAATAGTAGATTATGACAGAAATAAAATCTGAATTACCAATTTTTAGAAAAAAACTTTCATAGATACAGAGCACCACTGAATCACATAAGCACAACAAATGCATATTCATGTTAAGACTTTTATCTTTAAGAATAAGGAAGAACTTTAAAGAAAGAAATAATAATAATTAAAAAAAAAAAGACAGTGGAGGTGCCAGATAGAGATGGCAGGGAAAAGCATTATACCAAGTTTAACTGCAATAGAACTAATTGTTCCAAAGAAGCTAAGATGAAGTACTCCATGACTACATGAATATAAATGAATATACAGGTACTTATTTTGTGGTAGAATAACAGTTCAACTTAACTATAGAAAGAATAATTTAAATAGGACACTAAAAGAGTTTCATTTCCTTCCCTAAAATGCTTTCTGAGTCACCAGGCAACACCGCACTTTGTGTTTCCTAAAGGACAGAGCATATACTTGATAAAGGACCTGTGATTCATGAAGCAGTTTGCAGAGTTAATATCCCGGCTTCAGAAAGAGAGAGTCTGCAAATAGTCTATCAAATTGACTAAGTACATGGGACCACCCACTTAGTAATTCATTGACCCAGTTAATTCAATATTTTTTTTTTCTGTAATAGATAAGAACATAGAGTCCAGGCCAAAATATGATTTATTTTTAAATATCAAAAGCATAGTGTACATAAAGGGAATCATGCACATTCAGTGATACATTTTTCTGTCTTTTATTTTTAAGACTTTTTCTTTGTCTCTGAATGACCTTTCATCTCATAGTCACAACATTGCCTTGACAATGTAAATGGTCCTTTTTTATTGCTATAATCATAGAGGCTATACCATATGCTTTCTAACGGGTGAACATGAAAAAAGTAAAACTAATCATTTAAATTAGTTTCAGGGATACTGTTCTTGGCATAGAATAGACTTCATGAATCTTTTGCAGCCATTTCAACTCACAATGTACCAGCTTCTGTAGATTTAACTCTCAACCTATCCTATATTTTCTTGACCTTGAACACTTATTAACATTTTATTATTCTGGAATCCGACTTACTTTATAATGACCATACTCTTTTACGATCTATTATAATAATAGATTACACAATTATTATATAAGATAATATATATTAAAATCCTCTGAATTTTTAAAAAGCCTTTGAGCAAAATGCAAATAAGTCTAACAAGGAAAAGGAAGTGTCTTAGTTCTGTTTGCTTAAACTCTGGCTTGTCTCATCAGAAAATACCTCACTCAGAAAAATCAGTAGCCACTGAGGAAGAGTCCCCTCTGTAGCCCACAAATGACCATTCTCTATCTATAGAGTAGTGTAAGGAATCACTCTTCCTGTTCATAAAATGAAACCATTCTTCATATTATTTTTCTATTATTATCCTAATTAATTACCACATATAATATTAATGTGTTAATTATTATATGTGGTAAGTATTTATATATTTATAAATATAAATATATTTAATACATAAATGTTAAATTTTCTTTCATTTTTCATATAAAATTTATTTGATAAATATCAAAGCCTCATAACTATATCTACTCAATTTATATACCACCATTACTATTGAATTTTAGTAATTCCTATAAAAGAACATAAATCTAGAAATCAGATATGTTTTTTTTTTCTGGTTACATGATTTGTTTGCCAGAGAGTAGAATGCAGTATATTCAAAACCATCTCCAGTTAAAATGAAGCAATAAGCTGTTAATCATGTTTGTGGAAAACGGAAATGCAAAGCCTCTAAAATTATCGGAGACATACATCTAAATGAACATAAAGATGAAATAGATAAAAGTGCATAAAATATTCCTGGGACTTTTTACTATTATGTGTTCAATAGGGTTCCAGCTTAATGCATTCTTTATTGCCCAGAAATTCATTTCATTTGCATTTTAACTGGGTTTTAGTCAAGTTAATCCTTTTTCTTTCCTTGCTAAGAAACTATTCCATAACTATAGCAAAAATACTGAAAGAAGAAAAAAAAAAAAAAGAAATAGTCTATTTGTACTAAATCTTAAATCAGTTTACTAAAGAAAGATGATGCCTATAATAAGCTCACTAGCTCATACTATGTCAACACACACAAAAAATTGTATCATGTCCAACTACAACTAAAAAATAAATATATTTTTAAAAAAGGTCCATTAATTGGCAAGCAGTTTTATGCATTTATGATAAACATTTCATATCAAGGTAGATTTAGTTAAAATCACCATCTAATTAGCAAAAGCTATAAAACTACCAGACATTTAGTAGAATTCATTTGATTTTCACAATATACAGCATCACATAATATCATGCATCATCCAAATAATTTTGCACATAAAAGGAAATTTAAGTTGCATTTTTTAAATGCAAACTTTTAGATCAGTAGTATGCCAGCCTAATAGAAAAAGCTTTTAATTGAAAGAAGTATGTTCGTGATCTAAATCTTAATTTTAATAACACAAGGAAAAATAATTGTGACACAATATATTAAAGTGAACCCCACCTCCATGCTCACCCACAAAAATGGGGTCCTAGTTAGAAGATGATATATGCTATGCTAGTATAATTTTATCAAAATGGATTCTACTGTCATGTATAACTAGGAAGAACCAATTAAGTAAAATTTACTAAAATGATCATTAGCACTTGATTAGATTGGCTCCCTTCAAGGCAGCAGGAAACTTTATCATTTATTTAGATAGATTTAGCAAATCTGTTTAGATGATAAGACATTTAGTTTTAGCACAGCCATTTAATGTTTATTGAGATTAATCTCTACATTTTTTTTCAATCACATTTTTGTTGGAAGTTTGTGTAATTTCTCAGGTAGATTTAAAAATTTGTATTCTTTTTTACTGAAATTTAAGAGACATGGTGTCTTGTTCTCATTAACTTACTACCTTAAGCCCTCATTTACATTTACAATGCTTCTTGTGATGTTTGGTGATAAGGAAGGGTCTACTGAGAAGAGTTGCTGCTGTTAATAACTATATTTAAAACAAAATATTTAAGCTGTCAATCATTTCAATTACTAATAATAAATGTACATGGGGGGAGTCCTATATTTGTTTTAGGTATATTATAGCCCTACGAAAATAGAAAACTGATTGGAAATTACTAGTGAAAGTTAAACTGAAAAAATGTGTTTTATTTCTACTCAATACTACTGATTATTAGTAGAATAAAGACCAAAATTTTAAAAGGAAACCAACACAAACCACTGAGACTTAATACACTGTATGATCCAATTGACTTCTATCGCATTCCCAGGATAAGGCTAAACTCAGATTCCACTAAGAAGCTGATGTAAACTACATTTACCTGAGAGAAAGTACCACCAATTTAATCTATGAAAGGAAGACCATCCATAAATAAATAGGGAAATTTATAAAGATATCCATTTATATTCAAATTGTAAACCTAATTATTATGAAATTCAGATTGAAAATTCTAAAATTACATGTTTTAAGTTCAAATTGATCACATTTTAAAGTATTCTGTTTGTCTATTTAACTACCTACCTACTTATGTTAGTCATCAATGTGATCAAAATACCTCACAATAACAACTTAAAGAAGGAAAAGATTATTTGGATTTCCATTGCCCAGGGCCAAGGTTAGGCAGAAAATCATGGTGGAAGGGCATGGCAAAGGAGAGCTGCTTAGCTTAAGGCATCAGGGAAGCAGAGAGAGAAATAGAGAGACACAGAAAGAGATAGAGGGAGAGAGATATGAGTGAGGAAAAAAATAATTCCGTAAGGGCACACCCTGGATGACCTACTTTCTCCAACTAAGTCACATCCACCTACAGTTATCACATAGTAATCCATTAAAATTATCTATCTAGCAAATTGATTAATCCACTGATAAGGTTATAGCTCTCATAATCAAATCACTTCAGCTCTGAACATGGCTCCATTGTCTTACATGAGCTTTTGGAGGAACACAGATACCCAAAACGTAACACTATCTATCTATTGGATTGACAGTTTATATGCAATTTGCATTTACCTTTTATTCCCGAATCTGACCCTTCATTTATATTATTGTCTCAAAATTTTTAACAAAATATGTTGGCTAACATTTTCATGTATCTTTTGAATAATGGGAAATAAAAAAATATTTTTTTAAAGTACAGTAGTATGTTTTCATTACATCAGTTAAAGAATAACGAAAATACTTCCCCCAAAAGTTGAAGGGTAATAGAGAACAAAGTATAAAGAAAACATATAATAAAACATGCAAATAATATTAAAATTTTATGCCATAGAAAACTAATAAAGTGACAAATATTGACAAGAAAAGAGGGGAAAAAAGCAGAGAAAGAGCAAGACAGAGGAAAAAAACAAAAACAAACAACAAAGATAGAATAACCAAATAATAAGAAATAAAATTGTCAACCATAGCTATAGGAATTAAAATATTAGAATGCAATACATTAGAGAATTATACCAAGAGTTTTGCAAATCTAAATATGATAGATGCATAGCAGTAAAAAATTTCTTTCAACAATAGGTATAAGAAGAAATAGAAAATTTGGCTATGACAGATCTATTACAACTGAAGAAATTATATCATTAATTAAAATAAATACATGCAAAGAAACATACACACAGTCTGGATGATTTTATGACTAAGTTTCATCTGACATTCAAAGTACAAATAATTCCATATTCTGCAAATCATCCAATATGTTTAAAAAAGAGAAATCATGCTCTTGAAATATAAAACTGGAAAAAAAAAAAAAAAAGAAAGAAAGAAAAACCTACCAGAAATTTAAAAATTTGACTTAAGAAAATACAGCCAGGGTGCGGGTGCACAAGTCTGTAATAACAGCTTGGGAGGCTGAGGCACAAGGATCCTAGGTTCAAAAGTAGCTGCAGCAACTTAGTGAGGCTGTAAGCAACTTAGTGAGAACCCATCTCAAATTGAAAAGACATAGAAGGGCTGAGTTTATTTCCTCAGTGGTTAAGCTTCCTTGGGTTCAATCCCTGGTACAAAGGAAAAAAATAAAGAGAGAGAGAGAGAGAGAGAGAGAGAGAGAGAGAGAGAGGGAGATGGAGGGAGGGAGGAAGGGAGGAAGAGGGAGGAAAAGAAGAAAGAAAGAGGGAAGGAAGGAAAGAAAGAAAAAAGTACAGCATAATGACTTTTTGAAAAAGAAAATACAGCACAATGTCATTCAAGGTATATGTAAAACATATTATGTCAATTTAAAAATAAATAATAAATAAATAATCCTTTAAAATATTAACAAATATATCCCAAGTATAATAAATTATAACCAAGTTTGATTTAAATTAATGTTGATTTGTTTAAAAACTACTAAAATAACTGAAAATAGCTTATATATAAAAAAGTATAATTTTTTCAAATTTTTACCTTTGGGAAAGTCATTTAAATATTTGCTCACTAATATTTTGTTAATTTTCTTATTTTTCAAATTAACCAACACATTTGAACATAGAAATAAAATGTATTCAGTTAAAATAACATTTGGCTGTAGCTATGTCGTATTAATGTATTTGTATAAGAAATTGTATGCATAAAATTCTCTGAAATTTGTAGAAAATAACAATATTTAAGAATCATTACTGAACTTAATATGATTCAGTGAACTTAATATATGCAAGAGAAAACGAATCTCAAAAGTTTTAAAATAACTCTATTTTATATTTTATAAAAATCTGAGAAGTAGTCTAGGAGTTTAAAAATTTACTTTATATCTTAAAATCTTCCAATATTAACTCACTCTCTATCATGAGCCATCAAAATATCATTCAAATGAAGTTTTTAAAAACACTGCTAATGAAATTAATCATCAATATTAAAATATCAGAAAGAATAATTAAACTTTGGATCTACTCAAATTCAAACATAATCATCAGAATTTCAAGGGAAAGATTTTCTAAGTTTGGAAAGCCTCACTTATAAATCTCTCTCATATTTGTGCCTATTTCTGTAGCAGATATTTCTTTTTTTTTTTGCATTTAAAAAAAAATTTTATTTATAGTAGTATGTATTACAGTTCATACTATACATATATAGCATCTTTTTACACAAAACAGTTTGTATACAAAGTATATTCACAGCATTCAAGTCTTCAATCATGCATTTAGAATAATGATATCGTCTTATTCAACCACATTTCCCCCCCCTTACCTCCTTGCTCCCTCCCTTCCCCTCCCTTCCCTTTGAACATTATACTGTTCCTCTAATCCTCCTATGTACCCCGTCCCAACAATACTGTGAATCGGCTTCCTTATATCAGAGGAAACATTCGGTATTTGGATTTTTGAGATTGACTAATTTCACTTAGCATTATATTCTCCAACTTCATCCATTTACTTGTGAATGTCATTATTTTATTCTCTTTTATTGCTGAGTAAAATTCCATTGTGTATATATACCACTTTTTCTTTATCCATTCATCTACCGAGAGACATCTAGGTTGGTTCCACAACCTAGCTATTGTGAATTGTGCAGCTATAAATATTGAGGTAGCTGTGTCACTGGAGCAGATATTTCTAATACTCAATTTTTGGTACACCTATTTGGACCACATTTATAACTTTCTTGCAGTTAGTGGGAACTGTGTCCAGTGTCCACCTGTCGCCTGTAAACAAGACACCTGTGTCATTTGCCACATAGGATGTTTAAGAGAAAGTAGGGAATGCTTCCTTCTGTCTCTCCCTCCACAGTGGTATCAGAGAGTCCATGTTTTGAAATACAAGAACAAGAAGGCAGGAGCAGATGAGTAAAACTGAGACACACATGGAAGAAAGTTCTCCAGAAAATTACCAAACTCACACTACTTAGTAAGAGCAAGAAATGCAGCCCTGATGAATTAAGACACAAACATTTGGTTTTGCAGTCTAATATAATCACTCCTAAATAATCAGATGGGCCATTTCCAAGAGATTTATTTCAGTCTTACAATTTGTCTTACACACTGTTCGGCCCTTATTCTGTTGAGATTTAATATACTGCAACAGTATTAATTTTGTGACCGAATCATATTGCTCAAAGCACAGTGATCACAAAGGTCATTCTTTATTAAGGACAGTGCTTAGGATGGAGCATCCAGAACAAATTATAGTCAGGACACGATGTGGTTTTCAGGTCGAATGCCATTCCAGTACTTACTGAGCTGTGTGTAATATATGCCAGAAACTTGAGCACAATATCCTCTCCTATTCTTATATTTATTATGATGGTTTCTGATCATTAATCATCAAAGACATCTATGCTTGCAGCAGAGAAATATGATGATTTTAGTGATTCGCTGTATAAAAACACCATGAAATGTGCAATAGGAGACTATGTGTGGGATCTCTCCATTACAGGTTTCGCATCTATCCGTCTGCTCTCTATTTGCTCAGCTCTTGAAATATTGTTTCCATTACTTGTGGTACATTGGCCTTCATAGTTTTGAGTATTTCTATTCCTAGTACTCATTGTTCAGTCTTAAAAGAACATGGTCTCTGAATGTAAACCATGAGTGTAAAAACACCCTAATGTGACATGGCATTATAAGGAAGCCTTTGATGTAGCCATTTTCTCTCTCTTAAAAATAAGTTTTTGAGTGGGATGGGGTTGTGTCTTAGTGGTGGAGTGCTTGCCTAGCATGTGTGACACACTGGGTTGAATTATCAACATCACATATAAACAAATAAATAAAATAAAGGTCCATCAACAACTAAATATATATATTAAAAAATCAGTTTTTTATATGGAATTTAAAAGTGACAAAATTCTGGAAATATTCCGTGGTAAGAGCATTTTTAATTTTTTTGTGTAATTAATACAGAGATTTTCTATAAAAGTAGAGTTGCCATTGAAGATGTGTGCCCATTTTTTCAGGAATGATAAGAAAATGCAATCTTAGAATATTATTGCTGCATTTTTGGTGTTTTTGAACACTATATATGAATATTCCTTAAAAAAAGAGAGCCAAAGCAGCATGAGAGATATAGAAAAATTTTCAGAAAAAAAGAAAGAAAGAAAACTCTAATCTTTTTTATCTTGAGATATAGGAAAAACAAAAACAATGACAAAAGGAAAATCAGATGGGCCATGAAACTGGATGAATTATGTGGTCACTTCAACAGAGGTTTGAGTGGAAACATGGGATTGAGCTTAAATTTTTAAAATTGCCCCTGCCAATCTTTCATGGGAGCTCTCTTCCTTGTCTCTCTAAAACAGAAATTCTATGGTTACCATAAATTCCACATTTGTTCATTCTCCCCATGGAGGGACAAACAGGAGGTGGCAGGGTTGTGATTCTATGGGTTTGCTGGGCCTCAGCAGCCCAGCTTAGAGGAAATGGGAAGGATCAAAATAGACCACAGGTATACCACTAGCACTCATATGTTTTTAGATAAGTTCTTATTTTGGTACTCACACAATAAAAGATAATCCATCACTTTTGGAACGGATAAAAATGTGTTCTAAATAGGGAACCTCTTGAAACCATGATAAGTATCAGGATGTGGTTCTTTTGGTAAAAGTGAGCCACTCAATTATTGGTAGAAGACTAGGAAAGATATTCCAGTTTAGAGCAAGTGGCTGGACAGGAGGAGGAAAGGGTGTTGAGAAGGATTGCATTAAGGAGATGATTTCAATTTCTACATAAACTTGATGAGTTCAGAAATACAGGAATATCTTGATAAGAAAATATGTCATATTAATCTAACAGCATTGCCTATATTGACAGAAATTTAAAATCATAAACTCAAATACAGACATAGCAAAATTGTAGACAAAACAGTAAAGTATCACTCTGGATTGATTCAAGTGTAGTGCTATGTGAGTATCTTGGTCAATGAAGCCTTTTAACAATCTAGGTCATAGAAACTGACATAAGAACTGGTGGTAACTATGAAGGCAAAGCAAATGCAAGAACATACTGTGCTATGAAATGTCCATCCAAAATGTTCTGGAGAACCTTTTAAGAAAAAGTAATACCATGGATTTAGGGCTAATCTTTTCAGTTCTAAAGCCATGCCAGTAATCTAATGACTGATACCCACAAGGTATATTTACATTATGACTCAAGTTTATTGTATTCAGTATTTATGTAATAATAACTTTTTATTTATGTTGTATTTTATTTTAAAATACGTTTCAGGTGCTAAACTATGTAATGTGAAATAAAATGGCTATCTTACATCTAGGAACAGGAGAGATGGATAAAGTGTTCACACTAAGGAAATGTTACTTGTAGACCTATTAAGAACATCCAATAGATGAATGTCTTATATCTTAGTTCTAAGCTTTCAAGGAACCACATCAAAATCTTATAATTCTTACATTTCACCATATTCATAATATTAAAAAAAATTTCCCTTAGGCATTATGCTTTTTAAAAATAAGACTCAGAAGAAAATCTCATAAGTTTTCAAGTAGACATGAATAATGTAAGAAAAAAGTTTGCTCAAAAATTGATAAGAAATGTTTTGATGAATATTATATTCAAAGTACCTTTTATCTGTAGTGGACTAGTGTTAATCACAGTGATAATATTCAAACAGAATTGGTATGACCTGGAACAAACAGTTCAATTGATTCTGTCCTGTTCTCCATTGTCACAAAGGATCTGACATTTATCCATAGGGGTGGTTAATGGGCAAAAGATGACATTTTCCTATCCTTTCTGTATAAGCTCCAATGATAGGTTTCTCCTGATTAGAAATCCTTAGTTTTATTGAGAGCTAAAATATACTAAATTGAAATAGTTAAATAATAGCAACAAATTTGACATCAACTCTAGTTGTTGTTGTCTTACATTATAGGATAATGAACCATATTTGGGAGCTTATTCAACTTTTATGCACTTAAAGATGTGCAATTACAGCTCCTGGAGACTTCTTTAAAAACGTAAAAATCTCATTTATTCAAATTAATGAAAATTATCATAATCATGCAAGGACATTGCTAGGGCTGTACCCAGTGCATTGGCGGAAGCTTGAAAGGGAGCCTCCTTAAACTTCACTAGCTCTACTAAAATCCTCCTGACACTTTTCTCTTTAGAATCCCTTTCTGCTGATTTTTGTGTGTGTGTGTGTGTGAGAAATTGTTGGGAGTCACAGGAAAATTAAATGTTTGGAAACCTTAATATTGTTCACAAAATTGTAGACATTTGAAAAATAGCGAAAAAATCTTAATACATTATGAACTTTAACAATGATGTATCAATATCATTTTATTAATAGTAACAACTATACAACTACACTATACTAAAATAAGGTGTTAATGATAAAGGAATTTTGGGGGAGACAGAAATGCATAGAAAATATGTGGAAATGTATATCATGCCCCATGTTTCTGAAAGTCTACAGGTATACCTAAAAATATACAGTCTGTTGTAAAACAATTAAAGTAATTGTACACAATAATAATAAAAAGACAAATAATCCAATCAAAATGGGAAAATATTTGAATAGTATTTTCAAAGGAAGATGTGCAAAATTCCAATTAGCACAAAAAAGTCCATTCTGCCTTAGAGAGATGCAAATCAAAGAGAAACCACTCCACAAGACAATAATATGAGCTTACTACATATGGATTTCCAGTTTTCTTAGCACTATGTATTGAAGAGGTTATCTTTTCTCCAATGTATGTTTATGGCACTTTTGTCTGGCATGAGAAAACTATATACATGTGGGTTTATATCTTTGTCTTCTTATCTGTTCCATTGGTATTCATGTCTGTTTGGGTGCCAATACCATGCCATTTTTTGTTACTATAGCTCTGTAGTAAAATTTAAGTTCCCAAAATTGTGATGTTTTCTGACTCACTTTTCTCCCTAAGGATTGCTTTGGCTATTCTGGGTCTCTCATTTTTCCAAATAAATTTCATGAATTTTTCTATTTTTATGAATAACATGATTGAAATTTTAATAGGAATTGCATTTAATCTGTGTAGCTCTTTTGGTAGTATAATCATTTTGACAATATTTATTCTGCCTATTCAAGAACATGAGAGATCTATCCATCTTCTAAGGTCTTCTTCAATTTCTTTCTTTGGTGTTCTGTAGTTTTCATTGTAGAGGTCTTTCACTGCTTTTGTTAGATTGGGAAATCTGATTTTAAGTAGAGTTTCAGCCAGCTTTTTCAGTGCTGTGACCAAAGACCTGACAAGACCAATGTAGAGGAGGAAAAGTTTATTTGGTGTTCATCGTTTAAGAGGTCTCCATACATAGACAGATGACTCTATTTCCTGAACCCAAGGGAAGACAGAACTTCATGGCAGAAGGGAGAGAAACAGGATCACAGTTCAGGATATGGCAATCATAAAGTAGAGATATTACTGCTCAGAAGGGATGGAATGTAAACCTCAAAGGCACACTCCCAGGGACATACCTCGCTCTAGCCACACCTCACCTGCCTAAGGTTACCACACAGGTAATCCATTTAAGTGAATTAATCATCCATTGGTTGGGCTAAGGTTCTCATTTCTAATCATTTTACCTCTAAATTTTCTTGCATTGTCTCACACCTGAGTTTTTAGGAGACAACTCATATATAACCATAACATGTAGGTAATACCACAAGATTCACAAACACCAACAAGCAAAAGTCTTTGACTCTGCATTTTCTCAGGAATTCATGAAACTATGTCTTGTGCAGAAAGGGTCTCATTCTTTCGATGGTGTGTGCTTCACAACATTCCCTCTGAGCATATCCATGAACAAAAATGGAGGGAATCAATGGTTCAAGAGAATTTCCACAAAATTCACTTGAAAATCCTGAAGCTTTCTTAGCAGTCAGCAGTAAATATTCTCCACTCTTATTAAGAGATAGACAACATATAAACCAAATAAGAAGAGAGAGATATAAATTATGGTCTATTATCTTTATGCTCAAACAAGCCACTAAGTCACACCATGAGTTCCTTCTTCCTTCACAACAGATGGAATGTTAAAACTTGCTAAATTCCTTTGAGAAGTCTTTGTTCAAAACTTGTAGACATTTGTGAAGTCCACCTGCTGAAGAATAGAGGTGACCTATCTGGAAAGAGGTGTGAATCCCGGATGGATATCCTTACTGCTAATTGTGGCTCCTCCAAATCTGACAATAAAATCTATGCTACCTCTTACTAGAAAAGACATACATTTATCAGAGAAACACTGCCCCACCTGCTACAAGAAAGTTGGGATGGATTGAAGGTTATAAAATTTCAGGGGCCCTTTTCAAGAACAATACTCCAAAATGAGTTATAAAAGAGATCAAAATAGGGCTGGGGTTGTGGAGCAGTGGTATAGGACTTGTCTAGCACGTGTGAGGCCCTGGGTTTGATTCTCAGAACTGCATATAAATAAATAAAATAAAGGTCCATTGACAACTAAAAAAAATATTAGAAGAAAAAAATATTTTAAGAGATCACATAATTAAAATGACAGAATAAGTCACCACACCATAAATTCTTTTAAAGACTCATAAGTATAAAGAGAAAAAAATAAAAAATATATTTTTATTAATGAGCCCCTGTATGCTATTTTTATATCATACTCCGGACTACACACTCTAATTACATTCTAATATGAAAATATTGTATACTCTCCTTTGATATAATTGATATATTTTATCATTAATTATTGTTTAGAAAAGTTCATTTACATCTCATATGCATTTTTATGTCATATAACTCTTTAGAAGTGTTGCTATATTTGAGAAAACTCCAAACATTTTTGGTATATGAACTGTAAGAATTCTGTATATTTCAAAGTTTTCTTCTGCTTTTACTAATCTTAAATAGTCAATCATCAACTACTTTGTCATTAATATCTTTGTGGGAATAACTTTTATTAGTTTTATATTGCCTACATTGGTATTATGTTGTTATGTCAAGTAAACAAGGAATGTAAATTTTATAAAATATAGTCTAATGATTAATTCCTTTTTGATAAATCGATTAGCAAAACCCAAGTTCTTAAATGTTAATCATTCTCAAATTTATAGCTGACTTTTACTGACTTACCACATTCAATGTTACCTGAAACTTTTGCTTGCTAGTTGCTTGTTTGTTTTGTGTGGTATTGGGGATGAAACCAGGGCCTTTTGCACTATACTCAAGCCCTCTAATACTGAGCTACGTCCTCTTCCCAGTTATAATTTGCTTTGTAATCTAAAAATATTTTCTATTGATTTCATTACTTTTATTTATCATTATCATTATTGCTTTACATTCCATATCTTTTTTTGTACTAGGGATTGAAACCAGTGTCTCTCACATGCTAGGCAAGACTGTACCACTAAGCTACATTCCCAAACCTTTTATTATTGTTTTTGTTGTTATTGTTATTTTGAGACAACATCTTGCTAATTTGCCCAGCCTGTCTTTGAACTTGGAATCTTCTTGCTTCAGCCTCCTGAGCAGCTGGGATTACAGGGATATGCTGCTGTACTCTGTCCCTTCCTTATCTAATCATTTTTTTTTCTCAGTTCTTCAAGAAAGTAAATATTTATTCCAAAACAGAAGTCTTTCATAATGTCCAGATTAGGTATCTATTATTTCTCATGTTTTATTTAAAATTTTGATTTCTAAAAAAATTGCAGTTGAAGGACATATTTGAGCCATATGAACTTTTGGAATAAAAATTACCATTTAATATATTTGGGTTCCACTTCTGAGATTTAGAAAATATGTTTTAGAATGCTTCAAATGATTTTATGTTCATAGTGCTAAGCATGAACAGCTTTGTAGTGGGCAGACTATCTCATTCACTTAAAAAAAATTGGATGCTAACTGAAGTTTAAATAAGAAAAAAAAAAAAAAAAAAAAAGAACAAAGTAGGAGCCAAGAAATTTAGGTCCTGTGAAGGCAGCATTTTCCCTGATTAGAGTAAGGGAATATGGTGGGCAAGCACATGTTGTGCAAATCCTTGGTGTCACGACTTTATATGAGTCAAAAGTCTAGGCCACAGAAGTATTTTGGGAAGATATTACAGCATGAGGAAGGTTGACAATAACTTAAAAATATATAGAAGTTATTCTGTGCATAAACACTTGGTGCTAAATTTTAAGTAAATGTCCCCAAAAGCCTGGGTATGAAAATAAACCCTGGTCTCAAATGTACCCCATACATGTGTTCCAAAAATAAAGTCATTCCAAAATTACCCACAAGTAAGAAAATGTTGCAGATGGGAAGTAGTATTATTAAATATTTGTGGTCAAAATACTTTAAACTGTTATATTTTATAAAAATGTGTGTATGTGCCATGGTTGCTAGCATCATTTGCCTTCATAGTAGATCTCTTTTAAGGAGTGAGGGGTCGAAGACAAGAAGACATCTTGTCCTTGGGAGAAATCTCATAAACAGAAAACTGAAGGGAGAGTTGTCAATTATTAATATATTTAAACAAAAGTTTGAGCAGGGCTTAAAGACTGTTGGAGAAATCACTGAAGTTCCCTAGAAATTTTTGTTTTCTGCCATGGTGTTTCAAAGAAATTTACATTAGGTGAAATGAACAAGCATGTACCTCAATTTCACAGTTACAAGTTTATAGATTTTGTTATTGGGGCTGCAGTTGTAGCTCAGTGGTAGAGCACTTGCTTAGATTGTGTGAGGCACTGGATTTGATCCTTAGCACCACATAAAAGTAAATAAATGTGTCCATCTCCAACTAAACAATAAAAGCACTTAAAAAAAGATTTTGTTAATGATTTGTAATAGTTTTCTAAAGCTGTGCAGCAGATTACCACAAAACTTAGTACCTGGCAACAATACAAATTTGTTACCTCACAAGTTCATGTGGGTAAAAAATAAATCTGGATGTAGTTTCACTGGGTCTTTTCCTCAAGGTCACACAAGATTGCTGTACAGCTGTCCCCTGGGCTGCATTTTTATTTGGAGGCTCAACTGGAAAGTAATGTTCCAGTCTCATTCAGGTTGTTGCAAAAATTCATTCCCTGTGTCTGTGTGACTGAGCTCTCAGCTCCAAATGTCCACTGCAGTTTCTTGCCATTTGGGCCTCCTGTAGGTAATTTGTTGCCTGGAACGTTACTTCTTCAAGGCCTTGGTGAGAGAATACCGTGGTCTCTGCTCATGCAGCGACCTCCATAACATAAGCTGTAATCAGGGCTGTGGATCCCATAACTTTGCCATAGTCTGCTGTTGGAAGACAGTAGCATCCCACCCATACTAAAAGACAGGCTTATACTAGGGAACAAAGACATTAGAAGCCATCATAGGGTGCTCCCTACCACAGTATAGAGACTATTCTTTTAATAATGATTTTGTGATTTAAAAAAGCTTAACTCATAATTGCAGACATCTGATAACCTAGCTAGTGGTGTCAGATAAAATCTAAGTATGAGGGAAGAAAAAATCCAGTTTGAGGAACATGTGATATCCTTTAGCAAATACCGACAAATTTCATGAGGTGTGCCTGAGTATTTCACCCCTGTATTTTTTTATTTTACTCCAAATTATAATTTTAAAAATTTTATTTTAATTCTTGTTTCCACTTTCACAAGATCTCTGTAGGAATGAAATGTTTTTATTGAACAAATTGAGCAGGGCAATTGTATTTGAAAAAGGAAATCCAATTATTGGTTTTTGTACTGAGAGAAGCTGCAAATAAATATTATGCAAGACTGTAAATACTAAATGCCACTTTCCTTGAAGTAATCAAAATTAATTAACATAACAGAGTTTATATATTCTAATTTATTATTCTCATATAATGTATACAAAGAAGAATGTAGAAAAAAACTGCTGATGAAGAATTAATTCCACTCATATGTTTCCTGGAGGTTATGAAAAGGAAACAGGGGGCTGGGGCTATGGCTCAGTGGTAGAGCACTAATCTCACATGTGTGAGGCCCTGGGTTCGATCCTCAGTGCCACATAAATAAAATAAAGGTATTGTGTCCACCTACAACAAATATATATATATTTTTTTTCATATACATACATACACACACACACACACACACACACATATATATATATATATATATGTCATAATTTAGTCTGACTTGTTAGGATTAGTTAAATAGAGGGGAGAGAAGTACCCCAAAGGAATCAGTCTATGAAAAAGCAGATTGATTGAAAGAAAATATCTATTTTGAGATGCACTGATGACATGTTTGTGTTGAAGAACTGAAGACTAGTAATACATTTAACTATTAAGCTAGGTTGGGGGAAAGTTTAACATAAATCATGCATATCCATCTCTAGAGCAGGGGTTTGTTCTTTAGGCCTAAATATTATGTAAAGTGTTGACTACTCACTAAGTGTATGATTAAAAGGCAATTAATTAGGGGGCTGGATTGTGGCTCAATGATAGAACACTTGTGTGGGGGTCCGTGGTGGACTCCGCAAGAGGTGCAATGTAACACGATCTATTGGGGAGCTGCCAAAGTGGGTTGTCAGCTAGAGGGTGCTATGCCAGCGCTCAACGTAGCACAAAGTAAAGGAGTCAGCCGGTGGTGGAAGAAATCAGCACACACAGTCAACGAGTTAGGCTGCTGAATCTTCTCTCTTTACTTTCACTTTGTTGTAGGTATTTAAGCATAATCTTTTGCAGTACAGATTGTTTATACATTCTTTTGTGATTTCATTACAGACATGACTTAATTTATAGATTACATTTTAGACATATTAAATTTCTTATTTTATATATTTCAAGGTTTTGAGGTCACTTACACCTTTTCAAGGCCCTGTACGTGACTGTCTGGACATATTATAATTTTGTCATTTTTTATCTAATTTGCTTGGGTGAAAATTTATTTCTCATGGATTCCCTGAAACGGTTTTCTCTGCACACCATTCAGGCTGTCTGATAAAATCAACTTTCTCTGTCTGGGATTCCAAAGCACTATTGTTTTTCTTTTATAGCAGTTGTTTATAAAACCTAGAAGCAGGGAAAGGGGGGGGGGGCAAAGGTGAATGTTAACTCTAAAGGACTTTTTACTCTAAGGAATTTATGTCTACTCTAAAAGTAAGAGAAATCTATTTTTAATCACAAAAAGACTCTTAAAGCTTATTAACTAGGAACTAAGTACTTATAGAAAAAGGTTCTTATTTTTACTTTAAGTATTTAGCTTAGATTTTAATGAGGTTAAATTTATAGAATTAGTATCGATCTAAATAATTGAAATAGGGATATTTGGTGGCCATATATTTGAATAAAGAACAGAACAGCAAGTAAATAGGAGAACCTACGCAGTCAAAGTTAACTCTTTCAGCACCATGATCTCTTTCATGAAAAAAGAGAGGGCTTTATCAACAGAAAGGTTATAGGGAAGCATAGGGAATATGAGCAGATCACATTGGAGTAATAGCCATTAGCCTATCCTTGTGGTGGTTTGATTTTTCCTCATATGTCAGGGCAACACCCCTGGGCTAGGCCAAGTCCATATATCAGGAAGTCATGTTTTTTTCTGACATGTTCTTAATGTCCCCAACATTTCTTTTCCCCTTTTCTGTTGATGGGAGTCCATCCTACTCGAGAGTGCACCTGTCTTAGGTTGTCTTCTCTCTGGAGATCTTACCCGTCTCTGGCTGCCACTCTAGCACTTCAGGTGGACTTACCCAAGGCCAGTAAGCCATGGTGGCCGAGGGGAAGACATGGGACAGAACAGTCACCTTTGGGAAGGCTTCCCATGGATGATGTAGACTTCCACATCCTGTCAAGGACCGTAGCCTAGTTCTTAGGGCTCCCAATAAGCATTGCTGAGGGCAGCATATTGTTGGCAGACCACCATAAGCTGTACTGATTTGGCCCCTTCCTTAAGGAAGATGTCACTAAGATGCCACACACTTGCCTAGCATGTGTGAGGGACTGAGTTCGATTCTCAACACCACATATAAATAAATAAAATATATGTCCATTTGCAAATAAAAAAATTTAAAAAGCAATTAATTAGTTTTCTGAGAAAGAATATTAGATTGGGTAGATTTGAAGGTAAGGAGAAAATAAAAAGCAATAGTTATTTATGTTTTCTTTTTTAGAGAAAATCAATTAAACAACAGCAAAATGTTGCCATTACTTGATACCAGAAGAATTTATGGATGGCATTAGAGAATGTAATGCATAAATATGAAGACCTAAATAACAATCTCTGAAGCTATATGCAGGAAGATGAAAAGAGAAAAAAAATGTTTCCATGTGAACAATGCTGAATCTCATCAGTTTACTGTTGTTACCATGTAAGTGTAGAAACATGTCCAACAAACGAGCACTGGAATTTCCAGTTAGGAAACTTAAGGCAATTTCTCAAGAATTTCTGTATTGCCCCCATATTGGTGGCCAGGTATAACAGATATCATGAGTTCATTTCATAGATAAAGAAGGTTAAAAAAAGAGTCAATGATATTTGCAATAGAGGACAAATAGGTCTGAATAACACTAGCTAAAAAATAATTACTTGGCTATGATGATTAAGAAAGATGCACGGAAGATTTCCTTTATGTTTCTGGCTTTGGCAAATCTGGGCGAGTGAAGTTATTAATAGACATAATGTAGTAAAGAAGAAAAGCAAATGTGGAGGACTCATTTTGCTGATATTTAGCTCAATGTATATAAAATTTTGGCATCAAAAGAGAAATCTATCAGTTGAATATTGGTGGAAAGATGAAACAATATTATGATTAAAAGTGAATCTTTTAGAATAACATAAGCTATTTTCTTAATTTGTTCATTTAATTTCCTGAAACTACCTCACAAGAATGACAGCATCTTTAAATTTTAAAGCAACTTATATTTTTTCATATCTGTATAATATTAACAAATGAAAAAATTAGAGTAATTATATCAGAGTTGATTAGCATATTGAACCATCCATGAAAATGTAGTTAACATTTTCAAGTGAATAACATAACTCTCTACTTCAAATTTATTTTTTAAAAAAGTTTCCCTCTACCACACCAGGTATATATATGCAAATGAGTTACAAACAGCATACTACAGTGACTTAGCCACTTCAATGTTTATAGAAGCTCCATTCAAAATAGCTAAGCTAAGAACGTTATTCAGCCATAAAGAAGAATGTTACTCAGCCATAAAGAAGAATGAAATTATGGCATTGCTGCTAAATGGATGGAACTGGAGAATATCATGACCAAACTTAAGAGTGATTGGTGTAGAGGAAGGTACAGAGTTCCAAGCCAAAGGAATGAGTAATTTATTCAATGAAATAATAGCAGAAAAATTTCCAAACATGAGGAATGAATGGGAAAACCAAGTTCAAGAGGCTTACCAAACACCAAATATACAAAATTACAACAGATCCACACCAAGGCGCATTATAATGAAAATGCCTAATGTACTGTAAAAGGAGATAATATTAAAAACCACGAGAGAAAGAAATCAGATTACATATAGGGGGAAACCAATTAGACTATGTGCAGATCTTTCAGCTCAGACCTTAAAAGCTAGAAGTTCCTGGAAAAACATATTTCAAGCTCTGAAAGAAAAGGGATGTCAACCAAGAATCTTATATCAAGCAAAATTAAGCTTTCGGTTCGAGGATGAAGTAAAAACCTTCCACGAAAACAAACCTTAAAAGATTTCACTATTTGAAAGTGTGCACTTCAGAATATCCTGGACAAAATATTCCATGAAATAGAAAAGAAAAATAACAATGAAAATCAGCAAAGAGAATTATTAAACTAAAGGAAACAACAACCAGAGGAGAAACCATATCAAGTTAAATACCATAATCAAATAAAAATGGATGGGAATACAAATCACGTCTCAATAATAACCCTGAATATTAATGGCCTAGATTCACCATTCAAAAGACACAGACTGTCAGACTTGGAGACAACAGTATACTGTCTCCAAGAAACCCACCTCATAGAAAAATACATCAACAGACTGAAGGTGAAGGGCTGGGAAAAATTTTACTATTCATATGGGCTGCAGAAGCAAACAGGGGTTTCCATTCTCATATCAAATAAGATAGACTTCAGGCCAAAGTTAATCAAAAGGGACAAAGATGGATATTTCTCACTAGTTAAAGGAACAATTTATCAACAAGATATAACAATTATAAACCTATATGCCCCAAATTCCGAAGCACCTACATTCATCAAACAAATCCTCAAGTTCAAGAGTGAAATAGACCACAACACACTTATTATAGGGGACTTTAACACAACTCTCTCACCAATAGTTAGATCAGCCAAACAAAAGCTAAACAAAGAAAACTTAGACCTCATTACCACAATTAATAACTTAGACCTAACAGACATATATAGACTATTTCATCCTCAGAGAATGAATACACTTTCTTCTCAGCAGCACATTGCTCCTTCTCTAAAATACACCATATATTATGCCACAAAGCAACTCTCAGCAAATATAAAAAAGTAGAGATACTACCCTGCATTCTACCAGAACATAATGGAATGAAAGTAGATATCAAAGTTAAAACAAGAAATAAAAAAAGTACTCCTACAGTTGGAAACTTAAAAACATGCTACTGAATGAACAAGGGGTCAACGAAGACATCAAGGAGGAGATTAAAAAATTCCCAGAGGTGAGTGAGAACACAAATGCATCATATAGAAATCTCTGGGACACTATGAAGGCAGTATGAAGAGGAAAATTCACCACAATGAGCTCATTCCTTAAAAGAAAAATAAATAAATAAAACCAACAAATAAAAGACTTAACATCATACCTCAAAGCTCTAGAGAAAGAAGATCAGATCAACACTAAGAGCAGTAGAAGACAGGAAAATAATTAAAATCAGAGCTGAAATTAATGAAATTGAGACTAAAGAAACAATTCAAAGAATTGACAAAACCAGAAGTTGGTTTATTGAAAAAATAATTAAAATTGACAGACCCTTAGCGATGTTAATGAAAAAGAGGAGATAAAAACTCAAATTACTAGCATCTGTGATGAAAAAGGAAATATCAGGACAAACACCTAAGAAATACAGAAGATAATTAGAAATTACTTTGAAAACTTATACTCTAATAAAATAAAAAATACCGAAGGCATCGACAGATTCCTAGAGTCATATGAATTGCCCAAAGTAGATCTAGAGGCTATACACAATTTAAACAGATCAATTTCAAGTGAGGAAATAGAAGACACCATCAAAAAGCTACCTACCTAAAAAAGCCCAGGTCAAGATGGGCTCACAGCTGAATTCTACAAAACCTTCAAAATATAATTAATATCAATACTCTTCAATTTATTTCAGAAAATAGAAAAAGAGGAAACTCTTCCAGACTCTTTCTATGAGGCAAATATTACATTAATTCCAAATCCAGGCAAAGACACAGCAAAAAAAGTGAACTTCAGGCCAATATCTCTAATGAACATAGATGAAAAAAATTGTCAACAAAATTCTGGCAAATTGAATACAAAAACATATTAAAAAGATAGTGCACCATGATCAAGTAGGGTTTATACCAGAGATGCAAGGTTGGTTTAACAAATGGAAATCAATAAACTTAATATATCACATCAATAGACTTAAAGAGAAAAAACATGATCATCTCAATTGATGCAGAAAAAGCATTCTACAAAATGCAACACCTCTTTATGCTCAAAACACAAGAAAAACTAGGGATAACAGGAACATATCTCAACATTATAAAACTTGTTTATGCGAAGCCCCAGGCTAACATCACCTTAAATGGAGAAAAAATTAAAACATTCCCTCTAAAACAGGAACAAGACAGGGATGCCCCCTTTCACCACTGTTATTTAACATAGTATTTGAAACTCTGGCCAGAGCAATTAGACAGATGAAAGAAATTAAAGGGATCTAGATAGGAAAAGAAGAACTCAAATTAGCACTATTTGCTGATGATATGATAATATACTTAGAAGACCCAGAAAACTCTACCAGAAAACTTTTACAACTAGTAAATGAATTCAGCAAAGTAGCAGGATACAAAATCAATACCCATAAGTAGCAGGATACAAAATCAATACCCATAAGTCAAAGGCATTTTTGTACATCAGTGACAAATCCTCTGAAAGGAAAATGTTGAAAACTACCCCATTTACAATAGCATAAAAAAAGTATCTAGGAATCAACTTAATGAAAGAGGTGAAAGACCTCTATAGTGAAAACTATAGAACACTAAAGAAAGAAATTATAGAAGACCTCAGAAGATGGAAAGACCTACCTTGTTCTTGAATAGGCAAAATTAATATTGTCAAAATGTCCATACTACCAAAAGCATTATACAGATTTAATGCAATTCCAATCAAAATCCCAATGACATTCCTCAAAGAAATAGAAAAAGAAGTCATGAAATTCATCTGGAAAAATAAGAGACCCAGTATAGCTAAAGCAATCCTGAGCAAGAAAAGTGAAGCAGGTGGCATTACCATACCAGACTTTAAATTATACTATAGAGCAATAGTAACAAAAATACCATGGTATTGGCACCAAAACAGACTGGTAGACCAATGGTACAGAATTGAGGACACAAAGACTAATACAAATAATTTCAGCTATCTTATATTAGACAAAGGCACCAAAAATGTACAGTGGAGAAAGGATAGCCTCTTCAACAAATGATGCTGGGAAAACTGGAAATCCATATGCAACAAATTGAAATTAAACCCTTGTCTCTCACTGTGCACAAAACTCAAATCAAAGTGGATCAAAGACCTAGGAATTAGACCAGAGACAATACACCTAATAGAAGAAAAAGTAAGCTCCAATTTCCAACATGTTGTATTAGGCCCCAACTTCCTTAATAAGACTCCTGTAGCACAAGAATTAGTATCAAGAATTTATAAATGGGATAGATTCAAACTACAAAGCTTCTTCTCAGCAAAAGAAACAATAAGTGAAGTGAATAGAGAACCAACTAATTGGGAACAAATTTTTAACACATGCACATTGGATAGAGCACTAATCTGTAGAATATATAAAGAACTCAAAAGCCTTAACACCAAAAAAACAAATAAGCCGATCAATAAATGGCTTAAGGAATTGAAAAGACACTTCTCAGAAGAAGATACACAATCAATCAACAAATACATGTAAAAATGTTCAACATTTCTGGCAATTAGAAAAATGCAAATCAAAACTACTCTAAGATTTCATTTTACTCCAGCCAGAATGGCAGCTATTAAGAACACAAACAACAATAAATGTTGGAGAGGATGTGGCAGAAAAAGGCACACTCATACATTGCTGGTGGGACTGCAAAATGGTGCAGCTGTTATGGAAAGCAGTATAGACATTCCTTGGAAAACCGAGAATGGAACCACCTTATGACCCAGTCATCCCACTCCTGGGTTATTACCAAAGGACTTAAAATCGCATACTACAGAGACATAGCCACTTCAATGTTTATAGCAGCACAATTCACAATAGCTAGGTTGTGGAACCAACCTAGATGCCCCTCAGTAGATGAGTGGATAAAGATAATGCGGCATATATACAAAATGGAATTTTATTCAGCAATAAAAGGGAATAAAATAATGGCTTTCGCAGGTAAATGGATGAAGTTGGAGAATATAATGCTAAGTGAAGTTAAGCCAATTTCAAAAATTTAAATGCCAAATATTTTCTTTGATAGAAGGAGGATGATACACAGTGGTGTTGGGTCAGGGTACATACGAGGATTAGAGGAAGACTAGGGAGGGAGGGAAAGGGAGTAAGCAATGTGGTATGGAGGGGGAAAAAAAAAAAAAACAAGAAGTTGGTAGAATAAGATAGATATCATTATCCTAAATGCATGATTGAAGACTTGAATACTACGAATATACTTTGTATACAAACAGTGTTATGTAAAAAGATGCTGTATATGTGTGTTATGAATTGTAATACATGCTACTGTTATAAATACAACAACTTTACATTTAAAAAAATCCTATTAGGAATTTTCAAAAAACATCAAGAAAAATCACCCCTCTATGACATATTTTTTAAAAAAGTGTACCTTAGAATATATTCAACCTGAGATTATTTATTTATTTTAATTACCTACTCACTCCTGTGTAATAAAACACACAAATATTTAGTGGTATTTAGCAGGGGATAACCAGTCCTGATCCATGGGTCAATCTCTACTTGCAGTTTGTTATACACAGCTCATGAATGAAAAGCAGATTTTACATGTTTAAAAGATTGTTGAAAACAAAAAGAAGATGAAATGTACAACAAAGATGATATATGACACATATCTTGCCTTAACAGAAATGTTTGCTAACTATTGACACAAGACATTCACAAGCATTATTTTATCATTAGTTTGAAATTCAGGCAGAGCCTGGCAGGGACAGATTCTCAGTGTTTTCCATGATTTTGGCTAGAATTGGGCTAGAGGGCACAAGATGGCATCTGCTAGGGCTTAAAAGTGGTTCTTGATGTTGACTGGTGATCTCAGCTGGAGCCGTCAGCTGGAAGGACTGATGACTGGGGATGTCTTTGGAGTTAGCAATTGCAAGGACTGGTCCATGGCTCACAGAGCTTCTTCATGTTGCTGTCTTGAGTTTCAATATAGGATCATTGTTGACTTTTTAAAAGGAACATTTCAAGAGAGGTAACAGCCCTGTATGCCTTAAGACCATGACTCAGAAGTTGCTGAACATCACTTTAGATACTCCCTATTGATAAAAGGCCACCACATCACCATGCAGCTTCCAAGGGGAGGAAAAATCAAACCCATCATTTAAAGGAAGGAAGGCAGAAGATTTTCCTCTTTAGTTCATCAGCTAGTCCTCAGAATAAAGCTGTGATTATTTTTGCAAACTCCAAATAAAGCAGTAGAATATTATATAATTTAATAATAGTGTGCAATTTAATTTCATTAAGAGAGTCAAAACAGATATGGCTAATAAAAAATTTATAATGCAAGGATGTGGGGGAAAAGGCACACTCATACTATACTGTTGGGACTGCAAATTGGTGCAACCACTATGGAAAGCAGTATGGAAATTCCTCAGAAAACTTGGAATGGAACCACCTTTTGACCCAACTATCTCACTCTTTGGTTTATTCCCAAAGGACTTAAAATCAGCATACTACAGTAATGCAGCCACATCGATGTTTATAGCAGCTCAATTTATAATAGGTAAACTAAGGAATCAACCTAGGTGTCCTTCAATAGATGAATGGATAAAGAAAATGTGGTTTGTGTATGTTATTTATATATATATATATATATATATATATATATATATAATGTGGTTTGTGTATGTAATATATATATATATATATATATATATATATATATATGTTGTAGTTGGACACAATATCTTTATTTTATTTATTTATTTATTTATTTTTACGTGGCATTGAGGATCGAACCCAGGGCCCTGCATGTGCTAGGCGAGCACTCTACCGCTGAGCCACAACCCCAGCCTGGTATATTTATTTAATGAAATATTACTCAGCTTTAAAGAAGAATGAAGTTACAACATTTGGCAGTAAATGGACAGAGTTGGAGAATATCATGCTAATCAAAATAAGCCAATCAAAGGTTAAATATGCATATGCTAATTCACAATAACACAGGGGGCACTAGAGAAGAATAGCATTACCTTAGATTAGGTAGAGGGAAGTGAAGGGAGGGGAAGGAGGGGATGTGGGGATAGGAAAGATAGTAGAACAAACAGACATTATTACTTTATATATATATGACTGCATGACCAATATGATTCTACAACATGTACACTCAGAAAAATGAGAAATTGTATCCCATCAATGTATGATATATCAAAATGCATAAATGTGTTCTGCTGTCATCTATAACTAATTAAAAAATGGAAAAGAAAAAATATTATGATACTATGTAAATATTTCTCAATTCTCAAACTTTCTTATTTTCTTTTCTTAGTTCTAAATATATATATGAAAATCTAGAATGTTGCATTTGAA
Source organism: Tamias sibiricus (assembly GCA_025594165.1). Lineage (NCBI taxonomy): Eukaryota > Metazoa > Chordata > Mammalia > Rodentia > Sciuridae > Tamias > Tamias sibiricus. The sequence goes on along the minus strand of CM046662.1, from coordinate 155,813,321 downwards.
AACAGCATGTTTCAGTTTCCTTTCTATGCATTTATTTTGATTATTAAATTTAAAGGAAATGTTAAACCACAATATTTGGAAATATAATTTTATGTTAAAACACTAATGAGGCATTTCTTCCAAAATTTGAAATAACTTATTTGGAAATAAATGTATATGAGAGTGCATTATTTAGCTCAGGAATTGGTGCACACTAAAAATAGAGGTTCAAAGAAAAATTAAAAAGTACAGGTGGTAGAGAATGTCAGGTGAGAGAATATAAACAAGGAAACATTCTGGAAAAAAATGAGGTTTTAAAATTACAAGTTTCTTTGTTATATATCTGTAGCAAATATATATTTTAACTTTATAGAATTTTTTCTTTACTTTAAAAAATGTTATGTTTAATTTCTCTATCCATTAATAGTATAGTGGTGGAAAATTAGTGGAATGGATATTTAAACTACTTTTTTCCCATTTTTAAGCTCATTAAAGGAAATCATTAAGAGCATTGTTAGTAAATTATCCGTCTGTGGTGAAAATTGTTTTTGCACTAGGCCTTAAAATTGCTGTTATTCAATCAATATAAACTTTTCTGATAACATGAACAGATTCAATTTGTATTAAGTCCTAGTTTTCCACTTGGTATTATTGTGGAGTAGAGTTTATTTGTTAATAATGTAATACACTTTAAAATATGTGTTGTAAAGTCAAACGTCTACACACAGAGATCTGTGTGATATATCTCTAAGTAGATGTAGCATTATAAAAATATTAAATATCACATAATTAGTATCTATGTTTCTGAGTAAAATTCAATAGGACATTTACTGATTTATTTGTAAGCTAATCAATAAGCCTACCACATTTTCATTGATACTAGCAAAAGAGTCTAGACTCCTGATCAGAAAAAAATAAGTTTTTTATTATATTAGTATAATATTGCTGCTTGCTTTCCAGTCAAAAAAAAATAGAGTCAATGCATTTGGGTGTATGGATACTGTGAACATGATTTATATCACAGCATAGGAACCCTGGGCTTAGGAAACACTAAGCTTTTATAATGAGAAGCCAGTAAATCTACCCAAACTTTGCCCAGAGGAAAACACTATCTCCAGCAAACACGAACACATATGTCCTCTGCTCTGTAGGGAGATACTATCACTATCTTATAAGGTTGATTGTTATACAAATATTCATGAAAAGGAAGTCTGTATTAAGTCTATCAGTATATCTGCTCAAATGGTATGTCGAAATTCTAGAAGCCTATAGAGAATATCTCTGAAACAAGATTATATACTTTTTACTCTTCAATTTGAAAGATTATACATACATGTTTAAGCATATAAATAAATAACACAATCACTTAATTTAGAAAATGAATATTTTTATGACTAGCAATATCAGCATAACTTAAAACAACTCTAATTATTAAACTTTTCAAATTATTCAGATATGTCTGTATAATTACCACATAATGATAATTTGAAATATCCATATGAGGTCTCTAATATTTTTCTAAAAAATGGTACTCTTACTAGTGGAATAGCTTTAAAGTTCAGTGAAGTTTTTGTGGATTATTGGTTCATGAATATAATATTTAATTTGAAATCTTCTTTTAGACATTAGATTGTCAATAATGATGTAATTTAATAAATTAATTTCCTTATTTTATAGGAAAGTATCAAAAATGTATTTACCAAGATCAGTATCGAGAAGATTTTCCCCTTAGTTTTCTTCTAGAAGTGTTATTAAAGTTCTTAAAGTCTTTGCTTAAATATTTCATGCACCTTGAGTTGAATTTTGCATATGAGGTGGATGAAGGTCTGATTTCACTTTTCTGCATGTGAACATCCAGAGTTCTCAGCACCATTTGCTTAAGATAGTGTGCATTTCCCATTGTGTGATCTTGACACCTCTGTCAAACATCAATCTACTATGAATCAATGAATTTATCTCTGGTTCTATTCTATTAACTTGTCTGCTTTTATGCCAGTATCATGTTGCTTTGATTACCATGCATTTGTAGAAGGGTTTGAAATCAGGTAACAATGTATTCCCAACTATACCATTTTGCTCAACATTGCTATGGCGATTCCCAAACTTGTCACATAGAGTAATTCAATAGCTGACTGAAAAATAAACCTTTAACATTTTGTATTTATTTAAATTTATCTGTGAAATATATGTTTGAGCAAAAGGAAAATTAACTGAGGACATGGATAATGTTTGTTTATCTGAATCCATGTCTTTCAAAATTAGTGATATCATGTAATTCATTGGCAAATTCATATAAATTTCAGAATTTATGAAGATGCTATTAATTATTATATCATGGCAAGCACAAATTAATATTCTATTGAACCAGAATTTATAGACAACTTCGTTATCACCCACAGTACTACTGTCAATATAATTTATTTCTGCTCCTGAGATTCTCTCATATCCTTTAGTTCTGAGTTCTTTTTAGAGAAGTCTATAAATGACAAATATTTCAAAGAAGATGTTGCATCATATACATATTTCCCTATCCAAGTTCCTTTAATTCTATACTAGTATTCATAGTTTAACTCATAAAATTCTATATTGTGCTTATTTCTGTGTCAAGCACTGTACTATGAATGTCCTATATATATATATATATATATATATATATATATATATTTTTTTTTTCATTCAATCTCTGCTCCATACTGTGATAAATGTTCTGTGATCCTCACCATTTTATAGAGAAAAAAAATGTTCTCTAAGGAGGGGTAAGTGGTGTGTGCAGTGCCCCCCAGACTGTATAGGGTAGAGCTGGTCACAAATCCAGTCACTGTGACTCATCTGTATTTTCCACAGTTAGGTAGTTTTTAATGTACATGTGATTTTACTTTCAGTGAGTCAACCTTGTTACTCAGCAATATCTATATAATTTGAGTTAGATAATTCCCTGGACAAAGCACTAAGGACATTAGGCTACTTTTAGTGGATGGTGGGAAATAGTTGGACTCTTAGATTTGTTCATTTTGTACCAAAAAGGTAGTGATAAAAATGACCTTAAACCATGGATATTGATGACCCACCATGAGCTGGAATGATTAAATGCTTGCTTCTTTTACTTTACACAATTTCCACAGATTCTGAAATATGTTTCTCATGACTTGGGTTTACTGGTTGAACCATATTTTAACAGTAAATGTAGAAAATTTAGCCAGTGAGGAATGAATACATTGCACCCATGGGGAAGATAAAAGTGAAATCCTTTTAAAATCACCCATCAGCTTTCTGCCCCTCGATTATGCTGATTTATATCTGAACCTCTGAGAGTAGAGACCATAAAATGAAGATGTGAACTTACAAAACTGAGTCAGCTAAAGGAGGATTTTATGTACACATCTCCCTGCTCATTAGGGGAATGTCTAGAGAGTTATTCTTTCCTTCAGCCTTCAATAACTTGTGGAAGAAAATCTACCAAGACGAGTCCAGATGGATGAATGGTCTATGATGAGAACATCAGCACAGTCCTCAGGGGAAAACCTCTGATCATAAAAGCATCCTACCAGGTGGATGAGGAGCATGAAGAAAATAATTCTTCTTTATGGTCTCAAATTAAAATCTGTTCACACTAGGTCCATTGAGGATGCATGTTCCTTCATTGTTTACCAAAAAAATAGGGACTGGTCAAGTAAATTTAGAACCCACAATGATAATTTCTTTAGGTCGGGAGTGATGAGGGAAAAGATATGAGCTGCCCCTTCTTCTAACAAATGGTATGTGCTCCTCTCAGCTCCGTATCAGGACATCTGCAGAGAACCCTAGATGGAAATCTAAACTTACAATATAATGATTCCAACAGAAGAATCTAACCAAAAAACAGTGGGATCAACATTACTGCGCAGAGACATCCCTGTCAGGGTGAACACATATGCAGATATAACATAACTAAAACAAAAAAAGTTTGAGGTATATCTGGTACTCGGTCTTATCAAAGGCACTTCTAAATTATAACCTAATTATAATGTTTCCCATAGTAGTCATACCCCAGACTTACGTGTATAACTCTTATTGCCCTAGGACATTTATCAGGCATAAATATAGCATTTTAAACCGACAGCTAATGTGGTGTTTTAATTTAATAAAAATCCTCATGTGAGGCATGGGTAGAACTTGTAGATATAAAGGTGATGAAGACAGGAGTCTCTACACTGAAGGTAAATAGAGCCTTGGCTGGGTAATTACTCAGTGATTGCAAGTTTGCCTATTATTTGATGTAATAATACTCTGTATACGATTGAGGGAATAAACACAAAATGTTTCCTGTGAGAGATAATGTTTAAAATGAGTTTGAAAGTATTGTTTGCTTATTTGTATAGAAATGGGGGAATCACATTTTACTGAAAGGTATTAGCCTTTGTAAAGTACAAATACATGACACTATAATGGAAGCTTTAAAACTTGATGGAGAGCTCTTTTATTTACTGAAATATCTCAGTAGAGACAATGGCTGACATGCATTAGACATTCAGTTAATTATTTTCGAATAAATGACAGAATTTGATGGAGTTTGATCAAAAGAAATCAATTTACTACTGTTGAGGGAGTGGTGTCAGGGCTAAGCTGACTGCATTGTTCAGGCAGAAGGAGGACAGTAGAAAGCAGCAGGTGATGGTTTGTAGAAAGGGTGGTCTCTCTCCAGGGCTGGGTTCATTTAGGATTGTCGCTCTGAATTGGTAAACAAACTTGGCTCTGGAGAATGGAATAGAAATCTCAAGACCAGGAAATGGATTTAAAAAAAAAGTTTTCACTGGTCTGTCAGTCCTCAGATCTGGAAACTCTTTCAGGATTCTCAATGCCCTGGTGAGTTGTTTGAAAACAGAATAATTGAATAAATGATTTTACGCAGAGGACCGTTATAGTAATTTTATATTTTAACCTGGGGAATATAACAGAGTAAAGGCAAAATGAGAACAATCAACCAACATACAGAAACTAGAATATGGTCATTCTTCTATCTAATAGCTCATCCTTGAACAAAGATATAATGAAAACTAGACATATTTGAGGATCTGTGCTAGTCACAGTAAGATATCTATGAGTAAGCAAAAATGCAATCTCTGCCCCATGGTACATATAATACAGAAGCTAGAGAAGTAGCAAACTAGTAAAATGAAGTCTGATGAATGATAGAGTAAAATGGGGGGGGTGGAATTGGTGAGGGTATAACAGAATTAACTTGATATCTCCAGATATAAAGAGGTGCACAGGGAGATCTAAGGCTAGGTAAAAGTTAACAAGGCAGAAGAGAAATGTGTTCAGGCAAGGATATAGCATGAGGGAAGATCTCTTCTTAAGAAGAGAAATAAATATCATTGATAGAATTATAGTGACAGAGAGAGAGAGAGAGAGGGAGAGAGAGAGAGAGAGAGAGAGAGAGAGAGAGAGAGAGAGAGAACCAAGACAGAAAAAGTAGGCTGTGAAGAATTTAAAATCTTTCTTGAAGCCAAAATAAAGTAATAGTAGAAGGAGAAAAAAAAATAAGAGAAAGGAAAAATGAAAGAATGTAGATAGAGTTATTTTATTAAATGCTTAGGCTAGGTTAGATAATGATTGTGTCAGAATTTATGCAAAAAGATAAAGGACTTACTCTTGAATTAGAATAAACAAAAATGAGTTTGGTAATTGATTATAATGTGAGCAGGTTAAATCCTATCATCTGACATTCTGGGTTGAGATTTAGAGGAGGAACAGACTTTTCCATAGTGATGATAAAGAGGTATGAAGTGGGGTACTGAGATTGACATAGCTACGTTAGTTTGAGGGGTTAATCATAAAATGTAGAAATTCAGAAGAATGGTACACAGAAAAATGATACACAGGCATTTTCTAAACTGATGAATATTTAAATTAACTAGTGAAGTGCATAAAATGGGAAAGATTTTGGACAAAACCATGCAGTCCACAAACCTCAAACTTTTAATATGGAGGGCTAAGACAGTCCTCTCCAAAAGTTCCCCAGAGAATAGAAACAATAAGACAGAAGTGGTTTGGGGCAGGGAAGGTAAATTGATTCAAACTATTATACAGGCTGGCAAATTTGAAATCTGTGGTAGAACCAGCAGGTTAGAGCACAAAGTAAGTGTTGATGCAGCAATTTTGAGTTCAAAGGCTAGTAAGTAAGAATATTTAGGTTGCAGTGTGGAGGCAGGGTTAAGTTTTTGAAACCTCACTTTGATATTAAGGCCTCAAGTGCACTGGAGGAAGCCCATCCATGTCATAGAAGTTAATTTGATTTTATTATTGCCAGTTAATTATATCTAAAAATACACCTGGAGCAACATCTACATTGGAGTGTGACCACAAAACTGTTCACCACTATCTTGCTAGGTGGACCCATAAAACCAACCTTTATAAAAGCTCAAAATGATAGGTGGCAGCAGGGTATCCTGGTTCAGATTGGCTATGAGGAGCATCTGGGGAAGGAATGATCAAAACTGCTGAGCACTCCTCCAAGGTCCAACAGTTTGGGGACTACAAAACATCCTTAGTGGCGTTTCATGACCCTGGAGAAGCATCTTCAGGCTTAACCCTGATCATTGGGTAGAGTGCCACTACTGAAGTTGCAAATACAGGAACAGACAGATGTAAGAAAATGCATACTAAATTAATATGTTATGTTTAAAAGTTTATAAATTTTACCAACTATGGGATATCTAGCAGGAATTCTACCAACTTTGGGGATTTTTTTTTTTTTTTTTTTTTTTTTTTTTTTTTTTTTACAACCAGGGATTGAATGAACCAAGTGGTGCTTAACTACTTAGCCACACCCCCAGCCCTTTGTATTTTTTATTTTGAGATAGGGTCTCACTAAGTTACCTAGGACCTCCTTAAGTTGCTGAGTTTGGCTTTGGACTCACGATCCTCTTGCCTTAGCCTCCTGAGTAGTTGGAATTATAGGCACACACCACTTCACCTGGCAACTTATGGAATTTAGAAAGAGAGATTTGCCAAAATAAAAACAAAGAAAGGGAAAAAAAGGCTATTTTTTAGAAAAATAAACCTTCAGCAATGGGGTAAAGGAATGCACAGGGGAAGGTGGATATGAAAATCCTGCCTTTTCTCTCCTCTGCCAAGAGATTATTGTTATTAAATACCTTTTAGCTTGATAGCAGTCTCTAAGAGCTCATAAATTGAGCCTCTGAGTAAGTAAGCAACATGAATGGATTGCTTGTTAAAAGATGGAAGCCAAAAGATGACTTTTTCTTACTCTCCTGGCTGCATTTTTATTTATTTAGTTAGTTAGTTAATTAGTTAGTTAGTTAGTTTTACTTGTATATTTATTTATTTGCTTTGAGCCATATTTACTTGTGGCTGCATTTTAAAGAAGTCTGATTATTTTGCAGAAACTTGCAATCAGCAGAACAATGCCCTTTCTCCAGATTGTTCAGAGTCTAATGCCTGGTACTTGTGAATATGATATAAATGATTGCATGAGCATTGAAAAAAGCAAAAGAAGGATGTACAAGTTTTAGTAAGAGGAATACAAGGACGTAAAGAGATTTGAAGCATGAGATTCAGTGTACCCTTCCTGTGTTTGAGATGAAAGGCTTCATGAGCCAAGAAACAGAGATGGTTTCTAAGAACTTGGAATGGCCCTTACCTGGGAATGCCCACAGGGAAATGCAGAATCCTAGAAGTTCAGGAAAACTATATACTTCTACCAACCTAAATGAAAGAGGAAAATAATTCTCCCCTAGAGTCTTCAGGAAGGAATGTCAACCCTGCTAACACCTGGATTTTAGCTAAGTGACAGTATGTCAGAATCATGAAAACATAAATATATATTATTTTTATTTTAGCCTGCTAAATATTTGATATTTTGTAATGATAGCAACAGAAAGTTAATGTTCTTGCATTTGTTTTAATTTTGTGAATAACTTTTTTCTGCTTATAATATCCTGAATGATAGACATAGGAAAATTGTTAAAATGTTGACTAAAGTGGTACATGTTTGCAAATATCCAACCCCCATTTGCTCATATTATATGTGACAAACAAAAATTTATCATAATATAAAACTTTCTGAGATTAATCTATGTTTAATAATTGTTAGAGCATAAATGTTATTGAAATGAAAGTGTATAATTTTATTGTAAAGTTTCAAACACTGCCTAAACTTAAGTTTTGAAAACCAGGATGGCACAAATGTTTATGGTATATACTTTATCATGTCTAACAAATGCTTACTAAAATGAAATAGTGCAGCCAACTTCTATTTTCCAACAATAATAAGTTTCTGCTTTACCCCAAGGGTTGCTACACCAATTCACTCAAGTGGAGATTGAAATGAACTTCAGGTCTTCAGATTCATAGACTTAGGACACCAAAGTCATTTCCTTTATATGTTTGCCTTGTGTCTTTTCTTTTATTATTTTCTGTAATTTATATTATTTATATTATACTTGTTCCAAATAGAGAAATCTGGTTACTTTTTATTAGGGAAATAAAACATTGTCGGGAAGGTGGACTAATCATTTTAATCCACTTGTTTTGAAATATACCAGAAAGTAGAACTGTGTGAAGACATATTAGTTGAGGTTGGTCTTCATCTTAACATTAATATGACAAGAAATAGCACCAAATGTTCATATATAGGGCTCTGTGTATTTTTGCTTCAGGCTATTAAGCCCAGCATGATTTAGTTTTCACTTCATTTTAAAACCTTTAAGAACTTCATAACATTTAAAAAGAGTGTATTATTCTGTAGTTTATGGGAACAGCAGCCCTAATATTCCTATACTTTATAAAATTTACTTTCAATTATTTTCTTCTTGATTTTATAGTTTAAATGATTTAGTCTTTCTAGACAGGAAAAAAAAAAGAGCTATCAAATTAATCCCCCCAACTTTTTTGGTATTTACTTTGCACAAATCAAAATAGGAGAAAATACTTAATTTAAAAAGGTAATTAAACATTATTTGACATCACTAACACGAAATTAAATCAAGCTCTGGCTTTGTGGAATGGGCATGGAAGTATCACTCTTATTTCTGCCTGTAACTTCTCCCCATGCTATCAAATATAACTTCACTGGTTCCTTTGTTCAGAGAGTTTGGCAAATAATTTAGTGAATTATAATTTACATAGAATATATTATGTTTGCATGGTTATAATAAAATTCAGTGTATTTATTTTTGTCTGAATGATTTGTCATTTGTATCTGATGAAATAATATACAGACTGTATTTTAATTTGGGGTGGAAGATGGCCAGATTTTAAGTTCTATTTTATTAGAAATGTAGATCCTGTGTGGTTGAGTACTTCACATGATTTAATCCCAAGCCAAAGATGATTAAATAAAAAACATGTGGGAAACACCTGGATTTTAGCTAATTTACTGATTTGATTTAGTTCTACATCAGTCCTGTGGTAAGACCCAGCAAAACATTTCACAGCACAAATCACTGGAGAGTGAATGGTGATAGATACTAAATGTCTGTTCTTCTCATGGGTCTTCTCTAGGTTATATTGTTACCTATTTTGTAAAAATCTTTTTTATTCCACTGTTAATCTGGCATCATGTTACATTCTTAACAGTTAATTTTGCAAACCCTTATATCATCCCAAGCTGAGAGTTAGCACAGAACTTTGCTGACAGTTTTAACTGCTCCCGGAGATGCTCCGTGTGATAGGAGGTCGTTAGCCCGTGGTCCTATAATTATGTCCATAGTTCTTCATTGTTGGGAAATCAAGGATGTCTCAAGTGCTCTTTGTGTGGACATCTGATCATTGTACTCGGAATACCTGAACCATTGCCACATTTATACCAAAGGAATTGAAGAAGTGAATTCACTATCTATGTCCAGAAACCCAGCTACTCCAAGAAGTTTGAGAAGTCCCTGAGTTCCACTTTCTTTCATCAGCTGTTCTACCAAAATATGCATCCAGTGCTTGACATAATTTGAAGATGTGGAGAAGGGAAGAAGAGTAGGGCAGCCCTCCTCTTGGAATCACTTCTACATTTCTATTTGGACATCTTTTCCAATTTCTTAAAAATTATATACAACTCCTTCTTCTATCCATTTGTTGCAGCAAATGAAACCTGACCAAACACTTCTTGTTTAAAAATGTCTGCTATTATTTGCCATTTGTTTACCAAGTCATGTATGTGTTGCAGCAAAACATTTAAAATTGATTTGACTGTTTCTAATTAGAGGAAATTTCAAAGCCTTATGAGTCGTAATCTATGATCACCACCATTGCATTCCAGGCTTTCAAAAGAAGTTCAGCAGTAATGGAAGAAAGAGAATTTCAGTCAATACTGTGCTCATGAAAAAAATAATAAAACTTTCAGGACCTCAAGAACCTCTTGTTCTGCTACAATGACTCCTTGATCTCCAGACATCCTCAACCTGCTACTAATTAGCCACCTGTCCTGAAGCCGTGTAGAAACTCCTTCCTTTTTTCTTACAATCTAAGATATCCCCAACATCTGCATGCAATATGATGTTCTGCTTGATATCTGTTGTTAGTGACAGTATCTGAGCAGCTCCCCTGTGCCTCAAAGTTGAGTAGGGTCATAAGGAGGCAAAAGATAAAATAAGACAATTAAAAGGAATAGCCAACAGAGAGATGATCTCCCAAAATCGATATTAGCTCCTAATGAAACAGAACAAAATGAGATATAGAGATATATAATCTATCAATGAGAGAGAGGTAAAGAGATTTATTATGGGAATTGGCTGATGCAACTATGAAGGCTGAGAAGTCCCACCATCTGCTGTCTGCAAGCTAGAGAACAAGAAAAGCTCATGGTGTGATTCAATTTGTGTGTAAATGCCTGAGAAACAGGAGAGCCAACTGTGTAACTCTGAGCTTGAATCTGAATACTTGAGAATTGGAGTGTGAAAGAGGTACTGGTGAACTCTTTGTATCTGGAGGCAGGAAAACCAGCAGCTTCAATGTCTAAGAGCAGAACATGGATGTCCCAGCTCAAAAATACAGAAGTTTCACCTTCTGTCTGAGCCTACCGTGGATGGCATGATATACACACATGTTGTTGAACGGGAATCATCTTTAGTCTACTGATTCAATTTCTAATCTCTTCTATAAATGCCCTCATCTCAATGCTTTACTAGTTATCAGGATATCCTAGTCCAGTTTCCCTGAAATAAAATTAATGATCATGAATGAAAACTTGAAAGGAATATAACATCCTAAAATAAAAAATAAGAGGAATAAAACATTAAATACCAAGAATCCTGTGCCTAGCTAACAGTCTTTCATAGAGGGGAAAAAAAAAAACAAATTACATATTTGTAAAATGCAAAGCTTAAATTATTATCTCACCAATATTGGATTTAGGAAGACATATGTTGGAAAAAAATAAAAAGGAAAATTGTATTTTCCCCTCCTTTGAGCCTAGTCCAGATTTTAGAAAACACAGATTAAATACTGTCATTCCTCCATCCCAAACACACATTTTCTTACCATTTTACTCAGAACAAAGTCAGAATATTAAAGTGTTGAATTTCACATGTTGTAACCCTAAGTTACTCTCTGGTCTCAACTTCTGTGCCATCTTACTCCTTTCCAGCTGGTATCCACTCTTTGTCAATGTCGTCTGCATCAGAACCTTTGCACTTGCTCTCTCTCCCTGGATTACCCTTCACCCAGGATATGCGTGGGTGCTTCTTCCACTTTCATCAAATATCTGTTCAATATAAACATGCAAGAAAGGAGTTAATAGAGTATCTACATGAAAAATATCCTGTTTTTATTATAACATACAAAATAATATTGGACATAACTCCATGAGAGCAGAAATATTATTATTATTATTATTATTATTATTATTATTATTATTATTTCTGTAACAGACCCCAGAACATTGCTATAGTTTGGATCTGGCATGTCCCTTGTCTCATGTGTTCAAAGGTGGGATTGTGGGGGAAATGATTGGATTCTGAGGATTCGGACATCATCATTGGAGTATTCACTGATGAATGAACGGACCACTGGGAGGTGGAACACAGATGGAGATGTGCCCTAGAAGGGTTTATCTTCTCCCTGGATCCTCTCCCTCTCTCATGCTGCCTCCTGGCTGTCTTGAGCTGAATACCTCAACTCTGCCACACCTTCCTGCCACGATGTTCTGCTTTGTCGTAGGTCCAGAGCAATGGAGCCAAACACATAAGGGCTAAAACCTCTGAAATCATCATCAAAAATAAATTTTTTCTCCTTTATGTTGTTCATGTCAGGTATCTTGGTCACAACAACAAAGAACTGACTGACAAAAACATAGATTTATTAGATTTCTCATACTGCCTTGACAAAACACCATAGACTGGCTAGCATTAAACACATTTATCTCATAATTCTGGGAGCTTAAAGTCACAGATCAATTCTGGCACAGTTTGTTTCTGGTGAGAATTCTCTTCCTGGCCTGGAGAAAACTACTTTCATTCTTTATCATCAATGGCCCATTCTCACTGTGCAGGTCAAGAGAAAGAGAGATAGAAAGGGATGGGGGAGAGAGGGCAAGTGTGTGTGGGGAGAGAGAGAGAGAGAGAGAGAGAGAGAGAGAGAATGAGAGTGTGCATGCCTTTGAGCTCTAGTGTCTCTCTTTTAAAGACACTGATCCTACCAAATCAGGGACCAACTCTGCTATCTTATCTAACTTTAATTAGTTTCTAAAAGTCTCTTCTCCAAGTAGAGCTACACTGGGGGTTAGGACCGCAATGTAAGAATGTCAGGAGATAAAAAATATTCAGTCCGTAACAGTAGAGATATATTACCTAGGTTTTAATTAAAAGAACAGTATTGAACAATTAGTGCAAAAATTTTTTGAGAATACAAAAGAGACATATTTTAAAGTAAAATCTAGTTCAAAGTTGGAGACAAATGTGTTACGTACTTTATTCAATAAAAACTTAAAATTATGGTATATGCAAGTAGAAAAATAGAAAAATTTTAAATCTCTTTGAAAAGTAAATGCTGAAGAAAAAACACTATAAATTTAGCTCATTTAGTGCTGCTTTTAGGTTTGGTGAGAAGATTAAATGTGGGGTAGGACAATAGAATTCTATTTTGCCTGTGATAATACCAAAATATAAAATGGTGACCATTGGGATAGGAAATTATACGAAAGTACAAAGAAAGATGCAGTAGGAAATACCAATAAATGTGGTGATAAAATAAGATAAATAGCAAATTGATCAAATCAGCAATAATACTAAATACTAACAAGGAAACATTATAAACAATAATAAATCTAAAGTAAGATAATAGCAGGACTCTTACATAACATTTATGTAAATTCTCATGAGTATTTCCCCTATAAAACAAAATTTGTATCAGATTAGTCTTTTAAAAACACAGATATACATTGTTTACAGGAATTTAATAAAACAGAATGCTAAAGAAAGGATGAAAATAAAGGATGTGGCCCATAAAGATATAATACTACCTTAAGAGCATATTTCATGAGGAAAGTGTGTATTTTAGCACCTATGCAAAAGAAACTATCTAGAAACTAATGGCATGAAGGTAGATAAAAGAGATATAATATATTAATACAGTAGATATTTTAATAAACTTTTTTCAGCAGTGAGTCAAGTAACAAATAAGTCTTAAAAAAAGTAAAAAAATGAAATGCATAATTAATCAGCTATAATATAATTGAACATGTAAATATTACTAAATTCAATTTCAAAGCCAAGTGTGTGTGTCAAAGGTTAAATGATCATCATCTTTCAGTTTAGTTCAGCCTGATATGTTTTCAAATCACATAGTCCCTAAATCTTTAGACTTATGCTCAAATTCAAATATGCATTAAATAAAGATGCATTCAAATGAAAAATATGAAATTGAATGAAAGAGTATTATTCAAAAATCTTCAGGGGAAAAATAGCATTATTAGAAATATGTGTTTGGATATATGCACCCTTTGTATGTGTAGATACATGTGTACATACCCTCTGTAAGTGTATATAAACATTTATTAGGAGGGATCTGTTCATTGTGGAAACCAAGAATGTCAATGGTCCTTCCCTGTGCCAACTGGAGGCCCTACAAAGCTGGTGATGTAGTCTCAGTCCAAGCCTGAAGGCCTGGGAAGCAGGGGAGGCAATGAAGTTCATCCTAGTCCAAGGGCAGGGGATGTTATGCCCCAGTTCACCAATCTGTGAGGAAGTAAAAAGAGTAAGGCCTTTTCCCCCAGTTTTTGTTCTATTTAGGCCCTCAAGAATTTGGATCATTCATTCCACATGGGTGAAAACACCTTTACTGAGTCCACTGATGAACATGGTAACATCATCTGTAAATGCCCTCACTGACAAACCTAGACAGAATGTTTAATATGGCCACCACTTGGCACACTCAAACTAAATATAAAGTAACATCGTAATGGGTAATGGCCAAATAATTACAAAAATATATTTTATTTTATAACACTCATGCCTATTAATTATTTGAATAAAAATGTTGATGAACCCAAATAGTGTTTATGATATAGGAGAAAGTGGATAAATAAGTCATGTTATGAAGTTGCATAGATAATAAATTCCATAAGTGGATCGAAAGGCACATACTAAGTACTAGCCTCCTAGTGTCACCTTATAAAAGATACACAGACTGAATGTCTTCCATAGACATTATTTCTATCACATTTCTGGTGGCTAGATGTTAGAAATCAAAGTATTGGTAGGACCACACTGAATCATTTCTTTTAAGTTTGTTCTAATTAGTTATACGTTATGTTACAGTAGAATGTTTTTTGACACATTGTACACAAATGGATCACAACTTCTCACTCCTCTGTCTGTACATGGTACAGTCACAGTGGTAGTGTAATCATATATGTATATAGGGTAATAATGTCCCTCTCATTCCACCATCTCTTCCACTCCTACACCACCTCCCCTTCCCCTCTACTCAATCCGAATTTCCTTCATTCTACCCTACCCCTCATTTTGGATCAGCAACCGCTTATTGGAGAAGACATTCAGCCTTTGGTTTTTTGGGTTTGGCTTATTTTGCTTGGCGTGATATTCTGCAGCTCCGTTAATTTACTTGGAAATGTCATTTCATTCTTCTTTAAGGATGAGTAATATTCCATTGTGTGTACATACCACATTTTCTTTATTCACTCATCTGTTGACGTGTATCTAGGTTGGTTCCATAGTTCATCTGTTATGAGTTGAGCTGCTATAAACATTGATGTGGCTACATTATTGTAGAATGCTGATTTTTAAGTACTTTGGGAAGGAACGGAGGAGTGGGATAGCTCCCTCAAATGGTTGTTCCATTCCAAGTTTTCTGAGGAGTCTGCATACTGCTTTCCATAATGGTTGCATGAATTTGCAGTCTCACGAGCAGAGTATGAATATACCTTTTCCCTCACATCCTCATCAACACTTATGTTGCTTGTATTCTTGAATGGAGTGAGATGAAATCTTACAATAGTTTAGATTTTCATTTCTCTAATTGCTATAGATGATGAACAGTTTTTCTTATGTGAATGTTTAATTTATTCTAAGAAGTTTCTGGTCAGTTCCATAGCCTATTCATTGGGTTATTTTTTTTTTTATTATTTTTTTTACTTTTTTTGGTGTTAAGTTTTGTGAGTTCTTTATATATCTCTGGAGTGTGTGGTAAGTGCTCTGAGGAAGAAGAAGCTTTGTAGTTTGAATCCATCCTATTTATTGATTCTGATTTTACTTCTTGTGCTTTAGGAATCTTGTTGAGGAAATCAGGTCCTAAGCTGACGTGGTGAAGATTTGGGCCTACTTTTTCTTCCGTGAGATGTAGGGTCTTTGTTCTAGTGTCTAAGTCTTTGATTCACTTTGAATTGATTTTTGTGCAGAGTAAGAGATAAGAGATTTAATTTCATTTTGCCACATATGGAATTCCAGTTTTCTCAGCACCATTTGTCAAATATGCTATCTTTTCTTCAATGACCATACTACATCTTAATCCAAAGGAGGACTTTCCTTGCTTGACTCTTGATAACTTCTGGGGGCTAGCAGTAATCCTTGCCATTGATAGCTAATGAATATATGACTCCAACTTCTGCCTCCATTGTCATGGAATATTTTCCTCTATTTTTGGGGGCCCACCACAATCCAGTAGTTGTAATTTGAGCTTGAACACAACTGCAGAGGCCTTATTTCTAAATAGGGCCACATTTATTCACAGGTAGTGGGGGTTAGGTTTTAATTTATGTGGGGGGAGGAAATATATAAATTAATTCACAATAACTATTAAAATTGTTGTTAGTAGGAGATAGATCACTTTTTTTTTCTATATTTGGACCTATCCATCATCTATAAAACAATTATCATTAACCTAAGTTAATGTTAGAATTAAAACTGGCTTTTTGAAATAAAATTTAGAGGGGTATGGTTTGGATAGGATTATCATCTATTCCTGAGTTGTAAAAACTAAACAGATGGTTTTGATGTGAATAAATGAGAAAGAAACGGCACAAACATTCAACTAGTCTGAATTATCCATTATGCTCAGACCATTCAAGCCTACTGCCTTCCTCCCCACCAAAAATGACAAATCTGTAACTTCCCCCACATTTAAATTTCTTCATTTAAACTAGGAATAAGTATTTGACCTTGCTAATAAACTGAACAGTGGAAATGGAGAAAATTTAGTGTCTATTTTCCTATATTTCACTTTATAAAATAAAAATATTCTTGTAAGTTGACTTTTGCTGAGCTTTCCATGACATCTGTCTTAAGCACTTTCTCAAACCAGATGATGTGATCAACATATTTATTTGTAAAATTAGAAACAAGTAGCACTTTCTTTTTTGTAAAAGTATATTCCAGGGGGATACAAGATGATGGAGCAGAGGAAGGAAGCACTCTGTGTTGCTCTGTGACTCCAGTCTCAACTAATGAGAATACTGCTTCTCTGAGAGGGACAGAGGAAACCTCCACAGCTGCTGTCAGCAGAAATCATGGCAGCTGTGCCCACATGCAGAGCTCCTTACCACAGGGTTAAAGCAGGTCTTCTGACTCCCTCACGCTGCTATTAGCCCACACAGGGCTCCCAAGTGCATTAACAGGATCACTACATCAGCACCCACTGCAGAATTTCCAGATACCACTTCCATGCAGGACATCCAGCTGCTACCCACCCACAGGAATGCCGGCCACCACCCCACTGTGGACTCCCTTCTGCCAATGTGGAGCTCCTAGAGTTGCACCTCCGGTTGAATCCATCTTGCCCCTCGGCAGCTACTGCTCCACCTGGAGACATTCCACAGGCTGGGAAGACAGTCAAGAACAGTAACTCTGCATACCACAGAACTCACCTCTGAACAACTACATCATCTGCCCCAACCCACCCAACCCAATAGCCCAGCATTAGAAATGTTGGCAACCACCTCCATCTTGGGTCACCTTTCTTGCCATCTTTGTGGGGGGCAGGTCCCAGATTGGAACTCTAGCTGGACATGTACCTTGTATCCATCTTTCTCCTCTCCCCAGTGACCAGTAACCTGGTACAACAACTGCCCAACACAAAACAGCTCTCAGTGGGACGGGTGTGCAGTGTGGCCAGGCACCACCCACAGGAGCCTGGGTAAGAGAGATCTTTTAATTGGGAAAGAATAAGGGAGAGAAAGAGGGTGCAACAGATGGGAGACAAACAAAGAGATCAGGAAATGAGAAATCTTTAGGCAAGTTAGGGAGATAGGATCAGGTTCTCAAGTCATACAAATTGGCCCAAAAAGAGACCCTTGAGGTACAGTCTCCCTTCAGGGACTAATGGGTGCCACACCTCACTTCCAGATGCCCTGCACTAGGACCAGCCTTCCTACCCTGATACTCTTCCCCGTTAGGAGGGCAGAGATAGCAGCTAACAGCAGACAACCCCACCCATTGGATGAGAAGGGAAGCAGGAAAGAGACTGATCTCCAACCAAAACAACCAACAATCCTGGTTTATTCCTTCCCCACCCCCACATCCCTAACATAAGTGAAACCAAGTACTTTGCAGAAATTGGGATTTTGAGGACTGGATCATCCAAATAGTATATTATACCTGAGGAGCATATTTCTTTTCCTCCCTTTCTTCTCCTTTTTTTCCTCCAATTTTTTACTATATCAACATCCTTTATTTATCTTAATATATATGTGTATCAGTTTTATATACTCTACTGTCTTCCTACTTACTTGAAATCTATATCCTCATATCCTGACTCCTCAGCATATCAACCTATGCTTCACTCCTGGAACATAGTCAATGGTCAGAAACTGTAAACCCTTTTACAAACCTACTGATTATATTATACATAATAACCAAATTCAACAATTCCATATATTGTGTCCAAACTGTAAACATCTTAATAGCAATGAATTGTTTCATAGGTTGTATATTGCTTATAATTGGGATCTGTTAACATTGTCCTTCCCCATGAGAAGCCCATGAGAACACTATAAGCTTATAGGGTGAAAACAGTAACCCTTGGACCCACAGTACCAGAAAGGAAGACACACGAGCAACATGAAGACAAGGGAGGAAAATGTCCCAACCAAATCAAGATACCACATTATGAGAATACATGGCTAGCAAAGAAGAAGAAATGATAGAGAAGGAGTTCAGGATGTACATAATTCAAATGTTCTGTGAATTAAAGGATGATAGAAGAGAGCAAATTCAAGCATCAAAAGATAATTTTGACAAAGAGTTACATAAACAAATCCAGGAAGCAAAAGATTACTTCAATAGGAAGATAGAGGTTAAAAAAAAAAAAAAAAAAAAAGACAAATATCCTGGAAATGAAAGAAACAATAAACCAAATTAAAAGTTCAAGTTCAATTGAAAACTCTACTAACAGAGTAGACCACCAGGAAGACAGGACCTCAGACAATGAAGACAAAATATATAATCTTGAAAAGAATGTAGAGTACACAGTGAAAGTGGTAAGAAACCATGAGCAGAACATTTAATAAATATGGAATAGCATAAAAAGACCAAATTTAAGAATTATTGGAATAGAGGAAGGCATAGAGTTTCAAACCAAAGGAATAAACAATCTATTCAAAGAAATAATATCAGAAAACTTTCCAAACAAGAAGAATGAAGAGGAAAACCAAATGCAAGAAGCTTATAGGATGCCCAATGTACAAAATCACAACAGATCCACACCAAGTCACATTATAGTGAAAATGCCTAATATACAGAATAAGGAGAGAATATTAAAAGCCAGGAGAGAAAGGAATCAGATTACATATAGGGGGAAACCAATTAGGATAACTGCAGATTTTTTCAACCCAGACCCTGAAAGCTAGAATGTCCTGAAACAACATATATCAGGCTCTGAAAGAAAATAGATGTAAACCAAGAATCTTGTATCCAACAAACCTATGCTTTAGATATGATGATGAAATAAAAACATTCCATGATAAACAAAAGTTGAAAGAATTTACACCTAGAAAATCTGCACTACAATACATCTTTGGCAAAATATTCCATGAAGAGGAAACAAAAAAACAACAATGAAAATCAGCAAAGGGAGGTATTACATTAAAGGAAAAACTAATCAAAGGAGAAGCCAAGTCAAGTTAAATAACAAAAATAAACAAAAATGGCTGGGAATACAAATCATGTCTCAATAATAATGCTGAATGTTAATGGCCTGAACTCACCAATCAGAAGACATAGGCTAGAAGACTGGACTAAAAAAACAAGACCCAACAATATGCTGCCTCCAGGAGACTCATCTGATAGGAAAAGACATAAACAGACTGAAGGTGAAAGGTTGGGAAAAATCATATCACTCGCACGGAATGTGGAAGCCAGCAGGGGTCTCCATTCTCATATCAAATAAAGTAGACTTCAAGCTAAAGTTAATCAAAAAGGATAAAGTAGGACATTTCATACTGCTGAAGGGAAACATACACCAACAAGACGTAACAATTATAAATATATATGGCCCAAACAAAGGAGAATCTATGTTTATCAAACAAATTCTTCTCAAGTTCAAGAACCAAATTGACCACAACACAATAATCTTGGGTGACTTTAATACACCTCTTTCACCACTGGATAGATCTTCCAAACAAAAGCTTAACAAAGAAAATATAGAGCTCAAAAAATACTATTAATAACTTAGACTTAACTGATATATACAGAATGTTTCATCCTTCAACAAGTGAATACAATTTCTTCTCAGCAGCACATGGATCCTTCTTTAAAATAGACCATACATTATGCTACAAAGCAACTCTTATCAAATACAAAAAAGTAAAGATACTACCTTGAATTTTATAAGATCATAATAGAATGAAATTAGAAATCAATGACAAAATAAAAATATGTCAACACCTGGAGACTGAACAATATGTTACTAAATGAACAATTGGTTTCAAAAGACATCAAGGAGGAGATTAAAAATATCTTAGAGGTACATGAACACTGACACAATATATCAAAATCTCTGGGACCCTATGAAGGCAGTACTAAGAAGAAAGTTCATTCCATGGAGTTCATTCCTTAAATGAAGAAAAAGTCAACAAATAAATGACCTAACATTACATCTCAAAGCCCTAGAAAAAGAAGAACAAATTAACACTAAAAGCAGTAGAAGACAAGAAATAATTAAAATCAAAGATGTAATCAATGAGATTTAAAGAAAAGAAACAATTGAAAAAATTCACAAAACAAACAGTTGGTTATTTGAAAAAATAAATAAAATTCACAGACCCTTAGCCAGGCTAACAAAGAGAAGAACAGAAAAAATTCAAATTACTAACATACATGATGAAAAAAGAATTATCACAAGAGACACTATAGAAATACAGAAGATATTAGAAATTATCATGATAACTTTTACTCCAATAAAATACAAAATATCGAAGGCATTGACAAATTTCTAGAGTAGTATGATTTGCCCAAACTGAATCAGGATGATATACACAATATAAACAGACCAATTTAAAGTGATGAAACAGAAGATGCCATCAGAAGCCTACCAACCAAGAAAAGACCGGGACCAGATGGATACACAGCCAAGTTCTACAAGACCTTTAAAGAAGAACGAATACCAACACTCTTCAATTTATTTCAGGAAATAGAAAAAGAAGGAGCACTTCCAAACTCATTCTATGAGGCCAATATCACCATGATTTCAAAACCAGCCAAAGACAGTTCAAAGAAAGAAAACTTGAGTCCAATATCCTGATGAACATAGATGCAAAAATTCTCAATACAATATTAGCAAATTGAATACAAAGTCTTATCAAAAAGATCATGCACCATGATCGTGTGGGATTCATACCAGGAATGCAAGGATAGTTCAACATAAGGAAATCAATAAATGTAATTTATCACATCGATAGACTTAAAGATAAAAATCATATGATCATCTCAATAGAATAAAAAAAAAAGCATCTGATAAAATACAGCATCCCCTCATGTTCAAAACACTAGAAAAATTAGGGATAAAAGGAACATATCTGAACATATCTGAACATCATAAAAGCTACCTATGCTAAGCCCCAGGCCAATATCATTCTAAATGGAGAAAAATTGAAGGCATTCCCTCTAAAACCCGGAACAAGACAGTGATGCCCTCTTTCACCAGTTCTATTTAACATAGTTCTTGAAACACTGGCGAGAGCAATTAGACAGTCAAAAGAAATTAAAGGATACACATAGGAAAAGAAGAACTCATATTAGCACTATTTGCTGACTATGATTCTATACTTAGAAGACCCAAAAAGTTCCAGCAGAAAACTTCTAGAACTAATGAATGAATTCAGCAAAATAGGATATAAAATTAATACCCATCAATCAAAGGCATTTCTGTATATCAATGAGAAATCATCTGAAAGGAAAACTAGCCCACTTACAATAGCCTCGGGAAAAAAAAAGAAAAAAAAAACATATTTGGGAATCAAATTAAAGAAAGAGGTGAAAAATGTCTACAATGAAAACTACAGGATCCTAAAGGAAGAAATCAAAGAAGACCTCAGAAGATGGAAAGATCTACCTTGCTCAGGGATAGGCAGAATTGATATTATCAAAAGGACCATACTACCAAAACCACTATACAGATTTAATTCCATGACAATCAAAATCCCAATGCCATTCTTCATAGAAATAGAGAAAGCAGTCACAAAATTCATCTGGAAAAATAAGAGACCCAGAATAACTAAAGCAATCCTTAATAAGAAGAGTGAAGCAGGTGGCATCACTATACCAGACCTTAAACTATATTGCAGAGCAATAGTAACAAAAAAACAGCATGGTATTGGAACCATAATAGATCAGTAGAAACAAGGCACAGAATAAAGGACACAGAGACTAACCCACAAAAGTACAATTATCTTATATTAGACAAGGGCACCAAAAACATGCATTGGAGAAAAGATAGCCTCTTCAACAAATGGCGCTGGGAAGACTGGAAATCCGTATGCAACAAAATGAAATTAAACCCTGTGTCTCACCATGCACAAAACTCAACTCAAAGTGGATCAAGTACCTAGGAATTAAACCAGAAACTCTGCATCTAATAAAAGAAAAAGTAGGCTCTAATCTCCAACATGTGGGATTAGGACCCAACTTCCTTAATAAGACTCCTATAGCACAAGAACTAAAATCAAGAATCAATAAATGGGATGGACTCAAACTAAAAAGCTTCTTCTCAGCAAAAGAAACAATCAATGAGGTGAATAGAGAGCCTACATCATGGGAGCAAATTTTTACCCCTCACACATCAGATAGAGCACTAATCTGTAGGGTATACAAAGAACTCAAAAAGCTAAACACACACACACACACACACACACACACACACACACACACACACACAAATCCAATCAGTAAATGGGCCTACATCATGGGAGCAAATTTTTACCCCTCACACATCAGATAGAGCACTAATCTGTAGGGTATACAAAGAATTCAAAAAGCTAAACACACACACACACACACACACACACACACACACACACACAAATCCAATCCGTAAATGGGCCAAGGACCTGAACAGACACTTCTCAAATGGTGATATACAATTAATGAACAAATATATGAAAAATGTTCAATATCTTTAGCAATTAGAGAAACACAAATTAAACTACTCTGAGATTTCCTCTCACTCCAGTCAGAATGGCAGCTATTAAGAATACAAACAACAATAAATGTTGGCGAGGATGTGGGGAAAAAGGCACACTCATATATTGCTAGTAGAACAGCAAATTGGTGCAGCCAATATGGAAAGCTGTATGGAGATTCCTTGGAAAACTGGGAATGGAATCACCATTTGACCCAGCTATTCCACTCCTCCGTCTATACCCAAAGGACTTAAAAACAGCATACTACAGGGACACAGCCACATCAATGTTTATAGCAGCACAATTCACAATAGCTAAACTGTGGAACCAACCTAGATGCCCTTTGGTAGATGAATGGATAAAAACACAATGAAATATTACTCAACAATAAAATAGAATAAATCATGGCATTTGCAGGTAAATGGATGAAGTTGGAGAATATAATGCTAAGTGAAATTAGCCAATATCTACAAACCAAATGCCAAATGTTTTCTCTGATATAAGGAAGATGATTCATAGTGGGGGAGGGAGGGGTAGCATGGGAGGAATAGACAAACTCTAGGCAGGGCAAATGGGTGGGAGGGGAAGGGTGGGAGCAAGGGGTTAGAAATGAAGGTGGAATGAGATGGACATCATTATCTAAAGTACATGTATGAAGACACAAATGGAGTGAATATACTTTGTATACAACCAGAGATATGAAAAATTGTGCCCTGTATGTGTAATGTGAATTGTAATGCATTCTGCTGTCATATGTAACAAATTAGAATTAAAAAAGAAAAAGAAAAAAAAATATTCAATTTTAAAACTTTATTTGCTGTTTCCCTAATTTTAGCTTTTGGACAGTAACT
Source organism: Tamias sibiricus (assembly GCA_025594165.1). Lineage (NCBI taxonomy): Eukaryota > Metazoa > Chordata > Mammalia > Rodentia > Sciuridae > Tamias > Tamias sibiricus. Next base: position 155,789,432 of record CM046662.1, on the reverse strand, counting down.
GATTTTCTTGAACGATAAGTGTTAGTAGTTGAAAATAACTGTATAATTTCCAGATCCAAGAGAGGTAAACTATCTTTTTGGTGATAACGATTTACAATTTCACAGTGTGGAGACACTTTCAATAAAAAAAAAAAAAAAAAAAAAAAAAATATATGAGAAGATAATTTAAGGGGATTAACAATTTTTTCAAATGCCACAGGTAAAATTATAATCAAGTTTTTATGAATTTAGCTAATTAATACTTGGAGGTAAGTTTAATTTATGTGAAAGTTAGAGGACTCTTATCAGGTTGGACAGATGTAATTACCTCTAGTACCTAAAATCATCTTGATGCATAATTTGAAAGGATTAGGATGAAGATATAGTATCTGGAAAAGCACTGGGACACAAAGGTCTTGATAAATGTTCATGCCAATGTTCAAGTCTCTTGAAGAGCACTTCATACTGCTACTTCATTTTTAAGAATCTTGCACTATTTATCAATAAGACAAAGTAAACATCTTGCAATAATTGATGTTAACAAAATTAAATAGCAGTAATCTACTTGTTATTTATAGAAAGAATTATAGAGATAAAATTAATTTGTTTTTCTGAAGGTTTAACAAGGTCCCATTGTGTGCAGTAAACTGTGCAAGAAAATAAAGCTTAGTTGTTGCTTCTAAGAAGTGTGCATGTAGTTGCTAAGAAATTATTTGTTCAACGGTAAGTAAAATGTGTGTTAAGATAGCGATAAAGTGCCTAGAAAACCAATTGGTGCAAAGAAACACTAAATCTGTTTAACTGCATGGGAGAACAATCTTTGTAATGATTATTTTTGTATCCCAATTTGGTATCAGAAATGTTAAATAATGTGATATCTAATTCAGAGATTACCCAGAAGAACTTTTCTAACTGTGATGATTTCTTTTCTTCACCAAGAAATGAATAGAACTCTGCTCCCCTTTTTTTTGCTCCTCAAGTTGATGATTATTTTCTTCATTTTACAAATAGTCTAAAATTGAACTGATCCCCACTGGGACTCCTTTCCCTTCACTTATTTTTTTTGAATATTTATTCAGCTATATTATTCAGTCTCTTCCCTCTTTGACAGGATTAAAATATGGTGTACAATATTAAATGTACATTAAAATATGGTGTACACCATTATTAAAATATGGTGATAAGAAATCATCAATGCAGTGGTGCTTGCCTATAATCCCAGCAGCTCAGGAGGCTGAGGCAGGAGGATTACAAATTCAAAGCCATCCTCAGCAACAGTGAGGCCCTAAACAACTCTGTGAGACCCTGTCTCTAAATAAAATACAAAATAGGGCTGGGGATGTGGCTAGGTGGTAGAGTGCCTCTGAATTTAATCCTTAGACCCACCCTAAAAAAATCATCAAACTAAATTTTAAATATTTTTTTTCCTGTTTCTTCATTTCAGTGAGTAGAAAAGAGATGAGAGAGACAGACAGAGAGAAACAAGCATATCGTTCTCAGGTAGAAACATGGTTTCTGCTTGCACAATTCTAGGGAAAATGTAGTTTGCTTTAAATGTGACTGTAGTTTACTTATCAATAATTTAGGATGATCTTCATATCACATAGAAGAAGAATCACAGGGGTGACATTGAAAGGACTTGAGGAAGAATCCTTTTTGTCAAGCTTCAGGGCATATCGCTTGACGTTCACTATCCCCAAGTTACTTCCCTTTAGAGTGGAGATACCATGGCTGTATCTGACACTGATCCAAATCTGTCCAGAAATTTTTGTTGTCTTCAGAAGTGTTCATAAGCTTAATTGTTTGTCTTTCTAACTTCTCTGTCATCCTTCTTTTGCCATTAATATTTTATCTACCAGATTCAATCAACAGAAAGAATATTCTAGGCTAGCTCTAGAAATACAAACACTTGCATTCAGGAAAAAGAGCCCCACTGTTGTTCAACTCATTTTGTTTTATGGTTCTGGTATATGAAGACATTTTATTTTAATGTAAGTGATATATAAGGGGTGAAACCACTCCTTAGAATAAGTCCAAATGATGAGAACTATAGGGATTATTTGTATTTAAATCCTAATGTACAAGAAACTATATACACAATATTGTTTTACATAATGACACAAATATATAATTTCTGTTTTAGTATACATATAATTCTACTTTTACATTGCAAGTTTACTTTAAATTATAATCAATAGCTTTACATTCATATAAAGAGTTTAACATGGTATAATTTCATTAGCTCTAAGATTTTATTGCTTATAAAAAGCAACTTTAATTTATGCATTACTAATAATCAGTTAACTATTATTCCTAGTATTATAGATCTAGAATATTAGTGATGCAACATCTGTTGAAAGATGGTGTCTCTATTCTCACAGAATTTTGTTTCAAGACACTGACTTTCATTCTCACATTTTTGAAGCTCATATAATTTATTTTTTAATTTATTTTTTATTCTAAGTTGTTATAAATGACAGCAGAATTCATTGCATTTCATATTACACATATAGAGCACATTTTTACATATCTCTGGTTGTATGCAAAGTATATTCACACCATTCGTGACTTCACACATGCACTTAGGGTAATGATATACATCTCGTTCCACCATCTTTTTTTTTCTTCACCCTTTTGCCCCCTCCCTTCCCCTCCCTCCCTATTGGCCATTCTAGTGTTCTTCTAATCCTCCTATGCTCCCCATCCAAACACGACTGTGAATTGGCCACTTTATATCAGAGAAAATATTTGGAATTTGGCTTTTTGGGATTGGCTAACTTCACTTAGCATTATATTCTCTAACTCCATCCATTTACCTGCAAATGCCATGATTTTATTCTCTCTTATTGCTGAGTAATACTCAATTGTGTGTATATACCATATTTTCTTTATCCATTCATTTACTGAAGGGCATCTAGGTTGGTTCCACAGTTTAGCTATTGTGAATTGTGCTGTTATAAACATTGATGTGTACATTGGAGAAAAGATAGCCTCTTCAACAAATGGTGCTGGGAATACTGGAAATCCATATGCAATAAAATGAAATTAAACCTCTATCTCTCACCATGCACAAAATTCAACTCAAAGTGGATCAATGATCTAGAAATTAGACCAGAGACACTACACCTAATAGAAGAAAAAGTAAGCTCTAATCTCCAACATGTTGGATTAGGCCCCAAGTTCCTTAATAAGAATCATGTGGCACAAGAATTAATACCAAGAATCGATAAATGGAATAGACTCAAATTACAAAGCTTTCTCAAAAGAAACAATCAGTGAGGTGAACAGAGAGCCTACTAATTGGGAACAAATTTTTACCACATGCACGTTAGATAGAGAACTAATCTCTAGAATATATAAAGAACTCAAAAAGCTTAACACCAAAAAAAATAAATAAATAATAACCCAATCAATAATGGGCCAAGGAACTGAACAGACACTTCTCAGAATAAGATATACAATCAATCAACAAATACATGAAAAAATGCTCAACATCTCTGGCAATTAGAGAAATGCAAATTAAAACCACTCTAAGATTTCATCTCACACCTGTCAGAATGGCAGCTATTAAGAACACAAACAACAATAAATGTTGGAGAGGATATGGAGAAAAAGGCACACTCATACATTGTTGGTGGGGCTGCAAAATGGTGCAGCCAATATGGAAAGCAGTATGGAGATACCTTGGAAAACTTGGAATGGAACCACCTTATGACCCAGCTATTCCACTGCTTGATCTTTACCCAAAAGACTTGAAAACAGCATACTACAGGGACACAGCCACATCATATAATTTATTAATATTTTCAGAAGGTAAACCCATGTGTTTTTACATGATAAAAATAAAGACAAATTAGTTTGTAATTTTAAAGATGGGTAGCAGCTCAACTTTTAGATTTGTATACTATATTTTTTAAAGTAGGTAAATATTTGAAGAAACATTAAAAGATTGAACCAATACAGGTTCAAGATAAGGCTCAAGGGGCTAATCATTTGGATATCTACATGATAGTATCTATACATTGGTAGGCAAAATGTGATAAACTACGTTGAGAAACAAAGTCTGTATTTTAAATTATTAAAATATTTAGCTGAAAAAAACACAGAAGGATAGCTTTTAGAAGTGGAATATCAGAACAGAATTTGTTAATGTCAAATTTAAATTAATTGGTGAAAAATATACAAACAATGTATTATTGATAATATAATGCAATATAATATAATATGCAACATATATAATCAATACATTATTGGAAACTGACTAGAAGGCAGATATTGATTGATTGATTTAATACTACAGATTAAACCCAGGGGACTTTAACACTGAACCACATTCCTAGCCATTTTTATCTTTTATTTTGAAGCAGGGCCTCATTAAGTTACTGAGGTTGGCTTTGAACTTTTGATCATCCTGCCTCAGTCTCTACCACTTCACCAAGCTGAGGGCAGAGTTCTTTCATCTATTTCTCTTCTATTAGAATGTGTGTATATATATCTTAGAAATAGAAAAAATATACATATTCTTTTTATACATGTTTCTGAAATAAACATATAAAACACAACCATATATATAATTGTTGAAAATTTTATCTGATTAAAAGTATTATCTTGCTGTGACCAGCTTAGTGATTGAACAGTTCTCTGAACTCAAGCAGTGGATCAGATTAGGAAAATTAGAAATAATAAGAAATAATTTAAAAAAATTAAAATAATAAAAAATTGGAAATGATAAGAAATAAATTCACACACTCAAATATGGGAGAAAAGTGGGCCTGGTGAGCAGATCAGCCCTGGTTGGAGATCTGATTTCTAAAAAAGAATGAGAAACAGCATGCTTCATTTTATAGACAAAAACATCAAAAGGATTTATAGTGTGAAATGCTTCCTCAAGATAAACAAAAATCAGGCTGTGGGGAAAATAGCCTAATTGGGGGCTTTTCAACGTGCGGGATATTTCTTCTTCCTCCACGTAGCTGGCGTTTGAACTTGAAGCTATTTGAACAATATTTATTCCGTGAGACCCAGAATCCTCGTGGAGGAGGGTGTCACCAGGCAACTGAGCTGTCTTCAATTGGCAAGATATCACTGAGAGGTGTCAGAAGGGCATTGCTTTTCCTTGAAATAATTCAAACAAACCTGTAATTCATTTGTCCTTCCCTATAGTCTTAGATTTTTGGAGATGAGATTGTTCATGCCATGCTTACTCACCCTACCCTTATTAAGAAGGCAAATAATTGAACATATTTCTATTATTCTTTTCCAATACTGAATTATATCAAGAAAATCAAGAGGTGAATGCCGCTATCTTCAAAAAAGAAAAATAAATAAAATAATGATCTTTTAAATTTCAGCATCATTTAATCTAAAGGAAAAAGTTATGCTCATAGATAGCTATGTGGAATGTGAAATTTTATGAGTTTAAAACAGTATACCAATTTAATTGAGTATATGGAAAAAGTTGGGAAATGTCATTCTTAAAAAAACAAAAACCCAATTAAAGAAAATGTTGAAGTTCATTCAGCTGTAGTTGTATTATTGATATTTATATTGCTATTCCAGTTCTGACATATAATTTTTTTGGAAATAGTTAACTAGAATTACTATATTAAAATTATACTGGCTAGATATAACAAGGAAGGTTCTATTATTACAAAATGTTAGGGACACCAAATTGGTAAAGCATAACTTAAAATATTATTTTGAATTTTAACTATAAAAGAAAGAAATTTAAAAAATCTATTATCTTCCTTATAAGAAATGTTCACAGAATCATGTATACTCAGTTGAAACAAAAGAAAGATGTACCCTAAGTATCTATATTATATTATAGTGTCTAATACCAGGACTCAATGGGTAAAGGGACATCTCCTCATGGCCCTCTGAATAACCATCATTTGAATGATTTAACACTCGACAGACGAAATTGAAGAAAAGACATTCAGATTTATTAATGATCACAGCACCAGGGTGAATCACAGAAGAGTGATTTCCCAGTATCTCAGTGTGAATCAGAGATATGTAGACCCCCTTTTATATAGGAAAAAGGACCATACAGGATGTACAGTAGAACAGTTCACAGCTTGTAGGGAAATTCAGTGGGCTTGGAGAATATACAAAGTTCTCAAAGAAAGTTGTTTGGGCAACAGGACAGACAAGAAATTGCAAATGATTCTCTATAGGATAGAAAATCCAGACTATGCTTTGTGACAAATCATTAGCAGGTATACTGAGAAACTTCAGTCTTTCTTCCTACAATATGACTAGTTTTCTCTGAGGAAAATTTCTGTAGGAAAAGTGAAGATAACTGTGCTGTCTTTTGGTAGAGCTGGACAAGTTGATGAGGGAACTTTCCAGAAAAACCTTTTCTTGAACTGTGTGGGGGAGAAACAAGTGAAAGTCCAAGGAACATTTATTCTGGTCTTTCAGCATGTCAAAGTACCAGTCTTTGAGGGATCATTTTCTGATTTCCAGGAGTTTCTTGGAGAAATCTGGACTTGTATATGTGTTAGAGAAAGTAAAATGTCAGCTTGTGATGCTTTGTTAGGCTGGAATAAATAAAAATCAAAAATAAAAACATGGGATTACTGGTTTTCCACTGGCCCATTTTGTAACAAGCTTAATATCAGAGAAGAATGATGGCTGTAAATGACTAAAACACACTAATTCTATGATAAACATGAGTTGCTAATAATATACAAAAAGATAAAATTGAACAAAAATCATACTGAAAAATATCGTTAGAATAAGTACCTTATCATTAGCCTTGTTTCTTATTATAATCATAGCCTACTTGTTTTCAGTGGTGGAATTCACTCAGTCTCAAAACAATACAACTTGGCATCTGAGAAAGAACAGAAATAGAAAAGCCACTGATTCTCACCCTTCACTCTGGAGCAGGTCATCACACCTAGGAAGGTCACTGTGATTTACCCTTATATTCTGAAGCACTTTATAGGACTGGAATTCAAAAGGTGCCCTCCCCACATCCAGAAGGAAGAAAAGAATCTTTATTGGTGTAGACACAGGGATAGAGAAGAATCTGAACAAACAGGTCTGGTTAAGTTCCTCCTGTTTCTCATCATTAGATCATATCCCTCTTGTCCAATCTCTCTTCTTCACACTGTCCCATCTTTATCAAATCTAAGCACAGAATTACACAAGTTGACCTGTTTCCTCGGGGTCTTTCCATCAACTATAACTTATATTCAACCAATTTGTGTTCAACATGATTTTCTCTTGTTAATATTTGGCTATACTGGCCTCATTCATGAAACTAGTGTTGGATGAAAATGAATATTTTTTTATCCCCTATATTTGTACCAATTAAAGAAAATTGTATATTTTGGTCCAGGGATATTGACAGAATAACACACCCAATTAGCCATGCATATATTAGCACAACATAAACACAAGTAAGAGTGGTGAGAATATATAAAATACAATCTGGAGATTAATTATTTTCTTAAATGATATTTCTTAAAAGGCTAAAATTATGTCTCATATAGATATAAAAATGAACAAGTTAAACATTTTATATTACATATTAATCAATGAAGAAAGAAGGCAAGTATTTTAACCAACAGATTACAAAAACAAAAATTCAAAAAGCAGGCAAATATAGATCAGGGATATTGAAATGAATATGTAAATGGAAAGAAATGCATTTTTTCACAGGGGAAGATAATTTAACTTTTACAAGATAAGATTTGCATGTCTATAAACAAGAATTACCTTGCATTGTTCTCAGTTATATATAACTTACAGTGTTGCAAAATAGCTCAAAGATAATGAAAGACCAGAACCAAATCATTGGAGGAGGGTTTCCAGTAGAAAGAATAAAATTTTATATCAAATTACTATTTTGCCTGTAATTATATATATATATGTATATATACATATATATTTATTTATATATGTACATATATATATATATATATATATATGTACATATATATCTTCATAAAACATTTTAAAATTCAGTGTTTTATCTAATTTAAAGAAATGGATAAAATATTCAGAATCTAATATCTGATCTATGTCAGAGGTTAAATGACAAATGTATCTACATACTTTAAATATAATTTAAGGTTTATTTATTTTTGTTTTGGTGGTGCTGGGCATCCATTGAAGGGCCTCACTCATGCCAGAAAATAGCTTGACCACTGAACTACATCCCCAGCCCTAAATTAAATTTAATCAAGAATTTACTTGTGTACAAACATGGAAATTCTGGGATTATACATGTAAAGATGTTTGTAGACAAGAGACCTTTGAAACATGATCCACAGTATTGTGGAAATTTACATATGTGGTTCTTTTAATGTATATATAAAGTATAAGAAATAATTGATTATTATAGAAACAGCCTTGTAACTCTAATTAAAAATGTATAATCATATTATTAATGTAAATGAGGTTTTAAATTAAAACTTATGTCTTTTACACTTACTACAACAACTTCTGTTTACCTGCATGCAAATTTTTAAATGAGTAGAGTTAAAGGAACTATTTAACATTTAGGAATTTTTTAAGTAGACAATAAAACCATACAAATAGAACCATACAAAACCCAATATTAGGCAAATGTCACTTAAAATGTATGGTTTAAATTGCTTGGCTTTCAAGGGGGAAAATATAAAGATAAGTTCAAAAATATGAAAAGGAAAGTTGTCCATCTGCCCATATGAGTTTTAGTTTAGAGGAAGAAAGGATAATCCTATCTTACACAAACCAGCCTGATAATAAATCATAACAAGAAACTTTCAAACAAAGACACATGTATACAATATTTTTTTGCTTCTCATACGAACTGAGTAAAGACTTGGCATAGATTCCTAGAGGCTCTTATTTTGTATTTGTCCAACTTCAACGTTACCTTGTAGGAAGACCACTCATCCCCATTCCCAAAATATCCTCCTCCATCTCAACCGAGTCTTCCTTCAATATGGTGGTTGGTACCTGCTGTCCTCTGATTCCTAGTATGCCCCAATATTTTACTTATCCCACTACTAAGTCTGTTATACTCAGAGATATACAAAATTCCATAAATTATCAGACTCAGAAGGATCTACCAGGTGAGCTGTAATAAAACTTAAAGACATACTCCCTCCTGCCCCATTATAGGCATCCATGCAAAATAGTGCCTCTTTGTGTCAGGGACCATTCCTTTGGCAGTTATTATTGGGAGAGTTACTTTTATTTTTTGTTCCTTTGCCTGGAATTCTAAATTCTGAAGAAAAGCCACACCTAAAAAATTAAGATAATTACTGCTAAATAACATTTAAATTTGCAGAAGCCAGACCATCTAGTGAGCTTCAGATAGCATAGGATTATATAATGCCCACCTTGTTCTTCAATCCTATGTATCACCCAACAGTGGTAAAATGTGTAAATTGCTGTGAGGTTTAACTTGCAGCAAAGTAATATACTTTCCTAAACAGAATACAGGAACTAGTCCCAGCTGTTCAAGGCAGGAGGTGGGTAAGGACAAAGGAGGCATATTCCCTGGATGAAGAAGACTTGGACCAGCAAGGACCTTCCTGCTTAAAGTCCCACAGTCCTTCCTTTCCCTTTCTATTAAAGCCCTTTCTTCTCCCTGAGTTCCCCAAATTTTTAGCACTGAGGAAAATAACCTACTCCATTTTCTCAGACTAAACTTCTAATACAGCAGATTTCCTCCCCACCAACTCTATCTCCTGACTATTGGCTTCTGAGTGGTAAGCAAACAGCTGGGTCAGGCAACACCATATGTTTAAGCATGATTCTCTTTAATGTACCATACTCTGGCAAGTAGTGAAAACTTGTCCACAGAAAGGGCCTTGCCAGCTTACTGGAGCCACTGTTAGTTCCTTTCATGTCACAGTATAACCCATTCTCATTTTCATTTTCATTTAAGAGAAAATAGTTCTTAGAGTCTCTTGTGACTTTTTCCTCTATCTCTGCAAGCCAGTTCCACATAGTTATTTCTGAGTAAAAGTATGTAAAAGTTTATTTGTAATAAACCATTAATAGTTGCTGAGTTACTGGGAGTGGGCCTTTTTCTTCTCACTATGCAGGGCATGCAAGCCAAAAACCAGCCTTAATTTAAAATTTTACTGTGCACTATTTATTTCCAAGATGGAAGCACTAGGTATCAGCATACAGCGTGCTTTATTACATATTAACTTTTATACTAGGTATCTGTATATAGTGTGTTTATTGTGCACAACATGTTTTAAAATATGTAGACATTGTATAAATAATATAAGAGTATACTTAAGAATATAAGTATACTCTCTGTTTATGTCCAAATACATGTAATTGCTTTCATAAAAGTCTCCATGAAAAAGCTTGCATAAACCAACAGTGACAGCATGGTTTTCAAGAATTACAACATTCTGCTGTGGCATATACTACAAATATTATGGAACAGGTTTTCACATTTTCATTGAAACAAAACTCGATTTTGACTATAGCATGGATTTTCAGTGTCTAAATTGATTCCAAGTGAATTTATTGTGTTGGCAATGTAAGTTCCCCCAAAAGAGACAATAAAACATTGCTTTTATCATCAATATTCAAATTGATGATAAAAATAGGATTTTCCATGGTTTCCAGATAGAAAGATATGTCTTCCATTTTCCAACTCCATAAAACTTTGGTTAATGGGGTAAAATTATTTGATTTATAAGGACTTTGTCTTACTTCATTCCACATTTTTGGAATAGAGCCATATTTTTAAATGAATATCATTAAATTCAGTTTGGGGATAGTCATTTAATCTGTGTAATACAACTTTGCCTAGTTGTGTTGTATCTATTTCTCTTTAATCTTATTTTTGAAAAGGGCTGTCAAAATTCCTTTCCTTTTATCTTAAAATTTGACAAGTTCTATTATTACAATTTTAGCTCTTGTATAGATAATAATTTTGAGCATTTTGCTTTCTTCTATAACTTCTTTAACTCAAATATAATTTTAAATATCAGGTTATATTGAAAATGCCATTTTTAGTTTGCTCTCAGCCCTTGGCAAATGCTCATATGCTCAACATAAAATGTTTAATTCTAAATGCCAATTCAACATTTATTTTTTTATAGACTTTCTATTTTAGAGTAAGTTTTAAATTTATAGACAAAAATTCACAGATAGTACAGAGTTCCCAGAACCTCACTCTCAGCTTCCCCTATTATTAATATCTCACATTAATATAATTCCGTGGTCACAATTAATGAACCAGTTTCAATTTATTTTTAGTAAGTCAAGTCCATGTTTTTGTTTTAATTTCTCTAGTTATTTATTTCATTTTTAATTAAAAAGTAAAAATATATATTTCATTGTATACAACATAATGCTTTGAAATATGTGGACAGTATGAAAGAGCTAAATTGAGATAATTAATACATGTATTAACTCATATGCTTATCATTATCATTTATTGTAGTAAAACACTTAGAATATACTTTCTTAGCAATTTTCAAGTATAAAGTAAATTAACTATGGTCATCATGTTGTACAATAGTTCTCTTGACTCCTCCTGTCTAACTAAAATTTTATGTCCAGTAACCAAAATCTCCCCAACCCCCTGTTCCCACTCCTGTTGGCCACCATTCTCCTCTCTACTTGTATTAATTTAATGTTTTTAGATTCTGCATATAATTAATTTAATTAAGATCATGTGTTATTTGTCTTTCTATGCCAGGTTTAGTTTACTAGCATAATGTTTTTATGTTTATCCAAGTTGTCACAAATGACAGCATTTCTTTATTATTTTAAAGCTGAACAGTACTCTGTTGTGTATATACACACCATTTCTTTATCTATTCTTCTGTTGAAGAACACTTAACTTTATTCCATATTGTGACTAATGCCACTGTGAACATGGGACTACAGCATTCTATGACACACTTATCTCATGCTGCCTTATTTTTTAATATGACAGTCTTTTTTTTTTTTTTTCCAGCATCCTATCAAAATACCTCTGGCTACTTAATCTCTATGTTTTATAGGATCATCTTGGCTGTAAATGTCTCTCCTACTTTGTTTTTGATACTTTTATTTTTAGAGAATACTAGGCAATTATTTTGTAGAACACCCTTTGCTTGAGGTTACACAATATTTTCTTCAAAATTTAGTTGAAGTTATGGGACTAGAGGTAGGAAGATCACATAGGGGAAAGCATTCATATCACTTTATATGCAAGTTTCATACTAATTCACTGGTATTATCACTAATGATGTGGAATTTACCACCCTGTCGATGCAGTGTTCGTCAGAACCCTCCACTACAAAATAACTCCTTTTTATCCTTTCTGCAACAGCACTTTTCAGAAGAAAACACTCTACATAGCTCATACTATGATCCACCTAATGGGATACCTACAAAATGGTTGAGAATTTTCTTAATGGAAGACTTGTCTCTTTTACCCCACTTATTTATTTATACAACCATTTTTATGAAAGTGTAGCGTTATGAACATTTACTTTATTTTTTAGTGTTGTTATGGACTGAATATCTGTGTACCGGAAGTTCTCCTGTTGAAGCCCTGGCCACAGTGTGACTGTATTTGCAGATGGGGCCTTTAAAAGAGTAATTAAATATAAATAGATAATCAGGTGATCTGTAACTTAGTGGGCTGGTGTCCTTATAAGAAAAGGAAGAGTCACCAGAAAGGAATCTCCCTCTGCATGCATAAAAAGGAAAGGCCACCTGGGAAAACACAGCATTAAGGCCGGAAGCCACAAGCCAGACAGAGTGGTGCCACCTTTATCTGGAATTTTAACCTCCGTAAATCTGTGGTTTAAACCATTCAGTCTTTTCCATATTATAATGGCAGCCCAAGCAGACCAACGCAAAGTCTTAATACCATGTGGCTAATGTTCAGACTCAAGCTGTTCTGTCTTCAGCTATTGGAAGTTCTTTATGGTGGTACCTCTGAGTCATTGACATAATACTAATATTTTGTCAGTGTTAATATTTAGGTACTTCTTTATTTACTGGCCATATGAGATATTCTAGGTGTATCTTACATACTTTCTTCCCCAATCCTAGAATTACTTATTTTTCTAAGGAGCCCTAGTTTGTTGTTGCTGTTGTTTTGTTTGTTTTTGTTATTGTTTTTAATTAGAGAATGGATTTAGAAACAAGATATGGGTGTGAGGTGAGATAATTGATACTGTGGACATTTACTTTTTAAAAGCTGTTGTGCTAAGCAATTCAATGAGACACTGTCTCTAAATAAAAATACAAAATAGGGCTAGGGATATGGCTCATTGGTCAAGTGCCCCTGAGTTCAATCCCCAGTGCTAAAAAAAAAAAATCTGTTAGGATACAAAAAATAATAGGATAATTTAGGTGATGATTTCAGACCAATATTATATGTTATATGAAGGGAAGAACAATCATTTATTCATGTTAGGTAATATGGAGTATCGAATAGTTGATGGTTAATGCTTTGGTTTCTATTTGTTTTTATGCAATGGGAGGTAACTCATTGACAGATTGTTTTAAATAATAAGACCCATACTACCAACCTGAAAAACTGTGTTTTTGCTCACTATATACTCCAATGCACACTCTATGGTCCAACACAAAATTATAGAAAAATAATCTAAAACAAAAGCTACTAGAAATTACCCAAAATAATAAAAACAATAAAGCATATTCTCCATTTTGGAATTTGCCTTTTTTCTGATATAATGGAGGCTAAGTGTCTTGTAGTGAATACTTTGGAGAATGCTTACCTCTGAAGATGAAATGGTTAAAGAGACATATATCTAAGCAAGCAAAATGGAGAGAATTAAACAGGAGTTCTTTTTCTTATCTTAATATATATGACCAACTCAAAGAACTTAAAGGCTTATTGGAAATATATCTTTATGTATCTGTATAGTCACACACAGAGATACACACACCTAAATAGCTAGCACACACATACTATCAATAATTTTAAATTTCTCCCAAAGCCACAACAGACTGTCTACCCATTAATGTACCATAAACCAGAGCAAAACACTATTTTCTCTATTAACATATCTTTTTTTTTTTTTTTTTTTTTTTTCGTGGTACAAGATGGTTTAGTTAGAGTCATCTTGACACCTTCTTGACAACCACTTTGCACTGGATTAGAAACAAAAATTTTAATACAAAAGGAGGAAATGTATCAAAGGTAATTGAACACATAAATGTCATTAAAATTGGAGTATTATCGCAGGTTAAGATGTAATATGCATACAATTTAGAATGTTTTAGATTCAAACAATATTCAGAATGTATATACACTTCATCATTTTGGGGAGAATCATTGAGATATGTCAGTGACTCATAAGAATTGTCAGAAAACCACTTGCTATACATGAAAGTTAAAGGAAATAGAGTGCTACCTGTGTGAATATGTCTTATGATTACCTGTCCATCACAACAGATATGTAATAGGAAAGATGATGTCAATGTACAGTGGTGTTTTGTCTGAAGACTGTGACTTGATTGTAGGACAGTGAGACGCTGAATCATGTGGTATATTCATTATGTTGGACTGCTGTAACAAAGCTCCATATGTTTGTGTGGCTTAAACAAAACAAAACAAAACAAAACAAAAAGAAAAAAAAAAAGAAAAGAAAACTTATTGATTCCCACTCATGGAAGCTAATTAAGGCACTTGCTTCCTTCTGAGGGCTGTGAGGACATGTCTGTTGCATGCCTTTCTCTGATTGTGGAAGCTTACTGACAATCTTTGATGTTTCTTGCCTTGTAAACTTATCAGCAGAATCTCCATTTTCAGCTTGGCTGGCATCTCCTCTCCTGCATATCTGTTGTGAAATTTCTCTTTTTCTATGGACACTAGTTATATTGGATTAGAGGCCTACCTACCCTAGTATGACCTAATCTTAGCACCTTGCATATATAGTGAAACTCTAACCAAGTAAGGTAGCTTTCTGAAGTCCATGGGGGGACTTCAAAATACAAGTGTTGGAGAGGACACACTTCAACCATAATAGGTAGGTAATCCTGAAATCAGATTTGCCTTTAGTATTTCCACTGAAAATATGTTAATACAGTCATTCCAACTACCCGTTTTCATAACATCATAGATCCTAAAACTAGAGATTATTAAAATTATTTTGTAGTATAAACTCTTTCTTTAGTTAAATAAATGGAAATTTATTGTCTAGTTCATTAATTCATTAGCTGAACTTTGCCATCTTTTATATTTTTATGCCCTTTCTTTCTTTATTTGTACTTTCACAACTTGGTATGCAAATTAAATTGGGAATATTCATATGCATGCATATGCTAATGATCTCCTGTATAAGCCTGTAGCTAGGTAAGATTTTAAAGACATTCTGCCTTATATCAAATTTTTTATTTTTTATTTTTTTTGTACCAGAGATTGAACCCAGGGGTGCTTAACTACTGAACTACATTCCTGGCCCTTTTTATCATTTTATCTTTTTTTTCAAGTTGCTGGTTTAATATAAAGTATTTTTACAACAGTTGTGTCTTCATACATGTATTTAGGGTAATTGTGGATAACTCAGTCTGCCATTATTCCTATCCCTTTGTCCTCTCCCTTCCCTCCCCACTCTTTGTTCTATTTAAAGTTCTTTCATTCCTCTCATTCCCTCTCTCTTGCCTTTATAAGTTAGTATCTTCATATCAAAGAGATTATCTGACCTTTGGATTTTTGGGATTGGCTAACTTCACTTAGCATTATTTTCCCCAACTCCATCCATTTACCTGCAAAGTCCATGATTTTATTCTCTTTTAGTGCTGAGTAGTGTTCCATTGTATATATATACCAAAGTTTCCCTATCCATTCATCTGCTGATGGGCATCTTGTTGTTTCCACAATCTAGCTATTGTGAATTGTGCTGCTATAAACATTGATGTGGCTGTGTCCCCATAGTAAGCTCTTTTTAAGTCCTTTGGGAATAGGCCAAGGAGTGGGATAGCTGGGTCAAATGGTGGTTCCATTCCCAGTTTTCCTAGGAATCTCCATACTACTTTCCAGATTGGCCTCACCAATTTGCAGTTCTACCAGCAATGGAAGAGTGTGCCTTTTCCCCCACATCCTTGCCACCATTTATTGTTGTTTGTTTGTTTGTTTGTTTGTTTTTAATAGATGCCATCCTGATTGGAGTAAGATAAAATCTTAGAGTAGTTTTGATTTGCATTTCTCTAATCACTAGAAATGTTGAACATTTTTTCATATATTTGTTGATTGTTTTATATTATCTTCTGAGAAGTGTCTGTTTAGTTCCTTGGCCCATTTATTGATTGGGTTATTTGTTTCTTTAATGTTAAGGCTTTTAAGAGCTTTATAAATCCTTGAGTTTAGTGTTCTATCTGATGTGCTTGTGGTAAAGATTTGCTCCCATTCTGTAGGTTCTCTATTCACCTCACTGATTGTTTCTTTTGCTGAGAAGAAGCTTCTTAGTTTGAATCCATCCCATTTATTGATTCTTGCTTTTAGTTCTTGCACTATAGGGGTCTTACTGAGGAAGTTAGAGCCTAAAACAACATGATGGAGATTTGGGCCTACCTTTTCTTCTATTAAATGCAAGGTCTCTGGTTTAATTCCTAGGTCCTTGGTCCACTTTGAGTTAAGTTTTGTGCATGGTGAGAGAAAGAGATTTAATTTCATTTTATTACATGACAATTTCCAGTTTTCCCAACACCACTTGTTGAAGAGGCTGTCTTTTCTCCAATGAACATTTTTAGCACTAGGTATGTGGGTTCGTCTCTGAGTCTTCTATTCTGTACCATTGGTCAACTGGTCTATTTTGATGCCAATACCATGCTGTTTTTTGTTACTATTGCTTTGTAGTACAATTTAAGGTCTGGAATAGTAACGCCACTCTCTTCATTCTTCTTGCTAAGAATTGCTTTGGCTATTCTGGGTCTCTTATTTTTCCAGATGAATTTCATGATTGCTTTTTCTATTTCTATGAGGAATTATATTGGGATTTTGATTGTAGTGCATTGAATATGTATAGTGCTTTTGATGGAATGGTCATTTTGACAATATTAATTCTATTCCTATTTATGAACAAGGTATATCTTTCCATCTTCCAAGATCTTCATTAATTTCTTTTGAGGCTATAGTAAATGGGGTAGATTTCCTAGTTTCTCTTTCTGAGGAGTTGTTGCTGATGTATAGAAATGCCTTTGATTTATGGGTATTGATTTTATATCCAGCCACTTTGCTGAATTCATTTATTAGACTTAGAAGATTTCTGGTGGAATTTTTTGGATCTTCCATGTATAGAATCATATCGTCTGCAAATAGTGATAATTTGAGTTCTTCTTTTCCTATCTGGATCCCTTTAATTTCTTTCATCTGTCTAATTGCTCTGGCTAGGGCTTCAAAAACTATGTTAAATAGGAGTGGTGAAAGAGGGCATCCCTGTCTTGTTCCAGTTTTTAGAGGGAATGCTTTCAATTTTTCTCCATTTAGGATGATGTTGGCCTGGGGCTTAGCATAGATGGCCTTTATGATGTTGAGGTATGTTCCTATTATTCCTATTTTTCCTAGCATTTTGAACATGAAGGGATGTTGTATTTTGTCAAATGCTTTCTCTGCATCTATTGAGATGATCATATGATTTTTATCTTTGAGCCTGTTGCTGTGATGAATTACATTTATTGATTTCCTCATATTGAACCAACCTTGCATCCCTGGAATGAAGCCCACTTGATCATGATGCACTATCTTCTTGATGTGTTTTTTGTATTTGATTTGCCAGAATTTTATTGATAATTTTTGCATTTATATTCATTAGAAATATTGGCCTGAAGTTTTCTTTCTTTGATTTGTCTCTGTCTGGTTTTGAAATCAGGGTGATATTGGCCTCATAGAATGAGTCTGGGAGTGTTCTCTCTTTTTCTATTTCATGAAATAGTTTGAGAAGTATTGGTGTTAATTCTTCTTTAAAGGTTTTGTAGAACTCAGCTATATATCCATCTGGTCCTGGGCTTTTCTTTGTTGGTAAGATTTTTTATGACATCCTCTATTTCTTTGCTTGAAATTAACCTATTTAAATTGTGAATAGCATCTTGATTTATTTTGGGCATATCATATGTCTCTAGAAATTTGTTGATGCCTTTGTTATTTTCTATTTTATTGGAGTATAAATTTTCAAAATAATTTCTACTTATATTCTGTATTTCTGTAGTGTCTGTCATGATATTTCCTTTTTTTCATCGTAGATAATGGTAATTTGTGTTTTCTCTCTTTTTTGTTAGCATAGGTAAAGGTCTATCAATTTTATTTATTTTTTCAAAGAACCAACTTTTTGTTCTGTCAATTTTTTCAATTTTTTTAAGTTTCAATTTCATTAATTTCAGCTCTGATTTTATATAGAGTATATCACCCATCAACAAGCCAATACACTTTCTTCTCAGCAGCACATGGATCCGTCTCAAAAAATAGACCATATATTATGCCATAAAGTAACTATAAGCAAATATAAAAAAGTAGGGATACTACCCTGCATTCTATCAGATCATAATGGAATGAAATTAGAAATCAATGATAAAAAAAAGAAAGAAAAGCTACACTAACACCTGGAGACTAAATAATATGCTATTGAATGATCAATGGATTGCAAAAGTCATCAAAAAGGAGATTAAGAAATTCTTAGAGGTAAATGAGAACGACCATACAACATACCGAAATCTCTGGGACACCCTGAAGGCAGTACTAAGAGGAAAGTTTATTGCATGGAGCTCATTCCTTCAAAAAAGAAAAAGTCAACAAATAAATGAACTAACATTACATCTCAAAGCCCTAGAAAAAGAAGAACAAATCAACCCCCAAAGAAGTAGAAGACAGGAAATAATTAAAATCAGAGCTGAAATTAATGAAATTGAAAGCTTTTTATCTTTTATTTTGAGACAGGGTCTTGCTAAGTTGCTGAGGGCCTCCTTAAATTGCTAAGCTTGGCTTTGAACTCGTGATTCTCTTGCCTTAGCTTCTGGAGTCGCTGGGATTACAGAAGTGCATCACTACACCAGCCTCAAAAGAAATTATTTGAACTAAAAAAAGAAGATTGTTATTCTCCCCTTACCAGCAAAAGTAGTGTATAATTGGCCCATGTGATTCAAAAAGATCAGTATAAAATTTTATTGTTTTAATTTCAAATATTTCCCCAATGTAATCAAGTAATCATATGGTCTAATATTACTTAATCTTGCAAATATCAATAAGTGTGAAATCTAAATTGAATATCTAAGATAAGATGCCCTAAAATGATGTAAACACCTTTACAGATGATTCTTTTAAGAGAAAAGAGATTGATTTTGTTGAATGAAAAAAACAAACAATGTAGGTTTTTGGTTTTCTGATTACTTGACTAGATGTTTACCAAACCACTGAAAATTTCAAGCTTTCAGTAATTCTATAAGTTATATAGCTGGAAAACAAGTAGCAACATGCAAAATAGTACAAGTGGTTTTATTTTCTGTTTATTGAATTTATTGCTTGGGATGTCTTAGGGAGTCATCCCAGGGCCTAGTACATACATGTTAGTCTAGGACTCTATCACTAAGCTGTATTCCCAATTCGTAGTTAAAATTATAAGCATGTTCCACCAAACAGACTTGGTTAAAGTGTTTCTAAATTAGCGAAAAAGTGAGAAAAATGGAAGATGAAACAATAAAGACAGAGGGGTAAATGCTTCTGATTGATAGCTGTTTGTGAATAAGCAACTATCCCATGGTTATTGAATGTGCTTTCACCAGCTTCTGTCAAGGTTCCAACCTTAACCAATGCTGAAATCTGGATAACTTACGTGATTTAAAGGGGACGGAGAAAGTATTCAGACACTGTTATACATATAACACCTAGTGAGATTTGGAATTGCAAGTGCTATATTGATCACAAGCTTTTCAACTGAATGGGTAGATAACAGCTGCTATTTGGTAACTAGTTGAAATAATGAATATGTTTATTTGTTCATTTATGCTGATCATTTATATGTATTATATACAATAAACATGTAAAATAATCTGTATTAAGTAATATATTATTAATGCATTAAACACACAAATTAATTAATGCATAACTTATGTTATTTAATGCATAAAAATATATGAATTGTAAATATATTTATACATAATACATCTATTTAAAATTACAATTTATTTATTAATATTTATGCATGTTATGAGATGTGATATACCCTAAAATATACAAAAAATATTTTAAAAGGAAATAAAATAATAATTCAGTATTCATTTTGATTAAAATAATCGCCATCACTTTTTTCTTTTTGCCCAGAATAAATTTCTGGTGATTTGTTATGATAGTCTTTACTTATTAATGTCAATGTCAAGACTTAAATAACGGATAAAAATTTCTGTGAAGAAATATTTAAAAAATAAAAATAATTGAAGAAGAAGTTTAAAGTGAGTGCATTAGTAACATGGAAATGATCACATTTTATACTTGTGTGACATATTCAACTGTAACCTTCCAGGAGTCTAATAAAGAGCAAATTTATTAATTATATAATTAATCCTGCCAAATATCTAAAGACAATAACTTGGTATAAAATTCTAAAAAAATAAGCCGGGCGCGGTGGCGCACGCCTGTAATCCCAGCACTTTGGGAGGCTGAGGCAGGAGGATCGCGAGTTCAAAGCCAGCCTCAGCAGTGGCGAGGCACTTAGCAACTCAGTGAGACCCTGTCTCTAAATAAAATACAAAAAAGGGCTGGGGATGTGGCCCAGTGGTCCAGTGCCCCTGAGTTCAATCCCCGGTACCACAAAAAAAAAAAAAAAAAAAAAAAAAAAAAAAAAAATCTAAAAAAATAAATAAATAAGTAAACTCCAGGGACCGTCCTCTTATCTTCAAAATATTTTTATAATCGACAGTGTCAGTTTTATAAGACTCTTCATTCATGGAGTCAAAATAGTTATTGATCTCTTATGATACAAGAGCCATTGTACTGAAGCTCATAGGAAATAATATCAACAAATGACCTTATTTACATAATCTGAAACAGTTGTTAAGCAATGCTAAAATTAAAAAGGCAAATTACAAAGCAAAGTTTTACTAAAGAAATAAAGCAGATAGCACTTGTGAGGAGCTTTTAGATAGTTGTGATGAATCAGATATCTTCTCAATGGAAATCAACTCTACGTAGAAAACCAAGTCAATATCTTTGTGAAAGAAACGGCATTGTGAGGATTGTTCTTCATTGGGAATAGCCACGACTTACAAAAGAATTGAATCCTAGAGGGGATTGGAACTAGGTGCTTACTGATATCCCTTACAATCCTATGACCTAACCATGCAAACAACAATTGTCCTGGAAAGAGGAGAAAAATATCTTAGTATTTAGAATAGGTAGTGTTCAAATGGGTATCCTTTTTGAAATACCGGAATAGTGTAGAAGTATAATTATTATTGGTGCAATTAAAGTGCACAATTTAGGATTCAGAGACTATCACAATTAGGAAACCACCAGTAGGAATAACTTGCAGTAATTATATTTTTGAGACTGAATATGAGACCTGTGTTATGATGAACACTGAAAATGTAACACATATCCTAAATATACCACTGGGAACCACCTTTCCACTCTGTAATTATGTGAGATCAATCTTTTTTTTTTTTTTTTTTTTTTTTTAATAGATTCCACATATGAAAGAAATCATGTAATATTTGTTTCTGTGCCTGGTTTATTTCCCTTAACATCATGTTCTACCAGTTCATCATGTGGTTACAAATAATAGGATTTTGTACTTTTTCTATGAATTACTATTCATATCCATTGAATATATAGGAATATTTATGTTTACACACACACACACACAGACACACACACACACACACACACATACACACACACACACACACATATGACATTTTTCTTTATTCATTCATCCATCGACAGACACTGCCATCCCATGGGAGTACAAATAACCCTTCAACATATAGAATTCATTTTTTTTTGATACATACACAAATAGTGGGATTTGCTACGTTATATGGTAGTTCTGTTTATAATATTATGAGGAAACTGGAAGGTATGGTTTTAAAAGCAACTTCACGTATTTATTTATTGCTCTTTCACATCAACTCTGTTCTGTATCTATAGTCTGGCTTTCACAAAAACCCTAGAAAATCATATCATTTTCTGTTTTATTCTTAAGAAATAAAACGTTATTCTGTAATGTTAGATTACAGACCCCACGTAACCTGGTGTGACCAGGCCTGGTCATGAGTTCAAAGCTGTGACCTTTTGAATTGGTCTTAGTCTCAGCTCTCACCTGATTTCACCAAGAGTCTACTGTTGTATGGGTAGATAGAAATTAAAATTAAAAGGCTTAGTGAGCTCTGTTGTAAACAATGAAAAAAGCCCTTCCCTTACTTATCTTGGCACATTGACTTTAGAAAGCTTATAAGGGCTTTGTTTTTTATTTTTTTGTTTGACTCTTTAAAATCTGCAAATATTTTTAAAATCTAAATAAGCCACTAACAGGTGTAGTAAAAAAAAAAAAATGCCTCTTATTAGTTTTATCTAGGAGTATCTTTCTCAATTAATGGCATCTAACTTCTATCTTTTCGGAACATAATTTTCAAGGTGTAAACTCAATCCCCTAGGGGTGGTTGGAGAAAATTTATACAGATAACTAAAAAAGGAGTTTGTGTTTTCATTTGTCTAAATTCAAGGGTGTAACAAATGATCACTTCAATTACCTAGTACTAACAAGTTCTCAAAACATGTATGTCATGCGTGGTAACTGCTTTGCTCTGCCAATAGATGACATTTTGTTTTGTCTTTGCAATCTCATTGTAGACTGCATGGGATGTGCATTCTGAATTATTGTTAACTTAATAATCAAAGGACTTTATTTATATTTTTGTGGAAAAGATTTTTTTAAATAAATTTTACTGTGTATATTTGAAATTTATAATATAATGCTATGGAACATATATAGATGATGGTAAAATAGGACAAAAGATACAAACAATAGAATATATATAGAATTAATACGTTTTAAGATCTTAGATTCAACATGAGATTTATTTCAATTGTATTTTCTCAGCACTATGCACTGGTCTCTTTTGCTGGAGAGAGTGAAGAAAGGAGCTTCTTTTTACACCCTAGTATTTCTATTCCTTATTCAGTTTATTTCATGCAGACAAGGGAAAATAGGGCAATAAGGTAGATAAAATGTTGTTGTCTGGGATGTGTCTGTAAGAAGGACAGATCAGCCTGTACTTGGCCAACAGTGCAGACTTGTGCTTTCCAATAAAAACTTTCAAATTATATTTTCCATACACTATGTCTCTGGCTAATCATTCTTTGTTCATTCCATGAATTGATTTATGTTAGTAGGGACTGTTGTATATTCCTCAAGGGTTTTTAAGCACAAGAGATATAAAAATAAGGAAACAGACAAAAACCTCACCTCAATGGATCTTTAATTTGAATGTGAATTTCTAAAATTAGCTAAGAGATAGAAAAGGGTAATATAGGTTAGTGGGGGGACATGTGATAACTTAAGTGTAGGTGTCTAGCTTTCTACTTTAGTCTGAGTAATATACTACTATTATTATTGCATTCTATGAAACTCCTTTTAAGCATTCCTTTTTAGTTAAATTAATTTTAGTAGAATGCAGTTGAATATTTTACAAATGTTCAATCACTAAGACATAATTAAGCCACACTGGCCATATTAAGAACAAATGCAATGGAAGGGCAAAGGAGGACGAAGTTTTCCTCTTATTTGATATTGCAGAAAAGTAATTTCCTTAATTAGTAAAAAAAAACTTAATACATATGCATTCAGTATTTTACATACATTAATAAGGAATCAAGTTTCTAGAGGTCTCATGTATTCATCTATTCAGGTTGCTTAATTAAAAAAACATAATTTAGCCAGGCGCGGTGGCGCACACCTCTAGTCCCAGCACTTGGGAGGCTGAGGCAGGAGGATCACGACTTCAAAGCCAGCCTCAGCAATGGCAAGGGACTTAGCAACTCAGTGATACCCTGTATCTAACAAAATGCAAATAAAAAAATAAATAAATAAATAAACAAACATAATTTGGGAGACTTGCGAACAACAAAATTTTTTTTTCTTACAATTTTAGAGACAGGGAAGTCAAGATTGAGAAGCAAGCAGGTTGGTTTCAGGTGAGATCCTATATCTTTGCTCAGAGACAATAATCAGCACCCCTCGTCCCCTCATAGAAGAAGGGACAAGGTCCACTCTTGACCTCATGAGATGACCATTTCCAAAAATTCTATCACTTAATACCATTCCGTTAGGCATTTGAGATTTCATATAAAATTGGAAGGACCAGAGTATTTAGTCCATACAATTCTACAAAGATTGTAAAGTAGGCACAATGTGATGAAAATAATGCAGGAACAGCTGCAGGAACGTAAACCTTTCATGGGAGGCTGTATATTACATGTAATGTTAAAAGTTGAAGTTGTTTCATAACAATATTCTGTCTCTGTACACAGCAAGAATCTCTGAAGAACCATGACTGTGCAGGGGAAATTGGGAGCCTTTAAATGGTGTGTTCAGGTTTTAAGGCTACTGGGAAAAGCTATCATAGACTGGGTGAGTTAAATGGAAAAAAATTTTTTCTCACCATTCTGGGGGCTAGAAGGCTGAGATCAAGGTGACAATGGAGTTGTGTTCCAGGTCTCTGTCTTTGATTTGTAGATGGTTGTGTTCCCCTTGTATCTTTGTATAGTCTTCTCTCTGTATGTGTGTCTGTGTTCACATTTACTTTTCTTATAAAGGTATCAGTCATATTAGATGAAGACTCATACTATAGTCCTATTTACTTCTTTAAAAATACTTTGTCTAACTATGGTCCAATTCTGAGTCTCTGGTTTTGAGCAAGTGATAGTGGGAGTTACCACCTTCCTGGAAGAAATTCTACTGTGCTGGGAATAGAAAGACCATGGCAGTGTCTATCACCAAGAGAAAGTTCTGGGTTTAACCTGCCCTCTGATTTGCAAGTGTTGGTTATACCTACATGTGGTGGATTAGACAAGGTTTTACTGACATAGAGAAGAGACAGCAAAATAGCTGTCTGCACAGCAGTGACTGTACCCCCTGCCCCTATGGCTGGTACAACACAGGTTGTCTACATAGGCCACTCTTGTTCTGATAATGAAGGACCTATTTCCTTCCCATCAAGAATGAGGTTATAATATATTTTGTTAAAGTGTCTGATTGGAGTAATTTTGTGTTTAGGGCCTGAGGATGTAACTCATTGGTAGAGTGTTTACATAGCATATGTGAGACCCTGGGTTCAGTTCCCAGTACCACATATACCACCTCCACGCACACAAAGAACAATTTCATGTTTAGAAATTTCATTCAAATAAACACATTGGCTCCAGTAAAAAAAAAGCAAAGATATTATTCTATGGAAGGCTTAGAAGCTCAATGCATCACTAATTATATGGAGATATGTGGCTATAGGCAATTGGAGCTGACTGTAATCAATTACAAAAAAACTTAAAATTTTTGAGTGTTTTATTACTAATAGATGCACCAGTCTGAATTAAAGAATGTTGTGACTGTTAAGATGAAAAATGATTCTTGAGTTCCCAAGTTATTAGGTACTGCATAATACCCACAAAGTGGATATTCTTCCTTTGTTTTCAAATGTAGTCAGTGGCAGAAAAGGAATAGTTCTCCACAAGACAGAGCCAAGAATCATAGGGAATAATGCCCCAGGGATCTCCTTTCAGAGGCAACAAGTCAAAACAGAGATTTTTATTCCTGAAGAACAAGAAAATATGAGGACTTTACAACTTTTGCTTGGCTTTTAGAACTGCTATTAACCAGCTATTTGTGTGGCTGTACTATCTCTTCTGTTCCCAGTATAAGCATTTAAGAATTTATTTTAGTGGTCTTTTTATTGTTCTAATGCTCTGTTCTCTTCTCTTCCCCTCATTGGAGGGAATAGATATCTTCTCAGGTCACATATCATC
This sequence comes from Tamias sibiricus, assembly GCA_025594165.1. Lineage (NCBI taxonomy): Eukaryota > Metazoa > Chordata > Mammalia > Rodentia > Sciuridae > Tamias > Tamias sibiricus. The sequence goes on along the minus strand of CM046662.1, from coordinate 155,763,502 downwards.
AATCAAATGCAGCTGCATCCCAAAGTGATACAGATTACAGTTTCCAAATTGTAGAATAATTGGATGATGTTTTCACAGTATCTCAGAGTGGGTGAAAGGAATTTAATTATAGGAAAGCAAATGTAGTTGACTTAGAAAATGGAAGGTGGCAGAATATACCAAGTACTCATAGATTTTACCTCCTTCTCTCTTATTCCTGCCACTTTTCCCTGTAGATGGGTTATGCTTCCCTGAGTGGGCATACAAATTGTTTGAGCCAATGGTATGTGAACAAACATTCTGTTTTCTGTATCTTGTAAAAGAATTCAATGCACTTGTATCAACCAGCTTTCAACCAGGAGAACAGCACATTGTGGGTAGGGGGAGTTCTTTGAAATCTAGTTCAGGAATAATAACTCTTTCCAGATGATAAGTGTTCAGAAAAGCCATAACACATCTGCAATTATAACAAAAATATTCTGTTGTCATAAGTAATTGAGGTTTTGAAATTATTGACTACTTCAACAAAAAAGCATTAAAACAAATATCTCATCCAAATAAGGACTCCTGCATGCATGCAAGATGATGGTGCTATTCGGGTAGAAAGAAAGTCAAGTTTTCAAAGTCTGAGGAAGTGAGTAGTAGTGACCAAGCAGCTATGAAGTCTTGCAGTGGAGGTCGTTTTTTTTTTTTTTTTTTTTTTTTTTTTTTTTTTTAATTCTTCTTTTGTATAGCCAGATCCCGTGAACAAAGAAAAAATAAAATAAAATGAGAGAACTTTGTACTTAGAAACAGAGTAAAATAAGGGTATTAAAACTTATTTAGTGATCTGTGTGGTATGTGGGGAGGGGCTCACCTTCCAACTAGAGGTTTCAACAGACAATGCAAAATTTGTGGATAAGAGTGGAGTCTGTGGATTCTTTATGAATCTCTACCAGCAATATTTAAAGTATTTCAACTTCTATGCTTTTAAAAGTAATCACTAGTTTTTAATTTATTATGGTTGCATTTCAGTGTTTGTAAGGATAGGTCCATTAAAGTAGTAAGCATTGCATAGTTTAAAATGAAGATATCTAAGTAAATGATTTACTATTATCATTGAAACTAATATTTGTATTTTGATGTATTTTTGTTAAAATATAGAAGAGTTTTGCTATTCAGTATATTAAGCCCTTTTATTCTTTGAATTATATTATTAAATATCTTCAGATTTTTGAGATATAATTTATATACCATAAAATATTATTTTAGTATATTTACAGTTGTGCAATCATAATTGTGCTTTGATTTTTTCCTTTCCCCAAAAATCCTATGTCCATTAATAATTTCTTTTTTTTTCTACCCTGTATTAGTCCCTAACAAACATGACATTACAGTTTGTCTGTATAGATTGACACTTGTGAAAATTTTATATAAATAGAATTGTACAGGATGTGGTCTTTTGTGATTCGTCTTTCACATACTATAGGTTATAGCATGAATTGATACTCCATTTCATGAACAAATAATTTTCTATTTGTGAATGTATCACATTTTATTTATTTTCAGCCACTGGGCAGATATTTAGATTAATTTCATTTCTTGACAAGTAAGAATGATGCTGCTATAAATACAAGTTTCATGTAGACATTTGTTTTAATTTCTCTTTGGGAATAAATTTTCTTTCTGTAAAACAGCAGAAAAAATAATGCCCCTTTTCCTGAAATTCTGAATAATATTTTTTAAGTTATAGTGCTATCACTTTTAATCATCCATAGCAGTCATGATCTACTTTTGAAATTAAGAAATAATGAAAGAAAGAGAGAGAGAGGAAGGAAGGAAGGAAGGGCTCAGAAGCTATGAGTTTCAAATTTAAGATGGTGGCTGCTTCTGCCCAGCACAGATTTTTATCAAAATAGCAGTTGTACTTACTGCAGTTTCTCTGAAAACCTAAATGACAAAAATGATCATGTAAGGTAGTAATTTTGTAATTTTTTGGCTGAGTGGCCCTGAGTCTATTGGCACCCAACAGTGAGGAAAATTATTTATAAACAGCTACATCATATGTTATACCAAAGTTATATAGTGCCTCAAACTTTAAAAGTATTGCAAAAAAAAATTATTGTGACAAAGATTTTACATTCTTAATTTTTTACCAAACTCAATTTCAAAGTCAGATTTTTCCCTCGTTAAATCAGCTTCATCGTATTTTATACTATTGTTTCTGTGCATTATTATAGATTTTTTAAATCAAGTGTTTCTTGAAGTAATATATAAGCCAAGAAAAAAAGCCTAAAAGTATTTTTGTTATCTGTAAACGTAAAAGTATTTTAAATTACAAGTCTTAAGGTTGCAAACTTAAAAATAATGTTTCAGGGATATATATTGTTCTATTAAATAAGCTATTATGTTAGTCTTCTTATCAAAGATCAGGGCAGTGATTTAATAACCACAGATCAAGGCCTCTGGAGGCAGATGCTGGTTACCTAATTCAATTAATTGATTTTTGAAGTGTCAAATTTGTCTTTAAGTTTTTTTTTAGTATCAGTACAGTGATATAATGTTTGTAATGGGAATGGAAGTAAAATGATATTTTCCTACTTTTCCCACATTTTAGGTCTTATTTGTTACAATGAAGCACACTACCCTGATTATCCCACAGTTATATTCAGAGTTAGCTTAATTTCCCAGATGAGTAAATACTTGTGCTACAGATTATCTTCCTTGTCTAATGCCACAGGGCTTATGATAGAGCTGAAACTTTAATCCAGAACCATCTGACATTGAAGGAGCCCCAATTAGGGAGATGGCTATTGCAGTCAGCTGGAAGCCATAAGTTCCACCTGATAATAAGTATGTATGTGACACACCTGTAAATGCACGTGAGGCACCCGCAAAGCTAAAGGTATATAACCGGGTGAAAGCGGTCGGAGTCAGGAGAAGAATGAATTCATTCAGTCAGTCATGCAGTTGCTCGGTCGGAAGAAGAGTTCGGGTCGGAGAAGAAGAAAAGAATCAGAGCGGCCAGAACGTAGGCAGAGCGGTTACAGAAGAGAAACCAGATAGAAGAAGTAATTCCTGGTCAGAGTCAGGCAGAGGCTCCCGAGGAAGAAAGAAGAAAGAACAAAGAAGAAAGAAGCTCTAAAAGCTAAGCTCTCTTTCTCTCTAAAGAAGAAATCTCTCTCTTTCAAGCTCTCTCTCTTTCTCTCTAAGCTAAGAAGACAAGAAGAAAAAGCTCTATCTTTCTCTCTAAGCTCTAAGAAGAAAAAGCTATCTCTAATCTTTCTCTCTAAGCTCTTTCTAAGAAGAAGAAAAATCTTTCTTTCTCTCTCTAAGCTCTCTCTAAGAAAGTAGATGTAAAAGTAGTAATAGCTTTACTCTGCCTCCGAGTTTTCCTCCCGCGGCACCGTGGCTGGCCATGACAGGCAGCTTACATGACATCAAAGCACCTGCACTCCTTTCACCCCAACATGATTCCTCTCCATCAAATTCATTCATGTGATCAACATATATTGAGTCCACAGTTTTTAGATAGGTGACAGGGTTACAAAATGCAATACCACACAAATTTTGCTGAGAGATCATAGCCACCTAGCACAGATGGAGTAAGTACTGCATGCAATTACAATAGAGGGTGGTAAATGTCAAATTTTAGTCATATATATGTGGCATGAATGATGCGAATGAATGACTACAGTTATGCTTGGAGCAAAAAGGTTGAGGAGCATTCATTTTTTAGAAAATGATACATTATATAAGATTGTGAATAGAAGATATTTAGACAAAGGGACATTGGGGGAATAATGGAGAAGAGAAGCAGCATTTTACATAGAGAGCCATGATAGGAAGTTCAGAACCAGAGCCACACACTGCAATATGACATATTGAAAGCAATTAATCAGGAGTGGCCCGCTTGGCCTAGATCACAGAGGACCTTCCAAGTGTTTTCACTTTTTCTTGAAAGTTAGCAGTTACCCAGTGACACGATACGTAAGATAAGAAAACTGGTGAATGGCCATGGTTTGAACATGGCATGTATACAAGAGTTTAACACAGCAGAATTTGCCCTAACATCAATGTGTTTGCATTTAGACAGGATGCATGATTTATTTTGAATTTCAAAAATCACTGAAATGAGACAATTATATTTTCAAATGGGATGGGTAAGTTAAGAAGATTAAAAAATAATTTAAGGAATGAGATTTCAGGATGGAAAAACCCATTAGGAGGCAGCCAGGAAAGGACAAGTCAAAAGAGATGGTATCATTGAGGAAAGTGGCAGCGAATGAACCAAACAAAACACAGGATCCTGCAGTATCTGGGAGGTGTTTATATAATGATGAAGAGGTAGGTGAATTGAATATCCCTATTCATCATTAAAGTGTCAAAATTATTTTATCCTTAAGGTCATGCCTACTAACTTCCATCTTAAACACATGCTCTTTTCTCACTTTCACTAATGATTATTCACATTTAGTGACACCGATAATGTTCCCTCTTTTCTAGATATTTACTTATTTCAAAGATCTTGAGTTCAACATCCTAATTTATCAATCAACATATAAGTATCATCCTTGAATCCCAAAGCACCAAAATGTTGATGACATTGCATAACAAATTTTACAGATACTTGTAGCATTGTAAGTAATATATCATATATGTCATATATATGTCATAAACATGGCTTTTCACTTTCCCTTAGAGTTGTGCATGACAAATTTCCATTTTTCTCAAATCCTTTGGTTAATCATTTTCTCTATTTTTGCCTCTTAATCTATTCATGTAATGTAATGCATTAATTTCAAATGTAGATAAAATTTTTACTATTTTTTATTACTTAATGTGAACACATTAAAAAAACGCAGAATTCCAAAACAATGTTTTAACCTTATATATGTGAAATAGAGATATCAGAATAAGTGAATGCCTTGAAATTATTTTCTGACTGTAGACTGTGTTTCCTTTAGAAACAATGCTTAAGATTTCCAAAGGGGCTTGGAATGCAGCCTTCTGCTCATATTTTAAGAAATTCCATATGTCATATTGGCATATTTATTTATCCTTTTACTTATGTATTTATTTATTTAGACAATAAATACTCCAGATAGGTTTAAACATGTTAAAATCATAAAATGAGAAACTGTACAATTATTATTTTGGAAAAAAATAGAGGATTTTCCTTCAGTGCCTACTAAATTCTTCCAACTTGCTTTTTCCTTCTCTCTGTTGGAGTCTGGCAATTCTACTGGAATGTCATTGAGACTGCAGCAATTAGCCTTCTTTTATTGCTGAGCAGATGTTCTAAGTGATGGGCTCATTCGACATGAGTTGGGATTGAGATATCACAGCTGTTATAATTTAATTCTGGTTAGGTCAAAAAGCTTCATTATTATCAGTTCAAAATATTCATAAAATATAATAAAACTTGCACTTATTTCCAATTAAATTGAGTTTCACTTAGTTATGGAATGCCAGTCTCTCACCATCACATATGGTAGCATGAACTGCTGTTTGACAAGTTAATATTCATGTTCATGATCATAATCTGAGGGGTGTTATTTGTATACATAACAATCATTGCTGATTTATTTTTATTATGATACTGAGAGCAACTGATTGAAAACAGTATGAAAAATATTTTCTGCATTATTGTCTTTTCCAGACAATAGGCACTCTGAGAACGTTCCATCATTACCAAATTCTCTAAATACTTTCCTTTTACTCACACACACAAAAAAATAACATTTCTCAAAATTTGTCCTTTTCTTTAATCTCTATACAACTTCCTAAATGAAAGGAAAATCAACGGTTAACTTTTTGTGATGCCAGATTCAATTCCAACTTGCACAATTGTGTTGTTTGTATGATGAGCTTCCACAAATGATTAATTTCCATTTCTAAACAAAAGTAATAGCCAACTGCTTTGAAATAGATCACTCCCAACCTATATTAAGTCAATGCAATCCAATTTAGTCATTAGGATTGTTAAATTAATTGAATTGACTTTGCAATTTTCTGGCTATTTCAGTCTTAACCACTGAATCAGATCCAATCTATATTGACTCAATCAATTTGTGACAAGTGACTATTACTGTAGCTAAAAAAAAAAAATTCTGTTTCTATTAAGAGAGCATTATTTTTTTGCATTCTTCCAAAGTTTTTGCTATACAACACTAGTTTAATATACAGTTAAGTACTGCCTAATGATGACTCAGTCAAAAATGGACTGCATTCATGAGAGTATGTACCAGATAGCCTAGCTACGTATTATGCTATATACATGTAGTGCATATACACTCTATGAAGTTTGTATAGTGACAAAATTGCCTAATGCTGTAGTGGCACTTCCTCCTCCACAGAAAATATTAACTAAGCTTCTCTAGAAATCTTCACTATGGCTGATTTTAGGACTGTCAGCAAAAGAATCTCTAAAAAATAAAAGTTCAATGTAGATAAACTTCCTATTTTTCTGTTGCTCTATTACTTGACCACTGGCCTGAAAGAAATCAGCACTCCAAGTGCTGGACACCCCTTTACTTGTTTTTCACAAACATGTATCCAGTATAGTAGTTTGTAGAAGTGTGTTTGCAAATGCAAAATGTGATAATAAAAAGATAAATTCTTTAACAAGGCCTCTGGCCTTGAGCGGGAGCTTCACAGAGATGTCTATATTTCTAAGATAAGGGAAGTTACTAATTGGGCTTCATGGTAACAGCTGGCAGGGGGAGGAAAAAAAGGGGAGAAGAAGCTCTCCCTTTCTAAGGTGTTGTCCTTGAAGGGTTAACTTGCCTAGAAGAGTGAAAGAAAAAAAGCTGCTTTTATGCGAACTTCTGAGCCCCTCCCCTTACATGATGGGTATAAAGTTCTGAAACTACCTGAATTTAGGGTTTTGGAGATTAATTGATTACAGCAAGAGCTGTACCCTCTGAACCAGGCTGCAGCCAAATAAAACTGTTTCCTGCTGTCTTCTTCTGTGCCTTGCCTCGTCTGTCCCTACAACAATGCACAGTTCTTAGAATGTTTGCCCACTGAGCAACACATAACTATACTTTGTTTACATGACAAAATTATAAAAACAATTAATGATTTTCTCCTTAAAGGGAAGACAGTAGACATAACTGATCAGATGCACTCAGAAGAGTAGTAGGTGGATGCAAAGCTTTTTACACATCCCCAGGAATAGCAGGGGACTGATGAATTAAATAAGCCATAATCTGATATTTATATCAAAGAGCATTCACTGATAACTACTCTCTTACTACCAAGACCACCACCATCCCCACCTGCCCTCACACATATACAGCTACTTTTTACAACTACTCAGTCCATTTAGGGGAAACCCACAATCTTTTAATTTTTGTTGATAATATTAATTCATCTTGTCAACTGATGTCTCAGAAAGCTCAAAATTATTTATCCTCCCAGTCTTCATCAACCTCAGGTATACAGAATTCATAGTTTATCTGGTTGAAAATTAAAATACATATTACATAATTTTGTGTGTGTGTGTGTGTGTGTGTGTGTGTGTGTGTGTGCTTGGCAAATGTATCCCTTTTTCTAATTCTAGAGATAAATGTTGTCATAGAATACTTGAACAGTCTTCAAATGGCAGAGCTGAAATAACCTTCAAAAGAAACATTCTGAGCAAATATGATGTCTTCCTTCAGAACTTGTGGGTTCACTAATCAGGGGTTAGTGAATCCACCTATAGCACCTCTATTGGTGCGAAGTCCATAAAAGGATACATTGATCTTGGAACTCATTTTCAAATCCACTGTTTTCTACTCATCTTCTCAGACTGTTCTCCACACTGTGTCATCTCACAGCCTCTGGGAAGCAGAAGACAGAACTTTTCCTACATTTTATCTAAGAACTTGATTGAAGAAACCTGTAATCACATGAGTGAGAGGAAATGAAGAATGGGCTGCACATACTTAGTTGTTGATCAACCATGGAAGTCTGGTCCTAAGAGAAGAAAAGGGAAGGTAATTTGCATGAAGTCTCCAAGACATGAGGAGTCAGGTCACCAGCCTGAAAAATTTTGTCTCTGCTGGCAGTGGGCCTGCCTTCCCATTGTCCTATCCACAGTGGCTGCAAAGACCCCACAAAATGCAAGTAGCTTTGGTGAAAAGACAGTTATGGGTGTCAGAACTCAGCAGCTGGGGCCCTTGTTCTATTGGACATGTTTGCAGTTGGAGGTCTCTGAGGTTCATTCTCACTGTCACACCACAGTGTCTCCACACTCTAAAGGCATTCTCTGTTCCTATATTCACAGTTTCTTTTTTTTTCTCAATGGATTTGCTGTGTTTTATCCTCTATTTAATGAAGCTGGCCATTTGTACTGCTTAGTGCACTCCCTCCTGCCTGCAAATACAGATTCATGCTGGAACATTCCTGTTAAAACAACAACAATTCCTCCTCTGATAATGAGGTGATTTCCGTCTTGTATCCCATTTCTCCAGTTCTTCTGTTCCCTTTACTAACATACTTCTTTTTCTTTTTAATTTTATTTGTTCTAATTAGTTATACATATCAGTAGAATACACTTTGATATTTCATACATAGATGGAGTGTAATTTCTCATTCCTTTGGTTGTACATGGTATAGAATTGCACCAGTCATATAGTTATATATGTACACGTGGTAATAATGTCTGATTCATTCTACCATCCTTCTTACCCCCATGTCCCTCCCCTCCCTTTATTTCCCTCTACCTAACCTAAAGTAACTCTATTCTTCCCTATCCCTACCTCCTTATAGTGAATTAGCCTTCACATATCAGAGAAAACATTTGTCCTTTGGTTCTCTGGGATTGGCTTATTTCCCTTAGCATAATCAATGTTTATATTAGCAAACTTCTTGAGTGTAACACCACCCACACTATCTTAACTTCTAAACCTGCCAGGTACTTGTGTCCACCACTGGATGGTTTCAGAGTCTATTGCCAAATCAGTTTTCAGTTCCTTTATCTTATTAAATAATGCAACAGTGACATATATATATATATATATATATATAATATGTTCAATTTTTTCTTCTTTCTCTAGCAATAGTCTCTTTTGGGTTCCCTGACCTGAAGTTCTTCAGTTACATGCTTGGCTGATTTTACTTTTCTAAACCTTTTATTTTCATTTTCATATCTTAGCAGTGTACCTCATATATTTGTTTTACTTATTCTTTTTCAAAAACTCTCATCATGAAATCAACATTAAATTGCTTAAGTCAGCACTTCATACTGCTTTATTTTTCTTTATTGTACCCCTTTAATCTAGACTTTCCCTCTATGCATCAGTCCCAGTTATTTTAATTCCTACTTGTTATGTCCATGTCTTTCTTATTTTCTAAGTAGGTACTAAGCAGAAATCCTTATTCATCTAACCATATTTCTTCCTCAAACACAGCATGTCAGCAAATGGAGCCACACTCCATCCAGTTATGCAAGAAAAAAAAAAAAAGAAAGAAAGAAAAGAAAAATGGAGTCACTTCACACTCCAACAGCCACCTCATCCATTATCTCCTCTTGTGTTTTATTTTTTATTTTTCTTTAATCTATCCACTTTTTCTGTTCCCCACTCCGCTGATGCTGGTTGCTCTCCCATATGAGTTATGGCAATAGCCTCTTTTTTTTTTCTTTTTTTATTTAATTATTTATTTACTTATTCATAATGCACAAGTATAGCATCTTTTTACATACAACTGTTTGTATACAAAGTATATAAGTACCATTCAGATCTTCAATCATGCATTTAGGATAATGATATCCATCTCATTCAACAACCAATTTTTTTTCCTCCCCCCCCTTCCCCTCCCCCCTGGCTCCTTCCCTTCCCCTCCCTTTCCTTTGACCATTCTAGTGTTCCTCTAATCCTATGTACTCCCATCCAACAATAACAGCCTCTTAACTCACCCCTTCTTGTCCCTCTTGATGTTCCCAACCCATTCTCCATATAGTTGTCAGACCAGAATAAAACTTACCCATTAAGAATCAGAAAATCAACAGGGCATGATGGCACATACCTGTCATCAAGCAACTTGGGAGGCTGAGGCAGGAGGATAATGAGTTCAAAGTCAGCCTCAGCAACTTAGTGAGACCCTTAGCAACTTAGTAAGATCCTGTCTCAAAATGAAAAATAAAAATGGGCTGGGGATGTAGGTTAGTGGTAAAGCATCCTTGTATGCAGTCTCTGGTACAGAAAAAAAAGGAAAGAAAGAAAAAAATTAAAAAATGAGAGAGAATAAAAAAAATCTCATTTTAATCTTAATGCTTTTCCATTGCACTTAAAAAAAATATATGGGATTTTTCCCTTAGGTTAATAAGAACTCAGCTTTGTCTTTTTCCATTTATCATTTGGACCTTATTTCAACAGCAGTTTCCAACTTTCTAATATAAGAGGTTTTAAGTTATTCAAAAATGCCAAACTTTTTCTCATTATTTCACGTTTTCCTCTGCCTTGCACAATCTTTACCTATATTTCGTTTAGTGTGACCATTCTAATTTATTTTCTGGAGAAAATCCAGCATAATATGAGTGTCCTGTTTTCTCTTGGAAATGCCTCAGTTTTCACACATCCTATATCAAAACAGCAAACTATTCTTATTTTTCAATTCTTCAAATAAATGTCACTTCATCAGAAACCTTGCCTGTGCATAATTTCCAAAGAGGTTTCCAAAGTATTTTCCTTGCCTAATTTTTTTCAAGCATATATTTTAATTAATATATATTTTATTAAGTTTCTATCTAACTGGATTGTCAAGAATTATTTCACATCCTGCCAGAAAAGCAACAACTTGATTCAATGATAATATATTACTTTTGTGTCACTCATAATTTTTCATTTTAGACTAGAAAAATTATTTTGAATTTCACTCTTCTACACTAAAAATGTAATATGTCAACAATAAATGATTAAAGTATTTCCAAACCTTCCCAAACTTAGAGTGCTAATTTTCCAAGTTGCGTTTTGCTCCCTGGTATTGCTGCCCTTCTTTTTTATGCAATAGTGTCCTTCAAACTGTTAAGAAAATGACAAGTGTAGGAAAAGGAAAGAAAATTTTTTTCAAAGATTATTTTGTAATTTTCCAAGCATTAAAAACCAAGCCACTGGCATACATTTTGCAAGGTTGGGTGTTTATATGTTCTTAATCTCAGTAGAAGATCATGAGTTTTCATTTCTTCTACAAGTAGTCATGAAAAATTGTCTGTATTGGCGTGGCAAAGCATGCAGCTTTCCAGCTTTATCACAAGTGATAACAACCAGACACACTTTCCCATACTCTCATTCTTCAGTTGCTCAGATTTCTGACTATACCAAAAAGGCCACCACATCATTATACTTCCTATAAAATTTAGCCAGTTCAACCTTGCTTTTTTACCCCAACCTATATATCTCTTGTACACATTGTAAGTTGAAGGGAAATTGCATTTCTTTTATTTTGCTACTTCAGTTTATTTTGAGAGGGACTGCTTTATCTATAAATTTTACCCCTGAGGTTTGGTATTTTTTTTTTTTTTCAAACAAAACATGAAATTCCACTGCTTGGATAACATATGAACAGCCTGTTATTGTCTGCTACTACTGAAAAGTAGCAGCCTGGATCATAGCAATGGAAATTCACTATTAATCAAGCAACCTGTACTAAGTTCAGAGATGAAAAAAATAAGAAAGAAAAAAAGACATTTTTAGAATTGATAAGATAAAAGTTATCTTCTTTTTTTCTTTTCTTTTCTTATTTATTTATTTATTTATTTATTTACTCTCTCTCTCCTGCTGGACAGAAAGTTCCTTAAGGCTTTGGTCATTTTGAAACAAAGACAGGGTATTGCCTGATCCATATTAATTTTCCATATATATTTGGAATTAATGTATAAATGAATGGAAAAAGAGCTAGGCTTTTTAAATTTATTCCTTCTTGGCTTAATTACCTCCCAAAGTCTTCACCCCAAATGCCATCACATAAGGATTGTAGTTCTACATATAATACTTACAGAACACAAACATTCAGTTAATAGCATTCTACTCTGGGCACAGCAGAGTTCATGATTTTCTCCAAAGCAAAATACATTTATTCTATCACAATAGACCTGAAATTTTTAATTTGTTCAAACATGAACTCTAAATTTCACAATTCTAAAGTCTCAAGTAAATATCATATAAATTAGACATGGGTGAGATTTGAGGTACAATTCATCCTGAGACAAAATCCCCCTCTAGATAGTGACAAACCTAAAAACGAAAAGTTATGTACTTCCAAAATAAAATAGTGGTGCAGAAATAACATAGACATTTCCATTTCAAAATGGGAAATTAGGAAGAAGGAAGTAGAATCATTATTCCCAAACAAGTCCAAAACCTAGCAAGGCAAAATCTGTGATGTCTTAAGACTTAAGAATGCTTTACTTTGGTTTTCTGTTATGTCTTTCAAATCTTCTTGGGTATAGCTGTCCAGCTGCATTGTAACAGTAGTCTTGTCCCTGAATTTCTCTTGAATGGAGATTCATGTCCAAGAGCTCTACCAAGCAGATTGCAAGCATCCGTATCCCAAAACATTGGGCAGAGGTTATCTGGTCTATGGAATATGAATCCACAGGTCCCATCTGATTATCTTTAAATCATCTTGAGGATTATTCTTCCTTAGTCTTGAAGAACACAACACTCTTATTTGCACCAGAATCACCTTATGGTCTCACCATAAAATCCAAGAGTCTTAAACACCTTCCTTCATTGCCTCCTGTCTTTTTCTTTTTCAGTCCAAACTGGCAGTTTTCCAGCTATCTAATGAAGTCTGTAGTTTTACCCCAATACCCATCTCCTTAGCTTGGCCACACATGCCTGCAATAAGAGTAGTCTGAAACATTTCCAGATTTTTATGTTCTAATTCCTTTTTTATTTGTCAATTCCATCTTAATGTAACTTATTTCTTACTGAATTTTAGTACAAGTAGTTGGGAAGAATTAAGCCATTCCTTTAACTCTTTGGAAGTCTTCTTAGCATAATACCTAATTTTCACAAAACACTAGAAGAGGAAAACATTCAGTCACAGTTCTTGGCTACTTTGTGACAAGAAATGTACTTTCTTCATTACCCAGTCACATTTTCCTCATCCCCTATGAGATCTCATCCAAATGGCCAGTATCATCCATATGTCTATAATATTTTGTACATGATTACTTATGTTTGTTTTAAGATGGAAGTTTTATTTACAGTTCTCATTTTTCCTTTTTGAGCCCTCACTAGAATTAACTTTGGCAGTCTCTTCAATGACAATCTTGGCTTCTTCTACAGTGAACTTCAAAATTCTTCCAGCTCTTCATAAAACTTTTCTCCTTAGCTGCTTTCACAATTCCATGTATTGTTACACAAATAACCCATTTCACAGTATCAATATCTGACTTGGTCAGCATGACTACCATAATAAATTATTATAGAATGTGTGGTTTAGAAATCAAGAGTAATCTATTTCTTCCAGTTCCAGATCCTGGGGTCTTAGTCTGGATGCCTGCACGGTTGGGTTGTGGTGAGGATAAACTTGCATGCTGTAGACTTTTTACTTTTCTATGTATTCCCACACAGATGGTAGAGCTAGCCAGGTCTCTGGACTTTTCTAATATGGGTACTAAACTCATCATGAGAGCTTGAACCTCATGACTAATCATCTCCCAAATTTCCTCATCTTTAAATATTCTCACGCTGAGATGAGGGTTTCAACATATGCACTTTATGGGGACATTGATAGTCCATTGCAATCTTTCAGTCAAAGTTTGGAAACTTAATTGCTAATATTTATTGTTATATCTTTAACTTGCCAATCTGCTACAAGGATATCTCTAAATTCTGTTGCCTATCTGTCTGAAACTTAGAAGAATCTAGTCATATACTGTAAAGCAATTAAGAACATTATGAAGACCATTTTTCCCAGAAAAGTTTTGTAAACCATTTGTGATGCAATAATTCTCCTTCTATTTGAAACTGCAATAGTTTTTTTGGCTTTGTGTAAAAAATTGGCAGTTATAATTTTACAACCTGTGAGGACTCACTTAAAGATGTGTTTTGTTGTATGCTTAATGATACATCTTCTCTCACCTCTCATAAGAGAAACGGCAGGGTTTTACCCTGACAATGTCACAGCTGTTACAAATTCCCTTACTTAGTCACTTCCCAGCTTTTATAGCTTGTGCAGCTGTCAGCAGCAATGGCTTTCTCTTTGTTAGGCAGGGGGAATGTCTAAACTTATAATTAGACCTCAGTTATGAAAATGTAACTAGTTAATTATAGCTTTCATTAGAGTTTGTGCATTCAAAAGGGATTTAAACATAGCCAAGAATGGTGGAACACACTAAATAAAGGTAGTTTGAATTATTTCAGGGTTTATTTTCTAATTCGCATACAAATATTTGTCTTTACCACACTGCTCACAATTATCATCTGAACTATTATTCAGTATCTTTAAATTATCTAAAATGTTGATGTCACCTGTTAACTCCTTAATTCAAACTTGACCCTCTTCTTTCATGAAATTGTCTTAATTACAAAACTGACATGTATAAGCAAAAGAAAAAAAAAGTAACAAGAATCAGAACATTTTACTACTAAAATATACAATTAAATAAGGGCAAACAAAACTACAAAACAATGAATTTTAAACAAAATATATAATACATGTTACTTATTATAATGTCATTGATAATATTATCTTTAATTAAATTTTTAATTAAACCTAGATTATTTCACTATTTCTCAATTTTCCTCTTCTTTTTTCTACTTCAGCTTCTGTGAAAACCTGGTTACCACAGCACATCTTTGTACACTTGTACTTCTTTATTGCAAAGACTTTATTCCTGAAATAAAAATGACTTTTTCCTTTTAGCACTATTTCAAGCAGTCAACATAATCTGAAATACATATAAAAAATAAGAATAATTTGGCAACATTTGGTTAAAGGATGGTTGTTTAAATTAAAACACATTCAAAACAAATTTTAATTTATCCTTCACATAAAAAAGAATTAAGTTAAATCTTTATAGATAACATTTTGGCCTTCCAGAATTTGTAAGGAAATCATTGTTGCTTTCTTCCTTCTGCAGATAAGACCAGAAATGGTCCTCCAACTCATGAGTACCTTGTGCTATTGATATTCTATACTTCTAAATTCAATACTATCTAGTTTTTCCTTCTTTTATTTCTTAATTAAATTCCACAGATCATGAAATTAATACCTGACTTTTTTTTTTTTTTAACTTGGTTGACAATTTCTTTATTTATGCTGAGCTCAGATTTGGATCTCTGCTTCCTCCAGGTAAGAGATTTTGGAGAGAGTTTCCACAGAGGAGTCAAAAGTTGATCACAAAATCTCAGATGGCCTCAACCACACTAAGGGATTTTGTTAATTGTTTTAGATCAACATATATTTTGAAATTATTTCTAAATAGTGAGTTCCCTTCTGATTTCTACTCCCAAATACACAAAATTCCACAGATTCTTTTGTCTCCTAAAAGATAAATGCAACATTCAAAAAAAGCGTACCAGGGCTAGGGTTGTGGCTCAGTGATAGAGTGTTTTCCTAGCACATGTGAGGCCCTGGGTTCCATCATCAGCACCACATAAAAATGAATAAATGATTAAATAAAAAAAGCTTACCACTCCCATCTTCTTTAAGTTGTGAAGTTCCTTTAAGTAGCCGAGTTCATTCTTTTGCCTTGTATTACTCTCTTAAGAAGCCTGGGTTAATCTCAGTCTTCCACTAACTTCTGCTATAATCCACGTGCATGACTGTCAAGTTCATAATCCCAACACAGCACTCAACTCTGATATACAGACTTTATGATTACGATCTTCACTTTTCATACATACTGGATATCCCAAAATATCCAACAATGAATATCCTTCCAACTTTTATTCTTTTTCACTTTTCCCTAGCTCAGAAAAGTATAAGGATCTCACCCAGTGTTCATGTTGAAAATAATTCTTTATTTTCAACATACTCAAGTTAAAATCAAGGTCTGTTGTTCTTGCCTCTTAAATATTTAAAGTTATTTATTCTCTGCAATTTTAAATTTAGTCAACATGCAACCATATTTCCCCCTCAATTATTGCAACATTTTTTTAAATTTTTTAACTTGGTCTTTGTTCATCTAACTTATATAGCCACAAACTTTCTCTTTTACAAATTTCTTTCATTTAATTTTTCAAAACATAAATATGATCTCATTTGCAGTTGTTTGATAATTCTTAGTACTTCACAGAATAATTTAGAACAAGATATATTCCATGTTTTTATATAAAAATGGATTCTACTGTTGTGCACAACTAAAAAATGATATAAATTTGCAGAAAAAAAAAACTTTATTCTTCCAAATTACTGTACAACACCTACTTTTTAAGACAGAATAAGTATGAGAACTTAATTCTGAGATGTCAGAGCTAAAACCAATACATAGAAACCCATGCATGATGTGACCTCTACATATCATTATATCATCTGTAATAATGTCATTATTTTCCTTTCTAGAAACATTTAGCCAGCCTTACTTTATCTCCTTAAGTACATATGGCATGGTCCTCCATTCATGAGCCATTGCAAATCTGGCTTCTTCTGAATAAGAAAGCATACACCAAAAATGTATACCATATGAACTCTGAACCCTGGTGTGGCACAAAGGAATTGTCCAAACAGTGTGCTAAACATCTTGACCAAATTTTAGCCTGGCCTCCAACAGTGCCAACTCGTGTCCATCAAGATGACCCTAGCCTTTGTATTCAGTCTGTTCAAGAAAGAACAATCCTGCTACATCATAAAAAATGAAATTTGTATTCACCAACAGTACCAGATCATTTTCAGTAATTTTCTGCTTATTGTGTTTTTGTAATTTTCCCATTTTTCCTATCCCTTTGAATTCCCACACTCCTCCTGTCGTTTGTCTTCCACTAACATTGTCCCAACCTGACAGAAACTTTTTGATATTTTTCTCTGCTCTCTCTTTTTCTCTATTTTTTGTGTGGGGAAGGAGGTACTGGAGATTGAACGCAGGGGCACTTGACCACTGAGCCACATATCAAGTCCTATTTGTACTTTATGTAGAGACAGGGTCTCACTGAGTTGCTTAGCACCGCCTTGCTTTTGCTGAGTCTGGCTTTGAACTCCTAAGCCCTGGCCTCAGACTCCTGAGCCACTGAGACTACAGGCATGAGCCACCACTCCCTGCTCACTGTTCTTTGAGTCACAGGTGAGTTGAGTTCCTGTTGACTGTGGAGTTTTCTTACATTGCAGTATTCTAAGTAAAACCTGCCTCACTGCCTTCAACAAATACCCAGTGCTGTCCTTCAGGGCACTGAATAGTATCCACTTTTAAACCTTTGTATTTCAGTCCAAGTACCTTACCCTGGAAACCCTTCCATAACATTCCTGCATACACACACGCGCACACACACACACACACACACACACACAAACACATCCCAGCCATAAGTCTATCTACTTTCTAACCTACTATAAGATAGTTTCAAAAAGATAGAACTATAAACTTTATGCTGGCATGAAATGAACACACCTCAAAAAAATATGTATGTGTATATATATACATATATATATATATACATATATATATATACAAATATATAGCTTATTGAAATATTTGCAAATGGCTGGTTGCAATGCTGTAAAACTGGCCTTAAAAAAAAAAAAAAAAGAGTGGAACCAGAACAGGTTTATGGGGAAAAAAATGGTAATTTCTCTACTGGACAGAATTTATTTGCCTGTATGTAGGTAAGAATTATAGGCATTTCTATGAGCAATCTGCAATTTATAGAATTGCAAAGTAGCTTGAAAGCAATGAAAGCCCTTCATAGAATCAGAATCAGACACCTAAATATGTGCCATAAACCATGAGTGTTTTCTATTGAAGTACAAATTTTTTTCTGTGGCTTTTATATCTCAAACTAACTAATATTAATAGATAGCATTAATCTTATTTTTCTCAGTACAAGATAATATAAATGGAAGAGTGTTAGAGTACCACTAATGTGCAGCAGCAAGAGTTTTAGAACCATGTTTTTTAATGCCTTAAATGTAGTAGGGGTTCAAAATTATTATTTAAATAAACAATAACCACAATCTTAGTAAATTGATATTGTTCAATGCAAATTTAATCAATATTAGTAGATAACATTAATTCTATCATTCTCAGTATAAGAGAATATAAATTTAAGAATGTTAGAGTGTCACTAATGTGTAGCAGCAAAGGTTTTAAAACTAGATTTAAGTTAAATCTGGTTTCAGTAATACACACACACATATAATTTGGTGGTTACATGAATAATTTTATATAATTTATATAAGCAGAAAAAAAAGAACACTACTGCATATCCCAGTATATGCAGTATATATATAACAACCAATAAAAAGAAAATACAATTTAAGGTTTCATTTTATAACACAAAATTTAAAAAAAATGATGCACTTGTTGAATCATAAAATCTTAATAAGAATATTTTATCAAAAATGAAGTTTATATAATAACAAAACTTCTAATAAATTCAAGTAATTGCAACAAAAATACCTGAGATATCGGAAACATGAAGAAAAACAACACATTGAAGAAACAATTAGATCAATATTATTTTAAAATTCACACAAAGTTGTAAGAATGTGGGTATGCAATAATATAATTGTCTGATAATTGTTTTCCAAAATTCCTCAGAAGTTAACTAAAATATTTTCTTCTTTAGCCTCTGAGTAAATATAACATTCTTTTAATTTTCTATGCTGAATACCTAATTACCTTAAAATTAGCAGCTTCATGGAGCCCCAACTATCTCAGTTTTGTGGGTTACAATTTTGGAATGACTTGGCCATATCTCCTCTTTAGGGTTTCTAGAAGGCATTGTTAAGGGCTTAACCACGCAGGAGCAGAGAATCATCCTCTTTCCTGCTCACAGGATTGTTGGCAGCCTTCAGTTCCCGATGGTTGTATAATTCATGGCAACTTGCTCCTTCAAAGACCAAGAAGGAGAGAGAGACAAAGAAAGAGAGAAGACATTGTGAATCTGCTAGAAAGATGAGTTTTGTATAACTAGTCTCCTAGCAAGTCTGAATCTTACATAAAGTGACCTTGGGACTTAAACTCCTGTCACCTTTACCATCAAGTAATGAAGTGATAAAGGTAGTGAGGTGCCTTCCTAAGTGCTTATCACTTTGAATAGAAATAAGTCATATATTTGGCCCACTCTAAGAGGTGCTGAGCATTATACCAGGGTGTGTTTGAAAATCCCAAAGATGTTGAGGAGCCGGTTTAGAATCTGATCACCACCATCTGCAATAAACTCACAAGCTATTTCACAGTCTTCAGATATTAATATAAGATTCTCCTAAGGAATCTTAATGAAACAAATTCATTTTGAATTTGGATTTAGATTGGAAAATCATTTCCTAAGGAATCAAGTCTAATTGACTTTGTTGTGTGCTACCCACAAAGTAAACTGGAAAATTTTATTGTAAATAATGTACCTGAAATATTAAGAAAGACATACTTGCACCCAAAATATCCAAAATAAAGTGTATTTTGATTAAAATCTGGGAAATAGCTACCTTAAAGCCAGTTTTCCACTTCCTTGTATTCAGAAGGGAGATGGCTAGGATTTCAAGAGCCAGTCATTCTTAAAATTACTAAAGATTCTTATTCAGAGGCAGTAAAGCAGTTTTATCCTGAGGTGTGTAGGGGGTGTCAAACACTTACAATAATAGGTAAGTAGAGTATAAACTGATGATCAAGTGTAGCTATTTTATGCCAAAATAGAAAGTGTTGTATAAATTTATGCTTTCATTTCTTCAAGTGTTATTCCCACCAATGGTGCTTTCACATGTCCATATTCCTTTAATCTCCAACCTTGTCAACATATTTTAATGGTTTATAATGAAAATTGATTACCATTTTTACTTTAAAGAGCAAGGAAACTTGGTCAAATTATATAAAGACAAAAATGTATGTGTAGCTGAAGCTGCAGTCTAAAAAGGGACTTGTAAATAAAGTCCAGGGACTTTGTTCATTCACTGATAACCACAACTCACTGATGGGAAACAGAAGAAAATGGGCTCTGTTTAATGAATTGGTCTGCATATTTAGGAAAAATAATTTGAATATTGCAGAATAAATCTAAGGAAATGTTTTAAGAAAAAGGATGATAAGACACAATGACATTCTTCATAGAAATAGAAACAGCAATCATAAAATTTATTTGGAAAAATAAGAGACCCAGAATAGCTAACGTAATCCTTAGCAAGAAGAGAGAAGCAGGAAACATCACAATACCAGACCTTAAACTATACCATGGAGCTATAGTAAAAATAAAAAAAAAAAAATTAAAAAAAGATGGTATTGGCACCAAAATAGACTTGTAGACCAATTGTACAGAATAGAGGACACAGAGACAAACCCACATAAATACAGTTATGTCATACTAGACAAAGGTTCCAAAAACATTCACTGGAGAAAAGATAGCCTATGCAAAAAAATGGTGCTGGCAAAACTGGAAATCCATATGATAACAAAATAAAATTAAACCTCTATTTCTCTGCACAAAAATCAACTTAAAGTGGATCAAACACTTAGGCACTAGAAAAAGAGATCCTGCATCAAATAGAAGAAAAAGTAGGCTCAAATCTTCACCATGTTGGCCTAGGATCTGACTTCCTTAACAAGACTCCTAAAGCATGAGAAGTAAAATCAAGAATCAACAAATGAGATGGATTCAAATTAAAAAGCTTCTCAGCAAAGGAAACAATAATGTGAGGAGAGTGCCTAAAGATTGGGAGAAAATCTTTGCCACATGCAACTCTGATAAAGCATTAATCTCTAGAATATATAAAGAACTCAAAAACATAATATCAAAAAGATGAAAACCCAATCAATAAATAGGTTAAGGAACTGAACAGGCACTACACAGAAGAAGAAATTCAATTGATCAAAAAATATATGAAAAAAGTGTTCAACATCTCTAGCAATTAGAGAACTGCAAATCAAAACTACACTGAGATTTCATCTCACTCCAATCAGAAAGGCAATCATCAAGAAAACAGGCAACAAATGCCATGATTTTATTCCCTTTTAGTGCTGAGTATTGTTCCATTGTGTATGTATACCAAATTTTCCCCATCCATTCATCTGCTGATGGGTATCGGGGTTGGTTCCACAATCTAGCTATTGTGAATTCTGCTACTATAAACATTGATGTGGCTGTGTTCCTGTAGTAAGCTGTTTTTTAAGTTTTTTGGGTATAGACCAAGGAGTGGGATAGCTGGGTCAAATGGTGGTTCCATTCCAACTTTTCCTAGGAATCCCCATACTGCTTTCCAGATTGGCTGCACCAATTTGCAGTCCCACCATAAATGTATGAGTGTGCCTTTTCCCCCACATCTGTGCCAGAATTCATTGTAGTTTGTATTTTTGATAGCTGCCATTCTGACTGGAGTAAGATGAAATCTTAGAGTTGTTTTGATTTGCATTTCTCTAATTTCTCGAGATGTTGAACATTTTTTTTTTTTTGTATAGTTGTTGATTGATTGTATATCATCTTCAGAGAATTGTGTGTTTAATTCCTTGGCCCATTTATTGATTGTTTTTTTTTTTTTGTTGTTGTTGTTGTTGTTTTGTTTTCATTTTTTTTTTTTTGATGTTAAGGTTTTTGAGAGCTTTATATATCCTTTAGGTTAGTGTTATATCTGATGTGCTTGTGGTAAAGATTTGCTCCCATTCTGTAGGTTCTCTATTCACCTCACTAATTGTTTCTTTTGCTGAGAAGAAACTTTTTAGTTTGAATTCATCCCATTTATTAATTATCGGTTTTAATAAGTTGGGGCCTAATCCAACATGATGGAGATTTGAGCCTACTTTTTCTTCTTCTTCTTCTTCTTCTTTTTTTTTTTTTTTTTTGTTTTGTTTTGTTTTGTTTTGTATCAGGGATTGAAGTCAGGGGCACTTGATCACTGGGCCACATCCCCAGCCCTTTTTTGTATTTTATTAGAGACAGGGTCTCACTGTGTTTCTGAGTGCCTTGCCATTGCTGAGGATGGCGTTGAACTTGCGATCCTCCTTCCTCAGCCTCCCAAGTGCTGGGACTACAGGCTTGAGCCACCACACCCCGGCTACTTTTTCTTCTATTATAGCAAGGTCTCTGGTTTAATTCCTAGGTCCTTGATCCACTTTGAGTTTGGCTTTTTGCATGGTGAGAGATAGAGTTTTAATTTAATTTTCTTACATGAGGATTTTCAGTTTTTCCAGCACCATTTGTTGAAGAGTCTGTCTTTTCTCCAATGAATGTTTTTGGCACCTTTGTCTAATATAAGACAACTGTAGAGGTGTGGGTTAGTCCCTGTGTCTTCTATCGTGTACTATTGTTCAACTGGTCTATTTTGGTGTCAATACCATGCTGTTTTGTTACTATTGCTTTGTAATACAATTTAAGGTCTGGAACAGCAATGCCACGAGCTTCACTCTTCTTGCTAAGAATTGCTTTGGCTATTCTGGATCTCTTATTTTTCCAGATGAATTTCATGATTGCTTTTTCTATTTCTCTGAGGAATGATATTGGGATTTTGATTGGGATTGCATTGAAACTGTATAGTGCTTTTGATGAAATTGTCATTTTGACAATATTAATTCTACTCCTATCTATGAACAAGGTAGATATTTCCATCTTCTAAGATCTTCTAAAATTTCTTTCTGTAGCATGCTGTAGTTTTCATTGTAATGGTCTTTCACTTCTTTTGTTCAGTTGATGCCCAAGTATGTTTTTTTTTTTTTTTTTTTTTTTTTTGAGGCTATAGTAAATGGGGTGGATTTTCTAGTTTCTGTTTCTGAGGATTTTTCGCTGATGTACAGAAATGCCTTTGATTAATGGGTGTTGATTTTATATCCATCTACTTTGATGGACATAAAATTTATTAGTCCTAGAAGATTTCTGGTGGAATTTTTTGGATCTTCTATGTATAGAATCATATCATCTACAAAAGTTGTAATTTGAGTTCTTCTTGTCCTATCAATATCCCTTTAATTTCTTTCGTCTTTCTAATTGGTCTGGCTAAGGCTTTAAGAACTATGTTAAATAAGAGTGGTGAAAGAGGGCATCCCTGTCTTGTTCCAGTTTTTGGAGGGAATGCTTTCAACTTTTCTCCATTTAGGATGATGTTGGCCTGGGGCTTAGCATAGATGGCCTTTATGATGTTGAGGTATGTTCCTATTATCTCTATGTTTTCTAGCATTTTGAGCATTAAGGGGTGCTGTATTTTGTCAAATACTTTCTCTGCATCTATTGAGATGATCATATGATTTTTATCTTTGAGTCTATTGATATGATGAATTGCATGTATTGATTTCCTTATGATGGACCAACCTTGCATCCCTGGAATAAACCCCACTTGATCATGGTGCACTATCTTTTTGAAATGTTCTTGTATTCGATTTGCCAGAATTTTATTGATAATTTTTGCATATATATTCATTAGAGATATTGGTCTGTAGTTTTCTTTCTTTGATGTGTCTCTGCCTGGTTTTGGAATCAGGGTGATATTGGCCTCATAGAAAATCATGGCATTTGCAGATGAATGAATGGACCTGGAGAAAATAATGCTAAGTGAAGTAAGCCAATCCCCAAAAAACAAAGGTTGAATGATTTCTTTGTTATGAAGATACTGACTTATAATGGCAAGGGAGGGGGGATGAGAGGAATGAAGAAACTTTAAATAGAACTAAGGAGGGGAGGAGAGGGGGCAAGGGGATAACAATAATGGCAGTATGAGTTAGATATCATTACCCTACATGTAAGAAGACACAATTGTTGTGAAAATACTTTATGTAAAACCAGTGACTTGAGAAATTGTGGTGTTTATATGTAATATGAAATGAATTGCACTCTGCAAGCATGTATAACAAATTAAAATACAATAAATAAAATATATATTTAAAAAAGAAAACAAATAGCAATAAATGTTGGTGAGTATGTGGGTGAAAAGGTACACTTATACATTGCTACTGGGCCTGCAAATTGGTACAGCCACTCTGGAAAGCAGTGTAGAGATTCCTTAGAAAACTGGGAGTGGAACCACTATTTGATGCAGGTATCCTACTCCTTGGTTTATATCCAATGGACTTAAAATAATAATACTACTTTTAATGCAGCCACATCAATGTTTATAGAAGCTCAATTCACAATAGCTAAACTATGGAACCAAACTAGGTATCCTTCAATAGATGAATGCTTAAAGAAAATGTAGTATGCATATTGAATGGAATATAACTCAGATTTAAAGAAGAATGAAATTATGACATTTGCCAGTTATTGGATGAATTTGGAGAATAGCATGCTATGTGAAATAAGACAATCCAAAAAAAACCAAAGGCCAAATGTTTTCTCTAATATAGGATTGATGCTAATTCACAATAAGGTACATGAGGAGAGGTGTAGTAGAGAAGAACAGTATTACCTTAGATCAGGTAGAGGAAAGTAAAGGGAGGGGTGGGGCTTAACTGTGGGGATAGGAAGGATAGTAGAATGAAACAGACATGATCACTTTATGTATATATGTGACTGCATGACCAATATGATTCTACAACATGTACACTCAGAAAAATGAGAAATTTATATCCCATCAATGTATGATATATCAAAGTGCATAAATGAATTTTACTGTAGTGTATAACTAACTAAAACAAATTAAAAAAATTAAAAAAAGAGAAGTGGCAAAATGTTAATAAATATTTCAGTTAATAGGCAGTAGAAGGCTGGGGTTGTAGCTCAGTGGTGGAGGGATTGCCTAGCACATGTGAAGCCCAAGTTTTGATCCTTAGCACCACATACAGCTACAGTAAAGGTATAAAATAAAGGTATAAAAATAAAATAAAGTTATTTTCTCCATCTACAATTTAAAAAAAATTTAAGCAAAATAGCCACTGGGATCTCAATTAGAACAAGATATATTAAATGCTTGTAAAGTTGTCTCAAATTGACTGTACTTTCATGTATAACTAAAAAGAATCAAGTTTTTAAAAAAGGAAAATAATATATAGCCAATGAAAAATAAATGCTAAAAAACAATCAAGCAAACCTTGTAGGGATATCCTTCAAAAAATTATATAATAAAAATGGTTGATAGTTCAATGGTTATTTTTTTTCTTGGTACAGGGATTTGAACCCAGAAGGGTCTTCAACAGAGTTACATTTCCAG
Organism: Tamias sibiricus; assembly: GCA_025594165.1. Taxonomy (NCBI): domain Eukaryota; kingdom Metazoa; phylum Chordata; class Mammalia; order Rodentia; family Sciuridae; genus Tamias; species Tamias sibiricus. The sequence continues at coordinate 155,738,332 of CM046662.1, read as the reverse complement.
CCCATTTTTATTTATTTATTTATTTATTTATTATTTTATTTTATTTTTTGTGAAACAGGTACTCTCACTACATTGCTATGTCTGGCCTTATATTTGCAGTCCTCCTGCCTTGATCTCTGGAACCTCCTGGATTCCAGGCACGTGCCACTGCACCTGGCTTACTTCCATTATCTCTAAAACCTACTGATCTTCCTTAAATAACAAAGTGCTTGAGGAGTGTGTTTGGTGGTGAAGTAGAAAGAGACAGAGATGAAGAGCAGTTTGAATTTCACTTGTGGTCCAGTTAGTGTGTCATTGGCAATCTGTAAGGGAGCACTTACTGCATAAAATGCCAACTTGGATCTCACAGAATTTAAACAACCAATTATTTCCAATAGTCTACAGATTGTATGATTCTCCTCAGCTGAGTTGAATTTTCCTGGTCCTAAGTGACCTGCAATTGCTTCTGTGTGTACTTGCTGGGGGCTAGCTGTTTGTTTATTCTCTCTTGTCTGGGTCACTCATATTCCCAGGCTGGCTGGTTTGACATTGCTCTTAAGGTGAAGGCAGGGGAGGAATGCAGATGTTGGATGGAAGTGTGTGAACACTCTTAAAACCTAGGCACATAGGCATAAGCCCAAGCAAGAAATAAGGTCAACCTGAATTCAAGGGGCTAAGAAATAGACTCCTTTCTTCATGGGCAAACTGTAAAGTTAAACTTTAAAGACATGAAAATTGTAGGACTGTTTGCAATCTACTGATGCAATCTAATTGAAGGAATCTTATCTTCTGTTAATGTTACCTGAGTTAATGAAGAAATTGGTGTCCTGAACTGGGCTTTCTACTATAGGTTCATAAAATCCCATCTCTGCATTCACTGATAGAAAGCTGGAAACTTGCTGGACGCGGTGGCGCACACCTGTAATCCCAGCACTTTGGGAGGTTGAGGCAGGAGGATCGCGAGTTCAAAGCCAGCCTCAGCAATGGTGAGGAACTTAGTAACTCAGTGAGACCCTGTCTCTAAATAAAATACAAAAAAGGGCTGGGGCTGTGACCCAGTGGTCGAGTGCCCCTGAGTTCAATCCCCAGTACCAAAAAAAAAAAAAAAAAGATAGAAACTTTAAGTCACCCATGGTGGTAGTGTACACACACACACACATACACACTCACACACACACATACACACAAAAAAGTTAAGGGCTTTAAGTCAGGAATTTTTTTTTTTTATCACTGCTTGTTTAATATTTACAGCATTTCATTGGGTATGTACATAACCAAAAACTTAAAATATATTGTATACCACATGGGACATAGAAGGCAATAAAACTGAAAGAGGAGTTTAAAAAGTTTAGAATTCATGTTAGAAAGGTGAAAGAAATGGTGGAACTGAACTCTGGATACCTGTGAAGTGATTTCAAAAAAATGAAAATAGTAGCATGCAGGGACTATTATTGGTTATTACATGATAGAGTCGAGCACGGATAGGAATAGGCTAGTTTTGAGCAAAAATTGAAGAAAATGGATTCCACAGATGGAAGGCCTGATGAGACTGGAATCATTGCCTGCCTCATCCCATTAAAGAATGTGGGGATAGACTGAAAATCTCTTTAAGGGACAAAGATTCAGCAAAATTTTTCAATCGAAGGAAGCCACTCAGCTTTGTAGCTCCCCACTGTCTGGACTCAAGCTGAAGCTTTTTCCAGAACCCTGGGCACTCTTCTGCCATGTTTCCTGCTTCTCTGTCAGCCTTTGCTGGCACTTTAACCTCAGTTACTTCAAATTCTTGTAAAAAATTACTTTAAAATATTTGATTGACAAGTAGTTCAGTTAGAAAGAGTTAACTTCCAGATCTATTTTACATCATGATAACACTTTATTGAATATAGTTATTTACAACATATATTTAAAGATTGCTGAGAGTAAATTTTAAGTGTTCTCACAAAAAATATATGTCAGATAATATGTATGCTAATTAGTTTGATTAAATTATTCCATAATTTATATGTGTATCAAAACATTATGTTGTATACAATAAATATATGTATAATTCCATTTGTCAATTAAAATTAAAAAAGACAAACTATATATTAAAGTGTACAATGTAGTGATTTGATATATGTACACATTGTGTAGATATTTACAGCAGTCAAGTTAATTATCATAAACACTATCTCTTATAGTCACCATTGTGTGTGTGTGTATACATGTGTGGTGGGGATGAGCTGCTTTTTTTTATCAAATTTTAAGGAAACAGATCTATTAATTTTTCTTTTTGAAATATCATAATTTTAAATGACAATAAATAGTAGTTCCTGAGGACTAAACTATTTGTCTTCTCATCCAAAAAAAATGTGTTTGACCATCATGTTTTAGGTAACTTTATAATATCGTGTATCATTGCAAACTTTTCCTGAATGTTTCTTACACTCGGCTGGGTTGCTGTCAAAAGTTTTATTATTCATGATAATGTATTAGATATTTAATAACAGCCTGCTGAATGAAGCAATTAAAATGGTACATGTAAAATGTGTTTTCAAATATATATTAATATTATTTACTATGTATTTATCAGAAAACATTAATATTGATTGTATTATGCCATCATTGTATAAGAAAAAAAAAGAAAAAAAAAAAAAGAAACACACAATTATAATTGTTTTAAGCAGTTGATTCCAAACAAATTCAGAGTTAGGATATGTTAAAACATAAAAAATTTGTTTTAGAATCAAGACATTATTAATATAAGGATTATAGAAAAAGAACAAAAATCTTGATGCAACAAATGTAGCATATATTTTTGAGTTACCTTTTTAAATAAAAGAAAAGCAGAACTATCAAAGATGTTTAGTAAAATTTTATACATATGCAAATATAGTAATAAATATTGCATATTTTACTAATTTTAAACAAATGTTCACAAATACTATTTAACAATTACTTATTCAAAAGTATCCAATATTAAAATTATAATGCAGTACTTAACTTTTAGTAAACAATAATTAGCAGGTTGTTAGAATGAGGTTATAGTATACAGATATATTTCCAAATGAAATAACTTTTTTCTACTGTTTTACCACAATTGAAATGATGTTTCCACCCAGAAGGGAATAGTTTTGCAGAAATGGAAATGCCCTGTGAGTACTAACAGTTGAGTTGCTCCTTTGAGTCTTGCACAACAGAGAACAAATCCATTGCAAATCTGGTTCCATAAAGTTTAGCAATGCTTTGCTATGATTTTCATATAAAATCTTGCATTGCCCAGCTGCTACTTTTTCATTTAACAGTTTACTTTCTTTTCTAACGAGTTTTTGCTTCATTTTCTACAAAGTGTTAGTTCTAAAAGCAGTGCTCTGGGATATCAACCACAGTGCAAATCCCATTAGTTTCCAGGCTTTCATTTGCCACACCAAGTTCAAGTTGAAGGAAAAGGAAAAGTAGGACTGCATGATGCGAAGGCAATATTCAAAAAGAATCTATATTTCATGTTTATTTTCCAATTCTGAGATTATTGTTGTTTGACATATTCTGAGGAAATTAAACAACTTTCCACAAAGAATGGTGTTACTGATTTTTTTTTCATTCTGCTGAGAAATGTAAAAGAACAACAAAAAGGTTTAAACAGTTAATTTATAAACACTTTTTACAAGGGATCTTAAAATATAAAGATTTTATTTTGAAGCATTTTTAAATTTATTTTTGCGAATTTTTTTTTTATCTTTTGTTTACTTATTCAAGCATTTTTAAATTTACTTTTGTTTACTTATTCAATTTATAATTGGACGTGGACATCCTTTCTTGGCATGTATCTTTTGCAATTCTTTATTATTATTATTTTTTGTTTGTTTGTTTATTTTATTTGATTTGTTTTGTTTCTGCAGAGCTGGCAATTGACCAGGGTCTCTCTCATGCTAGTCATGTATTAGAATAAGTCTTCATTAAATGCTAATTCTGTATTTTAAAGCACTAGTTGTTAAATAATGTATTATCAAATAATGGATCTGTGTAGAAAGGGGAATAGTAGAGGTACATATATGAGACTATAAAATATGGTTAGTGAGGCTCCTTGATTATAAAGGAAAGTTTGTCCCGCCTAGTTATAATAACTTTTAAATGAAAACAGAAAACTTAAAGCAGAAAAGAAGATAAGTGTCAATGTTGCTTACAGAATAGTTTTTTCTGGATCTCATTTTGCAAATGGACGAATGAAGCAAAATTGTAACAAACTGCAAAATGCATAGTTTTTATCCATGTTTGTCGAGATATTTTCATATAGAGGGTTAATTACCAAAGCATAAAGAATTAATGATTGAAAACACCATCTCAGTGTTTGATACAAAATATTAAAACATACACATATTATCTATTTTAGAGCACATTTTCAGTGATAATACCATTAACTGGAAAAAAATTTTATTGCATCATGTGTAGACTTAAAATTTTTATTTTTAGTTCAAAACCTGGAAGGAAGTGTATCAGTTTAAATTAGGCTAATGTCACTTTCAAATTCTAGCTCTCATTTAACAAAGAACTCTACAGGATGCATGCAGAATTGTAGAAGTTTTAAGTTTTGATACTTTTATTATGAAGAGTAATTAGGTCTGGATATTTATTTCATTCAAGTAAAAGTAGAGCACTACTGAGAGGAAATAGCATAAGTCTTACCCAGAGGAAATTGCCACAATCATCACTGCCTAAAATTCCAGGCAACAGTGTCCAGTAACTTAGCTGGAACAATGAACTGAGCACCAAAACAGCCAAAGGTTTTGTTTTAGGTACAGCTTCCAGAAAGATATGGAAAAGAAGATAGCACTTCACTTATTGGAGTCAGTATGTATTAAAATGCAGATACCTGATAAAAAATAATCTGAAGCTCAGTGAAATAAAGGGTATTTGAGTTGGTCATGAGATCAGCAGTTTCCTCACTGAGGTATTGCCCCACAGTTCTGCAAGGAAAGTATTATTTTGTCTGAGAAGGAAACAGGGAAAAAAGGAAATTAATGCTTTTTCCATGTCCTTCAATACCATCCCACAAGACTCAAATGTAAAAACAAAAAGTGGGCTAGACTCTTGGCACCTTATTTTATTTTCCTTCTTTTCAATGATTGAGGTTGCTTATTAACCATTAGTCACCAAGAAACATAGGTAATTGTAAGAATTACTAATTAGCAACTCTGCATGTGAAAACCTGTCCCTGCAAAATGAAAGGAGACAATGTTTATATTTTTTCTTTGTGGATATTTACTAACAACAGTGACACTGAAATTACTGTTGAATCATTTTTATTCATCTAAGATTGTCTAGAGAAATATAAATAATATACAAAATGGACTAAATAAGAGTACAGTAAACAGATTGATTTTTCTAAACCAATCTTCTAACATGCACTGTGACTTATTATTTCCCTAACACTTGAATATATCCAAGGCATATTTTGAATTAGTGTCTTTATTTTCAGATATAAGAATTTCATCTTGGCTGGGTTGTGGCTCAGTGATCACAGGGTTCAATTCTCAGCACCACAGACAAATAAGTGAACAAAATAAAGGTCCATTCACAGCTAAATATATATATATTAAAAGCAAAAAAGAATTTCATTTATAAGAACTAATTTTTGTCCAGGTCAAGCAATCTAAATCTTCTATCTGACATCTACTTAAAAGTAGCTCTCTTCCTTCAAGTTTAAGAACCAGCAAAGGAAGAGGAATTGTGTAAATAGTAAGTTGAATTTAGTTGGGTAGTGATATATCATTCCTTTATTCTTTTTCTAGTCTGCCTGCAATTGTTTATATAAACTCCACAGACTAAGAAAACTTTATAAAATATATCATTTATCAAAAGATAATATCAACCAATGTGAATTTAGCATTAATATCCCTTCTAATATCTTGCTATTTTATATTAGCGAAAAGAGAGATAATGTATGTACCTTAAATTCTGAACTTCAGTTTTATCATCTAGAGAATGGTAAACTTTGATTATTTTGTAGTTTTAAAATTCCCTTAAAAAGGACTACTTTTAAATGATTTGCTCAATTTAACTTGATTTTAAATGATCTGTTTCCTATTTTTTGTTTTTTACTTTTTTATATCAACAGATGTGAAAACTCTCCTTGCCTTTTAGCCTGACTGTCTGGGGTACTTTGCTATTTTAATGTTCTTTCTTTATTTTGCTCCCCGCCTTGTTTTGAATAATATCTACTAATGAAATGACTAAAGAACTAAAAGTTTTCAACTCCTAGAAGTTCTTAGAATTTCTTCCAACATCCAGTAATTCTGAAGGTTCTTCTATATTTATGATGACATTGACTTGACTCCACCTCTTGTTTCCCAGAAATAGAATATTAGCAATGCACATTTTTGCTTCCAGGTACTTTATTTGTTTGTTTGTGGTACTGGGGATTGAACCCAGGGTCTTGTGCATATGAGGCAAGCACTCCACTAAGTGAGCTATATTCCCAGCCTGTACTTTTTATTTTTATAGCAGTTCAGTTGACACTAGCCAAGTTATGGAACCAGTCCAGTTGCCCATCAACAAATTAATTGATAAAGAACATGTGGTGCAAACACAATGGAATTTCTCTCAGCCTTAAAGAGGAATGAAATTATGGCATCTGCTAGTAAGTGGTCAACTGGAAAACACCATGCTGAGAAACAAGCCACACTTGGAAAGTCAAGGTTCACATGTTTTCTTTCATATATAGGAGCTAGACCAAATAAGGGGAAAAGAGGTGAACCCCAATAATATGCATAATTATAATGTACTAATAAAAACAGAAAAGCTTCTTCTGACAATGAGTAATGTCAGTTTAATTGAAAGTGATAATACAATCACTTACTGGGAAACAAAGTGACTGACAATGAACACCTTTTAATTAAAGTTTAACATCTAGTGACAAATTTGATGGCAATCAATATAACAGGAGAGAATTCTTTCTTGGTATAATCATCCCATTTTGTTACAAATTGTATTGCATTTATAATCTTCTCTGTTTAAATGCAGCCAGAATTGTGCAAAAAGGTTTTGCCTGAATTCAAATGAAGGTTTTTTTTTTTTGTTTGTTTGTTTTTAAATTTGCCTTTTAAGACTTTTGCATTAGCACCTGGCTTACAATGTGCTGATGTAAGAATGAGAGTGCCAACAAGTGAGCAACTGTAGGAGAGGTCTTGAAGAATGCCCCTGTCCTTACCTCTCATAACCATAACCTCCTTACCTCTCATAAACATAACCAGATTAAGAGAAACCCTTTGTCGTTTTCAAGTCAACACACTAAAATTTAAATCAGAAATTGAATGATACATATCTATGATAAAGATTAAATTAGACAATAAAATAATTATCCTTGTTTGATATTGTATGCCTACTTTTTATATAATAAGATCTAAAATATGAGCCTACCTATGAGGATGGTTGAGAAAATAGGAGATTATTATAACTAGTCATGATAATTAGAAATGCATATTACATGCATTGCTGACTGCTTTTAAAAATTAAACTCCTTAAAGATGTATTACAATTAAACATGATATAGATTTTATATTATAGCCAGATAAATTAAAATAAAAAACAAATCAAATCTAGAAGTGGAATTTTTTTAATTAACACATTAAGATCTAATTAATAGTATGTAATGCATAAGTTTTAAGTTAAAATTCCAATGCTGTTTTTTTACATCTGCAAGGAGATAGAAGTCCTTATTGGCAGGCTATAGTAAGAGACATTAAGTCTTACCCTTTCTCTTTATAGGATCAGAAATAGAAGTACCCATGTCCAGATAAACTCCATTTCAAATCTCTATTCCAGCCATTCAATTTCATTTAAATTGAAAATAATGATTTGGACAATCAAATTACCAAATTAGTGTCTTAGTCGTATTTGGCTATCCTCTCAACCAAGAAAATTAGATTGACTTTTAAAATGGAGATAAAACTAACAACGCAAATTTAAACCTGGAATGCCAATTCATTGCCTTATACACAAGGTACTATTAGTGTTTCTATTCATCAGTTTCTTCTATTTCTGGTTTTATTTTTTCAAATAATACTCATTTTGTTTTAAATAGAACATATGAAAGCACCTATTATTTAGCTCTGCTAATAATTTTTAGAATGCTATATTGTACTATATAAGACACAAAGAGTGATTTACACACTTCTGGTTTCAGAATTGGCATTTCTATAATTTATTGGCTAAGTTGTTTTCCCTCATGTTTAGGCATTTCATTCCTCTCTTCCAGTACAGCTGTTTGGTTGGAAAGTATACACAGTTCACAGCCATACTTCTGTAGGTGAGGGTTTTCCCCCCACGCCCCTGCAGTAACACTAATAAAGGTGACTTTCCACATTTTCTTTATTCCCATTCCAATAAATTTCCTCCAAGATAGAAATTTGACAGAACATCATGAGCCTGGGAGTTTCAGTTCCTTTGGAGTTTATTTCTGGAATCATTGTTTTCTTAGGCACGAAATAGTATTGTTGCTTTTATAATTTGTTAGTTTTTCACAGAACTTTTGTGAGATGATCTGGAGACATATCCATTAGTTTTAGCAATGATATACATGGTGGTTTGTTTTAATTGATGTATCTCTTTCCTCTTATTTTTTAGTTCATTCTGTCCCAAAATGTATTTGTCATTGGAGTAAACCTCTCAATATTTTATTTTACATTGGTGAAGTTTAGGAGTATTTGCTTTGGAATTCTGAGCTCAAAATCTAGAGAACTCTTTGGAAAAAAATAATTTTCTTTCCTGTAAACCTTGAAGAAAAAATAAAATTGTTTAGGTCAATTCATGATGCTTTCCTAACAAAGAGAAAAAGATTCAGAATGACTGATGAACTTGGGAAAATCACTTTTGCTTATTTTTATTTCCAGAATATATAATCAAACTTCTGCAAAAAAATAAGGCACTAAAACCTTCCACAGAACACTGAATGGAAACCAATATCCAAGTCTGGCAAATAACTTTAATTTTATATTTAAAGTGACCATATGAAGACAAATATCCCAATAACTCAAAGTAGGTAGTAATGCCAAGTAATTAACTATTTCAGAAAAATATGTCTATGAAACATTCATAACTTGCCTTATGGTATAAAATATTGCTATATACTAATATTACCACAAATTTAATACCTTTTTAAATCTAACTTAATTTGTTATACATGCTTGCAGAGTGCAATTCCTTTCATATTACATATAATGAACACAGTTTTCCAAGTTATTGGTTTTACACAAGGTATTTTTATACCATTTGAGTTTTTATATGTGCACTAAGTATATTGATGTCCAACACATTCTGCCATTATTCCTATCCCCCTGTCCCCGCCCCTCCTCTCCCTCCCATTTGTTCTATTTAACATTCCTTCATTCCTCTCATTCCCCCTCCCTTGCCACTATAATTCAGTATCCTCATAGCAAAGGAATCAATCAACCCTCGGTTTTCTGGGATTGTCTGACTTCACTTAGCATTATTTTCTCCAACTCCATCCATTTACCTACAAATGCCATGATTTTATTCTCTTTTAGTGCTGAGTAGTGTTCCATTGTGTATATAAACCAAAGTTTCCCTATCCATTCATCTATTGATGGGCATCGGGTTTGTTTCCACAATCTAGCTATTGTGAATTATGCTGCTATAAACATTGGTGTGGCTGTGTCTCTGTAGTAAGCTGTTTTTAAGTCCTTTGGGTATAGATCGAGGAGTGGGATAGCTGGGTCAAATGGTGGTTCCATTCCAAGTTTTCCTAGGAATCTCCATACTGCTTTCCAGATTGGCTACATCAATTTGCAGTCCCACCAGCAATTTATGAGTGTGTTCTTTTCCCCACAACCTCACCAGCATTTATTGTTATTTGTGTTTTTGATAGCTGCCATTCTAACTGGCATGAGATGAGTAGTTTTGATTTGCATTTCTCTAATTGCTAGAGATGTTGAACATTTTTTTTTTTTTGGTATATTTGTTGATTGATTGTATATCTTCTTCTGAGAAGAAAAAGTAGTCCCAAATTTCCAACATGTTGGATTAGGCCCCAACTTCCTCAATAAGACCCCTAAAGTGAAAGAATTAAAACCAAGTATTAATAAACGGGATGGATTCAAACTAAAAAGCTTCTTCTCAGCAAAAGAAACAATCAGTGAGGTGAACAGAGAACCTACAGAATGGGAGCAAATTTTTACCATAAGCACATCAGACAGAACATTAACTTCAAGGATATATAAAGCTCTCAAAAACCTTTATACCAAAAAAAAAAAAAAAAAAAAAAAAAAAAAAAAACCAAACAACCCAATCAATAAATGGGCTAAGGAACTGAATAAATTTAGTACTTTAAGGAACACATAGATTATCTTACATTTTCTGTCATTCAAGAGGCTGGGCACAATGTTGCTCTGTCATTGGCTTAGTGTCATTTAAGGCAACTCTAACAATTTAAAAATGAAATGCTGGCCTAGTCCACAGTCTCCGCTGGAAAAGTTCAGCTGGGGAGAACAAACAGAAACAACTTCATTTGTGTTGTCATTGGCAATGTTCAGTTTCTTGGGCTCCCAGGACTGGGGGTTCAGTTCATTTCTGGGTATCAGGTAGATGCTGCTCTAATCTTGGAAATGTTACTTTAATTTGGTGCAATTTGGTACTTCCCAATGTATCAGCACATCTTTTGTTACTACAGTAAAATCCTGGATGTAAGTTACATTTGTAAATATGTTTAGTAAAATCATGATCTTGAGCTTCAAAGGGCATGAACCATTGGTGGCTCAGCTATGCTGAAGATGCTTTGGGCTCTGTCACATCATAGTAAATTGCATCATGGCAGGAACCTGTGTGGGAGCAGATCACAAAACAGGAAGCCAGAGAATAAAGATACATGGGTTCAGGCTCACTCTTACAATAACACCTTCTTGCTAGAGCTCTGGGGTCTCTGTGTCTTTTGAGTGCAGCTCCCCTAAAAGCATAAGGACATTGCACTAGTCTGCACTTTTTAAAAGTCACTCCTCCCAATTATTATCACAATGAAGACCATCTTTCCAATGCATGGACCTTGTGGGAAAATGTCTAAACCATGGAGCCCAATGTTGCTTTCTCACTGGCATGCCTTCCTACACCCCCAGTACTGGGTTAAACCCAGGGCCTCCCACATGCTAGGCGAGTGCTCTACTACTAATCTACAGCTCCTAGCACTGCTTTCTCACAGCCCTTAGTCAAGACAGTCTTCTAATTATATGTGTTAAAATTGTATGTTACACAATAATGCACATATATTAATTGTCATCATGATACCTTGCAGCTATCTCATTTAATGGAGTTGGTCCCAGATCCTGTGCATACTTAAAAAGAACAGCTTATATCAAATATTGAACACCAATATGTAAATATTAGGAAATGAGGATCATGGAAGTCACAGAAGTCACCAAATAGATTTTTCTTGATTACCCCTAAAATGTTAATTTGTTTTGCACTGAGATTTTACAAAATGTAAATCCACATAATGAGGTGAATTTACTGTATTCTAAAGACTAAATTGATACAAAGAAATATCTAATTCCCTCCTCCATGAAGCAGCCATTATTTACCTATCTTTGTCTATTTATTTTACTATCCTCATGATTTACATTACATATTTATACCCCAAACAAACCTTCATCAATAGAAAGAAACTACCATGAGGTGCTGACATCAAGGGCTTACTTAGTAATTAGAGAGTGGTCCTCTCCACCATTCCATTATTCCCCATTATAGCCCTGTGTAGGAGCAGGTGAATGAAACAACCACCAAAAGGCAAAGGGAAGAAATGAGGAATGAAAGTGCCATATTGTGCAGGAGCTATATTTTTTTATTGCTGCTTAGGATTGATTTAACTGTATAAGTTGAAAAAAGTCCATGTGAATCATAACTGTATATTTTTCTATATTAAATATCACTAGGCACTAATACATATTAAAAAGTATAATAAAACAAACAGTTTTATATGAGCATAAGTTCATAAAGGAATCACCATGCCCTTAATTCCCTCAATAAATGAATTATGAAGTCCGGCCTTTTCTACCTCATTGCTATTCTCAAGCCATTACTTAATGAAAATTGCTATGATCCCCTATTTTTGTCCATTCAAGCTGCTGTAATTTATACCATAACGTGGGTGCCTGATGAACAGCAGAAACCTCTCCCAATCTTGGACACTGTTCAAGGTCAAAGTGCCAACCAACTCATGGTTGCTGAGGACCCCACTTCCTGTTTATAGACACTGAATTCTGCATGGAAATTTGAATGGCAGAAGGGACAGGGTCTCTCTGGGTTTCTTTTGTTTTATTAGTTCATTTTAATTATATATAATATCAAGGTTCATTCTGATGTACTTACACAAGCATGGAAATAATTGCTGTAATTCATTTCTAAGTTACTTTTATAATACGTTTGCCTTTCTTAAGGGCTACACCTCCATGATCAATGCACCTTCCAAACGCCCTGCCTCCTACAGCCATCGCCTTGGGGGTCAGAATTTTTATCTGTGAATCTGGGGGAACAAAATGGTTCAGACCATAAAATTTCCCATTCAGTTACTGTAGATTTGTTCTTTCTTCAGTTTTGTTCCTAGGTTTCTTCTTTTTATATACACATAATGATAGCCTGAAACGAAACCTTTTTGGCATGTTTTAAAAAGAAGACTCTATTTATCATACTTCCCAAGACTTCCCCCTTGGTTTTCCTCCTTCCAGCCTTCACTTTGAAAGCCACAACACAGTGCATGATTTCTTTGAAACCTGACTTTTGCCTAGGATTCTTATGTAAGTCTCTTGATCTGACAAGGTCCTACTTCTCAATTTAGAAATAATCTCCACCAGGAAACTTATATTTACTGTACTTATCAAGTTTAGTTTATGTTCTCTCTCTCTCTCTCTCTCTCTCTTTTTTTGGACAGATGTATAATCCTCCACTGATGTTTCTTGACTCCTTACCTGTCCTCCTCATGAGAACATATGAATCTTTAGGGAAGATGATGCTCAACCAATTCCTTCTCATACTGGTACTCTGTTAAATTGTGACATTTACTGCGATACATTGTTGGTTCTCTGGATTAATGCCACTTTTGTCAGAGAGCCGACACTGTCTTCTCACGGGCAAAGAGAGTTGTATCAAGAACTTAGTCCGGTTAGGAACTGAGCCAGCACATGGCTGGGCTACATTCATCATAAATGTTCATCAGCTCTTCTTTTCTCTGCACATAGAGTTCATGGAACCAAGCGAAGGTCTCAGAATTTTGACAGGTACCAAACTACTTTGTGAATCAGGAATGTCAGTTTTGTCTGTCTCATCCTGTGAAATTCAGAAAATGTCCTTCTTATTTTTGGAGACTTTTTCCTTTTTTATTCCCTCCATTTTTCCCAGTGGATAATTTTAAAAACACACTTAAAGGAGGAAAAAAGCAAATATTCTTGATCATTTTCTTGCCTTCCTTCATACTGGGGACTTGACCCTCCTATATCATCCCAAACTGGCATCATCCCTCTAAACTGCACACAGTTTTGTTCCTCCTCTGCCTCTTAACAGTGAACCTTGCTGTGGATTTTTGGATCTTCACTTTGTGCCAAAATTGGCAAATGTCTTGGGAGAAAATGCATCTGTCAAATGTCAGCTCATTTTCTGTAATTCCCTACTTTTCAAGTTTTTGGTCCTTCAGATAGTATTTGACTTGGTAACTTGTTAACGGCTTTCAACATGCATTCTTTTAGTTATTCATCTTCTGTTTGTTTTCCATAGAAGTATAGGTTTACGATCTATTCTCAATTGACAAAATGTGTGTGTACACATGTGTTTTATTTCTCCTATGATCAAAATCCATCAGAAGAAACATTTTTCATTCTCAAAGATTAATAATGGGCATTAACATATAAATTATGTTGTTTGTTGAATACATAATTTCAATGTGTTGAACTCAACATTTGTCAAGCATATTTTAATGGAATTCTTTCATTTTTTTTGTTTTCATATACATCAGTTAATATTTTGGGGAGTAGAATTTGCAGACAAAATTTGGAATGATTTAGCCAAGATAATTACTATGGATAGAGTGTTTGTGGCCCTCCAAAATTCAAAAATTGAAATCTAATCTCCATTGTGATGATATTCAGAAGTAGGTTGTTATGGTTTAGATGTTCATGGGTGAGACAATACAAGACGGTTTAGGAGAAATGTCTGTGTTATAACCTGGACTAAATCAGTGATTTGATTCTCTGATGGGATTAACTGAGTGGTAACTGGAGGCAGGCGGGTGTGGCTGGAGAAAATGTTTCATTGGGGGCATGGCTTTGGGGTATCTCTCTCTCTCTCTCTCTCTCTCTCTCTCTCTCTCCTCTGCTTCCTGATCACTAAGTGAGCTGCTTCTCTCTGCTACACTCTTCTGCCTTGGTGTTCTTCCTCACCTCAAGCTCTGAGAAATGGAGCTGGCCTTCTATGGAGTAAGACCTCTAAAACTGTGGGCTCTCAAACTTTTCCTCCTCTACATTCATTTTGGTCAGGTCTTTTAGACATAGCAGTGAAAAAGGTGACTAAATAATAGGTCTTTTGGAAGTTCATTAGGGCATGAGGGGGGGGACACTTATGAACAGAATGAATGCTCAAATAAGTAGAGACCAGAGAACTAGCTTCCTTATTTCCACTATGTGAGAATACAAGGAGAGGTTGACTATCTGCAAGCCAGAAGAGAGCCCTCATCAGACCTCACCAACCTGGCACGTGGATCTCAGATTTATCACATCCATAAACATTGGAAGTAAATGTTTGTTGTTCTAGTAACCTAGGCTGTAGTATTTTGTTCTAGAAACTTGAACTAAGATAAAATTTTCAAAAATGATTCCTCATCATACTATGTTCTCTAGTAGTATTAACTCTCTTTGTATGTATTAAATTTAGTCTTTCTTCATGTTGATAATCTTGACGCTGCTTTTATATTAGAACTACTTCTTTTAACTATGTATTACTAAGTATTTCCTAATATTTGTTCCAAGGTATACATTATCCCTCTAAAGTTCTAAAATTTATTATTTTAAATAAGTCAATAAATTGGTTATCAGAATATGGCTATGGTATTAGAAAAAAAATAAATACTGACCTTTTTGACATTTCCATTCTAGAAAGGCTATGGAGACCACGAATTGATTAATTTAGCAAAAAGATTTAAGCACAGAGAGTGAGAGTATAGAAACAGATAACACTTATACTTGGGGGTCTAAAGGGAGGCATTCAGGAGTATCTGATGGCCAGGGGAAAATTACCATATAAAATAAGCCCCTCCTTCTTCTGGTTAATCATTTTATTATGTCTATGTTATGGTCCCTAAAAGGTAGTATCTCCCAGACTATAAGATGTATATTTACCTTTCTTATGGTTTTTGGCATAAATAGGACTTCGAGGTCAAATTTTATTCACTTTTCTTGAGAAATAATTGACTTCTTATTTAGGTAAATAGATAAATACTTCACAAAACATTTTAACTATTTCTTCAGGAGAAGAGTTAGAATATGCAAGAACTCTGGAAAGAAGTTTGGAGAGTCTTTGAAAAACTAAAGATGGAAGCACCATATGATCCAGCTGCTATCCCACTCCAAGGTATTTTCCCAAAAACATTTAAATTAGGTATGCTACTGTGACATAGCCACATCAATGTTCAAAGCAACACAATTCACCAAAGCTGAATTACGGAATCAACCCAAATGTTTGTCAGCAGATGAATGGATTAATAACTTATGGACTACATATACAATGAAGTTTTACTCAGACACTAAAAATAATGAAATGATGAGATTTACAGGTAGAAGAATGGAAATGGAGGATATCATGTGAAATTAATCAAACTGAGAAAATCAAAGTTCTAATGTTTTTTCTCATGTGCAGACGCTAGAATAAAATAAAGAAAAGGGGGAAGTAAAGGAAAGGATTACATAGGAACCAATGAAATACAAATTAATGGATGAAAGAAAGAAAGTCTAGTAGACTAATGGAAGGAGAAGGAGATGTGGGGTTCTGGAGGGATAAAAGGGAAAAGAAAGAGGGAATCATGAACTGAAATAAATTTCTATCCATATATGAGTGAATGAACATGAACACAACAACTAGGTACAACCATAAAGCTTTAAGAGAAAAAAGTAGGTCTAGGGTTATAGCTTAATGGTAGAGTGATGCCTAGCACATGTGATATACTGTGTTCAACCCTCAGCACCATATAATAAGAAATAAATAAATAAAGTAAAAGTATTTTGTCCAGCTACAACAACAACAAAAAATTTAAACATTAGCATCTTAAGAAAAGGAATACTTTGCAAAATTTAGGTACAAATTTAAAAAAAATCAAGACCAATAAAATATTTTAAAAAGTTAATTTGCTTAAATTGATTCAAATCTCTTTGTTTCTCTGATTTGACCAGAACTACCATATGAAAACTTCATATAACTTAAAATCTTAAAGAAAGTCTTTTAAAAAAGTTATGTCAAGTTTTCATGTGGTAGTTCACATCAAATCAGAGAAACAGATTTGAATCCATTTAGGCTGAGTAATATTCCATTGTGTATATATAACACATTTTCTTTATTGTTCCATCTGTTCAAGGACAACTAGGTTGGTCCCATAGTTTAGTTATTGTGAGTTGAGATGTTATAAACATTGATGTGGCTGCATGTTGTGGCATTTTCTATAGCATCTTAGTGGCATCTTCCTTGAGGATAGGGCAAGATCAGTACAGCCTATGGTAGTCCGCCAACAATATGCTGCCCTCAGCAATGATGATTGGGAGCCCTATGAACTAGGCCATGGTCCTTGACAGGATGTAGAAGTCTAAATCACCCATGGGAAGCCTTCCCAAAGGCGACTGTTCTGTCCCATGTCTTCCCCCCTGGGCCACCGCGGCTTGCTGGCCTTGGGTAAGTCCACCTGAACTGCTAGAATAGCAGTCAAAGACGGGTAACGCCCCCAGAGGGGGGGAACCTAAGACAGGTGTATTCTCGAGTACAGTGGACTCCCATCAACAGAAAAGGGGAAAAGAAATGTTGGGGACATTGAGAACATGTCAGCCAAAAACATGACTTCCTGATATATGGACTTGGCCTGGCCCAGGGGTGCTGCCCTGACACATGATGAAAAATCAAACCACCACAAAGATTGGCTAATGGCTGTTACTCCAGTGTGATCTGCTCATATTCTCTATGCTTCCCTATAACCTTTCTGTTGATAAAGCCCTCTCTTTTTTCATGAAAGATATCATAGTGCTGAAAGAGTTAACTTTGACTTCTATTTACTTGCTATTCTGTTCTTTATTCACATATATGGCCACCAGGTATCGCTATTTCAATTATTTAGATCCAGACTAACTCTGTATATTTATCTTTTCTTGAACAGAGTAACACAAACCTTTTTCTATAAATACTTAATTTCTAGTTAATAAGCTTTAAGAGTCTTTTTGTGATTAAAAATAAATTTCTCTTACTTTTAGACTAGATATAAATCCCTTAGAGCAAAAAGTCTTCCAGAGCTAATATTCAGCCTTGCCTCCCTATTTTCCCTGCTTCTAGGTTTTATAAACAACTGCTATACAAAGAAAAACAATAGTGCTTTGGAATCCCAGACAAAAAAAGTTGACTTTTATCAGACAGCCTAAATGGTGTGCAGAGAAAACAGTTTCAGGGAATCCACGAGAAATAAATTTTCACCCAAACTAATTAAATAAATAATGATGAAATTATAATATGCCAAGGCAGTCATGTACAGGGCCTTGAAAAGGTGCAAGTGACCTCAAAACCTTGAAATATATAAAATAAGAAATGTAATATGTCTAAAATGTAACCTATAAATTAAGTCATGTCTGTAATGAAATCACTAAAGAAAGTATAAATAATCTGTACTGCCAAAAATTATGCTTGAAAACCTACAACAAAGTGAAAGTAAAGAGAGAAGATTCCACAGCCTGACTCATGTGTTGGTGTGTTATTTTCCCCATCGCTGCTTCTCTGCCTTCGTACTGCGTTGAGCGCTCGCGCTGTACCCCCTGGCTGGGGCTGGCCCCCAGCAGCTGCATCACTGTAGTATGCTGATTCTAAATTATTTGGGTATAAAGTGAAAGAGTGGGATAGTTGGGTCAAATAGTGGCTCCATTCCAGATTTTCTGAGGAGTCTCCATACTGCTTTCCACAATGTTTGCACCAATTTGTTGCCGCCTGCAGCAATGATACCGCGGAAAAGAATTCCCAAGCAGACTGAAAAATGAATAGGCTCTTTATTCTTGCTTCTTCTCACTCCTCTCTCCAGCTCCAACAACCTCTCCAACTCCAACCACCCTCTCTAACCAACCTCACCTGGTTAAATATTTTTTTGCCTTAACAAGTATACACGTGTCAACAGCTCAAACTTACAGGTGCGTCACATAGTGTTCACGGGCATAGAAAGATTCTTAGATAAATGCATGAATATCAGGTGAAAATACTGAAACACCTCTTATGGCTCTCAGCTAGCCGCCATCTTAGCTATCTCCTTATTAGGGCTCTTACACCAATTTGCATTCCCAACAGCAGTTTATGAATGTACCTTTTTCCCCAAATCCTTGCCAACATTTATTGTTGTTTGTATTCTTGATAATTACCATTCTGACTAATGTGAAATGAAATCTTAGAGTCATTTGCATTTGCATTTCTTTTTTTCTTTTATTTTTTTTTTTGGGGGGGGTATCAGGGATTGAACTCAGGGGCACTCGACCACTGGGTCATATCCACAGCCCTTTTTTGTATTTTATTAGAGACAGGGTTTCACTGAGTTGCTAAGTGCCTCGCCATTGCTGAGGCTGGCTTTGAGCTTGTGATCCTCCTGCGTCAGCCTCCCAAAGTGCTGGGATTACAGGTGTGCACCACCACTCCTGGCTTCATTTGTATTTCTCTAATTGCTAGAGATGTAGAACATTTTTTTCCATATAGTTGTTGATCAATTAATTGTATTTCTTCTTCTGTTAGGTATCTGTTTAGTTCCTTAGCCCATTTATTGATTGGGTTATTTTTGTTTGTTTGTTTGTTTTTGGTGTTTTGTCTTTTTATATATATCCTCCTGGAGACTAATGCTCTATCTGAAGTGCATTTGGTAAAGGTTTTCTCTATTCTGTAGGCTCTCACTTCACGTTATTGATTGTTTCTTTTGCTGAGAAGAAGATTTTTAGTTTGAATCCATCCCATTTATTGAGGATTTTACTTCTTGTGTGAAGGAGCCCCAATTAGGAAGGGCTATTGCAGCTGGCTGGAAGCCATAAGTTCCACCTGATATGTATGTGACGCACCTGTGGCACCCGCAAAGCTGAAGGTATATAACCGGGTGAGAGTGGTCTGAGTTAGGAGAACGAAGGAGAATTCATTCAGTCAGTCGTGTAGTCGCTCGGTCGGTCAGAAGAAGAGTTCAGGTCGGAGAAGAAAAGAATCAGAGCGGCCAGAACGTAGGCAGAGCGGTTACAGAAGAGAAACCAGATAGAAGAAGTAATTGCTGGTCAGAGTTAGGCCGAGGCTCCCGAGGCCGGGTCAGAGTTAGGCCTAGGCTCCCGAGGGCTGGTCAGAGTTAGGCCGAGGCTCCCGAGGAAGAAAGAAGAAAGAAGCTCTAAAAAATAATCTTTCTCTAAGCTAAGCTCTATCTTTCTTTCTCTCTAAGCTAAGAAGAAGAAAGTAGAAAAATCTTTCTTTCTCTCTCTAAGCTCTCTCTAAGAAAGTAGAAGTAAAAGTAGTAATAGCTTTACTCTGCCTCCGAGTTTTCCTCCTGCGGCGCAATGGCTGGCCATGACAAGCAGCTTACACTTGTGCTTTAAGGGGTCTTGTGAAGAAGTCAGAACCTAAGCCAACATGGTAAAGATTTCTCTTTGTTGAACAAATCCTGCATCCCTGGGATGAACTCCAGTTGATTATTGTGCACTATCTTTTAAATATGTTTTTGTATTCAATTTGCCAGAATTTTATTGAGAATTTTTGCATCCATCTTTATCAGGGATATTGGTCTGAATTTTATTTTTCCTTAATATGTCTTTGTCTGATTTTGGTAACAGGGTGATACTAGCCTTATAGAATGAGTTTGGAAGAGTTCATCATTTTCTATTTCATGGAATAATTTGAGGAGTACTGGTGTTAATTCTTCTTTGAAGTTATTGTAGAACTCAGCTGAAAATCTTTCTTGTCCTGGGCTTTTCTTGACTGGTAGGATTTCGATGGCATCATTTATTTGATTTCTTCTAATTGATATATTTAAATTGTGTATGTCTTCCCAATTCAGGTGGTGAAGGTTATATGTTTCTAGAAATTTTTCAATGTCTTCAAGGTTTTTTATTTTGTTGGAGTACAAATTTTCAAAATAACTTCTAATTATTTTCTGTATTTCAGTAGTGTACATTTTGATATTTCTTTTTCATTACATATTTTAGTAATGTGAGTTTTCTCATTCTCTTCATTAGCTAAGGTAGAGTTTTATCAATTTTGTTTATTTTTTCAAAGAACAAAACCTTTTTTTTCAATTTTTTGAATTGTTTCTTTTGTTTCAATTTCATTTATTTCAGCTCTGATTTTAATTATTTCCTGTCTCCTAAGGCTTTTGGTATTGATTTGTTTTTCTTAGGGCTTTGAGATGTAATGTTAAATCATTTATTCATTGGCTTTTTATTACTTTAATGAATGAGCTCAATGCAATAAACTGTCCTCTTAGTACTGCCTTCATAGTATCTCATAGATTTTGGTATGGGGTATTGGTACTCTTGTTTACCTCTAAGTATTTTTTTTAATTTTATCCTTGATTTCTTCAGTTATCCATTTTCATTAGATGGTGTATTATTTTGTCTCCAGGTGTTAGAATAGCTTCTATTTTTTATCATTGATTTCTAATTTTATTTCATTATGATCTGATAGAATGCAAGATATTTTCTCTATTTTCTTGTATTTGATAGGAATTGCTTTGAGGCATAAGATATGGTCTATTTTAGAGAAGGATCTGTGTGCTGCTGAGAAGAAAGAGTATTCATTCATTGATGGATGAAATATTCTATATATGTTTGTGATGTCTAAATTATTGATTGCATTTTCTGGTTCCATAGTTTCTTGGTTTAGTTTTTGGTTGGATGATCTGTCCAGTAGTGATAGAGGTGTGTTCAAGTCACCCAGTATTATTGTGTTGTGATTTATTTGATTTTTGAATTTGAGAAGAGTTTGTCTAATGTACATAGATGCTCCATTGTTTGAGGATTAAATATTTATGATTGTTATGTCTTGCTGAAATATAATTTGCTTAAGCAGTATAAAATGTCCCCCTGTGTATCCCTTTTGATTGACTTTGGCACAAAATCCACTTTGTCTGATATGAGGATGGAAACCCCTGCTTGTTTATGTGAACCATATAAGTGATAGTTTTTTTTTTTTTTCCCATCCTTTCACCTTCAGTCTGTTGATATCTTTGCCTAATAGGTGAATCTCTTTAAGAAAGCATATTTTTGGGTCTTGTTTTTAATCCAATATGCCAGTCTATGTCTTTATTTTTAATTTTTTTTTAGTTGTAGTTGGACACAATACCTTTATTTTATTTTTTTATTTATATGTAGTGCTGAGGATCAAACTCAACACCTCACATGTGCTAGGCGAGCACTCTACCACTGAGCTACTACCCCAGCCCCACTCTATGTCTTTTGAGTTATGAGTTTATACTGTTAACATCCAAGATTATTATTGAGATGTGATTTGTATTCCCAGTCATTTTGGTTTATTTCTGGTTTTTAATTTGACTTAGTTTCATTTTGATTAACTATTCCTTTAGTGTATTTCTTCTTTTTATTTTCTCATGTAATATTTTGTTCTACAATAAAGGCTTTATAGTTGTGAATTCTTTTAACTTTTGTTTATCCTGGAAGGTTTTTATTTCATCTTCAAATCTGAAGCTTAATTTTGCTGGATATTAAATTCTTGGTTGGCAACCATTTTCTTTCATAGCTTGAAATATATTATTCCAGGACTTCCTAACATTGAGGGTCTGGGTTGAGAATTCAGCTAAAGGCCAAATGGTTACCTTCTGCATGTTATTTGATATATTTATCTCGTGGCCTTTAAGATTCTATCATTGTCTTAGATATTATTTATTCCCATTATAATGTGCGTTGGTGTGGGTTTGATGTAATTTTGTACATTTTGAGTCCTGGAAACCTCTTGTAATTGATTTTCCATTTTATTCTTTAGGTTTGGGAAATTTTCTGATATTATGTCATTGAAAAGAATGTACATTCCTTTGGTTTGTATCTCTGTTTCTTCATCTATTCCAATCAATCTTAAATTTGTTCTTTTCATATCATCCCATAATTCTTGGAAGTTCTGTTCATGGTTTCTCACCATCTTCTCTGCATGGTCAACTTTATTTTCAATATTATATATTTTGTCTTCATTGCTTAAGGTTCTATCTTCCAAGTGGTCTAGTCTGTTGGTGGTCCTTTCCATTAAATTTTTAATTTGGTTTGTTGATTTCTTCATTTCTAGGATTTCTGCTTGGTATATTTTCAGTATCTCTGCCTCTTTATTGAAGTGATCTTTTACTTCCTATATCTTCTCTCTGATTTCACTCCTTATATCATCCTTTTATCTGAAGATCAGTTTAACTATGTACATCCTGAACTCCTTCTCTGACATTTCTTCTGCTGTTTTGTCAATGGATTCCATTGTTGGAGCATCTTGGTTTGCTTGTTCCCTTGTTTTCTCATGTCTTTTGTGTGTTTTCCCATCTAGTATTATGGATCTGAGGCAGTACAGTTTGTACTTTGTAGACTCACACTGTCACCAAATGTCCCCAGTACTTTGCCTTTAAGTGGGAGACCAATATTAACAGCACCAAATGTAAGCACTATACAGCCTTAAACATAATAGCTCCTATTAAGATGTCTACAGTTTTCTTGCAATAAACAGAAATGATGTGTTCAGTTGATGTCTACAATATAAACAGTAAGTTTGCTAAAACGATTTACAATTTCAAGTGGTGTACAAGGGAACAGAAGTGTTGTAGGATGTGATGCCTAAGAGGGAGGAGTAGAGAAGATAGAAGTTCATATATATATATATATATATATATATATATATATATATATGAAGAGTGAAAGAGGAATTGATAGAGGTTGACTGTTAGCAGGAGAAAAGAGAGAAAAAAAAATTCAAGGAAACAGATAAATGAGCGGAAAATATGTATAAAAGTATTAAAAAGAGAAAAAAAGTAAAAATATAATAATACAAAGTCACAATAAAACTATGAAATATTATTCATATATCCAGTCCTCAACAAACTAATGCCTGAAAAACACTTGGCTTCAAATATGGTAGAGATGTGAGAGAGGAGGGAAAAAAAAAACCTCAATGGAAAATTGAACAGTTTTTTCCAGTGGCATTCAGAGGTTTCTGACCTTCCCTTCTCCACTGACAGGCGGGGCTGTCTGGAGTTTGATGGCAATTCCAGTCCAGTGGGTGTAGGACTGGCTGGCTGCATGAGCTGGTAGCAAGATGACTTCACACCCTCTTCCAACTTGCTGACCTCATGTACTTCAGCACTTTTGGAGCCTGAGGTAGCCTGGTCTCTCCAGTATCTCCATCCTGGGCTCCCCCCCACTGGCCAAAATGCCCCCAGCCTCTCACTTTTCACAGGACCACCTGGTCCAGAGTGGCCCATATAGACCCAGTCACTATCTGAAAGATCTGGAATTCAGACACCCCAGGCTAGGTTATGTTGCAGTCCCAAGAGCTCAATGCAATTTCAACTGTAGAAAGACCACCAGGGATGTTCTCATACAGAGGAGCAACCTTGTGAAGAAGCAGCAAGATTCAGCCACCAGCATGCCCTGCAGGAAGACCTTAGGTGCACCCAAATTCAGGCACCCCGACACTGGATGTCCAGGTCTTGGACAGTGTCCTTAGAGTCAGCTGTGCCCCAAGATGGCAGTGGCATCAAACCTGCAGTCAACTTGGCACTGAACCTCTGGGCAGCCTATTTACACATTTTTAGGATTAAAAATTAATGTATTTTGAATTTTATCCTAACAATATAAATAGATAACCCAATAGAATACATTAATGCTTATTGTTAATTGCCTATACACAATTTAACAATTTTGGAAATTTTATACTTTAATATTTGATCTCTCATGTTTGTCTGTTCGGCATGTTTAGGTTTTTGCACACTCCCTTATTGTTTTAATTATATTTTTGCAATATACCCTAACATGGAAATTTCAACCTATATTTGCTTTTTAAAAATAGTATTTCCGGGCTGGGGTTGTGGCTCAGCAGCAGAGCGCTCGCCTAGCACGTGTGCGGCCTGGGTTCAATCCTCAGCACCATGTAAGCATAAATGCATTGCATTGTGTACATCTAAAGCAAATAAATAAATAAATACTTTAAAAAAATAGTATTTCCAAGTTTGAAAATATTGTTGAATTTATTTTTCCACATAAACTGAAATTATCAGTAGAATTCAATACTGCATTTGTTCTTTATTTTTGTTTTGTTTTCTTTTTTTCATATATTCATTGACGGCATGTAACATCCCATCTGCTGAGACAAGCAGCTGAGACTCAATGAGGAAAAGATGTAGAGCTGAGGTCTTTCAGGGGCTTTATTTCTAATAGAAAAGAGAGATGTGCAAACAGGAAAATAAGTGAATAAAACACTATACAAATACATCACTGGGTCTCCACAGAATGCAGTATGGCCCCTCCGTTAGGCTAAGCTGTCCCTGCCTCTCTGCTGTCTGTACCACAGGGAGAGCTTGCAACTCTTTTCCAAAGGACTGAATTCACTTTGGAGGAGAGCAGGAAGTGCCAGGGAATGGCACCATAGGGCATGAATGACACTCAGGATTGAGGGCTGGCAGTGCAGTGCCTGTTTCTCCTCTGCCTTGACTTGAGGAAGGACAGCTCCAAGTCTTGGTTGATCCTTATGCTTCAGATGAAACAGGTTAATGGTGTTCAGACTGGGATCTTCACCTCTGCCTCCTCTGGCTTCGGATGTCCTGTCTGTATTTTTAAAAAATCACTTCCTTAATTGATCTTGCACACAAACTGTCATCTTAGACACTGATTCTGGTAAACGGAGCAAAAAGCAATGCAAATGTATATTAAACTGAAATATGTGTTAAATTATTTCCTTGTCCTTACTAAGTAAATGTATGGATTCCCATTCCATGTTGCATCCAGACTTAAATTCATCTCTTTTCTCTGGTGATGACATGGGTGTAGCTTATATGGCCCTCTCACCTAATCTCCTTTAGCACTTCTCCCTATCACTGCATTTCAAAAACACTGGTGTTTTGTGGGATATTCAGACACATTAAGCCCCTTCTCAAAGCTATTCAACATGCTATTTTTTTCCATCCTCCTCATCCCATATATTATTTAACATCTTATCCTGAGGACTTCTGAATTTAGTAGTATGACTGTTTCCAAATATTTTCTTTACATGTAATGCTATTGTCCATTCCCCTCCTTGCCATACCTCCTATCTTAGTCAGTTCAGGTTGCTAAAACAAAATTCCACAGACAGGATGACTTAAAAACAACGGAAATTTATTTCTCGCCATTTTGAAGTCTGGAAGATTGAGATGAGGGTGCCAGTTGGATGGGCCTATATCTTATTGCATCTCAGAAGGTAGCAAGCATGAAGTAATTCTCAAGGTCTCTTGTTATAAGAGCACTAACCCTATTTACAAGGGCTCCATTATCATATCGCAATCATCTCTCAAAGATACCACTTCCAAATTTTGGATTAGGAGTTCTGCATATTACTTTCATGGAAACATAAACACTAATTCCATAGCACCTCACTATTGCCAGAATATCTCCATAGCAATCATTATGTTGGTCATTTGATTTACCTTATAAGATGGAATCTCAATAGGCTAACTGCACTCTATTTCTGAGCCAGAAGGGCTTAGTTCCCTTTCTTCTTCCAGTCATCTACCATGAGATGAGGTTGTGTCTTTCATCCTGGATCCCAGAATGAAGACAGGTAAGGGTTGGGTTGTGGCTCAGTGGTAGAATGCTCGCCTAGCATGTGTGAGGCACTGGGTGGTCCTCAGCACCACATAAAAATAAAATGAAGTTATGGTGTATACCTAAAAATCTAAAAAAAATAAATAAGATTAAAAAAAGAAGAAAGAAAGAAAAGAAAAGACAAGCAAGACAACCAGAGCATAGCAAAAACCAGCAGAACCACATGGCAACTAGACAGAACCCAGCAGGTACCAGCAACAGCTTAATAAGAAATGAATGTTTGCTTTTATAAGCTAACCTATGCTTGTGTGGTTTATGCATTGAATCCTGACTAAACAGAAACTTTTCTCAGGAGTGGAATTTGGCTGTAATATCAAAATCAGCTCTAAACATGGAAACGTGGAAACCAGCAGAATGCTAATAGTGAGTGCTGGTTGAGTCACTTTATGTGATGAAATGTTACCAGAACCAGGAGCTCAAAAAATGACAGGACTAATAGTCAGAAAGAAGTATGAGATCCCAGAAATTATGGAACTTGTAGGTTTGAAAAATAAACTGACTCTAATAAATTATGTGCAAATAGTGCTCTTTTCCCCAAGGCCTTATTATGATTCAAAATAAAAGAAAGAACCAAGAACCACTAGGAGAATGGATACTATAACTTTTAAGTTAGTTGATTGCCTTAATTCATTCCCCAGTAAACATTTTTAGTTGAATAAAACAACTCAGGGAAATAAAAATAAGGACATGGTTTTGCTAATATTCAATAGGTTCAACATACTTCTAATCAAGTTGAGGGAAAGAAAGAAAGAAAATGGGGAAAGATTCTCAGAAAGGATGGTTAGTACACCTGTTGTCGCCGGAAAGGGATTTGCAGCCCGGAACAGCGACGCCGCGGGAAGGAGCCTGGAGACAGGATGGAAATGAAAAAATTCTTTTATCTTTCTCTTTCTGTCTCTTGTAGTTTCTAACACCACATACACACTCTCACAAGAAACCAAGGCACATACTCTTACAAGAAACTACAATATATATATACACAATAGCGTTAACCTGTCCGTTCTCTCTCAGGTCTCATCTCACGCACCTGAGCAGGAATGGCACTGGGCCGATCTGCTGAGTCACGGCTCAAGTCTCTGGAGATCCTGGGCCAAGTTCCGCGAGATCCCAGGCCAAGTCCTGTGAGACTACAGAAAGCGGCAATGCCCAAACATGTCCATGGTCCATAGTCAACTGCAATCTAGCCATCTCCCCAAACAGGGCTCCTGCATTTCCCCCCTTTTGTTTTAAAAGAGGGGATGCTCTAGGATGTCTATGTGCAACCAACATTCTTACCCGTCATCGGATAATCAAGGCTGTGCCCTTGACTCCTGTCTTAGGTTGATATGTCGGCCACATGAGACTGTCCCGTGTGACTGTGCGTGTCTTAGGTTGTCCCCCTTTGGGGGTCTTACCTATCATTGGCTAACCAGCCATCCAATGGAGCCCTTTAGGATCGACTGTGTAAGATGACTAACAGCCATCCAAATGTGAGGAGATGGTGCGGCTTTAAGGCAACAAGCCTTTTGATGACAAGCCAAATTGCATAGCATATCAAATTCTTTAAAAAGATCAGCTGCCCTAAGTTCCATCAAGTAACACAGTGAGTTATCTAGACAAATACCCACAAGGCACTGTCCCGTGAAGTCCCAAACAATGAAAGATCCAAATGTCCACTTCTTATAACACATAGATCTAGGAGGCCCCATGCATGCAGAACAGAGGCCACACTGTTGATGAGGTTGTTTGACGCTTGAGCAGCAGGGATGCTTGCAGCGACTGCGATCCCTGCAGCTATAGCAGCAGCCGTCTTTTTTATGTCTAGACAATGCCACTGGCAAATCTTCAGGGCCCGCTACCTAGAGACTCAAGCATCAATTATTAAAGGAAAGGCAGTGCTATTCCAACACTGAGTCAAGAGGCGAGTTGTCAAACTAAAAAATAGAATTATTAGATTAGAAAATTAAAGTTGATTTCTGCTCATACACATTGCTGCTTGAGCTCCCACAAATATAAGCTGGTAAAATATCATATTTAGAACAAAACAAAGACAGACTGAGGGTATTTACTGCATTAAAGATAGATTAAAGAAAAACTAAAAGCACTTTGGAGAAATAATTTCTTAGCTGGAACCCTCAAGTTTCTGCATACACAGCAATCCTTTACCTGTTGAAATAATTGAAATTAATCTGTTATTAAACAAATGAAGTTAATAACAAATAAGCAACCTTATGTCAAAACACCAAAATATCAGGTTATACAGCACTAGTCATATTTTCCGCTAAAGAGAAGTCCCTGGGACACCTATAAAACAAAATTGAAGGTACCTTCACTTATTAAATTATTTACCCAAATTGAATACTCTTAAACTTAAATGAATTAGAGTTATTTGGATCCATATATGTATATATATTTTTTTTTTCATAAGCGCTTTGTTATTTGTGATATCACACTGGACAGACGCACAAACATACAAACATATATTTGTGATGTCACATTAACATGAAATTTAGACAAATACACAGACATAAACACATATATAAAAAGAAAAAAAAATACAATTGTGTGCACACTAAAGAGAGATCTCTTCGTCCCGGCTGGGAGGAATGACACTTAAGTTATGACATATTTTGAAGGACTCTTTTAAGGGAAACATTCCATATCTTCATCTTGGTCCTCTTGATTTTGTACCTTTTTTATTAATCTTGATTCCTCAACAACTTCATCTTGATCCTTTTGATTTGGTACCTGCTTTATTAATCTAGATGGTATCCATATTGGAGAGGATTCGTGCTTTGGGAAAACACAAATAGATCCTCTCCCCCAAATTAATACTGGATCTGGACCCTTCCATGTACCTGAAAGAACATCCTTCCAGTAAACCAAAGGTTTATGTTGTTGATGTGGGTTCCAATGTCTGTCTCCAGCAGAATAACCATCAGAGTCTAAAGTTAAAAAATTTAAAGTAAACAGGGCAACTGCCAATCTGTCCTTAGGATTTTTCCAGTTTCCTTCTTTCTGTTTTAACAACATAACTTTTAGTGTGCGGTTTGCTCTTTCAATAATGCCCTGACCCTGAGGATTGTATGGGATGCCTGTTTTATGGGATACGTTGAATTTTGTGCAAAACTGTTTGAAAGATGAGGATGTATATGCAGGGCCATTATCTGTTTTAAGCATTTTGGGGGTGCCCAATGCAGCAAAAGCTTGTAAACAATGAGATGTAACATCTTTAACTTTTTTTCCAGAATGTAAGGAAGCAAAAATCATGCCTGAGCATGTATCTATGGTTACATGAATAAATCACAATTTTCCAAAACTTGGCTCATGAGTAACATCCATCTGCCACAAATGATTGGGCATTAATCCTCTAACACCAAAATGAGGATTGGGCAAATATGTCATACAAGATTTACAATCTTTTACAATTGTTCTGGCTTGCTCTTTTGTGATTTTTAACCTACGTTGTGAGGTGGTGCTGTTGGCGTGAAACTGGGAGTGAAATAAAGTAGCTTGTTGTAGCACTGAAAGTATAAATATAGTTTTTGTAAGGTCATCTGCCTTTTGATTACCTTCATGGAGGGGACCAGGCAAGTTAGTATGTGCTCTAATATGGCCTATGAATAGAGGTTCTCGAGGACCCATCTGTAAATACATTAAATGCCTTAGGAATAGGTTGATTTTTTATTACCTGTGGAAATATAATAGGATGATTAATACAAAAAGATAATATAGGAGACTTAGGAAGGAGATTATCAAAATTTGCAGAGGTAGAGCATCTAGCTATAGCCCAGTCATTATCATTGAGGCATAAATATTCGATCTGTGATGATGAATAGGGAGTAATAATTGTAGCAGGGTGAATGCCAAATATTTTAGTAGAAGTTTTAAGTCCTTGAAGAATAAATTTAGCCACCATGGAGGTATAAGACTCGATTATGCTTTTAGGAGAGACGGGCAAATGTATCCATAATAAAGGCCCTTGTTGCCAAAATACTTCTGTGGGTGTATATTGTGAAGAAATAATAATCAATATCAGCGGTTGAGTTAAATCAAATCTGTCACAATGAGCTCCTTCGATGGCTTTTTCTACTAACTTTAAAGCTTTCCTAGTATCAGGAGTCAATGTTCGCGGTGAGGATGGATCAGGGTACCCTCGAAGGATATCAAATAAAGGTTTTAATTGGCCAGTAGTAAGGTTTAGTGTAGGGCGAAGCCAATTAATGTCTCCCAGTAGTTTTTGGAAATCATTGAAGGTGGTTAAATGTTCTTTATTTATTAAAATTTTGGGGGGTCTAACAAAAGTATCCATGATTTTAAATCCTAAATATAATATGGGAGATCTGGTTTGAACGTTTTCTTCTGCTATATATAATCCGTATTTTTTTTTAATTTTCTACCATGTCACTGAATATACTAAATAAGATAAGATTTTTTGATTAGGGTGGGCCAGTAAAATATCATCCATGTAATGTAGACACATGAGGTTTGGATATTTATTTTTAATGGGTTGGATAGCCTTGTCCACATGTATTTGGCATATGGTGGGGCTATTAGCCATTCCCTGCGGCAAAAAACCTTCCATTGATATCTCTGATCAGGGCCATTATTGTTAATAGAAGGAACTGAAAAAGCAAACCTGGGGGCATCCAGAGGATGTAGGGGAATAGAAAAGAAGCAATCCTTTATATTAAGACTAATAAGATGGAAATTTTTTGGAATAGCTACAGGATTGGGAAGTCCAGGTTGAGTAGGGCCCATGACTTGCATGGTTTTATTAATTTGTCTAAGGTCATGTAATAATCACCATTTTCCTGATTTTTTCTTGATCACAAATATGGGGGAATACCAGGGAGAGGTGGAAGGTTCTATATGTCCTGCTTCTAATTGTTCCTGAACTAGTAGGTGGGCCGCTTGTAATTTCTCTTTAGATAGGGGCCACTGAGGGACCCACACTGGCTTGTCAGAAAGCCATGGTATTTTCAAAATTATTTTCTCAGTGGCCCCGAAGAAAAATGTCTTTTTCCTATATGATAATGA
The DNA here is from genome assembly GCA_025594165.1 of Tamias sibiricus. Classification (NCBI taxonomy): domain Eukaryota; kingdom Metazoa; phylum Chordata; class Mammalia; order Rodentia; family Sciuridae; genus Tamias; species Tamias sibiricus. The sequence continues at coordinate 155,707,277 of CM046662.1, read as the reverse complement.
TTTCTTTTAGGGTTAAGCTTACCCTGTACTTTTTTTTTTTTTTTTTTTTTTTTGTGGTACCAGGGATTGAACTCAGGGGCACTTGACCACTGGGTCACATCCCCAGCCCTTTTTTTTGTATTTTATTTAGAGACAGTGTCTTACTGAGTTGCTAAGTGCCTCACCATTGCCGAGGCTGGCTTTGAACTCGCAATCCTCCTGCCTCAGCCTCCCAAAGTGCTGGGATTACAGGCGTGCGCCACCGCGCCCGGCTCTAACCTGTACTTTTTGATAATGATTTCTTTTAGGGTTAAGAGTACCCTGTAGATTTTTACATTTAACACCTGCAGGTCTGGTTCAAGGTGTACTCCCATTTGTTGTAAAATATCTCTTCCCCATAAAGTAACTGGTAGATTAGTTAAAACATAAGGCTGAAATGTTCCTTTATATCCTTCATCATCCTCCCATTTTAAAATTACCACACTTTTTTTTCTGGGAGGTTATTATATCCCAAGCCTCTTAAACTGGTTGAAGCTTTTTGCAGAGGCCACTGTTTGGGCCATTGACGTAAATTAATGATGGAAGAATCAGCTCCAGTATCTATAAGACCCTCCATTTCTATTCCTTTGATTTTTATTTTACACATAGGCCTCCTTGAACAGTCCCGAACCTAGCAAACCATGGGTTTCGAATCAGTGGAACAAAATCCTCTAATGTTCCTATTTAGAGGCATATTCATTTTAAATGAATTATGTAAATTTGGAAGGAGGAGCAGCTGAGCAATTCTATCTCCCTGATTAATAGAACTTATACTTTGGGGTGAACTAAGCATTATTTTTATTTCCCCTTTGTAGTCTGAGTTTATTACACCTGGGGTCACTTGCAAACCTAATAAGCTTTCAGGACTTCGCCTGAGAATAAGTCCTACAGTCCCTGAGGGAAGAGGTCCCCTGACTCCTGTGGGAATCAGTTGAACCCCCATTTCAGGTGTTAACACTATTCGGGCGGTGGAACAGAGGTCTAATCCTGCATTTCCTCCTGTTCCTCTGGCAAGGGAGTGGATGGGTAGTAGGGATTGTGTCGGGGAAGCATCTGAGTGGATGCTTGAGGATACTCCTCCTCCAATGCCTCGTACATTTGTGGGCCCCGGGGCATTGGGCCCCGTGCCCCGTTTTTTGAATTCCTGAACAAAGTATTTCCATGGATGTCAAATATTGAATAGCATTTATTGGCCCAATGATTTCCTTTCTTACACCTGGGGCAGCAACCTGGAACACGGTATGTATTTGGTCTTATTTCTCTTTTGGGATTTTGCCTAGAATAGCCTGATTGATTATGATAATTTTGCCTAGAATATCCTGATTGATTATAATGTCTAGGTTGAGCCCTTGTGAAATTTTGAGGGGCAGCATCTCTCACAGCTGCTGCAATCACATTCCCTGTGACAAAGGCATCATTTATATCTTTACATAGTTGTATATATATGGAAAGATCCTTTTTATTTTTCCATGGCCTGATGGCTTCTTGGCAATATTTATTAGCATTTTCGTATGCTTATTGGACAACTAATGGCATAACTTGATCAACGACTCCAAAAACTCTACCTGCAGTTCTCAAAAGTCGATCAGCAAATTCAGCATATGGTTCATTAGGTCCTTGGATTACTTCGGACAAGCTACCTTGTAGATCCCCAGGTCCTTGTACAGTTTTCCATGCCATTAAGGCAGCTGTGTTTATCTGAGCATATACTCCTGGGGTGTAATATTTTTGAGCCTGTACATCTGTGAATTGCCCTTCTCCCGTGAGCATTTCTATATTATGGTCTCCAAATCTTGTAGCTGCATTTCTTTTAGCTGTTTCTATACAAAGTTCTTGAAATTGCGATCACCAAACAAAGTATTGTCCCCCACTTAATGTTGCTTTACATAGACGTTTCTAGTCTGTGGGGGTTAAGCTAAAGGTGTTAAGGGACTCTAGTATACTCAACGTGAAAGGAGCTTGGGGTCCATATGTGATTACTGCCTCTTTGAGATTTTTTATTGTTTTGAAATCTACTGACTCGTGGCCCCTCTGTCCATTTTCATTTTCAAATACTGGCAGTTCCCAATGTATCTGTGAGTTACCCTCAAGAGCGCATAAGCACTCAGAAAGACTTTTTATTTCTATTTCTAGTGATACCCTTCATATTTTATGTAATCGATTCCACCCATGGGGGAGTAGAGGACACAAGTTCCTCCACTTGACGATCCCTTATCTTGGTCTTCCTTAATTTCCTTTTGTTTATTTTCTCAGAATCACTTTTACTTAATTCCTCCTCACTACTACTACTCTCATTGGTCCTAACTGACTCAGTAACATCCTGAGTCCCGCGTTCAATTGAGAGCATGTATCCTTGAAATATCTCTAATAAATCTTGAATACCTTTAGCATCTCGCATCTTTGTCATTTTGGGGATGCTTCTAATACGCTCCTTACTGGTCTTAGTTGACTCAGCAGAATCTATGCTTTCATGATCGCCTTCACTGTTTTCTAAATCCTCCTCACTAATGACAGACTCATCTATATCAAAGAATTCATCAAGAGCCTTGTACACTTGGGTCTCAGTTATTTTCGAACCCATTTTAACCGCTCTGACTAAAGATTCCTGCGAGGTTTCTCAGTTCTTACCTGCCGTGCTGAATTCCCCGAACGGGCCACCAACTGTAGTCCCTGGAAAGGGATTTGCAGCCCGGAATGGCGGCACCGCGGGAAGGAGCCCGGAGACAGGATGGAAATGAAAAAATTCTTTTATCTTTCTCTTTCTGTCTCTTGTAGTTTCTAACACCACATACACACTCTCAAAAGAAACCAAGGCACATACTCTTACAAGAAACTACAATATTTATATACACAATAGCATTAACCCGTCCGTTCTCTCTCAGGTCTCATCTCACGTGCCTGAGCAGGAATGGCGCTGGGCCGATCTGCTAAGTCACGGCTCAAGTCTCTTGAGATCCTGGGCCAAGTCCCAAGAGATCCCAGGCCAAGTCCTGTGAGACTATGGAAGGCGGCAATGCCCAAACATGTCCATGGCCCATAGTCAACCGCAATCTAGCCATCTCTCCAAACAGGGCTCCTGCATACACTTACTGATACATGGAAATGAATGGAATCAGAGATTTACTAGAATCTATAGATATTTTTAAAATTAACAAAACTTTGTACAACATGGCCTATTCCATTCTACCATTAGGTTTAATAAGAGCGCCTATAAATGAGGAAAAAAATTACGTCCCTTGTTTTGTCTGTGAAGACATTTAACTCTAAAATTTTGGCTATGTCCAGAGAAGACATCGTCTCCAAAGTTCAGACATGGGTAAGAAGTTCAGAGAAATGTTCCCAGTGGGTGGGCATGGGTAAAAGGAGAGCATTCACTCTGCACAATAGGGAAACACTCACAGTATCATCCCAGAGGTATTTTGGAATTTCTGTGAGCCAGTAGCCAACATGGAATCTTTTTCCTGATTATGTAAATTTTAGCTGCTTTGTGCCATTTTGTGTTGTGTTTGAAGAGACTTAACTATCTTGCATTTTTACTTGGTAGGTACCAAGATCAAGAGAAGCTGCATCTGGAACCAAGGAATATTGCAAGTCTTTCAACTTTGAGTTTCATATTGATTGGAATGAGATTAGGATAACTCTCTTCAAAGGGAAAGAGTGCATTTTCATGTAGGAGAGAAACATGTCTAAAGCAGATGATGGTATTTTTCATGATTTTCTCCATTATCTTCTCTTCCCCTCCAAGAATATTTTGCATGCCATCTTTTTTGTGCCCAGGTGTTGGCCTTAGATATGTGTCTTTCTTTTTCCAGTGGGTCAGGTATATGTTACATCTAAAGTTTTCAACATGTATCTGTCAAAAGGTTCTAACTTTTTACCTGGCTTCTGCCTTCAGCACACCACACAGCAGATGGGGGCAGCTCCTTCAGTTTGAAATTCAGTATGCTAAGAAGTCCATGAGCAGAGCCAGGAGGAACCATTGTCAACCGGCCCACTCCTGAGATGAGTATCTGTTATTGACTCCAATATGACTCTCTGTTACTATAGAAAAAGCTTGCTTATAGAACACCCCAATTTATAATTTTATTTTGTTTTAAAATTACCTCATATCTTCTCAATGGCTTTAGGTATAATTCTTACCCAGATTTAAGAATTGCTTTATTCGTTTGTGTAGTTCTTATTTTACTTTATCATTCATTGCCCAATATGTTCAAGGGAGACTTAATCTACTCACTGTGATCCTAAAGACGACACAGTTACTGGTATGTAGCAAATACACAAAAATAATTTTGAAGTCATATATGATTACATTAATCCTCTTTCATAGTAATATCTCTTTTATAAAAACACGTTATACATGTTTGTAATATAGAAGAAGTTAGTAATACCTTATAACAATATTTAAAATTTTCATCTTGTATTTTATTTAAATTTGGATGATTTTGGATGTATTTATTTCCATATATACAGCTGGACCTCTTTAATGGCAGTGTCAATGCTTCAACACCTAACATCAGCCTCAGAACTTGCTTAAAATAAAGATTTGATTGTCTTTACTCTGAAAATAAAGCTGGAGACTCTGATTCTGTATGCCTGCAATGTTTTACAGTTTTTTTTTTTTTTTTTTCCTAGTCGTCTTCCCTAGATTTTCTGTGGGTATGAAAGTGAAGCATTTCACTGAAGTGTTTATCAACTGACATGAAGAAATATTACAGCTATTCTCTGAAGCACTCTCTTCAGTGCTCTGGTCGTTTCTTTGTCCTTTATCATTCAGTGCCATTCTGAGTCTTTTGGGCTTCCAATCATTCCATTACAGAATTCAGAATATTTCTTCACTAAGCTTGTAGACCCTGCAGAGAAAACAGCTGGTAGAATAATGATTGGTTATGCTCTCCTATGACATGAAAAAATCATTTTTGGACCACACCATGTCCACTTTACAGATAAAATAACATTTATTTTTCTTTTATGTATTTCTTTATATATATATATATACATATATATATATATATACACACACACACACACACACACATATATATATATATATATATATATATATATATATATATATATATATAAATAGGACCAAGCTTTACATACATATATATGTACAGGAATATGTGATCAACAGAGATCATAGTTTACATATATATAAATGTATATATATTTATTTTTTTCTTCTTCCAATAGAACTCAGTTATATATTCTCAAGTTTCTCAAATTAAACTGAAGATCTCTCTAACTATTTATGTATCAGGAGATATGGTTGGTATCTAACTACTTACCTATGAGAATCACCCCATAATATTTGAGTAGTATATACTTTATTCCTCAAATGTATAAATCTTTATGGTATCTAGTTTTGTACACACTAGTTCATGTGATGTTTCCAACAATTGTATGAAATAAACACAAATGGCCCCATTGTAGACATAAAAATACCAAGGGGTGTAGATTTGAATCAGGTTCCATAAAATAATGTGGCTTTCATGTACACTAGTTATGAGCCAATCTAGAGTAGTATATATGAAACTCGGCTATCTTTTTTGGTGAGTCTATAATATAGCTTCATTCACATTGATTTCTATTAGTTGTTTATTTATTTATTTATTATTATTTATTTATTTTTGTTGATTTATAGTAGTTGTTTCAGTCATCTTTTTCACTGCTGTGACTTAAAGAGCTGAAAAGAAAAATTTTGGAGGAGAAAATTTTATTTGGAGGCTCAAGTTTCAGAGGTCTCAGTCTGTGGACAGCCTGATCCATTTCTTGGGGCTTGAGGTGAGGCTCAACATTATGGCAGAAGATGTAATAGAGGGAATGATCAGGAAGCAGGCCAAGAATAAACAGCTCACAAAATATACACCCCAAGGGCACACCCCTAGTGACTGACCTCCTCTAGCCACAACCTACTCACCTCAAGTTACCACTCAGTTAATCCCATCAGGGAGATTAATTCACTTGGGTTAAGGCTTTCATAACCCACCATTTCTCCTCTGAATCTTCTTTCATGGTCTCACACATGTTCTTTAGGGGGACACCTCATATCCAAACCATAACAATAGTCATGAAAGTCACTATGACAATATTTTCTAAAAGAATCTGACCATGTTAACTAAGTGTAAACATTTGAATAAATTCAGTGATTTATCTGAAATAGACTGTATTTCTGCTCTAAAAAAATTACTAATATTCCTCCCTTGGAGAAGTTTATTTATACATGCATTGCAATAAAACACACTATTTTCTTCAGAAGCTTATGAGCCTGCTTATGGTTACTGTGTCACTTACTTCTATCCCTGTAATCAAGGAAACTCTTATTTTCATGCAGCTCCTTAAGTTTTGATCTTTCACTGATTTTGGTAAGCATAGCTCCCAGTTGACCTATGATGCAGAATTTACACTATGTAAACTTTAGTGTTTAACAACTAATTTAGAAATTTATTATTATACCATGACTTAGCCATTCATGATCAACAGATCATAGTTTTAAGAGTTGAGATAAATGCATGTAAAAATTGTGTTCTTCAGAATAAATTCCTTAAATCTCAAATGAAATACCATATAAATCTGGGTGCATTAAATTTGAATATACCCCATATTTCTAGTTCCTTTTCCAGATAATTCTAATGACATAGTCCTTGGTACATTAAATTTTCAAAATTATTTTTATCGCATTTAGATTATGCATGACCACGTGTGATATTATAGCATCAAATGTGGAATACATGATAAGTTTCATATTTTAGGAGGTAGGTGTAGGTTTTAAGTAAAGCAAAACTAGATTTAAAAAAATGCAATGATTCATAAAATGACCATATCACATACTGAATAACTCTCTTTGCATGAGGATTGTATTTTTGTTAATGTTTTCTAACTCAAAATTCCATATATAGATTTTGATCAAGTAGGAAAACTCTTTGGAAATATATTCAATTAATTGAACTTTGATAAAACACTCACATATATGAACATATTTACACAAAATTTATCTAATAACATAAAATGTTCTAATTCAGACCGAAAAATGTGTATTTGGATAAAAGTAATATGAATCTTGAACACATAAATTATTTTTCAAGTTTTCTATAGCTATTAATTATGCAGGTCTTAATTAAAAATAAATTAGTACCATTCCAAAAAATTTAAAAAGATTTTTCTAAATTATATGCATGTCTTTAAAAATATACATGGCTTCTATTGTTGAATACATCAACATGTCCTCTCCAGGAAAAAGAGTAATCAATCATTTTGCCAGCCTTTATCTTTGAAAATTTTCCCAAATGAGTTTATTCAATTGAAGAATAGTGAGTTACTTATTTACAGCTAACTCAAATCCACAAAATCTGTGTTGCTTAATAGTTTTCAATGAAACTCATTGTAACAAAAAATACTGTAAGTTGCATCACCTGTGGTTCCTTTAATCATTAACCTGTAGTTGTTAGAAACACATCAACATGATAGACGTGGGCTTTTGACAGCAGGCTGGAGAATTCTGAAGATGCAAACAACATTATTAAATCATGCTTCAAATATGAGCATAGGAGAAGTAAATATTAATGGGCCTTTTGTGGGCTAGAAATTAATTTACTGTCAAAGAGTCATTCCCTTCATAAGAAAAAGGGAAATTCACAGAAATTAAAAAAAAAAAAAAAAAAAAGCAGCATCAGCAGTTGCCTCTGTATTTCAATTAGATGCCATTGATATGGAACATGTCATTGTTAATTCCAGAAATGTTTTAAGCCATAGCACTATTTATTTACTAAATAGGAACTATCTGCTTAATCTCTATCTTGGCCTGAGTGTCTGCCAGAAAACAATGTGTGTTTTCTGAGGAGTGCATTGGACTTTTTACTTTGCTCTCTTGCTCCCTTGAGACTGCCTAACACACGCCCTTATGTCAATTTTTCTTCTGCACTTAATGCAAAATTCTGCTGATTCTTCTTCCTTTATTTTTTTCCTTCTAATCTATCACTATGAAAACCAAATTTTTTCTCCTTTCCTTACATAAATCAACGTAAGTACACAACTTTGTGAAGGCAATTTCAACATGCTCACAAAAACCCACTGAAGTTCCATCCATGTAACACTGGAGAAATTTTGGACTTAGTGTTTTCAACCATTTTTTGAACCTACCAGGTACATTACCTGGTTGTCGATTGGAGAGCGAGGGATGGAGGGACTGATCTTGACAGCCAGAAAGGCCAGAGCAGTCTTGTAAGTATGTATAAGAGGGAGAAAAAGGCACTGGCTGTGGCTATCAGATGGGGACTGAGAAAGCCTGCGCAAGTAGGTGAGGACTATGAACAAACCGTACTTTGAGTAAATCAGTGTGACTCTCCTAAGCACAGAAGCAGGAGAGAAAGAAAGCAAACAAGGGAGCAAGAGCCATGGATTAGCTGCTTCCCAGAAGCACCTTCCTGCCCGTGGCTTCCCAGTCTCCTTTGTGCATAGCCTTGTTTAACTCTGCCTGAGCGTATCTTTTCTGGAAACTGAAAGTGAAATAAATGAGTTCTTTCCGTTAACATTTTTTTTTTTTTTTAATGTTGACTTTCATAGAGTTCAAAATGGAGAAAGCCAAGCACAGTAAGAGGAAATAATAAGGCATCACTTACTGAGTGTTTTAAGAAGAATAAACTCTACCATTATCCACAACGTGGTAAGAGTCACTAATCAGGTTTTCTTTTTTTTTTTTTTTCAAGTTAATAAAAACGCAATGTACTTTTTTCATTTTCATGCTTTCTTTTGTACCCTGGGTTGTATTTAACATGCATAGGTTATACAGTATTATACTTGCTGGTTTTTATTTCTTTATACGTCATATTAAATTTATCGTGTTATTTATCTACCCTTATAATTGATAACATTTTTCTCATAGACAGGATTATCTCATTCATTTTGGTGTATACAGAATTGGTACAGGGCCTAATACATTTGTAGAAAGAAGAAATCGTGTGTCATATTTATAACTTTGAATGTACTTTTATATATATATTATTTATATATATTATTGTATTCTTTGGAGTTTCACTTCAGAAGTGTTTTGCACAAACAGAAAAATAAATATGATACTATCTACAAAGAGTATAAAGAGATAAAATGTGGAAGGGAACACATACCAGAAAATGATTTCTTTTTTGCCATCTACTAGAAAACTTTGGCACTTACACTTAGATTTCATTCTCCACAGGAGAATATATATATATGTCATATATATATATATATATATATATATATATATTATTAAATTTGTATCAATCACTTCTAAGTTGGAGGCCCTTCTAGCAGTATATGAGCGATATTCTCATACATCAGGAATTTCTGCAGCTTAACTACTTTGTATATTCCAAGAAGAAATCTAAAATTTTTGAACTATTATTAATGTGAAGAGTATTAACAGATTAACATAAAAGTTGCAGGCTGTCAACAATTCATCTGCAAAAGTTAAAGGAAATCAAATAAAATGAAAGTTTAAAAAATCAATTTGTGCATGATAATTATACATACTAAATAGTGGTAAATAGGTTTCCAAAATTAAATATTTTATTTCCCTTCCTCCTTTTCTTAGATCTCTGAAAAATGTCATTAAAAATGTTTTTTTTTTTGCCATTTGATAGACAGTAAAGTATATTCTTCTTTTACATTAATTTATACTTTTTTACAATTAAGACTATTTTCACTATTTATTAGATATTGAATTTGTTTTAGTCTGAATTTTCCATTGAATTATCCATCCATCTATATAATTGCATATCTTATTAGAATCCATCATCCATACACTTAGTAAATATATTTTTCAATTGATCATTTTATTATTTGTTTTAGATATCTCTTAACGTACACTGTATATGTAATCAAAATTCTATTTCAATTTTTGTTGCTCCATGGTTTTTTAGTTGTGATAGAATTTGATGCCTTAGAAAATACTTGAAGTAATCACTTACAAAGGGATTTTGGCTCTGATTTTGGAGGCTTCAATCCATGATTAATTGGGCCCTTGCTTGCAAGGCAGCACATCATGGTGAAAGTGTGTGGCAGAGGAAAACACTCACTTCATAATAGGAAAGTGAAGGAGAGGAGGAGGAGCAGCCTGGTCTCCCAATATGCCTTTCAACACCTGTGTCCAGTTAGCAGAAGACCTCCAATAGACTCACTTCTTAAAGTTTCCACCACCTCCCAATACTGCCATTCTAGGGAACAAGGCTTTAATACATAGGACTTTGAGGATATTCCAGATCTAAAATTAGTATTAGTTGGTGTATCTTGTCTACGACTAATTATAAATAAAGCGATATTACTAATCATTTTTAAACTCCCTGTTTGTCACTCAGGTTGCATTTGCCTACCTTTAATTAGTAACCACTGTCTCAAATCTTTATAAATCTGGCCTATATTCAAATTTTCTTTCTTCAAAATGTTTGCCTATCCCTAAGCTTTAAATTGTTAAATTTTGAATGTCATAAAAATTCAGACAGGTAAGTTTTTACATTTATTTACTTAACTAGTTTTCATTACATATTTTGGGACTTTAATACACTTATTAATTTACGAGCATTCACAATTTACTTGTCCATCCAAATGATGAAGAATAGCATTTTTGTTTCAGGAGATTGGTTCTTAACAATGTTACAATGGATTTTCTAATATGTAGCTACTATGTACAATATGTGTCTTCAATTTTGCTACATGAAGCTAAAAATTATTTTAAAAACTGTTATTTTTTCCCCTTCTGTGAAATGTTTTCCTGTGCTTTTTCTAACAAATTTAATTTTTAGTTTTTTTTTTTTTTAATTAATGAGTGGCTCTTTAATAATTTATTTAAAATTATATTAAGGTCACAAATATAGTCATGCATCAATAATAATGGACATATTCTGTGAAATACATCATTAGGTGATTTAATCTTTGTGTGAAAAATCATAGAGTATACTTTTAAAAACTGAGACTAGATGGTACAGCTCTACAGCTCGATACACCTCGGCTACCTGGTATAGGCCATTGCCCCAGTCTACAAACTTATACAGCACATTACTCTATTGAATATTATCAGCAACTAAAACACAATGGTTGGTAGTTATGTATCGAAATATATCTAAACTTGGAAAAACCCAATTAAATACTTAAAAAAATACATGTTATATAGGACACTTTTTATTTCTTCTCTTTTTCTTTCTTTCTTTCTTTCTTTCTTTCTTTCTTTTTTTTTCTGTCTTCCTTATTTATTTATTTTTTTAAATGGAGTTTGCAGGACTGAAAGTTCCCCCGGGTGGGTCAAGTACTCGAGTGCACACAGAGTCAGGATCCTCACTATTACTGTCTTCCACATCCACATCTTGTTCCACTGGAAGGTTTTCAGGGTAATCACACTCATAGAGCTGATATCTCCTGTGATAACATTACATTCTCATGAAATACTTCCTGTAGGACCATCCTGAGGCTCTTTTACAGTTAAAGTTATTTTCACAAATAGAAATACATTATAAAGTAATACTAAACATATAGCACAGTGAATACATAAAACCAGTATTTACTATCATTATCAAAACTCACAATTGCATGTGCTATACATTTTATGTGACTAGCAACCCACTGCTTTGTTTATATCAGTGTTACCACAAACACCACAATACACAACAGCTATAGTGTTACTAGGCAGAAGGAATTTTTCAGCTCCACTATAAGTTTATGATTGTAATGTTATATATCTAATAACCTGTTGATTAAGACAATGATGTATGGTGCATGACTATGTCTATATCCACATGTCAATATTGAGTTATGGTGACTTTTTAAAGGAAGAATTATATTTAATTAAATTTTTTTTTCTACCTCTTTTACTATCTTTCTCTTGGAAGTGACATCTTCTCTGAATAGAGTTTTAAACAGTTCTTCTTTAAAAAGAAATTATTAAACTCTTTATTAATCAGAATGACCCTTTCTTTTATTGGGTGATATCTCCAGCCTCCCTGTGGGGTTAGATTTGAGTGTGGCAGCTTCTCTATTGTTTCTTGGAGAGGGAAGGCTGCTTTCTTTCAGAAAAATGGGCATCTGTGCTGATCTGAAAGAAAAGCCTTACTGAGATCTATGTAAATCACTCCACTCCCAATACTCATAATTCATGGATCCTCTTTCTTTTTTGTTTTGTTTATGTTCTTTTTATTCATACTTTACAACTTAAGTAAACTCTGAAATTCTTCCTGAAGTATTTCCTAGTTAGACCCACTTGTATAAATCTTCACCAGACACATTCTAATTACATTATTTTATTATTAAAATTCTATTCTCAGTCTTATTTTTCTATTTATCAATATTTCCTCCAGCATGTAAATTTGTATTTAAAAAATTCTTCTTTTCAGTGATATTGTCATTGTTGGTGGTGATCTAATACAGGAAGAGTCCTTCTCATCCTTGCCCTTTATAAACTTTGCACCTAGAAAAGTTACATTTCTGGAAGCTACGAGAGTCCCTTCCTTATATTTTCCACCTTCTTTTTATTAAATGCTTAATTTCTACTTAGATATCACTTAAGATTAATTATTAAGATAGCCTTATTAATCTACTTTTCAATTTAGACAATATAGGAAATATTCATATAGGCTAAAGTATATCTTAATGATAACAATGAAAAACAATTGAAAATGCACATGTTCATTGTTTTCTTTGTTAATTTATAAATTCATATTAACATGCAGACAGGAAGCTGAGATGTTTGGTGAAGCACCTTTACAATATAATGTAGGCTAATTTTCATTTCAATTAAGCCTAGTGGTTTAGCCAACTTTACCATTTACTGAGTTAACTTTTAAGTTAATAAAACTGGATTAAAATTCCTTAAATTATTAAGATACAAGTAAACAATAATTTAAATGAGAAGTGATTTCTAAATACCATTAAATTCTCAGAGAGAGTTCTTTTTTTAAAAGTTATCCTTTTGATAGCAAGGCTTGGAGAGCAGAAGTATGGAATTAATTATGTCCTGTGACATCTTATATTTTATATTCTCTTACTATGTTTTTGTTTTAATTTAAGTGAAAAATCAAGTACACTTCACAAATAAACATGGACAGTAGATTATAGGAGATCCGAGCTTAAAATGAAATCATCTAATACTACGAAGAAGGAATATATTAGTACAAAATAATAATAAATAAAAATCAGAAAAGTTTTACCACCCAGTTTTCTACATCAATAAGACTATCTTGAATCAAACAGTCTGCATCTTACTGCGTATACGGTTGAATGATTTTTGTTTATCTCTAAATAGATGTCTTTTTTGATTATAAATAACCTGAAGTTCTGAAAGAAGTAATAACCTGACTTTCCTTTGAAATCTCACCTTATTGCACTCATTTCCTTTTGGTTGGCGTTAAGATGAGGAGCCTAGACTTAGATAAAAAATGTTTTCAATTTTTTATATTATGGTTTCTCTAATCTTTAATTTCAAGACCTGATGTAATGTTGTTGTTGTTGTTGTTGTTTATTTCTTTGTTTTAAGTGTCTTACATTTGTCTGAAGGACATATTAGATGATGTAAGCACTCCGTTCATAATGGAAAACTTGGCTCTTCTGCCATGAAGGTTACAGACATTGTAAATCTACATATTTCTTAACCAATACAATAGGTAGACATTCTCTCCAGCCTTAATTTTGGATTTTCCTACAGTTTTCACTCATTCCTGAATATGACCAGCAACCCCTTTGTTAATCCATTTTGTTTATACCTCTTTGCAGATTATAAAATAAAAGTGTTTTATTTCCTATAAGAAAAATTAGGGAATGACCAACTTAGGCAAATTGCAAGGTTGCTTCCTGGCAGGGTTTCCTGAACCATGGCTGTTTCTGTATTTATCCCTAATTCATCACCTTCTCCAGCCACTATGTTGAATAACACAAGTGGACAAGTGGCCTAGTCATCTAAGCATTTTTTTTTTTTTATAGTGTTACATTCAAAAGTCTTTCTGGAGGCCTATTTTATACTGTCTACTTTGGCTGGCAAGTGCTGGGGTTATGTTCATGGAGTGACAAGCACCGAGGCACTTTTGACTTACCTGAGATAATACCTCTAAGTAATTCAGTCTTTATCATGACCTCAAGAATGTGAGTGGGACCCCTCCCCCTTAAGGTCTGGCTTATTGGTGGAGTACTTGCTCAGCATATGTGAGGGACTGGGTTCAGTCCTCAGCACCACATAAGTAAATAAATACAATAAAGTTATCACGTCCTTTTAAAACTAAAAATAGTTTTAAATGACAAATACTTTGACTTAGGTAAGGCTATAACATTTTAAGAAGACAAATTGCATTGACCCTATCACTGCTCAGCATGCAGCTGTGCAGCTGCCAAGGTGACAGAATCTCTGTCAACCAAAATAAGATGGACCTCTTCAGAAAATATATTTGACACACTGTTATTTCAAATTTTCAACCAAATCTAAGTGGGCTGTAATAAAAGACACATAAAAATAGAAAGCAATGAGACAGAGAGACAGAAAAGACATTATTATCTAAGGTTGAAAAGTAAATAGAAATAATCATTGTTCAACTAAATGAGAACGAAATGAGGCCCTAATCAACTTGGTGAAACTCAGCTTCACAACAAACAAACAAAAAATTCAATGAGAAATTTAATATATATGTTCTCCCTTTTCAATAACGCTGTTAGGTATTTTATCTTGAAATGACATGGAAAATAATTTTATATTCAAATAATGAATAAACTTTTTCTTCTTTTAAGAAGAATGTGAAAGATCCTTTTTGCAGCATTACATAAAATACTAATTGAGATTATTGTTTTGTGTGTGTGTGTGTGTGTGTGTGTGTGTACATACATGTGTATACATGGAATATATTGGATAATTTGTCATCTGACATGGACCCATGAATAATGGAGAATTTTGAATCATTTCCATATATGTATACACAAACACACATATATTTTATCACATTCTTTCAAACAGAATATAATTAAAGTTAAGTAAGTCATTTAGAATTTCCTAAATTATATATGCATAACAAGTTTGCATATATTGTAAATGATTTTTAAACTAGATATAACATAGAAAGTGTCTCTGACATCAAATAAAAATCTAGAGTTCTAAGTCTGGCGTTAAAGTACATTTTATAGCTAGGAGATATAGGAGTCACTGGAAGGCACTCTTATCATTTCATGGGAAAGAGTCAACTTTCTGAATTGTACTGACAATTTTTTACTTTAAAAATATATACTGTACATGATTTCTACAGTCAAACATGCAAGGCATAAGATTTTCACTCTTCACATTTCCATAGCTTATCCTAGAATATTAAAAATATTTTCTATTTTCCATGTGGATTTTTTTTAGGAAATAAAATTCTGAGAAGAAAATGACATTGACAAAATAAGTTTCTCCTATGTAAGCTTGGTATTTCCAATTACTTTCTTGCCAACTGTAAAATATACTTCCTAGTATCTGTTATTGTATTTACTCATTATTTACTCAAATTCTTACTCTTTAAAATTCCATTTTCATGGTCAAAAAGCATAGAAATTGAAACGCACTCAAAATGAATGATAATGCTAGTTGCTCTCTGGCTTGTCCAAGGTGTCAGTATTTAGACCCAGCACTGACAGCTGGTCAGCTCATCTCATCGTCCCCACTGTGGGCTGATGCTCTTTGACCTGGACATTTGTTTTAGAGCACCCCCAGGCCTATTCTCTTTTTGCTGTAAATTATCCACTGCCCTTTAGTTTTAGTTTGGTTCGAAACAGAAGCAGATTTTGACAAAGACTCAAAAGGAATAGCGTATTTTGTAGGTCATCCCAAGAATCCCCGAAACAAAGATAGAGGACAAATGAAATGAAAAGGGAAGTACAGGTAGTCTACAACAGTGTGTTACCAAGGAGTTCTTGCTGTGCATGGCTGGTGCTTAAACCTGCTGGCAAACAGGAATAGAATACATGCCTTGGAGGTTTTCAAACCAACGCCAAGGGAAAGTAAGCACATTTTTCTACCAGTCTTTGGCTGAGAATTACTCAAGCAAAATGTTATTTTTTAGTATTGCTTACTTGCTGTGTGAGTTGTTGAAGATTTCCTTTACTAAAGAAGTCTTCAGATAAAGAAAGACAGATTCAGCAGTTAGAATCAGTGCAGTGAATGATAAAGACAAAGGCGTATGAACAATGAACCACCAGGGCCGGCTGCATGCACTGTTTATTGAAAAAACACACATTTGTTTCATATATATGAACAAACACCTTTTCTTGAAATACAACAGTTAATTTCAGATGACATCTGGAAAAACTATTAAATCTATCCACCGGTTTTCTTCTATAGCTTCCTTAAAATTATCTGTAGATTGAGGTCCTTTTAATCACTATTATTTATTTCAAGATATTCTGGTAGATTATGTTAAGTTTTAACATATTTTTGATTCCCTGTCCACTGATAATTGCATAAAAAAAAAAAAAAACAGATTTGAAGTCCGGATGATATTTTTATGGCATATTACAATTTAGTTTTCATCTGCTTTGTAATCAAGATTTTTCTCTGTTGTATCTCTTTATATTCTTGTTTTCCTTCTTCTTATCATTATTATTATTTGTTCTAGGGATAGAACTCAAGCCTTGTGTATGCTTAGCAAGTAAGTAGCTCTACCACTATTACTTCCCCAGCCTACACCTCTTTATGATGAAACTTCTCCCCCTATTTCCTAAATTAGATATTTTCATATCTGTTTTGTATCAGCTTTCTCTACTTCTACCCAATTTACTCTTAAATCACTCCCATTGGTTGCTTAAACATTCCACACAATTTAATTATTCAATATGAAGACTATATAATATGGACAGTGTAACAACTCAGAAAATAAAACTGTGTTGTAAATTATGTTTATAGTCCATGTTTCTAATCAATATAGTTTAAACTTAAAACAAATCATTATGCTTTTCATCTGGCTACAAGTAGAAACAAAGCCAGATAATATTTCTGTTGCATATAATAAATGTTTTTCACTAAATATTAATCATGATTTAAATTTAATTTTTTATTATTCACAATCACAAAATAATCTGAATTTTATATGCATTAAATATTTCTAAATAAACTGTAATAGTTTAGTTTGCAAATGTAGACGAGTTCAAGTATTTCAGTCTTAAAAATGAAAGTGTATGTGGGCTAACAAGTAGATAATTTAATAAACAGTATTGCATTCTTTATAGAATCAAAAAGTCTGAGGAGACAGGCTAATCAATAGGCAACATTAGGCATCTCTGGGGGACTACACAAAAATTTATTATTAAAAAAAGCCCACTAGAGAATTTCAACCACAAGTAATGAACTTCTTTTATTTTCCTCATCATTGATTCATGAATCTGATGATTGAAACTCTCAGAATAATTAGTCAAATGAGCTTAATCTAATATGATCATCCTGAATCTATATGAAGGCACTAGCTCAGATCTCAAAGGAGAAGTTATAATTATCTAGAAGGAAATCTGGCTACTTTCAAAATGTGAATGAATGAATACTGGATTTTAAAAAATAATAGTAAAAATAAAAATAGTTTCTCTACATGGAAACAGAATTTGGATCCTCTTCCAGAAAAACTGAGTTGATCAAATATGAAAACTCTTTAATATTAATAGCCTTGGAGAAAAGGAGCCGATTTATTAACGGGTTATTTCATGGCCATGAAATGAAGTATTAACTACTATGACTGATATCTATTAAAAGTGGTTGTACCTTTAATTCTGTCATGGTTCTGAGATTTAGAATCTTATGCTGTGATGTTCTTTTGGCCTACAAAAATGATTAATATATTATGTATTTTAAATCAATAAATTGTATGTAGAAAAATGTCTAGAACATGAAATTTATCTATGAAGGGTACTAGGAACGGGTATTGTAAGTATAAGAGAATTAAATTGGGGGCTTTGTTACAATTTCTCTGTTTTCCCTTTTATTCATGTATCCAATTGGGGAAAATATTCTATTTAAATTTCTCAAGTAAAAATAATTTAACTGAAAAAATTGGATATTCATACAGATATCTCATTTCTGGTCTTCAGACAAGCTATGGTAAGTTGTAAAAATGGCCTCAAAGTCTTCCTGCCTTTGCATTCAGGGTCTTGCAATATGATACTACAGGTTCTCTGCTCAAAAACAATAATTTGTTTCTCTTCCCAGTGAAAGCAGGTATGACTTGCTTTGACCAAGAAAGTATTAGCATATATCTTTTAAAACAACTTTTAGTAAAAAAAAACAATAAATCACTTTGACTACTCTGCAAAATTCTGTTTTACTGAAGATTACAAATGGACATTGAGGCACTGGCACATCAAGTGCAATATTCAACAGGAAACCAGAGGAGCAGACTCAGGGTTCCAACTCAGATGTCATGAATTATTATTATTATTATTATTATTATTATTATTATTATTATTATTTTATTTTATTTTTTTGGTACCAAGGATTGAACTCAGGGGCACTTGACCACTGGACCACATCCCCAGCTCTTTTTTTTTTTTGTAGTTTATTAGAGACAGGGTCTCAATGAGTTGCTAAGTGCCTCACCATTGCTGAGGCTGGTTTTGAACTTGCGATCCTCCTGCCTCAGCCTCCCAAGTGCTGGGATTACAGGCGTGTGCCACCACGCCTGGTTCAGGTGTCATGAATTCTAACACTGAGGTAAGTCCCAAAGCTCTGTTACCATACTATGGCATACAGTTAAGTTGGGCTTTTAAAAATAGAGTTAGTAAATGCAGTCATCATACATGACAGAAAGGAATGATGTCAGAAATAAATTAGGACATTATAATATATTTGGATGATGACTGCATATACATGCAAGTGTACACACATACATACTAGGGATTGAATCCAGGGCCTTGTGCATGTGAGCCGAGCACTCTACCAACTGAGCTATATCCCAGCCCTCATTTATATTTTTTAAATAGTGGCTAACAGTCTAGCAAATACATATAAGTACAGGAAAATTTGTGAGTTTTTTTTAACTTTATTTATTTTAATTAGGTATATATGGCAGCTGAATGCATTTTGATTCATTGTACACGATTGTAGCAAAACTTCACATTTCTATGGTTGTATATGCTATAGCGTCACACTATATTGTCAGTCGTACATGTACCTAGGGTAATGATGTCCATCTCATTTCACCATCTTTCCTGCCCCCACCAGCACTCTCCCTACCCTCCCTACCCTTTGCCCAATCAAATTTCCTCTATTTTCCCCATGCCTCCTGCTTCCCCGTTATGGATCAGCATCCACTTATCAGAGAGGACATTCAGCCTTTGTATTTTTGGGATTGGCTTACTTTGCTTAGCATGATATTCTCCAACTCCATATGTTTACCTGCAAATGCCATAATTTTATTCTCTTTTAATGCTGCATAATATTCCATTGTGTATATATATACCACAGTTTCTTTATCCATTTGTCTCTTGAAAGGCATCTAGTTTGCTTTCATAGTTTATCTATTGTGAATTGAGCTGCTATGTACACTGATGTGGCTGTGTTATTATAGTATGCTGATTTTAAGTCCTTTTAAGTATAGACTGAGGAGTGGGATAGTTGGGTCAAATGGTGGTTCCATTCCAGGTTTTCCAAGGAATCACCATACTGTTTCCAGACTGGTGGCACCAATTTGGAGTCGCTTGAATGAACAAGTCCCTGGGTTCAATCCCTAGCACAAAAAAAAAAAAAAAAAAAAAAAAAAAAAAAGTTATCAGTTTTTAAATAATATTTATTCAAAATTTTAGGCAAGCTTGTGTAAGAGCCTTTGATGAGGAAGTAGCTCTAAGATGGCGGCTGGCTGAGAGCCAAGAGGTGGCGCTTACTTGTTTGTCAAAAGCCAGGCTTTGTTCACTACAACTTACACCTGACTTTTATAGTAGCTCGTGGGCACTGCGTGCTGCACCTGTAAGTCAAGCTTGTGAGATATGTATGCCTGTTAAGAGAACTAATGCACCTGTGATGGGTAAAGAGTATTTAAACAGATTGTGGGGGCGGAATTGGGAGAGAAGAGAGAGAATCAGAGAGGGAAGAAGATAGAGAAAGGAAGAAGAAGAAGGAACAATAAAAGAACCACTCATTCCCAGTCTGCCTCCGATTTCTTTCCCGCGGTGTTGTTGCTCCAGGCTGCAACAAGCTTGCAACAGGAAATAGATATAAACTTTCATTTTTCAGCCTTGAAAATGTTTTAAGATGCTCTTTTTGGGGGGGTGTGGAGATACCAGGATTGAGCTCAGGGGCACTCAACCACTGAGTCACATCCCCAGCCCTATTTTGTATTTTATTTGGAGATAGGTTTTCACTGAATTACTTAGTGCCTCACAGTTGCATAGGCTTGCTTTGCAATTCTCCTGTCTCAGCCTCCTAAACTACTGGGATTACAGAAGAGCGACACCACGCCCAGCTAAAGTGTTCTTTATTCTAGACATGAAGTTAAATAAATGCTGTCCTAGAAATTTAAGGAAAATAGAAACAGCTACTTTTTATGGAGTCACAGTCTCAGAGGAGGAGATTCTTTTAGAATAAAGTTATAAGTGTAGTAGGTATTGTACAAAATGAAAGAGGCAGCACAAGGAAACAGAGCTAATTTAATTGAACTTTAGAAGATCGTGCAGTAGAGAATACTCAATCTGAACATATTTGGAGTGAAATGTTAAGTATAAGTCATAGACTATTAGGAGGCAGAATTGATATGACATTGATTAATTACAAATTATTAAATTACATCACAAATAATCTAGGATTTTTAGGATGTATCTGATTTCTTTACCAGGCAAAGCAGAGGACATATGTAAAGGGCAAGAAAGGATTCCATCAGGTTATATTTAGAGAAATGTTGATACTAGTATAGCTCAGAAGAGACAGAGTACTTTACTGCCTTTTCTCAGTAAAGAGTGATAACAGGAAGAAATCAGGGCATTATAATCAAACATGCGCCTTGAGTATCTCATGACTACAGTCAACACTATGATAATTTTTTTCAAAGAGGACCGAAGTGCAAGTTATCAGTAGGGATAAAATGGTCCTATAAGTGCAAAGGGGTACTATGTGGTTGTTTTAAATATCAGCCCAGTCTAAAAATGTTAGAAGGACAGCGCAGTACCAATACATGCATTGAGGTCTATTCTACCAGCTATAACAAAATGTCAGACTGGGAAGCTTAGAAAAAACTCTTTCTATCAATTCTGGAGGCTGGAAAGTCCAAGATCAAGTGGATCTGGTATTCAGTGAGAGCTCCTCTTTTTCTGTAATCTCAGATGGTGGAAAGGGCAGCCCTCTGTATGGGGCCTCTTTTATAAGGATGCTAATCCATTTATGAGACCTTCACCCAAATGGCCTAATCATCTCCCAAAGGCACTTTGTAACTCTATCTGTGTAAAATTTATTTGAACATCTGAAAGTTCTGATAAATTTAAAATGCAGTGAACACAATGTTGCTATGAATGGGAGTATGTTCTGAATCCAGGGACCAGCCTCCAGGACACATTCACCCTTCTCTGTCCTGACACACTCTCTCCTTGAGATTTTTGTCTTATCTTTTTATTTCATTTATTTCATGAACGTTAAATTTGACCAAATATTCAGACATATCATATCATGCATATTATCTGCATGTTATTTGTATTTAAAAAGATTCAACTTAATACCTTTCCTCAAATGATTTAGTCTCTGTTCATTAAAAACTTGCAGTTATTGTCAAGACAGTTTTGGCTTTGTGCTTTATTCTTTGGGAATGAGGAATTATTTTGGGAGTTAGTAAACAGAACTTAAATTAACTTCTAAATAAATTATTCTGCCCCAACTGAAATTCATGGTATTATATTAACTAAATGAAATACTTTTAGTTAGTTATACAAGTGTATCTTGGTGAATATCTGATATTTGTCAAGAATAATAAAATCCCCTCAGTCTTTAAGAAAGAAGATTTGTTAAAAGGAAGTAAAAATATGTATAGAAATTATTTATGCTTTGGTGGGTACTTGCTATCTATAAAAATGTGATGTAAAAATAAAATGTTTATGTTTTATTTTTTTCTGTCACCAAAATTTCACTACAAGTTTTTATTCAGATATAGACTGTAAATAATAAATTTTGTTACATATGGAAAAATGTGGATCAACTATGGCTTTCAGAGCTAAATTCCCATTACTAAACAATTTGATTATTGTGATAGGCAGTATCAAGAGCAGCTCCCAGTGACCCCTGCCTCCTGGAATACTGCCCTTGTGTCACAGTCCCACCTACAGTGCAAGCCGGACTTAGCTCACTTACATTTAGAGAATGTGATGAGATGGTGAGACGTCACTTCTGAAATTAGATTTTTTAAAAAATTCTGGCTTTCATCTTGGGTTTTGTTTCATTTATATGGAGATAGAGAACAGACAATGGGAAAGAGGGGATTTTTAAAGACATAAATAGTGGATTATTTTCCAGATTTCAATACAGAGATGAATCTTGAACAAGATAGAGTATATCTTGTTCAAATATATCTATAAGTATACACTCACTTATAGATATATTTTTAAAAGGCTGCAATTAATGGGGAGAGAAATAAAATTCTTAACTTGGAAGTAAAATAAGTTATAGAAAATTTGGTTCAAACATATAATTGTTAGGAAAAAGGAAACAATATGAAAGATAAAATAATAAAAATATCTATGAATACATTAAGCTACACAACAAATAAAATGTTACATATTTAAAATATACATTATGTGTATATGTTTGTATGTGCATTTAACTTACCTAACATAGATAAGAAATCTGAAGTGGACTTAAACAATGATGAGAATATCAGCTCACAGTGATATTTGTCTAATAAATTTTCTTATATTTTAAAATTATAGTTCAGAATTTAAAATAAAAAATAATAATATTCTATGTACTACATAGAATAACATATATGCTATATATGCTATATGCTAGCATATTCCTAATTTTTAAAAAATTACAATGTTATAAATTTTGGGGAAAATGTCAATAAAATACAGCATTTGGAATATATGTGCAAAATCTAGTAAAGCATAATAATCAGATTTTAAAGAAATTATTAAAAGAATTTTGACCATCCAGTAAATGAATGTATTTATCAAAGAGCTAAGAAAATTTTCCAAATATATTCTTTTTTGGGCAGGGGACTAGGATTGAACTCTGGGACACTCAACCACTGAGTCACATCCCCAGACCAATTTTTAAAATTTTATTTAGAGACAGTGTCTCAGAGAGTTGCTTAGGGCCTCACTGTTGCTGAGGCTGGCTTTGAACTTCTGATCATCCTGCCTCAGCCTCCGGAGCCTTTGGGATTACAGGCCTGCACCACTGCACCCGGCCAAATATATTCTTAATTAATGATAAAATACATTGTATTAGATACCAAATTCAATGCTGTGAACTATAAATAAATTAATGAGTTAACAAACTAATAATAGAAACTACTTCCTTCACTTGAGAAAATGTAATTTCCCCAAACTCACAATCCTCATCTTGTTAAAATGCTGTCAGCATTACCTTTGAATTTGAGAACAAATTTTCAAGGAGAGCTTAACTTTTGCAAATGTTTCCAATAAGTATTAATCAGTTTTGAAATTCCAAATAATGTTCAAATGTTTTAAAACAGAAAACAAAATTAATTGGCAGCTTTTGTTAAAAGCACCAAAGACTAGTTTTACAAAATCAAAAAGTGGCATATTTGAAAGATATGATTAGGTTTATGTTTACACATCTGTGACAGGAAATTAGAAGATTGTAGAAATTTATCTATAAATGCAGTGTTTACTTAGATAAACATTCTCAGATCAGTTTGCAAGGTTTTACCCTAGTTACATAATTAACTTACAGGAGGAGGCAGAGGTGGAAATGAGTTTGCTCAGGTGGGCGTTCTCACCAAGAGCTGAGACATTATTAGGCATCAACACATACACACAACTTCTCATTTAGAGCATCAGCTCCAGTTAATTTGGTTTATGGCTGTGCTTTGGAGAAATGACAGTCTTCAAATAGAGATTAGATACACTGTAATAAGTTTTTTACTGCAATTTAATACGTTCTAGGAGGATTTTGATTCCCCGTTTGGTTCATTTACTGGTTCTATTTATCAAAATGTATGTAAGATCTCAGTAAACAAGTCCAAAATACCCCCCCCGAATGAACTTCAAGGGAGCACTTACAAGCATATGTATGAATGTGTAAATGCCATGAAGGGCATGACATCATTTGTCTTTTCTCCACAATCTCACATTACAGACAGCATAACAATATCTTACATTAATATACATAATATAGAACTACTTGTAAACTTTTAAGAATAATTTTAAACTTAAAAAATAAGTTTATCATTAGACAGAACTCTTCAACACTCAGTTTGAATGAAGTAGGAGGACGAATATCAACCATTCTATTACAAAATATTTGAAATGCTTGCTAAGAACAACAGCAAGATGAAGTAAGGTTTTCTAAGCTGTAGGAAAATATTAAGAATAGAGAAATTTAGCTTTCATTTTCTCCCTTTAGGTCTCATATTTAAAATGGCAAGCCCTGGATGAGGAACTTGGGCTTGTCTCCCTTGATCACCACTCTCCTTTGCTATCATTTGAGGGTTGATTTAGACTTTGCCATACATTATTTAAACTAGTTGTGTAAATTCAAATGAGTGGATATAATTTTCTAACTTAATAGGAAATCAATCACTTATGAAATACCCATAACAGCTTCTGACAGAGCAAGAAAATGAAATTAGGCAATGATGATCAATGAAGGAATAGTAGTTATAAAGAAAAGAAAAAACAAAGATGGATAGATGATGTCCAGTGGAAGTCATTTTTGAACTGTTGTATTTATAATACCCATAGAGAATTGCAGGGGAAAATGTACAGATATATGAGATCCAACTCAATCGAAATTCCTCCTTGTAGTTCATGATTTAAAGTCAGTACATATTTGGTGTTTTCCACTTTTTTAGTGGCCCACAATAAGTTACTACAACGTAATGTAGGATCATTATGAGAATTATTGCGATATTCCTAGTTTAAAAGAAACTACTAACTAAAAAGAGACTGAACACAGAATCGATGTAGATTATACAGAGATTGTTGCCATTTTAAATACAAGATCTAAAGGGAAGAAAATGAAAGCTAAATTTATCTATTCTTAATGTTTTCCTATAGCTTAGAAAATCTTACTTCATTCCCCTTAGTTCGACAGAAGCAAGTACTTGTTATATTTTGACTTTGCAGATCATGTTCAACTTTAAATCTTTTTTTTTTTTTTAACCTGCACCTTTGGACTCCAAGTTCTTTGAAAGGATTATGCTCTTCAAATATCTCCACTGAAAATGAATTGTTCATTTCAGTTCCCTTAGAACAAGTGTTATAGAGGAGAGGAGAGAGAGTGACAAGAGCACCCAGTATAGAAGAAGCTTAATAAGGAACCCTGGCAGAGCGGGGTAGCTACAGAAAGGTGTTAGAACTAAAATAGTAGACCAGAGGCATTTTCTCAAGTGCACTTTGCCTGGGGAAAACCTTGTTAATTCCACTTATGACCAAGCAAAGATTAACAATACCTTTGACAAAGGGACTCAGAAGATGTTTTACCATATCCATTGTTAACAACAACAACAACAAAAAATACAAAGCAATCTATTATCTGTTACTAAAAGTGATGAAACTGTTGCCATCTGAAGCAATTGACGCTTGGAGCAAGGAAGCCACGGGAATAAGTTCAGAGGCAGACTGGAAACAAACAGGCTCTTTATTCTGCCAGCTTCTCTCTCTGGCTCCAACAACACCCCCACACAAAATCCACACTCCTCTAACCACATGACACACCAAACAAAATGGCACCGACGATGACCCACAATCCCCCAGGCCAAGTCTCGCAAGATCATGTAAATGGTGCGGACCCGATCTACAATGTCCTGGGCCAAGTCTCATGAGACCATGGAAGGTGGTAATGTTTATGGCTCACAGCTAACCACAATCTTAGCTATCTCCTTAATTAGGGCTCCTGCATGAAACATAAAAAAAAAAATTGAAAAATGTTTCAAGAAACATTATTTTCTGTATATTAGTCCACCTGTTGAGACTGAAAATAATAGACTTATCTCTAAATTGAAAAGTAAAAGTGAAGATGAGCAGATGGTTGCTGTTATAAAGATAATAAAATACATAATATAACATACCATGTGATGAATATAGAGTTGTCAGAAAGGGAAACTACTCACCTTTAACTTGTATCTTCATTTTTTACATTAATATTTTTAGAAAAATTATATTCTGCATTACAGGAATAAATGCAGCATAGTCATCAAAAACAGAGTGCATGGACACCTTGAGTGTTCAGTTGTAAGTGATTTTGCGTGGACATGGGTGAGTTGAACTGGGGGTACAGTGACCTGGGATGCATGTGTGGATGACCTTTCTATTCATCCTGTAGTTCAACTTAGAATCCTTTGTTCTTCACTGTCTTAATATTTCATGTGTAAACATTATCCTTCCAAACTTAAGGTAACTGATAAGGGAAGCCCTCTGGTAATGATATTATGTACTGATTTTTCTTTCTTACTAAAACAAATGGGAGTAGTAAATCACAACTATTGACAACACCCTATTGATTGTCTGAATTAATCCACACTTATATAAAATTCAGAAACATGGACAAAATTTTCACCAGAAAGTTGTGAATTTGTTTGGTATTGAACAACTGCATTACTGGGTCAGGGTGTTGGGGGAATATAGCAGAGGGATAGGGAGGCAGTTGTAGCTGGGAGATGAGGATCTGCAAGGAAGGAACTATCCAGAATGCAAAGTTGTTTTGTAATCTTGTTTAAATCAAATTGGTTTGTTGAGGGTCCTTTTTTCCAAACTGTCTTGCTGATTTAACTAGAAAGCTCCAAAGTAACCAAGTTCATCCTCCATGTATTGTAAACTCAGTCTGAACTCAGCAGCAAGCTACAGGATTCTGCACAGCATATAAGATTCTGCTCAATGTTTTTTTTTTTTTTTTTTTTCCCCCAAATCATGACCCTGGACCCTATCTTCCCTGTTAACCCCTTGCCACCAAACATAGTAATTCAGAAGATGGAGAAGTTTATGAGTGTCTGCTAAGTGAATCTTCCTTTGATTATCATAGATCAATAAAATCCACTGTCGTCCTCATTTTAGCCTTCAATATAACACATTTCTCTGTTTAGAAGAGCATTCTTTTCTTTGCTTTCTAGTGCTTATATATATATATATATATATATATATATATATATATATATACATATATATATGGAGAGAGAGAGAGAGAGTCCTTTTAATGAAAAACAGAATTAAAAGAAGGTAGATTATAGTTTTATTTACACATATTAGCTAGTAGTCATTTTGCTTAAACTTCTTGGAGTATTTGTATTAAGAAAATTGCACATGTGTTGTGAAATAGTATTTTAAAATTTTTTTGAAGCAGAGAAGTATAGCTTTGATGTTTTTCAGTATGCATCCTATATCCCTTCTTTGTCTCAGACAAGGTAGTGTAAATAAATATTCATTAGATAGATACTGAAGAATAGAAACATGGTATGTAATATCTTCTTTTTTCCAACTGTCTTAGCTTGGTGCATACACAAGATAATCCAAAGAAAAAAAGTGATTGGGATATTTTATAATGAATATTTGGTCTGGTATGAGAATCTTTATGAATTTTTGGCATTGGACTGAATCTTAGAAATCATCATTAGGGCCAAATGCTCTTTCACATAAGCAATAGTGTTTATATCAACCCTGAAGTTGAGCATTAGCTTTTCCTTTTTAATAAAATAGTTTCCTGGAACTATGCTTTCCACAAACACAGTTCTAATGTTAAAGAACACTTAAATCTTCTAATGCTTAGATGCCATCCTCTTAACCTCTGTGCCTCTGTTCTCATTCATCTCTTTGAAAACATTCAAGTTTTTATTCAAGTTTCATCTTTCCCCTTGTTTGAAAATCAGTGAATTACAGTATATCTCAAGTCTTCTGTTTTTTTTTTTTTTTTATATAAAAAGCAGTTACAATAACTGAATATGTTTAACTGCTTCTCATACATCATGCTTGAGAGTAAAATATCAGCTTTGAGGAGTATGAAATCTATTTTTACATTTCTGTATTCAAAGGTCTTCTTAAAGTGTAATGTTAATATTTGAAAATATAATGGGTCTTTAACTATAAAGTGGGAAACAGGAATGTGGTAGGCTATTAGAAAATATAAACAATCTAATTTCCAGGGCATGTGGATGTTCCCTTATGGAACAAAATGATTTTGTAGATATTATGAAGGATTTGGGGGTGGGGGAGATGATGCTGTATTACCCAAGGTGTCCTTATCTGAAGCCATATGTATTCTTACAAAAAAGAACATAAAACAATTTTAGTGGCGAACACAGAAGAACAGGTCACGTGACAGAAGCAGAAGAAAGAAGGCAGAAGATGGTGTGTCTGAATTATGTGCCACCCACCACTTTTCTCCAAATTCCTGTGTTGAAGTCCTAATCTCCAGTACCTTATAATGTAACTTTATTTGTGGATTGGGCCTATAAGGAGGCAATTAAGTTAAAGTTGAGTTCAGGTGTGCTTTAATGCAGCCTGAGAGTTTAGAACACAGGGAGAGAAAAAAACTCTTGACAGGGAATGTGTGGAGAACAGCCAAGTGAGGCAATGCAAGAAGTTGGTCCTGTGCCAGTCCAGAAGGCAGGCTTCCGAAGAAACAAAATCTGCTAATTTTCCGATCTTGACTTTAGTCTTCAAAATTGTGAGAAAATAAATTTATGTTGTTTGTGCGACTCAGCATTAGTTTGTTAGGGCAGCCTGAGCAGATTAATACAGACTGGCTCTGAAGACAGTGAAAGGGGCCTTGAAGCAAAGTATAAGAGGCATGTAGCTACAGATGCTGGAAAAGATAGACAAGTGAACTCTTGCCTAGTCCCTGGGGAGCCTGCCCAAACCCTGCCTTGATTTCTGCTCATCAACACTCCAGAATTGTGAGAGAACAAATCTGCAAGTTTTGATGATTGGTTACATTATCCATAGGAAGGTAATACAGGTAATAAGCTAGAAATAGATAGGATGGGGGTGGGGCACGGCTCAGAGAGAAAACAGGCCTGTGAGAATAGGTCCTCATGGAAAATAACCAAAACGATATTAGATTATCTAAATGTCAAGTTTAAGCACAATGAGGACATTATTGTTATACAAGTAAAAGAAATCCCATTTAATGGCAATACTATGCTTTTTTCACAAGTTGATAATTGATTTTTTCACAAGTTGATAATTTTCATAAGTTGATAAACTTCATGAAAGCACACTTAGTGCATACTGATACCACAAGTTTTAGTAGGTAAGACTAAACCTAGACTAATGCTACATTCTTGTTATATTATCACTTTCCATTCAAGGATAATAGTGAGTTGACTAAGAATGCTATGGGATTGATCATCCAACTGAAGATACCTATCCATAGCTGACAGAGCTTGGACAGGGCAGTGATGGGCCTGAGATTATGACAGTGTGACTGCTCATTGAGAAGCCTATTAATGTAGTCAGGATTCATGGGAATTTTTCATCTCATCTTACAATATTTAACTCTGTCAGGTGTGATTTTCAACATTGTCTGCTGTCAATGTTTGACTCATACATTTTCCTTCCTAGGAAATCATAAATACATGGAATCTTAGGCTCCTTCCGAAGCAGTCTTTCAGGAAGGAAGATACAGAAATAGAGCAACTCGAGCCAGTCTTGATGGATGTGTGTGAGCAAGAAAAAACAAAACAAAACAAACAAAAACTGTATTAATCTTTTGAGATTTTGAGCATATTTATTATACCACATAACCTAACCTATACCAGATAACCCAGATTGCGACTTTAAAAATGGCTTTTATCTACTAATTTGACATTAATAACACTCTTTTGATTTATAATAATACATATTGATATTTGTTTTATTATTTATGGGAAATGCCATATTTCCTATGCACATGTTTTCTTGTTCTTTTGTTTTATTTTTTTCTGGTACTGGGAATAGAACTCAGGTCCTTGCAAATGGTAAGCAACTGCTATGCAATAGCTACATCCCTAGCCTGGCTTTTTTTTTTTTTTTTTTTAAAAAAAACATGTTATAGTTAAAAGAAGTAGATTAAATGATATCACAGTTCATATTGCAAAATAGCAAATTCAACTATATTATCACCATATTTTTACATGTTCACAAAAATTAAAAGAAAAACTGTTTAATTGAAATCAGTGGCATCACACATCTTAAATGATTCACAGCTATTAACTTCTATACTGAAGGCAAAAAAATGACTGAAGTAACTTGTTTATTGAAGATAAATTTTGACAAAATTGAATTTTACTTCAGGTGTCATTGCATATAAAAATAATGAGAACTTACTTTTGATCATTATATCTCTGCTTTTTCTCTGTGTCCTATCTCTTCACATGTAGACACACAAGTATATATACACACACAGAGAGAGAGACATACACATGAACACATTGATACAGATCAGTGCCTCTATCTAACCATTATGAAAGGGGGAATAGAGATGGGGGTGATGAACACCTTATGTAAGCTTTGTTTCCAATGTATTGGCTAGTGCCTTGAGCAGAAGGGACATAAAGGAAGAAGGAAGGAATAATAATTAAGTGGTAATATAGGTAATACACATTGAGTGAGTAATCACTGTGGAAATTATACATAGTATTAAAATCCTCATAATTTAAAGAGGTCAAACATACCCATGATTTAGCATTATTTTAAAGACATTAAACTTTTTAAATTTAAACAGTATTTTTTTAATTTAAGAAGACACAAATTTAAAGCATATATAACACTGTCTTGAACTTAATAATGTGCAATAAACACTTAATGTACTTATATACTAAATCGCCTGACTGTACTTACTGAGGGCCACACAATTTAGGTAAATAAAGAAAAAAAAAAAAAAAAAAAAAAAAAAAAAAAACTCCTCCAGAACAAAATGACTATAATCTGAAATAAAAATGAATAATGCTTTCAATGTCAAAATACAATATTGTCTTTATGTGAAAGAGGAAATTTCTAATTATTTTAAATTGAAGCTCAAACTGTGAAAAGTTAATGTATGTCATAAATTGTGTACTTTGCAATTTCATGTTATGCCTTATCCCAATCTAAACTATATTCATTTTTAAATGTCTATACCTTTTTTTTTAAGTTGTAGATGGATACAATACCTTTATTTTATTTATTTTATGTGGTGTTGAGGATGAAACTCAGTGCCTCATTTATGCCATGCAAGCATTCCACCACTAACCAACAACCCCAGCCCTAAAGGCATATTCTTAAAAACAAAAGTAATAAATCATAATTCTAAAATCAATAAAAGTTGTTTAAACCATATTAAAATAAGAATATGATTGGTTAATTTGCTCATGTTAGAAAAGATAGTCACCAAGAGTAATGTTTTTCAATGTTTTTCACCTATAATTGTACCTTGGAACTCTTTCTAAAACATTGCTTAAGAGAGCTCCCTTATTCTTTTTTTAGAAGTTTAATGTTGGATATTCCTGAAGAAATAAGTGTTATCGATATTCTTTTTCTTATGTAATCCTTTATGGTTTGCATTCACTTTGCTGATATGAAAATTAAAAATATTAATTTACTCCTTAAAAATATATATGGTTTTCCAGTCACTAATATATTATGCTCATGCTTTTATTGTCAAATTTTCAGAATTAGTTTGTAGTAGTATATTTATTGTACAGAAGAATGATTTCATATTTGATTTGATATTCAATTTGAACTAAAACTTTGTTGGTGTTTATGGTCTAAATGTGTCCTTCAGTATTCATATGTTGGAATATTAACTCCAATGTGACAGTATTAGGAGGGAAACCTTTGGGAGATGAGTCATTCAATAGGGCTAGTGGCCTTGTAACAGGGTTGGAAGGAACTGTCCTTTGGCTTTAGCCATGTGAGGACACCCTGCTGGTGTCCTCTGGTAGGAATGGACAGGACCCCACCACACCTGAACCTGCCGTCACCTTGATTTTGAACTTTCCATTCTCTGGAACTTTGAGAAACAACTTTATTTTATTGTAAATTTTCTTTTCTGTAGTATTATGTCACAACAACAGGAATGGAGTATGACAATGGGTGAATTAAACCTGTTTACATTTATTGATATTGCAATGTTTTATGTTTTTTTCTTTTTTGCCATATCTGCAATATTTTTATATATTTTATTTTTTGACTTGTTTTTATGTTTTTTTTGTCAGTGTGTTATAGTAACACATAACTGTGGAGTTCATTTTGACACATTTATAAATTAATTTAACCTATTTTGTTTCATTTTAATCCCCAGTACTCCACATCTGCTCTTCCCTTCCCTGGACCATTTCCTCTGTGCTACTGGTGTTCCTTCTATTTATTTATTATTTTTAATAAGTGCATTATGCTTATACATAAAAGTGTGATATATTCATACATGCATATGTAGCATAATTTGTGTACCATTTATTCTATGGTTCTTCCCTGTTCCCATCTTCCTCTCTCCACTTTGGTCCTCTATCTCTATTTCATAATTCTTTTATTTTCATGAAATACCCTTTTTCATTCCTTATTAATATCTAGCTTCTGCATATGAAATAAAATATTCAACCCTTGACTTTCCTAGTTTGGCTTATTTTATTTAGCATGATAATGTTCTCCAGTTCCATTCATTTACCAGCAAATGCCATAATTTTGGTGATTCATTTTATAACTACATCTTTATCTAATATTTTTGTCTTTTAAGTTCACTATTTTTCTTACCTGTTATGAAAAAAAAAAAGACTTCATGTTACCTGTTATTGGTTTAGATATGAGGTGTTCCCCCAGAAGCTCATGTGTGAGTCAATGCAAGAACGTTTAGAGGTAAAATGATTAGGTTATGAGATCCTCAACCCAATCTGTGCATTAATTTCCTGATAGGGTGAAACTGGGTGATAACTCTAGGGAGGTAAGGTGTGGCTGGAAGAAGTGGGTAACTGTCGGCCTGCCTTTGAGGTTTATGTTTTATACATGGGGATAGCAGCTTTCTCCCTCTACTTAAAGATGGCCATGTCCTGAGCTACTTTCAACTGCCACATCTTCTGCCAAGATGTTCTGCCTGACTTCAGGCTCAGAGCAATGAAGTCAGCCATCTCAGTTGGGCTGAGAACTCTGAAACTGTGAGCACCAAATAAACTTTTTGTCCTCTAAAATTGTTCTTGTCAGGTCTTTTGGCCACAGTAATAATCAAGCTGATCAAAACTACTCCCTT
This sequence comes from Tamias sibiricus, assembly GCA_025594165.1. NCBI lineage: Eukaryota > Metazoa > Chordata > Mammalia > Rodentia > Sciuridae > Tamias > Tamias sibiricus. The sequence continues at coordinate 155,673,952 of CM046662.1, read as the reverse complement.
TTAAATAACTTAACCTTTAAAGAGTGAACAGAGAGTTTAATCATAGTTAGATCCAAGGGGATAAGAAAGGTTTTATTTTATCTCATTTTTGAAAAGGTAGAAGAGAAACAGAACGATGATAGGACTCAAGGAAATGAGGAACATCATGTGAGGGAGTAGAGAAGGTGGAATATATAGCAGAGGTTGATTAGTCTAAAATCAAGAATGAAAGCTTTCATAAAAACAGAAATAGGCAAGGCTGAATATAGATTCAAAAATTGAGAGAGGGGAGTTGGATGAAAAGATAATGGTTTGTGGATGAAGTGGTAGTTGAGAGTGATCTGTGGACAGTGGGGTAAAGAAGTACAGACAAGTAGAATCCCCTCTAGCAGAGGATGAAATTTTCTAGAGTTGAGTGCTAGAATTTGGTACATGGGTAAAAAGTTCTCTGGAAGAGTAACAGAAGCAGATATGTACAAGGGAAGGAAATCATTGAGGCCAAGGCAGAGTGAATAGCACATCTTTAAAATGGAAAATAAAAAAGAATGTGAACAGTGTTACCCACATATAAATAATATATGAACATTTTTTGTAGTTTGTATTATTTTATTGTACCAAATCATTCATAGCAGTATAGGTAGATTTTAACTCAGTAAATAGCAGTCTTAGCTTCCAGTTTACTCTCAAATTTTTAGTATTAGCATTTTTAAAAAATATTCATTTATTTACTTCAGTTGTACACAATGCAATGCATTTATGTTTACATGGTGCTGAGGATGGAACCCGGGCCGCACACATGCGAGGTGAGCACTCCGCCACTGAGCCACAACCCCAGCCCATAGTATTAGCATTTTTATTAACTTTTTACAATAAAATTTATTTTTCTGACCTTGTTTATGGATGAATATATCATTCAAAAATAGATTCATCACTAGGAAAAAAGCAGATAACTTATTTCACACAAAAGTGATGCCACAAGCATCTGTCTAAGGCTGCCACAACTATTCTGTTTAATCCTTTGATTCCTCCAAACGATAAGGAAGTTTTAGGGAAACATATGCAATTCTTAGATATGCTACCCATTATGTTGGTCATAAGTATATTATTTATACACACTTTTTTTTCAGATTTGTACAATAATATCTATTCGGAAAAGTCATTAGATCAAAATAAAATAAAAAGACACATATAGATTCCTGGCAAAGAGTGAATACTCAAGAAAAGTAATTTTTTCTCACTCCTTTAAGAAATAAACTTGCTTTAAATAGTGTTTTTATAGTTTTGCTTAGAAACTGACTAGTTACTATATTTCATTATTTAAAATAATAACAGGAAAAGAGAGACAGGGAAGAAAGATATTACATAATAAATGGATCACTTTTATCTTTCTCTGCAAGATTCTACAACTGCAATTCCTATAATATAATCAAAAATACAATTAATGATGTGAAATTTTGACACTGCTATCTTGTACTATTTTGTATATAAGAAGCTTCAGGAATGAAAGCATTAAAAGAAAGTGATGATGCAAATTATTTTCTTTCTTTCTTTTTTAATGGTGTTAAATAAAATAAATCTGGATTATCTCTCTGCATCCAAAAAATGAATCCTGTTTAAGAAATACGTGTGCACTTAAAGAAAAAAATTATTTACTGCTTAAATACCACATTACAATATCCATTTTATTGAACTAATTAGCACAATTTAAATTGTCTATTTCTCACCACATCAGTGCATTTCCTTAATGTTTATCTTTCACCAGAGACCTGCGCTGATGAGATGAACTGGGTTCAAAGGAGCTGGCTGCAACATTAAACTAAGAAAATGGTGAAGAAATCACTCAACACATGAACTTGAGTTTCTCAGATTGAGGGAGAGACTGCTCTGTGACTTCAAGGGTCCTTTTTCATGCTGGAAGACAAGACAGACAGCACGTACCCGGCATCTCTTTATTTTTATAGGGGGGACACACAAAGGAGCTTGGATGGAATATTCTTCACTAAATAAGGCAGGGGATAAAGTTTCAAAGGTGGACTGTTGCTTTGTGATGTCTTGTGGTCAGTAGATTGATTGACATCTTGGCAAGTCACACCCATCTCAGGTGTTGCGTGGGATCACAGGCAGAGTAAGAGAAGAGGCGCACTTGCATTGCACAGCCCAATCAGCGTGCAATGCTAGACCTGATCCCTCATATGTTTCTATGAGCATAGTCCACACACACACACACACACACACACACACACAGCCAATGGATTGCTAGTGACATTTATCCTGGGACTCAGTTTTTGCTATTTTTAACACTATCATTAGTGGACATCAGGCTAAGATTCCTGACACAGTGGGTGACAAGAGAGTATCACAAACACTTAGAGGATTCAGTGTTCCAAAAATCAGCAACATATTCAAAAGCAACAAGTTCATTTCATTTGGCAGTACAGAATATAAAATATTAACTGGCAAATAGTAAGCAAAGAACATATCGTGTTGGACCCTCTATTTCAACCAAATTCTCTGAAACAAGAATCTTCACAGGTATACTTGATTTTTTAAAAAATAAGTAAAAGTGTTCTGTAAGTAAAACAGAAAAAATATATAATTTTCCTTACTATAATCTTAACCTACATAATATATAATTACATAGAATTTAAGATAAGAAGTAAACAAAATCTTGATATAAGTATTGATTTTGACATTAAAGGGTTGTACAATACAGGTGAATCATGTAACTTTCTAAACTTTCTAAAGTTAGTTAATTATATAATGGTAAAATAAACTGGCAATATAGTATAATTTTTAAATATGAAGTGTTCAAGATGCACATGATATGCAAATACTTGCAAACTATAAAAATATTTCCACATATTAATAATGATATTATTAAACATCTGGCAATATTCTACCTGCTAAGTTCCAAGAAGAATAAATAATGCAGCTAAAATCAAGAGCGAAGTTACACGAATTCAAACAGCCAGATGAGAGAATATTGTATTTCCACAATTAGTAACTGGTAGCAAATAAAGGAGAAGAGTTTTAATATAAAATACATATCAATCCAAAGTAGAGCTTAGCAGAAAAAAGAGAGAAGCAAGTGTAAGGTACAAGGGTATTAGGTTGTTAAAATAAGGAACCAAAGTGAGAGTGAGAACTGATGGAAAATTAAAATGTGGGCGAGTTATCCTCCACAGATATATGTTAAATGCCCTCATTTCTCTAATATGGGGCATAGACTTAATAAGGAAACTTGGGCATTAGTATATTTGTATTTTGTAGAAATAAATACTAATAAAATAGCTTAATTGATTATAATATATGTCTTTATCAATATTAAAAATAAATCTTTCTTCTCAATGCTTATTTTGATTCCTCATCAAATAATGCAAAAGTATGACAATATAGGGCATCTTTAAGAGGAGGTTTTTGAAACCACTGGCTGGGGTGAACTCCAGCAATGTGGCAAGGGAATGGTCTCCTTGAAGAAGAAGATACATAGTTAGTACTTTGTATAGGAATTCAGAAATTGAAAAGTAGAAGAGCATTGTGGAAAGCACTTTGGGACAGTTACCATAATTGCCAATCCCTTGATATTCTTACCCATGGCTAGTATCACCTTCCTCAATATCAGCTAGACTTATTTTCTCACTTTTAACCAAGGGAATGCAACAGAAGTGATGTAATTACCAACAGAGCATAACAAAGCAATGTCATTTCACTTTTGAGATTGAGTTACAAAAGGATATGATTTCTTTCTTGCTTGCTTTCTTGGTTTCTTTCATGCACATGTATGGTTTCTCTCTCTCCCTTTCTCTTGAATGGCTTGACCTCAGAGAAGCCAGTTGACATGTCATCTAGTGGGATGATATTGGAATTCAAATGCTGTGTTGTCATGTCTCCCAACAGAACTGTGCAAATAAAAAGTTAGCAAGAAATTGAAGATAGCCAACAGCCATAACATAAGTTTAGAAGAAGAAAACCCTCCTTCGGTTGAGCTTTCAGATGTGTTCACTTACCCACATACCCTGCCAAGAGCATAATTACAAATTATAAAAACATCTTGAGCTGGAGGAAAATAGGTAAATGATACCTAGATTTCTGAACCTCAGAAACTGTGAGATAATAAATAATTATTGTCTTAGGCTGCAAAATTGTGTGAAAATTTGTTATGTAATGATAGATACCTATGTAATCCTCAATTAAAACAAATATATTTTTGATGTATTCATCTATTGTGGTCAAGCAAACACTATGCAGAATTTTCTTCTTCCTCTTTTTCTGTGTTCTTTCCTTACCTCAGGGAGATCCACGGAGAACAAGGAAAATGTAACACTGACCTAACATCTCCATGGGGTCAGAAGCTGTGCATAAGGAAAATCAGAGACTTCAGACATGCAAGAAATCAGCCTTTGTGTGAAGTGGAGGAATTTATGCCACCAGTGGTGATAAAGAGGCATTACTCTCTGAGGGCACACCTAGACACTCAAGAGCACAATATGGTTCTTTGCTTATACTTCCAAATTTGAGGTGCTTCTCAGACCATTAGTACTAAAGAACATTACCTAACAAAATATGAAGCTCATTAAAAAGTTTATTCTCCAGAGTGTAATTTTCTCTTGGTAGTTTTTAAAAAATATGATCAAAACTTGATTATTTAAATGCAATCTTAGGGTCATTCAGGAACAGTAATCCAAGTGCAAAAAGTGAATTGATTCAAAAATCTCTCACTGCGGCCATATTTCTTCTATTAGTATCATGTTATTATCAACTTTGTTTGGAAACTATTGCCTTATAAACTTCCTCTCAAAATAAAAACAATAAGAAAGAAATACAAATTATACACATTAACAGCAGTGGAATTAGAGAAAATTCATTTCCACAGTCTGCTTATAGCAAAGAACAACCAGGAGGCGTTGCTGAGCACTCATTCAGCGTATGTGGAATAGTCCCATTGATGATGACTTCCAAGCCAGTGTCCAGTCCACCTTTGTTTAGAGATCTCACCACTACAATAGCCTTCTAATTTTAATTTAAAATAACTTCCATATAACTTCCTAATTTTTCTCAGAAGGTTAATTTGCTATGTTTAGTCTTTAGTCTTTTTTCCTTCCTCCTGATTTTAGATAGTTTAAAGAAGACTCGTTTTGTATTTTTAAAATTAATTTTCTTAACACATATCAAAGATGGGTATGTTACTGGTCTTGTGATGCCTGGGTGGCCTGCTCCAATCTTGCTGTCTTTGAGGACAGGATGCTTGAAGGCTAAGTCCCTCTTCAGATAGGCTGACTCAAACTGGTTAGATCTAAGATGACCTCTAGATTAATGACCAGGCAGCCTCCAGCCTCACAATAATAAAATACATGAATACCCTACCCCTTCACTAGCACATCCTTTCCTTCCTTTTACTGTTTTGTTTTTTTTTTTTTTTTTTTTTTTTTTTTGTCTTATATATATATAACCTGTAGGCCCTAAAGAGAAGGGAAACTGATTTATAAGTTTATCTTCTACTTCTGTTCTTGGCCAAGAATAAATGCCCTTTTCATTGCTCAGTGTTTGATTTTGTTATTGGTTCCTCAATTGCAATAGGGGGAAAAGGAGCCAGATCTTGGGATACAAAAAGTTGGTTCAGTTTACTTATCAATATGATTCAGTTTGATATTCCCATACATACAGTTTGATCGGGTTATATCCAACTACCTTGCTCCACAGTGGCCCTAAACCCACCTCTGGCATCCTTCTCAGTACCTGGTAATCACTATTCTACTTTCAGGTTGACATTTTATTGTGTGTCCATATGTGAGAGCCCATGAGGTCCTTGTCTTTATGTGTCTGGCTTATTTCACTTAATGTCCTTGTTTATTGTAGGATGTTTCAAAATAGCTTATATATGAAATAAGCTTAGTTTCATTAACAGATAAGTTGATATGGAAAATATGGTAAATATATGCAGAGGAGTATTATTAACCCATAAAGAAGAATGAAATCTGTTACTTGCAACAAATAGATGGAATCCTAATATATTATACATTTTCATTTTTCAAGGAAAAATGGAATACACAAAACATGGAAATATTATTGTCTGGAGTTTGTAACCAAAGATTATCATTGTACTTAACAACATATTATGTTTTCAATAATGATATGTTTTAATTTGCTATGCTGTGCTTTTCAACATATTGGATCATACTACTTTTTTTTCAACTAAATGTGTTCATAAATGTGAACAGCCTGTTTATAAATTTTAATACACATACTTAATCAATAACATTATCACAAATTGTCACAAAAATGAGAATATGTGACATTATGCATATCTAGATTCAGATTCTTCCCATAATACATCTCTCAAAGTTTTCAACTACCAATATTGTAATTAAAACTGTAGATTGGAATCTTGAATGACATCTGTGCCATGGAACACATCATGTATTAGTCACCTTTTCAACTATATGACAGAAATACCCATGAAGAACCACTTGGAAAAGAAAAGGTATATTTTGGCTCACGAATTCGGAGACTCAGTTCATGGTGCACTGGTTTCATTGCTCTGGGCCAGAGAAGAGATGGAGCATCATGAGGGAAGGATGCAACTGAGGTGATCTACTCAGCTCATAGTAACAAGGGAGGCAGGGAGAGAAAGGACAACATGCTATAGGGAAGATGAACCTTTCCAGGAACTCGTCCATGACCTATCCAGGAAATGCATCCTTGACCTATCTTCTCCAGCCATGCCCCACCTGCCTACAGTTACCACCCAGTTAGTCCAATCAAAGGAGGATGGACAGATTAGGTTCCAGCTCTTATTATTTAATATTTTCATCACTGAATAGTCCTTCAGTAACACAGAAGTTTTGGGGGAACACCCCATATTCAAACCATACCACATCACAACTGTTCATTAAAAATGAGTCATTTTGGGGCCGGGTTGTGTCTCAGTGGTAGAGCACCTGCCTCACACATGTGAGGCACTGGGTTCGATCCTCAACACCACATAAAAAATAAATAAACAAAATGAAAGTATTGTGTCCATCTAAAACTAAAAACAGTATTTTTTAAAAAAAAGAGTCATTTTTTTAAGGTGTGGTGAGTGGTGGTGCATGCCACCTGTAATCCCAGCAGCTAGGGAGGCTGAGGCAGGAGGATCACAAGTTCAAAGCCAGCCTCAGTAAAAGCAAGGTGCTAAGCAAGTCAGTAAGACCCTGTCTCTAAATAAAATTCAAAGTAAGTCTGGGGATGTGTTTCAGTGGTCGAGTGCCCCTGAGTTTAATCCCTGGTACCCCCCACAAAAAAAAAAAAAAAAAAAAAAAAAGTAAAAGAAAAAAATGAGTCATTTTTCCTTAGTTATATAAGTCTGTGGTCCATTAAAGTGTTAGTTATTTATCAACTTAGTTTTTGCTTTAAGGATTTCAGATCATAAAAAGTCAACTTTAAATTCATATCTAGTTTTGTACCCTGGAAACATCTCAGATATTCTTTCTTCAGGTAATATTGGTATTATTCCTTCTTTTGGAAGTATAAATCAGGTAGAATAAAAATAAATAATCATAGATTCTAACAGAATATTAAAAAAGGAAGCCAGTTTGAGAGTCAGTGGGATTGCTATGTAAAGAAGTTGTAAATGAGGTTCTTTTACATAAAAAAAGAAATTTTAGAAAGGCTAAATAGATTCCCTACAATTGTCTTGCCTGAAGAAAATGTCAGAGAAATTCCTATACTTGGATCTACGGTTGAAATGGGCAATTAGCAATATTATGCTCATTGGGAAAATGCTTTTGTCAGTGATTTATACCTGAATATGAATTAATCACTTATGACTAAAAACATCAAAATGTTCTTATTAAGTCATCAACCATTTTTTTTAAATATGTAATTCATATTAGCTGGTACTTGCTATCACATTTTGCAAGTGGCTGACATTCATTTAGGTTTTTTTTTTTTTTTATTTCATCTCTGAGAGGTGAAATGTCATAGATGATGGAATCTTATTTCAAGATTAAAATGTAGTGCAAGAGAAATGTTGAATGCCATTTCACTTAGAAATTACAAATAAATGTCATCCTTTGTCAGGAATCATGTGATTATTTCTTGACTCTAAAGTCATTTAACTCATAAAAAAGATTCTCATAGTTATTGATAAACAAAAATAAATGTCAAAATCTTAGTTCCCAAAATATTCTTTACAGAGCTGATAATAATTTTTATGCTTTTCAGGGAAAGCACATATTAAAATATGTAATAAAACTATTGTTATTATCGATGGACTCATGTGTATTGGATACTTTGGAAAACAATTCTAGATGGACTTCTTGTATTGTTTAAAATCTTTTGAAGACACATTAACAAATACTTTCTTAAGAGTATGCAAGGGCTGGGGTTGTGGCTCAGCGGTAGAGTGCTCGCCTAGCATGTGCGCGACCTGGGTTCGATCCTCAGCACCACGTAAAGACAAAAGCATTGTGTACAACTAAAGCAAATAAATAAATATTAAAAAAAAAAAGAGAGAGAGAGTATGTAAAACATAGCCTTGAATATATAGATAGGATATCTCCTTGTGGGTAAGGAGACATGCTTAATACTAAAAACAGTGCATCTCTCCAGGTTAAGTATTGGGCATGTTTTCTAATAGTCCCTTATAAATTGTGTTTCCTGAACTTGATTTTCCTCAGCTGTAACCCAATCCCACAGTTTATACTATGAACTAATTGTTCCTGGTTGTCCCCCAGTGAAATTGGGAGTGGGAAAAAGATCAGGCCACGAGAGCATGAAGCTCCTGTTGCCTCCTGTGAGTAATATGAGTAATAAGGACCCGTGTCTCAGACCTGGGTGTCATGTTTTCTGGTGTCCCTGAAGGACATATGAGAAGCTAACTTGTTAGCTTACAGGACAGGAAATGTGAGCCCCTTCAAAGTTTTTCTTACCCCCTCTAGTGAAGACCTAAGCTGTATAATATTCGTTATGTCTTCATCTATACATTTTGTGTCTTACCATCTAAAAAGCAAGACTGTTCCAGCTTTCTATTTTTCACTGTGATACCAACATCAATATCCATAACCAAACATTTACTTACTGAGAGCTCAAGTTTTTCATCTTTTGAAACATGCCATTTTCTTATATAAAAAGTTAGGTACTCAATAGGTAAGGGGAAGTAATAATAGATGTTCACTGGATTAGATGAGGGGGAATGAAAGGAAGGGAAAGGAGATGGGAATGGGAAATACAGTAGAATGAATCAGAAATAGCTTTCCTGTGTGTGTATATGAATATGTGATTAATGTAACTCCACATCATGTACGACCACAAGAATGGGGAGTTACGCTCCATGTATGTATGATATGTCAAAATATATTCTACTGTCATGCATAGCTAAAAAGAACAAATAAAAAACATTTAAAAATTGTGCACTGCATTACAGCTAGAAAAGTAATTTTATATAATGAACTAATTTAAGTTCTACTGTCTTCTCCAAAATCCTGAACAATATTATCACATAAGTTTCTGAAAACAATGATAATTAAAAAGTAACAATAACATAACAAAAACACCCAGACAATAAATATTATCTTCTCACACATAGCACCTCAAATATTACCCAGCTACTTTAAAAAAAAAAAATTACACTTTTGTAGCCGGGCAAGGTGGCGCATGCCTGTAATCCCAGCACTTGGGAGGCTGAGGCAGGAGGATCGCAAGTTCAAAGCCAGCCTCAGCCATGGCGAGGCACTTAGCAACTCAGTGAGACCCTGTCTTTAATAAAATACAAAAAAGGGCTGGGGATGTGATGCAGTGGTCGAGTGCCCCTGAGTTCAATCCCCAGTACCAAAAAAAAAAAAAAAAAAAAAAAAAAAAAAAAAAAAATTACACTTTTGTGTTATATATGTGAAAAATTATTTAATATATGCTATAAATCTCTATAAAGAATTTCATTGACACCATATATAATATTTTGGAAATATCAATATTATCAGAAAGATGCTATTTCTTTTTTTTTTTTTTTTTTTTTTGGTACTGAGGATTGAACTCAGGGGCACTCGACCACTGGGCCACATCCCCAGTCATTTTTTGTATTTTATTAGAGACAGGGTCTCACTGAGTTGCTAAGTGCCTCGCCATTGCTGAGACTGGCTTTGAACTCGCGATCCTCCTGCCTCAGCCTCCCAAGTGCTAGGATTACAGGCGTGCGCCACCACGCCCGGCTAGAAAGATGCTATTTCTGTGAATTCACAAATTATTGTTAAATAAAGAAGTTATTCTGAACAAAACATTACATGATAACATCATTTAATGTATTTTTAAATATGTCAATAAAACATCAATAAAAACTCTACATCTTAAAACTAGAGAGATGCAAATGAAAGAGTATATGAAAATAATGTTTCAGCTTTAAATGTAAAATGTATATAAAAAGGAAAAATTGCAGCATATCCAGAAGTTAGAAAAAGAACAACAAATTAAACCCTAGAAATGAAATAAATAATACATTGTGGCAGAAATTATTTTAATAGGAAAAAATATGAAAAAAAAGAAGGAGATAGAGGAAAGGTAGAAGATTAGGAGGAGGAGAGCCAGGGAGATACTTTAATACATTAATATTTGTAAACCTTAAGACAAATTAAAAATAAGTTATTGCTGAGATAAATAATGTTGAAAATATAAAATAGAAATACAGATTGAATAGATATTAAGTAGAAATACCTCCTTGAAAGTAAATTAAAAATTAATAAGTGCATATTTTCCATAAATATATAAATTTCTAAAGTGTTTCCAATAATAATATGAGCCAGAATTTACTTATCATTACTAAAATAAAAAAATGAATTAGCAATTTAAAGAGAAATCAGGGAAAAATCATATGCTAAGTCAATTTTATGAAATAATCAAAGAAATAAAAAAATTAAGCCTATAAAATTGTTTCTGTGTACATAAAAGAGAGGAAAATAAAAGACTACTAGCTCATTTTATGATTCTAATGTATTTGCCTCATATTGTCTAATGGTGGTAATGACTAGCAATCACACACAGGTGGAAGAGAGTAGAAGGGGAATAATTTAAAGAATGCACAAACTTGCAGTTCACCCCTCTTTTCCAGAAATTCTATACTGCCTTGTGAACCCTACAGCATGTTTCCCCATAGGATTCACTAGTGAAAAAATTGAAATATGTCTTCCAGCTCTCTATAGCTTCAAGTGAAGCTGGGATATCTGAGAACAGCAGAATTTCCATGGATATAGTGCACCTCCAAATGTATTTGAGAAACACTCAAATATGGAAAGGAAACATAGATATTACAGAACCACCCCACAGCCACTTCTCTAGTCACCAAACTTGAAGGACGATTAGGTAAAACTTGGAAATAAGAAGCAGTTGAATTATGTTTCTGCCAAAATGCTTTGTTATAGCTAACAATATAGCAATGAATTCCTTTTCTACCCAATGAGATGGCATCAAAACATGGAAATACACTCATCTTTTCCAAAAGCACCTAGACTACTGCAATTCACTCTTTTATTTTTTTAACATATTGGTTGAGAATGTCATAAATATTTTAAATTAATAACATAAATAATAGCTGGTCATTTTTAAATGTCTACCTTGTTGCAGATTTTTTTATACATAGTGTACAACTTATAAGTGTTTGACTTGTTATATCTCTCTGAAGAGAGAGAAAATAATTGGTCCATGAGTCAGTGGAACCCACATTTCTAGGCTAGCTTCCTTTCTAGAGAGAGACTTCACAGCCATTCATTTGCTTCCCATATAATGGATTTTCCAGCAAGAATAAAAACAGATATTTGTTTGTTCTTCATTCTAGTTTTTAAAATGAGATATCATGTTATGATTTGCCAAGTTTTTCTATTGTAAATTCACATATTACCCCATTTGTCTTCACTGTCTAGGTCCTGTACCTTACATGTTCATAATAATTGTGGTTGTAGATATTTGTTCAGTAATATTTAAAACTTGTACCTTTGCTGGTCACTTTGGTATACACCTCTAATCCCAAATATCCAGGAGGCTAAGACCAGAGGATGGAAAGTTTGAAGCCAACCTGAGCAACATAGCAAGGGCCCATCTAAAAACAAGAAGGAGGAGAAGGAGGATGATGAGGAAGAGGAGAAGGAAGAGAAGAGGAAGAAGGAGAAGAGGAAGAGGAAGAAGAAGGAGAAATTCTAAGTTATATAGGTATGACACAATATTCTTTTGAGCAAAGACTACTTAAACTCTGAAAGTATGGACAGAAAAATAAAAAATTATAGAACTTGAAACTTTTGGGAAAAAGTAGAATGATCTAAAAGTACATTTCATTTGAACAGTAAAATAACAGTGATTATTACTCATAATACTAAATGCTTACTCATCAATTATCTTCTGTGTTTAGCATTCAGTTAATATTGATTGCATAGAATTGTGACAAACCCTCTCAACCGTCTGTTGATTCTATTGTTCTTTTTGTGCTTGTGAGGGTAGTGATACATGCAGAATTGCTGGGACAGACACTAGTAGGAATCTCCTTTGTGTTACCTGTGCTTTCTTATCTTGGTCATCAATTTTGCTGCTGTATTCCACTTTTTGTAAATAGATGTGGGCCACATGTGCCCCCAGCCTGGGGCATCCAAGCTTCTCCAAATCTTTCCAGAAAATTACAAGGACCTCCCACTTCTTGTCCAGCACTGGTCATTGGCCTTTGGACATTTAGGGACTAAGAAATCCCCAAATCAGACCAGGTGTTCACTTCAGTTTTGGAATATACCTTTTTAAAATGTATTTTTAAATGTAGCATTCCCATCACTTCAGAATTAGTTGAATGAGCAAGGAGTCTGTACTCACAAAATGTTATTATAAATTAAATGGCTTATTTTCTGTTCCTGAATTTTATTGGTAGGAGCATAGTGAAAATTCCAATGCATTCACTATGACTTTTTATATTAAAGAGAGTAAAGATTTGAAAAAATAAATAAATAAAAAGGAGAGAGTAAAGATTTGGCCCTTAAAATATGTTCAAATTAAAGTCCTCTCTTTTTTCCCTCCCCCCACCTTCTTTCTTTCTTTCTTTCTTTCTTTTTGTACTGGAGATTGAACCCAGAGGTGCTTTGCCACTGAACTTGTCCTTTAAATTATTTATTTTTTTATTTTATTTCAATTTTTAATTATAAGGTATTTTTTAATTATAAGGCAGAATTTTGCTAAGTTGCTGAAGGTTTCACTAAATTACTAAGACTGTCCTTGAACTCGGAATTCTCTGTGTCTGCCTCCCAAGTCACTGGGATTATAGGTATGCACTACCATGCCCTGCTAAAGTCCTTCCTGTTATATGCAATATTTGGGGTCTACTGTAACCTGAAGCTAGAGTGTGAGATTCACACTTATTTTTGGCATCAGTGTTCTATAACATTCCAGTTCTCCAGTTTCTATAAACTTGTCTAAATCTAATGGCACTCGGGGATAATTATTTTTTCTTATACTCCTAGGTACAATTTATTTATTTATTTATTTTCTGTTGTCAACAAACTATTCTTCACATACTTTCTTGGGAGATTAATTAGGAGCTTGTTATTCTGCCTAAGCAACAGTGGTCATGTGTGTGTTCTTAAGCCACAGCTTTCTCATTACTTTTGGCTCTAACATATGCTTTAAAGCTCACTCTTTCAATGTTACATTGCCCTGTCTTTCAATTTTTCCCCATTGATATGATCTACTAACTCTATCCCAATGTGTATATATTTTATGTTCTAGAAATACAGTTAAAACTCTATAATTTTATTGTTTGCATTTTTTTTTCCCCTTATTTCTAAGATATTTTCCTTCTAAGAGGTGAGGTCTCACTTAGTTCTCACCTACCACTACATTTATATCACTTCATTCTTCCATAGAGGGGTTGCTCTGGCTTGCTCCCTTATCTCCCTGTCAGCACCTTATTCAAGCTGAAAACACACTTAGGTTTGTAATGCCACCTCTCCAATGCCTTCACTACGACTTTTTATATTAAAGTCATAGTGAATTCTTTAATACGAAGAATTTCCATTTAATAAGCAGTCAGTATTTAAGACTCCAATCACTCTATGCAGTTGCTAATACTTATAAAGACCTTATAATTAAAACATAATTGATTCTCATTTTCAATCTAAAAAAAAATATGAGGTTCAGAAAAGTAAAATAATATGACCATGGTCAAATTTATTGCAGGTAGCTAATATTTGAAATCATATCTGCCTAAAACCAAATCTTATGCTTGCTTATAACAATCCCCATTAATATTTTTATTCTTATTTTTACCCATTTATCATAAAATTCCATGCATTTTTAATTTTTCTATATTTTTGAAGTCAATATCCAATAAATTATTTTTGAGATAGGTTTGAGTTTTTTCAGTGTTGTTACATGAAAGAGATTTATTTACAGACTTTTATGAAAATTGAAAATATTCTCAAATTAATATACAACTATATGGTTTGATGATTTTAATTGTTCACAAACTAGTTCTTATTTCAAAAAAAATTTAAAGCATTAGAAACACCTACTCAGGACCAGAAAATTTGTAAGCATTATCATTACAATACTATTTTAATTGAGGAATAGATAAGATTTCAGTATGTCTTATCTAAATCAGACCATTTTTTTTTTTTTACATTATGACCACAAAAATCCCATTAACAGCAATATAATATTACTTTCAACCCTTATATATTTTAACAAATATTTCTCTCCAGCAAAAGGTGTTATTTTGAACAAATTCAGCATAGTGACCTTATATAAGTTTTTCTAAAATAAAATTGTACATCAGGGTTATCAGGAATTGTCAGTCAACAAATTGGAAAATTTTATGAGAAAGAGTGAAACATGGGATGGATTTTCCTTCCACCAGGTGGGCCCAAATTGGACAGAGTCTTGGTCAAAACTTTGAGCTATTGGCTTTCATCCTGATTTCAAGGTTCTTTCCCAGCCCAAAAAAGCAGATCAATTTAGCTACTCTCACCACCTTTTTGTTTTGTTTTGTTTTGTTACAGAACTGAATCTGTGGAAAACAAATGTGTAGATTGCTTTTCTGTTTTCCACTTAAAAGTTATGCCAAAGTTGGATGCATTCATGCTTTTCTCTTGAAATGAAATCACAACAGTTGATTTTACAGGTACCTCTTGATGATTTGCCAGATTGTGTAAACTCTGTCATTTTAATACATTCTGGAGAGATCAACATGTAAAAAGTTTGCCTTTAGGAATCTTCTAAATGATTAAACAAAGGCCTTTGCAGGAATTTTCTAGTCTTTCCTACCTTTGGGACATTTATGTTTTCAGTCTTCCATTTTACGTAAGGGGCAAGTGATAATCAAGAATTACATGTAAAACCAACACAAAATGATTCTGGTATCTTTCTTAATATGGGAATTTACAGGCTCAATTTAGTGTTTTTCCTTATGGAGCCAACCCATAATTATTTGCTGAGGAAATCTTTTGGATCTGCTGATAAGTACTCCCCTGTCCCACTTTTGTAGTATGGTTGAATAGCAGTCTACTCAGGGAGAAGTAACAGTTAGACCCTTCAATTCTCATAAGAGGATTCAGTCATTCATGCAACAAATTTTTATTGAATGCCAGCCATATGCCAAACACACTGTTCAGGTCACTTAGATTGTATCAGTGAATAAAAAGACAAAAATACTTGCCCTTGTGAAGGATATCAGTATGGCTGCAGGAAGTTATAACAAAAAACTGGGGCTGCAATTGTCTTGCAACACAAAATACTCAATCCAACTATTTCTGAAAGCCTATATCCTAGAAAGTATAGTAACACATTTATCAGAAGTGTGGTAAAGAAAAATCATGTTTGCTTTGATTTTCTAGGGCTGCCACAATAAAGCACCATAAGATTGGTGGTTTGAACAACAGAAATTTATTGCTTTACAGTCTAGAAGTCTAAGATCAAGGTGTCAGCTATGTTGATTCTTCAGTTTGCAGAAATATCATATTGATATCAATTGCATTGGATTAGGGCCAATCTTAGTGTCATTTTAACTTTATTTAATACATCTTCAATGACCCTATTTTGAAGGAAAATTTCACATTCTGAGGCACTAGAATTAAATTTTCAACAAATGAATTGGTAGGGGGGTCACAATTGCATCAAAAACAAAAGTTTGACAAAAGGCCTGGACAAGTATTATGCCAAGGGATCAGGCCAGTATACTTAACCCGTATAAGCTTTTACTGTTTTTTTTTTTTTTTTTTCTCTCTCTTACTCTACCTATGGAAACTAACTTTCTAAGAAATGTTTGACTTTGACTCTTTTAAATTTTTTTTTTCATAGTTGTAGATGGACAGAATGCCTTTTTTTTATTTGCTTATTTTTATGTTGTTGCTGAGGATTAAACCCAGTGCCTCACGCATGCTAGGCAAGCACTCTGCCACTGAACTACAGCCTCAGCCCCAGAAATGTTTTCACTTTATGGCCCAATTACACACTGAGAGATTTAAGTTAAAAAAAATTGACAAATTCTTGTTAAATTTAATATGCAGATGTTACAGGTCAGTTACTAATTATACAACAGTGTCCAATTAAGCTTCTATGAGAATCCATCTAGGAAATATCTTGATCTTTAATCATTAATATTTGTGGACTTAAGGTAAATACTCAATTGATTTTTTTGTACTTAGAGCAAACGTGATTCACATAATCAACAGTGATTTTATCTCTTATTTTGGTTTTTAGAAACTAATTTTGTAGTTCACTTGATGATTCAGTATTTTATAGCAATATATTGATTGTATACTAACATCTGTGTCTTCATTCTGCTTTCATTTTTTATTGATCTTTTTATTAAACTGTTTTTAAAATCTTGATGTAGTGTCTACATTTTGCATCATATTTTAGCTATATTTGGAAACTAATAGATTTATAAAAAGATGATAACAATTCAAATAAAATCATAATAAAATCTACATATGAGCAAGACATGAGGTGTTATTTAGTAAACGTGAACAGAACTTATTTTCCAAATGTAAGTTATGACAATTATCAGATTTTTAGTAAATATTTTATCTGGAATAGATTTCTATTTTTTAAATGATTTTTGTTGTGGCTGAAATAGTCCATTCCACTTTGGCTCTAAAAATGTTCTGATTTTATGATTATTTTCTTTTGTACAGATAGGTCTTTATCCTACACTGCAGTAAAAAATTATTTCAGCCTTTCTCATTGCAAAATATTATAGAAATGTCCAAAGCAATTCTTCAGGGTAATCAGCATATCCACCACACTATATCTCATAAATTTGTTCACATATTATGCCTTAATCACAAAATTAAAAAAGAAAATATTTTATCAAAAAGTGCCTCTTGTCCAACAGTCTCCACTTTCTTGACGTAACTGGGAATAATGAAATTGATTTTCTATGACTCAGTCTTAATGGATGTGTATATGGGTGACTCAGTAGTGTTTAAATTCACCATCACAGATTATTAACCTATCAACTACTAAGTTAATATAGAAGAAAAGTGAGTTATCTGTCATGTTCTGTATCTCATCTTAAATTGTACTTTACCAAATTCAGAATATATAATTTCAGTCACATTGATGCATATTATCAGACACTGTAATCTAAATAATAAGCTTTCAGCATTTATAAATGCACTAAAATTCTTTTACCTAAATTAACATTTTTTTTTTTTTTTTTAAGAGACAGGGTCTCTGAGTTGTTCAGGGCTTCTTTAAGTTGCTGAGACTGGCTTTGAACTGTGATGCTCTGCCTCAGTCTCCCAAACTGCTGGGATTAAAAGCCTGGACTTGCCTTAAATTAACTTTTTAACATTCAAAAGTAACCCACAAATGCATGTTCATCATAAAAATTAAGAAAAATGTAGATATGCCTAAAGCAAAAATGGTTCTTCCTATTGTCTCCATGAATTCCTGAAAGCAGTATCACTCTTAAATTTCTATTACTTGTTTTTATTCACTTTTATTCATTTGAAAGTCCATGTAAGTGAATGTGTACCCACATATATTTATTTTTTCCTTAATACTTATAGTGCAACCTGTTAAATGACTCTATTAAGTAGCAGTATTTTATCTCCATTGTTTAATTTCAAAATACCTGAATAAATCTACTGCAGTCTTCATTTGCTCTGCAGTTTCACTATCTTTTTAAGATGGATTTGTATAAACAGTATCTATCTTAATTTTGCATTTTTAGATTTTTGATTGTTACCTAATCAAATGAAAGCTTATTTGTGGGTATCATTGATCTACCTCCTCCAGTTTCATGTTTATGATTTAGTGTATGTTGATTACATAATAAGCTCTCATTGTAGTTACCATTTTCCTTTGTCCTTTTTTCCCCTCAGTGTTACTAAATGCCCTGTTTATTCTGCAAACAAGGTTTAGAAATGCACAGACACAACGTGCAGGCTGGGAACTCAGGGCGTGGTCACGTGACACAAGCAGGCTGCCACTGCCTTGCTGCCAGCTGCGCTTGGCTCTGGCAAGCACAGTGAGAAGGAACTGCCAGTGGCCTACTCTCATCCCGGGCCTCAGGTGCTCTAATCCTGAAGAACCAGGTTCCTTCACCTGGTCCACCACCTCCTTGCAGCTGAGCGCCTCTACTATGGCAAGAGCAAACTCAAAGCTGGTCCAAGGCCCATGACTGCTGACTGCTGAGGATTAATCAGGCCATCCCTCTCCATGTGGCTGTCCCATTCGTCATTTTGTCTTTAGCAAGTGGGTGTGTTGTAACTTTGCTTCCAAGCCCTATTTCATGAGCCAAAAAAGAGCCATAGGATCTGCTCTTAAATGGCGGCTTTGAAGCATTTGCTGTTCTTCTGCTCCTTCAGGATCTCCTTCATAGAGGCAGATGCATTTTGTGCACTGAGATTGCCCCCAATAAAACTACCACATTGGGTGGTCCCTGCTTTTGTGCATCTTTAAGGCGGGGGCATCAGGACAAATGACAACACCACAGCTACATTGTACTGGGTCTTTTCCAGAAGTCCTGCGAAGGTAACTTTAATCCCAGCTCCTCTCATGACATCCACAGGGATGACCATCTCCATTTCCTCTGTTCCTTTGTTCAGGATGACCAGGTATTTTTGTTTGTTTTGTTGGTTTTTTTGGTTTGTTTTGTTTTGTTTGTTTTTGTTTTTTAACTCAGGGTCACTTGACCCTGAGCCACATCCCCAACCCTATTTTGTATTTTATTTATAGATAGGGTCTCACTGAGTTGCTTAGTGCCTCGCCATTGTTGAGGCTGGCTTTGAACTTGAGATCTTCCTGCCTCAGCCTCCCAAGCCTCTGGGATTACAGGTATACACCACCACCACACAGGGCTCAGGGCTCTTTTTGAAGACATTTTGATGTTGTCTGTTTTAAAGCCCATTGGAACAAAGGCAGGTCACCCCAGCCTGTCCTTATTTATTAGTGATCTTTAATTTTTAAAATTCCACACTACCTCCATTTCTATTATTTGTTAAATTTGTATATAACATTTATTTTTATTTTTTATCAAAATGCCCAATTAAATACTAACCATGCCAGTCAAGACTTTAAGCAACTTTTCCTTCTAAGTCAGCAAACAACTCTCTTCAAGTGTGTAGTTAGATAATTAGGTATTAAGTTGTTAACTTATATTTTAATTTGTCTCCTTTATTACATTTTTAACTGTTAGATTTCAGCATAAACTCATATGATTTTTTCAGGTTAGACGACAAAAGTCTCTGATTTTTTTTTTCTCTTTTGTTTTATATTTGCTTTTTCAACTTACTTTAAATCTTTTCTGATTTATAGTTAGACTGACTGTTTTTTAACTGTCTTATTTCTCTCACAATATAATTATGCTCTATAGTCCTTGCATATTTAAATATCTTTTCTAGCCTTTCTCATTTATGATACAATAAAATATCACAAATGACATCTTTATGGGAATTTTTCTTTCTCTTTTGCTGAGTGGGCAAAAATGCTGAACAGTGTATTTAGAGGAATGTATAGAATAAAGAAAATAGACTACTCAGGTAGGAATATAGAAATAGAATAAAGATAACATGTTCAGGAAAAAGTGGGGAAAGAATAAGAATTTTCACACACAAAAAAGGAAAAACCAAATGCAAAAAAACAAAAACCACAAAGACACAAACAGAAAAAGAAGCTGGCAGAATCTTTGCCTGTTTTTTTATTTCTCTGCCTCTTGCTTCCCACCCCCGCTGCTGGTTAGTTAGGTCAGAGAAGTTTTCAGTAAGTGCATTTGCATGCCTGTTCTTCTTGATGGCCATCAAATGCAATGCTTGTGTACTTAAACTGATTGCATATCATCAGTCACTTTTTTTTTTTTTTTCCAAGTAAGAAAACTGAAGTGCAGAAATATTTAACAGTTCTTCCTAAGTCATGCAGGTGAGTGGAAGACCACTTATTCAAAGCAGTGTTCTCCCTTTCAAACAGGAGCATTTAATACAAATATTGAATTCTACAAGGTCACATAATATCGTTTCTCAGAATGATTTACTTTCCATCGTTTCTGTAGTACAAAGACAACTTCTGATGGAAAATCTTTCATTTGCCCAGTGAGATCAGCAACTTTCTGAAGAGTTGGAAGTTGGGAAAAAATATTGCAACTAAAGGAGAGCAGTGATATGTGATATAACATCAAATAAAATGTAAAGGGCTGCTTGAAAAGGCTTGTTTCAAACTACGAGGTCTGTGGGACTGTGCCTCTGGCTTAAAGAACTGCTTGAGGAAAAAGTGCGTGATGAAAAACGATGTTCTCTGCTCTCTCAGCTCTTTCTTCAAGAAAGGCTCAACACGTTCAAAAGTAAAACAAAGCAAGCCTTACCAGAGATTTCAATCAGGGAGTATGTCACAGACTCTTGGAAACAGTTTCCTATTCCCAATGTCCTTTTTTCAGTAAAAGTCTTTTATGAAAGATAACAGATTCTTAGGAGGGGCGGCTGGGGAACATAATATCAAAAGGCTTCAAATGTTGATACTCTTGTGTTTCAAACTTTAAATTTTATGAGCTCAGTATAACTGAAATAAAATATATGATCTGGACTGAATAAACAACCATCTTCACGTAGGCATGATTTATTCCTGTTTACTAGTAATTCTGTATAAATCTTCTGGATTGGCATGAAATTATTTACATAACTAATTAAACACAGTTCAAGAGCTACTGTGGCTTAATGATTATCAAGATAGTTAAACATTAAAACAGTGAACTCGGGGGTGCAGGTCATTAGTTTAGATTTTGGGGAAAGGGGATCTGGTGTCTAAGCAGGAGGTAGATTTGTGTGTGTGTGTGTGTGTGTGTGTGTGTGTATGTCTGTGTGTTTTCTTATGTTTTGCCTTGATTTTAAACAGGTCACACTCACCCAGCACATGTATATTTTCTTACCAAAAAAGGAATTAAATTATTCCATAACATTCCTCAGAAATGTTCAAAATGAACACTGAACTAGAGCAGAGAGGGAAGGAAAGGCCTTCAGGAAGAGAGCAATAACCAAATAAAGTATTTTCCATAGAAAACAGGAACATGCATTTGACAGAATCTGCCAGTATATTTATTACATAGAAAGTGTTAATAAATGCATTGCCTAAGCAAGTACAGATTGAAAAATTTCAGTAGTCAATGCCTAAAATCCCAACATTAAATTGAAGTGGCCCTTTTTAAAAAAATATTTTTATTTATTTGATTTTTAGTTGTACACAATGTGTTTTATTCAATGCGTTTTATTTTTACATGGTGCTGAGGATCGAACCCGGATCGCCCATGTGCTAGGCGAGCGCTCTACCGCTGAGCCACAATCCCAGCCCCTGAAGTGCCCCTTTTTATGGAGATTCCTACTTGGCAAGAATATTGGAGGATGTAACAAACCAATCAATGTTGTGCAAAAGAAAACAAAAATGAAAATAAAACACATACATATTCAGTCTATGTCATTTGTACAATGATTCTTACTAAATCTTGATACCAGTGACTTGGAAGTTAAAATTAATTCCACTTCACATATAGCAAATATATAATTACTCTGTTTTGTGTTTTTGTATAACAATCTCCATGTGGATCTCAATTTATGATATTGTTTCAGTTATTTTGTATCATTACAAAGCAGTTTTATTCATTTATCTTGTAAGCACCTGTTGAACACTTAAGAAATATTGAGTTGGGACGTAGAATCATGCTAAATTCCATACCAAATACATAATAATACATTTTTGTTGATATTCTAGTGCCCAGAATATAAAAAGGAAATAAGCCATATCCTTTAGAAAATGTTGCCTTCAAACATCTCACTTTCATCACAGCAGATAATGTATTTATGGTATCAGAAAAAAATCCTATTTTAATGAGTAGTTGGAGAATTTTCTCTTGACTTAGACTGTCAAGAACTGAACTAAATTCCAGGAGCATGCACACAGTAAAATTCATGAGTGAACTCTTAAAACATTGTGAATTCCTAAATAAGTGCTTGGCAAAGGATGCTGCATAGTTATTTCAATAAGATTGTTCTAAAGCCTTTGCTTCTTTTCACAGTGCTGACATCAAAAATAGAAGCAAAATATTATCACAAGCACAGTAGTTTTAAAAATACTGGGTTATTAACTAGCTCTGGAGTTTTAAACCAAGAAAAACATACTAGTCCTTAATATGTATTCTCACATTTTTCCTCCTGTGTGCAGCACTGAAAAATAGCAAGATCACAGCATATGTGGCTACTTTGGTCAGCACTGTGTGGAAGATTTGTTAAAAATATGCTACTTTCTAAAATTAAAATTGTTAATTTATCAGATATGGAAGACAAGTTGAAAACAAGTTCTTGATGTCTGAACCAAGATAGTTAAGTTACAGTTAAACCAAGGACATCAAACTCAAAAGAGATATGACTGAAGGATTATGCTGTTAGAAAAGATTAACAGAGAAAAAACAAAGATGAACTTACTGGAATCAAGTTCTGTGTAGGAGGGCATTGTAGGAGTGTATAAGAGGTGACAAGCAAGGTATAGAGTCTCCATTTTTCTAGACACATATCCATAACATGACAAACTCTCCAAGTCTGGAATTCCTTGGCACCTTTCCTTTCAATGTGGATTAATTCATACCTACAGGAACAGGTTAAGTTATTAACATGACTGAAATTTTCTAGATACATCTCCACTGAATCTTTTAGAGGAAAAGTTATTTTTTTATCCAAAGAGAAATGTAAACAACTTCCAGCAAAAATATGTAGTAAAAGAAATTCTTCATAGAAAACCCACAATCATTTCTGCCTACTATGCAGAAATTTTATATACTCTTAAATCAGAGAATGTAGGTAACGAATATGTCTGAACTTACTTGACAAAATTCACTTGATTCACTACAAAATATTTCTGTCATTTCGGAATGGAAAACTCTAGATTTGTTATTTTGGAATGACAAAACTGTACTGTATCTATTGCTATTAAATAAGGTTCCTATAATCCACGTTGGACTTGTTTATTTTCTTACTAAATCCAAAGAGTGGAAGTAATTCTGAAGTAAATGCACCCTGCAGATTGAATATACGGAAATTCAAGTATGTCTATTACACATCATAGTGACATTCAAAAAGTTGTTGGGGTAACAATTGGTTTGGAATTTAACATTATAAATGTGAACTATGTACAATTCTATTAGTTTTTTTTTTTTTTTTTTCTAATTAAGTTCATCCAGTTCCACAGGATGAGTTTCAAGATATTACAAAACTGACTGAGCATTGCTTTGAAAATCTTGAACATGTATTTTCTTTCCTTCTAAATTTGACTATGCCATTTGGAGTTTTATACTTCATATTCTATAAAATTAAATTGAAACATCTTTACCATCTGGTAGTTTTGTGGATAATTTAGCGTATACCCACTTGTGGCAGTTTATTTCAAAGTAGTTCCCATTACACACTGATCTTTAAGTATTGGAACTTCATTTTTAAATACTAGTGTGTTATAATTATGTATCTCCAGTTGTCCATAGGCTTTACTATAATTAAGATAATTACAGTCTATAAAAACATAATTCAAGATTCTCATTATGAAACTGTTGTTGCCTATATGTGGTGGGTATAAAATGGTTAACCAGTAGCTCCCCAGTTGTTACAACTGAGGGGATATTTGTAAGGAATACACAGTGATGGCTTTTCTCAGGTTTTATGCAGTTTAAAATTATTTCTTCACTGCGAAAAGGTTTTTGCAGGCTTTATAAACTCTCATAGCCTCTTGGTAGTTCTAAAAGAATGTGAGACCTGAAACACAACTCAAAACGAGCTAGTGAGGCCATTCACAGTGGATGGACAACAAATTCACCATGACATGTTCAGTCATATCTAGAGAAAATGTGTTAAAGTAATGAGCAACAAAAAAATTTTGAAATATCAATTGAAGAATTACAAGGCCATATAATTTTCTTCTAATTAATACAGAGGGAATGATTTAAGAAAATGACCATTTCAATTTGAATGGCTGTAGTAGTCTAGCAAAAGAAATACCAGAGCATAAAATATTGGATAATTAATGACTCCAAAAAAGGTAGAAATAAAATCCTTCAAGCAACATTGGAAATAGAAGGTTTCTGCTTAGGAACAGGAATGGAATCTTGATACAAGCACCATATTGAATGTTTTATTTATTTTGTGATTTTTGTTGTTGCAATAGTAAGTTTATATACAATATAGGGTACTAATAATTGAGTTAGGAGTACAATGATCAGAAAGTTCAATTACCTTAATAGCTTATATCTCCTAGCAATGGAACAAGCATTTGAAAACAGATGAATGTGAATCTAATGTCTTTCCATTAATGTGCCTGGATTTTATGATATAGGTATAAGTATATCAGTAGAATAGCTATACAAGTGCCTCAACGTCATATTCTCTCATGAGAGTATATTTATCCTAGTCTCTAATTTCTCCTTTATCAGTACATCATGAACTATATGGAAAATTCCATTTGGAATTTTTTTAATCTATGAAAAATTTGCTATTCTTTGAAAATTGCCTACTGCCTTTAGCTTTTAAAATTCTAAGTATAAAATACATTGTATTTGATAGAGAATGGGTTTGTTTACCTTATTATCACTATTAATAGAATATTTTGAATCACAAACAATGAAAATATATTTCTTTATCAGATTCTATCAGCCCAAAAACTTATTGCCTGAAATATAATATCCTGTTATTAAAAATAAATTTCAACCGAATGCTAGAACATTAATAAAAATAATTATATAAGATTATTTTATAACAATTTAGAAAAGCATACTACCAGAATGACAGAGATATTACTTATAATTTAAATAATTACATGTTCATAATTTTTAAAATATTGTAGATGTTAATGGACCTTTATTTTATCCATTTATTTATATGCAGTGCTGAGAATTGAACCCAGTGTCTCACACATGTTAGGCAAGCACTCTACCACTGAGCCATAACCTCAGCCCCAATATGTTCATAATTTGTAAGTACTGTGATTTTACCTACATGTGGTGTTTGTGCATGTATGCATGTCTTCTATGATTTGAATGACATTTCAATATTTAGGTTGGAATTAAATTCCTACTGTGATGGTATTGAGAGATGAGACCTTCTAGAGGTGATAGGTTATATGACTATACCTAGTGAATGCTTTATTGCTATTCATGGAGTGGACTATAAAACATCAGAGTATCTTTGTTATAAAGTTGAGCTTTTCATTAAGAGACAGCCTACAGAATGGGAGAAAATCTTTGCCACCCACACCACAGTAAAGGCTTTAATTTTCAGGATATATAAAGAACACAAAAAGCTTAACACCAAAAGAACAAATAACCCAATCAATAAATGGGCCAAATAACTAACCTAACACTTTTCAAAAGAAGAAATATGATCAATAAATACATGAAAAAATGTTCAACATATCTAGCAATTAGAGAACTGCAAATTAAAACTGCATTGAGATTTCACTTCACTCCATTCAGAATGGCAATTATTAAGAATGCAAGTAATAATAAATGTTGGTGAGGATGTGGGGAAAAGGGTTCACTAATACATTGGTGATGGGACCTGAAGTTAGTGGAACCACTCTGGAAAGCAGTATGGAAATTCCTGAAAATCTAAGAATGGAACCACTATTTGATCCAGTTATTCCACTCCTTGGAACATATCTAAAGTAGTTAAATCAGCATACTACAATGATGCAGCCACATCAATATGTACAGCAGTTCAATACACAATAGCTAAACTAGGGAACTGACATAGATGCCCATCAACAAATGAATGGGTAAAGAAATTATGATATATATACGCAATGGGGTATTATTCACCTATAAAGAAAAATGACTTTATAACATTTGCCAGTAAATGGATGGAACTGGAAACTGTCGTGCTATGTAAAATAAGCCAATCCCCAAAAAAACAAAAGTCAAATTTTATCTCTGATATGTTGATGCCAACCCAAGACAAGGGCAGGGGGAAAGGTCAATGTTAGACATAGGGGAATGAAGGGAACAGATGGGGGACAGAAATAGGAAAGACAATATAATGAGTCTGATGTAATTTTCCGGTGAACATCAATGAATAAATCACAGTGAATCTCAACATCGGGTCCATCCACAAGACTGGGATCCTAATTAGAATAAGATACTTCCCATGCTTGCATAAATATATCAAAATAGATTCTACTGTCATGTATAATTAAAAAAAAAAAAAAGATAACATTTTTTTTAAATGATGAGCTTTTTTTTTTTCTGTCCCTATGTGATATCCTCCACCATGTTATAATTTAATAATGAAGTCCTTATGAAAAGTTAGCACATTATTATCAAGTCATCAAATCTGTTTTTCTTTGTGTGTGTGTGTGTGGGGGGTGGGGGGTGGAATGGGGATTGAACTCAGGGCCTTGTGGATGCAAGGCAAGTACTCTACCAACTGAGCAATATCACCAGTTCCTCAAACTTGGTATTCTTATATAGAAACCCAAAACAGACAGAGAGTGACCATGAGAACAAACTGTTTAATGATAGTTAAGACAATTAAGACAACTATATATTATTTACAGAATGATTAAAGATAATCATCTATGACTTTCCAAATGTGATGATTATAGAAGATAAAAATGAAAAAGTAAAAATAGTAGTAAAAAGCATTAACAATCTTTTCTGAACATAAATATACTATATTTTAACAGTATTGGAGGAAATTGAAAGATGATTTATAAGCAGTGTGGCTTAAATAGTTTTTGAGAAAATAGAGATTGAAATTGATATAATTGCAATTTGGAACCAAATGTGCTTTTTAGGTACAATAAAATATAATATTTTATGAAATGTTACTATAAAATATTAATCAGATTTTTAGAAAAGACTTATAGTATTTATTTATATAAACAAAAATATTCTCTGATAATTAGGGAACTACATTTTCCTTATTACTTAATAAACTATCAATATTAAGCATATCTGAATAAATTCTCACTTTCTCATATGGTAGTATGCATGAAATATGCTAAAAAGACCAGATTATAAATGTCCATTAAATTACTTTTTACTTCCATAGATATATACTTTGGACCATTCTGCACTGAAAAAAAGGTGATGGGATTCTAGAAATCAAAAGAAGTCTAAATTTTTATTCCTTGTCTAATCATGCAACTTAAAATATGTACAATCAATCTGGCTCAGTCTATTAATGTGAAATTTGAGGGACTATTTGTAATCCCAAAGTACAATCACTAGATTTACAACTTAAAACTTCCAGGACAAATTATTCATATCCATGCCTCAATGTTATTAATGCTTATGTTTGCTAACATGATGGTCATGAACTTAAGACAGAAGAGACTTTGTTGGACCTGGTTTTCAATAGCTGTGTTGAGGATGTTAGTCACCTCTGTCAATCAAGAAAACTTGACTTTGACAATAAGTGAAACTATTACTATATTTGATTAATTATGTATTTTACAGACTATTTGTTATAGTAGTAGCAATAGCCCAGACAGTAAAAATGCTTATTATGTTTATTTTTACCATATATCCTGGCTGTGGAACACATCTGTAATCTATTAAATATTACTTAATAAATCAATCATCACAGAGAGAACAATTTTCTTCAACTGAAGATGAGAATTGAATTAGATATATCAGATTATAAAAATAGTTAATTATTACTTCAATAAAGCCACTTGTTTGAGATATGTGTAAATTTTGCCTGACATGTGTAATACCATAGATGATATTCAAAATTTCTTGTGACTTAAAAACTGATCAGAGTGTTTAGAACATTTGGATAGATAGAAATCAAGACAGGTAAATTTTTCTACTGCAATAATTGAAAAAAATCATAATCATTGCAATGTGTACATGTACACACATACATTTGAACACACATATACTTTTAAGGCACCAGAGCAACACAAAATAAAATTTAGTTTTGATGCAAGATAAATATTTACATGATGAAAAAATAATAATAATCACCAGTCATTTTTCCCCATTTTAGAGGCATCCTAATCAATGAAATAAGTCAACCAAAAGTTTTTTTTTTTTAAGCTTCTTGACTGCAATACAACTAACACTGTGAATGATTAATGTGTGATTGAGTTTTTAAAAATTCAAAATAAATCATTATTACCTTTAATGTCTTATTAAACAATGTGGCTGCATATGAGATTTGTAAGAAAGATCAATGATAAAATGAATGGGATAGATTCAAACTAAAAAGCTTCTTCTCAGCAAAAGAAACAATCAGTGAGGTGAATAGAGAACCAACTAACTGGGAACAAATATTTAATACATGCACATTAGACAGAGCACTAATTTCTAGAGTATATAAAGAACTCAAAAAACTCAACACCAAAAAAACAAATATCCCAATAAATAAATGGGCCAAAGAACTGAACAGACACCTCTCAGAAGAAGATATACAATCAATCAACAAATACATGAAAAAATGCTCAACATCACTGGCAATTAGAGAGATGCAAATCAAAACTGCCCTAAGATATCATTTCACACCAGTCAGAATGGCAGCTATTAAGAACACAAACAACAATAAATGTTGGAGAGGATGTGGGGAAAAAGGCACGCTCACACATTGCTGGTGGGATTGCAAAATGGTGCAACCATTATGGAAAGCAGTATGGAGATTTCTTGGAAACTGGGAATGGAACCACCCTATGACCCAGCCATCCCACTCCTGGGTCTATTCCCAAAGGACTTAAAAACAGCATTTTTACAGTGACACAGCTATCTCAATGTTTGTAGCTGCACAATTCACGATATCTAGGTTGTGGAACCAACCTAGATGTCCCTCAATAGATGAGTGGATTAAGAAAATGTGGTATATACGCACAATGGAATTTTACTCAGCAATAAAATAAAATAAAATAAAATAATGGCATTCGCAGGTAAATGGATGAAGTTGGAGGATATAATGCTAAGTGAAGTTAGTCAGTCTCAAAAATCCAAGTACCAAATGTTTTCTCTGATATAAGGAGGCAGAGTCACAGTCGTGTTGGGTGTTGGGGTACACAGGAAGATTGGAGGAACACTAGAATGGTCAAAGAAGAGGGAGGAGAAGGGAGCTAGGGGAGTATGGGGGGAAAAAAACAAGAAAAGGTGGTATAATAAGATGGATATCATTATCCTAAATGCATGATTGAAGACTTGAATAGTACGAATATACTTTGTATACAAACAGAGTTATGTGAAAAGAGGTTCTATGTATGTATTATGAATTGTAATGTATTCTACTATTACAAATACAAAAACATTGAATAAAAAAAGAAAATTTAAAAATATGATTCAATTTACAGTGACATCAAAATGTTTAGGACTGGTGATATAGCTCTGTCATAGATTGCTTTCTTAGTAAGCACTGTTACTGTCAATCACCGCACCCTTGGAAAAGGGGGAAAAATAAGAAGAAATTCCAATACTATGCAAACATAGCAAATAAAAATGCAAGCATCTATCTCAAAAAGTACAATTCTTTATTGATATAATTAAAATATTTCAATAAAATAATATACCATGTTTATAGATTGTAACAATTGACATTGGAAATAAGTAATTGTTCCTGAAAAAATATAGATATTTAACACAATTTTCAGTAAAATTCCATCAGGATTTGTAGAAACTTACAATCTAATACTAAACATATGGGAATGTAAAGGATATGTATGAGCAATCCAAGCAGAGTACTAGAAAAAAATAGGACACTAGTACCTGATATCCAGACTTATTATAAAGCCATGGCTTTTAAGGCAATGGTTTAAGCCTAGATTTAATGGTTTACCCCTAGATTCACTGAGCAGTGGTAAAGAATTCAATCCAACTGGATAGCCACATTTATATGATCATCTTTTTTATGATAAAGGCAATTCTACAGTGCAGTAAAATGGGGATAGTACTCTCAATAAATTTAGTTGCATCATTGGCTAGCCACATAAAAAAATTGAATCTTGACAGTTATGGTTTAGATATAAGGTTTTTCCTGCAAAGCACCAGTGTTAATTCAGAAATAATCTGAGGTGAAATGATTAGACTGTGAGAGCTGTAACCTACTCAGCATTCTACTTCAAATGAACTAACTCAGTGGTAACTGTAGGCAGGTAGGGATGGCTGGAGGACATGGGTCACCGGAGGCATTCCCTAGAAGGATTGATCTTTCCTGTAGCCTCCTTCCTCTTGCCTTTTCTGCTTCCTGTTCAGCAAGAATGGAACAGTATTCCTCTACCTCACCCTTCTCCCTTGATGTTCTGCTTCAACTTGGGCCCAGAGTCTGTTCACCATGGACTGAACTTCTGGAACTGTAAGCCAAAATAAACTTTTACTCCTCTAAGCTGTCCCTTGTCAGGTGTTTCGGTCACATTCCTGTTATACGTAAAACATATAAACAATAAAGTTCAAAGAAAAAATTGTAGAGCAAATACCATTTATGAATATGGGGTAGAAAATTATTTTGAAAATATGACACTTTCCCTAATTGAAAAAATAAATGGATAAGTTAGATAATATGAAAAATAACTACTTCTGATGATGATAGTATTAAGGTACTGAGAATGCAAGGCAGAATAGAAAGCAATGTTTACAATATATTTATATTTATAATTCTTAAGGACATTTTGAAAGTAGTGTAGTAAGACTGATAAATTCAGTGGAATTTGGGTGTAAAGTTTGAGGAGATAACCACACAAAAAATAATGGTGAGATAGCCAGAAAATTATTTTAAAATATTCTTAGGTAGTCAACAAGGAGATATAAGTTATATTCAAGATGCAAAACAACTTCTTCCTCCTTAGACCAGTGAAAAAGTAAAATGATGGAAAGTGTTGACAGTGTAGTAGAGATAATGGAATTCACATTTTGTTATGGTTAGAATGTAAGATGGTTTACAATATAATTCTATAGATACGATGATGTAAACTAAGCAAGCTAGATCCTTTAGGATGTTCATTAGCAATATTTGTCACACACAAAAACACACACACTCACATTCATACACCACCAATATTAGTCTTGACTTGCAACAAACAAAATGAAATTCAGCTACTCACCAAAGATGTGCATAAGAATATTTACTTCAGCACTATTGCAATAGATTTGAATTTGAAACAACTTATAGTTTAACAAAAGTCAATGGAAATGCACGTTTTGCCATATATACAAAGGGGAGTATATTATACCATTGAGTATGTGTGATTGCCATCTATGTGGTAATGATGAAGAAAAAAAATATTATTGTTATTATTTGTACAGTGCTAGAAATCCAGGGCAGGTCTTCACACATACTAGGTAAGCCAACTTCCACTGAGTTACACCCCAGCCCAAGACCATTTGAAACTGTATTCATCAAGGAAATGATACCAATATGTACATACTCTTTGACTCAATTAGCATAAAATGGACATTATGTGATATAATGGACTGAATGCTGATGAAAGTTAGAATAATGGCTACCAAGGAAGACAGTAATAAGTGGGTAGTCAATCAAGAAGGCATTCCTGTGTGCTCACAGGTATGATTATTGATCTGTGTCTTCAATAAGAACAAGATTATAAGCACTTTAAGTTTAAAAATTTATTCAGGTATACAGTATGTTATGTATAACATTCCAAATGTAGATTACAACTTAATAAAGGTATAAATAGCTAATGTCATTGTATAACCTAAATCATTTTGTGAAAAGATATTATTACTTTGCTGTTATAGTTAAAAACTATATATCTTATTGAACAAACACAAGTAATAGGCAGAAAATGACAATTAGAACACAAAAATGATAGCTAATATTAAAAATTCTACATTACTAAAATTCATTCATAAGTTATCTTAACATATGTCATTTTCCCTCTCTTTAAGTAGAGGATTGTGTTTCATGGTTTTGATTTTTTTAAATGACTTCTTGTCTGATAATACAGTTTTTACATATTTAAGGTTTAAGTATTAATTGCATCTTAAAATCAAGGAAATGGCAAATATATTCTTTCTGCTTCTAGAGAAGTCAGCAAATCAGCATTTCAACTGATATATAATATTTAGTCCTGCTTGCAAGCTATCTATTTAATCTAGCACTTTTTTATTGAATTTTTAAAGATTTGTGACTCCTCGGTTAGAGACAGAAGAACTTTTCCATTCATGACACTGCAAGAAGCTTAAGCTTCCTGTTCACGTGGACTTAACTTGCCCCCAAGTTTTATGGGAGGCAATGTGGAATGGTAGAAGATGTGCACACAGTGAATTTGTTTTATAACAAAGTAGTTAAAAAGCCCCAAAGTTATGAAGGAACTGCAAGGGAACCTAGGCAAACTTTACCTCCAAGGCAAGTAGTACCTGTATTATAATGACAGCAGAACACTTTGCTCTAGATCCTGCATTATCTCCATCTTCTGGGGCTGATAACTAATGATATATTCTAGAAAAGAAAGTCAGAAACAAAATACAATCAATACTTCAGACAGAAAGTTGAGCAGAAAAGAAAAAAACACATGAAAAATGGCTTCCTGAGATGTGAAAAAATACCAATGTTACTGAATATTTTAATAAAAGCAAACACTAATAATATGCAAACTATTTCAAAAGAGAGAAATCTCTACTACATTTTTAAATTTCTTTTTTTCAGGCCAATCTAATTTTGAAACCAGAATCTGGCAAGGGCATTACAAGACTGGGAAATCACAGGTCAGCATCATTCCTGCACCTACCTGTGTATGTCCTAAAAGGAATGTTGGCAAAAACATTTCAATGATGGATAAAAGTTGTTATGTGAATAACAACTTATCAATTTATCAATTCCAGAAATGCAAAGCAGATTTGAAATTCAAAATTCATTGTAGTACAACACATTATCCTACTGAAATAGAAACATTCTGTGTTCTCAAGAAATGAAGAAAAAGCAAATTTGAATATCTATTCCTCTCAGTTCTAACATCAGGAATGACCAGAGATTTAGAGTACAGAAATAATGTAATCCCTGAGGGGTTTGCGTAAGAGGAGGAAAAGCATTAACTTTTTGATCCTTTTCCTCAAGTACCCTATATGCCATTCTCTATTTAATAATGAAGTAAGTTCCAATAGTACTTAGTATCCATTATCTTTATTTTCTTTCCAATTTGTGATTCCAGAGGTTATTCCAGAAACAACACACATAATGAAATTCTTTATATGGTGAACTAGATAGAAATGTGAATTGTAGAACACTTAACAAACTTTATATCAAAACATGTCAGTAACCATCCTCTGACATGTACTCAACTAGGGTCATTTTGACACCCGCCCCCCTTTCCTTCTACGTGCTTGTTGCTATGCCAACCTGGAAAGTCCCATGGGAAATACCAATGTACCCATTGCATTTTCTCACTAACTGCCTGAATTCAGCTTCTGTACCATGGCTTGCTTGCATTGGCTGAACAACCAAATATAAACCCTTGACAATAACCGTCGGCGCACCATATTGTCACACTGTGTGATGTGTGAGGATGGTGGCCGCTGATCAGCTTAATAAAGGCTTTTTATTGGTTCAAGTGTGATGTGGCTTGGAGTTTTAATTGGCATTTTGCTGGGTACCACATTTTTGGTACAACAAAAACACTGTACTTTAATATTTTTAGTAAAAGTACATACAAATTTTGAATTCACTCAGAACAAAATTACATTTTAATCCTTTAGACAATATAAAAGGAGTAGAATTTAGATTGAATTTTGCTTATTTTTGATTATATCAATGAATACTTTTGTGAACAATTTTCTATCTCTCTGTGTTTTTTTTTTTCTTTTTCTTTTTCTTTTTTTTTTTTTTTTTTTTTTTTGGGGGGGGGATAGTGATTGAACCCAGGAGTGCTTAACCACTGAACAACACCCCCAGCCTTTTTTCATATTTTATTTAGAGACAAAGACTCTCTGAAATGCTAAGGGCCTCACAAAATTGCTGAGACTGGCTTTGAACTTTCCATCCTCATGCCACAGCCTTCAAGTGGCTGGGATTACAGGTTTGTGCCACTGTACAGGATGAACTCTCCCGTTTTGAAAGCACATTTGCCAAAAAGGGGAAATATTTCATTTGCTTGCTAAAACTGTTTTTTAAAAAAAATCAATTATTGGATTATGGCCTGTAGGATACTGATCTTTCTACTTTGTAAAGCCCAGGGCATTATGTGAAGGTTCCCACTTTCTTCTATGGTTCCTTTGAATACCAACGCATCTGGTGAATTCTTTCAGCAGTCTGATAATGGCCTTTCTTAGGCTTTGTCTGAGGAAGATGACCTGGGTTTACTTATTAGCTAGAAGAATTGCATTCCCTGCCTTACAACATCTTGTGCTGTTCATTCCCCCATGGAGTGTGTCTTCACAGGAATCCACCAAATTATAATTGGTATGACCTAAGTTCCATTTTTTTAGGAACAGTCTTGGACTAGGTCTATTGTTCCAGCACAGTTAATTTCACAGTCCCATTCTCTCTAAAAGATGTTTAATTTGAATAATTATTTATCTGTCCCATTTAGAAGTCATTATGCCCATACATGCATGATCAATATTATCATTCCAGATGATCTCCTCTATACTTGGGTACTTTGTATGAACACGTACATGAATAACATGAATATTAAATCTGTGAATAAATTGTTGAGTTTATTATATATGGAATGATCTTTGTTGGTTCAATATGTGTGATCCAGTGATTTGCCTGTTATACTATTCATTTTGAAGCTCATCAGCCCATTCTGGGATGTTGTACACCATGTCTAAAATCTCAGAAAGTATGTTCATTCTGTTTTTTTAGTGGAGTGGACTATAAAAAATTTTAAGGATGGATGGTAGATGGATGCAGCATTTTTTTGGAATATTCCCCTTCATGTTTAAGCCATTTCACAAACAAACCAACTTTCTTTTCAGATGGCAAATCTTGAGGCAAGTTCATTTTAAAAAAGTGTAAATGTAGGAAAAGGTAAGAAAAACACTGTTCCTTTTAAGTGGACAGTTTTGCTTATGAATTGGGTCAAAGTCTCAAAAATGGGGCATGAGCCACAGTTGGAATGCTGTTCTTATTTTCATTGACACATTCTGGTGTTATTATAGGAATAATTTTTAGAAATGAATGTCAGATGGTTGGATTATTACTTCTTCATGAAGGTCCAGTGACACTTTAAATTGCTACCAAGAATTAGAGAGAAGAATCCAATTCAAAATGTAGAGGTTGGGGCTGGGCTTGTAGCTCAGTGGAAAAGGGTTTGCCTAGCGCATGTGAGGCACTGGGTTTGATCCTTTGCACTACATAAAAAATAAATAAATAAAATAAAGGCATTGTGTCCATCTACAACTAAAAAAATGTATATATATATATATATATATATATATTTTTTTTTTTTTTTTTTTTTTAAACTTAGAGGTTGTCAATATCTGTCAGATTCCTATGGTCAAAGCTCCAATGAGTGTTGCAGTTTCTATAGATTCTCCTTATTCCATTGATTCTAAAAGTAAGAAGATTCCCTAGCCAGGTCTTGCTTTCCTGAAGCATGGACTTTGCCAGAGTCGTCTTACTTATAAGGCTCTTTCCAAATTTGACAGCTTGATAAAAACTCCAGTTACCTTCTCAAATGTGATATGTAATGCCTCTAAAATAAATAGAATCAACTAATTAAGGCTTAAGCTTATTCTTTTCCTCTTTGCTGATCTTTGAACTCATTTATGTTTGTCCATAGGATGTGTTTGTTGAGAGTAATACAGTCCTCAGAATTATTGGGTGGCAGGGAATATTATAATTTTAATCAACACCAATCTTGATTCAAGATGTCATGCAAAGCTGTAATAGTTTTCTCAGTGGGACACCTTGTTGTAATGTAATCCTTGTAATGGAATGCTTTAAGCTTACAAACATTTCTATTACAAAGATGTGGGAATTTAGAATAAATATCTCAGTTTTTATATTACAATTTTTTATCTGCTCATACTTTGATGCTCTCTATTATGATATTGATTTTTATTTTATAACTTGCTTATGGATTCTTAATCCATACTATTTCAGATGTTTATCTGTCCTATTGATATCTTAAAAATCATTTGCAATTTTATAATCTTCACTTATTTTATTATTTAAATACAACATAATCATTACCTCTCTCTGAGGATTTTCTTGATTTTTTGTTGTTGCTCTTCTTGATTCTTCATTAGATATTTAACAATGTCTATTGTTTGTTAATTTTCCCATATACAGAAAGGGATAGTGCCCAGGGAATGTTGACAGGATTGATTATCCAGCCTGCCTTGGGGAAGAGAGAATTTGAGATTTTCTGCTTTCTGGTGATTCGTTGATATCTAAGACTGTCCCATGATTAAACTCGAGAGAAGTAGCAAATTTGTGGTTCAAAAATATATGCTAAACACAGTATAATTAACTTCCTGTGTTATACCCCTGAAAAGCATGGAACAATATTCTTAGTTTACAATAATCCTAGAATATAAGAAGCGATGATCATAGATAAGACTAAATAATCCTAGAAGAGTAGTTACAAATATTGATCTTCCTTATTTCTTATGGCCATAATGAAACTCCCAGAGAAATAACTTTTTTTTCTCTGAATTAGGCTTTTATACTCAGATTCTCATCTGGACATTACAGTGGAAATTTTTCAACAAGGAAAGATGGATATGCAGAGCTTCATAGAACACCACCCTGATATTGTCAGTGGTTCCCTTCCTGATACCAGAAATTTTCATTCCCAAATTGTAAAGCTGTCTTGGTCATGTCCACTGCTTCTGGCTCGTTCCTCCCTGGGTCTGAACTGGGTTGGGGTCAATATCTATAACTAGATCTTGCCATTACTCTTATGTAATTTTTTTATAGTCATATCTATTGCCATTGCTTCTTATATTATTATATTCTAGGATGAATGTAAATTAAATTAATATTTTATGTTTTTCAGTGATCTAATACTACAAGTTAATGATGTTGTATTTAGCCTTTCTTTTTGAACCACAAATTAGCTTCTTCTCTTGAGGTTAATAGTGAGACAGGATTCTGTTTGTGTATATGAGCATATATAACTGTATATGCATACATGTGTGTCATTTTTAAAAATCCTCCTGTTATCCTGCTTTACACAGTGGCTCTGTTTCTAATTTTCAGATGCAATAATATCTTTTACTTATTTCTATTCAGTTGCTGTCTTTTATTTCTATTTATTATTTTTACATTTCCTCTAGACAGATCAGGTCACTTGTTTCTAACATACACATTTACATTTTTCTCATAATTCTAAATTCATTTTTGCCCTAAGTTATATTTCCTTAATGTCTCTTTTATTTATTATATGCATGGATTTTAATATTTTCTCTTAAATTTTGGTTTTCTAATTTAGTCAGTCATGTATATTTGTAATAACTTTCTTTTAATTTACTTTTTTTTCCCCCACAGGAATATGTATGGTTTTAATGTTTTAAAGTACATAGTACTTAATATTTGAATATCTCATATCTTAAATAGCTTATATCAAAGCTTTCTTGATAATTTAATTATTTATGTTTATTATTTTTTTTTTTTTTTTTTTACCATACTGGGGATTGAAACTAAATGTGTTCTATCACTGAGCAACATTCACAACCCCTTTTACATTTTTGTTTTGAGATAGGATCTCAGTGAGTTGTTGAGGTGGCTTAAAACTTACTTTCTTCTTGACTCATCCTCTTGAGTTGCTGGTTAACATTATTTTTAATTAAGTTTTTCTACAGTTTAATTTTGTCCTTTTATTATATTGTTAGATTTCTTTAATACTAATGATTCTTAGTTACTATAACAAAGAGGTCTAAAACCATTATCAAAGGCAAGTGACAAGTTTTCTTCTACACACATGAAAGTCTATATATTCCTTCTAATGAGAAGTTTGCAGTCCAGCCATTTTGGTGTGTACACTTCGATATACTTTGCATAGACAGGGACCGGAACGGAAGGCCAGGGGAGATTTCTGACAGCCTTAATTGAACTTTCATCAATTCAAAACTTCCTTAGATCTCAACATCCACACAAGAGTTGGGAGGCCAGGAGCTGCCTTAAACTCTGTTCTATATTATGTTTTTTCCCATTAAGTACAACCAAAAGTCTTCTCCAGAAAATTAGTACGTTCTTGAAAACAGTTGTCCAAGATGTTTCTAAAGGAAAACTCTGGAACATGCTCTGTATCTAGTAGATCAGCTGTCCCAAATGCCCATCCCCAGCCCTCTTTTATTTTTTACTTTTTAGTTCTATTATTTAGTTATTATGATACTTCTTATTTTCAAGTTGCATCTTGAGTCTGTTTTATGAATGTCTAGTTGGTTTTGAAAGTAAATTAATTTTAATCTCCCCTGACCAATCCTAGTGTTGTTTATTCATGAGCATACACAGTTTTACTTGAATTCTTTGTAGTATAAGAATACCCTGAAAAAATATGGAGCATTTTATGTTGATTAGGTTGATTCAGTTGATTCAGCTAAATCAAGAAATGGAGACCAAGTTAACATCTGTTAGGACATACACTTATTTTGCTTTTCTGATTTCTCTTGAAAATATAGACAGCAGTTGTTTTGCTTGTCACATTCATGTAATTATAAAATTACCTTAGACCAAAAATAATTTTTCCCCTGAAACATCTCTAATGCCTTTGTGTATTCAGGATTTGATATAATGAACAACATAAGTGAGTGTTTCATGGCCCAGTCAGAGCACCCATAAATGAAAATAGAAACTTTCCATGAGAGTTATTAACTCTCTTTATAAAATGAGGAAATGGAAACTTTCAAAACCATGCTTAGAAAAGACAAAAATGAAGTACACAAACCAAAGTCCTTGAGATTTATGTCTGTTTTTCATCAAGTACTTTTGGAGCTGCCTCTAAAATTTGTATTCAAATCTATCAATCATGTAAGGCAGGATCTGTATTTCTTAT
Organism: Tamias sibiricus; assembly: GCA_025594165.1. Lineage (NCBI taxonomy): Eukaryota > Metazoa > Chordata > Mammalia > Rodentia > Sciuridae > Tamias > Tamias sibiricus. The sequence goes on along the minus strand of CM046662.1, from coordinate 155,634,604 downwards.
TGACTGTATTTATCTAAAATCAGGTAACAAATAGCGTTGATTGCATCAAACAAGCAGCGAAAGCATTTTGTTGTACACTGGTAGAATACAAAGGAGTTTCAAGGCGATAAAAATCAGTTGTGCTAGAATAAATTATCGTGGCTCAGTATTTTTGAGTGAAAAAAATATAATAAACTTATTCCTAACACTCTTGGTACTCAACAACAAAATTAAGTTGAGGACATTGCTGAATTTGATGTAAAATAATTTAAATTCAAAGGAAAATATTCTCTAATTCTTTGTAAAGTTAGAGCTTTGGGTTGTATGTTTCAATGAATTAGTCATTTAATGAAGTGAATAAGTAATGTGCATGTTTATTTCAAAGGTCATTAAATTGAAATGCATTACTTAGAGTAAAATCTATTTCCAACTGTTTCAATCGCATCCTACTTCATAGGAACTTTCATCCATCTGAAATAGGTAAAGGACTTTAAATTTCAGTATGGGGGAACAATTAAACTTGTATGTGTAACAATTACACTTCAAAAACAAAGTTACCATCACAAAATCAAAGTTATCTCAGAATTTCAGTGTTTTTCACTGTTTCATGAAAATTTTCTTGCATATAGAAGTAGAAGAAATGATATAATAAAAACCTATGTCCCTACAATTTGTCTTAAATAATTACAAACTCATGATTTTTTCATCTCTATCCCTAGACACTTCACCTCTTATAAAATATGAAGCAAATGTCAGAAGTCATTCATTTCTTTTATTCTATGTCTGTAAAAGAATAAAAAGTATGTTTAAATATGTATGCAATATCATTATCATACATGGAAAAATACCAACTTTCTGGCATTGAATTCATGTAAATTATACTTCTATCTTTTCATTATTTAGTTGTTTGGCCAACCTCCTTCACTAGAGATTCTTTGGTTTCCAATAGGAGAAATGTTTGGTCATCTATTTGTTACTATTGATGATAATAGGCTTTTTCATTAATACAAGTTTGCATATTATGAAATTGCATAGTCTTTAATAAAAAGTTTAAATAATTTGCTAAAAAAATTTTCATCTATTGTTTACTTATTATGATACCTCATCTTTTCAAGTTGGATCTCAAGCCTGTTTTATGAATATCTAGTAATTTTTGAACATTTCTTTATTATCTCATATATTTCCTAGAAGCTGTTTTGTTTTGGGGAAAACTGGAATCCAGAGGCAACAGTGTGAGTGTTTGATATCTTTCTTTCTATCCAGTTTATCAGTGTGTTAGCCATTATGCATACATGGGCTATGTTTTTATTTAGAGATAAAAATGCATGGTAGTTCACAATGATGCTTCTGATTTAAATTCCAAACTACAAGACTTTTGTCAAATCACTTGGTCTTCGAATCTGATTTTTTTCCCTCATGTTTAAGAATCCTGTTCTCATCAGCATCAAAGTAATATAGATTTTCACATAGCCACACTGTTTTTCCCAAGTGCTGGGTATTGAACCCAGGCCTCTGCATATACTAGGCAAGTGCTCTATCACTGAACTTCATACCCAGGCTTTCTTAATTTTTAGTTCCAAGGCAGGGTCTCACTAAGTTGCTAAGGCTGGTTTCCAAGCTGAGATCCTCTTGTATTAGCCTGTCAAGTAGCTGGGATTACAGGTGTGTGCCAGGGTGAAGGGTGTGACCCTTCATTTTTGCCTCTCAGTTTAACTGAGTTTTCTACCCTATGTTTTGTAAAAAAAGTAATGTTTTTATTTCCCTTTTTAATTTTTTCCTTCTTGATTTTATTGTATTATTTTCGATAGTTATTATTTTCATTCAAATTTTCATCTTTTGAAATTACATGGAGAAGTCCTATTCTGGGTGGATATGATACCAATCAGATAGATACACATGGAATTCCATTTGTTCTTCTATTATTAATTTTGGTATAGTTTTAATCAAATAATTATCAACATATGAAATATTATTGACTTAAAAGTAAAATCTATAAAACAATTCAAGAAGTTAAATCCTGTTTTCCCCCTTTAGGGAGATAGGTATCTATTCTCTTTCTTTCTTTTTTTCCTTTGCATTTTTATATGAACATACAAACATGTTCTTATGTAGCACAATTTTCTGTTTATGCAAACTTCCACTTGAGATGATGTGTTCCTAAAGGAATAGGTTGTTAATCATGTTATTATCAAGGTCATTCCTAATCATCTTTTTATAAAACACATAATAGACTATCTTCCAATTAATAGGCATTTAATAACTTTCTTCTTTTAAATGAACAAATCATCACATAACTTTTGTAAATAAGAATTATACAGTAGGAGCATAGTGATTAAAAGATTTCAGAGGATGTGAAAATAACCCCATTCAAACACACTTTCTTTTAAAATAATAAATTCATCCAAAGGACTCTTCTCCTTATGTCCAGCAGTCCTCTGGAAACAAAAATGTCCTCTGGAAATAGGGAAATCAGTTTGGCCATAAGTAAAGAGAAACCTTGCTATTTTTTTTTTTTTTTTTGGTCATACTAGAAAAACACAAACATAGGTTAAGAAGTGAAAGAAGAGATAATTCAACATTTGTAGAGTAATAGGTAAATTATGCTTTAGGCACATCTAAATTGTTTTAAGTAAAATTTTAATTTGGAATAATTTTGGTTGTATACAAAAATTGAAAGATAATGAAAGAATTCTCATATATTTCCACATGTTTCCCCCTAAGGTTAACCATACTTTAATTTTACACACTTTAATTTTGAAACATTAGCATTTAAAAAATATTTTCTATATTAAAATGTGGTTTTTCCTTCCATAAAAGCATTATATTAAGTGTTTAGTGTATTTTAAGAGCACTTCAGCAGGAAAAAATTCTAATAGAACATCAAAAATAAAATAAATTTAATGAAATCTTATTTCCCATTGAGTGATGACATAATGAATGTCCTTTTTCTGTTTGTTTTTCAGATTCCAAGCCACATAGGCTGCTTACTTCATCCACTAACTCAAATATTGAAATTGGACAGAAATTATGTTGTTGGGAACTTCTTCTATTATATGATTCATGATTAAAAAAAAAACAAAACAAAACAAAACAAAAAAAAAAAAAAAAAAAAACAAAAAAACAAAATACTAACTCTTCTGCAAGAATACCTGGAAAAATATAACTCATTCCCAAAGGTCAAGTACAATCTTTGTGACATGATGTTTTTGTGTGGGCATAACTACCATGTCTACCATTCATCAAATCTCTGCTCCTCTTATAGTAACAAGAATCTCTGGCTGAGTATCTAGCAACAGCTGGATAAGAAATATTGACTGACAAGGCTATAGCTGGAAAAAAGAGCGAAGGATAAAAATGTTCAAGTTACAAGTAGGAACAGAAAACACCATGTCATCTAATGGCAGCCATTTTTATATGTTCTCTAGGGAACAAGCATAGCTTTAAAAAATTCTATTCTTGCACAATTTCATTGATTTATATTTACTAAATATTAGAGAAACAAGGCTACTCTTTCCAGAAATAACAGCAGTTAATTCATGAGTACTTTTTTCTTTGCTGACAATGCTTTTCAGCATACCCGTATTATATAATGATATATAATGGATCTCTGAATATATGTGTGTGTGTGTGTGTGTGTGTGTGTGTGTGTGTGTGTGTTTGTGTGTATAGATAGGTAAATACACACATGCATACACACAGGCACAAAAAGGCACAAAATTTGTAAGTGTACATGTTCTATATAATATTTATTCATATGTTATTTTAATATTCTGAACATTTAAGCATAACAACATATTGCTCCCTTCAGAAAGAAAAAAAAAATAACCATGCTGGTAATTAATAATTGTGTGTGAGTGTGGCTCAGAGAATTAGATGAACAATTGCTCCCAAATTACCTATTGTGAACATATTTTGATGACTTATTAACCCTGGATTTTTAAGGCTAGTGCTCTATTTTTAGGAATTAACATGTTTTTTTTGTTTTGTTTTGTTTTGTGTGTGTGGGTGGGTGGGGGTACTATATGATAAAGACAGTACATATATTTAACACCTTTCTGAAAATATCAAGTAATAAGCATGAATAGATTTTGTTTACGGTTAAATTTAATAATTAAGAAACATTAAAATTGTCCATGTTCTCAAGGTAGGAAGCGAATTTGATAGCCAATGAATTCATTTGTTAACTTGTTTTCAAAGGTCCATTACAGAAATTAATTATTTTCTCATTACAAGACATAATTACCTACATTTTAAAAATATCAAATTCTATAGATAAGTTCTGTCAAATAATAGAACATAAGAAGAAGTATTTCATGAAAATGCATGCACTGTTTGCTACTTGTGAACAAAGGAGATTCAGAATTGCGGTGAGAGTCTTCAGGAGGTGATAGTTTTGTGATTTAATATGAGCCTGACACCCATCTTATGCTGCTATACAGAGCACACAGAAGCACCCATACCAAGCATTCTTGAAGAAAGATTGTCTGGATTAACAGTTTTGAACTGATTTATAACTCATATTTTCATTCATGGTGGGTAAACATTAATTACTTTGGTTTCTAAGAGCAATGTTGAGTACATGTGATCATAACCTTTCATAGAGTCAGAAATCCAGGTATATTAAATCTCAGCATTGTCAGTAGAAAGTAGTGAGATACTGGGAAATTATTTTTACCACTTAAATGTCCATTGACTATATTAATACCTAATTTATCAAGTTATTATGAGGATTAAAAGAAATAGTTCAACAATGCCAAGTACTTAGTTTTCTAAGGCAGAACAGTTAGGTGTGCCTTCTAATACAAACCACATGTAACTAAGTTTTGAAATTAAAGTATCAGAGAACTTATTGTACTCATCACATGTTTTGCCCTATTTTTTAAAATGTATCATTGATGCATAATAATTATACATAATGGTGAGACTCAGTGTAACTTATTGGTACCAGGACATAACATAATTTGGTTAACTTTGTTCCCCAGTACTTCCATTTGCCCTCTCCTCCTACCATCTCGTCTTTTCCTTCCATTTTCATGAAATCTCTCTTTTCCCCCGCTTTTATCTCTAGTTTTTACATGTGAGATAAAATATACCATCCTTGCCTTTTTAAGCCCGGCTTATTTGCTTAAAATGATGCTGTATAGACACCATCCATTTTCCTGCAAATGACATGATTTCACTCTTCTTTATGGCTGAATAAAACTCCATTGTGTATATATACCACATTTTCTTTATTCATTTATTCATCTGTTGATGTAACCTACACTGGTTCCATAATAAAGGCTGTTTTGAATAGTGTTACTACAAACATTGATAAGCATTATCACCAGGAGTGTATAAGTGTTCTTTTACTTCCTCCTCATCCTCACCATCATTTATTCACATTCTTAAAAGATAGTCATTCTAATTAAAATGAGATGAAATCACATTTTGCCTTTTTAACCTATGAAAGAATGTGAATATCATTGTACACTGGCAGCAAGTACTGAGATCCGCCATGTCAGAAAGTCCACAACTACAATGTGATGGAGGTTAGCATTTTTCAACTAAGATCAAGTTCCTTGGTGATGTGTGAGTACATCTGTAGCATTTCATGTATTACCAAATAAGGAATACTGATTTAATCCAATAATGACATGAGTCAAATTAATATAAAAATACCAGGTAAATAAAATATATTACTTGTGTGGAAAGAGGAGCATAAAATAATTTACCCAAGATGCAACTAATACCTACCAGTGAATTTCCATATGCTGTGAAAAACTACAGAGTTCATAATTCAAGGAGAGGAACATGCATAAGCAAAGTAACAGAAATCTCAAACTCAAGAACAATAAGTATTTTATGAGTATTATGTCAAGGAAAGTTGATATTGTGTTTAGCTTTTAGTTTCTTCCTCATTAAAATTAGTGTTGTATTTTAATAAATAGTTTTGCTTGATGTTATCATGGAAGAATCTGTTAATATTGCTTATTTTTTCATGTTGGGTTACACACTTTATTTCTTTTTACATTTCTTATTCATACTGTGGACATATGACCGTATCATGGGAAGTAAGTGAAAGACACATTGGCATTAAGGAACTATGAGAAAACTTGCAACATATATCAGTAATATTCTCACTGACACAGAAGGTTTGTTTTCTTATTGCTCTCATCATCACTGGAGTTGTTAAATTTGAAACATTGGGAAGCATCACTTTTTACCTCAAGAAAATCAGGTTTTCAAAATCAGTCTTGACGTTTGATTACAGAGATTGCAATAAGAAATTAATTACTTTTGTCTTAATCTAAAAAGTAATCATAAATATTGAAGAATAAAAACAATTTAAGAAAAATTAAGTCAAAATTTCAGAAGAGATTAACTGTATTTAGAATATGTGGGTCATAGATACAATGCCTCAGTCTGACTGGACTACAAACACTGAATTATCAAGACTCATATCAGGGAAATTAAATATTAGGAATTGTGGGAATAAGCATGTTAATGAAAGAACTGAAGCTTCTAGATGTGCATACCAAAGAGTATTTATTTCCTTTCATAATAATGAGTGAGATGTTAAAGAGAGAAAATGACCTCAAATTGAGAGGAGTTAAATAAATGAATTAGAAAAAGTAATTACACAATTATTGATATTTGAGCTAATGTAGACCAAACACTTTATGGGTAGAGTGGCACCTAGTATTATTAAAAGATTTATCATTGCATGATATTGGCATAAGGAAGGCAGTGCCACAGTCTTGTTTTATGTTTTTGATGTGATATCCTTTCACTATATCGTGCTGCCTGCGTATCTGTTTCATTCCTTGGGAAGATATTGCCATTGGTTAGGCATTAGTTCATATGTATCACAGAACACTATTTATGCTTGGAAGCTAAGTGAAATTTAAATTGAATTTCATGTTGTAGAGAATATAGTCAATGCAAGAATGAAGAAGTGTGTTTCTCTAGTCTAAGCACTGTTGTATAGCATGTGAATTTTCTTCATTCCTGGCTTTGATTTCTTCCCTCTCTCTCTCTCTTAAAAGAAAATTCTGAAGTTTAATAACAGGTTCTGGTTGTGAATATAACACTGGCTAATACTGTTCTTTTTTATCATTACATTGATTATACAATCATATCATTAATCTATTGAATAAGTATCTAAGGGGCTGGGGATGTGGCTCAGAGGTAGAGTGCTCACCTAGCATGCAAGAGACACAGGGTTCCATCCTCAGCATGGCATAAATATAAAATAAGGATATTGTGTCCATCTATAACTAAAAAATAAATGTTAAAAAAGCAATCTAAAATTTCTTTCTTGTCATTAATTACTAAATTAGAAACCTTAAAACTTTAAAATGTGTCTAGTTTAAAAATTTTTATTTGTAAAACATTCTCATACGTGAAAATATCACCAATTATAAAATATTCTGACTGATTCCATTCTTATGAATCATTCTTTATTTTTCTAAAAATACTTTTTTTAGCTTTATTAAATTCTTTTAACTTTATTAAATTTCCTATTCACGTTCACATTTCTCTTTAATAATAAGTTAGCACTATTGTTTGCCAGTCACTGGTTTGAGTTTTTTATTTATTTAGTTAGTTATTTACTTAATTATTTTATTGATGCATTATGATTATACATAGCAGTGTGATTCATTATGCCATATTCATACATGCACACAACATGATTTGATCAATATCATTTCCCAGCACCTTCCTTTCCTTCCCATGCTTCTTCCTCCAGACCAGCTTGCTCTACTCTAATGATTTTCCTTCTATTATTATCACCATTTTAATTACTGTGCCAAAATTATATCTGTAGGGGCTGGGGTTGTAGCTCAGTGGTAGAGTGCTTGCCTCACACATATGAGACACTGGGTTCAATCCTCAGCACCACATACAAATAAATAAAATAAATAAATGTAAGAGTCTTCAATGAGGAAGTAGCTAAGATGGCGGCTGGCTTAGAGCCAAGAGGAGGCGTTTACTTGTTTACACCTGACCTTAATGTAATTGACTAAGAATCTTTCTGTGCCCATGGGCACTGCGTGCTGCACCTGTAAGTTGAGCTTGTGACACGTGTATGCTTGTCAAGGTAAAAGTATTTAAAGAGACTGTGGGGGAGTCAGGGGGGACAGAAGAGAGAAGATAGAGAAGAAGAAGAGACAACAATAAAGGAACTACTCATTCCCAGTCTGCCTCCAATTTCTTTCCCGCGATATCATTGCCTAAGGTGGCAACAAATAAAGATATTTTTAAAAAACATCATACCTATAGCAGGATTCTTTATTCATACATGGATGTAGGATAATTAAGTAGATTTTAATTACCCACTCACATGTTTTTTTCTCCTCCCTTTTATTTGATAGATCTCCCTCCTCTACACTATTGGTCTTCCTTCTATTTTCTTGTGATCTCCGTCCCTGCCTTTTTTTTTTTTTTTTTCCAAATTCTTTTCTTTTGCTCTACCTCTGCATATGATGGAGAACATCTACCCTTGACTTTCTGAGTCTGGCTTATTTCACTTAGCATGATATTCTCCAGTTTCATTTATGAGTCTCTGTCTTTTAAAATTAAAAACAAACTCTTCAGGCTGTTTCAAAAGTTATTAATCAAAGATAATATTGCAACATGTAAGGGGCTTAAAACATATAATTTCTGATATTAATTATTGTTGCTATGAAGAGTACATGACATTTCATAGGAATGGCTAAAGCCTAATATCTAATAAAATAAGAGAATCAACAATCATTAGAGCATTGTCTAATATGTACTATATGTGTGTATATTTACATTTTATATATCTAAACAATCGTGTATATAAATAAGCACACACTCTTCAGTGAGAAGTCTAATTAATTGAATTATATACTATTCTATGCAGAATTATACAGTCGTTATTTTCTCATTGTGTACTTTCATTGTCATTGAATGTTATCCCATTTTTATTCAGAATGGCCATTTTCCAAGCACTTGTAGATTAATGTTATCACTCTTCAGAGACACATAAAATGGCATTTCATATAAGTTTGAGTTCTTCAGGTTAGGAACCAATTTTCTGACTCAGTCATAATGTAAGTAAGTCCCTTGAATTTCATCCTCCAAATGCTTACTTAGCAAAAGCTGAACATGGAAGGTGACTATATCTAAATGAACTTAGAATTTGTTGACAAGAGGTTTCTATCTTTTCCAAGTGCTGTGGTGAATTTTCAATTATTTGAAGAGTTGGATTCAAGGATCGCAGTGGGCATATTACTTACAAACATTATGTTCTATTAGTGGTGGAGATATACATTGTCTTATTCTATGTAGAAAATACAAGTATAAAATATCTTACTTCTTAGATCAGTTCTTTTTTTTTTTTTTTTTGCTAAATTTTGTTGGAGTTTTTTGGCATTTAAGAATTAATGCATATGTTATAAACCTGTCAAGATTAGTATTATAAGCTTATGAAGTTTATCTCAATTACACCTCAATAAAATTGTAAATTAAAAAACAAAACTTCTATATTCTTTTGGAACAAAGTGAATTTAAGTTTCTTGTGGTAACATTTGTTGAAAATGGCAAACAAAAACAATATTGCTAAATTAATTTTTGCTACAACCTAAATTATTTTTCCTAAGTCATATGTTATTTGGAGTATGAACATAAACCAGATAACTCTGTAGTTTTAAAAATATGTTACAGATCATGCCACATCTTTAAACTAACTATGAAGAAAAGTAAGGAGGGGCTGGGGTTGTGGCTCAGCGGTAGAGTCCTCGCCTAGTGCTTGTGAGGCCCTGGGTTCAATCCTCAGCACCACATAAGAATAAATAAAGGTATTGTGTCCAACTACAACTAAAAAAATAAATTTAAAAAATTTTTTAAAAAAAAGTAAGGAGAAGTGTCCTTCTAAATTTCTTTAATATTTTGGTTTGTAAATTATCTAGATTGACATCATGGACTCAATAATGAGCATCACCGTAGGCAAAGACATTCTGTATATAGTCTAAGTGAGGCCAGGTGTTTCTGCTCTCCCAATCAGCAAAATATTTTTTGTCCTTAAAACAGTTATTTACCCATTTATTTCGAATCCTGTGTAAGACTACGTTGAGGATAAAATAGTATCACTAAATAAATCTGGGTTGGAAAAAGGCACTTTTCATTTTGATCTGTAAATTATAGATTTACACATGATTTTATAAATGTATACATAAATGTATACATGTTAGATTTTTCAAAGGTATACATGAAATAAAATATATGAAACGTATTATAAATGATCATATAAATGTATACATGAGTATCAATTTAACAAATTAATAAACAAACACATACATAGAAAACCCTTAAAGATACCATTAAAAAGGTGCTATAATTTGCTGGGTGCGGTGGCACATGCCTATAGTCTCAGTGGCTTGGGAGACTGAGGCAGGAGGATCGTGAGTTCAAAGCCAGCCTCAGCAACAGCAAGGCACTAAGTGGTGAGACCTTATCTGTAAATAAAATACAAAATAGGGCTGGGGTGGCTCGATGGTCAAGTGCCCCTGAGTTTAATCCCTGGTAGTCCTTTCCCCCCAAAAAAAGCTGTTATAATTAATAAATAAATAATGTTGAAGGGCATAAAATTGACATGCAAAAAATTAGTAGTGAATAGAGTTTAGTGTTACACTTTGTCAATACTGAACTATCTGGGGAAAAAAATCCCTTTTACAAAAATACCATTTATAATAGCCACAAAAATAAAATAAAAAATCACTAAGAATAAATTTAACCTGAGATAAAATGCCTTTAAAATGAAAACTATGAAACATTGATGAAAGATATTAAAGATGGCATGGATAAATGGAAAGACATTCTTGTTCATGGATTTGGAGAATTAATATTGTTAAAATTTTATACTATCCAAAGCAATCTATTGATGTAATGTGATACTTATATCAAAGTAAAATCTTATATTTTATTGAAATAGAAAAAAAAGTCCCAAAATTCATATAGAACCAGAAAAGACACCAAACAGCCAAGTAGTCTCTGATTTCAAAAAACAAACTTGGAGTCGAAATACTATCCAACTTCAAAATATATTAAGAGGTGACGAGATCATGAAGGCAAGGCCCTCATGAATGGATTCGTCCTGTTACCACAGGAGTGGTTTCATTAGTTGGGTGTGAACTCCACTATAAATGACAAGTCTGGTCCTCTTTTTTCCATCTCTCGTCCTCTCTCACCCTGTTGCCTTCCACCCAGTGCTGCCATGACATGGAGTCCATTCCTAGATGATGGAGTCTTTGGGGCCTTGATCTGGTACTTCTCAGTCTCTAGGACTGAGAAATAAATTTCTGACTATTGTAAAGTACGTGGTCTTGGGTATTCTGTTGTGACAGCACATGGTGGACTAAGGTCCTTTGATTGTTTGCCATATCCACCTGGAATTTGAAAAAGGCTGAGTAACATATAAAACCAAGTAACATATAAACATATTTTCAAGATAAAAAATAGTGGAGCATGGTTCTTCAGTTCCTTTTTATTTATTTCTTTTTCATTTGAAATTTACAGAAATTTAACCACTGTTTTTCTTTTGAGCGGTAACTATCATGGTTGCTCAATAGCCTTTAGAGATCTGGTTTGAAATACAAGTTTGAGTACAAGAGTGTAGAAATGCAAACTAATTCTATTTCTGGCCACAAGATAATTTGATGTCTTTTGTAAAAATCCTCTTTGTGGAAAACATGTCAAATGTAGAGACAAACTATTAAAAGAAACTGATGAGAACACAGTTGTAAAATGGTGATTTCCACAAGTCCCAAACAATGCAAAATCATCTGTCCAGAAAGATTTTAAAACAAATCTAGTTAGCAATTATTCTAGAGGCTTCCATTGATGACTTGGAGATGATGCTCTCACGTGCTCTACAAAGACAGGAGAAATCCTCCATACACTGCAATGTAATTCTGAAATTTAAGAAGGCAGTGTTAGTTCAGATCCCATGGAGAAGACCCCAATAAAACTGCTGTTATTTCAGACACGAATCACATCTTCAGAAATCCCTTTGTCGCTGGCAAACCGGCTTCTCGCTAAAAATTTTGGGATTCCTCTGATATCCTCAAGTTTGATAATTAAGTAGAACAACAGTCAGAACTGAGATTTTATCATTAAAATTACAATTTTGTTTTCAAAAAGGCAAATTAGGACCATCTACATGGAGAGACTTGCACAACTTACTAAGATTAACAGTTACATATAAATGTTTTAATCTTTGCTACTCCTCATGCTCCTACATGTGTTATATGTCAGTCTTCAGGAGTTATAGAATAGCTCTATTTTGCTTATTATCCTCAAAAAAAACTTTAAACTCATTTGATCTTGTTACACAGCTTGAAATTAAAGGTAAAAGTCAAGTTCTCCAATTAGTGGGGGTTGAGCCTCCTTTCACTGTGGTGACTCTTTTAGTGAAACAACATCAGCTTTGACAATCTCTACATGCCTGGCAGGTAACTTTTACTAATTTTCCTGGCAGGGAAAAATTTACATCAAGTCATTTCCCACTGATTGACTGCTTTTGCAGTGCTGGGACATCTACTACAAATTAAAAACTGATAATGCTCCAGCCTATACTAACTCATATTTTCAACAATTTTGTGATTTTGTGATCAATATCTTATTGAACATCTAACTGGTATACCTTACAATCCTCAAGACCAAGCCATTGTGGAGCAAGCTCATTCATCTCTAAAGTTACAGTTACAAAAGCAAAAAAGGGGAAATAGGACCCCACAGAGATTTTAAAACGTGCTCTTTTTGTATTAATTTTTTTTCAAATTGTGATGCTAAGGGTTACATTGGGGCTGAGAGACATATGGCTCACACAACAGCAGGCTCCACAGGTCTGGTCTTTACAAATAGGACAGGGGAATGGATCAGATCCAGTGATTATGTGGGGTAGGGGGTCATGCTTGTTTTTTTCCAGAAAGTGCAGCTCATCTTATTTAGGTACCTGAATGTGCTATTCATCATCATCATGGAAAATCTCGAACCACAGTTCAAACAACTGAAACTTACACCAAAAGTGTTGATCCTGACACCCACCAAGAATAAGATGCTAAGGAAGAAGAGGCAGAGAACTCAAGAAACCCAGGAGCCTGGTTGGTCAACATGGAGACAATTAAAGAATATGATGCACCAGGCTGAATAGATGATAAATCAACAGGAAAATATTAAATCTCCTGCCACAATTCTTGTGGCCATGTTGGCTTTACTAAGCTGTCAAGTAAGTATGTTCTTGGGGAAACTTATTGGACTTACTTTCCAGATCCACCTTTAATACACCCAGCTGTGTGGACTGGAAAATTTAAACCAATATTTACTAATGATACACATATGATGGAAAGCTTTTCAGATACATGTATTATACCTGTCCATTCATTTGAATTTAATTATGCTGGATTCAATGGGAGTTTACCTATATGTTACTTCCATGATAACAGTACTGGCTGTTTAAAGGTGGTTCCAGAAGGTAAGACAGCATATGGGGGAGCCAAGATAGCCAAAATTACTGTCTCTTGGGATGTAACTAAATATATTCAGACAGTTATAAAAATGGGACTACCCAATGACTTGACTGTGTTCCCTATGGTACACCCACATTTACCTTACTGTCCTAGTCATACTACTACAGAATTGGGTGCCTTTCCTAAATGATGGATTGTGCCAACACTTGGCCAGTACATCACAATATCTTCAGCAGAAATGAATGCATCTTCTATTGGTCTAATAAAGTTGATGAAAGGCATTTGTTCAAAACCTTATGATTCTTGAAGGATTTATAAGTGATTTTCTAACCTGCGATGGTGGTGGCATACAAAGAGATCTTTGGCATTTCATAGCTGCCTTAGTTTTCCTTAACTTTACTGGCACTCCTTTATCTGATCATGTGAATAAGGATTGTAAAGTGGCTCCTTGATATGGCTTGTGAGCCTGTGTCCAATCCCCTTAAAAGTAAGCAGGATAAGAAAAAATATCATCTAACTTACTATAACTGTAACAAGACTAATTGTATTACTAGATATAATAAAGGACAAAACATACTAGTATAAAGAAAACCTTCATTTATTATAACTCCAGCTAATACTTCAGAATCCTGTTATTCTGATACTGTGTTTCAAGTTTTACAGCAAAATCACGCTCAGTTAGATAAACAGCTCTGTGCTCTTGGTCTTATAGTAGTTGGAGAAGTTGATTTGATATCCTAGTTTATGTCATGACTGCTGCTATAGCTTTATCCAATAGTATACATAAAGCTCAATTTGTTAATGATTTATCACAGAATACTTCAAAAGCTTTGAAAAACCAAGCAAACATTGATAATCAGATAGAAAATAGCAAAATTGAATGCTTTAAAAGCTACAGTTATTAATATTGTAAATGAAATTGCTGCCCTTAAATTTAGACAAAAATGTTATTACCATGCTAACTATTGATAGGTTTGTGTTATAGCAGCAAAATGTAATGTTTCTCAATGGGATTGGGAGAAAGCTAAAAAATAATCTAATAGGAATTTGGCAGAGAAATAATGATAGCCTAGATCTTATGGAGTTGCATCATCATATCCAAGACATTCAAGAAAGTCAGATGGATTCTATGAATTCTGCATCACTTGCTAATCAAATACTTAATGATCTGAAAGGCTTTAATCCCTAAAATATGTTAAAATGTTCAGCATGGTACATTTTTTGAAATTATATGTTTGCTACTAATTCTCTTTTGTATTGTAACAATAGAATGACAAATCTTAACTCACTTGCATTTTAAAAATTAAAAAAAAAAGGTAGAAATATGCAGAGCAGTGTCGAAGAATGGGAGAGCAGTGTCTGAGATTGGGGTTTCTGATGACCTCTTGGCTGTGGCATGCTTGGTGCCTGGGAAAGTTTTTGTGCAAAGGTGCAGGATGTCTTGCTGCTGTGGTAATGGCCTCCAAGAGGAGGCTCTGTGCTAGAGTCTTATCAGACTGGACCTTGATCTCAGGCACACAGTTCCTGGGAATAGAAGAACTCTCTTGCTAGACAAGTACAACCAAGCTCAGCTGCTCCTGAACCTTCCCCCATAACAATAACTTTAAACAATGGACTTTCTTGAGAGCTACACAAAGCTCCTAATGTTGCACATTGCAACTGTAGAATTTAACCGGGAAATAAGCTACATAATGTTTCTAACTCTGTAACTTTCCTGAATATAAACAATAATTCTTGCATAGGCTTTAATCTGATCAAGAGACATATATAAAGATTATTGGCATAATTCTTTAGACCTGCTTCTCCATCAGAGAGCAGCACTCTACCTGACCCCAGCTGTTATTTTCAAATCCTGAGTCTGTGAGTCTTTATTTTTCTTATCCCCCTTCGAATCCAGACACAGGGGAATGCTTTTCAATCTCAGTTGAGGGAACACTTCCAGTGAGCAATCTTTATTTATATATGTCTGCTCTGCCACTGCAACTGATTTTTTTTTTTTTTTTTTTTTTTTTAATACCAGGGATTGAACTCAGGGGCACTCAACCACTGGGCCTTTTTTTATATTTTTCTATTAGAGACAGGGTCTCACTGAGTTGCTAAAGTGCTTCTCCATTCCTGAGTTTGGCTTTCAACTCCCAATCCTCCTGCCTCAGTCTCCCAAGTACTGGGATTACAGGTGTGCATGGCCAGCAACCGATTTTTAAAATGGATGTATTTCTTTCTCTTCCTCTTTCCCTCCAAATTCCTAATCTCTCCCCTTCCCTAATCTCAGGGGAAACCTGATTACTCTTTTCCCCATCCTAGGCAGAGTTATCTGTCCTTGAGTACACACCCTCCATAGGAAGGAAGTAATGCAGATTTGGAGGCTGTTACCATAAGATCTCATAATTGATTATCTCCCAAATTAACCAGCGAATTACAGCTTCAGACAGAGAACATGTGGAACGTAGCTTTTGAATCACCTCTTTAAAAGCCTCCTGTTCCTACTGATGGGCAGAATCACAGCCTTTGAAACAGGAGTCCCCTGTGTTTTTCCTTTGCTAGCAAAGCAATAAACCTTCTTTTTCCTCTTTGTAAAATAATAATAATAATAGTATAAAAAAAGTACTGGCAGAAGATTTAACAGACATTTTACAAGGGAAACTACAAGAGAAAGATGAAAACACATGAATGAACAAAAGCATGTGGAAAGACTTTCATAGCCATTTATCATGAGAGAAATAAAAATTAAAAGAACAACGAGATATCACTAATACTTTCAAACCTGGAAAAATAAAATTCTGTCCAGGATCTGGAATACTCTGACCTATGTTGGTAAAATATAAACAGACATAGCTACTTTAGAAAACTATACAATGGCAGTGTTAAACCTAATATTACAGCATAATCTAGTAGCTACATTCTTAAATATTTACCAATTAATTAAAATATTGTCTATACCAAAAATTTGATTTGAATATTTATGGCAGCTTTACTCATAATTGTCAAATACAAAATATCTCTATAAATAAATTAGTAATTTAAAATAAGTGTGCTATTCCCATACAATGAAATATTATTCAGTGTTAGAAAGAAATGAATTACCAAACCATGAAAAGTCATATGAAAAGTATATTTCCAAGTTTAAAAAAATTTGAAAAGGCTACATATTTTATCATTTCAACTTTATGACATTTTTGGAAAGGGCAAAATCATAGAGATGGGGAAAAGATCACTGGTTGCTAAGGTTTCAGGGAAAGTTGTTCACTAAGTAATGCATAGGATATTTTTCAGGCAGTGGAACCATAATGTATGATGCTGTGATGATAAGTACACAATACTAAGTATTTGTCAAAAACCTATAGAATTTGTAGCACTGTGAATCTTAATAGGTGCTAATTAGAAGAATCTTTTATGAAGTTGAAGGAATTCCTGAATAGAATCTAGAATGGATGAGTTAATATATTTTAAACATATGAAACAAACTCATTAAAGGCAAGGAAGAAAAATTGCTGAAATGTGTAGATTCTGTGAAACAAAAGACAAAAGATACTGCATGAGAGACTGCGCCCTAAGGAATAAAGTTATTTTCTGTTGAGGTAGGTGTTATCAATCTTGTTTCTGTTATTCATGTGGAATGGAAATAAACAAGTAAATGTATAGTGAGAAATAGGAGTCAGATTTATCATTGTTGGAATGGGTGTTTATAGATAAGCAAAATAAGAGACTAGACTGATTTCATGCAATAATGGGTTACAATTGACACAACAGTATTAACTCATTTTAGCTTAATATACTAGAGATACTCATAAATATATTTATAAAAATGTATATATATGCAGATATAGATATAGATATGCAATTCCTTGCTCTAACACCTGAGGACTGGGCAGCAATGACATCCCAAGACAGAATAAGAAAAACTAACCCTCAACTCTTAGGTTCTGATAACATTCTACAATATAAGGAATAAAAACTCCTTAAAGAAAGAAAAAAAAAAAAAAAAAACTGATGCTATGATGCTATGACCAACATAGGATTCATACACAATGATTTTGCAGGACTATTCAGTAAGAAGCAGCTCAAAATAATCCATCCATGATGAAAACCAGCACGCATGAGTGACAGTATTCCAAAAGCACACAGGTGCCAATTGAAAGGGCCAAGTGGAACTTACTGAGCAACAAAATAAATAAATTACTGTTGAATCATAATGCAAACTCTAACATAGATGTCTGTGCGTCCATGCTGATGCAAATAAATAATTGAGTGAATGAATACATGAGGGAGAAAAGGCAAATCTCCTAGGCGTAAGCCTTACAAATAAATTCTGCAGCTACTCTATCTTCCAGAGTATCTGTTCCTTAAATGTGAGCTGTACTGACTTCCCTATAAACACTAGAGCTAATCAAAGTCAGCATCAATAGTGATAATACATGTTGTTAGCTTGTACATTGGATATGATCAAAATTCTACTTTATTTCTGCAGATTCCATTATACCAACATTCTAAAAGATATCTGACCAGTGTTTATCAAAATTCCAAAACCACAAAAGAAGGAAAGTATGAGAAACTGTCACAGCCCAGAAGAGCTTAAGAAGACACGGTGACTAAATGTAATATCATAGCCTAATGAGATTCTGAAAGAAAGAGTGGACATTAAGTAAGAATTGATAAAATGTGAATAGAGTATATTGAAAATAGTGCAGTAATATTAGTTCTTAAGCCACAAATGAACCATGTCACTATAAGACATTAAAGATGTTAAATATTGGTTGATCATTTATTTTGCCCTTCTTAAATAAACTTTTAAAATACTTTTGTAAGCGGCTTAAGTACAGTCATTGTCCCATGTGAGGGGTTGTTTCCAGGACGTCCCACAGACACTAAAATCTACAGATGCTCAAGTCCAGTATAGAATTTGTGAATAACCTACAGGTATCATCCTGAATAGCATAAATCATCTTTAAATTACTTACAATGCCTAATACAATGTAAAAGGCATACTAATAGCTATATACTCTACTTAGGGAATACTCTGAATAAAAGTCTGTATGGGTTCAGTGCAGACAATTATTTTAATATATTTTTAATTCACATTTTTTGGAATCCACAGACACAGAACTTACAGATCCAAAAGGCTGACTGTGTTAGCTCAGGCTGCCAGGACATTGTACTATAGACTGGGTGGCTTAAACAATGGACATTTCTTCACAGTTTTAGAAGCTAGGACATGTAAAAGTGAGATGATGGCCAATTAAGTTACCTGTGAAGGCTCTCCACTGATACAGGAAAGGAAATCCTCTTGTGGTATCCTCACGAGGTGGAGAGAAAGAGTTGTGGTCTCTTCCCCTTTTGATAAGGACACTAATCCTGTCCTGGGTGCTTCCCCCTCATGACCTCATCTCTACTAGATTACATCTCAAATACCTCATTTACAAACACCATCACACTGGAGGTTAGTAATTCAACATATGTACTGTGCATAACATTAGGAGAAATAGATTGTGAGGGATGTTGGAACTATGTCATTATGTCAGTTTTTCTCTACTTTAAATAAAGTTTATTTAAATAAAATTGAGAAATAAAAGGCCAAAATAATTTGAAGAAGACATATGGAAATGAACAAAATAGTAATGTAAACTCTTTTTGGTTGACTTTTTGTGAAGGTACACAGAGATAGTTAGATTATCAATGTACTGAAGATTTGAAAACATTATACAGAAAGCAGACAGGGGGAGAAAAAATATAAAGTCACTATTAGAGAATTTACAATACTTGTAGGATAAAGAAAGAAGGTCCTAAATTTAAAAAAAAAGGAAATAAATTATAAGGAAGAAAATTACAAATAAGAAGGAAAATGTAAGAAAGCCAGCATTTGAAAACATAATGATAAAAGACTTTTATGCAAATGAAACAAATACATCCTCAGATTAAAAAATCATGGCAGTTTCTAGCACTATAAAGATGAAAAGTGACATACAAAGGCACTATATTAAAAATCCAGAATTTCAGAACAAAACACACAAAATAAAGTTTAAAATAGGGGAAAATGACTTATTTTTAAAAAATAAATACAGGAACCAAATTGAGCACTCACTTCTAAACAGAAAAAATGCAGAAGCTAATAGATAATAAAGTGTTACTTAAAATATGGTCAATATGTTGTTCAAGCTATAAAAATGTTTTAAAACTATCTTTCTTAAATGATAGCAAAACCAAGAAATTGTTGGATAAAAATCAGAGAGAATTTATGAATAACAGTACAAATCTTTACACAAAATTGATAGCAGGAGCATAGCTAAAATTCTGAGTAATTTTTGTTAAAGAAAATGACCAGAATAAGGCTAAATATAAACAATCATTTGTATTGTAAAAATAGTAATAATAACATTTAAATCAGTAAAAAAATATTAATAATAACATTTAACTATTAGTTAGAACAATTTAAAATTAAGTATTGACTAAAGGAGTGTTTATATTATTAATGTTAAAAAAATCAATTAATAGACTTGAAAAGGAGAATCTACCTTGTAGCTACTATTGATGTCCTTCCTGGGTGCTCTTTAGAGGTGGATGCTATTCTAAGCTGTTGTAAGTGATTTTTCCTTCATTAACATGAACCACCTCTCTGAGATTCCTGGGAATTCTTTCAGAGCTGACACCAGAATAGAAAAGGGAGGAAGAAGTCCCAGGATTAAGAACAATCTTTGGCATGATTTATGTCCCAGAAACTCTCCCTCTTGTATTATTAACAACTTTGACCAGTGATAAAATTTGAGTTTTATAGGCAAAGAATATCACAGAAGGATATCTAAATTATTTATCAACTGAAATGAGATATAATATTAGACACTGGCAGAATTATAAAGAAAATAAAATCAGGAAGTGATTACTTCTGAGAGAATAGAAGGTAATGTGATTGTGAATATGCCTGATAGGAAATTCAAATATATTGTTTTATAACTTTTTCTTAATTCATACATACATGAATTCTGTCTCTCCATATATTTGCGTGTATTAATACTTTTGAAATCTACATGAGTTTCCTGACTAAAATTTAAATTGTTAAATCTGACTTTCCTCAATGATAAAAATGGTCAAGGTTTTTCCTTTGGAGAGAGTTTGTTTCTTCAATACGTTCACCAACAGTAAGTCCTGTGTTACTCATGCATTGCTGTATTGGGCTCCTTCATAAAGTGAGAATATATGTATCTGGTTACCTCAGGAAGCTGGGGTCCAATCTGAGGTCTTTGGGAGAACTGTAGGGACGTTTATATATAGATTATAAAGCTATGTTATTCTAGCATAATAAACAATAAATTCCCATCTATAATATACACTTGGACATTACCTTGTATTTGAAAATTCTTATATTGATATGGTACATAATCAGAAAGAAAACTTGGCATCTTCTTCATGTTCTGTTTTTGTCTCCATTGACCCATAATCTAGGAATACCTGAGAATTACTTTTTATTTTTACATTCTGGTTAAAGGGCATATATGCTGCTCTTTATTTATTTATTTATTTATTTGAGTGCAAAACAGTTTCAAATATTTCAGAGTGCTTAAAGCTCAGGTTTGAACCATTTCAAGTAAATTTCTCTGTAAAAGTATAATATTTTTAGGAATGCATAAAGAAATACGTTTTACGGCAGTTTCTCCTGGGATACATCCTACACTTACATGGGACAGTTAGACTTTGTTTTTGGTTTTATGCTTACCATAATATCTTTTCTATGGGAACTTGATTTGGTTCTGAGACCAGCTATAAACTCTATCTACTCAAATTTATGGATTATTTCTACTTGAATGATTTTGTTTTGTTCCTGAAATTGCCTTCTTCATAGTATATTTAACTAGCTTCATTTTTCCTGTTCGATTTTGTGTGAAACATGAACCACTGAGGACTTTCCTGAGAAAACCCTCTGAGTTGTTTTTCCTATTACAAAGTGTTCACTTTTTTAAAGTCATAAAAAATTGACTGCCATTGGCCATCTAATTATGATCTGCTAAGATGTGCTGCAATAATTTGAGGATATGAAACATTTTCATTCTATCATTTGATCTTTTTGTAACTTTTTTCCCCACTTGTTTGTCCAAACTGACTTTGGTCTATTACTGTGCATAGAGTTAAGGATATATACATTCTTATTTCAAAATATGGCTGACGAGAATGATTTTTTTTGTTTTCTATGGTCCTTATAATACTAAGTAAGGATATTCAGTTTCCTCTCCAACTACAAATATTTATCCTCCCTTTTCTTTCTGCCCGTGACATTTCATAAAACCATTCTTGTGTATGTCTCTTTCTATATAATCAGGCTCTGCTCCAGAGTAAATAATAAATAGCATCATGAACATTTATTTTGGGATTAAACATTCAGTTCTCTATTATTTAATTTGTTCTTTAAAAAATTAAGTGTAACATGGTCCTTTAAAACCACTGATAAAAATCAGTGATTAAACATACCAAGGAGAAATGGTCTTGGAGAACTATGATTTTACCATTATTACTATTTTCTTTAGTCATTTTCTCACAGAATTTCTTCAGTGATCTTCTTAGGGTAGAGGATAAATATAAATTGAGATGACAATTTTAAATAACTGACAGAATGTAACTAGTGAAATGGACTTTAGGATTATCTATGATTATTTGTGGAGTTAAAGTTTGGTTGAAACAAAATCAGATTTGGGAGAAATTAATGCAAAATTGAAAAATTCTATTATTATATCTGCAGAGTGATTTCTGACTTTTCTATGAACAAGAAAGTTAAAATAGGAGCAGGTTCATGTTTGCAATACAGAGAAAAATATTTTTTTCAAAATGTACATTTATTTTTAATAAGATCGCCCTTAATGTTCTTAAGTCATTGTGTGCTGGTAAAATGTATTGACAATAACAACCTCAAAATGAAGCTCTACACTGTGAAAACAAATGGTTTCTCTTCTGATATAGAGAATAGGCAATTTCATTGCTCTACGAGTACAGCCACATACCTTAAACAAATCATCTTTATTTTGCTCCATGCCTCCATCAGTGGGAATGTATTTCTTTGATTAAGATTACAGAATAGGATCAACATTCAAGATATGTGTTTCTTTAATCATGAAAAACATATTTCATGATGAAGCTAATAAGTTTTGTTGCTAATGAATTTTAAGAGATTTTATATACTTCCAAATATTTTGATTGAAATATTTAACTGTATTATTCCATTAAAAAAAAAGAATGACTTCACTTGTTTTTTAATAATTATATTGGCAAATAAAATTTTTTATTTATAAACCAAGATTCTAAAAAACGGAGGACATAGGTAAGCATTATAATTCATAATTATAGTTAGTCTAATCTTTATTTATTTAGATCTATCTGTATTAAAAATTTGAATGAAATACAATATATGAGGTATAACAGTAGGGATTGCAGTTTCCTTTGTCCTCAGCATGGTGATAAAAAGGACCCAATGATCTAACACTGCAATGGCCTTTTTCCTGGCTGTTTGGGTAGAAAAGCTTAATCTACTTTGAAACTTTTCACCAGCTTGATTACTTGTAATACGCAATCCAACTCACAGTTTTCTGAAGTCAGAGGTTGACAAAAGGTGGAAGGAGCAATAGAGAAACCATATTAATAAAACTATTCAATTTGCCAAGAACTTTACTCTTTTCTGTGCTTCACAGAGAAAAGTCTATCTTGTATTCATAACAACTCTGGGAGATAAATGTGAAGATATTATTTCTATTTTAAATTGAAGGGCCATGTAAACAACATTTAAATTGACATTTAGACTTTCACAGGGAGATATACTCACAGATTCCAGACCACAGTCTCAGAAGCCCAGATTTCAATCCTTCCCCTGCCCCTAATATTCACTGATTCAGGCAATTCAAACAAATTCTGTTTGTTTTGTCCAGCTCCATGTTTGATTCAAGTCACTGGGAATCCAGAAAGTTGAATTGTGACCTGGCATCTTCAAACTATTTGTTCCAATAGAGCATCTGACCTTCCTATATTCAAACAAAAACTGAGATAGCTAAAAATGAGAAAGATAGCTGACTCACTTAAGACTGGACATATGAAAGGAAGTATTGATATATGCTGAGGGATGCAGAGGTAAGAGCATATTTTTTCCATGCCTTGGAAATCATATTTTGAGGAGATATCTTCTGAATAGAAACTGGTGTAAGTATAAATACTGTACTTCAACCTAAATTAGAAGAAAAAATTAAAAATTTTAAATAGATATATCTGATTATACTAATTGACATTTATCATTGTGTATGATAAATGGTGTGAAATTTGTATGCACTAGGAAAGAGAAAATATCACTCAGGAGATGCAATTTGAGTTGTTGATTTACTGTTAGCTCTCATTCTGAAAAAGCAAAATTCTAAATTTCCTTTTAAGTAAGGATATCAATAAAATTATACTTTTATGAAAATTATAATTGTAGATTAAACTTTTAAAACATATTATTGAAAGTGTTCTGTAAAGAGTAAAAACTGCAATGGCTGAAATCATATTTTAAGGCATGATTTCAGTGGCTCATGGAATGAATCATCAAAGTCAATTGAAATATTTGAAGTAAATTTTACACAAAAATAAAAATATACTCCAAGCTATCTTTGGAAGAATGAAATAGGATGCTTTCCAGAAAACTGGAAATATACAATGTTGGAAGAGCTACAAAACCAAACTGCCTCATAGAGAGGAAGTCTCTGTTCACAGGAAGGTGACTATCATAGAGGACTCTTCTGAATGGAAATTTAAAAATTACTTTTTGTTAAGGAAAAGCATGATTAGTGACAAAGGTGGAATAAAACGCACTGAAATCAAAACCTGGAAAGAACATAACCACTCTACTTCTGAAAACATTTTCTTGTATTCTGAAAAACACATGAAATGAGGGAATTGCTCAAACATAGCTTTTCAAAGTTGTTAAAAATAGGCAAGTAAATGCGAAAAAAGAACAAGTGAGAAATGGAAAATAAGAAAGTAGAAATCTCAGGCTGTCTACCTGTCATACTAACAAATCACTGAAATTTCATGCTGTACGGTGGTAACATTTTGAAAATGTATCTCAATGTAAAATATATTGAAACTCTAGAATATGTGAAATTTTGTGTTGCTGAATATAAAGAATAATTAAAGAATAAACATTATAGTTACAATAAGGAAGCAATTTGGTCTTTGGTTTTTGAATTTTTTTAGTTCAAAATATTTTCATGCCTAAAACAATGACTATAGAATAGAGACACAACTATCCTGCTAAAAATAAATTTATGTGAACCAATTTCATTCTTAAAAATACAACTTTTCATTGTCCTCACTTTATTTTTACTGGGATGAATAAATAGATACACTTATGACGGCCCAACAATCAAAACTGAAATACATGTTAACTGTGACTTGTTAAAAACTTCTCATAGTTTGACCCCACGTTTTATTTTTGGGAAAAAAATTAATACGGTGTTCCATTTTCTCTATAGTTACACATAACTTGAGGGTTTTCATCTAATACCTGTTTACTGGCTGGTAGGTGATAATGAAAGATGCAGTTTCCTGAAGAAGGGTTCTATTCCTGATGACTTTCTTGTTTGGGGTAGAAAAAATTCAATTGCCTTGGCTAAATAGTGAGTTTCATTCAATCACTGAAAATTTATACCCACCTTCTCTTAATATCTTGCATTATCATTATTTCCCTGAATGAATCCTCTAGTCCTTACAGAATCATTTACCTTTCAACCTTTGCTTTAACTGCTGTTTGTTCCTATCTAACTCTTCATCCCTCTTACTACTTGCTGTTCCCCCTGACTTAAAGAACACTTCCAGTGCTGCACCTTATTAGCACAGTTTTATTGTATTGCTATGACTTTTCAGGGCATCACTTCTGCACCTCTATTAACCCTTGCCACTCAGCCTTATATTTCGTTGCCCACACATATAAAGAGTTCGTATTTTTGTATGCACGTCTTGATTCTCTAAATTTAATTAGATCATAATTAATTAGATTTAATTAATTAGATTAGAATTAGATACATGATAACAAGTGTCACCAGGATGTATTTATAAAGCTCTCTCTCAGTTCCTGAATACTGTCATTTTCTTTTTCTTCTCCTTCTTCTTTCTTTTTTACATATAGTGCAATTTACATATAGTGTATCTAACTTAATGAATATTTGGATGAATGAATTTCTCTTAGGAACTAAGACATTTGAAGTGTCACTTTGAAAAGATCAATAGATGATTTATAACAACAATTTGATGTGTTTTTGACATAAGAGGAAAAGCCTTGATGAAATTATTAGGGTGACACTGTATAATGGTCCATTTTTTTTTTTTTTTTTTTTACTTCAACAGCTAGTATTGCTGGACAATGAGACTGAACCATTTTATGAACTGCAATATATAAATGGCACCTTGCCTTCCTCAGAGGATCTAATTTCAAGAACTTTTGAAAGCACAGTTTCTCCATTGACTTTCACCTCAGAGTTTAAAATTAATCATCAATAAAATAAGTTTGATATCTCTGCAGTATTGTAGAGCAAAAATTTTTCAATTCAATAAACACAGCAAAGTGGATAAATGTAACAATTCTTCCCTAGAGTAAGAAATTTTTCCTTTTGTTTTCATCATGCTGAAAAAAAAAAAATTTGTTTTTGTTTTTCTGTGCTTTTTCTTCTTTCATTAAAAAAATGATGGCTTTTCTCACCACCCTCCAGATATTGGAGTTGATCAAGTGGTCAATGCTAAGTGAAGTTAGCCAATCTCAAAAATCCAAATGCCAAATGTTTTATCTGATATAAGAAGGCTGATTCACAGTGGGGTTAGGACAGGGAGCATAGGAGGATTAGAGGAACACTAGAAAGGTCAATGGGGAGGGAGAGGAAGGAAGGGGGAAAGGGAGCATAAAGGGAAAATAAAAAGAAAAAAAAAAAGATGGTAAAATGAGATGGGTATCATTACCCTAAGTGTGTGTATTGAAGACATGAATAGTGCTGGGCGTGGTGGCGCACTCCTGTAATCCCAGCACTTGGGAGACTGAGGCAGGAGGATCATGAGTTGAAAGCCAGCCTCAGCAATGGCGAGGCACTTAGCAACTCAGTGAGAAAATACAAAAAAGGGCTGGGGATGTGGCCAAGTGGTCGAGTGGCCCTGAGTTCAATTCCCAATACCAAAATAGAAAGAAAAGAAAAAGAAAAAAAGACATTAATAGTATTAATATACTTTGTATACAAACAGTGATATGTAAAAATGCACTCTATATATGTATTATGAATTGCAATGCATTCTTGCATTCTGTTATATACAACTTCAAATAAAATAAAAAGGAAAAGAAAAAAAAAATGATGGCCTTATTACATCTTTCATTGCCATAAGCCAGAATAGCAACATGTCTTTGATATGTTAAAAATTGTTGAATTTAATATTTTCATTTTAAAATTATGTATTTGGGAACTTTGAAAAAGTGATTGGGTTTTGTGCTAGTCATCTTCAAATGGTTTTAAGATTCCTTTGGCTGCAGGGTTTCTAAGATTAACTTCTGCAGATGAAATACAAAATAAAAGTTGAAGTAGTTTATTTCCTTTGCATAATATTTAATTTTTAATTTTTTAATTAATTTATTGTTTTTAGTTATAAAGGGTAAAAGGGTAAGAGACAGGGAGAGAGAAGGGAGTTTCAATGTCAGTCATATATTTCCCAAGATACATGCTCTGACTTTCTTTTTTTTTTTTTAATTCTTGAAATTGAAAGTCAAGTAATTCAACTGAGTAACATACCTAGAAGGTAAGCACAAATTGAATTTAAAATGTGAGACTCTTCCCTTTTCCAGAATAACCAGCTCTGGGGTTCCAATTTGTCAAGTAACTGATCAAGCTATTTCCATGCTAAAAGATAATGACTTACCCCAAAAGTATTGCGTTTAAGCAAGTTGTATCATCATATTTAGTTAACTGGTACTTCTTGGTGTCTTTGAAATGAGTCTCTTTGAAATTTTGCTAATTTTCCCTATATTCAGCTAAACCAGAAAGGAAACACCAAATCAAACTTATGGTAGAGGTGTGTGAGAGCAAACAGAACAATGACTAATTGTGAATTAAACATTCTGCATTACTGAAAATGGTGGTCCCAATGAACCTTCCTCTTTCTATGCAGATTTCTTTCTAAATTTTAGTATCCGAAGGATCAAAGTCAAAGCACTTCTTAGTATTTACAACAGGTACTGTGTGCATTTTCATCATTTCAGAAAATTTGATGTACCCTATTTCATTTTTTTCTTCTCTTTGTGTTTTCATATCTATAAATTAGCTCCATATTGACATCATTGAAAGTTAAACATTAGGTTGGATAAAAGCCAAAAATTTCATTTTGAGTCACCTGTTTGTGGGGAATCTTTCACTACAATTTTGTATTTATCAAATGTTTGGATCAAATTAATATTCACTTCTCTGTCTTGAATATTCCTTATTCCCCAAACATTCTTCAAAAAGACATGTGTATGTGTGCGTACGCATGTGTTTAAATGAATGCAATTTCTTTCAGATTAGCCCCTGCTGGTACCATATGATAGAAAAGTCACATTTTGCCTCTGTATAAAGTTCTACCTTGGTTATACTTTCCTCCTGTAACTCTTCTTCAAATCTGTGTTTCTGCAGCTTTGTTTAGAAATAATTTCTGACAATAGGTCTTTAGTGATTTCTGCAAATCCTTTTAATTTCTCAGTGTTTGCACAAAGTATTTGAAGTTAATAAATACTGCTAGGAAATACCCTAGATAAAAACATTGTCATAATATAATATTTAATTTATCCATCACCATTTGTAAAGCATCTGTCTGAAAAATTGTTTTATTAATGAAATAATTAATTTGATTTTAATGTATTTTAAAAATTTAGGTCTATAAATATCAACTAAACCTTCACAAATGTGCAGAGACATTATTGACATGTGAGTCCATAGCTGATTCTTTGTGGCCAAAGCTCAGAGTTGGTGTATAGACTTGACTCTCAAAAGTCTATGAGAAGCTGGGCGTGGTGGCGCACGCCTGTAATCCCAGCACTTGGGAGGCTGAGACAGGAAGATTGAGAGTTCAAAGCCAGCCTCAGCAATGGTGAGGCACTTAGCAACTCAGTGAGACCCTGTCTCTAATAAAATACAAAAGGGTTGGGGATGTGGCCCAGTGGTTGAGTGCCCCTGAGTTCAGTCCCCGGTACAAAAAACAAACAAACAAACAAACAAACAAACAAAACTCTGAAAAATTTCTTTTAAAACTGATCAACTGAAGATTTTATAGTAATGTATCTACTCCTAAATAACTCTGCGTAACTTATGAAACTTTTAAATTTCATTATTATTTTCTTCACTTAGAGTAATAGAAAAAAAAAAAAAAAAAATGAGGCCCAATCTCAACATATAAGAATATGCCTAGTTTCCAAGCCCATATAGAAAACAGTACTTGGAATGCTGTCATTAAAAGAATTTTAAAACAAGTCAAAATGAAAATATATTTTCAAACTATAAAAGATCCACTTTTACTTCATATTTAGATCCAAGATCAATGGCTTAGAATCAATAGGTTATCACTATAATGTGTAATTAAAAACAAATTGAACTATACTGCTTCATTCTTCAAATTCAGAGAAATATTTGAGTACCAAGAACCAGGCAGAAGATCTTGACTTTTATGTAAATGGTTAAATGAAAACACAATTTCTATCTTTCAAAACCTCATCTGTGAGGTTATGAGGTGAATATTTCAAAAAAATAAAAATCCATGGACAGTGTATCAAAACCTAAATTCAAAGGCCTGATGGACTTCAGAATCCTGAGATTCCTCCCGTTTTCAGAATAGGAAAGTCAAGATGTCAGGGGTCACAGTTGCTCTCTGAGGTTTTCTCTCCTTTCAGTACTAAAGTAGTCCAGCCTTAGCATAATCAGAGCCTGTGTGACCAGAGGCTCTTCCCTGAGGCCCTCAAGTCTCTTTGGATTTAGCTCTACACCGGACTCACACCATTATGATGTAAAAAATGATAAAGCAGCATCTGGAAAGCTAAAATGTTGTAAAAACCTTAAATTACATTTTATTCCTCAGGCTTCAAACACAAATTGAGAATTATTCAAATTAAACTTACTTTCTTTCCATACCTCAAAAATGAAATATGATAGCGCAGGGCAGCTGTGAAAAGAGGCAAAATCCAAATTTTTGCATATGGGTAGAATTACACAAAATGTCATGTGACTTTTGGAGACACTAGATCATGAAAAAATTAAAGAGCAAAGAAATATCTTCCCCATCAAATAATTCTTATTTTATGAATTTAGAAATTCTAATTTAACTGAATACACAGATGGGATCAGTCTGGAAAATAGGACCATTATGCTATGAATGTTTACTTCAAGATCAAGAGCAAAAAAGAACAACAAAACATTATCCAAAACAATTTGGAAAAAAAAATAAAGCCCCAATAAATAGTTAGAAAATTAGCTTGTTTAGGAAAATATTAAAATAATTAGACTTATGCATTACATATTTAGATAAACGGTAACATCACTGTTGATGATTTCATGACATTTTCCCATGGTAATATAATATTGTATGTAAAATGTATGTAAATATATATTTATATGTTAATGGACTTAGAAAATTAGTGTCTGCAAACATGTATGGAGCAGAATTATTTGCTGTGGGCAAAGCAGTTTTACAGATGCTTATATGATCCTCACAACAGCCCTGTGAGGTAGGCAGGGAAGTCACTCCATTTCTATCTTGCACTTTTGGACCCTGAATTTCAGAGATATTCAGGCATGTGTCCAAGGATAATAAGTGTGAAACTCCTACATTTGTGCCCAGTCCTACATATTCCTTTGTAGACATCAAACATGTAAGGATTAATTCTTTGTGAGACTGAGAAAGTCTGAACCCGTGTAAAGAACAAGTCAACCATGAGTTTATGTTTATGTTAGTTGAAGGATAGTCCTTTTAGACAATAATAACATGTGAGGTACATATTTTTGATGGCTATCTATGATGAAAATGGAAAATGAATTAGACTGAAGTGTAAACCAATCAGCAAAATTTTGACAAGTTTTAGATAAAGGAATAATCAAAATTGCAGATTTCAGTTTTCTAAGACAAAGGGGAAAAAAAATAAATAAAAAGTTCCTCAACATTTTGTTACAGAATAAGGTTTGTAGCTATTTATAAAATTAAATCTTTCCCTGACATATCAGATTTTCAGAATATACCTTCAACAATTCATTCTATTTGTTTAAAAAAAAAAAGGGGGGGGGTGTCTCCTGTTAAAATAAAGGAGGGCAGAAGAGACAGAGACAATTGTCTCCTGCTCAGTATGGTGCACATCTGGTGCACCAAAGTTGCATACATTATAGTGCAGGCAGCAAATCCCCATGCTCCATCAATTTTGTATGGAGAAAAGAAGTGGGGAGGGCAGAGGGAAATGGTACAAGTCCATGACAGAATGGTCTGGTATAGGGGGGAACACCATATGCAATTTAAACACAGGACAAGGCTAATGGGATCTGTCACAAAACACTGTGGCTCTCGAGACTCCACTCAAAAAAGTGGAAAAAGAGGTCATGATTACCTTCATGAGTTTCCTTTTGCAGTGCACCACCCCTAAAAGTCATAATTGTCAGTGTTTATTGAGCCCCTTTGTTTAGTTTTGCTTTAGGAAATAAAAATCACAAGATATTAAAACAAATATTCATTGTTTGGCTTTTTTCAGGTATTCTTAATTAAACAGTACCACAGACTTTATTGAGCAATTGAAATATACACAAGGAACAATAGATTTTTCTCTGCATTTTTCTTTTTTATATTTTACTTTCTTCCAATTAAATAACCCATTTTGGATTGCAGAAAGGGCACTTGTTTCTACAGGAGCTGTGTACAGCTTGCTCAGTTCAAGTACTGTTTCCATGGTTATGCCTTGTCATTGCTGAGGTTATGTGTCCACTTGCTGAGGAAGCAGATTCTACAAGGTCATAAGAATTGGCCCCCTAAGTTGTTCTTTCAGAATCTATTTCTCCATAGAGTTCAGCTAACTTTTTAAACTCAGGCCCCCAGTCTCCAAGGTACTGATAATCCTGGTCTGATTGTGTCGTTGCTGAATCCAGTGAGCTGATAGACCCAGCTTCTGATCTCTGACCCTCATAGGCATAAGTCTGAAGAGAATCATATGGGGGGACACTGGGATCTAGGTCTGCTTCTGCCAGTCTTTGCTTTATAAACTCCTGAACATCTATACTTTCCAGGGTAGACAGTGACTGGTGCCTGGGAGTGAGCTTCACTTCAGGTCGGATGTCTCTCCGGTACTTGAGCTCCTCGGCTGCAGAAGGGTTCCTCAAGGCAGTGATGTCAAAGGCCTCAGTGTCTTCCTCCCCGCCTCCCTCATCATCATAGGTGACCACATTCTCTCGCACATCCTCTTCTGAAATGATCAACGGCTCTTTTTTGCTGCGCCTCAAGGTGATAAATAGTACTACAATTGCTGAAGAAAAATGGAAAGAGAATGAACAGTTAGGGAAAAAAAGAAAAAGGAAAATTCGTGGTGATCTGACATCAGCAATGTACTATCCCTGTCACCAACCACATTCTATCACTGGGCTGACACTGCAGCACAGCTGTCATCTGTGCATCCCAAATAACACCTCAAGGTATTTTAATGTCCTAAGAATGTAACAAAATGATTATCCTATTGTGAATTGCAGATCTTACTTCTTCAGGCATAGGAATTCGGGTTTCTTGACTCACATTGCAGAATAACTATTCAGGTTCTAATGTGACAGAAACAAATGGTGAAAAAGTAATGAAATTTTGACTGAAAAAATCACATAATGTGTTTGTCTGTCTATAGATACTTAATCATTTTAGGTGGAGACACCAAAGACAGGATATATTAAGTTCCTTTAAAATTCAAAGAAGGAGTCTCTACTATAACCCTTTGATATTTGATATCTCGATGAAGTGCAAAGCAAGGATATTGTATAAGGTTGATCTCCCTTGTGCATCATCCTTTATTCTACCAGACAATAAGAATGCATTTTCCTATCAAGTTGCAAAAGAATGTTACTTTATTTGGACACAATGTATGTTTTATATTCATATATTTTATGTTTATACTGGAACTTTTTTAGTTTGTGAATGTTCTTCACATAGCTTATTTAATCCTCAACTGTGGCTTTACTCAATCAAAAAGTGAAGAAGCTGGATGCAGAAAAGTGTATTAAGATGGAAAGATTTGGTCCCACAGATGGTAGGTGAAGGGGCTCTAACTACCACCAGAAGCAATGATATTTCCAGAACAATGTTCCACTTTTTTTTCTCCCAAATATATGGAATAAGGAACTAAGTGACCTGTAGAACAGTGGTTTAGGATAGTTCTCATCAAATGTGGTGAATTAGAATTACCAGTGATGTTGCAATCACCAGATAAAGTGATAGAAATGAATCTTGGGCACTTTGGTTTGGCCAGTTCTCAACATTTTAAATCTTTCTGTTTGAGATATTAAATTGACACCAAATAGAAAGGATTACCTTACTTGAGCTTTGGAAAGACTGTCTTCCAGCACGATAGAGTGTACTACCGGTCTGTACAGGGTTCTGTTCTTATAGAACAGTATTCTCTAAGTTTTATGACAGTTATGAGGTTCATTAATATATTTAGTATTCTTTACATTGTACTAATTAAGGAAGTGCATTCAACTACCATTTCAAATTATTAGATTCATCAAGTAAAAATTAAAAAGCAGGATATACAATTACATGTAAATGTGAGATGAAAACACACACACTACATGCTATTATATGACAATTAAGTATTCCCCATATAATATTTGGGATTTATACATACAAAAATATTTCAGAAACACATATATGTCATACATGTCCAAAATATTATATTATTGCACTCAACATTTTTATGGGGTGAGAGCACATGTACATACTTTTATCTGGTGTGTGTGTGTGTATACACATTCTTTTACTTGAAATTCACATAAACTGGATGCACTACATTTTATCTGCCAGCCCTAATTATGTGTAAACTTTAAAAAATGTTTATTCCTTTTATTTTGGTGAAAGTTACTTTTACTCAATGAAATAAATATGTATTGAATTCTTCTGTGTACTTTTTTCTTTAAATCCACCTCTCAGCTATCTAACTCAAAGCCCCAAACATTTCATCAAATAGCTAACTGCATTTTATGCAGAGGTTAAGATTTATCATTTAGCTGAAAATTTCTGCTCGTCTTTATGCATAAATGAAGGGGCTGTTTGAGATCTGATGTCCTATTTCTACAGACTACTTAATTCATTATAGCAAAAATTCTTACTTCCATTAATAAATCTAGTTATTTTATTTTATGGTGAAATGGTTAGTTGTTGATGTCAAGGAAATTTATGTACATGCAAAATAGGAAAAAATATAATCACTCCTGTTATGGAATTATGAAGATTATTTGCATCCTTCACCAACCTCAGTGCAATGCATCAATTCTTGTATATGTATCGTGTTTGCTAAATGAAATGTGGGGA
The DNA here is from genome assembly GCA_025594165.1 of Tamias sibiricus. Taxonomy (NCBI): domain Eukaryota; kingdom Metazoa; phylum Chordata; class Mammalia; order Rodentia; family Sciuridae; genus Tamias; species Tamias sibiricus. The sequence continues at coordinate 155,600,606 of CM046662.1, read as the reverse complement.
TAATGTTGTTTTTTTTTATAATGATGGTTTATATTTGCTTATTCCCCAAAAGTTATGAAAATGTTTTTTGTTATTTTCTGATTCAACATATAGATGCTAGATGCTTGAACTTTTTATGTTTACAGTGCTCTCTTTTCTAAGCAGTTATTGCTAGTAAACAGTGATTCCTAGAATTGCTACCTTCCAGGTTAATATGATATCAACATATAAGAAATAGCATAACCTGTCACACTCTTAAGAGAAAGAGGATGTTCTTTATTGTGCCATTAGGACCTGAGGGTGTACATGAACATATATAGTTCCTCTATTCAGAGGTAAACTCAAATCCACTCACTGAGGCAAGCTGAAACCCAGTTTACATGGGTGTTCCTGATGAACACTCCCACTCGTTTTTCAGCAGATATTTGTGACAGTTGGTACAATGTAAATATTCTTCAGAGAATTCCTATGTGGATGGGCAAAAGAATAAACTTTGTGAAGGTTTTAATGTGGTATTGTTTTAAATGAATCTTCATGAATAGTAGTAGCCTTAGTGGGAAATTATTTTTAAATAATTTTTTAAAAATCAGCTTGTGTCTATTAAGAACAACATACTCCTAATTTTACTTAGGAATAGTTTGAACACTTGAAAACTAAATTATGTTTCAAAAAAAATCATAATACCAAAGTATATTTTAAGATTATAAGTGCAGAAAATAATTGTATAGGAGATTGGAGAATCAAATTCTTATCTTAAAAATCTGGACCTCAAATGAAAATATTAAAATGACCCCTCCCCCATTCAGTCTCTCCAATCATGCATTTGATACCAAACGCCTCTCATGCTAGATGTAGGAGCCAAAAACATACACTGAAGAAAAGTTAACCTCTTCAACAAATGGTGCTGGGAAAACTGGAAATTCATATGTAGCAGAATGAAATTGAACCCGTTTCTATCACCCTGAACAAAACTCAAATCAAAGTGAATCAAAGACCTAGATATTAGACCAGACACCCTGCACCTACTAGAAGAAAAAGTAGGCCCAATACTTCAACATGGTGGGTTGGGAACCAACTTCCTCAACAAGACTCCTAGAGTGAAAGAAGTAAAATCAAAAATCAATAAATGTAATGGTATCAAACTAAAAAGCATATTCACAGCAAAGGAAACAATCCAGAACATAAAGAGAGAGCCTACAGAACGGGGAAAAGTCTTTGCTACCTGCACCTTAGATAAAGAGTTAATCTAGAATACACAAAGAACTAAAAAAACTTAACACCAAATAAACAAATAACCGAATCAATAAATGGGCAAAGAAACTAAATAGACACTTCTCAAAAGAAGAAACACATGCCGGGCGCGGTGGCGCACACCTGTAATCCCAGCCCTTTGGGAGGCTGAGGCTTGGAGGATCGCGAGTTCAAAGCCAGCCTCAGCAATGGTGAGGCACTTAGCAACTCAGTGAGACCCTGTCTCTAAATAAAATACAAAAAAGGGCTGGGGATGTGGCCCAGTGGTCGAGTGCCCCTGAATTCAATCCCTGGTACCAAAAAAAAAAAAAAAAAAAAAAAAAAAAAAGAAAAGAAAAAAAAAAGAAGAAGAAACACAAATCATAAACAAATACATGATAAAAATATTCAACACCTCTAGCAATTAAAGAAGTAGAAAATAAAACTACTTTAGCCAGAGTGGCAAGTATCAAGAATGCAAGCAACAATAAATATTGGCAAGGATGTGGGGAAAAGGGTGCACTCACACACTGCAGGTAGGACTACAATCCATGTAACTATTATGGAAAGTATTACGGAGATTCCTCAAAATCTAGGAATGGAACCACCATTTGACCCAGTTGGGCCACTTCTCTTATCCAAAGGAGTTAAAATCAGCATATTGTGGTGATGCAGCCACATGGATGTTTATAGCAGCAAAATTTGCAATAGCCAACTTATAGAAACAAATTAAGTGGTATATAAATGCAATGGAATATTACTCATACATATAGAATGACTTTATGACATTTGCCATTACATGGATGGATCTGGAGACTATCATGCTAAGGGAAATAAGCCAATCCACAAAAACCAAAGGTCAAACATACTCTCTGAAATGTAGATGTTAGCACAAAACAAGGTTGCAGGGTGGGTAGGGGGAAGTGAGGGGAATGTGATCAGTTGATTAGACAAAGGGGAATGAAAAGGCAAGGGAGGGGAGATAGGAATAGGAAAGACAGTGGAACTAATCTGACATAACCTTTCTTATGTGTACATATGACTACAACAGGGTGAATCTCTACATCATGTGCATCTATAAGACTGGGATTCTAATTAGAATAAGATATACTCCATGTTTGTATAAATACATCAAAACATACTCTACTGCCATGTATAACTAAAAGGAACAAATGAAAAATGTGGGTTCCAATTTCCACTATTCTACAACAAGACCCAAATACATCATGAAGCCTCACTGCACATTCTCTACCATTCTTCTGATTAAATGGGTGTAGGAAAAGTACTCTCAACTATAAATAATGGGTCTCACAAAATGTACATGTACGGTTTAAAGTTAAGCTCTTGGTTTTCAAGCACCATTTTCAGATAAGCTATGTTCTAATAGTTATCCTACAGGATAAAAGATTTTTATAAATGTTAATAAAATTAAGTATTATCTTTATGAAATATTAAAATTTGTGCATAAAATTGGATCATATTTAAAATGCAAAATCATATGTGAATTATAATAAAAAGTAGGCATAGAAAAATTTAACAAATAAGTTTATATGATTCTTTTATCAGAAACCTCATATTCACAGGTTCAGAAATACAAAGAAGAAGGTCTGAAATGGGTCACCCCAAATCAGTTAATTATAAATAAAACCATGACTATTTCATTCAACCAACATCAAATTTATGAACTGAAACTGATAGTTAAAATATATTTTCAATATTAAAATATTAATTTCATAATTAGCTTAGCCATTAGGGCTGGATGTTATTTTAGAATTTCAGGTTGTAATGTCTTCTTAATTTTGGTATTGTATACATTTTCCATGAAGTCTAATATTAGTTAAAAAAATTATGGATGATTACATTCTGTGTCTGCTGTTCAGATATTTTCTGAAAACAATAAAACCTTACAATGCCGTGAGCAATATAAATTATCTTATCATTAATGATTGTTTAAACTTGAACTTAAGAAACAATTATAAAACATTTAGATAAAACCATAAAACAAATTTGAGTGTTGATATAAAAAAGGTTAAGCATACCAAATAAAAAATTTGTTTTATTATTCTTGACTGAGAATATAAAACTTACAAATGTTCTTATAGTTATCCGACAGGATAAATGTTAATAAAATGAAGTATTATTTTTATGAAATATTAAAATGTTCTTTTGAATAACCCAATTTAAAATGTACCTATATATTGAAGTCTTCCAATGCATTTTAAATCTTTATCTTATTTAATGATAATAGTTGTATGATAATAAATGAAAACAAAATTGAAGATCAAACTACCCAAATGACCTATCATTCAAAATTAAGAATTTTACCAGTGTGTCTCCTCATTATGTACAACCACAAAAATGTGAAGTTATACTCCTTGTATGTATGATATGTCAAAATACATTCTACCGTCATGTATAACTAAAAAGAACAAATAAAATATTTTTGAAAATAATTTATATTAAAATCAGTAGCTTCTATTCTTTGTGAGTTCAGTTAATAACCTTAAGGGGATACTGTTGTTGCAGTTGTATGACTTTAATTTCTGTTTTGGATTTTTTGTTGTGTTTTTCTTTTTAATTTTATAGAGTAAAACAAAATATGTAAGGAAAATAGCAGTTATGACCAGTAAATATATAAATAAATTTCTAAAACTTGATTCCCCTCTTTTCCTTCTCTACCATGCATTTACTATATGTTATGATTTGAATATGAGTTGTCCCTAAAGGCATGGGAGACAGTGAGGTACCAATCAGAGGTGAAATTATTAGTTTATGACAGCTATCACTTAAGCAGTGGATTAATCTATTTCATCTTTTAATAAATTTGGAAGTACTACTATACTTAGTGATAATTAGAAGCAGGTAGGGTATTGGATTGAAGAAGTAAGTCACTGGGGACATGACTTTGGGTTTACATCTGGTCTCAATGATTCCTTGCTCTCTCTCTCTCTCTCTCTCTCTCTCTCTCTCTCTCTGATTTCTCAGTGTGTTTCAGGGATTTAAACTGAGACACTTTCCTTGGCCATACTCTTCTACCATAATGCTTTTCTTCTCCACCTTAGACGGAGTGCAATGGATTTGGCTAAGCACCACACCTCTGAAACTAGGAGCCAAAATAAACTTTTTGTCTTTTTAGTGGTTCTTATCAGACATTTATGTCATCGAAAAGGAAGTTGACTATCACTGTACAAGACTGTACTGCAATGAAACTGTTCTTGTTATGGTGTTGCACAAATTATCCATATTTCTTGTTGCTAAGTGCAGACGATAATTTGGGGGTACAAATTGTTGAACTTGCAAGCAGTTTTTGACATTGAATAGATTTAGTGTATAACACAGTGCTCTATTCCCATCGACATCCTTTTCTCAATTACTTTTGTGACACTGTATTTGACTAAATTTCTATCTTTCTGATTTCTTCACTGTCCTCTCTTATCTTATCCCTCCTGACATGGCAATCACTTTGGAGTTTCACACAGCTCAGTCCTGCTCTATTCTCTCTGTATTTTTTTTTTTCTATGTAACTTAAACAGAGTGGATTTCTAGTGTCTATAACTAAGGGGAAAACAGGGTCTACACTCAGCAAAAGATGAATAGACAAATAGCTCTGTTTGATACTGTTCCAACTTGCCCAGACATCTAAGTTATCAAAGGTACTTATTGTATTTTAATATTATTCACTTTTATTCACCTTAACTCAAAATACGCTAATCCAAACTGGACAAGGTGGCACACGCCTGTAATCCCAGAGGCTCTGGAGGCTGATGCAGGAGGATTGTGAGTTCAAAGCCAGCCTGAGCAATGGCAAGGCCCTAAGCAAATCAGTGAGACCCTGTCTCTAAATGAAATACAAAATAGGGCTGGGGATGTGACTCAGTGGTTGAGTGCCCCTGAGTTCAATCACAAGAACCCCCCAAAAACAAACAAAAAACAAACAAACAAACAAACAAACATAAAAAACCCTGCTAATCCAATTCATGCCATGTCAGAGGAAGACAACTGCCTTGTATTTTCTTAGCACCACAAGATATTTTTCTTCAATTTATTCACTGTGATCTTTTCCACTTGCCAATTTTATAATGACACTCTCCTGCTTTAAATCAGTCTATACAACTGCAGCAAACCCCCATCTTTTTCAGATACACAACAGCATTACATTTCATTACATTTCCTCATAGATGCTCCTTATGTTCCTTCTCCTCTTCGGGCTCATTCCATCCTATTCTCTTCACCATCTGTGCAAGCAATTTATCTTCCTCCCCAGGAACAAAACCTGGAACATTCTTTGTGGGAATACCCTGATCTCACCAAAACATACAGTGCTTTTTTCACATGTGCACACTACTAAGAAAGTCAAAAGTAAGTCTTCTAATGGAAAGAAAGAAGTGGGATCACACTGGAAAATAAAGACATATACACTCTAAACTATGAAGAAAAGACTGCTCATATCTGTCTTTCTTGTTATAAAATCTGGGTGTACTATCTTGCTTTTTTCTTTCTTTCCTTATATTGTGTCTGTTTTAAATAAGATCTAAAAGGTTGAGGTAATAACAGTTTGAATTATAGATGTGATTAAGTTTAGAATATTACAAGAGATAATGTAAAACTGAATTTTTTTAATAAAATAAAATGCAATGCAAATCTCAGATTCAAGAAAATCTTACAGTATTTATTATAATATAATTTAATAAAATGTAAGATATTTTAGGCTAGAGTCACCTAGAACGAATATGTTAAAACCCAGCTAACATTGGTGATTAACTGATATTTGAGATTCATAGAAGTTTCTACAAGACTTTTATATTCTTATTTGGTTTTCAGATTTACTTTATCATTTATACGTCTGTGCTGTAAACATAATATTTGAATATATTAGTATCCAGTGACATGATAACTATTATCAATCAAATTAACATATTCATCACCTCACCTTTTCGTGTGTGCGCTAAGAGAACTTAAAATATGCTTTTTTGACATATTGTCTATATAAATACAATCTTATTATTAACTCTAGTCTCTAGTCATCATACTGTATATTAAATTTTGTACTTAATTTATACTAGGGCCACAATAGCCAAGTGGGCTGATCCTGGCTGAGCTAAGCAGGGTGGGTCCTAGACATATTAAAATTATGTCTCTCTGTTCCCAGAAATTAATTGCAAAAGTTCTTTCAAAATGGGATTCAGAATATCTTACTATTATTTTTTCTAATTTACATATTTTCAAACTTTTGCTCTTAGATTTTATATTTTGCAAATAGTATAACTCTTTCATCAGTTTTGAATCAAAATAGTTCAAGATTACAGATTTGCACAAGTTAGATTTAAAAGAAAATATGTGCAGCCATGTTTTATTATCCATATTATGCCATTGTAATCCTTATATTTTCCATAAGATTCACTCCCATTCAGAACTGCCATTGTACCACCTGAGGCCGTAGAATGACTTACCCAGGAGAATGACAACACAGAGAAGGATAGCGATTAGGGCTCCTGTACTCAAACCAGCCGAGGACAGGAAGGCTTCTGCATGGCAGGTCCGCACGCGCCCATCTCTCTCGCATGCACAAACCCTGATGGTGAGGGTGCTGCTGCTGCTGAGAGAGGGGATTCCACCATCAGAGATCATAATGGGTAGATAATACACATCCTGAATAGTTCGACTAAATCTCCTCCGCCTTGTCAGAATGCTGGCTGTGTTATCTATGATAGACATAAGCAAAACAAAATATACTTAGTGAAGCTGCCATTAAAGATTCACATTTCCTTTAATGGATAAAATGGGTATGTGTGATTTTTTTTTTTTTTAACTTACAAAATGGCCAAGGGAACATGAAGGGGAAATTTTTAAGGAATAGCTAATATTGATAGTTCAATTGAGAAAATTATTTGAATAGTTAATAGAGCCAAACTGAGGGAACAGTGAAGTCATGGGTGGACAACAGAGGGAAGAGACAAAGCCATTTGGAATAAGGACTTCCTTAGCAGCTAAAATATTTAAGGCATAGAAATGGCCTGAAGCAAGTGCATCTTAGTCTTTGTTGTGAGCCAGGGGGATCATCCCAAACCCAGACTCTGACTTCAAATGACAGCAACAGATATCTGTATTTCAGTAAGCTATTCAGGAGATTTCAATACATTACAAATGTTTTAGAACCACTGGTAATGAACCACTGGTAATGATGATATTTCTATGGAAACACCAGAAATGTTGATAAACTAAAAATTTAGCTATAATAAGATGCATTTTTATTAGAGTAAACACACCATATGGAAGTTAAGGATGACAAAATAGTTCTATTGTATGTGATTTTTAAATGTCATGTACTATAAAAATGTGGGCATGATATATGTGGATCAATCCACACAACTTTGTATGGAAGTGGTTGCTAAAATATTTATTGTATAGGAGAAAATAATTTGTATTATAAATAACCCTTTTAAAAGAAATGGCCAGAGTCATAGAGTATAATTTACCTCAAACCATACAGGACACACATTGATAAATTCTAGAATTCTAATAAAAATTTTTGCCAACATGTACAACTAAGTAGAACAAATAAAAATAATAATAATAAACACTATAGTGTCACATCTTCATCAATTTGCAACCAATTAATATTGACGTTCTGAAATGCTTGTATCATATAGTATTTTACCATTGTTATTCCTCTTCTCAGAATGTCTATGAGTGAAAAGATCCCATGGTGCATGTTTGGATATACTGTTCAGATACTCTTCAGGGAAAGACTTATTGCTCCAGCTATAAACTGACACCTGACTATAGGTCATAACATTCTGGAGCCGTATATAATCAGTGATTTCCTCATGCAAGGTTATAACTTCAAAATGTTTCCTAACAAATGCTGAAATACTGTAAGATAAGTTTAGCTTCAGCCCTTTGTCATGGGGTCAGCCATTGAGAAACATTAAAACTTCACAGAATCTTATCCAGGCATGGTAGTACAAATGTGTAATTCTAGCAGTGTGAGAGGCAAAGGCAGGAGGATTGAAAAATTTGAGGTCAAACTCAGCAATTTAGCAAGGTCCTAAGCAACTTAACAAGACCCAGTTTCAAAATTTAAAAAAGGCAAGGAATACAGCTCAGTGTTAAAGCGCATCTGGGTTCAACCCCAGTATTGAAAAAAAAAAAAAAAGAAAGAAAGAAAACTGCACGTCATGTCAGTTTCTCACTCATTCTTCTCCCATTATGGTGTGCAAATGTTGATTTGAAGGCCAGAGATCACTAATTTCCTGCACTCTAAACTCCAATTCAGAGTCAGCATCACAGGGAACTCAGCCTGTAACTATACCTGAGTTGATTACTTTGCACTAAAAATGTAAGTGGACCATCAGACAGTTATATTTAATAATTCTCTTTCTCATGTCAATGATTTTTATTATGAAATTTAGAATTGTTTAAAATATAGGCATATTTGATAGTTATAATCCTATACCATACAATATATTATTGATTGAATGTTCTAAGTAAATGCAATAGAAATATAATTAATTTAAAAATATTTAATATAATACAATGAAACAGAAAAAAATATATATATATATAAATGCACACACACATATATGTATATATCACACATATATGATTACATCATTGAAGATGTATAGGAATAGTAAATAGTTCAATGAGGAATTGAAAAGATTTTCTTACATGGTGAAAGGATAATTTAAAAACTATATCAAATATCTATTCTGAGGCAGGTCACAGAATAGGAAAAGAAGAGGATGAAATGTGTATGTATATGCATTATGTGTATGTAACATAGCAATCATGGGTTATTCTCCAGGAAACCTGATCTTCCAAGAAAAGCAGATCTCCTAGTTGGATGATTACTATGATTAACATAAATTTGTCTCTATTTCAATTACTTAGTCTAAGCAACATGTTTGAGCTAAGTGTTTATGGGCACAAACAAGTTTGTGTCTCAGAGAGGCAAGGTACTTGTTACTGGATTTGAGCAACATAAATAATGACATGTAGATTAACATGGTAGCATTCATTGTGGTAGATGGGGATATCTTATGGCTCCAGCCTAGTGCACAGTTTACATTATTAAAGTGGACAATTGTTGGAAATGCAGCCACAAATATGAATATAAACAAACAAACAAAAAAAAGCCAGAATATGCTTGTGGAAGTGCAGTTTTAGCTTTTAAATAGAAAGCCCTATGACATAGAGACTTTTTATTTTTTATTTTATTTTATTTTTTCAGCTGAGTGTTTGGCTTTTGAAAAGAAAAGAGGATTCAGGAAGCAAAGAACTTCCCACCTAGAAAGGCCTCAACAAATAATGAGCTCTTCACTGGAACTGCAAAAAAAAAAAAAAAAAAAAAAAAAAAAAAAGTGCTTGGCAGAAGCCTCAAGAACTTGAATAAGAAAACTTGAACATGAGGAAAAACATGAAAGTGGTAAGAAAAACACATATATAAATGCATGCATTTATAGGTGTATATTCATGTACAGGTATATACCATGTGTACATGTATAGATCAAATCCAACTGGAAGTCTATATCATGTGTGTGTACATGGATCATACCCATATGGAGTCCGATATCATGTGTATGTATATAAACCGTGTCCATATCATGTCTTGGTATATAAATCATATTTATTGAGATGTGTGTATGTGTGTGTGTGTGTATCAAAACAGAAAAATATGTTTTGGTAAAAGTGAAAGTTAGGCTACAAGAGCAATAAGAAATCTCTAAAATTTCAAATATACTTAAGAAAACCAAAATATTATAGAAAGTCTTAAGAGATAGTCAAGTGAAAAAATCATTAATAAAGGGGAATCAAGGAAGGATAGAACACATGTGGATGGGAAGTGTAGTGTATTAATTTTAAATAATAGGCAACTGCTAATAATGTGCATTCCAGGCTTGGTTCTTAGTTTGAACCCTAAATAGCTCGAATGAAGAGAGAGTCTCGTAGAACACTTAGATGAGAAGCTAATCCAGTTAATGCATTGAACTAGCATTCAAGGACATTTGAAATGACAAAGCCAAATATCTTAATCTAATAAGAATATAGAAAAAAATGTATAGATTTTAGATGGCAAATTATTGAGAAATTCAGATGGGAAAAATCTTGAGATCATAATTTAGTTTCATTTTTCTCTACCCCTCTGGCAACAATAAGAACGATTCATAATTTAATTATTATTAGAGCCCATGAAAGAAACAATGCTGTTGTAGTTTCCAGCAAAAGACCTTTCATATGATCTGTGCTTGATAAATAATGATTTGAGCTGCTATCATCAGGAATTTCTCTTCTGTTACAATTTTTTATTACATTGGCGTGTGTTAAGAAATTAAAACCAAAATGAGCTAAACATAACTTGCAGCACTTCAGCAGCAAGATCTCTCAGTATGCTCTTTGCTGTGTGATTATTCCTTCTCTTGTTTTGCCTGACTTCCACTCTGACAATCCAAGAATGACCCTAAGCTCAATTTTCAGACTCTGGAATCTGCCTGTTCATTTGAGTTTGTAAACAGACTTGTGGCCTCACTTGTCTGTCTGCCAAACCACAAATGCATGATCCAATATGTCATTACGTTCTGATTTGCACCCTGGAATGTCATCCTGCTGACCATCTGCCACACTCCTTCTTGATAATCTTAAAATCTGCACAAACACAACCATCCATTGTATGAAGATTCTTCCTTCAGATTCATAAATAATTCTGGAAAAAGGTTATAGCCATCTAATTGACCCCACTCAGTGCATATACTATGCTCTCAGAGGACATTAGAAATTAATCTATTGACATTTATTTGTATTCATATTTATTCTTTATCAGATGCCACACAGTAGCCCTTCTGAGTTTCTTTGTGATGCCTGTTCTTTAACTCTCAATAAGAAAACATCTCTTGCTGCGGAGAAGCTCTCATCTATTGTCAGAAATTTTAAAACTACATTTGAAACTCTTCAATCTTTCTTTATCATTAATTACATATGTGTTACATGCAAGCCCTCATATACAAGACTATATATCTAAGACTAAAAAAAATAGATACATATAAAACAAATATAAATCTTGAAGACTGTCAGCAAATCTCATAAATAACACATGCATTTGCATACATGTAAATTTAGAAGTGGAGGGGAATAAAAAACAAATTAAAGTCAAGATGCAAAATCATTCTTCAACATATTGCAAAAATGCAATTTCAAAAGAAAAACCAAGGGTAGTAGCACACAAAAATAAGAATATGAACTATAAGAGAAATCATCTACCTAATATTTATCATAGATATTTAATAAATAGCATTATTGTTAGCAACTAATGGATTAGCCAAAGTAGAAGAAACTGTTTAAATTCTCTAAATTTATAAATCCTGGAGAAAGTTGTAAGTGTAACTCTTTAAAGAGTTTTACTGTGTGCATAATTCTTTTTTTCACAATGTTTAAAGTTTAACCTTCCTTAATGCAGAGGAGCAGTCAGGTCACCATAGCACTGTGTGATTTTTAGCAATGAAAGAATTTGAAAAAAGGAGTGGAACCTGCATTTCAAGAAAGGAAGGCAAAATAAAGTGGCATGGAACACAGTATAGTAAAATTAACAGTAACTTCATTTTGTTTTTCTACTTTACTTTTTTTGCCTTGATGCATATGAATCGGCTTTCCTTTATTTATTTATTTTTATTATTGTAAGGGTATAAAAATTTTGATGCAATGTGACCTGACACAACTCAGAAAAGAGGAAACAAAAGCATAATCTTTTACCTAACGTTAAATATTCACTAAAAGAAATCTCTACAGTTGAAATTCAGACTTTCCTACTTTAGGGTCAAGACTGTACACGGATTTTAACTTCCCGGTAGTCAAGCCTTGAGTGTCTAACTTTGGATAAAGGACATTGTTACTCTATCAGGTGCAGCTGGATAAATGTTAGCAAGTGAAGAATGTGAGATTTGACTGGTAGAGAAAGGAGAGTCAGGGAAGAATAAAAGCACTGTGTCTGGGCCCTCCTCCCTGACAGGAGATAAGTGACTCAGCAGGGAGCAGTAGCTGGCTCATCCATTAGAGGATGTGTGCTGCTTGATTTGTAAGGCAGGGTGAATTATGTGTGCACTATTTTGTTTAGGAAAAAGAGAAATCTCTAAATGTTCTCTTGAAACCCCGTGGATAAAAACAGAATTTTAAATGGTCATTCTCTGTTGAGAAATTAAGCATATTACCACACCAGCTGTGAATTCTTGTTTGAAGGGCAAAAATAAACTATGGTAATATTGACTGCTGCAGATCTGACAATGCTGAAATATATGAAATAAACATTTTAAAAACTACCATGATTTCCAATGTGTGTCAACCTAAGTACCTGTATTTCAGAACTAATTCACAGGAAAATTTGAATGAAAGGACTCTAGAGCACAGGATTTTAACAACTGCAGAGTCAATATCAGCATTGAAAATATGTGTTATCATAACCTCTATGCAATGGAAATTTAAAGTTAGATATTCTTCTAATAACACTAAATAGCTTCCCACCCCCCAAAAAAAAACACAAAACAGTATTGTTTTACTAAAAGTTTTAAATGTTTTGTTAAAAGTTATAAAGAAACATAATAGACAATGTATTTATATCAGAAGTATAAAATATTTTATTACAAAGAAATAAATAGTTATTAAGCCAAACAAAACCCAAAATATTAGAAATATTTGAAGAAGGTTAAAAACAAAAGGTGTGTTAAAGGCTGTGTCACCAGTATGTGGCACTGTTGAGAGATAGTTCAGTCTTTAGGGGGAGGGCCTATTGGAAGGAAGTTAGAGTATCAGGTGCTGAGCATTTAAACTATATTTGGGACCCTGGACCTTTCCTCTCTCTGTCTCTCTCTTTGCTTCCAAGCTGCTATTAGGCAAGCAACTTTGCTCCACCACACTGTACCTGCCATGATGTTCTGCCTCACTACAGGGGGAAAAAAGCAAAGCAAGGGAAACAAGAAACATAGACTAAAACCTCTGAAATCATGAGCCTTCACTGATTCTCTCAACTATTTTGTCACAGTGAGGGAAAACTGACTAGCACAGGCAGTCTACAAAATCTTGGTAAATATGATTGTAAATGATAATTTTTGTAGCATTATTATTGTTTTAAAAATGTTTTTTTAAATAAATTCATTTATTTTAAAGAATGCGAATGTCTGTTAAAATTGGAACATACATATCCAATAAAAGAACTTAGGGACCAATACTAATAATAGATACTTTTGGATGCCGGGTATAGTGGCACACGCCTGTAATCCCAGCACTTGGGAGGCTGAGGCAGGAGGATCGCAAGTTCAAAGCCAGCCTCAGCAATGGCGAGGCACTTAGCAACTCAGTGAGACCCTTTCTCTAATAAAACAAAAAAGGGCTGGGGATGTGGCCCAGTGGCCGAGTGCCCCTGAGTTCAGTACCCAGTACAAAAAAAAAAAAAGATATTTTTGGTAGCAAATTGTCAAAAAAAAATTAAAGAATTTTCAAATTTGAAAGATAAATACAAATTGGAAACTTGCAAACACAAAGAGATAGACCTATGTTTGCTTATTGGCAATCTCTTTCTTTATGAAAATCTGTGATTTACAAATGTACCTTACAGTTAGAATTAAGCTTAAGACTTAAGTCAGACAAATCTTCTTGCATTAAATAAAGCCTAGTCCCTAAAGAGACAGCATGAAGATCATGAAATAGAATAGACATGCCACGGTAGAGTAATGATTTTATATTAGGGGATTAGGATACATATTACAAAATGCATGAGCAAAGTAGTCTAAGTCCAGAATCCTGGTTGAGCCAAAATTTAAAAAATCTGATATTTTATGGCTATAGTTTATTTGCTATACAAAATAAGAAGGTGAAATTATATAATAGAATGTTTGGGTGCTAAAATGAAAATTTTATAATTTAAGGGAAGATAATAGCAGGAAAAATAAACTTGAATCAGAAAACATTTCATACTTTCATTGCTATAACTTTTATTCTAAACTTTGGTTGCTAATTTTAAATAAAATGGTGTCACTACCTTAAAGTAAAAATAAGGCCATTATTAGAGAAAAATATTTGCAACATACATTTTTTAGTATATATTGTGCAAACAAATCCTAAACTTTCTTGGTTATTCTCCAAATCCAATCATTAATATTTAATAATAATTTGTGAATAATATATTTCCAGATAAATATTGAAGATTTTTGCTTAGCATGGAGTTTTTTTTTTATTCACTACAATTTGGTACTAAAGTAACTAAGGAATGAATGGATGCATATCTTATTTATTTGGAAGCGCAGAATAGAGAATGATGCATGACATTCTGTTCTCCAGGGTGAATTAAAAGGCCACTTGGCCTCTGCTTTGCATCACTTCCCTGGATAGATTTTTCTTCCCAGTGTGACTGATGAAGCTTCCCTCATCTCTGTACTCTCTTAACCCCTCCCCTAGTTGGAAAATGTACTCTGATCCACTCTGCCTGGAAGAATGGACTCTACCTTAAAAGACTAACAATGCTTTATTCTTTTAAACTACAAACTTGTAGTAATGGAAGTTACTGACATTCCAGTCACTTTAAATACAAGTTGCATATCATGTCACCCTCACTTTCCTGTGTAGACCACAAGCCTCTGGAAAGCAGGAGATATGTTTTCTAAGTCCCCACATTCTGCTGATGGAGATAACTGCCTTCTACTCTGCAAAAAGTAATATCACTTGAAAGATTTAGTGGAAGAAAATTAGTGCTAAGAGCTAACTACAGAATTTCTCTTAGAAGGCTCACAATTTTCTCCAGGAAAGACAAAGAAGAATGTTCATGAAGAGCAGGAAGGGTGATTGGAAGTGGCCATGCTGAGCCCCAGGTGTGAAAAGACTTGGAGGAGATAGGACTGCATGAGTGTATGTTTAAAATGTTTTTCATTTTTAATTAAATCCAATAAATGAATATGTTCCCATTGAAAATATTCAAAATGCATATGATATTTCTAAAAATACTGTATTGTCTATTATTTTATTATTATTGCTTTTATATAAAGTTATGCTTTACTCATTATACTCAATTCATTGTTTCTGGTGGATGTTTAATCATATATTGAATAATTCGTACTTTGTATTTACCTTCAAATACTTTAACATTCTTATTTTATCTCATTTTAAATTGTCTGCAATAATTCCATATATATTTCCTAATTAAATTTTATGTTTAATTTATACAGTTATACTTACTGATCCATAAAGTTTTTGAAAACTCCCTTCCTTAATTGTAAAGTGAGTGATAGTTTAGATGGGAAGAGAATTCTTTCATTTTAGCTTATTCTTTCAAATGTCACTAAAAGGTCATTGACTATTTGCTTGTAATTTTAGAATATTTTGACTATATTCAATCAATTTATAATTTTAAATTATTGTCTTAAATTTGTAAAATTAATTTACATGTTTTCATGTTAAAAAATTTCTCTGGGATACATCTATGTCATTTCAATCCTGAACCAAAATCTTCCTTCACCAAGGATGTTTGTTTCAATTACTTCAATGATGCATTTTCTATATATTTTTTAAAGTTATCTTCATTGTGCATTTTATGACTACAGTATATCATGTGATATCAAATTCTCTGTAATTTCATCTGTCTTTGCAAGAATAAATAACACTAATCATCATCCTCCTATCTCAATTTTACAGACAATGCTGAGTCACAGTAAAAGCCAGGGCTGGGCTATGATTGGTCTCATACTTAATTAGTAGAGATACCAGACAGACAAGCTGTTTATAGAATCAACCTCACTAATTCCACTTAAAGCCTCACCCATTTGAATTTTATCATCTTACCAGATTTTTAAATTGTCCAGTTGTCCATAATTGATATGCCAATGTGAACAGTCTCATACTGATATCTAATTAAGTTATTGTTTTCTTTTCTAACATGTAATATGCTTTAATACATACTAATTCTCTGTCCTTCAACCTAATTCACCTCTTCCATGCTCTGTGATCTTTCACTTAGGGAAGTTGCTTAAACACAGTTCCCAGGGATTCTTCTGATAAAAAAAGTGATGATGGTAAATTTCAACCAGACCTAAATATTTTCTTAGAATCCTCATATCCTCTCTCATTTGGAGATGACATTCAGGATACATCCATAGGCCAAGTTTATTTATCCAAACATGTTATTCCAGGAAATATTTTAGAGAAAGAATCCATTTTTTATGTTACAATTACTCTTATCTGACATCTGGACCCATTATCTAAGTTGGGCTGCTCTTTCAGTGTAATCTGTTTCCTTATACTAATAACTAATGAGAGATTAGGGTTACATACTAGAGACAGAAACTAGAAGAGCATTTGGAAGTTCCTTGGACCTGGAACCAAGTTGTAAATCAGTGGGCCTCATACCTGAAAGCATGGCTGACATTCCCTAAAGCATATGTTAAATTAAAATTTTAAGAAAAAAGTTTATCAGAAAGGTCAAGCCCTAAGCTGAAACCCTTTGGAAAAAACAAAAAAGCATACTGTTACATCTTCATGTTGAACAAACAATGGTAAAAGTTAGGGACCACAAGCAAACTCAGTAAAAAGTCCTAGAGTGGCATGCTCCAGGAACAGAGACAAAACAGGGATGAACTTCATCTAAACAAATCGGCCTTGACTCAGTTCAGACTCTGTTTGGATTAAAGTGAAAATCTGTTCCATAATTGTTTATTGGAGTAAACAGTGATTATTCTCTGTACAGCCTGTCACGGCCAGCCACGGCGCCGCCACGGGAGGAAAATCTCGGAGGCAGAGTTAAGCTTTTGCTACTTTTATTCTATTTCTTAGCCTTCTTGTCTAGAGCTTAGAGTAGCTTAGAGAAAGATTAGAGCTTAGCTTAGAGAAAGACTAGTTCTTTCTTCTCTCTTCTTTCTTCCTTCTTCTGTCTTCTGTCTTCTGTCTTCTGTCTTCCTCTGGAGCTCGGCCTTACTCTGACCAGTCCTCTGGAGCCTCGGCCTAACTCTGACAGGTGTTGAATACTGTAACCGCTCTGACTTCTGACCCGAGTGACTGGGCAATGATAGTGGTTTGCGGGTGCCTACAGGTGAGGTGACATATATCAGGTGGAACTTATGGCTTCCAGCTAGCTGCAACAGCCCTGGGTGGTATAAGGCTTGAATGTTCTGTCATGGTGTTGAGTGGAGAGGTGATATTAGTAGAGGTGGGTGGATCATTTCTCATGAGTGGATCAATGCACAATAAAAGCAGCTTGGTGAGTGGGTTCTCTCTCTTCTGTCCTTCTGCCATATGAGGGACAGAATTCTTTCCCTACAGAGGATGCAATGTTCAGTTCACATCTTGGAAGCAGAGACCACTCCCTAACTATGCATCATCCTTCAGAATATTGAGAAATAAATTTCTGTTCTCCATAATGAGCTGGTTTCAGGTAATTATGGCAAGTAACTAGACACATCAAGAATGCAGACTATATATACCAGTCCTGTCTCTCCTTCCATCTTCTCCCACCAAACATGAATATGCTACAAAGGTTAGAATAGTCTGACAATCATTTTTAAAATCCCAAGAATAATGCATTAAACAAAACAGGAAACAAATGTAAAAAAAAAAAAAAAGTTCCCCAGTTGTTTGATTGTAGATAAAAGGAGAAAATTACTATTACTATCAGGCTATGCACTGAGTATTTGGACCACATTTTTTTTTTTTTTTTGAATGGATGTATTTGCTCTAGTAGTGCTCCTGCTTCCTTAAGTAGATCATTAGCTCCATGCTGGTGTTTTCTACCAATATACTCCCAGCATATGTCACAGTGAATAATAAAAACTAGGTCCCAAATAAAGAATCTTTTTATAAACAAGATGGAACATTTAAGAAGACATTTGTTCTGCAATGTTCAGATAAATTAGCAGATTCCAAACTAATGAGGTAGAAAACATATGGCATTGGGGCTGGGGTTGTGGCTCAGCGGCAGAGCGCTCACCTTGCACGTGTGCGGCCCGGGTTCGATCCTCAGCACCACATAAACATAAATGCATTGCATTGTGTACAACTAAAGTAAATAAATAAATATTTAAAAAAAAAAAAAAAAGAAAACATATGGCAGGAAAGATCTAATGGAGAGAGGAAAGATCTAGAAAAGCATGAAATATTGTTTTTAATTTGATTATTTTGCAAGTTGTTCTGGCTATCAGACCGGGGAATATTATCAGGGTTTACATGAAGGAAGATCTTTGTAGTTGGTGTGAGGAAATTAACTACCATATTGATGCTAGCTATAAATACTCTGAACTGTCTGCCTCTGATATGAGCATAGTATACACACTAATAAGTTATAAATAAATAGATGCTTTTACAGGAGTTCCTAGTACAGTTTAGTTCAATGACGTATCAATAATTGTGAAAGGTCTTATCTGAGACTTTTTTCACACTACCATGCTAGTATATTAACCTGCCATAATTTAAGGGGACTGAGGAAGAGACAATGTTCCTGGAGCAGAGATGACGAAATTTTTCCTCATGTCACAGCAACACCACAGGCACTTGTTTATATAAATATCTTAGCAATCTAGGGTGAAAAGGAATGAGGTGTAAGAGTCCAGTAGCATGGTGTGCACACAATGAGTTTGTGTGCCAGCTAAAGAACCTTGAGTTTGGAAATCGTGGATCATTTATAATGAATTACAAACAAACATGCCTGAAAAGACTTTCAAAGAAGTCATTATCTTCATTCAAGTATAGAGTAAATAAAATATACTTTGTTCCTAAAAGGCATACCTTCCAGGGATGTTTATTATACAGATATTTTAGAAGCAGTAGTGTAGAACCAAAGGGTTATTAGTGTTTTTGCTTCCAAGGCAGGAAAGGATGAATGCCAAGTGTTATGATTTAGATGTGTAGTGTCTTCCCAAAGCTTGTGTGTGAGCGAATACAGATAGTTTAGAGTTAAAAGAATTGGTTATGAATCTTTTAAACTAATCAGCGCATTAATCACCTGATAGGGATTAACTAGGTGATAACTATAGGTAGATAAGGTGTGGCTGGGTCTGTAGGTCCCTGGGAGTATGCCTTTGGGGCTATAAATTTGTCATTATTGAGAGGAACTCCCTGTATCTCTCTCTCTCTCTCTCTCTCTCTCTCTCTCTCTCTCTCTCTCTCTCTTCCTATTCACACCATGTTCCAAACTGCTCCCCCCCACCATACTCTTCCATTGTAATGTTCTGCCTCACTTTGAAACCCTAGGAATGGTGACAGACATCTATCAACTGAGACCCAAAATCAACATTGGCTCCTCTAAAATTGTTCTTGTCAGGTCTGTTGGTCACAGAACAGAAAAGATCACTAAAACACCAGGAATCTATGGGAAATTTTTTGTCTCACACAAACACCCTGAGTGGGAGGATATAAACATTTGAAGAAGTTGTGGTACTGTTATTCACATAGGGGAAAATTTTTCCAGTCTTAACGCATGACACAGTAATTACAATTAAAAATAAATGAAACAAATATGCTTATCTACTCAAAGTCCACTACTTACATAGCAACATAAGTACTCTTTTAGGAATCTTATTACAGTGTTTCCCTTAAATAGTTTCCATACCTTCCATGAAGTTATGACTAAAATCATAAAAATGGAGAAGACTGAAAAGCTTATTTCCATAGACTAAGAAACTGAAAGTGTGACTACAGCCTGCCCCTTTCACCACCTCTTAATAAGATCTCCACTTTCTGTAGCTGTTGACATCATGTGGAATTTTATGCAGTCATTGATCTACTCCAATGTTCTTTCCCACCTTAGGACCCTTTGAATTCCAATCTCTTGCTTAAAACTTTTAGCCGTGGACTGAGGTTGTGGCTCTGTGGCAGAGTGCTCGCCTTGCACCTGCGCGGCCCGGGTTCGATCCTCAGCACCACGTAAACATAAATGCATTGCATTGTGTACAACTAAAGTAAATAAATTAATTAAAAAAAAAAAAACAAAAAAAAAAACAAAAACTTTTAGCCGTTACCCTCGTTCTGCTAAGCTTCACTCACCTTATTCCAGAACAGGCACATATCTTTTCTGCTCTTACTGTGCATCATGCTTATTCTTTGTACCATTCCACGTGTGATCATTCTATTACATGAGATATTTTTAAGGGCAGGAAATTGACGCTGACTATCCTTGTGAAGAGATCCACACTTAGAGAAACTGACATAGTGTTCAAGTTCACACTAGTTGAATAAGTGAGATCCTATTTTGTGCTACTAACATCTTTATTTGTTTTAGTCAACAATTTCACTCATATGGAAATTAAAAGAAAATACCACCACTCAAACTTTATACATATTATAATGCCACTTTTGTTTAGATATGTCTCCAAAAAATAAGACATTGCATAAAGATTTTACTATCCACCTGATTTCACTTCTCATTTCCAACCACAGTTAACCATACTTCTGAATTTCATCTGTATTATTTATAACCATATATTTCAAATTTATTAAATATTTACTTAGTTATGCATAATTCTATATGTTTAATGAATATAGTTATAATTAATATATATGCTATATATACATGCACATGCATATATCACCAAAATATGTATGCATATACACACACATAATATATCACTAAATGATAATTTATGGGTATGTAGTTATATATATATATCAATACATTTCTATATCCTTCTCCATGTAGTTTTATATAGTTTACTATATATTTAAAAACTACATTCTTATATTGATAAATATTTTCTGATTATTTTTATACATATTTGTCTTCTCTTATTGTTCTCATTTTATATCTAACAAATTCCTGATTTTGTTTTTTTTTTTTGTTGTTGTTTGTTTGTTTTGTGATACTGGGGATAGAATTCAATGGCTCTATACCAATGAGCTACATACTCAAACTTTTTATTTTACTTCACTTTTTGTGACAAGGTCTTGCTAAGTTGCTGAGGCTGGCCTGGAACTAGAGATCCTCCTGCCTCAGTCTCCCAAGTACCTGGGACTCAGTTGTGCTCTATTGTGCACAGCTAATTCCTTATTCTTTGAATACAGATATTATTTCTTTATTTTTTTTTTAATTTTCAGAACACTAAATATTTCTGTTGAAATGCTTTCCATTATTTGTATTTTTGTTACTCAGAGTAAATTTATTTTCTGATTTTTTAAATCTCATTCCCCATTTTAAATTTTTGTTCTTCATGCATATCATACACAGCAATGTACATTTCTTTCTCTCCTTTTTGTATATATCTGTGTTTCTGCCCTCAGCCTTTCCTTATAGTATTTAGGATATATTGCTAAACTATGGCTTTCTGATTAGGTGTCCTGGCTTTGGACTATGTCTGCTTTCTTTTGTGTCTCTGAATATGCACTTTCATGTAAGCAGTGGGTTCAGAAACATAATAGTCTTCATTTTTTTTCTTTTGGATGGGATTCTTTATGTTCTATGGACATGTAAATGTCTACGAATTCACATAATATGATGCTTAAGCACTAGAGTTCCAGCAGTACTGGATTTCTAATTTCAATGTTTTATATTATTATTAATAATCACCTTATCTGTGAATAAACTACATTATTCTAATACATTTATATAGAATTAATTCTACTAAGGTGACTCTGTTGGTATTTCTAATCATGAGTAATGCATATAACAATTGAGGCTCAAAAGGCTAAAGGGTTGAGCTTTCGTAGCGCAACCAAGACATTTTGCTGAAGCATATTTTAAGCTATGCATTAATACAATTTTTAAGGAAAATTGCTGATTTTTTCTAACAAAGACAAATTGTTTCTCTATTATTTATAATTTCTTCAACCCTCAAAAGTTGTAAAATATTTTTAGAAATAATTTACAACATCTTTATACAACTGTCCACAGGTTCCTCTCACATGAAAATGATTAGCTGCTTTAAGCACTCATTTGCTTGAACAAAATAGTTGCTAAAGAATTTATACATATACCCTTTCAACAATGAGTGCATAGTTTGAAGGCATATGATTTCAGTCTACTAAGGCAGAAAGTTAAATGCCACCTCAAATTATATAATTATTTGGAATGCAGGAAAATCTGAATTTTTTTTAAAAGATTCACATCTTTATACTAAACATGTGTGGATTATAACATGGGATGTTCAGATGTAAGTAAATTTTACACTGGTGAGTTAAATGCAAATTATCCTACACAAATATATATTCTGATAAGCAGAGTAGACCATGAGACTACTTAAAGTGGAAGAGAAAATGAAGATATTTATTTCATATGAACTCTGTGTTCACACTTCAATATGTACTCATTAATAAAATTTAAAGACACTCAGGGATAATGACAAAAATACTTTCGTAGAAGTGTACAGAAAGAGAATTAAATGTTCACTCCACAATGTATGTAATATTATTTCCTTCATGTAAATTTGATGCAATTATTAAATCTCAACAGCACTTGCAGATTAATATGATCAGTAGGGCATGTTGGTGCATGCCTATAAGCCCAGATACTGGGGATCCTGAGGCAGGAGTATCACAAGTTGGAGACAAGCCTCAGCCTTTTAGCAAAGCCCTAAGCAATTTAGCAAGACCCTGTCTTAAACTAAGTAAATATATACATATGTAAATAAAAAGGCTGGGGATGTGGTTCAGTGCTTAAGTGCCCCTGGGTTCAGTCCCCAGCATTGAAAAAAAAAATCATGATAAAAGATAATTTGGAGGACAACTTTGATGCTAATTAAAAAGCTCCACACACTGAATGGCTTAGTAGTTGTCTAGATTACAAGGAATCACCAAATAAGATATCTAAATAATGATGAATCTTCTATAGTTACTAAATTATAGTATTTCTTCCTTCCCTCAATATAGAATATTAAACAAAAATGATTTTTAAAACTTCCATAACACCCCATGATTATGCATATTTCCACCATACTTTTGAAAATGTTCCTAATAACAAAAGGAAATATAATTTCCCCAGCATGTCTTGATAGCTTTGCTAATACAGATGATTTCAAACATTGCATTTCCCTTCATAACTGTCTCTAGGACATATTTTTCATTTTTCCTAATTTAAATATTTTTTACCTCCTAGCAGTTGCAGCAACTCTCATAAACATTTTTGTCAGCTAAGATTTCTCTTAAAATTTGCCCAAGAGCATATTACTTATGTGTTTCTTGTTTAAAGGAATGCTTCTGAATAAATTCAAAGAAAGCTATTTGTACATATGGCTCAATTTTAAATACAAGCTATTCACAGATCATAACACATTAACATCAAGTTGACTCTGAATGCTGATTTTCAAGCTGTTTGTGGGTATATAAGAATAAAGAAAAACTAATCAGTCATCTTCCATATCAAATTATAGCAAAAAACATACATAAAACATATACATATTTATGTTCACCTTCATTGTCCTTAAGGGTGAAGTTTGGGTTGATAGACAGGTGCTCATCAAGAAAGAAGTTAAACCTTGGTCCATTGGCAAAATCATCTTTATCAGTGGCACTGATGGTGTGAATAACCTAAAGAAGAGAAGCATACTAAATAGTAAATTTAATTTGGCTTATTCCCTTGGTTTTAATTATGCAGTATAATTTTAGTTGTTATGAAGATTTTTAAAGATTCTTTTTCCAAGCCAATTGTTTAAAATTAAACTCATGAAAGTACCAATTACTTTGTTCTCCATTGCACTGGATTTAGAGGGAAAAAAAAAAAAAAAAACATTGTTATAATTTATAAGCATTTACAGATTTTTTTCTACCAGAGAATAGCTACTTTAAAATTTTGTTAACACTCATAATACCTTGGGGCCAATTAGATGTAAAGTTTTGTGTGAACACCTGTTTAGGGAGATGTGAAGTATTGTTTGCACAAAAATAAACACCCTTGTGTTGATGTAGAATAGCCTTGCAGTATACATGTCTTTCTGTCAGTAATTACAAAAGCAGTGTAGCCTTATTTTTTTTTTCCCAATATATCATGAGGCCTTTGAGATCTTGATCCAGTTCCTGTACTTTATTGGTGAAGAACCAGATTCTCACATATATTATGGTGTGCCTCAAATCTCTGAAATGGTGGCAGAAACAAAATCAGATCCCTTGGTGATTGATCAACAAGCTCTCATCTTTAGTGGTCAAGAGAACACAAATCTAAAGCGGAAGACGGGAAGCAGAGGACGAGAAAAAGGAGGAATCTGGACTCATTGCACATTAAGGAGAATGGTAAATTGGAGTATATAAATAAATCATTTCTAGTGATACAAGAGCAAATCAAATTCTAGTAGATGTGGCCACTGTACTCTGAAAAAACAAATATCCAAGCAAATAAACAAAAGGGTTTTCCTCTCCTTTAAAATTTAGTATCCCAAACATTTAGGTGTCCTTTTTTTTTTTTTTTTTTTTTTTTTTTTTTTCTCACAATGCCTCTGACAAATTAAAAACAAAGAGAGAAAAAAGAAAACCATAAGTTCGTATTTTCTGCTTATGAAATGTATTATGTCAATTGCAAATTGTGATATTGTTTATAAAAATATTGCATCCAATTTAAATATTTTACAGTGGAAATAATTCACCTAATGGTGTCACAGTTGAAACATATAATCTTCTCCAAATATTGAGACCATTAGTTAGAGGAATATGAGGGCATGGAAAAATACTGCAGAGGAGTGATCAGGGGGAGAGAGATCAGAAAAGGCATGTGTATGTGTGTTCAGGAAATGACAGTCAGCAAGTGCTTCCAGATGTGGAAGTGATCACCTTCTTCCAAATGTCCCAAATCTCACTCCTGCACATTTTGAAGCTGAAAATTTCATGCTGTTGATGGTGTGCTTTCTTCTTCCATTTATCAAGCAACTACTCTCTAGGTAGATCTTTTCCCATTTGTTTTGACTTTGAGTAGGAGAATGTATAATGGGGAATCAGATGCAATCTGACCATTTTCCTCAAGTGTATGAAAAGCTGCAAACAAAGTTCAGAGTGCCCTGCCAACTGAGAGTTATACTTACAGTCTCAGAACATCAGTTAATTAGTATATGATTGAAATAAAAACAAAGTCAATTTGTCTGATATTTTTCAGAGTTAAATAAATATACATATTTAAAGCAAACATAACTCATACCCCATCTGCGTGGCACACACTGGTACATACCAGCATACACATATACACATGCAGAAACACCTAGCTTCCTCTCTGTTTTCCCTTCTTTCAAAAAGAAGCATCCTTTCATGTCCTACTCCTCATTCATTGTAATTCTGCAATTTGCCATCCTGTTTCCTCTATGACATTTTATAGCATGAAGATACATTTGCAAGTTCACTTCTTATCCCAGAATAGAATCTTAGAGAAATTGGTGGAAAACAAATCACTCAGATGGAATGAGCTGTTTTATGTTTCCTGTTATTGCATATGTGGTATTATTTCCTTTTAGTTTATAAATATTTAAATGCTTTCTTAGTGTTTTCACAAACCAGAGCTTATTTAATTTGGTAAACTAATATAATTCATATTGCATTTTGAATAGTTTTTTGTTTGTTTGTTTGTTTTTGTGATCTTGACCAAAGCATCCTTTCCATTCGTAAACAGTTACATTTAGACCATTTCATATCTGAATTTAATATGGAGTGCACTTAAAACAGATTTGTTCTCCTTGAGAAAAAAATCCACCCTTCCCTTTGACATAAGAAACAATGTTTCAGTTATTACATTTTGCTTAAGAATGTCCCATTCATCATCAACATTTGTTAAATCAATGGTCGTATATGTTTAAATTTTTAATCTTAATATTTCTGCAAAATGTTTTCAAAAATCTGGAATGCTAGTTGCTTTTGGCCTGAATCCTGAGATATTCTCTTGGTCTAATACTTCATATTTGACCTTTCTGTTTTATGAATTGCCTTCTTCCTTTCATTAGGGAAGTAGGATTTATGTTAATTTTTATTTCAGACTTTTGATAGAAAATATATATGGAAAATTTGCAAGTTTATGATTTTAGAAGATTTAAACCTCTGACAGATACCTAGATAATTGCCAATTCTTTATGATCAAGATCTTCTGTTATCAGAGTTGTAATTTATGCAAATTGTGACACCTGTGCTCTCTGAAATTGCTTGGTAACCTGAAATGCCTTAAATTTTATATTTGATTTTCATTTCATAGAACTTCACCCAAATATTCCCTAATACATACCTATGTTCTAATTAATGCAGAAAACAATAATTTGATTACTCAGAATGGTATAACAGATGTAGAGTCACACATTTAGTCTACTTTTCAAAGGCAAAGAGGGAAAATCAAATTGATAATTGAGATTTATAAATAATAATCAGGAAAAAATTGATAACCTTAGTAAAAGTAATTGTTTTTTAAAATTCATTTTCCACAATCCAATACTGAGAGAGTATTTTATTAGAAATAAAAATCAGTGTCATAAATTTATACAAGTACTATATTGTTCTATTCTAAGGAAGACACACTATCTTTTCTAAATTAATCAATGGGTTTGCTTTATAATATAATATTAAATAAATTCTGTATAAATCTGAACTTCTGTGAATTCAATGAACTCTCTCTTATTTATACTTCATAAAATTTTTATTTACCTGGCTTATTTTTTCATACAAAGTTACATAGTTGATAAAAATATATGTTAAGTAGCAGCAATTATTATCATGTAACAGAATCTTTTTCATGTTATGTTTTCTGAGTTTGTTCCTAATGAAAAATAAAAAGAGTAAAAATGAAATTTAACATGAATATGATTAAAGACTCTATTATTTAAGGTTTCTCATTTAGGTATATTTGGTGTGCTTAAAGAAACACTCTATTTTAGGAATTGACTTCAAATGTCATGTACACATGGCAACATTTTTAATATTATTTCCGGAAAAGTACTTAAAAGATTTTTTTTTCAGAAGAGTAAAATACATTAACTCTGAGAACTATCATTTACTGTTTATATTGACACTTGAGTTGACCTGAATTCTGTTGTTGTATGTGGCGGTAACTTTCCTAAAAGGCCAATCTTTTTGCCATGGCAACACAGTGATGGATTTAGATGTATAGCATTCATTATAGAAATATTTGAGACTCTCAAAGCCATTGTCAGACAAAGAGGAATTGTTGTAGAGTTGGGCAATGCAAACCCACTTTAAAATTTTATTTCAGAAATCATTGTTTAAATGGTTTCCTATTCCAACTCTGCATCAAAACACATGAAGTCCAAACACATTTCTTCCAGATATGCTGTCAACATAGGTCAAAGGAATCAAAGTCTTTAAAATTAAACATTAGAAAGATACAGACCATTTTCTTCTGCAATGTGTTAATAACAAAGCTATATTGGTAATGATTTTTTTTAAATATAGCTGTCACAAGCAATATTTAACAATGATGTTTTCTTATATCAAAGTACAACCCTATTTTGATGTAAAGAGTTAAAAACAATTGTTAAAGCAACAACATAAACAATATAATTATAGCTGGATGGTGGTGTATGCCTATAATCCCAGCAATTCTGGAGCCTGAGGGAGGAAGATCGTAAGTTCCAAGCCAGCCTCAGCAACTTAGTGGGCCTTAAGCAAATTAGTGAGACCTAGTCTCAAAATAAAAATAATAAAAATAAAAAGCACCCCTCTTGGGTTCAATTTCTAACACCAAAAAATAATAATAATAATAATAAAAGACAATATCTAATTATAGTCACATGCGAACATTCTAAAACTTTAAGGACAAAAATGCTGGCTAAAATAGTAACCACAACATTTTATCAAAGTACATTAGAAATTAAGGGAGCTAAGCCTTGTGACTGCTCTCTTAAAACCGATAATAAATATCCAAAGAAAGATGCAGAATGAGTACAGGGAAGAATTTCAAACTATGGTTTGTGAAATAAGTTTACTACATAAATGATTACTGAGTACTAACAAAGATAAGCAGGTTATCACAGGCACAGCTCTTTTGCAAAATTATGATGGCTTTCATGTGAGCATAATAAGGTAACTCATATTTTTTTAAAAAATTGAAACTTATCTAGTCATAAACTTTTAGAATTTTAGGCTTAGCAAAGCCCTAAAATTCTGACAATTGTCTTCAGTTTAGAAATGAAGAAAGCACTTGTCTATGCCATATAAAATTGTCTCAGAAATGCTACAGAGTTGAGGCAGTCAACAAGAAGAGTAAAACAGAGACTCAGCTAGAAATGTGACTTTGAGAAAGGATGTGTCCTAGGCATGATGACAAGGTGAACTTTCAGAAACAGGTAGACAAGATGATGGGTCAAAAAAATCAATATTACAGGCCAGAAAACTGAGAAATAGTCTAAATTTGGAAACATTTGTTCAAATACATAGAAAAAAAGTAACAACTGAAAAAAAGAGGTAGGGCAAGGTACCATGTGCTCAGAGTCTCAGCATCCTCCAATGGTGGCTATATACCAGCAAGCATTAGCTACATCATGGTACAAGAACACACTTTATCCTTCGATACTGAAATGGTCTTGGGGGAAAAACAGTTCATTTATATGTAATTAAACATTTCAATAAGAAAAAATGTCTAAGAACTCCTGATATAAACATTAGCCTATACTTGATTCTTTATATCATATTAAAATTTTTCAGTTTACCGATTTTTAGATCTCTGACAGAAGAACCGACAAAATATTCATTGAGGGAGAAAACCTAACCTTATTTTATTTTTTAACATTTTTTTAGTTTCTCTTAGTTATACATAGCATTAGAGTTTGTTTTTGACATAATTACATAATTATAAAAGTATGGAATATAACTTGCTGTAATTGGAGGAAAAGAGGAAGTACCAAGGATCTAAGTTTTAAAGGTTGATCTTTGTAAGGTGTTGTTGAATCTTGAAATGGTAGCATTTATTCTTAGTTGTTTTGTTTGTCAACATGGTATTAACTAATACAGTATAGAACTTTATTTTCCAATTGTATTTTGAAAATATAAATAATATCTTCAAATATAAGCAACATCTTTGTTGCTGTACTCAGCAAATGTGTTAATTTCATTTAAAAAATTGAACCAGTATTTAGTAGCATCACCACTATTGTTGTTATTGCTTTTGTTATTATTAATAATGGGTATTGAACTTTGTCCAATACTTTCTATTTACCTACTAAGCTTTGAAAAATTTCCACTGATTTTAAAGTAACTATTTTTAGTTTATTTGATTTGTGCACATTTTATTTGAGATATTGATATCTATGGTTACTGATGTAAAGTCAAATTCTGTTTCAGCTTTTGATACTAAAATTATGTTTATGCTGTCATAAATTATGTTTATGCCATCATAGATTCCTTACATACTCATCATAAAAATGAGTACAAAAAATAATTTTCCCCTTTTTCTGATTTCTTGAAATGTTTATAAATTGCTATTATCATTTCCCCTAATCTTTTAGAGTAATTCGTCCTGAGAAGAGTATTATGTGTGGGTAGGTTTTCCTTTACTTAGTCAATGTATTTAACAAATAAAGGAAAAAAATATTAGGAATAAAACTGCTATAAATAGTTACGTAAACTTCATGGTATGAACAAAAGTCTTCGTATATCTGGGTGAAATGCCTGAGGACGAAGTTGCTTGGCTGTGTGTCAGCTGCAATGTTTTGTTTCCTAACAAACTGTCAAAATGTGTTCCAGAGAAGCAGAATCACTTTACACTTCCACCAGCAATGTATGAGTGATCTGATTTTTCTACATCTTGCTATCATTTGTTAAAGTTTAGCCCTTCAGAGAGGTAAGTGATGATAACTCATTTTGGCTTTAATTTAAATTTACCTAATTGCTAATGTTTCAACAACTTTTACATTCTTATTGGCATATACCTTTGGTGAAATGTCTGCTCATACATTTTCCCCACTTTCAAATGGTGTTATTAAATCGTTAACTCTTCAATTTTGAAAACATATTTTCATTGACTAAATGCTAATCCTTAGACAGATATATTATTTTTAAATATTTTCTTCAAATCTGTAATGTGCCTTTTTATCCTAGTAACAGGTTCTTTCATAGAGTAAATAATAATAATAATAATAATAATAATAATGTCAAATTTACCAATTTTGTCTTCTATAGATCATGCTTTTTTGTGTCAAATCTAAGATTACATTGGTCCTAGGTCCTGGAGTTTTTCTCTAATACTTTCTCCAAATGATATTATGTTTTTTTTTTTTTTTTTTTTTTTTTTTTTTTTTTTTTTTTTTTTTTGTGGTACCGGGGATTGAACTCAGGGGCACTGGACCACTGGGCCACATCACCAGCCCTTTTTTGTATTTTATTAGAGACAGGGTCTCACTGAGTTGCTAAGTGCCTAGACATTGTTGAGGCTGGCTTTGAACTCGCGATCCTCCTGCCTCAGCGTCCCAAAGTGCTGGGATTACAGGCGTGCGCCACCGCGCCCGGCTGATATTATGTTTTATTTTTCTCTGGAAGTTTTTGATTTTCTTAGGTTCTATTGGAATTAACCTGGGAACTTTTACCATTCTGGACAGTTTGCTTTTTTGTTTGGTTTTCTGCAATGCCACTTGAGTGTTTGACTTGATGTTTTCCATCTGTTTAGAAAACTTCCATACTGTTATCTCAGATATTACTTCTGTCCCATCCTCTCTTTCTCACTTGACTCTGAGAATTGAATAATGAACTTTAAATGGTCATGTCCCATATATCTACACTTGTTTATATATTTTTTTTGTTTTTCCTTTCCATTCTTCAATCAGGATATTAAGTTTGACCTATTTTCTATTTCATTTGTTTTCTCTTAAGCTATGTCTAACCTGCTGTTATTATTAACAATTGAGGCATCATTTTCAATTATTGTATTTTAAGTTTCAATTTTCAATTCCAATGTTTAGCATTTTTTCATTAATTGTATTTTTTTCCATTACTGCAGATTAAACCCAAAGGTGCTCTCCCACTGAACTATACTTGTAGCCATTTTTAATTTTTTATATTGAAACAGGATTTCACTAAGTTTCTGAGACTAGCCTCAGACTTACAATTCTCCTGCCTCAACCTCCCAAGTAATTGGAATTACGGGCATATGCCACCACACTGGGTCTCATTAACTGTACTTTTATAATTTTCAACTCATTGAATTAAAGTAATCACAAATAGCTGGGCTTCATTAAGCACCTCACAGGCAGCAAACTGATCAGACCCTGCACAAGGAAGGCAGATGTCTAGCTCTAGCCCACCAAGAAATTTCTCTACCTGCTTCAGTTTGACTTATGAAAGCTTGCTGCTCATACTGCTGGTCAAAGCTTTCTGAAACATTTGTGGTTCTGAGTGCTTCCTGATGTCTGTCTGTCTGTCTGTCTGTCTACCTATCAATCAATCTATCTCCATCCTCTGGTAGTATTAGAAACACAGAAGTAATGATCATTTTAACTGTTGATCATTCTTCATGCACAAATATAAAAAGCAATATACATTTTGACTATATTTTCTTCAGTTTCAAAATGATTTAAAGTAATTTTGGATGATATGCCCAATCTGATTTGCCAAAGACAGTAATAAAATCTTCCTCCCTCAGATGAACTTAGAAACTTTCTACTTCTCTGGATTTTCTGTGTCATACAGACTTTATGGTACCCTCCATCAATGCATGTCTTCCTCAATCCCTTTACCTTAAAAGGGGATATCACCTGTGTCTTGCTTCTGACCAAAAAAAAAAAAAAAAAAAAAAAAGCAATAATATCAATTTATCTATTAGCTTATTATAATATGTGAGACATTTTGCTAGCAGACTAATCTGTGAAGTCCCATTTACTTGCTTAATAAAGTAAGTGGTTATATTGGGGGATTTTATATAGCAAGAAACACTGGGTGGCATTTTTGAACTGTGAAAAGTCTTGAACAGCTAAGAAAAATTCTGAAATTTAGGTAAAAATCTGAAAGGGAGTGAATACATCCAATAACCATAGGAGTTCAGATGGGATCCCCAAGCCTTTCATGAGGACAAAGCCCTGCATGATACTTTAATTGCAATCCTGTGAGACCCTGTGAATAATCAGACAAGCCATGTATAGGTGTCTGATCTATAGAAACTGAGATAATAAATACATGTTTTTATAACTTGAGGATTTTGCAATTGTTTTTAATGCAGCAGAGGAAGATGAATGCAAGTTCCCTTTCTAGTCACCCCGTAGCTCTGTGTACCACAACCACACTAGTGTTCCTTCAGTGGCCCTGCTCCTTCAACTGAATGCCTTCGTACATCTAGCCACATGTCCTACCTTCAAGTTTTATTTTTTCACTCTCTCCATGCCATTAATGTATATCCACTCTTCACATTGTTAACCCTGACACACCTTTTGATATTAACCTCATTCAATCATCATATGTCATTCTTTTGGATTTCCTACAGTAAAGCAAGTAGCCTGTCCTCCCCAGTACAGTCTCTAAGCTTCATTAAGACAGGGGAGTTCAATATTTCTTCCTCAATTAATGCAGAGCTGTACCTAACACACTCAGTGTAATTTTATTAGCATGATGAATGGACTATGCACAAATAAGTTCAGTGTTATGAATCACAGGATACAGAGAAAATTTATTTTCAATGACTCTCAAAAAATCTATTTGGTACTTAAAATAAAGCTTTATAAAATTATCTGAACTAA
This sequence comes from Tamias sibiricus, assembly GCA_025594165.1. Taxonomy (NCBI): domain Eukaryota; kingdom Metazoa; phylum Chordata; class Mammalia; order Rodentia; family Sciuridae; genus Tamias; species Tamias sibiricus. The sequence goes on along the minus strand of CM046662.1, from coordinate 155,567,814 downwards.
GTACAAAAATTACACTAGGGGATTTGGGGATTATACCTATGAATAATATGAATAAAGCTGCTTATTTTTCTTCCATTTAAATGATAGGAATGAAACAATTAACTTACCTGGCCCGGCTTAGAATTTTCACAGACAACAATATCATATTCCCTGGCAAGTTCGGGTGGATTGTCATTGACATCCAGAACTCTAATACCCACTGTGACATGGCTCAGCAAATCAGGATTGTCTGCAAAACACACAGGGATGTATTTAGTATTGACATGCACACTTTGGAAGCTTGGTTTAAAACAAATCTCCTTAATACTGTGGCTTGTCACTAGCTCCATATGCTGTAGCAGGACTTTTGGCAAAAGACAACTTTATGAAGGCACTCTTTGCTAGAACTCATTAACTTACAGAAAAATGAAAAATGAACACCAAGTCATGACATGAATACTAAAATGATATTTTTTCATATCAAGGAAATTACATGTTATTCAGGAGCTGGAGTGGGAGAAAGTTGTCAGAACTCATTGCATGCTGTCAGAGTCTAAGGGGATGAACAATTGGTTTCATCATTAATCTAAGAAAAGCACAGCAGTTAAAAAAATCACAATCATTAAAAAGTTCAAGTTCTCAATCTAAATAAACTCAGAGAAATAGGAAGTTCTTTACACAAATGATATTTTTCGTTTTATGGGGGAATATATGCAGTGTGTTATATTAAGTCACAGGGAAAAATAAAGAACATTTCAAATCAGAATTTAGCATGAAATTTACATATAACACTGGTAAACTTCAAAATACTATCAATACTTCTAAATATGTCTTAATCTTAGACTTCTCATTTTTCATTGAGCTTATTAATTCTATGATCTAAGGGAAAATATAAATGTTAATTTTATTTTTACATGTCAAATCTAGAGATTTAGAATTAATTATAGAAAATTTGAATATATCTATCAATAACTTTCATTCTATTTCTTGTTTGGTGACTGATGATTCTATCATCTTCTAAAAATCCAAAATCAAAATTATAACAAAGGAGTAATATATTAAGAAGATCTGTATAAAAGACATGAAGTTAGAGAAATTCATCAAAGAACAAATGAGAAGCTGAAAATATTAGGGACAAAGTGACATATAAATACTTATACAGAAGATATTAATAACAGTAAAAAATTCCACAGACAAATCTAAAAAAATAGATAATGTAAACAGTAATATAATAAAATTATAGAAAATAAATTATATAGTTAAAATTTTTCCAAAGAGAACAATGTTAACCAGATGGTTTTACCTAAAATCACAACTAATGTCAGACTTGTGCACAGAGAAAAGTGAAGTATTCCCCAACTTGCTGTCAGTATCTTGTAAAACTCTGATACTTATACTGGGTATTCCTACTAATGAAAGATATATTAATAGACTAAAAGAAGTAACAGTAAGCCAACTGCACTGATGTATTAAAAATATCTATCTGTATTCATTTAATTCTAAGAATACTTATATAATTCAACAATAATAGAAAAGAGGGAGATAGGAAAGGAGGGAAAATTTTAATACGTAAAAATTGTACACTAATTTAATGAATTGGAAGAGTTAAAAATGCGTATATATAACCTTTCAACAACAACTACAAAAGTCAAGAAATGAAATGCAATATCCATCCAGTCTAAACACAAACAACAAAATACAGCAAATATTATTCTCAATGGGGCAAAACTACAAGAACTAATTAACTCCATCTAAAGTAATTCAAGAAAAAAACTAATAAAATATGTAAAAGATCTCTATATAACACTTGATTACTTAGTTTCATTAAAGAAGATCTAAACAAAGTCAGCCATGGTTGTAGCTCAGTGGTAATGTGCTGTCCTAGCATGTGTGAGGCACTGGGTTCGATCCTTAGCACCAAGTAAAAATAAATAAATAAAATAAAGGTATTGTGTCCATCGACAACTAAAAAAAAGTTTAAATGTTAAGAGATATATTATGTATGTTGTTTAAAAGACAAAATACCATATATAAGGACCAACTATCCAGATGTATGTGTACATTCAATGTAATGTAGTACAAATTCAATGAGAATTGTCCATAGGAATTGATAACTGATTCTAAGATTTATACACACTAAGGCCATTCAGACTCATAGAAGAAGAGTTTGATGAAAGCTTGATCTGTGTTCTGCCAACATGCCATATGGTGTTAGAAGTTAAGGCACTCACACCATGTCCAGTGAGTAGACAAACAGAAACAGAACACAAAGTTCAGACCCACTGCAAATGAGAACGTAGGGATAAAAAAAGGAGGGCACTGCGGAAAACGGCAGGGGGAGAATAAGTTTATCAAGAGGTAGTTTCATACAACTTGTTATCTTCGTAATAATAGTAACAAAATAATGAAGTGAATCTTGTGTTATACAATGCACAAAAAACACAGTTTCAGGACAAATTTACTTAAAAAATGCATATTTCAGGAAAATAATAGTATTAATATATGACATTAAATAACATGAAAGATTTCAAAACACAAAATGCACTAATCATGAAAGAACATTGATAGGTTATATTAAAATGTGACCTTTTATTTTTATTTATTTTTTTAATTTTTTTTTTAAATGTTTATTTATTTGCTTTAGTTGTACACAATCATGTATTTTTATGTGGTGCTGAAATCGACCAGCGCACACGCTAGGCGAGCGCCCTAACGCTGAGCCACATCCCAGAGAGAGAAAGTCACAAAATGGGAGAAGATATTTGCACCACATGACTGACAAAGAATTTGCATTTATAATATAAAGAATAGTGTAACAAGGAAAACAAAGTCTCAGCTCAGTGTAAACATGGACAAAAATTAATCACATTGAACAGTAGAGTAATATGAATGGCAAATAAACACATGAAAATTTCCTAGTCTCATTACCATTTAAAGAAATATGGCTTAATTAAAGCATGTTAACTGTTAATACGAAGCATTGTAACAGAATATTATAAAGTTTAACAAAACTTGTACAAAGGTAAAATTGAATATGAATCAATGGGACAGTCTAAAACTTTATCCTCAAGAATAACTAGTATGATAGTCTATTTTTGTGCCAAATATCCATCAGTTTTCCTGGATATTCTATTGGGAAAACTCCTGAATACATATACCAGGAGTATAATTAATGGCAACAACAGTATCAGGAAAATGTAGGCTTTCAAACAATAGCCAAATGGACATAGTAACTGTGGTATATTTATGTCACAGAGGAAAGCAATGGTTAACAACATAGTCACTGAGTGGAATGATTTTTCAAACAAATTTGAATTTTGTCAAGAATGTGTTTTAAGACTATCCAAATATAGTAAAATTATGTAAAACTGAAATTAATAAAATATGCAAAATGAAATAGTATATTGTAAAACTAAGAAATTGTTTAGGATAGTGCTCTTAGTAACACTTTAATTCTTAGGTATGGTAATGTACTGAAATCTGTTTACTGCTATTTTTTGTAACATGTTCATTATAGACATTGAATATGCTATTAAGCTTACAAAAAAAGAATTACAAAATATCCTGAAAATATATTCTATATATAAATAAATGCATATATAATTTGTGAAATCAGCATTGATTGATTTTATCAATACTAATCATCATTATAAAAGAAAATGTGAAACATGCATGTTATTTTATTAAGTTTGTATTACATAGATAAAACAAATATATTAAATTAAAATTACTTAAATACAGATTTAATATTCATCTATAGTGAATTCTCATAATGAAAATAGTGACACAGCTTTTTCAGAAGCTATTATGAACCATTATTTGTCTTTTTATTACATTTTTTAATTTAAAAAGAATTTTTCATTTGAATGATTACATTATAAGTTATACAAATATTAATATACACAGTATACCTTATTTAGCTTGGCCAACCAGCATTATTATCCACTACTCTAACCATTTTAATGCCATATTGTATGGTTAATCTGTGTTGCCAGCTTGATTAGATCAACAGATGCCTAAAATTACAAGTCCTCGTGTGTGTTGGTGAGGGTGTTTCCAGGAATGACTGACATGTGGGGCAGCAAACTAAGGGGGAGAACCACCCTATGTGTAGGTGGGACAGTTCAACAGTCCAGGGGCCTGGAGAACTAAGAAACCAAAAGGGGTGGAAGAACTAGGAAACCAATACAGAAGCAAGCTCAAATCTCCTTGAGAGGGTGCTTTTTTTGCTGCTGCGATCCCAGGAGGACATAGGACTCCAGGTCCTTCACTTCAAAGCAGACTGTGACCAGTTTCTCTCCAGGGAGTGTCCACACTTTCAGTCCTGGGCTGAGGCGACATCACTGGATCTTCTTCTGAAGCTCCAGCTCTTGGACTGACCAGCTACTGGTTCCACCAGCTCTCCAGCCTCAGAAGAATATTGTGCTACTACCCAGCTTCTGATCCTATAAACCAATCTAATATTTTCATTATGGTGTATGTGCACATGTATGTGTGTGTGTCCTGTTCATTAGAGAACCCTAATACACACATATAACTTTTGTACCCCATTTTAAACAGTATGCATGACTTTTTCACATATTACTGTACTTGACATATGAAGAGCAAAGGAAAAGAATTTGTTCTTGAAACTTAAGGCTTGGGTAATGTCCTGAGCCTCAATCACTGGTATAAGCAGCCTCAGTTGTCCCTGATTAAATACATCCCTACTCCTTTTTGAGCAGGGAGGGTTAGAAGCAATTTCAGTGAAGTCAGTAAACATGTTTTATATGAGAAGAGGCTGGCAAGACTACATGCTGTGGAAGAACTTGAATAAAGAACAAAAATGTCTTGACTGTCATGGGTCATTCTCTCTCAATGTCCTTCCTGTCTCCGTTATGCTTTCTTCCAGAATTGAGAAGACATGGCATCCATTCCACTCTTGGACACAGGAAACAAAATTGTTCAAGCCTAAGTAGACTCTTTCTATATTGGTATTATATTATTTTTACCCCAAAACACAATTATTGGTAGACAACTCAGTGATTAAAAGCATAGTATTTAGGATTAGACAACTACTAGTTGTCTGTGGATCTATTACCATCCAGAATCTTGGGGAAACCAAACTTGATCAAACTTTGTAAAGGTTGTAATTCAACATAGGTCCTACATGCACTGTTCATAAAACCATTGACAGTTTTGCAAATAGAGTGTTAGAGCAAGCTTGATGTTTTACTGGTACAAAATTATGTACTACGAGTTACTGAAAGTAGGATGATACTGAACATGTCATTTTAATCCACATAATTAGGGCTGAAACCCACTGTAGCTCTGTACCCACAGGTCATCTGCATGCTTGCATACTGGTATTCTTTGTGCAGTCATGATATTAGTTAACTGTTTTTTTTTTTTTAAATTTTTTATTATTCTAATTTGTTATACATGTTTGCAGACTACATTTCATTTAATATTGCATATAAAGAACACAATTCTTCAAGTTGCTGGTTTTATATAAAGTATTTTTACAACAATTGTATCTTCATACATGTATTTAGGGTAATCATGGATAACTCAGTCTGCCATTATTCCTATCCCCTTGCCCCCTCCTCTCCCTTCCCCCTCTTTGTTCTATTTAAAGCTCTTTCATTCCTCTCATCTCCACTCTCTTGCCTTTATAAGTTAGTATCTTCATATCAAAAAGATGATTTGACCTTTGGTTTTGGGGGATAGGCTAACTTCACTTAGCATTATTTTCTCCAACTCCATTCATTTACCTGCATAAGGTTAGTTCAATACAAGGAAATCAAAAAATGTAATTCATCACATCAACAGGCTCAAAGATAAAAATCATATCATCATCTCAACAGATGCAGAGAAAGCATTTGATAAAATACAACATCCCTTCATGTTCAAAATGCTAGAAAAAATAGGGATAACAGGAACATACCTCAACGTTGTAAAAGCCATCTATGCTAGTTAACTGTTATTTGTGAATTGGCAAGTTCCTTTGTGTCTTTTTCTATTATTTCCTTTGTTTACATTCTACATTTGAATGTCAAATATTTTTGAAAGGCTAAATTTGAATATTTTTTCTGTTTTTAATTCAACATTTCTGTTATAGTTATGTTAGTCTTATTTTCTCACTTCATTTCTGTAAATCAGTTTTCATAATCTTCTATAACATAATAAATAAAATACCTGAAAATCAGAAAAAATAAATGTGAATCCCATTTAGAGTATTCTTCAGGATCAAATACTTTGTAAAAAGTCATTTATGATTTAATGCCTTAATTTTTTCATCTGTAAACCTGGAATAAGAATAATTTGACTCACTAAGTTGGATTTTTGAGAAATAGTTAAGGTGCCATGCAAATTTTACAATACAAGCAAGGAAGAGAACAGGATGTACATTTTAATCCCTTCTGAATATTAAAAATTTAAAAAAAATGATGAAAAACAAAACAAAACATATGTAATGCTATTCATATTATGCATGCAATTTCTGGCACAAATTACACTGCTTATTTCTTTTGATATGGTCATTGAACCCAGGGGCACTTTACCACTGAGTTATATGCACAGCTATCCTTATTTATTTATAGTAGTTTTTAAATTTTGAGGCATTGTCTCTCTAAGTTACTGTGCATCTATCTAATTTGCTGAGGCTGGCTTCAAACTTGCAATCATCCTGCATCAACATCCTGAGTTGCTGGGATTACAGGTGTGTGCCACCATTCCCAATTACAAATTATACTATTTATAAGTGAACTATGCTTTAGGTAATATCAATATAATAGGAACTCACAATAGCAGATTAAACCCTGTGGAGACAGAGATGCAGTGAGAAAATGGTATTGCACTGCAAAACTTAGCATGATATTGCAAAATTTTATTAATCTTCTATAACTTGAGAAACTATCAATTTTATACAGTGAGTACTTATGAATGCCTAATGTGTACTTGCCAGCATATGGGCTATGAGAGAAGATGGAAAATTTAAATATGCCACATTACCTGATTTCAAACTCTTGACTTTGAATACAGACAGAAAGTGAATTTAAAATTAAGTTTTTCAAATTATTTTCTTAAAAGACATGACTTACATGCTTAATTTACTTTTGTTTTAAAGCTATTATTATTTACATATGCACCTTTCCTAAAAAATCTAACTCATGCTCACTAGCATAAGTTTATTAGGGAATTTGGTGATTTCTAATCTAATTATTTGCTTTCTAAAGTGAATAAGAATAAAATAGTATTGATTTTCTTATGTATATAATATACATAACTTTCTCAAAATGAGGGTTTATTTATTTTCTTTATGAAAATCTACTACCTAAAGCATAGTTCATTTATAAATTGCAACAGGAAATTGCAGTGAATTCAAACACTAAAAATCACATTTTTATCTGTCTAATTTTCTCAAATGCCCATAAGTATGAAGATGAAATTAAAAATTATATTTTTGGTCTGTGTTTCTTAAATTTTTATAAATATATTTCATTTTTGTGAATATATCTATAAACCGAAACAATCCTCCCTCTTGAAAAGTCTGACTTAATACTGGACTATTTTGAAATGTTAGCATAAATTTTGTTTATGAAAGAATGTGTTTCCACCATTTCCTTAAATAAAAGAAAATAATAACAATAAGTTTAGAAACCAAGAGTTCAAACACACAAGCTTTTCATTCAATATATTGGTTTGGAAATAAAGATAATTTTGCTAATTTTACTTGTATTTTTTTTAATACTGATATCTTTTTTTATTTAATTTTTTTACTTTTTATTTTATTTTTATTTTTAGATTATTTATTTACTTATTCATAATGCACAAGTATATCATCTTTTTACATACAACTGCTTGTATACAAAGTATATAAGTACCATTCAGATCTTTAATCATGCATTTAGGATAGTGATATCCACCTCATTCAACCACCATTCCCCCCCCCTTCTCCCCCTCTGCTCCCTCCCTTGCCCTCTTGTATTTTTAAAATGTTGCACATGAAAGTCATATTTAACTTCAAGACAAAATAAAAACTAAGACAAAATCATTAAGAAATATGCTTTGTATGGTGGCACACTCCCATAATCCTGGATACTTTGGAGCCTAAGGCAGAAGATTTCATGTTTGAGGCAATTCTCAGCAAATTAGTGAGACCCTATCTCAAAATAAAGGATAAAAAGGACTGGAGATGTGTATTCTTGGTAAAGCATGCCAAGGTTCAATTTCTAGTACCAATAAATAAATAAATAAATAAATAAATAAATAAATAAATAAGTAAATAAATAAATAAATATTAAAAAGATCTCGCTAGTCTGATGGTCTAATGCATAAAGATTCCATTTCACTCCAGTCAGAACGGCAGCTATTAAGAATACAAACAATAATAAATGTTGGAGAGGATGTGGGGAAAAAAGGCACACTCATACATTGCTGGTGGGACAGCAAAATGGTGCAGCCATTAGGAAAGTAGTGTGATGGAGATTCCTTGGAAAACTGGAAATGGATCCACCTTATGACCCAGCCATCCCACTCCTGGGTCTATTCCCAAAGGACTTAAAAGCAGTATACTACAGGGGCACAGCCATATCAATGATTATAGTAGCTCAATTCACAGTAGCTAGGTTGTGGAACCAACCTAGATGTCCCTCATTAAATAAGTGGATAAAGAAAATGTGGTATATATACACAATGGAATATTACTCAGCAGTTAAAGAGAATAAAATCATGGCATTCGCAGGTAAATGGATGAAGTTGGAGAACATAATGCTAAGTGAAGTTAGTCAATCACAAAAACCCAAATGCCAAATGTTTTCTCTGATATAAGTAGGCTTATTCACAGTGGGGTTGGGTTGGGGAACATAGGAGGATTAGAGGGACACTAAAAAGCTCCATGGGGAGGGAGGGGGAAAAGAGGGAACAAGGGGTATGAAGGGGAAAAAAAAAGATGGTAGAAAGAGATAGATATCAGTATCCTAAATGCATGATTGAAGACATGAATAATATGAATATACTTTGTATACAAAACAGTGTTATGTAAAAAGGTGCTCTATATATGTAATATGAAATGTAATGCATGCTATTGTTATATATACAACGATGTCAAATAAAAAAAGGAAGTAATTTAATGATGAAACTATTACAATGCTTGGTACTAATGCTGCTAATATGTCTATTTTCTCTCCTTTGTCTTCTCTTCTTCAAATCATATATAAATATTAATTGAGAAACCAAATGCTATTTTCAAAATATTTTATTATACTGGATAATTAAGGTGAAAATCTGATATTTAATATATAGCTCTTAAGATATTTCTGTACTATAGTCATATAAAATGCTTTTATAAAACTCATTCTGTGAAATTTATATGAGAGAAAATTAAATCAGGACAATATGTTTTAAATCACTTATTTCATAGTAATGGAACAACACCTGTGTGTAAGTAAATGTCTGTCAATTAAATATATATACTTATTTATATATGAGGTATACAATATATATTTTTATGATATATATTTATAGTTTATATATTATAATATTATATTTTATTCACTATATATACTTATAAATATTTATAAATGGGTCATCCAAAATTTATACCATGTATGGTATGTGACAAAATGGGGTCATTTTGTCAGATTAAAGCATGTCAATTTATTCATGACATAGTTGCCTTATGAATTCCAGAGATAAGAGAATTACTCAGAATGAATTTACAATTTCCTTAGGAAATTATTTTGTGGCAACTACCCCTGATTCCTCCAACAATTCCCTGTGGGTCTTCAGTATCACTGCCTGAGAGTAACAAGTGTTAAGTGGGTGTACCTTTAATCTTAGGAATGAGTAAAATCTTTTTCCTGTAAATAAGAATTGTGCAGTCAAAAGAATTCACCTCTTAAAAATTATTTACCTTGAAAATATGTAAACATTTGCTGCTGATTATGAAATAAATTTTTAAAAGAAGACTTATCTATGTGCAATTGGTCCATGTAATTATTATAAGAGAATCTAACAAATGTGATTTCTGTTTTAAGAGATTTTTAATAAATAAAATGTTTTTAATAATTCACAATGTCAACATTTCATCTTTGTTTCTTTCTTCATAAAGTTCATGAGGTTTTCCTCTTTTTTTTCTCTACAATAATATTACCTATGTTGCCTAGAACTTCAATAATTCACTAGATTGTGATTTGGTAGCATTTTCATTTTTATGGGTAAGTAATATTAACTTAATAAACATTTTCTTATCAGATCCAGTCAACATCAGAAAATAGTTTTGTTAATTAAAACAAAACATCTACTACGAAAGAAAAATCACTAAGAAAAGTAGATATACAAATACAATACTTTTTGAATATTTGTTTTAAAATATCTGAAAGTATAGTATTCACCACTCTCCAAATTCTCAATGCAGGGAAAGGCCTAATCTTTTAGAATGGATCTGTTGTTGCTTCGGGTAATGTCACCTTTCTTGTGAAGATCACACATAATGAATCATCTGTGAATCCCCAAATTGATATAGTTCAGTTGAAGTATGAACTTGAAAATATTTTAAAATAATTTAAGTATAGCAACATTTCTTATTTATCTAAAATTTTCTTTGATTTTTTTTTTTTACTTGTTTAATTTTTCTCCTAAAATTTTTAGCAAATCACTTCATCAAGTCTGAGGAAAAATGTTAACTTACTCTACACAAATCTTGATTTCATTATATTTATGTACTTCAGTATTTTGTGTCATGTTTAAATAAATTTCGTATTAACAAGATTAGCAATCTTGGAAACAGGACATAAGAAAATAAAATTTCCTATATTCATCTGGAAGGAGCAACTGATAATAGATCAGTCTGCTGTGATAAATTATTATAAACTTGAAAAAAAATACAAAAAGCCACTGCTTTTTAGATCAGAAAACAGACAGTGGAAGAAAAAAGAAAAACATGCTTCCTGAATTATGAATTAAGTCCCTAGATTAGAGCTTTGATAATTCATTTATTATATTGGCATATCGCAGAAAGAAATCCTGGTTGTTTAGCACTTTAAAACCAGTGAGCATACAGATGCTCTTTGTGTGGGGTTACAACCCAAGAAACTCAGAATAAGTTAAAATTGAAAATTTATTTAATACACATATCATACAGGACATGAGAGCTCAGCAACAGAGTAGTACAATATAGAGAACAGTTTGTTTACCCAAGTGACTGCATGACTGACAGGGAGCTACTGTTGCCCACCATAGATAAATCATTAGCTCGGGGTCTAATCCCAAATTCAAAGTACAATATTTAAAGAATGCATCATTTTTTCACTGTTATAAAGTAAAAAAAAAAAAAAAAATTAAGTTAATCCAATGTTATTTAAATTAAGTCAATAAATCTGTTATTTATTACATATGTGTTCACACAATTTTTTCAAAGAAACCACAACCTATTTTTTAATTTAAATAAAACTCAGTAAATTAAAAACTAAAGGGACTTCCTCAATATATGTACTCAAAACCTCCAGTCAAAAACAGCTGATCTACATCATTAACAATTAGGAAAATGCAAAGTCAAAATGATACTAAAATTTCACATTACGCTAGTCAGAATGGCTGTCATGGTGAATACAATGGTGAATTCTACAAAGGATGTGGAAGAAAAGGACCACTTTTACAATATTGGTAGGATTGTAAATTAGTAAAATCACTATGGAAATCAATATGGAAGTTTCTCAAATGATTAGAAATAAAACTACCATATGACCAGTTATACCACACTTCAGTATTTATCTTAAATAATTAAAGTCTTCATACTATAGTGATACATGCATATCCATTTTTATAGCAGTACAATTCACAGTAACCAAACTATGAAACCAACCTAGGGGTCCATCAGTGGATAAATGGATAAAGATAATGTGATATTTTTATACGTCATTGATCTCAGTAAATAGAGAGTTGCCATTGTGTTCTGATGGCTTTAATAGTAATATTATTACATGAAGGGAGCATTCTTAAAAGAAAGAAGAAAGATAAAGGCAGGAAATAAAAAATAACCATGGCCCACTTATTTTTACATGTCTTCAAGTATAAAATACTTTTATTAAAATTAGTATATAGTTGTAGGAAATAAACACAAATACTAGAAGTAATTATTCATATTGTTTACTGGTTGTTATTTATTTATTCACATACTTATTCAGCTAGCTGGCTAACTACTAAGTTAGGAACTAGTTCTCTATGGCTCACCATTACCTACAGGAAATACCTGAACTTCATAGTATGACAAATAATGTCCTTCACCTCTACTTCACACACACACACACACACACACACACACACACACACACACGCAATGACATTTTATTCAGCCATAAAGGAAAATGGCATTTTGTCATTTGCAGGAAAATGAATGAAACTTGATAACTTAAAGTTAAGCAAATTAAGCCAAACTCAGAAGGTTAAGGATCATATGTTTTCTCTCACATGTGGAAAAGGAAAAGAAAATTGGGCAAGATCTCACAAAAAAAGCAATGGTAGATCAGTAATATAGAGGAAAGGGACCAGGGAATGGGAGGAAAGGAGAGAGGGGAGTGAGGGCTGGGGAGTAAGGATGGCCAGATTATATTGTTATACTGTGGACAGGTACAAATATATAACAACAACTGTAGTGCACCAGTAAAAAATGTAGGAAAAAAAAAGTTGATCACATAGAAGTAGAGAATAAAATGCTAATTTCCAAGGTCTAGGGATGGAGGAAAGAGAGAAGAAGGTAAAATGTTGGTCATGGGATACAAATTGAAAAAGGAAGAACAAGTTCTGGTGTTTTATTACATTGCAGGGTGATGATAGTTAAAATTCATGAATGTTTCAAGATAACTAGAAATGTGGATCTTGAATGAAGGGATTATAAAAATCTGAGTGGATAGCTATGCTAATTACTGAGATTCACTCATGATGTGCACATTTTAAAATATTCCACTGTACCCTCATAAATATGCACAATTATTTTATATCAATTATAAGTAATATAAACTAAATAATCCTAGGTGAGCCTTATACCTAAACTTAAAAATCAAAAATGTAAACCTGATAGAAAACTTTTAGGAGTAAACATTAAGATGTTGGGCAAGCAAAAATTTTGTAAACAAGACAAAGAATCACTATAAAATAAAACTTAAAATGTTTACCTCAAAGTAATTGAATTTTTTTTGTTCTTAAAAAAATAAACAAACGTCTGGTTCTTAAAAAAAAAAAAAAAATAAATAAATAAATAAATCAGAAAGCCTGTGAAGAAAATATAATTATATCAAAAACTTTAGTTCAGAATATAAAATTAACTCCTAAAACTAGCTAAATAACCAGCACAAAGATGTAAGAAACTTAGATAACAAATGGATATATCCACATGACAAATGAGAACTAGAAAATATTTTCAAAATCTGCTGTCATTAGTGAAATAAAACCACAACATAATTCCACAATACTCCAAATGAATGAATAAAATGAAAGGGATAATAAACTCTCAATGATAATATAGAGCAATCAGATTTTTGTGTGTGTTTTCTAAAATATTAAAACTATATTAGAAAATCAATTTGTTTCTTATGAAGTTAAACAAAATTATTTTGTGATTGAAATGTTCAATTTGAATATATATCCAGATAAATGAAAAAAAGTATGTATGCAAACACTGTGTATAAATGTTCAGAGCAGCTTTAAGCAATAGCCCAAATTGGAAACAAACCAAATGCTCATCACCAGGAAAATAGATGAGTATATTTTGATATCATCACACAATGAAATATTATTAATAAATAACAAATAAATTTTGTACTATTATCATGAATATGGATGAATCCCAAAATATTATCTTGTTCAATAACAGCTCAGAGTAAACATATTTTATGCCTGAAGTCATCTATACCTTGGTTTTTATTTATTCAATGCTCCTGAAGTGGGAAAAATTATTTTGAAATAGATCACAACATTGTTACAGCTGATGTGTGAGGGGTTTGGGCATCAATTTAAAGGAGGGCATCTTTCTAAGTTTCTGGAAATTTGTTATACCAGGATTGGTGTGGTTACACAAGGGGTGTCCATTTATAAACTCAATGAGGTGTAATAAGATCTGTATGTTTCAGTACACGATAATGTTACTCAATTACAAAGAAATCAATTATAAGAAGAGTGGAATCTTTTTTGCATTCTTGGAAAAATCCTAATTGTCAGTATATAGTTCATTGAGGGAATCAAGGAAATAAGTTTTACACAAAATAAATGATAATCCAAGAGTGAATTTAATGATGTATTTTGAAAGTGAAGTTCTTCAATTGTAAAACTAACATTAAGTAGTCTATGTAGACACTAGAATATTTTATTCTTATACATAACAATTTAAAAAATATTTCTAACCTTTCTTTTTTTTCTTTTCTTTAATTCAAAGTTGTTGTATTTATAATAGTAGTATGCATTATAATTCATAATAAATATATAGAGCATCTTTTTACAAAACACTGTTTGTATACAATGTATATTCGTACCATTCAAATCTTCAGTCATGCATTTAGGATAATGACATCCATCTTATTCAACCACCTTTTCTTTTTTCCCTTCCATCCCCCCTTGTTCCTTTCCTTCCCCTCACTCCCCTTTGATCTTTCTAGCGTTCCTCTAATCCTCCTATGTATCCCGACCCAACACTGCTGTGAATCAGCCTCCTTATATCAGAGAAAACATTCTGTATTTGGATTTTTGAGATTGACTAACTTCACTTAGCATTATATTCTCCAACTTCATCCATTTACCTGCGAATGCCATTATTTTATTTTATTTTATTGCTGAGTAAAATTCTATTGTGTATATGTGCCACATTATTAAATTATCATTTATAGAGTTTAATTTATTTGCCACTATGTACCATGTACTGAATTAAGATACATTATTGAATTCTCACTATAAACATTTTTACAAACAGACAATCTGTTGGAAAATGTGTCCAAGTTCCAATTGCTTTGTATAGAACTGAAAACAAGCTTATATGGTTTCACCCCACCCCACATTCAGTAGTCATAAATATTAAGCATTACTGCCATACTGTGATAATTTGAAAACTTATAATGGCAATTAATACAAGGAAATTGAAACCCTTGATGAAACCAAAGATCAAAATGGAAGAGTGCCTATTATGCAAAAAAAGTATGAAATCAGTAAAAACTATAATATCTTACAAACATCTAAAATGTGTTCTGATTCACATGAAAATGCTAGAACTTATTTTCTATAAACACTAAATTCATGCAAATTTCAAGTTACATTATAAACTAAGTCTTTTAGGAGTCTTCATATATTTTGAACAGAATATAACATTTTAAGTGTGATTTTTCTGTGTGAAATGAAATATATTAGGACAGTTTAAATCTCAAATTTAGTTCACAATAATGTTGAGGTCAATCATATAGCATAGTTACATATTTATTTAAAAGAGAGGCTAATCAATATTTCTTTGGGAAATATTCTAGAATACATCTAAGAATATATTATGTGCTTTGGGTATGTGTACCCAGGGTTACTTATTACAAAAGAGAAAGAATTCGAAACATTTTTCAAAATGATTATGCACAACAATAAAACATTCTAGTGCTTATACAGACCACTAGGTCTGTATATAATTGAAGGGTATATACATCAAACAATATCTCACATATACACAAAGAGCTTTTGAAATATGTTATATCAGCAATATTCAAAATACTAATCATTAAATTCCAAAAATTATCCCAAAGCCATTGAAAGTTGTACACATCAACTAATGTAAATTTATTATCTCACCATATTGAAAATGAGTAAACTTAAGGTTTGTTTCAGTTTAAGTAAATAAACCAGTTCTGATTTTTTTTTTTTTTTTTTTAGAGTATGGTACTTATAATAGGATATTTAATCAGGAAGCCCTCAAAATATCAATATATTAAGTAAATATAAAAAAGAACATAGTAGATATAGTAATTACCTTACCAAACTCCTTCTCACTGTGTAGAACCACAGAAGTTTTGAGTGGAGTTGACTACAAGTGGAAATTAAAATAGGGGCTTTTATGATTCTAAGCACATATGGATAACTACATACCTGTTGTAACAATAGTCAATTAAACACATCCCACATGTTAAATATACAGTTTTTAATGACAGGGAATAGAGAAAAGTTCCAAAATGATCTAATAGCAATGACATTTTTAATGGCTATCCAAAGTGACAATTTGCACGGGTGTGAATGAGAATGCATGTATCTGATTTAAGATGGCACTTGTATTGTTATTAAGTTACTAGTTGCCACAGTGCTTGTTACTGGTTACTATAAGATCGTAACACTAAGGTAAAAGATCACATAAAAAGCAATGCAAAATAGGAAAATAACAGAGAAATGACACAGAGATCTGATCAAAGCAAATCCAAAGCCAACTATGAATTTTATAGACAAATGAGTAAAAAAAAAAAAAAATTTTTGATTCAAGAGTAAATTGAATGATTTTTTTTTTTCTGTGTGTTATTATTACTTACAACAAAGAAATTTTGGCAGGTACCTACAAGATGGCTCCAAAGTTTACATCCAGGGATTCACATACTTGTATATTTGCTTCCTACATGTAGTAGAGTTGGCCGATTTTAAACTATAAAATATTGCAAAAGTGATGATGTGCAATTTCTGAGCCATGGTCATACAGAAGATGGTTGTCTCCATATTAGTCCCTCTGGGATAACTCTGACTGAGTCACTAGATGCTTGATGTCAGTATTCTCCAGCAGTCCTACGGAGAAGGCTATCAGGTGAAGAACTGCATTTCTCTGCAAAAAGTCAGCACAATCTTGTCAGGTAGATGAGGGATATTTGTAGAAGCTGTATCCTCAAGGCTGAGTCACCTTGAAGTGACTGCAGCACAACCAAAACATTTGCGGCAACACCATGGGTTACCCTGAACCTGGAGCACCACTTATGCTTTACCTTTTGACTGACTGACAGAAACTCTGAACCATAGAGTTGATTAGTATTTTGAGTCACTGTATTTGGAGTACATTTTTCCATGAAGATGTATAAGGAACACATTGATGCATATACATGTACACAAAATTTTCAGATCAGTATTTTATTATCTTGATCATTGATTAGAGCAATATAAGAATCTTTGTGTGGTCCATTTGTGCTAAGAAAAATTCATCAATTAGCAACAAAATGTTTTCATGAAAACTGAAGAAAAAATAGAGTTGATAAACAAGGAATATATAAACTCTGGTTTATGGTTCTTGGACTTAGTTGTGTATATAGTATGTGTAAGAGAAAATGAAACAGTGAGTTGAGGCAACCATTCATATCACTACACTCAAAGTGAAATCACTGCTATTGTGTAGGATATGATTTCGAGTGACAGAAAGATCATTCTGATTCAAGAAAAGAATGAAAAGTTAGCCTCTCCCTAACTTTAACTTCTTTAGAAGTACTTATGTCATGCAAACAATAAATGATAGCTGCATTTTGGTAAATTAATCAGGTGGTAAAAATTCTCACATTTAGTACACAGGAAAAAAAAAATTTAAAAATTGTTTTAGGTAAAATGGAAATGAATAATTTAGTGAATGCTGAGTTGTACAGAGAATTAAAAAAAAAAATGTTAGACAGTTAATTTAGGTGGAGAGATCAGGGGCAGAGAATACCCATGTACTTAACAACATTTTACTAACCAAGTTCTATGTGCCAAAAAATTTACTAAACATTTGGGAATGATGTGGTGAACAAAAATAAGACCCCATTCCTAAATTTGAAATTGTTACAATGAATTAGGGATTAAAAAATTATAAAATCAAGTGTAGTACGAACTTGCTACTTAATGCATGCTGAAAGTCAGACTGTAGAAGGGAACAGCTGTGAGACTGGCAAAGTTGTGAAAGATTTCAAAGACATTGTGACATCTGAAATAGTTCCTAAAGGTAAACAACTGTAATGGAGAACAAAATTAAATGAGGACATTGAGAGATAAAAGGATTATGACTTGCTGCAAAAACATGGCCTGTTGGGGGGCGATGAGTACAACAATGATACACATTTGTACAGAGGATTAACTGAGAACAGAGAAGTCTGCAAGTCTGCGTTGTGTTAAGAAAAGTTATACTTGTCCATGGGATTAGTAGTAAACACAGCTATGGTATAAATCAAATTGTCATTGAACACAGCTTTATTAACCTAGCTACACATTAGAATCACCTATGCAATGGTCTTAAGCTCTGACATGCAAGAGGATCACAGGAAGGCCTGATAAGACCGGCACTGCCGAGCCACAGCCATAGAGATCCTGACTCAGCAGGCCTGGATGGAACCTGAAAATTTGCCCTACTGAGTTTCCAAAGACCACACGTGGAGAACCACTCATTTGTAATTTAAAATTCTGAGACCCTTCTCTAGGGTCTGAATTCAGTCTATGACTGAATTTTTGTATGATGACATGGGTAGTGTGAGGGTATGTCACTCAAAATCTTTAAAAGCTGTAGTAAGCAGTCTAAGTTAAAATCTAAAATTTGCAAAATATAATTAGAAATTGGAGTAAATGACAAAATAGATGTTTTTGTAATGGATAATTTTATATGTCAACTTGATCAGGTCATGAAGTGCCCAGATATTTGGTCACACATTATTCTGGGTATTTCTGCAAGAGAGTACTTCGATGAGAATGACACTGAAGTTGGTAGATTGAATAAAGCTGATTGCTATCCTGAGTGCTGGTGAGCCTCATCCAAATAGGTGAAGCCTAAAAAAGCAGAAATTCTTGCTCCCATATAAAGGAGAAATTTCCTACCTGTGCCATTCATACTGAACCATCAGCTCCTCCTGGTGCTACAGAGGCATGCCAGCCTTCAGCCAGAAACTGGGGACTTTGACACTGCAGGTTTTGCAATTGCTAACTTCCATAATAATGTGAGAAAAGTCGTTGTAATAAGTCTATCCCTCCTGTTTCTCATTGTGTCTTTCTCTCCCTCTTCATGCATATGCATGCATTCATACACACAAGCAGGCCGAATTATTTATGCACACATTTGTATATATACAATATATACAAATATATACATATATATATATATACACAAATATATATATATATACACAAATATATACAAATATATATACAAATATATATATACATATATATACACACTTACACACACATATATACAAGTTAAACCCAAATGCATATGCTAAAACTGCATGTTGAAGCATGCTCACTAATACAGAGATACATCTGGAAACAGAAGTGTATATGAATGCAAACCATTACTCATCCTTCACCTCCAGACAGAATCCATGCACTATGCTATCTATGAAATCTTTGTCAATCTTCCTAGAAAGATCAATCTACCATGGTTTTATGTTTTGCTAGCCCTAAAATGACTGCTGCTACATTATCCATAATGCAACATTCTGCTTACTTTGTCTTCTGCATTAGACT
The DNA here is from genome assembly GCA_025594165.1 of Tamias sibiricus. Classification (NCBI taxonomy): domain Eukaryota; kingdom Metazoa; phylum Chordata; class Mammalia; order Rodentia; family Sciuridae; genus Tamias; species Tamias sibiricus. The sequence goes on along the minus strand of CM046662.1, from coordinate 155,548,383 downwards.
CATATTCTTCAGAGGCAAAAATTATATCTCTCCACATACTAAGACATACAATAAAGGTATATCAAAATCATATCTTACTGGCACAAAAACAAAGTGATAAATGGAACAGAATTAGAGAACTCAGAGACATACCTGTGAATATATGTGAATATAATATTGGGAAGTGACATAAGGAAACTTTCTGGGCAATGGCTATCTTATATATCTTGATAGGATTTGGAATTGTAGTTGTATGGATATCTAGGACACTGGATGTTATGTTTAAGATTTATACATGCATAATATACAAATTTTACCTAAAAATAAATGGTAAATTTGAACAAAAATGTCTTTTAGTATCATTAAAATATCACACAATTGGAAAATATTGTTTATTAATATATTCTGAGTTAATTAATACATAATTTAGGATAGAGATTTTAAATTGTGCCAAATCAAAGTGCTATGTACAATGGTAGCTCAGGAAAGAGAAAATTCCGAATAAACAAAAATTGATTCACTTAGTAAAATGACAAGAAGAAATCACGGGAGGATATTGGACTTAGCTATTGGATAGTCATCGATAGTCATATCAGCGTGGTTTAAAGGACAGTAAGGATAAATTTACGCACTACACAAGAGAGCACATAAAAGGAAAATTGAGTCATTGTACGTTTGAAGGAAAGTTTATTATTCCAAAACAATAATCTACTCTTCAATTTTTGTTGTTGTTGTTTTTGTACTAGAAATTGAACGCAGGGTCACTTAACCATTAATCCACATCTCCAGCCCCCCCCCCTTTTTTTTTTTTTTTTTCCTGAGACAGGTTCTCACTGAGTTGCTTAGGGCCTTGCTAAAATGTCAAAGCTGGCCTCTAACTTGTGATTATACTGCCTCAGCCTCCTGAATTGCTCAGATTATAGGTGTGTTCTGCTGCACCTGGCTTCCCTCTTTAATTTTTACAATATATTATATAAGGCCTTTTCATGTAGAATTCTAAAGTTTGCAGCAAAATGTTCTATTCCTTTGTTATCAATCCAACTCTAATCCAGATACTCTAGTGGAAAGATGGTACAGATATAGGTACAGATATACTTAAGGCTCCAAGTCAATATATTAATTACATGGGTGGACCTGACCCAATTAAGCAAACTTGACTGCAAACTGAGAGCTTTTCCACCTCGTCACTGAAGAAAGAGATTCTAAGCATGAGAAGAACACATGCTTTTTTGCAGAAAGTTAGGGCCATGGGAGAAGAAACATAGGCCCTAGGTAGAAATTGCTGCCACAGCTGGAAACCAGCATGGAAGTGGGGGATCTCACAGAGAATCTCAGGGAAGTAGATTTTACCAACAAGAAAAATGAGCTTGAAATCAGATCTGTTCCAGAGCCATCAGAGAAGAGATCAGCCTGGTTGACATATGACTTCAGCATTGTGAGACTTTAGCCAGAGAACCCAGTTGAATTTACCTGGACATTTTTTCCTACAGAAATGTTGCATTTATCTGTTACACAACCAAAGAAAAGTCATGCAAGCTACCAAATAGTTGTGCTGTAGAATAGATAAAAGAGGACAAGGTTGTCTAAAATGGAATTGTTCCCAAGGTATTTATTTAGAAAATACTGTTCCCTAAGAATCGTGATATGTGATGTCAATACAATGCCTCTAGTTCCCTAACCATAGTCTACTCATTGAATTTATATTATTGATAGTGTCTTATTTACAATTGTGAAAATAAACTTAAATCAAAATATGAATTTCAAAAGTAAATAATAAAATATACCTCAGATGGCTAAAATACCTGATTAATGCTTGGGCTTAAAGAGGGTCAGCTTCTCCAGATGACAATATTGGAATGAACATAGTTTTTAGAAAGTTGAATATTTAGAATCATATATGTTATGGGTCTCAGTTTCCTTACCTATGTCACCTTTATTTCACAAATATTTGTTAAAATTATGTGATTATGTGTCTGTAAAGCACTATTATCCATGTAATAGTGCTTTTTAGCAACAGCAGGTAAAAATACAGTCCAAGCACACGTTTTCTGTCTTTACCTATGGCTACAGCTGAACAATCACTCTGACCTAGGACTACAGGATGGAAGATATCAGAGTCAATGATGATATAATTAGCAGCTGCAATGCATCTGACTCTACCTGAATGGTTGCTTGTTTTTCAATTTTACCACCCTACAGTACCACATAATACACGTGACACAGGAACTGCTTGTTATTTTATTTGCAAAGGAGTGCTTTGCTCTCCTCCCCTCTTAAATACTGGCACATTTCCTCTTCTGCACAGAGGGTGCACATTTCTCTTATTTGCACAAACCCCTAGGTAGACTGAAAATGTACCTGCAAACAGTAACTACTAAAAGCAATTCCACAGAACACTCAGCCTTTCAGAAACTATTACATTAAAAAGATTTTTATAAATCCAATTTGAAAAAGTGGCAACTAGATTTTCAAAGCAAAATACACCAGAAAATACTTTGATAGCATAGATGATGTTGAAGTTAAGGTTTATAAACAATTGTACAAGAGAGAGCACCCACCAATATTAACAGGCACTTAGGCCAAGCAATCAGTGCATGAATGTACAGTTTTCTAAAGCAATTTCCCAATGTGATGATAAAAGTTTAACTAGTGCTTATTTTTTTACATATCTGTTTATGATTACAATTAAATTATATTTTAGAAGTGTTCATTGAGGTGGTCTCTAAGGCATTTTTATTGCCACTGATAAAATTCAGGAAATTACAATTTAGTATACTGTTTCACTTAGTAGCTATAGTTTATAAAAATCTCCTGAATATGTAATTAGGATGTTACTTTAGTAAGAAACAGGCATTTCTTTTATAAATGATTGTCAATACATAGTTTCATGATATAGATATTTATAAATTTGTTTCCACTTGATGTAAATATTATTTGGGCTTAGGTAGTGAATGATAATTAATCTAAAGTGTGGTTACTGATCTAATTACCACTTGGAGTTCATTCTCTTCCCTTTAAAAGATGTTTGAAGTTCTCATCACTTTTTCCTGGACATGTTTACCTATTCATTCCTTTATTTTCAACTGATTTTTAATGAATCATTATGTAATAGTCATTTAGTTGCCCTTAGGTCACTAAGGACACAAAATTGTACCCTTAATATGGTTATTTTAGAAATGAAAATTATTTAAAATGATAACAAAGGAACCCAATGATGTATTCTTTATAACACCCATTGAAAAGTAATTAGTAAATGCTTGATTTTAATTTTTGTTGAAAAAATAATCCAAATGGAAATCACTTGAGCTGATTTTACAAGTGCAAGAAGTAAAAAACTAAATATGAAAAGTTCAGGTAAAATAGAAAACATTAGAGAAGCCTAATCATAGGTTTGTATGAAACAGAGGGCAATACAATATGCAAAAAACACAGTAAGGTTTACCTTTGTGCAAACAAGAATGGCTATAATAAAAACAAAAGATAATAAAAAAGGTAGGTGATAGTATGAAGTTGGGATTGCACTTTTTTGTGGAATGTACAAATGGTGTGGACACCTTGGGAAAGGCTGGCCATTCATCAAATGTTTAAACTTAAAGTTATCATAGGACAAAGCAATCCCACTCCTCACCCTGTACCCAAGAGAAATGAAGACATGTCCACTTCAAATACTCTCACACTAGTGCTCATAGCAGCATCAATCATACAATGTAAAAATTAAAAACAACACAAAATTCTATAATGTAATGAATGGACAAATAAAGTATGTTATATCCAAACAAGGGAATGTTTTTTGGTAATACAAAAGAATGAAGTATTGATGACACATAGTACAACATGGGAAGCCACTGATTTATAGTATTTGAAGAATTAATTTATATTATATGAATTATATTTAAATGAACCTGTGAAAAATATTTTAATGTCCTATACCCTGAGTATGTTATATTCCTAATCTCCAGCATACCTATGGTTTTGTCATGAAATCTTAGAAATATTTTAAAGCTTTATCTATATTTTTTGTATGTAATTCCAAACTGCAGATATTTCATACATTTGTTTATTTCCTAATATATGAAAAACACTTATATTCTTATGATAGTAAATCATGTCTAAGAGTTTTATTCTAATTTCATTGTAACACAGTCATGCCCAGAATTTTCAATGTACTGATAATTATTGATATTTAGGCTCATATTTTCCAGAACTTAGGTGTTTATCACGATGCAATACTCTGGAAGAGGGAAGCAACAAGTGTCTTGCTGAGCTTTTTCTCAATGCTCTTCTTAAAGAAGTCTTAGAATTGTACTAAAATTCCATGAGTTTTTATTTTACTTTAAGTACTATAAAAGCTAATTGGAGCTTATACTAGGGTTTCATATTGACAAAATTATTTAAGTGCAATTATTAATTTTTCTTTATTTATTTTTCTGAAACTACCACATATGAAGTACTTTTCCTCAGTGGCTTAATGGCTTAAGTAAGTCATAAATATAAGAGAAAGAAATTCTCACAATTGTAAGGAGAATCAAACACTCTCCACTCAAGGATAAGGACTATGCTAGGAATAAAGGAAAAAGTAAAGAGTTTCCTCACCTCATCCAATGTTAAGTAAACAAGTGTAATGTACTTTGTATCTTCTGCTAGGTTATGACAGCAAAAATAAAGATGATGAGAACCCCACTCTCAAGGTAAGCTCTGTATGATACTTGGTGTTCAAGAGACATCTTTCCCTATGATGCATAAAAAGCAGTTTACCATTTTCTGAAGCAGCAACTGTGATGTTGTACCATGGAGTTTCTTCTCTGTCAAGAACCTTTGACGTCTTAATGGTTCCAGTATTAGCATCAATGTTGAAAAATCTGTCATCTTCAGCCTTGTAGTTGATGAAGTATCTAGAGGAAAAACAAAATATAATCCTTCATTTATCTTTGAAGCTATAATGGAGAGAAAGCACAACTGAAAAAGGGGAGATATTAAATCAAATACATTAAAATATATAGCTATATATTTAATCTTTATATTTGGCTCAATATTTACATAGAAACTTTATTTTACTATAGAACACACAATTATTTTTATCTGTTAATATTTAAAACTTAGACTGTTATACCACAAGTTATTTTTAAGAAAAAAGTTTGCTAAATTCCAAGAATATGAGTAGATATTAGAAAAACAGTGATTAATAAGTGGGAAAAAATGCTTCTGTAGTTCTGTAGTATGTTGGAAGAAAAAATACAATAGTAAAATTTCTTGTTGCTATATGTACAAAGGATTTTAGGGTTGCAGAAGGTCAGAGGGAATTTTTCCTTATATTTCATTATAGTTGAAATTTGAAGATGAATTTAAAAGGAAAACCAACACATCTATAGTTATTACTATAATATGTACAACACTTTGAGTACTTATTTAATACAAGAATAAAAAAAAATTTCAGGAAAGGATTTGTGCACTAGGGGCCACAAGTTGTCCCACTCCTATTTGTATAATCTTGCAGTATTTTCTCATCCAACATTCTCCTTCAGCTTACTCTGGCAATAGAATGAGCTGAAAGTGATGGCGTTCTGGTTTCCTCTTGTGCCCTTCCACATTCATAAGAAAACTATGCCTGGGCTATTGTGCTTATCCCAGCAGTAGATAGAGTCATAAAGTGGTGCTGTTGTAGGTCAAATTCTCCAGCCTAGAGCAGAAGACCCTAGATAGTGTCAAGATGCAAAAACAAGTGCACCAGAGATTGGCAGATCTGGCAAGCAAAGGCTAGCATCGTTCGTTGTAATTCACAGACACATCTATGATAGTTATAATAGACTTTTTTGTATCTCTGAGTCTGGTGGTTATTTATTAATTGATAGCTAATTAACATGCATAATAAATAATATAGTAAATAATTATTGTTTATTCTAGAAAATGTCTAGACTGCTTCTAATACTATATAAGTACATAAATGGTCTTTTCTCTCCTAAAACCTCTAATGCCTCTTCCCTTTACCTAATCACAGTTTAAGTTTTATCTAGACAAAAAGGATAAAAATGAAAGGATTTGTGGAAAGATTTAGAAAAAGAGCATTTGAAATAGAGAAAAAAAAGTAAAAAGATCAAAATTAAATTAAAAGCTTGACTTGATTAGAAAATTAAAAACAAACAAACAAACAAACAAAAAACCCAAAACATTAATGTATGTCATTGCAACTATTCAGAGCAAAAAAGATGGATACCCAGATGTTAGGACAAGCAAGCCACTAAAGAGTCTTTCTCTGCACAAGCAATGAGAAGAAATTAAAACAAAGAAAGAAAAGACTGATTTATGTTTTTGAAAAATCACAGTGGCTACTTTCAATCTTGTAATGAGAAAATTAAAAACAAGGAAAAATGTAATCATCTTGATCAAAGCGGAAAAAATATAAATGGAAAGAAGTTACTTAAGCATTGCTATATATTAGATGAAGCCTGTAAAACACTTTTTCAAGTGGCATTAGTGAAAGGGAGAAGTTGCAGGTGTCTTGTTTGCATGTGTGTATGGGTGACTGAGTGCTTGTTCTACAATGCAATGGATAGGCCTATTTACTAAGCTAGACAAAAATTGAGTTAAGGAAAAACAATTTTGGAGAAATCAATTGCTTTGTTATGGTATGACTATGATGCCAATTAGGTCAACACATGGAATGAAAAGCAGAGATCAAATATGTGTGTGGATTTCAAATATGCCTTCTGAACGGAAAATATAAAGTTGATGTAAATTAGCCTAAACTTAAGGTAATTGAAACAGTATAATACTATCTGGAAGAAAATTGTAAGGAAATACGAAATTCCTCAGACCCTTTTGAGACTAAAGCAACCCATATTCTGTGTAAGAAAAGATTGCTTCGAAAGGAAAGGAACAGCACAAAGAAGAGGGAAGGGACAGTGAGTGGACACCAGATCCAGGAGAAACAAATGTTTCAAGGAAGGAGTGGGCAGATCTGGTGAATTCTGTCAAGGAGCCAACTGGGGTTAGTAAGCGTTGATCAGATTTGACAACATGAATCTATTCCTTAACTTAAGAAGCACAAATCTTAATAACTGTCAAAGAATTGGAGTTTTATTACGGCGGATTCAAGAGTTTATTGAATGTGAATATGTAAAGCCCACAAGGCATGACAATATGCTGGAATAACTTTCTGACTAGAAATCAGTAAAAAAAGGTGCACTATGTCATCCACGAAGTTAATTTAACAATCTGTTCTTTTCTAGATGGAAAACATGAAGAATTGGCTGTACTACTACAGGGAATGGTTATTTTGAAAGAGGAAACTCTTTCAAACTCTTTCAAACTGCTCAAACTCATGAGAAGATGAAAATAATTGGGTTCCAAAGTAGACATTTAAGAAATGCCCTTTGAAAATAACAGGAACACTAATTCCATTTTATCATGAGAAACATATAAAAGTTGTGTGAAAATCTAGAATAGGTGAGTGTGGTAATGGAAATACTAAAAAATTCATCAGGCTTTCTAAAACTATATAAACATAGCTTTGGTACAACTCTGTGCCTCTCACAGTTATAATGTGCCAACAGGGCACACAGAAGCTACTGCTACACAGTAAAATCTTCTAACAACCTATGCATACACATGCACAAACATGGCAGAAGTTATTAACAGAAGCCAATAGACTGACACTACAGGTCACAGAACACCCAAAGAAATTGAGACCCCCATTAGTAATAATAACACCTACAAAGAAACAGAATATATATCACTTAAAATTGTGCAATGAAAACAAAATAACTGATCATTGTACATTCATTTTTTCTAATAATAAGTATATAGTAATTGAAGAATTTCACCATGTAAAAATAATTTAAACAAATAAAAGGATAAGTATAAAGAAAACCTCATTCAGAGACTTTAAGTCCAGATGAATCAGTGTAGTAGAAACTCTGTATGTCATTGGGATTTCCCAGATTATTGAAAACATACCGCACTGAAGCCATTTTTGTTGAGTTCACATCACAAAGAAACCTAACGGTATTTCTTCCTCAGGGCTTGATGCTAAGGATGAGGACTGAATAGCTCTGGATATGTTATTTCTTTTCACATGTAAAAAACAACATCCTTCAACACATAATCAGTTGGCATTCTAGCTATTTTATCAGTTCAAGTTTGTTGCCATTAACCTGTTTTTAATGTCCATTTTTGGACATTACTGTCATTTTTGGTCACTCTAAAAAAATGTTTCTATCTGAAAATCAGAAAACCTAAAATTGAAATAAACATATTATTATTCAAATTCGCATTTTCCTCCATTAGTAATAATAACAAATCTATCAAACTCAGATTAAACTTTCTGCTATTGCCCTCCTATGAATATGTCACAAGGCCCTTATTTGAGGAGTGTGGTCACTTCAGATTTGTCAGTCTAGAAAAATGGAGGTGTCTTTTATGTATAAGCTAAATGAAGAATCTGAAAGTATGTAGTTTTCTTTTCTTTTCTTATTTTTTCCTGAGCAATCTTTTCAGAAACCTCACTCTGGCCTTCTGATATAAGCTCTAACATTAGTGGTTAAATACCCTTTGCAGTAATAAATTTTTATTTGGGTTTAGAAAACTGGAATCTATTTTTACCTAGTAGAAAATGTTAGGCGTCATGCTGGGCATGTGTCCTCAGACTCATGTTGTTTACCTCTTGTTTTGTGTGTGATCTAGCTCTCTTGGGAAATCAACAACACAAGAGCTAGATATCAGGGGGTGTTTGAACCACAGAGTCTTACTCAAGCAGGTACAATTGAATTTTGACTCTAGTAGAACTATACGGTTCTGCTTAACAACCCTTGGATTCCTGCCCAGACATGGAAATAAAAAATCAGAAATAGGCTGAATGGAAATGGGAGAGAAAAGGAACTCTTTAAAACTATTTTGATCATCAAATGTAGAGTTAGTTAATTTTAATGATTTAGAATTAAGAAGTGAGCCGGGTGTGGTGGTGCATGCCTGTAATCCCAGCACTTGGGAGGTTGAGGCAGGGGATCCAGAGTTCAAAGCCAACCTCAGCAATGGAGAGGCACTTAGCAACTAAGTGAGACCCTGTCTCTAATAAAATACAAAAAAAGGGCTGGGGATGTGACCCAGTGGTCAAGTGCCCCCGAGTTCAATCCCCAGTACCCCCCCAAAAAAAAAAAAAAGAAAAAAAAGTGACATAAGTCTATGAAATTGAATAGCAAACAAATGATTTAAATATTTTAATAGTTTAATTTTCATAATAAATCCATTTGTTCCATAAACTCTCATGCGGGAAGCCATCTGTGAAATACATGAGGACCTTCTCCCAATGCAGTCACCTTCACCTCTGCCCTGCTGGAAAGTTTCCTCATAATAGCACCAGAGATGGGAATAACCCCTTAGGAACTGAACAGCCCACCTTTAATCATTTTTTGGAAAAGAACACTCTATAGAATCTCTTTGATGTCTCCCAATATAAATAAGGCAGACGTGGGTTCCATTTTTGTCAGAGGCTGGATCTGTCTGGTGAGCTTTCCCGTCTACTCCCTGCTTTTGAAACTACTTTCTGTGTTCTGTGGTTTTTTGTTGTTGTTTTTTGTTTTTTTTTCACCATTGTATTTTTCCAAGCTGTTATTCAGCCAGCCCATTCCATCGAGGGGAACCCCATTCTCACTGCCTGCACAAGACATGGGAGGGACTCTCATAGAAACATCTTAACATTTTATGAAACTACGTATTAATATTAGGGTTTTTGCAAATAACAATATTAATTTAATATTCTCAGTGCTTTCTAGCAAATGTAAAACCATGTAAGCATTTGCCTAAATGACATAGATCCTATTTGGGATGAATGGTATAAAAATGTGTAAGGAGTTTTAAGGGTTTTTTTCTTTTTTAGTTTAGTTTATAGCTATCAAAATAGACATTATAAATTGAAGCTAGAAGCAATATAACCAGATAAGACATTTAAAGATATTATATTTTGTTGAGAAATTCTTAAATTGCAAATGTTTATTGTTTCTGTTCACTACTGTGGTAATACACATTGGGATCCAGAAGAATGAATAAGACTCTCCCTACAACGAGCGTGAACTACAGTCTTTTCTAATAAATCTGTATCAGAAAAATTTTTTTTTAAATTTCCAGCTGAATGTACACAACTTCCATTTTCATTGGAAACTGAATGAAATTGTCATTTTCTTCTAAGTGATTCACCAGTAATCACATAGATATTCTGCTTAGCTTCCTATTTGAATGAGTAAAGCAGTCGTTCAACTAATGTAATGAATAGTCTGATAATATAAATCTGAAAGTAATTGAGGCATTCCATAGTAATGTTTCAATTTCTTTGTAAATATTTTGGTAGAAATAATCAGACCAACAAATCATCATGTCTTACAGATCTAGATAAGTATGTTTTCACATATATAACATATTTCTAGATTTTTAATATCCTCCTTTATTTAGATTCTTAACATATTTGAAATTGTTTTGATTAATTCAGGAAATGACTTTCCCCCCATATAGTGTATACTGAACATATTTTTATTTTATTGAAAAATGTGTAAATATTGAAAAAAGAAATAAATTTATAATTTCTATGGTATATCATAGCATTAATAGTTTTGTTAAAAATAGTTTTTAAGTGCAATACGATTACCAATGGTTAAAACACATCTTTTAGACCTCAAGTTTAAATCTGAGGAAAAATCCCATTTATAGGATATATACGTGTGTCTAGAGAGTTAGTGTGAGGAGAAACCTTGGGATGAATTCAAGAGCTAAGGTACTATGATGATTGTGATATAGTACACTATGTACTTATTTCATCCTATATGAAATAAGCATCAAATTGGCATTTACACTAAATTTGACTTCAGAAGTTGCACAGTCCATGATGAATGAGATATTCCTTATAAGGGACTGGTAATCTAGCTATGTACTAAACAAATACAACTAATTTAGTGCCAGCTCATATTTGCCCAGCAGTCCTTAAGATCCCTTTAATTGGAGAAGTCTCCTATGCCAATGTTATGGTTTAAATATAAATTGTCCCCCAAAAGCTCAGGCATGAGACAATGCAAGAAAGCTTAGAGGTGAAATGATTGGGTTATGAGATCCTTAACATAATCAGTGCATTAATCCCCTGTTTGGGATTAACTGGGTAGTAACTATATATAAAAAGGGTGTGCCTGGAGGAGGTGGGTCACTGGGGAGGGCCTTTGCTGTGTGTATTTTGTCCCTGAAGAGTGGAACTCTCTCTGTCTGCTTCCTAATGTGATGTCCTGAGCTGCTTACCACTGCCATATCCTTCCAACCTAAGGTTCAGCCTCACCTAAAGCCTCAGAGAATGGATTTGGACATCTAAGGACTCAGACCTTTGAAAATGTGATCCCTAAATAAACTTTTCCTCCTCTAATTTTGTCCTATCTTTGGGTCACAGCAGTGGAAAAGCTGACTCAACAGCCAATCTTAAATAATTTCTCACCCACAGATAAATGGGCCTGTTCATACATTACCAGCATAGGAGAACTTCTTGCGGCGTGCCACTCTGACACATAAACACTGGTTATAAATTTTTACACTTACCACTGCTCTCTGTTCTCACATTTAGACAAAATTTCAACTTTCTAGCAAATACATTTCAAAGCAATAAAAAATGGAAAAGAAAATACATTAAATGAAAATTCATTATTCAAATTAATACTTCACCAGTCCAACAAATAGGTAGACAAGTTAAGACTATAATAAACAGTCAATATCAATAATGATTACCTTTATTCAAATATTTTCTTCAACAGAATCTACTTTAAACAAATTGCTCAGTTCATCGTTTGGCACTCAATTTCCCTTTGATTATGTAAGCATAAACTGAAGATAATTAATAGTAATGTTAAAGTCATTGGAAGAGTTATTTTTCATTTCAATAACAAAATTTCAGTCTTTGGAGGCACTTATTACATTCATTATATTCTGTCCACTTCACCTTAAGAAATTAATTTAAAGCTTATGTAATAAAAATCTATTTCTGCAGTGATTTAGAAACATTGGGTGACCTAAACTGTAGAAGATCTCTTTCAGTTGTCTCATTTTAAATACTTGCAGGTACAAGATGTGAATAGTGAAACAAATTTCTTTGAGATTTTACTCGTCAATAGCTTTGTTGACTGTTTTGTTGACTGTAATCAGTGGCTGGGATAAAGCTTCATCAATACACACTATGGGATATTACGGCAGCTTGGCTGTTTTTTCAGCTTCACAAACAGTTACACACCTGAAATATGACTCAGATTAATTTAAAAAAAATATTTTGTTTCTTTTACGATGTTTGCTTAAGCAATTTATGACACAAGATATGCATCCAGAAAATAATCTTTCTAAAAACAAAAACAAAAAAAATATTGCTTGTCACATGAGTCTGTATCATGTTTAACTGCTTAGTAAAACAGGCAGCACATAGATATTTGGGAAAGATGTCTAAATTTCTATACTAAAACCTTCATCCAATGAAATAAACACAAAAAGTAAAACCTCTGCACAAGAAACCATAAAGTTTCCCTCCACTATTTATGTCTCTAAGTATCAGAAATCCCAATAATCCTGAATTCTGCAAATGCTATGAAGCCTTTTAATTTTCTTTTATTTTCATTTATTTGCAAAACTCCCATGTAATACAAAATCTATTTGAATGTTAATCTTATGCCTGGGGATCTAGACTCTGTCACTTAACCAGAGGCTAGGGTATTCACTCCAGGGCTAAATGAGGTGCAGGTCTTTTCAGGCAAAAGCATTCTCCACCCAGTAACAAGAATGTAATTTGGTATGGATGTCAAAAAATGTTGATGCTGAATTCATTGTTAAATAAATTTTAGCCAAATGTGAAACAATTTTAGAGTCTTTCTATGTCTTTACTAAAGCCCAGAAAAGTGTCCACCTTGTTTTCTAACCTTAGTTAGTTAGCTGTATGGTCTGGGGCAAGTCCATTTTAGGCTACAGATATGTTCATAGATGAAATAACAAGTTACTTTAGTCATCCTTAGATCTCCCATAATTTTTTTTTCTTTTTTCTTTTTTTTTTTTCCTAGTACCAACGATTGATTCTCAGGGTCACTTGACCACTGAGACACATTCACAATTCTATTTTGTATTTTATTTGAGACAGGGTCTCACTGAGTTGCTTAGTGCCTCACTTTTGCTGAGGCTGGCTTTGAACTCACAATCTTCCTGCCTCAGCCTCCAGAGCTGCAAAGATTGTAAGCATGCATCACAGCACCTGGCTAGATGCCCCATAAATTATTAAATATCATATGCTCATGACGTTGAACAGTTATATCCAGAGTCAGCAATGTATAATGAGGTTATAGACAGGAACTGCTAGATTAAAGGCAAGAGTCTGCTTTCTGTCTGTCTTAATCAGTTTGCTCGGACAGAATGCCTACTTTGTATCAGCGGCTTTGTCAACAGTTGTGATGAGGGTGTATTGAAGATTGCATTGAGGGATGATTTAAGTTCCATATCATTAATAAGCTAAATTTTATAAATAAGTTTGGTCTATAGAAAATAATATTCCACATTAGATGGCATTTTTAAATTTTTATTTATTTGCTTTAGTTGTACCCAGTGCAATGCATTTATGTTTACGTGGTGCTGAGGATCGAACCCGGGCCGCGCATGTTCTAGGTGCACGCACTCTACCACTGAGCCACAACTCCAGCCCTAGATGGCATTTTTAAACTGACTTTATTTTGATGCACTTGGTAATTATTTCATCTTTCTTTGCAAGGTTTGAATTTTACATTCAAACTCTCATTTTTTTTCTTTTTCTTCAACTTTTTTACATGACCTTACTGTTATTTTGAGGTTTTTTAATTTTTGCTGTTATAATATCCAAAATTAATGTTGCATTCCTAATTCCCCTCTCATCATAAATTGTGTGATCATTTCGGGAGTGCATCCATGAAGATGCAGTGAACACACAGGAGTCATTTGTCTACAAAGACTACATTATATATCCAAATGGGCAAACTTAATCTCTGCAATTATTTTTTAAACCATTGTATGTAGTTAGAAAAATGTTTTTAATATAGCCATTATTTCAAAGTATAATCACAGTTTTATTGATGTCTTATGTGTGCATACAAATTGTATCATCATAAGTATTTGAAACAATTAGGTAACCAATTTAATATTTGTTTTCAGTTGTTTTGAAGTTATTACATAAAGAAAACATTAAATTCTTATCAATAAGTAAATATATTGATTAATTTTGATAATAAATCAGAGTGGAAGGAGGGAAAGATGAGGGAATGTACTGACTCATGTAAACTGAGCTACTCAATCTATTCATTACATGGGAAATGCAAACGGGGAATGCAAGGACATTTTTTTTTTTTTTCTGTTATAAATTGAGTGGTTAGTTCTCAATACAGAGAAACTCTAAGTTTAAGAAGTGCTATAGGATGGGTGCAAGGCACACACTTGTAATCCTAGGGGCTAAGAAACACAGTGACACCCTGTCTCTAAATAAAGTACAAAATAGGGCTGCAGATACGGCTCAGTGGTCAAGTGTCCCTGAATTCAATATCTGGTACCCACCCTCCAATGAAAAAGAAGAGATGTATATTGGTGGTTCAGGAGTTAAAAAGCAACTTGACTGTCTTCATCATTCCCCTTTTCCAGTGTATGAAATTAACCCCTCCAGAGAGTAAATTCCTACTGGCATTTGATCAATAAATTTCTGAACATTTTTCATTTTCTTATTTTGTAACATTTGAGTTCTGTAAATGGACAGTTTCTTTACTTTTGTTTTTTATTAGTCATAATACATGAAAAGAAGTGTATTGTGGGTTTATAAAAAATCTTCAGAATAAAGCAAAACTGGATTTTTTTTAATATAAAGAGAAAATGTTTATTTTGATTACATGAAGAGCTTTATTCTTTATTTATTGACTTACATAGGCTTCCAGATGCAGACTTATTAAGAACCAGAACCATGAGAAACATCTGAAAATGTGTGTAACCAAACCCTTTCCATGGATATCTGAAGCTAGATTGATCTAGGAGGCTGCAGCTGTGAAAGTGCTCTCTTGGTTTAAGTCCTCCCCCACTTTGTTCTTTGCTACTCAGGAAGATCTGCTGGCGCCAAGTCTCTGCACTTGTCAAGGGAAGTGATTTAAAAGTGAAGCCCTCTGGCAGGAACCACTAAGTTGGGGCACTATATTTGTGGTAAAATTCCTCATCCTGTACAAAGAAGACAGAGTTGAGGATCTTGTCCTCATTGCATGGCATTCTGTGTAGAATGGAATGTGAGCATTAGAGTATCTCCACATTTACTACCCTCATTTTGAGGTGAATGTTTTCTCAGTCATCTATTGCATATGCATCTTTTAAAAAACTTAATTAATTAATTAATTTTAGTTAGGCATATATGGCACCAGAATGCATTTTGATTCGTTGTACACAATTGCAGCACAAGTTTTCATTTCTCTGGTTGTACATGATGTAGCGTGGCACCATATGTGCAGTCATATGTGTACCTAGGGTAATGATGTCCATCTCATTCCACCATCTTTCCTGCCCCCATGGCCCCTCCCCATCCCTCCATTCTCTTTGCCCAAAGGTCCTCCATTTTTCCCCATGACTCCCCACCATTATGGATCATCAGTGGATTTGCATGCTGAATTAAGATTATACTCAAAAACTTGATAAATTAATTAAATTTTTTGTGTTTTAGGTCCCCCCCCCCCCCAGGTATCAGGGATTGAACTCAGGGGTACTCGACCACTAGGCCACATCCCCAGCCCTTTTTTGTATTTTATTAGAGACAGGGTCTCACTGAGTTGCTAAGTGCCTCACCATTGCTGAGGCTGGCTTTGAACTTGAATCCTCCTGCTTCAACCTCCCAAGTGCTGGGATTACAGGCCTGCGCCACCGCGCCAGGCTGCTAGTTCTTTTTTTTTTTTTTTTTTTAAATTAAACCATTAATGCAGATTTTTTGGGGTTGTTAAACAGTTTATGGAAAAAGATTACATGTTATTACCTGACCAATAAATAGTTAGCAATGAATGCCACTGTTTTTGATGGAGACAAGATACAGGTTCACATTCTTAAAATCCTCATGTCAGAAACAAGAGTTTCCTCCCTCAGCAGCTGATTTGTGGACTTCCTGGATTCTATTTCTATTGTTAGGGGATAGAAAGATGTGAGTGGTGGGAATATGAAGTAAAGGAAACAAATCTATAAAACGGCCCACTGTGTTGATCCACCCATGCTTTCTCTTTTAAAAAGCAATTTGATTAAGCCAACAGGATATGTTATATTCCTCAGAAAACCACCTGTTATCTGCAGATGAAATGCTGAAATGCTGATGATAAGAAGACCACAAGTTGCCCTAAAGGGACAGTGGGGGTGGTTTTGGGGGGAACATTATACAGGCCATATCCCAGAGCCCAGGGAGACAAGGGTATTTCCCCTAATCATAAAATCTGAAAGAACAGGTCCCAAATAGAACTGGTCAGCATGGGCGAAAATGACCTAGGGTTGTCATGGCAGTGGGCACTCAACAGGCTGATGTCATCCTACTTGATGTCAAAATCAAGAGGTTGGGGGGGGGGGCTGGGGTTGTGGCTCAGCAGTAGTAAGTTCACCTAGCATGTGCGAGGCCCTGGGTTCGATCCTCAACACCACACAAAAATAAACAAAGTATTAAAAAAAAAAAAAAATCAAGAGGTGGACCTGGGTGGAACAATCTCAAAACTTCCCTGGGGCACCTAGTAAAACTGGAGGGCTGGAGAGAGACACTGTCCCTCTCTTCTCTGAGATCATCCACTCTCTCCCTTGAGAGTGTTTCTCCTTCGCCTTTGCTATGGGTTCTAATAATTTCCCTATTACTCTGAGGGACCTGTCGGAACTTTTTTTGACTTCACTGCCAGAATCAGAGGAATCTTTATGCTTCCTCAGTTTCCCAGAAGGCCCCAGCCTTGTAAAAGTATTATGCTAGCAATTTAAGTGCAGCCATTTAAACCAAAGATTTCTTCAGTACCTATAAACAACCAGACTATAATTTATGTATTTTTTTCCATTCTTTTTTAACAAAAAGTGATGATTATATTGCTGCAAATTGCACATCTTATTTTGAGTGAAAAAGACAAAGACTAGGACATTGCAAGCTACAAGGATTCTGGTGTCTCTCTAATAGGTTAGAAAATTGAAAAACAAAAGACTACAGTCAGTAAGATTTTCACAAATGCATGTAAGACTCAAATTCCCTTTCATTTCCAATTCTGCAAACTTGGAGCTAATTGCATTTCGGGGCACACTGCAAGGTACATCTTCTCAATGTGCTTTTCCTTAATTAGTATAAACATTTGGTCCCTGAGAAAGGTGGAAATATGAGGCTTGCTGTGTGTTTGTTATTGTATTCTGTTTTTTATTCATTGTTTGCACCTAGAGGCTCATGTGAATGACACATTTTTATTAAAATAAAGAATAAATATTATGTAAATTATGCCCCCAAACAGCAGCTAAGGAGTCTCTAATTATTTTAAGGGGCCAAAGCAGGATTCATTTTAGTTGTCTAACCAAAACAAAGCAGAGAGAATAATGCATATGCTGGGAGATTTGTGCTTTGCTTTATTAGCATTTGGAGACAATGTATCAGTCATCTTTGCACCCCAATAAGTGGGGGAATATATGTGCCATAGCAAGTATTCAATTAAATATTCTCAATAATCATAACCTGGGGAAATAAATTGTCTATAGAAATAGCTTACTTACTAATTGAAACTTATATATTGAAATAGTCACATTATTATGTCTGTTTTGAATTATGCATTTGGATAAATATCTTCACAAAATTTCGTTGTAATTTTTTTTCATGAATATAATGAGTACTGCTGTTTTACTAATCTACCACAAAATTTGCCTTATTCTATAGCAGAGTTCTTCTACTTCAGTAATACTGGTATTTGGGGCCAGATAATTTCTGTGATAGTAGCTGTCCCATGAATTGTGGAAGTTTGTCCTGATTCCTGGTTCTCTCTTATTAGAGATGCCAGTAGCTCCCTCCCTGCTGTGGACTGGATGATTATGCCACCCCTCCCCCCACCCACTTGCACATTTAATTGACAGGGTCTTGAGGCATTAGACCTTAAGAATGGGGCTCTCAAGAATGGGATTAGCATTCTAATAAGGGAGCTACTTCCTCTTTTCTCAACTTGTGAGGGTATGAGGAGTTGACTTCTTGCCCACAGAGGGCCCTCCACACAACCCAGCCACTCTGACACCCTGATTTCAGGGTGCAACCTTGAGACTTAAAGTTCTGTTTTTTACAAGCACCTCATTTATGATAATGTGCTGTGGCAGCCAAAATGGCTAAATCATAAATCAGAAGATCGTCACCAGAAATTGATTATGGAAATTGCTTTATCTTTCATGAACGGATTTATGGCTTTACAAGAAAAAAGAGTGGAGATACTTTGCTTCTTCCTCTGCTCTTTGCCACATGGGGACACAGCATCTACAAACCTGGAAGCAGGCCTTCGCCAAATCCTAGATTTTGGTCTTGGACCTTGCAACCTCCAGAACTGCGAAAATGAATATCTTTTTACACTCCACAGTGCAAGGCAGTAATAGCAAATGGACCAAGACATTCTCCAAAAAGTCTCCAAACAATTCCAATTGTCCCCTGGAGGAGAGCAGGAACTTCATCTCCAGTTCTATGTGAAATAAGGTGTTTTCATACATGTTAGGACAGCTGCTGAAAGAAGTTTGCTCTTATTCTCAATTTTGCCTCATTTGGCCTATATTTCTTCACAGATAATCTTTCTTTCATTTCAGCTCCTAAGTGTATTAGTATTTATCTTGAAATGGAAATGTTTTGTATTTATATATTTTTTGGTTACAAATATTCAAGCTCCTCTATTTTCTTTCCTTCCCTAATTGGCATTGCTGCCAGGATAAATCTCAAAGACCTACCAGCACAAAACCTCCTCAAAATCTATGCCTAGCCTCCCTCCCAAACCTCATAATTTACCACATCCACAGGTAGTCCACACTCCTCATATAGACCACAATCTGCAATTCCTTCTCCAACCTTTACTTCTTAGACCTAGATTATGAGCCTCACTTCAATCTTTCTGAACTTATTATCTCAAAAATGTTTGAAATATGCTACCTATCACACCTCCATGAGACCACTGTAAACCTTATCACAATATGACATCATGTTTACGAGCCAACTTGTTTATGCCATGATATCCAGAGATGTGATCAAGTATTATTCTGTGAAGGTCTTTTTGGATATGACAAATATTTAATTTAAATCAGTTGAGTCTGATTAAAACATACGTGGATGTACCCCACACAATCAGATGAAAGCCTATAGAATGAAGACTGATTTTTCCCAAGCAAAAAGTAATTCTGCTCACAGTCTTTAGACTGCAACCCAGACAGAAATCTCCAGATTGCTGGCCAATTCTGCAGATTTTGAACTTGTACCCATACAATTATATAAAATAATTCCTTAAATTATGTCTCTCTTCCTCTTTCTTATTAAACTTCCCATGCATACTACACATACACATGATATTCATTCCCTGTTTTTTAAAAAAAATCCGACTAGAATACAATATTTAACTTTTTTCTAAGCTTCTCTCTTATCTGGAGTTCAGACTGGTAGTGGTGATGGTGGTGGTGGTGGTGTGTGTGGGGGGGGCTGTAATTCCTTATCATTGTGGACCCTTGTAATATCGGTACTAATGATGGGTACTTGACTATCACTTAAAAATGGGAGTAACTTCTACTTTCTTTAATTATAAATTAGAGAAAGCACCATTTGTGTACATATTTAAATTTCAAAAGAAATCTTACCAATTTTTATCAAATATTTTCATATCAAACTAACATCATGGAATATTCCCCAAGACATTGGATATTTATAGCAAAGGATGTCTCACCTGCACACATACTTTATACTGCTACCTTTCAGTATATTTTAATAAATTATACCTATAGTTAGGAGTAAAATATGGTTATTTATAGACTGCTGAAATATAATGAAATTCCCTCTAGTTGAGCAAGGAATATATTGAAATCTATCTATTCCTTTAGAGAGATTAATTTGTGTTAGATTCTGGGCAGAGAGGCCACACCTCCCAGGTAGGAGGCCACACCTCCCAGGTACCTTGAGCAAAGACTACACCTCCCAGGTGCCTCAGGCTGGCCAGCTCTCTCTGCCCCCTCTTGACCTCTGGCAGCCTATGTGGACACAATCTCGCTCCAGGGGTCGCTCTGACCACCGGTTCACTATTTAAGCCTGCTCCAGACTGAAACCTCTTCTTGTCCTTCCCTTCCCTGCCCCTTCACACCATTTCTTCCCTTACCTCTCTACCCTTTCACGTGGTCCCTAATAAACCCCTTTTTTTTTTTTTTTCACTAACACAGTGTTCCTGGCATAAGTTAACTTTTTCTAATAATTTGTATAACTGATCTTGAGTATACTATTTTGCATATCTTGTTACCCTGCTTTTTTAAGCAATGTCTAGCTTTTGCTCTTAGCTGGACAGGATACTGTTATTGCACTTGGACTTGGAACATGTTTACTGAATTAATACATTTGAGCACAGAGAATTGTTTTCTTAATTCATGTGTGCTATGCACTTTGAAAAAAACTGCAATAATAACACATATAGAAAAGAAGATTGAAAGCATTCATAAATATTTTATAGAGATATTAGATTTTATTAAAATGGATGAAAACTAATGAGGGTGAGAGTAAGGGTTTTCGAGATCTGTTTAAGGATTTTGAGGCCTGTTTAAGGATTTCAAATTTTCAAGGTCCTGAGGGTTTCTAAGTATGTAAGTAAGTATACACTATACACAATTATTAAAGATTTTTTATTTAGTCATGAGACAAAACGAAATTCTTTCTGATTATATAAGAAAGCCTTAATAATCTCTATTACATGGCATATTGACAATAAAATATTACTTAGTAAGCAGTCATGTACTTGTCACTGTGCTAAATCCTTCATTTCCATAAAATTGAACTCTATCAACATGTTTATGTCTACTATTATTTCTCTTTAAATACTAGAACTTTGAGAATCATCAGGATTGAATGGATATCAATTAGCTGTCCATAGAGATGGCAGAATTCCCATGTGAATCTTCCTGTCTCAGTGGGTGTCTAGCTTTGTGTCCAGACTGACCTGGGTACCTTAACACTCAGTTGTGTGACTGCCAGCTTCAGGATGCTTTACTTGGTGCTTTGTGAATATTGATTCATGTATCTGCACAATAATATTGAGTGGTAGATATTATTTTCCTCTTGTAGATAAGGATAGATCACTAGCTAAAGCCACACAACTTTTGTGACCAGAGGGACCAGAAGTTGAGATGAATGTTATTCCCATATTTTAATTTCCCACTCCATCTACACTTCCTATCCCTAGGACACCAAAGATTCTCTAGTTTGAGATTATTTCTACAACAATTTTTTTCAATCAGTTATGCACACATTCATTAAGTCTAGTGGAAACAATCTGTGGTCAGCAGCACATGCATGGAGATAGCTACATAAATTCTTAATTGTACAAAAACTCATCTGCTATGTTCCTCAGACTATGTTATCCATGATTACCCTAAACACATGTATGAAGATACAACTGTTGTAAAAATACTTTATATAAAACAAAAAAAGAAGAATCAACAAATATTTTAACTTAATTATGAAATAGCAACCTGGAAATAAAATATATAAGTATTATGTGATTCACATTAAATTCACTTGAGAGGCAACAAATATCTTTATATATTTGAAATATTGAATCACAACATACCTTACTAAACTGTTAGCACTGTCAGGATCTTGTGCTAAAACTGTGCCAACTGTGGTACCGATCTTGGCATTTTCATAGACTTCCATGATGTACGAAGGCATGGAAAATAGTGGTGGTTCATCTACATCCCCAACAATGATCTTTAGCATGGTTGCGTCTTTGAAAGGACCCAGGTGGGAAAAGCGAAAATCCAGGTGGGTATTGGCTCCTTCTATGTTGAGGGTATATGACTTCTTTTTCTCATAGTTCAGTGGCTGTGAAGAATAAATCAGATTTCCAACATCATGATGTTTATATTTTTCAAACAACCACTATTTTTTTAAGCTTTTGAAAAATATATATAATAAACTTGAATATTTATATTATGTTCAAAAAAACTATAAGTTTTGTCTTAACAACAACATCTAGATTAGAAATCAGGGAAACTCATTAATGGGCACAGTGGCACACGCCTGTTATATACCACCAACTTGGGAGGCTGAGGTAGGAGGATTTGAAGTTCAAAGCCAGCCTCAGCAACTTAGAGAGGCCCTAAGCAACTTAATGAGACCCTGTCTCAAAAAATAAAATATAAAAGGGTTGAGGATGTGGTTTAGTGGTTAACCTCTTTGGGTTTAATCCCCAGTAACAACAAAAACAATAAAAAATCATGCAAACTCAAAGTTTGAATCAATGGTAAATTTACACTCTGCGTATACTTAAATATACCCTAAATATGGTAATTCCCTCTTGGAATTCAAAAGCAGATTTCCCCATAGGAAAACAAGTATTGCTTTCTGGGAACTATTGTTAGTCAACCCTCCAGCAACATTTTTTTTTTTTTCCCCTCTTCTTCAGCTTACATTGTCAATCTTTAAAAATTATAGTATTAATTTCTTCAAGTTTAAAAAAAAATAGATCTTTTCTATATTTAAGCAAATTTTCTCATATCACAGAACTTTTAAAAATTGATGTATTTATTTTTAATTGAAAGATAACAATTGTACCTATTTAGGCGACACAGTGTAATATTAGGAAACATGTATACAGTGTGAAATGATCACCTGAAGATGTTTAGGTATTCTATCATCTCAAATAGTAATCATTTCTTTGTAATGAGAACATTCAATAATTTCTTTTTATTTTGATTTATATGATACAATAACTATAATCACTCTATTATATAATAGTACCTCAGAACATATTCCTTCTATCTGTGTCTTTGTACATGTTAACCAGCCCCCCACTTCACCCTCTCTCCCCACCCCCTCTCCAGACTCTCAGATCCTTGGTTCTGCTCTACATCTATGGAGTCAGTTTTTTTTCTCTCTCTTTCTTTCTTTCTTACTTTATTATTTTTTTTCTTTTTTTACTTTCCACATATGAATAAAATCATGCAGTGTTTTTATCTTCATGTGCATGGCTTATTTCAATTAATATTGTGATTTCCAGGTCAACTCACACTACTGCAATGAAAGAATTTCATTCATTTTATTGCTATATAGTATTTAATTGCATATATACACAATGTTTTATTTATTTATCTGTCAGTGGACACATAGGCTAGTTGCATATCTTAGCTAATGTTAAAAGTACCACAATAAACCCAGGAATATAGATGTCTTTTTAACATACTGGTTTCAAATCCTTTATATATATACCCAGTAGTGAGATTATAGCCACATGATTATCTTATTAGTTCATGTTAGTTATACATAATATCTGGGTTCATTTTGACATAATTAAAATAAAATGGGATACTACTTTCTTTAATTTAGGAAACAGTTCCAGATTCTGAATTAAAGCCACATGTGAGCATATGCTTGGGCAAGGCTACCTTCGCAAAAAAAAAAAAAAAAAAAAAAAAAAAAAAAAAAAAAAAGTTGAGTAGAAAAATGAGACTAGACCTTGACTTCTCCCCATAGCCAAAAATTAAGATAAAAACCCATTTTAAAAATTTAAAACCCTCATCTACAAAACTATTAGAAGAAATAGGAGAAATATTTCCTAATAATTTTAAGCAAAAATATTTTTGGATATGATACACAAACCATAGGCAACAAAAGCAAAAGTTCACAAAGCAGATGACATCAGACTAAAAAGTTACAAAGCAAAAGACAAAGTCAACAGAATGAAGACAGAACACACAGAAAGGGAGAAAATATTTGCAAACTCTAGATCTGACAAAGGGTTAATGGCCAGAATAGAAAATAAACTTGAATAGGTCGATAACAAAATATAAATAAGTAAATTACCCAATGAAAATATGAGCTAAATAACTAAACGTCTATCAAAAGAAATAGCCTGCTGGCACATGACAAAATGTTCAGCATGACTAATAATCAGTGCAAATCTAAATCACAATGAAACTTCATCTCACTCCAGTTAGAATGATTATTATTAAAAGGATATACTATTAAGCTTCTGAAGATAAAAGATCTTTCATATACTCCTGGTGGAGGTGTAAATTAATACAGCCAGTGTGTAAAACAATGAATTTTACCGAATCTCAAAATAGAACTACTAGTTGACCCAGAAATTATACAACTGGTTGTAAAGTCACTGGATATATAACACATCTTATTTTTACCTTGCTAGTTGTAATCTTTATATCTTAATTTAATATCTTTCAAAGTGTTATTTTTCCAAGTCAAAAAAATGTTAATATTTTAACAAAAGATTCATAAGGATTTCAAATTCCTTTTTTGTTTTTTTTAATTGTATCTATTAATTTTTGGTTTAGAAGTATTTCATTTGTTTGTTTTTCATTTCTTTTATTATTGTGGTCTTTGGATTAATTTACCTTTTTAAATTAGAGTTTTCTATTTCTTTGTTTGTTTATGAAAATTTTTTAAACTTTAAGCTTATATTAATTTGTTTTTATAATCTTGTATTTTCCTTATTTTCAGTTATTCAACTAATATTTATCATTTGTAAAATATTACATATGTGTGTATGTATGTGCATATGTATATATGTATGTGCATATGTATATATATGTATGTGTGTACACATATATATATATATATACATACACATACACATATACATACACATGTATACATTCCTTCTTATGGAAGAGCTCAAATGTTTTCCTTTACTCTGAAGGCTAGTCATTTGGAGCTGCTAAAGCAGAATACTATAGACTCGGTTGTTTAAATGTCATTCATTTATCGTGGTTCTATAGCCTGGTAAGTTCAAGATCAATGAGGTGGCAGATCTGGTCCCTAGTGGTGGTCCTTTTCCTGGTTTGCTGAGAGCCTACTTCTTATTGCATCAACTCTTATTCCTATTCATGAGGTTTCCACTCTTGTGACCTCCCAAAGTCTCTACCTCTAAATAAAATCCAAATAGACATCAACATATAACTTTATGGAGAGTCAGACTCATGTAGTACTTCACAGTTCAGGAGAAACTAACTAGAATCAGCATCTGTAGTGGGTTCTTGTAAACAGTAATAGTCAGCTCTGCTGATGATTTATTCTCTTATTTCTTGTTAATTGTATTGAAAAATTGGCCTTTCTATTGTTTCAAAACACACAGAAGAAAAGATAACTTTCCAAACCAGATGCTAAGAATATAGAACCTAGAAAACTTCTAGGATCGGGGGACATGTATCAGGGTGGGTCAGTGCAATATTTTTACTGTTTTTTTAACGTTTTACAATTTTTAAAAAATTTAAGCTGGGCATGGTGGTGCAAGCCTATAATCCCAACTGGAGGCCAGAGGATCTCAAGTTCAAGGATAAACTCAGCACTTTAGCAAGGCTCTAAGCAACTTAGGGAGACCCTGTCTCAAAAGCATACATAAAAAGGGCTGACAACTTAGGTCAAAGAACCCCTGGGTTCAATTCCCAGTACCAAATCATAAATAAAAACAAACAAAATTAAAAAAACAACAACAACAAAACCTTACATTCTCAAAAGTTAATAGTATAAAATGGAACTTATATTCCATGTACGTATGATATATCAAAATACATTCTACTGCCATATTTAACTAAAAAGAACAAATAAAAAATTTTAAAATTTAATGATATTTTAAAAATTGTGTATGTGTGATAGAAATGTTATATTATTTTATGTTTGCATGTCTTTAAAGACGGGCAAATTTTACAGTTTATGACCCAGAAATTAGAAGTCACTTGCTTTAGAGGGAATCCAAACTAAAATTGAGTTGTCATAATACTTACCATACTTCTTGTTAGAGGAACCACATAACTCCTAGTTAAACCCACATATTGCATATTTACTTCTCTCTCTCTCTCTTTTATGTTAATGAGTGAGAATCTGATTTGACTAGTTTATCAATAAACTCCATCTATATTTAAATAACCTATCTTAGAAACTCTACACACTTGCGTTCTTGCATGCTGTTCCTGGACAGCAGAATCCTTGCCAGTTTTACCATCTGAGATCAATGTGTATAATTATGTACACTCAACCAGCCTACCTTGGTATGCTATATAATGACTAGCATCGGTCCCATGGAATATGGGTATTCAAGACTTTAAAACTAAAAATCGGGATGCATTAACTAAGGAAGCTTAGCAAATATTTGCTTATGATAATACTGGATTTTGAAACATCAATCTTTATTTATTCATTGTTTAAACTTTTATATTATTCTGACTGGCCATGAAATTTATGAGGGAAATTTTGGCCACCTTTATCAGATAAGTCCAATAACAAAATCAAACTGTGATCCACAATGAAAGGCGTTCCTTTTTCTATTTCTTAGCAGGTCCCTTGACAAAGTTAGATGTCATATGTCATAATACAAACCTTCTAAGTGCTAAGGAATAGGCTGTTTATGTGGACACATGGTTTCATGTTGCTGATCATCTAATATGTGTTGAACTTCTCCAAGGCAGGGATAATCATTTTGTGATACTTGTTTGCCAGGACTGGCAGATGGATTAATGGGGACCCATCTGGAGCCACAATGGAATCAGAGGATTATTTCAGGTTGGGAGAGAAATTTGAAGCAGATGAATTAATGCAAATGGAATTATTTTAAAAACCTCATTTATGAAGAGAAGTAAACTAGAACAAAATTATACTCATTTGCTTGAGGATATTTTAGAATTTTGTACACGAAGTAAACTGTGTTGTTCTTTTTTTTTTTTTTATTATTACAACCAAAGTAGTATACAGAGATGACATTAGTATGATGATTGTTTTTCAATTACTCTTACTGTGTTAAAGCTATACAAATACCCATCATCTATACATTTTACATAAGCCTTCTAGAATTTTCTTGTAATTGTTAACTTTGGGTAAAATATTTAACCACTGTCTGTAGGGATTCGTTTTTCTTTATTACCAGAAGAGTTTTTTTTTTCTCCAAATAGTCTATCAAAAACAGTATATTAAAAACAAAATCTATTTTTCTAATCATAGATTTTAATGGAAGAATAGTAAAGAAAATAACTATAAGAAGGGAAATGAAAATTTACTCAGGCTACTGAAGTATCATCGAAAGCAATAACATGAAATATTTGCCTGGGAATTTGTAAAACACAAACATATATTTTCTTGCCTTAAAATAAAACAAAAGAAGAATTGCTGTAGAAACATGAAAGAGAATATGACCCTGGAAAGTGTGGTTATAATAGAGTCAGAGATAGTTCATAAAAATATGAAATTTTTCTTTTATAGCTCAGTTCTCTGTTAAAGCCTCATTTTATTTTTATTTTATTTTTTTTTTTCTTTTTTAGTTCTTTCTGGGTGGATTCTGGCAATAATTGTTTGGAGTAAAAACTTGAATAACTCTGAAGTTAAACAAGTAAGTTGGAAAAGAGTTCTTTCATTTAGAGCCATTTGAAGACCCTTTGAAAGAGTAGATTCTATTTCTTGGTAATTTGTTTATTATTATTTTGTACATAAATTTTGCTTCACCAAGATATTTGTTGATGGCTGGGGCATGATTAATTGAATAAAGTTCATCTCATTTTATAAAATTTTAGAATTATGATATTTCTTACTTTAGAAAACTCAAGTATATATTAATAATTGGTATTTAATATAAGAAGCATGATTAGAGAAGGGAATTGTAGAAATAACTAATCCAGCTTTAATATTTTTGAAAAAGTATTTCAGGAACAGGATCAGATTATATTTTTAAATTCTTATAGAATTTTCCCCAGATTTAATTCTCTGGACAAAACAGTTATGGTCCAAATTATATGAAACTAACAAAACAAAACAAAACAAAACAAAACAAAAACTTACTTCATTGATTTTCAAACTTGCAAGAGATATGATTACTGTTGTCGTATTTCATAAAGTTTTGAGTACCCAATTACATTTTATTCAGAATACCTAAATAATTTTAGTATAATATTTGTTAATTATGAAGAAGGACATAGTTATATAAAGCATTTATTTGTTGTTTATTTAAAATTAGAATTTAACTAGGTGCCCTGTATTTTATTTATCAACTCTATGATATACTCACATTCTAATATTCAAAGTCAAGATGTTCATAGTTGGTCATCAGGCTCACATGTCAGGAAAAAAAGAAATGACTAGCAAATAGGACTTGAATGTACATCGGTAGCTTTTATTATATAAAAAGTTAAAATTATCTTTTGTTATATGACATTGCTGACATCAAATTTTATAACACATACAAAATTCTTTTGTATTATTAATCTTAACAGTTTTTTCCTTCATATTGAACCCTCCAAACATTTTCAATTGATCCCACTTGTGATATGCTTTGTTTTATTGGAAAGGTGCTTGGAATTGTGCTTAGAATTGTTTATAAATAGAGATAAATTAAGTTGTTCAGTATTTATTGGTTTATAGTTATTTTGTGTTAATAGTGTAGTATTAGTTTCCTAGGTCTGCCTCAACAAATTCCACAGAGAAAATGGGTTAAAGCAGAAGAAACTCATCCTCTTGACATTTAGAAAGCAAAAATTCATGAATTTGATAAGTCCTCTCTCTGGGGACTCTACAATAGAATCCTTTCCTTGCTTTCTCAAGCTTCTTTGGCTGTTCTGGTCTTCCTGAGAAGGAATCATCCCTGTATTGCTGGCATTCTACTTGCCTTGTAATTCAGCAACTTGCAAGATGAGATTTCAGGTTTGCTTAGAAATCCCAGCTTTGCAACTATGGGTGACAAAGATTTTTTCCAAGGCAGACTTAAATCACAAGTAATTAATGCACAGTGCACAGCCAGTGTTTTGCAGACTTATGGTCTAAGGTCAAAGACTAGAGGCTTATAGAGTTATTCTTAAGCCTGAAACCTAGCAGAATTTTTCCTACTGGATTTTAAACTTGCTTGGGGTTGGAGACTTCTTTATTTCTTCCATTTTGTCCATGTTCAGATATCAGCATCTATAGCTATTCTGCTATGTCTCTCTGATCATTATACTTTGGAGGCAGATAACTTGCTATCTAAGTTAAGAGACTCACAGATAAAGACTTTAGTCCCATGTAGTATCACCTACTTAATTCTAATGATGAGATTTAAATGTTTTTGTTAATGATATTTAGATAAGATTTTCAACTTGTAATTGATTTTAATCCCTTACGACTTGTAGAGAAGTTGAGATGAAGTGACACTATTGTACTCATAAGAATGACATGAATTTTGGGGAGCCAAAGGCAGATTATAACGAACCTATGGTGAGTCCATCAATTATGCAATTATTTTATATAGTACAAAGGACAGGAAGAACTTATTTGGGGTTATCCATGTAGATGTTAAACGCAGTGACAAAAATTCCTTATAAGTAAGGCAGAGGGAGATTTGGCAGAAATAATATGATGAGGTAAGGTGAACACACATGCAGAGATAGGAGTGATATGACCAACGACTCAAAAGAATTCCCTGAGCCTCCAGAGAAAGAAAGAGGGATAAGATGCTTCCTTAGGGTTTAAGTCGAAAGTACAGTCCAGCCTCCATAACTTTGAAGTAATCTATGTCTATCGTTTCAAGACATTGTTAGTGGTAATTTGATAAAGCATTCCCAGAAAGTTATGTATCTTTATTTATGTCATTAAAAATGCAGCAGAAATTTTCCGTTTTCTTGGTGTGCTGAAAGGTTTGCACGGCATTAAAATTATTGTTACCCCTTTGGCAGTGAATTGAAATTATTTGCTCTTTCAGCTTTGATTAAAATTCTTCAGTGAAACTTCACTAAAATTCTTTAGTGAAACTTCTTGCTGATCTATTTTGAAAGGAC
Organism: Tamias sibiricus; assembly: GCA_025594165.1. NCBI lineage: Eukaryota > Metazoa > Chordata > Mammalia > Rodentia > Sciuridae > Tamias > Tamias sibiricus. The sequence goes on along the minus strand of CM046662.1, from coordinate 155,518,416 downwards.
GTTTAATCACAAATTTCTCATGTTCATATATGGAAATCAGTTTCTAAGGATTTTGTAATTTTTTTTATTTGCTTTTAGCAATTTCCTCTCCCAAAATACTTTTTACATGAATTTTATTTGCGTATAATTTTAAAATATTATGCTACAATTTTTTTTCAGCATTTTCTAGATGATTATTTTCTGGCATTTTTCTATGTATCTTAATAATATTAAAGCTTATTTGTTAATCTCTTTTCTGTTTCCTAACCTTCTTTTGTAATTATTAAGTCATTTTCATTTTTCTTATTTTATTCATATATTTAATTTTTACACTTCTTTTATTTCTTTTTCTTAATACATTTACAAATAAGAATGTACAATCAGGAGTACTTAATATCTATCCTGTAATTTCCATGCATGTTCTTTTTCATTTTTTTTAAGTAATTGTTTCTTTTTAGTTTTATATGACAGAACAATTCATTTTGATATAACTATAAAAGTGTGGAATATATTTTATTCTAGTTAAAGTCCCACTCTTATGGATGTACATGGTAGTGGGATTCACTGTGTTGTTTTTCATACATGTACATGGAAAAAAACTGTCAGATTCATTCCACTGTCTTTCCTTTCCTTATCTTCACTTTCCTCCCTTCCCCATCTTCTAATGTACTGTCCTTTTATTTTTATTGGTGCAACCACTCTGGATATACTGGAAACTCCTGGGAAAACTGGAAATACATGCATAATACAATAAAATTTAATCCTTATCTCTCACCCTGCACAAAACTCAGCTCGAGGTGGATCAAGGACCTAGGTATTAGACCAGAAACCTGTACACACATACTAGAAGAAAAAAATTGGCCCAACACTCCAACATAACAGCTTAGGAACTGAATTTCTTAATATGACCCCTAACGTGCAAGATTAAAATCAATAATCAATAAATGTGTTGGCATCAAACTAAAAGCTTCTTCATAGAAAAGGAAACAATCAAGAGTGTGAAGAGAGAGTCTTCAGAATGGGAGAAAATTTTTGCCACCTGCACCTCAGATAGAAAATTAATTTCCAGGATACATAAAAAACTCTAAAAACTTAACACACACACACACACACAAAAGAACCCCCTAAATAACCCATTCATTAAATGGGTAAAGGAATAGGAACAGGGATTTCACAGAAGTAATGCAGATGGTCAACAAATTTATGAAAAAATTTTTCAATATCTCTTGCAATTAGAGAAATGCAAATTGCAACTACATTGAGATTCATTCTCACTCCAGTCAGAATGGCAATTATCAAGAATATAAGTAACAATAAATGTTGGCAAGGATGTAGGAAAAAAATGGTACACCTATACACTGCTGGTAGGTCTCCACTTTGGAAAGCAGTGTGGAAATTCCTCATTAGACTTTTGTAGAAATTTTGTAATTGGATGCAATTTAATTTTTGTATTGAGGAAAAAACAAATGTTCATGTTAGTTCCATTGTGCCTTATTCATATAGACATATAGCATATTTTTGTATTCTTAAAGAAAAAAGGTTTTTTATTGTAGTAAATGTTAAATTTCCAGGTGAAAAAAATGTTTGTTTTCTGTTCACCCCTGGTTTCTAGTTGCATTGTATTTTGCTAACAGCATTTGGAAAAAAGTATTTCAGTATTATTTTGGTTTGGGCCTTTATTTTGATAGTTTTAAAAACTAATATTTCATCAATTTTGCTAAATATTTCATGCATTCTAGAAAAAATATGCATCTTCAGAATGCAGAGATTGGTTCATATTGACTTCCTATTAATAACATTATGGAATTATTCACATTATTAAACCACTTTATCTGTCATGAATTGAAATCAGTAAAATACAACTCCTTCTATCAAGCTCTTCCTAGACAAATCTCCTTGCATGTATCATGATTTCTGCTTTATAGATAATGTTTATGGGTTGAACAGGTAGTTTGCGTATATTGTATACTAATAATGAATGAATTGCCCACTTTAGGATGGTAAAGAGGCATTCTTTTTGTGACTTTGGTTTGATATATTGCTTTACTTATACTCTTCATTTCTATGTTATAAATGTTTCTGGCTTTGGTTTATGAAGTTCTCTGGATATTTCTTGCATTGAGAAATATTTATATTTTTAATTTATGTAATATGCTTCATACTATTAAAATATATTTTAATAGTAAATACTAATACCACACATTAACCATCAAATAAAACAAAAGTATTTTTTCTTATTTCCCTTACATATTAATAACATTATTTTTTAAAAAATATTTACTTGTGTACTATTATGTATTCTTGGAGATCTAATATAGTTTCATGGGCTCTGACTTACATTCTTTCATTCCTAGCTATTTACAATAAAACAATCAATTAATTCATTTTACTTTTAATCCTACTCCTTATTAAAAGTGATATTCTTTATACATTTTTGGGGTGCATACTTCACATTCTGATCACCTCCCTGGTTGTGATGATAACCATAGTCAATTTTACTGATCTTTGTTTTCCTTTAATACCCACAATTTGTTCTTGGTGAGATAATGTACTTCCCAATAAAATGTCCTCATTTTTAATGTTTAGTATTATTTGCCTGTAATCATCATATTCAAAGGCAAAGTGGCTGGTTATAAAATCCTTGCTTACCATTTATTTTCTTGAGTATCTGGTAGCTATTGTTCCACATGCTCCATAGTTATTTAAAAATGATCTCCCATGCAAGGACTTCCCTGACCTTCTGCTGCCTTTGAAAATTGGTACTCATATATCTGAGCTCATAACAATTTAAGTAAACCTATAACATTAGCACTTGACATCTTGTTTTATAACAATATTTCATGTCTACTAAGTTTCCCCAAGAGAAAGAGTATAATCTAATTCATCTTCATATTTCATGTATCTGGAATAATTCCTAGTACATAAAGGGTGATTAATAACTCTTCTGCAATCTCAAAGATAGCTGTATTTAGAGCAGAGAGAAACACTATTACATTGAAGGATGAACAAGTCCATATTTTTAAAAAGGAATAGTTACAGCTGCATGTACCATAAACAATTAATACAATTCAACTATTTAACTTTTTGATCAATACAATATCTCACTAACATGTAATTGTTCTCCTTTTTTAAATGAGGAAACTGAGGCACAGTTAAGAAACTCCCAAGGGCCAAAGACTGAAGGGATGTATTTTGGTTTTGCACTCATACAGTAAACTCTACAAGTTGCGTCCTTAAACACTAGTTTATGCTGTTGGAAATCTAATTAGCAAATAAGTCATGTGAAATAACATTCCAGTTTGATGAATGTATTTAACAGCATACAATATTCTTGTTATTAAAAATGTCTTTATGTATTTTCTTTCCAAGTATTATCTTAAATTAAAAATGAATCAATAATTGTGCTAATTCTACTAACCAGACCTTTGAGTACCTCTGCATTTTTGTTAATTCACAAACTCACAGAGCTAAGTTCTGAAATGCTATTTGAGCAAAATCTTTTATCTGCTCGGTCTTTGTTAGAAGTGCTTGTCCTGGCATAATTTTAACTTCCCCAGGCAATTGGGCTTCCCTTACTTTTCTTTAGCTACTGCTCAGTTTTCTAATTTAATACCTCATTGTCAATGAGTTGAGTCCAATTTTTATCTTAGATTTTAGTTTCCTAATTTCATCCTATTACTCCTAGTAATTACTTTTATATATCATTGGTCTTTCTCACTTATAAAGTCATACTCTTGACTCTTTAATATTAATCCATTTAATATTACTATAGATAGTTATCAACTTTTCCATCAATCTTTTTCCAAACAGTTGTACATATTTAGGACTTTTTAATTGTTTCTCATTAATCACTTTTATTCTTCCTTAAGTCACCCTAGCGTATTTCTCCTCTGGAGCTATATAACCAGCAGAAGTATAAGATACAGAAATGATTGCTCTGCCAAGTTGCACTAGGATCCCATCATTCTTGAATTTCAAGGAGGATCTAAATTTCTGTTCTCCTACATAAAAAGAAAGAAACTATTGGCTTCTTTTTTTATCTGACTTCTGTGCTATATGACCATTTAAATTTTCAGATAAAGGGTGGGTGTATAATTGATAGAGTCAATATCAGCATTTTCATACAAAATGTCATTTTAATGACAAAACTTATAAATAGGTATTTTAAATGATTGTATTTTATACAAACACAAGAAAAAATTAGATATATATTTTTTTTCCTACCTGGACTGTTTACTATGACATATTTTTTGGTTCTTTTCTGCAGTCTTTGCTACACACCAGATATTCTTTGAAGATCAGAACACATGCATAAGCTTTCTTTTCATAAATTTCTCTTTGGAGAAGAGTCTAGACTTATTCATTGTATATAATTCCAAGGATAATGATACAGATTAATGTTAATATAGGGAATATAATAAAACATTTGACATGTTTATTGTCAATTAAACATAGGAAAATGAATGCAAAGATCTTAATAACTTAAGTATATATCACAGTATATATAAAGTATATTGATATATTACATATTATGTTTGTGTAATTATATACCAGTGTATATGTGTGTATTCATTTCTATAGATGTGCTTTAAATTAAAAAATGGCTCCATATATGTAAATACTCACCAACAACCATAGATACATAGATTAATCTCATCAGGATGCTTCATCAAATCATTTATTTAAAACTAATGCACTAAATTACACTGTAAGAATATATGAATTTAAAACAATCAACATTCAATGTAGTGTCAAATGATTTATCACTCTAGGATCATGGTCATGCCTATAGACGAAATAGCAAAAACAAAATTTGCCCAATAACAGTCCTTATCAAAAGTCATCAGAAAAACAGTGATGAATTTCACTGCATTGAAATTTGGATTCTTCTCTCCATATCCTCTAGATAATCTGAATGTTTTAGCCAGCTCTTCTGCTGATCTGATCAAAAAAACCTTAAAAGAACAATTTTGGAGGAGAAAATACTTATTTGGTCCTCACAGTTTCAAAGGTGTCCATCTACAGATAACCAGGTACACTTCTTGGGGATCAAAGTGAGGCAGAACATCATGGCAGAGGAGTATGGTAGAGAAAAAATGACTCAGAAAATAGGCAGGGAGCAGAGAGATAGAGAGACAGAAAGAGACTCCACTCACCAGATACAAAACATGTAGCCTAAAGGCACACCCCCAGTGACCCCTCCTCTGGCCACACCCTACCCACCTTCAGTTACCACTCAGGTTAAGACTCTCATAATTCATTCATTTCACCTCTAAACCTTCTTGCATCATCTCACACATGAGCTTTGGGGGAAACCTCACATTCAAACCATAATACAGAATAACATTTCAAATATTATAATTTTATTAGTATAAAAAATAAGCCTGAAAAATCTCTAATGAATGTTCAAATTTTACAATGCATTAGAATTAGAAATCTACACATTCAGTGGGTAGGATGCCTTAATTTTTGCTCTTGTTCACAGTTTTAGAGTTTTAAAAAACCAATAGCAAAGGAGAGCCTGATCCTTTTTTGTCACTTGGTGGAATCAAGGAAATAGCAACAAAACAAAACCCTAAATAATCAAAATCTGAAAGACAAAAATTTTGGTCAATGGGGAGGGAAGGGAAGGGTAAACAAAGGTAAAAAAAAAAAGATGGTAGAATGAGATGAATGTCATTATTTTAAGTGCATGTATGAAGGCACAAATGGTGTGAATATACTTGGTATACAATCAGATATATGTAAAAATGTGCTCTATAAGCATAATTTGAAATTAATGCATTCTGCTGTCATACATAATAACTCAAAATAAAAAAAAATAAAAATAAAATTCACACAGAAAATAAAATTGGTAATTGGGATAGATCTAGTGTGGGTATTGTTGAATACATTTCATGCTTTTCCCTTAGAAATTGTTTAAATTCTTGGTTCATTTTAGTTGTCCATGACAGAAGAATACATTTTGCTATAATTATACAAGCATGGACTGTATCTTGTTTAATTCAGATCACAATACATCTCCTTCCCCTTCCCTCCCCCACACCTATTCCTTCCCCTCTATTGATCTTTCTTCCATTTACCCATAGTTATTTTTTAAGTAAAATTAAAAATATGTATTTGTAAAATGAAATTATATAATGACCTTTTATACACTCTAGAAAATACACAGTACATGGCTTTAGCAATGTTTAACATCTGTTATAGGCAGGAATGCATTTTCAGTATAGGTGAAGAATCATTACATTTAGAGTGCATTAATGACAAAATGTCTTATTCTATCATTAGCAGAATCTTTACTAGGGCTATGGAATTGCAATATTTTGTACAGTGAGAAATTATGGAAATGCATGCTGTGATATATGAAATAGAAAAGGGGGTCCAAAGGAAATTCCTGACAGAAATATACCTGGAAATGCTGCCCTAAACAAACAGTATTTAACTTGAAATGTGAAGCATAAAGGAACCTACCTTATCTGAGAAAGGAAGGGGAAGTAGATTAACAGAAACACAAGGAAAGCAAGCATATGTGATTCAACAGACAGAGGGAATTTTCTTCTTAGTGTGCATCTAGGTGAATTGATGGCATGGAATAGGAAGGACAACAAAAGGACCAAATGGAGTGGCATGGAAAATGTAAGCAAAACCTGCTTTGGGCTGGGAATGTGGCTCAGGGTTAGGGAACTTGTCTAGCATGCAGGAGGCCCTGGGTTCAGTCCCTAGTCCCTTCCCCACTTCACACACAACAAGATTAATGTTAACCAGACAAACTGGCACATGCCTGTAATCACAGTGACTGTCGATCTTAGGCCAGAGGACTACAAGTTCAGAAGAGAAAAAAACTTTTCAAATAGAGAAAGAAAGACAGCAAAGAAGACATTGAGATTATGAGTCAGATGTCGCTTAGACCATCCTTTCACCTTATTTTATAAATTTTTCAGAATCACCTAGTAAATTTTTAAAATAAGAAAAGTGAAGTTTCAATGAATTGGATGAAGTCATAGATCTGAATGGTAAGATCAAGATTTACTTTTCTTTCCACAATAAAGATTGTATCTTTTACTACTTCATTGACCTAAAGAAAAACCTTAGAGTTTGACTTAAATTAATAGGCATTATATGAGCAATTGAATACACTAGGAAAAGGAAAGTGGAAGTACAGATGGTATTCACTAAAAAGGGACAGGGTAAATTAGAGTTTTAAAATAAAAGAGTTAATATTCAGAACAACTGCAATAAAGAATGCAAATTGATACAGGAACCATAAAAAGAGATTCTGAGGGAAACTGCTGTAGAGAAGTACATCCTGAGCAATAGAGGTTTATGTCAGAGGAAAGAGCACATCAACTTGCATTCATCCTTATCTTTCTTCACCTTTCCACCCAGTCAGGCTCCATTAAACAATGAATGAAAGTTATCAGAGTGTATTTACAATGTACCACATCATGCATCAGTGAATTCGACTTGGCAATTTTCTGATGAGGGAATGATATGGACAGGAATGTGCAGGGGCTCCTGCTGGCTGATTTATAGAGCAGTGCAGATTCTGATCTTTGAGGAGATTAGCTTTCTGCCTTGCTGACTAAAGTGAGCTGCCTTAGTAAGAAATGGGTTTTAAGGATGATTTTATCCTTTTCCTGCCATCTGAGTCAGTCTCTCTTGAAGAGTAAAATGTACTGATTATGTAGTTTGTCTTTCTTTACTTTTCTTTTATTTCACACTGGAAATTGAACCAAGGGATGCTTTACCACTGAACTACATCCCCAATTCCTGGTTGTTGTTGTTGTTGTTATTATTATTATTATTAAATTTTGGGACAGAGTCTTGCTGAACTGCAGAGACTGGCTGAGAACTTGGAATCCTCCTATCTCAGGCTCCTGAGTCACTGGGGTTGTTTTTAATACATCATCAGTACTTTTTGCTCAATTGAAACCATTTCTTATTGAAAATGTCCACTGTGAGTGAGTGCAAAAGAGAATGAAGCATGCTAATTAAATACATGTGCATTCATGTCCGTAGTTTCAATTTCATTTTTCCTGGAAACCATTAAATTGACTGTTGCTCTGCATGTGGGAAGATCTTTCCACTGTTTACAATTCCCCAATATTTACTTGTACTTCAGATCTTGAAAATAGACTAACTATTCACCACCTTGCTCACTTTTTACAATTGTATGTTACTTCCTATTTTATAAGAGAGTAGGGCTTAGAAGACAAGAAAATGCCCCACCCCCATGCTCCAGCTCTATCATTTACACTTCCCTGCAGCCATTGCCTCCTTCTTCCTGGCCATCAGTTGTCTCAGTAAAGGAAAGATAATGTCATAAATGAGCTGTTTTCTTCCACCTGTGATCAAGATTCCAGGACTATCTCTACCTTCAGGGCATCCTTTTAAATCAATTGTTCTCCTGTTGGCATCACTGCTGTCTGTTTTCAGTCTGTCTTCTTAAAATTCAAATCGTTTTCCACCAAACTCATCTACTGCCTTCAAAACCTCTCCCCACTATATACTACAAAAGCTTCTCAAAGGAGGTGGTATGTTTTCTCTCTTTTTCTTCCCATATTCTTGCTTCTTATTCTTTCTCCACCACAAGTCGAAGTTCAATCTTAAGTCAATGTAACATCATAATTACTAGGAGAAGTATTAAAGATATTTAACACGATACACATAGAAAGGCATGGTAAACACATAGACATAATCTAATAGAAGGACAGATTGATTTGACATTGTAGCAGCACTTTAGGGTACAATTTATCAACTGGTGTTCTGAACACATTCTACATTAGCATCACCTGCAGTACTTGTCAAAATGGCAAATATTTGAAGACTTGAATGGTAAGAATATACTTTGTATACAAACAGTGTTATGTAAAAAGATGCTCTATATGTGTATTATGAATTGTAATGCATACTACTATTATAAATACAACAACTTTGAATTAATAAAAGTTAAAAAAATAAAATAAAAAAAGAAATGAAAGTAAAAAAAAGTCAAATATCGCAGCCCTACTGAAAAAGAAAATAAGACAGAGAGAGACAGACAGACAGACTAGAATTCTCAATTTTACCACTTTTACTGTATTCATAAATTAGGATCTGAACATACATGAAGAGAAGAACACAAGGCAAAAGGAATTACACTTGAAAAAAAAAAATTTTTGCACATTGTGTATATTCCACTGTAAGATTACAAAGACAGGAGACTTATGTATCCTTAAAAGCAAAAAGTAGTAGTTTTGTTCTTAATGTCAGATTCTTAGAAACAAAATAAGTCTGGAGGGGAAAGTTAATGATTTCACTGATACTAACTTCAGGACTCCATGAATATCAAGCAGAAGACTGTGTCTTAATGGGTGTTAGTAAACACTCAGTTTGTATTAATCACACAAAAAAAATCTTGGTGAGTGATGGTGTTAACAGAGATAGCATACATGATAAATCTGTTATCTGAAAGTTCTAAAATCTTTTACACGGATATGTGTTATTTGAAAACTAAAAAGATGAGTTAGTCATCTTCTCATTAATTTATGCAGCATTTGGGAAAAATAGAAAACAAAGTTTTTAATAAGAGAAAACAGAAATGGAAGGACAAGGAGTTATGCATCAAGAATTTACAGTATTTGGAAATAGAATGCGATAGAGGACAAGAAACATAATAGAGGCAAAAACTCTATGTCAAAAGCACAAGATACATGTTAGAAGAAACAAAGGGCAAGAAAACATGGTAGACACTGGAAAAGCTAAACATTGGTGGACAAAGGATCTCACAATAGAATGCCAAAGACATGGGAAAGCTGAGTATCTTTCAGGTATGTATTTTGCTCTTCAAGTTTTCGAAGAGTTTTATGAAGTTATCAGTTCAGTTTCTATTGCACATTAGCAGCATTAATAAAACAAAAGTAATATTATTATAAAATAGTAAGGTTTAATGTAATCCAGTAGGTTTGTATCTCCAACTTGCGTACAAAGTATTCAATGTGGCATGTAAGTTAGCATACTCCTTTTCCTGTCCTATCACACAGGTTAGATCAGTTGTGAATTAGGAAATAACTTAAAGGTTATTATTGTCCTTGAACATATATCTGAATTTTTAGATTAGAACAAGGTATCATTTTTAAAATAAGGGTATCTATAAGTGTTCATAATATTTATGAACTTCACTCAAAGATTTCGATAAATTACTAGTTTTATTTCTAAGATTATGTACAGTTATGGTTTTATGTTAACTGATACCATGAATGCTGTGGAAGCTGTCCATTTTTTGTTATTACAAAATCACCATGGCTTTATTTTGAGGACATTTTAACTCTTTATATTTAGTTGTAATGAATTACACTTAATTTTTGATTGATATCAGGTAGACTTGAGCAATGACAAGCATGGCAAAGGTGAGGAGAGACACAGTCCAGTTGTACTCAGCATCAGAACTTCTCTCTTTAGCAAAGTATGCTTCTGAGAGAAGATCTGATGATTCAGATACTACCATAACTAAAATGAAGTTACAATTCAAAGAGGAAAATACAGGGCTTATTCATACTTTGGCAAATTTCCATTCTTGGAAAGATTGGTGATTTGTGTGATTCACAAAATGTATGTTACTTTTACCTTCTTTAAAGAAAGGATTCCTTCTCTGGTGTCTTTGTCAGTGGAGATGGAGAATACCCCAACACCGTCACCATTCACGATGGAGTAGGTCATGTCAGCATTGGAGCCAGTGTCAGCATCATTTGCCTTGATTTTCCCAACAGCTGAGCCAACTTGAGCTGACTCAGGAACATACAGTTGATAGTGCTCTGGAAAATATTTCATATTAAAAATAATGTTCATAAAATCATCTTACAAGAAAAGATGGCAGATATTTAGATTATACATTCAAATGAACATCAAACTAGGAAGTACACAAATCAGACTCATATTTTAAAATATTAGTCTACTAATTAGTAATTAAATACTAAATTTATATGAACTTTAAGATATATGTAAAATACTTTATGTGAAAAGAGCCTGTATACCTGAACATGCAATATTTTATTTGTTATTTATGTTTAAGTGACAGAAAAGTAGTTAAGTTTGTAATTACATATTGAATAAAAATCAAATTAGTTAGATATTAGTGCAATTCTAATTTATTTCTCCACCATATAGCATGTAAAGTTCAAATATAAAAGTTTACGGATGTGGGAAATAAACAGAAAATTTAAGGGGAAAAGAAAAGCAATATTATAAACATAACCATTTAGTGCAATACATAAGCCATGACATCTTAATGAATGCATTTATATATTTGTTTACCATATATTCCTCATCAACTTCTTGAAATTATTTGACATGACTTTATAATAGTAAAAATATAATATCTATTAAAATTAAAATAAAATTGATGATCAAGTTGAAGAATGAAAAAGTACATACTTTGGCTATATAAGGTATTTATTTAAAGTACCAATAGTTTAACGATATATTTCCTATCTTCAGAAATAGTAAGTCTATTGATTTCTATAAATATGTCTGATAATTATCAATATCAAGCATTTTTTAAGGATTTTTCCTAATAACAAATATTGACTAGGACTTTTGTCAAAAGCATTTATGAACAATTATAAAAAGTGTAGTGATCATATTTTTTTTAAAAACTTTCTACTGATAAGTTAGAAGTGTATTCATTAAAGCACTGGGTAGCAAATGCAAAAGAATAACATAAATAACAAAGTTTGAATTCAAATTCAATTCGATAAACTATTTCACCCAAGAATAAATTAATATTATTTCAGCAGTATAGAAGGATAATATTAGACTGTAGACTGATAAATGTTTTTCTTCAGTGAAAATGATTTCTCTCTGAAAATCATTCATTAAATATGGTCTGATATTAAAATTGTTTCATCTAAATAATATATGAAGTTTTCTTTTTTAAAAATTATGTTAAGAACATATAACATGAAATTTAGCCTAAAACAAAATTTAAAGTGTGAAATACGGTATTTTTAAAGCACAATATTGAACTGCAAATCTCTAGAAGTTATAAACCTTGATTAATGAATGCCCATTTCCCCCCTGCATTCCATGGCAAACACCACACTGTTCTTTGGTTAGATGAGTTTATTTTATAAGGCTCATTTAATTGTAATTGTGGTATATATGTGCTTATTTGACTAGCTTATATCACTCCCCCAGCACCTTTCATGTTTATTCATACTGTCACAAATTGCAAGATTTCCTTTTTGTTAAAGAATGAATAACATTTCGTAATGTGTATGAATGATATTTTTCTAGCCACTAATCTGTCTGTAGACATACAACTTATTTCCAAATTTTGGCTTTTGTGAATAGTGCTTTAATGGACATGGAGGTACTAATATCTTTGAGAATCTATTTTAAATCTCTTTGATAAATGCCCAGAGTTGGAATGTTGTATCATACAGTAGTTCTATTTTTGAGAAATCTCCCTTATATATTCTGGATTGAGAGCACCATTCTGCATTACTACCCATCAGGGTATAAAGGAGTTCTAATTTCTTCACATTTTCACCAGAACTTTTTTGTTTTGTTTTGTTTTGTTTTTTAAATTATCCATCCTAACAAATGTGAGCTGACATACTATTGTTGATTAGATATGCACTTTCCTTATCATTGTGACATGAGCATCATTTTATATACAGGTTGTCCATTTATATGTAATCTTTGGGAAAAGGTTGAAAATATTTGCCCATTCTTTATTGGTTCTTTATAGTTATATACAACAGTAGAGTCAATTTTAATACAATTATACAAACAAGGAATATATCTTATTCTAATTAGGATCCCAGTCTTGTGAATGTATACAATGTTGAGATTCACTGATGTGCATTCATTTATGTACACAGGAAATTTATGTCAGATTCTTTCCGTTGTCTTTCCTATTTCTATCCCCTCTCCATTCCCTATTTGCTTAATTTAATCCTCTGAACTTCTATTCTCCCTCCACCCTCCTATTTTGGATTACCTTATACATATCAGAAAAAAAGTATTCACTTTTTGGTTTGGGGGATTGGCTAATTTCACTTAGCATTATACTTTCCTCTATCCATTTTCTAGCAAATGTCAGAAAGCTATTCTTTTTTATGACTGAGTAGTATTCCATTGTGTATATATGCCATCTTTTCTCTATCTGTGCATCTGTTGATAGGCATCTCCTTGGGCTCCACAGCTTAGCTATTGTGAACTGTCATTTGCCCATTTTTAATAAGCTTATGTGTTGCTTTGCTATGAGTTGCAGGCATACATCATATGTTTTGGAAATAAACCTGATATTAGACATATTGGTTACAAAGGCCTTTCCCATTCCTAGACTGAATTTTCATTTTGATTGTTTCCTTTTCTGAACTGAATTATTTTAATGTGATGCTGTCCCATTTACCTGTTTTTTTTTTTTATTATAATCTGTACTGTCATATCCATTTGTGTGTCATAATCAAGATGTCACTAACAAAACTAATGCCAAGATTCCCCCTGTGTTTTCTCCTAGAGATTTACAGTTTCAAATCTATCCTAAAATCTGACTGTTTATTTTTTTAGATATGGTAAGAGTCTGATCTTACTCTTTTGGATGCAGGTGTTCATTTTTCCTAGCATCATTTGTGAAGAGACGCTCTTTTTCCCAGTTATATGTTCTGTTTCTCCTTGATAAAGATGAATTGACCACGTACATGGGTCTCTCTTTCTGGGATCATGATTATGTTCCTTTGGTCTATGTTTTCTATGTCAGAACCATACTATTTAATTACCAGAGTTTTGCAATATATTTTGAAATCAGGAAATGAAATATATCAAGCTTCATTCTCCTTTTTCAAGATATCCTGACTATTTAGGGACCTTTGTGTTTTTGAATAGATTTTACAATTTTTGCCTTCTATTTCTGTAAAAATACCATTACATTTTGATAAAGATTTTACCAAGTCTGTAGAGAAGAAATGTCATATGGACATTTTATTATAGTCCTACGGATAGAATTATATTAGTGGAAATTTTTTTTTATACTAAGAAGGAAACAATGCAAAGATGCCCACTTTTACCTGGCCTCTGCAACATAGTTACCAAAACATTAGCTAAAGCCTTTAATCAAGTAAAAGAAATAACATACTTCCAAATCAAAATAGAAGTCCATGTTTGCAAATGGCTTGACATAATATAGAGAAAACCCAGAATACTACACAAAACAAACACCTGTTTGAACCAAAAATTAAGTAAAATACTGGGATACAAAATATAGAAAATTAGTTGCATTCCTTCAAAACAATGAAAATAATATGAGAAGATTAGGAAAAGAATCTTATTTTCAATATGTTAGCTTTTTATAGCCATGATAAAAATTCCTATACATATAGGTGAATACACCATGATGAATCTCAACATCATATACAACCATAATACTGAGATACTAAGTAAGATATGCTCCATGTTTGTATAAATATGTCAAAACACACTCTACTGTCCTGTGCAGTTAAAAAGAAAACAAAATTAAGAGAAAGGAAGGAAGAAACAAATGAACGAACTAGGGATGATGGTATAGATTAACCAGTATGATTAAGAGCAAAATTCTGGACAAAAACAATTGAAAGGAGGAAAGATTTATTTTGGTTCACTGTTTCAGAGGTTACAGGCAATGATCAGTGGACTCCATTGTTTTGGGGCTGAGGTAAGTCAGAACAACATGGCAGAAGGGTGTTCCTCTCCTGGCAGCCTGGGAAACTAAGCACAGAGAAGGAGGAAGAGGCTGGGGATAAGATATGCCCTTCCAGATCATGCCCTATTGAGCTATTCCCTCCAACCTCTCAATAATATCATCAAATTATTAACAACCAACTGATAAGGCCAGTGTTCTCAAGATCCAATCACTTCCCAAACACTACAATTCAGAACACTGCTGCACTGGGGACTAAACTTTCAACCCCTGAGCCATTTTGGGGACATTTCAACTGCCCTCGCCCCCCATAGTTTCCACCATCTCCTCATGATTCCACCACTTCCCATAGGTGCCACCTCTGAACATTGTTTCATTGGGACCAACTCTTCAACACATGGGCCTTTGGTGGACATTCTAAATTCAAAGTAAAATAAATGGTATTGAAAAGAGAGAAATACTTAAGAATAAACTTAACTAAATAAAAAAAGCAAGACTTGCACACTGAAAATTGCAAAAACACTGATTAAGAACATTTAAGAGACAAACAAGTGGAAAAACACTTTGTGATCATGGATTCAAAGACTTATTTGCTTCTAAAGATAAAATCACGTGTTTTAAAATGCAAATATTTACGTATTAAGGTTTGACTCTTGCGTGAATATGCTTACTAAATATTTAACAAATATTTTATCATCTCTTTTTAGTAAGTATTGAAGGTATTTGGTGACAAAATTAAACTTAAAGTCAAGTAAGAGAATATATATATTAATTTTTAATTTAGCACTCCCAACCAATATATAATTTCTTGGATTTGAAATACATGATCCCTTGACATTAATCATATGGTTTTATCAGTATATAGCTTATTAACAAAAGTACTAACCTTCTTGATATAGTTAACTAATAGATAAGACCATGATATTCAACCTTTTATTGGATTCTGTCTTCTCCTATTTGACTGCTGCAGGGTAGGCAGCTTATTCACAGTCACTCAAAGAGCACATACCCACAGAAATGTTTGAACTGGAACTAGAAAGAACTTCTCACTGTTTGGCACAAAAGCTGTAGTATATTGGAAGAAGTTTTTTCAATGACCCTGTTTCCAATTTTCATGTTGAATAATCAAATTTAAGGACATACAGTCTGTGCCAAAGAAATGTCATATTGATTTACACTGGTCTTAAAAATATCAAGAGACACCTAAAAAAACACCTATAAAATAGGCCAATGTTTGTTGAGAAGACGGTATAGATATATTATTATTACAAAGTAAAGTAGTACAAATCTTCTGAAATTTATTGTAATAAAGAGGACAGAGTGAGATAAGTCTTTGAATGCCATAGATTCTAAGATCCAACTAAACCAGAATTTTCCATAATTCTTTAAACCTCCCAAAAACCATTCAGCATGTTAATATTGGGGATGTGAACACTTGCAAACAAAAGAAGTCTTAGAAAACAGAAACAAATGAATACACCACAGAATTGTTATAGTGGTGGCATTATAAAGCAGGTTATTTTTATAAGTGGTTTGTGAAAACCGTTCAAATAGGTAATAAAAAATTCATAGCCCAGAAAGCATTTAGGCTAAATCTTACAATATGATTCATGTACCAGGAAGAAAATACTTTTTAAGAATTGGATATAGTAATTCTTCTCCATTCACTATACTCCATTATAAAAAATAGACTATATTCAGGTCAGTATTTTATACAATTTCCATAGAGTTGAACATTCATAGATTTTAAATTGTGTATCCAATTTCCTAAACAGACTGTAAGGAGGCCCTCTGATTTTCTCTCCATCCTGTTACTCATGACCATGAGTAATTCCTTCCTGTTGAATGCTGGATAGAGTGACTCACTTTTAATGAACTGAGTATAGCAAAATAATAGCATGTTACTTCCATATTTGGTTACAATAATTTTGTGGCTTGTATCATAAGTATCATCTTTTACTATCCCTTGGATATCATTCTTGGGGAAGCCTGTTGCTATATTTTGTTGTGGCTCTTTGGAGGGACCCACCTAGCAAGTGACTAAGGCTTGCCCAAAATCATGTTAGTAGGTTGGAAACAGAAATGAGCTCCACTTCAACCCAGGTTGGATAAGATCTCAGCACCTGCTAACATTTACATTGAAAACTCATAAACCTGAACCAAAGATTAGCCATATGTAAGTTTCTGATCAAAAGAAATTGTGATACAATAATTTACCTCTGTTTTAAGTGGTGAAATAAGACTAATTTGCAATATGACAGTAATCAAATCATTCACAGCCCTGATATAGTTGCAAATGATTTGATAAGTTCAGGGGACCCTTTTTTAATTCTTGTCATCCTATTATCCTTTGTGTAATGTTTAAGGAAATTAAAAATAAAAACTCAAAACAAACATGACTGCATTACATGTTTATTCTTGAATATTTCCTTTCCTATAACTTTTACTTTGATGTTTCCAAATTAAGAAAAAATAAAACTATAATAAAATGTGCATGAATATTATGAAACTTGTATTTTCATGCATCTGCTTCAGATATCATTCTTTTAAATTATGGCACAAATGATGGTGCAAGTGATCTACTTGCCATGGGAAAATTCTCAGTTCGTTCTCCCAGAGACATTATGAATGCTTTGCAAATATTTTAATTATTAATTTATACATGCTTTTAAAAACTATACTTGAATGAAATAGTCTATATGTTTTAGATTTATATTTGTGGTATATTTTTTTTCCATAGTTTCTTTTACTCTTTCGTAAGTTGGGGATATATCTAAGATAATATGCATTTTATTGCATTAATTGTTTTAAAAATACTTTGTTAGTTGTAGATGGACACAATATATTTAGTTATTTTTTTTTTGTGGTGCTCAAGATCAAACCCTGAACCTCACATATACCAAAGCGAGTGCTCTACCCTCAGCTAATGTATTACTTTTAATAGTATATTTCATTGTAATAATTTGCTATAATTTATCCATTCTTATGTGTTGTCAAATAAGAAATATTTCAATGAATATTATTTTACCCACCTTCTTATACACATGCAACAGGATTTATCTAGGCAATATTGATAAGTGAGGCCCTACCTGGACTTTCAGAACATGGTCCATTCCTGGTTGTACAATCCTATTCCTAAACAGGTGAATTTCAGTTTAAATTCAAATTTCATTCACTTCATTCTTAAATGATAATATTGTCTATAATTTAGGTCTCTATTTCCATTTCTATATAAAAATGGTAGGAAGAGAGCTTGTCCCTGTGGTTTCAATTGTAACCTAAAAATGCATGGCTACCAAACTAATATTCAAATCTACAATGTCCTGAATTCCTGATACAATATTTTAATGGTGGACATATAAAACATGATGTCTTTTTAAAAATTAAATTGAAAATAAATTGGAAAATTTAAATTTAAAATAAAAACCATTGAAAAATGAAAACCAATAAGTTGTTTAAGTTCATAACTAATAGAACAAAGGAAACTGAATAACTTAATTTGGATATTTAGCTGGTAGACCCTTCTTATTTTATGATATAAACTGTATTCAAAAACTAAACAACAACAATAAAAACAAACAAAAACCCCTGAAAATAAACAAAACAGCATATAAAGACTCAAAGAATAATTACCTTTAAAAAGTGTTGTGAATGAGACAAGGAAGTCCTCTCTCATCAATCCTATTTAATAGAGTTGTTAAAATTTTACCCAAAACAATAAGACAAGAGAAGGACAATGGAGGAATGCAATAGAAAAAGAAGTCAAATAATCTCTATTTGAACATAATATAATCCTATATTAAGAAGACACCTAACGCTCCTCAGAAGAGAAGACTTCTAGAGTTGATAAACAAATTCACCAAAGTAGCAGGATATAAAAACAATTTACAAAAATCAATACCTTTTTTAACCACCAATAATGAATTCACTGAAAAACAAAACCGGAAAACGATTCCATTCAAAATAGCCTTGAAGGAAATTAAAATAAATAAAATACCTGCGAACAAATGTAACTTAGTAGATGAAAGATATCTACAATGAAAACTACAGAAATGTGAAAACAGAAAGACCTCTCATGTTCTTGGACAGGCAGAATTAATATTCTTTTTTTTTTTTTTTTTTTTTTTTTTTTTTTTTTTTTTGGTACTGGGGATTGAACTCATGGGCACTTGACCACTGGGCCACATCCCCAGCCCTTTTTTGTATTTTATTAGAAGCAGGGTCTCACTGAGTTACTAAGTGCCTGGCCATTGCTGAGGCTGGCTTTGAACTTGCGATCCTCCTGCCTCAGCCTCCCAAAGTGCTGGGATTACAGGCGTGCGCCACCGCGCCCGGCTCAGAATTAATATTCTTAAAAGGACTTTATTACTAAAAATGACCTACATGTTCAATGTAATCCTATAAAAATATCAATGGAATTATTCACAGAAATAGAAGAAACAGTTCAAGATCCATATGGAAGAACGAAAGACCCAGGATAGCTCAAGAAATTCTGAGCAAAAAGAATAAAGCAAGAAGGATCAAAATACCTACCTCAAATTATACTACACAGCTACAGTAATCAGCATGATGTTAGCATTAAAAAAAAAAAAAAAAAAAAAAAAAAAACAGACACAAAGACTGGACTAGAAGACACAGAGACAAATCCACATGGCTACAGTCATCTGATTCTGGACAAAGGTGCTAAAGTACATTTGGGAGAAAAGACAGAATTTTAACAAATGGTTCTGGGAAAAACTGAACAGCATGTCTGAAGGATGAAACTAGATCCCTATGAATGCCCTGCATAAAAGTCAACTCAAAGTGATCAAAGACTGGGGAATTAGACTAGTAATTTTGCAAAATCTACCAAGGAAATACAGGGTCAACACTCCAACATACAAGTGCAGGAACTGACTTCCTTATTAAGGTCCCTAAAGCTCAGGGATAAAACCAATAATCAGTAAATGGGATAAATTAAAAACTTCTCCATAACAAAGGGAACAGGGGCATGATAAAAAGAGACTATAAAATGGGAGAAATCTTTGCCAGATACTCCTCTGACAGAGGATTAATATCCAAGGTATATACAGAACTCATAAAACAATACTGAAAGTAAATAATTAAGTGAATAAATAGCTTAATGAATAAGTGGGAAAATTAACTTGGTCAACAAATACATGAAAATAACATTCAACATCCTTAGCAATCATGGAAATGCAAATCAAAACTACACTGAGATTTCATCTCACCCCAGTTAGAATGGCAATCTTTGAGAATATAAATAATAATAAATGCTGGCAAGGAGGTGTTGAGAAAAAAATAATTATACATTGTTCTGGGGAATATTAATACAACTACTATGAAAATAAGTAGGGAGATTGCTTAAAAAAAGAATGAAGTCACCCAGCTATTGTATTCCTTAATCATTTATCAAAAAGAATTAAAATCAGCATAATATAATAGCACATGGATTCCAACGTTCACTACAGTACAATTCACAATTTCAAACATAAGTTCCATAAAGAACAAGCATAGGTCCATCAACAGAGGAATGGATGAAGAAAATATGATATACACCCACAAACACAGACACACACAATGGAGTTCTATTCAGCCATGAAATTATGTTATTTATTGGCAAGTGGTTGGAACTAGAGAATATCAGGCATAGTGAATTAACTTAGACTTAGATAAAGGTCAAAGGTTTCCCCTCATGTAGAAGCTAGAAAAAAAAAGAAGAAGTAAAAGGAATCACATGAAAATAAGATGGAAAACAGTGTGGTAGAGAAAGGATATCAATGGGGAGGAATGAAGAGAGAAAAAAGTGAGGAAGTAAGGAATTTGACCTAATTATAATATGTGCATGTATGAATATATCACAAAGAGTTCCTGTATATAATTACAAGAAACTAATTTTAAAAATAAAAATAAGTAGAAGAAAGATCAGTAGAGGAATTACATCCGGGAAGGGAGGAGAGGAAGAAAAGGGAAAGTTTTGAAGAATGAAAAAGAGCTAATTATATTATATGCATTTACGAATGTTGCAGTGAATCCCACCATTATGTATAATTGTGATGCACTAAAACTGAATCAATTCAAAAGAATAATTTCAGAAGATGTGGCTATTCTCAAAGGCAAAATAAAAAATAACTGATAATCAGAATATATTTTAGACAAAATCTTTCAAACTGATATTCTAGTGAAAGAAATCTAGGATTTTTTCCCATTTACCCCTTAACCAACAAGGATAGGTTGTTTTCCTATCATAGTTACTGGGAATAATTCTGCAACAAACATAGTAATGCAGATATCTGTTTTGAGATAGTGATATCATAAAGGATATTAGGTAAAATAACTCATTCCCCCAGAAGCTAATATTATATGATATCCCTTATATTTGTAAAATAATATAGTCAAAATCAACAATGTACAGATGAGAATGGTGTTCGAACAGTGCCTGCATGAGTGAGGGAAATAAGGAGAAGGTACTCAAAGTTTAGAAATTCTTTCTTATGAAAGAAGAATAAATAATGAAAATATAACATATGACACAGTGACCATTGTTAATAATAGTACATTGTATGCTTGAAATTTATTGAGTAAATTTTACGTTTTTTTTTTTTTTAATATTCATTTATTTGTTTTAGTTGTACACAATGCCTTCATTTTTACATGGTGCAGAGGATCGAACCCGGGCCACATATGTGCTAGGGAAGTGCTCTACCGCTGAGCCACAATCCCAGACCAACTTTATGTGTTTTTACAACCATCACACACAAACAGTAATTATTTGAGAAGATGGAAATATTAACTAGCTTGATTGTTGTGACCATTTCACAAGGCGTGTGTAGACTAAAGCATTAAGTTGTACATCTTTAACATGTACAGTTCTACTTGCCAATATTGTGTTTAAAAAGAGAAAAATAATTATAAGATTGATAAAGAGAGGAAAAATGGGCAAAATCAAATCGATAATATTGAATGGAGATGAACTCAATAAAATATGTATGTGCTTAATAAAAGAGGTCACCAGAATATAAATATTAAATTTATGACCAAATTAAATAATTTGTAAGAAAACCAGCTCGATGAGATTGTGGTATCACCATACAATAAGATAGTGAATTTTTTACAAAGTCTAGTTTGGAATGAATGTTTAAATATTTTATTATTATCGGTGATGAAGATAAACATAATGTGTACATTGACCTTTGTATTCCTCAAAATAGTAACTTCATGTGTGTCACACTTTAATTTTCATATGCCTGTGTTTAGCGGGTGTTTAAAAGTTATTTCAAAATAACAGGGTGAACATTAACTATGAGAAAAGTGCAAATTCTAAAAAGGAAAGATTTTAGTGCCAATTATGAACAAGAAAACACATAGCATTACCTTCAAAAATTCTGACAGTTGATGGCTGGAGGGTATAGTTCAGTCAGTAGTGGAACACATCTTTAGCATGTGTGAAGTTTTGGGCCCAATACCCAGCACCAAGAAAAGTAGAAAAACATCTGACATTTGGAGCCAACTATTCCATAAATAAGTAGCCATCTTTAAACAATGATATATGATCTTTGTTCTTCTGTTACTTTGCAAGAATTATATTTTTGTAGATATGAACAATTGGGTGAATCTTTGAAGAATATTGTTCAAAGTGTAATCTTTGACTAATGATGCACAGTGTTGGCATAATGCCCATGATGAAACTCCATGATGTAAAATGATCATGCATTATTTCAAAAATAAACTTATATTTAAATAAGATTCACAAAAGTCATAGTTCATAGACCCTGTGTTGTACAAGGTAAAGAATCTTTAGCATATACACTGTATTTTTACTTTCTGCTCTTTGGGAAGAAAATAAACCAAAGTATAAAGTATATATTTGTCATGAATAGTTTTGTAGTGTAGCCTCATCAACATTTCTATTGTTACCAAAATTACCTCAGACTACTGTCCTTGAGATTAGAAAAAAAAAAAGTTATATTGCGTGACACTGTTATCCAGTTTTCAAGAGAGTTAACGCAATAAAACAGAGATGGCAATTTCAGTAAGCACATACACACATGCAGACACCTACTCACACATATTAGCTACATACATGCTTATATATTTCCTTTTTACGACAGAACGTCATCTTCCTGAAATTCATGTATTGGCACTCTAATCTCAATCACTTCACAATGTGACTATATTTGCAGATAGTTTAAGAGGTATTAAATTTAAATGAGGTCATTAGGCTATTCCTTAATGTAATATGACTTCTGTCCATATGAGAAGAGGAAATTAGTTCATAGAGACATCAAAAGGCCAAACCTTGTTTGGACACAAAAAACTACGTGGCCATTTGCAAGCCACAGAGAAAGGGTGTCAGGAGCAAAGAAGCCTATGGACACCTTGATTTTGCACTTGAAATCTCCAGACTGTGAGAAAATAAATCTCTGTTGCCTAAATACCCAGCTTTGGGTAATTAACAAATTAATTCAGAGTTTAAATGTGCCTATTTTGGTATTGAATCAGTAAGTATAACGTAGATATCTACATGTGTAGTTACGTAACTTTACAAATATATACACACATATAGTTATGTAATTACTGTTATTGTGTTTTAGATTGGGGGTGTCATATATATAATTCTCAAAAACTAGTTTTATATCTGGATATATAAGAGTAAAAAGAAATATGAAATAGAAGATTTAATTCTGTGTTCAAAATAAGGAGAGACACATCTTCCCTTCTTAGAGCATTTACTTGAAAAAATTTGTAATTGTAAGCCATTTCTGTTTCTTTTTGAAATGCGTTAAACTCATTTTGAAGGCTAAATGAGCCTCTTGTCAGTTCTATAGTCAAGCCGTGTCTTTTTCAAGGATCTGAGAGTCACTTATTTAAAATGCAAGGGGATTGAGCTAGGGGTGGGAGGAAGGACAAGAAAAGAAAGGAATGGTGGAATGAAATTGACTAAACTATGCTATATGAATGTCTGACTAAATTACAGTGAATTTCACTTTTGTGTATATCTATAAAGCACTAATTTAAAAAAAAAAATCTATAAGTAAATAAAGAACAGTACAGCAGAGGAAAGGGAACAGAGGGAGGGAATGGGAAAATCCTGGAGATTGAAGTGGAGCAAATTATATTCCTTGCTTGTATGATTATGTCAATATTAACCCCAATATTATGTGTGGCTATAACATACCAATTCAAAAATGCAATGATTAAGAAAGATAGTGCCACCAGGCATGGTGGCACACACCTGTAATCTCAGCGGCTCAGGAGGCTGAGCCAGGAGGGTATCAAACCCTACACAACTCAGGGAGACCCTGTCTCCAAACAAAATATTAAAAACAAGACTGGGGATGTGTGTCAGTGGTTAATTGCTCCTGGTTTTAATCCCCAGTACTAAAACAAAAACAAAAACACTAAAACAAAAATGAAAGACAGTGCCCCGTCCCTGTCTCCAGCTTCTGAGGACAGGCATGAATTTAATTCTGCAGCTTCTAGTTAAAAGTTGCAGGGAAACCTCCTATTATAGCATTATGATTTTGTTTATTTGTTGGTTTTCCCTAAACAAGGACAGACATTGTCACCACAATTACCAACTGTACTTAAGATGAGCATTAAATGTAGGTTAGTGGTACTATCATGCCCTCTCACTTGAGGAGTGATTTTTGATTATCTTGTCAACATGTATGTAGTGAGTTGCCTCTGCTTGGTTATATAAAATGTGATATTTATTATTGTTATTGAAATCTATTAATGAAATGTTAGTGATAAGTATCATATTTTGGTTTAGTGTTTATTTAGTAACTTTTTTTTTTATCTTCACAACATTCTTAGATAATTTGGGGGGATCAGAAAAGATTGATTTTAATGATATTTTCCCAATAAGTTTTAAATTATACATTTTGGGGAATACATGTCATATAGCTATTATTTCATGGAAATATATGTCATGAAATTGTTTGAAATTATTTGTCTTATTTTTCAAGGATTTCTCTTTTAAGATTGTAGATCTGGGCACTCCTACTGCCCTTCTTCAAGCTGCCTCATACCATTTCTCATCCATGATACTTTGTGTTTGGGCTCAGAATGACCACAATCTCCCTAACTGCAGTGTAGAGTTCCTGCCAACAGTACCTTACCAATCTCATCATTAAATCAACAAAGCATGCTGCTGTATAAGTGGCTGTTTATCAAAATACTAATCAGATTACCTCCAGGGCCAAAGCAGGAATGGGTAAACACCTAATAAACCACAAATTTCTTCAATTCCTTCACAAATTCTCTTGGGTTATCTCACTAGGGATTAGAAAGTACTATGTACAATGGCAGATGCAAAAAATAAAAATAGGATTTGTCTATAGTAATAATTATGGAAAAATCATGAATTATAAGTAAGATTGAACACTACAAAAGAATAGACAGGTTGTGATTTTAAAGCCTCTAATAATAAGTTTTTTTTTTCACATCTTGATTGCAGCCATCAATTCTAAGTGCATATCCTAACCTACAGAGGAATTTTGAACCAAGGGTTTTTCAATTTTGGCGGGTATTTTCCTGGGGTTAGTGTATCCGAAATAGAAATGAGGACCTCAAGAAGGGGCAATGCTATTCTTTAAGGCAAATGTGAAAGATAAGTTTTTTGTTTGTGTGTTTTATGTTTTTTTTTTAATTCAGTGTTGTTGTATATATAATAGTAGCATGCTTTACAATCCGTAATACACATAAAGAGCACCTTTTTACATATCACTGTTAGTATACAAAGTATATTCATATCTTTCATGTCTTCAAACATGCATTTAGGGTAATGATAACCCTCTCATTCTACTATATATTTTTTGAAAGATAAGTTTTTAATACAAGATAATATTTATTCCTATAGTTTCAATTATCATCTATAAACCTACAACTTCCAAATTAATAACCGTTACTATTTCTTGAATTCTCATTGCAATTTCGAAATGAATTTTGGGAACCTGAAACTTGACATACGTTCATAAAACTAATTTTAAAACAACTTGGAAACATTAAAATGCAAACCAAAGAATAAAGAATGAATACATTTTATAATAAAAGTCAGAGGTGTTAAATTTAATGAACCAAATGTGAAGATTTTTTTTCTTAAAATACTCCCTATTCACTGAAATAAACATACTAAAAAATGTATGAGCAACAACAGAGTAAAATAACAGGAAATTAAGAAATCAAAAGGGGATTATATTTTAAACATTTAAATTATAAACAAAAATTAAATTCTCTGTCCTCAGTCCCCTAAACTAAATTTAGATTCACAAAACTACTGGAGCCAATGAAACCATGTAAATGAGGAGATTTGTAGTAAAATCCAACAAATGAAGTCATGTTAAAAGAAATAATGACATTGTGGTCTTTAATTGTTCAACAGATTAGAGTGACTAATATTCTCAAATAAAAACAAAATTCAAACTTAAAGCAGAAGCTTATTCATGACTATGCACTAATATGTGACTACTAAAGCAAAATTGGAAAATATAAGACAAATTAATGGTGTAACAACTAAAATAATATTTTGAAACAGATTATATAAAAATGATCAATGTCAATTTCTTATAACTATAGTGGTACTATATTTAGCATTCTATCATTAAAAGTACCTAAGCCTTACATTGTAATTTCCAAGTGTGCGCATGTGTGCGTCTGTGCATGTACAGGAGATATGTGATACAGGCATATTATAGATATATTATATGTTATAAGTATCATATGTTACATTATTAGATATTATAGGTATATGATATACAAATGTATGATAGCTATAACATATTTGCACACCTTATGATTTTATAGTGAAAAAATATTGATCATAGACCTAATTGATACAGAGTGGCAAGCACTTATGGTGCTTCTACTTGCTCTTGTACCGTCTCTTCTATAGGGCTAAGAGATCTGGTCTGCAGGAGGTGAAACCCTCCTTCCATATTTCCCCCATGAAATTAGATCAAGATACATTCCATGCTTTTACAAATACATCAAAATTGATTCTACCGTCATGTATAATTGAAAAAAACTAATGAAAATAAAAATATATAAAAAGGAAAGTATCAAAAAAGTTCAAATTACTTTAGATTGAGAGAAAAGAAAGAATACTCAAATTACTCAAATCCTAAAGAAATTTGGGACATTACTACTGATATTACAGAAAGGAAAGGATTACCATGAGTACCATAAGACACTATATACCAAAAAATTGTATAATCTATGAAAATAAACAAATTCTCGGGGGAAAAATCTTGATCTATGAAAACTAAATCATGAAGTAATAAAAATTCTTTTATTATGAGGGAGGAGATTCTGTAAGTTTTCCAAATCCTCCCAAACAAAGTAGCCTTAGAAGAGATGAATTGTCTGGTATATTCTACCACACATTTAAAGGGGAAATTATGACAGTTACAAAATCTTCCAAAGAAATTGCAATTGGGGGAGTACTACTTAGTTTATCCCATGGAGCCAGCATTACCTGAAATCAAACTCAAAGGCACAACGGACATTTCTTGGATACAGCAGGCTCAAATCAAGGCCACCATAACTAATTCACTATCTTATTAATGCAAATGTGACTATCTCACAAATTCTTTGGTGTCTCTATTATTTGTAAATTGGCTTTACAGTGTGTTGTAGACTATTGAGTAGGCAATTCTGTCTAAAAGCAATGTATATATCTTAATTAAAAATACTTTAATGTTAATTATCTTGTAATGATACAAGGCTTCATGGAATCTTAGTATTTTCCTGGTAGAAGGACTTATCTTGATACTGAATAATCAGGTTCATATGTTGCTGCAGGTTATGGTGATGGTGGTATTTTCTTTAACTAAGAGAGTAGTAAAGTTTGCTGCATCTACTGAATCTCCCTATCAGAAAAAATTTCTCTGTAACATGTGATACAGTTTGATAACATTTTACCCAGGGTAGAACATTCCTCAAAATTGAAATCCATATGCTCAACTCTGTTTTTGCTTTATCAAGTAAGTTTATGTAGTATTCTAAATCCCAGAATATTATTTCAACAAAGATCACAGCATATTTACCAGGAGTAAACTCCAGTTCAAGCAACTTCTCCCTTTGCTCACACATAAGAAGCAACTTCTCTGTTAAAATTTTATCGTGAGATTGCAACAGCTCAGTCACACATACAGGTTCTACTTCAAATCTTTAACTCTTGTTAATGCTACTATAGCAATAATTGCTTTCTCACTAATGTCTTGAAATCCCTGAAAGTCATCACTGGGTTTTAAAATCAGTTTCTTCAAAACTCCTGCTAGAGCTAGTATTTTGATCCTTCCCAGGAAGAATCAACATTTATCTATCTATCTATCTATCTATCTATCTATCTATCTATCTATTGTGATTCTAGGGATTGAGCCCAGGGCCTCATGAATGCTAGGCAAACAGTCAACCACTGAGCCACATTCCAACCCTCTCAATATTCTGTTTTTTTATTGTGTTTTAATTAATTATACATGACAGTAGAATGCATTTATGCACTTTGATATATCATACATAGATGGGATATAATTTATCATTTTTCTAAGTGTACATGTTGCAGAATCATATTGGTCATGTAGTCACATATATATGTACAGTTTGATTCCACTATCTTTCCCATCACCACATCCCCTTTCTCTCCCCTTCCATCACTTTCCTCTACCTAATCTAAGGTAACACTACTTTTCCCTAGTGTCCCCCGCCTTATTGTGAATTAGCATCCACATGTTAGAGAAAACATTTCGCCTTTGCTTTTGTGGGATTGGCTTATTTCCCTTATCATGATATTCTCCAACTCCAAACATTTTCTGGCAAATGCCACAATTACACTCTTCTTTAAAGCTGAGTACTATTCCATTGAGTATATACACCACATTTTCTATATACATTTATCTATTAAGGAAGACCCAGGTTGGTTCCATAGTCTAGCTATTGTGAATTGAGCTTCCATAAACATTGATGTGGCTGTGTCAATATAGTATGCTGATTCTAAGTCCTTTGGCTATATAAACCAAGGAGTGGGATAGCTGGGTCAAATGGTGGTTCAATTCCCAGTTTTCTGAGGAATCTCCATACTGAACATCTCTAGCAATTAGAGAAATGCAAATCAAAATTAAGATTTTATCTCGCTCCTGTCAGAATGGCAATCATCAAGAATACAAGGCAACAATAAATGTTGCCAATATCAATATTCTTAATGACATTTAAAATGTTGAATCCTTTCCAAAAAGTTTTCCATCTATCTTGCACAGGTTAATCATAGAGACCATTATTGATGGTAGTTATAGTTTTAGAAAATATGTTTCTTTAATAATTAGACTTAAAAATAAAAACTCCTACTTGATTCATAGGCAACAGAATGGATTTATTGTTAGGAGGCATAAATATAATACTAATCCCACTGGACTTCTCCATAAGAGCACTTATATGATCAGGTGCATTGTCAATGAAACTTTGCAATTTACTTTTTCTAAGTACAGTCCTCAATATTGGGCCTAAATATTAAATAAATTATGTCGTAGACACATGTGATGTCATCCACACCCTATTGTTCTATTTATGGAGCACTGGCAGAGTAGTATAATCTAGTATAATCTAGAATTTCTTGAATGGCAAATCAGCATTGACTTTCCCTTAACACCATCAGCTACTTTAGTCTCCGAAAAGAGGAACATTCTGTCCTTCAAAGCGTTGAAGCCAGGATTGACTTCTCCTCACTATCAATGGGAATCTTAGATGGAATCCTCTTTCGGTACAAGCCAGTTTCATCTACACTGAAAATGTGCTATTTAGAGAAACCACTGCCATCAACTACCTTAGGTAATAACTTTGGCAACTTCATATTACACTTGATATAAAGACAACTTGTTTCTTCAGACCTTATGAACCAGTCTCTCCTAGTTCTGGATTTTTCTTTTGCAGCTTCCTCACTTCTCTTAACTCTCACAGAACTGAAGAGTGTTAGGGCCTTGCTTTGGATTAGGCTTTGACTTTAGGCAATGTGGCTGGTTTGATCCCCTATTCTGACTACAAAAAGTTTCTGCATATCAGCAACAAACCTATATCGCGTATCATTCATGTGTTTGCTGGAGTAGCAGCACTTAGATTCCCTTCAAGAAATTTGCTTTGCCTTCACAAATTGACTGATGCAAGAATGCTGGTTTTCTGCTTATCTCAGCTTTGGATATCTCTCACTAAGCTTAGTAATTTCCAGCTTTCAAATTAAAGTGAAAGGCATGTGACTCTTTCCTTTACTGGAACACTTACGAGGAGTTATAGGGTTATAGATTGGTCTAAATTCAATATTGTTCTGTCTCCTTGGGAAGCCCAAGAAGAGGGAGAGGGATGGAGGAATGGCTAGTCAGCCACAGTCAGAACATACACAAAACACTTATGCATTAAGTGAGACTGGATGCTATGTGTCATCCCAAACTAATTATAATAGTAATACCAAAGTTCACTTACCACAGATCACCATGAAAGATATAGTAATAATTACAAAATTTTTAATATCATGGGAATTACCAAAATGTAACACAGAAACATACTTTTGGTTAAACATTGTTGTCACAAATGCCAATTTGTTAAAAAAAAGTTAGTAACTGCAAATTGCAACAAAGAAAAGCACAATAAAACTTACGAACTTATACCTGTATGAGAAAAGACAAGTAAGGACCAATATCCTTTAAAAATATGAAGGCAAAAACTCCTCCATGCAACACCAGTAAACTAAATTCAGCCTCGAGTGAAAGGATTATATGCTATGTAATGCAGGCTTATTCCTGTAATATACAGAGAGTTTAATATATAAAAACCAATAAGTGCAATAAACAACACTAACAAATCAAAAGGAAAAATCACATGATTATATCAATCGTTATAATAAAGTCATCAAGAAATTTAACACCCTTTTATATTAAAAATACTCAAGAACTTGAAAGAGTAGAAAACGTCAACATAATAAAATCCATGTATGAAAAAAAATCGTAGTTAATATTATACCCATGGTGAAAGACTGAAAGTTTTTACCCTAAGAACAAAACAGATGCTCACTTTGCACATCTATTCACATCATACTGGATGTCCACAAGGAGCAATTAAACCAAAAGAAAGGAAGGGAGGAAGGAAGGAAGGAAGGAAGGAAGGAAGGAAGGAAGAATAAATGGCATCTAGACTATGAAGAAAGCAGCTAAATTCACAGATGACATGATCATACATGTAATTATGCCTACACACTTGAACACACAAGTGTATATACATGCATTCTCATCTATCTCTTAGAATTAATGAACTTTGCAAAGTTGCACAAGATCAACATGCAAAATGGAGTTGAATTTCTCTACATGAAAAGAACAATCTCCTTCACAAATTAAGGAAACAAGCCCATTATAATATTTAGGAATAAACCTAATGAGGTGTTAAAAGATGTATGCACCAACAAAACATTGTTGAAAGCCATTACAGAAGATATAAAAAAAAATTGGAAAGACTCCTAAAACTCAATAGTTATGAAAAACACACACATAATGCAGTTATAGGCAAAGGATCAGAATAAACATAATATACAAAAAGCTGTTACCACAAAAGAAAAAAGGAAGCTAATGGATGACAAAGAGGATAAGGAGGAAGAAGAGAAAGTAAAGGAAAGAAAATAACAAGTGTTGTTGTGTATACAGAGAAATTGAAACACTTGTACACTATTGGTGGAATTCAAAAGAACTGAAAGAGAGGTTTCAAAAACATATTTGAGCATGAGTGTGGCTGCATTTTTTAATGATAACCAAAAGTGGAATTACTGCAAATGTTCAACAACAAATGAATAGTAAAATTCAGTTTATAATACTATCAAATATCATTCATCACCATTTTAAAAGAGACTAATTTCTGATACAGTTACAGCATGGATGAACGTTGAAATATTATGTTAATAAGTCAGGCAATAAATGACACATATTGCATGATTCTGCTTGCTTAAAGTACCTAAAATAGTCAAATTCATAGAGACAGAGTGTTCAATAATTAGTTGCAAGGAACTGGGAGAGGGAAAATTGAGGAAGTGATTTTTACTGGGTACAGTTTCAGTTTTGCAACATGAGTTTTAGTGATTGATGAAATTGGTGTGAATATATGTATTGCTATTAGATTATACACTTTAAAATGGTAGAAACTGCATGAATTTATATCTACTTATAGATGCACAGATGTATGTATATGTGCTTATATACAAATATAAAAGACCACAATAAAAAAAAATGAAATGCAGACATGAAAATTTAATATTTGAACCTTTCCTCAAGCTGGAAAAATTAACAGGAGATGCAACAAATGCAGGGAAATAAAAATGGTAAGAAAAATCTGATCCCCCAAAGTGAGTAATATAATTGCCAAATTATAACTATCTTCAAAATGTTAGTTTTGCTTGACTTTTCAATATGAGGATTAGAATTTTTTAATCATCAAGTAAGGCAAGGCACACTGTTGAGCTTTAGACATCAAATTGTATGTAGTATACTAGTAAAGTCTTTTCATCATATTTTGAATATATGTGAAACTTTCATATTTCTAAATCCTACCTCATTAGTGAATTTTTCTTTAAATGTCTTCAAACAGCGCTAGAATTATAGCATCATAGACACACAGACCTCATTATTTCATATTTTTGTTTCTGAATATGCCATAATTTTATCCACCATATGTGATCTTTTGCACATGATTTCTTAGACTGCATCATAAAATAGTAATGATTAACTGAAGTACACTTAAGAAAGGAAAATTTGTTGGGAATAATAAAAGGGAATTTGGCTCATTGAAGCTTGTCTCTTTTAATATACCTTTTCCTCCCAGGACAGTATTGACTCTAATTGCTTTTTTAAAGACTTTCTATCTTTACTTCAGTAACTTTGCCAGGTGAGTACATGGAATATTTCCTAAGTAGAACCAAATCTCCAGCCTACAAAAGCTGTGATTAATATGATCATTACATTTATTCAACTCATTTAACATTTGTCTTATATGAAGAGTATTTTCTTGGGAAAATGAGAAAATATAAATGTTTCTTAGGGAAAATTTGATTGACATTGTAAGTGGTTAGAAACAATGACTTAACTGGTTTGTCTTTGTTGATAAGATTAAGCAGACAGATTTTAAATATCTGTTTTAAATTATTTTATGTAGTTACAGCTTTATGCTCAGATGCTACTTTGAAAGAAGAAGAAAAAAAATCCATATATGTAATCTGGAATGTTTTTAATCGAAAGAACCAATGTCAAGTACTAATTATGAATCATCAAGAAGATCCTGAAATTAGAGAAAAAGGATCTGTGGGAGGATAAAAGGAAAGAGAATAAAATTATGTTATATGCATTTTTAATACATCACACTGAATACCACCATTATGTATAACTGTAACATATTAATAAACATGAAAATAAAATTCAAAGAAAGAAGAAAGAAGCTAGGCTTTACCTACAATGCTTTTAATACATAAATACTATGTATTACAAAGATGACTATTTGGATACCACACATAAGAGGGTAATTTTCCTGTATCAGTTCCTTTGAATATCTTTAAAATGGTATAAGTTAACATATTCTGTTCCTATGTGTCAGCATGCGCAAAGCTTATTTTTCTCTACAAAAGATACTTTTCTTCAAAGTATTGGTGAATTGATTCACATATAAAAAATATTTTCTCACTTTTTGTTGCAAAAGTCTTTCACAAATTACTGGAAAAAAGAATGCAAACTTAGAAAGTTCAATTAAAAGTCAGCCCTGATTTTAAAAATATCCTTTAAAGAATTCAAAACTGATTTGTAAATACTAAATGGTAACAATTTGTTTATAAAAATATGTGCTTATAACCATGAACATACATATCTATATAAAATAACAAATAAAGGAAAATAATTAATCTATAACTTTGCCATAGAATTTAGCCAAATAGATTTTAAAATGATTCACATATTCTCGTAGATTTCTAGGTAGATAACCTCAAATTGTTTCAAAATGTCCAACTTAAAAATCAGAAAAATGTCACATATTATTTTTTTTCTGAAAGAATATATTCTCTAGGCATATTTGCCTTATTTAGTGTAATAAATATGTAATAAAGATAATTTGTCTTTTTATAACTAAATTTCATGATATAAGATAAAAATGTGTTTTTATGAAGGCTGAATAAAATATATTTGTAATATTTCCCAATGTCTGTTTTCTAGTTGATTTGACAATTTCAGATTTACTTCACGGAAGTGTTAGTCTTTATTATCCTTTCAATACAGCCACATAGAATGTAAATTGGTAGATTATAAATCTGATTAGCTTAGTCTGAACTTCAGTCTGATCGTCATTCCAATGTGGATGCAATGGAATAGCACATCTCACTCTGCCATGGAGTATAGCTGTAAAAGCTACATAATGTACACAAACTGCTTCTAGTTATTGGATGTTAATGTGGGAAGGCCTTGAGGAGGTGTGATCCTTGAGATAAAGGAAGCATAACAATGTGCATTTTATATTCACAATGACTGAGGGCACTCTTAAATATGCAGTGCTATAGGGAAAATCAAAGCAGAAATTCTGCATGTTATAGAGATAACTATTGGAGTTCAGAGCAGGTACCATAGATGGAACTTGAGAGCAAAAGCCAAAAGTAAAATAAGTCTCAAAGAAATGAGGCCAAAAAATTATATTAATGTTTTTCTTGTAATTTAGAGAAATATTTCACCTTTACTTATGTGGATACTCCAAGAAAGCAAGAGAAAATGAAACTGGAAGGCAGAAGAGCTAATTGGAATTATGCATAGCCATGAGGTACTAGGGATTCAGAAATCGACAAACAACTAAGTCTTCAGCAAAGAGTGGAGAAAGAACTGCTTTTGAGTCAGAGTTACTTCACAGGGGCAAGGGTATAAATGAAATAAATCAATAGCAACAAATCCTATTCTATATGTAATTATAGAATAATGTAATTATGTAATCAATATTCTATATGTTCACATTAAAATAACTCTCTTTGGAGGAAGATGACATAATAATGAACAGTTATTTATATGTAATACTTAATAAAAAAATTTCAGGAAAGGTATAATCAATAAAACAACTAAAACATGATTTTGATTTTGACAATATTAGAGAAAATTTTGAAAATAAGTATACTTCACAATAGCTAAACTGTGGAACCAATCTAGATTTCCTTCAGTAGATGAATGGATAAGGAAAATGTGGTATATATACACAATGTAGTATTACTCAGCAATACAAGAGAATAAAATCATAACATTCTCAGGTAAATGAATGAACTTGGAGAATATATTGCTAAGTGAAGTCAGCCAATCCCAAAAAGCCAAATGCCAAATATTTTCTCTG
Source organism: Tamias sibiricus (assembly GCA_025594165.1). Lineage (NCBI taxonomy): Eukaryota > Metazoa > Chordata > Mammalia > Rodentia > Sciuridae > Tamias > Tamias sibiricus. The sequence continues at coordinate 155,483,405 of CM046662.1, read as the reverse complement.
ATATAAGGAGGCCGATTCATAGTGTGGTTGGGACAGGGAGCATAGGAGGATTAGAGGAACACTAGAATGGCCAATGGGGATGGAGGGGGAGGAAGGAGGCAAAGGGTGAAGAAAAAAAAAAGATGGTAGAATGAGATGGATATCATTACCCTAAGTTTATGTATGATGACACAAATGGAGTGACTATACTTTGTATACAACCAGAGATATGTAAAAATGTGCTCTATAAGTATAATATGAAATGTAATGCATTCTGATGTCATTTATAACAACTTAGAAAAAATAAAATAAGTATATTTCATATGCTTAAATTTCAAAAAAAAAAAAAAAAGAAAGTGGAGAATTTTAGGAAGAATTGATATTTATCAAGTGAAAACCATAAAACAAGAACTTCAATGGTAACACATCCCTGTAATTGATTTGTTAGATGAGTTTAAATGAAGAATACACAGACCAGAAAAGTAGATTGATAAACCATAGTATGGATCAACATATATCCTAAGGACTATTGAATTTTTATGTAATATTAATGATTACCATTGCTAGGGATGTAGCTTGGTTAATACAGCATAGGATGCCCAAGGCCGTTCATTTGATCCCCAGTATATTCACCCAGACACACACAAAGCTTACCCAAACTAATTAAATATCTATGATATTTGATAATTTTATGGTAAAATCTATCATTCATTGAACTTTTATGACCTGATCCATTATTACATTGCATATTATGAACTGCAGTTCACACTGGGTTTAAATTTTTTAATCATTTCAAGTTCTTGAGGAAGTTTTGATTGACAATTTAGTTTCTGCTCTTCTATGTATGATTATTTGCAATGGATATCCTTCTTTTCAAAACTTTATTATTTATTTTCGAAGAGCATTTCTAAATACACAGCTTCTTCCCTTTAGAGTACAAAAGGTTTGCTTTACCAACTTTCATGGATGGTATTGAATTTTACATTCATTTTATTTATGCAGAATAATAAGTAATAGATGGGCTACCTCCCCCCCCCCCACACACCTCTAGTTTTCCATATCCCAAGCAAAGCAACCTTGTTTCATTTTCCAGGCAGGATGTTTCTTCCCCAGACAGGATGTTTCTTTTCCCCGCAAGAGCCAACAGGCTTAAAGGTTGCCCTTTTCTATGGGCAAAGAGCCAATGGCGTTGGGGTTGCTCTGGTGCACCTCCCACCAGAAATCCCTATGTAGGGCCCTGTTTGAGAGACTCAGAACACAGACACACACTCGTCGCTGCTGAAAGGAGGAAGCCAAGGAGACACACATCAGCTTGTCACTGCTGAGAGGAGGAAGCCACTGAGTCAGCTCCAGACCCATCGCCTTCAGCCAATGGCAGCTGCCCCAGCCTACAGCTCCAGACCCATCTCCTTCAGTCTACAGCCACTCCCAACCCACAGCTCCAGCCTCCAGCCAGACAGCAGCTGCTTTAGCTGATAGCTCCAGAGATCCCAGCCGGTGCGACCAAGCACCCACCTTCTGTCCAGAGCTTGCACACTCCCTTCTTTCTGACTCCCCTCTCCCAGCACCTCTTTGACCTTTGACCAGAGCACCTCTTCTCCTGTTTTGCTACCAGCCACAAAGGCTGTTGAATAAATCTCTTGGCTGCACAGCTGTCCCTGGTGTGATTTTTGTCCTTCAATAAGTGTCAGTGATTTTTTGCCTAAACAATCGACAAATATCTGAAAAAAATGTTCAACATCTCTAGCAATTAGAGAAATGCAAATCAAAACAACTCTAAGATTTTATCTTACTCCAGTCAGATTGGCAGCTATCAAAAAAAACAAACAATGATAAATGCTGGCGAGGATGTGGGGGAAAAAGGCATACGCTTACATTGCTGGTGGAACTGCAAATTGGTGAAGCCAATCTGGAAAGTAGTATGGAGATTCCTTGGAAAACTGGGAATGGAGCCACCATTTGACCCAATTATCCCACTCCTTGGCCTATTCCCAAAGGACTTAAAAACAGCTTACTACAGGAACACAGCCACATCAATGTTTTAGCAGCACAATTCACAATAGCTAGACTGTGGAAGCAACCCTAATGATGCCCATCAGCAGATGAATGGATAGGGAAACTTTGGTATATATACGCAATGGAACACTACTCAGCACTAAAAGAGAATAAAATCATAGCATTTTCAGGTAAATGGATGGAGTTGGAGAAAATAATGCTAAGTGAAGTTAGCCAATCCCAAAAAAAACCAAGGTCAAATGATCTCTTTGATATGCATATACTAATTTATAAAGGCAAGATATAGGGAATGAGAGGAATGAAAGAGCTTTAAATAGAACAAAGAGGGGGGAGGGAGGGGTGGAGGCAAGTGGATAGGAATAATAGTAGACTGAGTTATCCATGATTACCATAAATACATGTATGAAGACACAATTGTTGTAAAAATACTTTATATTAAACCAGCAACTCAAAAAATTGTGATCTTTATATGTAATATGAAATAAAACGTACTCAGCAAAAGAAATAAATAATTATATGCTGAAAAAAAGAATAAATTAGGCAGCAATGACAGCACAGAACACAATTAAAAACAGAAAAATAAATGGTAAGAATTCTAAATAGAATAAATTCCCTTCAATAAAACGACTGATATTGAGGAATTTTGTATCTTGAGTTGTTTTTCTCTGAAGGAGATTTGGACATCACTTTTGATCTTTGAGTGGGAATTCAAGGCATCAATGGACTGATTCATTTCCTCTTACTGTGAGTCTTAGAAGTGGCTCCCTTTTCTAACACTTTCAATGGGCATCACTTTCAATAGAGCAGTAACTGTCCATTCAGTAAATATTCCACATCAAGTCTCCATTCTCCCTGATGACCTTCCTTTTTATGACAGGCAAACTGGCAATTATATTTGCCTTGTATTTTAGGCCACTGAGATTGCAACTCCCAAGAATGGAGATGGGGTAAAGCAAATTACTACATCTAGTTTACTCTCTAATTCCTAAACAGTGCATATATACCTTATGATAAAGTGGTAACTAATTATAACACCCAGATACAAGTAGCCAGTTCACTATTTAAGGTCATGTTACATTAACAGAAGAAAATTGTGTGTGTGTGTGTGTGTGTGTGTGTGTGTATACACACACATATAATGCATATTTTATTTTATAGTATATATTATTTTAGTAATTATTAAATAAAACAATATTAAATAAAATAAATAATATTAAACCAATTACTTTATCATATACTATTTTTATTTTTATATTATATGTTATATTTATTATATATAATTATATATTTTATTGATTTTTTTTAATTATACATGACAATAAGATTCATTTTGACATATTTATAAAAACATGTAATACAATTTGGTCTAATTCAGTCCCAAGTACTTACCCTTTACTTCCTCTCTTTCTTTTCTCTTTTCTACTGGTGTTTCTACCATATATTTGTAGTTTTTTTTTTTTTTTTCCTTCATTGTATTGTGGTTGTACATGATGGTGAGATTCACTGTGGTATATATACGTACATAGGAAGTTTAGGACAGATTAATTTCACTATTTCTCTATCCCAGCAATCCTCCCTTCTCTTCATTTCCCTTTGTCTACTCCACTGACCTCTCTTCTATTCTTTCTTTCTTTCTTTTTTTAAGTCTGTGCCCCCTTATTTTGAATTAGATTCTGCACATCAGAAAACAAAATGACCTTAGACTTTTTAGAACTGGCATATTTCACTTAGCATATTAGTCTCCAGAAAAGCACCTTGAGGGAACAATTGTGCAATGATTTATGGGGGCACTGATATTAGAGTCAATCACAAGGATGGCATAAGAATGATAGCTTTCCCAGAAGAAGAGAAAGAAATCAGAATGTGCAACTGTTAAAACCACAAATGTTTAAAATAAACAATTAGGTTACTGCATCCATTTGATGACTGGATATCATCTTCATACAATTTGAATTATCTATAGACATATGCATGTCATGATTCTTTGTGAATGTAAGTCCTCCTAGTATATATTTTTTTTCTTTATCCAAGAAAATTACAAATTTTAATTTCCTCACTATTTCAATAGTTGTTTGATGCGTACATATATTTTATGCTTATAACAAATTATAGGATACTTACTGCAAGCTACTTTGGATATGATGACACCAAATTAATCTAAAAGCAACGTTGTGTTTGGTGTAATAAAAATACAAATAAAATATATTTTAAACAACACAGAGTATAAAATACTAGGTATGTGCTGCCTCATTTCAAAACTCTAAACAGATCTACAAGTGTGGTAGGATTGACATCTGTCAATCATTCAGCCCCAGAATGTAGCTGACCTAAGAAAAAATTGATTCTATTAGATATATGAGTTCACTCGGAGGGTATACAATGATTTTTTTTTTTTTTTTTTTGTCAGAGAGAGAAATTTTCACTATCATCTGATGTTTTCACAATAACATTGTTATAAATCATCATAATAAATAATGTACAAATTTCTTTAGAGTATTCTTATTCATTTTTATGGATTATATTATCTATAATTGTCAAAATTATATTTTTATTAGTCTCTAAAATAAATCTTAATGGATTATAAATGTAATAATGTATAAAGACAGAGGAAAGTACAAAAATGTAACTTTACTCTAGATAACTCTAAAAAATACTCTAGACAAGTATTTTTTGAGCCCTGATTATGTATAACTTGAGTTTTTCATCTATTAAGACCTGTGATATTAATATATATATCTTAAGAGAAGTGTTGGTAGAATTAGTAGAATCCATTTTAAAATAAGGTAGATAAGTTAGTTTTGTAAATTATAGTAACACTTATTTCCAGTTATTCTAGCATTATCACTCATTTTTTAAATATTTCATTCTCTTTTTAATTGGCATAATTGTACATATATAGTACAGTGTGATGTTTGAGTACATATTGTATAATAATCAAATGAGAACATTTAGCATATCTAGCACCCCAAACATTTATCATTTATATGTGTTGAGAACATTCAAATTTCTATCTTCTAGCTATTTTGAAATATTAAAAGTGATATTATTGCTGGGCACAGTGGCATATACCTGTAATACTAGAGGCTCAGGAGGCTGAGACAGGAGGATGGTGAGTTCAAAGCCAACTTCAGCAACTTATTGAGGTACTAAGTAACTCATCAAGACCCTGTCTCTAAATAAAATACAAAATTAGAGGTGGGGATGTGGCTCAGTGCTTGAGTGCCCCTAACTTCAATCCCCACTACCCCTCTCCTCAAAAAGTGATATTATTAACCCTGGATACTCTACTAGACAATAGAATACTAGAACTTATTATTTGATGGGTATAAAAATAAGGTTAGGTAGGAGAATTACCTTCTGGCATCCTAAGGTTTTAAAAAGTCTTCAAATTTTAATTGTCTTATACGAAATAATGGCCTTTGTCTCAGTAATGTGTGTGTGTGTGTGTGTGTGTGTGTGTGTGCACGCTCATGCACCTGTGCTTGCTCCCTTTATGTGGATTAAGTGATAAAATAGATAAAAATGTACATTGTATGTTTTAAAACATTTTTCAATTTAATTATATTTAAGGTTAAATGTAATGTAGACCAATCTATGATTTAAGTTTCATTCAGACATACTTTATAGAGCAAAATGAACCTATTAACATAATCTTGTCTCCAGAACCAATATTTTTAAGTGATTTTCACATAGCTATAAACTTGGCTGTGTCTTTAATAATGGAAGTTTGATAGAGTATTTAAATTCAACTAATTCACTCATTCATTTAACAATCATTGATCCAGTTCTAATCACTGACCTGAACAAATGTCACAAAAACAATTCAAAACTCCTTCATACTTAGAGGTCCTCATAGTAGTACAGGACCCAAGCATTTAGAACAGGTGAACATGTATGCAGAAGTGCCATGTCAAGAGGAAATCAAAAGAAACAACTTATCTGCAACAGATATTTTAGAGAAATTTAGAAGGAATTTTACACAATGTGAGCACAGCAAGATTCCATCCAGAATAAGTTTGCACAAAGCATTGTTATGCTTTAGGAATATGAAATATCTCATTGTAGTTAGACCTGGATATAATGAGAATGACATTAAGAAGGAACCTTAGGAAAGGAATCTCATACTGACTTGTGATGAGCCTTTGCTGAAATACCATCATACCTACTCAATTATAGCTTTTAAATATCATTTGGTAAGATGGACATCTATGACAAACCCCAATTGGATTTGTATGATAATTAAAGATCATTCTATGAGTGGTTATTCACAGTATCTGCCATATTAAAAATACTCCAATATATTATAATTATATCCTTTACATTCTGAGGATGGATGAACACCACCTCCTTCCCAATTCACAGAATAAGTACCTGCCTTGTGTCCCTGAATTGCCTTTTGGATTATGATCTGTTTTCAAGATTCATATTCTATTCTGATAACCCATCTAATTAAATTATTTGTAATGGTCTTTTATATGATAACAGTGTATGCGTACATGTATGCATATACAGCATTCATTCATACCATAAATATATCTGTAGCTATATCTACATATATATAACCACATTCAAAAATTACCATAACAAAATGCATTGTAAACATCTCCATGAAAGCTGTAATAATGCATAACTATTTTGGCAAATATAGGATATTGTAACTTGAATGTTTTGAATGATTAACTTTGAAGCCAGCAGAAATTCACACTTTTCACCTGATGTCCATTAGGTCTCAGGTTCCGGATTGAGTGATATCTATCATCTTGACTATTAACAAGAGATAACACCAAAGGAAAATCAAGAGCTACATAAGAAAAATATCCCCACAGAAGACAACATAGCACTATATATTCAGGAATTTCATCTTGTTTTACATAAATGCATAGTAAAATATTTAATTCCAAGGAAACAGGTACTTACTCTGTGGAAACCGTGGTGGGTTGTCATTGACATCTGTCAAGGTGATGTTGACTGTTGTAGATCCAGAAAGCCCTCCAACTTGTCCAGCCATGTCTTTGGCTTGAATAACCACCGAGTAGTGTTCTCTGGCTTCTCTGTCCATGTTATGTAAGGCTGTTCTAATAACTCCTGTAATACATACATTTTAAACAATAATCAGTGTGTGTTTTATATAAATAAAAGGCTACTCAGATATATTAATTTTTTATGTCTTAAGAAATGTCATTTTATTTTTTGTTATACATAATATTAAAATTTATTCTAACATAATTATAAAGCATAGAATACAATTTGCTCTAATTCAGTACTTTCCCCTTTCCCCCTCTTCTCCCTCCCCATGTTCCCTTTCCTCTACTGATCTAAGAAATGTCTTTTAAAATAGCATATTTTTAAAAGAAAGCCACACTTCTGCACTTTAACAATGCACTAAAACTGATTCATGGAGTCATGTATCTACAACCACATGTTCTTAACCATTCTTTTGGTGACTAATTAAGATATCTATCAGTCCACATTTCCTGGGGTTCATGGCCCCTTGAGGTCAGCCCTCTGCCCTGATTCCTTCTGCTAGTAGGCTAAGCATTTCACAATTATTCCCCTCAGAAGTCTCAGTTAAGAGGTCTTATTGATTTAAGTAGAGGTTAATTTTCTTCCTTACTGAACATTTTACATGGCTTGCTCATAGGGTCATCAAAGTTTGATGAAGGAAAACATTGCAGGAGTGACACTTGAACAAAGAAGCATTATATATCAAGACAAAAATAACATATGTTTCCCCAGAAAACATATTTATCAAGAATGAGATATGTGTATTTTAGCAAAATAAAGTGAAGAGATTGAGTGTAGAAATAACAAAGCAAAAGTCACATTTTAAATTTTATATTGCCAGGGAGACACTTAATGTACTTCTTCATGATTGGATAGTTGGATTGAATGAAGGCATGAAAAATATATATCCATTTTTGATAATGAATATATAAACACTTTGTGCCTCCTCCAGAAATCAATAGTTCATCAGTAGTCTTAAATTTAAAATCCGAAACCACATTTTACAGAGGACCAAGTTAACCAAGAGCCTATTGTTTCAAAAATTTTTTAGATTTTATCTCCTAGATGAGACATATTATAAAAATGTATATTTATGTCTATACAAAAAGGAATTCTCTTGAACTCACATTTAGTTAGTTATTGCTCCAATTTTTTGGAAGTTGCCAATTGATACTGCTAACTATAAAGTTTACCAAACATTTATTTGTACATACAATTTCTTGAAATTACAGAGAAAGAGTTGTATACTTAGATTAAAAAAAAAAGTCTTAGCCGGGCGTACGCCTGTAATAGCACTTTGGGAGGCTGAGACAGGAGGATTTCAAAAAAAAAGGCACTTAGCAACTCAGTGAGACCCTTCTCTAAATAAAATACAAAAATGGGCTGGGGATGTGGCTCAAATGCCCCTGAGTTCATGCCATCCACTTGGAAATAATCCATCAAAAAAAAAAATACCCCCTTTTTTACTGGTGCATTATAATTATTCATAATAGTGAGATTCATTGTTACATATTTCTACACATAGTGGAACAATGCAGTTTGGTTGCTTTGGCTCCCCAGTTCTTCCACTCTCTTTCATCTCCTCCCTCCTGCTGGTTTCCTTTCTCTATTCTACTTTCCATTCTGTTTTCACAAGAGACTGTCCTTTTAATTAATTTTTTTTTTTCCTAGTGGGGCATGGTGGTACACCTTTATTCCCAGCTACCCAGGAAGCTGAGGCAGGAGAACTATAAGTTCACAGCCACCTTCAGCAACTTAGGGAGGCCCTAAGCAACTTAGGGAGTCCTTGCCCGAAAAAATAATATGTGGCAAAGGACTGAGGATGGGGATGTGATGCAGTGGCTAATACTCCCTTGGTTCAATTCTTGGTACCAAAACCAAAACAGATTTATTTATTTTTTTTCTTTCTAGCTTCCACATATGAGAGAAAACATGTATAGGATAGTAAACCACATCTCTTTTCTTCTTCTTCTTCTTCTTCTTCTTTTCTTTTTTTAACTGAATGAATTATCTGTGTAATAACTTTGAGAGGAGAGTCTTTAGGATGAAAAACTGATTCCAGGACTTTTAAACCTTGTGAACGTGTAACTGAAGAAGTATAGGAAACCCCCCTCAAGCTAAATAGAAAAGAAAATTATTCTTATCACAATAAATTTTAATAATATGATAATAAATGTTTCATCCAATTCATGCATATGAAAAAGCTTCCAGCCTCTTTATTAAAAAGAACAATGCTTTATCACATATGATAATTGCATAAGTAGTCACTGAATTGATGCAGGAATGAATTAGCAAAGGATTTATGAAAATGTTTTAGAGAAAGGATGTATACATTTTAGTACTTGAGAAAAAAATAAAGATAACTTTTTGGGGAAGAATACATTATAAATGGAAATTTTCTTGGATGGGAAGAAGTGTGAGGATGTTGTCAAGGATGATCTTGTATAGCATAATCAGTAAAATGAGGTTTGCAAGCTCTAACTATCCAAGGATAAAACCAATCACCCATCCTCACAGAGTAACTTTATAGATATCTCTTTAATGTACAATTTGAATGTTGGTCATTTTAGAGGACCAGAAAAGGGAAACCAGGGGGGTGCTCTGTTGTATCCTGTGGACCCCCATGATTTCACTAGGGTGCTGCTATCTCCCTTCTTTTATAGGATTGACACTCACTTACTTGTCAGTGTAAAGGAAAGGAAAGAAAAGGTCATGTCTAGAACTGACAAATGATTCTCTTAGCCACTGTGTCTGGATTATTGAAACCCACATTGACCTGAAGAATGGCCTGGTTACATGTGCTTAGCCAGGACCACCTAGGGTCCTGTGGGTAACTGGGAGTGCCACAGTCAACTTTCTATAGGAACACAGTACCAGGGCAGGCTATTCTCTTCTAACCTGAAGCTCAAGTGCATGAAAGCACGTGGTCTGGAGCATAACTGATGCACAGTTATTTTTTTTTTTCCTTTTAAATAGACTTTTAGTTGACTCACAGCAAAATTGAAGAGTACAGAGAATTCCCATTTGCTCCTTCCTGTTTACACACACAGCCTTGCACTCTATAGACAACCTCCCCCAGACTGGTACCTTTGTTACAACTGATAAAGTTACTTCAGCACAACACTATCACTTGAAGTTGAGTTTCACATTTAGTCTCATTTTTGGTGTTGTGCATTCTATGAGTTCTAATAATAACAGAAACAACTGTGAGCACATTATATTATCATATAGAATAGCTACATAATGCCATGAAAATCATTTTTTCTCAACTTATTCATTCCTTCTTTTACCAATCTCTAGAAAAAAAAAAAACTATTTTTTTACAGTCTTGACAGCTCTGCCTTTTCTAGAATGTTATATAATTGAAATATGCAGGAGTTATTCATTCTGATGTCTTATTTCACTTAAGAATATCCACTTAAGCTCCTACCTGTCATTTTATAGCTTGATAGCTCAGATCATTCTTTTTTTAGTGCTAATATCCCATTTTCTGGGTGCAATACCAGATATGTACATATTTACTTACAGAAGAACATCTTGATTGCTCATAATTTCAGAATCATAATTAAGATTGTAATAAACTTCTGTGCATAGATTTTTGTGTGAACATCAGGTTTCAAATCATTTCAGTAAATGCCAGAGTGTGATTGCCAGATAATATGGTATTAGTAGAGTTAGTTTTGTTAGAAACTCTCAAACTGTCTTCTACTGTGGCTGTACAATGTTTTTTACCACCATTGATGACTATCTTGTTGCTGTATAACCTAGCAAGCCTGTGTTGTTTTCAGGGCTCTTGATTTCAGTTAATTAAATAGGTGAATAATGATGTTGACTTTCTATTGACTTTCATCTCCCTAATAACATATAATGTTGAACATCTTTTCATATATTAATTTGCCATCTGCATACCTTCTTTCATAAAGTGAAAACCATTTAAAAATAGATTTTTACACGTTTATATTGCTGTTGAATTTTAAGTTTGTTTAGACCATTTAAAAATAGATTTTTACATGTTTATATTGCTGTTGAATTTTAAGTTTGTTTTAAGTTATGTATTGTGATATATACAAAGTAATATGCATTATTCAAGGTTCCCTGGAGAACCATAATCTATAACTCGATCAATAGATAGATAGATAGCAAGCCATAAAGATAAATTTTCTCAGATCATGGTGAAGGTTAAAAATTCTATTTTTCCCTAAACACTCCCCACAACTGTGAATTAGCATCCATATATCAGATAAAACATTTGGCCTTCTTTGCGGGGGATTGGCTTATTTCACTTAGCATGAGGTTCTCCAGCTCCCTCCATTTACCAGCAAATGCCGTAATTTCATTCTACTTTAAGGCTGAGTCATACTCCATTGTGTATATATAGTACATTTTCTTTATCTGTTCCTCTGCTGAAGGACATTTAGGTTGGTTTGATATTTGGCTATTGTGAATTGAGCTTCTATAAACATTGATGTGGCTGTGTCACTGTAGTATGCTGCTTTTAAGTTCTTTGATTTATACCAAAGATTGGGATAGCTGGTTTAAATGGTGGTTCCATTCCAAATTTTCTGAGGAATCTGTATACTAGTTTCCATAGTGGTTGCACCAATTTGCCATCTCACCAGCCATATATGAGTGTACCTTTCCCCCACATCCTCACCAACATTTATTGTTGCTTTTATTCTCAATAATTGCCATTCTGACTGAAGTGAGATGAAATCTTAGACTAGGTTTGCCTAATCTTAGCAAGAATAGTTCTAATGTTTCACACACAAAATATGACATTAATTGCAGTTCTCAGTGGATATTTTTTATCCAGTTGAGAAAATTCCCCTATAATTACAGTTTGATACACAGAAACTTTTAAAAGCAGAATATACATTTTAGCAGAAGGGGTACTTAGTACTTTTAAAGTGGGAAAGACTTGCTTAGTTCAGATTGTGAGATTTTCTGTGGTGAATTATACAAAGATACACTGGATGGATTATTTTAAAATATATTTATATCATTCATGTGTTACATATGAATTAGTTGTTAACTTTAAATGTATGGCATGCTTTCTAATGTCACATTCCAAAATAAAATTGACTCCCTGAATACTTGGGCAAATGCATAACAACTGTCCAAGCAGGCTATAAAAGTCCTAAACTAGGTTCAGACTTGTCATCTGCCTTGTCCTGGTCCTGATCCCTCCTGTCTTGTAGGGTATTTTAGGTCACACTGAAAATAGCCAGGGTCATCATGAACTCTTCCACTCTTCACTCCTGTTAAGTGAGTGATTTTCCTATCATAAATGAAGTATCCTTTCTCTATATGGGAAATTTTTCCATAGATGTTCAATTATTCCATCAAGAATAATTCACAAATGTTCCATTCTCAATGCTTAGAGCAACAGCTGCTCCTTTTTACAATATAAAATACATATTTTGAATAAATGCACATATACACTCACTTCCCCTCACCCTCATTTGGTTATTTGTTTTCTGCCTTGATTTATTTATGAAATATCATTGGATGGTAATAAAGTGATAGGGATATTTTTTTTCCCAAATATAAAAGGGGTTAAATGTGCAGCTACCTGGGAAATATTGCCTTACGCACTGGTTTTCTTAGTAAATATGCACATTAATGCTGTCCTGTTTTAACTATTGAAATGTTCCTTTCATTCTAAATACTTTTCTGGTTTAGATCATCGATTATTATGTTATCCCAGGTTATAGCATACTTCTATTAGTTTTTAAACCTGACACTGCTTAACCTTTACTTTGAGATTTTCTCAAGGGAAAATTTGACCGTATGTGTTCTCTAGAAATTCTATTTTATTAATTTGAATTGGGGCTGACCCACAAATTTTCAAATTGATTTTGGTATGTGTCCATGTGGGTTGCCTGAACAAAATATAAGAAAAATAATTCATTAAAAAAGAATTTATTTTTCATGGGTCAGGATGCTAAGAAGTCCCAGATTAAGGTGACAGGTGATTTGACTCCTGTGAAGGCTATCTTTCAGACATGCAGATGACTACTTTCTCACAATGTCCTATGCAGACTTTCCAGTGTACTAGATTTGGGGTGTGGGGAGTCACTCTTTCCCTTTTCTTATAAGGACACTATTGCCAACACGTAGGCTCTACCCTCATAACTTAATCAAACCTTGATTACCTACTTTGGGAGTGATGGCCTCAATATATGAATCTGGGAGCATACAAACATTTAGTGTGGTTCCAGTGCTTTTGGGTCAGTAACATGCTTTGAAAAAACACAATTAGAAAGACAAGTTTTTTCCCCATGAGAGATTATGCATTTTTTCACATTTTACCTTCATCTAGTCAACTAAATAAATGAATATGTGTATGTATACATATATACACACATCTATAACACACAATGATCATATACATTTTTCACAACTGTGACTTCTACTCCTAAGTACAATGTGAGGATGAAATATACTTACATTGTCCAAGAAAGAAATGATTTTTGCTTAGTTGTTTTGCTATTTCTGGAATGTGTTCATGTATCCATATGTCCAGCAACTGCAATATTACTTTTTATTGATAAAATAAATGTAATGTGTGGCCTTCTCAGTTAGTATTTTATTTTGTTGTTTTTGCAGTGCTGTAGACTGAATCCATTTCCTTTTCCATGTGAGGGTAATGCTCTATAACTGCCCTGAACATCAATTTATTCATTTAGTAATTTTTTAAAGAAAAAGAAATACATTGTGGCAAAATTAATTACCACAAATCATTGTATTGTTTATTTGTTAAAAAAAAAAAAAAAGAAAAAAGAAAGTTCTCCTGTATGTGGTGCATCCCAGATGATTTGCAATGTCCAATCCTGAATGTTTGTTGGATATATTTTACTAGTAATGTTTACTTCAAACACTTTAATGGAAATTGCTGCCTGTTATTCTCCTCTGATCCTTGGATGAATCAACAGAATGTGATTGCTTATGTTATCATTTTGTTTTGTTTCTTATTATGTACTTAGTAAATGATTGTAGGCTTCTCATTGCCTGAAAATCACCATCTGACTATTTCTTCCCAATCACCTTGATATGTAGGGTTTGTAACTGGGAATTACTCTCTGCTGAATACAAGTTCCTTACAATGAAAATTCATCTGTGGTTATAAATACTATTCCTTGAGCCTCATAAATTGGCCTACATTGTTTATGTGCTTTGACTAATAATATTCGTATAACAGTATACTCTCCAATATGTTTGATTGCATTTTACCCACTAAATAAGAACACAATATGAAAACATTTTACAAATTTGCTTCATTAATTAATATCACAGAAAATTGCATAAGAAAAGTTTAATAGGCTAGAACAAACAAACAATATATTCAAATTCCCACAGAATCTCTGAGGTACACACATTCATTCATCAGAGAAACTGGTTTCTTTTTATACCTAAACTACATGTGTACTCCTTTTCTCAGCTGCTTATTTTTCTACTTAATTTGCTAAGTTGCTCATTTATTCATGTAATGTCTAACATGTTATACAAAATATGTGAGACCTTCAGTGTTTCTCTGAAAGGAAACATGGGCCAATTAATTATAAACCATATGGAGTTTATTAAAATGAATTAAAAATTTGCTAACTTACAAGATACAACATAAATATTCAAAAGTCAGTATTGCTACATGCCAATATCAAATTTTGTGAAATATAAACAAAGAAATCAATCCCATTTATAGTAATTACAAATGTAAAATTTATAGAAATAAGATAGTTAAAAGAACTCTATAAATAAATATTATTAAGTACTGATGGAAAAATTGAAGAGGACATATACCCACAAAGAAAGAAATTACATATCCATGGATTGTAAGAATCAATATTGATTAAGTGTCCACAATACCTAATCTACAGATTCAGTACAATAGCTACCAAAATACCAATGCCATTCTTCACAATTCCAAATAAAGCAGTTTGTAATGAACTGAAAAACAACCAACCAACAAATAACAACAAAAAATGAATAGACAAAGCCATATTGAGCAACAGGAACAAAATAGGAGGCATTATACAAACTGACTTCAAAACATACCACAAAGCTGTTATAAATAAAACAGCATTGTACTGGTATAAAATCAGAACCATAG
The DNA here is from genome assembly GCA_025594165.1 of Tamias sibiricus. Taxonomy (NCBI): domain Eukaryota; kingdom Metazoa; phylum Chordata; class Mammalia; order Rodentia; family Sciuridae; genus Tamias; species Tamias sibiricus. The sequence continues at coordinate 155,468,296 of CM046662.1, read as the reverse complement.
ATAATTGAAACAGAAAAGGGGAGCCTAAAAGAAAAGCCTCCTAGCTACACCCAACTGATTTTCAGCAAAGTTGGTGGGAGCACAAAGTGGAGAAAGAATGGACTATTCAATAAATGGTTCTGGGGGGATGCGGTGTCTACAGGCAAAAGGATGAAATAGACCAGTATCCTTCATCAGTTAGAAAAATCAACTAAAAAAGTGGGGTGGAGGTCTAGTTCAGTGGTAGAGCATTGCCTAACTTGCACAAATCCCTGGGTGTAATCTCCAGAATTGCAGGGCGGGGGGGAAAGGGGGAGACAGGAAAGAAGAAGAAATAAAGAAAGAAATCAACTCAAAATGGATCAACAAATTGTTAGAGAACAAACTGTGAAATTTCTAGAAGAAAATGTAAAATAAAAATTTTAGGACATTGGGATGAGCAAGGAAGTTTCGACTAAAATGCCAAAAAGCACAGAAAACAAACATAAAAATAGATGAGAAGGATTGCACTAAACATAAAAGCTTTTGCACAACATAAGAAATAGTCAGCAGAGTACAGAAAGAAGCTACAAATGAGAGAAATATTTGCAAACTATACATCTGACAAAGGGTTAACATCAATAATACCTAAGTGGGTCTGGGATTGTGGTTCAGTGGTAGAGCACTTGCCTAGCGTATTTGAGGCACTGGTTTAGATCCTAAGCACCAAGTAAAAACAAATAAACAAAATAAAGTTATTTTGTCCATATACTACAAAACATATTTTTAAAAGAATACGTAAGGTATGAAATTTTGAGTAAAGAAAAATTAATTATCCAATTCAAGAATTGCTAATAAAGTAAAAAATGGACATTAAGAGGCTGGGAGAGGAGTTGGGTAGAAGGAACAAGGGGATGGGGAGAAAAAGTAGAAGATGATGGATGGACATGATCAATGAATGACACATGCGTGTATAGGAATATCACAGTGAATCACAATAGCACAATTAATATGTGCTTATAATTATTATAAAATGTTTCCTAAGCCTTCAAATATAAACTTAATATATAGAAAATAAACCTAAAGAGAAATTCCATAAAAGAAGGCATATCAATAGCCAACAAGTATAGGACAAAGTGTTCAACATCAGTATTAACAGGGAAGTGTAAATCAAAACCACAAGGAGAGGTTAACAGAATACAGTATGAATGACTATTATTAAAAAGACTAAAATAACAAGTACCTGCAAGGATGTGGAGAAAAGGGGATCCCTCGTATACTGTTGATGGAAATATGTAATATTACAGTCATGGAAAACAGTACTGAAGTTTATCAAAAAATTAGAGTTACCATATGTTTTAGCAATAGTCAAAGGAAATTATATCAATATGTCAAAGAGACATCTGCATTCCCATAGTTGTTCAGTACTATTCACAATAGGCAAAGAATGGCAATCAACTGTGTGGTATGTATACACACAGAATACTATTCAGCAGTAAAGGAGAACTAGATTCTGACATTTGCAGCATGAATGTACTGAAGATCATTATGTTAAACAGAATGACCCAGAAACAGAATGACAAGTACTGCACAATTTCATTCATGTGGAATCTAAGAAATCTGATCTCATAGAAGTTCAGAATAGAATGGTAAGTACCAGGTGCTGGGAAGAATATAGAGGTAGAAAGAATAGAAAAAGAATGATCAGTGGGTATAGAGTTAAAATTTAAACAGGAGCAAGAAGTTCTCATTTGCTAATGCATAGTAGAAAGACAACACACACAAAAAAAAATGTACTACACCTTTCAAAAAGCTTCATGAAAGGATTTTGTGTGTTTTGCCTTAAAGAAGTGACAAATGTTTGAGGAGACAGATGTATTTAACCTGGTTATAAAATATAAACATATATCTAAGCATCAATTACATTTTGACTTATTTTATCTAACAATAAAAATTAAAAATTAAAGAGATCATGTGGAGTTCCATTTATCATGCAAATTAAGACTCACAACTTAGATCTACAGAATTAGAATCAGGGCAGTAGATGACAGCAATAGGTATTCGTGACAAGCTTCTCCAGTGATTCTCAAAAATGGAAATTTGTTAGAGAACCACCTAGCATTGGCAATACATATTATCTGGCCTAAATGTGATCATATTTCATTATATAATCTGTTTATTTTAAATAATACAAATATTGAGAGGTTTAGATATTTTCAGAAGTTTCACTATTTTTGAAAGGATTATTTTATACAATCTTGGCCACAATAACTCTTCTTTTTAGTTGTCCACTTGTATCCATGAGTACATAGTTATGATTGTTAAATATTTACTCACATACCACTGATCACTAAGGAAAAATAGATTAGAAAGAAGCAAGTAAAGGAGTTCCACTCAAACATAGCCATATTAAAAACAAGGGTTCTAGAGTGGGTACAAGATAGAAAAAGAGGAGGTGGGCTCAGAATGGAAAATGATGGACCCGATCTCTTCATATATGCACATTACCATATGCCTTGGCTTTTGCTAGTAGTCAGATGGGAAGCCAGGGCCAGGCTATAGGCAAAGAAATGAAATGACCTCATGTTTTAACATGAATGATTTGAATGTTGTTTTGGAAATAGTTTAGAAATACACGGGTGAAATCAAACAAAATAATTTAAAGATAATTACAATAAGTTAAGTAAAATGGAAGCGAGGAACTGTGGTCACAGCCTGAGTATATCTCAAAGGTCAATTTGATGATGGAATAATTGTGTGGTATAAAAGCAAAAACAGGAGAGAAAGATGACCTAAAGCGTTTGGACTGAGATACAGAACACTGAGAAAAACTGTTCTTGAGGAGGTTGTTGGAATTCAAGAGTTTGAGGGGTTTTTTTGTTGTTTGTTTGTTTGTTTGTTTTGTTCCCCCATCCCTGCTGAAGTTCAAATTTGAATGCATTCTGTGATTGCATCTTAGAGACTCAAGCAGAAATCTGCAGTTGGCATGCAGTGCATTAGAGGAGCAGTTCAGACTAGCAATATACATGTGATCAACTTTGAAACAGGAGAAAATGCAGAAAAGAGCAGATTGAGAAATAGTGCACACCGATAAGGTGGAAACCAAAATATTTCACAGAATAAAACTTCTTGAGTGTTAAGTGCTATTGCTAAGTCAAATGTGATGTGGTCTGATCAGTGTGCAGAGAGAACTGAAGCCAGAGACCTCATAATAGGAAATGTGGCAGTCTGACCTAAATTTAACAGTGAACATAAGATGAAGAAATTATCATGTGAGACCTTTTGAAGTGAAGTTTTAAGGATGAGATGTCTGGTTAGAATTGGAGTGGGAGGAAAAGCCAAGGATTTCTAATGGCACTCAGGTATTTGGCTTAAATCCTCATGTCAGTGGGGAGTCCCTCTACAGAATGAGAAGTGTAAGATAAAGATCAGTGAAGAGAGTGTTAATTTATGGGGATACTGACCTTCCTGTGCTTAATGGCTATCCATGAGAAAGACTGATGGGTAGTTGAACACATACCAGGGGGTAGAAATGTCTGGGCTGATGAGACAAGATAATAAGACAATAACAAAGACAAAAAGTTGAACTCACTCAAGCCTAACATAATGAAGAAAATGCCACTTATTACAATGAATGGTCCAAATTGTTCTCCATTGAATCTTCATTCCTTGAGTTATATACTAAAAAAAAATTACCAATAAGGTTGGAAAAGTTAGCTTTCCAAAAAGATGTGATATAAAAATATCTATCAAAATGTAATGAATATGATACAATAAAAGTTTGGCAATTTGGACTGAATTTAATATTTTTAAAAAATGTTTTATAAACATGTCTGTTAGTTGGGAAAAGTAGCTGAATTACTTCTTTGTGTATAATTAAAGTTTAATCAGAAAGTGCAATACTAGGTTGAATACATTACATTTTCTTCAAATAAATTTTGAAGGATCTTGCACTCCATAAGCTTGCAGACACTAACAAAAGTAGAAACCATGTGGCAAACGAGGAAAAAGAAAAAAAAAAAAAAAAAGATTTTACATATACAAAAGAAAATTATTTTCTCTGTAAGGCAGAGAAAAGAATCTTGAAAGTTATTTCTTATTATTGACTTAAACTGTCCATCCAGATCATCTTTCTGCCACTTAGTTATTAGTTATCAATATGAGAGTTCATTTGCCAAGCTATATCCAAAGAGAGAGCCGTCAACCAGAATTGATATTTTATACACAGCATTCCCTAAGGTATCTATTGTCCACTTGTTGTTTGCATATTTTCTGAAGTAACTTATGGTTTTAGTAAGACCCACAGTTATCTGCTTCTGTTTGTGTATATGTGTATGTTTTTTTGTTTATCCAGCTGAGTGCTTGTGTTTTGTGAGATGGACCAAGATCCTAAAGTTTGGAGTGACTTCTGTCTAGTTGTCACGCTAAGACCTGGCTTCACCCAAGCCCTGGCCCTTAGATGCTCTTCTATTTTTGCTTCCTAGTAGAGGAATGACAGAATCAGAAGGCTTAAGGCAGGCTATCAATTTAAGTGAACCAATCACCACCTTAATGAAATAAAAGGATGCAAACTGAACTCAGGTTTCTGACTCCCTAGACATATTTGGGGATTCTTTGCACAGAATGTTAAAAAATGAAAAATGAGTTACATTAAGCAAACAAGATAATCACTAGACAGAAATATAAAATAAGCTGTAAAATAGAAAGGGAATTAGCATAGCATATAATGGTTGAGAAAGAAGGGTTAAATAAGACATTGATTTAGCTATTTAGAGATTCCTTTTTCCTATTAAATAAACCCTGGAATCATACCACATTTGTTGATTTAGCACCTATCACTGCTCATTTTAACGTTGTTCACTCTTAGTATTCCGAAGAACCTATAAATGTCTTTCCACAGACTCAAGCACCATTTATCAAAGTTACTGTGTGAGCTCACCAGGAAAGAGATTTGGCATCTTCATGGGGGTTATTTCCCTTTTAGAAATAATTCCAAAGGGATTAGCTAGAGAAAGAGCAGGAAATGTTAAGTATCAATAAACCATAAGCCCGAAATGTTTCACCCATACGGATATGTCAAATCTGTATCAAATGTAGACTTTTACATTTTTTCCAGGTAAATCAGGTAGCAGCACAATATCCATAAACCATATTTCTTTTACCGTTTACTCCCATGTCATTTGAGATTCAAAATGATTCTCAATGCATCACTTTTTTTTTTTTATGTAACATCATTTTTTTTTTTTTTTTTACATATGGCCTTGATTTAAGAAATGTACTTTTACTTCTTAATCTCTTTTATTTCCTGGATTCTCTGGAAAAGTCACTGGATCAGTCATGTCTCAAATTCTGAAGTTATATTCAAGGTATAGGCTGGGTCAAGAAACTTTGTTATATTAAAAAAAAAAAAAAAAAAAACAGATCTTTGTGGAAAAGATTATAAAGTGTACTAAGAAACTTACAAATGGAACAGGGAGTGTAGCTTACTGGTAAAATGCTTGCCTAGTATGTCTGAGGGTGGCCCTGGGTATGGGACCTTGGGAAAAAATTTTAAAAGAATATACAATTAATTCATAAAAAAATGAAGACAAAATGAAATTCATACATGCATTTTTCATCTAATGAAAAGATGAATGTAACAATTATCCAATAACTACATTTAAAATTATTCAGAAGTAGTATTATATGATACTAATATCAGTTAAATTGTCATTTTTTCTGCTTTTGTGGCTGGGGCTAGAACTCAGGACCTTACACATGCTTGACAAGCACTCCATTACAGCCCCCAAATTTACATTTTCAATAGACAACCTGAAATTATCTCCCATTCCCTTTTAGTATTTTCAAGTGTTTCTTTCTTTTATGATTGTAATTGTATATCTTCCCATTTGAGTCATTGGGATGTTCTCTTGGCTCTATTTGTAGAATAACTTGCATAAATATCAAAATTTGGCCATGTGATATTATTGAAAGCTTATAAGTCCACAATTAAATCTTGCTTTCACTATGTCCCTGCATAATTTTTTCTCACCTCTAACCAGAAGCATCAATACTACATGTCAATTGGACTAATGTGGAGTTACATGCAATTCATAAGAACATTTAGAAGAGTGTATGTTAAATACTAAGCTCCAGTGAAGTTATCATATTCTTTAAAAGAAAGAAAAAAAAAAAAAAAAAAAAAAACCTGCTTCTCAATTTTGTTCAGAAATGGGTGTACTATTTATAAAGCAAAGGTGTCAGAAGCTTCACAATTCTTGATCCATTTCTCTGCTTCCCCAGACCCACCTCTGGAGCTATTTAGTTTGCCATGATATGGGCAGTACTTCCATGTAAAGTTCCAGAGGTGTATGGACTTTTTTTAAAAATTTATTTTTATTTATTTATTTTTTATTGCAACTGGAACTAGACATGCATTCCAAAATTTATTTTCCACAGGTTGACTATGCAGAACTTTTCCAATGCAAATGTAAACTTGTTTTTCATTCATTTTTTCTAGGCTTTTCTTGATAAATCAGCAACAACAATGTTTGCTTTCCAAACCCAGGACTATCTCTTTCCTCTTATTTTTTTTTTCCTACAATCCCAACTATATTATCAATACTTTGTTAAATAATATCCTGAGTTTTGTTTCTTTATCTTTACGTATGTGTATAAATCTATAATGGTGAAGACCTTTCATGTATCAAGCATAAATGTAAAAATTTTTCCCATTTGTTTAATCATCTTGTGATTTGTACTATTTCTCATGACACTTGAAAAAATACAAACACTTATAGAACACTTAAGAACCTACTGTTTTCCTGTCTTCTTTAATTTGGTCATGGTGGACAGGGTAAGGAAGATGACCTTATTATTTCTGCCACCCTCCCTATTTTCTATGGACATATGCTCCTTCAGTGAAACATCACACCCAGGCCCTTTTTTGTATAATCCAATCAGCTGCTGCTTTTGCATCACAGCTGGCTACAAAGATTACTCTCAGACACTTGAAGACCATGGAAGTGGAGAACACTGTGGTGTTATAAGCAGGGGCCAATTCATTTAATTCCTTCACACTACATTAATTGGCCTCCAGTGTGACTACTTAGTTTCTTCTTGAATACAAAGAAAATAAGAAAATTCCTTTAGATCTTATTCTCTGTGATGCCTCTAACCACTCTGTGGATTTATTACATGTTATTTTCAATTTCTACATTTTATTCCTGCTAGCAAACAGAATTCACTAATGAAGCTAAAATATCAGCCTAATCTCTATATGCCAACAGATATTAAACACAGCCTATTTCCTCCAATTGCATTTTGCATGCTAAAAGGACAAAATTCCAACAAATTAGAAATCACCAAAATAATTCAGTTACTTCATTTAATGAAGTCATTAATTCAGTTGATGTTGATTGCATTATCAAGTGTGAAATGCTCAGAATACAAATAAGAATAGAAAGCATTTCTAAATGGTTGTGATTAGCTAGGATTACTTTTTTTTTAAAGGCTACATAACCAAATATTTCAAACCAGATGATTTCAAACTTTTGGTTTTTATTTATTTAGACTTTGAGCCCTCCTGGAGAAGTGGGGAGATGAAATAATCTCTACTATTATCTACATTACTTTTCTGGCTACTCAAACTTATACTCCCTTATAGAATTGATTGAGAAGACCCTGGGCATAATTGCACTTGCTTCTGTAATTTTTTACTTGTATTTTGGAAACACTGGAAATATTGGCCCTCAAATACCTGAACAATACCATTTGCCCACAATCACATCAAGACAAACCATTTTTCCCTGAAGTAAGAGTGTAGTGGCATATACAAATTTAAGTTGATAACTTCTATTTTTCTCTCATCTGATTACATTAAGTTATTATGTTAACTTCTATTTTTTCTCTCATCTAATTACATTAAGCTATTTCTCCAGAATTATTTATAATGTGTGAAAGAAAATGCTTGCAAATAAATACATTTTGATACATAATACATAAAAATGTTGTCATTTAATGGGACAAAATAGTATTTTATTTTCTTTCTGATTCTACACACAAATCTAAGCAGTATTGAAAATAATGTACCAATTAAAACATGGGTTTTGTAAACAGATTGATGCGATCCAAATTATATTCTCTCTGATTAACTGACTCTGTGGTCTTAAGAGAATTGCTTCCCTATTACTAAGTTTTATCATGTGCAAAACACTCTTTAAACTGCCTAGTGAGGGAGAAGTAACAAAAGTCATAAACAAGAGTAAGAATTGTTCCTTTTGTTCTTATTATATTATCATGTGTCTAGATAATTATAGGCAATACAATAAAAGAATATTCTCTCAAAATTTTACTTGGATGAACATTGCTCTCATAATTTTGTGCTATTTAAAAGTGTACAAATTTTGTAAGACAAACAAGTTTTAATCCAAAATAACCCTGTGAGGCAACAGAACATTTATACATTGAATAGCTAATACATGCTTAGAGATCTTCCACTGACTTTTTGCTTTTCCATAGTCAAGGAGTAAATGTAGCATATTACTTATATTGATCAATAGTTCCACCCAATCAATTCCCTGAGTAATACATTATATTTTACTAATGGCAATCTTTCTGACACATATATATCCAACATGGTTATTGGCCTTTGATCATTAGGTAGTTCTCCTGAAGTCACATAAATCAATATTTGTATGTTCAAATACATATGGGAACTCTAAAAAGTGTCTTCTCATTATTTAATTCTCATGCCAAAGATGTTTCTATCATTCTATTTTTATCAGAACCACTCCTGGAGACCATAAATGAAAGATTGTTGTTTTACAACCCCTTTGTGACAAAGTCCTTTATCTTTGGAAGTTACATCGGATGGTTGGGAATATACATGGTAATTTAAAATTAAATGTAATTTTAAAAATATAGTAAGTGATTGCACTGTATTCCAACCAAAGTCACAACAAATAGGTACTTAAAAATTAGGCTTATTTATTCATCTATCAACTATCAATTAACCTATCCATCTATCCTTTTGTCTATTTGACTTTAATGCTTTGCATTGTAAACTGTCTCTTCATGTAATTGTGACAGGAGGTCAAAGATGAATTTAGAAAGCTTCACCCGGTTGTGCTGAATGTAATTCAGCTAAGTAATGGCCTTGAAGAGTAACAATCATTTTTGTGTTTTGGCAGAGGAAACACTAGACATTGTCAATGATTTTTCGTCAAAAATGTACATTTATTATAGGTTGTGGCAGCCACAGAACATTTCCTGAAAGTAAACAAGAATTTTTGCTTAATAAAGTCCCAATGAATTCTGAAATATTACCACAAAACCACCATTTGCTCTAACAGACTTGGCTCAATCAATGATTTCAATTACTAAAGTTAAAACAGAATTCCCTGATTTGTGTATAGTCAGATTCAGTTAAGGTAATAAACACTACACTACACTATAGTATAGAAGAAAGTATTACAAACTCTATATTTGTAGTACACCAAATTTTGGAGTTTAATTAACAAATATTAATCATCTTCTTTCATAAAAATTTAAAAACATTTATAAAAAATTATATGTAATACTTTAGTCTTTATATTCTATAAATGTTTAGTTCATATGATTTACTAAGAGTGTGTAAAGAAACTTAAGATTTAAATTTTAATCATTTAATTTAAAATATTTGACTATCAATTTTCATGGATAATATTTGCTCTAATCTTCAACATGTATTATCAATAATAATAAATTCAAAATTATTTTCATTCGTAAGAACAAAAATATTTCTATAAAATTGGAGAACCATCATAGCCAGTAAAAAGTTAATAACTCTGTACTTTGTGCATTATATCTTCCCTCTTCAGTCAGAATTTTCTCAGATTATGTTAATAGTTACAAGTCAATAACAAATGTTACTCATACAAAAAAGACAGGGCAAAAACAACCAGAAATGTGGTGATGTGTATTCTTAGTTATATCTCTAATCCTATTGACATTTTTGCAAGAAGAATGAGCTTACTTTTATACCAAATTTACATAAAAATGGAGTTACCTTTTATAAGCAATGTGATTCTTCTCTTTCAGCCAGAAATGACAAAATAAACACCGTTTTCTCTCAAGCAAAACTGAGTGAAAAGACGGAATCCAAACCATCTGTGCCTGTTTGCTAATGAATATCTGCTTCTCTGGAGAAAATCAAAGTAGAGCTTTGGAAATCCACAAATGGCAGATAGATTTTGGGGGGTATTGTTTAGTTGCTTGGTTTCACTTGCTTTTAACATTTTATAGGTTTTTAAATTAGTTGACATACATTTTTATATATTTATTGTGTACAACATGTTCTTTTAAAATGTGACTACATCGTGAATAACTAAAGAAGCTAACCAACATATGCATTATATCACCAGGTAGATTGTTCCTGTTTTAAACTGGAGATAATAATATTGTTGCTGCTTTATTCAATGCCACATTCTGTATTCAACACCACACCATGTTTTGTTCTACTCCTATGACACACACTTGATTCCTATTTATTCAATAGCCCCTACCACTGACAATGATTATATCCTTGATCAAATTCTGTCAGGCTCTCCTGAACTCTCTCTCTCAACTACGTGGTTTTCCTGCTGATCTCTGCAATTGTGCAGTTTTACCAAAAATCCTGCAAATCAATTAAGTCAGAATTTCATCAATCTCAATGTCTGATATCCCTTAATATCTCAGGTTCCCCATTTCTTATCATTTCCAAGGAGAGATCTGCTCACCTTGATCTGCTTTCACCAAGTAACTTTCATCAGTTACATTTGATCTTTCATCAGTAATTTTCCACTCACTCCTCCTCCTCCTCCACATTTAACTATTGGCTATAAATCCTCATTTTCCTTCTTGCATTCATAGTTGCATCACTTTCTCTTTCCAACTGCAATACCCATTGCAATACTCCCTTTACCTATCAAGATTGCCCTGAATAAACTCTTGTCTTGCTGTGTAATAAGAATAACACTGTTAACTATATATATATGTATATATATATATACATATTTATATAGTTATATATACATATATATAATTATATATACATATATATATATAAATTTTATTATATTTTCATTGTTTATTGTCTTTATGTACTTCACCACTTCTGACAGCAAGAATGTAAGCCAGGTGGTCATGTGTATAGGTTTATTTTGTTTTTTAAAATAGTATAGATAGCTTCCATAATAGCTTGCCACATATCAAATTGTCAGTAAACACTTGTTAAATGAAATAGAACTGAGTAAATCACATGATGTTTATTAACATTTTATATAGCAAAAAAACAGAAGCACCATAGGATCTCTCAAAGTTCCTAGACTTTTGACACTCAGTTTGTGCTACTAGAACTCTCAGCAGCATTTTTATCTGGAATCTTGTTGGAAATGCAGTTTTCAGGCCTTTCTGGAGACCAAACAATTCAGAACCCGAATTTTCCTAAGTGCCCACTATCTTAAATGTATTCTTATAGAAATGAGTCTCTTGCTGTGCAACACATGAGCCATTTGTTCCTTTGCTTCCCTTTCCCATATATTTTAGGGGGAAATTGTTCCCCATACTTTCATAGAGATTATATTCATAATGGCTGTTGATACAGATCAAGTGCTTCTTTATTGTATTTAAGCCTTTACTAAATACTTTGCATTAAATATGTTATTTAAAGCAGTGCATTTCTGTTTGGGGGTAATATTGGGAAGAAGGAAATGAAGGAGATCACAACATTTTTCTCCCTATGAATAACAACAGCTGGGCAGCTATTAGTCAATGAATAAAAATAAATGAATAAATAAAAATCTGAGATAGCTCAGGAATCCAGATCAGAAGCTGCAACAATGTAGTGGAGGAAAAAAAGAAAGAAACTGCACAGAAAGGGTGGGAAGTAAAGTATCCTTTGACTGCATCACCCCTCCCTCTGGGAAACACAGCTCAGCACAGAAAATGTTTACCTGTGAGTTCCCATTGTTATAAAAAGAAGAGAAGTTTGAATAACCAGTTTCCTTAGACATTTGGGAAATGAGAAAATGATGTGCTTTAATATCACCATACTCAGATCACTGGAGAGGGTGACATAGTAGAAAGGTGTGAAGATTGCCAGGAGTGCAGAAGAAAGAATTAATGCAGAAACAAAAGAGAGAAAGCTCAAATAAATAAAATCAGAAATTGAAGAGAAGGCAGTACACTGCATGTGACAGAAATTACATTGATTATAAGGGACTGTGATGAACAATTTTTTTGCTAACAAACTGGATAACAGAAAAAGTGGACAAATTCCAAGAAATATATTATCTACCAATACTAAATCAAGAACAAATAAACACCAGAATAAACCAATAAACAAAAGGTGACCAAATATTAGTAAAAATATCCCCCCAAAAAGCCTGAGACCAGAAGGCTTTATGACTGAATTCTACTGAGTTTTCAAAAAAGAATTCATATCAATCCTTCTTAAAGTCTCCCTCAAATTGGGGGAATATTTCTATTTCATTCTGAGACCTGTATCACCCTAATACCAAAAACAGACAGAAATACTATGAAAATTAAACATAACAAGCCAAAATTGTCAATAAACCTAGATGCAGAAGTCATCAGTATTAGAAAAACAAATTCAACATCACATTGAAGTGGTTATACAATATGACCAAGTGGAATTTATTATTAGGTTTCAAGTATATTCTACATGCAAAACAGCCACTGTAATATGTAGCATTAACTAAATTTTTAAAATCACAAGATTAGGTTAAAAGACGTAGAGAATGCTTTTGACCAATTTCAACAAATATTAAAATTTTCCCAATAACGGTTATAAAACAGACTCACCTCTACACAATTAAAGCCACATGTGAACAGTCCAAAGCTAACATCATAATTATTGGAGAAAAACTGAGAACAAGTAAAAAGATCTCCATTTGAAGATAACTCAGTCAGTTTTGAAGATAATGATAAAGAGTCAACAGTAACCTCAAAATTATTAAAGATAATGAACTAATTTGTTACAATGGCTGAATACAAGATCAATACAACAAAATAAACTTTATTGCTAAATAAAAAAACAAACTATATGATTTTAAATCAAGAAAACAATGCCATTCACAGTAGCAATATGATGATAATAATAATTATTATTATAATGAACAGTAATAGACTTCACCAAAGAGGTGAAAAACTTGTACATTAAAATGTAAAATATTGATATTGATAATTAAAGATGACACAGATAATTGGAAAGATATTCTGTGTGTATGAATAAGAAAAATCAGTATTGCTAAAATGTTCATACTACCCAAAGCAAAAGTCTTGTACAGATTTAATGCAACCTTTCCAAAATTCCAATAACATTAGTTACAGAAAAGTTTTTAAAATCCTAAAATTTATAAAGAACTGCAAAGAACCTCAAAAGGCCAAAGGAATCTTGAGGAAGATTAACAAAGCTAGAGGTATGAAGTTATCACAGTCCATTACTTCAAAATACATCACAACTACAGAAATGAAAACAGCGTGACACTGGCATAAAAATAATCATAGATCCATGCAATGAAATATAGAATTCAGAATAAATCTACTCATCTGTATTCAACTAATCTTCAACAGTGTTAACCACTCAGGGCAGCATTCTCTTTTTATGAAAATACAAAATTATAAATACAAAATACATTTTTGGGGATTTGATGAAATTAAGTTCATGAGCTTTTTTATGATGTCATATAATTTGTGAGTAAGTGTAAGCACTTAAATGAATCATAGCTATTAAGAATATTCATATTATTTTAATTTGAGTATAGTATGATTTTATACAGTAAAAGATATTGGCTTTTCAGTTTGTAGTTATGCTTAATTATTAATTTTGTTATGTAAATTATTTTTTAACATTTTACATAATTTTTAAAGTATTCATATATAAGTGAAACTAATAATTAAAATAAGGTATTCTTTAGAAGTTATTATTGATTGGCAATTTTTTAGCAGTATCTATTAAATTTTTCACTTCTTTTTTTTAAAATATTTATTTATTTGCTTTAGTTGTACACAATGCAATGCATTTATGTTTACATGGTGCTGAGGATTGAACCCGGGCCGCGCACGTGCTAGGCGAGCGTTCTACCGCTGAGCCACAACCCCAGCCCCAAATTTTTCACTTCTTTGTTATGTCTGTGACACACCTAGTACAAAAAATTTGAAATGGATGAAGTTGGAGAATATAATGCTAAGTGAAATTAGTCAATCTCAAAAATCCAAATACCAAATGTTTTCTCTGATATAAGGAGGCTAGTTCACAGTGTTGTTGGATGGGGGTACATTGGAGGATTAGAGGAACACTACAATGGTCAAAGGAAAGGGAAGGGAAGGGAAGGTGCAAGGGTGGAAAGAGGGGGGAAAATAAAAAAAAAAATTGGTGGTTGAATGAGATGGATATCATTATCCTAAATGCATGATTGAAGATCTGAATGGTACTTATATACTTTGTATACAAACAGTTGTATGCAAAAAGATGCTATATATGTGCAGTATGAATTGTAATACATACTACTATTATAAATAAAAAAAGAAAAAGAAAAAAAAATTGAAAGAGGTTAGCAGAGCAGAGTAGCGAGACTTAGCTCAACATGATAGTTGAGACAAGTTAGGAAAGTTTGATAGGAGAAGAGCTTTTGAGACTAATATTAAACTAGATACTTGACAGGTAAAGAAAGAAGAAGAGGTTATCAGGCAGTAGAGCTGCTGATATATACAGAGATGTGCAGGCTTCATATTTTTTTAATAAATACTGGAACAAAAAAATGTTGTGAAGGAGTTAGGAGACATGATCTTCAAACAATAAAAGGTCACAAAAGACAGATCACAAAATATGACATGAAAAAGTTGATTTTGGTCCAAAGTTGTTGGGGATGAAGGAAAGAAGTGAAGATCGTCAGAGTAAACAGACAGTCCACAGAATGAGGGGGAAAAAGCTTTTGCAAACTGTCCATCAAATGAGATAAATATCAAGAATACATAGGGCAGTGAAGCTCCACATCATGTCCAACGACAAGGATGGGATCCTAAATTTTGCTGCATGTGTGTATAATATGTCAAAATACACTCAACTGTCATGTAAATCTGAAAAGAATGCATAAAAAAACAGAACAGATAAGGAGCTTAAGATACTGAATTACAGAATACAGAAGAACTGGACTTAAAAAGGGAAAAAAAGACCTAAATAGACATTTCTCATAAGAATACACAGAGACAGCCAAAATGCAAATGAAAATATACTGAAGAGCATGGATCATCAGGGAAATGAAAATCAAAACCACAATGAGATATCACCTCACTACACTCCAGTAAAATGGTCATTATCATAAAGATCAAAAGCAACAAGTACCAGGCAGAAGGTAGAGAAAAGTAACTCTTGCACACTGTTGATGGGAACATATCCTATTGGAGGCATTATAAAAATCATCACAGAGCTCCAGCAGATATTTGCAAATAAACAACCATTTGATTCTGTAATCACACTACTGGGTACAGAGCCAAAGGAAATGAAGTTAGTATACCAAAGAGGCATCTGCACTTCATGTTTACTGCAGCTCTATTCACAATAGGCAAGAAACAGAAACAACCCAAATGTCCACAAACTGACGGATGGATAAAGAAAACATGATACTTGTACACACTGGAATACTATTTCATCATAAAAATTAAAACTGTTATTTGTGACAACATTGATCAAACTGTGACAATATTAAGGGAAACAGACCAGGTACAGAAAGACAAGTAGCACATAATCTCACTCATATGTTGACTCTAAAAATGTTACATAGGTTGAGAGTGGAATGGTGATCAGAGAAGCTGGGGAGACTAGAAGGAAGGGAGACATGGGAAATATTACTCAATGAGTATTAAGTTTCAGATAAGAGCAAGACATCTTCATGTGCAAATTGCACAATAGGTGAATACAGATAACGATAATGTGCTACATCTTTCAAGGAGCTAAAATAAAGGATTAGGAATATATTCCCTATAAAAACTTGGTAAATATTTGAAGAACTAGATATGTTTAACCTAATTTGAATATTGTACTATGTATAACTTATCAAAACCTCACTTGGTGCCCCATAATTATGTACAATTTCTACACTTTTATTTATTAATTAAAACTAAACTTCCAATTTAAAAAAAAAGAAGAATTGAGTGTTTGAAGAAAAATTGGAAATATTGGATTCTGAGTTCTCTTAGACTGGATTGGAATAATTGTTTTGGATTGCAGAATTCTGAAGAAGTCAGGAAGCAAAACCATTTTAAGGATCACAGGAGAATGCAAGTGTGTGAGCTAAGAGGGGTATTATAACTAGCAAATGGGGGAAATTATGGCTCTTAATGTTAAGACTGGAAATAAGTGTTTTCTTTAAATTTAGATAAAAGGATGCATTTATTTACAAAGAAAGTTTCAAGATATTGAACAGGCTTTCTTTTAAGAGGTTGAAAACCTTTGGGAGTCTACCTGGTTTATTGAATGACCTGGACTTGGCTTGTAACCAGAACCAACCTACTATCAATCCTAAGATTCCTTTGCAAACTGGGGTTGTACCTCAGAGGTAGAAAGCTTGCCTAGCATGTGTGAGGTACTGGGTTTGATTCTCAGCACCACATATAAATAAATGAATAAAATATACGTTCATTAACTTCTAAAACAAGTTTTTAAAAATAAGATTCCTTTGCATGTTTTCTGGACCACATTTTTCTTGTGCCTCTGAATAATGCCTCAGGCAAATACTAAAGGTTTGTTCAAACATATAATATATATTAAAAATGATCCCTCGGTTAGGTACTAAAGTTTCCAATCCCGTGTAGTCTTCACTTAGCAACAATCCAATACAAAATTACAGACTCAAGGGAGAGTCTGAACAAAGGTCAAGGAGCCCAAGTGGGACACAAACTAGTTGGTTTCTTCTTGCTGTGCTATTGTATCTCCTATGCTTAGATTAGCAGCTATTTTAGTTCCATCTAGAGGATTTGCTAAAAACTTTAAAATACCTAGCAGAGTTAGCTGTCATCTTGTGTTAGCGCCATTGTGGGTGCACAGTTGCTGAATCCTTCTCAGGTACCATTTTTGTAAATGCTGATATTACCCCTAGGATTTTCAATGGCAGGCACCTTCATATAGACAATGGCACCTCTCTGGCACCTCATTTGGGATGTCTCTCTAATCCTTCAGATCAAGGAACCCAACATTTTTTCTTACTGGGGGGTGATTTTAACCTTCTAGACTATCTTCTTGATAAAATCCCCAAAGCTGTCTCATTTGCTGTGGGCAGTGCACATGTCCTTGCAGGACATTGAGCTCTGGTTTCTTTTATCTGCCACCTGTGCCTGTACTCGACTGCCACCTCTCGGGGTACTTAAGCTCTAATGAGCATACAATAAAGTCTTGCTGTGATGAACTTAGGCCCTGCATCACACAGCATAAGTTAAAATGGAGCACTTTTATGGCTTTGCCTGAGAAGGGACTGGAGGAAGTGGTTGATGGGCAGTAGTTACCAGTTCACACAAATCAAGCTCTGCTGAACACACTTCAAGCCATGAGCTCTCTTAGGTGTATAACTGGTCGATACTTTTCAGAAAACACTTGAGTTATTCCTCTTGCCAGCAGTGTCCAGAAATCTCACACTTCTCATTAGAGAAAGATGAAACAAGAAGCTACAGTTTTTTTTTTTTTTTTTTTTTCAAAAAAATGTGTTTAGTTGTAGATGGACATAAGAACTTTATTTTACTTTTTATTTTTTATTTATTTTTTTTTTTTTTTTTTTTTTTATGTGGTGCTGAGGATGA
This sequence comes from Tamias sibiricus, assembly GCA_025594165.1. Classification (NCBI taxonomy): domain Eukaryota; kingdom Metazoa; phylum Chordata; class Mammalia; order Rodentia; family Sciuridae; genus Tamias; species Tamias sibiricus. The sequence goes on along the minus strand of CM046662.1, from coordinate 155,450,524 downwards.
AACCCAGTGCCTCACATGTGCTAGGCAAGTGCTCTACCACTGAGCTCAGGAACTCTGGTTTTATCCTTAGCCTTTCTTTAGAAGCCTCTGCAGTGAAAATAGAATGGGGCCCACAGACAGCACTGTTCCATGGTATTTAAATGATACAGTGTGTGCATTCTGGTTCTTGTTTATCTGAAGGAGTTTTGATGAAAGGGGGAGAAGTTACTAAACTTATTGCACTAGCTATTGGTTGGTAGAATGTACCTGAAAAATACCCGGCCTTTAAGATGTATATTTGAAAGAATTTTGCATATGTAAATTATGTGAGGGTATATAACATATAATTATATATATATATGTATATATATATGTCCATTATAAGTGGGTATGAATGTATATCTATGTGAATATAGGTTTCAATATACTTATACAATGCCCATACACACGTATGCATGTGTATGTAAAGGTAAACCACATTGTGCATAGTTCATAAGTACATATACTTGAATCTGTGTACCCAGAGCCCATGCAGATGACAATATAGAGGAATATTATCCACTCAGGCAGAATTTCATTTAGAATAATCTTTCAATATCAATAACTGAATTTCAAAATGTATGCATTTGTATGTAATGGATATTGAAGTTGAATTCATATTTAAATCATTTTAAATATAATTTTAATTATATGCCAATTATATATATAATTAATAGATAATATAAGTGTCTATAATATAAATATACATATATATTTTATAATATAAATATAAAATAAATAAATAAAATATAAATTTTCATAATATAATATAAATATACATTTAAATATAAATATATACTTAATTAGGGACAACATTTTTCTATAAACTATCTTTCTTAAAGTAATTTTCATTAATAATTGTGGAGTAAAACATAATTGTGTCCATTAATGAATGTGCTTATATTTGAAATACATTTTTATATCTGTTAGTGTTTTCTTTCTCATATGTTTAGTAAACTCCACATATCACCCATACAAAAGCAGTGGCAGTTAGATACATGACACTAATTACGTGCCACACTGAATATCTCTACTAAAATTTTCCTCCTGTATATTTGTTATAAACCTTTCAAAGTGCAGGGAAAAGTGACAACAAACCCCTCAGCTGCACTCTGTGATTGAGAGAATCAGTTATTCTGGTGTCTCTGGAAGCAGAATCAATTCATGTGCTCTGTCATCCTTCGAAAGTCCTCTCTAACATGCTGTCAGCAATAAATTTTACAGGATTTCCCCAGTCAATTGCTCTTTCTATTTGGGATTAAGATAAAAGCAAATTGATTCTTCTCATATATAGTGGGAGCACGAAAGAAGAGATACTTCTCCTCTACTCACTTTTTTTTTTTTTTTTTTTTTTTTCGTGACGGATTTCTCCTGCCTCACTAGCATAAGGTACTTAGTTATTGAAATTCTGGCTGTGACATACACTCAGGCATAACCAACATGAATGCAATTTCCCTTATATTTACCTTCCATGAAAGTAACGAGGAAATTTGTTCCTGAGTAAGTTATTTCTGGGCACATTAAAAAAAAATGAAGCAACTTGTAATATTTTACTTGAGAGATGACTTCCCAGATATCATGCTAGATTTGATTTTCATTCTGTCTTCCAAAACTAGTGATTGGGTATGAATGTATATCTATGTGAATATAGGTTTCAATATACTTATACAATGATAATTGTATAGTGATAATCATAATTTGTGTTTTCTCTTTCATTAAACAAATTCAGAATTAAAACTTCAAATCTCTTACTAAACTTTTCCTTAAAACATAGTAGATGGATAAGCTATTTTAAAATTAAAATCAAGACCATGTATAAACGATCAGGCATGACTATGCCTGGCATTCAAACAAGTTATATTGAGCCTAACTTTAATGGAGGTGTTAGTATAGAAATACATTCTCTTTTTCCTTTGGAGCAGCATAGTTATGTAGATGAGTTTGAGATAATTATTTCAAGTGAATTAGAATTTTCTAAAGGTATATATGTAAAATGTCAGGTGAGAGACCAAATATAACTACACAAGAGAAAGAAGGAAATGAACAACAGTATATAGAATTAAAATGTTTTATAAAAATACTAACTTTCTGTTGACAAACATATACATACATATGCAAATAAGTATGCTGACCACAATTTTGATCTTTATGTAGAGGGTAATGATGGGAATTGACTTCTACAAGGTACTATAGTGTGCATAGTGCTAGGTTAGGTTCTAACTAGAACATTTAATATCTAAATTAAAAACAGATACAAATATATCCTGTGTTTATGTGTGTGAATTCACATGAGCACATGGTTGTATACTGGTGGGCAGTAGCCATTTGTTCATTCAATTCCCTCTTGGTAAGTTATGCTAATATTTAAATGTAAACTGCATGGTATAAAGTGTAAGGCAGATGATTAAATGTATTAGTGTCAGATGTTAAAGGATATGTAACTTTGTAAAAAAGTTAAATCCCAAAAGTCAATTAAGTCAATTAGTACGAGAATATTGTTTCCTTTTTTTTTTCTTTCCATTATTTGGTAAATGTATGTATTAGTCACCTTGTCACCTTTCTCACTATGTGACCAAAAGACCTGGCTGTCCCACTGAGCTACAAACCCACTCCAATGCTCATTTTTATGATATGCAAAGTTTATTCAAAATTATTTAAAATATATGAGGCATTCATAGTGGTAGTTGGTAGTATACTTTCAAATTTCAATTGTTTTTTAAAATATTTATTTATTTTAGTTGTACACAATGCCTTTATTTTTACTTGGTGCTGAGGATCAAACCCGGGCCACGCAAATTCTAGGTGAGCGCTTTACCACTGAGCTACAACCCCAGCCCCTCAATTGGTTTTTATAAAAAGGATCACATATGAGTACATTTTAAAAAAATATTTATTTATTTACTTTAGTTGTACACAATGCAATGCATTTATGTTTACGTGGTGCTGAGGATCGAACCGAGGCCGCGCACGTGTGAGGCGAGTGCTCTGCTGCTGAGCCACAACCCCAGCCCAAGTACATTTTTTTTTTTTTTTTGCACAAAACATTTGCTTGATAATTAAGAGCTTCAAAATAATATTTAAGTATTTTAACAAATTTGTATACAAAATTAAGTAATTGTTAGATGGGACCACATCTGTGATTCGAATTCTAAATGTTTTAAATACAGCTGAAAAGCATGCTAGTACATAGCTATTGCTATGGTTCAAATGTTTGTGTCCCTCCACATTTAATGGTGAAACTTTAATCTTCAATGCAATAGTATTGGGGTGATTAGGTAATGATTTGATGATAAAGGCTTCTCCACCAGGAAAGCCCTTATGAAAGAGGGTTCACGTAGTATTTGCCCTTCTGCCTTCCACTATGCCAAGATGTAGCAGCAAGGGCCATTTTGAAAGCTGAAAAAACAGGCCCTTACAAAACCATGAAAATTCTGTCACCTTGTACTTGATAGTTTCCAGAACTACGATAAAATGTGTGTTTCTTTTTTAAATTACTCTTACCTAGTTTCTTATTGAGACATGTTGTTACACCTGCACTAATAAACTAAAAGAAGTACCAAAATAGTTCCCTATCAAACTTGCTCTTTCTTAGGGTGTTGGTCCTGTTGATAACCTGTTAGAAGTATAAGACTATCTTAGAACAAAAATCACAAAATAAATGTAAACACTTTTGCTCTTTGTCAACATGAATAGAGATAATCACTGCTTTTTAAAATTTTAAATGGTTTTATGATAATTTCTTCACAAAAACTTAATAATGTATCCATTCCACTGCACCTCAATTCCTATAATTAGTTTAAAAGTGTTACTTCTAATTCTTTTTCCTCATATAAGCATTCCTCATCTTTCATTGTGAACTATTGGCATTAGATTATAAGGATTTTCCAAAATGCGACATAGGCAAACATGTCAAAGAACAGGCAATAGAACTAATATGGGTTTACCATTTTCCCTCTTAAGAGTCTTGCCAAGTCTCAGGCTTCCATTTAAGGTAAAATTTAGAGGTAGAATTGTTGTCACCAAACTAACAAAAAGAACTACAAAAGCAAAGACTGGACAAAAAACACAACCATAACACTCTTGTCCTCTTTAGTCACTAAAGTTACAAAAGTAACTGAGAGCTGGAAATGGAAAAAAGAATAGGCAATTTTGTTTTTGTTTGTTTGTTTGTTTGTTTGAGTAGGGATTGAACTCAGGGGTACTTGACCACTGAGCAACTCTACCACTCAACCATTGAGCCACAACCCTAGTCCTATTTTGTATTTTATTTAGAGACAGGGTCTCAATGAGTTGCTTAGTGCCTCACATTGCTGAGGCTGGCTTTGAACTCTCAATCCTCCTGCCTCAGGCTCCCAAGCCTCTGGGAATACAGGCCTGCACCACTGTGCCTGGTAAGAATAGGCAAATTTAACTGAAGCAAAAATAAAGGAGCAGATCAGGAAGGGAGGGATGTTAGCACTGGTTCTTACAGTCAAGAGCACAGTAGGATGACAAGGATACCACTCAAGAAACTAAGAATTCAAAGGAAGGTTTTTTATTGTTGTTTTGTTTGTTCTTAATTAAGTGGCCACATTTGTGAGAGTATAAACCCCCTGAAAGACACACAAACAAAAAGACTTCTCTGCTAGGCACCATGGTGGATACCTATAATCCTAGAGGCTCAGGATGCTGAGGAAGAAGGATCAGGAGTTCAAAGCCAGCCTCAGTCAAAGTGAGCGGCTAGCAATTCCATGAGACCCTGTTTCTAAATAAAATGCAAAATAAGGCTAGGGATGTGGCTCAGTGGTTGAGTGCCCCTGAGTTTAATTCCAAGTAATATCTGCCCCCCCCACCCCACCCTCCACCCCCCCAAAAAAAGAAAGAGTTCTCTTTCATTCCAGTGCTCTTCCCATGGATCTTCACTAAGTGTGCACAGGAAAGATTGGAGCTAAATATCAGTGAGGATGTTTTCTCTGGGAAGGGAAAAGCCTTAGAATTAAAGAACAAGTCATTGCTGGGCTTGGTGGCGCACGCTTGTAATCCCAGCACTTGGGAGGCTGAGGCAGGAGGATCATGAGTTCAAAGCCAGCCTCAGCAATGGCAAGGCACTTAGCAACTCAGTGAGACCCTGTCTTTAATAAAATACAAAAAAGGGCTGGGGATGTGGCCCAGTGGTCGAGTGCCCCTGAGTTCAATCCCCTGTACCAAAAGGAAAAAAAAAAAAGAACAAATCATTGATAGCTGGGATCTGGAGGTAAAAGGAGTGGTTAACTACCAAAGGTGGGTGCAAACTTTGGTGAGAGATGGTATTATTATTTTTTGTTGATTGGTGGGGACATGATCAGTTGTGTTATTACAACATGTATAAATACAAAAAAATATAAAATCGTTTGGCATATTAATGACACCTTAACAAAAACATGTTTTAAAGATGGGTTTATAGCTTCAAATTAGCTATGAATTATGGGTTAACTTTCTGAGAATGTGCAAATAGTGATAAATAAGGCTTTTAAAAACATTCATTTTCATAATATATTTATTCTGGTTAAAGTATAGAAACCAACTCAATAATGCTGGGAAATAATTTTTGAAAAAGAAATTTAAATAGTAAGTCAAAATGACACATAATTGGTGTATTAATTTCTTCTTTCATGAAAAATGATTATTTCTGAACTCCAAACTACTTGAAAATATTTTAAATTTGTTTTATCTTTTAAGCTATTTATAAACCCTCCCAAATCATCAGAATTCTATATTTATGGAATTCAATTTATCTCAGTTCAAATGTACTAAATGGCTTTCACTATAAAGACCTTTGCTTCTTATTCATAATAGGCCATTAATAGAACATGTTGGTCTTTTAGGAAGAAAAATACATTGATATAATTCTGTGACTTGATCTCTGTTCAATTAACCCATGAAAATATTTTCTTAATCCTTCAAAAAAATTTTATGAAACAGTACAAATAATATCCATAAACATTACCAGACCTAATATTTTACTTACAGAGAATTAATAAAATTTTGAATTACATTCATAACCCACCTATTTTCTTAGGACTTTTCTTGCCATAATTTAAACTTCTATTTATTACAAGCATTTGGTGCAGAAGACAAAGAACAGGTCAGAGACACTCAAAAGAGGGCAACGGTCCTGAGGTTCTGGAACTGAAAACAGTTGGTGTTATTCTTGTAATTAAGTGATTTTTACAGGTAATTTACAGAGATTTTGGAGGTGTGATTAAGGTTACCAATCACCTGACTTTCAGATATGGACATTATCCAAGTTCATCCAACCTCATCAAAAGGCTTTTAAAAGTTGAGTTTTCTCTGGATGGTAGTTGTGGGGCAGCTCAGAAAGTTTTGACATGTGAGCAAGATATGACAAAATAGAGGCATTCCTATTTCTGGATTTGAAGAGGGATGATCAGGTGGCAAAGATCTGCAACTAGCTCAGTGCAGGCAAGCAAAGCGGACCTCTGCCCAACAACTTCAAGGCACTAGATTCTCCCAACAACCTGAATCAACTTCAAAACAGCAGGGTCTTCCCCAAAGCCTCCAGGTAAGAGCCTCATCAATCCAACACCTGGAATTCACCTGCATGATAGCATAGACACAGGACTCAGAGGACCATAAATACATTCATGAAGACAGAAGGGAAGGGGCTGGGGCTATGGCTCAGCAGTAGAACACTCTTCTCGCATGTGTAAGGACCTGGGTTCAATCTTTAGCACCACATAAATAAAATAAAAGTATTGTGTCCACCTACAACGAAAAATATATTGAGGGAAAAAAAAGACGGAAGGGAAATGCTACAAACATATTGACTGTGTATTTACACATTAGACTTTGAAAGAAATATCACAGTCACAGTAATCAGCACATATTTTACAATACATGCTTTTAATTTCCTTTTACTTTTTAGTTTCTACTAAGTACTCCTAAAACTAATTGGATCCCAATTAATATTAGATCATAATAATATTGGACTTTTTAAGGAATGGGTGTGTTTCTCAGTGTTAGAGACTTGCCTAGAAAGCATGAGGCCCTGGTTTCCTGGTTTCATCCCCAGCATTAAACAAACAAACAAACAAACAAACAAACAAACAAACAAATAAAACAAATAAAATAAACACCTTAAAAGACTTTATGTTTTTATATTTCTTACTGTATTTTGTAAATAAGAAAACACAATAGCAATAATATTTAACATTTTTTGGTGGGCTTGGAAAAAAATGAAATGTACTATGATATTAAAGTAACAAAAGATAACTTTCCTTTAAAATAAAATAATATTTAAATATATTCTTTCTTATTTACCTTTCCACAAAACTAGTGAGAGCACAGAGTGAAATAAAGACAATTAGTAAAGTAAGGTTCAAATGCAGTCTAATGGTTGTGGTTACATTTTTTGAAACTTCAATATAATAAAATACAATAAAAATGCAATAGAATATACAAGATGACTTGTTCTGTCTCTTCTAAAATGTGGAACTGAGTTTGGAAGACAGTGAGCTCATCAAATGCAATGCTGTGTTTTAGAGAAACAAGAGCGAAGAGTCTGTTCTAATAGCCTGATTTGTAAGCACTCATGCTTAGTTGAGGGAATAAGCAATGGAATTGTCCTCTGCTAGGTATGTTGAATTGGGACACCAGTTCTGCAGCTGGTGGCCAGACTACAGAATCAAAATCCTAGAGAGGAAGGTGCAACAACTAAACCCTTGTATTTACTTACCCTTAGAAGAGCAACATAATTTCTAACAAGCATGTCTGAACACAAATTTAGATTCACAAGTGCTGAGACTCCTGTGTCCACATGGGGATCTAACAACAATGTAGGGGACCTCACAAAATAAATTTGCCATTTCCTCTTACCTTCTTTACTGATCCATTTTTAAGAATTTTTGAAAGTTTGACTTTTTTGTTTTGTTTTGTTTTACATAACACATAGGTAACAGATGTTTTAAATCCCCTGTAAGGACGCATGTTCTTTTAAAAATTGGTCATCATTCTCTTACACATGAAAATAGAAGTATTTGCTCTGAAGATTCACTACAGAGACCTTTGTACGTTTAAAATTTAACTTGATATGTTGGCATGCACTTTATCATAGACTGTGCTTGATACGAATGGTGGGGCTGATGAAATTCCACAGATATTTTGAAGGAAAAAAAAGAAGAAATGGGTCATGTAGCTTCCCAGAGTGTGGTATCTTGCTGTGCATAATAGAGGTAAATATTACCATATGAGAATGCTTGCTGTGTCTCGCTGCTTTAGTGCCAGGTATATGCAGTTTATCACCTGAAAAGTACATAATTGAACAATTTCTGTTATCTCCATATTTTAGTTCTAGTAACTTGGGGTACTCTATCTTGTTTGGCAAAGTAATTTATAAGCCTTTTAATGATCTTTTCTATGTTTTTATGCAATTCATAACACTGTGTTTGGCCATATCACACATATCACTGTCCCATTTTCTCTATGTATTAGTTATGAGCTTCTGTTTAACTGACCTGGATAAGGTGTAAAATTTATGTAAAAATGTGAACTAAATCAATGTACAGCTGAATTTAAAATTGTAGCCCCCTGTACCCATTTTCATTTTCATAACAAACAAAATACTATGTATGTGAAAATAATAAGTACATATACTTGAATTGCTGGCATAATTTTAGAAATAATGAAAAATGAACAAAGAGGACTTAGGACTTGGCAGAAAAAAATCATTGAGGAGAATGTATGCATCTACTAACATGTCCTATTTTGTTATAACAAATGAGAAAAAGGTCATATAAAAGTCAGAGAAGTTAGATAACACAAAAATACTCATTTAACAGCTAGTCTTTTTTTTTCACATACTTAAATATTACAGTAATGCAACTATGCATAAAAGCTAACAAAACTAATGCTTTCTAAGTGTCTCCCTTTATATTACTAATGGATGTTTGGGCATTTTTGCTACCTTTCAAATAATGACAATTTGATCAGAGGAAAGTGCCTTAGCGAGAAAAATAAATTGTTCTATCCTTCTGCAAAATTATCATTTAAAGTTTTGTCATTTATTTATATCAAAATATAAAAAGCTAAATTGGTGCTAACTGATGTTTATAAACACTTGTAAGCATAATCATTTCTAATGCTTTCAAGATTTAATTTTACTGACATGTAATTGCATATATTTTTAAGGTACATTGTGATAGTTCAATGCATGTATACAATACTTAAAAGGACCAAAGCAGTGGTAAGTAGCATTTCCTTCTCTTTATCATTTATGCATGTTTATAGCCTTCAAAATTCACTCTCCTTATTCTTCATAAAATAGATATCTGCAAACTACAGTCACTCTGCTGTGCTGTAGAACACTATACATTATTTCTCCCATCTAACAACATTTTGGTAACTTTTTTCACCCTCCTGCAATGCTTCCTCTCCCCTACCTTCCTATCCTCTAGTAATCAATATTCTGCTGTTCCTACTTTGAAATCAACGTTTTTTTACCATCTGTATCTGAGTGAGAACATGTCATGTCTGAATTATTTACCTTAACATGACTGAAAGGATTTCTTTTATTTCTTCCTTTATTTTATTTTGTTTCTGCTTTTAAGTATTGTAAGAATGATCAAATCCTTTTAAGTACGTGGGAATTGAGTGAAGTTGGAATTTAATTTTGAGCACCTCTATACCTACATGCCTAATTTTTAACCTGCTAGAGGAACAGTAGTGGAAATTTGAAGTTATAAATCCCCTAAACTTTAATTTTCTAAGTGAAATTGGGAAAAAACATATCCTAAGAGATAATCTCTAAAGAAAAAAATAAAGTTAGTCTTAGGTTGAATAAGGAAGGATATAGATTGTTTCCTGCTGGACTATTTTGTTTATATTAACATGCTAAAGGCACTGATATATACTGAACTGAGGATATCTACGTAAATTTGTTTAACCACAATTCCCAGCTAATCTGACCAGAAAACATCTTTTACATTTTAATATTTTATTCATATTTCACATGAAATGGTTTGAGAAATAACATTATATAACACAGATTGCAATTTTTTTGCTTAAGGGTCATATTCTTAACTATTGCATAAGAACTTAGAACAGAAAAAAAATAACACGTACTTTGAGTTATACAAGTAATTTAGGAAATTGTAATTCAAAAGGCATTTCAACTCAAAAAGAAAAGGGGTGGGGGACATGACATGGTTCTATAGAACATAGTAGGTTATTGAAATAATACCATGCCAGAATTTTGAAGAAATATGTTAATCTTTGTGAAATAACTTGGATTTAGCAATAAAATGTTATGATATGATAATTTGATTACAATATGATGTGAAATTTTTAAAAAATGCATTAATCTTGATTTTGAAAGACATATTTGATACCATCACTCCTAATAACTTTTTTTGAAAATACAGTGGGATTTAGTGCAGATAAAATTATATTCAGGAACACTCAAAATTTCCCTAAATGATCTTCCATGACCTAAACCACAACATAGAGAGCAGTAGTTTAGTGTGAAAAAATACTGTATTGTTATACGAGATGAATTGAGAAAATAAATCTGCATTCAAGCTGATTTTAGACTGGTGAGCAAAGCTAAGCAAGATATGACAATGAGCTTTAACAGTATTACAACAAAATTTATATATCACATATTTTACAGAAAAATTGTATTGATGAACCACCCAAATAGATGAATGGACATGTACCCTCACGTGTCTTCCATAGTCTGGCCTGATGAAGAGAAAAAACAATGCACTACCAGCCCACTAATGGACTTGTGGCTCAGATGATCTGAAGATGAAAGTTATGACTGCTGTTATTTGAATATTTTCAACCTGCAGTACAGGTAGAAAAAAATTGAAAAGTTGTTTTGTAAGCAGATAGAAAGTAGCTCTGGGTCAATTTTCCAAAAATCGATTTTGCTCAAGCCGATCTCCCAAAAGCAAATTATTTTTGGCAAAATATTCTGCACCCAAGGAGAGCTCAAATATTTCAAAGTCACAGAAAATGTATTTGGGATAAAGGAAGAGATATAAGTGAATGCTCCAACCTGAGAAAGAAGAAGATTAAGAGTTTATGCAGACCTTTCTAGGCGCGGTGGTGTACTCCTATAATCCCAGTGGCTCAGGAAGCTGAGGAAGAAGGATCAGGAGTTCAAAGCCAGCCTTAGTAATTTAGCAAGGCCCTAAGCCACTCAGTGAGATTCTGTCTCTAAATAAAATATAAAAAAAGAGCTGGGCATGTGGTTCAGTGGTTAAGTGCCTCTGGGTTCAACACCTGAAATTTATGCAGACCAGTAGAATTAATGAAAGAATTATTCATGGTCTTGACCAAATTTATATTGAAAGATTGGAGATACTTTTCTTTTGAAAGATATTTACAGATAAATAAAACTGTATCAAAGATCAAAGGGAAATCTAACGTGGCCTCAAATGAACCATTAAATTTAAACTGTGGTAAAAATGTGAAATTAAATCATTTTTATAATGTTGAAATCACCAATGTCAATAAAGTCTTACATTGAATTCCAATTTTTAATCTATAATGGTTGAGTAAAATGTTTTCATCTTGAAATTAAAAATTAAGATTTCAGCTTAGAAAACTATTTTATCTACCAAACTAAGTTGATAAGTGACATAAATAAATACTGTGTAAATTATAAGTGTGGCATTAACAAAAATTTTATTTATGATACTTTAGGATATTTTATCTGTGCAAAATTAATCAAAATATACTTTATAAAAGCACAGTTTAGTACATTAAAGATTCTATATCTTTTTGTTAATATGAGTATCTTTTTACTCACATATCCTATTTTATATATATATTTTGTATATTTGAATATCTTTATATTAATTGTTTTTGATTTTATACCATGGTGCGAATTGATAATAATCTCCCATTTGGTACTGGGGATTGAACTCAGGGACACTTGACCACTGAGCCACATCCCCAGCCCTATTTTGTATTTTACTTAGAGACAGGTTTTCACTGAGTTGCTAGGCACCTCACTATTGCTGAGGCTGGCTTTGAACTTGAAAACCGATTGCCTCAACCTCCCTAGCCGCCGCTGGGATTACAGGTGGGTGCCATGGTGCCCAGCTTCCCTTTTCTGCTTTAAAATGGCACTTTACTAATGTCTTTTACCATTTGCGTTTATGAATTACTATCATAGAGAAAGAAGTCACACGTATGTTTCTCTCCGGGCATGTGTTATGGCCAATAATAAAAAAGAAAACTTATACACATTGTCGGGTATTTTCTTACACCAATAATAATAAAGCCAATATAAAACTACAAAATACCCTTTCATTCTCTCCCAAAATCATGATTGGGATGTAGATTTAGGTGGGGTAAAGGTATTTTTCATGGTAAATATATAAATTCACATACTTAAAGGAATACATTATCTAAAATGATTGAATATGTACAAATTAAATATATTTCAAAAACACTGTTGCCATTACAAGGGATAACCCCAAGGCTTCCACCATGCTAAGAAAGTGCTTTACTACTGAGCTATATCCACAGCCCCAAATTAAATATGTTTTATGCAATTTTATTTTATCTTTTACTAATTATTTTGTGTGAGACCATACTAGGCAACTATCTGTGAGTCTGTGAATGTGTAGTATTGGGAAATATTGTTGTGAAAGCACTTGAATTTATATTATTATACTATTTCTGCTTGGACTTTTAAAGTGACATAAAGTCCTCATTAACATTCTGTTAGTTTACATAAGTCTCATTATTACTGAAAAAATAAGATGATAACCATCCACTTAATTTAAATGTTCTCCTGTTCTTCTAGGGCACTAGACCTGTGGCATCAAAAGACCTTTTATATTAATTTAAAATGTAAATGCTATCCATTTAATTAATAAGAGATAACTGTCTATCAAGAATGCCTGGAAAGAATTATAGTCAGTATTATAAAACTAATATAAAAGACTTATCATCTTTGCACAGTTTTGAATAAGTAAAAAGAGCTCAGTGTGGCTTAAAAGATGTTTGAATCATTTTTTTTTTCAATTTTACTGATTGAAATAGTCTTGTAATGAATGATGTTTCTTAATTAGTTGCCAAATATAAGAAATGAAGGTCACTTAAAGGTGCATTGTCATTATATTCCCTGACTGGGTGTCATCTCAGCCATGAAGCATGCACACCAGTGTCAGCAATTGTCTCCTTGTTTCAAACATCAAATTCATATAAATGGATTTCATTAATATTAATTAAACATGTTGCTAATATCAATTGGTTTCAAAGCAGTACATTTTACTATATTAAACTATAATTTATATTACTACTAATATATAGTAACATTACTATATTTTTGAGGGCCTATATTTAAATGAGCAAACAAATAATAAATGAAAATTCAAAATCTTGAGTTCTGTTTTCTTAGCCAGCTTTCCCTAATGCCTCGACTTGAACACACATTCTGTGTCTGCATAGGCATTCATACCTTACATAAATAAATATTCAGAACACAATAATTCCATTGAGTTTGGTTTTTACAATCTATTTATATTAATGATCACTGTCTGAGAAAGAAGAAAATATTTATTACTGAAAATTTCAGTAGCTCATTAATGGATCTAACTATGTAATGAAAGGAAAAGAGCAATGAGGTTATAAGCTAACAAGAAGGCACGGAAGTAAACAGAAGTGATTCACCCGAGTACTCATTATCCAGTAACAAGCTTACTTAGTACATACTCTGTGCCAGGCCTTGCACAAGTCTAGCCAAAACATTGATTAACAACAACAGAAATGATAAAATAAAACAGAATCAATTTCTATCTTATGGATCTTAATGTCCAGTGAATATCTGAGTAGAGAAGCAATAAGGCCATATTTCTAACAAGCTCCCAAGTATGGCAGGTGCTACTTACTCTTGCAGGGGTAGAATACGTTTTAAAGTACTCAGAAGTGAACCTGAGCACATCTGGAATGCAATATTTGAAATGAATTCCATGGAAATAGTGAGAGTGAATGAGGGGAAAGAAGAGCATGGTAAAATTCCACATAGATCTAGGGAGCAAGACACAAGCAGTGAAATCTGTACAATGAACTGGAAGGGAAGGACAAAGAGAATATTGGTAAACTCCATGAAGAATATGTCTCATTAAAAATTGATAAACATGTTTTTCTGACAAAATATGGAAATAAGTCAATGGATTAATGCAGTTGTATAAATGGTACAAATGAAAAACTTTTCTAATGAAATTCTGAGCAACTACAAATGTTGTTATTTAGAAAATTACATTACAATAATCAGTGTATATGTATAGATTTTTAGGAAGATACGAACTTATTATAAGGGAAGGAAAAGAATGGCTTGTGATACTGCATTGAGGCAAAAATAAGCACACACACAAAAAATTGATTCTGTCTAGATCAAATTGAAATTTATATTAAAGAATTACAAGTAGAAGCATAACATGATACATTCATATTAATAAGATAAGTCTAAAAAGTTTTATATGAATGAGGAAGTTTATTATTATGGAGTAAATAACGATATTTACTAAGTGCTTCAAGAGATTTATATATTGTCTTAAATGCTTTCCTAAACCTCTGTCAAAAGGAATGGTAGAATTCTGGAGTGCTAACTGAGAAATAGAAGACCAATTGGAATTTACAGCATATTTTGAAGCAAAATGACAATGATGATTAATGTACTATTAATTAAAAATAAAGAAGAATAGTCAGAATCAAAATGAATCGCAGAGAATCCATCAGTATACTATGATGATAAAGAGGTAAAATGAAAGAGCATGTCTAGATTGCTTTGTGGCTAAAATCAATGTGCACATGGGAAATAAATAAAATAATAATAATTATTATTATTTATTATTGCTCTTTGCTTGTAAGTTCAGTTTATCTCATGTCATAGCTCACAGTGCTTGTGTATGTCAAGGCAGAGCAATCTGATAAGCAGTTAGATACACCATTCTGAAGTTAATTAGAGATTTATAGGCAAGGGATTTGTTTCAAAAATGTTATTCAAGTAATTTGTCACAGTGAAAGGAGGGTAAAGTTCAGGGACCAAGCAGTCAGTTAAAGACAAAAATGATGAGAATTTATGTGCTCTCAGGTCACAACCTTCTGTGCTTCTGTTTCATCAAATCTAGATGATTTGACCAGAATTAGCTCTTCTACTAAGAGTAGGAAATAATTTTTAAAATTTAACATGATACATTTTAATGGGTAAAAGTCTTGCTTTCCAAATATTTGAAATAAATATGTCATTGCTGGTTACTCTGCTTAGTTACATAGTAGGTAATTTTTAAATTTGCTGGTGTTTTATTAAGAATTTGAATAATCTTAGGCCAACATATTTAGTTATCTGTGTTTTGAACATGTTCCTACTGTGTTATGTAGAGGACAAAGTTTTCCTGATGAGAATCAGGAATCTTTTAATTCAAGTTCGACATGAGAACTTGCCAAAAAGAATTTATAAAAAGAACATCAGCAATACGTTTAAGTGACTCAATTTCTAGATTGGCCTTGATTTTCTAATAAAAAGGGATGTAATGGATAAACTAGACCGTGAGAACAGACTAGCATCTTTAAGAGTGAAAGCAGAAGACCCACATGTGAAATGTAGAACTTGAATTTTGAAAATTAAATGCATATGAATACAACCAGTTCCATGCAGAAGTCAGGCCAACAGCACTACATGAGATGGGATTATGCAATGTACTTGTCCTTGTCTTATTGCAAGACACTTATCACCAGGGATGCAGAAAGGAATTTTGACATGTAGGAACAATTACTAGATATTCTGTAATCAAGTATTTGGTACACCATTATTTTCCAATGATGTAGACCTAACTCTATTCCCTTCAAAAATACAAAATTAATGTTTTTGTTTAAAGATTGAGAAGCAAAATATCTTTACTAAGACATCAGTGATGGAGCTTTGTCCACAAAGAATATAAAACCTCCTACCAACCTGACACAAGAAGAAGTTTATATGAACTTATTTGGTAAAATAGACTATTGCCT
Organism: Tamias sibiricus; assembly: GCA_025594165.1. NCBI lineage: Eukaryota > Metazoa > Chordata > Mammalia > Rodentia > Sciuridae > Tamias > Tamias sibiricus. The sequence goes on along the minus strand of CM046662.1, from coordinate 155,434,504 downwards.
AATAGGAAAGGTCCAACCTGGAATTAAACTACATTATCTGCTACCAATTGATCAGCTGAGTGACTTGGGGTGACTAGCTTCACTTCTTTATGTACCAAATAATTTGGCAATAAAATACAGATAACAATATCTCATTTGTAAGTTTCTGTGGGAACTAAATTAAAGTGTGTGACAAATAATCAGTATATAATCATTCATTTTTACTCATATGACTGAGTAACTTCTCTCATGTTATCCTGCTGATGCCTTGGGTACCAAGAAAGTGAGACATTCCTTTTCCCATTAACTTACCCCCTTCTACCAACTGCACCACTGCATTTTGTCCCTCTTTCTGAGCTGTTGGGCCCTCCAAGAGCCAGCCCCAGTAAGGCTTCCCTGCTCCTTAGAGATAAAGGTTGCCATTCCATTAGTGCCTTCTCCCAAGCTTCTGAGGTACCACCACCAGCTGGACAGTGCCCCTTCCTCAGAGATTCCTTTCGTCTCTGAGGACCTGAGTGGTCCAAGTCCTCCATCACCTCCATTCTCCTCACTTTAATCTGCAACCCTGAGGTGGGGTGGTGAAGGAGATTTGCTGCTTCCTGCCGTTACTGTTTCTGAGTTATTCAGGGTCTTTATTTGTTTCTGTTTTTACAGTTCTCTAAAACACCTTTGGAGATTTGTGATCTTATTTTCTCCCTGTTAAAATAACAAGTGGGATAGTGTTTTTCCTCAACAGGATACAAGATCATAGTTTCATCAACCATTCTTGAGCAGTATCATGCTAACTAAATCTGCAAGTGAAAGAATCATAAATTATATTGGTGGAAAAATTCATTACAAAGTATTAAAAGGCACTTCAAAGCCTTTTAGTAGTAGCTACCAATATTTGTTGTCCTATCTTCCAACATATTTGCACTTAGAAAGCTGTTTCTCTTTTAATATATTGAACAATATGCCACGTTTTCTCCACTTTTTTATTATTTTTTTATTTTTATAATTTTTAATATGTACAACTCATAATGCATGTATTTATCATCTTTTTACATACAATTGTTTGTATACAGAGTATATTCGTACAATTCAGGTCTTCAATCATGCATTTAGGAAAATGATATCCATCTCATTCAAACACCTGTTTTCTCCACTTTCATGGAATGATTTTTTTTCATATGTATTTTACTCTTTAATTTTCTAAAAGTTTTTATCATATAGCTAGTCAATAAATCCCCTTTTGCCAACAGAGAACAGAACCTAATCTGACATTGCTGCTTTAAGAAATTTCTCATAACTCCCTAATATTTTTGCCTTTATTTTATGTGGTAAAAAATTACACTACATTATTTTCATAATTTTTACCATATATTATTTTTCTCGTATATGCTGGTGCTCTTTTCTTTCCTGTGGCCACTTCTGTATCTTCATACACACTTCTTCAGTTTTAATCATTGTAACACAGTTTTGCTTTTCTTATTCTTTTATCATATGCTTGTGATTGCAGTGTATCCAGGGCAGGGACTAGAGAAAAAAGGCTAGTATCTGATACTGGATAAAAGTATAGACTTTCAAACATCCACTGTTTTAGAATTCCAGGTCAATTTGATACCTTGTGATCTTCAAGAAAATTGTTCTAATCCTTAATTTATTGGAGAATCATATTTGTTAGTTTATTTAGTAATAAATATTATCATCTTGCAGGGCTTTTACCCATATTGAATGAAATGAGGATTTAGTAGTAGAGAGAGTATATGTTAAGATCAGAGTGAGGCAGTTATTATTTATAAATTTAGAAACTTTGAACCTTTATCTTGCATGACCCTCTTTGCATTTGGTCCTAAGCTTCATCTTGCAAGAACCTGAACTTTGCACTTGAAGTTGTCCTCTCACTAACAGTTCCCTGATACACATTCATTCACACATCACTGAGACACATGTTTTAAACTTCCTCCAGGATAGTTCAACTCTCCTGCCTCCAAGCAGTGTGTGTTCTGCCTTCTTTTCACTGTTCTGCATACCACTCTGCATTTCAGTGATGCCATCCCTGCACCCTGGATCACTTGAAGGCCTGGTGACCTTGAGTTCCTTGAGAGTAAGAAATGGCAGAGAGGTAGTGTGTGAGGAAAAGCTATTGAGCTGCCCCCATTCTGAGAGTTGATTGTATTCGGTGTCATGTCCTTTGCTATTAGGTTCTATGTGCCACAATTATTTATTTTTTATTTATTTTTTCTAAAATTCTTGTCTCTTTTTCAAGTAATTTTCTCTTCAAAATGAGAAACTCTTCACATGTTCCCTATAAAATCAAAGAACTATTGCTCTACCACTTTTACATTATCTGTGGGAGAAATTTGACTAGAAAATAGGCAGAATTTTACAAAATTACTAGATTATAATTTTTAAAATTCCATAAAATATGTGATTTTATTTTCCGAAACAATTTTTAAAAAATTTCCACTAAGGAAATAGATATGTATGAAAATTATACTTAATAATACTAATAACTAATATTTAATATTATGCCTGAATATTTTCATACATCTTGAAATATAATTTAATAATAATATTAAATATTAGTTATTTTTACTAAGTATTAATATGTTGCCCAAAATGTTACTTAAAAAAGAAAAATATTAACAAAATAAGAAAATGTCACTAATAATTCAAAATTCCAATAAAATAAAATATGGTTATGTTTGTTAATAGAATTAGTCTTATCTGTATAATAAAAGAAATAAAATAAAAGAAAGAATATAAATATGTAAAACACATTTTTTTATTTTGAAACAGTAAAAACATTTTTAATTACACTTTTTATATATTTCTACATTTCCATATTTTCCTAAGTAAACCTATGCTGCCTGTTTAAAACCAGTATTAGTTTAGAACATTAAGTAATTGGAATTTGGAATTTGAGATATTTTATATAACAAGCATGAAATAAAGGAGGGATAGAATAGAAAGAAATAGCATTGCCTTAAAAATGGAGAACATTTACTGATTTTCTACAATTGAAAAATTGAGAGGGACATCTTGTTTGATCACTAAACTCAGTATGTCAGCAAAGATCTGATTACTTGCTATCTTTACTTTTCTTATTACAGCTGTATTGTAGTTGTGACACCACTCGGGATTTAAAATTTAGAATTTTCAGCTTTGTCTGCTTTTCTATTCAGGATCACAAAGAAAGACTATTTTGAGGGCAAATTAAAGATTCTGATTGGATTTCCTTATGTGACATGTATAGATGTAAAATAAGCAATTGGATTCAATAAAATTATGTGCTCTATAAGAGAGTCTCAGAGGCTTTATCTGTCTCCACAGAATCAGGAGGAAATCAGCAACATCTCAGAAAGAGGCTGATATACTTTAGAAATGAAGTTTTCCCCAAAGACTCAGGGGTTTAGGCTTGGTCCCAAATGCAGAATGTTCAGAAGTGAGGATTTGAGAATGAGATTGGTTGATGAGGGATCTGACCTATATTAGTCCACTGATTGATTCATATTTGATGGCATTAATGGAATGTGGTGAAAGTTGTAAGACACATGGCCTAATTGGAGGAAGCAGGTCACTAAGTGCATTTCTGTGAAGGTTATTTCATGTCCTCAGCACTAGCCCCTATCTCTGTCCCTCTCCCTGTTGTCTCTATGCTTCCTGGCTGTAGCGAGGTGAGCAGCTTTGCCCTGGGAGGACATGCCTTTTAACCATGATGTTTCTGCCTTTGGACCCAGTTTACCATTGACAAGACCTCTGAGACTGTGAGCCAATATAAATATTTCTTCTTCTAAGTTGTTTTTCTTATGTATCTTGTGCCAGTGACAAAAAGCTGACCAATACCAGGTATTTTTGCACATGTACAAAACATAAATGTTCAGGAGAATATGAAATATTCTTATGAATTATAATAACCTTGGCCAAACAAACAAGAAAGATAGTACAACAACTTCAGCATATTAATCTTCATTTTATATTCATAGTACAGTCCCTGCACTGATCAGGTGACTCTATGGGACAGCTCTTCTCTAAGCAGAGAAAAGCTTCTGTAATTGCTTCTGTATTGTAACTATGTAATCCAGGACACTTGGCATCCAAGGTCACCCAGTGTGGGTCATTTTCCTGATTGCTTTCAAATACATGTCCTGCCCTTCTCTGCCCTGGTTGGCATCATGTGTAACTTCTTTTCTAAGACTCCTTTGGCTGTAGGAGGTCTGGTCAAAAGACCAATAGATAGGAAAATATTAGTAGCCAGGACTATTTTCTGTCTCTCTCTCTCTCTCACTCTCAGAATTGGAATCTCTCCTTGATGAATTTACACCTATCCAGGCTTGCCTTGTTTCTCATTCCCAAATCTCTTCCTTGTAGGTCCAATAATGGTATTTTGTGCCTTGGTAATTCTAGTCCTCTCTCTTTCCCATACCTCTTCCCTGTTTGTCTTTGATGCATACTTACAATAGGATTGATTACTTAATTCATACTGATAAGGACTTAATACTAAGTCAGTTCTACTATAACAAAGTATACCTACATACTCCTTAAATCACCATGTAATGAAAAATTGCATAATAAACACCACAGGACTGCTAGGAGAAATGGATTCAAGGACATGACACTAAAAATCCTTGTCAGTAGTGTATTTAATAAAGTATGCATTCAGAACTTAATTAAGTCTTCACATGTTAAATGGTTAAGACATACATAAATAACACAACAAATATGACATTTTTCCTTGAAGAAGACTTGAAGTTTACTTGTGAAAAATGAGTTTGGGAAGAGTTTCACCTTGTGAATTATTGTCAAGTGAAGGGAGAGTCCTATGAATTGGAATGGAAAGTGGGGATACTGATTGGCATGTTGGTGGCTCATTATCCATGAAATGAGGTAGCAGGAATGAAGGCTTGAAGTGTGTGTGTGTGTGTGTGTGTGTGTGTGTGTGTGTGTGTGTGTATGCACATCCACATACCACATATTTTATATATAAACTGGGGGTAGTTTTGATATTCAACTAATGTTTCTCAGAGATAGAGGTACAAATTCAGCATTTATATATAAAAAAAAAAAAAAAAAAAAAAAAAAAACTAGGAAAACACCAATGCATGAAGATTCTTCCAAATCTGGTGACATATGCCTGGAATCCAAAAGACTTGGGAGAGTTAGGCAGGAGTATTGTAAGTTCAAGACTAATATGACCAATTTAGCAAGACCTACTATAAAATAAAAGTAAAAAGGACTGAGAGTGTAGTTCAGGTGTAGAGTGCCCCTAGGTGGTTTAATCTCAGTACCATCAAAAAATATGTATATGTACACACATGCAAATATATAAAAACATAAATAAATAAAAATACATACATAAACAAAATACAGAACAAAGAATAAAAACAAATAAAATTAAAATTCAAAACATTATTATTTGAATAACCATCTCCTGTTTGTTAAAATCTTATACCCTAAGTACATGTATGAAAACACAAATGGTGTGAAAATACTTTATGTAATACCAGTGACTTGAAAAATTATGCTGTTTATATGTAATACAAAATGAATTGCACTCTGCAAGCATGTATAACAAATTAGAATTAAAAACAAAAATTTAAAAACTCTCATTACTCCTCAATATTCAATTTTTTATTTAGTTAAATATAGACTGGAGTTTCATATCTCAACTAGTGTTAATTTTTTTGAAATTTTGTGTAAAGTTGAAATCAACAAATGTTAGAAAAGTTAAAAAAAGAAGTTAAAGACTTAATACCATCAAAGATAATTAGTGTGTCTTCTTGAACATTTCTAGTTGGGAAAGGGTTTGTTGTTTCCATACAGTCATCTACACCAGTTTCCATATTCTTTTCCTGAAAATTTCTGATATTTCACGTTGACATCTTATTTTCATCTCTTCTAAATTATACTCCTAATTTACCAACAAAATAAAGCACCATAAATAATTTAAACGTTTGATTAGATGGTGCCTCTAGGAAACATGACCAGGAAACTTTAAGCTGAGCAATCTGGGTCAAGTTTGTTTCCACATTTTATCTAATCCATCTCAGAGTGGGATCTTCTTTTGCACACATCCGAATACATTTACATGCACAGATGTATGGCAAAATAAACCCTCAAACACACACCCAGCCTCCAGGGACGGAAAGGTTGAGATTCAACCACTTCTATAGGTCCAGGCTCTTCAATGGTTGGTGTATGGCACTGTCTTATGTAATAATGAGGACAGAGTTGATCTTCTTAAACTATTCCTCAAGCTCTGTATTTTACCATAACTCTTCATTTTTTAAAAGCTCTTCTGAGCAGTGGTGACTGAAAATTAGAGGGACTAGTAAATGTATATTGTTCCAGTATTCTATATAGGAAACCAAGTAAAATATTTTTCAAGAATGTTAATGATAGAAAATGAGAGCAATTACCTCCATATGCTGTAGATTTGTAAATTATCCACAAATATATGATTTTGACACATTTTAAATCAAAGTTTTGGTAATGGCAAGTAATTAATATTAAATATTGAAAGTACATATTTAATATATTTTAATCTGTGTATATGTTTCATAGTTTAGTTATATTGTTATACTGCCTAGGACACAGATACACAAGTTAATTCCTAACTAAGCTCTGTGTGTGTGCCTGTGTTGAACATGATCTTTATCTTTTATTCCTAATGCCTACTAGATGTTCTGACACTTTTTTGAAAGATGAATGTTAATTGTTGAATGTTAATGAATGTATGTTGAATAGACCAGTAACAAGGACAGCCATCTATGATGGATTACATAACATATTATGATAAGAAGTCTCAGGACGGCTTTCTAGAAAAAAGGGATGTTAAGGGGGAAGGAGACCTTGCAATAGGCTGGGAGCAGCACATGACAGCACCTAGGACATTGTCTGAAGCAGAGGGAGGTTAAGGTCATTAGTGTGGAATGAATTGAGAGCCCTGCCTTCTATTCTACTTGATTGCTTAGGAGACAACAACTTTTACCTGGAACACAATTGGGTGAGCCTAGTGTACATGAAAACTGATGTTGAACAGAGAATTGTAGCTGCAGATTTCTATGTACTTGTATAGAAAACAATGCAGCAATTAGTTAGAAGAATACTTCATATTATTTTATTTCTGTATTGACCTACTGTTGAAAACTAATGATTCGTTTTATGAACAAGTACATATTAGAAGTGTAAATTGTGGCTTATGTTGTATCTTTGTTACCAAAAAAATAAATAAATAAAAATAAAATATCCTGCAGTGTTAAATCTAAGGACTTGATACTCTTGAATATGAAATATCAACTTGCAACCAAGAAAGAGAATAACTGAATGATTAGTAATTTGCTTATTCTACACAAATTGCTAGTCTGCTCCTGATAAAATTCAAAAGATTTTAAAAGCCTAAACATGCATTAGAAATTTTCTTTTTGCCATGTGTACAATCAGTTATAAAATAGTTATAAAAATCACAATTGTTTTTCCAAAGCTCACTGAAAATTACTTCTGAACTTGTCCTTTACATAGGTTTCCACACTGCAATCAGTATCCTGGGGGGCACCAATCAGGGATACATTAGTGGTGTGAGTTGACACTAATGATAACTCTAAGTTTTAAAGTCAGAACTATTATAAGCCCTGTGTATAGGAACTTTTGTCCATTTCTACAAACAGAAGTTAAATGCCTTTGTCTGTGTGAGAATGAATAACTTCTGGGAGTATGTCTTTCTTCAATATCAGCAATTAAAAACTGGAATACAGCCCAAACTTGAAAGCCAAAAGAAAGTCAATTGCAGTCTTTGCATATTGTTACTTATTCAACACTTATTTACTTCACATGATAACATTCTTGTGTTGCAATTAAATTATATTGTAATATTGATCTGTTGTTTTATATAGAACTTCAAATGTGTATGTTTGAGTGTTTGTCAAATTGTGTTTGTATGCATGTGAACCTATGTATAAATTTATAAATAATCACAACTATTCTGGCAGGAAATCAGAATAAGATGTGTGTGTGTATGTGTGTGTGTGTGTGTGTTTCTGGGGATATAATCTGGTTTGTATATACTAAGCATTGGACAGGAATTTTCATTCCCATTGTAAAGGGAAGAAAACTGAAGATCAGGGCTATGAGTTATCTTAATTGTGCTACATTCTCTCCATGGAGTAGCAGGAATACAACACCATCATTCAAATCTAGACCTAGTGCCCTTTCATCCACAACTTTCAGATCTCATCCAAACTAATGTTTTTAAAATCATATATGAATTTCCAATAAAATAAAGATATAGTATCTCATTCAAATAGTTGCATTTATAACTTGTAAGCCTGAGAACAAACTTAAAGCTAGGTTTTTATTGGAATTTGGAAAACTTTTGTTGACTGATATATTTAAACATGTTCTCCTAGAAATAAACATTTAATTACTAAAAACAAACCCAATTGCTTTATTTCACTCATTGTAAAAATTAGATGACTACAGACTATTTTTGAGCCTTACAGTGAAACATTATAGATTATTTCTTGGGGATAACCACATTCTTTATACCTATAAATACCTTTGGGGACAAGCAGCTTTTACCTCCCTATTTTATTTTTATGGTCTAAAAATGTTTTAATAGTTTATGATGGTTACAATTTCATGGAATTTAATAAATTTTTCATTAATACATTAGCTTAAGTGTAGATTTTTGTGTTGCTAAATTTTTCATGTAAATAAATTTTCTATATAACTTGCACTCCAATTCGGAGGTTAAAAATATATGCATGATAAATTTAGAAAGAATTATATCAGAGTATTTTATTAGGAAAGATGTACTGCAGAGTTTATAGCAAAATAATGTAATTAACATAAACTTTTGTAATAGGAAAGGATGAATTTGTCTTTATGCAGTCTCCACTATAATATTTTTAGTGGAATCCTGTTGTTAACACCAATTATCATCTGTGGAGAGATCATAGGAACTACCCATTGGTTCTCAATAAAACTACATTTTCTAATGGTAAAAATGAAAATTTAATGAGATCACATACATTTTTTCTATTGTAGTGGAGAAGGATAGATATATTTCATTTGAATAACTGTATGGCAGTTTGGAAGATTTTTTTGTTTTTGGTCCCTGGTCAAATATCTGAGAAGGAAGATGCTGTCCACAATTTAATCACTGATGTTATCCCATTAACTGAGCAATGCTTAACACACAATGAGATTCTTGCAAATAGAAGGTGAGAAACATGTACTGTTTAAATAAATGAATTGGTTGAAAAGATTCTTAAAATCAATGACTTTCTTATATGTGGGCTACATAGAAAAAATAAAGCTCTCCTAAAATATATAATGTAATGCTTGTTCTTTTTAAGCAGAACCAGAAAATGTCCATGGAAGTAGGAAATAATTTCTATTTTATATAGTCTAAAAATATAACCCATTTCCCATATATATCCCAATGTTTTGCAGTTGCTACAGGTGGTTTTCTGACTTTTCAAATGCAAAAGGAAATTAGATCACCTAGCTTATTTGTAAGGAGACTAACTGCCTACAAATCAATCTCAATTAAATATTTTACATAATCATGTTAATAGAACTATATAAAACTGATGCATTATTTAAATTGTATTTTATATGCAAGATTGTCTATTAAATATGTATTCATTTTGACTGGAGGCATATTGGTTGTTACAAGAGGTTTATATTTGAATCATTAATGTGTGGTTTACAGAATTTAATTTTACCATTCTTGGTGTTAGTAAAATTGCAAAATATGCATTACTTTATGCAAGGTTGTTTCAGAAACTGTGATGGCATTTTCTCACATTCACATAGAAAAAAATAGCATCAGAATAATATTTAACTCAATGATTGAGTATTTTTGAAAAATGTCACAAAATTTTTTTAACACAGGGAGATAATATAAAGAGGCAATTTCTGTATTTCTAGAAAAAATGAAAATAAAATGTTTTTTAAACCACAAAATGAAAAGTCAAAAATTTCCATTTTAATGACCCCTGTGTTGGTACAGTATTAAAAGGCTTTATCAAGATTCCATAACCAAAGTGATGTGAAAAGACTTGGCTGAATCCTGTGTGTTCAGAAAGAGAGGAAGTAGTGTCAACTATGTGAGTGTTCAAGGTGTCTGCTCAGGCATGTGTCTCTGTATGCCTCTGATGAACAAGGACACCACCTAGGAAGGCGATTTCTAGTATGGCCTTCTCTGGATCTCTTACTCAGGAATTCTTGTGGAATTCCACACAGAATTGTCCTTCTGTCTCTGGCAATTGAGAACATATTTAAATACTGTAAATGTTGCAATTTCTCAACCTCAGATAAACTCTGTCTTTGTCTATTTATATATGTGTGTGTGTGTTAGCAAACTCAGGGCCCATTTTATCATTTCTGCAAAGATCTGTATTCACTTGGAAACCAGAAATCATGGCCAATATTTCATGATAGGTGACATTCTTGATTATCTTGGTGAAATAACTGATGTGGTCCCATGACTTTCCTATGAACACAATTTTTTAATATTTTTTTTAGTTGTAGATGGACACAATATCTTTGTTAATTTGTTTAGTTTTTTTTTTTTTTTTTTTTTAATGTGGTAATGTGGTGCTGAGGATCTAACCCAGTGTCTCATGCATGCGAGCCCAGCTCCCTATGAACACTATTATCACCTTGTACCTCATTGCTGTTTTGTCTATACTCCATGTTTTACAACAGATACATAGAGTAATATGCCTAATTGTAATATAGAATAATAAATAATAATGATAAATAAATACTGATAGTAGTCCTTGGAATTTAAGGGACAGAAAAAAGAGTGCTTTTAAGTATGAACTGTAATATATACTACTACTATAAGTAAAAATTAAAAAAAAATTAGATTTGAATCATTAGCATACCAAAGTCTAATTTTCCTCAAGACACAAATAAAATATTTACATAACGATCTTTAAATGACTTTATCTTTTAACTATAATATTTAAAATTGCAATAAATCCATAGTTCTGATTTAAGTAGGTAGAATGCTATATAATAGAAACTACAGTAATAAAATTTGAGAGACATAATTTGTACTCATCAAAAAATGAAATAGTTTAGATATCTAAGTGTGACAATAAGATTAAAGTTAATAAATATATCTATATCAGGGGTGCATTTCACTGGAGGGAGGGTAGAAGAGAGAAATAGGGAGTAACTGCTAAATGTGTACTTTTCAAAGTTTAGGTATACTGAAGAGATTGTAGTCAGTGATTACCTCCTTGGGCTGCAGGAAGTATCACAATCTCTGGTTTTGTTTCAAATTTTCTAGCAACTCTAAGCTGTAAGCAAAAGACATAATGGTAATTTCCTTCATAAATATTCCTCAGGACTCTTGTGTTGGTCTGTTTTTCTTCTCTCAGGGTCCCAAGCATACCTGAAGCCTCCTTCTTTCCTAGTAGAGCACCAGCTGAAGCTTAATCACATTCCTCTATGCCTACTCACTATATGTTATATTTCAATGTGATCCTTGTTTTATTCCTATCACATAAATTCATAAGCAGTCCAGTTTTTATTTAACAGGCTGTCAGCAGCTATTCAATGCATATGGGAAAAAACTTGCTCAGTGAATCAAGAATTCTTCCTCTCCTGTCAACTCATATTCTGTACTGGGCTCTATGTGCTCATACATGTAGTCTTATGCAATGCTTTTCATTAAGATGCAATATATCTGTAAAAGGCTAAATAACATTTCCAAACTATATTTCCAGAAGTGAGTGAAGTCAAGATCCAGATAGTATGCATATTTTTGAAATCCCACATGCATTCCATGACAGATCACAGTCAATATCCTGAAGATGTATCTGTGTACTCACTATGGACTGGACGTTGTGTAAATCCCAAATTTCTTAAGTTGAAGCTCTGACCCTTGATGTGATGGTATTCAAAGATGGAAATTCTGGGAGGTAATTATTTCCTGACAGTGGTGTCCTTATGAGTGAGAGTAGAGCCCTTTAAGGTTATCTCTCTTTCCCTGCCCTGTAAAAATACAGGGTGGTGATCTGTAAACCCAGAAAAAAGCCCTCACCAGAATTAGACCAGATGGTGTCCTACACTCTCCAAATTTCTAGCCATCATTATTCTGGAAAATAAATGTTTGTGTTTAAGCCATGTGTTTATAGTACTTTACAAATGCAACTCATTCAACAGATCACTGAATGTAAACTTATGGATTTGTTCCCTGTAAATTTTCTTATACTCTTTTACATTCTGAAGGAGAAAGATTAAACTATTTTCATAAATTGGTCATAATCTTATATCTCATAAAAATTTTGTTTCTGATTGTATCAAATTCTGCCTAATTTATCCTCTGAACAAGTAGTCCGAACCAAACTGTACTTGTTTTCTCAGGATACACATGCCGTATAAACATGGAGCAAACAACAGCAATATTTTCAATGGCACATACGCAAACAGACTGAAAATAATATTGAAGGTGAGAAAAGTTTTGGGGACACGAGAAAATTAGATCTAAGGCAACATTTTTCTATTCAGTTTTCTTATTGTGTTGAAAGCCCATAACATAAAATGCCAACACACAGTTTTTTTCAGTCACTTATCATAATGCAATATTGGATGCTAGCAGATGTGAACAAAGAATAGTCATGTTCACTCTTAAGCAACACATGGTTTATTCATAATGATAATACAGAAATGTAAATAAAAAGAACATCGGTCAAAGTAGGTATGTAAATAATGACTATCTAGCAAATGTCAGTAGTTGTCCTACATGTATTGAATACGTTATTTCTAATCTTTACAGAAATCATGTGAGGTGCTTGTTGGTTTCCCAGCTTTAGAGATAATGGAATGGAGACTAAAAACATGAGTAAATTTTCTGAACTAGCAGTCGTGAACACTTTCCACTAAGCCATGCTCATTGTCTTACATAGCTACTGAAAGCCACGAGTGAAATGAAATAGGATATAAACAGTATATGGCGAACTGAGAAAGAGATGGAAAAACAGATTGAAAAAAAATAGCCTCCACTTTTTAATAAGTTACCTCATTGAGCATTCTATCTCCTACTCTACTCTCTAAAACTTCCCTTTTTCCCCCCATTGGATTAGGCAAAGGGGAATGAAGGGAAGATAGTGGGGATAGGATTAGGAAAGATAGTACAATGAATCAGATATAACTTTCCTACATTCATATATGAATACACAAGTAGTAAAACTCCACATCATGTACAACCACAATAATGGCATCCTAATTAGAATCAGTATATTCTATGTATGTATAGTGTATCAAAATACACTCTACTGTCATGTATATCTAAAAAAGAAAAAAATAAAAGTAGTCAAATAAATACATAAATAAATATTCCAGAATAGAATGTGTTGCAAATATAAACATTGAAAAATCTTGAAGATTAAAATAAAAAAAATGATTTATAATTACAGCTTTATAAATATGTTATATACTAAGGGAATATTGCATAAAGAACAATTAGTTTTAAAATTAAATTTATGTACTTATTGCAGTGCCACTCTCTTGGCTCTAAGAAAACTGGGAAAAACCCAAGGAGTTAAGATTACTGGTTATATTTATATGTAGCCGGCCAGCAAATGCTATAAAAAAATGACAGTTCTTTTGGGTTTGCAACTCCTATCCATCAGCTACTTTTAGTAGTCAATCCAGCAGTCACCTAGAGAGAGGAGCTAACAAGTGTTTGGCAGAATTGAGGGGGTTGCAAACAACAATGAACCATTTTGACAGGCATAATGCTGTTGCTCGGTTTGTTTTCAAGTGTTAAGATTAGAGAGAAATAAGCATTTTTATTTTGTAGAGGCGGTGACAATAAAACAGCACCATAAATGCTCAGAGAGCAGAGGAAATACTACATATAAATCACCATATATAGTTATTCAAAGAATAAATGTCTGAATAAATGTTTCAAGTATTTGTCGTAAATGGCAACTGAGGGCCATCACTGTTATGACACTGATGCATACATACACGCACATGTGCAGATACATTATATATATATATATATATATATATATATATATTATATATTATTTATATATATATAAATTTATGTATTATATATATATATATAAATCACTGGGTTTGGTAAAGCTATTTATATGTTATATTAGGTTTTCCTTTAAGTTTTTGATATTTGCAGGTACATCTATGTAGGGAAGGGTTGGGACCAAGAAGCCCTGCTCTTGTTATATACAAGTCACTGCTGCTTTGGTGAAATGCTTCACGAACCAAAGTGATAGTCACCTGCAGGTCTTCTGTAAGTATGGGTATATACCATAGGAAAAGCCTTCCTGAGAATAAATTTCAGTGGACTCTCAGGCCTAGTATGAGAGGCCGCTCATGAACTAGTTTTTTTCTGCCTCACATACTAGGCAAGCACCCTATCACTTAACAATGTTCCCAGTCCCCATATATAAATATTCTTTAGAAGGGCAATAAATTTGGGTGACTAAAATGGGAAAATGCAATGTAAAAAAGAGAAACATAATTGCAGAAGGAAAATAAGAATTCTAAAGGAGACTGTGATTGTGGTCAATAAAATTATTTTACATAGTAAGTAATGATTACTGGTGCTAGAGATATTGAAAATGAATGAGCAATATATCTATAATATTCAATTTTTAAAAGTCTTATATACATGAGGATACCTCTAGTAAACAAGGTGGCAAATTTTTATGTTATAAACCATGGCTTGGAGTTTGATTAATTCTGTGGTGGACAGAAATTCCATGTGTCAGTGAAGAAAAGTGAAGCTAGGTTGGTTACATAGTTTAGCTATTGTGAATTGAGCTGCTACAAACATTGATGTGCCTCCGTCTCTGTAATACGCTGATTTTAAGTCCTTTGGGTATAAACCAAGAAGTGGGATAGCTGGGTCAAATGGTGGTTCCATTCCAAGTTTTCTGAGAAATCTCCATGCTATTTTACATAACGGTCGCACCATTTTGCATTCCCACCAGCAATGTATGAATGTACCTGTTCGCCACATCCTCACCAACATTTATTGTTGTTTGTATTCTTAACAATTAACATTCTAACTGGGGTGAGATGAAATCTTAGAATAATTTTGATTTGCATTTCTCTATTTGCCCTTCAATAGATAGATAAATGGATAAAAAAAAAAAAAGTACACACACACACACACACACACACACACACACACACACACACTGGGATATTACTCAGCCTTAAAGAAGAATGAGTGGCATTTGCCAGCAAATGGATGGAGCTGCTGAGTATCATGCTAAGTGAAATAAGCCAATCCCCCTACAAAACAAAGGGCGAAAGTTTTCTCTGATATGGAGATGCTAATTCACAATAAGTGGGGGTAAGGGGCAGCTAGGGAAAACATTGAGGTACTTTGTTTTAGGCAGAGGGGAGGGAAGGGAGGAGGTGTGTTTGGAGATAGGTAGTTTAGTAGAATGAATCATATGTTATTACCCTATGTACATATATAACTATACAATTAGTATGATTCTACATGTGTAATACCAGAAGAATGAGAAATTATATTCCATTATATATGATGTATCAAAGTGCATTTTACTGTCATATATAACTAACTACAACAAATAAAAAAAATTAAAGTTATTATTTGAACCATAAAAAGAAATGAAACTAAAGAAAATTCTAATATATCTGCAGATATTTGCATTTCTGTGAAACATTCTGGAGGATACTGAAATGATAGAGACCAAAACTACGTGGCCCAAAGAGTAAGGAATAAAGGACCCCCTGGAAAACAAAAAGAGCCTTTTAAGTTGATTGTGACACATAGAAGGAGGAATCTAGAGATATTTAACAGATTCTGCTTCAAGTTGGTTTCCTACTTTCAGTAAAATTCTCATTCCCCTAGATACCCTGTGTTAGCAGTTTGGGGCAATGAAGGATTAGTGAAGTGTTGACCAGGAGGAGTAGAGAGAAGAAAGGAGCCCTTAAAGCTGAAATCAAGAGTTGGGCCCCACAAGCAGACACAAGCTGCCCTCAACTTCCATTCTCTATCCAGAGTCTACAGAACTGCCTGGAGCAAGATCATGTATCTACCCACGCTGCACTTGGTAGGAGCTGGGCCACTTCTGCACATTTTAAAGGGAAGTCATATCCTCTGAAAATTGAAAGTAAGGCATATAAATGACAAAAGAAAAGAAAAATAAGGTATTTTAAAAATAAAAAAGTGAATCTATTCAAAAACTTGTTTTCAATATTCTTTCCTTTCCTAGCCATTCAGCCTATCTAAATTTAATATGTGAGAGACATGAGAAATTTTGAAAGCTGAAGTAATTATGGTAATAACATAAGCTGAGCATTAATTTTATAAACTTGTGTTATTTTGATAACCACTCTCCAAAAATGATATTTTGTTTCCATATAAATACTGGTTTTTTACTACATGCCAAACAATGCACAAATCATTATGGAAGACAGAAAAGTGAGCAATGTAAGGCCTGGAGGATTTTGCATTCTCAGATTTATTTCTCAATTACATGCATATAAAATGTATCATTTTTGTTTCTCAGCAATTTTCTTTGTGCCCTTGTGACTCAATTATAATTTTCTTTATTATGATGCGTAAAGTATTTAGCTTTCTAACAGTTGTTAAGTACTAATTATCTGGCAATCATTGGAGGAAAACCTTAAATTAGAAGGTTACATGGCTAAAGAAAAAATAATTAACAGATGTTAATAGAAGAGCAGAGTTGAGATAAATGTTACACAGTATAATAAAGATAGTGCTAATTTTAAGAAATCAAAATTTACAAGAAGAATCATCTACTTTCTACATAATTTTCATAAGTGGAATTCAGAAGTTAACACTAATTTTAAAAAACTATAAATAAATAGCAGCAAAATCAGTAGAGTAGGGGGATAAATGGGAAGGGAGGTGAAAGGGAAAGGGGAAGTGCTGGGGACTAAATTAGGGCAAATGATAATCCATGCTTATATAATTATGTTACATGGGCTGGAGATATAGCTTAGTTGGTAGAGTGCTTGCCTCATATGCACAAGGCCCTGGGTTCAATGCCCAGAACCACCAAAAAAAAAAAATAATAATAATAATAATAATAATAAAATTAATCAAAAATACAAATAAATAAAAATAAGTCAACACAATGTAATATATATCTTCAAGAAGATAATTAGGATCATGTGTCCATGTGCAATGATCTCTGTGGTGCTTGATATGCAGAGTAACAATAATGTGATCTTGTTCATGCCCTTGAGGAATTTGCAGAGCAAAGGAAAAAAAAATGACTTGTGAGTAAAAATAGTACTTGTTGTGTTTTATGACATATAAACAATTCCCTCAAAGATCAGTGATATTAGTTTTAACTAATGTGAAGAGTTTCAGGGATTCAATGGATACAGCAGAAATTTGCCTGGCAAATCAAGGCAGGAAGAGTAAATGGAAAAATAATGTTCAAGTCATGTTTGGAAATACAAAGGTGGAGAGGGGAAAAACAAATATATATAATGGAAAAAGTTATGACAAAACATGAATATTAAATACCTAAGATATTTTCTTAGGGAAGAGTCTGAAAAAGTCAGTGGAATTGCAGAACATTTTATCCTAGTACAGTGAAAGAAATTACCCCTTAGAATAAAGTTGAAGTGACAGGGAAATTAAAGTACTTAGTGATTGTTGCATGAATTATATTCAATTGGGTTTGAAAGCTAAAGAAGTGAATTGCAGTAGTTCCTCTTCTATCTATTCAATATCTAACAATAAACTATCAAGTAGCTACTATATTTGCTAGGTTATGAGCTCAAGATAAGAGATAACAAGAAAATAATTTCCTACTTTTTTTTCTGATAGTAACTATTGAGATACAAGATTCATGGAGTGGCATCACAAAAGAACATAACAAAATATTTTTTTATTAGCAACATGTAGTATATGTCATAATTAATTGGCATTGATTGTTATCATTTTGATTTGTTAAAGTATTTACAAATCGCATTATCATCAATGTAATTGTTTATCCCCTCCTGGTAATAACTGGTTAGTTTCAGGACAGATAGTTAATATTTGTGAAAAAGGGGATCCAACTGGTTTCCTTACTTTAACAGCTTTGATTTTAGTTTACATATCATAAAATAAATTCATGCTAATTCTATTTTACTGGTTCCATGTAAGGCAAAACTAAATAGTTCAATGAGCATTGAACAGATCTGTAATTTTGCTTCATTAGAATGATATTCTAACAATTATATCTGAGAGATATTCTATTCACATCAATAGGACATATGAATGTGTCTCATTATTACTGAGTAGGAAAGATATTTAACATCTATAGTGTCTGTATTTTGCCACTTCCTCATGACAACAAAATTACTTTTAAAATAGGCATTCTCAATGAAATAGAGAAAATTGCCTTTGGTTTAATTTTTTGATTCCTGCAAACATCAACAACTCATATAACTTTATATTGAAATTACTCAGAGTGAAACATCTTTTTCAGTTTAGTGTTGATACTGAAACAACAAAATGGTCACTCACATATGGGTAGAGAAGAAAGAATGCAGCGTCAGGATGCCTACTGTACTTCCTGGGAAGTGATTTATCTTGTTAAGGTGATTCATTGATGTACAAAGGATATTTCAGGAAGGTTCCAGGTGTCAGTTAGCATTGTATGTAGTTGAACACAAAAATGATCTTACCAGAGTGACTTCATAGAGATCCTTTTACTCAACAGTCTTTGCATGCCACCTTCTCTTTGTGTGTTTGTTGTCACACAATCATGAGATGGCTACTGCACATCTAATAATTGAATATGTGTTTCAATGCAGAATATGCTAAAGCCAAGGGAGGAAGCATTGGCATCTAAATACAGACATCAGAACTTTACCAAAACCTCTGAATTGTTTTTCTTTATATTTCATGGCCAGAACTGTGTTAGTAGCAACAGGGAGGCTGGAAAAATTCAGCTTCTTAACTGTGCATATTGCTGCATCAAGGAAAATCAGAGTAATGATAGAATTAGCAAAATGAGAAATTGACAGGGAGCACAAAACCACAAGTGTCTAATAGACTTCATTAATTCTTTACTTCTTAAATGCTTTAGATAATGGAACTCTTCTTATGTTCCTAATTCCCCATAAAGCTTACTGCAGTTCAGAAACTGCTGTATTTTATACTTCTTTTATAAAGAAGATGAAGTGAGAAAATGTTCTTTTTTATAATTGACATTATGGCTCAATTTTGCACTAATGCAATCCATTTTTCTGCAAGATAAGAAAATTCTTTAACATTAGGGCTTACTTAACTGATTTTCCCTATTATATATTCAATTGTAGCGATTTATTTAAAATGTGTCTATAGTAATTTATGTCAAGAAACATTATTGTCATTGTTATTATTATTAGTTTGATATGAACTATGAAGGAGATAGATAAACCAAATATTCTATTGTGGAATTTTCTTTACATTTTCAGATATTGTGGTCCATATTTCAAATCTTTTTTCTTCATAGTTGTTAATAAGTATATGATAGTGATTTGGGAAATAAAGAATTGTCAAATAGATTTTTATGTAGAATAATGTGAATGAATATTGCAATCTATAGAACTTTTAAGCATGCTTTAGTTCTCTTTTTCCAAACATTCATAGAAACTTTAAATGTAGTATTTTTCTCACTGATAAAATGAAATTAAATTTGGGAAAGTTATGTAATTCAAAAATGTTGATGAGTTTAATTACTTTACTTAGAAGAAGGAATGTTGAAAACATTGCTTTCATATACATTCTAAGATTCGCTGAGAACTTCCCTGAGTCTGTTTTTATGCTTGGTTGATTTCTACTACAGGATGTTAAATAAAGGTCATCTTGGAGAACCAAAGCTGGTGTGGTTACAGATCTATCTCAGAAAGAGTGGGCCTGTTTGCCTCATCTACACACTATTCAGAGTCAGGACAATCAACACTAAAGTTAAAATACTGAGTATTGTATTGTTTAACTCTTTCTTTTTTTAAACTATCATTATAAACTTTCTAAGGGCTGTAGACATAGCTCAGTGGCCAAACATTTGCCTAGCTCATGTGAGGCACTGAGTTCGATTCTTATCCCAATATAAAAAAATAAACAAATAAAATAAAGGCATTCTGTCCATCTCCAACTACCCACACACACACACACACACACACACACACAAAACAAAAACAAAAACAACAACAAAAAACACTTTTGAATAGTATTTTCTTTTATATGATGTCTATCAAAAGCATCTTATAAATACTTGCAAAGACATTATGCCACATAAAAGATCATAAGTAGTACATTTTCTTCTTAAAAATATGTATAGTAATTTGGACTAAATATTATTCCTAACAAAATATATATATATATATATATATATATTTTTTTTTTTTAATCTGAAATGAGACTATTTCAAACTCTCCTGACAGCCCATCATGTAGTAATTATGGAAACTCTTGTCAATTTTAAAGGAAGGAGGGGAAATTAAGAGAAATATGCTGATTCATAGCTCTTTGGCCTAAGTTAAGGAACTAATTCCTTTTGTAGCACCTTGATAAATTCATCATCTGCTGTCACCATCCGACAGAAAGTTCATAAATTAGAAAAGATATCAAAATCTTTAACATATTGATTTATTTTTAAAGGTGCTGACAGGACATTAACAAGGATTGAGATTTGAGCTATGTTACTAAGGAATCTTCATTCTAGATTTTTCTTGAATTTGGTTTTCTGGTTATTTACTATAATTTCTCTTTCCGCAAACCTCCTCAGAATACCTTGCTTAGTGTAGCTGTCTTCTTGAATGCTGAACCATTTCCATCATTTAATCGCTATAAAATGTTATCTTTACATTAACCTGATCAGAAATATTGTATTTCTTTGATATTTCACTCCACAGTCTTCTGCTGAGCAACACTGTGCCATAGTTATCTCAGCCAGCCAAAGTTACTTACAGCAACAAATTATCCATAAGATCTGATTGATTTCACTATCTGATTAATGGCACTCAACATAAAAAATGTTCAAAGGTTTTTATATCAATTCTAAATACTATTCTAACTCAACAGCCATATAATTAATTTTTTGATGCAGACATTCATAGATGACTTATGTAATAAAAGAATAAGTTCTCATAGTCAATTCATCATTAGAAAATCAGATGGATACAAACACATACCTTTTAATTTAATGGAGGCAAGGTAATTCATATACTGATCTTAGTCATAAGTATTCACATCTCTATTTGGAGACAAAAGTTATGCTTTAATATAGTTGGTCTTGAATGAAAGTAATTGAAAGCACAATGAGATGTAGTCACTTTGATTATGGAAATGGAATTAAGAGATGCTATTAAACCATACCATAATAAATAACTGCTATCCCCACATTTCTTATATAACATCCCATTTAAAACAATTAATTCTTTAATTTTGAATGTATTTGTTTCGATTTTACTCTAGTCATTTAAAAGCACAATTTCAAATAAATTTATTAGTTCTGAACAAGTTTAATTGTGTGATTATAGGGCCGTAAAAAAAGCACAAATCGCCAAAAAAGTCTTAGCTCTGAAGAGAATAGTGAGTATCTTATTTCAGAACTTTACTTAACACCTTCTACAAATAACTAACTCCCTAACACATTTGCATATTTAAAGAAGACTTGAAATCCCTTTCTTCCCTTAATGACATACTAGGACATATCCTAGAGTTTCCCATGATGCATGTGTAATGCTGACAATACAATATTTCATTGTGGTGATGTGCATTTCATTTAATACTCATATCCCTTAAAGAAAGGAGCCAAGAAATTCATGATCGAATAAAATTTCATGCAGAAGAAAAGCGAGTAACACCCATTTATTTCTAAGGTAAACATTTTTGGTGATTAATGAAGTACTTACTTAATCTATACTAAATATACATGCCCAAATAAAAACTTTATTGAAATAGTATGTTATTGAAATATTTCTTTCAGTAAAGAACACACTATAGCAAAGTCCAACATTAGTCAAATATTACCCTCAGAGGCATGCTTTGTTCTTACAAGTAAACACATACACACACTCATGTGCTCACAAAAGTGTATGCAAACTTTCACACACTCATACATACACACACTGAACTGTTATTTGTTAACCAATCATATGTATAATAAGAGTAGAGTTACAATGTATTCCATACTGAATGTTTATGTTTTAGCAGTTACCTATTAAGTAAATGTAATATTTATCTATAATTAAAACTTTGGTTATATACAGGGATATAAATAGAAACATGATGATTTTGAAAACAGAACAAAAAGACCAATATCAATATTAACTAACAAATTGACTTGCACTTTTTAACTAGTTCTAAGTTCTTCTACCTGATTAACAACATGCACAAACATAATGGAAAATTTTGACTTATCATTTTGCTTACTATATTAATAAACAATTTTTCTAATTATGTAGTAATTCCTTGGAACTAAAGTAACTTGTATGTGACATACTTAGTTTAGATTACATTATGTTACTTGTTTGTAATAATTCCAATTTCCATTTTAACTTATATCTATTAATTATACTTATAATATATTAATTCACATATTTTATGATAATTTATAATAGATTAACTTAATCTATTCCATAATTAATATGCACAACATGTGGTCACATACATCTCTGTGTGTACCCTTCACTCCTACTTTAGAGCTGTATGGTTCTTTATTATTTTCTTTTGAGATGGAAAGAGTCATGGAGCAGTATGTCTGAGGTCTATTCTTGGCAGGGAACTTGCCTGTTTCGGCACCTCAGGGAAGGAAAACGGCAAGTGAAGTAAAATCCTCTTGTAAACAAGATAATGACAAAACTCCTGGCAAACAACCCAGGGTTAGGCTTTGAAGCATGCTTAGGAATTGAATCTTTTTAGTTGGATGTATCTCATTGTCTCACACAATTGGTAAACAAAGCTGCAATCTGTTGGCACATGGAGCAGCATTCCATAAAAAATGAGTTGGATGCCCTGTAATTACGTGAGAGTATTAATGGCTGAACAGGACATACGTGTGTGTGTGTGTGCGCAATATATATATATATATATATATATATATATATATATATATATATATATATATATTCCAAGATTGTAGGGATAAAATGATTGCCAGTGAAGACTAGTGTTTTATTTATTTATTTATTTTTTTTTATTGGCCTGAGGGCAGGGAGTGCTGGGGATTGAACCCAAAAGTGCTAGATACTGCTACATTCCCAGTTCTTCTTTTTATTTAATCTTATTTTCACACAAGGTTTGCCAAGGTTGGCCTCAAACATGGGATCCTTTGGCCTCAGTCTCCAGGATAGCTGAGATTGCAGGTGTGTATGTGCCACCACCCCAAAGGACATTCTCTTTTAAAATTGGTTTTGGATTATGCTGACACCACAAATCTGTCAAATCTGTAATGCATTATTGAATACTCTTCTTTCCCAACTTTTTTTTTTTTTTTTTTTTTTTTTTTTTTTTTTTTTTTTAATACGAGGGATCGAACTCAGGGGTACTCAACCACTGAACCATATCCCCAGGCCTATTTTGTATTCTATTTATAGACAGGTTCTCACTGAGTTGCTTAGTGCCTTGCCATTGCTAAGGCTGATTTTGAACTTGTGATCCTCCTGTCTCAGCCTCCCAAGTCACTGGGATTACAGGTGTGTGGCACTGCACCCAGCCTCATTCCCAATTTTTAATGATAAGATATGGATGATTATTTTACCAGGAGTACATGGAAGAAAGAGAGCAAGATTTATATATTTACCTGAAAAAATGTATTGTTCTTTGGAGTAATTCTCGATTAAGATTAATTTATTTTAGATTATACAATATCTGAGGAATGAAGAATTTGGTTATTATGACAAATGCCAATTCATGACATACAAGGTACCTCAGTATAATTATACATACACATGCATGTCTATATGTGTGTGTGAATATATGTGCCAATATATACTTGTGTGTATCTGATAATTTATGTGACAGCTATATTTAAATAAAATTATGAAAAATATCTTAATGAATCATTTATTTTCTCTGGCAAATAATTAAAACCAATAGTTAAAAATTATTTGAAGATCTCATTCAATAATGGCAGCTATCAAAAAACCAAACAACAATAAATGCTGGTGAGGGTGTGGAGAAAAAGGCACACTCCTACATTGCTGGTGGGACTGCAAATTGGTGAAGCCAATCTGGAAAGTAGTATGGAGATTCCTAGGAAAACTTGGAATGGAACCACCATTTGACCCAGCTATCTCACTCCTTGGTCTATTCCCAAAGGACTTAAAAACAGCTTACTACAGGGACACAGCCACATCAATGTTTATAGCAGCACAATCCACAATAGCTGGACTGTGGAACCAACACAGATGCCCATCAGTGGATGAATGGATAGGGAAACTTTGGTATATATACACAATGGAACACTACTCAGCACTAAAAAATAATAAAAACGTGGCATTTGCAAGTAAATGGATGGAGTTGGAGAAAATAATGCTAAGTGAAGTTAGCCAATCCCAAAAAAACAAAGGTCGAATGATCTCTTTGATATGAAGATACTAACTTATAAAGGCAAGGGAATGGGGATGAGAGGAATGAAAAAACTTTAAATAGAACAAAGGGGGGAGGGGGGAGGGGGCAAGGGGATAGGGAAGGAATGGAAGACTGAGTTATTCATGACTACCCTAAATACATGTATGAAGACACAATTGTTGTAAAAATACTTTATATAAAACCAGCAACTTGAGAAATTGTGTTCTTTATATGTAATATGAAATGAAATGTACTCTGTAAACATGTATAAAAAGTTAAAATAAAAAAAGATACTCACAAAAATATACATATGATATTCCATATTTGTTTCAAACCATGTTTACTTATATATTATAGGAATATTCAAAGATAAGTTGTTTTTTTAATGGTACATGTGTGGCTTACAAAAGTAATAAAGAAAGCTATTATCTTTACTCAATTACATTGTTTTAGAAAATTGAGTGTGTCTTCAAATGTGTTAAAATACAATATCTGATGAGGAAGAGAAATTAGAAATTTTAAAACTTTGATTTGTTCTACTATAAGAGAACTTGACCAAAAATTATTTTTAAACAACACTGACCTGTTTTAGGATCTACGGAGAAGTAGGGCTGTCCCTGTAGAATACTGTAAACCACTCGAGCACTGTTTCCATAGGTAGGGTCATCTGCATCAGTGGCTGTCACCTGTAGAACAGAGGTACCTGTGCATTCAGGAAAACAAATTTTAGTGTGCGATGGCATTTAGCACATAATTAATTCGAACACAGAATATGGATATGCTTATATATCTATGGGAAGCTTAAATAAAGGTCATACTAAATTTAATTTTTAAATCTGTGTATCAAATATATTCTTTGCTTTCTTCCTCTGCTATTAAATGTACTAAAAATGACCAAAATATCAGGTCTCAGATATTTTCATATGGCCCTTAATTGTGAAGTGATTTGTTTGACCCTCAGAGGTACGTACTGATGCTCATAAACCACATGGGTATTAATTGTGTGGTTTAAACAAGGATGTGCCTAAGGCACACACTGCTCAGAACTATTCAGGGAACTGCAAATGGAATAGTTTTGATTAAGGTGGGAAAATGGATAAGTTGGCATTAAATGATCAATTGCATCAAAGCAGCCATTCAAGTCATTTCCCATCATTCACACCCTTTTTATGTCTTACCAAGACTTTGAATGCATACTATAAGTTGCCTGCTAGGTTCAAATCTCATTTCTTTAGTGGATTCTACATAATGCTGACATAATTAACTTTCTAAAAAGACATCATAATATGTCTATGACACTGTGCATTAAAATGAAATTTAAAGTAATTTACACAATTTAAAATACCATATTATAGGCAATAATATTATGGATCTATCATTCTGGCTTCATTGTGCTTATGTTTTCTGACATAATTTGCATATTAAAATACATCTATATATTTCAGTTATTCCAAAATGAAAACTGATCTAAGTGTAACATGACAACTACCTATTAAGCATTATACAACTTCACTGTGGAATTGATGGTAAGAGCTCTTGTTTACCCATAAAGTGCATCTGTTGAAGCACCCATAATGCATACTTAGTATTTTATTCTGTACAACTAGAAAAAATTTACCTACTAATTTGAATTATGTATCAAACAAAATATGTTTATAATCATGTGCATAAAACATTTTTTTCTTTTGTATTCACTCTGGTATATGACTATGAAAATATTGGCAATATTCAGTTTTGAATTTTATAATTACTATAGTATTTAGATTCCAGTATCTGTTCACTACAACAATCATACTTCCACATTGAAATTCAGAGCTACTTTAAGGAACACTTTTTCTTCATCTTTCAGCGATCAGAGAAAATTTAAGAGTTGGTATGTCAAGTTAACCTATCAGTCCTTTTTTGTAGGTCATACATGGATATGAACTTCTAACAACATACTACGATACTGGATTGTATACAATGATTTTTAATGAGACTCTATAAAGAAATATCATTTGTAATTATCCATATTCAGAAAGGACAGATTATGTTATATCAAATTTTAGGTAAGAGTAGAGTCAATATCATAAGGTTGTATTTTGTATAATTCCATTTATATAAAATTCCTGAAATGACAAAAATTTAAAGAATTGATATCAGACTTGTAGTTTATAGAGGTTTGGAAATGGAGATAAAGGTGATAGATTTGGTAATTAGTGATGTTGAAACTGTTCAGAATTTTGAATATATCCACGTGTATAAAACTGCATAGAACTAATCACACAAACACACACAAATCTGCACAAGTAAAACTAGGGAAGTCTAAATATGATGGGCAGATCTTACAATTTCAATAACTTGGTTATAATGTATTTTATTTTTCCCCAAGATGTTACTATTTGGGAAAGTGTGTAATGGGTACAAAGAATTTTTAAAATGATTTTCTCATAACTGTGTGATCATATACAATGATCTCAAAATTAAAATTATTTTTAAAAAAAGATGTGCTCTTGCCTCAGGCTTAGTTCATTCATTGAGAGTTTTACTCAGGCTTGTGTGTACAATGAGTTTTCTAAGCATAGCACTAAACTTTATGGTTTAGTTAATTTCCACCATAAAGTTGACACAGCTGATCACATATAGAACTACCTATTCCACTAAATAAGTATAATTATTACAATTAAAGCATATTAAGGGCTTTGTGATGCTGCAGCACTTGATTCATACTCAATGTTCATCCACCCAATTTGTTAGAGCATACCATTAGGTAGACAATCATAAATAAAAGTTGGCTTAGGAGGCATTTTCATTGGTATAAAAAAAAATTAAAATCTGTAATTATTTACCCCGGTCAGACTCAAAATGTGTAACAAACTCATGACATGGCTAAGATATTATAAAATTGTATCATGTAAATCATTTATCTGATAGGAAAAATGTTCATATTCCTAGATACATAAGGGTTATAAAGGCACAGAAAGAGAAAGCAGTACAGCAAATTGTGAACTAATGGCTATGGGAAAGTCAGGTTGTAAAAATCTTCAGGTTTTTAAAGTAATTTTGGCTCTGAAATACTGACTTAAATCCAAATAATTTTTGAGGGGGTACCCAGTATTGAACTCAGGGGCACTCTACCACTAAGGCCTATTTTGTATTTTATTTAGAGACAGGGACTCACTGAGTTGCTTACTTAGCACCTCACCATTGCTGAGGCTGGCTTTGAACCTGTGATCCTCCTGCCTCAGCTTTTCCAGCAGCTGGGATTATAGGCCTGCGCTACTGTACGCAGCCCAAATAGTTTTTTAATTTGTAAGAAGTAGTGTCTGGGTAAATGTTATAATTTAAATATGAGGTATCTCCCCAAAGCTCACATGTGAGACAGTGCAAGAATTTTCAGAGGTGAAATGGATTATGAGATTCTTAACCTAATCGGTGCATTAATCCCCTGATAGGGATTAGCTGGGTAGTAAATGTAGGCAAATAGGGTGTTGCTGGAGGAAGTGGCATTGGAGATATGCCTTTGGGGTTTATATTTTGTCCCTGATGAGTTGAGTGTTTCTCTCTCCTTCCCTCCCTCCTCTCTCTCTCTCTCTCTCTCTCTCTCTCTCTCTCTCTCTCTCTCACTCCCTGCTTCCTGGTGACATATCCTGAGCCATCTTCCTCCACAACACTCTTCTACCATGATGTTCTGCCTTTCCTCTGGGCCCAGAGGAAGGGGTTGACCATCTATGGACTCAGACCTCTGAAACTTTGAGCCCTCAAATAAACTTTTCCTTTCATAATTCTTCTTATCAGGACTTTTGGTCACAGCAGTAAAGAAAACTTGACTAAAACAGCAAACATTCCAGGGAAAAGTCTAGATAACTACAGAAAATAAAGCAAAACAAACTGTTGCTCTGAATAAAACATAGTTTCTATAAAGGGTAAGTATCCTTGAACTTTTGAGACTTTTGATACATAAAGCCAGTAACAAATGAAATGAGGAATAGGAAGAAAAGAACAAAGATGGGGGAGAGGAGGGAGGGGGAAGGGAGGGAGAGAAATTACATGGTGATGTTGAGTAAGTGATTGTTTAAACTATCAGAGAGAAGTGAGCAGAGAAGAGACAAAGAAAGTATAGTAACCCTCCATCCTAGTCCAAAAGTACAGATGTTAGGAGTCCCTTTCATCTCTCTGTAGTGGATCCCATAAGAATTGAACATGCCAAGTTGTGTGTGAAACAAAAAGCTGCAAATTACCTCCTGCACTGTACCCTGGTGGTGCAAAAAGGGGTTGGGGTACCACCACAAGCACACAGATTGCTCCTTAACGGGAAAATAGGAATATGAACAACACACCCAACAAAAGTCACACTTTCAGCGAGTGCAGCAGAGGTAAATAGCAGGGAAGGAAAATAAATTCCCTTGCCTAGTTGTGCAGGGCTTTCTAACAGAAAAGTATTAATAAGAGAGATTAAGGATGAAAAGAAAATATACTCTTATCTTACTTTCTTTTGTTTGCTATCTAGATGGAAAATTATAAAAATATTGGAACATTCAGAAATTATTTTACATTATGAAAACTCTCTTTTTAGCCACTAATGCTATGAATTGAACGCTTATGTCCCCTTAAATTTGTAGGTTGATATACAAACCCCAATGTGATGGTATTTGGGGTGGTGGGACCTCTGCAAGGTGAGTGGCCCTCATGAGGGGAATTGGTGCCCTTCCCTTGTAAAAGAGGCCTCAGAGAGCTCCCGCAACTCTTCTGCTACGTGAGGACACCATAAGAATGTGGCCCTTTGTGGACCAGGAAGTCGGCCTTCACTAGACACAGAATTTCCTGGCATCTTCAACTTGAATATCCCATTTTCTCACAAGTGTGAGAAATAAATGTTTGCCATTTCAGCCATCCAGTCCCTGGTAGTCTGTTATAACAGCCAAATTAGACCAAGAAAATTAAGTAATAAGTAAATGAGTTATGGGTTGAATTTTTTCCCTATACAATGTGCATTTTAAATTTCTAACCTCCATATTTCAATTTATGATCATATTTGTAAATAGCATTACTACACAATTGAGTAGTTAAGAAGAGGCCCTATGAATGTAGTGTGAACTCCTAAAGTAGCATGACTTTTATCCTTACAAAGAGGGAAAATTGGGAATAGACAGACAGACACCCCAGGGAGAACAACACGTCAAAATGAAGGTAGAGTAGTAATTTGTCTTTATCACAGAGACTGCTAGTGAGCCGCTGGATGCTATGAGAGCACAATGGAATACCTTTATTTAGTGTTTTCTGACACATTGACTTTGGACTTTTAGCTGCTGGGTTTATGAGAAAATAATTTCCTTTTTTTAAAGTCACCGAGTTAATGGTACCTCAGTATGGCAGCCTTACCAAAGGAAAGCACTGTGTTATAGTTTCAGTGGAAACAAATGACTCTTATCCTAATCATTTACCATTGCTTTTTTACTGAATCTATAACAAGACTCTAAAGTTACTAGTGATGAAAAGTAATGGTAGATAAGTGACAAAGACTAAAAAACTGAGCAGAAATTAATATTTTATGTTTTTCAAACATCAAGTACAACTAGTAATGTACCTGTAAGCATTTTTTAAAATTAAACTAATTATACTGGCAATTATAATAAATAATTTCATTTCTTAGGTACTTACATTAAAAAAAAAATCAACATTAATTTATGTCAGTGAAATATCTTCCACATTAGGTTATTCATTTATTTTTCCTTCAAAATATATGACAAATTTGAGTACATAATATAAAAGAAAAAATATTATCTTCTAGATTTCCAAATGAAAAAATATAATGTGATTTTTTTAATATTCCATTGTTTCACCAGAATATTTATATAGGATCTTAACATTCTTTGGGAGTAATATGGATTTGATGAACAGATATAAAATAAACAAGCCCTTCCCTACAAAACTGACTTCCCATTAGAGGAAATTTTTAAAGTGTATAAAAGTTGTCTTTGTTTTTATAACTGTTTCCACTAAAAATTTTATCACAGGAACAGTGTGTTTTAATTTTTCAGTAGCTATTTTCTATGTAATATTTTCATATTAAATATTTCTATGGCAGACACTTAGTTCTTTCCATGCTAGGGATTAGTGCCTCTCAGCTGGTGTTTTATACAAATCTGAGAGATTCAAATACATTAAAAAAAAAAAAAAAAGCTTTCACATATCTTTTCTACAATAAAACTTAAGTCTTGTTTCCTTTGGGGATTGCCCTGTGCCATTCTTCTTACTTGGTTTCTTTTCCTACTAAGGCTTTATAAATAGCATGGTTGTGTAAAGTTGCATATCAATGAGAAGCAGAAAGAGTGAACTTACTTGAAAGTCTCTAAAGACCAATTTGAAATATTTAATAAGGCATTTTAATGCCAAGCAAATACTCTCTGAGATTGCAAATTGTTATGCATGACTTATCAGGGTTCACAACTCTGTTAAAATCTCAAGAGAATCTATGTTGAACAAGAACCTTCAGTAAAAATAAGCTGAAGATTTATGAAGGCTGAGAGTTCCTCTCCGAGGGACTCTCTTAGGGCTTAATTCTCAGAAGATTTTTCAAGGCACTGTGAAAAAGCAATAGTCATCAAGACACAACTTAAATTTCATTCTACACAGGAGAACTGTAATTTCACCAACAGAGCAATAACACTGGATTCAAGTCATTGTGTAATTTGATAAAGCTTTAAATTCACTCAACAGTCATAGGATGAAATATATCTTTCTGTGAGAACTTTTATGAAATATCTGGGCTGGGTACCAAAACAAAAATCACTATTCTATATAATTCCAATTAGATCATTTTTATTGAACTACTCAATGTGAAATTTCACATTACTCAAAATAAGTTTTATGTTCGCTTCCTAAAATGGAAAAGAAAGTAATTAAGAAAATGATATATATTGAGTTGGGAAACTTTCTCCTATAAAACCTATAATTTAA
Organism: Tamias sibiricus; assembly: GCA_025594165.1. Lineage (NCBI taxonomy): Eukaryota > Metazoa > Chordata > Mammalia > Rodentia > Sciuridae > Tamias > Tamias sibiricus. The sequence continues at coordinate 155,403,046 of CM046662.1, read as the reverse complement.
TAATGGGATCAATCTACTGACAAAATTACATTTAATGCCATTTTATAGATATGGGTCATTGAGATTCAAAGAGTATAGAAGTCAAACCCAGCTTTATCAACATTGAAATTCCATGTGATACTTTTTCCATGTTCTCTATTACTCTACTCAGTCATAACCTGCAGACTCTTGATTAATAGCTATACTATCTTCTGTCCTTTTCTTCTGTGTGTGTGCCTTGATGGTGCATAAGGACAGTCCAGACTCATTTACCTGGAGAGAGGCAGGTTTGTATTCCACCTCCATGGACAAAAGACAAGCCAGTAAATGTATCTTAACAGAGAGTGTGGGATAGAATACTTAGGAGGAAGCCTTCTCCACACACTGACATTGTTGTGCCCCAGAAGCCTTCTAGGACACTCACGATTATCTCCATGTCTTTACAAAGTAAATGATGGCAATAAAAAATGACTGGACTGATCAGATGCCCACTGGACTTTTTTATCACATTAAATACATTTGTAAATTGCTCTCAGATTAATTTATTGTCCTGTCCTGCTTTGTTTTGTTTGCAGAGATGTAACCACAGTCAATAATGTTTATTAGTCTTTCTTACCAACTAGACAATTGTAGGTAATAGAGAAAAATTGGAAAACAGGAAAGCCAACCCTCCACTCACCTCTCTCCTCACTTCTCTCTCTGTTACTCTTTCTCTGCCATACCACTTCCTTCCTCTTTTTTGATGTCCCTTCTTCTGCTTTGAGTGGTGTTTCTGGCAACAATGACCGTTCTTAAGTGGTTCCAGCTCCCCTTGAGCTGCCTCTTGCCATGGTCCATCCTATGTGGTCCAGTCCCTGGTGTCCAGTGATATTACATAAACCATGCAGCTTTAGGGAGAATCTAAATTCCTTCATTGGTTTTCTCACAGTCCTCTTTTATCTTTCACTTCTATCATTTTTGTCACTTGTTCCACACAGTAAACCTATTCATCTAACTGGCAATGGATTTGGTTTTCTAGATTGAACAGCAATTGATACAGAAAGTACTAATAGATCTCTCCCCAACATTTCCTCATCAATTTATTAAGAGTACAGAATATACCACACATAAGGATTAAATCTGAAACTTGACTTGAGCATACTTATTATTTTTAAATGTGAATGCTCTTTGCATTCAACAAATTTAATTATTCAGCATATCTGGATTTGACAGATATATCATATGGAGACATGTACATTGTGTGTACATTAAAAAGATTAGATTTTAGAGAACAATGTCTTTTAATGTGGAGAAAATTTGTATTCAAACACATGATATTCAAACATTTAAACACAAAGTATTATTTCTAGTTATTTATATTCTTATGAATGAAATATCTTAGAAATGATTTTTAGAAAAGTTATTATTTTAATGGAATTGGGATGTAATCATCTCAGGTCCTGGTATCAAGAATAATCCATTTTTTACTGATTAATTTATGGCATACCATACCTGTATTATAAAAATTAATTATTTTTTGTTTATCATTTGTAATAATTAAATTCACTTCATTGTTTCTGATGTTTTATTAATTTTTTCAATTTATATTTTGTAATCTATATTTAGAATCTGCTGTAACTATTAATTTTAAAAATAATCCATTTGACAAAATAAACATTGTTGCCAAACTCAGCATTGTTCTTAACATCAATATATTTTAACTGAATTTTCATTCCCAATGACAACAATAAAAATAAAAGCAAAACTGAAATCCAAAATCAAGCAAATGAAAACAATGAAAAAATGAAATAGGAGAAATGAAATATTTTGTTCTTGTGCACTCACACATCTGACAATAATATTTCATAATAGTACAATGAGAGTTTATAATATAAATGTATACTACAAATTATGTACTATATATAATATATTTGTCTTTGTGTATATTTATGTTTAGATAAAGTCACATGATTGACATTCAATCACTCAATTCAATCTTGGAGGGAAAAAAATCCAGTTTATATTATTTTAACAACACATTAAAAGAATTAATTTATAAATGTGATAGAAAGGCCTAAATATTTTAAAGAAATGAAAAAAAGTAGGAAAAACTGATACAGATGTAATTTACAGATGTAATTAAGTTTCCTTGCTTCTCAGGTACATACAAGCCAGAGTCTACTAGATCTCTCTTCAAGTGAGGCTACTCATTTTTTGTCTTACAACTTGTTCTTTCATTATAATTTTAAATTACCTGATTTTATTACCTATGAAAAAATGTACTGATACACCATAATAAAATATGAGAAATGTATGCATCTAAATTAATTACCAATACCTTGTTCTGTATGCAACCTTAAATGCATTATTAATTTTAATTGTGATAGTTTTACTTTAACCAGTAATTCACTGTTTTTTTTCAGCCTTGGTTTTTGTTATATAGTTATTTTAGTTCTTTGTGATATATATTATGTAATTTGATGGAAAACAATGACTTTTCAGCTTCTTCTATTATTTGAGAGACTGGATGTATACATGGGCAATGGCCTGATCATACATAAAAATAGAACTCTGAATCATAATCTGCAGCAATCAGCCTAGAAACTAACCCTCTATCTATCATTATGCAGAGAAACCAGACTATGAGGCAGGCTGCTATCTCTACACCAATTTTATGAAAATCAGATTGTTATAATTAGCTACACTTGAGAAAACCAAATAGTACTCACTATAACAACCAGCCACAAATGGCCAGGACTTCATTGTTAACTAAGTTTTGTTTTTGTTTTTTTCTTTTTTGTTGTTGGTTTGTTTGTTTTTTTCATTTTTAGTCTCATTTCCAATTTAGGACCAATCAGAAAAATAGTCTAAAATAAATCCTAACCAAGCTCATAGGCTGCACCACTTTGGTTCATTCCACCAGGAGTTTCCCAAAGCCAACATTTTCTAAGAAGACCACAGCTGAAGGCTTTAGCTTTCACTATGAAGATCCCCCAGTCTTCTCCTTGTTTTTGTGTATGATAAAATGCAAACACTTAAATAGCCTTTGCTTATTACCTAATCTTCTTAGTCTTTGTTTATTTCCAAGGTTTATAAAATCAGGAAGTACTAAACATCAGTTGATATATTCTCTGATAAAACAATTGTGATTAATAAAACAAGTTGCAAATTTCTGTATTTCTCAACATTTTTGTTACTGGAGATTGAACCCAGGGTACTCTACTGGTGAACTTTTTTGCCAGTCTTTTTAATTTATCTTTTTGAGACAAGGTCTTGCTAATTTGCTGAGGTTGGCCTCAAACTTGAGATTGTCCTGCCTCAGTCTTCGGCATCACTGGGATTTCAGGCTTGTGCCACCAAGTCCTGCTATATGTATTATTATTATTATTATTATTATTATTATTATTATTATTATTTGGGGGGGCAGGAAGAGACACAGGAGCGCTTAACCACTAGCCACATCCCCAGCCCTTTTTATTTTTTTAAATTTGTTCTAATTAGTTATACATGACAGTGGAATGCATTTTGACACATCATACATAAATGGAGTATAACTTTTCATTCTTCTGGTTGTACATCATGTAGAATCACACCGGTGGTGTAATCATATAAGTATATAGGGTAATAATGTTCAAGTCATTCTACTTACTTTTTATTTTAGAAAAGGGTCTTTCTAAATTGCTTAGGGCCACACTAGGTTTCTGAGGCTGGCTTTGAACTCACATTCCTCCTTGGAAGTCTGAGGGCTTCCAAGTTGCTGGGCTTTACAGGCTTGTGCCACCATGCCTGGCTCCTATATGTATGTTTAACTGAGAGTGTTACCACCAGACTAAGAATGTTCAAATTTCCAAAATTAAAGATTCACAGAATTCTTCATTGTAGCAGGCACATTTTCTACTCATTATTATCTATATTTGATAAAATTATTCTTCTTTACATATTATAATTATTAGTATTTTGCAGAAGTTCATAAGAAATACATCTAAAACATGTTTGTATATTTTAGTCTATTTCTGAAATTTTGTAAATTTTCTAAGTTTTTTATATCTGAAATCCATATTTTCTCTCATATTTTATCATTTTGCAGTTGAAATCAATCTCATTTTTAAATAGTTTGTCATTGTGTTCTTATGTCCATCTGCTCAAAAAAAATATACAAAAATATTCCTTCTTAAAAATTAGCTGGGCGCAGTTGAGCACGCCTGTAATCCTAGCAATTGGGAGGCTGAGGCAGGAGGATCGCAAGTTCAAAGCCAGCCTCAGCAATGGCAAGGCACTTAGCAACTCAGTGAGATCCTGTCTGTAATAAAATACAAAAAAAGGGCTGGGGCTGAGGCCCAGTGGTCGAGTACCCCTGAGTTCAATCCTCGGTACCACAAAAAAAAAAAAAAAAAAATAAATAAAAAATATCTTTTCCATTCTCTTGGCTTTGAATTTAATTATTATCCAAGAAAATTTCCTATGCGGGTTTTTTAATTAGTTAATAAATTGATCATCTTCATCTATTACTCTATCATATATACATATGTGTGTATATATACATATATATATATGTATATATATTTCTTTTCTTTCTTTTTGTTCTACAGAATAGGATATGTCCTTGTGATACAACCTTGGTTTAGTTGGTTAAACTCTCAGTTTCATCTTAACTTCCATTTTTCCTCATTTTAGTCCAGCAATTCTTATTTGTTTTAATTTTAGCATCTCACCTAAGGTAAATACGGAAAATAAGTTTTTTTTTTTTTCATTCCATGAATTTCTTTAAATTTTATTTTATACTTATTTAATGAATACATCAAAGCATCACCTTGTAAGCAAAAAAAAGTCCATTTTTAATTGAAATTACTTTATTTTCTCTGATTTTTGTTATTCTTAGCAATGAACTATTATTCTATTTGTTCATGTTCAGCCCTATTTTTCGTGTTGTTACTTGACCTCAAAAATGAAAGAAACAAGAAAAAAGGCAACAAACAAACAAGAAACAAAGAAAGAGAAGAGAGAAGAAAGAAGGGCAACATCAGGCTGGTGGAGAAATACATTGCAAATTGTTTTAGAAGCCAAGTGGATATTTTCCATTTCAGCAGGGTGCTACATCTTAGTGTGTATGGCTGGGATGGGTTGATGTGTTTTCCAGGCAGGTCAAGGACTCTTGTGCCCCTAATGGGAGAAAGGACTGCATCCTTCTTACATTTGCCTGTTGGTAGGAGCTATTTATTCTATTTTTGTCACCATCTGATGTGTATTTTGTTGGGTTACTGAAATGCATTTCTGCTTTATTTCTTGTTTCTCAGTACCCCTATTGTGAGCCATCCTGGAAAAAAGTCAGCAAAAGTCTTTATAGTAGAATAAAAATATTTTCTCTTGTTTACAGCAAAGAAGTTGGAAATACTCCTTTCTTGTTTGGAAACCTTTAATTTAGTAAGTTGTCCTGATGTTTTTTGCTAGTCCTCCTCTGTGGTCCTGTATTTATAAGGGCTTTCCTTGGACGGAGAAATGTTCGCCTTTAATATTTAGGGCTGTCAGACTGCACAGTCCCCTTTCCTCATTCACCCCCCATCAGTGTTTTTAGGGCTCTGAGAATTTTCAGAATCTCTTGCCCATTGTTGGTGTCCCATGTTATGATTCTCATTTCTTTGTGTAATAATTGTGGTTTCTTTTTGGAATATCCTTTCTGACACGTCAAGGGGAGTTATATCAAAAAGATATATCTAGGGGTATTTTGGCTTTTAACAATAAACATCATTTTTTAATTTACACTGCACTCTACCACTGGGCTGGTGTGGCTTTGCAGCCAGATGTCCTCACTTAGTGATGAGGACTACTGAGTTGCCGCTGGCCAACATGTCCTCAACTTTGCTGCAGTATTTCATTGACAGCCACACTTTTGAATTGAGAATGTTAGAAAATGTTTTGAGATAATGGCCTTTGCAATAAACTTATAAAATCATTTTTATGTTTGTGGTTCTGGTTCATTGCTTTACCTCCCTGTGATTTCTTCTCATTCACTGTCTTGAGAAGCATGAAAACTTATTTTAGTCTGAGGTCAAATTATTTACCATATGATCGAGATCATTTAAAATACTATGAAAGTGAAAATATCACATAGATGCTACTCTGGTTCAACACATCCAGGTGAGTGTTTGCAAAGCATCTAATTTAGTAAATCAAACTATAGACAGTAGAATCCTACAGGTTCACTGGATTGGCACTATAAATACATATAGTTGGACAATGGCCAGGTAATTAAACCTGATGTAATAGATTTCATAAAACGTTGTTGGAATTACTAACTTCTGCGTGTCTTGTTAATTGGAGTCTCTGTAGGTGCTTTAATCACACAGAGTCAGAGTGTAAATTTAGTTATAAATCATTTCCCAGACAAAGGCTCATATATCTCTCTGTTAAAAGGACAATAGGGGAAAATTCCCATTCAATGTTCTTGTGTTAATGATATTGATCATACTAGATAATTTAAATTAGAGAAATAAAATGTGTGCTTGGTGAAGAAAATAAATACTCCAGTTCTATTTCCCATCAGAAAGATAAACTTAACAGTTAATTGTGTGTTTTTCTGGAATCTCTATCTGTTCACTCAAAGGTCTATGATGTAATTATATATAGACTATAAATAAAACACTATGCATCTTTTAACCACTTAACAATTTGTTATGAATATTTCCATGACAACTATGCAAATATAAGTTTTATATTTTAGGCATTTTAATTCAAGAATAGTATTGAGAGAATTTGTTAAAGAAGTAATCACTCAAGATTTAAATGTGTATGATAGCTGTGAGGAGTAAGTGAACAACTTAAGTATGCATATGATTATTGTCCTTGATCCAAAGACCTGAAATTATATTAAGGTACAACTAAAGAATTACAAAAATAGTGATAAAGGGAACTTGAATGTAAATTTTGTAATTATGTGCTATATCCCATGGGAAGAAAAATTATACAGAAGGACCGCTTCAGAGAATCATTCTAGAAAATTGTTGAATTTCAAACACAAATCAATAGATATTCCAAATTGTGCTTAACACACACACACACACACACACACACACACACACTTGTGTAATATGTAAGAAACATACTATTCCATAATGCCTTTTTATGTGTAGGTAGATATGTAGATTTTTGTGTAGATAGATGTGTGATAGATAGATGTGTAGATTTTTCTAGTTGGTTGTGTTAATTTTCTGTTGCTGCATTACAAATTACCACAAACCATTGCATAAAAAACAGCCACCCCAGTTGCTTATGTGTGTGTTCGCTATTTATTGTAATACTATGATAAAATTTTAAGCGTCACCTTTTTGAAGGAACACAACTTTTACAATACTCCATGATGTTCCAGTATGTCACAGCAGTGCAATTTTTAAAGAACCCATTTAGCTTGTGCACTCAAAAAAGATCTAAATAGAACTTTCAGAGTTCTCTCCTTTTCAAGTATAGGAGCAAGAAAATGCATTCCATTTTCCAAAGTGCAAAATGACACTCCAATGAGAGAAACTTGGTGGATCTCAAGAACACCTGCAATGAAGGCAGGTGTCATTCAGCACAGACAAGCAATGGCTAACTACTGAAAACCAGAGAGAAAAAAGACACCTGGAAGATGGCTCTGACAGTCCTGCACTGAGTCTTCTCCCTTGTCATACACCACTCTTCCTGATCACTATGCATCCATTCCATTCCCAATTGCTGTACCTTCTCTTTGCACTGATCAGGTTACCTTCCATCTGTCCCTAACCACCATACCTCCAGCCACCTGAATACAAGATTTCCACTTTATATCTGATCAGGGTGCCTTGCTCTATACCTGGCTGCTGTGACTCCCTCTGCAGCTCTCTTGTGCATTTGCTTTATACCTGGAAGCCGTGATTGCCTTTCCCTGTGCATGATCTCTGTGCCTTCACTCAAAGCCCTAAATGCTGGGCCCACTCCCGTGTCTGATGCTGAGCTTTCTCTCCATGATGACTGACGTCAGTCTGATGACTGACGCCTGGAAAATGGAGGGAACCATCCAATATGGAATCTTAAAAAAAATTAGGTATTCAAAACAGAATTACTAATCAACTTTAAAGGTAAATTTAGAGTTTCTTTAATAGCTGGATTTTATTATGAAATTTAAGAAGCATATGACCTAATACATGATTTCATTCCTTGTATAATATCTTTTTCAAATAAATTTCATAATGATTAATAAATTCGCAAATTTCACAATGATTAGAATGCATATGCCTTTATTACATTATAATGGCAATAACAAATACTGATTAATATTTTTGGTGATAATTTGGTAATAGAAAGGGTTTTATTATGAATTGTTTGACTTTGATTAGTTTTCATGGGAAGGAGAGAAAGAAAAGAAGGAAGGAAGAAAGGGATAGATAACAAAAATGTTTTTCAGATGGATGAAATTATATATGAGTCCAATGAGTTTTGATGAATGGTAAAAATAATTTTATTAAGAAAATAATGTCTATAAATTTATATTATAAAGCTATAGTATCACAATGAGTAAGACCTCTTTGTCTCTGTAGAAAGTATAAGAAGTATGAGTTCTATTGATATTTTGTTCATTTGCTGTTTATTTTCTTTGGGGTACTTTGTTAAGTGGACAAGACTGAGGTAAAAATGCATATCTATGGGACTTATAGTCTGGTATAATATCAGTAAAATTCAAAGTAATATTATTATTCAACCTGGTAATTGCTAAAGCAGTAAGACCCATATACGTTAGGATCCCTTGCTCAATGTCTTCTCCGGATGGCTTCCCTTCCCCTGCCGTCCTCCCACCCCGCAACCACTTGCTCTATCTTCCCATTTCCCTTCTGCTGTTATTACTGCATTATCATTCTATACATAATTGGGATTCACCGTGGTGTATTTGTACATTGATGTAGCATGATTTGGTACATTTCATTCCCTTATACTTCCCCACTGAGTAATTTATGTGATATGGAGGCATGAATATGACATAATGAATCCCACTGTTGTATGTAATTATAATGTACCAATAAATAAGAATCACTTTCCATAAGAAGTTTAAGATACACTTATTTAAAATTTTTCTTTACATTAAGAGAAGTGTTAATCTACAAAGTGAAGTTATAAATCAAGAAATTCCATTGGCTATTATGGAAATTTCACTTATTACATTTGTTACAATTACTTGCACAAAACTTTATCCTAGAATTACCAAAACTATTTTATTACTTTTTGTGTGTGTGTGTGCATGTTTTGTGTGCATGTGTGTTTCAATTGCCTACAACAAGGGATGTATTTATAATTCATTTTTATTACTATTTCATTTTTATAAAAACCATGATTAATATGTTTAATTTGCATGAATGAAATCCAACTTACAAGGAAGAATTTATCTGTTTTAGTGAAGTATTTTTTTTTCTTTCTTTCTTTTTTTTTTTTTTTTTTTTGCCATAAATTGGTCGGTTTTACTGGTGATTACCATGTTCTGGATTAAAAACAAAATGAAAAACTAAAATAAATTAACCATAGCATAAATTCAATCTAGTGAATCACATCACTGTTTAACTAAATTGGAAAGCTGGCTTGGTAGATTTGATCCCTACATTTACAACAATAAATTCAATCAACTATGGTAAAATAAAAAGTCAGTTTCTCTAATGGTGCAAACTTGAAAATTTTAACCAGACATCTTAAAGAAATGACTTTGCGAAATTTAAGGTATTATATTTCTAGAAATTTATTTATCCATATCTAACTATAAGTGGAGAGGGCGGCCATGGATTTCTTTCATATCTGCAAAATCTCTTGTTTCAACTGAGGTGTTTACAATAATCAGAGCAAAAGGGAAGCAATAGAGCTCCGGAGAGTCCTCAAAAATCCTTGAAGCTTCTGCTCTCACCCTCTTGAGATGCTGCCCTAAACATGCATGAGAAGCATCACAGCCTCTCCTCCTACAGATGGAGAAACGGGGGATCAGACACACTAGCCACTCACCTGAGACGTCAGACAAAACCACTGGCTGCACCCAGCACTGCATGTGAGTGAGGCATCTGTTTAAACCACCAGATAATTACAACTTAATCATCTGTGACCCAGCAGAACAGCAGCTCATCCCACAGAATCATAAGCAAAGAAAGTGAATATTGTTTGAGGCCAGCAAGTCATGGATCAGTTTGTTTTGTCAGAACAAAAGCTAACTGACACCAAAGAAAAGTTCTTGGAAGTAAGAGAAGAAAGTTCTGGAAATGTGGGATTTTTTTTTGCTCAGTTCTGATTCCTCAATTATCCAATGTGTCTCCTTATGTTCACACTAATGTACCATAAAGAACTGTAGTGCCAGCCTCACATTATTGAAATTATTTCATTTGAAAGATTCTGCCTCAGAGCAATGACTTTTAAATAGTTACTAGAATCCTGGCACATGTCTAGTGTGAAACTCCCAAGGTGTTTGGGCAGAACTAAATCTGTTCCCCAACCAGCAATGCAAGAAGTCAGCACAGCTGGAGTCTCTTTCTGTTGCCCTGCAACAGAGAGGCTGCTGCAAGGGGAGGAGGCCTGGGGCTTTAGAGACCCTAGGGGGAAAATGAGGACATGAAAAACATCACAGATGTTCCAGTACATCTCCAAGGACAAGGAACTATGTATATGCTAAGGGTTATAGTGCAAAACTTCATGCTCTCTCCATGCTTCAACACTTTGAGAGTTCCATTGAAACTAAAGTTTATAAATTACCTACTCATACTTCCCATAAGATAAAGTATGTCATTGTCTTTGCCCTATATGAAAAATCATCATTTCTAGTCTGTTATAATCTGTTAAATATTTTAAATGATGATTAAAGAAAGATGTTTTATAGATATTCAGAATATGTAGCGATTTATACATTTACATGAAGAAATGTGAGTTTGAAAAAGAAAGAGGTGAAGTTTCTTCCTAGTCGAATTGTAATGTGATCTAGTATGATTTTCTTTGAAATAATATTTGGATATAAAGCATGCTATAAAAAAATTTACAGTTAACACAGTACAACCAAATTTTAGTTCATACTCAGAACTTCTGATTTGTAGTGACAACAATACTATATTGCAGAAATTGGGGTATATTTCCATAAAAAATAAAGAGAAAAAATGATCCCTATTGTTTTCTAGAAAAGGGGATTTATTGATACACACAATTGAAACAAAACCCTTACCAGAGTGTTTTATTGATAATAATATATGTCTTGACAATATTTTTTAATATCTCAATTGCCCATGATGCCCTTTCTCTATGAAAATGGTAATTCCACTCATAAATACTGTTTTATTCACCCTACTTTTACATCTAAAATGACATACTTTCTGTTGACTTCTGACTCAAAAAGTAGGTGTAATGGTATCTTATGGTTGGTTTTCTATTTTTGCTATGATAAATCATAGCTTTCACTTATATTCAAGTCTCAGTTATGAAAAACATGATATTTAATAAGATTACAGAAAATGTCTTCAATGATATTCAAAACTTGATAATTTCATTATAGGAAATTGAAGACATATTCCATAGAACAGTTCAGAGGTGTAAAGATCATTGTATCAGTCTTATGGCTTGGATGTGGTTTGAGTGTGTTCCCCGGAGTTTGTGTGCTGGAAGTTTGGTCCTCAATGCAATGATGTTGAGCGGTGGTAGAACATTTAAGGGGTAGGGATTGGGGGAGATACCTAGGTTATTGAGGGAACCATGCCCAGATAGAGTTTAGGTGGTTCTTAGGGGACGCTTGCTAAATCCCTCAGTAGTGGGTTGTTATAATAAGAGCCCGATTCTTGAACCCCAATGGCTTTCTTTATCACCATATCACTCCTCATGTTCTCCACCCCTGTGATGTCATTCATCACAAGTCTCTTATCTGATACCAGACTGATGGGGCACCTGATCTTGGAATTTCAAACTCCAAAAGTGTGAGCTCTTCTATTTAAATGCCCAGTCTCAGGCATTTTGTTAGAGCAAGAGAGATGGACTAAGACAAATACCAACTCTGGTATGATAATGTCCTCCATATTACAGAAAGAAGGAAGTGAAAAATGCTGAAGTTGGTTTGATAAAATAATGTCTCTTATGGGCCTATTTATGTTATATTTGCTCTCAGTGATATTAATAATGGCATGGTGTTCATATATGTTGACTCTGTTGAAATTGATCATATATTTATATGTTTTACCCACACACACATACACAGCAACAAAACAACCATAGCTTGAATTTCACAATACATTTCTAAATGACGGCTATAAAACACAGAATTTCTTGTAGAACTGAGAGCCATCATGACTCTCAAGAACCTAACCCAAACTCTTCTTTCTATAGGAAAATAAAAAGTATAATTTCATCTAATGGGATTTTTTAGTGCTTTTAAGCTATCCTGCATTTTAATATGGCAATTAATATTTGCCCTCCAAAATTGCTTACATAGCAAGATAGAATATCTTTGGGTCATCAAAAATATGGCATAACCATTCTAACACTAGAATTTTCTTTGGAAAATACTATAAATTTAACAAACATATTCTCCAATTTGTGTTTCTGCTTTAATTTTTTTTTCATTTATTTATCTTGCATGTTCCCCAGGACAATAATTCTCAATTCAAAGCAATTTTGTCCCCTCACAGGCATTTGGTAATGTCAGAAGTCATCTTGGCTTCCTGGTAGGGAGAGAAATGCTCTTGGCATCTATTGAATAGAGGCCAGGGATGCTGCTAAAGGTCCTGCAATGCCCAAGGCAATTCCCCACAACAAAGAACCATCTAGTCCAAAACACCAACAGTGGCAAGTTCAAAAACCTTTCCCTCAAGGGAATATGATTCCCTAGATAATAGATGAAATTATATTATTTAAATCAAGGCGATAAAATACTAACATGCTAAATTCCTAAAACACTTCAAGAGGCACTTCAGCAACTTTCTTTGTTAAACTTCCAGAATGCCACACACTTTGGTGATAATTACGCACTCATGAGAAATATACCTATATTTCTTTCTGGAAATATAGAATACTTCAAATACTTAGAGTGATTCTGGCAATTATGTAGCCCTACTGATATGCAAGACACAATTATTAAATCAAATATTTCACACCCGAGAATCTTCTGGTAGTACCTTCTCTGTAGTCTCGCAGCATATTTTGCAAACTCATATCAAGAGAAGAATCAGTCATTTACATGATCTTGCATATTTCCTGTTAACACACACATACACCCACACCACAGGCACACACCCCTAACTGGGTTATTACCCACAGGAAGACCAGACTAGTTTTCACTATTGCATCCTTTATTAAAAAAAAAAAAAAAAAGTCCATTTATTTTTCCCTTTTTCTAACTGACAGTTACAAATTATAACTAATTCATTGACTATGTCTTCTCTAATCCACAAGGTAGGCTTTATGAGCAAATCTATGGTTCCTATATTTTTCTGCTTATCAAGCACCAAATTGAAATTGTCTGTTTATATCTGTTATTTCCTCAAAGTCAGTGGATGTGTTTTATTTATTATTTTATCACTACTATTATCATAGTTCTCAGAATATATAATAAGTTCCTTCCCTTTTTCTCTAGAAAGAATTGGGTAGATATATGAAGAGTTTCTTAATGACTGGATAATTTAAAACTCAATGTGCATAGGGCAAAAGTGATAATATTATTATAAACACAATGTAGAAAAAAAATTGGTATCATCTACCTACCTTATTGTTAGTTTTTGTTTAGGGTAAGAAAATAGTACATCTTTAACTTAAGTTTTAATATTATTAGTAATTATTGGTTTTGTAAATTTAGATTTTACTTTCTGTTATCATTTTAAATAATATAAGTATATAATCATCAATAAAGAGAACACATTTATTTTTTTTCCTTTTAAAACTGGAGTGGTTTTATTTTCCTTTTTTAAATTTTTACATTTGTTTTTATTTGTTCTACTTAGTTATACAGGACAGTGGAATGCATTTTGACACATCATACATGAAGAGAGTATAATTTCTCATTCTTCTGGTGGTATATGATGTAGAATCACACCAGTCATGTAATCAAATATGTCCAATTCATTTTACTGACCTTTGTAACTCCAGACACCTTCCCCTCCAATCACTCCCCTCTCCCTAATCCAATGTACCTCTATTTTTCGCTAGTGCCCCCCCTCCCCAATTGTGAATTAGCATCCATATATAAGAAAAAAACATTGAGCTTTTGGTTCTTTGGGATTGGCTTATTTTGCTTAGCATGATATTCTCCCACTCCATCCATTTACTGGCAAATGCCATAATTTCATTCTTCTTTAAGACTGAGTAATATTCCATTATGTATATATGCCATATTTTCTTTATCCATTCATCTGTTGTAAGGCATCTAGGTTGGTTCCATAGTCTGGTTATTGTGAATTGAGCTGTTGTAAACATTGATGTGGCTGCATCACTGTAGTATGCTGATTTTAAGTCCTTTGGGTTTAAAACAGAGGAGTGGGATAGCTTAGTTAAATAGTGGTTCTATTCCAAGTTTCCTGAGGAATTTCCACACTGCTTTCCATAATGGCTGCACAAAATGCATTCCTACCAGCAATGTGTGAGTGTATCTTTCTTCCTCACATCCTCTCCAGTATTTATTGTTGCTTGCATTCTTTATAGTTGCCATTTAGACTGGAGTGAGAGGGAATCTTTAGAGTAGTTTTGATTTGCATTTCTCTAATTGCTAGACATGTTGAACATTTTTCATATATTTGTCAATTGATTGTATTCTTCTTCTGTGAAGTGTCCAGTTCCTTAGCCCATTTATTGATTGGGTTATTTGGGATTTTGTTTTTGGTATTTTTTTTTTTTTTTTATATTTACCTATCCTGGAGATTAGTGCTCTCTGAGGAACATGTGGTAAAGATTTCCTCCCATTCTGTAGGCTCTATCTTCATGTTATTGATTGTTTCCTTTGCTCTGAAGAAACTTTTTAGTTTGATTCCATCCCATTAAATGATTCTTGATCTTACTTCTTGTGCTTTAGGGGTCTTGTTAAGGAAGTCAGTTCCTACCTGACATGGTGAAGGTTTGAGCTTAATTTTTCTTCTGTTAGGCACAGGGCCTCTGTGCTAGTGCCTAAGTCTTTGATCCACTTTGAGTTGAGTTTTGTGCAGGGTGAGCAATAGGGCTTTAGTTTCATTTTGGTACATATAGATTTCTGGTTTTCCCAGCACTATTTGTTGAAGAGGCTATCTGTTTCTCCATTGTCTATCTTTGGTGCCTTTGTCTAGTATGAGATAACTGTTTTTATGTGGGCTCGTCTCTGTGTGTTCTATTCTGTACCATTGGTCTTTATGTCTGTTTTGGTGCCAATACCATGCCATTTTTGTTACTATGGCTCTGTGGTATAAACTATTTTCTGATATTATGATGACTCCTGCTCCTTTTGTATTACTAAGAATGGCTTTGGCTATTCTGGTTCTCTTATTTTTCAAAGAATTTCATGATTGCCTTTTCTATTTCTATGAAGAATGTCATTGGGATTTTACTAAGTATTGCATTATGTCTATATAGCACTTTTGGTAGGATGGCCATTTGGACAATGTTAATTCATCCTATCCAAGAACATGGGAGATCTTTCCATCTTCTAAAGTCTTCTTCTATTTCTTTATTTAGTGTTTTTTAGCTTCCATTATAAAAGTTTTTTACGTCTTTTGTTAGATGGATTCCCAATTATTATTTTTGAGGCTATTGTGCATGAGGTAATTTTAACAAATTTACTTTATAGCAGGTTATACCAGAAGCCATATTTTAGAAGTAACTACATTCAACAATATGTATGTGTGTGCATTTTTCCCCAGATATTTTATGTTCATGTGCATGAATGTTCTGCAACATATTCATGTTCTCTAAAAAAAATCATAGACTTTTTTTTTTTTTTTTTTGGTACCGGGGATTGAACTCAGGGGCACTTGACCACTGGTCACATCCCCAGCCCTTTTTTGTATTTTATTTAGAGACAGGGTCTCACTGAGTTGCTAAGTGCTTCCCCATTGCTGAGGCTGGCTTTGAACTCGCGATCCTCCTGCCTCAGCCTCCCAAAGTGCTGGGATTACAGGCGTGCGCCACCGCGCCCGGCTAAAAATCATAGACTTTTTAACATGCATTCCTGAAAACTTATTTTTCACTGACACAATATAGATCTTTCCATTAAAGAATATTTTTGAACACATTCACTTTAAGTCTACACAGAATTTCAGCATATGCTTAAACACATTTATTAAAAACCTTTATATCTATATATGTACCTATCTACCGGCCTCCTGGTTCTACTTTCTCATAATTATAAACAACATTACAATATCATCATTTCCCACGCATCTTTGCATAATCACGTGAATGTCTTCACACATACACACTTATATTTTTTCAATAATATTTTTAGCAAAAAATATGTTTATAAAATTTACAAAGATATTGACAAATTACTCTAAAAATATAGCATTTCATTTTTCCTCTAATGCCTCTGCACATTAACAACTCTTTGCATATTGGCATAGTTTTTCTTTGTTATTTCAATTACTATTGAAATATGAGATTTTAGTATACTTAACTTTTTTTTTCTTTAAATATCCTGCTGATGTAATTCTCTCATTTTGATTTGATTGTAAGGTAATTTATTGCTAAATTATTTTAAAAAATAATTATGTAATAAAAAGTACTCCAATGTCTATCATGGATTTTATAAACATTTCATTTATTTTTAAATTAGGTTTAGCACGATTATTTGATATATGTACTTTCAAATGATTATTTATTTGAATTAATGTCTTAATTATTTTGGAGTATGGAAATCGTTGAATGTTTCCAGTTTTCTGATAGATATATATTACCATTTGCTTTGTCTGTAGTGTGGGGATAAGATGCTATTTCACATTTTCCAACATTATGACCACACCTGGTCCTCCATCTGAATATCACTGTGTATCTCAGCTAATGTGACCTCTTTCACTACTCAAAGTGGCCCTTGACAACTCCATTTACATTACTGTCCACTCCATCTGCACTTCCAGGTTCTTTCATATTTTGTTCCTCACACCAACCTGAAACCTGCCCATTGACTTGATACACAGATTTCTGCTGTATACATATTTAAGGTTGTCAGACCTTTCTTTTTTTCTTCAAAATCAAGTCCCTGTTGTACTTTAAAGTGACTTCATTCTATTATAAATGAATTGGCTATTCTCTTACTCTCTGGCTACCTGGTTTGTATTTTCATATTTGTGATATAAAGTCACTCTCCAAAATGCATCTCTTAAATGAAAGGAACATTATAATAATATTAAATCTCTTCTAATGAGTTAAAAAGACCCTTTTGGATCAGTAAATTGGTTACATTCTGGCACATGCACTGTTTTTTCATTGCTGTTATTGCAAATTTTGGAATTTTAAAGAATCATTCCATAAATACATTGGATCTGGTTCAAGTTTGTTCACTATAAAAAATGTAGTAAATAAAAAACTAAGGTTATATCTAAATTAAAAATATCTTCCAGTTGTACATCTTACTAATGTTATGGATTGGGGAACATCTCTTAATTCTATGTTTCAGTTTCATCCTCTGTAAAAAGAAGATAATAATAGTGCTGACATCACAATGGTGATGATTATATGAGCATGGAGTTATTGCAAATGGCATGCAATGACTGCCATACAGCAATTTTTCAACAAGTATTCCTGGTAGTATCTGTGGTCAGTATCACAGTTGCTATGGTGACCTATAGTCACAGACTGGCAAAATTACTGGTAGCTTTGTGGTTATCAATTCTGGGTATTTGGCAGAACTCAGACTACATTCAAAATGCCTCATCACCTTGTATTAATTGATCAGAGCTAATATGTATATAATTAATTCTTTAGTAGATGGCAAGCAAGATATAGCCATCTGAGATCAGCTGGAAGTCACACATTAGGCAGAAGGGAAAATTTTTGCAAGAGGAAAATCATTTGACCTCATAAATTCACAGTGGGTTAGCAGAAAGGAACAGGAACAAGGATCTCATAGCATTAACAAATTCGGGAATGTAAGGGAAAATAAGGACACTATTTCTTATCTGAAGCTGAAAACTTTCTTGCTATTCTTTAGGATTCAGTATTAGATTCAATTATTTCATTAGTGTGCCCACCTTAGAACTTAGATTCAACGTAGCTGCATGTGTTGAAAGTCCAACTGAAAAACTTATACAGAGAGATATATTTTTCTTCTAAGAAACATCTTAGGATTGGCAAAAACTAAAGATTCAGTCCTGTGACAGTTATCAATTTTCAGGGTTTTATTTATTTATTTATTTGGTCTTCTTTTACCAGTGTATTACACTGTTTTTAGAAACATCACCACTGCAGGAAGGAAGAAAGGAAAGGAATGTAACCAGTAAAATACTTGTGCTAGCTGTACCATTTGTCATGAAAGCAATCTTTCCTGGAAACTGCAGCCTATTGGCCCCAGCGCAACTGGCCAACACTGACTGGCCTACATTAAGTACACGCTTGTCTGACAGAATTATGAGACTCTTCTCTAGCTATGCCTAGGTTTCAAAAATTTCAAAAACTCTGTAAGTTATGCCTCAGTAAAACCTTACTTACAAAATCAGATGGCAGGCTACATTTTCCTCCCTGGCCATTGCTGATCCCAATTCTATAGTATTATTCACTTTTAATATCCAAAATCAAAGTTAGTACAAGAGCTTTCAATCCATGTGACATAAAGTAAATTTCTTCCTCCACCAGCTTGCACATCATCTTCTATACTTTCATATTACAAAGTACATTATATTATAATAACTTTTGTGTGTTTGATTTTCCTCAATAATAAGCTTACTCACACACTCGAATACACCAATGAAATATAATTTCCAATATTCTGTCTATGATTTGCCATAAAATCTCTCAAGCAATCTAATCTTGCCTGGAACCACAGTAGTTGACTTTTAAAACATATTTTGTATTGTCCTTTTTCTCTACAGCTTTCAGATATTAAACTTCTCCTTTGACCACACTTGTCTAGGTATATTAGCTATTCTCCATTCCCAACTTCCTCCCCAAGTAGTAGATGAGGATGTTGAAATGTTTGCATTTTTTCCCTAAATTCCACAGCCTTTGCTACAATAATTCCTTTATGCTTCATGATTGTTAGTTAGACAATGTTGTATACTTTTGTGTTCTTAACAGGGCCGTTTTACATTTAAGGTTTTGATTATACAAATATACAGCTATTACAGGGCTCATTGCAGATAACTTTTGTTCTTATCTTTTAGATCCATGTTCTGATTCATTTCAGCTACTGTCAATTTAACTATTTTCTCCTATGATTTTCTGTCAGGGAGAGGATGATAGAATTTTCAGGATCTTTTTCCACATTTATTTTTCACTCATAGATGTATCACATTTTGCATGAACAAAGGATTTAAGTTTTCGTTCTTTCCTTTGTAGACTATACGTGAGATTCAATTACCTACCAGATTCCAATATTTCAATCAATAAATATAATGTGAGTGTATTTTTTTAATAGGCAATTTCAAAAATTCTGAAAGTCCATACAGTTTTCTCTTTATCCTTAGTCTTTAGAAACTTTGCCAAGATTCACCTAAAGTTGATTCTTATTCTGTTTACCCTTCCTTGAACTCAGAAATTCTATTCAACTTCTAAATCACAGTATTTTGCACCTCAAAACAAAATATTATTTTCCTCTTCTACATCTTGCATCTGTTCTTTGTTGTCTGGGAACTTATGCTGTTTCCTTGATAGGTTGAATAAAAATGCACTCTTTAAGTCTTTTATCTTTTTTCCCACAATTGAAAATTGTGGACCTTCCATAGTGGAAAATATGGACTTTTTTTTTTTAATTCTTGCTCTGTGATTCTTCTTTAGCTACTTTTTTTGGTGGGATATATTTCAAGTAACAAGAAAATATTTGGGTCTAATTGGTGACCATCCGTGCTTTCAGTGCTTATGCACCTTTTTTGTTGTTTTCTTATTTACCTATTTAATTAAAAAATATAGCCACATCAATATTTAGAAAATAGCACAATTCACAACAGCTATGTTACAGAAGCAGCCCAGATGTCTGTCAACAGAAGAATGGATTTAAAACTGTGGTACACGTGCATGATGGAGTTTTAGTTAGCTATAAAAAAGAATGAAATCATGACATTTATATGTAAATGAATAGAATTTCATGCTAAATGAAATAAACCAGACCGAAAAAGTCAAGGGTTGAATGTTTTCTCTCATATTTGGAAGCTGGACTAAAATGAAGGGAAATAATGTGTGCGTGTGTGTGTGTGTGTGTGTGTGTGTGTGTGTGTGTGTGTGTGTGTGTGTGTGTGTATGCATGAGCATGCATGTATGTCAAAGGGGGTCTTGAAAATTGAACAGATCAGTGTAGTAGAGGAAGGGTCTTGTGGGGGAGAGAGGAGAGACAGAAAAAGAGAGGAACCATAGAATGGAACTGACCAAATTATCCTATGTACATATATGAAAATACCACAGTGAATTTCACCTTTACATATATCTGTAATGCACTAATTAAAAAAACACTATTAATAAGTAGAAGAACGACAAGTTGAATAGAGAAAAGAGGGAATGGGAGGAGAGGAAGACAGGGAAATTTGAAGTACTGGGGACTATATTGAAGCAAAATATTTTTCATGCTTGTATGATTATGTCAAACTAAACTCCAATATTATTTTTATCACTGAGACACTAATAAAAAAATAAGGGGGGGGGGGGGGGGGGGGGGGGGGGGGGGGGGGGTGGGGGGGGGGGGGGGGGGGGGGGGGGAAGAAAGCATGACTTTGAGTTCCAGAAGTCTCTTCTTTGTGTCCTTAAAATGTCTGTAGTGTTCTTATTTGTTTCCTACTATTCTTTTGAAACAGTCTTCCTTTAATAAATTCTTTGCTCTCTCTTGTGCAACCACCTATGGTTATCTTGTTCCTTGGTGTCTTACCTACCTCCTGGAATTATCCTAACAGTGGTATTTTTCAGTGATATTTCATAGGACTCTATGGGTAGGACACAGAAAATTCTGTTCTTGGGTTTCCACAGAAATTTTCACTCACTAGGTGAGCAGTGTTCAGTCTTTCAGTTCTCTCTCAATCTCCTTGTAAACATTCCCTCAGGCTTGCTGAGTCTGATCCCTGTTTTCTATCTACTATGACCCAGAGGGAGCCATCTTGGCAATTGCTTTGTCCCCTGAGGCTCTTGCTTACAGGAAGACCTGAGTCTCCCTCTCTTCAATACCTCCCCCAATAGCTACAGGACATACTTGGCAGTCTCAAAAGAACAAAATTCGGCTGGGTTCTAAAGTAGGGGAGGGAAGAAGACTTTATTTTCATTACATAATTTCATGTACATATTCAAATTCATAGAGTGATTTATGGGACTTTAATATCCTTAATTTAAAATAATATTAATATATATGAATTGAAATTAAGTATATAAAATTTTATTCCAAAATTCATTCTAAATCTAAGCTTAGAGTCTTACAAAGATTATGAAAAATCATTATGCTAGTTGAGTTTTTGTTGTAGATGCTGCTGCTTTTATTGTCAGTGCTATGGATTGAACCTAGGGTCTCATGTAGGTCAGACAGGTACTCTTCCACAAGCCCTATGATATCTGATTTTTTTCCTTTTCTTTCTTTTTTTTTTTTTAACCAGGGATTGAACTCAGGGGCACTCGACCACTGGGCCACATCCCCAGCCCCTTTTTGTATTTTATTAGAGACAGGGTCTCACTGAGTTGCTGAGTGCCTCTGCATTGCTGAGGCTGGCTTTGAACTCGTGATCCTTCTGCCTCAGCCTCCCAAGTGCTGGGATTACAGGCATGTGCCACCACGTCCTGCCTGATTTATTTTAATTACCCTTAGAAAACTTATCTATGGAGAGAAAATAAAATAGCTAAACCACAAAAAGCTGTGAGTGATGGAAATGCCCCAGATAATCAGAAAAACTCTAAACCTGAATCATTATACATCAAGTGCAATACTGTCTTTGCATTCAGGTAAACCTGGACTTTATATCTCATTGGCTATTTCCTAAATATGTGAATTCAAGGAAATGACTTAAGTGTTCTATTACAGTTTGCACATTTTAAAAATTCAAAAATTTTCTCAGGGTTGTTATATATTTTGCAATATATATGTATAATGTAGATGCTTAGGAATATCTTAAACTTTTATTTATTAATGTAGTGAGGACTTTTACTACTAATGCTATTATAGTTTATTCATGAGCTTAAGTTTAAATACATGAAGCTATGAATTTGAAATATAATATGGTCTTTCTTCTATGCAAAATGTTGTACTGAATATGTTGGTATGCTCTTAATATTTAAAAAAAATTGCATAATCAAACTACCCTATAAATGAAGCAAGAACTATAGCTGTTAACCAATTTATGATTTTTTTCTTGAGATCAAACCATAGCTTATATTTATATCCTCATATATTAATTCAATTAATATATAATTGACTCAACATTCTTTAATATTTTATGCAACAGAAAAATGTTCAAACATTTTGAAACTTTTCCACAGTTCTACATTCACAGACACACACAAACACACACGCACAGACACAGAGAGAAATTAAAAACTGGTCTTCTGTAGATGATTTTTGGATTAACTCTTCAAGTACAGAAATAGTCTTCCTTACCCATATCTGACATTTCAGGCACAGTCACAATGTATGGTCCATCTGTGAACTTTGGAGCATTGTCGTTGATATCTTGCACTTTGATGATGAACTCAGATTCAGGTTCCAGAGGCTTGTTTGTCCGTCTATCAATAGCCTGGGCATGAAGCACGTAGTGTGTCTTCTGCTCTCTGTCTAGGCTTTTGGTTGAGTGGATGTCACCCGTGGTATCATCAATGATAAATATAGTCCCAGCACCTTCTCCAGTAAGGATGTACTTGACAGACCCATCACCCTTGTCAGAATTGGAGTGCAGCTGCAAAATACACATGGACAAATTAGCAGGCAATTGCATTCCCACCTTCTGTTGCCTTCTTTGAAAATTCCCCATGTACAATTTGATACTTATTGTATATTGTTTTTCTCTCCACAGTGTCTTGCATATTACTATCCTTTATTTTCTTGCATATGTTGTCTAGTTGGTGTTACTATGATTATTTATCATGATTTCTCTAAGCAATTCATTAACTGATTTAAGAAAAAGAATAACCCATGTTGTCTTTCCACTAAATCAACATTTTGCGAACATAAAGGTAAGAAAAGAAATTCCCGCTACATTTCTGTCATCTACTATACTTGTAAGAATAAATTAGTTTCTTTTCCTTTCCTTTTTTTTTTTTTTTTTAATACTATTAATGGACATTCTATTTATACCTTAAAACTAGAAAAAATACATCATGGGACAAATTGATATTTGAATTAATTATGAAAATTCTCACAGTAAAAGCCCATATTTGTCATACAACTTTTAATTTTTTTTTTTTTTTTTTTTTTTTTTTTTTTTTTTTTTTTACACCAGGATTGAACTCAGGGATATTGGATCACTGGGCCATATCCCCAGCCCTTTTTTGTATTTTA
Organism: Tamias sibiricus; assembly: GCA_025594165.1. Taxonomy (NCBI): domain Eukaryota; kingdom Metazoa; phylum Chordata; class Mammalia; order Rodentia; family Sciuridae; genus Tamias; species Tamias sibiricus. Next base: position 155,379,513 of record CM046662.1, on the reverse strand, counting down.
TTTAGAGACAGGGTCTCACTGAGTTGCTAAGCGCCTTGTCATTGCTGAGGCTGGCTTTGAACTCTTGATCCTCCTGTCTCAGCCTCCCAAGTGGTGCAATTGCAAGCATGTGCCACTATGCCTGGCTTAGAACTTTTAATTTTATAGGTTGAAAAGAAATTGAAATATACTCTAGTACAAATATTTATATTTAGAACATTAAAATACTAGTGGTAATTTTTTTCTTTAAGGACTGCAAATCTTTAACTCAAAAGGTTGCTAGTAGTCTTAAATATAATCAGTAAATATATCCTAAATTTTAGTTAACTGAGATAAATGGATAAATATCACTTACTGAATTAAAATTATAAAAAATATTTTGCTTGGTATTCTTAAAGTAAAAATTGTAATGAAGAGATCTTCTCTAATAAAGATAACCAATATATTAAGATAGTATAAGCACTTTATTGTTATTTAAACCTAAGTGAATACTTTTGGGTTTCATATTCCTCATGCTTAAATTTTTATTTTAATTTATACCATCAAAATTCAGTTAAATGCCTCTGAGAGTGCCAGTGCTATATTTCTACCTAGGAATAGTGGAAGTATTTTCTGAAATTTCAAATATATATTTGAAGAATTGTTTCTCCTAAGAGAGCTGAGAGGTATCTTTCATACTAAATTCTTTGTCACATAACCTCAAGTATTCACCTTTTGCTCATTTCTAACATTGGAAACTCTGAAAAACATAGGCTTATTCACAAAGCATTTCAGTTTTCTTGCCATAGTAAAGTGAAAATTTTCAAGGTTATTTTAAAGGGTCTGAACTCTTAGAAGTCAGTTCACATAGAGAATATTTAGAAAAACAAAGTGAAACACAAGGAAAGAATTATTATTTTTTTTCTTTAAAGGCAAAAGCAGCCAAAAAAAAATTTATTACAAATCATCAATTATTTTATTTTATTTTCTCAGTACTAGGGATTGAACCCATGGGTGTCTACCACCTTTCATGTTTTATTTAATTTATGTTTAATACATTTTATTTATTTATTTATTTATTTATTTTTATGTGGTGCTGAGAGTCAAATCCAGTGCCTCACACATGCCAGACGAGTGAGCTACCACTGAGCCACAAACCCAGCCCCTTCATATTCTATTTTTGAGACAGATTCTTGCTAAGTTGCTGATGCTAGCCTGAACTTTGGGGTCCTCCAGACTCAGCCTCCAGAGTTGCTGGGGTTCCAGGCTTACACCATTTCAAAAGGCACACAGTAATAATATTTTCATAATTAGTAAGCCAGCTAGCATATATTTTATTAGCTATGACTAATTTGAACATAGACTGTAATGTGATCAGTGAATTACAATTTAGAAGCATTCACATTATTGAATCACTTTAGAAAAATGACACCAAAATATTACAGAAATGTATATGGATTGCTATGTCAGTTTTTAATACTACTTAGTTTGAGAGTTTAAATAATGTGATTATTTTATTAATGAACTTTTTAATTTTTCAGCTAACATGATTGAATCTTGAAATTATCAGCTTTCATGTAACACTAATGGAAAACCATTACATTAGCATGTAACCAATTGATTAACATTTTATATAATTTTGGTAATAACCATATGTGAAGCAGCAAATTGATCTACTCTCAGGATTCCCACTCCTTCAAAACATCTTTTTCTCAAATGTTCAGTTCTATTTGAGCATATGCTTTGCAACAGAACTGGAGCCTGGCAGAAACATTGGTTATATCATTTTATTTGTTTAATAAGAGGTTTTCATCCCATTTATTGATTCTTGATTTTAATTCTTGTGCTAAAGGAGGCTTATTAAGGAAGTTGGGGCCTAATCCGACATAATGGATATTTGGGCCTACTTTTTCTTCTAATAAGCAGAGCTTCTTTGGTTTAATTCCTAGGTCCTTGTTCAACTTTGAGAGATAGGAGTTTAATTTCCTTTTGTTGCATATGGATTTCCATTTTTCCAGGATTCAAACTAAAAAGCTTTTTCTCAGCAAAAGAAACTATCAGTGAGGTGAATAGAGAGCCTACAATTTGGGAACAATTTTTTACCACATGCACATCAGATAGAGCAATAATCTCTAGGATATATAAGGAACTCAAAAATCTTAACACCAAAAAACCAAATAACCCAATCAATAAATGGGCCAAGGAACTGAACAGACACTTTTCAGAAGAAGATGTACAATCAATTAACAAATACATGAAAAAAATGTTCAACATCACTAGCAGTTAGAGAAATGCAAATCAAAACTACTCTTTCATCTCACTCCAGTCAGAATGGCAGCTATTAAGAATACAAACAACAATAATTGTTGGTGAGGATGTGGGGAAGAAGGCACACTCATACATTACTGGTGGGACTGCAAATTGGTGCAGCCATTATGGAAAGCAGTAAGGAGAATCCTTGGAATACTTGGAATGGAACCACCATTTGACCTAGCTTTGCCACTCCTTGGTTTATACCCAAAGGACTTAAAAACAGCATCTACAGGGACACAGACACATTAATGTTTATAGTAGCACAATTCACAATAGCTAAACTGTGGAACCAACATAGATGCCCTTCAGTAGAAGAATGGATAAAGAAAATGTCCTATATATACACAATGGAATATTATTTAGCATTAAAAGAGAATAAAATCATGGCATTTGCCAGTAAATGATGGAGTTGGAGAATACAATGTTAAGTGAATTTAGCCAATCCAACAAAACCAAATGCTGAATGTTTTCTCTGATTTGTGGATGCTGATTCATATTGTGGTTGGTGGGGGCATGGGAGGATTAGATAAACTCTAAATAGGGCAAAGGGGTGGAAGGGAAAGAGAGGGGGGCATGAAGGTAAGAAAGATGGTGGAATGAGATGGACATCATTACCCTAAGTACATGTATGTAGACATGAATAGTGTGACTCTACATTGTGTACAACCAGAGATACAAAACATTGAGCACTATATGTGTAATATGAGTTGTAATACATTGTTTTCATTTTAACAAATTTAAAAAATAAAAAAAATTCAAAGGAAAGAGCTTTTTCTCAGCAAGCTCGTGTTTGTATTAAGTTTCTTAAGACAAAAAAAAATGATGAAAGAATGAATGAATGAAATGAAATTTTTTTATTGGTAGAAGTAGTGGTAGAAAACTTGAGAAACAGAGAGAAAATAGTGGGAAACCAATAATCAGATGCTATAGATAATTACAAGAAATACCTGTAGTCTTTGTGCGGAAATGAGAAACAGAATGAAAGAGATTGGGTTAGAGCATGGAAATTAGAAATAACTCTGATATAGATATGGTACTGATTCAGTAAAGTATTAGTATTAGTATTAGTATTAGTATTAGTAAGATTAACTAGCTACTAAGTTATTTGAGAGATACCCACGGATTTTTACAAAAAAAGAAAAGAAAATATTTGGAAGCTATAGTTGATCTTTGTCATATATAATAAACTATTTTTAGTAAACAGTATAGTAATATTATCCAAAGAGTGGTAGCAGAGTCTTATCATAACACATGTGGTGGGGATATATTTTTAGAGTCCTGAGGTCTTGCAGGGTGACTTATAGTTTCGAGCTAAAACACAGATGTTCTTTAGTCTTAATGCAAGAAGAGATAATCCTTGTGGGTCTGATCAGTAGTGAAATGGGGCTTATTAACTGCTCTTTAGAGTACAGAAAGGAAGGAGGGGTGAAGGAAGAAAGAAATGAAAACATAGTCACCCATGTTAAAAAAAAAAATAGAATACTTTTCTGGCATTACCTTAATAAATCACCTCTTTTCTTAGTGTTAAGTATTAACAAATGGCCCTTCCAAAGCTAATGCAACTCATGTGAGTTCATGCCAGGAAACTCTTGATGCACCGTGGACCACAGTAAAATCAGTACCTAAAATATATATCACTTTCACTTCAATGCAGTTTCTCACTAAAAGAATATTCTCTTCCTCAGGGAAAAATAATTTTTAAAGGTTAAGGAGATGGTGGCAGAGCCATTAATTTGGAAAGTTCCTTTAAGTTAAAATTTCTAGCTATGTTACAAAGAATAGTCACTAAGTTAAAATTGTGATATTCTGGACTACAAAATTCATATACACCTTGCTATAAGTAGGGAACTAATATTTAGAGTATTCTAGTGAATGACCAAAACAAAGACAAAAATATATCATATTAGTGATGTCACTGTTATTATCGCCAACATTTTCTGTATAAGAATGCATATGAAGCCTGGCGCGGTGGCGCACGCCGGGCCAAGTAATCCCAGCACTTTGGGAGGCTGAGGCAGGAGGATCGCGAGTTCAAAGCCAGCCTCAGCAATGGTGAGGCACTTAGTAACTCAGTGAGACCCTGTCTCTAAATAAAATACAAAAAAGGGCTGGGGACGTGACCCAGTGGTCGAGTGCCCCTGAGTTCAATCCCCGGTACCACAAAAAAAAAAAAAAAAAAAAAAAAAAATGCATATGATACAATGTGCAAAAAATATGTGAAAATTTTAAAGAACATGGCATTGAAATGCAATATGCATAACTCATTCTACAATGTGTCATATTTCAGCTAACGTATAATCATACAAAACAAGAATCAATTAACTTGAAATAATCAATGTGAAGAAAATGCATCAAATAATAAGTCTCTTGGTAACTGATTCATATCAATACCCTTGAAGATAAAGAAAACATAATTTTTAGTTATGTATCAACAATTATGGAAAAATTGTTAAAAATAGAAATAAAAAAAATGTACGTCATTCTACCATAAAACTAATGCTAATCAATTAAAACACAAAAGATTACAAAATTAGATGAAAATAAGGAAATACAGTATTTGTGTATCTAGGAATACAAAAATACAAAGGAATTTTTAACTGATTGACATGTATTCTTTGTGAAGGAAGTGAATGAATGATAAAGAGTTGCAAGGAACAGACTCTTTTTTCCCCACTTGCTTGGGTAACATTGCCTCTGAACTCAAAATGGAATGTTAACACCTAACACAAAAACTGCACAGTGTTGCTCACATTTGAAATTGTCATTTCTTACCCATCAGCTCAACTATCCAGATGTGCTGAATATGATCCTTTGGGAAATTTATTTGGTAATAAAACGTAAGGTAATTGCTTGATCCAGCAATCATGTTTAGGAGTTTATTTTTAAAATGAACATTTTTCGATCACCCTAATGTACCAGTTTTGATACTCAGTTTTGAGCACTGCAGAATGCAGGCAGTGGCCGAGAATTTCACTACAAATTACTAGGAATCCTCAAAAATTGAGAAATTTATTGAAACTTGAGTAAACTAAATAGAATACATGAATATCTATTTTTTATCAGGATTAGTATACCTGCTTTTACCCCCATCATGGTCAAGTTGAGTAAGGGGTGTCTCTGGCAGCTGTATTTGTTGTTGTTGCAACTGTTTGTTTGTTATTTGTTTTGTGTGCTGAGGATTGAACACAGGGCTGCACTACCACTCAGTACACCTCTGTCTTTTTCTTCTTATTATTATTTAATCTTTAGACAGCATCTGAACAATTTCAACAGGCTGGTCTTGAATTTGGAATTTTCCAGCATCAGCCTTGAGAATAACTGGGAATACAGGTGTATTACCCTGTGCCCAGCTGGTACTGTTTTTTTTTTTTTTTTTTTTTTTTTTTTTTTAAATATCAGATTATTAAACATGACTTCATTGAAGATATTGGCACAAATCCATTTCCCACACATTTAACACTTCACCATTAGTGTTCATTTTAGCCCTTTTCTTTTCTGGAAGAAAAAAAAAAAAAAAACTGTAATTGCATTTTACAAGCGAAGGAGGAGGATAAAAGTGTGAATGGAATTGATCCTTTGGGAAATTTATTTGGTAATAAAACGTAAGGTAATTGCTTGATCCAGCAATCATGTTTAGGAGTTTATTTTTAAAATGAACATTTTTCGATCACCCTAATGTACCAGTTTTGATACTCAGCACTTGACAGGGTCTGCATGCAGTACAATGATGAGAAGCAAAGAGTAAGCAGAAGAAAGTATGACTTATCTGTAATATTCTAGAAAATTTGAAAGCTAAACTTAATAAGAGAGAGAAATAGATGTGAAAGAGGAATATCAGAAGTAGCTGGTGTGTTGCAAAAGTTGTAGCAATAAATAGAGGACTAAGGTAGGTAGACCGTTGTGCAAAGATGTGCATGTCTTAATTCATGGGACCTGGGATATGTTAGTTTCCATGGAAACACGGACTTCACAGGTATTAACTTTAAGGACCTTGAAGTGGAGAAAGTATTTTGGTTTCTTTAGGTATGAACATTATAATCAGAAGAGTCCTTGGGAAAGTGTGTGGAAAAACATCCTAATTGGTGAGATTGAGAGAGAGAAAGAAAGAGATGAAAGCTGGAGACATACTCAGGATCTCTCTGCTGCCTTAGAATGTAGGGGGCAATGTGTACAAACCAAAGAGAGGTCTCTATAAACAGGAAAAGACAAATGATAAATTCTCCTCTAAAATCCAGAGGTACTGCATAAAATATTGAATCTCTGCCTGTTCCTAGCTTTTAGCCCAATAGGAATTATCTTGGAATTCAGAATTATAAAACCGTTAGAAAAAAATAGCAATTTTTAAATGACCAAATTTATGGTGATGTGTTATTGCAGAAAAGGAAATAACACAGGGAATCAGATAAGGTCCATTCAATAATATGGCATTTTAGCAAATCTCTGAAGGGCAGGGTCATGTGAAAACTGAAAAGAACAATTTAGAACGGTTACTAGCAGTTTACAGAAATAGAAGGCCAGTGTGACATAGGAGCACAGATAAAAATGAAGGTAAAAGAAGACCTCAGAGAAACACCTGGGTGTTATATCATGTAAGGGGATCATATGAGAAAGGAAGACTGGATAGTTCTGAACACGCACTTTAAATTATAATTAACACGCATTTTAAAAGGATCACTGTGGCTTCAATGATGAAAATAGAAAATTGGAGAAGCAAAGTTAAAGCAAGGATGATTGATGGAATGTAACTGCAGTAAGCAGCAGATTGATAATTGTTCCACGGACCAGGATGGCACTGGTGAAAATGGTGAGAAATATCCCAAATATGAATGTATTTTCAAAGTGCAGCAACAGTTTTCTAAAGGAATGGATATGGGCTATAAGGTGAAGGAGAGGTCAAGCAAGAATATTAGGTGCTTGACCACAGTGATTAAAATTTGAAGGGGCAATCAACTGAATTGTGGAAGAACACAGGTATAAAAAGTTTGAAGGGGATGGTCAGAAATTCAACTTGGGCATGCTAAATGTAATATTTCTGTTGTTGTGCTCAGCCAAGATATAGAAAAGCTATTTATGTATGCAGTCTACATTTTACAGGAGAAACCTGATTGGTTTGTAAACTCAAGGGACAGCAACACAGAGGTAGTATTAATAGCAATGAAGTTGGATTAGATTTCAATGAAATATGTGGAGGAGGGAAGAGAGGGGAAGGACTGATTTGGAAGCCTGTGATATTTCAAAATTAAAAAGCTAGAGTTAAAACAATGAAAATGGAAAAAAAAAAAAAAACCAACTAGGAAAGTAGAAACATGTCAATGTGCTTTAAAAAAGTAAGTATATGTATATAAGGATATCTATATGAGAAGTCAAAATAATCTATAAATTTGGCTGGAAGAGAATTGCTTGATAAAATATGAATTATAATTAAAATAATGAGATGCATAAGATGAAAAGCTATACACTATTATTAATGAGAAATAATATTTCAGAATAGTGTATGTCATATTTAGCTAAAATTTATAAATAAAAATAAAAATTTCGTATATATTCTATGTTTATTAGATTAAACATGGAGAAAGTTAGCAAATAATACAGTGGTATGCAGGTGGCACTTAAAGGAATAAAGGATAATAGGCTGCACTATAGTGAGGTAGTCAATGCCCTTTTACTCCCTTTCATAGATGAAGCTGATTTAATAAGCTTCTATTAGTTTTATATATAAGTATGAATGCTATTATTATTAAATAAAGTTTCTGTATTTTGTACAAGTAAATTATGTGGAAAAGTCACAATATCTTACAATCTTATGAAAACAGTAAGAATTATTAGAATATATCAAGTATAATCTTATTTCCATGCACAATCTGCAATCTTTGGTTGGTTCTCATTCCATGGTATATAAGAATTTGATCTTTCCTGTGCTCATTACTCCTAAATTCTGTCTTGAATTCAGCTGCTAATTCCAAACTGTGCCGTTACTTTCCCAGATACTTGCAATTTATGCTTGCTTGAATCAATACAAGCCCTATTAAAGTCCTTCTTGTTATATTTTGGATATCCACCCATGCCTATTTCTCATGCTTCTCAGTTAAGGCCCATCATTTCTACACATCTACTCATCCATAGCTCTGACCTGTATTAAAACAGTCCTCATGTTTAATCATTCTATTCAACAGAATTGAATAGAAAACATAATGAACTGTATGAATCTCACTAGGTATCAGGCAGTGTACTGAGATGAATCTGACAGAGTCCGTTGTTCACTATTATGCTCAGGAAGCAAGAAAAAAATACACCCATACTCAATATTCTGAGAGAAGCATAGGCTGAAACATTTCACTATGTGCAGAAATTTTTCCAGGGAAAATGACACTGAATCTCAATTCATAGTCCTGTTTCTTTTCTTATAAAATACCTGAAAGTTATCAAAAGGTTATTTTCTTCTTTTTAGATTTCCCATAATATATTTTTCCTTGTTCCTGATGTTTTGAAATGAATTTTATCACTTGACAAAAATTTATATAACATCAGCAGTATCTCATAGTCATCAAATAACATTTATAAAAGGAGAGGAGTGATATCAGAATATGATGAAGGTATTTCAACACAAGAAAATCCAGTACAAATTCCCCACATATTAAATACTGAGTATGGATATGTAGGGGATGGGAAAAATTAAGATGGAGGGAGGGTGGGTTGGGACACAGTAAAGAAAATATTCTAAGCATCTTTTTCCTGTGCTAGAGAAAGGGCTTCCTCAATCCATGGTTAGCCCATGTAACTCTGCAGAGAAGCATCTGAGGACAGGTAGGGCTGGGGTTGTGGCTCAGTGATAGAGTACTTGCCTAGCATGTGTGAGGCACTGAATTCAATTCTCAGAACGAAATAAATTTAAAGAAAAGTATTGTGTTCATCTACAACTTAATTTTTTTTTAAATATAAAGGGTTAGGTAATTGTAAATATGCCATCATAAAGGTATTGCATTGATGAAGGGGGAAGTTAACCAGGTGAAGTGAAAATTAGAATGTGGGAAATGTGATGTGTGAAGTGAGAACAGGGAATAGTGTATAAAATATGAAGTTTCAGGAATGAAGTGGTACGTTATTGATTCCATGTAGACTTTGATTTTTTTTTAATTTTATTAATGTACATTGTTATACTTGCACAAATACTAAAATTTTAAAAAATGATGTATAACCAAGAGACTCAACAGAATTAAAACAGAATGGTAAAAAACATTTTCAAAAAATCAAGATAGATAGAAAGGGACTGCATAAAAACAAAAACTGATGTAGCAATGTAAAAATAAAACAAAACAAAATGAAGTAAATATTCATCAAACCTTATAAATTACTATATTATGCACAAAAGTACATCAGGAAAAGCAGTGGAATATGGTGTTCCCAAATTATCTCCTTTATAAACGTAATGAGAACTCTGTCTGAAGTTACAAGAATCAACTTTTCAAAGCTCTGGAAAAGAACAAGTCTTGAGGTATTATAGAGAACATAGATGCGAGAAAAATATCTGAATCTTGATGTGAACTTTGAGCTTTGTGCTACCTTTCTGTGCCCTGTCCCCATCCCCCCCAACTCTGCTGCAGTCGTGAAAGACAGTAAGTATCCTGAAATCTCAGTAAAAACAGGATGTGGCAAAATGGGGCTGGAGAACCTTGGAACCACATGCACATGAAGAGCTGATATTTGACTTCTCTTTGTTTGCCTGGAAGACCCCATTTTGAACTGTTTTGTTGTTTGACCCGACTCACAACTTCCCAAATGCCTATAGCTTTTCCCATAGAAACTTTTCAAAACCAAAGCAGTCTTGAAAATTGAAGATGCCTGAAGTAGTGAATACCAACTGGAGCAAGTGATAGATTAACTCAAAGGTTTAAAAGGAAAAGTTGGGGAATATGATGCTTATTAGAAGTTTGCAAAATAAACTGGACCTACATATTATAGAAGGCTACATGCATCTGTAGGACTTTGCAAATAACCATGGTAGTGTGAAAGGTCAGAAAAGATATAAGACAAGAAGATAAAATATCTAGCTAAACTTCAGAATCTTTGCAAGCTGGAAGTAAAGGAATATGTGAAGTTGTAAACTGGTCTAGTGTTGGAGGTGGGACTCAACATGCATCACACTGACCCTCAGGAAACAGAGGGAGATACATAGATTCCAGGCCCCCAAGAAAATCTGCATCCATTGTTAATAATCCATGCATGCTGAGACTTCAGTGGGCACATGCAACAATGGATAAAGCCTTCAGAATCATTTCAGAAAAAGTATTAAGGAAATAGAAACACAAACAACAACAGGGAAGAGAAAGAATCTGATTTCTAGATTTGACACCTTATATGATTTAAAATTCCCAGTTCTCAATAAGTAAAATGATATGTATTATATTATTTTATTGATATGTATTATATTATTTTATTTTATTGATGTATTACATTGTCTTAACAATTATAATGTAATAATAATAATAATCCTGTTATATTATGTTATATACTAAAACATTAAGAAAGAAGTAAGAAGGATGTATCAGATATCTACATGGTGAAAGAAAATAAAGATCAACTAAGAATTCAATTTCTAACAAACTAGGTGTTAAAAGTGAAGAAATTAAGGCATTCCAGAAAAACAAAAATGGAGAATGTATTAACAGCTGATCTGCCTTATTAAAATACAAAAGAGAGTTTTAGAAATGAAATGACACTAAATACTAGTTCAAGTCCTCATGAAAACTAAGAAAGGTCAGTTGTGGTAAATACAGAAAGCTGAAACTAGCAAACTGGAAACTCTAAACACTGTTGATAAAAATTAGAGATCATTTAAATAAAAATGCAATGGTAAATACATATATAAATATAAACAGTGCAAATATATTTCTTGTGGCACTTCCTCCTGTTTTCATTTAAAACAAAGCTATGTGTGTGATAATATAGAAATCTGTGCTACTGAGCTTGACATGTGTAAATATGCATGTGCTATGATAATAGCATAAAAAGCAGGAATATGTAAAGAAATCTTTCAATAGTATTTTATCAAGTTGGAATTACTAAAATTAGATTGTCTCAAAGTGTATAGAAGAAATGATGAAAATTAAAATGGTACACTAGTAAATATTTAATGTAAAAGAAAGACTCAAGGATGGCTGTAGGAACAAAACACCATGAGAAACAGTAAAATAACAGATCCTAAGTGATGCTATTCAATGAAAACAGAATAAACATGATGATTGGACACATAAATTAAAATAATTTTTAAATGATGCTGACTATGAGATATAATTTGGATTTAAATATAAATATAATTAAAGAGCAGAAAAAAAGTTATATCTTATAAACTTTAAGGGGAAGAAAGCTGTAATGACTGTGCTAATTTCAGAAAAAATTGTGCTTCAAGTTGAAAATTGTTACTACAGAAAAATAAGGATACCTTATAATGATAGAAAAGTCAATGTAGCAAGAATATATAATTACAAACATGCGTGCAATAATAGTGCCCCAGAATACATGATACAGAAACAGTATTGAAATAATAAATGCTCAATTAAACAATATTAGTTGAGGTTTGAGTGCCCTGTTTTCAATACTGGATAACTGATCAGATGATAGCCAAAGGAATAGAAGTCTTACATGACAAAATAAACTACTTAGACTTAATATATTTTTTATAGTAAAAACTACATACACAGCAGTGTAAATAGTCATGTCAACTACACTTGGAACAACCTCTAGGATAAACTACAAGTTAGGTCAATAAATGTCCATATAAGCCCTTCTACCAGGAAAGATAGTCTAGGTGTGACATGTCACAATCTCTCTGTAGATATCTAAAATAATAATAATAAACTGAACCATTTAAAAAACAAATAAATGGGGGCTGGGCTGTAGTTCAATTGTAGAGCACTTGCCTAGCTTGCATGAGGCACTGGGTTCCATCCTCAGCACCACAAAAACTAAAAAAATAAAATAAAAGCATTTTGTCCATTGACAACAAAAAAAAATGTAAAATAAAGATAATAAATAAATAAATGTACATACATTAAAATCAATATATTCTCTGACCAAAACGAAGGAAGGTTAGAATTAACTACAGAAGTAAATCAACAAAATTGACAAACAAGTGAAAATAAAACATACTTTCTTAAATGATCAATGAGTCAAGAAGAAGTTACAAAAAACATTTTCAAAAGCAAATATAATGTCTTAAATTGAACCAAAGCAAATAATCATATAGTACAACTTACAGTATTTATATGGCTGTAAAAAAAAGAAAATACAGATAAAAATAGATATGATCAAGAAGGCTAATTAATTATAAAGATAACCAAAAATAAAATGATAAATTTTAAACATTTAAAACTTTTGTGCTTTGAAAACACTATATACAAAAGTGAAAAGACAATTTAGAAAGTGGGTGAAAACATGTAAACTGTAATTCTGATGAGAATCTACTATCTACAAGTTATAAATAATGCAACTCTATAGCAGAAAGAAAAAATTGCCCAATTAAAAATGAATACAGAATTTGAATACACACTTTTCAAAAGTAGATATAAAAATAACTGGTAAGTATGTAAAAAGATGATCATCATCATTAGTCATTAGGGAAATGCAAATTAAAACTTCAAGGAGTTACCACTTCACACCCACTAGGAGTGCTAAAATTTCAGAAAGACAGAAAATAAACAAGTGTTCGAAAGGATTTGCAGAAATTGGAACACTATACATTGCAGATGGAACTGAAACAGGGTATAGCCATTTTGAAAAACATTTGGCAATTCTTCATAATTATTACACATAGTTACCATGTGAGCCAGAGATGGTAGTCTCAGGTATATATACCCAAGAAAAAAAAAGAAAATACATGCTGCAGAATACATACACAAGTATTTGCAAGAGGCTGGAGTGGAGGAGAAACAGGGATTGACTACAAATTATCGTAAGGTTTCTTTTTCAGAGTTGTACATTTTTTTTTTTTTGGAATTAGATATTTTTAATCGTTTCACACATTCACATGTACTGAAAGTTAAAGAATTATGCACATCAAAAGAACAAATGTTATATTTTGTCAATTATATTTCAATAAAAAGTTGTTTTTGAGTAATTATTATTTCTCAGTAATAGTATATTATTGTAAATGTACTGAACACCAATAATTAAAAAGCAGAACTTTTGAGATAGTTTAAAAATAAGATTTAACTACATGCAATGATGTTTTTAAAATGTAGATATAAGAAGGTAAAATAAAGAAAAATGACAGGCAAAGCTCTTTATAGACATGAAAAAGCATGGCTTCTGAAAATGAAAATACATTCAAAAGAAATTGTATTACAGGAGATAGAGAAGAAAATTGTACATTAGAAATAAAAATGTTCTTAATCTGATAAGCAGCATTTACAAAAACCTAAACTAGAATCATACACTGTCATGAAAGATTATTTTTTTCCTGAGATTTTGAAGAAAGAAAGTATGTCCATTTTTACTACTTCTTATTCAATACTGTATAGAAAATGTTAGACAGTACAATAGAGTAAGAAACAAATAACAAACATACACACACATAAGCTGGAAATTGAAAAGCAGGAAGAAAACATTTCTCTATTCAAAACAATATGTATTTAGAATTTGTTGATTTGTTGAAATTCATTTATTTAGAAAATGTTGAAGAGTCTATACACATAGAAACATGCATACATATATAGCACAAAAACAAATCTCTAGGTGCATTTAACGAAGTCAGAAGATTCATTGGCAGTATTTTAAAATCAAAGGATTTTCTATTTATTATCAACATACATCAACTTAAAATATGAGCAATACAATTTGTGATAACAACAGAAAGCCTAAATAATTAGGCATAAATTTAATGAAAGATTTGTGAAGGTCTCTTTATTTAAAAACTACATACAATTAAGAAAATGTAAAAACAAAAACAGATATCTACAGCATATCCATTGATGGGATATATCTGAAAAATTATTACTTTTTTTTCTAAAACTGATTGACAGAGCACTTGAAATACAAATCAATGTAACTATGAACATTTTTGAAATACTGGCAAGCCAATTCTAAAAATTACAAGGAAATGAAAATGACCAATAGTATTCAATTAATTGTTTTGGAAAAGAAAAACATAATCAGAAGACTTCTTTTTTTTTTTTGTCTCCTCTCTTTAAAAAATTCTTCTAATTAGTTATAAATGACAGTAGAATACATTTTGACACATCATGCATAAATGGAGTATAACTTCTCATTCTTCTGGGTGTATATGATATAGACTCACACCAGTTGTGTAATCATATATGTGCATAGGGTAATAATGTCCAATTTATCCTACTATCATTCCTACCCCCACAATCCTCCCCTCCATTAACTCCAGTCTGCCTAACCCAAAGTACCTCTATTTATCCTTACACCCCTCCGCCACACACCCTTATTGTGTATTAAAATCTGAATATCAGAGAAATCATTGGGCCTTTGTTTTATAGGGATTGGCTTTTTACACTTAGCATGATATTCTCCAGCTCCATCCAATTACTTTCAAGTGCCATAATTTCATTCTTCTTTAAGGCTGAGTAATATTCCACTGTGTATATATACCATTTTTTAATCCATTTATCTGTTGAAGTCATCTAGGTTGGTTCCATAGTTTGGGTATTGTGAATTGAGCTGCTATAAGCATTGATGTGGTTGTGTCACAATAGTATGATGATTTTTAAGACCTCTGTGTATAAACCAAGGAGTGGGGTAGCTGAGTCAAATGGAAATTCCAGGTTTTCTGAGAAATCTCCATACTGCTTTTTATAGTGGTTGCAACAATTTGCAGTCCCACCAGCAATGTAAGAGTGTACATTTTTCCCATATTCTCATAAATATTTATTATTGTATTTGTTCTTGATGATTCTCATTCTGACTGGAGTGAGATGAAATCTTAGTTTTGATTTCCATTTCTCTAATTGCTAGAGATGTTGAACATTTTTTTCATGTATTTTTTGATCAATTGTTTTTTTTTTTTTTTTCTGTGAAGTGTTTGTTTAATTTATTAGCCCATTTGTTGATTGGGTTATTTGTGTTTTTTGTTTTGTTTTGTTTTTGGTTTTGTTTTTTTGGTGTTGAGTTTCTGTGTTCTTTATATATCCTGGAGATTAATGTGCTGAGGAGCAGGTGGTAAGAATTTTATCCCATTTTGTAGGCTCTCTTGCCATGTTATTGATTGTTTCCTTCACTGAGAAGAAGCTTTTAAGTTTGAATCCATACCATTTATTGATTCTTGATTTTACTTCTTGCGCTTTAGGTGTCTTGTTAAGGATGTCAGTCCTACACTAACTTGGTAAAATTTGGGTCTGCTTTTTCTTCTATTAGGTGCAGGATCTCTGTTCTAGTGCAAAAGTCTTTGATCCACTTTGAGTTGAATTTTGTTCAAGGTGAGAGGTATTTAATTTCATTTTGCTACATTTAATTTCATTTTGCTACATTTTCCCAGCACCATTCTTTGAAGAGGCCATCTTTTCTCCAGGAAATATTTGTAATTAAAATCAGAGCTGAAATAAGTCAAATTGAAACAGAAGAAAAAATTCAAAAAGTTGACAAAACAAAAGTATGGTTCTTTGATAGAATAAATATAATTGATAAACCCTTAGCTACACTAATTAATCAAAAAAGAAAATTCAACTTACTAAAATTCATGATGAAAAAGGAAATATCACCATATACACTACTGAAATACAGATGATAATCAGAAACTATTTTGAAAATTTATACTCCAATGCAATAGAAAATTTTGAAGACATCAAAAAATTTGTAGAGAAATATGATATATCCAAACTGAATCAGGAGCACATACACTATTTAAACAGATCAATTTTTAGCAATGAATAGAAAACACCATCAAAAGCCAACTGACCAAGAAAAGCCCTGGATCAGATGGGTTCTCAATTGAGTTCTTACAAGACCTTCAAAGAAGAAATAACACCAATAGTCTTCAAATTATTCCAGGAAATAGAAAAGGTGAGAACACTTCCAAATTCATTCTATGAGGCTAGTATCATCCTGATACCAAAATCTGGCAAAAACACATTAAGGAAAGCAAACTTCAGACCAATATCCCTGAAGAACATGGATGCAAAAATTCTCAAATTCTGGTAAATTATATACAAAAACATATTAAAAAGATCATGCACCACAATCAACTGGCATTTATCCCAGGGATGTAAGGTTGGTACAACACAGGGAAATTAATAAGCATAATTCAAAATGTTCTATTTGAATTATCATTCAAAATTATCTATTTAATGTTCAGAACACTAGAAAAACTAGGGATTGTGGGAACATACCTCAAAATTTTAAAAGCTATCTACACTACCCCAAGGCTAACATCATTCTAAATAGAGAAAAATTGAAAGCATTCCCTATAAAATCTAGAACAAGAAAAGGAAGCCCTCCATCACCACTTATATTCAATATAGTCCTTGAAACTCTAGCCAGAGCAATTTGACAGAGGAAAAATTTAATGGGATATGAATAGGAAAAGAAGAAATCAAATTATCACTATTTGCCAATGATGTCATCTGTATTTAGAAGATCCAGATAACTCTACCAGAAAACTCTAGGACTAATAAATGAATTCAGCAAAGTGTTGGATATAAAATCAATACCAATAAATCAAATGAATTCCTATGCATCAGTGATGAATGCACTGAAAGAAACACAAGGAAAACTACCCCATTCACAGTAGCCTCAAAAATAAATAAATAAATAAATAAATAAATAAATGAAACATTTGGGTATCAATTTAGGAAAAGAGGTTGATAACCCTCTACAATGAAAGCTACAGAACACTCAAGAATGAAACTGAAGAAGACCTTGGAAGATGTAAATATCTCCCATGGTCTATAGTAGGCAGATTTAATATTAATATTAATATTGTCAAAATGGCCATACCACCAAATGTGTTGCACAGATTTTATGCTATGCTTATTGAAATCCCAATGACATTGTTCATAGAACTAGAAAAAGCAATCATGAAATTCATTTGGAAAAATAAGAGATACAGAATAGCCAAAGCAATCATTAAAAAATAGTGAAGTAGGAGACATCACAATACTAGACCTTAAACTGTACTACAGAGCCATAGTACAAGAAATGGCATAGTATTGACAGCAAAACAGACACATAGACCAATGGTATAGAATAATAGACATAGAGACAAACCCAAGTAAATACAGTAATCTCATACTAGACAAAGGTGCCAAAATCAGAAGACTTCTAATATTTCATTTAAGGTGTTACCAGAAAAAGAACAAGAATAAGAAGAAAGAAAACCCAAACTACATTGTTATGCATTTGAATGTATGTATCAAAGGGACAGATAGAGATTCCAAAATAGAACTCTGCTCATATAATGATATATGTTGAATATGATTTAAATTCTAATGTAATTTAATTTAGTGCAATTTAATAAGAAGTAATTCTTCAATAATTCTAGGAAAAGAGGCTGTTGGCATGTTAAAATTCTAATTGTCAGGATGCCAGCTAAGAAAACACCTCAGGTTCATCCTAACTTTTATATAGATGAAGGAAGCAAGACTCAACCTACAGGAAAATTATCCACATATGTGAAACTAATTCAAACAACTTCCATTATTGTCTGTCTCAATTTTTAGAATTACTATGAACAGAGACCTGATTTTGCTACTGGATTTGTTAAGTTTTTTTTTTTTTTTTTTTTTTTTTTTTTTGTTGTTGTTGTTTGTATAATCTAGTCCTGGCACTCCATTTTGCCCTTTTGGAAAAGAATGTCTATGTTTGTTTCCTTATGTGGATTTCATGTTTGCATATTATATATTTGGTGGTCAAGAAAAATATGTCTTCTAGTTTCATTGAACTACAAACCTAGAGCATACATTTGTATTTTAACATCTACACTCCCAGTTTTCATTTACACCTGGATTTAAATTGTATGATGAGATTCTAGACTTCGGGATAATACTAAAGCGAAATGATACTTCTGGGGACCTTGTTTGGTGATAGTTCTACGGTGTGAGAGGAAAAGGAATAATTGGGATGTAAGAGGGGAAAGCATAGAATTATCTCTACTAACCTGTTTCATCATACTAGCTCTTGATGTTATACCCTTGTGTAACTGCCTCATCTGCTATGTGTGAGACAGTGGGGCTCATAAGAAGATAAAGTGATGGAACATCACTTTGAAAACTAGGCTATGGGAAGATACTGGCTTCTGGTATGCTTGCCTACTATTACTGCCCATCACTCTTGGTTGCTCCCTCTCCCTCTTCCTATCCTCACTCTGAAGGAAGCAACTGTCATGCATGCAATGCCCTACAGAGAGGCTCAGAGAGCAAGAAACTCATGTCCTCAGTCAAAAGCCAGTATGAACTTGAAGACTTGCTGACAGGTATGTGAATAAACTTGAAAGGGGATTTTATGAATAATTGAGCCTTGAAATGACCGCAGCCCTTGCTGATACCTTGATACCAGACTTGTTAAAGGCCACGTTTCAGAGACATCCAGATAAGCCAGCCTGAATTTCTGACTCCTTGAAACAGAGAAGATACATGTTAAGTTGAAACAAGAGTGGGAACTGTTTATTTGGCTCAATTTTGATGAATATGGCTAGTACTTCATTGTTATCTGACTATGTATGGTACATCCTACACTTGGAGATCTTCACAGGTTGTTTCTTGAAGTGAAATATGCCACATATCCTATAGCTCATCACTTTTCTGTGCTTGACTGGAATTTCCCCCTCTATTCCTCAAAGAAATGGTAGTAGTTTCCACAGGATTTTCTGCTTCGTCTTAAGGTCATTGCTAAGGTTTGAATATGAGATGTCTACCAATGCTCCTGCTAATGCAAGAACATTTGGATCCAGAGTAATGGACTCAGCCATTCATAGACTGAAACCATGAGGCCCCCCCAAATATTTTCACCCCTAAATCGGTCTTGTCAGATAATTTGGTAATAGTCATGCAAAGCTGACTAAAACAATTGTTATATTAAGCCACTGAATATTGGGGGGGAAATTCACTAATCATTTAGAAGAATATATCTCAAGATAGCATGTCGTGTTATCCTAGTTACAAGAAAACACATCAACCTTGGTTCCTTTTATATAAATATATAAACCAAACAAAACTAAGACATAGATAACCAAATCAGTAGTTGTCAGGTACAAGGGTACAAGCAATTGACAGCAACATATAGTTTAGCTTGTTTTTGATAATTCACAAGAGTTTTCATGAATCTTCAAATTATACATTAATCATATGCTTTAATTATGGTATTTGAAGAACACCTCTAAAATAAAGTGTGTAGTTTGCCTTCAAATTAGAGGTTTATGTATTTCTCTACATTACTAGATGAATATGCAAATTCTTTTCCATTCTGCATTCTCTTTGTTGATACTTATGGGATTTTCATTTAAGATGTATGAAAATTTTGCCCTCCTATTGACATATAAAAATAAGGTTTCACAATTAATCAATTAATTAAGTACTGTCCAGAACAAACTTTGGAGTGATTGTCACTTTTTTGCCTACCCAATATATATATATATTTATTTGCTTTGCATTTATTATATACTCCCTAAAATATCTGTGATATCATGTACAGAAACTAATAATGTTATTTTGCATGAAAAAAATACAAAGGCTTTGTTAATGTGAGGAATTTAAGTGAAGATAATCTTGGATTATAAACATATGTAGAAATATAATCCAAAGAGCTCCCTTTAGAAAAAGAGTTAGGCAGAAGAGTCTAAGAAAATACAGAAGCAAAGTCTAGGGAACAGAGAGATTTGCAGATCTTTGCTGCTAACTTTAAAGATTAGAGAGTGTGCTACAAGCCAGAATCCAGGCAGCTTCTAGCAGTTGCAAAATAATGTATTTTCTCTTAGGCCTTCCAGAGGAAACACAGTCCTCTCTGCTCACACTTTGTTTTAGGACTTTGGACCTCTGGACTTCTCAGATAATAACTTTGTTTTGTTTTAAGCAGTAAGAACCTGTTACAGTCGCATGCATCAGATATCCTGCTAAAAAAGTAAAATGAATATTTTTTTGCAGTAACTTTTTAAGGTAGGCATTATTCTACCTTTTTTAAAAATTTTTTATGTGTTTTAATTAGTTATACATGACAGTAGAATGCATTTTGATACATCATATATAATGTATTATAATTTCTCATTCTTCTTCCCACCAGTATTCAAACTAAAAAGCTTCTTTTCAGCACAGGAAACAATTAATAATGTGAAGAAAGAGCCTACAGAATGGGAGAAAATCTTCACCACATGCACCTCAGATAGAGCATTAATCTCCAAGGTATAAAAAGAACTCAAAAAACTTAACACAAACAACAATAACAGCAGCAGCAACAACAACAACAACAACAAAACAACAAATAATACCATTAATAAATGAGCTAAGGATATGAACAGACACTTCAGAGAAGAAGAAACACAATTGTTCAACAAATAAATGAAAAAATGCTGAACATCTATAGCAATTAGAGAAATGCAAATTAAGACTACTCTAAGATTTCATCTCACCCCAGTCTGAAGGACAACTATCAAGAATGCAAACAATAATAAGTGTTGGCTAGAATGTGGGGGAAAATGTATACTCACACATGGCTGGTGGGAATGCAAATTAGTGCAGCCATTATGGAAAGCTGTATGGAGATTCCTCAGAAAACTTGGAATGGAACCACCATTTGACCCAGCTATTCCACCCCTAGGTTTGTACACAAAGGACTTAAAATCAGCATATTACAATGATGCAGCCACATCAATGTTTATAGAGGCTCAACTCGCAATAGCTTAGGTGCCCTTCAACAGATGAATGGATTTAAAAAATGTGATACATATATATACACAATGGAATATTATTCAGACTTAAAGAAGAATGAAATTATGGCATTTGCCAGTAAATAGATGGAGTGGGAGATTATCATGCTAAGCAAAATAAGCCAATCCTAAAAAACCAAAACCTGAATGTTTTTTTCTGATATGTGGATGCTAATTCACAATTGGGCAGGGGGTGCTAGGGAAAAATAGAGTTGTTGTAGATTAAGTAGAGGGGAGTGAAGGGAGGGGACATGAGGGTAGAAAGGATGATAGAATGAATCTATCTATCTATATTTTTCAATTAAGAAACTGAATCTTATTGTTGTTAACTAATTTGCCCAAAGTTTTAAGATAAAGGAATAGAAATGAAACCATTCAACTTCAGAGAGAGAACTTTTAAAACTGAGCCAAATAACATTATTGTGTAAATACATGTAAAGCTAAAAGAAATGTAAATTCATGATTTTATAAAAACATTTCCACCTCTTCTGTGATAATTATATGGTAAATGGTCAAATGTGATTACAATGGAACATTGTGTCCTCTCTTAAGTAAATTGCAATTGAAGATTGACGAATTATTGTGCAATATATACTTTTATTTTCTGATATCCATGTTCATAATGTTTTACATAATTTTATATAGATGTTATTTATGTTCATCATGATGAAATAATATTAGTTTTTTATGTATAATTTCATCAGTTGTACACAATGTGTTTTAAAATTTTATTTGTATGTGGTGCTGAGGATCGAACCCGGGCCGCCCACGTGCTAGTCCACCGCTGAGCCACAATCCCAGCCCTTTATGTATAATTTCTATTTCTGAAGTTATACATTGAAAAGTTAACTAAGTACCCACTAACTTGAACAAGGGTTTATGATGACACAATAAAAAAATAAGTAAAATTCAAATTAAAAAAATAACATTCATACTTAAGTTCTACAGCCCACAGAAGAAAATGAGGTAAGAACCCTGAAGGGGTAAGTACAGCCCAACTCTTTGAATGACATGTCTATCTCTGAAATTTGTGTGCAAAAGAAAATCTGTGTTATTATTTTAATCTGGAAGGCAAGATGAAAAGAAAGAAGAGTAGAAGCAGAATTGAATTTTTGAAAAATAAAGCAATTTGTAATTGGATTTCAGAGTCAAGGTTATAGAAAATCTGACAAGTTAAAAGGCAACTAAAAGAACAGTGTTATATATGGAAACAATTGAGAAATGGCAAATGGGCATTTTATTTGAAATTACTTCATGGATAGATTTTAGGACACAAGGAAGTGGTAGACTCAAGGAAGTGCCAAAGATGGCTTTTATTAAATTTTATTGGTATTGAGCATTTGACCCATAGATGCTTTACCACTGAGCTACAACACTGAGTCCCTTTTAATTTTATTATTATTATTTTTAAGTTTTGAGACAAAGTCTCACTAAATTGCTGAGGCTAGATTTAAACTTGTGATCCACCTGAATCAACTCCTGTGTCTTTGGGATTATAGGTGTGTACCACCATGTCCAATTCAAGGATAGCAATTTATCTATTACTTGGTTATTGCAGAGACAGAATAGCCATTCCTTATCTATGGGTGAATATCATCAGGATCTCAGTAGTTGCCTGAAACTGTGATTAGAACCAAATCCTATGTATACCATGTATTGTTCTATGTATACATAACTACCATATGCATATTCCTTATATGTATATCTATGGTAAAGTGTAATTTATAGGGTAGACAGCGTAAAAGAATATGTGCATATCTATGATGAAGTGTAATTTATATTGTGGACAGTGTAAGAGAATAATAGCTACTAATAAAAAATAAAATTAATTATAAAATAAAATTATATAATAAAACTTATGTGGATGTCATGTATCTATTCCCCTCTAATAGAGTTTTGTACAATACCCGTTGTTCTTGTGATGACATGAGAAGTTGCAAAGCTTACATGAGGTGAAGCAGGGTGAGTGCCTTAGGCATTGTGATATAGCAGTAGGGGTCCAGGGTAGGGACATTTGAACACAAGCACTGTGATAGCAAGGCAGTAGATAATGGGCACTTGGTGACTGATAGGAAGTATACACAGTGTAGAACCAGTGTTTACATCCAAGGCACAATGGAATCAAAGGCATTTGCTTTCATGACACTAATCAGAACAGTGCATAATTAAAAACTCATGTATTTTTAATTTCTGTTATTTTCCACTCAATATTTTTTGGAGCATGGTTGACCATGGGTAACTAAAAATGTAGAAAGTTAAACCACATTAATGGAGAAGCTACTGTAATTACACTTTTTTAAAGATTTAAAGTAATGCAGAAAACAGAAATTTGGATGAAGGTTTTTAAATAGTAAATGATATAAATGTGATATTAGTTGGAGAAAATGAGTTGGGAGCTACCTGTAAACTCAGTGGATCTATGCATTGACAGATTAATGGGACACTAGAAAATAAAAATTACATTTAAAAGGTTTCACTCATGGTAATTAAAATTAGAAAAACAGGTAGAGACACAAAGAACACTTGCTAAAACTTGGAACCATCAACATTTTTGGGAAGAACATGCATATGCACATGCAGCCAAGTTGAAAAGAGAAGAAAGGTTAAAACAAAGAGCAGTTTATGATAGATAGGCTTGGGCTGACAGGCCACCTGCCCCATGGAAATTTCCATTAGGAGCAACCTGGTTTCATTTTCCCCAGGCAGGAGCCAATCAGCTTAAAGGTTGCTATGTTCCCCAGGCAGGAGCCAATCAGCTTAAATGTCACTGTGTTCCCCAGGCAGGAGCCAATCGTCTTAAAGGTCGCCCCATTTACTGAGAAAAGAGCCAATAACCTTAAAGGTTGCTCAGGCACACCCCCCACCAGAAATCCCTACTTAAGTCCCTGCCTGCCCAGAGCTCAGACACACAGCTCATCCCTGAAGAGAGGAAGCAGTTGCTGCAACAGCTCCAGACTCACCATCTCCAGCCTGAAGGCAGCTGTTCCAGCCAACAGCTGCATCCTCCAGCCCGACGGCAGCGGCCCTAGCCGACAGCTCCAGAGACCACAGCCAGCATGACCAGGCACTGACCCTCCATTCAGAGCTTGCACACTTCCCTCTCCCTGACTCCTCCCTCCCTGCTTCCCTGCACTTCTATCTCTGACCAGCCATAAAGGCTGGTGAATAAATCTCTTGGCTGCACGGTTGTCTCCTGTGTGATTTTTGCCCTTCAGTTTATAGGGAGTGTTGGGGTGTCTTTTTCTTCTCAACCATATTCAGGTTGTTGTTCACTCCTGGAGACACTGCTGGTCTTTTAGAATCCCTCCCAACAACAGAGTTTGGTTGGTAAATGGGGTATAAGAATGCTACAGAAGAAAAACATCTAAATTTGAGAACTTGAGAGCTGAGGCTAAAAATCCTCCAGGCCGAAGCAGGAATATTTCCTTAGCTGACTGGCAAGACTTAGGGACTGTGTCATCTCAATGCTTGTATATTGAAATCCTAAGCCCAGCATGATGGGATTTTGGGAGATGATTAGAATATGAGGATGAAGCCCTCATGAATGAGTGGACCAAACCTCTATGAAAGGGGCCCTGCTCTGTCTCTCCTGTCAAGATATACAAAATCAGCTGTCTTATCCTCAGGAAGGGCCCCAGCAGAACTTGGACACACTGACACCCTGCTCTCAAATTTGGAGCCTCCAAAACTTTGATAAATAAATTTGTTTACAAACCACTTACTCTGTAGTATTTTATTAGAGTGATAAAAAGGGGGTATAAGAGAAACACAAAACCAAGGTTACTGATCCTGGGAACCCGAGCAGCAACAGCCATAAAGGAGCCGATAGCAGGAAGAGGCCAGGAGCCAAACTAGACCAACCATGATTGTGATTCACAGGATAAGCCCCTGGGGAGATGAGGGTGTTTGAATAGTTATACGCTAGTTCTCTGACAAAATTGTAGGAACAGAGTACAGGTGAAGTGGCCCAGAGGGAGAATCATAGCCCTACTAGCAATGGAGGCAGATGCACTTCTTCAACACAGGAAAGGTAGGGCCCACAGGACAAGTTAGGAAGCCCTGGAGAAAGTCTGTGCAAGGGAGAACAAAATCAAAACAACTGACTTTGATCACCACAAGCATAAATGAAAACTAAGATAAGGATCAAGTAGACTGCACTGGAAATGATCAGAGATTCTTATGAAGATGTTTCAATACTAAGAAACTGTCAGGAATGAACAGATATTCGGAAGTGCCATCTGCAAATGAAAAACAAACAAACAAACAAACCATGAAAATCCAACATTTTTTTTTTTTTTTTTTTTTTTGGTACCGGGGATTGAACTCAGGGGCACTCGACCACTGGGCCACATCCCCAGCCCTTTTTTGTATATTTTTTTTTATTTAGAGACAGGGTCTCACTGAGTTGCTAAGTGCCTCGCCATTGCTGAGGCTGGCTTTGAACTCGCGATCCTCCTGCCTCAGCCTCCCAAAGTGCTGGGATTACAGGCGTGCGCCACCGCGCCCGGCTAAAAATCCAACATTTAGTGAAAGTTTAAACAGAGGATTTGACAAGTAGAGGAAATAAGAGTTGACTACAAGGTAAGGATCAGAATTGAGTAGAATTTTTCAAAAAAGCAATATAAGTTCTCTTTTCTGCACCCACTAAATGTCTGTAAAGCATTAGTATATTCTATTTCAGAATTTAAGAAAGACATTATTTACACTGAGGAGAAAGGATCATTGATGAGAGAAGGAGTATGGGATGCAAGGCATTGTTCATGGTCTCTTTTGTCTTTATATAAATTATGGTTTCATAGGTATTCACTATTGTAAAAATGAGGAAAATAGATGAGGAGAAAGAGGGATGAAAGGAGGGAGGAAAAGTGGAGACTGGAGACGTATAATTCACGCAGAGAGTAATGATAATGTGACAGACAGGTCAAGATAGAGAAAAGTAATGAACAGTGTCATATATTTCCAGTGGTTGTTTTTAGAAAGTGAACAGATATTGAATAATTGACTTAGATTTACTATTGTAAGTTCATAAATATTTATTTTCCAAAAGAATATATGCTTTTATTTTTTTTTTTTCTGATTGAGATTATTTCAAAATAAAATTGTATGAGTGCAAGCTTTGGGGTATGATATCTCTGTGGCACTGAACAGTGGGGTTTTTCTATAAGTTTTGATTTAAGATTATATTGAAAAGTGGATACAGTAAGAAATGAGAATCACACTAATAATACTAATAAAACAAGATGCCAGGAAATCATTTATCAGAATGTCCAGTAACAAAAAAAAAAAATTACTCAAGAAATATTTTTCCCAAAATACATAAAATAGAAGTCTTTGATACAAATCTTGAAAAAGAAAATGCCAACATAAAAAAATACACTTTTATATGTATATCTGAGATTCTTTCTCCCTCAAGCCTTCTCTCCACAATGCATGTTAAAGTTGCTACAGATTAACAGGTGGAAGGCAAAACTATTTGGACTGTAGCTATTCTACATAGACTTCAACTAGATTGTCATATAAAAATGTCTAATAGAATGAGAATTCCAATGAAAGAAAGATTCTATCGAGTAGGTTTTGGTCACATTTTGCTTATCTGGAAAATCTAAAATACTTAATGTGAAAAGTTAGGCAATGTTTTTAGGAGGCAATTAGATCCTTCTAATTGTTGATATGCTTGCAGGTGTATTACAATGAATTAATGCTAAGACAAAATTTCCTTTCTTCCTTTATTAAAGAAGAATGAGATGTAGAATAGTCAAGTGAATAATAAATAGAGCTTTTAGTTGTCATGGAGACTAATATTTAGTTTCTCTTATATTTCCAAAGTAAGACAGTTTTATATTTGAATTTTTTTTTGAAACCCAAGCCCCTTTTATGAAGTTTCTTTGACAAAATAATTAAAAATGCTGAAAATGGTAGATATTTAGCCACACAAAATGAAAGTAGGAGACACAAATTATCAGTATTTACAATGAAAGAACATCTTTAGAATTCAATAATTAACAAAAAAAGACAATAAGGGAAGAATACAAACAATATTATGTCAATCAAGTTAACAACCCCAGTAACAACATGCACAGAAATAGAAATTATTATGTTAAGTGATATAAAACAGGTACAGAAAGACAAGTATCCCCAAAACCAGATCTTGTACAAGTTGCAAGTAGAACAGTGGTCAACAGTGGTAGAGGAGAAGAGAGAGATAGGGAAGAGAAAAAGTCAGAAAAAGTAACTTTGTTGTTGTAAAATTATGTGCAAGTCCTATATGACATGTAGGTCTTTCCCCAGTTTATGAAAGAATATGAAAACAATCCTAAAATATAAATGGGTGTTATGGTCTGGATTTATACTGTCCCCTGAAAAACTTGTGTGTTAAGCAATGTATGATTGTTCAACAGTGAAGTGATTATGAGATCTATAACCTCATAAGTGGATTAATCCATTTAATAGATTGGTCATTTGAATGAACTACTAAGTGGCAACTGTAGGCCCTTAGGGTAAGACTGGAGTAATTAGTTCACTGAAAGTGTGCTCTTTGAGTACATCTTGAGTTCTCTCTTTCACCTTCCCAGATGCCACGTGCTTAGCAGCTTTCCTATGACAGTACTTTTGCCATGATTTTCTACCTCCTCTGACTTACCTTGAATTGAACCACTGAAACCTTGAGCCCAAAATGAATATTTCCTCCTCTTAGTTGTTCTTGTCAGGTTCTGTGGTCATAGCAATGGAAAGCTGACTAAAATAATAAGTAAAAAATTTGACCAAACAATTCATTTGGAATGAAATATAAGCACATGAAATATGTTCAGCATTAATAGTCATTAGCAAAATTCAAATTAGAACCATGACAAGACACCATTACAAGCCTTTTCATAATTATATCAAGTAGCAGCAAGGATGTGAAAAACACTTGGATTCACATACAAAGCTGGTGAGAATGTAGGTGTTGAATCCTTTTTATTAAACAGTTTTCCTTTTTCTTAGAAAGATAGACAAGAACTACTACATGATCCAGGAGTGACACTCTTAGGTATTTTTCTGAGAGAATGGAAAGTGTGTGTCTAAGCAAAGACTTGCACACAGATGTTCATAGCAGATTATCTGCTACAGAACAAATCATGAAAAAGCCACAGTCTTGTCCCTCAGTGAATAAATGGATAAACGCACATGACACTATTCATGCTGTGGAACAATGGTCAGCCAAAAACAGAGGGATAAACAAAAACTATTAGTACATAGTTATCCATGCTACCACATTGATAAATCCTAAAGTAGCATTCTCCTGAAAGAAGCCTGGTAAAATAGAGTATGTAGGCCATGATCACATTTACACAAAGCATTAGAAACAAGTGAGAAGAAACAAATCAATGGTTTCCTGGGGATAGGACTGAGGAAGCAGATGTGAAGGATCATCAAGGACCATGGAGAAACTTTAAAGGCAAAGAATGTCTTGGTCTTCTTTATGGTATATACATATAGCAGATCTTACTTCACAACACATTTACATAAGCACAGGGTATTATATACTGATTACACTTTGAGATAAAGCAAAAACAACTGGTAACTGTGAAGCCAGGGACCCCTCAAATTCAAGAAACTAAATGACCAATATCTTCACAATTCATCCATTAGGTCAAGCATTTAAGTAAGATGTCATCATTTGTCCATTCTTTCATTTACTTTTCTATGTACTTAATCATTCAGTTATTTGTTACATTATTTGTCTATTCATTCATTCATTCACTCATTCAAAGATATTATTATTTTTCTACTTTGTTCTCATCTATGTTCTGAGCATAGAGCTAACACATAGAAAACAAAATCTAATTCACATGATAATTCTACTTACAGCTATACATAATACTACATGACTATTTAGAGATAAATGCTAAATTCTAGATTTGTGATATGTATTACTATTTATTGCTACTAATAATTGCATCTACATGAAAATTTGCATGGATAACTTGCAGTTTTGTTACATGCAAACCTTAAAGCAAGAATCATAAAACTTTCAAAACAAGATGTGTCCTTCTACTTCCATGAATGTGCAACGTCAAACTGAAAAGCGATTTTGAATGGAATCCCCAAAGTCCCATGTTTTCTGACATCTCATTTCTGGCCAAAAGGGTTTGAGAAAACTTAGTCTATCTCTTCATCTCTTTTTTTTCTTTCATACATATGTTATGCAAAGACACTTCTTTCTTTGACTAAAACTGAAAATGTTTTCTAATGGACAGGAAGCATATTTAAAATTGACTTTCACTGTTATGTCTGTGAACATACAGAATATTTCTCACTTGTGGATAGGAATAAAATTAAAATTTAAAATCCATATTTTGTAACACATTTAATAATATGCATAGGGATAATTTAACATTTATATTAATCTCACAATGTAGGTACTACACAATAAAATAGGGGAAAACACAAGCTATGGAAAGTTAAAAAATATGATCTGGGTAAGATGATATATTAATAGCTGAGATATACTCATATTAAGGATTCCACAATATCAAAATCTGTAGTCTTAACTTTTATAAAATAATATTACTAAGTGCAGCCAAATAATTCTATAGTCTATTTCATTTAATTTTCACAGTAACACTCCAGATTTGTTTTTACCTTTTTTCTTCTTCTTTTTAATGAGAAAGTGCAATATCAGAGAGGTTAAGAAGTGAGCTTCAGATTTTTGCTTGAGCTGGGTATGTAGCTCATTGGTAGAGCTTGCCTAGCACGTACAAGGCCCTGGGTTCAATTCCCAGCACCACAAAAAATAACAAAAAAACACTAATGTCATTGTCATTAGAAGATTACTGTAAAAAAAATGATAGAAAATAATATAACCCTAACAAAAACCACTAATGTCATTGTCATTAGTAGATTACTGTAAAAAATATATGATAGAAAATAATATAAGCCTAATCAATTCTCTCACTGGAGCCCAGAAGTGAGCAATATATTGTTAGCAGGGAAAATCTGGAATCCTCAATTCATGGTGTCATATTTTGGGTCCAAGACATTCATTTCTTCTTTTGCGAAGTTCTAGTCAAGGGGGAACAAAAAACAAAGTAGACAGCAGGCACCACAGTTCCCTTCTTGAGGGCTTGCACTAAAGCTACACAGTTTACTTGTACTAATATCCAACTGACTAAAATTTAACCATGGTTACACATAGCTATGGAGAATACTATGGCAAAGCTTAGTTAGCTAGCTCAAGCATAAGGCAATGTTTATATTAGTAACATATACAACAGGCAAGCAGATAGTAGAGTTTATGCTCCTGGTAATATTTCCAGTAATACACATCTATTAGAATTGAACACTCTGTGTTATTACAAAATTCAAGATCATTTTGCCTCACAATAATACATAGACTAAGAAGTATAGTCCATTTCTGTATGTACCACATGTCAATGCTTAGACACTCCATATAAAAATGGCAATTTTTTACTTATATATAATGCTAAGCTAGGCATTCTTAGCAAAGATACAGGAAGATCTGTTAATACATTTCCTTGTGCAACTTTATTTTTTTTTAATTACTCTAACATTATAGAGTTGGGCAGTATCTGTTTATCCTACACAGTGATATTACTCCACAGTGGAATTTGGAGACAGGGCAACTGGTGTTTTAGTTAGAACACAGTTACGTTTCTGTGTCTTCATCATTGCCTTAATTAAAATATTTAAAATTCCCTGTAAGTCTTCTGTTTCCAACAACAAAGAAACTTTGTCCAGAACTGAACATAGGAGTCAAGGATAATGAGCTGAAACTGTTCATGCATAATTATCAAAGTAGGAAGGTGAATGAGCTGAGAAGGGGAATAGATTGCAAAATTTTGCTGCAACAAAAAAATAAAATAACACTAACCTGCCTTCTACTAGCCAATAAGTTACTATATTTTTAAGCATCAATTAAGATTATGTCTTCATGTACCACCTCCATGTTCACAAATAAAGGAAGCATGGATTATTTACCTGAACATAGTTACAGATAGAAAATCACTTGCTGCATTAGGTCCTGAAAGTCTAATACAATTACCTATGTATTTCCTATATAAGTACAGCAGTATTTACCGCCCTCCGCTTTGGTACTGGGGATTGAACTCAGGGATACTCAACCACTGAGCCACATCCCCAGCCCTATTTTGTATTTTATTTAGAAACAGTGTCTCAGTGAGTTGCTTAGGGCCTCACTGTTGCTGAGGTTTGCTTTGAACTTGTGATCATCCTGTCTCAGCCTCCCAAACTGCTGGGATTTCAGGAGTGTACCAAAGCGCCTGGTGAGTACGGCAATATTTTTGATGCAATCCTCCCAATCCTTAAAATCAGAGTTTAATATTCTTAGAGATTGTTACTTTTATGTTTTGGTTTTATCAATATTTTACATTATGCTGTTATTCTTTCTTCAACATGCTTTTTTTTAAGCATATTTAAATTTATGTGTTTAGTTTAAGAATAAAGAAACTTTAAAAATTATTTTGGAAATTGTTTACCCTGCTTCTAGGTATGTGTTTACTTGGTTATCTAATCCACTAAACAGCAGAATATCACAGCCTGGTACATGCTGACTCTTTTTTTGTTTGTTTGTTTTCCCCATTTCTTTCTTAATACCTTCCTGAGAGTGAAATGATTTTCCATCAACAACATTAAATTCACTGGAGAAGGAAAAATATTTTCCATTATAATTCTTGTGATTTATTTTTTATTTGGCTTTTTTATAGGGTCATAGTCTTTAGATTTTTAAGAATCCCTCCTAAACATGAGTTAGAGTTATTGTGAAGTGACATTCTGTACTGGCTTTGAACAAAGAATTGGTCCTGGGAACTGTTATAGCTCACTTAAAGGAACTTTCACTTCTCGGTAAAAAATGATGCTGCAGATGATCAAATCAAGACTGAAGAGTATTCTCACTTCATTATGTAAAATATAAAAGGAAAATTAAAAATTTAAAAGACATGTGGTAGCAAGAAAAAGTCAGAAATATATTATTCCAATGAATCTAAGAAGTCTTGATATATTTCTGCAACCATTTTAAATAAGATATTCTTTACTTAATTCCCAACATTTATTTTGTCCAAAATAATTGGCCCATAGTTCAAAAACAAAATATGGGGTTTTTATTTGCATATGAAAAATACAAATTATTCCATGAAGCAAAAAAAAATAAATAAATAAAATGTGCCCAATCATTTAATCATAAAAATTTGTTATCTTGGGCCTGGGGCTATAGCTCTGTGATAGGGACTTGCCTAGCATACTAATATGCACAAGGTCCTAGATTGAATCAATCCCCACCACTGGTGAGGAAAAAAAACAGGATGTTGGGTTTTTTTGTTGTTGTTTTTTTTCAATTCCTATGTAAAATAAAGTCACAAAGAAAAACATTTGGTATCTACATATTATTGAAAAAATAAGTATGATTAACTATTGTACAGAAAATATTGGGAAACTAAAATCAGGCACTATTTAAGTACCTAAAAGATTGAGAAATGTGTTTAAACTAGTTGGGGTTTCTTGTTTAAAAAATATGCTCTATTGACACCTCTTTAATTCACATTACCAAGTGAAGAACACTTAAGTGATTTGGTGTCTTCACATCTTTTTCTTCCTCAACATTAGAATTTCTAGCATACTAGTTAAACACTCAAAATAGGAAGTCCAAAGAGAATTGTAGATGAAAATGGAAAATGCAGTGACTGCAAAGAAGGAAAGAATGGTGATAGTCTGTTTTTAAGATCAAAATTGAGGGGCAGTGTTACATTTTTAACAAATGAAATTTATGGATGCTGTCTGCATTTCTTTTCTTTGTCTAAGACATCCTTTGTTAACATACATAGATATAATATTTTTAACACTTAGTAAGTCTGACTGAACTTTAAAATTAAAAAAGAATATTTCCTTTAAAGAAAATATACATCCTGACTTAAAAATCTGTTGGCATGGGACACATTATTGAAATAAAAAAAAAAAAAAAGAAAAAAAAGAAAAAATAAATAAAAAGAACAGAATAGATATTTTCTTGGAGGAAAATTAAGACAAAATGAATTCATGTGGTGTGTTGTCTTGTTAGTATTTTCTGACATTGGGAAAAAAATTCAAATTTCTTTAATAAAGTCACTGTTCTGAAGGATATATTGCTCTATAGCAGGACACATTACAGAAAGATGACTAAAGGAACACAACTCTGTGGACCAGTTTTTGCATTTGCATAAGATCACTTACACTTACATTGTGAAGCAGAACAAGTTGATTACCGTCTTTGTGACTGTTTCCTCCACTGTAAAATGAGGATGAAAACAATTCTTTATTTATGTGTGCCAGGCCATGCTCTCTTCTTAATGACGCAGTATTTTCTTCTAATTTTAATGAAACCTCTGATGGAAAAGGCATCTTAAATGTTCCCGTATCTTCAAATTTTAATCAGTATATCAGGGAAGCTTGGGAAGAATAAATGTTTACTTTCTTTGGCCTATGTACAAATATAATGTATCAATATTTGTTGGTATAAAATATTTAATTTCATTAAATGCCTCTGTACCCTTGGGAGTGGTTTAGTATTTTGTGTGTCTGAGACTTTTGAATATAACATCTAGTTCACAGATGTCAAATGTATTTGAATAAATGTTCTTTGCTGCTCCAAGATGCACTAACTTTGTTTCTGCCTAATTAACAGGAACAAATCTCAAAGAAACTTTTTCAGGCACACATGTCCCAATTAGAAATTAATCTGCTGTACTCTTGTATGTAACAAGAAGTCAAGATGTAGCAATGGAAAGAACATAGAATTGAAAGTGAGGTAGTCCTCTGTTCACATCCCAATTCCCTCACTTATTAATAACATGCATTTAGATAAGAAGTATCTTAACCTCTCTGAAATGGGTTCTGCAGAAAGGTAAGAATGCGGCAAGAATGGATCAGACAGAATAAAAGGATGAAAGCCATAATTTAATATTCATTAAACTCATACATTTCCATGTTATTGTATTAGATGTTCTCTACTTTCAAACAATAAGAGTGAAAGGAAAAAGTCATGACTAATTTTAAAAATAACCTGGTCTCATAGTAATCTGAGTATGCTCATGCTTGCTCATACAAAGTTAATGCCAGTTTCAGCAGGAATTCCTGAGTAATAAAGCAAAAGCTTACTTCTGTGAAGGAAAGCTTAGTCACTGTATCTGATACACATAGTTCTGCATTCTCTAGTAGTTTTTGTTGAGTTAACTGAATACAGCAAACTCTATAGTACTTTTTAAATACCTTTATTTCATTTATTTATGTGGTGCTGAGGGTGAACCCAGTGCCCCATGTATGCAAGGCAAGTGCACTACCACTGAGTCACAACCCCAGTGCTATATAGTATTTCTTTACTAACCCATTAGTGGATTATTGCATTCATAAGGGCAGAAGGCTTATTCCCCAATCACTTCCTGGGACCAAAAGGATACTACTCTTTTCCACAGAGGGGATTAAATTTAACATTTGAAATGGGAATTTTCAAACCCTTGTACCTTCCCTCTAACCCTACAAATAGTTTGTCTCATTTGCCAGGGCTGCTATGAGGTGTAACATGATGACCAAGTGTGTTAATATAATGTCATGACATTGAGAACTAACAGTTAAATCCTCCTTAAATCATTCAAGGCAAGGAAACATTTACAGAGAAGTTTCACACTGAAATGATCAATTTGTGAGAAATATGGATACCCCACATTTTACTTTCTAAAAATTATTTATATGCTAACATTGAGATGCTCTTATTTGAGTATCTACATTTTTGTGATAACTCTTGTGACCTTTATATGCAAAATTCGCATGGGTAGATATTATTTTATTCATGTTAGATTTGAATAAGTACATTTTATTTCCAAGTTTTGTACTCAGAATAATATACTTATTTCTTGATTTAATAGTTAATTTAATACACTTAATTTTATGATATGTGCATAACATGTCAAATTTTTGACCAATATTATGTTATTAAAATGCCTAGATTATATTTTATAAAGATTACAATATAGTTAAAGAAAAAAATGCACAAAATAATACAAAATCAAACAGTATATGAGCATGTCCAAAACTTCCAGAACAGATAACAACTTAGAATGGCGAGGAAAAGTGATAGATTCTCACATTCTATATGACAAGAATTCATCTAAAAATGATCTAACTAGGGAACTCACATATGCCTAAGCATATGTACAAAAATGTACAGTAGAATTTTCAAGATTTTGGAGGTAGACTATAATCAATAGGCATTTTGAAATCACTGAGATTTAGTATTTGATCTTAAATACAAATCATTATATAATGGCAACTGAAAATATTTTACATCACAGCAATTCCTAAATCTCATTTATTAAGTTTGGAGTTACAAATAAATTAAGATGGCATTAAACAGGTACTAAATAAGGGTTAAAGAAAACAATTCCTGTCTTCAGTAACTTTGGGGAAAATGGGTTAAATAATTATAACAGTTGGTGACATAAATAGGCTGGCCTATAATGTCTGATAAAGAAATATTTGAAAATGCATAAATGTTATCTTCTTGCATTATAGAATGTATACACTATCAAAATAGAGGATCTAAAAATATTTTATTCTTGTGTTTTGAATTGACTTTTTTTTTTTTTTTTTTTTTTTTTTTTTTTGCACCATTGAGTTTTGATCCCAGGGCCCACACATAGTAAGCAAGCACTGAGCTATATTCTGAGCCCATTTTATTTTGATTTTGATAGACAGTATTGTTAACCTGCCCAGGCTGGCCTCAAAAAAGTGATCTTTCTGCTTCAGTCTCCTGAATAGCTAGAATTACAGATATGAGACTATATATCTGCCTTATTCATATATTTTAACAATCAAGGCAACAAAATACAATTTGGTATTTGTCTTTTTTATTTGTAGACATAAGTTCCATCCCCATCCATCTCTGTGTTTTTGTATGTAGCATGTCATAGAACTAGTATTTATAAAAAGCATCCTTCCTGATACTTTGTGCTATTTTATCTCGGGAATGTCTCCTTTATACACTTGCAGTGATCAGATTTCTTACTTACTTTTTTTTTTCTTCTTTCTGTAATTTAGTGAGAAACTACTAAATCAAAAAACATAGTATTTTAATAGAATCATGCTCATATGATAATTGACCTTTCTTTTGCAGTGTGAAATATAATGCCTACACAGAAAAGTGTAAACAATGTTTATAAGTGTAATGAAACATATATATGTGATAGATAAAATAATCTCTTAGCCTATACATGTTATAGATAAAATAATCTCTTAGTCTACCATTTTCTAAATGGTAGTTATTATTAAAATATGGCCACACTGAAATTATTTTGATATAATGTGTTCAATACATGCTTATTAAAATAAATGATCCATTAAAGAGATTAAAGGTACATGATAACAATAAAAAATAAGTCCAATATTGATATTTGAAGAAGCAATAGGAATACTCCTTGGAAAGATGAAGCAGCCAGTGTGTCTGAAATTTGCCATTGACAGAATCAGTTGTGGGGAATGAAATGGTAACTTCATGTACCTTTTCTTCGAGAAATTAGTGAATTTTTTGTTATGGTAAAGAATAATTTGAAATGTTAAAATGAGGAATTGCAAACCATCTGAATAAGAGCCATCTGCTGGGCTGGAGTTTGGCTCAGTGGTAGGGTGCTTGCCTAGCACATATGAGACCCTGAGTTAGATCCTCAGCACCACATAAAAATATAAATAATTAAAATAAAGTTATTATGTCCACCTACAACTAAAAATCCAAAAAACGTTAAAAAAGAGCCACCTGCCCTTGACCCAAGTTACTTTTGCCTAACTCATTGTGCTCACCACAATTCTTTTGCTATATATACAGTATCCCCCACCCCCTGGAGAACTATACTTTTCTTTTCACTTAACCAAAGTCTTCTTGATAAAATATTTATAGGAGAAACAAAATTAAAGTGCACATTTTAAAGAAGTTAGACTACTTTGTGTTTCCCAATAATATGTACTGCCTTGCCAGTGATTTATGCTCATTTAGACCTTTTTTCAAAGTCATATAGCTAGCTACCAGTCATTTTCCAGGTGGGAGATATAACTCCAGATCCTGTACTCTCAAAAACCATTGCCATGCTACTCAGGTCAAAACAGATATTTTTTTTTTTCCATATAGGAAATGTGATATTAAATGATAAATAAACCAAAGTTGGTTTGCAGAGTTGGGTTCTTTCAGTAGTTCTATAATAATAAATCATTGAGAACTAAGAAATGTTGGCATCCCTGAACATGGAATATTATCTAATTACTGAGAATGCTATTCTAGTGTATTTATTAATGTGAAGATTGTCACTGATATTATCAAATGCAAAAACAGAATAGAAATAACTTTGGCAACAACTACAATTTTTCAACATAAATATGAATTTAGGCACAAAAAATCCTTTACATGGAAAAATGTTAATGAAAAATGATTTTGAAAATGATAGAAAAAGGAAATCTAAAACCTCTTATTTTTCTCCATTTTCAATGTTCCTATGACATGTGTGTATGTATATATATATATATATATATATATATATATATATATATATAAAAAACACACACACATATATCACTTTAGAAATAATAACTTAAGACATGTTTATATAGATCATAACATTCCAAAACTAACCTGGATCTCACATTTACACTCAGTAATAATGAATATTCAATTTCTAGATTTTTATTTCAAAAGTGGTGCAAAATACAATGAAACATTTGAAAGGTACTTGTCACATTTGTAAGTAGAATACTGCTCATTTTTAACTATTAGAAAATACAACAAGAAGAATGGAAATAGGTATAACTCACAGAAGGTAAAAGCAAAATTTTTAATGCAATAGTAACAAAATCACAACAAAAATCATTTTTAAAAAACTTTTAGTCCCAGTATTCTCTCATGGGATGCCACCAAAGAATGTAATATACTACACAGATTCAATGAAGGAAATCATGAAAAAAAAAATGTCAGCAAAGAATAATAAAAACAATGTAAAAGTCTTCAACTATTTGTAAATTAAGATGCCCTGCTACATGGACACTTACACAAAAATGTCAATGTGTCAGAATATTCACCATGCCCTAAGTGCTTCCTTTAACTTCCAGGTTGATAGTTAATATGTTACTTTATTTTGTACTTTAATTTAGAGAAAAAGAATAATTGATTCATCTACGTTTTAAACAAATACCATTGAAGCAAAAGTATTGTTTCCTAGTTTGTTAATGAAGTTTGGGTTACCATGCCAGTATGAATAAACGAGCCCCAGAACATATTGACTTATATCTTTTAACAAGTTTCTTTATTCTACAAAATAAAAGAGAATAGACTTTTATTAGCTCTAAAATATCATTCTTCAATGTCCCTGATACCATACTGTTTGAACCCTAAAACTTCCTTTCCCAGACTCTACTCCACACAGACATATAACATGTTCCTTAACCATATGTTTCTTATTGAACCTTGTATTAGTTAAAAGTGCAACTGGAGCTGCCCTAGAATCTCAGTGGGTTCAGGACACAACTGTACTTCCTGCTCACTTCATTTAGTCCAGCATCTGTGCAGCAGTGCGGGTGGGGGCTCCTTCCACTCTGTCTTTGCTGCTCCCTGGAACCTCAGGGACCTCTGCTAGATCCTATGAAATGCACAGGCCAAAATAAAGGAACAAGAAAGGACAAGGTGCCCTGTGGAAGGAGCAAGAATTTCATCCTTTTTTATTTCATTTGGAAATAAAAAGTACATTTTAGAAGTAGGACTGGTAAAAGCAAGCTCTGATGAGGTACGTTTACTGAAGGAGAACTTTGCAGACAGCTAGCTACCTCTGGCACACAATTATTTTACAAATCTGAGGTTTTCCACCTTTGGCTGACCTGCTGGGGAGAAGAGCCCTTTTATTTCTGCATGTACCAAATTAGGACAGGACACTACATGGCAATGCTTTCAAAAGTCATTTGTTTAATGAATGAATGTTTTGACACAAGATGTGTTATAACTGTAGTTGTCAGGAATCATGCATGTGTTTGACTATTATTACTTACTATAATTTAAGTAATTATCAACTGAGCTTATTGGAAAATATCAGAATACTGCTTAGAGCAACTTGCTGCTGTACTCTCTCAGTAACTTTACGATACTCAATGGTGGAATTTTAATTATTTTTTGATGGTCATTATTTCATGGGAGAATTTATAGTCACACCTAGGACAGTTATTTTTTTTTTTTTGAAAAATAAAAATATGCTCTATAATCATATGTGAAGTTATTGGCCACTAAAAGTCAACTGCCACTAAGAAAAAAAATTAAATTTACACAAAAACAGCTGTTTTAAAAGATATAATCAACCATAATTTTAGTACTGGTGAAAACCAAACAATGTATATAAATGTTGGTATCATTAATTTTGCATACCTGAAATTATTTTTAACATTTAATAATTTTAAAAAATCTTCAATCTATGATAATGTACATTAGCCATAATTTATATTTCTTCAGTATTCTGTATTTCAACAGTAAAGTTTTTATTTTTCTTGTTATTACTATTTAAATGCCTTTTCCTATATGATTGAGTGATGCCCTTATTGCATGGTGAGAATATCTGCAAGAACAAAATAAAGCTGAGATAACTGAGATGAAGCAAAAGGTTTTGAGCCTTGCATGGATCTGAGACGAAGCAACAAAACAGGAAAGGTAAAGGTCAATCACATGCCTTAAATAAGCAAACAACAAAACAAAATACAACAATTTAGTGAGAGTAAAGACAGACACACACACACACACACACACACACATACACACACACACATAGAGAGATAGAGAGAGAGAGAGAGAGAAACAGAGAAACAAGTTAAGCAGAAAACCAAGTAAAAGTCTAAGGTAGAGTTAAGAACAATAGATTTGAAGACACCTCCAACAAAAGGTCCAATAAATAGTATTAACTTGTATTCAAACAAGTGTACAAAAAACAAATGTTTCATGAGCACTTTAAATAAATAATACTTATTTTGTTGAATAAAGCATCTACAAGTATATATCAGTTTTTAGAGTTAGCCTCACTCACTTCTTTCTCTCTCATTCTTGAATTTCTGTGATTTATTTCCTAAAATTAATTAATGTCAATGGAAAAATCTATGGGAGTCTGCTTAACATTTTTCTTTTAATAGAGCATGGAACAAGCAGTGGAAAAATTGGACCTCTTTGTTATTTTCATATCCTCAAATATTCTATGTTATTCTCAGGGTGCTGAGAACTGGTAACCAAGCAAGT
Organism: Tamias sibiricus; assembly: GCA_025594165.1. Lineage (NCBI taxonomy): Eukaryota > Metazoa > Chordata > Mammalia > Rodentia > Sciuridae > Tamias > Tamias sibiricus. The sequence continues at coordinate 155,339,080 of CM046662.1, read as the reverse complement.
GCAGTTGAGGCTTGAATTTGGCAAATTTGGAGACATATAGACCGTCTTTTCAAGATGGCAATAATGAAGACAACTTGAGACAAAAAGGGAAAATTCTTTATTGCAAAATATTTCTTGAAACTTGTGTCAGTTCATTATATCATTAGACTCCCAGTGAAGAAATGTCTTCATTTCAAGCTTTTAATGAGGAAGGAATTTTAATAAATACATGTTATTAATGAAATTTGTGGGGTTCTTAAAACATTTTAATTATAGAGCTAGTTCCATGTATTTTGCTTAAATATGAAATGAATAGTATTAATTTTCCATAATTTATATCTATTCAGTCATGATCTTAACATGTTCCCTTATGGGATTCATCACCTGTCACATTGCCTTTATTAAAATAGGCTTCATTCCAGATACTTGTTGGTGCACCATCACTGACCAAGTTGAAATCTAGAACTCAAGTAGCAGAGAAGTCAGGTAGACACAATTTTCTACAATTAGAATATCCAAAGGCATTTATTGGAATAAATGGGGCATCATTCCATATGCACGCCAACATACAACCTGCACTAACAATAGTGACTTAAAGTTTGAACTCTTCTTAATTGAATTACATAATATATGTGTATCTCAGTATTCATCATGGTTTGTCCGTTCTGATGTTCCTATTATTTTTTAGCTTTCTGCCTGTTTAGGTAGTTGTAGAGACTATCTGTAGGGGTGTCAATAAATTTGTATTCAGTCAAAAGGCTTACATTTCAGGTAAGGGCTCATTGACACCTGCAGTGCATGAGCCATCTCTCCCCTCTCTGTCCACTGAGTGACTCCAATCATGAGCTGGAATAGTTCAGACTGCTTCAAATAAAAGTTAATACCCCTAATAATTGTCACAGGTGACTGCCCTTATAAGACTTTTATCTCACTGGGCTGTGAAGCCATACTTGCATTTGCGAATTTTACAATTTTGAACAAAGTGGTTATCTTGAATGATTTTCAGTTATTTTATTTTTAAAGTGAAAATAATAATACTACTTCCTTCAAAGTGCCACAGTGTGGTGGATATGAGCTAATGCATATGAAGTACTTCATGTCTCAACATAGAATTGATACTTAATAAATTTGAGATGTAATAATTGAAGTGGATATTAATAAATGTGAAATTTTGTATGTATTATTTAATAGTTTATTAAGTATGAAGCAAAAACCCCAAGGGGAGACAAATAAAGTAAAAAATTGTGGCAATTTTTAATAGACAAAGCACAACAAAAATTATGTGCAGTATCATTTTGATGACAGAGAAATTATGAAAGCTACAAAAAATCCTAAATTGATAAATAATCAAAAGTGGAAAACAACATGAATATATGTGCAAATTACAGAAAAAGGCAAATGCTTAATTACTTTTTTTCATGTTTTTAATTCCTGAAATTACTCTTTTAGAATTAGTGTTTTCCATAATGGCACTAGCTTCATAATTCTCTCTAAAGAAATTTAGTTAGTTCTATTTAAAGTTCAAATTAGCAATGTTAGCAAAAACAGAACATAATTACTATGGGTTACTTTTAAGTAACTGCACATACTTGCAATTAATGTAACAGGTGATATATATAGTTGTATGTATTATGTAATGAGCATATATAATATATGCAATTCTTAGATATCACATATGTGTGTTTGTGTATGTGTGTGTACATACATGGCCATGGTATGTCCACACATAACATAAATTTCTACACCATCCAGGCTCATTTCACTTATTTTGATTTTCACTATACGTTGAAGTCTTTCATGGGTTGAATATATGTTCAAAACAACTCTGCTCATCTATTACTATCCATTTAGACTTCCTTTCACTCTTTTCTAAGCCTCTGTATTTTTTCAAAAATTTAGTCTTACACATATTTCTTTTTCTTTTTCTTTTTTTTTGGTACTGGGGATAGAATACAGGGGTCTTTACGACTCTACATTTTTAGTCCTTTTAATTATTATTATTTTTTTTTTTAAGTTTTGAGACAGGGTCTCATAAAATTGCTGAGGCTGGCTTTGAACTTGCAATCTTCCTTCCTGAGTCTCTGGAGTTGTTGGAATTATAGGAGTCTCCCACGGCTTCTTAAACTTTTATAGTCAATGCAAAATACCAGAAATAGAAATCAGTTCTCCTTCAATTCTGATTTTTTTATTTTGCTACATGTTTTGTAAATTTTGTGACCTTCCTTGGATGATTTTAGTTCATCTACTATATGCTAGTCCTTGGCTGTGTGCTGACTAACCTATCAACAGTGAACAGAAGCTATGTTGGGCCTAGTGATGAATCCAGTTGTCCATACAAAGATATTTAACACATTTCAGTTTCCCATGTTCTAGAAAGGAACAATAGATGTTTCTGTAAGAGGAAATAAGTAGCAAGTAACACTGAAAAGTATGAGAGAAGGAGAAGATCATGCTGTTTAGTCTGTGTTAAGGATCTAGAATTTAATCTGAATGTAGTGGAAGTCACCAAATTATTTTAACCCCTACAGTGATGTGATCAGGTATCTGTTTATACAGCATTAATCTGGAAGCTGGATGAAGCAGTGAAAGTGCAAAACGGGACTAGGAATCCCAATGCAGAAGCTGTTGCAGTATTTTAGGTAAAAGAGGAGGAAGAAATAGAATGGGGAGAGCTGGAAAAAAAAAGCAGAACCAGACAAACGTGAGATACATTTTAGATGAGTTCCTGAGGAGACTCACTAATACCCAGGGTTTTAATGTGAGGGGACTGTGAAGAAGAGGGGAAGATAATTCTCAGATGTGTTACTTGAACATCTGGGTGAATGGAGGTATAATTACTGAAAAGAGGAGACTGCAGGAAAACCAGGTTTGAGCCAATGATGCAAGAGAGACTTAGAGTCCACTGTAGTATTGGTAATTTTGAGATGGCAGTAATGCCTTCAAGTGTGCAGATTAAATTTATATTTCCTATAAGAGCCCAAGGCTCAGAAAGCAGGTTTGGATCAGAATATAATTTATAAATCCTCACTGGATAGAGCATGTCTAAAAAGCTAGTTTGCTCATTCAAAAATAAAAATGGCATTGTATGTTGCAGAATGTTAATGTGTGCAAAATCCTGGGCACAGAACATGGAATGTGTTTTCACTAGACACTGATGTGGAATGTGTGAACTCCAGGGAGCCTAGTAACATTCCTGCACTTCCCAATATCCACACATACATGCACTGATTTGGTCAATGTTTATTATTAGATTTAGAAAAAAAAATATTTTAATAAATATTGAAATGTTGTGTTCTTTATATTCAAAATAATAAATCTATTAGATACGTAATACTTGCATTATGAGAGGATATGCTCAATTTCTGGAATTATCTTCTCTGTAACAGTTTTCCCACCACTTATAACTGGATAAGCTAGTCACTCATGCTCACTAAGTGGAAAGGTAACTTCCAGCAGTATCAGTCAAGCACTGTAGTTGCATATGACAGAATTTCTGTTTCACAGGAACAAAAACACAGTTCCAATCCCAACTGGCTTTTGGTTACAGAATTTTGAAAGTAATTATCTGACACAGCAGAAGCCAAGCAGTGTTCTATTTTTCTCTTCCATTTCAAACTACAAATGTGAATCAAATTCTCACAAGAAATGTGACAGAAGTAGGAGGAAAGTAAATAGATTTACTTATTCATTTACACCAGCTGAAGCACGTCAATACTCTGAGGAATTCAGCAAGACGTTTCCCACTCCTCCACAGCTCTTGCTTGGCCTTCACTTATTTTATGATATTCTAAAGCAGACTACTTTTTGGAAGAATGTTAAGGAATATTTTATATATTTCCTTTTAGCGCATATGATCTATAATGGTTAATATGTGGTTTATTTTTTTTCATTTTAGACATTCGGTATGATGGCTAATTTTATATGTCAATTTGACTAGTCTAATGGATTGAAAAGATACCTGTTCATTTCTAAATGTGTCTGTAGGGTGTTTCCAGAAAGGATTACCACTGAATCAGTGAACAGAGTAAGGAAGATCACCCTCCCCAGTATGGCAGTCATCAACCTGACCATTGAGAGACCAGATAGAACATGAATATAGGGTTGGCACTAGAATTTGCTCTCTCCTAAAGCTGAGAGAGCCATCTACTCCTGCCCCATATATCAGAACTCCTGGCTTTTGAGACTTCAGGACTTATTCCATTGGCTCCACTGATTCTCAGGTTTTCAGGCTAGCTTTGAATTCCACCACTGACTTTTTTGGTCCTCAAGCTCACAGAGAGCAGGTGATGAAATTGTTCAGCCTTCATAATCACATGAGCCAATTTCTATACTACTACGCATCTCTAAATCTATTGATCTATCTACCTAATTATTATCTATATACTATTGGTTCTGTTTTTGTGGTGAACCCTATTTCAACTGGAAATGAAAAGTTTTCTGTACAAACTTATAGAAATTCTGTCACTGCCTCAGTGAAATCTGGCCCAGAAGTTAATGATAAAGTATGACTCTATTTCTTAAATATCTGCATAAGGTTTGAGAATGGGCATCTGAATACAGACTTAGAAGTAACACAAGGTTAAACTACACAACAATGTACAGGAATGATATTTACATTCCTACATGAGAGTGAACCAGATATGACAGAAAAATTACTTCTACTTTAAACAGAGGACAAGGTATCTAGACAACTGTGAAGAAGTATTTTTGAATGTGTTAGATACCATCCATTATTCTTTTAATTTGCTTCACTGTTGTTTTAATAAACATTAGAGTTTGATGTTCCAAAGAGAGAAGTCATTTGATCATCCTGGGGTCTGGCTCTGGGCAATTGATGACTGATTAATGATAATGACTATACTTTTTAGAATTGCTGCTGCTATTGTTCCTCTTACTGTGAAAAAAAAATTCTGATTCTATATATCTTCACCAATCCCACTACCAACATTTTGCTATTTTCTTATAAAGGTAAGGGATATAAATTCGACAAACTAGTCCTAGTTCAGATTGTGACTCAGAGGGGTTTATTTAGTAAAATCATTCCATCAGTTTCTCATGTGAATCCTAAGCATGAACGAGTTACTGGCCATTGACATTTTACTAACTTCAAAATAAGCAGTGAATTTGGCAAATAACTTTTAACAACTGACTGTACTCTCTTACGTTTTTTAAAATTTTTTAAAGTCATTTCACTATTATTTCTGGAATCACATGTGGACCAACTATTTGTTACCCCATAGTAATCATAAAATGATGATCATATTCCAATGTGATCGTGAAATTTACCATCAAATGTGTACTCTTATGGGAAATCCACTGTAATCTAGGCCCATTAGGAAGAATACAGAAACATGGTTTATTACTCAGTGAAATTCTAGAATAAAACTTCACAATGCCTAAAACACTAATTGTTTGTGGGTTTTGTTACTATTAAGAAAGAAAAATGTAAAAAAAAAAAAAAAAAAAAAAAAAAAAAAAAAAAAAAAAAGAGGAAAATGTAAAGTTTAATAAGTGATATGTAACATTGAAAGGATAGAATAAGGATATTTTTGTCTACAATTTAGGCTTTGGAATGATAGTGATACAAATAAAAAAGCAAGGTCTCCGTACTATAGTCTTTAGAATTGGGACAGGGTCTGAGAATGAATTGTGGCATTAAGGAAGGAGCAGGGATAACGTGACACCAACTTTTATGAATTCTGGAAAGATATTGAGCTCCATAGTGACACATTCTGAGGAGAAGAGAAACCTTTACACACATGGAAATCAATTGCTTAAAAAGAAAATGGTAAGTTTGACAATAAAATTCACCATAACTTAAATGAGTTCCAATATGCTAAGAATGGAGAAGTGTCCCAAGTTCCAATATTTATCCATTTGAAAATTAACTGATTATTTTAGGTAAAACAATACAATCTTGATTAAAATTATGGCAACATGATCAATATTAGATAGCAATACAATGAATTATATTTCATTTGAATCAGTGCTACAAAGAACATTGCATCATCAAATATAACTAACTACATCATGGCTAATTTTATGTGTCATCCTGGTCAGACATAATGGAGCCCAGGTAGGTGGCAAAATGATATTTCTTTGTGTTTCTATGAGGGTGTTTAGAGAAGACACTAGCATTTTCATTCAATATCAGAGTACAGTACACCTACACTCACCAATGTGGGACAGCATCATCCATTATATTAAGGGTCCAAAGTGAACCAAAGGTGAAATTTCCATTTTAGTTTGGACTTTCATCTTTCCCTGCCCTCAGATGATAATACTCCATTTTCCCAGGTTTTAAAACTTAGATTAAATCACACCAATTTTTTTTTTATTCTTCAACTTAACAGATCTTCACATTATGGTACTTCTTTGTGTTATGATCATGTATGCCATTTCCCATAAATCAGTATCTTTCCTCTCTGTTTCTTTTTCACTACTGTCTTGCCTAAATATTCTACTGGTTATATTTTCCAAGACAACACAATTTAATGTAAATTTTAAATGAACTAGATTTAATATCATGTATTAGTGATGTTTATTTTAAAAAAGAAAACACATAAAATATATAGATAGAAATATTCCCAGTAACATTGATTTATACTAGTAAATAATATAATTCATGGGGGCTGGGGCTGGGGCTTAGCAGTAGAGCACTTGCCTAGCATGTGCAAGGTATTGGGTTCAACTCTCAGCACCACATAAAAATAAATAAATAAAGGTATTATGTCTAACTAAAATATTTTTTTAAACAGAAAACATTAAAAAAAAAAGTAATTCAATGTACAAAATGAATGCAAGATATTTAGTTCAGATAAGACGGTACAAATACCATTTTACCTGTTCCTTTCTAGATGCACAATAATAAACCCTGGAACTGGCAGAAGGGACAAACATGAATGAATTGTGAAAGATTATAAAAACACAATCTGGTTTAAAACCATAAGTCTTTTCTATTTCCTGACCCAAGAGAAGAAGGTCCATTCCTTCTGGCCTTGCAACAAAATCAGTACCGCATTAGAATAAACAAAATTCCCTTTGAAAACATCAAGAAATAATAACAACTCTTACAAGGGGCATCTTTGGGATTCCCTAAGAGAGTGAGCAGTCAGTATAAGTATTCTTCCTCTTCATAGACTTAAAGTCTCCCTTCTTCCCAGTAAGTGCTATTGAGGCAGCATACAGACTTGGCTGAAGAGAGCTATCACCAGGGGACCTGGTCACAGAGACTCACTGGCTTTATGTTTGTGAACATCCATATTCCTTCTAAGGACATCAGGAAAGCTGGAAGTTACCAGTAAGGCAATTTTACCCATGGTTCTCCCATCACAGGTTGCTTAAAATATGGCACAAGAAAAAAAAAAATTCCCTCCTTAGGCAGAAATAGCCTGGATAAGTGGGGACCCTGAGAGCTCTAGATAAACAAAGTCAAGCAAAAAACACCCTATAGGCACTAACAGTGTACTGCCAATTAAGCCACACTATGGTGTGATTTGTGAAGTGTATACTGACATGGTCCACACAAACAGGCCAATATACACATGGTGAACATAAACTAGGTGACTGGCTGTTGAAATACAACATGTACATAGGACTATAAAGCTTTTATCCTAATGAGACAAATGCTTAGGAACTAATAAAAATCATCATTTTTAGCAATAACAAATTGCAACAGAGTTTTAAAAAGACAATCTATTAAAAGCAAGATGAAGATGAATCAATTTTTCAAACTATTTGACAAGTAATCAAACTAACATAAAATGTATTATTAATGAGTTTCAAATTATTTTGAAATAAGTATTTAAAGTCTCATAAAAGTAATAGAAATTATAAACAAAATCAAATTGAAATTACAAAATAGGAAAACATAATAATACAAGTAAAATATTATTGTATAGGTTTAATAATAGAGCAGAAAGAATAGAATCAGTTAATGTAAGAACAGAAAAAAATATAATGCATCCAATCAAAAATACAGAACAAACAATATCCAAACAAAAATTCTCATGAAAAATAATGTATAATGTTAGTGACCTAGAAATAATGGAGAAAGAACTGAGGCTAGTAGATATTCGGATAAATAATGGTTGTAACTTCCCAGATTTGGTGAAGAAAACCCACAGATCCAAGAGGCTGAGCAAACACCAAACATGAAACACCCACAATATTGATTTCATGATTTATCATAATCAAATTTTGAAAGATAAAGAAAAACTATCATGAAAAGAGCCACAGAGAAATGATACACCACCTAAAGGAACTTACCTAAACATTATAAAAAACTGTATGTGACAGACCGACACCATACTGAATGGAAAATATATGAAAGCATTTTCTGTAAAATCAAGATGTCTATTCTCACCCTTCCTATTCAATATAGTTCTTGAATGTCTAGCCAGAAAAATCAAGCAAAAGAAGGAAATTAAACGAATACAAATAGAAAAAAGATGTCAAAATCTGTTTTTTGATGATATTATCCCATATTTAAAATACCCAACCACTGCACCAAAGGCTTTCAAACGGGGATAACAAATTCAGTAAAATAGCAGGATACAAGATCAATATACGTAAATCATTTGCTTTCCTATACTCCAATCATATATACATTGAGAAAGAAATCAGGAAAATTATTCCATTCACAATAGCCTCAAAAAAAAAAAAAACAAAAAGAAAACTTGAGTATAAATCTCACTAAGGATGTAAAGACATTTACAGTGAAAAATATAGAACACTGAAGAAAGAGATTGAAGAAGACCTTAGAAGGTGACAAGAAGTTCTAGATAGGAAAAATTAATGTTCATATTACCAAAAGTGCCATATGGATTCAAAGCAATCATCATCAAAGTACCAATGACGTTAGAACAAGAAAAAAGGCCTAAAATTTATTTGGAAGAATAAGAGAACCAGAATATCCAAGGCAGTCATGAGCAATGAGTTAAACTGGAAATATCACAATACAGGCTCTCAAATTATACCTCAGTGCTATAGTAAGGAAAACAGCATGTTGTTGACATGAAAATTGAAATGAAGACCAAAGGAATACAATGAAAGAAAGATACAAAACTACATTGATAGAGTCATCTGACTTTTAACAAAGGTACAAAAACATACTTTGGAGAAAACATAGTCTTTTTAACAAATGGTGCTGGGAAAAACTGGATATCCTGATGTAAAAGAATGAAACTAGACCCCTATCTCTCACCCTGTACCAGAGTCAACTTGAAACTGATCAAAGACTTAAAAAAAAATACCAAAAGAAAACCCTAACAAAACAAAACAAACAAACAAATAAACAAAAAAACACAGCCTCAATACTTAAACATATTGGCACAGGGATGGACTAAGATGGTTCAAAATGCAAGACATAAGACCGAGTATCAATAAATGTGATGGCATGTAATTATTAAGCTTTTGCACAGAAAAATAAACATGAACTTGAGGAGGAAGCCTACAAAATTGGAGAATATATTTGCCACCTGCTCCTCTGACAGGGGATTAATATTCAAAATATATAAGGAACTCAGAAAACACAAAACAACAACCTAATTAATAAATGGACAAAATCTAAACAGATATTGCTCAAAAGAAGAAATACAATTGACCAGCAATTCTATAAAAAGAATGTTCAACATCTCTAGCAATCAGGAAAATGCAAATGAAAACTGCTTTTAGATTTCATCTCCTGTCAGAGTAGCAATCATTAATAGTACAAATGATAATAAATCCTGATAAGGCTGTAGGGGAAAAGGTACAGTCATACATGGTTAGTAGGACTGTACATTAATACAATCACTCTGGTAGGCAGTATGGAGATTCCTCAAAAATTATGAATGAAGTACCTTGTGAAATGGCTACCCCACTCCTCAATATTTATCCCAAAGAACTAAACTTAACATACTAGAGTGTTGCGGCCACATCAGTGTTCATAGAATTGCAACTCACAGTAGCCAAGTTATGGAACCAGCCCAGGGGTCCATCAATAGATGAATGAATGAATAAAGAACATGTGATATATACACACAGTGAAGATTTACTAAGCCGTAAAGAAAAAAATGAAATTATGGCATTTGCTGAAAAATGGATAAATTGCAAAGCATCATGCTAAGTGAAATAAGTCAGGATCAGAAAGTAAAGAGTCAAATGTTCTCTCTCATATGCAGAAGGTAGGCAAACATAAGAGGAAAAGTGGTGGGGGATCTCATGAAGCAGAAGGGAGGTTACTGGAGCCTAGGAACAGCATAGACGTGGAGGAAGAAAGAATGGGAAAGGAGAGGAATGGTGGAATTGGATTGATTAGGTTGTGTTGTGCGCATATATGAATGTACAATGCTGGGTTTCACCTTTGTGTATTTGCATAGAGTACTAATTTAAGAAAAAAATATATAGACAGATAGATAAATGTAAGGAAGACCAATAGAGTAAAAGAGGGGAACAGGGAGTGGAAAGAGGGAAGGTTAAAGGGAGATACTGGGGACTGTAGCTGAATAAATTATGTTCCATGTTTGTATGATTATGTTAAAATAAATCCCAACATTATGATTAGGTCTAGTGCACTAATAAAAGCATTAAAAAATTGAGTGGGATTTATTGGATATGTAAGTCTGGTTCAAGGTTTGGAAAATAAATGTAATCTACCAAAACAATAATCTAAGGAAAAAAAATTTTGTATGATCACATTAATGAGTGAAGAAAATAATCTGACAAACCCCAACATATATTCAGCATATATTCAGCACATATTAATTGGCTTATAAAGGGGAAGAATTAGCTCAACCTGATGAAGAGAATCTGTAACAAACCCATAACTAATATCAACCCAATAGTGAAAAGCTAAACATTTTCACCCAAAGAAAAGAAACAGTATAAATGTCCACTCTAATTATTCCTGTTCAACACAGCACTGTCACTTATAGACAGTGCAGAAATATTCAAGATGAGCATATTTTCTCAAATATGTTTTGTGACATCCACTGTTAATTTAAAATATATTTGACCAGATAATCTGGTAAAGCCATACAATTAAAAGCTATTCTCTGGTGATTTTAATTATGGATACAATCCAAGCAGAGCATTCAATGACTAGCCAGACACTTTAATCACAAGTATGCTTATTCCTGGAAATATATGTAACAGCATTAAAAAAATATGTCTGAGGTAAGTAACCAAAGGGAACAGTGATGAAGGTCACCCAAGCACATCATCCAGTTGAACGCCTTCTAAAGCAAAGGGCAGACATGATTGCACCAACGTGTAGGTGACTTTTCTAATTTGTGAATCAACTGCAGCCTGTTGATAGTGTCAGCATATTAAATATAGATGGTACATATTTGTCCTTCAAAATACTTGGGAACAGATGTGTTTGACACTTTAAACAATTTTTTATCTTTCTATATTTGGATTTTGGAATATTCACATGTACATAGATAATAAAAAAATGTTAGTGCGAGAACCCAAGTTTAATTTTGAAATTCATTCATGTTTCATATACACCTTAAATTCATAGCATGAAAATAATTTTACAAAATACTTTTAGTGTTCCTGCTTTTTGACTGTGAACTGTCATTGGATGTCTGGTGTGGATTTTTCCAAATAGGTTACTGATTTTGTGTCATTAAAAAAATTATATATTAGGAGTATTCAACATATTTTTTTAAAAATCAGAAATTGTTACCCAATGAACATATAAAACTATATGACCAGTTGGATTCTACATCATGTATAACGAGAAGGATAACAAATTATAATCCATTATATATAATGTATTAAAGTACATTCATATATGGCTAATTAAAACAAATTTAAAAATTATAAGAAAAGGCAATCAATAAAAGAAATAAAAATAAATAATTAGATAATATGAGAAGAAGAGAGGAAGATATATAATTAGTGTAAACCATTAGATATTCATATACCATAATAAGAAATCAAGGTATAGACTAGTCTTGTTAAAATTAAAGAACAAAAGTATTATAGATTGGTTTTAATGTCTAAGAAAGGACATTGTGTGGAACTGTAAGGAAGAAGAAGAATGTCAGTTTTATTATACTTGCTCTATACTGTTTGGTTTTCCCATTATGTGCATACATTACATCAATAAACATGTTAGTGTATGACAATTCAAAATAATTGATAAACACATAATATGTACATTTGCATATATGTCTATATAAACGTAACAAAATTAAAAAGTTAACCTGAAGACTTGTGTAGAGAAGAAAAGAGTATTCTATCCCATTTATAGGTTATCTTCTTAAATCAGGAAGAATACCTTCATAGAAAAATCACCAAGAGCCTGCTGCTTTACATGAGATGATGCAAAATCTAGAGAACATATATGTTGCAAATAAGATGGTCACTATTTCCCAGGTGTCAATTATTAAGACAAAATAGTGATTACTAACACTTTCAAAGGTTCATGACGCTTTACACAAGGTATCATTGTATTTAATGCTGTTAGTTTAGTAAAATTATTCTAAAGATGGGTGATATTCAAAGATAAACACTAACTTAGTAGCATGTTTGTACCTTCAATAAATATTGATTTCATTTTCCTGTTTTCAGTTTAACAGACTTCAATGATCTTATATAGTCTTGACATTGGAATTATTTTATTTGTTATTTTTAGTTATATATGACAGTAGAATCATTTTGACATAATTATAAAAGCATGGACATATCTTGTTCAAATTCAGTCCCCAACACCTTTCCTTCTCCTTTCCTCCTCCCAACCCTTGCTCACTTCCCTCTATTGATCTTTCTATAATTTACCCATGGTTATTTTAAAATTATTTTCTTATGTATGGGCATGCTGATAAGATTCACTATGACTTTTAAAAATATCCACCAGATTCAAATATACAGTAAAGGCTCAAAATCATAGATACATACCTTATTGATATGTGACCCAAAGTAACATATACCAGATTTAAGACTTATTTTTACACATTAACCAAAATTTAGTATATGTTATCACCTAGTTTTTAACATTTGTTACAGACTCAAGAAAACTGCACTTGAAAAGCACAGGATAGAAAACAACTTATGTGTAAACTAACAGCTCTTCAGAAAGAGTCTTTGATCTCTGACAGCTGAATTAAATACTGGTCTCTTCCCTCAAGAAATAGGTTAATATTTACTTGATGTTGTTTGTGCCAATAATTGATGTGTAATTAGGTATTGCTATCCTTTTATATCTAAATATAATAAAATAGTAACGAAACTGGAAACTACTCATGGTTAATTTAATTCAGTGGAACAAAATCAGCAGGGTTCAGATAACATTTAGTCACATTGGCAACACTTGATTAAGAGCAACAACACCAAAAGGAAAAAAAAAAGGCGAAAAGCAAAAACATAAATCATGTAAGAAGGAAATGTATTTCCAAGCAAAACATATATGTCTTTCTTATATCACTTCCTTTCAGCTTAGTGTTCTTTTATTTTAATTAAGATAGTGTATACTGTCTTGAATAGTATAAATGTGCTTGATACTTTTCATAATTTTGATATAACAGTAGAGAGAACTCATGCATGCAAAGTAGCTAATGAACTGAAAGGGTAATTACCAAGCAGACAAGATGTTCCAGAACAAGTTCATGAATCATTACCTTAAGTTTCATACATATAACCTAATAACTAACCCACCCCTTTTGTCCCCAAAATAAATTGGTGGGCAAATAAGTTTTAAAAAGACCAGTCCTCTAATTTTTCTGAGTTTTTATTTGTCTTAAAGTAATATGAATTATATTTGGTATATCTTGGTTATGTAACACATAAAATAATGAAGTCAAAGTGAAAGATATTAAACATTCCTATTCAGGACAGGAACTCTAAACATTTTCTAGGTGTACCTGTGTGTCTACATGAATCTATACCTCTTAAATGCACCCATCGTACTTTTGAATACGTGATACCCTACTTTGGGAATTCAGGCTGACAGAGTTCTGTCTTAGTTATATAACATTTAGAATCCAGGTTTTACATCTTCTCTACCTAAGGCTGCAAGATCACTAGTGCACAGCTAAGGCTGAACAAGCATAGATTCTTGTCTGTAACTTTGATAGTTGATCAAGAAATATGAAAGTCAAGAGGAAGATAAGATATTTTTCAGTGTTGTGATAACAAGTATACCAAAGGAGTAGCAGTGTGGCAGTTGTAGTGTAAATCCAAGGACAAAGGAATCAATAGCAATACTCAGACCCAATTATATCTGGAGTGTTTTCTAGGCTGTATTACAGCTGAAATCCTCTCTTGGTTCTTCCATTAGTTTAACCCTAACTCACTCATTTATAAGAACAGAATCTTAAGTAGAATAAGTTATGCTCTACATGTGTATATGTCAAAATACACTCCAATGCCATGTATACCCAAAAAGAACAATTAAAAAAAAGGTTAGACACAAAAATGAGAAATAGAAAAGAAACAAATATTATTAATATGGCACAAAAAACAAACAAGGTGAATAACAAAGGTGAATAACAAAGGTAAAAAATAAATATGGATATTCAAAATAGTCCAAAGAAGAGCCATAAAATGACAGGAACAAGAGTAAAATGATTTCACCTCTAATGACATACACAGACTGAAGTGAAAAGATAATAAATAATTGTCCAAGTAAATGAAACCTGAAAGCAAGCAAAAGTAGTGATACTCATATCCAGAAAAATCAATAGTAGGTGAGAATTAGTTAGAAGAGACAACATCAATATATATTGATCAGGGAGAAATTCATAAAGAAGATAAAACAATTACAAATATTAACACATTGAAAGGTGTTAGTGATGCTGAAGCTGTATTATAAGTCTCTCAACAATGAAAAGCACAGATTGGGAAGAAGTGACTGCTAAAATTTTGCAGACTTTAAAATAAAAACAAGACAATACTCCTCAAACTATTCCATAATGCAAATGGAAGGTACCCTTCCTTCTATACTTATTTCATGAAACTACTTGCTTCCAAAACCTCATAAGGACACAAAAACAAAAACGATAAAAGAGGAAGGAAAGAAGCAATAAACTTATAGACCAATATCTCTGATACACAAATATGTAGAAACCTCAACAAAATACTTGAAAATCAAATGTAACATAACCGTGATCATGATGGTTTAATTTCAGGGATTCAAGTATATTTTAGTCTACACAAATCTATAAATTTAATACTGTACACAAATAGAATTATGGATAAAAATCACATGATCATCTCAAAAGATGCAAAAACACCTTTGATAAAATACAAGTCTTCATAATAAAAGTACTGAGTAAATTCAATTTAGAAGAATTATATCACATGACAAACCCATAGCCAACATCATACTGAGTGTAGGAAAACAGAACACATTTCCTCTCTGATCAGGAATAAAAGAAGCTTATCACTCTTATTCACATTAGTACTAGGAATTTTAGACAGAGCAATTAGGGAAAAGAAAAAATAAAAGTTATGCAAATAGTAAAGGAGGAAGTCAAGTCATTCCTTCTTGTTAATAATATGATTCTATACACAGAAAACCCTAAACACTGAAACAAAAGACTCTTGATCTGATAACGAAGCTCATCAAAGTAGCAGGATAAAAATGAAGTCTCTGAGAAGGAAATGAACAAAGAAATCAAAGTCACAATAGTCTCAAAAACTTAAAATATCTGGGAATATACTTAACCAGGAGGTGAAATAACTCTACAATAAAAACTACAAAACTCTGAAGAAACAAACATAATATAATAGAGAGTGGAAAGACCCCCATGTTCTTAGATTGGAAGAATTATTATTAATTAATAACTAAAAGAGATCTACAAGTTAAATGCAATCCCCATGAGCATGCCAATTACTTATTTGAAATAAATATAAAATATAATTTTTATGGAAGTACAAAATATCCAAAATAGAAAAAAGCAATCATGATCAGAAAGGGCAATTCTGGAGGCATACAGTACTTGGTTTGAAAACATACAGAGTCACAGTAACAAAAACAGCATGTTATTGGCTTTGTAGACCAATAAAACAAAATAGAGAACCAAGAAATAAGCCACACATCAACAGACATTTTTCTACAAAGGTGGAGAAAATACAGTCTCTTCACAAAATAGTTCTGGCAAAACTGGATACTCACATATAAAAGATTGAAACAAGACCCCAATCATGCACATTGTACAAAAATCAACTGAAAATGGATAAAGGCCTTAATATAAGCCCTGATACTTTGCAACTATTAGAAGAAAACATAGGGAAAACACTTCAAGATATTGGTTCAGCAAGTGATTTCATGAGTATGACTTCCAAAATTCAGGAAAGGAGGAATAATTGACATGAGATTATATTAAATTAAAATCTTACGCAACAGCTAAAGAACAACCTGCAGTGACTTCCTTCCTCCAAATCACTCTCACCTGCCTACAGCTTCCATCCCCTCCCAGTAGCCAAACAATTAATCCATCCAATTGATTACTCCAGTGATGAGGTTATAGCCTTCATGATCCAATCACTCTCCAAAAACTCCACCTCTGAACGTTGCTGCCCCTAGGACAATATTTTCAACTTAAGAGCTTTGGGGAAACATTCCATGTCCAAAATGCAACAGAAAACTCCCATATTACCCAGCTATTCCTCTCTTGAGTACACAACAAAGGAAACAAAGTCAGCATAGAAAAGAGATACCTGCATGTCCATGTTTATTGTGGCTCTGTTAATAATAGCTAAGATATGGAATCAGCCTATGTGCCTATCAACAGATGATTGGATAAAGAAAATATGTTGCATGTACTCAGTGGAATATTATTCATCAAAAAAGAAGAATGAAGTAATATTATTGGGAGGAAAATTAATGCAAATGAAAGACATCCTGTTAAGAGAAATAAGTATCACAGAAAAACAAGTATCAGCCGGGCGCGGTGGCGCACGCCTGTAATCCCAGCACTTTGGGAGGCTGAGGCAGGAAGATCGCGAGTTCAAAGCCAGCCTCAGCAATGGCGAGGCACTTAGCAACTCAGTGAGACCCTGTCTCTAATAAAATACAAAAAGGGCTGGGGATGTGACCCAGTGGTCGAGTGCCCCTGAGTTCAATCCCCAGTACCACACACACACAAAAAAAAAAAAAAAAAGAAGAAAGAAAAAGAAAAGAAAAACAAGTATCACAAATTCTCCCACATGTGAAAATTAAAAAAAAAAAATTAAATGACTTGCAAGTGAAGAGACTTTAAGGGAAGAGGGAGGAGATCAGATGTAGGAGGGAAAGAAATAAGGAAAGAGATGGCAGACAGCAAGATGGAGGTGATCGAGGCATGTTATTTGCTGTTTGTAAATGTTGCACTAAAAATCCATTACTTTGCACAATTAATAGGTGCTAATAATTATTTTTAAAATGGTCTATTTAATGGTCTAGTGGTTATTAAAAGAATGGTTCTACACACTAAAAAAAATGTTACTTGAATCAAAGAAAAAAGTATAACACTTAACTCTCTTGGTCTTCATAAAAATTTGTTGCATATTACACTTATATTTTATGATCCTTAGTGTTTAATCTCATTCCATATGCCACTGCATTTATGACCTTCACAGACCCCTATTTCTGTGTATACTTTGTAAATGTGGTAGATTTTTTTCCCTTATTGGTCTAAATATGTTCTGTCTTATATGGATGTTGACTACAAGAAGTAGCTACTTAATTTTTATGTGTTTATTATACTTATACAGGGCGTTGTTATGTGTGTGAACACATAATATAATTTGATCAATATCATTCCCCACTGCCTTCCTTATTCCTCCCAACTCCCTCCCTCTGATCTGCTTGCTCTTCTCTACTAATCTCCTTTCTATTACTATTATTGTTGTTATTATTATTACTTTTTAAATAAGTATATAATAATTATATATAATATAAGCAGGATTCATTGTGGTATATTTATACATGGACACCACATAAAGTTTAAAAGTAATAAAACATTTAGTTCCTTTGTTACATGAGCCACATTTCAAATATTCAGTAGCCACATGTAACTAATAACTACCACAATGGACAATGCAGATAGAGAGCATGACCCCAGCTTCAGAAAGTTCCATTTGGCAGCACTAATCTAAACCCTCTATGATAAGTCAACAACTTTCCCAATGATTAATTCAGAAACCCAGAATAAATTATTTGGCACATTTTGACTGTTACTAGTTTCAGTTATGCCCTGAACAGTAGTCATTAAAACTCAAAGAACAAAAAGAAAGAAAGAAAACCTCAAAGAAAGGATAAGGGATTTTCAACAGTATGAATTTTTCTCATTTTATATATTTATGTTTTATTTGTGTGTTTGTGTGTGTGTGTGCACACAAACATGTGCATGCTTACATTTTTGCTTAAGTCAATCATGGTAGGTGTTGCTTAAATTAATCAATGTAGTTTTTTTTTTTTTTTTTTTTTTAACCAAAACACTCTGATTTATAAACTAGTACCTAGAAATGAGATGTCTTAAAACATAGGCCCTAATATGTGAAACTGATGATTATTTTGTCGTTTTAAACTCCTCCACACCTAGCTTCAAGGAAGAAGATCCTTTATAAAGCAGCACAACTGACTGAACTATTGGCGGCAAATCTTGGGACTTGGTCTTCACATGTTTTGTTATTTTGATGCTTTAGGGGATTAGTTAGAATCCTAATCACATCATTTGTATCTCTGATTCTACACATGCCGGAAGCATGTTCTACTTTTCAGTTTGCAAGCTAATAAATTACTTCCCATTATTAAGCTAATTTAACATAGTTTCCTTCAAGAGCCAGCAGGAGATTACTAGCCAATATAAACATTGCATAAATCATGAAAGCACAAGAGAAGAATTCAGAAGCATGTTAAGGAATATCAGATTTTTTACATGCCCTGGATCATTAATGGTGAGGGAATGATGTTGCAAGAGCTGGAGATGAATAGGTCTATCAGAAATAACCAAATGTTGCAGGGGTTTGTGTTACTTTAGAGCCTTCCTCTATCCCTAGTCAACACTCTGGAATATGGCTCAGCTCTTGAGGACTACTAAAACTCTGCAGAAAAAATAACTACCCAGGTATAAAGTTGATTGAGAAAATATAATTCTTCTATTGTCTCTGTCCATTTCTTTCCTGAGACTCTCTCCTTGTCAGTTGTGATTTTTACTTCCACACTGTTGTTTCTGCTACCCCTGTAGAATTTCATTCTTCAATCATTATTTTTCCTTCCTTTCTTCTCGCCCTTAAAATTGTGTGCTCCCCCAAATTCTAATCTAAAGAATAAATGGATGCATGTTTCCCTATGTCTTCATTTGTACCTTCAATCATGCATTACCACCACTTTTCCCATTGCGGCTCTTCAGCCCACACCTCTCCTCTAGTGTGTGCATGTCTCTTTATCTGCCTACCTGCATCCTGGACACAACCTCTCCAACCCCAGCAGCCCCACTCCCAGATTTGAGCTTCCTCCTTTATTAGTTGGCCCCTAAGTATCATCAGAAGCCTGCAGACCATTTGTAATAAGTCCTTCCTTCCCATTCCTCACTTTCAATAGCAACAAAATCTATTCAATTCTATATTTCAAATGTTTTTTTTTTTTTTTTTTTTTTTGATTCCTCCTTTCAATTTCTTTTGCAATTGTCACATTCTAGTCAAGATTTGTGAAGAGGTAAAGCATCCTCTCTGCAGCCAACATTGTCTTGCTTCCTGTCATTTTCTACCCAGAAGTCCCTCAGTACATTCCTATACATTTCTGGATGATATTCTCCTTTGACCCTCACCAGGATGGCATGCAGTGGCTCATCCATTATCTCCTGCATCATTCCCATTCTTACTTGTCAACAGGTACATTGCGATCCAATTATTCTTTTTTGTCCTTGAAATCTATTTAGTCACCTTTTCACATGTAGATCTTAAAATTCCACTTTCTCTCTTCACCAGCAAAACTCATCTTTCTTTATAGTAAAAGCAAAGTATCTTTTTCAACTCTTCTTCTGAAGGGCCTTCCATAAATTGGCCAAAGTCAAGTGCATCCATTCTTTGCTGTACCACTGTCCTCTATGCCTGGCATTCTTAGCACCCTTAGCATATAATACAATCATTTGTTCTCAAAAGTGTCTGCCCTTCTTGCCTAATTTCATCAATCACTGGAGCTATTTGATTAATGACATCTACAACCAAGCACAGTATATGCATGAGGATATTTTTTCAGTAAAACTATCATTCATGTTAAAACAGTGACGTTTGAAGTAAAATAGAAGCAAACATATTCATCCACCTATATTGACATGCATAATAAATTCTGTCCTCTATAGTAAACTTACCAAGGTCAAAGTCTCATATAGTAGAAAAATGAAGGATACCTTTCCAAATTCCTTCTTCTATTTCTTGTTACTTACACATGCATTATGAGTATGTCTCAGTTGTTGTTCTGAGTCCCTAATACATTATACAGTTCATAAAAAATATTTTTAAATTATTATGGAAAAGTAAGAAAACTATGCTCTTTGTTACTGTGGTATGTTAACTCCTTTATATAAATTAACCTACATTTAGTTTTCCTAACACTTTTCTTTCCTGCAGTCTAGTTTCTCATAGAAAAGTAAAAATGATTGCATAATGTTAAATATATCCATAAAAACAAATATGTCACATACTTCTCTTATTAACATTAACAATGCCTTGACATCTATCTGAATATTACGTCCACATTACTTACTGGAGAGACCTGAGGCATTGAATCTACTGAGCCTAGCCTCTCTTCTCTTTTGCTGCTAATTTCCTAAACCACAGGTATCGGATCTTCTTCAGATTCTTCCATGCACAAGGTCTGTCTCATCACAGGTTGTTCACATGCTTTTCTCTCTCAGTTTGGACACACCCTGATTCCAAGCCCACTGACATTTTTAACCTGATAAGTTCCTCTTCTATTTTAAATATCAGCTGTCTGTCCCTTCTTCAAAAATATTCTTTCTTCAACCCAAGTAGATGTAAACATCTATGCTTTATATTATGTAGCAATTACAATTTCTTTTATAATTCTCATCACAGCTTGTTGTTGAATATTTATTTGTGTGAATATTAGTTTATGTTAGTATTCCTCCACTTTGTTCATTATAATGCTCAGCATAATGGCCAGAAGGCAAGATGTGCTCAATAAATTTTGAAGAAACAAAAATGTCCTAATTAGACATAAACCTTTATCAAATAAACTTGACAGTAATCAATCTGTAGCTCCAAACAAAGTAAACCAAAATAATGAAGTTAGTATACATTTATTTTTATACCTAATATTATTTTTAATGGAGGAAAACATTCCAAGGCATATATTGTTCTATTTCTAAGGATATAGTAAAAAGTAAATCACACATAGAAACATTAGAAATTCTAGAGGAAAGGAATTGATTACATTTCATTCTGGAACTCTTACGATAAATGTCTGATTTTTTTAATGAAGGGAAACAAACCAAAGAGAACAAAACTGAATGTATTTAAAGAACCTGTAGGCTTCCATTTCAAATTTAAAAAAAATGCTATTTCATTAGCTCCAATATAAATAAATTTTCAAATATTTATTCAATAAATGTCAATCAAATAACAGAAACAATTTTTTTAATACTACAATGGCTATGTTAAAAATCTGTCCTCTTAAGATAAAAAATTAGTAAAATATATGAGTGAATAAGAATTAAAAAAAACAACTTTTTGGAATACATATTTCTATTTTTATTTTAGAAACATTTTGAATGTTCATCTTTACATTCTCAAAAAGATGTTGAAACATGGTCAAATAATGCTATTGTCTTTCAGAAGGGATATTAAAAACATTAGTTAATCCAAATCTTGTTTTTGTACAAAGAAAAACATGAAGCAAGATAATGACTAAAAAATGTAGGCAACATTTATAAAGACACTTCTATTAACAATTAGAAATGGTATAAAAATATTAAAAGTGACATATACTACAACTGAGCTAGAACCCAAAAAAGATAATTCACTGGGGGCAAAGAAAGTAAAGGGAGATATTAGGTAGGACAGGGAAGCTATTTCCAACTAGCAGCCAACCCCAGTCTCTTCTCCGGAAATTGAACTGATCATGGGCCCTGGCAGGGAGAATTTATTGTCTTATCACCTTAAGATTAGAAAACAAGAATTTCAATTTCCTCCAGGTGTACAATTGAAAAAAGATATTTCAAGAAAGCCAGAATAATTGACAATGAAATGAAAGTTTAACATACTTTTCATCCTAAAAAAGTAACAAGGAAACTGTATGCAATTAAAAGTTTGTGTAAATAAAAAAATAATAATAATAATTCTGTAAGAAAGTAAAACTGCACAGTGCCACCCAGGTGAAAGGTATATATTATTTACTTTTTAGTTGTTGTTATATTAAATATATGGGATCAGTTGTTAGGAATTAATGGTTAGCATTTCTTTAAAATTATTAAGCATTTTTTTTTTTTTTTTTTTTTGCCAGCAGATGAAAAGATATATAGCTCTGTGTGGATATTTCTCAAACTATAGTTTGGAAGGATCCCAACAGAGTCCTCAACTCACTCAACTCATTCATATACCATACCATCAAAGAACAGTATTATATAAAAACTTAAAAAAGTATGACAGGATCAAATTTCTATGTCCTAGAGTATGTAAACAAAAGAAATATACAAATATGAACAAAAAACAAAAACAATTAGACAAATTGAACAAGGCAATTAAATTGGTTGTTTAGAGTAATTAAAAAAAATAGAAGTAAAAACCAGAAAGGATGGACCATTATGTTAAAAATTAACAAAACAAAACAAAACCAAACAAAAAAAAATTAACTAGTAGATGTTAATAGCTAATAGTATCTTCAATTTTATATACTTGCTTAAGTCAAGGAGCTGAGGCCACAAGTCTCATCTAGGATGGATAGTGAATAAGTAAGCCAGAAATAAATAGAACAAAACTAAGTAAAAAAAAAAAAAAAAGTTTCAGAAGCAATAAACGGATTATTATCAAATTCAAAAAAATAATAGGCATGGTGTTTATATAATTAAGCTTAAAATTCTAATTCAGAAAAAAAAATACTGATTTCAGGCTCCTGTGGATTAAACTGTATCCCTGCAAACCCCAAATATCCTGAAGTCCTAATCTCTAGGACATCAAAATGTGTTCTTATTGAGAAAAGGGTATTGATAGAGGTAAATATGTTAATATATCTGTAAGATGGTTTCCAATCCAAGACAACTTTTAAATAAAGGGGAAATTAAAGATATACTAAACTCAACGTACAAAGTATATTTTCTTATAATTGTATAATTTAATGATTTTGCTCATGTGGAGAACAACATTTGAACTAGAAGATGATTATGTAGTCACTAAGGAAATCACATTAGGAAGAAGAAATGGGATGGAAATAATGAGAAACAAAAACATTGGTAAATGTGTGTGATGTTAAGTAAGATCTAAGGTTTAAATTATTTCAACAATAATGTAAAATCTATAAATAACATAATAAAGAAAAACATTCCAGGCAAATATAAAATGAAGAAAGAAAAATAATTTCTGTTTATCCTAAGGCTTTGTATTGAGATAACTGTAAATGTGTCAACTTTAAACTTGATTAAGATGTTAGAAAAGTAGTTTAATGTTATAAATAAGCATACACTTCCTACATTAATCTTAAGAAGAAAGATTACTTAGGGTTTGAAAGTAGCATCATATTAAGCATGTAAAAAAGTAGAAAACAAAATGAAATCTGGCCTTTCTATTTCCTTGCTATTCAGGAGATAGGTGGAAATAAGTTTTTTACATGCAAAATCAAAAACACATGCAAAATAATGAGAGCAAAAAACTATGTCAAAAACATAAAACATAGGGCTTCCAGTACAGCAGAGGTAAATCCCTAGAGAAGCAATTACAAGGGAACAAAGGAGAATAAATAAAACAAATAGATAAAAATATGTGGAGGAGAAATACAAAATAAATTGCAATAATTAGTGAAAATGCAAATAACAATAGATATAAACGATTGAAATCATTGCACTTAAAATAGAAATTGTCAGAATAAATAAACCAATGAAAAGTTAAAATTTTATTCTATGTGGTGATGAAAGACACAGAATAAATGGCATTTCCATAATAGTGCAGACAAAATATTCAAGAATATTTGACCAAGAGAAACTTGATTATAAGAAAGTAAAGAAAAGCATTATTTTAGATAGTTAATTTAATTATGAACATAAGAACTTTGATGAGACATATAATTCTGAACTCTTAACTACTTCAGAACTTGAAAATGTAAAATAATAATAATAATAATATCTGGAATTGCAATAAAATATTTTATCACCTATCCCACAAATGTAAAGCAGGAATGTTATATACAATATTTGAATAAAGAGTATGATGATCTACCTTGTCATTTTTGAAGATAAGAATAACTTGGCATTATGTCAAAAAAAGAGTATAATATTTCATTATAATAATGGAACCACCATTTGACCCAGTTATCCCACTCATCAGTTTACACTCAAAGGATTTAAAATCACACTACAATGACTCAGCCACATCAATGTTTATAGCAGCTCAATTCACAATAGCTTAAATATGAACCAACCTAGGTGTCCTTCAACAGATAAATGAATAAAGAAAATGTGGTATATACACACAATTGAGTATAACTCAGCCTTAAAGAAGAAGGAAATTATGTACAACCAGAACAATGAGAAGCTATACTCCATTTTTATATGATGTGTAAAAGTGAATTCTACTGTCATGTATAGTTAATTGTAACAACAACTACAAAAGAAAATACAAAGATGAAAAATATATACTAACATGGACATTTGGAGTATGGAATTTTAAATCAGAACTCCATTATTTTGATTATTATTATTAAGGAGTCAAAATCCAGTTCTTACATAATCCATAGTATAAAATCCTATTATTTCTACAAATATGATAAATAAACCTGTTGAAAACAAAGAAAACAAGCCAAAATTAAGCAATATCATTCTCTGAGAGTGTCTTTGCTTGTGCTATCCCTATAGTGTAGGTGAACCTTCAGAAATTAGGAAAGATGGTAGAAAACTTTCCTTTAATAGAACAGATTTGTTTAATAAATTCTGCTTAGGAGAAAAGAGAGGTTCTTGCTACCATGACTTCGATAATCAGCACTCAATAGAATTAGTTAGTTTATAATTATGAAATGTATTTTTGATTACCAAAGCAATATAGTTAATGCATTCCTATTGCGAAATAAATAATACAAATAAATCAAACCTTTCCTTGGCTCAATCAATGTCACTCCAGTACCCACATTGACTAATATTATCTAGGACGGCTTTTCAGACTTGAATTATGCACTTGATAAAACAGTTTGCATAAGCATACAAATAAAACTTGCCTATTTACATGTATGCACACGCACATACATGTGCATGTAAATGTACACACATACAAAGTTTTTCAACCCTGCCACTATTGCAATTTGCGGCCAGATGTTTCTTTGTGTGGAGTTGTCCTACGTGATACAGGATATTTAGCAGTATCCCTGGGCTCTACTAACCAAAGAACAGCAACATCACCCCCTGAGGAGTCACAACAAAATCTCAAAAATGCCTCTAGGGCTGGGTATGTTGGTGCATGCCTATAATTCCAGAGGCTCAGGAGGCTGAAGCAGGATAATCAAGTTCAAAGGTAGACTCAGCAATTTAGTGAGATTTTGTCTCTAAAGAAATTATAAAAAGGGCTGGGGATGTTGCTCAATGGTTAAACACCCCTAGGTTCAATTCCCAGTACCCTCACCCAAAAGAAAAAAATGACCCTAGGACTTTCATGGACCATTGGTCTTTTTTGCCTTTTAGGGCTTTTTTCAAATTAAAAAAAAAAAAAAAAATCAATGCACAATTATATTGATAGAAAGATTAAGATAATACAAACGTATTTATTCATTTTCATCTTTATATTCTACTTTGAAAAGGAATTAAAAACTTTTCTTAGGCCTTTTGAGTATTATAGACTCTAGTACCTATGCAAAATGTAGCTAATAGACAAGGTGACTACAGTGAAAAAAAAAAAAAAAATGTCTCCAACCATAGCAAAATGTCCTTTGAGGAAAGAAAACTCCTGTTTTATCACCATTGATACACCCCCACACACATGCACACACACACATGCACACATGAGAGTGTGTTTGTATCGTAATATAAAGTTTACAATGTGGCCGGGCGCGGTGGCGCACGCCTGTAATCCCAGCACTTTGGGAGGCTGAGGCAGGAGGATCGCGAGTTCAAAGACAGCCTCAGCAATGGTGAGGCACTTGGTAACTCAGTGGACCCTGTCTCTAAATAAAATACAAAAAAGGGCTGGGGATGTGACCCAGTGGTCGAGTGCCCCTGAGTTCAATCCCTGGTAACCACAAAAAAAAAAAAAAAAAAAAAAGTTTACAATGTGAATACATATTTATATTCTGTCTTTAATATATATTGTCTTGCACTGATGACATTGGGAAATACATTTATGAATTTAAATATTTCCTACATTATTCAAACAAATAGTATTTATTCTCTGAAGATATAATTAACAATGAAATCTTATCTGATTTATTTTTTTAAAAAAAAGGAGAAGAAGAACATTTGCAGAGCATGCTGTCACATGCTTGAAATCCCAGTGACTGGGGAGGCTGAGGCAGGATGATCACAAATTTGAAGTCAGACTCAGCAAGTTTGTGAAAACCTCAGCATCTTTGCAAAACCCTCAGGAACTTAGTGAAACCCTGTCTCAAAATAAATTATAATTGGTGATGTAGCTCAGTAAAAACACATTCTACAGTTGAATCTATGGTACCAAAAATAATTTTAAAAGAAAAAAAAAAATAAAAGAACTCCTACACCACTGCAAATTGAATGAATGCTATATCCATCAAATGAATTTTCTCTTTTTGCATCCAGTTTCTTTTAGGTCTAGATCCAAATAGATAAATTTCTATATTATGATTAAAAATGTTTATATCTGTACAGGACTGTGATTCATAATTAAGTCAACATGACATTATATCATCACATTGTCATTTATATAAGATTCAAAAGTCATATTCTGATACATGAAGTTTTCCATTCCAATGAAGTTATGATAAAATAGATAAAAAATTATCTTCTTGACAATATTGGTGACAATTGCCACCATTTGTGTTGTGCATTTACTTTTTAATTCAGAGTTCATGATGACATTAAAGCTATTATAGTTTTTTTCAGAAAAGCCTGAACTTTTCAATCATTTTATCATGATTTATTCTCTCTACAAACTGAAAGTCATTCATTTAATTTGAAAATATTGTACTTCATATTAAAAGACATTTAGTGGTTATATTCTAAGTAAAAAAAAAAATATAGAAAAATGGCAGTAATCACTATGATGAAAGAAGAATTTCCTGCTCCATATCCTGGAAAGTGATTTTCATTAAAGAATCAGTTATCTTAGATTTTATCTTGACACTGCCAAGACAAATTCTATGAGCATCATTGCTTCTTACTCCTAGAGCAATTCAGCAATGCCATTTCTTAGTTCCTTTATACTATTAGCCTTCCTTCCTTATTTACTATACTTTTGTTTTTTTTGTTTAACAAAGAAAGTTGGTAGTAATTATCTTCAATCTACACTCATACATTTATAGTCATAGGTGGAAAGGAAAGGAGAATGAGAGATGTTTAGTAGTCACATTTTCAACAGACATGTGTAATATTTTCATCATATTATGATTTATAACCAAGAGAAAATTCTAATTGTAAGCAAATACTCCCTAAATACAAAGAAAGTGAATGTGCAGAATATAATCCATTTGTTCATTCAGAAAAAAATGAAAGCTCTTATTATTATCAAACCTATCTTTAATTTCATTATGCCAAATACCTAAGATAAAATTTTAATAAGTTAGATGATTTTAGCCTAAAGCATGCTGCTATACAGAAATGTCAGATTGTGTGTGAAGAGAACAATGCCCATGCACATACGCTCTATAATAAACATATCTTAAACATCTTCTTTTTAAATAAATATGGAGAGTTAAATAAATTCTCTACATTACTGAAATGAATATAATATATATTTATGTAGTATAACATCTATCCAATAATAAGCAGATATTAATTAAATGATATGAAGCATATTGCCAGCAGATTTATTTTAACAGGTTATCATTTTAATATATCTTCTTAAGTTATATCAATTGCATGCAAACATCCCTAAATATTACCAATAAGATCAACACACTTTTTAATTACAACCTGTACATCTTAGATATATTTTGCTGGTAAATATGATCCCTACATACAATATAGCCCCAAATTCCTTTTTTAACCACTAAATAGTGTATCTTAAATTGTAACTTACTATCTCTACCAAAAGAATTCTAATTTTAATAATTTGATTTTATTTGATAAGTGATATTTCTAATATGGGTGATAAACTAAAGATATTAAGGACCAAAGAATGTGTTTTATTCTGAATGTCTTTTATTCTGAAGTCCAGCTTCCTCAGAAAAAATAGATATCAAACAAAATTCAGTTTAAAACAAAAAGTGATAAGAATTTTTTGTCTATTAAAATAATAAATTCCTATTAAAGAAAATAGCATAAACAGTTCAAAATGTAAATAAATGTGAAAAATTATTAATAACTTACTGAAAGAGAATTAATATATCTCTACCAATATTGACAAGTTAATGAGGCCAAGAAAATAGTATGAAATTAAGGAATAAAATTTTAAAAACTCTCTCAAATAAGTAAATATTATCAATTTCATTCATTATAAGAGAAATGCAAATTAGAAGTGCACAGAGCTATTATTTTTCACCTATCATATGTGCATAATTCCAAGTTTTACAACTATCTCTAAAGGCATACCTGAAGACAGTCACTCTTTTTAATACACCACTGATAAAAGTCTAAAATACTTCAATACCTATGGAAAGGATCTAGTGATTTCTACAAAGATTAGATTTATTTACATGTGAATAGACTCCTATTTTGGAAATCTCTCATAGTTATACCTATATGTATGCTAAGTTATACAGGGATATTTTTTTCTATTTGTTCATGTAATAGCAACAAAATAAGAACAACAAAGTTGGCTAGTAAACACACATTAAGGGGAAGGTACATCATTTAAAAATAGTAAAGACCTTTGAAACTCTCATCAATAAAACTACTGACCAAAAAGATTTTTGTTTCAACCATTTCAAATAATTATCATAACCTTCAACATGGCTACAAAGCTCATAACTCATGGTAAGCTTTTCTGTGAGTTACTACATTTGACATTATTGAACACTTTGGTAAATATCAGTGCATAAAAATAAAAATCTCAGTACTTGCATCCAAAGGCATTCACATGCAGCACACTGTGAGGCAAACATTTTAATCAGAAGCTCAAGAACATTTTCTGTAAATGGCCAAGTTTAAAAATTTTCAACTTTGTGTGTCCCACAGTGTTGCAATTTTACTCAAGTCCGCCACTGTGGAATGAAAGCAGCCCTGATAATGCAAAAATGAATGATTGTAACTGTATTCTAGCACTGATTATTTAAATTTCATATAAGTTGGGCCCTTCTTTAATGTGGCCCTTTATGCACATCCTTTTGTCCATTGATACTACAAAAAGTAGAATGGATAACAATTTCACAGGTCCTGCACTGACTGCAATAGATCACGAACCTCTACCACATGCAGACTTGTGAAGTGCACTCATCCGTATATGTATCATCCCCCAAACTCAGAACATTTGCTTAGAACTCATCTTCTGATTAAGGTTTTATCTTTTACCAAAACTATGCATGCCAAAAGAAAATGAAAATTTGTCTGCTCTTTTCTGTCCCATTTCTAGAAAATTTTATTTCTTTGTTATTAGTTAAAATGAAAAGAAATATGCATAATAAATTGATAATAAAATGTTTTTCTCTATTTCACATCAAAAGAACCAATTCTGTCGGCTTCCACTTATTTTCTCCTTTTCAAGAACTGAAAGAATTATAGAAATGGGTTATGCATTTCAAAACAAAAATAATTTTCTAATAATCTTAGTGCATTTGATTTCATTTCTTTCATACAACATTTTGTAGGGGAAATAGCATACGGTGACATGAATCTCTTGTCTCATTTTTTTTATGCATATGAGAAAATGATAGACTTGTTTCAGATCTTTTCTTGTATTCCATATTCTGACACCATGGCTCCTGTGTTATATGGAAAATGCAGCTGCAATCCACTCTTGTTGGGCCAGAGATGGAACAGATAGTTTGTGATTCTGCACTGCCCACACATAAGGAAAGTACCATGGTTTGGATGGAATACTGTTTTTTTTTTTTTTTTTTTTTTTTTTCTTCAGTAATAGTGTTAAAATGAGAATAAACAGTCAATCAGGGAGACGGAAGCCACTGAGCCACTATAGTAAAGGTGATTCCACTGCTCTGCTTGCTTTCTCCCATAGGTAACAGAACAAATCTGTATGCTGCTTCCAGAGATCAGTAATTAATCAGAATTAAGCTTTTCAATTTCCCACTCAGCTCTAGAGCCTAAATGACACAAGCCTAAGCTCTCTCATGTTACTGAGTAGACAATTTCCTGAAGATGAGGTTAAGCCATTGGATTTTCTTATTTGTATTTTTGAAAGAAATATAACTTATTCTGATATTACTGGTTATTCTGTCTCATAATACTTTGGGGTTTTCTCAAACCCTGTGTTACTAGTGCATATTTAATCTGTATTTAAAATCTATCAACATTATTGGGAATTAGAAAACCATCCATGTCTTCTAAAGACTGATTAAGAATATATTTCTGTAACAATCAACAGAAACATATTAAATATTATTTTCATAGCATCTTTTTAGCCTTATGTGCACTAGCAATAGATAAAAAGTTACCAGTAAACATAAATGCATCAACAAGAGATATTGCAGAGTCTAATGTACCTCTGCAATGTAATTACAAAATAACTTAATTGTGTTTTTTATTAAGCCTTCCTACTTTATAAGAGAAAAAACAGTAATGTCAATTTAATATTCTGGAAAATTTTTAAAGAGATATAATATCATTGATAGTGTTCATTTTTTACAATTATCTCAAGCTTTCCAATACAAGTTACAGCTTTCTCTTTGTGTTTCAAATTCACCACACAGTTTCTCAGGAAATGAAAAAAACAAACTAAAATGAAACTTTTTTTTTTTTAAACTTACTTTTCCAACATATTGTGGATCTGGTCCCATATGTTCTTCTAAAACAAAGAACTGATTCCACACCCATCCCCTTTTGGGACGATGGTGGACTTCTGTTTCACCTTCAATGTGTTTGGTTTGGTTTCTGGTCACCTTGATGGAGCTGTGGTGAGCAGTTCCATAACACCTCTGCACAAAACAGAGACACACTAGGACTGGACAGATGCAAGATGTGCTCGTAATTTTCATTGTAAGATAACTTGCCAGTTCACGGTTTTCCTTTTTTTCTTTTGTCAGCTACAAATGCTTAGTGAGCATTTAAGAGAGAAGCCAAAGTATCTTTTGGAAGGACAGTCCAAAGTAAATTGTTCAACGAGTCCATGGTTTAACTGCCCATCAGGGAAAAATCAGACCACATTTACATCCTGAAACACTTGGAGAATCAAAGATGTAGTTGTCTGAGGATTCCAAGTCTTCACAGTAGGAGAACACAGGTAAGCATTTTCTACCTAGTGGAAAGAGGGAAAATTATATACATTACAAAACATGTTAATTTTAACTATTTATCTAAATGAAAATTATGCTGTTTTTCAGGGTAATGCTGATAGGCAGAGAAAATATGCAAGTCCTTTCAGAAATATATATAAACATGCAAACCTAAGCTCCTTTGTGCATTTTTACACACTTTCCTACCTATACTGGTAATTCTCAATTTCATATGTATATATATATATGTGTATATATAAATTTTGCATGTATATTATATATATAAATTTTGCATGTATGTATGCATATATACATTTATACATATATAAAGTTTTTGTTTTTGTTAAATGTAATACATATTTGATATACATACTACATATCAATTACATACTATATATGATTTTAAAAGATACTCCCCAAATTATTTCAATACCATCACAGCAAAGAAATAGTTACTAAAGTGCTTGACAAGTAAATGAAGAAGAAGGAACCAGATGGGCAGGAAAGGAGGAAAAGAAGGAGAAAAAAGAAAGTATGCCACTAAAAATTACTCCAGGCTTGAGGCACAGATTGGCAGAGTGGAATATTAACATGAACTGCAATTGGCTGAGGTATAACTTGCCTGAACTCTGACAGTAATGCATATAATACTTGAGGTTATGGACTTCACATGCAGGGAAGAAAGACTTCCAAGCTTGGGAATGACATCACTAGGTTTGATGTGTAGTACATGTATTGCTCCCATGTATGTGAAGAAAGTATTAAAGTGATAATAGAGGACAAAACAAAGTGAAAATGCTTTGCTTTTTCAGATAAAAAATGTTAAAAGCTTTGGACTTCGATTTTGATACAATTAGGCAATAAAGTAAGTTTGAACAACATTTCTTGAAGACATGACAGGATTTGTGAGATGCAAAGTTGATTCTGAAATTATTAGCTTCCTAAAAACAAAAAAAAAGAATAAAATATGATGAAATATTTATGTATCTGTGCTCAAATATGTGTTTTGAAAAATATTGATTCAACAGTATGTTTTTTATCTAATAAAAATATTAAATGCATTGTTACCTCATTGCATAAAATTGTCCATTAATCAGTACAAACTGTAATGTTGTTGTGAAAAAATTACAAAGTAATTGACATGAAAATATAATTGATTTTAAAACCTGTATAATAATTCATAGCATGATTCTTATATAGAATTGCAAAAAGGTGTTTATGCAGTGTTGGAAATGAAAAAAAAAAAAAAATATATATATATATATATATATCACTAGAGACCACACAGCAGGGTGTTCTCTATCAGCATCTTTTTCCATAAATTAGGGTTAATAACAATGCTACTTCACCACTGTAAAAGAATTGAATAGGATTAGAATTAGAATTTCATTTCAACCAGCTGATAAATAAAAAATTCAAGTTTTTAAATATTTTAGGAGAGCAAAGTGACTGTTCATGCTGGTTTAATTTAAAATGATCCAAGATCTTTCCTAACTTAAAAGAGCAATACCAGTCTAGGTCCAATATGTTACAAGCACTGAAAGGAGAGTTTAAGAACATGGAATTTATTGATTTTTTTAATATGATTTACTTACAAATGTGAACTTTCATGAATCATCAAATTTATTCGAGTCTGAATGTTCTCATTTATTAAAACTTTCAGCCAGAATAATTGCTTTCAATGTTCTTCTTGATCTATTTAAAATATTTGTATGATTTTATGTGGATTTCTTTAGTTCCCAAAAGATTCTTAGTTTTCAAGTCATGAATTTCAAAAAAGAAGAAACTTTTTTAGTCATTCTTCTTAGAAGCCAAGGTGATGAATATATAGAAGGTGTTGTTATCTTAATGCTTTCACACCATTTGGTGCGATTTTCAAATGAAATTAACATCTTTACCCTTTATGGTTAGTTATTTAACAAAGCATAATTCATGAGTGGAAGGTGAAGAAAGTAACTTTTGTAATGTATTACAGATCTGTAGAATAAGTATTTTCTTCACAGTGTTGGTCTTGAGTGTTATTCCAAAAGTGTAAAAATGCATTTTAATATATATATGTATTATGTTTATAAATCTATTTTGGAAAATTTGAAAACTGATAAATGTGAAAGTGAAGAATAAAAGAACAAATGTAAATATGACTACTGTGCTTTTGAAGATAAGTCCCTTTACCACATTTGAGAAGATAGAACGACAACTATGAAAATTTCCTATTTTACTTCAAGATATCTTTCCCTGTGTGAGTTACAAAAAATCAAAATGCAAAAATAACATAATAAACCCTTGATTTAGAACAATGCAGTAAAATATGTAACAGATATTTATTAATTTTTGACAAAGCATCATTCAAATATCTTTACTGCTTTCAAGGAACATTCAAGTACATGAATTCTGATGAACAAAGCCGTAACTCAACACTGGACACTTAGAGACCATATATATTTCTTTCCATATCCTCTTAATTAGAACACATGCCAATGGTATATACACATAATCTATATGCTTTAACTCTGGAGCAAATAACATATGTATGTAGGCATAGATGAGAAATTCTTCAGGGCAGTGGTCATAGTATCAAGTCTAGATATAATGTGGTGAGCTTAGCAGCTATGACAACCTAGTGCCTGCGGCAGAAATAAGGGACTTCTAGCTATAATGCTCCAGTGGCAATTACTTGATTTTGTTTTGGACTCTCTAACTTAGCTTGGTTCCTAGTTCTGACCGAACTAATTTTTAAAGACTCATCATGGCTATACAATACATTTGAAAGGAGATGGTTTTTGTTCCAAGGCCATAGTTTATTTCTGGTATTTGAAAACAAGCAATTCCTCTCATAAAAAGTATTATAGTAATAATACTCCAAACTTTGGTTTCAAGGACTGCAACATATCAAATGATGTATAATGCAGACCTTCTCTTTCTGCTCAGTACTTAATCTAAGTGATTGCAGAGACTCATCACTGGCTGATGAAAACACTGACTTTTTAGAACTGAAGTTAGTAACAATAGAGTCAGAAGACATGAACTTTAATATCCAGCATGTGGAACCTCTCATGATTTCATTGGAGCTTTACTCTCTGAGGTTCATGGTTTTCATTTGTTGATAAAGAGATTTATTGGATGATTTTTAGCAATAACAATCAATTAAATTCTTTCA
The DNA here is from genome assembly GCA_025594165.1 of Tamias sibiricus. NCBI lineage: Eukaryota > Metazoa > Chordata > Mammalia > Rodentia > Sciuridae > Tamias > Tamias sibiricus. The sequence continues at coordinate 155,304,296 of CM046662.1, read as the reverse complement.
ATTAATTATTTAATAATAGCATATAATTTCCAAATGAGTTTTCTTATTTATGCTGAGTTACACAGGTCACCCAAGCTTACATCATGAACCATTAATAGCTCTCAGTACAGGTCCCCCTTTGAAAAACTGAAGAAACACCATTCTCAATACAAATTATTCTCACATTTATCTGAAACGTTATTGCTTGTTACTGGGACCTTTAGCTCTGTTTCTTCGCTGATTGCTTCTAAATTTACAAAGCTGAGACTCCAAAGAAGTCTAGAAAATATTTTCTATTTGTTTTTTTTATAACTGTCTGCTTTGATCATCTGTTCTAAAGTTTATCTTTGTAAAACATATTCTATCAACTATATTTCATGAGTAAATCTCTGTATTTCATAAGTGTGAGGCAACATGAGATATAATTTCACATTTTAAAAAACAGAAAATTGTCATCAACTTCTAAAGTCAAGTATTATATTTAATCACTATACATCTCTTGACTTGTATAAAGCAAGCCTAGTTTGTATAGAAATGCCAAGCAAGATCAGCTATGGTAGAAAGTCCTTATTTGGGGAATTACCTTTCACAGGAGATGTGTGAGGATGTCTTGCATGCAGAAGGACCTGTCAATGGGAGCATGATGCTGACCACAAAGAAAAGTTTCTCAACTCTGCAAATGAATCCATCAGATGATAAGGCTGCTCTTGAGATGATGATAGCTCATTTTGAAAATAGTGGACATTTAACTTTTCCATGTTAAATCATATAAAATACCATCTTACTTTGTTATATTTAAATATGTGAAATTTATATTATGCTTGAATTTCAAAGTATTTATATAAGGCAAAATTACAGGTACTAAATAAAAGTTTATCACCTTTTTTCCTATGTTTAATGGAAAACAATATGCTCACATTCAAGATGTTAGCCTATATATTTGTCATCTAAGTGTCTAAAGCTACCCTTTGAATTGAGAGTTGCAGGCATAACTCCCTTTGCTAACAAGACACATCCTTAGGTAGGCATATAATCCTGCACAAATTCCATCATTTAGAAATCCAATGATTAATTGTATCATTCTCTCTTTTTAACTTTAGTTCTGTTTTAATTTCCAGTGACATTGACTTCTGATTTTTACTTTAATTTTTTTTCCTTAGCACTCTATTTTAACTATATTTTTATAAACAAACAGGCTTTTATTTTTTCTATCTCAACAAAAATTTGTGAGCTTAAAAATCAATTTTCTTCCTTTACCTGAAAATTGACTTAATAGCTTTTTAATATAGTAAATATATAATGTTCAAAGAAACACATGGAATTGTGAAGAGCCCCAACTAAATTTGTTACAAGTGTTATTTTCAGGTTTTAAGTCTATACTTGAAATTTCAATTTTAACATTTGAGGATATTCTCATAATTTAAGCTTTTGATAATATTTGATTTAGCAAATTGCATTTGTTTAAAGTAGACATATAAATGTACATATAATATGTAAATATATTTAAAATCTTCTAAGGGGTTGATTTTTCTGAAACATGATAAAATTCTAAATAATTGTACAAATAAATTAGAAATCTTTAACTTTTACATGTTTTTCCATGAGAAGTGATGATTTAAGTTCTGAGAAGACTGGGGTGAAATCTCTCTTTGTACATGGACAGGACTTACTCCCTGACATGGCTCATTCTGCTGTGTTTAGCTTTAAAGCTTTGTTACATTTTGGATCCAGGATATGCCACAAAAAAAGGTCACGTGTGGAAAGCATGATCTCCAATGAGGCAAGGTTCATAGGTGGGATTCTTAGGCAATGACTAGGGCTCACACCTTATCAGTGGATTAATCCATTTGTAGTGACATCACTTGATAGCTGAATGTACTACTGAGTGGAGACTGTAGGTAAGTAGGGCATAACTGGAGGAGTAGGTCACTGGGGGTGTGTGGTCTTGGGGACACTATCTGTCCTTGGCTCCTTCTGTTTCTCTCTCTGCTCCCTGGCTGCTATGAGCTGAGAAGATTTCCTCTGCCAATCCCTTCCACCATGATGGTTCTGCCTAAAGACAGACAGCTATGGACTAAATCCTCTGAACCAAGGGCCAAAATAAACATTTTTTTTTCTCATCTAAGTTGTTCTTTTCAGGTATTTTGGTCCCCCCCCCCAAAAAAAAAAAACCTAGAATAAACACTATTTTTTAAGCAAAGATTTCTGTTTGGTAAGACAGTTCTAGTTCTCTTCAGGTCTTTCGTGTTTCTGTACATCTTCTGAGAGAGAGAGAGAGAGAGAGAGAGAGAGAGAGAGAGAGATTGTTTCATATCCTTTTTTCAGTGATGCATGTATAGCAAAAGATTTTGGAACATTGAGCTAGAACTGCCCTTAGGGACCAAGAGTGGATTTGTTTCCAGACTAGATTATAAAGATAATTTTTTTCTTCCTGGACAAAGGTGTGGAAGTTGTGCTACCAGAACTTTATAATGCTGTGATTGCAAAACTCAGGGTTTCTCAGCCATGACCTGTAAGTACTATGTATATGACATTGCCAGGCTACTTCATGTCACCCCACTGTGATGTGAGGAACAACAAGAATTTATGCAGTCTGTTGTATTATGGGTAACAAAGTCTTTTATCTCACATTTGGTAACATCTATAAAATGTTTTTATACCCTGTCTTTCCCTTAAACCCTGTCACAATTAAAGATGCATAAGTACTGGATAATAAAGTTCCATTCCATCTATAAAATTCTGTTTTCACAAAGTTTCTTTTAATGCAGAGGAAATTAAAGAAACATTCAAATATCAATCCAAGAGCATATCAGTAGTTCAATTTGAAAGAGCATATACTATGTGCTATTATGAGTAATATCTTATACATTATACACTGTGCCTCCTTCATAACTGTAGAGGGTCCATTTCATGATCTCCATTGGATGCCTGAAACCATAGATTGTACCAAATCACAAATCTAATGCCTTTTCCATCTTAACTAAGCTCTTAGTACACGCTGTGACCAAAACGTTTGCAATTGAATTATGACCAAAAAAAAAAAAAAAAAAAAAAACTAGCACAAATTAATTTTCCTTCTTCACAATTTCACTGATAGAATATCAGTGTAGCTTTTAGCAGCATCAGCTTGTGATTTTTCTTTCCTTATTATGCAAGTATTTTCAACTTTTCACTTAGAAGAAGGATCTGTGGCTTCTCTTTGGTGTTGAATTGTTAGCATTACTACTCTTCACTTGAGTGTCCAATGTTAAGTAAAGTGTTATATGAACATTAGCACTATAGTACAATGCCAGTAGACCTTAGATCCAATAAGGAGACATTTCCCAAAGTCACTGATGGGAGGATATGCTAGAAATTACAACTTGAATGTATTTGACAGAGAGGTGGTTTACATCCCAAGCAGGAGAGAGAGAGGCTGTACGTGATTTCTTCATGGTACTCAGAACAGCATGCTATTTACAACTTGTAAACTCTTCCCAGATATTTCCAAATCATGGAAAGCAAAATCACATATAGGGAGGGACTAATGTATATGGTTCAAAATACATGTCTGAACATTTCTACTATATTGAACAATAATAAGAGAAATATGTGAAAACAAGAGAATATTCATATTGTCATAATCCTCTGTCTCAGTTATACTTCCCTGTTGTTAGATTCATGCATACATATTTATATAGTGTTGGGTTTTGATTTAATGTCTCATATACTCCTGATATTATACATGTGATTCAGAAGAACAATGTCCTGAAGAAATGTGAAAATGTTGGATGACATTTAACAATATTGATCAATGTATCCACATTAATTAATAGTATAGAATTACTACTAATTTTCATAATAACCAGTGGACAAAAACTAGAAAAAAAACCAATGTCACTAAATGTAATGTTTCTGTATGTTCCATTTTTTCATGTATCTTATATGGAAAGTTCATGTATACTACATATATGTAATTTGTATCTGCCAGAGTAATAATAGATTTTTTACAAATTCTTCATGTCTTCAAAAGTATTTTCAATGATTGTTATTTGTTTACTTTTGTGTAGTTCAGAATTTTAATTAGACATTTATAAAATGTTTTAAACAGAATAAAAGCTCTCATAGTGTCTTGATACCAATGTGTAACATATTAACTTCAAATGTCTAATGATTTGTTTTTGTTTATATTTTCATCCTTTACTTTCTACCATTTTGATCATACCCTTGCTAATTTATCAACAGACGTATATAACTGTAAATCTGTTATATCTACTTGACAACATTTTAACCCTGATAAGATGCCATTTTATGGCATTTACATGATGAAAACTCAAAAGTTCTACTTAACAATTCCCAAGTTTGAATTGTTCTCAAATTTCTGTTATCCTGTTGCATGCATCCCATAAAACACATTATCCAAACTGTGTTTCCAGTTAGAACTCATTTGTCAGTTTTCAGAAATTACACTTGAACTTCTTAACAAGACAAACAGAACATTTTGCAACAAGCCTCACATTCACAAAATCCTCTAATCTATATGCAGAATAATTGTATTTTGAGTGTATGCCAGATGCTCACTTGTCATTGCAAGTCTTTTTCTGTTTCCTCTGAATTGCACCTCACAATCCTAGCTTCAGAAAAATTTACTCAAACTTCAATCACAGTACCATTCCCCTTTGTTCTAATCCTAACCCTACTTCTTTCCATGGGGTGGGCATTCCCTCTTCTCTTTACTCATAATACAATGTAAACACCATTTGATTTTGTCTTTAAATTTGTATTAGTGGTTTTTTTTTTTTTTTTTTTTCTTTCCCAAAACCAGGCTGTGCAAAGCAGGTTCATTAATAACTGTCCTAGCAGAGGACCCCCGCTGTGTGGAGGATAGCAAAGATCATCACCATGTTAACCACCAAGGAAAGGAATCTAAACCATTACACCATTTCATCCTAGGCTGCAGTTAAAACAATTCTTTGAGTCCAGTGAGACAGAGCACATTCATTTGCAAGAAGTGACACAGAGTGGATTCATTACTTGCATATAGGCATCAACAAACAGAAGAAATCTGAGCTGGTCACATAAGACTCAAGAATTCTGCAAGTAGGTGGTAGATGGAGCTTTAACTGTACATGCCCCATTTGCACTGCAGCTGACCCTTTACATTGGTTATATACCTCAGGGGCAACATGAATCACTGGATAAAACTCTGAAATATATACTGCTTCCAGAGGGAGGAAGGAAGACTAGTCTATCCAGCATAGTTCCTCCTTAATTCAAGAGTTTGCATTTCCAAGGAGAATTAGGGACAAGGCCTAATCTATTTCAGGTAAGTCCTTCCTTCCTTAGGATAGTGAATTTTCAGTTCATTCTATGGTTATGCTGAGAACTACATACAGGAATGGAAGGAGATTAGGTTAGCCAAGGCTGTCAAGGAAGAATCTGCAGACAGTGAGTTCTTAAAAACAACATGTATATGCATTGTTTTGTTTTGTTGCTTTTTTTTTTTTTTTCTTCAAATATTTGGAGAAGAGTGGACATAAAAAATGTACTTTGAGTAAATTTCTGCATAACTGAATAACAAATGTTAACAATCAGTTAAAGTAGTGCAAATGATGTAAACTTTCAGGGACACTTTCAATAAAATTTAAAATTGTAACACAATCAATTAATAGGCTGAGGAAATGAACAGACACTTCTCAGAAGAAGATATACAATTGACCAATAAATATATGAAAAAAAAATGTTCAACATCTTTAGTATTTCTTGATGTCTATACCCAAAGGACTTAAATATCAGCATACAACAGTGACACAGCCACATCAAGGTTCAGAGCAGCTCAATTCACTGTAGCTAAACTGTGGAACCAACCTAGATACCCTTCAGCGGATGAATGGATAAATAAATTGTGGTATATACACACAATGGGATATGACTCAGCATTAAAAGAGAATAAAATCATGGAATTTGCAGGTATATGGATAGAGTTGGAGAATATCATGATAAGCAAAGTAAGTCAATCCCCAAAAACCAAAGGCAAAATCTTTTCTCTGATAAATGGATGCTGATCCACATGGGCAGGGGTGGGGGGTGCTGTGTGGGGAGAATAGAGGAAAGAGGAACTATGATTGGGCAAGGGGGAGGGAGGGAAGGGAAGGGGGCATGATAGAATGATATGAACATCATTACTCTAGGTACATGTATGTATGCACATGTGATATGACTCTACATTTTGTACAACCAGAGAAATGAAAAGCTGTGCTCCATTGTTTGTGTACAATGAATCAAAATGCATTCTGCTATCATGTATAAGTAATTAGAACAGATAAAAAAATAAAAGAAATGTAATTTGATTTGACATTTTATAACAAATTCAAATAATGCCGATATAAAACAAACTATTGAAAATCCAAGATTTCAGGAATTTGCTGCATTTCTGTCATATAACCAAGAAAATTTCCTCATCAAACTGTACTACATACTAAGACTCTGCTGTAGGCTTACAGGACAACAAATGGAAAAAAATGTTAAAAAATCTATAATTAAACACGGACAAGACAAACTTCATATCTACAAATAGCAAAAATTACATATTATTGTTGAAATTTGTTTTCTACATTATAATGTGAAAGTGCATTTTCACTTCATATTATATTTGGTTTTTACCATATGGCAACTGAAAAGTGATAGAATACTAAAAAATGTGTAAGTAACAGGCAAAAGAAGTTAACATGAGAAATTGCATTCCACCATTTTGGAAGAGATCAGAAACTTTTAGAAGATTATATCATTTCATAAGTATTTTGACAATTTCACTTAAGAATTTTAATTTTAAGTATTATGGAAACCATTAAATCAATTATTTTTTTCCCATAATTCTTCAAAGAGTTATTGAGCTTCCATTATGGGCTAATCAGTGCTCTAATGCTGGGGATTATTGATTAACTGCACAATTAGCATTCTTGGTATTATGTTAAAGTTTGGAAAAAATGTAAACAAGTAAAAATGCAAATATTTGAGCTTTCAACATGTGTTATGGCAGAAAAAAATCTAAACAAAAGACAGCAATGTGCTTTATAGAATATTGAATTTAAGGAGTATTAAAATGAGTTTTCAGAGAGAAGACCACTCCTGATGGCCTAATATTTGAGAAATAAATTACAGGGAAGATAAATATGAAGGTACAGGGAGAAATCATTCTGGATGCACAAAACAGGCTCTTAGTTCAAGCTAAGCCTGCCCTGAGCAAAAAATGAAGCTCAGCCAGGCTGACATTAATCTGTAGATGGTAGGGGTGAGAGAATCAGAGGCAGGCAAGTTAGAACACCAAGGGTCTTTGAGGATATTGGATTTTATGTCATTGTTTTGTTGTGATAAAAAAAAAAAAAATGAGATCTGCATCCTCAACACAATTTTAAGTGTCTAATGTGCTTCTGTTCAGTACAAGTACTATGTTGTGCTATTGACATCTAGAACATTTTCACTTTGCGTGATTGAAATTTTTTGCTAAGGGTAGATACTCACAGCAACTATACATTTCTTTCACCCCCAATAGCAGTTCTACATCTGTCCCAGGAGATTACCTACAGTAGGCACCTCATGTGAGTAGAATCAAGCAGTACTCATCTTCTTGTCTCTAGCTTTTTTCACTCACCAAGATGAACTGAAGTTTAATCCATATGACAGAATTTCCTTTTCAGTAATGGCTGAGTAATATTCCATTGCATGCATATATCACAATATTGTCCATGAATCCCTTAGTGGACATTTAGGTTCTTTCCACCTCTTGGCTATTGTTTTGGTAATTTAATTTCCAGGTCATCTATGTTTTCCTGTATAGCAGTACAGCTTATTTTTGTGTGCTAATTTTTGTATAATGTGATGTTGCTGAATTTGTTTATGAGTTAGAATCTTGTTTTTAAACTTTGAGTTTAAAATTTTTTTTAGTTATACATGGACACAATATCTTTGTTTTGTTTATTTATTTTTATATGGTGCTTAGGATCGAACGCAGTGCCGCACGTGTGCAAGCCAAGCACTCTGCCACTGAGCTACAACCCCAGCCCCAAGTTCTTATCTTTTTTTATTCTTTGGGTTTTTCTTTGTTTAAGATCTGACAATACAGATAATTTTACTTTTTTTATTCAAATTTGAATAGCTTTTGTTTCTTTTTATTTTCTAATTGCTCTGAGGAGTACTTCTAGTACTATATTAAGGAGACAAGTGAAATTATCTTTTATTTTTATGGACCATAAAGAAGAAAAAAAAAAAACATTCAGAATTTCACCACTGAGCATGTGAACTACAGATTTTTCAGATAAAACTTTTATTATTTTGAGGTTCCTTCAATTCCTAGTTGTTTGAATTTTTTCAAAAAGAGTTTTTGTGTATCTTTAAGAAAATTCTGTGTTTTTTGTTGTTGTTCTTCTGTTCTGTGAAGTATCACATTGATTTTATAAACAATCATTGCATACTGGGGATAAATCTGACCATGAAGTGTGAGCCAGTTAAACACTGTCAAATTTCATTAGGTAAAATTTGTTGATGATTTTTACATCTGTATTTATCAAGTATACTTACCTGTAGTATTCTTTTGAAGAGACCTTGCCTGGCTTTGAATTCAACTAAGGTTGGCCTCATACAGTGACTTTAGAAGTGCTACCCCTCTTCTGCAATTCTTGGAAGAGTTTGAGAAGAGTTGGTATTATCTCCTCTTCAACTGTGTGACAGAATTCAACATTGAAAGCCTCAAGACATGGGCTTTTCTCTGTTTTGGGACTTTTAATTACTGATTTAATCATTCTTTTAGTGCTAGTTCAGTTCAGAATTTATTTCTTCAATATTCAGTTTTGGTGGTTTATGTAATTATATAATTATATTAATTTATTCAAGGTCATCTAATTTGTTGATGCATAACTGTTGATAGTTTCCTATTCCTTTTTTTTTTTGTTTGTTTGTTTGTTTGTTTCTGTGATGTGACCTCAGAAATGGTGTCTCATCCTTCATTTGTTTTTCTTTATCCAAATCATCTGTCTCAATTTTTTAACAAAAGTTTTGTCAAGTTGCTATGTTTAAAAAAAATACTTAGGTTTATTGATTTTGATCTATTGTCTTTAATCTTCACTTATTTTATTTCTGCTGCAACTTTGCAATCTCCTTTTTTGCTACAGCTAACTTTCTCCTTAGTTTGTTCTTGTAGTGTCATGGGTATGTAAAGTTAGATGTTTTTATTCAAGACAGTTGTTTTTAATGGAATCTTTTATTGCTATAAAATCCCTTCAGTACTATTTTTGCTGGTCCACATAAATTCTAGTTGCATGTTTTCTTTATTGTATATCTTAAGATATTTTCTACTTTTCCTTGATGTTTTCTTTGGCCTGTTGGTTGTTCAAGGCTATGTTATTTAATTTTCACATATTTGTGAATTTTTGTGTTTTCTTTCTGGCTTTCCTTTCCTGATTCATTCCATTGTGTTTAGAAAAGATACTAGATACTAATTCAAACTTCTTAAAAATTTAATACCTATTTTGGCCTAAAATGTGATCTATCCCAGAAGACGTTCCAAGTACAATTGAGAAGAATGTGTGTTTTTCTGCTCTGTGATGTCATATTCTGCAAACGTCTGTTAGAACCATTTGGCCCACAGTGATGCTCAAGTGTTCTCTGAGGAGTACTTCTAGTACTTCTATTGATTTTCTGTCATCACCTATTAGGTCACTTGGATTTCATGCTACTTGAAATGAGAAGATTATGAATGGATTAAAAGTGTAATTTTGGAAAAAAAAAAAAAAAAAACAGAAGAAACACCTAATGGGTAAGGATGAAGATATCTGGCATCAAATTTTGAAAGCGCATGGTACTTATGAGGCATTTGAAAAAAGATGCAGTGTAGATAGTCAACCAAACTACTTAGACTCAGTGGATAGGTCAGGAATAAAGGTATTAAGGTGAGAATCAATAAGATACAAAGGACATCTGACAATAAGGACATGTTCATAAAGATTGAGATAAAAAAGAGTATCAGATTCAGCTGTGGATGTTTGACATCCAGAGTTACAAGCAGAAGATTTGAGAGACTGTAAATAAATTGACAAGATTGACAGTGTGGAGGCTCATGGGAATGGAACAGTTGAAATATCATAGAAGTAAAGGGATAGCGTTTTTAGATGGAAAGAAGAAAACACAAATTAAATCAATGTCCTCATTTATACAATACCCAGATATGATGGACCTATCTTTATAAAACTAAGTATAAGTATTAACATGTTAAATGTGTGGATGTAGCCTGGTGTGGTGTTATACACCTATAATCTGAGCAACTCTCATGGCTGAAGCAGAAGGATTGCAAATTAAAGGCCAGCCTAAGCACTTTAGGAATGAATGCCCTGTCTCAAAATAAAAACTAAAAAGGATAAAAAGAATTTGTACTTCAGTGCTAGAGTGATACTGGGACAAATCCACAGTACCAAAAAAAAAAAAAAAAAAAAAAAAAAATGAAAGAAGAAGAAAAAGGCATTTATGAATTGTGAGTGCCCTAAGCTAAGCTATATATAGTATAGATACACAATATGCACAGCATCTCAAATACTGGCTTACATGCTTAAAAGCCTTCTTTTATAGAAACAAGCTTTTTTTTTTTTTTTTTTTTTCTTTATTTACCAGTTGAAGATGTTGAAACTCACAACATCAAAGAGCTTGCTTGTGAGATGAGATTAAAAACCAGTTCTGTTCAAAGTGCTACATCTTTTTCTAATCCATTCAGACATGGGTTTGAATTTTGATGCTTCTGTCCTCTTGCTGTTGGTCCTTGAGATAAGAATGTTTTACTATCCTATTTTCAGTTCCCTGGGTGTACAAGTAACATAATAGCAGTATAAGTTGTAGTTAGAATTACATAAACTAAAAGAACATGACTTGACTAAGAAGATTTTGATTCATAGTAAACCTTTAAAATGTGTTAACAAACAATATTAGCTAGAGGTAGTACACAATATAGACATAGTATTTCATAGTATTTGACTCATTTATTTTCTTACATGATACCTTTTCTGTGTATAAACTTTAAATATGAAGATTAGGCATGCATTTCCCTTATTATATGTATTATACAATCATATGTAAAAGGAATTAAGATGAGAATTGATAAGATACAAAGGACTTTTTGTATTAAATGTACTTGTGATGATAATCAAATGCAAATATATATATATGTATATATATATATATATTTGTGAGTTTTATGCATATCCCCATTATCTTCTTCCTATAAGCTGATAAAAATTAGTCATGCACATTAAAATGCCTTAGTCATGCACATTAAAATGCCTTATAAAACTTTCAATAAGATAAGAAGTTTATACTGTCTAAATGGTTCTGATACTTCTGTCCTTGCAAAGCAGAATAGACTTCACACACATTTGCCACATAGATGGGCTTTTAGTAAATATCAGGGGAAATTGCTTTTCATATATGAGTTAGTGTTAAATAGACAAAATATATGGAGATATTAAAAGTCCTTCCTCACCTATTTTTTAGAATTTTTATTGATGAATTATAGTTATATGTAACAGTAGTTTTGATTGTAATATATTCATACCTGAACAATGCATATTTGGTCCAATTCATACCCTTACCTCCTGTTTCCCTTGCCTACTCCCTTTCCCTAATCTCTACTCTATTGGTCTCCCTTCTATCTTCATTACATCCCACTTTTCACCCCTTTTTTCTCTCTCTTCTTCCACATAAGGGAGAAAACATATGACCCTTGTGTTTCTGAGTCTAATTTATTTACATTTAGCATGATGTTCTCTAGTTCCATCCACTTGCTGCAAAGGATATAATTTTCTTATTCTTTATAGCTGAGTGAAACTCCATTGTATATTTTTCTGTCAGTCACTGAGACATATAAAAAGAATTATCACAAATATTTCCAATGTGCCACTAAATTCTGAGATATGAATAGAATGACATCCATTAAATATCTAATTTTCTAAGGGAGCTTAGAAACTAAAGGTTTTTACTTTTACTATCTAAAAACTCATTGAGATTTTATTTGCAATTTGGTGTACATATTTCCACTTATTGCATTATCCTGTTTTTGTTACTTTATAGCTTTTAGCAATTAGGGAATAGAGTAGGTAATATGTTGCACAATCATTCAAAAAAACGGATACAAGAAAGGGTCTCCTGGTTACAATAAAGTCCCTGTAGATAGTTCAATTAACTCTTTTTGGCTACTAAGGCATAACTTTATTTTTGAATCTTGATGAAGAAGAAGAAATTGCACAAAAAATCAACAAAACTTAGTAGGGTCCTCCAGGGTATTATTAGGTAATGTTTACATGGAGAATCTGCCACATTGTTAATATAATTGCTGCACTGTGGTCCTATAAAACTAAAGGCCTTTCATCTTTTATATTCTTATTGGGAACATTTAGTAGGCTTTTATATTCACTTTTCCAAAGAATTAGAGATATACGCTCTAGGTCTAATATTTTTATCTTTAAAATATTTATTGTTATTATTATTATTATTATTATTCTATTGTTTGCTCTTATAAAAGTTTTATCTGTTCATGTAAGAAAATCCATACATAAGACAATAGAATTGGAAATGAAAAGAAGAGCAAAATACTTTTTTTTGCCTTGACTCGATAAGTTCTACCCTCAATATATAAAAATTAAAATGCATGTATGGTTTTGAAGATAAGGAAATAATTAATAGATATATAAACAAACACCATAAAAAGAAATGCTAAATTTGTAAAGTGTTTACACTGAGTTGTATGGATATTGTGTACTATTTTGTCACAGTGGTGAATTTATTTTGTCTAAAATACAATTATTTTGCTATTATTTACTACCACATATCACACAGTTTAAAGTGTGTACAAGAATATGAATCCTAACATCTTACTGATGAACATGTGCACACTATACCCTTAAAACAACCAAATCAGTAAAAAAAAAAAAAAAAAAAAAAAAAAAAAAAAAAAAAAAGCCTTTTTTGTTTGAAAGATTAATTTAAAAATCTACAAGTTTGAGCCCAGGAAAAAGCCAAGCTTTTGGTTTATCAGCTGATAAGATAGAGGTATTTTATGATACATGATAAACAAAGGCACTCCATTTATAGAATCCATTAGCACAGTTTTATGCCAAAAGGTAACTAAGTTCAGTTAAGATGTGATTAACTATGAGAAGAAAATGATTGCTCATGGCATATTTAACCTTCTTCGTGTTTCCTTTGTAATTTACAGTAGTAGAAAAATCTTCACTACATACTTTGCCCTTCCCTCAGAACTATCTGGATAGTCCAGGTTTTAGGCTAAGCAGGTAGAAAGAACTTCAGAGGCAGACTCATCTGAGCATGAGTTTTGATTCTGTACTCATTGTTAGTAAAGGAAGGTTATCTAAGCCAGCTAAACTTGCACTCAACTTTGAGTTGTCAAACATGAAAAGAGCATAATACCAGTATGAATAATAAAATTAAATATCTCCCAGAAGTTAACCTGTGTCAGTCTCGAAAATATAATGTGCAATGATGTTATTATCATTACTGTCAGCAAAACAACATCCATCAGGATTGTTTTCCTTTGGAAGGAGGTATCAAGCACCAAGGGAGCATCTGCCTGGACCCTGAATATGAATCTGTGAATTCATATTCATAGACATGAATATGTAAAGATAAGGGTCATGAAGACTTAGAGTCCTTCAGTTTCACATCTCCTCCAATAGTATATTGAAATTCACACTACTCTCTATTTTCCATCAACTATCTTAGAATTCAAACTTTGTGTATTTATTATACATAGGATGAGTAGTGATACACCACAAAGCTTTTGTTTTGGAGGTGAATTAGAGATGTTGTAAATGTTTCTGTACCTTCCCATATAAAAACCTACGTAGTTGCCCTGTTCATTTTGTGGAAATTTATACCCTACCTACCCACTACCCAATAGCTGATTTTAACAAGTGAGAAACGGAATGATGGTCTTTATGAAGAAATTTGGAATGAATAAGATACACACGGTATTTTCTAATAGTCAATGGCAACTAGTAGTCTTCAAGACTATTGAAAATACTACTTATAAATAGAATTATCACAGAAATATCTAGTATAAAATTAAAGGGATTTTATCCACATTTTTTTTTCCAAATACCACACACTTGCAATATCAGTGACTCAAGAGGCTTAGTCAGAAGCCTCATAAGTTCGAGGGCAGCCTGGGCTACTTAGTGAGACCCTACCTCAAACAGGAAAATTAGCTGGGGTTGCAGCTCAGTGGTAATACATCTCTTGGTTCCATCTCTACTACCAAGAGAAGTAAAGAGGGAAATTTTGAATGCTTTTTTCTATAAGCTATGAAATATTAGTCTGTATATAATTTTATGACAAAATATCACTGACTGGGAAGATTAAATAACATACACTTATGCCAGTGCAGTAGCACACAGCCCTAATCCCAACATGGAGAGGCTGAGGTAGAAGGATCACAAGTTTAAAGCAACCTCAATAATTGTGCAAGACCCTCAGCAAATTAGTGAGGCCCCATCTCAAAATTAAATCATAATAAAAAAATAATAAGCAGTGTGGGGGGATAGCTCAGTGCTAAAGCACCAGTAAATTTAATCCACAGTACCAAATAAATAAAATCGCAGAAATTCATTTTCTAACACTCATGGAGAGAAATGATCCATGAGAATATTCTGCTGGGTATGCTGTTCTTCCTGGCTTGTGGTCCTCTTTTCACTATGTGCCCACCCCACCCCCCAGCCTTTTCTTCATGCATGTTCCTGAGGAAGGAGAGGATAAGCTTTCCAGTGTCTCCTTATAAAAGAGCACTACTTCTATCAGAGCAGGGCCCTACTGTTTAACCTTAATTACCTGCTTAATCTTGATTAGTTTCTTAGAGTGCCTATTTTCAAACATAACCACGATAAGGAGTAAGGTGTCAGCACATAAATATGGGGGACACATTCAGTCGCTAACTGCATCTATCCTTAGAATCCAAATTATCAACAGCTGCCAAAAGCTACAGAAATGAACCAGCATAAATCATTACTATGCTACCTGGAAAGTAATGGAGGCCCGGACATACAGAAAGGGATCTAACAAGCACTTAGATCATTCCTAGTTAATCTCAGCAAAAAATGAAGTGTTTGAGGGCGCATGCTCAGGTGAGGATTTAGGAGGAAGCGTGTCTGGTGGGTCAGTCACTCCAACTGCAGGACAAATGACAGTGGTCTATCTCTGGAGCAGAGAATTTTAAATTACAGAAAACAACAAATCTGGATAACTATAGTGCAGTGCTTATAAATGCATGAGGGTTGATAAGGGAGAATTCTTATAACCAATTTGAATCAGAAGATTGTTAAAGCCAATTCATAAAAACTGAAAATGTGAACATGGTATGAATAAGACAAGCAGAGCAGGCAAAGTCCTCGATAATGCCACCATCCAAATTGGGCAGCGGCCATGAAAACAATGCACAAAGACACAAAATGACTTTTAATATACTGAGTATATTATCAACCTCAGTAAATTAAATTTCTCGTCCAATAAATTATAAAAAAAATCCACAGATCTGTTGACTGAAATAGCAGAGCTGTAAGAAGAGGAACAAAGTCTGACATATGGTTTATGGTTATGAAAATTAGGCCATTGTTTTAGAGGGAAACTTGTTTACAACTACTAAAACTATAAAGTATTCATTTGTTGACTAATAAATTCTACTTCCAGGAATTTGACCAATGGATTATTAAAATATATCATTTACAATAAAAAGACTACTTCCAATTCCATATGAAGAACATTTTTTATAACATTTAGTCATACACACAGGAAAGAACATAATGAAAATGTATGTAATCAAGGCTATGTTCAATGGATATGTTTGAATACAGCAAAATGTCACTCCTCATTCATATACTTGTTCACCAAAAAAAAAAAAAAAGTTACCCATCAGCATTTACCTGTTAATGTGTTAATGTATTAATGTGTTAATTTTTATCCAAAGATGACTAGTTGAAAGGATGATTTCAGAGACACACGATGGGATATTAGGCTGTTCCTTATGCAATGAATAAATACTGATCTCTAAGGTTTATTGTTAAAAGATGCATTTCAGAATAGTTTGTATAGTGGGCTACTAATTTTTAAGTGGGATGAAGTAAACATTTATATTTACTTTTTTACACATAAACATTTGAAGAAAAAAATGCATGAGAAATATAGCATCGCTCATTTGAGACCAAGTGGAAACCATGTACAATAAATAGGATAGGAAGGAGTCTTTTTCCTGTATACAACTTATTTTTGATTTTTCATTCCATTTTTAATGACACGTTACTCTATTATTTGTCCTAAATTAATACATTTTGGAATAAATGACTGCTTGGCACCCCCTCTCCCTTCTGCTCCCCATCCATGTGTGTAAATAATTCTCAACAAATGACAGGAAGTGGAGCATCTGGTGCTTGAGGTGGTGTGCAGTTTCCAGCTGTGCTTGATCCTCAGAACGCAATATGTTTTCCAGTAGTAATGGTTTAATAATTGCTATCCTTTTTAGCTACAACAGTTAAAATTGCATGTTGATTTAATGCTATTAAAACAAATAAAATCTTATCAACTCTTATGTAGATTAGAAGCTGCAATATTTGAGAAATCAGACTTGGAACAAAGGGGGAAAAACTATTCTTTTTCAAATTGATCACTCATTTCAGATATTTTCAAGTTGGCTTTTAGACAAAAGGAAGGATTTAATGGATAATGGCAGAAAAGGCAGTTATTACTTTCTTTATTGAGAGGAATCACACTTACTTACATAAAGCCGAGGGCCGAGGGAATGCTCAGAGCAAAAGGCTCTCAGTGATTGTCTGAGCTTCTACTTTGTTTCAGTAAGCGTGCTAAATAAAATTGTGATGTTTCTCAGAAGGAAAAGTAATAAAAAGTAACTTGAGTCAGTGTGAATGCTTTAAAACTGTGTGACTGGTGTCCTATACACAAGCTGCAGCAGTTTCAGCTGGGACCTCTTTGGAAATGCACATTCCTAGGCCCCATTTCAGACTTAGTACATCTCTGAAGGCAGTGCCAAGTGGAGATGTACTACCAAGGTTCTACAGGTGACTGTGATACTCACTAACATTTAGGAAGAGTTGCCCTAAAACTCTTTACAACTGAGATGACAGTATATCAGATTTAGATTGAAAATCACGAGCAATCTACCATAAAGAAAGCAAGAGTGAGTGAGCACATGCACAAGTTTGTATATTTATTTCTAATGAGGATTGACTTTTTTTTTTAGGGTACTCAGGGGCAATTTACTATTGATCCACATCCCCAACTTTATTTATTTATTTATTTATTTATTTATTTATTTATTTAGTATTTTATTTAGAGACAGGGTCTCACTGAGTTGCTGAGGCTGGCTTTGAACACACAATCTTCCTGCCTCAGCCTCTTGAAATGAGGATTGATGTTTACATCTTCCCAATACTGGATTCTCTGAATATTATTGGGCTCAAAGTTGGGACGATTGATAGAAATGTCATTAAATAATAATTGCTGTGGGTTAAATTGTGTCCCCCCAAAATCCATGTTTTTAAATCATAATCACTGAGACCTCAGAACATGAATGAATATGGAGATAAAAACTTTAAAAAGGGTATTAAGTTAAAATGAGGCTGTTGGCAGGGGTGGGGAGTTGGTGGGGGTGGTAAGAGGCTTGACTAATGTCCTTGTAAGAAGAAATTTGCTTTTCCACGTGAACAGGCTGCTAGAAGGCAGCCATCTACAAGGAGAAACTAATCTCTTTACATTTTTGATCCTGGACTTCCTGTCTGCAGACCCATGGGTGTATCTTTTGATGCCCCTCACTCTGTGTGGTACAGTATTACTGCAGGGCCATTCCAAATAACTACTACAAGCCCAAATGCAATCTTTTCCATCTACATGTAGTAAAATAATTTCAGATTAGAAAGTTGAGGCAATTACTTATATAATTTATCACACCAACTCAAAAACATAAGTAAATATTAAAGTTTAATCCATGTATGGTAAGGTATTTTGTTTTTGTTTTTTGTTTGTTTGTTTGTCAGTGAGGTCAACCTCAACATAATGTTTGGCTAGGAAATTAACTTCTCTGAATCTTAGCTTCTGCGGTGTAAAACAATGATACACAGCTGATGTAAGCTAGATGTTACAATCACCAAATAATAATAATTAATAATAATAATAATAAATGGATAATAGTAATGGTTTTAAACTACATGAAATGATATTTAGGAAATAGAAGTACTTAAACTATTCATACATATCTACCTACAAGAGCTTTAATGGCAAATAAGACTTGGTTTACTGGACAAGTAGCAATCAGGGGAAATATTCTTTAAGTCATGTTTTACTTCATGATAAAAAATCAGGGCATAAATTGAATGCCTGACCAGCTTAATTAACTACAAAGAATAGTGTCTTGGCTAACAGGGCAATGTTCAAAAATATTTGCAATGCCTCTTAAGCAAACTTAAGGAGTTCAGACCCAGTGCTACACTTTATACTTTAGTTAGATCAGGCAAATATAAACTCTGTCTGAGAAGTATTATTTCCTCAATCAGAGGAACCCAATTTGAAGTTTGAAATAGTTTTTTTAAATTTTTAACAAGTTTCTTAGTAGAAACATATAAACACTAAAAATCCATTTGATATTAAGTGGTAGATGATAAGATATTTATGTTAGTATAATACTATCATGCATCTTCCTTATGGGTCAGAGTTCAAATCAGTAGCCAGTTAGCACTTCTATGTATAATTCTCCATAATTTCACATCCCCAGTGCATAACAATATGAAATCAAATGTAAAATATACACTTGCATAGGTAAGACTGAAGTTTGTCATAAACTCTTAATGACATTTTTGTGAGGTAAGTGAAAAATAAATCAAGGGGTGGTTAAATAGAGTCAATGTCACTAAAAATCAGTACAAATAATAAACTTTGAAAATGTTCTTCATATTTAGTTTTGTTGTCTCATGGGTGCTGTATTAGAAATATCAGGCTATCAGATATAAGTATACATATGCAAAACATTAAGTCTCTGCTTATGTAAAAAGTAGGAATAAAATTTAGAGAATATTTTAAAATCAATGGTTCCATTTGTAATTACATTAAATCAATCTATAAATGTTTCTAAATTTCAAAGAAATCTAGAAACAAACTCTGAGTTGACTTGACTCTAAGAATCAAAAAATGAAACTATTAGGATAAGAAATGCAAATTTTAAATAAAACAAGAATTTTATCTCATGTCAATAAGTATTTAAAAATATAAAGTTGTTTAAGCAAATGTGAATTTTAGACACTTCCTTTTAAAGAAAACTCTACTTTCAGACTTTAAACTAGATAAAATCAAAAGTTTATTGCAATATCATAGAAGAAAAACTCTCCATTAAGCAGATATTAAGTTTTCCTATCAATGCAACTTCAAAAATCTACATATTATTGTCTACTTAAGCACAGCTAGCAATACAAATAGGATTGTGTGATAAAATGTCTATGTTTGAATTTAATATAAATAATGAAAAAATTAACTGTCTTATTGAGCTATTAAGTACATATAGCAAGTTGTACCTAGTTAAGTTATACCACTTAATGAATTTGCTGAAAATTATACACCTATAAAATCATCACCACAATAAGTGCTATAAGCATAATGATAGTCTCTAAAAGTTTCCTCATGCCCAATTGGTTGATCCATTTGTATATGTGTTTGTGTATGTGTGTTATATATTCAAGGAAAATGTGTCCATTTAAGTGACTTGCATTTCATTTCCAACTGGAACTTTATAATAAGCAGTTTGTCACCATCCAGTCTATACCGTTAAGTGATTTTATCAATTAAAAATTCCCTCAAGTGGATATGAGCCATCCAAGAATGGCTTTATTCTCTAACATTCTCCAAAGAGATCCTTTTGCTCTCTTCTGCCCTATGCATTCAATGTTGTCAACATCAGCTTTGATCCCAAAATTATCATGTAGTATTTTGTTTATGATCTATCTTTCTTTTTCCTTCTAAACTAAAAAATCCTTCATAGTTTATCACAAATCTTATCACCTAAAATATGTTTCCCTTATGATTTTAAATTAACCCCTTTATATTTTTAATGTTTACGGCATTTTAAATAAATTTCCAAATATGTTCAGAAAAAAAAAAAAAAAAAAAACTGTATCCTAATCTGTATCATTTCCTTTAAAAATATGTAACAATTTTATATTAGTATGACTTGTCTCTCCAACCTCATGGCACATTTGAAGGTATAGTACAAATAATAAGCTGTACCTATATAAGGTATAGCATTAATGAATTTACAGAAAATCATACACCTATAAAATCATCACCACAATAAGTGATATAAGCATAACCATTTTATTCCTCAACATTTTATTCCTCAACACTCTGTTTTTGAGTTAGGAGTATATCATGTTTTCAAAATCTTAGACAAATAAATTTTCAGTGTCAGTGCTATATAGGCTTAAGTTATTTGAAAAAAGCTATTGTATTTTAGGGAGAAATTAGTTCACTCTTCATTAAGGTGATTTTTATTTAACATGATTCTTTAAAACAGAGTTAGCAATTTGAAAAATGTAGCCAAAAATTGCATGAGAATATTCTTTGAAATATTTCTTTTTACTTTTAATTTTTTAAATTGGTACATTATTATTTTACATATACATACTGTGACTGTGGCATCTTAGTGGCATTTTCCATGAGACAGGCCCGGGCTAAAAAGCCCCTCGTCAAAGAAGCGACAGAGCTGGGTGAAGTCCCTCGTCCTTAAAAAGAGGCACAGTATGAAACATAACCCCTCTTTTTTCATGGAAAGGTACTACTGTGCTGAAAGAGTTAACTCTAACTGCGTATGTTCACACATATGGCCACCAGGTGTTGCTATTTCAATTATTGAGACTAATTCTAAAAATTAGCCTTTTGGAATCTAAGCTAAAAACATAAAAAAAAAAAATTCTATAATTTTATTTAAGTACTAAGTTCCTAATTAATAAACTTTAAGAGTCTTTTTTTTTGTGATTGAAAATAGATTTCTCTTACTTTCAGAGTAGTTTAAGATAGATGCATGCAAATTCCTTAGAGTAGAAGTCTTTCAGAGCTAACATTCAGCTATGCCCCCCTTTCACTGATTCTAGTTTTAAAAAATAACTGCTATAAAAGAAAAGCAATAGTGCTTTGAAATTCCAGACAGAGAAAAATAACTTTTATCAGACAGTCTGAGCAGTGTGCAGAGAAAATTACTTCAGGGAATCCGTGAGAAATAAATTTTACCAAAACTAGTTAGATATGTGTAACAGAATTATAATATGCCCAGACAGTCACATATGACCTCCGTCTATATAGGACCTTGGAAAGGTGTAGGTGACCCCTGCCCCTGGTCTGTACAAAACCTTGAAATGTGTAGGATAAAGAATTTAATATGTCTAAAAATTAATCTGTAGATGTTGCTGTTTTTCTAAGTCTTATGACTGTGATCTAACCACAAAAGAATGTGTACTGCCAAGAAATATGCTTATATACTTGTACAAAGTGAAAGTAAAGGGAGAGAAGATTTTACAGCCTGACTCTTGTGTGGGTGTGCTAATTTTCTCTTCTCTATCGCTACTCCCTGCCTTCATGCTACATCGAGCTCGTGTTTGTACCCCATCGTGCCGCTCTGCACCCCCTGCTGAGAGACCAGACCTCAGACCTCGACATTTGACATATTCATAGAAGCCCTAACATAGTTTAGTAAATTTCTTTGCCCTGTCCTTTTCCATCCCTCCTCTATCCTCCCTCAATCCCCATGCTGTACTCAACTATTCTTCTATCTTCCTGAGATTTCCCCTGCCTTTTTATTTTTAATTTCTTATCTCTTTATAATCCACACTTTAGAGAGAATGTTCACCCCTTGACTTCATAGTTCATAGTTCCTGGGTCTGGCTTATTTTGCTCAGAATCTTATTCTCCAGTTCCAACTATTTACCAGCAAATGCCATAATTTAATTCTTCTTTATGACTAAGCAAAACTCCACCATGTACATATACCACATCATCTTTATCTAGTCATCTGTTAAGGGACACCTAGACTGGTTCCATACCTTGGTTATTGTGAATTGTGTTGCTATAAACATGAATATGCATATGCCACTATGGTATTTTAATTTTAGTCCTTTCAGATATAAAGCAAGGGATATAAAGCAAGAGTGGGATTGATGGGTCATATGGTGAGTCCATCATTAGTGTTTTGAGAAATCTCCATACTGATTTTTAAAGTGGTTGTGCTAATTTACAGTGCCATCAACAATGCATGAGTGTACATTTTCCCACCATCTTCAAGGGAATTGATTGTTGTTTGTTATCTTCATGGTTTATATTTTAACTGAAGTGAGATGAAATGTCAGTGTAGTTTTAATTTGCATTTCCCTAATTGGTAAGGATACTGAACATTTTTTCATAAGTTTGTGGGCCATTTTCATTTCCCCTTTTAAGAAATATCTATTGACCTCATTTGCCCCATTTATTGATTAGATTTTTTGTTTTAAATAGTGCTAAGTTTTTTGAGTTCTTGATATGATCTGGATATTGATCTCCTGTTCGAAGAGTAGCACACAAAGATTGTCTCCCATTCTATAGGATCTCTCTTCATGATCTTAATTGTTCCTTTTTGTGTAGCAACTTTTTAATTTGTAGCCTTTACATTTATTGATTCTTGTTTTTATTTCTTAAGCTTTCAGAATCTTATTAAAGAAGACAGTGTCTGCTCTACTATAGGGATAAGCCTACATTTTCTTCTAGCAATCACAGTATTTCTGTTCTAATTTCTAGGTATTCAATGCACTTTGATTTTAATTTTGTCTAGGGAGAGAGGTGGGGATCTAATTTTCATTCTTCTAAATATAGATATGCAGTTTTACCAGCACCATTAGTTTAAAAAGACTGTCTTGTCTCCAATTATATATATATATATATATACATCTTTGTCAAGTATCAGATGTCTGTAATTATGTTGGTTTATCTGTTTCTTCTATTTATTCCACTGGATTTTCTATTTAGATGCCAATATCATGCTGATTTTTTTTCTACAGTTATGCAGTGTAATTTGAGACCAGGTATTATGATGCCTCCAGCATCACTCTTCTTGTTCAAAATAGCTTTGGTTATTTGGGTCCTTTCATTTATCCATTTGAATTTTAGGATTGTTCTTTGTGGTTTTGTGAAGTATGTCATTAATA
Source organism: Tamias sibiricus (assembly GCA_025594165.1). NCBI lineage: Eukaryota > Metazoa > Chordata > Mammalia > Rodentia > Sciuridae > Tamias > Tamias sibiricus. Next base: position 155,281,068 of record CM046662.1, on the reverse strand, counting down.
TTTTGATAAGAATTATACTGAATCTGTTTAATGCTTGTAGCACTAAGACCATTTTGACAATATTAATTCTGACTATCTAAGAATACTAAATGTCTTCCATCTTCTGAGGTCTTCTTCAAATTCTTTTTTCTGTGTTATATAGTTTTCATTGTAGAGGTCTTTCACTTCCTTCATTAGAATTATTCCCATGGAGGTATGCATGTATGTAAGTATGTATGAGGATATTGTGAATATAATAGTTTTTTTTTTTCTGATTTCTTTCTCAGCAGATTTAATATTGGAGTATAGGAAGCGATTGATTTATGAAGCGTGGTCTGTTATTTTATATTTTGCCAAATTTATTTATCAGCTCTAGAAGTCTTCTGGTGGAATATTTTCGATCTTCTAAATATAGGATTGTGTCATCAGCAAACATAGATAATTTGATTTCTTCTTTTCCTATTTGTATCAATTTAATTCCCTTTCCTTGATTGATTCCTCTGTTCAGAGTTTCCAGAACTATGTTGAATAGGAGTGGTGAGAGTGGACATCCTTGATGTATTACTGATTTTATAAGAAATATTTTTAGTTTTTCTCATTCAGTATGATATTGGCTTTGGGTTTGTCATATATATCACTTATGATGTTGAGGTAAGTTATTTCTATCCCTTTTTTCCCCAGAGTTGATTTTTTGTTTGTTTGTTTCTTTTTAAACAAGGGATTGAATCCAGGGGCATTTAAATACATCTCCAACCCTTTTTATATTTTGTTTAGAGACAGGGTCTCCCTGAGTTGCATAAGCCCTCTCTAAGTTGCTAAGGCTGGCTTTGAAGTCACAATCCTCCTGCTTCAAACTCTGGAGTTGCTGGGGTTACAGGTGTGTGCCACTGCTCCTGGCTCTCCAGAGTTTTTAATATGAATCTATGTTGGATTTTGTTGAATGCCTTTTCTGTATCTATAAGATGCTCCTATACTTTTTCTTCTTAATTATTTCTATGTGATAAGTTGTACTTATTGACTTATGCATGTTGTGTATTTTTTCCTGAATTATTTACTTCTAAATTCATAATTTTATTTCTAAATACTTCTGATCTTAGCTAGTAAATCTTGATGAAAAGCAAAACTTTTTACCCTTTGATGTTACCTTATCAGGATTAAGACTGTATCCTATATTCCACAAATTTGTGGGTAAAGAGAAATAAAATAAACAAAATCATTATTTCATAATTTAAAAAACAAAGTGTAACATCATATGGAATCTTAATAAATATCCCCAGAATAAACATGAGAATACTAGTGCCTCCTGTAATTCTTTACAAACTTTCAATTAATGGTAATCACATTGGACAGAGATATTATGGGCATAAATTAACTATTAGATTTTACTTTTTTCCTTTGGTATCAATTCGGGTGCTGTAGGAAATGAAAATGCTCACATTATGTACATTTTTTGGAGATAACTAGGATGGGGATTTGAAGAAAGTAACAGCCCTGGGCAATGTGTGCAGCAGCAATGAGGTGACTGAGGTAGAAAGACCAGCTGGAGATGAGTAGGGAGTCAAGGTCAGTGTATGTGGAGGGAGCAGATCACGAAAGAGTTGTAGTAAGAACTTCATTTGATGCTGTGCAGATGTCTTTGATGTAGAGAAAGAACTCAGAGGTGAAGCAGGTTTGCTATGCCTCAGTTAATTTTTATGTATTTGAAAATAGTCTAAAAATGGATGAAGACAGAAGTGTGGAAACAGTCACCATGCTAAAGATGATGGTACTTTGGACTTGAGAAAACAAGCAGGTTTCAGATTTTGTGATTTATTTGGAACGTGAAACCAAAAATGTTTGTTGGTGATTTCAATAGGGGAAAGAGATGAAAGATAAAATTCAAAGATGCATAAAACTATTTTGAGCTGAACAATTCAAAAACTTTCATTCTTATTTACTATGATGTAGAAATTTTCTAATGGTGCAGGGATTTTTAAGATATATGAGAACTGTAAGGAGCTCAGTTTTCTACATGTTGAAATTTTTTATCTATTTGCCTAGTTATTGAAAATGATGAGTTGATTAAAAAAAGGATTCAAACAAAGAGTGCACAGAGAGTTCTGGGTTTGAGACCTGTGTTTGTCAGTTATTAAAAAGACGATGATATTTGACTCTTTGAAGATAAAGTAACATCATCATGGAAAATGGGAAGGATCCAGTGAGATAAGGCGAAGCACAGAAGTCTGAAGCCTGAAGCCTAAAAACAGTGAGGAGCTCAAGTCACAGAAGAAGGGAATCACTATTCGAAATTCTGATATTGATAAAATAATCTGGAAGCAAGAATTAATTAACAAGCTCTCTTTCTTCCTTTAAAGTAATTAAAATACGTATTTCTATGCATACTGAGAAAAGTGGTGTGTCAGGTATCCTAAATGCATATTGCACTATATATATATATATGTGTGTGTGTGTGTGTGTGTGTGTGTGTATTAATCTCAACACACCCATTTTTGCCCATAAAATATAAAATCTATATTAACTGTTCCTGACCATTCAGTGCCATAAATTTGTGGTCTGAGTCAAATTAAGGAGAGTTTTTTCCTATAGTACGTACATGATCCAAAATGACCAAATTAATATACTATGCTGTGTCACCAGAGGTAGAAGAGTAATAGTAAAATGGTAGAACAATAGTGTAAAAGAGTAATTTTGTAGAAGTATACTTGCAAAGGAAAAGTATTCTGGCCTAATGATTCCCAGTATTTAAATGTGTCTTGGGTGATTGTACTTTAGTACTTACTATAAGCAACATTGTATTAGCAGAACAAAACCTCAGGGTGAGGCAGAACTAGACAAAAATATGAGTGCCAGCACTTAGCAGGGCTGACTTTAAGCAAGAGAACTAAATCTCTTGTTTCCTCGATGCAAAATTTGCCACATAATTACAAGGCGTGGTACAAAATAAATATGTGCCCATCCCCAACTGTAAATATCTTTCAATGTCCCTGGAAGTTTTTTTTTTTTTTTTTATTCTGGTATGGTGAGACCAATTTATCAGTAGAAGACTGTCACTAAAATAATAATTTGTGTCTCATGATTCCCAAGAGGACATGTGTTCACCACAGAGGACCACATTCAAGGATACCCAGTTTGGCAGAGGTCAAACAAGTGCCTATGAAAGGTATTTTACTTTTATTTTCTGGGAAAGAATGAGGGAAGAAGCATAAACAGCTTTAGTTATGGATAATTTTAATAACTTCAGTGGATTCCATGGTAATGTTGTGACCCCTAGTTATCTGAAAGTTGATCCTGGGGTAAGGAGCACATGGGAACACTGTTCCCTGGTGTATCTGCTAGATACAGCAGGAGGATTGGGAGTGGAGTGGGGGAGTGATGTCTTTGGGAATGGTAAATTTGCATGTGAAAGGCAGAGGGTCTTTTGTTTCACTAGTTCTTGTCACTAAAGCTATAGTTATCAGCACACCAAATACAGAAGCTAGGCAACATGGTGAATATGGTGGGGAAGTCAGTATCTCATGCCTATCTGCCTGAATCCCCTGCAGTTAGTTGAATTCCAAGTGATTGCAACCTCTTCTACACTGAGAAAAGTGTGATGCCTGGATGGGCTTAATCAAGGATTTAACTGACTTCTTAACCAAATTCCTCATGACACTGTCACACATCAAGAGTATCTCCACTGTGTGGTCTCCTCCACAAGACCCCACCATGTGGTCCAGACCTGGGACATTTCCCTGCCTAAGCTCAGACCCTTACTGGGACAGAATGCAATAACACAGGGTCCTCCCTTCTCATCCATGAAGCAATTTGATGCAAAATCTATTGGGTCCATGGCACTAGAGGGAAGGGAAGGAGCAACTACTAACCCAGGAAGCAACAGTGTGGAGAGGCAGTGATAAGGGGGACTCCAAACCCTAGTGCATGCTCCATTACCTCCCCAGCTTCACACATAAAATGCAAATTGGAAGATAATACTTGCAAGAATTTTCACAGAATACTAACTTCCCATTGCCAGGCCCTTTAGAGCATAAGGACCTGTGCGATGTCCCTGGACACACCCTTATCAAGTAAACAGGGCTGCAATTAAGGTGCAGGCAGGTGCAGGAAAGAACCCACTGTATCCATGGGAAAACTTTGATGCCACAACTAACATCTTCTAACCTTGAATTCTTAGGGCCCCTGTAGGGTGAGCACCTTGACTTGGATGCTCATATCTCATTTTTAACCCATATTTTCCTGCCAATCTAGTGTGTAACTCTGTGAGAACCAGTTCAGCCAATCTGATACATGTACAAATGTAGACATCAAGGGACTGCACAAGTAATGACCAATAATGAAATGCTGTCTGACAGAAAGTACTCCCTTCTTTGGACCTCTGGATAAACAAGTCAGCAGTGTTTTTTTTCAAAATCTATCAGATCTGTAGCTGAAGCATACATGACTGCCCATACTGACTAGATGTATATTACACCTCTTGACTGGCTTAGGGTAATTCTTCCCACCACCTTCAGATGTTTCTTAGGATAATTTTAAATAATAAAATTATCTCTGCATGCAAATCCTTGAATGAAGCTATACTTTGGGAAGGAAATTGAAATAGGACTCTAAATGTAAGAGTTATTTGGAAGGATAAATGAAATAATACATGTAAAACACCAATCAAAGACCTGGAAAATTACAGCTACCTAATGAATTTTAGTTATTGATTCTTTCTCTTTCAATTTGAAAGGACATTTGTTCTATGGTTTATAGTCAAATGCATAAATAATATTGATTTTCTTACCAAAAAAAAAAAAAAAAAAAAACTTTCTTTCAATATTGATATGCAGTTAAATGCTGGTGAATTCCATCATGAGAAATAAATTAGTCATTTTTGTGTTTTGGACTTTTCAATGTGACAGAGGTGGTGACAGAGTGTCAGATACACAGGGATCCCTCTCTCCCCAGCAGAAGCAACTACTCATGTTTGCTCCCACTGAGAATCTTTTATTCCACATAGGTCTTTGGGCCTCTCTCCTTGCAAAACCATCTATGTCCTCCAAGACTCTCAATGTTTATAAACATCTCTGGGCTGCTACTTCATGCTTTTCAGTGGTATGGGGAATTTAGTTATCTCTGCCAGCTTTGAAGATTACAGCAAACTGGAGCCTGGGGCAATTTTACTCTAATACTTCTTAGTCTTTGTGCAAGTCACATTGTTATTTTTCTGTCATATGGCATGTTGACATTTCATGGGCAGAACTTGTTTCACCAGTCTGAAACTAGGGAACATATTATGGTATCTCCGGCTTTGATTCATCAAGTGTGAGCACCTTTTACCTCTATTTCCTACAGCACATTCAAGTCTAACAAATTTCAGGAACATTTTTCAGAGATACTACTATTTTCTAACTTTATATTTCTACTTCTGTTCTTCTCTCCTAAATTGGTGATATCCTTGTCAAATCTGGGTTATGCAGGGAAAAATGCACAAAATCAAAAATCTTCTCATTATTTAAGGCATAAACTTGTGGATAAGAGGACTCCAGTATTGCTTTGGAGAACAGAAACCACGTCTCTTAAAACGCATAAATCATTTTCTTGCTACAAAACTAACTATGCCTTGAGGCGTTTCTATAATAAAACTCTAAGAGCAATCAGCTTGGAATGGAGAATGTGCATGAAGAACACATAATCAGTATAATCAAATTATTATCCTGTCAAAAAGGAAATGTGTCCTTACAGAACCCAGCATCTAGGAAAAGCTGATAGGCTCTCAGTAACTGTTCAACTCAGCCTCAACACAGAAGAAAGGCAGTCTTGTACCCAGGGACATAAGAAGGGGAAGAATGAAGGAAGGGATTCTACAAAATGAGGGCACATTAGCAAAGTCTGTGAGATAAAGAAGGAAAGGAGAACCTTTTAGGTGCAAAGACAGGATGCATAAAGCACTGAAGGAGAACCTACTGTTATCATGTAAACAGGGCTGCAATTAAGTCGCAGCTACAGGTGCAGGAAGGAACCCACTGTTCTTGGTGCAAGATTTCTCAGTAGCATATCCACATCCAATTTGCCCAGGAAAGTCCATTTTACTGTTGTCAGCCTCTTAAATAAGCTGGTTTGGGAAAATAAATTATATATTCATTCTATTCAAAGGCAGTCCAAGCATGTACTAAAGGCATAAAATTGCTTAGTACCTACCCATTTTTCCCAAAGAAAACATTCTTAAAATATAATTTTACATTTTATAATTCCAAAAGAGTAGTAAAGTCAATATCATGAAAAAACAATATTAAAATATATTTTAATTGTTGATAGACCTTTCTTTTATTTATTTATATGCGGTGCCGAGAATCAAACCCAGTGCCTCACACATGCCATGCAAGTACGCTACTGTGAGCCATAGCCTCAGCCACCAAATTTTTATTTTTTAAAAAGATTATATGTGAAGGCTGGAACTGTGGCTCACCTGTTAGAGCACTAGCCTAGCAAGTGCAAGGCGCTGGGTTTGATCCTCAGCACCACATAAACATATATAAATAAGGGGCTGAGGGTGTAGCTCAGTGGTAGAGTGCTTGCCTAGCGTGTGTGAGGCACTGGGTTCCATCCTCAGCACCACATAAAAAATAAAATTAAATAAATGTTTTGTGTCCATTTACAACCCCCCCCCCCAAAATTAAATAAATAAATAAAGGTATTATGTCCAACTACAACTAAAAAAAAATATTTAAAAAAAGATAATATGTGAGCTGGACATGGTGGCACATGCTTGCAATCTCAGTGGTTTTAGGGGCTGAGGTAGGAAGATCACAAGTTCAAGGTAAACCTCAGAATTTAGCAAAGCTCTAAGCAACTTAATCAGACCCTTTCTCAAAATTAAAAATAAGTAAATAATTGGCTGGGGATGTGGCTCAGTGGTTAAGTGCCCCTGGGTTCTATCCCTGGTACTTGGTGGGGGGGGGGGAAAATGGATAATATAAGATGCTATTTAGGAGAAACTAAATAATCTTATCTTTGTAATCTGCCCCTTCCAGGAATATATAGATAACAAGTCCACATATCATTGAATGGATTTAAATATGCAGGTATAAACAAATGGAAAGTAGACAACTTACAACAAAGTGGCAAGAAAATATTTAATATCTGTCTCAGTATTTATTTATTCATCCATCTTTTGGTATCATTTTAGAATCTGGGTGCATTCACCTGGATTAAGTGATATTTGCTATGTAAGATAAAGTAGGGATGCAGGCCATTTAATGTTAACTTATTTGCTGATGTTATGAATGATGTAATACCTATTAATATGATTCAATTAGAAAGGTCTTATGTTAGTCTATAAAACCCTCAATGTGACACACATATGTGGAATAAGCAACATATATTTGTTGGTTATAAATAATCAATATAAATAAATATCTAGAGCTGTATAATATTTTAATTGTTTTGACCATATATATTAGATTTCAAGTGCGATGCAATGATATTACTATGTGTTACTACATGCTAATAAAGTATATAGTGCATGATTATCTGAAAATTTTTCTTCAACCCTCTCCCAATTTTTACCCCCATCTCCTGTCTCTGTGGGATCTAGTTTTTAAGCTTTATTTAGGAAGATCTGAGTGATGTTCTAAATGGAGAGGACTAGAAAAGATGATAGTATTATTTTTAAAAGCAGATAAGTACCATCCAGAGATATAAAATGGTGTCATTATCCAGCCCTTCAGAGAGATAAATACACACAGAAACATATATTTTAAATAAATGTTACTGGGTTTTCTTCAAAGGATATGCCATATCTGTATAATACATTGATTTAAAAATTAATTGGTGTGTGAGGTCAGACTGAAATCCCTCATCTCATGAAAATCATTATTATCATATGACCAGCTTCTACTGCATCCTCAGAGTTCTCTGAACAAAAAAGATGGAATCACAGTAAAATTAGGGATAACTTCCAACATAAATACGGGGCCATTAGCACAAAATGAATCCTGACTTCATGATCATCGCTCCAGATTACCCAATTCTGGACCCTAGAGAACCTGAAAAAAAGTGGAAAGAACATATCACTCTCCATTCAGCTAAGAAAGGAGAGCCCAGCTCACATCTACAATGCAGGTGTGGAGAACATGGTAGGAGAAGAGAAAAAGAAACCAGTAAAGCAAAAGTGGAGCAAGGAAAAAAGTAGAAGATATTTGATTTTGAGTGTGATGTCTTCTACTGGAATTAAAAGAAGTTTTTAAAATTGAAAGTGGCCAGAAAATTATGAAATATGATTAAAACATCATTAAAAACAAATGATCAAGAAAACACTAAGATGTGAATGTAGTACATGGAGGACATAAAACAAATTTGGTTTTGGTCAATTTACTATGCTATGCAAAATGTAAATGATATGACTTCTAAGTACTTTTGTTTTTCAAAATAAGCAGAAAGTTAATATATATGTTAATTACACCCACACATTAAAACTCTGCAATGCTATCCTCTGTTTAAGGAATAAGTAATATCCAATAGGTTGGGAGTAATATCCAATATGTAATATAAATAAATATATATATATATATATATATATAAATAAAAATCAATGTACATAACTGTTATAAAGGAATAGATCAGTAATATACAATAGGTTGGGAGCCTGGACGGATTAAAAGCTGGAAGAACAAGGAAGCATCAGCAGATGCAAGCTTGATTCTTCTCAAAAGGTTTCTTGATAGCTGGGTGTGGTGGCGCACGCCTGTAATCCCAGCACTTGGGAGGCTGAGGCAGGAGGATTGTGAGTTCAAAGCCAGCCTCAGCAATGGCGAGGCACTTAGCAACTCAGTGAGACCCTGTCTCTAATAAAATACAAAAAAAAAAAAAAAAAAAAAAAGGGCTGGGGATGTGGCCCAGTGGTTGAGTGCCTCTGAGTTCAATACCCAGCACAAAAAAAAAAAAAAAAAAAAAAAAAAAAGTTTCTTGATTGCTTCTTTGATGGCCTGAGGATATAAGAATGTTTCCTTCACTCTTCCAAAGGGCACCCTGCCAGTGATTCTCCAGGGAGATTCCAGAAGTCTCAGATTAGTGTAGAATTATTGCCTCTCTTGTTCTGAAGCTTCAGAATCTTGGACCGTACAGCGACTGGTTTCTCCAGCACTCCATCCTGCAGACCACCATCCTGGACTATCCATTTTCTGGTCATGTAAGCCAATCTAATACATCACCTTTTTATAATCATACCTCCTGTTGGTTCTGTTCCTCTAGAAAACCCTGGCTAATACACCGAATTTTATGAACACATTACCCAACACAGATTTGGTAGGCAATATGCATGATACCTTCAGGTTAATTAAATTCTACATATTCTGGCACACACAAAAAAACAGCTAATTATGGTTTTATTATCACTTCTTATAATTTCACTTGTTGGAATGATCACCTACGTGAACTTGATAGGCACTTTTTTGTTATCAGTCCAAAATATGAGTTGGTTTTAATTTTCTCTACTAAGTAAATAATAATCTTCCTTTATAACTGTTATGTACATTGATTTTTATTTATTTATATATTTATTTATTTATTTACTCATTTACTTTTTGTACCAGAGATTAAACCAAGGGTGGTTCAACCACTGGGGCTGGCTTTGAACTGGCAATTCTCCTGCCTCAGCCACTGGAGTCACTGGGATTACAGGCATATATCACTGCAACTGACTATATGTGTTAAATGTAATGATAAAACTTTATTTAGAATTGCCACAAAATTTTCAATATCACTCCATGACTTGTTTTCCTTAGGTGAGGCTATGAGGATTAAATGAGATAATTAATTTCATAAAATACAAAGAGCTTTTATATATAAATATATATATATATGTATTTACATATAAATATAATTCTTTGTATTTATACAAATACACAATATATATAAAATATAAATACAAAATATATAAATACAAAGAATTTTACTCAATTTGTTATTAGTTCTATATTTACATTATCCAGAGTAAGATATTTGGGATTGCTAATGAGCAGCTCCATTTTAATTCACATTTCTAGATAATTCAGTTATACCATCTCTTCAATTTTTAATGGAGCAAATCTCCATTATTCATATCAACTGGCAGGATTCCTGTAAGATTAACTAATTTAACATTTTAATTTTAAGATTTATTATAATTGCTAATGTTATTTGTTCTTTTTTTTTTTTTTTTTTTTTCACATAGGAACACCATTTTATGGGTTTAAAGCAGCACAAAATGTCTTCCATTAAACTCCAGTATTGTGAACAAAGTTTCATAGGTTTTCACTTTGAGCAACTGAATTTGCAAATTACTACTAGTAACAAAAAAGTATGATAACAACATGAGCATCTTTTATTATGATAATGTAGGTAAAATCTACACAAAATCTTTGTAGGTAAGAAGAACACCCTGATTCAGGTTTCTTTCTGATAACCAATATGTTCTATCCAAACTTAGACTTGGTTTCATAACTCTGTGAGGAATGTCAACATCATTTTAGTCCCTTAGAAATAATGAGTTGTTATCCAAAAAGCCAGAGGGTAATGTACCATCCAAATAAACATTATTAGTCATCTGTAAGATATTATAATTTTCGCTCTAAACTTGGGTCATTTCTTATAATCCCAAATGTACACCGGGGATAATAGAGAGCTTTATCTAAATATTCAAAAATTTGAAGATGATTATACTATTTGCACCATGATATATTTTATAAGGGCCCTTAGCATTTCTTTTAATAATAAAAATTTTAATCACAACATATTTTGATCTCCATATAACATCTTAGTTAAGATATGGAGTATCTAATCCTGTTATAAGACTGAGATAAAACAAGATTTCTTTAATTACCATACCTTTCCTAGACGAATTGATATTTTTATCACAGTAGAGTTCTAAGCATTATTAAATACTATGAATTGCTTTTACTTCAAGGTCACAACTCAGTGTGTAAAGATCCAGCCAAATGTAGTAAAACAAAAGGTGTGAGTTTGGCCTGGGGAGAGCTAGAGGCTGCATGGTCCAGAGGCTCAGCTCACTGTTGTTTTGCATAAACTTGGAATGTTAGCTCAACCATATGAATCTTTTAGCTCAACATATGTCATCTGACCTGCACTATGCATCTCTGTCATCTTACTTTTGTGAACTTCTATCACACAGCACACATCTTACTTATTAAGTTTATCATCATCATCATCATCATCATCATCATCAACTTTAGATCATATTAATCAATCACTATGCCACATGCAGGGCACTAAATATTTATAAAAAATATTTATAAAAAATCATCCAATATTTATAAAAAAATTCTTTGAATATTAATATTTCATTCACAGACTGAAGAATTCAATAACTTACCAATGCAAATATTGGTGACTAGAAGAGCTATCATTCTAGCTCAGGATTATGTGATTCCAAAATCCACATCCTGATAATTTTTTTCTTAATTTAAATATTGGTATAATGATAGCATCTTCTTTGTACTCTCAGACCCTAAGACACTACCTAAGTTCTAAGTACATATAAAAATAGTAAATAAAGAGCTCCCCTGTGCTTATTTTACTTTGAGAATTCTGCAGTTCAATTTCTATGCTATCTAAAAGTCTATTTTATCTGTTCATGTAGTTATCACATCATCATTTTTATGTATATTAAACATCTATTCATGACTTCATTACTATTTTCACCACAAAGACAGCATAGCTCAATAAAATTAAATAAAGTAGGGCTTGGATGTAGCTCAGTGGCAAAGTACCCACTTAGCATGGGTGAAGCTCTGGGTTCAATCCACAAAAGTAGGAAGGAGTAAGGAAGGGTGGAAGAAAGGAAGAGGGGGGGAGAGAGAGAGAGAAAGCATAGTGTTTAAATATCAACACTGTAGAAGAAAATCTTAGATTCCACATGTATTTCTAACACATAGTATGTTGTAAACATATATTTCTAACCTCTTATTTTTTTCTTGATATGAGAAGCTACTTCGCTTTTTATGAAATAAATAAAATTATCTAGTATACATGTAGTCTTTAGTAATAATAAATAAATGTATTTATTATGAAGAATGCTGTGCATTATGCCTACTAACAAAATTATGTGAGAGATGTATTTATTTTTGTATTTCATATCTTATTTACTCTTAAATAAAACTTGCCATCCATCCATTGGAAACAGATGAGCCCAGTCCTTTCAGATAATGGGAACTATTTCACAAGTATTTTCTTAGAGTTTATATTTGATTGTGATTATTTAATTCTAACCTTATACTGTATTATGTTCAAAGTCTTACTCCAATGCAAATATAAAAACATGTTTTAGTTTATTTGATTATATTGAAAGGTGAAAAGGAGTTATCAAATATATTAGAATACATTGAGGCAGAGCTCACAGACTCTCCATGGAACACACACTTAGGTGACCCTTAGTGAATGATGTTCTTACATTTTTCTTCCCTGAAATAAAGGACTGAATCTATGGTTTGCTTCTCTACAATAAATTTTGGGAAAGTTTATTTGTGCTAAAGATTGAGATATTTTGCAAATTTTATTGCAGTCCCATTTTGGTCAATACCCTAAATGAGCTTGAAAACATATTTCTCCCAAGTAAAACTTCCAGTTGAGAAATCAACCAGGCAGGCAACTTGATTATAGCTTTTTGAGTACAAACGAAGAGACTTGAATAAGCCATGCATAACACCTAAATCACAGAATGTGAGTGATAATATGTGGATTTCAAGCTCATAAAAGTATGGCAACTTATTACACAGATAGAAAAATGTTGTAAGCCTGTCCCTTAAGAACACAGGCTCAGAGCAACTCTCTTAAAATAAGATTTCAGTCTTGATAATTAATCCTTCCTTCGTAGTTGAATTGCTGATTTCCAAATATACAAGAATATAACCGAAAAAATTGTGTGGATGTAAATGAAGAAAAACATGATCAAAGAGAAGCACAAAAAGTGAGGAAGACTCTGGCTTGGGAGATGGTAAATACTAATGGTTATGCTGCTATAAAGAAGTAGTCATTCTGGTAGTAGGTCATGGCTGATTTTGATTATCAACCCAAGTTACATGGTGCCCTTTGGGAATCTTGGGGAAAATCACATGTATTTGGATGCAGAAGATTTTGAAATTCAGGTGGTTATTTTCTTTTAAAGTGAGTAAATATGACTCAAGGAGAAGAAAATCTTCCCTGTCCCCTTAAAGTACTAGCCTTGAACTCACCCATATATCTTAATAAAAAGTCTACATGAAACTCAAGAAAATGACAGCTCAAAAGTGTAAGCCGCTGCAAAGGAGTCAAAGTATTGGAACTGAAGGAGAAACTAGTCAGTGAGGTGCTGATCCTCTTGGACACACTAAGAATTTCAATGCAGCTCTGAAGACATAGGACACCCATGGATGTAGGATGTTGCTTCAGCTCTAGCAAGAAGATGTTTGTACTCTTGGTAACAGTCTTACAGATGCAGCTCCCCAGCACCAACATTGTTCAATACAGCCAAATGATCAAGGCCTATACTAAGATATATGTGCAGTCTACATGTGCAGTCCTTCCCAAATCTGAACTTCCTGTTCACAAAGTATGGATGGAGATCCTAATTAATGTTTTTATGTAAATGTAATTGTACATGTACTTACCAATTTTAGAGGAAAGTTTGAGTTATACATGCTGCAAAAATGATACAATAAGATTAAAACACGGTAATGAAAGAAAGGAAGTATAGAAAAAACAAGAAATTGAAAATGAAAAAGCACATAATACGAAATTTTTTTTGAAAAAAAAATTTAGTTGTTGATGGACCATTATTTTATTCATTTATTTATATGCAGTGCTGAGAATCAAACCCAGTGCCTCACAGTCTACCACTCAGAAGCACTCTACCACTCAGCCATGATCCCAGCCCTGAAATCTTTAATAGCCATGCTTTATCAGAGACCTAAGCAAAATCTGAAGAGAAATATTTAAAGCCTCTGGGCATCGAAATTAAAAAAAAAAGTGTGTTATTGTGTTTGTGCTTCATGGTGTGAAAATATAAACCAATCACTTTTCCTGATATATGGAGCATAAATAATTTTCGATTGAGTTTGCTTAATGAATATGATGCAGTACAGGATTTGTAAACTAGGAGGTGGTCTAGGGAATGTCCTTATTTGGAAGTGGGCTATTATCCCAACACAATGTGTTAAAATATAAATTATTTTTAAACACCAAAGCATTTGGAGATTTTTGTCTTTAAAAATGAAAGTTTCTGACGTCTCTTGAAAAATCTGAAGATAAATGATCTTGATTCATTATGGCAATCACCTAAGCTGAGAAATCCGTGCCCACTTTGCAACTGCCTTCTCTCCTAGTCCACAGCACGCTGTTTTATTCCTTCCGGTTGTGGTCACTTATTTATATTATCCGACTGCTTCTTTTAGGTCATTGAGCTTGGTATTTTTAAATGTCTTTAATGACTTCCTTCACAACAGAATTATGAAAATACACCAAAGCACCACATGTTTCTATAATTACAATCCCAACCTAAGTAACCACGATTTTCTTTTAATCTAAGCTCAAATTTAAGAAAAATTCTAATCCTCAATCACACAATCTGTATTTATCATCATAGTTAACCAACCTGCTTTCTTCCTGTTGTCTGTTTTTATTTCTGATTTGTTCCGTATTAACTATATGTTTATAAACCTTTGCTGTAAGATTTTTTAAATCCTTTTTGAAAAAAGGCAGATTAATATACACAAAGTAAAAAATATCCTTGTAGAATTTAATTTTAATATGCCATTTTATTTATCAACTTACCAAATACCAATAAGACCTTCTATATTCTGATTGATTTATAGTAATATTAACTTTTACAATCTTATCAGACCTAATTCAGGTAAATGGAACAAAAATTGCTGCAGTTCAGATCTTATGTATTTAAAGTTCACTGTTATAATTGAGAAAAGTGTTCAGGAAGGAGGGAGGTGTAAGGGGGAACATATTCTCTCAGGCATCATAACTGCTTCTAAAGGTTCTCACTAGACTAGTTTAGCTTGCATCATTAGAATCACCCAAAAGACTTGTTAAAGCAGAAGGACAGTGGAGCCTGGGGCTTGCATGAGTTCACAGCTGATGGGAATCTATCTATGTGAAAACTTCCTTCTACTCTAATCCTCCTAGAGGTAGATGTTTGTTGTGATTATTCTTGAATCCTCATAAATCTGCCTCATATATGGAAGATACTTAATACATAACTATTAAAGGAATAAGGGTCTGATATTTTGTGATTGTAATAATTCAAAAGGATTAGATGGAACCTCACTTATCAGGAGGGCAGCAACTGAAAGGACTCTCCTAATGTCATCTCTCAGTTTGGCCTTTGACTTATGTAATCAGGGAATCCCAGTTTTGTATATGAAAATATCATATTTCTTCAATGAAACCTATACATATAATAAATATCTCTCTTTTTCAATGCAGGTAATCCAAAAAGAATTCGATATTTTAGATTGGTACACTTCAGAGAAAGAATAGGATTAATTTTTCTTGGTTTTCCATTGGTATATTATTTGTAATTACATTTTGACTACTTGTATTTTTAAAACTTAGCAGTCAAATGATAATTTCATTAGTAATTTTTATTTAAGAACTCATGGAGATATAATCTTCCTTTAATTTTGCATGCTAATCGTTACAAAAATAAAATTTTAAAACAAAACATATTTCCTTTTATACAAACCTAATCATAATTTCAACAAGGCAGATAAAATTAATCGGAAGTTATTCCTTCATGTTGAGTTTATTTTTCCTCAATAATTAAGGCAATAATTGACTCATGACTAACAAAATTGTTTCTTTCTTTTTTTTTTTTTTTTTTTTTTCTGACCACCAAGCTGTTACATTTTCTGCATTTTCTTGGAAGGTTTGGCTAATATCACTAAATTCTTGGCAAACAAATGTGGCTGAAAAAGTTAAAAGCTACCTACAGGCCTGGTCCTTGAGAACCTCGCAGAGGATCCAGCACCCTGTCTTTCCATCCACTGGCTGCCGCACATGGCATTCTTGTCTTGGAGCTTGGTAGAAACACAAGATAAAAAGAGGCTGCTCTCTGAATGACAACATTGCAATGGGCTCCTGTACTCATGTTCTGAAGTACTCAAATTTTGGTAAGATTATCACTGCAATGATGCAAAAGGCAGGCAAGTCAAATAATAAGCTGGCTGACAAAGGATTTGATAGGAAAGACAGGTGGAATTGGTAAAAAGTCTCAGCTGGAGGTGGGGCTATTCTTGGCTGCCTCCACAAAAATACTATGCAAATAAGATTAGCTCAGTATATCCTTATGTTTAAGCAATAATCAAAGGGACTAGAAGCTACGGAGTTACAGTTTGTAAAGGATGACTACAATAAGGATTCTTACAACTTGAAAATATTTTTAAATTACATTTTTTACATTTACACTCAACTCTTTTTTGTTCTAGAACATCTCAATGGTTAGTACTAACCTGAGAGAGGACAGGAGCAGAGAGATGAAATGTATTTTTTTTTTTTTTTTTTTTTTGGTACCGGGGATTGAACTCAGGGGCACTCGACCACTGGGTCACTTTTTTTGTATTTTATTTAGAGACAGGGTCTCACTGAGTTGCTAAGTGCCTCGCCATTGCTGAGGCTGGCTTTGAACCTGCGATCCTCCTGCCTCAGCCTCCCAAAGTTCTGGGATTATAGACGTGCGCCACCGCGCCCGGCTGAGATGAAATGTTAAGGAAAGTCAGAGGATTTAGATTTTGTTCAGGTAATAACTTGTTGGATTTACTATCATATTGAACTGATTAAAAACAAATCAATCAGAAATCTACTCATTTTTTGGAAATCTTCTTACAAAGAAATAATAATCCCAAACTTTTTAAAAAAGTGTTGACTCCAAATTTGAGCCGCAATCAACCTTTGAATCCTGAGGCTTACACATATCGGTAGCAGGTTATGAGAGTCACAAAGAACAGCTTATTCATCAGTTCCTACTCCAGATGGAGAGTTACAATTAAAAAGTGAAGGAGTAAGAGAAATCTCAGTGTAGTTTTATTTTGCATTTATCTAATTACTACCGATGTTGAACATTTTTTCATATATGTGTTAGTTGTTCATATTTCTTCTCTTGAAAAGGGTCTGCTCAGTTCCTTTGCCTATTCATTGATTAATTTATTTGGTTATTTATTTATTTATTTTTGGTTTTAAGCTTTTTAAGTTCTTTGTATATCCTGGAAATTAACGCCCTGAGTTGCAGGTGGAAAAGATTTTCTCCTATTCTGTAGGCTATCTCTTCACAATCTCGATTTTTTCTTTTTGTGAAGAAGCTTTTTAGTTTGATGCCATCCCATTTATTGATTTTTTAATTTTATGTCTTGTGCTTTAGGAGTCTTTTTCAGGATGTCAGTTCCTGTGCCTGTATGTTCAAGGTAAAGGGTTCCTGGTCTAATTCCTAGACTTGATCCACTTAAAGTTGATTTTTTGTTGTTGTTGGTGGTGATGGTGGTGGTGAGAGACAGGAATTGACTTTTATTCTATTAATATGGATTTCCAGTTTTCCCAGCAC
This sequence comes from Tamias sibiricus, assembly GCA_025594165.1. Taxonomy (NCBI): domain Eukaryota; kingdom Metazoa; phylum Chordata; class Mammalia; order Rodentia; family Sciuridae; genus Tamias; species Tamias sibiricus. The sequence continues at coordinate 155,263,535 of CM046662.1, read as the reverse complement.
CATTTGTTGAAGAGGCTCTCTTTTCTCCAGTGTGTGTTTTCAGAGTCTTTTTCTAGTATGAGTAACTGTATTTTGTGGGTTTGTCTTTGTGTCTTCTATTCTTTTCTCTTGGTCTTTTTGCCTGTTTTGATGCCAATACCATGTTGTTGCTTTTACTATAACTCCGTAGTACAATTTAAGTTCTGGTATTATGATGCATCCAATTTTGTATTTATCTAGTCAAAATGGCAATTATCAGGAATAGAAATAACAACAAATGTTAGCAAGGATGTGTGGAAAAAGGAAAGCTTATACATTGTTGGTAGGAGTGAATTAGTACAAACATTCTGGAAAGCAGTATGGAGATTCCTCAAAATGCTAATAATGGAACTACTGAATGACCCAGTTATCCCACTCCTTGGTATATACCCAAAGGACTTAAAATCAACATACTAAAGAGACACAGCCACATCATTTTTTATACAGCTAAATTCACAATAGCTAAACTATGGAGCAAAACTAGATGCCCATTAACAGAAGAATGAATAAATAAATTGTGGCATATATAAACAATGGAATATTACTCAGCCATAAAGAATGTTTTCTCCAATATGTTGAAACTAAACCATAATAAATATGGGGGGGTGGGGAGGAAGAAGAGAAGTTCAGTAGATTAGACAAAGGGAAATAAAAGGGAGGGAGGAGGATAGGATTAATAAAGACAGTAGAACAAATCTAACATAATTTTCCTATGAAAACATTAAATTACCTAAGTGAACCCCATCATCATGCTTACCCAAAATAATTCAGTCCTAATTAGATTAAAATATAACCTATGCTTGTAAAATTTCATCAAAATAGATTCTACTGTCATGTAAGCCTAAAACAAACAAACAAACTAAATATATATATATATATATATATATATATATATATATTTAGAGTAAATTGTAAGCTTCCTGGTACCGAAAACCGGGAGGAAAAACTCTCGGAGGCAGAGTTAAGCTTTTACTACTTTTACTTCTACTTTCTTAGAGCTTAGAGAGGGAAAGAAAGATTTTTAGAGAGAAAGATTAAAGCAAGCTTTTAGCTTAGAGAAAGATTAGAGCTTCTTTCTTCTCTCTTCTTCCTTCCTTCTTCTTTCTTCTGTCTTCTGTCTTCCTCAGGAGTCTCGGCCTAACTCTGACCAGTCATTACTTCTTCTATCTGGTTTCTCTTCTGTCTTCTATCTGGTTTCTCTTCTGTAACCGCTCTGCCTACGTTCTGGCCGCTCTGATTCTTCTGACCGACCGAGTGACTGCCCGGCTGACTGAATTCTCCGTTCTCTTAACTCGGACTGCTTTCATCCGGTTATATACCTTCAGGTTTGTGGGTGCCTACAGGTGCGTCACATACATATCAGGTGGAACCTATGGCTTCCAGCTAGCTACAACAGCCCTTCCTAATTAGGGCTCCTTCATATTCCTTCCCTTTAGTTTAAAAAGGTGCTTTAATTCTATTTTCTCTATTTTCTCTATTTTATTTTCTCTATTTTCTCTATTTTATTTTATTTTCCCTACCTAGCTTTTCACCTTTTGTTTTTAAAAGGGTGGATATTTGAGCCCTTTTTGAGAAGGTGCTGTGGCTTTAAGGAAGCCTACTGCTGAGGAGCAACTAACGCACTTTGTTAAGCACAACTGCATAAGCAGCTTTGACTTTTTTTTTTTTTTTTGTCTCTTCTTTATTTTTTCTTTTCTGTCTCTTCTTTATTTTTATGGCTTTTTTGCCAAAGCTCAATGGCTTTCTATTTTCTTTTAAGCTCATGGCTTTTTTCTTTATGGCTTTTTGCTCGGCTTTTCGCTGGCTACTCTGCTTCGGCTTTTCTACTCTGCTTCAGCTTTTGGCCAGCTACTCTGCTTCGGCTTAATTCTTAACTGGCTTCAACTGAGTCAGAGGCTCTGCTCTCTTGTTTCTACTCTTTTTGCTGGTCTCAACTGAGTCTGAGGCTATGCTTTTTCATTGCTCTTATTCTTCCTCAGGAGTCTGACCAGTCATTACTTCTTCTATCTGGTTTCTCTTCTGTAACCGGTCTGCCTAAGTTCTGGCCGCTCTGATTCTTCTGACCAACCGAGTGACTGCCCGGCTGACTGAATTCTCCGTTCTCCTAACTCGGACCGCTTTCACCCGGTTATATACCTTCAGGTTTGCGGGTGCCTACAGGTGCGTCACATACATATCAGGTGGAACTTATGGCTTCCAGCTAGCTACAACAGCCCTTCCTAATTAGGGCTCCTTCAGTAAATATATATAGAGAGAGTAAAGGAAACATCTTGTATAAGGTAAAGTTGGATGACTTAAAACGACTAATGGACCATCATGTTCCTCTCATTTGACAGAATTATGTCTCCTGTCCAGCAAGATTTCAATATTGATATGGATTGATAACATCTGATTGTCTTCCATTGTCCTTTCTCCCACAGGGAACTGATGTTGTTGTTATCGTGTCCAAATTCTGCCCCTGAATTTGGATGAATGGATAGATGGCCATGATTGCCTTTCAGATCTTGTTTCTATTTAGAAGTCCAGAAATCTTGATCTTTTCACACTTAGATGCATAGTTATTTCTTTAGGGTGGGATGAGTGTGTTTTATGTAAATGATGAAGATTGGAAAAGTTATATGATGACCAGAAACAAAACAAAACAAAACACTGGTAGTGATTAACTCATTCTTTAGTTAACATATGTTTGAGTTTTCCTAGCTCATAACTAGATTAACTTCCCAAATTTCTTGGAGTGAAGGGGAGTCATTGACCAATTCTGTCCAGTGGAATCCAAGTACAGGCACACCCATACTTCTCTCTTGTGATCAATCCTCCATTTGCTCTACCATCTGGCAGAGGAACAGGAAAAAAAAAAAAAAAAAAAAAAAAAAAAAAAAAGATTGAAACCTTAGAAGAAAGTTGAATTATAGGTAGAAGGGACTAATCACTAAATGAATATGGGGCAAATGTCCTCTCTGGTCACAAGTGACATTAGATAAGAAATAAAAATATCTGTGTTAAGCCATGAAGATAGAGACTTTTATCTTTTACAGCAGTGAAAGAGTATTACTCTACAACAAAGCAAGTGCACTACAATTTCTTTCTGGCTACTAACTTCGACTTGACTCAAAAAAAAAAAAAAAAAAAAACACACATTGAATGTTGTAAAAAGTGGGGAAAATAGTTATTTTTAATCATTATTATGAAAGCAATACTGGAAAAATCTTTCTAGGTAATAATACTGTACCTTGTGCCTTAGAATTTTAAATGGGTGTATGTTTTGATACAGCACTTGCAATTCTGGGACTATATTTCCTAAGGAGAAATTTGGAACAATAAATAGTTCAGCAATATAAACATAAACATTTTATAACAGTGGAGCTTATAAAGATCCAAAAGTACAAATCAAAAGAAGCCAGCTAAATGTGTCTCAGTGTCTGCGCACAAAGGAATGCAATATAGCAGTTAAAAGGGTTTCCTGTATCTTTTTATTGATTTATCTAAAGCTTTCTATGAAAGAGGTACTTATATGTGTAGTAACATGAATAAGATAAAGAAAAAAAAAGATATTATTCTGTTCCTCTTTGAGTGTTACAGATTAGAAGCCAGAGCTTGAACAAGGAAACAGAATTATGCTGACTCTCATGACAAGGAGTTTCAGTACCATATGTAGGGAAGCTGGATGCATGTGTTTTGGCCTTAGGAAATAGATATTGAGGACACATCTTTTTAGCCTGCCTCAAATGATCTGTAACAAGATGCTTCCTTGTAGTTAAAATAATTGCTATTTCCAAAATTGTGAATGTGATATATCATAATAAGATGTAAAAATAATTTCATATGAAAATGGACATACACTAGTTTTTCACTGAGTTTACTTGCTATATTAATGCTTATTATTTTGATGATCAATTGCTGCTTTCACTGTTAACATGCACAACACTTTGTACTAATTTATTAGTTGTAAAACATGGTTTTATAAAAGTTAGGTGGATGAGATGGATAGAAAGTGGTTTTAGAGAATACTTTTCCATTTGGATATGAGATTTATGGGTGAGTTCCAATTTGTTCTTTTTTTAAAATTTTAAATGCAAGTATATTTGTGTGCATGAAAGAAATAAATATTGTACATTGAGATTAGTTAGCCAACTTTTTATAAATTCATGTGCCTAAAATACATGAAATAGAAATAGTACTACAATAAATTTTAAAATATACAAATTCAATACTATAAGAGTTTCATATTATGCTGTTAAAATGTTACAACATAAAAATTAGAGTAAATGAAAATATTATTAAGAACTTTACTAAGATGGTAAAACTTCCATCAGTAGAAGAAGGACCATGACTATTGCTATCTGCCTGGGATATTTCTCTAATGAGAATGAGAAAGTTAATATCATGGGCTGAGTTCCTACTATATGCCAGGCAGTCACTGTGCTTGACAGCATATGTCCGTTTTCTCACAAAAATATTACAATTGTTCAAAGAGGGAGAAATAACACTCATTTTATTCACAAAACATCAAAGGCCATAAACAATGAGCAACTTAACCACAATCATGTCATTGGAAAGCAATATATTCAATGTAATAAAATAAATAATAGATTTTAAAAATACAAAGATGATAAATGTAGTCTCATACCTGAAGCACATCCCATGTAAACCCTTTTATTGCAGAACAAAGTAAAAATGTAAATTTAAATGAAAAAACCTTGAATTCACACTTAGGACTAGTTTTAAAATTTATTAAACTTTTAAACAATAAATAACTCCCAAGGAGTTCAAATAGGGAATAAAACATATGCTTTGACTTGTTTTTCTTTTCTTTTTATTTTGGGGGTGGGGAATGAGGACTGAACTCAGGGGCACTTGACCACTGAACCACATCCCCACACCTATTTTGTATTTTATTTAGAGACAGGGTCTCACTGAGTTACTTACTGCTTCGTTGTTGCTGAGGCTGGCTTTGGACTCTTGGTCCTCCTGCTTCAGCCTCCCAAACTGCTAGGATTACAGGCATGTGCCACCATGACTGGCTGCCTTGACTTTTTGGATGAATTCTCTATTTATTTATGCTTTAAAATATTAATCATTTTTTATTTCTTAATTTTAATAAATATTAGAAATATAAACTTGAATGAAATATTAAAGCTTTTTTCAAGCTCAATGAATGATATTCTAATCTAAGCTTCTTTTAACTAAAATTAACTTGTTCAATATATTTAATGTTTTAATATAAGTATAATCAACTGGGAAAAGAAGCAGGTGTAATGTTGTGAAGAAAGTCTTTTATAGGATGGTAATAATACCCTAAGTGAATAAAAAAATTCTTAAGGTGAACTACAATAAGTGTAACTCCAGCCAGGCATGGTGGCGCACGCCTGTAATCCCCAGCACTTGGGAGGCTGAGGTAGGAGGATCGCGAGTTCAAAGCCAGCCTCAGCAATGGCGAGGCACTTAGCAACTGAGTGAGACCCTGTTTCTAATAAAAAAAATGCAAAAAAAAGGGCTGGGGATGAGACCCTGTTTCTAATAAAATACAAAAAAGGGCTGGGGATAAGGCCCAGTGGTCGAGTGCCCCTGAGTTCAATCCCCTGTACCAAAAAAAAAAAAAAAAAAAAAGTGTAACTCTTTTTTTTTGAGGGAATAGTCACAGCCAAGGTCAGACCATGGCTATTACTAGAAAACATGCATAGTCAGTACTGTAGACTGCTCCCTACTCCATATTCTTTTTATTTTTTAATTTAAAGTTATTGTATTTGTAATAGTAGTATGCATTACAATTCATAATACACATATAGAGCCTCTTTTTACATAACACTGTTTGTATACAAAGTATATTTGTACTATTCAAGTCTCCAATCATGCACTTAGGATAATGATATCCATCTTATTCTATCGCCTTTTCTTTTTTTTCCCCCCTCCATTCCCCCTTGCTCCCTCCATTCCCCTCACTCCCCTTTGACCATTCTAGTGTTCCTCTAATCCTCCTATGTACCCCGACACCCAACACCACTGTGAATCTGCCTCCTTATATCAGAGAAAACATTCGGTATTTAAATTTTTGAGATTGACTAATTTCACTTTGCATTATATTCTCCAACTTCATCCATTTACCTGTGAATGCCATTATTTTATTCTCTTTTATTGCTGAGTAAAATTCCATTGTGTGCATGTACCACATTTTCTTAATCCAATTATCTACTAAGGGACATCTAGGTTGGTTCCACAACCTAGCTATTGTGAATTGTGCTGCTATAAACATTGAGATGGCTGTGTCACTGTAATATGCTGTTTTTAAGTCCTTTGGGAATAGACCCAGGAGTAGGATGGCTGGGTCATAGGGTGGTTACATTCCCAGTTTTCCAAGAAATCTCCATACTGTTTTCCATGACGGTTGCACCATTTTGCAGTCCCACCAGCAATGTATGAGTGTGCCTTTTTCCCCACATCCTCTCCAACATTTATTGCTGTTTGTGTTCTTAATAGCTGCCATTCTGACTGGAGTGAAATGAAATCTTAGAGTAGTTTTGCTTTGCATCTCTCTAATTGCCAGTGATATTGAGCATGTATTTGTTGATTAATTGTGTATCTTCTTCTGAGAAGTGTCTTTTCAATTCCTTAGCCCATTTATTGATTGGGTTATTTGTTTTTTTTGTTTTTTTTTTTTTTTTTTTGTTTTGTTTTTTTTTTTTTGGTCTTAAGTTTTTTGAGTTTTTATATATTCTAGAAATTATGATCTGTCTGATGTGCATGTGTTAAATATTTGTTCCCAATTAGTTGGCTCTCTATTCACCTCACTGATTGTTACTTTTGCTGAGAAGAAGCTTTTTAGCTTAACTCTATCCCATTCATTAATTCTTGATATTAACTCTTGCGCTACAGGATTCTTATTAAGGAAGTTGGGGCCTAACCCAACATGTTGGAAATTGGAGCGTATTTTTCTTCTATTAGGCATATTGTCTCTGGTCTAATTCCGAGGTCCTTGATCCACTTTGAGTTGAATTTTGTGCATGGTGAGATATAAGGGTTTAATTTCATTTTGTTGCATATGGATTTCCAGTTTTTTCAGCACCATTTGTTGAAGAGGCTATCCTTTCTCCACTGTACATTTTTGGCATCTTTGTCTATTATAAGATAGCTGAAATTATATGCATTAGTTTCTGTGTCCTCAATTCTGTACCATTGGTCTACCAGTCTGTTTTGGTGCCAATACCATGCTGTTTTTGTTACTATTGCTCTATAGTATAATTTAAAGTCTGGTATGGTGATGCCACTTGCTTCACTTTTCTTGCTAAGGATTGTTTTAGCTATTCTGGGTCTCTTATTTTTCCAGATGAATTTCATGACTGCTTTTTCTATTTCTTTGAGGAATGTCATTGGGATTTTGATTGGAATTGCATTAAGTCTGTATAATGCTTTTGGTAGTATGGGCATTTTGACAATATTAATTCTGCCTATCCAAGAACAAGGTAGGTTTTCCATCTTCTGAGGTCTTCTATAATTTCTTTCTTTAGTGTTCTATAGTATTCTTTATAGAGGTCTTTCACCTCTTTCATTAAGTTGATTCCTAGGTATTTTTTTATGCTATTATAAATGGGGTAATTTTCATCATTTCTCTTTCAGAGGATTTGTCACTGATGTACAAAAATGCCTTTGACTTATGGGTATTGATTCTGTATCCTTGTACATTGCCAAATTCATTTACTAGTTGCAAAAGTTTTCTGGTAGAGTATTTTGGGTCTTCGAGGTATATTATCATGTCATTGGCAAATAGTGCTAATTTGAGCTCTTCTTTTCCTATGTGGATCCCTTTAATTTATTCATCTCAAATTGCTCTGGCCAGAATTTCAAGTACTCTGTTAAACAACAGTGGTGAAAGGGGGCATCCCTGTCTTGTTCCAGTTTTTAGAAGGAAAGCTTTCAATTTTTCTGCATTTAGAATAATGTTGGCCTGGGGATTAGCATATATAGCTTTTAGGATGTTGAGATATGTTCCTGTTATCCCTAGTTTTTCTAGTGTTTTGAGCATGAAAGGGTGCTGTATTTTGTCAAATGCTTTTTCTGCATCTATTCAGATGCTCATATGGTTTTTATCTTTAAGTCTATTGATGTGATGTATTATGTTTATTGATTTTCGTACGTTTAACCAACCTTGCATCCCTGGGATAAACCCCACTTGATCATGGTGCACTATCTTTTTGATATGTTTTTGTATTTGATTTGCCAGGATTTTGTTGAGAATTTTTGCATCTATGTTCATTAAAGATATTGGCCCAAAGTTCTCCTTTTTGGCTGTGTCTTTGCCTGGCTTTGGGATTAATGTAATATTGGCCTCATAGAAAGAGTCTGGAAGAGCTCCCTCTTTTCCTATTTCTTGAAATAAGTTGAAGAGCATTGGTATTAGTTCTTCTTTGAAGGTCTTGTAGAACTGGGCTCCAAACCCATCAGGTCCTGGGCTTTTGCTAGCTGGTAGCTTTTTGATAGCATCTTCTATTTCCTCGCTTGAAATTGATCTATTTAAAATTGTGTATAGCCTCCAGTTCCAGTTTGGGCAATGCATAGGACTCTAGAAATCTGTCAATGTCTTCAATATTTTCTATTTTATTGGAGTAAAAGTTTTCAAAATAATTTCTAATTGTCTTCTGTATATCTGAGGTGTTTGTTGTGGTATTTCCTTTTTCATCAAGGATGTTAGTAATTTGAGTTTTTTCTCTTCTTCTTTTCGTTAGCATTGCTAAAGGTCTGTCAATTTTATTTACTTTTTTAAAGAACCAACTTTTAGTTTTGTCAGTTGTTTGAATTGTTTCTTTAGTCTCAATTTCATTAATTTCAGCTCTGATTTTAATTATTTCCTGTCTTCTATCGCTCTTAGTGTTGGTCTGTTCTTCTTTTTCTAGTGCTTTGAGGTGTGATGTTAAGTCATTTATTATTATTATTTTTCCTTTTAAGGAATGAACTCAGTGCAATGAATTTTCCTCTTAATACTGCCTTCATAGTGTCCCAGAGATTTCTATATGATGTATTTGTGTTCTCATTTATGTCTCGAAATTTTTTAATCTCCTCCTTGATGTCGTCTTCAACCCCTTGTTCGTTCAGTAGCATATTGTTTAGCTTCCAGTTGTTGGAGTAGTTTTATTTATTTCTTGTTTTATCATTGCTTTCCAATTTCATCCCATTATGGTCTGATAGAATGCAGGGTCATATCTCTACTTTTTTATATTTGCTGAGGGTTGCCTTGTGCCATAATATATTGTCTATTTTGGAGAAGGAGCCATGTGCTGCTGAGAAGAAAGTGTATTCGCTTACTGAGGGATGAAATATTCTATATATGTCCGTTAGGTCTAAGTTATTAATTGTTTTAATGAGGGCTAAAGTTTCTTTATTTAGCTTTTGTTTGAATGATTTATCCAGTGGTGATAGAGGTGTGTTGAAGTCCCTTAGGATAACTGTGTTGTGATCTATTTTACTCTTGAACTTGAGAAGGGTTTGTTTGATGAGTGTAGGTGCTCCATTATTTGGGGCATATAGATTTATAATTGTTATATCTTGTTGATGAATGGTTCCCTTAATCAGTAAGAAATATCTATCTTTCTCCCTTTTGATTAACTTTGGCTTGAAGTCTACCTTGTTTGATATGAGAATGGAAACCCCTGCTTGCTTCTGCAGGCCATGTGAGTGATAAGACTTTTCCCAGCCTTTTACCTTCAGTCTATTGATGTCTTTTTCTATGAGGTAGGTTTCTTGGAGACAGCACATTGTTGGGTCATTTCTTTTAATACAATCTGACAATCTGTTTCTTTTGAATGGTAAATTTAGGCCATTAACATTCAAGGTTATTATTGAGATGTGATTCTTATTCCCACCCATTTTTATTTGTTTATGGTATTTAACTTGATTAGGTTTCTCCTCTGGTTGGTAATTTCTTTAGTTTAATATCTCCCTTTGTTGATTTTCATTGCTATTTTTCTTTTCTTCTTCGTGGAATATTTTGCCCAGGATATTCACAAGTGCTGGCTTTCGAGGTGTGAACTCTTTTAACTTTCGTTTGTCGTGGAAGGTTTTTATTTCATCTTTGAATCTAAAGCTTAATTTTGCTGGATATGAGATTCTTGGTTGACATCCCTTTTCTTTCAGAGCTTGAAATATGCTATTCCAGGATCTTCTAGCTTTTAAGATCTGGATTAAAAAATCTTTCTTTTAACTAAAATTAACTTGTTCAATATATTTAGTGCTTTAATATAAGCATAATCAACTGGGAAAAAAAGCACATGTAATATTGTGAAGAAAGTATTTTATAGGATGGTAAGAATACCCTAAGTGAATAGAAAAATTCTTAAGGTGTAACTCAAAAAAAAAAAAAAAAAAAAAAAAAAAAAAAAAACAGCTTGCTGTTATTTCTCCTGTGAAAGGGTATGGATTGCTTATTACTGATTTGCAACAATGCCCATGTTTGTGAAGGAAATGCTAAAAGCAGGGGGATGGGCATACAAGCTCAAGGCTGCTGTTTCCATCTCAGCTCTGACATTATTACCTATATGATGTTGGGTGAATTTCTTGACATAACAATTTCATTATTTTCTTGGATGTCAAAGAAGCATTAATGTTAAATATGGGATTTTTTGAGCCTAACCAGAAGAACATATATGGACATATTCACTGAAATCATTGTAGCAATGCTGTAGCTGCACCAAATATTTGGTAAATATTAATCAAAATATTTAGAAATACCAAAATATTAAGTGATTATACAAGGAAATGGAATATATGTACATCAGAGAGGAGTCATAGGTACATAGCTCTCATATTTGATTTGCTTGATTAGTGGTCTCTTTCAAGGATGCTGTAGGATTCTCCTTTTTGGGGGCTAACTTGCTTTGTCTATTTAGCACAGCTTCTTCTCAAGGTTTCCTTTCCTTTCAAGCCTGTCTGTATAGTAGACAAATACTTATATGTTTTAATGGTGAAAATTATTTCCTTAGAAACCTGTTATTTTGTATTGTTATTTTGTATTAGCTTTGGGGAGAACATTAAAATGTATATATTAACATTAAAACATTAAAATGCTATATATATATGTATATATATATATATATATATATGTATGTATGAAAAACCAATAGAATAGAGGGAAGGACACAATGGGAAGGAGGAGAGAAGGGAAAGGGAAAGTACTTGGTACTGAATTAGAGCAAATTATATTCCATACTTACATAACTATGTCAAAATGAACCCTATTACGATGCACAACTATCATAAACTAATAAAAACTGAAATAAAATTTTAAATAGGTTGGGATTGTACATGCATGCACACAGTTGACATGGTACAAGTATATTTCCACCAAATGCAGCATGAGAAAGGCTCCTAGTTTAGAAAATGATCAAACAAATTGTCATAGTCAGGTTAATCCCTATGTGTATTTTCACTCTCTCACTCTCATTTTCTTTTTTACCTAATGTCTAACTGCCCCATGATCAACACACTCAAATTTGCTTAGATAGAAACAAAAGATGAAATAACTCAGAAGTTACACACACACACACACACACACACACACACACACACACACACACTCTAATACCCTAAATAAAGAGCCAATAGAAAGCCTTAGCCCTGTTAGGCACTTAAGTATGTTAAATTAGAAATTGAGCTTCAAAACAACAAACACCATCCACATATACTGAGGTGAATGCAAATTGAATAATTTTAAACAAGAGGAAGCATTTTTAAAAGCCCTAAAATGAAGAGTAATTACACTCATTTAGATTACCATCAAATCTATAGGATTTAGCTTTCAAGTGAATTAAGGCATAGAGGAAGGATGGATTTATTTGACAGTTTGTTGAAGAGCTTCTTTGAATTGCAATATTTTGGGTTGATATACATGTGTACAAGACCAACTACTTTGAAAATGAAGTGCTGTGAAAAATGTCAAGAGATCAATTTAGTGTAATCATTGCTCTGGACTTAAGCACTGTGGAATGAACTATAGTAAATTATTGAAGTGTCTCATTTTGAAGGGCACATTAAATAGCATTTAATTATATCTGTTCAAAACATGAAGGAATTTTTAATGCAACATCCAAAATATCTAAAATTAGACAGGAAAAGTCTGTTTGGAACATTTTTGTATGCTTACACAGAGACACTGAACATCTCAGAAACTTTCCAAATAAAGATGCCACTAACTCTCAATAGGAATACTTTCTATTTAGTGGCTTATCTATTGCTAATCTTACCTCTAAGTTCTTATTGACTGTCTGCTCTAATTGTTGACATCTCAAACAATTTCTATTTACTCTTACTTAGCATGTTGCCTATAGCCCTGCAGGGAGCCCCTTCCAATTCACACACTTAATTACTTCCATCTCTCCTGGGAAGTGTTACTCTGGCAGAAGGAAGAGGAAAGAGTTTATTAGATGGTACCATAAACTAGACAATGAGAGTATATTAGGGGTATGAAAGAAGGCAGAACAAGTAATGTTAAGAAAAATTATCTGCAACTTAGAAATGTGACACATGAACAATAGCATGTCCTTGTAATGCCTTATTATTGTAGACTATCCAATGATTATCTAGATATCTTGAAGAATATCCTTTTGTCATGTGTGTTGCCTACTATTTATTTAGTAAATGTCAATATTCCTTTAAAGTTATATGATAACCTGTAGGTGTTTTTTGTTTGTTTGTTTGTTTTTTTGGGGGGCCAGGCCAAATGCAAATTGTTTTGTCCTGTAAAAAAGATAACAACAAACATTATGGTTTTAGTGTCCTGAAAGACATCAGTTTTATACCAAATCAAATACCTTCCTCTAGTCTTACATTCATTTTCATGTGCACAAATCACCTATACTATCCTGTTAGTTCCTTCACTGATTGATTTAGTCACATTTTAGGCATGCTCATTCTGAATTCTGACAGTCATGATGCTCCTCCCTCTGGCATGTCGATGAAGGTAATTGGTTTTTTTTTTCAGTATTTTAAAAATTTTACTCATGGTGCACCCTTATTAATTTGTAATACATTTTGAAAATTTCAAGTTAGGTCATACCATGTATAATATGAATATTAGATTTCTTACCAACATGTTATCATTATGGGTTATTTGCACATTTGATTCCTTCCATTAGTATTATATGATCAAAAGTCATATATACACCTCACATTACATAAATCTTACAGTATTATTTTAATGAACTCTTGAGAACACAATGACATACTAAAATTAATTGCTTATAATTTATACTTTTGGTCTTCTTTGAATCTATTTCTCCTTATTCCACCTAGAACATATTCTTTTTTTTTTAAACATTTATTTATTTGTTTTAGTTGTATATAATGCCTTTATTCTTACATGGTGCTGAGGATCAAACCCGGGTCGTGCACATGCTAGGCGAGGGCTCTACTGCTGAGCCACAACCCCGGCCCCACCTATAACATATTCTAAGTATAGAAATATTTCATGGTTTTCCATATACCGTTGTAAATAGCATTAAGGTAAATGTACATTGAATAATAAATGCATGTTTATTACCACATGTATGCATAAAACAAATTTGTTCTGGTTTCTTTGTTTCAAAAATTATATCAGAAACTAATCTTCCTGGAATAACTAAGTAAAGTGAATTTATGTGATAAAAATTATCTATGTATTTTGAAAATTATAAATATTGAGTACTTCATAAAATGGTGTAACAGGTTGGATTATTGGTATAAATAATATAAACCTAAATTGCATATTGAATATATAAAAAGTTGTTTCAATATTTAACTTTAGATTCAAAATTAGATTTGTATCTAAACTCCATAAGATGTCTATGCTTTGGAAGAATAGTATTTATATATGTTCATTGGGTTATGAATGAAAATAGAAAAGAAAAAAAAAAAAAAACTTTGAAAGAGATAACAGGAAATGTTTCAATTAATATGTAATCACTGTATCATCCTATCACTATAACATGCAATCATCTTAAAAACAGTGCCCTGATACTAAAATGACATATATGCATGACCATGAAGTCGATTTTAGTATTCATTAGTCCTCCTTAATACAAGAAACAAAGGAGAATGTGAAATTTAACTGTAATATAACATTAGCAGTTATGAACATTTCATGGGATTCATATAATTATTTTTTATAAAACTACAACATATTCAGAGTACTATCAAACTGATAACAGAAATAACATACTATTGAATGCATTTAATCCTTTGAAAGAAAATGTGTGCTTTGGCTTTTTGATAAAGTTCACCTTTTTAATAAAGGAAATAATCCATTAAATATATTTGGCTTACAATATGCTACAGATGGCCCAAAATGCAAATTCTGAAGCCCCAATAACTTGCAGTATCCTATCTTTGGTATTGTTTGGAGACTGGATTTTAAATAAGTTCTTCAGGCAATTGTTAAAAATGCTTGAATTCCATGCTTGTATAATTATGTCAAAATGGATTCTACCATCATGTATAACTAGAAAAGACCAATAAAATTTTTTTAAAAATAATGGTTGGACAATTATGTCAGGAAAATTATTTTGGAATCTGTCATGTTCAGCCATGTATTTTACTATGTACTTTTTTGGAGTAGGTTATTTTTGTTTATCTAAGAATTCCAAATAATTAAAAATATATATTTTATATATTTTGTGTCATACACTGAATATAAAGATTATATTTTCAATAGTAACAAGGGTTGAAAATGTCAAGTAAACTGGAATCTGAAAAAAATAAATAAAAAGGGCTTAATGTTCTGTTTTTATAGCTGAATACGTATTCTGGTTGAGCTTTTACTTCTAAATGCAAAAAATAAATCTCAAATTTTAAATACATAGAATAGATTAGAGTTTTCAGGAGAAATGTGCTTACTCTTTGAAATATTAAACAAATTCTATTGCTTTGCATTATGCTATGTTATTATAATACATGATATTAAGCTACTATTCATGACATCTTTGTTTAAATTTCATTTGACTTTCTGAAACATGGTTTAAGGAATACAATTTGTTCTATGTGCTTTATAGGCCATAAAGTGTTTATTTCTTTTCAATATGTGATTATTTTTATGTGCAGTAAAGCATGGGTTGTCAGTTGAATATGTTGAAATGTATAATCTTTAAACTTTTTATGGAGAATTCTGTGAATAGCACATCTTTCTCTATATATTTTCAACTGACAGTCAATGGGAAGTCAAAATTATAGCTACAGTTGGAACCCATGTTCTACTAAAAATTCTGAAAATAAATTCTGCTGCAAGGTTGCCCGCTTCAGATCCACTCTTGCTATAAAAGACTGTTAACAAAATTGTTTTCACTAAAGCTTTGATGATTCTGGCAGTTGAGCCTCTGAGGTAAGCTTAAGACTTATTAATGGAACAAAATGAACACAATGAAAGGTGAGCTAAATAGCCCTGGAAGAAATGAGAAAAAAATGGAAAGGTTAATAAATACTCCCTAACACAGCAATATTTTCCCCTTGAGGTTACTTCTTATTTTAACTTGAAATCTATCATTTTGTTTTTTCCTAATAGAATTTCCTACATAATATATTTAAATAATAAAAAATTCAAGTAAATCATCCAAAGGCAAATAATAATAATGCACATCATTACTATCATTATATCAATATCCAAAACAAAAAAAAATCAAATGTAAGAAAGGAATAATAAAAACCATTTACATAATTTTGAGAACACCTACTGTGTTCACTAAAATACCTGTGTGAGTGATCTCTAGTTATCATCTTATTGCCATTTGAAAAGACAAGATCATTCCTTTCAGCATTTAGTAAAGAATTTCATTTTTTTAAAAAATTGATTCAATCACCTGTCTCTTTTCTTTGTGCAATAACAGTAACCAAACATAGTAAATCAAGGTCATTGAATAGCAACATTTAGGGACAACCCACCATTGAACACAGACTGGGGACATCTAGTTAATTGGTTAATTATAATTAATACTTCACATTATCAAGACATTATACATTCCTCTATGTCATTTTGGTTTTTTGATGTTACAGCACTTCAAATAAAATAATGAAGTGTCGGGGCTGGGGTTGTGGCTCAGTGGTAGAGCGTTCGCCTAGCACGTGCGCGCGGCCCGGGTTTGAACCTCAGCACCACGTAAAAACGCATTGTGTACAACTAAAAGCAAAATACATAAATATTAAAAAAATGAAGTGTCACTGAAGAGCTATAAATTTATAATACCTTCTGTCTGGTTTATATACTCTCTACCATATTATAGGTGATCAGAGAACACTTTTAAAATGCACTCTGGTGCTGGAATACCTAAGTTCAAACTCAAGATCTATATCTGACTTCCTACCTGGCTGAGAACAAGTGACAAAGCCACAGAGTCCTTCAACTTCACTTGTGAAATGCATATAAAATATCATGTGCTTTGGAAAGTCATCATGAATGATTATTACAAAAATCATAAAGGCACCAAGCTCACTTTTACAATTTCAGAGTACTAGTTATTATCAGATGTGCATATAACAGGATACCCATGAATGGACATCAAGTCTGTAATGTGATTTCATACCTAAGAATAGCATGTTTGGTTCTATGTTAGAGTAAACACATTACTTAAGAAAATTTACTAACACATATTGCTTGCATATTAATTGTCCAGCAGAGATAGAATAGTTTACTCAAGTGCAAGAGCATTGACATTAGAATGCTTGGGCTCATATCTTATTCCTATACTGGATGGCCCTATTGTCTTAAGCATGCAACAATCTTTTGTGTCTGTTTCTGTATTTTTAAAATTAACCTCCTCTTGCATACATGTGGTGAGGTACTTGATATAAATCAAATACAACAGAGTTTGAGCAAAGTGAATATTCAATGAAAGAGAACATATTTTATAGGTGTTCTTATTATTATTAATGGATAATTTCATGTAATCTGCAAAAATGTTCTAACCCAGAATTTTATGAGTTATTAACACACTCATTTGGCATATTGAAACATGATCAGAAAGGTCATAGAACCATCACCGACTTGTGATGGTTTGCATCTGTAATGTCTACCAAAGACTCATGTGTTGAATAGTCAGTCCCCTGTGTAGCATTATTCAGAGGCGGGCCTTTGGGCAAGTGATTGGATCACAAGGACTCTAATCTCATCAATGCATAAATCCATGGATGGATTCATAGATGGATGACATTACTAGGAGGTAGTAGGAGCTATATGAATTTAGGACAACTTGGAAGAAATGGGTCACTAGGAACATGCCCTAGAAGGGTCCTTGATCTCTTCCACTGTTTCTCCATCTCTCTCCAGCTACCATGAGGTGAGCAGCACTGCTCCACCATGCCCTCTCCACCATGATGCTCTGCCTCACCACAGATCCATAGCAATGGAGTCAGCTGAACACAGAAAGAAACCTCTGAAATCCTTCTGAAAACTTCCTTAAGTTGTTTTTCTCAAGTTTTTTTTTTTTTTTTTTTTTTTTATCATAGCAATGAAATGCCAAGTAATACATCAGCCAGTTGGAATTTGATCTCACATCTTTTTGGCCCAGAAGAATCCTCCATCCTTTGCATCAACAGATCTAGGGAATCACAGAGGTGCTGGAGACCTTTTCCATAAGTCTAAAAGATCAAAGTTATTTCCATTATACTATAAGACATTGCATCACTTTTTGATTTGAAAATGTACACTGGAATTTCCCTGAGTCTATATGACAGATGATATTGTGACAAAGCAAAAGCACAAGAGATATGTGAAATGAGCTGCCTTCATATAATTCAGGTTGGAAAAAAAAAATCTGCAAAGATTTAAATCAACCCTACTCATTTTAATTTAATTTTTGTTCCTGAAAATATGGGTATTTTCCATTAGCATGTTGGCATGCTAATGCACAATGAGTTGCTACTTTATGGAAAGTTAATAACATTTATAATTTCTTTCTTTTAATTTCTCATATGGTAAACAATTGATAGATGTAATCCACATAAACAAAACCTATTCAGGGCCCTCAATAAATTTAAGAGTTTCTGAGATCCACAAGCTAGAGGAACAGGGAACTATGGCATTTTATTTTAATAATGATACAGATAGCAAGGTATTTCAATTATTTTTTCCAACCACGTATTTTCCACGGAAAAATAAATGCATTGTGTACAACTAAAAGCAAATAAATAAATATTTTAAAAAATTAAAACAGACAAACAATGACAACAAAAACAAACCCT
The DNA here is from genome assembly GCA_025594165.1 of Tamias sibiricus. Classification (NCBI taxonomy): domain Eukaryota; kingdom Metazoa; phylum Chordata; class Mammalia; order Rodentia; family Sciuridae; genus Tamias; species Tamias sibiricus. Next base: position 155,245,331 of record CM046662.1, on the reverse strand, counting down.
AACCCACATGCCTTGAGGAATCTCTACCCTCAGTCTTTATTTACTATGACTAGTCCCAGACTGGGAATTCAAATCAAGCTGGCTAATCATAGTCTCTTCTGGAAATCTACACCTTAGATTCCAATGAAGAAAACATGTTAGATAACTGCCAATATTTAAAATAAAATTTCCCCTAGTATATGATCTAGAATTGGTGACTTGGTAAGTCAAACCACAAGCAAGCCAAAAATTATATAGAAATATAGATTGCATGAATAAGCAAAGAAATCTTGTAGGGAGAGAGAGAGAGAGAGAGAGAGAGAGAGAGAGAGAGAGAGAGAGAGAGAGAGAGAGAGATGAGCGAAATATTTCAATCACCAAGTAGGAAGAAGCAACCTCAATTTCTGACCTACAGTTCCAGTCTCCATGAGTCAATTAAAGTTTATTCCTTGATTAAAAACTTTCCCAGCCGGGCGCGGTGGCGCACGCCTGTAATCCCAGCACTTGGGAGGATGAGGCAGGAGGATCACGAGTTCAAAGCCAGACTCAGCAATGGCGAGGCACTTAGCAACTCAGTGAAACCCTGTCTCTAATAAAATACAAAAAAGGACTGGGGATGTGGCCCAGGGGTCGAATGCCCCTGAGTTCAATCCCTGGTACCAAAAAAAAAAAAAAAAAAAAAAAAAAAAAAAAAAAAAAAAAAACTTTCCCATGAATTCTGTTTCTTCCCAATGCTTCAGGAATGTGTGTTACTCTAGAATGTAATGCAATATTCCTGTAGCAGGGTTTGTGTGTGTGTGTGTGTGTGTGTGTGTGTGTGTGTGTGTATGTGCTTGTGTGTGTGTATGTGCTGGTATACTGGGGATTGAATTCGAGGGTGCTCTACCAACAAGCAACCTCCTCAGTCCTTTTATTTTATTTTAAAATAGGGTTACATCAAGTTTCCCAAACTGGCCTTCTGCTACAGCCTCCTGTGAAGCTGGGATTGCAGGCATGTGCCACTGCAGCCAGTTTATATATTTAATTTTAAAGAATGTACTTCAAGGATATTTATGAAGTGAAAGCACACAGTCATTATCAGCTCAGAAATCAGATATTTCTAGTAGTCTGGCTACCTCTTACACATTACCTTTAATTCACTTGCCCTCCATAAAAGGAATAGAAACATTGTCCTACATTACTTTATGTATATCCATAGATTAACACAACTGTTTGTAAATTGGAAATAATGAGCTCCTATGATATGTTATCCTGGTGCATGGCTTCTGTTACTTGATATTATGTCTATGGGATTTATCCATCCACAGGGAATGCAATAGTTGATCTTTCCATAGCTATGTAAAATTGCATTGATGTGTGTGCCAATATTGCTTTATGCAAAAAACTGTCCATTCACATTGGATTGTACACAATTTGGGGCTATAATGAAAAGTGTCTCTATAAATATTTATTATGTATTTGTCTTTGGATATACATGTTATATATATACACATCATTTCTGAGTGTGAAACACTGCACAGAAATGAAAACAATAATCATATTTCCAGTTTTTAATATGACTGCTCCTCTTTTTTACATTGGTTTATAAGAACTCTTTATATATTCTGAATTGACTGCTTAACAATCTCTCTTTATTGGTAAATAGATAGACATAAATATCACCTATGGTTTACTTTCCCTTCTCCTCATGTGTTTTATAAATGGAATTATTAATTTTAAATTAGTCCAATCTATTAACATTTAGTACAATAGTTAGTGATTTCTGGTAATATTTTCATCAAACCTGTGTCATGTAATATTAACTTTAGATCTATAATCCATTCAAAATTTACTTTCTTGTATGTTATGAGTTCAGGGTTTTGTTCAGTTTTGTGTGTGTGGATTGAATGTTCAGCTGATTTAGAATCATTACTAAGGAGACTGGTCTTACCCTTATTGCATGTTATGGGCACTGCCTGATTCATAAGTCAATGGCAACAAAAACGTAGGTGGATTCCAGTTTCTTCACTCTATTCCAATGTTCTATTGGTCTATTCTTGGCTCCAGACTATATTGATCCACTATGTTTCATTGGATTCTCATATATCTTTCACTAGATTTATTACCCAATGCATAATATTTTGTGATGTTGATATAAATGCTTTTTAAAATTTTAAATTTCTAATTTAGGAACAGTGCATAAATAAATAAATACAATTTTGTGTTTTAGTCTCCTACAAGAATAATTGTTAAAATTATTTATTAATTTTAATGATTATCAGTACATCCTTTTGAATTGTTTATGTCCATAGTCATCCTGCCTTTGATAATATTTTTTTATTTTTTTTTTCTTTTTCTTTTTCTTTTTTTTTTTTTTTTGGTACTGGGGATTGAACTCAGGGGCACTTGAACACTGAGCCACATCCGCAGCCCTTTTTTGTATTTTATTAGAGACAGGGTCTCACTGAGTTGCCAAGTGCCTCACCATTGCTGAGGCTGGCTTTGAACTCGCGATCCTCCTGCCTCAGCCTCCCAAGTGCTGGGATTACAGGTATGCGCCACCGCTCCCGGCAAGCAAATGTGGTTTATATACACAATGGAATATTACTCAGCTTTAAAGAAGAATAAAAACATGGCATTTGTAAGTAAATGGAGTTGGAGAATATGTTAGGTGAAATAAGCCAATCCCAAAAAGCCAATGGTCAAATGTTTTCTATGATATATGGGTTGCTGATCCATGATGGAACAGGGTAGGGAAGAATGGAGGAAATTTGGATTGGGCAGAGTGGAGTGAGGAGAGTGGAGAGAATGTAGGGGTGGGAAGAATGGTGGAAAAAAAATGGACATTATTACACTGTGTACATTTGTGACTGCACGAAGGGTGTGACTCTGCATGGCATACAGCCAGAGAAATGAGAAGTTGTGCTCCATTTGTGTACTATGAGTTGAAATGCATTCTGCTGTCATGCATAACTAATTAGAATAAATAAAAAAAGAAAATGTTCTTAAATATCTAGCTTTTATTTTTACTATGTTTTAAATTTTTTCTTTGCCTTTTGAGAAAAATGTGATTTTCCTCTGTTCTATTAAAATTGTGAAATGTATTAAGTTTCAAACTTAAGCAACCACATGTTTCTGAAATTAAGTCAACTTTCTTAGTTTTATATATTGCTTGTTTCATAGTGCTAATGTTTTTAGGATTTTTGAATTTATGATCAGGGGAAACACTGGCTTATGTTTTTGTATTGTTGCAATGTCACTTGAACTCAGCCCACCATATTCCTGTTTTCTGCTCTGCACAAGAATATATCTTAAAATGCTATCATTTCAAATTTAATTATTTGGAAGAATTCATGAGTGACAACATGAAGTCTAGGGTTTTCTTTATAGAAAGGTTGTCATAGTATCTGATTATTAAAATCAAAGGGTCTCCAAGTAGAAGATGGGATACAGGAATTTATTTAGATTTTTAAAGGACATTAATACATTATGTGAGTACATCCAAAAAGTTGAGTGTGATTTTTTTTTAAATGCACATATGAAACATACTATCTCATAACAAGGAACCATAAGCAGATTGAGTCCAAAATGCTGTCATTGTTCCAGAAGAGCATTGAAAGTGATATTAGTTAAATATATAGATATTTAAAAAGATAAAACCAAAGTTGCAATACAAGATGGGGTTGTTAATGAGAAATGGTGAATTGGCTACAATCTTAAGAGTATTCAAAGGATAAAATGCTGTTTTTCCAATTTCTGCTGCAAAAAAATACCACAAACTTGATTGCTTGCCACAACATGAATGCACTATTTTATGCTTTTGGAGCTTAGAAGTTGGAAATTATGTTCCAGTCATTATGTTGACAGAGCCATGCTCTCCTCTGAAGGCTCCAGGGAGAATCTGTTGCCTCACCACTTCCAACTTCTAGATGCTTCCTTCATTTCTTGGTGCATGGTCCCCTCCTTCATCTCAAAGCTCATCATTTCTCTATCTAGTATTACACCTCCTCTGACTCCAATTTTCCTTCTTCCCTCTTATGCTAACTCTTACTATTATACTTTGCCTATCTACATAACAAGCATAATCTTCCCATCTCAGGATCTTTAGTCACATCTGTGTAGTGCATTATTTTCAGGTAATATACTTATGGATTCCAGGGATTAGAATGTGGACATCTTTTTTTTTTTTTTTTTTTTTTTTTTTTTTTTTTTGGTTGCGGGAGACATTATTCCTTCTGCCACAATGGTCTGTCAAACATCTAGTGGCAGCTGAGCATGGTGTCACACACCTGTAATCCCAGCAATTGGGAGGCTGAGGCAGGAGGATGATCACGAGTTCAAAGCCAGCCTCAGGAATGGCGATGCATTTAGCAACTCAGTGAGACCCTGTCTCTAAATAAAGTACAAAAAGGGCTGGGGATGTGTCCCAGTGGTCGAGTGCTCCTGAGTTCAATACCCGGTACCAAAAAAAAAAAAAAAAAAAAAAAAAAAAAAAACAACCACCACCAACAACAACAACAGCAAAATCATCTAGTGGCTAAGCTCATTTCAGAGATGGTTAGCTTGCTGAAGATGATATAGTTTTGACATTACACATAATATGTGGCCATCTCACATTAAACAAACTCAGGATAGCATTAGTCTAGAACATCAATTTATATATTTTGAATATGATGTGGATTATAATGTTTTCCCAGAATAACCACTGCAGTCATTCCTTATAGACAGAACTACATAGAAAATTAATTTACAGCTCTAGTTTCTGAGCAGAGAGTCAGAAAAAAAAATAAGATTTATTTTCATAACAGAAAACTTTACCATTAATTTTGAAACTGTCCATTTCCACAAAATTATAAGCCATTGCTAATAAAACTACAATATTCAGGATTCATTATGCAATGTTCATTTTTCCTTGTGAATTTCTGCACTGTACTGCCATTGGTTTGGGGGTCTGCTTTCTCTATCATTCTATTTACTTGTCCCCCTTTCATACAACCCAGTTTTCAGTAGGCTTGCATGTGCCAAAGAAAGAAACTTTCTAACCCTTAGGGTGATAACATGTGAAATATGTGCTGGTTTTATAGTTTCACTTTCTAAAGGCAGTATAATTTCATTTATTTCAGAACTCTTGGCTGAAGTGGCATGGGAGTGGGAGTAAGGTTGATATATAAATGGGAAACTTTATTGAATCAAAGGGTCATGAGAAAAAAATATGGTGCTCCTTTTTTTTTTGAAAAAAAAAAAAAAAAAAAAAAAGAAAGAAAAGAAAAAATCAGATGTGGGAGTTAGAGCCATTACATCAGAATGTGTGTTGGTTTAACGATGAGTCCAAAAATGAACAATAATCATATGGAAAAAAATAACTTTTGATTCAATATAAGTAAAAACTCAGAAAACAAAACAGTCTCAAATTGATCATATTTCCCTTAGGAGATAATGAGCTAGCTCCCTGTGATTGAATGTCCTCAAACAGTAACTCAATCATATTTGGCACAAGATAATAGAGAAGTTTCCAGCATCAGATTGGTGTGAGGTCTATCTCTCATCCTTGAATTTCTCCCAAAGTTCAGTTACCCTACTTTCAGAATATAAACATCAGCTTTGCAAAAGTTAAAAAAGCTCCACCCTAAGCAGAACTGATTTCCCTGTTATACTTAAGCTTGCTTTCTAAATGACTGACACATTCCACTGACCAAGAGAAGAGAATGTAATCATGTACTCCATTTTCAAAATCATTTCTTGCAAGCAAAGTAGAAAAGAGTGACTTCTAGAGGAAACAAAGATAAAATGAGGAGTTGGTGCTGATATGATGCCTTGAAAGGCATTGTCCTACTTACATTAGTAGTCTTATTGGAACTAGTTTTATTTTGGCTGCATTTGTTATGGTTTGGATATAAGGTGTCTCCCAAAAGTTCATGTGTGAGACAATGCAAGAAGGTTCAGAGCAGAAATGATTGGGTTATGAGAGCCTTAGCCCAATCAGTGAATTAATCTCCTGATGGGACTGAGTGAAACTGAAGGTGGGTAGGGTGTAGTTAGAGAAGGCAGGTCACTGGGGGCGTGCCTTTGGGGTTTATATTTTGCATCTAGTAAGTGTAGATCTCTCTCTGCTTCCTGATCACCATGTAAGCTACTTTTCTGCACCACACTCTTCCACTCTAAATAGGGCCTGCTGTCCAGGAACTCAGACCTCTGAAACCATGAGCCTTCAAATAATCTTTCCTTCTCTATAATTGTTCTGGTCAAATCACTTCTCTATAATCATTCTGGTCAATTCTTTGAGTCATAGCAGTGAAAACAGGTGACTACAACAGCTTTTCTAGCAAATTTCTCTGTGCTCATAGTCCTAGCACTTTGTGTGAGTAGTAATTGGATGGATATCAGAAATAAGAAAAAGGTAAAATAAAAACTAGTTTAAATTGCAAATTTGATACAATGTTAGTTAATGTTAGAAATAAATAGGGATTAGCTTTATTCAAAACAGACATTCATAAGCATCACCACCTTATCTAAAATGACCATAATGCTAGAATTCAACTTGCTTGGGTATACAACGAACACAGGACTATCTTTAAAGTTTACTAGCTAATGTCATTTTACCTTCAATAGGGAAATTATTGCAGATCTATATAATACACACTAGTTTTTGGTATAGTAAGATAATGAATAATAAGAGAATATAATTTTAATTTCTCAATTTGTTATAAGCAAACAAGCATTTACCTAAGGTACAGTCTTTGTGAGGCTACCACCCCTAAAACCATCAAATGACTAAAATTTTTAATGTTAGAAATAGTTTTTTGAGTAAGAGATAGTCTCCAGTGATGTGTGACCCTCATGTGAAAAACCCTGTTATTTATGTGCCTATGTGTCCTCAGACACTGGCTTTGACAACCCATAACCATTGTATATGGGGTAGAAATTTTGGGTGTGACTTCCAGGAAACTTTCACTTTGTCCTCTCTTGGATTGTTTAATCTGGTAGAAGATAGCTGTCATATCCTAAAGATACTTAAGTAGCCCCAGGTAGGAACTGAGGCTTCCTGACAACCACCAACAGCATGTGAGTGAGTTTGGCTTCCAGACCCAGTGAAGGTATCAGAAGGCTGAACTTCCTGCCACGTTTCCTGATAATGAGCTTGTAAGAGACCCTGAGCCACCAGATGTCGTGGTGCAAGCTTCTAATCCCAGTGACTCTGGAGTCTGAGGCAAGACTGAAAGTTGGAGATCAATCTCAGCCTCTTAGAGAGGTCCTAAGCAACTTAGCAAGACCCTATCTCAAAATTTAAAAATAAAAAATAAAAAATAAAGCTTGGGATGTGGCTCAATGGTTAAGCAGTGGTTAAGTGTTCTTGGATTTGATCACCAGTGAGATGTCTATATATATAATATATATATATGTATAATATATATATATATATATGATACTATATATATATATAGTATAAGAGAGTAACTGAGTGAAAGTTACTCAGTTAAGCTGCTCCTGATTTCTTGACCCAGAAATGATATAATGAATGATGTGGTGGGAGATTAAGTGCTGAGACCTATTTAAGATGAGACGTTTTGGAGTAAATGTTTACACAGTGCAGTTGTCTAGATGTGTCCTGCCAAATATCATATGTTGAAATTTAATGACCAATGTGATAATTTTAGGAGGCGGCAAGGTGATTGTGGGTGGCCCTTCTGTCACATAAGTCTCAGCTAGAAGTTGCTATCTAAGGACTGAAAAGAGAACCCTTCCCTGCCGCTATCTGTCAGTATATTCATTACAGAGTTGTCATTCTCCAGAACTGTGAGAAATAAATTTCTTTTGTTCATTGTATTTTTTAGAGCAGCCTGAGCAGACTAGGACATGCAGAAATAGTGAACTGATAGAATATAAATATGTTTGTGTAAATAATCATTAACATAAATTATGTTAATCCAAATACTAAAATAAATATCATACAATGTCTTCCCTTATAGCCTTTGCATGTATACCAATTAATCCTAGCCATACCAAATTACTGAATCAATCCACAGTGGGAGTCAAAGGACAGGTCAAACCATATTCACGGGCCCTTACGCTTGCTCAATTTAATAATGATTTTAAAAAGATGCTTAGTTTGTAAGCAGAGGTATACTACACACACACACACACACACACACACACACACACGTACAAGTACACACACAATTTAAGAATAATGTTACAGCAGATTCAATGAAAAATTGCAAAAGATACAACAATAAGGGAATTTCAATCTTGTTTAGTCTTACTGACTGGTAGAGAGACTATTTAAGGAAGATTTCCTGAAGTTAATGTGTTCTTCCAATACATGTTGGTGGTTGTTTTCTTTAGTCAAATTCTTGTAGGGAGTAATTATTGTTAAAATCTGGTAGAGAATGACTTACAGTGGAAAACACATTTATTTTGGCATTTTACTGATTACCTCATACTATAAAACCCTGAACTGCTATAATAAGGGTGAGATGTGTTTTGTTTGTTTTGTTTTGTTTTGTTTTGATTGTAGCAGTAACTTTATTCATGAACCCTCAGTATTGATTTGCATATCTGTTTTCTTTGTATTTAAAAAATGGTTATTTTAATATAGATAATTGTGTATTGATTTTAAAGTAAGAAATTTTACCTTTATGTTATAAAAAAGAGATGCAAGTGAATCTTAATCATCTTAAAACAGAATGATAATCAGGAATTATTATAAGGAATTCACAGACATTTTTAAATTGGGTTTTATTGTTATTAACTTCCTCACTGAAGTGAAAGAGAGTCAGATTTCTGTTATGGGCATGATTTTTAAAAGGAAAATAATTACTTGTATATTTGGATGCACTTACAAAACAAGTTATGTTTTCATATGAAAACTGATTTTCCGGAAAAATATGGTATACTTTAATGACATGTAATATTTAATGACATTTAGTATGAAAAATGACATGTTAAATAACTGGCATATTAAGAAAATTACAAATCATCATATCACTATGATTAAGTAATTGGCTGGCCACTTCCTAATATCTGATGGATTAAAAATATGAATGGAGCTTTTAATTATTAAAATATATATATGCTTAAATTTCCACAACAGTAACTCATTCATTTCATTTTCTACGAATATGCCTTTCATTATTAGTGAAAATGAGAAAACATGTATGTATAATAAGCTGAAAAAAATTCTAATTTTTTGTGTTGCTCTACAGCTTTTCCAAGTGAATTCCCATTTATCTTCACAAACTGTTTTTACAAGCATTTGGGGTTAAAAAGTCAGTAACATTTGACCCCTCAACATTTCTATCTTCTTTCATACTTGTCCAATATTAGTGAACAGCAAAGAGTAATCTATCACTGTGTCACACTTGCCTGAAGAATTTCTTAGGGACTCAAGAAGAATGATGAGGCTAGTCTTTAAGCTCTGAAAATTCCTCAAGGTGAATTTTTCTTTTTTATGTATGTACACAGATAATTCAGTCACTGCTTAAGAGTTGCATATGGATCTTTGTTCTCAACTATCTTTTAGGATTTAAGTAACCTATTAAATATTCCTATTTTAATGAAATCTTGGATCAAAATGCTTTCATAAACATCAATCTCTGTAGAAGACACTTCAGTCTGAGTCTAGTTTATGTTCAATGCTACCTTAGAAACCTGTGGTTCATCTTGTCAGAAATACCCAGCAGAAGTTTATGATCATGGTGATGATGACAGAATAGGACTTAGACATTCTTTGAAAAGGAATTTGGTGCCACAGATAGAGTTTTGTTGGAATGTCTTGAAATCTGGTATGGCCTCCACAAATTTTCTTTGAAAGGAGCCTAAGAAGAAGCCATAAATACTGAGCCTGATCTTTTATAAGGCTGTAAATTTTATAAAGGAGTAGCTTTTCTGAGTAAAGCTTTGGGCATACTTGTATTTGTCTTTGCTCTAAAACCCTGATTCTTAAAGATCAAGAGGCCTGAGAGTTAAAAATGGCACAGCTCTAAACCTCCCAGCAATTCCAAATGACCCAGCAATTTCACATCCTGGCACAGATCCAGAGACATGAATACTCTGTTTCACACAAATACTTGCGCACAGGTGTTGAGAGCAGGGTTATTTGTTACAGAGTGGATCTGGAAACCATTCAAATGTCCTTCCACATGTGCTTAACCAAACCATGGTACATCCAAACCAGGGAAAACTGCTTTGTAATAAGAAAGTAGGACTATGATAAATAAGCACAACATTTGCATGAATCTCCAGGAAATTACAGCGAATGAACAAAAGCCAAACCCAAAGACTTACACTTACCCCTTATATGATTCCATTTATATAACATTACTGAAATGACAAAAATGAGATAGGAGATGGAGAACAGTCTGGTAGTTTTCAGGATTCAGGGAGGTTTGAGATGAAGTCAAATGTGGTTATGAAAGAGAATCCAGAGGCTTCCATATAAGGAAGGAAGCTTTTTGCATCTTGACTGCAGTGATGACATATGAACATAATATGTGGTAGACTGAGAAAAGGTCCCCAAAAGATTTACATGTTCCAGACCATGAAACCTGTAAATGTTACACTATTTAGAAAAGAAAAAAAGAAAAAAAGAAAAAGAAAAAAAGAAGAATGTCTTTGCAGATATTCTTAATGTTATTAAAATGAAGAGATCACCCTGGATTGTTTGGCTGGGTATTAAACTGTTACAGATGATCATATAAAAGGGATGTAGGGGGAGATACCACACAGAATAGATGAGGCACATGATCATGGAGGCAGAGATTGACATGAAATGATGTCAGCCATCCGAAACCAAAGAGTCAGCTGGAGCGGTGGCACGCCTGTAATCCCAGCACTTGGGAGGCTGAGGCAGGAGGATCGTGAGTTCAAAGCCTCAGCAATGGTGAGGCACTTAGCAACTCAGTGAGACCCTGTCTCTAATAAAATACAAAAAAAGAGCTGGGGATGTGGCCCAGTGGTCCAATGCCCCTGCGTTCAATCCCTGGCACCAATAAATAAATAAATAAATAAATAAATACCAAAGAGTCAAAGAATAGACTCTCCCCTATATTAAAATTAGGAAGTGTAATTTCTTAAATGAAATAATGAAGCAAAGAAATCAGAAAATACATTTACTCTATAGGTATATGGCAGATTATTCATTTATGAAGTTTATTGAAAATAATTAAAAATAAAACAATCAAAAATAAATGGGAAAATATTTAAACACAGTAAACTCATATATGAATATATTCTGAATGATCAATAAACATAAGCAAAATGATTAAATATATTAGACACCAAGAAAATGTGAGTAAAATCCACATGTGATATATAGATATATAGATAGATAGACATGAAATATAAAAATATATAAATACAGATTTTTTTTTTTTTTTTGTATCAGTGACTAAACCCAGGCATGTTTAATACTTTTTATCTTTTAATTTGATACTGGGTCTTGATAATTTATTAAGTTGCTTAGTGCATTGCTAATTTGCTGAGGCTGGTTTTGAACTTGTGACCTTCCTACCTCAGTCTCCTGTGCTGCTGAGATTAGAGGCCTGTACCACCGTGCCTGACTATTTTGCCATATCTAAAAAATCTAGATGTGTACATGATCTGTAATTAAGTAATTATAGTCATATGCATGTGTCCAACATAAATGTGAACACACATTTACATATGCTTTAGACTTGGATATTCTAATTCCAAGCTGGAAACAACTCAAATATTATACTTGAATGGTAATTCAAAAAAGCGATGTTACAGAGAAACAATAGTGAAATCATTGCATTCATATGTACCACTATAGATGAATCACTCTAAAGTAATGTTAAATGAATGGAACAATAAAATTAACACATAATGAACAATTCTATCTATTTGAAGTTCAAAATCTGGTAAACTAATATTTGAAAAAAGATATCATAGACTGTTTACCTTGCAGAGAATGGGCAGGGATTGATTGGGGTAAGACATTATTTTGACATTTTGATGCAGTTCTGTTTATCAGCATGTAAGGAACATGAGTGATTTAACACAATAAATGTCATTGAGTTATACACTCAGTATTTCTGTTCTTCTCTAGGTGTGCAACATGCTTCATAAAATGTGTTTATGTGTTTATTCTTCTGAATGATATTTATTTACAGCAAACATACAATGAAGATCACACTGAGTTTCTATACAAGGAAATTATTTTACTTTGGCTATTTTGTATTTTATTATCCAGAATATGTTATGTCTTCATACTTATTCAGGATTTATTACCTTAAAAAAATTTTTTCAGTGTTTTTCTGCTTTTAAAAACATGAGTCATATGAAATATGTGGTTGTATGATTTTTCTGTTTCCACATGTATTCAATCATTGAAGTCATGTGAGAACAAACTCCAATTTATCACACTATTTAGTTGATTAATAAAAACACATAAGAAATCATTATGTTATATGAATGTCAGAATGTCATAATGAATGCAAGTATAATTTATAATTATTATATGCCAATGACATTTTTTAAAAGAAGAGAATGATCTCTCTAGCCTCCTTCCCTCTTCCCCGCTCCCTTTGTCCCTACTATGGGAAGACAACACAATGAGAAGGAGGCCATCTGCCAGCCAGGAATATAGTCCTCATCAGAACCCAAACAAGCTGACAAGCTGATCTTGGAATATTAGCCTCCAGAACTGGGAGAAAATAAATTTTAAAGAGCAAAATCAATAATAATATGTAGGAAAAACAGTGAACATTTCAGAATGCACTCTATAAAAATAATCAAGGGTATGTGTAAATACACAGATTTAGGGAGATTCATCTAGTTCTGCCTGTGGAAAATTTAGGCAAATAATTATGAAGAAAAGATCAGTTAAATAAAACACGTATATTCTTTTAAAGAGATAATAAAAAATCAATAAAATTATGCAATTGATTATCAATTAATTATGTGTAAAATAAGTAGAAACTGTTCAAGTGGGCAGCATATCATAAACAAAACTCCCAGAAGAAAACATAGGGGAGGCAGTTTAGCTTTTTGTTTGGCAATGATTTCTTGGATGTGACACCAAAAGCACAAGCAACAAAAGCAAAATGAGACAAGTGGGACTACATCATATATAAAAGCTTCTGTACAACAAATTTAACATGGAACAGAGTGAAAAGATTCCCTGTGAAAAGGAAGAAAATATTTGCAAAACTTTTATCTGGTAATGGAATAATATGTGAAATATAAACACTGAAATTCAATAGCAAAAATATAAGTAACCCAATTAAGAAATGGGCAAAGGACTTGAATAAACATTTCTTACAGAAGATATAAAGGAGCAACAGGATTAAAAAATATTCTCAGAATCACTAATCATCAGTGAAATGCAAATGAAAATCAAAATGAAATGTCACTTGTTACCATGGTGTTAGATTCCTCTGACTATAATAAACTGCCTGGGACAATTAACCTATGTAAAGAAAACATTTGTTTTCGTTCCATTCCCAGTTTCAGAGGTTCCTGTCCATGATTGCTGGACTCATTTATTTTAGGCTTCTGGTGTAAATGGTGAATGCAAGGATCAGGTGTGACACAAACTGCCCACCTTATGCCCAGGAAGCAGAGGAATAAAGAGACCTGAGTTCCACAATCACCTTCAAAGATGCGGCTCCCATGACCTAAAGGACTTCCCACAGGTTCTACCTCCCAGAGGCTCCATATCCACCCTTCAAACCAAACATTTAATGCATGGGAATTTGTGAGACATTCATGATCCTAACTATAGTATATAATTATAATGAATAAAGGAAGGAAGAAAGGAAAGAAGGAGGGAAAGAAAGAAAGAAGGAAGGAAGGAAGGAAGGGTTAATAAGGAAGTGGAGAAACTGAAACATGTGTACACTGTTGCTTGAAATGTAGAATGGTGTAACTGCTATGGAAATCACACACAATTTCCTTAAAAAGCAATAAAACCACCAGATGACATAGTAACTCTACTTCAGGGTATATATTTTTTAAAAAAGCAAATTAAAATCTGATATTTAAATTTCCAATAAAACTTCCAATATTAGCATTGTTATTAGACAATTAACATTCTAGAGTTCTTCACTATTTTAGAATAGCCTACCTGTGGAAACAACCTAAATATCTATTAAAAGATGAGGAGATTAAAAAAAAAAAAAGGGGGGGGGCACGCACATAACAGTGGAAGGCTGCTTGGCTGTGGAAACAGAAGAAATCGTGCTGTATACAACCACATGGTGAACCTCCAGAGATCACGCTAGGTGAAACAAGACAGTTCCAGGAAAAATACAGCGTGATTCCATTTATGCAGAGTATAAAGCAGCTAAACACAGAGAAAGAGCAAATAGAATGGTGCTTGCCAGGAGCTGGGAGAGAAGGAAAAAAATGGTTTCCATTCAATGGGTATGAAATTTCAATTATGTAATATTAATAAATTCTAGAGATCTGCTTTACCCCACTGTGCCTACAGCGAAAAATATGATACTGTACATTTAAGAAATTGTGATGAGGGTACATATAGATATTTCTCATGTTAAGCATTCTTACTACAATAATAATAATAATAATGATAATGATAAAAGGATAAACCAGATATTGAAAAACCCTCAAAAACAGGTTATATATGGTGTGAATCCACTTAAATATGCATAACTTAAAAACACATTCATGGATGCATATTAATTTTTAATTATTGTAAAACATTAAAATTTTTATTCTGATTAATCTTTTAATTTTGTTTGATTATCTGTTCTCCTGAATTTGAAATTAAATTTCAGTACTACAATTTTATAAGGTTTTGTGTTTTTAGTGGAAGCCTGCATTTTCTCCACTCTGATAATCATACATGAAAATTTTAAAATATCAATAAAGTCTTTGTATAAGAAGTGAATTCAAAAAGTATCATATAACTGGATAAATCAACAGATTTTTGGATTCAAATACAGCAGATTAAAATACTTTGTTTTTTGATCTTCTTCTATCTTGGGAAATTTATTTAGCTTCTGTGAGATTTTATTTTCTCTTCGACAAAATCTGTAATTTAGTAAGTATATTGTTGGTTGGTGTTACAAATTGTTGTTTCCATTATTATTATTTTCTTTATTTTTAATATAGTAGAGAAACCTTTGGAATCAAGCTTAAAGTGGATTATAACTACCTTCCTTAAATGCAAGTAAATTCTTTAAACATTTAAAAGTGCATATTTTACCATTCTTTTGAATGTGTTGATCATTGCAACAAAATATTTCAATAGTTTTGAATTTTAATAGCAATAATGGAAAATGTATAATTTTGCATTTTCCTTTTTGTTACATTATTATCTATTCTGTTCACTCTTTACAAGACATTATTCTGCATCTTACAATTATCCAAGCTAATTATCCTTCAAATTATCTACTTATATTTGAGTCTCTTACATTAATTGCATTTGCAGCAAAATGAGCATTAAAGGATAAGTTTTAAATTTCTGGTATGGGTAATTTCAAGCTACACAAGGTCTATACTGCTCACTGAGTTTTAAACAAATAAATACTAAAGTATATGGTATCCCTTATAAGTTTATTTAATAATTTCCAAACATAAATTTTCATAGAAACATTAAATATATATGAAACATAAACTCCTAGTAGATAGTGAATATAAAATGCAGACACTTAGTAAATAAAATGTGAGACTCAAAATAAAACCCTGTATTTACATTTTCTATAGTTAACATATCATTTCATGAAATAAATAATAGCTGCCTATTATCACTCAATCATTAAGTAAATGGTTTATTTACATATAATAATTAAAATATAACATTATATAGATTTAGATCCCAACAACTCATTCAATAATTAAATCAATAAAATAAAAATAACCTTAATTGAATACTTAATTTTTCTGTCTCAGAATAATATCATGGTACTCTAAGTTTCTTCCACTCATATCAATGCTTTAAATTGTTCTACTAGTAGTACTTTTTGGATTTGAGCAAAATATTCACAATAAGGCATCACCATGTTTATTTACTTCTAGTTCTCAGAAAAATATCAGATCAGTACTGACTTTGATTTTATGTGTTCCTTATATGCAATGAAGTTAGAAAACAAAACAAAACCATAAGACTTTTCATGTGGCAAAACATAGATGAAAATAGGATATAAGTATTGTGGTGGTCTCAAACACATACACAAATTTTCCAGTCATCACTCCATCAAAGTGGATATTCATTTCATATCATGAGTGTGCACTAGACTTAGTGACTCATTTCTTATAATGGAACACAGCAGAATTAATGGCTCAGAATTTCTGAAATGGTCACAAAAAGACTGCAGGCAACTTCACTTGTGTCTCCTTTCCTCTTGAACTATGCATTCTCAGAAAAGCCAGCTGCCATTGCAGGAGCTGCCTTACAGAGAAGCTGGGGTGGTAAGGAGAAGCAGACCTCAGTCCGGTTCCAGCCAGGAACTGAAGCAGGCATGCAATCATGGGAGTGACCTGTCAGTGGATATTGGGTCCCTGTTAATTCTTAAGATGAGGGCAGCCACAGTCAAACTGCAATATTGGAAGAGACTTTGAGCAAGAATTATCCAACCAAACCACTCCTGGTTCCTGTCTGAACTTCCAAAAATGTGCAACACAATACATGATTTTTATGAGGCTAAATTAGGAAAAGCTAATAAAGAGAGAAAGAACATACAACTTGAAAACAACTGTCTGGATGCCCAGCTGCTGATTAATGTGTTACAACTCTCAAAACAATTAGTTTCCCATTCTGTAACTGTGTCTTCTACATCTACATGTTCCTGGGCAATTGTGTTCTATTAAGAAAATGGACTTAAAAAGTAATAAGTAAATGATGCATATAAGGATTTTTCTCATGATCACCATTATTATTGAGTTATTATTTTAAATAATTCCTTTTTGTGATGAATATGCAAACATTTTTTTAAATGAATAAATAATTTAATTGAAGTAATTATTTTATATCTCTGTACAACAATTATTCCAACCAGGGTTTATTTTGTAAAATTTGAATATATCTTTTAAAACTACACAAAATCGACAAAAGTCAAGAAAGACAGAAAGATGTAAATCTAGTCATAGAATGATAAACATCTACACAACATCATAAAACAGGACACCTTTTTAAGTTGAAAATTTAAAAAGAAATTGCTAATTTCAAATTTTTTTTAGTTTCAGGATTTCAAAACTAGATTAAAAACTTTTATTTTGTAGATGATTAACCTCACCCTTTGGAATATCACCCACTTTCTCTGGCAAATAATGCTTAGAAGAGAGTATGCTCCATTATCCTCTAGCTGGTAAGTAGTACTGAAAATTAAGGTGAAAAAAAGGTTATGTGCCAAGTGAGGTAGTGCATGCCTGTAATCCTAGAGGTTTGGGAGACTGAGGCGGGATAATTGTGAATTCAAAGCCAGTCTCATCAAAAGTGAGGTGATAATCCACTCGGTGAGACCCATCTCTAAATAAAATACAAAATAGGGCTGAAGATGTGTCTCAGTGGCCAAGTGCCCCTGAGTTCAATCCCTGGCACACTACCCCCCCCCCCCCAAAAAAAAGGTTATTGTTTAAGTATAAATAGAACAGCACAAAACACTATTTTGGTAGTTAACATTCAAATAAATGACACATTGGGGAAAATTTTTGAGCAAGTTTTCATGAGTTTTTATCCTCATGGTAGTTTTTTCTTATAATGATTTTTTTAAAAAGGTGCCTTTTCTGAAAGGCTATACATTTAAATACTCTGAGCAACATTTTACAGTATGTGCACAGAACTCTATCAAGTGTCTGAAGGAGATTTCACTTGTATCTGAGAAAGAAACCAAGAATGTCCCCATTCATACTGTTAGTCCAAGAGTATCGCATTCTTCCCAATGTGCATGCTGTCAAAATGGACTGTGCTCTGGGAAAAGTTAGTGTCTTCCTAAGTATCTCTTTTGTCATATTCTGCAGAAGACAGAAATGAATGACACTGAGATTCTTTTTGTGCTTGGCAATTTAATGTTTCCGTGCCATAAGAAGTCTGTCCCATAAAGACACATGTGAAGACTGGGGATCTGGAGAAGCACTTGCGTGTGTAACATGTAAGTGTACCATGTGTGCCTACCGTAGGAAACTGTTAACAAAGGCTCTTCATACATAAGTTTGTGGTGAAACAGTAGAACATCACTACTCTGGGTTTAACCCCATCTCTGTAAATTAACTAGATATGATAAGCTCAGCTACTTTTGCCCATTGTTTTCCTCATCTGAAAAATAAATATTGGATTTAGGATTTTGCGGTACCTTCTTATACTCAGTTACATCTTATACTGATGAAGAACTGATTTCATAATAATCCAACACATGCTATTACTTTTGTAAATTTATAAAAATACATCTTCATATTGTGAGGGTAGAGGTAAGATACAGGTAAGCCAGCTCTCAGTCTTATGGGGTTAATGGTCACACCAGAAAATTAGGAGTTAAAAAGTGAGCCACTCTTCAAGGCTATAACATTAAGGAAACATACCAAGAAACAGGAGTCTGGGAAGTCAGCTCAGCCTTCTGAGACTATGTGGTCAGTAGAAATGTTAAAATGCCAGTTCCAGACAAGACAAGGTCACTAATATCAAATCCACTGAGACAGGATAGTCTGTCTGTTTTGAGTATAATATTATGACTTTCCCAGATAATAAGTGACAAACTCCAGGGAAGGTAAAAAATGAGGCAGGGGCTGGGGCTGGGCTCAGAGGTAGAGTGCTTGCCTAGCATGCACGAGACACTGGGTTTGATCCTCAGCACCACATAAATGTAAAATACAGAAATTTAAAAAAAGAAAGTGAGGCAAAAACACATGCCTAAGGTAGTCACTGAAGTAAACCACAGTAACCATTTATTTATATGCATAATAAAAAAACACTCTAAAGTGGAGATTTAAGACAGTAATGAGAAATGTATCATAAGACAAGGCCTGATGAAAAAGAGCACAGGGGCAATTAAAACCCCACCTCTACCTGTAATAACATCAGCAGACCCGGTTCTTGTGTACCATGCAGATACCATAAAAACTGTACACCTTTGTCCTTTGAGTCAGCCTGTGATCTCTTTCCCACACATGCTGTCTGCCTTCTGCTCCAGCATATGGATAGACTCTTGTTCCTGTGCCAATGCGCTTTTATCTGATTCTTCTGATAGCACAAGAACCCACTGAGCCAGTACCAGGGAAAGGAAGTTTTTAATACCTTTGAGAATATGACAACAATTATGGATTTGTGTTCTTCAATTTTCAGATATGAAACAATGACCACAAAACTAAATACAGTCTTAAAAACAAGTCTGAGAGATAACCACAGGATTTATGATGATCTTGTAACTGCAAATAGTTTCTTGCTCAGAGATGTTTCTTCATACAGATAAAGGTTCTCAGTGTATATTTTTGAGAGCTTTTTAAAGGAACTTCTTAAAGGAGAGATTGGAGAAAGTCTAGAAGAGTATTCTGAAGAATTTGAAATGTGAAGAAGAAAAATGAGAAGTTCAAGTATTCCAATTTCCAAGTTAGAAATTGGAAACTGTTTCCCAAAGAAGCAGCTGGATAAATAATAGCCAGGTTCTATAATAATCCTGGTACTGCATTTTAATTACATTTTGATTTAGGTTGAATCTTGCAGGTTGGCTTTGTTTTCCAACCACATGAATCAAGCAGGTTTTATTAGGAAATATGTTTCAGGCTCAAACAGTGGCTTACAAATGAACTTGTAGAGCATAACTTGTTTGCAATTTGGGAATGCTTGCAATTCTTTAAGTTTGTTGATATTTCATTGAAGTGTAAGACAAGAATTGGATTACTGAATTATATTTTATAGAACTATATCAAATTTATGAGAATTAGGCATAATTTCTACATATATTCATGATTTATAGTTCAGTATTAATAGTCTTTGAATATTTTCTCTCAAACTCTCCTTTGAAATCTTTCATATGCTCTTTCATGAGAAAGAATGGATTGACATGGGCTACAAGTAAGATAAAATATGATGTTTCATGTCATTACTTCTATCACCTTTATTAAACTTTTTTTTTGGGGGGGGGGGGGTTGCTGGGGATTGAACCCAGAGCCTTGTGGATGCAAGACAAGAACTCCACCAACTGAGCTACATCCCCAGCCCTCCCTTGTTAAGCTTTCAGAAAATATTGTAAGCAATTGTTATGTGTCAATTCAAAATAACTTGGCATGGAACAATTGGTTAAGTTATGAAAAAAACACGTTAAAATCCTCATGACCTCTGAATTACTCAAATAAAAGGTAGCAGAAAATAAAGGAGAAAACTGAAAATTTTCAGCTAGATTTATGTAATATTTGCAGAAACTGGTAATACTCTAAAGCAGTTTCCAAATGTTGAAAATATCCAGATGTGATAACTCAAACTAGTCCATCCTCAGTGATATCATTTGTATTTTATAAAAATTATTTTCTAAAAATAGTATACTTACTTATCTATAAAGAATAGCAAAGCACCTTCCCTAACAATTTACATACTCTTCAGCAATATACATTTTCAGAAATCAAACTTTAATTTAATGATCCCTAGATAGAGTTCAAAAAAAACTATTCAATATTAATCAGCTGATCATATGAAAATGAAAACAATGTTGATAGTACTCAGAGAAAGAGCTTACAGAAACTTATGGAACTCAGTGTATGTTCCATACAATTGGGGACAACATAAAAACAATAAATATAATTTATAGCCAATAACTCTATAGTGCTTATATTTTTAACATGAGAATTTCCTACCATGTGAGCCTTCCCATTCATATTAAGTTTAAATGTGTAATATATATTAAATTTGAAATTTCATGTAAAATACATAACATAGATTTGAGATTTATTATATTAACTATAGTACATGTACACTTGTATTATTGAAGTAAATGAATGGTTTACCATATCAAAGATATTTTCCATTAATTTAAACATAACAATATTAGCAGTAAACAGTGTTGTGGTTTTTTTTTTTTTTTAATTTTTTGTTGTTGTTTGGTTGGTTGGTTGTATGTAGGAGTGGTTCTGGGAATTAAAATCCCATCATTATGTATAACTGCAAAGCACCAATAAAAATGTGGGGAAAATATGGTATATATTAAAAAAAAAATAATCAGGGCTTTGCAAATGTTAGGAAAGTATTCAACCACTGAGCTACATGTACCCCAGTCCAGATGAGAAGATCTATACCATGACAAAATACTTATTGACAATCCTTCTATTTAGGCTTTTAAAATTTCACATGTGAACAACAAAATGAAGCACCCACACTATCCAAGATTTCAACTTCTTGTAAAAGATAGATTGAAATGCTACTCAAATTTGCATACTTCTGAGAAAACTTTATGTCAGTAACCCAGCTCATTCACTTATTCAAAATGACATGACATTTTGTAAAAAGAAAATTTGGTGATCAATGCGTTTTCTTAGATCAATTATTAAAGATAAAAAATTTCAGAACATAAATATAGCAATTATTGGATCTAGAGACTAGCAAATAGATTAAATTCAAACCAAAGTACATCAATCATATCCCCAACACTGTTTGTCTGTGTGTGTGTCTCTCTGTAGGCTATCTCATGTACCAGCAATTAGAAAGTGTTAACCAAAATGCACTGATACTTCATTTTGTCAATAAAAAGGGAATTTCCAATTGCTAGTGAATAAATAAAATAATGGAAGTTGGTCTACCATAATATAACCATGATTAAAAGGGAACATGATTGCAGAAAATTAAACACTTGCTCAAAGAAAGACTCTTGTTTAGTCTTTGTAGCAACAATTCCTTCAATAGGGTTCTTAATATATTAGCAATTTAAGATATTTCCATTAATCTATAGTTGTGTGTATGACAAATGCTATCCACTACACCCAAATATGTAGAATGACAAACAATATATATATATATATTTTTTTTAACTTGGGGTAAAATCATAATATTGTAAATATTTAAATGACATTATAGACCAAAAGGAAATCATAATGATAAATATATTTTTACTGACTTTTCTAGTCTATTTCTAATATTTTTCTTAAATTCTTAGCCATGACAAAAAAATGTCATGTGTTGCTTTAAAGCATTATAGCATCACTGCAGGTTTGTGTCATAAATTTAATTAGTGAATATAAGAAGTTCAAATATTAAATTGCTTATTTGAACTTTCCTAATATAATGTCAACCAATTTTTTTATACTTATGAGCAATATTTTCAACTGGTCACAAAATCACATATTCAGTATCCTTGTTTACATGCTTTAAAGTTTTTCTGGGTAATGAAGAGTCAATCAGAAATTTCTCACTAATATATGCTCTGCCTTTATTATTTTTCAATGTTTTATAGCACCATCAAATAGCTGGTCATTTCTTTCTGCTCATCTTGGTTAGGAAATAAAAAATCTTATTTAAGAAGGCTTATTTACTGTCATTATGAAAATGACAGTAAAATAATAAAAAATAATAATAAATAATAATAACCTGTTTTGATGTGAGGGAAAGGCCCCCGAATGACTAATATGATTAAATGTTCCATCAAAGGTGAAATTCTAACATTTCATTAAATTTTTTTCTTTCATTATTTTAATGTATTCTAATGTTGACAATGACAAGTTTCTTATCCATAGATTTGATAAATTTAACCTAATTTAATTAAAATTTTATGGAACAGTCATCTTATATACTCTTAATAATATTTTTAAGCTATGAGAAATCAGAAGAGAAATATATTAAGAAAATGTAGAAAGACTTGAATTTGAAACAGTCATGAAATATCAATATTTTCCAAAGTAAAATTGTGTTCTCCTAAAAATAATTTGTATAGTTTTATGAACTTTGCTTTCTGGCCATTGTAGGATATTGAAATGTTGAATATAAATTCTAGAATGCATTCATCCTTTCCCAGGTTTTGATAGCTCTACCTATTACCAAGTACTGTCTATTGCAAGCAAAAACATTGGCAAATACTGGTCAGTCATGTGGCAGAGTTTCATCTGAGCTGAGATCTCCAATTCTTCTGTGTATACTATAGTGGAAGAATAATAATTTACAGTAATAAATTTAATTATATTTTATCAGGCCTGAAAGCTAACATGAAATCTAATATTGAAATCTGCTTACTAGTAGAGCACAGGTTTCCCTAAATCCAAATTGGAATGAAAATATTAGCATCTGGTTTTGAGTTTGAATATGTCTATGAAGAGGCAGATCCATGCAGTGAATAAGAGCCAAGCCTTTACAGTCTAGTGGTCAGACATGGTTCATAACCAGAGTCAGTCATGTATTAATTGCATACTGCCCAGTTATTTGCAGCGCATCTACTATCCTCAGAGACATTAGCCTTATTTTCTAAAAATGAGAATAGCAATTGTACAGAGAAGAAAAGTAGGTATTTTTCCCATTCTTGGAGGAATAAAACCCACTGGGATGATATCTTTCCTAGTGAACTGGAAGCCAAATGAAACAATAACTCCAAAATCATTTCTTTTATTCTAAAATGTTTCAGCTACCTTAATAAATAAGTAACTCTATAGAGCTATTAACATGTAAAGAAAACAATGTAAGTGGTTTCTTACATCTCTGTTGCACAGCATCCTTTTGTTAATAATTATTAATGCATTAGAAATTTGATGTAAAAGATATCTAATAGGTGAAATGGAAAAAAGTGCATACAGATATATTTCTGTCCTTGGTAAATATTCTTATTTTGTACTCTCAATTACTGCAGGTTTATAGAAAATAATACTTATGAAAAAGAAGATATACTTATAGATTTATCTGGTACATGTTTGTCTTTGCTTCACTTAAACTATCATTGTAACAGTAGTCAGAACTTCATCTCCAAATATATCAGAGCTAGCAGTATATATGCTGCCCTCTTATATATTGAGTAACAGTAAATATAGAATCACTTCAGTCAGCAAAATAAACTGAGTATGACATGAGGTGACTGGTGCCCTTCTTTGACTTTATTCTGGACATAATTTTTATACTTCAAACGCAAAATATGCATGTAGAACAGTATGCCATTTCTCTCTTTATTACAAATGAACATAGATAATTTCAATCTGTTAGTTTTTCTTGCTGTGACAAACATCCTTCTGGGGTCCACTAAATAGATTTTCTCCTCTGCTAATGTATCAGTTAACCTTCAAAATGTGGGTGATTTATTTTATTCTCAGGAAATAAATCAGGCCCAGTGTTGTTCGATAACTGTGGCCAAAATAGGATGTAATAAGGAGGAAATGTAAAAAGGGATGCTTGCAAATTGCTGTTATTTACAATTATTGAGAAATTATGACATACTATGCAATATATCTTGGTGAAGTAGAACCAAAATTAGTCAACAAAACCACAATCATTCTTCAAAAGTGTTTCAGCTACCTAAATAAAAAAAAAAAAAAAAAAAAAAAAAACTTTCACAGGTTTGGATTACTCCAGGGTACAAATAAACTCATTTTCCTTAAAGACACAGCAGTGGTGGCCTGTACTACATTAAACTCTGTGTTATAAACTGATGTCATGGGGATTTATTTATTTTCAATCTTCAGAATATGACCATTCAATTGTGTCCCTGTATGTAAGTTCACATGCTATGGATTCACAAATGGATATGATCAGAAATGTATCTATGCAATCAATCAATATTTCTTAATAATTAATAAACCATATAAGTGCTGTGGGAAAGGAACTACAAGACAAATAAGTACATAAGAAAGTATTGCAGTACAAAAGTCAAATTAAAATAAAGCCACATCTGAAAGCATTGCATAAGATAATAGAGAATATTTATATAAGGTTCATTATGTGTCCTAGATATTGTAGAAGAAAGAGGTACCTTCTGGAAAAGACCCTTTTGGATCTTACAGTTTATGAGGTACAGAGAAAGCTGATATTGATTCAATAACAATCATAAAGTTTTCTAAATTATGGAAAAGAATGGAAAAAGAATGAAAGCATATAAAGAGGAGGAGGGCATCCATCCCAAAGTGACATTGGAGCTGGCATGTGGAAAGTTCAGAATGTGCACCTGGAAGTAGGGAAAAATCTCACCCAGAAGGCAGATACCCTCCAATGCCTGCAAGCATCAGGAGAGCTGGATGGCACTGTGATTGCCACTGAAATAGCAAAGGGAAGAAGTAGAGCCTCAAAACCTAAGTGACTGCCGGCTTCAAGCCCAATCGGTTACATTCTTAATCCCCAAACAGCAAAAAGCCATGATATTTGGTAGCTGAACATCATGATTTGATTGCCATTCTAATTAAAAATCTCTCTTCTTTCTATGTAGGAAGAAGAGGAAGGGTTATGAGTCCAGATTTAACAGCATGGTAATGTGAAAGAGGTTGATGATGTTAGAGATTGAGAGAGAAAGCATATTCCAGACAGAAGTCACTGGGGGCGTATCTGCTATAGACTGACTGTCCCCTCACATCTCTCAATTTCGGGTGCTACATTTCCAACATCCAATTGGATAGTATTTTTGGTTGTGGCCTTTGGGACATAATTGAGAGGAGTCTCAAAGGAGTCTCCCTTGATGGCATTAATCTCCTTATTAGAAGAGGAATAGACACCACACCTCTCTCTCCCTGCCACATGAGGATATAGAGAAAAGGAAGCCACAAGCAGGACCTTAGTAGGAACCAAATCTTCCAGCATTGTTTTCTTGAACCTATCAGCCTTGAGAACTGTAAGAAATAAATGCATTTTTAAGCCACCAAGTATTTTGTTATAATAACCAGTGTTAAGTCAATATTCATAAAAGAGATGAACTGAATATGAGTTAAGTGAATTGCTATTTTTAGATATCTTGCTAGAGTAATGGATGCCTTAAAAAAAAAAAAAAAAAAAAAAGGAACCAGCCAGGAAGACCCTGTATTCACACATTCACTTGTGGTCCAGTGGGACTGTAGATGCTGTTGAGATTGGAAGTAGTGGTGTCAGTGAAGCAGCTAGATTTACAGCTCTGGAAATTAGAGGAGGCGTCTGACTTAAAGCTACTCTTTGAGAGTCATCGATTCTAGATAATAATTAAAGGTATGTGTAAGAGTGCTGAAGAAGAAAGCGTAGAGGAATAAAAAGGAAAGCCCTGGGTTGTCTAGCTATTAATGACCAACAGCACTTAAAAGCTTTGTAAAAGCCCAAGTAATTGCAACACAGAGACTCAGAGGAAGAGGAGGGTTTCATCGATGTCATATGAAGTTTCCTTGAAGAAAAGAAAGGCCTACAGATGCAGGAGTGTATGAGGAACTGAAAGATTAAGGGACATAAAAACTGAAGAGTGTCCATGGATGTTTATAGACCAGAAGATGCAGTCAACTGAAATGGAATTATTACATTGAGATATTAAACTGCAATGGTGAATCTTGTTACTAAAATGTCAAGCACTTTTCTGACCACAAGTAAATTCAAAGATCATGTGATAGTTTCTCTATTTTAATATCTCCCCTTTATGCCACAGTTGTTACTCTATTTGCAAGTGAGAAAAGAAGTGTTGGATTGTTTTGTTAATAACCTGTTCTGTGTTATGAAATCATTAACAGAAGATACAATCAGATGATAGGTGCAAAGAAGAATGACGAAAGAATGCACAAAGGCAGAAGTATCTGAGCTTGGACTGCAGGAATAGCAGCCTCTCATGAAAATGCAGAAGCAGGAGGGAAAGGGAAAGTGCTCAGAGTCAGGAGTCACCACCACAGGAGAGGGTACAAGTTTCAGATTGCAAGAAGGCTATGGGGCTACAAGGGCAACTCAGAGAAAATGCTGGACCTGAAGGTGAGGAAGCAGCTGGGTCTGGATGCTCTCTGGGGTCTTGAATGCCATTCAGGGGAACTGGACACTCCTTAGTGATGGTGAAGAGCCTTGAAGCCTTGACACATCTGGTCAGGGAAGTCACAGGAAGAACATGAATGTTTGATGGAAAATAATGCTTGTTACTCATCAATGTAAAGAGAAAGAATGAAGAAAATAATGCAGAAGAGATGTAATAATATTTAAAGTAATAATTTATATAGAAAGGATGTACGTAGGATATTTTTATACTTTTGAACAGGAAAGAATCAGGCCCTCCCTCATATTAGTCACCATTGCAAGAACATCTAAAATTATGTGTAATTTTAATGAGATAAGATGAATAAAATGCAGTGTTTGTCATAGAACTTTTCTTATAGCATCATTCTAGAAAGAGAAAAACACAAAATGTTTCATGTTTCAGTTGAAAGGGGAATGGAGGGAAGGGACAGGAATAGGAAAGGGAAAGTCAGTGGAATGGATATGACATAATTTTCCCATGTTCATATATGAAAAACGACACAGTGAGTAAATCCACCCTCACGTACAACCATAAGAATGGGATCCTAACTAGAATAAGATTTATTCCATGCATTCATAATTATATCAAAATGGATTTCTGCTGTCACATATATCAAAAAAGAATCAATAAAGAAAAAGAAAAAAAATGATTTTTTTGTGTGTTTTGAGAAGGGATTGAGGGAAAAGAAGAAAAGAGTTAGAAAATTTGAATACACATATGAACTTTTATTTTAGGTGTTAATGACTACTATGGGTAGATTTTGAATTTTCGGTGACCTTGATTTACCTGGATCCTTTGTCTTATATATATAAATGTCATTCATACACACACACACACACACACACACACACACACACACACACACACACATTCTCTATCAGGGTTACCAAATGCACCTAGAATTAGAGAATTTTTATATATTAATGTAATGGAAGGGCTAAAAGATATTCAGGAGGTTAGGAGCAAGTCCCTATAAGAGCAGGTGATTCTAAGAGGAACTTTGATCCTGAGTGAAGGTGGAGAAATCAGCCACAACTCCAAAGAAATATCTGGAGCAACATTCGAATATTTTTCTTCTCAATATGAGTAAGTTGTGCCATCATTGATCATCATTCCCTTGCTCATCAGAGTAGGAATTGAGGGATTTAGAAGATGGGAAAGGAATTAGGGCTATTTTAGGAATATTAAAAAAAAAAAGAGCAAAACTACCTTCAGGTGCAATAAAATAAGTATGATGAAAATGATAGCAGGGCAATGTCATATATTTTTTGCTTCTATCAATTATAATTTTAAACTTACTGAGAGTAGCACAATCACATAAGAGATACCAGATTTATGTCAAAAGCTCATTTGATCTTTAGTGAGGAAACAAAATACATGTCTAAGCCAGGTGTGGTGGTGCACGCCTGTAATCCCAGCACTTCCAGGCTGAGGCAGGAGGATTGAGAGTTCAAAGCCAGCCTCAGCAATGGTGAGGCACTTACCAACTTAGTGAGACCCTGTCTCTAAATAAAATACAAAAAAAAAAAAAAAAAAAAAAAAGAAAGAAAGAAAAAAAAAAAAAAGGGCTGGGGATATGGCCCAGTGGTTGAGAGCCCCTGAATTCAATTCCTGGTACAAAAAAAAAAAAAAAGTCTAAGCAGTTCAAAATATACACAAATAACATAAAATTTTATTATCAGTATGATGTGGGAAGAATTTTATGATACATATGCGTTGTTATATAAAAAATTGATAATGTCTCACATACTGCACATCAAAAACACCAGACATAATCTTTAATATATCTTAGGGTAGGAAAAAAAAAAGGGAAAAATCATCCTTTTATATCTGTTTTATAGTAATGTGAAATGTCTGGGCCCAAATTTACATATATACCTACATGCAGTCCTTAGAGACTTGTGACCCCTATGCTCTACTTTAAAAAATGTAATAACCAATTACATTAATAGGTCAGGCCAGCAAATGTTTGCTGATTTTTATATTTTGATCATTTTACATATATGTATATGTTTGTGAATATACATACACTCACACTTAGAAATTTTCACACATCTATACACATAAGCTATGCATGTATGCATAGATCATGTATGCAATAAGTAATGTATTCTGTATACATATATACATATATGTACTGTATATAGAATACACTTTATATGATTAAATATATGTATATATATGCGCATTACTATATTTTTAAATTATTTGTGGTTATTGTTGACAAAAGTAATTTAATATGATAAAGAATTACAGAAACAAAGTGATTAGGATTTTGTGTGTATTTGAGCTCCTAGCAATATGAATTCTTTAGAATCTAAGAATCACATTTTTCCAAAGAAATAAAACAAACCAATAGGTCCAGTTTCATGAAAACTGGAGATACTATCTCTGGAAATAAATGTATAAGATTGGGTTTCCTGCACCAAATGAGTGATATGGTAATAGAAGAAAGAAGATCACTTAATTTTTCATGGTGAAATTTTTGAAATAGTTTTTTAACTACTGATCATAGTTCTTTTTTTTTTTTTTTTTTGTTCCTACCCTGCAAGAAAAATACAAGACTATGTAAACTATATGGCAGAGTTCTGAAAGGGAAGATGTATTTGGGTTTAGGAGAAACATTATAAACTCCTTCTTAGAAAATCAGTGGTGCAATGGAGCTTTGAAGTTGCACTAAAGCATACTGCTGTCTTTTAAGGAATATATAAAATTGGCATTTTTGTCCATGACTGCCTTTGATTTCCTAGCCCCTACAGAGACTCCTCCAGTAATTTTCTGCTAAAAGATACTGTACCTTTCATTTTTTCCCATATCATTTATCATTTATCAGTTGTCTTCTTTTCTCTAGTTCCTTCCCTCATCAGTATTTTAAATTCTTTCTTCTGCTTGCCAAGTCTGAGACCTTAGATTGTTTTGCTTTCATTTGTCTGCATACATGATCAATTTTAGTTGCCCTCTTTCCTTTTTGTCAATTAAATTTGACCTTTTTTTAGAAGCTCAATCTGCCCAAACTATTGTCTTTATTTTCTGACCTTTTTGTTCCAAAAAATTTGCTTCTAGAAACTCGAAATGGTAAATACTTCAATCTTTTAAAAATATAAAACCCTGTGACAGAATTAAAGTTCAAGGCTACATCTCTCATACACATAGATCGGTTCCCGGGATGATGAGCAAAGAGAACCTTTCACACATCTGCTGGTGATTGTCAAGAGGAAGATGAAGTCCAGCATGGTAGTTGGGTCAGCCAGAAAGCATCTACATAGACAGGAAGCTGGTACTTCATGCAGCAGGTCCAAATTGGTCAATACAGGCTGCATACAGTTACTTTATTTAATATGAAAAAGATTAGCCAAAAGTTGTCACATTGTCTTCAAATTCTTATAGAATATAAAAATCATTGAATTCTAAGATGTAAGCAATCTTAGTACAATACAAACTCCCTTTTAGACAATTTACCTGCATACAACATCCCTGATGGAGACCTAACATTTGTTAGGGCATTGAAAATTTTCACTTGGAGATATTGCACTCTAAAGACTGTCCAAAGACTGGGTTATAGTTATGGCACAATAAACATACACTTTCTATTTTAACCCATTGATACAGGTAGATTTAATTTCCCTGGACCTTACAAAGGAACAAAATTACCTGATTTTACTCCCCAAATTGCTGCTTCTGTCATTATCAAGTTCTGTAATGATGTGGATGTCTTCATGCTTAATCCTTCAAATTGCTCAGGCCATCACACCCATCCCTCACACCACATATTCACTTTCTGCCTGATCTTCCTGCTTCCACCTTGTCTTTTCCTACTTTCCATCCTTAACTCAGAACCCTCTGAAATCCTTTTATCATAAATCAGATGTATTCCTCCTGGATTTAAAACCATCAAGTTATGTATTCTGGCCTACCAAGTTCGATGGGATTTTGCCTTCAGTTATGTTTTATGTCCTTTCTTGCTCCAGTCCTTTTACATGTCACACACTCTTCACCCAGTACTTTCTCCATAAGCTTATCTGTAGCTATCCTCTGGCTAGAATATGTTTTTCCTCAACATCTCCTTGGATGTCTCGCTCAATCCTCACTGGTTCAGGGAGGCATCTCTGGATCCTAGTGTTTGAATCTACAGACTGCAGTCCCACAATTATCGCTGCACCAATCTCCATTCCCCTATTCTTTAATCGATTTTACCCCATACATGAATCTATGGTACCCAAAATGCGATAAACCATATTATTTATCTGTTGTGTATCCAGCTACAAGATCAATGACCTGTGAGTGCAGATGTCTCTGCCCCTGTGCCATGTGTATTGCTCACATTCCTAAAAGAATACCTGAAACTTTGTAGGTAAAAACATTGTTGGGGATTCAACCTGATAGATAGGCTTGGGCTGATGGGCCACCTCCCCCATGGGAATTTCCATGAGGAGCAACCTGGTTTCATTTTCCCCAGGCAGGAGCCAATCAGCTTAAAGGTTGCTCTGTTCCCTGGGCAAGAGCCAATCGGCTTAAAGGTCACCCTATTCCCTGGGAAAAGAGCCAATAGCGTTAAAGGTCACTCTGGCACACCCCCCACCAGAAATAAAGCTCCTGCCTGCCTGAAGCTCAGACACAACAGATCATCCCTGCAGAGAGGAAGCAGCCCCTGCAACAGCTCCAGACTCACCATCTCCAGCCTGAAGGCAGCTGCTCCAGTTAACAGCTCCAGCCTCCAGCCCAATGGCAGCTGCCCCAGCCAGTAGCTCCAGAAACCACAGCTGGCACGACCAGCTACCAACCCTCCCTCTGTCCATTTGCACACCTCCTCTCCCTGACTCCTCTCTCCCCATACTTCTTCTACCTCCAACCAGCCATAAAGGCTGGTGAATAAATCTCTTGGCTACACAGTTGTCTCCAGTGTGATTTTTGCCCTTCACAACCAAGGGCCTTGAGCATGCAAGGCAAGCACTCTACCAACTGAGTTATATTGCAGCCCAAAACAGCATTTATTTTTTAAGTCATGATTTCACATTTACTCTTTTGTCTTGTTTGCTAAATCGTGGCAATCCTTAAAGTTTGTGAAGGGCCTTTAATTTTTTAATCTAGTCATCCAGCATATGAAATAAATATAACAAATTTGGTTAATAGGATATCTTATATAGAGAGTTTAAACAACGTTTGCTACTAGGAATTCTGTTTCTCATAGCCAAGCCCAAGTAAAGAGTTATAACAGGCATATGTTAATAAAGATGACACTGATCCTATAAATAATATTTTGATGAATGTTCTATTGAAATGGTTATAATTAGTGATTACTATAATCCAAACTTCTTTAAATTGTCCCCAGGTTATTTTGAGAAAATTTATCAAGTACATATGTGAATGCAATATGTATCATTTAGAAACTCTATCATCATATTACTGGTCCCATGATACATTATCATTGTAAATGAATTCAGTTGATTAATGGGAACTTATAAAAACTGTTTGTATCCTTTTATTATTAGGGCTTTATGTTTATACATAGCAGTTGGGTTTATCCCAACATTGTTTATCCCAACGTTGTTTATCCCAACATTGTTCAGAAATAAGCTGTGTAGAAAAACAAATAAAAACCCCTTTTATATATATTAATCAGTATTCTTTTCTCTCTATATATATAAATTGTGTGTGTGTGTGTGTGTGTGTGTGTGTGTGTGTGTGTGTGTGTTTTGAATATCATACTGGAGTCAGGCATCGAGTCAGGCTCCAGCCAATAATTCCAGTGACTTAGGATGCTAACACAGGAGGGTTGTAAATTTGAGCTCAACCTGGGCAAGTGAACATTATCTAAAATAAAGTAAAATAAAATAATGAGGTCTGGGGCATAGCTTAGTGGTAGAGTACACCTGGGTTCAGTATTTATTAGCAGAAAAATAAAGAAAGAAAATAAAAGTGAAATAATATTATACTGGACTTTTTCTCATTTTCTGCATTTCTAAATTTCTTTTTCCTGGCAGTTAAGATTTTAAAATCATATTTAACATGTTTCTTTAAATTAATGGGTGGCAAAATTTAAACTAATTTAAGCAACTAGAGATCTCAGCTTCCTCGCTTTGTTTGACCCTAAGAACATACAGGAGACCTTAATTTTAGAGTAAAGCTTCCTGGTTTTGTATTCTTGGGTCCACGCTTAATGGCTCTGGGACTTGGAGAATATTGCTTCCTGTCTCTGAGGTACAACTTTATCTGTATAAATGCAGCAAAGATTTCTATTTACTTCATCTCTCATGGGTCAACAGGAGGTAATGGAAGCAGATGCCCATTAGCACCCATCATGTTAAGGCAAAGACTTATCAGTGCAAGCTTTTTGAAGGGAGGGCTCTTTATTATTTATTGTCACATTTCCTCAGGACCTAGAAGAGTGCCATACAAGATAATACTTTTAAAGTGTGTGCTTAACTAGGTTGTATCATATGATGTTGTAGACATTCCATTTTTATTATTTAGTTCTTTGATGTCACTCAATAAATTTGAGCAAAGCTGATGAAGAGCAATTTCTAATGAAACCCTAAAGAGCAAGTAACAATAAATCACTGGGTACTTAAAAGGGCCTAGTGAGAGCTGGGAGAAGGAGTTACATAGTCAACTGTGATTCGAATAACCCATAATTATAAAGGGAAGGTGAACAACATTAGAATTCTCTAAACTGATGTGTGTCTTAATATTCGAGAATCATTTTTCAGGTGAAGTGGATTTTATGTACAGATGAAAAGTTGTATGTGTATGATGGGAGACATACTCGGTCAAATTGTGTGGCATCAATCATGATCTCTGTCTGTAACTGAGCAAGTAAGGTGATGACTTAACTTCCAATATGACAACAGTTTCTTGCAAATTAATATGCTATTGGAAAATGGAAATATTAATTTATCTTTACAAAATGGTTTAGTATTTGCTGATTAGATGTTAATGCATTTTGTCATCAGAGTTGATGTTTTATTTCCTATGTAAGATATGAGGCTTTAAAAAAGTTCTCTTAGACAAAATTGTTGGGAAAATTCAGGCAACATACAAGATGCCGCAGTGATTTCTATGTAACAGATAAATATAACCCATCATGAACTGTGCTGAAGTTATATGGTAACATATCAAGACTCACTGACAGATTAACACAGAAACTACACTTGCTAAGTAGAATGTTACTAGATGTACTCAATACTCTAACAAAAATGAATTACAAAAAAAATCTGCCTGATGATGAAAAAAAAATACATATAAATAAATGACATGATCATTTTAACATTGTTTTAGAATTACTTCATCAAAATTAGTGCATTCTTTGAAAAAGTATAAAATGTTCTCAAAAGCAGCAAGTAAGTTAAGTCAAAGGGGAGAAACTGTTATATAGCAATAAATAATACATTTAGTCTGTATTCCTGACACAGAACTTCTAAAACCCTTAGAATTTCCTGAATGATGGAGGTGATAGTACCATCCTTTGCTGTTTATAACAACCCTTATACCACACCTGAGTTTTGTGCTCAGAACCCTTCCACACTTGCCTGGTACACTGCTTCATCAGGCTGTTCACTTTCAGTTTTTACAATGCCCTTTACAAAATCTTTTATAAAGAAAAGATAAGTATCTGCATAGTGTTCTCTGAGTTCTCTGACTGCTGGGCTAAGTACTGAACTTGAGTAAGGGTGTAACTCCTAATGTGGGAAGATAAGCCACAACCTTGAGATTCATTACTTGTAATAGGGTGGATTGAGACCAAGCCTATGAAATTTGTAATCATTTTAAATAGTTTACAGTTAAAATTGAATTAAATTGTAGAATACCTAGTTGCTATTTGCAAATAATTGCAAAATTGCTTAGTTTTGAATTCTGACACATTTGATGTCAAAAATATTGTGACTAGAAACAGGTCATGAAAGAATTATAACAAGGTTCATTTCTTTATTGTGGTAAACCAGTAATACTATTTACTAGTTATGTTTGTTAAATGGTTTGGAGGAAGAAATGATATTCATTTATGTTTTGAAAATATGACTGAATTTCTGGTTTATTGTGAACAAACAAATGGTGGCATAATCATAAAGAAAAGGACACTTATGCCAGATGTGTGCCAGGCACTATTGGACACTCCTAAAATCCCAGCAACTCAGGAGGCTGAGGCAGGAGGATTGCAATTTTGAGGTCAGCCTTGACAATTTAGTGAGACCTTAAGTAATTTAGCAAGACCCAGCCTCAAAATAAAATAAGCAAATATAAACTGGAGATGTAGCTTAGTGGTAGAGCACCTCTGGATACAATCTCTAGTACCTAGTACCAAACAAAGAAAAATAAAAACAAAAGATAAAAAGAAAAGATTATTCCAGCATGCACTTATCATGGATTTTCTGGGTCATATTTTCATTTTCAAAAGTGAAAACGCACAACAAATATGAAAGAAGAAATAGATCTATAAAAATCAAGAAAATTAAAGGGTCTGTATCATTGTTAGTTCTCTTTTTGTTTTGATTTCATTGAGTGTAAGCTACCTTGTACCGGAAACCGGGAGGAAAACTCTCGGAGGCAGAGTAAAGCTTTTCCTACTTTAACTTCTACTTTAGCTTAGAGAGAAAGAAAGAGCTTAGCTTCTTCTTGTCTTCTTGTTCTTAGCTTAGAGAGAAAGAAAGATAGAGCTTAGAGAAAGATTATTTTTTCTTCTTAGCTTAGAGAGAAAGAAAGATAGAGCTTAGAGAAAGATTATTTTTTAGAGCTTCTTGCTTCTTTCTTCTTTCTTCCTTCTTCTTTCGTCTGTCTTCTGTCTTCCTTGGGAGCCTCGGCCTAACTCTGACCAGTCATTACTTCTTCTATCTGGTTTCTCTTCTGTAACCACTCTGCCTACGTTCTGGCCGCTCTGATTCTTCTGACCGACTGAGTGACTGCCCGACTGACTGAATTCTCCGTTCTCCTAACTCGGACCGCTTTCACCCGGTTATATACCTTCAGCTTTTCGGGTGCCTACAGGTGCATCGCATACATATCAGGTGGAACTTATGGCTTCCAGCTAGCTGCAACAGCCCTTCCTAATTAGGGCTCCTTCAATTGAGAATAGTGATTCCTGTACTGTAAAGAAAGAATGAGGCTAACATATCTGGTATAGTATATGTTAGTACATTACTTTGTGGTTCTAGTTTTACTTTAAAAACTTTAAAGTAATTGCAGACACAACATTAGATAATATTGTTTTTGCAGTACCCAGTATATTTTTAGTGCTATAACACATTATTTTTGAAACTTTCTTCTCAAATATTGCAATCTGTGAAACTGGAAAGTTATAATTCATTATATCTTACAGAAGATTGTATTTTGCCTTTGATTGTTATTACATAATTGAGAGTTTAAGAATTTGCAAGCAAACTAGTCATTTAACTTCATCTAGTTTGAATAAGCAATGACAGAAGGAGATGACAATCCATTGTGTATATAATAGTGAATAAGAAGTACTTGTTTGGATACCAAAAGGCACCAGTTTGGATAGCAGTTATTAATTTAGTATCATTGCTGTCACTAATACTACCTCCTCATCAATTTATATTCATACATAGTTATGCTCATTAAATGCCATAAATGTGAAGACACGTAACCTTTCTTTGCTCCCTCTGAAGTCAAGGAATAGAGGACAAAGTAAACACGCACTGACATGCATGTGTGTATGTGTTCATACACAGAACCACAGGGAACTTTAGTGCCAGATTTAAAAAACAATATTATTTCAAAGCAACAGAGGAATCACTTAATAAATGTTGTGACAATTTGTTTCTCATCTAGGACAAAAATAGATCATTACTTCAAGCGTGATACAAAAATAAATTCTGTTGACACCAAAATTTAGATGCACATACCAAAATGTGAACTTGGAAGAACCAATATTATTTTCCTTGAAGTCAAAAAAGACCATTGTAATTATGATCTAGAAGTGATAAATTAAAAGGTCAACAAAATAAATTGTATAAATTTTAAAATAGCTACATAAAAATAACAAAGTAAAGTCAAAATAGAAAATAAGAGAGAAATATTTAGAACTCAAATCTAGGGCAAAATTTTAAAATATATTAAAACAAACAGAATTCTTGAAAAAAATAAGTAAAAAATAGAAACTCAATTTTAAAAATTCAGAGGATATAAATGAAGATTTTACCACAAAGAATATACAAACTTTTAAAAAATATCTTTAGTTTATTTATTTATTTATGTAGTGCTGAGGATCGATCTCAGTGCCTCATGCATGTGAGACAAGTGCTCTACCACTGAGCCAATACCCCATCCCCAAGAATATACAAACTTTTATAAAGAGACATACAACCTCATTCAATTCAAAATTGAAAAAGAACACGGCATGGTACTTTTCACTTGATAAATTGGCAAAGAGAATGTTACAGATTTGGTATTATAATGTGAGGGGAGAAATTCTCATAAAAGTTCCTCAGTTTTTAAATTAAAAAAAAAAAAATGTACCAGAGTTTGAACCCAGGGATGCTTAACCACTTGACATATCCTCAGACCTTTTTCATTCTTTTAAATTTAGCGACAGTATCACTATATTGCTTAGGGCCTCCCCAAGTTGTGAGGCTGGTTTTGAGCTCGGGATCCTTCTGCCTTAACTTCCCCAGCTGCTGGAAACACAGGATTACACCACCACATCTCTCAAAGTTTCTCAATTTTAATTTCTCATACAGTAACCATCAAAAGATAAATCACATAATCAAAGGCTGTTTAGAATGGTCAATGATTTTTTTTTTAGAATTTCAAAGTTTCCCTAATACAAAACATTTTAGGATCTCTGGGCTAGTGCAATGATATGTCTCATGTAATATTGGTTTTGGAAAACGATGGTACCAAACTCAGGTCATTTCTGGGAATATAAGGGTAGCTGTGTTTGGAAGATGGAGAATATTGCTGAATTAGTTTCATGGATGAACTGTTTTTCTCTCATTGAATTGTCAGAACTAATCTCAGTTTATAGGGAAAGTGTATTTTTTTTTTTTTCATTCAGAGCAATTAATCTCATGTTTTTAATACAAAATAAACTGTCACTGGAAATAATTTAACAGAACAGTGTAAACAGTGATGCATGCTTCACATTCATCCTGCTCTAGCTAGTCAGCAGAAGCAGTCTTCATATTTTTCTCCATCAGGTTTTGATATGGTTAAATTAGTTTGAAATTACTACAAAATAGAGCTTTAAACAATGATCGAAAGGTTCACAAAAATGGTAAATATAGAAGCATGCAACTTTTTTCTGTGAAAGAGTTTTGTGGATATTACAGGAAATCAAGCCTGTCAAATGCTATCATGCAGCTTAATACTGTATCTTTGATCCTGTCAGATCTATGTTTTTGACATGAAAGTCAACCCAAGCCTCCTCCCTCTGTCTGTTGTTAACAAGAGCCTTGTCGGTTTGTGACAGAAATATGTAAAAGCACTGAGATGTTATACACTTTGGTGAATTTATTTTTAATCTCTCTTCTCTACCTGGGAATTGTTCTTTCATCCCTGGAAATTTATTTAAACTCTGTCTTTAATTTTACTAGTGTTTGAGCCATTTATTTCACCATTATTCTTCTGGAGAATACATGAATAATTATTAAAGAACCTAAGAATGGAATAGAAAAGTCATATGTCTTCTTTTTGGTACTGTGCCCATGATTTTCCTGAATTCTAATCTATGGTTGAGCAAGCGAGAGAAGTGCAGAAAATTTCACTTACTCTAAAACTAGCTACATATTGAGCTATTTTATGTCATTGTACAGTATTTTTACCAAAAGTTTTTTTTTTTTTTTAATTATTTTTGACATCAGTTTGAATGAATGTGAATTATCTGACACTCCTCCAGAAGTAATCTCTGTAACCCCTACATGAATCCATTCACTCTGTGATAACTGGGAGCAACAAGGTGCAGTAGAAGTGACATTGTGAGTTGCAAGATTAGAACAGAGCAAATTATATAACTTTCATTCTGATCTTTGATCTCTGAGCCACCATGTTAATTCTGGGGTTACCATGTTGTAAGGAAGCCTGAGTCACAGGCAGAGATTGTGAGTGGAGACTCCTATGGACAAGCACACTTAAGCCGAGCCTTCAAGCTATCCCTGACCCTACCCCAGGCATGCAAACGATTATATAACTGTGAGTCCTTCCCTTATGAGTCTCCAAAAAACAGGGAGCAGAGACAAGCTATCCCTTCTGTGCCCGTTTTCCTGATCCACAGTGAATTTGACCATACAAAATGTATTGCATGGACTTGTTTGTTACACATCAATAGACACCCGGGAGAAATTATTTTCATTAAATATATTTGTCACTTATGCATTGGTTGAATTTTCTTTCCCCCTTTTTAGGGTACCTCTAATTTCACACATTTAGCAGGAAATATGAATAAATGTGTGATTCTAGACCGTGGAATCTCATGAAAATATAAGAACGCATCCTTATGGAGTAGTAAAGGAAAAACAGAAAGTTTTTCTTCCCTCTCTTTCTTCTCACCATATCTCTAACTCAGGCAAAAAAAAAAAAAAAAAAAAAAAAAAAAAAAAAAAAAAAAAAAAAAAACTGAGCTGGATGATATATAAACAAACAATGCAATTATTTATAAAGCCCTAAATATAATGCTCAAAATCCTTAAAAATCTGTACCCATACTTAAAGATTTCCTATTATAATACCATGTACTCTCCTCAAAAGGATAACTAGCAAAGATTCATATTTAGGCTGCAGAAATTCTGACAATTGCCTACAGCTATTGTTCACCTTTTGTGGAAAAAAGGTTGCAGATCAAGTGCCATACCATCCCCCAGTGAGAGTCATATTGTGTGCTGAACAGGCAAGAAGAGTGTGTCTCATTGTAAAACTGTGACACAATTACTTTCTTGAGGCACTGCCATAATTGGTTTACATTTTATTCTGTGGAGTATAATAGACATGAAATGAGCAAAGCTATGAATACAATGATTTCCAACCATGAGTTTGTAATACTTATTAACAGTAAATATATATATATATATATATTTATATATACACAGTATACACACACACACACGCGCGCGCGCACACACACACACACACATACACACACACACACAGAGTTGACAAGATATTTCTAGAAAGGGGGTATTTCCAGAAACATGCTCCTTTGACACAAAAATCTTTCTCCAAAATCAGCAACTCTGTCCTGTCTTCCCCAGCTCAATTTCACTATCTCTTCTTTTAAAATTAAAAAAAAAAAATTGTTTGATCTATTTTTAGTTCCTCTTCCTTTCCCAATTCTCATGATTCTCGGCACTTTCATTTTGACAGATAGGACATTAGGAATCATTTTATACAAGGTTAAAATTCTGCGAGCTATAGGAGGCAGATGAGCAATGTAAATGATGACAGAGAGTGGGGTGTATAGGAAGGTACATACAGTGGAGGCGGTGTAAGGATACGGAATACAAGAGGCATTTAGAAACATGCATATTTAACTGTTCAAATGGGACATCACCCAAACACTCCCAAATACTCCCAAATATTCCCAAGTGGCTTTTAAAATATATTCTGCTTGATGAAGTTTCATGTTTAGAGGTTCAATAAATCTATCCTTTAGATTTCATTTGTAATGTATTTTAAATACTTTTAAAACAAAAATAAATATAAAATGCCAATTTAATTATGTCTTGTATGGAGCTTTAACACACAGAAAGTTACTCATTTTCACTGTTTGTTTCAGTTAGCTCATTTTGAAATCAACTTCTAGAATTTCTATGTAATTGAAGAATATTCTAAGTTTTCTAAGGAGTTCTTAAAACACAGACTGCACGTAATTACTTATCTTTGGTTATCAAGATTTTTCTTTTCAAATTTTAGAAGGAAAGTAAATAAAGCAAAAGAAGATGAAAATTAATATAAAACTAACATCTTTATTCATAAATTCCAGTATTCACTTCTCTATCAATCAAAACTACTTCATCTTTTTAATTGATTTTACACAAATTATAGGTAGCAAAACTGACTTCCAATGTGATTTAATTGCTTGTGGTGAATGCAGAGAGAATATATTTTCTATGTAGAATTTATTAAAAAAATTTGATAAGGTATGACATTTTCTTCCACTGCTAAAAAATAAGTTAGGTTTCCAATTTCCAATTCTGTTTATTTCACTTTCTTTTGAAGAAGCTATGACAAGGGATTTCAGATTTTCATGCTGAGAGATCAAATTTATAATTATAAAACATATAAAGAAATTTTAGTGTCAGTGTAGAATGCATTTATATAAGCCATATTTGAAAGAAGGAGCCAAATAGCTAAACCACATTCTCATTAACCTAAATACCGTGTCATCATAAAACATGAGTCAGTTGGGTTGTTGCCTGATTGTTTCAACCAATCAGCACAGTTGTGGTCTTGGCAGTACTGAGAATTTACACTGAGTAAGGTTTGGTGCCACGACTTCTTGTGATTATGTAAGGATAACAAGAGCTAATGCTTATGGAGTGCTGACCATGTGGTCAATAGCTGTGCAGGATTTGAGATTTTATCCTGCTTGTAAGTGAAGCTAACCTGCTTATGAGGCTTTATACAGATGGTGGCATAAGATTCGAGATTTCTCTCAGAGGCGAAGAATGTCATTACTCAGGACAGAGCAGGCAGG
Organism: Tamias sibiricus; assembly: GCA_025594165.1. Classification (NCBI taxonomy): domain Eukaryota; kingdom Metazoa; phylum Chordata; class Mammalia; order Rodentia; family Sciuridae; genus Tamias; species Tamias sibiricus. Next base: position 155,203,917 of record CM046662.1, on the reverse strand, counting down.
GAGCTGCTGAAGTGCGTGAGCGATGATGTAACAATTCATTGCATTGTCACATACTTTATGAGGTAATTTGATTCTACACATGTGATACATAAGGTTAAGCAGCTGTAGTCAAAGACTAAGGTGGTGGTGCTGACAGTTGAACTCCGGAGGGCAAGAGCTTCAGGTGCTGAGTTATTCACCCCCATGTTATATTGATTTCTTAGATGCATAAATGTAGTTCCAGTGCCTTAGAAATAATAAAGAAAATTCTTCCTTTAATATTAAAGATACATTATACAGTATAAAAACTAACATATGTAAAAATTTGTTGATATATATATATTATTTTAACAAAGGTATAATTTGATGATAGGCACTTCAAGTCAACTGTTGAAATATAGGAGTGTAATTTTTTAAGAAAATATGTAACATTAAAAAGTTTCATTTCTTAGGGGAAAAAAAATATCCAAATCTAATGTTAGTAAACACGTTGAGAAGCAGGGTGACAATTTATGTCTAGAGTCTGAATGACCTCTATGATGTATACATCTAGCTATTACACTTATAAATAAATTGAAAACTTTGTTCTGACTCTGGCTCATGAGATGGTATCTCTCTTAAAATCCTGCTTCATTGTGATTATGAGTCATTAAGCAGAAAATGTAGCCACTAAGCCTACAAGAGATTTTGTCTATTAAATCGATGGGATTTTATTGTGTTTATTTGAGGACATCTATTTATTTACACAACTTGCTCTTTGGTCACATGGAGTTCTTAGAAACACAGCAGGCCAGGCCTTGTACTGCATGATCCTTTGCCAGGACAGGCTGGAGCATTAACCAAACACTGTGAGAAGGACAAAAGATTCCCTTGACTACCTGCAAAGAATCCCCTGGCTTTTCATGGCTGCAGTCCAAAAACACTTACACTGAACTAAATTGCACCCAAATATTTAAAACAAATATTACTAAAATAGAATTCTACTAAGTATGCTGCTTATCAATGTGTCATTTTTTTTTAAAGTACCAGAAACTATTGATATAATTTAATTAGTTTGCAAACACTTAGATCAGGGCTTGGTACACAGACAGACATATAAAAGCTATATAAGTCTTTCTTAAACAAAATAAAAGATGACATTCCTACATATAGGCAAAGCCACTTACTTTTGTATTTGATTTAGAAATTGCCAAACATTCAGATTTCTCTTGGGGAAAAAAAAAAAAAAAAAAACAACCATTGTCCTAAAGTTCTTTCAGAATTCAGGATACAGCATGACTGGATGTATAATCTTCTCTGTGTGTGAGGTTCAGGATTTGTTTAAAGTAAGAATGAAAAATGGACGAGTAAGCAAATGAGATGCAGGAACGGATGTGGGCAGGTAAGAGTCTATTGCTTGCTCTGCAGAGAATCATTAGCCTGACTTAAACCTTGAACCTAAGGATCTATTAATAAATTGACTTATGAGTGCAAAGTGCAACTAAGCTCTTTGCATATGTTACCTTGTTAAAAGCCCTCCACACTGTAAGTGGGGACTCTGAACCCACACACCACAGTTTAGTCATAAGCATTCCCATATTGCATTAGAAAATGCTGAAGTATGTTTATTTTATTGTATTTTAAATTTTAGGAAAGCATGCAGGTGCTCTTCTCCCTTCCCTATATGATAAAATTGAATCTGTGAAATTATGTTGGAGTTACTTCAATAATGTTAAAAGATTTTATAATATTCCATAATCAATGGTAATCTGAGACTTCTAATATAAATATCTGTTTATGTTTCCCATGATCAAAAGAAAAGAAAACTGGATTTGGACTATGCTTGTGACAATTCATTACTGTAAATCATCATTTCCACCCTCCTCAATATTAGAAAAATAAAAATTGAGGGCTTCAATCAAATTACTTAGTCAATTAGGTTCACATTGATGTTGGACATAGCCATGGATGGCACACACAAAGCTCCAAGCTCCAAACACAGAAAAATGCTTCACAAATTAAAAAAAAAAAAAAAAAAAAAAAAAGACAGTAGACACTGAGAATGAGAGTGGCTCCTTAATATCAGCTGAAATATATTTTGTGCAAATGCTGAAAATCAATGCAAAATTAAAAATATCAACATAATAGAGATCCTAGGAGAACTAGCAACAAGTTTTGGCAGGGTGGTTGCATATATAGGGAGCACCAGCAAGATTAGGCAGTGGGTTTTATAGATACTGTTGGAGCATTTTAATACATTTATTATTTGCCTTCTCTATTTTAAATTTTGGTGTGTGTGTGTGTGTGTGTGTGTGTGTGTGTGTGTGTGTATACTTCCGTGCTGCAGGGTATCTGATCTTTTAATTGTGGTAGAGTTGGCTTATACCAGTTACCTACTAAAACGATAAATACATTAAAGAATAGTTGAGTGTTTACAATAGTTCTCTCGATTGTTGTCTAGTCCTGAAACCTGGAAATTGAGAAACTTTTACATATTTAATGTGTAACTTACAATGGCTTTCTACTCAAGAAGTTCCCTAGCATATCAGAAGTTCGAATCTTGGTGTACTAGCATAATTTCCTGAATTTTATAGCCTAGACTCTACCTCTCTTTAGAACTCACTCTTGCTAAATGGAATCAAGCCAACTTATTCTCATATGTTGACTATTCATAATCTATCCATAAATATTCATTGAAGGATTCTAATATTTCCAACAATTTATTGAAAATGAAAGTACAATGTCTTTCAGTGGCAGAGCTAATGTTGGTCAGGCTTCTCTTTACACTTAGTAACAATGGTTGGCACAGAAACTGAGATGGAATCAATAGATTTAGGTGAATGAGACTGACAGAGTAGAAGACTGGAAAGGCAGCTAACCCTCTATAAAAAAGTTTTCATGTAAGCCAGGCAGTATTAAAAAGCTCTTTGAATGATTAGCTCATTTATTCTTCAAAGAACCTTAGAAGTGTTATATTCTGTAATTATCATCCACAGAATTAGGATTCAGAAAATGGGACACACAAATGTTAAATGCCTTATGAAAGGTCATAAGTACGCACCACTGATAATTAGTAATATTGAAATACAAAATTAGGGAACACTGTGCCAAATATATTTAAAAAAATTGACCACTATCAAATATTGCCTTTGAAATTTGGTAAAAGCAAAATGTAAGTCAAGTATGAAGAGAAACACATGCATACACATTCAAGAAGCAGAGCTAGAACATAGGAGTGAAGGGAAAGGTGAAAACAAAACATCATTTGAAGATGGGGTATTCACTAATCAAAAAAAAAAAAAAAGAAAGAAAGAAAGAAAAGAAAATCTTTCCATCCTTTGCAAAGGTGGAAAACAACAGAAAAGACCCTGTACATTTTCTTCAGTTGCATTCTCCTTTGTACAATAATACCAGTCAAGGAGGAAATATTGATCATGTGGTTACCATCCAGAGAATCCAGAGGCCCCATAGAGCTCTCAGAGATACAAGTATGTGAGAAGAGAAATAAAAGCCTAAGGTTGTAAGTGCAAAGAGTTCAGAGCAGCTCAATAACACAAGCCCAAGTGTGCTGCCAAGGGAGCAGACTGCTGGAAAGTCAATCACAAATCCTACAAGTGAGCTTATAAAACAGCCCTTGTTTTTGTTACAAGAGGTTCTTAATACATTTAAACAAGGTAATGGGTAAAAATCACACAAATAATTAAAAAATCCAGACCCTTAAGATGTCTTTGTTGTTAAATAATACATATCCAATTCAAAATACATAAAAAAACAATACTAGGGGCTGGGGTTGTGGCTCAGCGGTAGAGTGCTCACCTAGCACATGTGCAGCCTGGGTTCGATCCTCAGCACCACGTACACATGTACAAATAAATGCATTGTGTACAACTAAAGCAAATTAAAAAAAAAAAACAAAAAACAAATAATACTAGGTCTTTAGTCCTTACACATCCACAAAAGGAAATGTGATCAAGAATTAATTATGCACTGCATCTGAGCACATGTAATTTTATCTATGTTGCATCGATGGGTTGGTTTCCGTGTACTCCAATCTTAAAATATTCAAGTAAAAAAAAGACTTTTTGACAAACAATACCAATGAACTCCCCTAGGTTACAGAATAAAACAAAAATTACTGATTACGTAATGGTTAAAATGATTTAATAGAGGTACTTTGGATTAGACAAAGGGGAGTGGTGGAGGTTAATGGGGTATGGGGTTAGGAAGGACAATGGAATAAACTGGACATTATTACCATATGTACATATATGATTACATGACTGGTGTAATTGTACATCATGAAAACCAGAAGAAATGCATTCTACTGTCATGTATAACCAATTGGAACAAATAAAAAATGAATAAAACTATTTGAGAATGTCATTTTTTATATATTCGATTAATTAAATTATTCTTCTTGGTTCAAATACAGCATTCTTCAAATGATAACTTTATGTCGTACTAATCTAATCTCAGTTGTGATTTCATCTGTCAAAATAATGTCAATTTAGTTAAAATTCTAACATATCAACAGCTAACTTTCCCCACTATTTTACAGTTCTCAAACAGAAAAAATCATTTGTGAATCCAATAATGAAATCTTTTTTCCCCTGAAATTATCATGCATTTTTGGCAATTGGAATAGTATTTTTCCCATAAATGTGGTTAACATTAAGACTGAGATGTTAGAGTGATTCCTCTTACCACCTAATGACATTATTTTTTTTTAATTTAAATGATGGTAATGCTCCAAAATTTATCAAATATGTCATTTTAAGTAGAAGACCTACAATCGGTTGGGAAAATGTAACTCCAAGTCAATTGCAGAATTTGACCTCCTAATAGTTGTTTATGGGGAATATGTTTGAGAATTGGATAAAGATCTTATGCCTAAAACTAGGAAAAAAATGACACATAATCAGTTTTTTGTTGTTGTTGTTAAACATAAAAGTGAAACATAAGAATTTATGCCACAAATCACTTTCTTTCCTTGCCCATGTCTGTTATATAATTCTTTACTTTATATTAATTCTTGTGGCCATTTGTTCGTATGACACTATCTGCTTTTTGACTGTCCCATTTCCCTGTTTTTATCTTATTTTATTTTCCTCCTTTCCCACACTTTTTCTCTGCCCTCTGCTATTTATCTTTGAAACAAGTTCATCACTCCAAATTCCATGTCTACTTTATTCATTATTTCACTGTATTGGGATTTGAATCTATAGATTAAAAATTATGGACTGGAAGAAGGATTATGGAATTGCATTTTCCAAACTGATATGAATGCACTATAGTTTCCTTATTTGAACTTCTGGTGTTCTGAGCACCAATGAGCTGGCCCTGGAAGCTGAGAAAGTCCTAAGCACATGAGCCTGAAGGCTAAGAATACAAGATTGTCAGTCAGAATTACATAGACACAGCACAGGCCATTTCATGGTAGAATGAATCTGACCTCACAATACTATGTAGATATGTGATTATGTAACACTGAAGCTCAAATTTATGTCTATTTACAAGGTACTAATTAAAAACAACAACAAAAAATAACTTTAAATGAACAGCATAATGATCCCTAGAGTAGAGGGAAGGAAACAGGGGAAGCGAGGAGGGAGGGGAAGTACTGGGGACTAAATTAGAACAAATTATAATCCATGCATGTATGATTATATGAAAATGAACCCAAATATTATATGTAATTAAAAGGAGCTAATAAAAAAGAAAGAAAAGGCCATTTCATAACACATAGCTTTTTAAAATAATACTGGGTCACATATTCTACAACCCCATCATATATCTATATAGATATCCCTCCCAGTACCCTGGAATTCTCAATTTCTTGACTTCCCCTTTTCAATTATATTGGTCCATGCCTATCTCAACCCTTTGCTACAGTGGTACAGTCATTTACTAGGCTTTGTCTTACCAATAATTACAACATCCCCTTCTCCCATCTTTCAATTTGCCAGCAATGCTCCTTCCTGACTACATCCAATTTATACAGTTCATTTCCTATATTATCTCAGTTTTAACAAATATTTACCCATCCATGAACATATAGTCTAATGATTTCTCTGTTTCCATAGTACTCACATGTGTCATGTGCTCACTTTCCTAAGTACTCTGTGTGTAGCTATTAAAAGTGCTCCTTTACATATGTTCTCTTGCCAAATTATTTCTTTTTTGAACAATTAAATGAGCGTTTATACTGAATTGTAACACTGGTAGAATGTTGTGCTTTTTAAATTTCATGCAACTTAAAATGACAAGAAAATTTGCTTTTTGCTCATTAAATGTATTGTCATTATGCTAAATAGGCTTTTACTTTTGCAGAGATAGTCCTGTTACTTTCAATATCCTACTCTACTGACTTGTCAATTTCACATTTTCTCCAACCTCCAATAATTCTTTCCCATTTTCACATCCAACTGATAATGAAAATTGCTATTCAACCAAGATAAGAAGAAACAACCAGAGGAGAAATATTACAAGCTACATCATCACACTTGGCTACCTACCTAAATCTAGTCAGAATTATCTGCTTTCTATCCCTTTTACAAATATCAGCACATACATTTGTAGCGTAATAAAATTCCACGTAATATACTTGTGTATTAGATTCCATTTCACTTTAATTCTCAATAAAATCATCCCATTAAGTATTACCCATTAATCATACATCATTATTTTTTCTCCATTTCTTTGGATAATTCTACCAGTATATAAATGCACTCAATGTCAACCACAGTTACCTCTCCAATTACTGTACCACATATTTCCTTTAAAGTGAACCTTCTGTAAAATATTACCTAAACTTACACTCTCCACTTTGTACTTTTTTTTCTATTTCATAATAACTTTAAATTAGCATTTTCCAATATAATTTCCATGAATGAGCTCTTGGCAAGACCAATAATTTTCATATTGTGAAGTGTAGTAGTCAGTTCTTGGTCTCATTCTTCTTCCTTTTAGCTTCAGAACACCAAAATACCCTAAATTATCTCCTTTCTTTCTAGTACAACCTCTGAGCCTCCTTTTTAAAAAAAATTTCTAATTTGTTATATATGACAGTATTCATCACAACTCATATTACACATGTACAGCACAATTTTTCATACTCTGTATACAAAGTATGGTAACACCATTCATGTCTTCATACATGTACTTAGGGTAAGATGTCCATCTCATTTCACCATCTTTTCTACTCCCATGTCCCCACCCTTCCTCTCCCACCCATTTTCCCTATCAAAAGTTCCTCTAATCCTCCCATTCTTCCCCCCAACCCCACACCACATTATGAATCAGCCTCCTTATATCAGAGAAGAAACATTCAGCATTTAGTTTTTTGGGATTGAGTAACTTCACGTAGAATTTTATTCTCCGACTTCATCCATTTACCTGCAAATGCCACGATTTCATTCTCTTTTAATGCTGTATAATTTTTCCATTGTGTATATATACCACATTTTCTTTATCTGTTCATCTACTGAAGGGCATCTAGGTGGGTTCTACAGTTTAGCTATTATGAATTGTGTTGCTATAAACATTGATGTGGCTGTGTCCCTGCTGTGTGCTGTTTTTAAGTCCTTTGGGTATAGACTGAGGAGTGGGATAGCTGGGTCAAATGGTGGTTCTATTAAAAGTTTTCCAAGGAATCTCCATACTGCTTTCCATATTGGCTGCACCAATTTGCAGTCCCACCAGCAATGTGAGTGTGCCTTTTCCCCCACATCATCACCAACACTTATTGTTGTCTGTATTATTAATAGTTGCCATTCTGATAGGAGTGAGATAAAATCTTTGAGGAATCACATACCTATTGATTAGCATTTCTGTTCAGATCCTTGGCTCATTTATTGATTGGGTTATTTGAGTTTTTGGTGTTTAGATTTTTTAGTTCTTTATATATCCTAGAAATTAGTGCTCTATCTGATGTGCATGTGGTAAAAATTTACTCCCAAAAGCCTTCTGTTTTTTGAAAGTACAAACAGTATTAGTTTTTGAACCCCTTTATTTTTATGTCATCTATGAGATGTATCCAATGTAGTCTTATGGCTTAAAAAAAAAATACACTCAGCAATTGTTATCCTGTTGAATTGATCTCTAGTGTGAGTCTAACCCCTTGAATAGACTGCAATGTTTCTATTATCGTACCCACTTGGGTCTAAGAGAATTTTGTATTTTAATATTCCTCACTCTTTTTCCAACCCACTGTTTTTGACTTCTTCCTGGAGTAAGCAGTTAATTTTAATTTTCTAATTCTAATAAATATGAATTTAAAGAGTGCAGAAACTAATTCTTTCACCATTAAATCCTAGTACAAGGACAATGACTGGCACAAGTTTGTTTTCAGTGAATGTGGTGAAAGAAATAAAGAATGAGTGAACGAACAAGTAAATTCAGGCACTTTAGATTTTGGAGGATTTTGATATGTTGTGCTATTTTTTCATCCTTCATGATGATAAAAAGACCAAAGTCTGAGTTTGTAAACACTCCAATGTTATTAAGATTAATAGCCCTAAATATCCCTCTTTTAGAAGTGAAGAAAATCCACCAGGCTCCCAATTTTGTTGAATGTTTCTCTTATAATTATGCATAAGCCCTCACTTTCTAACAGGTAAGGTAAGGTCCTTCATAGGTATGTAATTCCCTGAAGAAGTCTTGCTAACAGTGAAGCCTGAAGCATGCTGGAGGAAACACTTTATAAATGCCTATTTAAAATTTCCAGGTACAGAGAAGATGCACTGGAGAGACTTTGTTTAGGGGAAAATGTGGCTTTGTTTTGTGGATACAGGGGGATCTTAGGTGACTACTTCAACATTGCTCTGTGGTCACACAGATTATTGCTTTTATTTGTAGGCATCATCTTTTTGCAAATCCTTAGAATATGATTTCCACTGTAATAATCTATATTTAACTTTACCAAGAATAATAAGGATGAAGTTAAAAAAGCTCTTGATCCATCAAAAAGGGTTAGCTCTGTCTTTCCTATTATATGTTACAATATGCTCCATATTTTTCAATTCAAATAAGCTTACATAAAGAAAGAGGGATGGGAAGGAAAGAAATCCATGATGTTACAGTTTCATTTATCATATTTCCTCATGCATAAAAAGCTTTTGAAAATAGTTTACTTTTTTCCTTGACTTATGATTATGTCCCTATCTTCAAAGATCACTTATAGTTTGGAAATCGAAAAAAAAAATTAATTTGTTATTCCAGGGGGCATTTTTTCAGATATTGCTTGATGTTCATGTTGCACCTCTAGAAAGAAATGCCCTTGCAAAAAACTGTAAGATGTCTAACAATTCACTAGCAATATGCCTGTTTATGATCCACCTATTTCATCTCAAGGACAACTTTACATTTACTTGTCCCCATCTGGAAAGATGAGTATTAATAGGTTCTGGCTGACTTGCTTTTACTACTCTTCTCTATATTTTCTATGACATTAACAATTAAGATAAGCTAAAATGTGGTACATATACACAATAAGTATTATTCATCCATAAAGAAGAACAAAATCATATCATTGGAAGGGAAGAAAGGATTAGACATGAAAAGTAGAAGGGAGATTCAATTAAGAGGAAGAAGATCAAGGGGTGTGGAGGAGGATAGGTTAAGGGAGGGTATTAAAAAGACGGAAATGATCAAGATATGTTATATGAATGTATGGACATGCCACAATGAAGCCTACTTCTGTGTATAATTGATATGTGCAGATAGAAATATAAGCAAAACTCTTAAAATGTTAACAAAAAAAGGTTAGGCAATCAGAATTTTTTTGAGAGCATTTTTTTTTTTAACTAAGAGAAAAAGGAGTCAATGCATCTGTCATTCAAAAACACTGAGCTAGATTTGAAAGACAAAGTGTCATCTCTCTCTCTTTCTCTACCCCACCCTCTCTCTTTCTCATTCTCAATTCCTCAGTATTTGTTACTTAATTGATGTTTTTATTTTTTTTCCTTCTTATGGGTTTCATTTGATCATTTGTTCATACCTCTTAATACTGTTGCTGTAATTGTTATGATTGGAAAGGATGATGTTTTCCAATTTCTGAAGATCACATATAAAAAATTCTACATAATTATAGTGTTGGAAACTCCCATTTCAACAAACTCTATGTACTTAGTGTGATGCACATCATGCGAACACAGCAGACCTCCCATTCTAGTAATTTTTTTCTTCTAAGCTATCCTGAAAGTTGTTTTAGCTATGGGTCAGGGGGTTGATACAAATGTAGGTTTTAAAGCCATTTATATTATTGTTTTAAAAAGTTTTCCCTTAGGATAAAAAAAAATAAAATAGATCTTTTTGGTTTACTTTTGTTTATCAGTAAGAAAAAATGTCCAAGTGAAAGTTAAAGGGCACTTCTTTTCTTTTTAAAGCAATAAATTATAGATGAGATTTGTTTCTCTGGAAGACTTGGACAAAATATTGAAGAAAACAATGGTAATGTGCATGCATAAAGCCCTTCAACCTGAATTACCCTGAATGATAAGTTTTTAAACATTATATATCTTATATTTAAATGTTTAAGAGCAACACATCAAAGATTACAAATAAAGTAGTCTATCGTCCTCCAAAAAGAGCTGTCAAATAGCTTCATTAATGGTTTAGTTAAAATTGATAATAAAAATATGCCATGATTTTGATTCATGAAAATCATATCTTCTTTTTAAAAGGAAAGAAAAATAATCTTGGGGCTTTTGGGTAATACAAATTTTGCATTTTTGAGAAAATTGTGTGAATCTTAATGTATACTTAGAAGTCAAATAAAATTGCACTGAATCTATGATTAATCACTGTCCTATGGAAATACAATAAATATATAATCAATTAATTCATATATTGGAATATGAATAAAAATTTCTTACAGCTTAAAAGATTCAAAACTAAAGTAGGAAAACCCTCGAATGTGTCAGGAAAAATAGATAATCACTGAATATAGGTGTAATAATTATATATGGATATATGATTATTATAATATTTGCTTCAAAAAATTTTCATAAAGTAATATCATTGCACTTATCAATAAGCTACATACATTACATTAAAATAATAGTGTACACCAACATATTACAGTAAATAAATGGTTAAGTAATATTTTTAAAATAAATTTTTAAAAATTATATTTTTCTTTAGTTTAAAACAATACAGAAGTTTAGCAAATCATTCTCATTCTGTCACATTTCTAAATTTTCATAATTAGATGATGGGTAAAATTTTGAGAAACCAAAGTGGAATATGTCCATTGTAACCACACAATTATGGTTTCCAAAGGGGACTAACTCTGGGTATTAATCACTCATTCCTTTGGTTAGGCAGAACTGAGTTGCTTAGCACCTTGCCTTTGCATATCCTGGCTCTGAACTCACGATCCTCCTGTCTCAGCTTCCTGAGCTGCCGGGATTACAGGCATGCTCCAAAAAACCCAGCTAGGCAGCCTTTTATTCTGTGTAATAATATCCCTTGAGCTTTTGCTATGTAATATTAATTGATTTTTTTCAACACAAAATGGGAGGTGTTTTTAGATGGGAGTGGTGACCATGTGACACAGCCAAGGCCCTGACTGTGTGAGGCACAGTGGGTGAACAGGTGTAAACGGAGTATCAACACTGGAAATGGAGACCTTAACCATTCCATTATTCCACTGCAATACCTATAGCAAACACACACACACACATTATAACATTGTTTAAAAATTATTTTTGGTTTCAAGATTGTTGTATAAAGCATCACAAAAACATAATCACACCTACTGAACGTTGATAGACGGCAATCCAAGAAGCAACATATAATTTCAAAGAAAGTAAAAACAAATAATACCTATTATTACAATGGTCAGTACACATTTCCTATTCATTCTATTTTATTTTACATGTTTGTTTGTTGTTGTTCTTGTTGCCGTTATTCTTGTTTAAGAGGAACCTGGAAAAGTTAGACTTTCTTTTGGAAATATTGTGACCTTGAAATAAAAAGCTTCAGGAAATTTTTAATATTTAAAGTATGGATGTGTAGACACTCCTTTTGTGAGTTACCATTTAAAAGTAACTTAGTTTTGAGAGCATATGCCTGAAGCAATGGAATCATGAAAATATAATGATTTTCATCTTTACACAAGTAACTTGGGAAAAATTCAAAACCAAGGAGAAAGGAAAATAAGAAGCTGGGGGATTAGACACCAAGTGAGGCTGGGCTATGGAAAACTTATTCTGTGGTCCTGGGTGACCTTTGCTTATGTCCTCAGACGTGGCCTTCCTGACAGAAACATCAAATTTATTCATTATATTATACTCTTAGATCATGGCATCAGATATTCTAGGTTGAACATTTCCTTAGAGTGGAAACTTTCAGCAATTAGCAACATTCTCGTATTCTATATTTGCTGTCCTTATAAGATACACACATTTTTACAATTTAATTTCAAAGATGGAAAAGTTAAATACATATAATCCAAATAACCGCAATGGTCACTAGAGATTTTTTGAAAATGGTCTCTTATTCTTGCAGTATATATTTTGCAGTCACCATAGTCAATGTTTTAGCTAAGTGACATTTTAATGTCATGCTTTGTTACTGAAATATGTCTCAAGTCATAATATGTATACTTAGGTATTTTTAGATGAAATTGACAAAAAATTTATGAAAAATATACATCCTTGCCTATTACATGCTTTATTTAAATACATTCTGAGCATGTCTTCTTTATAAATTTTTAAGGTAAAATTAGAAATAATGTGAAATGTCTTTTTTCATACATCAAGAAAAAAAGTAGAATTTGAAAGGACAGAAAAAACAATTAGAAAAAGGAAGTTTATTTAACTACATTTCTTAATTGAAAATATTTCCCCCAATAAGTATAAAACATATGCCAGTGAAATTTATTTGAAGTGAACTCTTCAATATGAGTTCAAAAATTAATCTTTCCTCTTATTCTAAATCTAGCAGTACCATACATACACAGCTATTTTGCAAAGTTGATAATACAATTATGACTCTTGAGTTCAACATTTCTACCACTTAAAAAAACTCAATAAAAATGTTTTATTTATTAATAATAGTAGTAAACATAAAACTACTCTAGAACTGTTTTATATTTTTAACAATGATTTATATTAATGTCTATTTTCTGAAATTACAATGCGAACTTTCTAAGCTTCAAAGTTGATATTACTACCACAACACTGATTTAAAAAAACTGCCTACATTTTAATATCATTAAATATACCGAAAGTGGAAACAATTTTGATACAATTTTATGTCTTAATTATATTCATATGTATGTGTGCACTAATTATGAATTAAAACATACTGCTAAAAATATATTCTGTCTGTTACAGGGTGATTAGTCTTAAGAAAGTACTTAGAAGGAATGCACATTTATGTATTGAAAAGCAAAGTTGTCAATTATGGGATGATGGGTTATCAGTACATGCTGATTTGTTAAACTAAGTAGTCTGAAAAGATTACAATATCTTAAAATTTTCATTTCTTTTGCAATGTCAAGAATCCTGTACATATCAAGTGAACTATTATTTAATTTAAACTCTGTATATTTTATCTCTGTGAGAAAGTAAGTAAAATTCAAAACATTTATTAAATTTAGTAACTCTTCTTTTGCATTACCTCCTCCTGTGTCCAGACCCAAAAAAAAAAAAAAAAGAATAACTTCTATAGTTTTCATGTATTAAGCGATTATGAAAGATAGGCTTTTCAGCATTTGCATCTTCATTATCAAACCTGGAATCTTTTCTTTTTGTACAATAGATTTTTAAAATGTCTTGTAGCAGAGGAAAATGTTAATGTTTCACTTTTAAAAATCATATTTTTCTGTTCATATGATAACCAATCTACATTAAACATGAAGTAGATTTAAAAAAATACTAATATATGATTATATTTTTACCATTTGGATGTAAATACTGTAAATATAGAGCTATACTATGTCTTCATCTTCTCTACCATCATTCTAATTTAAACATTTAGGTCCAGAAGGAGGACATGATCAGGAAATTGGATCTTAAATAAGGAATAAGACATAAAAGACAGCTGAGAAACATGTTAACATCATGAGGTAAGTTAAATTAGTGACCAAGGTAATTAAGTTTCCATTCAGAGGCAGAGCTCCTGAGTCAATCAGAAATTCAGGAGGCTAGAGAGCTCCTTTGGAAGAAGAATTTTCAAACTTTAGTGAGGCTATTTCTCCTGAGTTGAGGCAGAAGTGATTTCCTCCAACAGATTCTCATCCTTTCCTGGAATACTTTAAATCAGTCTCTAACTGTTTAAAAAACCTTGGCCATTGAAAAGAAGTACAATCTGCTTCAGCCACTGAATTGCTGACAGCTAAATAAAGAATGCTGCCATTTAGAATAGACTCTCTGGCCCTAAATTCATGTGCAAATAAAATATATTTCTGCATTTTATCAAGAGAGCTATATTTCCTTAAAGTATTCAAATTTTCCAAGAAAAAATGTGTCTATTGTAAGACTCTGTAGAGGGTAACATTGGTCCTTGACTTCTGGTTTTCAATCTGCCATTTTATTGTTATTTTCTAGAAATAAGTCAATTCAGACTGAGTTCTTGGTGTTAAGCAGAATCCATAGGCTTACAAATGCCATCCTTCTTGCCTACTTTTGACCTGTTTCCTTTGAACCTTGCTAGAGACAGATTGAGGAATTAAGCTTTGATTGGACATCAGTTCAAAAAGCCAAGTTTGAGCAGAAAATAGACATCAAGGCAAAAGCACGAGGAAAACCTCAGGTGTATAGCACATGTCAAGAGAACCCTGACACTCAGGGGGAAGCAGTCAAGGAAACAGCAAGTTTGCATTTTTTGTCATTGATAAGGTTTAACTGTCAGCACACAGAAAATCTAGGAGTTGGAGAAGAACTGGGACACTCATGTCACGGAGGGAGACTGTGTTCTGAAGTATTTTCTGGTGGGTAGCGTTCTTATCCCAAGGTATTATGGTACTTCCTTACACTTAGTTAAAGCTCTGAGCTTACTGAAAACAGACAACTAGAAACAATAATGATAATTTAATAAAATCCAAAGTGTGTTCACATGTATCCTTTCATCTTGATCTTCACAACCAGACTGAGAAGTACACAGAGTAGAAAAGATTGTAATTCTCAATTTTTCATCAAAAATAGAAGTAAGAATCAGAGAAGTTAAAAGATTTGACAAGTATATAGAATTGCTATATGGTGAAGTCAGAATTCAAATGTGGTCTCGTGAATCGAAATGCCGTTTTCATTCTACTCTACCATATCAATCTAAGTAATTCAGTTCTCAAAGTGAATTGGGAGGAAACATGAAGCTAAATGCAATATTTCAAGGAGATATAGAATGAATTCAAACATATGACTCCCGAGACAGAGCTTAGATTGTAAATAACCAATCTTGTCAAGATATGAAAGCCATTCTGGGCTCTAAACTGAGATGTGATTTAAATGTCATATTTGAATAACGGTCCTTTGATCCATCATCTGCTATAAATTTTAAGATATAATTTTAGAGAAAATGAAAACAAACAAGTTAACCCTTTTTTATACCATCATAAAATTGTATAGTTTCCTATGAATCTGTAAGTGATAATTGAAATCTAGTGTTGCCATTGAATGGATACTTTTAAAACATTTTAGTCATCTGACAACTGACTTTTAGAGCACTATAATGTTCTATTTGTAATTAAGTCTTAGCATAAAAATTCCACAAAAATGTATATTTATTTATTCTTAAAATGATGATTATTTTATTTTAAATACCCAAGATTGGACTATATGTGGAAATCTTGTTACTTACTGATTTATAGAAAGGAAACTCTTACTACAAGAAATGCGATACAAGCTTCAAGCAAGATTTTTCCCCAATAGTTATTTTGTATTATTAACAAGCATCAGTTACATGTATTCATTCTGACATCAAACATTCCAACTACCAGGATCTTAAAAACTAGGTTAACTAATTCAACCAATAAAATAAAGCAAAATGACATTCACTTTTAATTTAAAGATCTAAGTGAACTGAAGAGGCCTGGATGAAAGCACCTGCTTGACATCTTTTCATTTTCTCTTTTCTAAATTAATATACTTCTTACATTTGTCCAGATGATTATTCTCAGTTCATATTAGCCCTTCTAATAAGGAATAAGATTTCCACTAATATATTTGTGATCAGGTTTTTCTAACAATCTAACAGTGCTATGTTGTTTTATATAATGATACTTGACAAGAAACAGAAGAAGGCCAGAATCTATTTGATTTAAATTTAAGATTTGTTAAAAAGCAAAGTATACTTAATAGGTGACATAAAATTTAGGAAAACCGGAGTTCCAAGCGTGCATTATTTATTAAAGACCTTAGATTCATTGCTCCAAATACAAGATTTTACTTTTAGAACTGAATGCTTAGTGTGAATGTTTTAGAAAATGGATACATATAAATCTCCAATTCCCTCAATTTTGTACCTGCCTGGAGACAGCATTGTACTTTATAATGGTAGTTTGTGTGGGTGGAGGTTCTTTCTATCATGGCTTTATTTCATTGAATGTCATTGTTGGAAATAAACTACTTGACTTATTAACCAGTGTATATTCAGTTGGCATGCTCACTCATGTGGAAGCGTACATGCTAAGTTCATTTCCTTCATGTGTATTACACATACTTAGACAAGATTTTTTTTTAATTACTTTTCCCTGCTTCTCCCTAAAAGACAGCAATGAAGGTACTCTGAATACTGGAAAGACAAAGGGGGCCACAATGGAAGTTTAAGACACAGAGAAGGCATTGCAGGGAATGGCTTTGGTTTTCTTTTCATTTGACACAAGAGAGATTTACACTCTAAAATCACCAAGTAGAGAAAAATTCCTCTCTGATTGAGCAAGAATGGAGAAGTCCAACACACACTAAGTATGGATCCCTAATCCCACCTCCATATCCAAGGTGTTAATGGGGTTCATTTGCCCCATTGTCAGAAGAACTGGGTGTTTCTAAACCTTCCTTCTGGAGACTTTTGGAGATGGAGGCCTAGCATCCACCAATCCCCTATCTGTGAAAGAATAATTCAAATCTAAAGTGCACAAGCTCCTCTTCACCATCAGGAAGTGGCTGAGGAAATGGGGAGTGACCCTGTATGTAGCACCACAGAGGATTAAGCTGAAGACCCAATAGTTACAGAAAAGTATAGAAGACAAAAGAACATTGCAAGGAATCTGAGAATAAATTGGAACCCTAGTTAATAGAAGAAGACTAGAACCAAAACATTAAGCTTTTAAAACAGGGAAATGAGGGCTGAGGATAAGGCTTATTGGTAGTCCACTTGCTTAGCACGCTGAAGGCCATAGGTTCAATCCTCAGCACAATAAATTTTTAAAAAGGCAAATGACTGCTAAAAAAGGATATTTAAATAAATGCAAAAGTATTCCATAATATTCAAAAGTCCAGAATACAGTCTAAAATCATTTGTAGTACAAAGAATGAAGGCATACACATTTTGCTAGGAAAAGACAAATCAACAAATCCACCAACACCTACACAGAGCTGAAAAAACACTGGCTTTCTCTGACAGATATCATAAAAGTGTTTCAACAAGCAATTACAAAGTATGTTATAGTTTTGATCTGGGATGTCTCTCAAAGGCTCCTGTGTTAAAAAACATGGTACCTAACACAACAATGTTAAGAGATGGGACTTTTAGGAAGTGATGGATCATGAGGGCTCTAACCTTATCAATGGATTAGACCACTGAGAGATTAATAATTTGTGGCATTATTGTGAGGTGATGAAAACATAATACGTGGGACCTTGTTGAAGGGAGTCAGGCATGTGGTCATGTACCTGGGGACTATATCTTGTCCCAGCCCCTTCATTTTCAGTGCATGCTCTCATGTCTGCTTCCTTGGCTGCCAGGAGGTCTACAGCTTAGCTCTGTCCCATCCTACCTATCAGGATGTTCTGCTTCACCATTGGCTGAAAAGCAAAGCAGCCAAGTGATCATGGAATTAAAACCACTGAATCTGTGACCCAAAATAAGTTTTAAGTTGTTTTTCTTCAGTGGTGAAAACAAAGACAAGTTAACAGAGACAAAAGGATCTGATAGATAATACATCAAGAAAATAAGTGAATCCCATACAAGATATTTTTCACAGAAACACACACAGTCACCAAGAATTAATCAACTAAAATTAGATTAGATTTAAACAACTAAAATATAGGAACATAGCAAACAAGTCATAAAAACAAAAGTGACCTATTACCTATAGAGAATGCCAATTCAAATGATAGTGGAAATCTCAACTGTAACCAGAGACCTGAAGAAAGGAGCCATTTTTCAAGTGATAATTTCAAAGAACTGTCCACTGTTAGTTCAGTATTCAGTGAAATTATCCCTCTTGAGTGAGGGAGAAATGCCTTCCCTCTGAGGAAGTAAACTAAGAGTGGATTTTCAGCAGATCTAAGAGCAATCTTAACTTGTGAAAGCTCCCTATACAATGTGGAAATGGTAATAGAAAAAAGCAAAAAAAAAAAAAAAAAAAAATCAATGAATGGGATGAAAATTAGGGAAAATGTGTGATTATCTTTCTCATGAATTTTTAAAAACATATTTCTTTGCTGAATCAAAATAATAACACATGTCATGTGGTGCTCAATGAATCTTAAAAAATACTTAATAAAGTTATATTTTTTAAATGGAGAGGTTAAAGGAACCCACATTCAACTAAGATAAAATAAAAACCCAACTATTTTTATAAACAGAAGACAAATTAAAATACAGTCAATTGGCTCCCCAAAATGAAATTTTCAGCCTAGGTGGATTCACTAGTCAATATATTTAACATTTAAAGAGCAATGAAAACCAATTTTACATAATCTCATTCAGGAAACAGAAGGGGATCTAACACTCCCAATCTATTTTATGAGGCTAGTATCGCCTTAACGCCAAAACCAAACCAATGCAGTAAAAAGCAAGAAACAGATGAACATCTGTAATGAACTCATATATAAAAATCCAAAACAAAACATTACAATATTAAATCCAGCAATGTGTAAACTGATTATGTTCAATGAATGAATAAGATTTTCTCTAGGTGTATAAGACTGACTACATTTCGAAAACTCAAAAACAATATAATCTACCATATCACCAAATTATTAGAATTATAATCACAATATTTAATGCAGAAAAGCATTCAAATATTCAAAATCATTCTTTATAAAAGAAGTGAAAATTTAGAATTAGACAATGTTTCTTTTACTAGGTAAATCACACCTAAAAGAAAACAAAATTATAGCTGACAAAATATTTTATAGCACAAAACTGAATACTTTCATCCTAAAATGAGGAACAAGAGCCGGGTGCGGTGGCGCATGCCTGTAATCCCAGCACTTGGGAGGCTGAGGCAGGAGGATTGCGAGTTCAAAGCCAGCCTTAGCAATGGCGAGGCACTTAGCAACTCAGTGAGACCCTGTCTCTAATAAAATACAAAAAAGGGCTGGGGATGTGGCCCAATGGTCGAGTGCCCCTGAGTTCAATCCCTGGTACCAAAAAAAAAAAAAAAAAAAAAATCAAGGAACAAGAAAGGATGTCACTCTCACCAGTGTTACCAATGTAGTAGTGGACATTCTAGACAAGGCAATCGTGCATGAAAATAATCAGAGGTAGACATGTCAGAAATGACCTAATGCAAAGTTCACATTATACATAAAAGTTAACTCCCAGTGAATCGAAATATAAAACCACACATTAGTAGAAAAACATTCACACTGAAAAAACACTCAGAATACATACAGAGGAGTTCTTAGACATAATCCTCAAAGCACACCTGTAACAGGAAAAGCTGATAAACTTAATTGAAATTAAAAATTACCACTCCGATAGCAAGCTAAAAAGACAAATAAGAGACTCTGAGAAAATATTTGCAAGCCACACATTTGACAAAAGGTTATGTGCAGAATTTATTTTGACCTCTCAAGTTTCAAGATTAGACAAACAAAAATAATTCCAATTATAAAATTGTGCCAAATAAATGAAGGGACATATCACTAAAGTTTATATACAGTTAGCATATAAGCACTTGAAAAGATGTTCAACATCATAAGCCATTAAGGAAATGTGAGTTAAAACCATAGTGCAATATAACTAAACACTGATTAGAACAGCTAAAAAAAAGTAAGAAATTCTTACAAAATCTGAAGAAACCGCTGGTAGAAGTAAAAATTACACAGCCATTTTGAAAGCAGGAATTTTTAAAACTATAAATACAATTATCATACAAAGCAGCAATTGTACTAATGAGCATTTACTCCTTAGAAATGAAATTTTTTGTTTATAAAAAAATATGTACACAGATATTCATAGTAGCTTTATTCATAACAATCAAAAATCAAAACAAATTAAATGTTTGTTTTAAACCCATGTAAGAATGGGTTCAGTTTTAAACAAACTGCAAGTAATTAAAATCACAAAATACTACTCAGCAATAAAAAAATAATTTAATGTAGATATATACAACATTTTGCATAGCTTGCATAAGCCTCACAGGAGTCGTATAACATTCTTGCATCAAAGTCACTATAGAGATGGAGATAAAGTAATCATATAGATAGAAAACACATTAGTGGTAACCTTGGTAATGGTTTGTGTTGGTAATGGTTAGCACTCTGTAAACTTGAGATGATACAATAGTTTCACATCTTTTTTTTTTTTTTTTTTGGTACCGGGGATTGAACTCAGGGGCACTCAACCACTGAGCCACATCCCCAGCCCTTTTTTTTTTATTTTATTAGAGACAGGGTCTCACTGAGTTGCTAAGAGCCTCGCCATTGCTGAGGCTGGTTTTGAACTCGCGATCCTCCTGCCTCAGCCTCCCAAGTGCTGGGATTACAGGTGTGCGCCACCACACCCTGCTGTTTCACATCTTGATTGATGTAGTAACACATGCTGCCAATGTAACAAAATTGCATAAAACTATACACATACACATCCAGGCTGTATACATAATTGTTAAATCTGTATAAGCTTTGTGGCTTTTATGAATATGATATTCAGGGAGTGCTATATTTATGCAATCTTTTGTTGAGGGAGAGAGCTTGAAGAGTATAGGGGACTTCCCTGTGCTCTTAGCTCAACTTCCTGGTTAACTATTTCAAAATAGAAGTATATGGAAATGTATTACTTGTACCCAGAGTTTGCTTAATAACTCAAGTAAGTTAAAAGATGCTAATAGATTATGGTAATTTGGTAATATTAAAGTAGCCAAGACTGATTTTTCTCCATTAAATCCACATGTAATTAATGGAACAATATAAGGAAATTGTATTTTTATTATTAAATAATAGGAATTTTATTTAACATGCTAACATCTAGCAGTTGATAGGCATTCAAGGTATGGAAGTATATCTTTTTAGGTGAGGTGCCCATAGTTGAACAAGTACCTAAAATAACAAATAGTCCCTTGGCTATTAAATACTCAAGAAGATATGTTGAATGAATGACTGAATGAGAGTAGTCTGACCACAAATTATACAAAGAGATTAGAAATTTATAACTTCCCTCAGTGCTAAAGTTTCCTCTAACTTTTCCTTATAGGTATCATTTCATGGTACTAATTAGTTTATCCCCCCCCCCAAAAAATATTTGCATTCTATTCTCACCCATGCACTAAAGTCTGATTAAATTCCAATTTTTTTAAAAAAATTAGAAAGGACCTTAATATCTTTTTATGAGTTTCCAGCCACACTTACAACATTCTTTTCATGCCAGAATAGGACAACTCAGTAGACCAAAACTTTCAAGAACACGTATAAACTCACTGAACATTAAAGAAGAGTATGATAATTAAGTTTCAATCCTTATGATTTAAACTTGAGGCTCTTATAACATGAAGAAAAAAATTCACTTAATTGCTCAGCTTGGCTCATTTTAGCATAGCCCAAATCCCTACTATAAATCCACTATCTATTAACTATTAACTCATAGACCTTCCCAACTCATTTGATCTTCTGGGCTTCAGTATCATTATCTGCAAAATGGGAATATTATCTAGCTCATGGGGATTTTTTTTTTTTTTTTTTATACTGGGGATAGAACTCAGGGACACTCGACCAGTGAGCCACGTCTTCACCCAGCCCTATTTTGTATTTTATGTAGAGACAGGGTCTCAGTTCCTTAGTGCCTTGCTTTTGCTGAGGCTGGCTTTGAACTCCTGATCCTCCTGCCTCAGCCTCCTGATAGGCTGGGGGATTACAGGCATGCACCACCATGCCTGGTTCGTGGGGATTTTTTTATTGGTTCTTCTTAGTTGTACATGACATTAGGATTCATTTTAACATAATTATAAAAGCATTGAATATAATTTGCTCTAAGTCCCCAGAACTTCCCTTTACTTCTCTTTCCCTTTTCTCCTCCCTCCCACCGTTCTCTTCCCTTTACTGATCTTTCTGCAATTTACTTAGGGTATTTGTTTTATTTTGGTTTTTTTCATGCCTTATGGATGCACATGATGGTGAGATTCACTGTGGTATGCTCATGTGTATACACAGGAAAGTTAGGTAAGATTCATTTCACTGTCTTAAGGAAGTTATATTTGACAAAATAATAATGTAAGCAGTTATACATGTGGAATCAAAGCTTGCTTTAGTCATAGTCACCACACTGTATTGTCTCAGGATATTTCTTCCCTGGAAATGAATGATATATGCTATGTCCATTCTTAATATCTCCCAAAAGACTCTAATTCAAAATGGGTTTCCTTGGTCTTATATTTAGATCAAGGTCTTGTTTTAAGAATAAAGAAAACTCTAAGAAGGTATATGTATTTCCTGCCCTTCCAGCCTTCTCAACAGAAGCCTACCTAATTGCTTGACAGATTCTAGTTCATTGCCACTGCACATTCTTTTTTTCTGGCTTACTCTTTCACATAGAGGCATAAATGCCTGAAATCTCCCTCCTAGTTTATTTTGTACATTTAAATTATTTTCAAGCGATACATAAAATCATGAAAATTAAACCAATTAGTGGATACTGATACTTTTCCTTCATTTTTATTGGGGCATTATAGTTGTACATAATGGTGAGATTTGATATTATGTATTTGTACACGCACACAATATTACAACATAATTTGGCCAATGTCACTCCCCAGCACTCCCCCCTCTATCCCCTCCAACCAACCCTTGGGTGTCCTTCCTTTATTCTACTGCTCTCCCTTTGTTTTCATGAGACTCCCTTCCCCAACCTTCCTTTTCCTTTTTCCTTTCCAGCTTCCACATATTAGAGAAAACATAAGGCCCCTGACCTTCTGAGTTTGGTTTATTTTGCTTCATGCAATAGTCTCAAGTTCCATCCATTTTCCTGCAAGTAACATAATTTCATTTTTCTTTATGAATTAATAAAAATATATTGTGTATATATACCAGATTTTCCTTTTCCATTGATTTGTTGATGGACACCTAGGCAGGTTCCATGGTTTGGCTATTTTGAATTGTGCTGCTATATAGGTGGGTATGCACGTAATGCAAAGTATGATGACTCTAAATTTTAGGATAAATACCAAGGAGTGGTATAGCTAGGTTATGTTGAAGAAAATGCAGTGCAACACTCCAGCATATATGCACAGGCAAAAAATTTTCTCAGTAGGACCCCCAAAGTTCAGAAAATAATGGCAAGTGTTAATGAATAAGATGGCATCAAATTAAAAAGCTTCTGTACAGCACAGAAAACAATTAAGAATGTGTAGAAAGAACCTACAGAATGGGAGAAAAGCTTTGCTAGCTACTCTTCTCACAGAAGATTAATATCTAGAATATATAAATAACAAAAAAATCAACACCAAAAAAGGAATAGCCCAATTAATAAATGGGAAAATGAATTAAACAGGCAAAACGGATAAAAATACAAATAGCCAACAAATATATGAAAAAAATATTCAAAATCATTAGTAATTAGAGAAATGAAAATAAATACTATCTCATACCAGTCAGAATGGCAGTCAAGAATTCACACATTAATAAATGCTGAGGATAATGTGGAGAAAAAAGAAACATTTTTACCCTGTTGGTGGGATTACAATTTAATACAATCACTATAAAAATCAGTATGGAGGTTCCTCAAAAGACTAGGCATCAATCTCCCTCATATTTTAAAGAACTTAGCAATATGTTAGCTAGACCTGCACTTTTTCAGTTCCATCTTGTCCATTTGGAAACCATTTGCAATTTAGTATTTTGATAATGTTCCTCCAAAACAATATAAGCAGGTTAATCTGTCCTTTTCTTTGGATTTTAGAGTGAGAAGAAAATTATGACCTCTCAAGTCACAATAGGAAATAAAATTTTTAAAGAACATTATTCTTTATATAAATGAATTCTTTTCATTCTTTTGAAAATTACAAAATGTTCACATAAAATTTTGGCTAAGGTAGAATTCATAGTCTTTCCTTAGTAGATCCAATAGTGTTATTATTTATTTGTTCAGGTTTGGTCTACCAATAGCCACAAGCTTCAAAAGTAAGAAAGAAAAATTAAAACCCAGATATGTAGTATATACATTTTTAAAGTAATCACTAAACTGACTATTTCATAATATGTGAAAAATAGTAATTGTAATTGTAAAAATATTTTTATACAAATTTTTCTCTTTTCCAATTATCTTTCCTAATTATTACCTAGAATTTAATTTACCAGGAAAAAGCTTATGGCAAAAAAAAAAGGGTAGCTTTTAATTATAAAATTAAAAACTCTAACACGAATAGCAATTGAATTTGATCAAAATTTGACATTTAATATGTTATATTACTATACATAAATATTAATAGAAACTTTTCATTAATGTAAGATTTAAAAATATGTGTCAAAAGTTTGCTCGCATCAGATATTTATAAGTCCAGACTTCTATACAAAATTTATCAACATGAACTAAATAAGATGAATAAGATTCTTCCTTCTCCATTGGTTTAGGTTATCCATTGCTTTGGCTCAATGATGGTGACTGTCCATTTTAAGAATAACTCAGTAGAACTATGCCTTTGTGGATGAAGTATGTTTGAGGGATATTGGTTTCAACTTCAGGTCTGCTCAATTAAATTGTTACAGCAGCATTGAGAAGAAATCTAAAGTCTGGCAGGAAAGAATAGAAATCCCTTGCAATTTCCCTTTATGTGAAAATCTGCATACCATAAGGCATTAGCTAAGTATTATTTTAGATTAAGCATTTAGATTCTATAGAAATAAAGGAGAATCAAAGCTGCATATCTGTGTCATTGTTAACTTCAGTTTACAAGTACATTAAATGCAGCATTCAGATAAATGTGACACTACAATACCAATTAAAGGACCAATATGTTTACAAGGTTCAAGTATTGCTTTTTCTCTAGTGTTTATTTGTTTTGCCCTTTTGAAAAAATGAATTAATAATTGACACCATGCATTTACTTTAAATGCTATCTTGAAGAATGTTTAAAGTATTGGGAAGAAGTCACACAATTCAGTTCTTATATGTTTTGTCTCAGGAACCTCCACAGATTTTTTATGATAGAACCATAAAGAGGATCTATCATAAGATTGAGTTAATTTTGATATTTATGTTATAGGGAATAGAATACTGGGTTTAATACATGTATCTCCTCCACAAATATTGAATCTATTGTCTTTAATACTTCCATCAGCATTAAAATTCAATTTGGATACTTTACATAAGAAAACATGTTTGCATCTTAGGCTACTCTTTGTTATTCCACTATGAAGGTGATGAAAGTAGGGAAGGTTGCAGCTGTTTATCATTGTGCTATTTTGCTTTTCAGAGGTATCCAGATGGCTATAAATATTTAGAGATATTAAGACATTTCAAATTATCAAATTTTGCATTCTAAATACAAAAACAACAATTCTCATCTCACTTATTTAGAAAGCTAGAATCTTTGAAGTCTGAAAAATAATATATCTGAACAGTTATTCTCCTATATATAATTTTGACTCTACTATACTTGTTTAAAATTGCAACAAAAGTATAATAGTAACTTGACCTCCTATGTTAGTACATATTCCAGGACTTATAATTAATGGAAATTTACATGCGTCTTCACTGCTCTGCAGCTAATCTGATTCCAAAATACATATGTTATGCAAACACACATCATACATCTACATTATTTGGTTCTCTCCATAGCAATGCTCATTCATTACCAATTTACACATTCTCTTTGGACTATTTCATAGAAGCAGGAAATATTAATATACTTTAAATATACTTTAAAGTGGAAGCTCTTAAGTGAAACAACTTGCTAAATTATATTTTGCTATATTTTTAAGCTGTCAGCATTCTGCCATTCTGCCATGCATAGAACTGGCTACTATGTAGTAAAGTTAGGAGGGTTTTGTTGTTGTTGTTGTTGTTGTTGTTGTTGTTTTGGAGAGGGTGTGTACTGAGGATTGAACTCAGGGGCACTTGGCCACTGACCCACATCCCCAGCCCTGTATTGTATTTTATTTAGAGACAAGGTCTCACTGAGTTGCTTGGTGCCTTTCTGCTAAGGGTGGCTTTGAACCTCAGATCTTCAGGCCTCAGCCTCCTGAGCTGCTGGGGTTAATCCCAGCAAAGTTAACAGTTTCATGGCTGAAAATATTAAATATGTGCTCAAACCCCTTACCTTTTCCTACATGTTAGAAATTTGGAAAAAAAAAATATGAAGTAGGAAATTGAAGACCTATCACTATTGCAGTGTGTAATTATATTATTGTTCAATGGATTGAAACTAGAAGCTCTAAAACAGAAAATATATAAATCTACAGAAACTTCACCATCTGAATTAAGTCACAATCATTCAATTTGTGTATTTCAATTATCAGGCCTGGAAATAGTATTGGCAAAACATATTCATCTATAGTATTATTGGAAGAAATTATATGTGTTATATTTCCAAAAGGCTCATTTTCCTAAGAATGCATTTGAAATGAGCTATTGTACTCTGAATATCTATCACTGGGTCCCATGGCAGAAATGCAAAAAAATCCTTACTGAAAAATCAAAGAATCCTCAAAATAAAATTAAAAAAATCATAAAATCATAGCTGGATCTCAAACTTCCATAAGACCTATATTAAAACATATTCCTGAATATCTATAAGTTATTTATGAGTTTAGTTAAATATAACAAAAATGCATGAAGTCTGTGCACAAGATGAATATTGAGTATTTTAAGAACAAAGAATGAAGGACATTAGTAGTCATAAAAAGACTCATTAAACAATTAAATAATTGAAATACTATTTATAATTTGTGAGTTTATTTTATTTTGGACTGACTATAGTAGATAGTAACAATGAAAAACACTTGGAATTTCTTGAGTTTGTTAATTATTCCTCAGCATTCTTATTATAGTTATTAATAACCATTACTTACAGGCAGGAAAGTTCCATTCTATTAAAAAATAAAATAATTAAATTTAAAAAATAATTACATACACCACTGAAAACTAATGCATATCAAACATATTTTTCTTTACTGAGAAAATTAATCCACATTGCTGTTTGTGGTTAGTGTTGACATAGTGATATATAGTTTGTTTCCTGAAGTAGATTTAATGGTGTAAATTATTTTGTAGATTAGAAAACAGCACAGGAAATCAGTGTATTGCTTTTTGTCAGCCTGAAATAGCTTTTGATCTTGCCACCAAAGCAGAATTTGAACATTAGTTTCCAGTTAAATATGGGAAATTTGACTATTTAGACTTTATATCTGGGTGTTATATGTATTTTGGAAGTATAACCCACATGATTTCTTTCAATAATAATATAGATGAATATATTTTTGCCAATACTATTTCCTGCTATGATAATTGAAATACACAAATTGAATGATTGTGACTTAATTCAGATGGTGAAGTTTCTGTAAATTTATATATTGTCTGTTTTAGAGCTTGTAGTTTCAAGCCATTGAACAATAATAAGAATTACAAGTTACAATAGTGATAGATCTTTGAACATTACTTTCTATTCAAATATCTGGATGTTATATGTATTTGGGGATGGCATTCAATGCCTAATACTAGTTATTAAAGTTTTGATTGTCTCTGAGAAAAAGAAAACCTTTTAAAAATACTTTAAGAGATTTTAAATATGAAGACTACTAAAATTGAAGTTTAGTAATCTAAAATATTTATTTTTAAAATACCATATTTCATAAGTTCGTAGAATTTGATTCTAATACATCTTTACATTCATTTTAAGTTTTACTAACATTATCTACAATTAGAAAATGATCTAAAATACCATCTAAATGTACTATTTGTATCATTCATGATTCCAAATTTTATGATTATACATAAATGTAAATATATGGTACATTTTTATCTATACTATGTTTTTTTATATATTCATATATATATTATATATATACTTTCCATATAATACATAAAAATATAATATGTTTCATCTAAGCACACACATACACATCATATTATATACATTAGTTTTCAAAAAGCTATTATAAGTAATTCTATGCCTATTTTTGTTAGTATAAACCATCTAAATTTAGGAAAAGGGAATGTAAAATATCTGTAAACAGTATTAAGTTACTTTATTTGTTTAATTTATATATGCAAGACTTAATGCTGTGAATAAAATGAGTGCTAAAAACTAACACATAAATGCTAAAATGGGCTTTGAATCTGAAAATTGAGAAAAAAACTGGATGTATCCATTTATACTGAAATATGGAAAACAACTTATTGGGTTCAATAAAAAATATGTTAAATTAGGCTGATAGACTTGCAAGACTGCTCAACAAAAATCATCCCAAAACTTGCAGATGTTCATATTAAGCATGACACTAAATCATAGCTATGTCAGAAAAATGAGAATAACCAGGTGTTTTTCTTTAAATAAAATACACAGTGGAAAGAAAAGACCAGGATAATCATTCTGAAGAGATGTCAAAAAGCAAATAGAAATAAAAATATATGTATTCAATATATAACCATACATATTTTTCAAATTTCCATAGTTTTTACAACATTCACACTCAAACACACATATACTTCCTTGAAAATTAAACCCATCAAAACAAGAATTTTCTGTTAGGAAAACTAGTCAACTTAGAAAAAGGAGGAGATTTGGGAAATAAGCAATTGACTGTGGAAGAGTGATCTAGCATGTATATTATTTCACAATTGTGCCAAAAGGTGACAGTAAATAAAAAATATGAGACTCAGTCATGGCACTCTAAATACAAATGATGAAAGAACAAAATATAAAAAAGAGTGGTTTTTTTATCAATCATGATATGGATTAAGGTATTCAGATAATTAACTTAAATTTTATCTGGTGAGCATAGTGTGAATTTATCGTATACTTGTATTGATTTTATACTATTTTTTAAAGGTGAGAACAGGGTTAGAGATAAGCCCTGCTTCTAATTTTAAAAATGATAGGGTGACCAGGCAAGCATGCAGACAAGGGAAGCCAGAACAAAATTTATAGCACATAATTAATATCCCCAGTTGCTGGAGAACTTCATTAATGGACTAGATACCAGAATCCAAGTTGAGAAAAATAGAGCCAAATGAAAAGAATTAAGAATTATCAGGATATATAATAAGACACCAAGAACTTCAAGTTATTTAGGCTTCAAACAGGACACAGTGACACCTGTGGATCCATTCATCTGGCAAATCAATTTTGTTGGCCAGTAGTTAATCTCACCAAGAAAACATGCCACTTACAAATACATATCATATGAACCATTTCCTTACAATAAACTAAATTTTCACAAAATTTCAAGTATCCAAGCACAGATACACACATTTATAGCTTCTCAAAATATTAAATTGTGTACACATGGATTAGGGGGCATTTTCATAATTTACAAAGTGCCCTCCAGAGTACAGCATGTTAAATCCATAATAATTAGTTGAGAACTGATTTTGTAATATCTTTATAAACATGATGTGGACATTCTTTTACAAAAAAAAAAAAAGATTTCATAAGCTAAGGTTTATTCAAATAAGAATAAAATTTAAAAAAACATTAGAAATGGAGGTTTTTATTCTTCAAATGATAGTAATTTTTATGTAATATTTAGAGTGAAATCAACTTTAGATAACTGCTATACTTTTTTATTTATACAATCTACATGAAATGAAATAAACACATGTTCATTTTTAATCCTTTTCATCTATCTGTTCTCTAAGACTTAATCCATTTGTTGGAAGAAATTCTAAAGAAAAAAAAAAAAAACTTTGATTATGTACTTTAGAAGAGCAGATCATGATGATTCTTAATGATTAGGAGTCATTATTTACCATGTTCACTACTAGTGACTTTTTATTTCCAGGATGAGCTTCCTTATAAAGTTTTGCCCCTGATACCCAGTGGAAAATTTTGCAATATTTAGTGACAATTTATATGTATCATTGGTTGAATTTTTTTTTCAGTACCAGTGATTGAACCAAAGGGTGTTTAAGCACTAAGCCAGATCTCCAGCATATTTTTTTTATTTTTTATTTTTTTAATTTTGAGACATGGCCTTGCTAAGTTTTTTAGGGCCTAAGTTGCTGAGAGCTGGCTTTGAACTTGTGATCCTCTTGTCTCATCTTCCTCAGCCACTGGGATTACAGGTGTGCACCATGGAGCCCAGCTAACACTTGTTGAATTTAAAATAGCAGATACTAATAAACCACTAAGAATGAAAATATTCTCACTTTAATCTCTTTCTCAAATAGTTAATGATGTATCTAACAACACTGGTATGATAGGAATAATTATTGCCACCTACTCAGAGCTCAGCACATAGCATATTTTTTGTTTACTTAAAGGGAGTATTTGTGACATTGAGTAGAATAATTTTTTCCTTCTCTTTCTATCCTGAATTACCACTTTATTGAAAAGGTTAACTTCCATTTCAGAATAATATAAATAACAGATATAGATATTACTGACTTTAACAAAAAAGTGTAAAATTTTGATGCAACCTAAGAAGGCATGATAGTGAAAAAGCAGCATGGTCAGCCACATTCTTCAAGGGCATGGCTGCCAATGACCTAAGACAGTGGTGCCACTTCTCATTGTTTTGGAAGTAGAAGCATTTTCCTAAAATATAACCATGGAATATGAAGCAATGAACAACCCTGCACATGAGCCTTGGTCCCGTTTGTCATTCCCTACCTTCCCAAACTTACACACAGTGGTTCAAGTATATGCTAGAATTTAGAGTTGAAATCATGAGATACAGTTACATGGCATTCCTAGGTACATAGTGATAATTTTAGGGTTTAATTTACATGTCCTGCTTCACTTTAACACTTGTCTTTTATATTTGTTCATTTAGTCAATATTACTTGGTACCTATGAAATGCCAAGAATGTACTATGTACTAAGGCTGTAAAGACCTGATAACACCCTCAAGCCCAGCTTTAAAGCTCATCCATAACAGATCCTGAGTCTTAAGTGCATTAGCCTTGAGACTGATTTTCTTTCTTTTATTGTTAAGTAAGAATACATGGGTATAATTTTGATTTTCTACATGTGCTATAAGAAATAAGTCCCATTATTCCTACAGTGGATAAATGAAAATTTGCATGTTTATTTGTTCTGTTACTCAGCATCTCAACATGTTTCAGACCAATTGCCAAGATCATTAAGAAGCTGGGCACAATGACACACTCTGTCATCCCAGTGAGGAGCAGGGCAGGCAGGAGGATTGCAAGTTCAAAGCCAGCATCAGCATATGAGCAAGGCCCTCAGTGATTTAACAAGACTCTGTCTTAAATAAATAAATAAATAAATAAATAAATAAATAAATAAATAGGGCTGGGGATGTGGCTCAATGGTTAAGAGCCCTGGGTTCACTCCGTGGTATACACAAAAAAAGCTTATTTAAAGAGATTTAGGGTGCCTGAAATTCTACCATAATCAGCAAGTGTATTCTCTTACAAAAGATGCCACTTTTCAGTCAAAGGATTGGGAAAGACAAAGTTCCTACATGAAAAATGTAATGGCCTGGCCAGTCTTCTTATAGTCAACCTAAATGCAAAGGAATTCAATAAAAATAGCCTTGTTGTGGGGCTACAAAGTTAAGAAAAAAGAATTACTTCAGAGTCAGCTGTGTTTATCATATCTAGTCTTACAGTGAACTTGTCAATGAAATGTTTTTGAATCAACATCATTGATAAAGATGTTTCCCTTTTTCAGTTATCCACTATTACACTATAACAGGAAATACCTAGTTAGGAAAACTACAGACTGTATTTTCTCAAAAGTGCTTTTCTTATACATCAAAAAATAAATAATCTTCTGTTGTATATCAGCTCAGTCATCAAGATGGAAAAAGGAAAAAAGTATATTTACAATTCTTCTCAAATGCACAAAGTAAGGCCAATGTCTCCTTTTGAATTGCACACATCTGTTTAGCTTAAAACCAAGTAAAAGGTTATGTTGACAGCATCTTCCTATATATAGACAACCTTTCATCTCCAAGTGTTTAAATAACTTAATACCCTATACCCGATTAGAAACTTTTTGGTCATATCTGGCTACGGTGATGTTATTTATGAAAAACAAAAAAGATAAAGGCAAATGTTATATACATATATACATAAAATATATATATATTTAAATACACACACATATATACATATATATATAACATATAAGTAAGAGATAAATTATTATTCTCTTTTGTGTGTGTGCTTTTGATTCTGAAGATAGACCCCAGGGTCTTGTGCAGGCTAGGTAAGTGCACTAACCACTGAAAAACCTCAACCTTATTATACACTTTTTATAAATGTAGTGCATACTATATTAACATATTCACTATTAACATATACAATTGTGTATGTAATTATTCATAATATTTTATAGAGAATATTAATTATATCTCTATAAACATGCATATATGTTTATACATATATAGTTATATATGTATGTATACGTATAATTATATAACCATAATTATACATGTATGTATATGTATATATATCCATACACAATATTATATATATGCTTCCAGTGGTCTGAATTCACTACAATGGTACGGAATGATTCTCAAGAACTCTTGTCCATGCCTGGACAAATTGTATGCACATTCTCTGAATTACCCAGTGCTGATGTCAATATTTCAAATGAAAAACATCATAAATACTCAGTAGTATGTTACCAGAAACATCAAAAGGGACTTCATGACACTTCACCAAACTGAGGAGCAGATTGTTCCCCTCTTCAGAATACCCAAATACTTAGACAGAAACACTTAGAACCTAACTAAAAAAATGGTAAAACTAACTATAAGCAGCTACATGAAGATGTAGCTTATGAATGTCAGATAGATTTGTATATATCTTTAACTGTTTGGGATTTTTTAATTAATTTATTTATTTTAATTAGGTATATATGACAGCAGAATGCATTTTGATTCATTGTACATAATTGCAGCACAACTTTTAACTTCTCTGGTTGTACACAATGTAGTATCGCACCATGTGTGCGGTCATACATGTATGTAGGGCAATGATGTCCATCTCATTCCACCATCTTTCCTGCCCCCATGTCCCCTCTCCATCCCTCCCTCCCCTTTGACCCATCAAAGCTCCTCCATTTTTCCCATGTCTCCCCCATTATGGATCAGCATCCACTTATAAGAGAGAAACATTCAGCCTTTGTTTTTTTTGGTATTGGCTTACTTTGCTTAGCATGATATTCTCCAACTCCATCATTTATCTGAAACGGCCATAATTTTATTCTCTTTTAATGCTGAGCAATAGTCCATTGTGTAGATATACCACAGTTTCTTTATCAATTCATCTATTGAAGGGTATCTAGGTTGCTTCCACAGTTTAGCTATTGTAAATTGGGCTTCTATAAACATTGATGTTACTGCATTACTATGGTGTGCTGATTTTAAGTCCTTTGGGTATAGACCAAGGAGTGGGATAGCTGGCTCAAATGGTGGTTCCATTTAAAATTTTCTAAGGAATTTCCATACTGCTCTCCAGATTGGTTGCAACAATTTACAGTCCCACCAACAATGTGTAAGTATGCCTTTTCCCCCACATTCTCACCAACATTTATTGTTGTCTGTATTCTTGATAACTAGCATTTTAACTGATGTGAGATGAAATCTTAGAGTAGTTTTGATTTGCATTTCTCTAATTACTAGAGATGTTGAACACTTTTTTTATATATTTGTTGATTGAATGTATATTTTCTTCTGAGAAGTGTCTGTACTGTTTGGGATTGTACTAATGTATTCTTAGTTCACAGATTTCTGCTCTTGAGAGTCTTATATGAATTATGTATGACAACTGAAAACAAGAAGAGTTGAAGTGTGAAAATCTCTGAGAAGGATTAACACCCATGAATAGTCTAAGGATAAAGTTTCTCATGATTCTCTAATCTACATCAATATTTATCATATTTGTTGAGGTTATGAAACTCATGATATTTAATGACAAATGTGCTTCAACTTCAAAATACAGCAGGTGTGTGGAAAAATGCCCTGATATCTTGTGAGTGCTGCTTTCTGTTGCCCTCGGAATGAAATACAAGGGAAATGAAACATGTCAGTAATCTTCAAAGCTATATGGTAAACTCTCTGAGGCCTGCAACTAGGTATTGTGTCCTTAGTGCATAGCACATGCCAGGAACTTCTGGTATCATGTAACATTGGCTGAAAGAATAAATACAGAAGACAAGAGTAAAAGTGAAGCAGGATATGTGAAATAACCCCTCTATCATGCTAATAGTTTGTTAGCATGAACCTAGGAATGCCAAGCAACTTTCTTCATGATTTAAATTCTAATTGTAGAATCAGTTCTTGAACCAGTGTGTGCAAATTTAGGAAGGCTGGAAGTAACAAACGGGACCCAGGCTCATATACTGTGTTCTGCATTACAGCATATTCCATGGTTATGTTAAAAACGCTTCAACTTCCAAAAGAGTGAGTGAGACTTGGTGTTACTACCTCAGGTCATTGGCAGCTGCACCATTGAAGAATACTGCTGATGATCCTGCTATCTGCCCTCAATACTTGCCTTGTTAGGTGTTTCAATCAGCTTTTTTACCACTGTCACTAAAAGACCCAAGTAGAACAACTGTAAAGGAGGAAAAGTTTATTTTATGGGCTCCCAGTTTCAGAGTTCTTAGTCCATAGAAGCCTGGTTCCATTCCTTTGGCTCAAGGTGAGGCAGAACATCATTGCAAAGAGTGTGTCAGAGGGACTCTTCTCACATGATGATCAGAAAGCAGAGAGTCTCCACTGTCCAGATACAAATATATACACCATAGCCACGCCCCCAGTGAACCACTTCCTCCAGCCACACCCCACCTGCCTCCAGCTATCACTTAATTAATCCCATCAGGGATTAATTCTCTGATTAGGTTAAGGCTACCATCCAATAATTTCTCTTCCAAACTTTTTTTGCATTGCCTCACATGTGAATTTTGGGGGGATACCTCACATCCAAACCATAACATCAGGATCCATCAAAAGTTTACATTTTTTGATTAATTGAACAATGTCCATATCTGCTGTGGTCATAGAGGCGAAAGAGAAAAGAAAGGATACCGTGGAGTGAGAAAACAAAGCTAGAGGGATGAGAAGGAGGAGTTGATGAAGGAAGAAGGATAAAAAAAGAAAAAAAAGAAAGAAAGAAAAGGCATCCTGAAAGGAAGGAACTGCTCTGCTGTGATCAATGTCCACAAACCTTATTTACCTTTTTGACCTCTTTTTCTGTGCATGTGTGTTTGCATATAATTGCATGTGGTTTTATATGAAATATTTTATTTTATTTTTAAGATATTATTAAATATAAACTATTTAAAGTTATAATAATATAGTTTTATTTATAACAGGTTCTGAAAATATACAAACACTTATATGAGTGTCAAAGAATATATTCCCTATACATAGGTATGAATATAGTTTTAATCATACTTCTTTAAAAGTTTGTATGTTTTGTACTGTCCTACCTAAGCCTTTTCCTCATATTATTCTAAGAAAACTATTTATGTGATTTATGATTTTAACATCTACCTAATATTTGTGTAGTATTGTGGAAAATTACTGATCTTTAATAATATTTCTTTGTGTGTGTGTGCATGTGTGTGTGTGTGTGTGTGTGTGTGTGTGTGTGTGATGCTAGGGATTGAACCCAGGGCCTTGTGCATGCAAGGCAAGCACTCTACCAACTGTGCTATATCCCCAGCTCTCTTAATAATAATTCTAAGGTGTGGTTTTTTGTAAATACAGGTGATAGAAGTACATGCTTCTGTACACAGGATGTTGCCGTGGAGATGGCTTTTCATAAGGGTAGAGCAATTGTTCAATATCAGTCATGAAATGTCCTTCCAGAATGTCAAAGCCACTTAGTGTACCACTGGCAATATAAGAAGGTGGCCACTTCAGCACAATTGATCACTCCTGTATTTTGTTTGTTTTCAATTTAAAATTTTTAAAATGATATCATTGGTATAAATTGAATTATCTTACTTACATGTAGCCTATAATTCCTAGTGATTTTAATATTTATGGTTACAATATACTATTTACTGATTACTATATTAAAAGAAAGACAATCCTTTTAACTTTCAAGTTTCTCCATATTTCTTACATGACAATACCATTTTGTCGTCTTGATTACAGATCATGAGGTTCTGCAAGATTTTATTGCTATAATGTAATAAAGTCATTGATCCTTCCACTAGATTGCCATAAATATTTCATTAGCTTTCTTTAACATTTTTTATTCATTTGTTTAGTTTATATTTTTTCAGTCCAAACCACTTTTACTCTGCAATATATTTTTTATTAAAACATGGAAACTTATGCTAACCATCCCTCCTGTAGTTATCATAATTATTCCATTAATTCCTTCTGCTTTTCTGTGCTCTTATTTTTTGTAATTGATTCTGGTATATTGTTTTTTAATAGGTGAAATTTTGAGGAATTTCTCCTGTTTTGCTATTATTTGTATAAGGTCTCTATCTCTGGGTGGGACATCTCCTTGATTAAATAATATACTTATGTGTAGAATCATTCATTATTTTCCATCACTATGGGGTATTCTTTGATTTTGATTCACTTCTCCCAGCTTATATTAAATCAACTCATAGTTTTTAAAGAAGAAACATGTATATGCCAATACAATTTATTATTGACATTTAATAAATTAAATTGAAAATAAAAGTAAAATGGACAACAGGTGGATTCCCAAGTCTGAAAATGAATTAAAAATCAGAAATTCATTTTTCCTTTTAGATTACTTAAGCTACTTGGGTATGGTATGAATTTTTAATTTGCCTGGCATTTTCCAGGAAAAATTTAAAGAGATTCTATATAACTCATAAGGCTCAGAGAATACTATGTAATGTATTCATTCTACATAATTTATTTAAAATGATGTGATTCCCCATCTAATACAGCAAGTCAGGAATATCATTATTGAGCTTATTACACTTTCCCCTGTGACTCACTGAGTTTATGTAATAACAGAATTCATTGTATCTCCTAAGATATTTGATTTTTTTTTTTAATTTCAAGTTTATAATTGCCTCAGATTTACAGCTATAAAAATATCTGAGAAGAAAAACAAAACCAGAGATCCCAATAAGCAGCCTTCATGAGCAAACTAAACAGGCAAGTCCCCATGTACTCCCCTCCTTCACTGGGGTCACACAGCTCCTCACAACAAGCCTTGGGTTCACAACATTCCCTTATAAAAAGAATTAGAAAAATTAGGTCTTTTTCTGAGCTTCCATGTAGTTTTTCATTTATCATTTTATGTACTTTTTAAAAATTCTTAAGAAAATTCTCAAGCAATTTTCATTACTATCCAAATTTTTTCTTCAAGGTATAAACCTATGATGCTACTGGAAGGTGATAATAGTGGTGTGAAAGACAAAGGCAAAACATAAAACACAGAACTTTCAAATGTTTTTGAAGTCTATCATTCGATTGAAAAACTTTAATATTAGAACATGATAAAATCTCAAAGAGTGGACTTGTCAGAAATATTTCCCTATGTTGTTGTCTAAAGTATGTTCAGCCAGATGAGTTGTCAGTGACTACACAGAATTGGTTAGTCATGCAGAGAAGTTGAAAAGAACTTGAATTAAAAAAGAATCTTTGAATAAAAGTTTTGTAATATAATATCGAATTATGTAAATGGAACCTGAAGAAATCTTCATGTGTTTTGAGTAATTCTATTGTAGGAATTAAGATAATGAAATAATCATCAAAAACAAACAAAAACAAAGGACGAGCAAAATGATTACATCAATGTTGTTAACAGTAATAGAAATAACTAAAAATCCAAACATACTGATTTAGATAACTACATTTTGAAACACTGAAAAAAAAACCCTGCAATTATACCAAATTATATTATATTGAAATGTATAAGACTATGCTAACATACAATGATGCAAAAATTTGGTGCAAAAATACCTTCAAAACCCATATATGTCCAATATGCAACAAGATAAAAAGTTTCTACTGCTATGTGCATGGAATAATACTCACCAGAGTGCTTACTGAGATTATCTTCAAGTGGGGGGATTGTAGAACAAATTTATTATTTTATTTTATGCACTTTCTATTTAGATAATTAGATCTATTTTCACTTTATGTGAAATAAAATAAAAATGAAGAATATAAACATAAAAGGGCTTTATGATATTTGATAAAAATAAGAGTTTTATAAAAATACAAGTTTCAATTCTCTGGGGATTTCGAATAAATAAAAATCCTCTGTGACTATGTGAATGTACATGTTCAAATGTAACCATACCTGCTGGAATATAATGAGGACAAATATAATGGATGGATTTTCTCCAAAATTGTGACAAACAATTCAGAGAAGCCTTGAATCTGAAAATGTTATATACATGAGATTTAATAGCGTAATAACTTTAGGTGGGCTCTGTCTTCTATAGATTGGATGCTGAATGCCCCAGAAAGGCCCATTTGTCAAAGGATGAGTTCACAGAATAACACTATTGTGAGGAGACAGAAGCTTTGAGAAGCTAGACCTAGTGGGAGGTCCTTAGATCATGATGGGACTGTCATTGAAGGGGATTATGGGATCCTGGCTCCTTTATATATAAACAAAATAAATACTGAAGCAAAGTCATTGAATAGATTGTAGGAGTGGCTGTTTAGATTTCTTTCTGCTAATTAGTGATCAGTAGTGTCAAAACTGTAAACTATATCACTAATTTCACTGTCCTGCAGACTCTATTTCTCCACACAATTTTATTTAAGTTGGAGGCAGGAATAAATAGATAAATATTATATCTGTGTGGGTGGGAGAGTGTAAGTGGACAAAGAAGAAAATATCCTAATGCACTGTCATGCCATACCAATAAGGAGCTCAGCCTGTCCCAGAGAAAATGGCATGATAGAGAAGGTGTGCATGTAATGCAATGGAACAATTTTGTTTTCTTTTTCCATAGTGACAATAACCTGTAGTAAATACTGAACAGATGGTATGTGGCTTTCATTTAAAAAAAAAATGCAATTGCTTTCAGGAAAGAAAATGAATTAATTTTACTTTGTGAGTTTAAACTTGCTACTGCACATTCTAAATTGATTTATATATAAAAGGAGAATTTTTGTTTTAAAAGCATGGAAGAAAGGCTACAGAAAGATCACTTGGTATATCAGTGGAGGGAGGCTATTGGTCTTGAAAACATACTGTATGCTCATTTCTGTGCAGCTGTTCTGTTCAGATTATTTAATTCAATTATGATAAGATCATAAATAATACATCCAATAATGCTCTAGCTCAGAGAGAAAAATGTCATAATTTCATAGATATTAGTTAGGCTTCTAATCTTTAATCACCAAAAATATGTAAGCCTGAGAGAAGATTAAGAGCTCATAAATCTGAATAAGTAAAGAAAAAGTTAATCACATTTTAATGTTACATTTACTATCCACATAGCTTTATGTTCCAATTGTATACTGTGGAATTACTATTTATTTCTCAATCTAATAACTGGAGTATTGAAAATAATATTTTTAACAAAAATTCATATCAATGACAATTTTTTTTTAAGGAGTAACATTACTATAGTATAATTTAGGAAAATTCCCCTTTTCTCCAAGTCAAGTGATTCCGGTTGTTGAAAAGTATGTTGCTGAAAAACAACTCAAAGATTGGCTTTTCTTGAATAAGATTTTCTTTCAGGGAACTGTAGTTATTAAAATCAAGAGTTATGTTAATGTTTACATGTAATCAGCAATGAAAAAATAAATGAAGTCAATATTGAATTAATAGTTCTGGTGAACTCTTTCAAAATTATTTCAAAATTCTCACATTTCAAGATAGTTTATTTTGAAATAAAACATAGTAAATTATGCTTATATAACCAAAAATGTAGAAGTACATTAAGTATACATCATAACCAATTTCCAATGTTAGTAAAAAAAAAGTTGTGTTGATACAAACCAATTAATTATTCACTGTGAGGACAGGATATAGTTAACACATAATATTTAATGATATTATATTTTTTCTCAAGCAATATGTAGCACACATAGTTTATAAAAAATAAAAAAAAATTGTAACAATAAAACAAAAATTAAAAATGAGAATAAATGTGAAAGTATTAATTAAATATGATAGATTTAAGATTTTGCATAGAGAATTACTAGAATATTGATCATTCCTGTTTACAAGATACATTAATCAAAACAGCAGTAAAAATGAAAATAGATTGGGGAACACTATTATTATTTTAGATTTATGAATGTGAAGGAATCATGGTACTGCCAATGTTATAAATAGAAAAATAAGGAAGATTGATGCAATTGGCTAGAAGAGACATCATAATGAAGACTCATGCTTTACTGATTGAGCACAATTAAATGTACTGATTAAACATACAATTTTTGTCATTTTATTTAACTTCATACTTATTTTGCAGATAGAAAATGAAGTAACTTTTCTGGGAAGACACAAATATTAATGTTATCAAGCTTCAAAACAATTGTGAGTGATTCTAAATGTCATACTCCACACAAATTTGTGTTGGTCTCAGAGAAATGAAATAGTTAATAGTATATATTTCCCTCCCCATTATGAAGAACATTGAAATTCTGACTACAAAGACAGCATGCCCTAAATAACTTTTTATTGATGTCTAGATATACTAATATAAGCTTTTAAACACCTCTGAATGTTATATATATTAAAAGTGAGGAAAAGAGTATGTTAACTTAGTGAAGAGACTTTTTTCATTACTGAGATTAAAAAAAAAAAAAAACAGATCAGAGGTTAAATAAATGAACTAGATACAAGGAGTCATAAAAATACATGAATGGCAGCCATGAAAATTGATGAGCTGATCAAGAGAATAAGAATACAGAGAGAAGCAAATGGTCAATGAAACACCATGGTGAAACACCTGTATTTCTAGGGTAGGAAGAAGAAAGAGGACCCAAAAGTTTAAATAGAAACAATCAAATCAGTAAAGAGATAGTAATAGAGTATATAATATAAAAAATGAAACAAAAACACAACCATAAATAAATTGAAAACACTTTTCCTAAAAAGTGTTGATATCACCATAGCCAGTATTGTATTTATAATATGTTAGTAATAAATATGCATTTAGACATTTGAACTTAAATTCATCAATAAGACAGAATAATAAATGTCTTTTTCAAGATATATTGTAAGTTTTTCAGACTATTGGATTAGCCATTTGTCAATTTGTGATCAAAAGTGAAATGATGATTGAAAGTTTAGAGTATAAATAACCAGGTGAATAGGTATACAATACAAGAAGTCCTCTTACTTGTTGTTTTAAAATTTCAAGGTATTAAGTGCATTATTCTTTCTTTTAAATGGCTATGCAGTACCATGGATAAAATGATGCCAAATATAAGTAATCCAACTGAACAAAATATTAAAATTTTAGGCTTACTATCCTAATGGGAATATAGTTCATGACAATATTTTCTGAAAATTCATCATAGGAAAATTATTTAAATACATTTATTTGTACTTTAAAAATAATGTTTAAACTTTGTGATGTTTAAACTTTTTCTAGTCTACTAATCATCTTATTAATTCTTTTAACTTGTGCATGACAATAGGATTCATTTTGATATAATTATAAAAGTATAGGATATAATTTGTTCTAATTCAGTCTCCACTATTTCTCCTTTTCCTTCCCTTCTCTCTCCCCTCTCTCCCTGTTTCCTTCCCTTTATGCTACTGATCTTTCTGCTACTTACTTATAGGTGGTTTTAGTTTGTTTGTTTGTTTTTGTTTTGGGTACCAGAAATTGAACCCTGAGGTGCTTTAACACTGAGCCACAT
Organism: Tamias sibiricus; assembly: GCA_025594165.1. Classification (NCBI taxonomy): domain Eukaryota; kingdom Metazoa; phylum Chordata; class Mammalia; order Rodentia; family Sciuridae; genus Tamias; species Tamias sibiricus. The sequence continues at coordinate 155,161,645 of CM046662.1, read as the reverse complement.
CTCTAACCCTTTTTATTTTGAGACAGGGTCTCCCTAAGCTGTTTAAAGTCTCACTAAATTGCTGAGACTGACTGAACTTTCTATCTTCCTGCCTCAGCCTCTTGAGTTGCTGGGATGACAGGCATGTGCCACCATGCCTGGCTAGCTTTTGTATTTTTCATTTTTTTAATTAATGCATTGGGGACATACATGATAGTGAGATTCACTGTGGTATATTCACATACGTAAATTAGATTCATTCCACTGTCTTTCCCTATCCCATCTCTCCTCTCTTCTTTTCATTTCCCTCTATCTACTGCATTGATCTTTCTTGTATTATTTTTTATCCCTCCTCCCTTGTTTTGTATTAACTGCTGCACATCACAGAAAACATTTGACATTTGACTTTTTGGGCCTGATTTATTTCACTTAGTATGCTTGTCTCCAGTTCCATCTATTTACTGTCAGATGCCATGAGTAATTGTTCTTTATGACTGAGTAATTATTTGTTGTGTATATATGACATTTTCTTTGTCCATTCATCTGTTGAAGGGTACCTATGTTGACTCCATAGCTTAGCTATTGTGAATTGAGCTGCTATAAACATTGATGTATCTGTGTCACTATAGTATGCTGATTTAAAATCTTTTGTATATATAATGAGGAGTGGGCTAGCTGGGTCATATGTTAGTTTCATTCCTATTATTTTGAAGAATCTCCATACTGGTTTCCAGAGAGGTTGTACCAACTTGCAGTCCCATCTATAATGTATGAATGAGCCTTTTCTCCCACATCCTCACCAACATTTATTATTGCTTGTATTCTTGATAATTGCCATTCTGACTGGAGTGAGAAAAATATCAATGTAGTTTTAAATTGAATTTCTCTAACTGCCAGAGATGTTGAACATTTTTTTTCATATATTTGTTGAGTATTTATATTTCTTCTTGTGAGAAGTATCTGTTTAGTTTCTTTGTCCATGCACTGATTTTTTTTTTCTTTTTTGACATTAAGTTTTTTGAGTTTATTGTATATCCTAGAAGTTAAGGCCTTATATGAAGAAAAGGTGGCAAAGAATTTTTCCCATTCTATTGGCTCTCTCTTTACACTTTTAATTGTTTCCTTTGTTGTAAAGAAGTTTTGCAATTTGATGGCATCCAACTTTAAAAGAACTATCATTTTAGCAAGATTTATACAAAAAGAACCCATCATATTCAAGCAAAATATTTTAATGATATAAGTCTGACAAAAATGATATAACATTTCAAATACTCATTATATGTTATAGAAAAATTATCCAAAATTCTTATTCTCAAGAAAATGTCTTAAAATATCCCAATATACTATAACCATTAAAACAATATCATTAAAAAATTGATTTTAGGTTCTCACTCATTCCTAAGTTGGCATGTATTGATGAGTTATACACATAATTTATAACCCTAATCAGAAGAAGAAAACAAAATAGTCTAACAACCCCACCAGAGGTCTAGTTGGAAGCAAAGTTTAACATGTAATACCAGGGCCACACAATTAAACATGTTGCATCTATTTGGATAGCTCTTAGAGTCCTCCTAATGTATACAGGAATTTTAAAAAGGTAAGTGTTCAAATTTTTAAAATGCAAAGATGTGCTCCTGATGTCTGAACTACAGGTACCATCTTTTGTGGTTCATAACTGTCTTTGTAAAGAGGGATGGTACAAAGAAAATCTGACATTCTTTTGTCCTCTGGAATTATCTACAAATGACATTCCAAGTCTGAACCATATTTTAAATATAACGAACAATATAAGTGTGTTTATTATTTTACTATGGCTTTTGTTTTTCTCATTTATATATTATCCTCACAAGCTGCAAAGCATAATTTATTTCCCTATCATGTGAAAAAAATACTTAATATATTATATTTTCATTGCATCTTAACATCTCACTTGCAGAACTATTGAAATAAATCAAGAAAATATCCACTGGAAACCAACATCCATAAACTCAAAACATTTTTTCAGTTTCTCATCATTAAAATTTGCATTCAATTCCTATAATGTATCTACAAATATTCAGAAAAAATACAGGAGGCAAATACAAACAGTTTATAAATCCAGCTATGAGTACAAATGTTCATTGCATTATTTCTTTACTTTCATTGTGGTTTTAAAAATTAAGAATGTAATTTGGGCAATAAAACAATGAGGTATCACTTTCTACCTGCCAACATGACCAAAATTAACAAGATTGAAAATAACAACACTTACAATCACCTGTGGATGTAAATTAGTACAACTTTTTGGAAATGTATGTGCCTGTATCTTAAAGCTGAACATAGTCATTTATACCCTCAGCATAGCAATTCAACTCCCAGCACAAAACCAATAAAATAGCATATGTACATTCTCCAAAAACATTGCATTTGAGAATCATTCATAGTTGTATTATTTCTAGTGGTTAATAACTAGAAAGAGTTTAAATGCCCTTGAGTAGTAAAATGGGTGACTTATAGCATATTCACAGAATGGATTCAACTAATATAATGCAAATAATAAACTGATTCAATATAAATAAATGATTTTTACAAAAATAATGCTGAAAAGCCAAACACAATTGAGTGATATTGTAGGACTTCTTTTAAAATAAAGCAGGCAAAATTAATATGTGCTCTTAGAAGTGAGGGAAAAGAGATCTTTGGAAGATCTTTGGAAGATGTAAGGACTATTAAGGTGATCAAAGAGACTCTTGGAATGCAAGTAATAGTTTTTAATATGGATGGTGCCCTGGATAAGTTCATTTTATTATAGTGTATTTAACCTTACAAGTGTAAAGTTAAATGATCTGGGAAGTATTATATGGGTTGCTATAATCCAATCAAATTTTTAAATCTTGCTTTATAAATAATGAATCTTTACAGTTTTCATATATCCATATATTTTTCTTATATTTTATTTTCTGATTTATAGTCAAGACTATGTTTCAAACAACTTTTTAAATACAGGGATGCAAAAGTGAATGAGCAGACAATAATAGCTTAGCTAAAGCAAGTTTGCCATCTACGTAGTGGTAAGAAGAAAAAAAAAACAAGAAAAATTTAAAAATACACTGAGTAAACTATTAAACAAACAATATTGAATGGCAGGAAAAAGTAGGCCATTATGATAGAAAGCAATTATGTGGAAGGTGGTTTCATTTTTAATATAATGAGTAAAGTATGAAGTATAAGTAAGTTCATCAAAAAAAAAAAAAAAAAAAAAAAAAAGGACACGTTAGCAGGGCATGGTGGTGCATGACTGTAATACCAATGGCTCAAGGGGCTGAAACAGAATGATCACAAGTTCAAACTCAACATCAGTAATTTAAATAGTCCCTAAGAAACTTAGCAAGACCCTGTCTCAAAATAAAAATAAAAAATAAAAACAGACTGGGAATATGGCTCAGTATTTAAGCACCCCTATGTTCAATCCCCAGTATCAATAAAAAAAGAAGAAAGAAAGTTTATATTTTGCATTGTTATATATTAGTTCAAATGCCCTAGGGGACATGTGGCATATTTGAAGACTGGAATGCATGAGGGTCGCTTAATGAGTATAGGTGGAAACCAAGTTGAAGTTGAAAAGAAGGGCTTGGTCACATTTGGGATTTTAGAATCCATGGCAAATATACAGTGGTATTATTGACTAAGATGATTGAAGCACATTATACTCAAGCAGAGTAAATGGGTGATGGGGTCCTGAGATGTGTTTTTATTTGGGGAGTTATGTGAGCACATTTTTGGAAATGAATTATTATGAAGAGACATTTTGATGGATGTTGTCAATTAAGGGAAAGACTTAAGGAGGACCTTGTGTTACTTGACAGGAACAACATAGAGAAGGAAATGTATATTTCAGCTCACAGATTCAGAGGTTCAGTCCATGCTCAGCTGACTCCATTGCTCTTGGCCCGAGTGAGAGAGAACCTCATGGTGGAAGTGCAAGGTAAAGGAGCACTGCTCCTTTCATAATGGCCAGGAAGCAGAGACAAAAAGGGAACGAGGCCACAGAGAAGAACAACACCAAGGCACCTCCATTAACTCATGTCCACCAGCCACATCCTCTCAGCCTACAGTTCAATTACCCCCCAGTCAGTCCATTCAAAGTAGGATGGCCTGATTAACTCACATAGTAGTAGTAGTAGTAGTAGTAGTAGTAGTAGTAGTATAGTAATAATTAATAATAATAATCTAGTCATTTCACCTCTGACCTATTCTGCATTAACAGAAGAGATTTTGGGAGACACCTCATATCCAATCCATAATAAGCAGAGAGAGGGAAAACTGAGAACAAGGTACAGATAAGCAGCAGGGATCTTCCTTCACTATAATTTGATCAAAGACAAGAGAATGGAATATAACAAGTTCATGTACATATTTGGTGGAGGCAAAATGAGACAGTTGCTTTCCCACAGGTTTTAGAAAAGTTATAATTCAAATGTGAGGCAAGACCAGTTTCTACTCAAAGACAGGTTTGATTTTTAAGATAAAGAAGCAGTGACATCATCAGCATTAGTTCACTCAGTTTGCTTGTATGATCAGCATCCCAAGGAACAACCATCCTGGTGTGCAAGCAAGGAAGGAGCTTTCTACAAATAACGTGAACTTGCCATCCTTTCCAGTGTGCACAAGAGAAAGCCAGTGTCCTTCCAGGTAATATGTGTCTGGAATTTCCAGACCAGGTTTTCTCTCATTGTTTGCTTAACTTGGCTATGTGTTCAGGAACAGAAAGGGGACACTCAGTAACATGGAGTTTTATTGTCCCCACTTTTTAGCAATGATACACTCCACTCCATAAGTGCCTGAATGTCCTTACAATGTTATCACACTCCTCTGCAATTTCCCTTGGGCAAGCACATCAGGATGTACTTTGTAACCTATTCCTACTACAGAAGTACAAAGAGGAACAAAATATGATAAGCCCAGCTATAAGATCAAGTAGACACCACAACATATCTCCTGGTTGCAGGAAGAAATTATAACCAAGCAGAAACAGCATCAGTACTCTTTAGATATAACAGTAATATGGGCTTGCAACTTACATAAAGGCAAAGACACATTATGATAATCATACAACATTCTGTTTTGATGAGGGCACAGGTGACTCCCTGTGCTGCAATTAGCATGTCTAGCACCATTCTACCCAGAAGGAACACATTTCATATTTATATACCTTCTTTATAATGCAAAGTTCTGACTCTGTGTGTATGTTTAAGGAAGCAGCCCTGTGTTTAGCTAAAGCTAAACCCAATGTCAGCATTTGCTGTTGGAAGAGAAAGTATGGCAAGTGGGTAAAGCCATCAGGCAGCATGAATTGCTCTATGATAACTCTTGAAAGGTCACAAGTGGTAGGTCTGTACACAAAATCAGAAGTAAATTTGCTTATAGTAAGTTTCTTCCAAATGAATTGTCCAATCCAGTTTTGAGGAGAATATAGTCATGCATGTGTGCCATAAGCCACAGCCATACCACCAGGGGAGGAATATGGTCCCATTTGGGCTTTTCAACTCTGTCATCAGAGGTGGCCAGTGTCTCTGGGTGCAATTGTTAAATTATATTGATTGACAGGTTCCAATCCATACTTGCAGAGGATAGAAAGGTACTAATGCCATTTTTTTCTTTCAATTCAGAGAGGAAATTTACTTTTCATTTCCACCCGTGTTGCATTTAGTCACCCCAAGCCAAGAAACAGAGGTTGGAAGGATGTGGATGTTGGTTGGTAGAAAGGAACATGAAAAATAAAAGATGACAGTGCACACTCCATTCTGATTCAGCTACTAAGGGTGTGCTGTTGGGTTAAATCAGAATGCCTGTGGTTTCAATTTACTATTATACAAAGTGAAATTACTTTTATACAGTGAAATTACTAATACTTGCTAAGCCTCAAGTGTAGAAGGACATGAAGCAGATTTCATATAAAAAATTAATACACACAGGGAATCCAGAAAAAAATGGCAGTCAACACGGTTGACTTTATACACACAAGTAAATTATAAGTGATAAATTATATAGTATAAAATTAAAGAGACCAGCAAGTTAAAATCCAGTGCAAAGTACACATTTTTATTAAATAACTTATCTGAAAATTTTCAGCATATCATGTATCCATGCAGCAGTTAATGAAAACATGAAATTCATCTTTTCCTATTGAAACATAATTTGCCAAAAATATGCTAATTTTGTATTTCATAAAACTTAATTTCTTAGATGGTTGTTTTTCATTAAATGTAATAAATTAGAAAAAAATCAAGTGTTACTAGAAGAAAAAAATAATAGGAGAAGTAAATTATGGAGTTTACAGAAAAAGCATGTACTATGATAAACATCTAAGAGTATTTCCATCAAGGGCAAGCTGTGGGGTGAGCATTTAGGTTGATTGGAAAGATCAATAACAATTAAAAAGTCCTGATTTGAAGGAATTCTTATTTTAAATATTTTATGTCTCTTAGAAAATCAAATTTTTCAAAGAATGCTTTTTGTGGCTGTTAATAAATTAGGGACATAAACATGTATTATCTAAGAATAAACTGTTTTGTTGAGCCTATTGATTAGAACAATCTAGCCTTTTCAATGAGTTAATGTGTTTCTTTTTCACATTAAACATTTTCCACTTCCTTTATTAAAGAAAAAAAAAATGGGTATCATTTCCAGGATGCTGACAGAGTGTCCTAGTTTATTTCTTTCTGAATGCCACAGTTTTACACTGGGAAGAGTCAGCACTTCCAGGATGTTAATACCAAATTTATGTGTTAAAAATGCCTTTTTGCATACACTTAGAATCCTCCATAGCATGAATTGAAAAAGGAGATGCTCCCTCAGAGAAACAAGCTATTCCTACTTTCAACATGTCCACAGTCACAGTCACCCAAGAGCACCTCATCAGAAACTGTGATTCATGCCTCTGCACTTTCAGACCAGTTATATTTATACACCAGGGCTTAGTCATTTCTAAAGTTCTTTTTTTTTTTTTTATTACTCAAATGAGTACTAAATGATTCAAAGTGAACTTTCTTTAATGAAACTTACACAAATTCTGTTTACAATCTATAGAACTAATGATTCTGCATTATACTCATATCATGCTTCCCCAATGTCTTTATATATCATAAAAAACACAAAATCTCACAGATTTGTATTTTTTTTTATTTTTTAGTTCCTTTTAGTTGTTGATGGACCTTTATTTTATTTATTTATATGTAGTGCTGAAAATTGAACCCAGTACCTCATACATAATAAGCAAGTCCTCTACCCCTGAGCTACAAACTCAGCCCCTCCAGGAAAATAATACTTTCTCTTTCTTATCCTTCCTCCTCCTCCTCCTCCTCCTCCTCCTCCTCCTTCTTCTTCTTCTTCTTCTTCTTCTTCTTCTTCTTCTTCTTCTTCTTCTTCTCCTCTCTCTCTCTTTCTCTGTCTTTTTAGTGTATCTGTCTATATATTTATATAATAAATTTTTCAGCTCTTTGTGTACAGAGTAGCTACAGTCATCAAATAATAGTCAAGACCTTTAAGCTGTTTTGAAGAATACTGATGATGATTACTTGGAAAATTTCAGGAAATAAGCATGGACTTGGTCTTTTACTAGCAAAGGTTTTCCAAAGAACAGAGGCCTAAAGTACTCAGGTATATTCTTTAGGAAGTATATAAGATAGATTTACCTTGGAGAAAAAAAGAGTTATGAGGACTGGAGAGGATTGGGAAGATTGGAAATATTGGATAGAATCAAGAGTGGCATATGGAAAAAATAAGATGTTTAGAAATATAATAATATAGAATTGAAACAGGAAAATAATAAAATGCATACAAATTGAGAGAGAGAACTGAAGAAATACAGAAATAGAGACAGAAAGAGTACTGAAAATAGTTAAGAAATTAATAATAAAGATAAGAGAGAATGAGAATGACATTTTTGTAGAGATGTCAATGATATAAGTAAGTGAAGATGCAGTATAGAGTAATATTAAAAAATAAGTCATTGGCTTTAGAAAATAAAAATTTTTAAAAAATCATGTGTACATATATTGATGTTTATGTGTGCATGTACATATTTACATATTTATGTTATTTATTTTATTTTTCATAAAAGGTACAGATGGAAAAACTAATTATCAATTTGTAGATATTTCAGTTAAGTAGGAATTTAAGAATGGGAATTGGAACTTATTGAACTTCTTATGATATTTCTTTTTACAATGAATATCATCTCTTGAGGAATGAATAGAATAATAACAACAAAGTAAGAAAGAAAAACATGTAAGAGAAAAAGAAATAAAGTGGATTTTTTTAATGTCATAGGGATGGACACATAATTAGGAACTGGTCCTTCCCCTCCTACCCAGTTAGGGAGTTTGAGTTTGGACAAACTACTGATTTACTCTGAGCAAGCTGGTGTTTCCACAGGCTCTGAACTTAGATCATTACCCCCAAAACTTTGGCTCATTTTCACATTTTTATTACCTGGAATTCAATTTTTTGAATGGAGTGGTCTGATAAACAATAAGGAAACTCAGATATGTAATTTGTTCAAGTGCTTCCAAGGTCATCTGCAAGCCAGTTTGGGGGAGAGTGATATATGTTACTGTGTTTGTCTTCTCCATCAATTCCATGATTGGTGCAGGAATGAAGGTCATCCTGCTCAGAAGGAGCAAGATACTTAGAGTACATGCTCTTAAAGGCTTTTGTAACAGTTATGAGCAAAGAGTAGACATGCCCCATTTTAAAAATTGAAATAAAATTTTAATTAACCAAGTATAAATGGTGATATTCCTTACTATAATATTTTATTTTTATGCATTTAAAATTTCCTTGCCATTTTTCTATGAACATTTTCATAAATGTTATGATTTAAATATGAGAGTCATTCAAGTTGAGAGGGTATGCAACTTTTTCCATACTTACTGCTTTGGGAAGACTAAGAAATATACCAGCCACTTCTTTAAAAAATAGTTAAATCAGTAAAAGTACATGGATTTCTATATTCACATTTTAACTCTGTATTTATTAATCATACCAGGTTGTACATTTATGCTTAGCTATAGAATAGTTGATCATAATTTGCTTTTTAAAAAGTGATATGGCTTAAAAGTTGAATTTCCTGTACATTCAAAGCAAAACAGGCAATCGTGTGTGTGTGTGTGTGTGTGTGTGTGTGTGTGTGTGTGTGTTTTTCAATACTGTAGATTGAATGCAGGGCCCACAAATTCTAGGTAAATGCTTTACCACTAAGCCACATGCCCATTCCCTGGTTATATGTAAAATTTGGTATGTATTCTTTATACTTTATCTTTCATTTGCACGGTTACATAAATGAATAATTTACCTAAACCAGCTATAAAAAGTAGTTCAATACTTTAAAAAATGCATTTGGAAACAGGAACCAAAAGTCCAATAAAATCATAAACTACAATACAACATAATTACTCAGGACACATAAGTATATATTAGGTAGGGTGAATTATTTTCTTTCACAGGAAAAATTAAAGTTGATCTTCTTGAGCAAACACAATCTTCAGGCCTCTAATATCCTTCAGGTTTAATATGATGATATTTTCATCAATTCAATCTTTAACAATATAACAACCATTTATCAATTGCATATTTGTTACAAATTCAATAATAGCCTAATGCTTCTTTTCATAATATTCACCTGATGCTTTATTCCAAAAGGCAGGCTGGTAACTCACCTATTTTTAACGTGTTCCTATTTCTACAGTTAAAAAGCACCACAAAGCAGGCTTAAAATAACAACAACAAAAAATACTATCTTGCAGCTCTGTATATCAGAAGTCAGACTTGAGTCTCAACTGAGCTAAGGTTTTAGCATAGCTGTGTGCTATCTAGAAGTTCCAGGAAAGAATACTTATCCTTGACTTTTCCAGTTTCAAGAAACTATACAAAGAACTTGGCTCTTGACTCTCCTTTTCCATGTCCAAACCACTGGCCTCAGATCCAGTCCTCACAAAGCATCACTGACATCTGTTCTGCCTCCCTCTATCACCTTCACAGACCCTATGACTACATTGAGTCCACTTGTTAAACCAGGATCGTCCAGTCCCCTGTTTGAAGTTCTCCAATTAGCAGCTCTAATCTTCCTTTTTCATGTAACATTATGAAATCACAGGTTTCAGGGATTAGAATGTACATATCTTTGGGAGGCAATAATCTTCCAAACACAATAGCTTTCAATGTAGTTGCATAAAGCACTTTCATATTATTTAACTTGTTTTTAAAAAAGTATTGTAACTTTTCACATAAGACTGAGTTTCAGAATCTAAACTGAGAAGTCAACATTCAGAGTGAAGCTCAGTTGAAACACACTAGGTAATCAAGCTGATCATTGAACAGATACATTAAGAAAGAATGGGATTATATAGCTCTGATCAGGCTGCTGTTAATAATGATGGTGGTGGTGGTGGTGGTGGTGGTGGTGTATGGATTAATTACATGAAATGTTTATTTTAAGTGCTAGAGATTGAACCAGGGATGCTTTAGTACTGAGATACATCACCAGCCATATTTATTTGTTTGTTTTATTTTAAGACAAGATCTCACTAAGCTGCTTAGGACCTCCCTAAATTGCTGAGACTGGTCCTGAACTTATGAATCCTCCTGCATTAGCTTTCTGAGTTGCTGTGATTATAGGCATATGCCACCATGTCTGTCTGAAAACAATGTTCTCATTGTTGTGAACATCATTGAAATAACCTTGCACTATATTATTCTTGCATTTTTGTACAAATATCAGTTTCACAACTTAATAGTCATCTCATACTTGGTGCTGAAACTGCAGATATACAACTCAGTTCTTAAAGATCTCTCTTGCATTTCAAAGTCCAGGTATAAATCACTAGTAGGATAGCAAAATAAAAGCATACAGTTCTTTAATCAGAATATTAAGGAAGGAAAGTTTTCATATATGTCTACTCCAATTTCATTAAAGTTATTTGTAGAATAATCTTGGGTTGAGAGTGAAATTTTAAAGAATTATTAATAAATGAGATATACTATATAATAAAAAGTGGTCATATCTGGAAAACAAACATTTGGCAAATGTGATATACATTAGAAGACAAAAATAAGAACTATAGTAATGAAAAAATCCATGGATGAGTAAACCAATAAATTCGTGGCCATATTTGTTTTTATGACATCAAAAATTTTCCAATTGTGTCTAATGTCAGACTTACATTGAGTTTAAAATTATTTCCATAAATAAATAAGTCTGAATAAAGTAAGCAATTGCAACACACAGGCCCTTTAATTTTTTTTTTTTTTTTTTTTTTTTTTTTTTTTTTTTTTTTTTTTGTACTAGAGATGGAACTCAGGGGCACTTGACCACTGGGCCACATCCCCAGCCCTGTTTTGTATTTTATTAGAGACAGGGTCTCACTGAGTTGCTAAGTGCCTCATCATTGCTGAGGCTGGCTTTGAACTCGCGATCCTCCTGTCTCAGTCTCCCAAGTGCAGGGATTACAGGCGTGTGCCACCATGCCCAGCTACAGACCCTTTAATTTGAGCATTAAAAAATAATATGGCAAGGACTACATTTTGTCCACAGTAAAATGTCCATAATGTACATCTAAGTCTGTTTTGTGCTGCTGTAACAGAATACATAAGACTGGATAATTTATAAAACCCAGATATTTATTTTCTCTCCTTTCTAGGGAGCTGGGAAGTCCCAGATCATGACACTAGCATCTGGCAAGAGCCCTTTTGCTGTGTCCTCACATGGCAGAAAAGCAGAAGAGAACCCACTAACCCAAGCCTGCTTTATCCTAGCATGAAATAATTTCTGAGAGCAGAGACCCCCATGACCTCAAAACCTCAGCTTTCAATAAGGTTCCATTGAAGAGTAGTTTCCCAACATATTAATGTGAAGAAATGAAGAATATTCAGACCAAGGAACATGGATGGTGATGTATCGGGGAATTTCCATTGCAACAATTTAAGACATTCTTAAGACAATCTCTCCTTCAAATCTGTCTTTCCCAGGTTTTTAAGACACTCCACTGCCTAGAGTTCCTCCTCTCACTCCAGTTACTTCTCAGCTTCCAGGATTGATTCTTCCTCATTTTACAAACCTCATTGTTGGTGCTACAAGTCCTGGCCCACATGTTTTCCATATTTTTTCTCACAGTTCCTTTATTTTTCAATGCAGCCTATGAGCATTTAAAGTCTCTCACCTCCATTACAGAGCTCTTCCCCAGACTCTGCACTGTGTATTCAATAGACCCATTGACACCCCCACATGGGCACCACAACCTAAAAAATATACAAAACAGTTGTTCATTTCTACTGCCTCTCTACTTTTCTTGCAGTTTTACTTTTTCTCTATTCTTTCCATTTTTAGGGAACATCAATTGCATCCTTCTTGTTTAGCACATAATAAAATTTGACTTTTACCTTCTTTTCTCCTTTCCCTGATATAGCATATACCACATCAAAACCACTCAAGTTTATCTTCGAGGTGAATATAGAAAGCTACCTCTTCCCTCTATCTCAACTGCTGTTAGGCTGCCTCAAGTCACCACCATTTCTTCTCAGAAATCTTGGGGTAGATCTCTAACTGGGCTTCCTGCATCTATCCTGACTCCTCTCCACCCTAACTGCAATGGCCAGAGTTCCTTGTTGAAATTTAAATCAGGTAATGTTAATTCCCCATTCATAAACATCTGACCATTTTAACTCTCCTAAGAGGAATCCAAGTAATAACACTAATCTGCAAGACCTTAGTGTCCATTTTATGCTGCTATAACAAAACGGCACAGGCTGACTAATTTATACAAAACAAAAATGTATTTCCTCTTTTTTTTTTTTTTTTTTTTTTTTTTTTTTGTGGTGCCGGGGATTGAACTCAGGGGCACTCGACCACTGGGTCATATCCCCAGCCCTTTTTGGTATTTTATTTGGAGACAGGGTCTCACTGAGTTGCTAAGTGCCTCGCCATTGCTGAGGCTGGCTTTGAACTCGCGATCCTCCTGCCTCAGCCTCCCAAAGTGCTGGGATTACAGGCGTGCGCCACTGCGCCCGGCTTGTATTTCCTCTTAATTCTGAGGACTGGGAAGTCCAAAATCAAGGCTCCAGTATGTGGTGAGGACTTTGTTACTGTATTAATTCATAGTAGAAGTTAGAAGGGCAAGAGAGAGCAAACCCATTCCTCAAAGCTCTTCCTATTAATGACCCTAATCCATGCATGAAAATGTAACACTTAGGACATGAATGCCTTTTACCTTGACACACTTTGCAACACTGTTGCATTAATAATGAAGTTTTAAAAACAAGAGGGCTATGGGCTATTACTTAAGTCCAGTTGTGCTATCCTTCTTTCTATTCTTCAAATAAGCCAGGTATGCTCTGCTCCTAAGAATTTTGTACTTCTCACTCTTTTTGGAATATGGTTTCCAAGATATCAGCCTTGTTCATACCCACACTTCCTCCAACCCTTAACTTGAAGTATTTTCAGTGAGGGCTTCCTAAACATACCTAAACATTAAGCCACCATTTATATCTTTGGAACTTTTGTTTCTCATTTCTCTCTTCTTTCAATCTCCTTAATGAATTCAGTTTTATCCAAATACTATAAAATATTAATTGTGGACTTGATTCTCATCACTCTTCCCAAATAGACTACAACCTCCATCAATGAATGAATACATAGTTATAATTTAGTATATAGTAGAGGAAATACAATTTAATATTTAATGGGTCTTTTTTTTTTTAAAGAAAATAAGACAAATTTCTAAAAGTACAATGTTGATCAACAAAATAGAAAACTTTAATAGTATTTTAGAACTAATTTACTTTTCAATCTCAACATTATAAATCTTTCTCATCTACATCTAATTTAAATAGAACCAATCAGTTGATGTTCTCCATAAAACCAGCAAACTTGCATATGACTAAAATATCTTTTTGTTTATACTGTCAAAGCTCATTCAAATTATAGCTTTTGTTGCAGCTAAAATTACTAATTACAAATATTTAAAAAATAAAGATAATGTAAGCAACAAGAAATGCATGAGGGACACACATATTTGTCTCAATACATTTTAGAGCCAAATGGATTTTGTATGTTACTTTTTCAAATCAAAACACAAATAAAACTGTGTTTCAAGTTTAATTTATTATTTGCTTTCTCTAGAAATTTATTAATATTTAGATTGATTCAAATTATTAAATTAATTTTAACTTTGTGGTGGATTTTTTTCCTTCTTTTTGATATTTTGGATCATTTCCTAATTATTTATTTCTAAAAGTTCATTTATTTAAGGGAAATGTCCTTCCTTTCTTTGACAATAGGTGCAAATTATTTTTCAAAAGTAAGTATTTCAAAAAACTATTAATTTTCACTTCCGCCAAAAATAAATGTAAATAAGAGTTTTATCTTACCTGTGCCAAACTGGTTTGAAAGTTCTTTACAATATAATAATTCAATAAATTAAAATAGCATTCTGTCTTATTTATATTATATTGATGACCATGAGTTTAATCTAGATAGACTTATTTTTAAATATCATTCATAACTGGTAAACTGAAAATAAGTAGTATAATTACATGAAAGTCAATTATAAGTCACATAGATAAACTCAGAAGTCCTCAACATAACAATAACAAATACCTATTGGTGGATCTGTATGTTCACGAAAATTTGTGATGAACTGGAAATGAGAGTTGAATTCTTATTTTTTAATATAAAAATATTTTTAGTTGTAGGTGGACACAATACCTTTATTTTATTTATTTATTTGTGATGCTGAGGATACAACCCAGTGCCTCACACATGCTAAGCAACCTCTGTACTACCAAGTCACAACCCTAACCCCCAAAGTTGAATTCTTCTTTAGTGAAAAATATAGAAAACCTGAATTATTTTTACCAACAACTTCACCCATCATATTCTATGCAGTGCATGTACAACCTTGAGTAAGATCAAGTGTTGAAATTGAAGAACCTCTCATAATTTAAATATTTGTTTCAATAAAATATTGAATACTTTTGGGATTAAACTTTATTCATTTTATTTTCAGAAGAATTTTTCTAAGTTTATGTAGCTTAGCAATACGGAAATATACATATCAAGCTGTGATTTTCCACAGAGACAACATCTGGGCATTTAGGATGCAGCAGAGCAAATATGCCTATAATATCTGCTTCTACTTTTCCTCTCTGTTTACTTTCCTGGAAATATCTTCCTGGAACATGTACTACACTTAGTCAAAACATTATGAGCGCAGATAGAGATATTAAATTATTTAATTTGTGTTCACCTCTTTACTCTTCATTAAAATATTTTAGCAGGGGACTACTTAAATAAATGGTAGCATATCCCTATAATCATATGCAACAATTAATGAATCATACTCAATATGACATGGCAACTACCAATCTGAAGTACGCAAACTTAATGAGAAAAGAAAGTCTCTAACACTGAGTCAAATCAAACTTGTCCATATTGGCACATTAGACTCTTGTAAACAATTATAAATTCTCTATATAATCACATAGAAGAAAATATGCTATAAAATTAGTTGCTTATCAACTGGTATTTACATTCTAAATATTTGTTCATGTGAAGGTATGAATGTACATACATCGCTATATCTTTCCCTTTAAATCTGTGACTTTATAATCACATAAAGATATCCATACTAATCTATCAATAGAAAAAGTAATTTAAAATATGCACATTTGCAATAATATTTACTGTTGAAGAGTAAATCTCAATTTACAAATTTACCATTTCTGTATTTTTATAATAAATTTTAAATATGAACAATAAAAAGATGGAAATAAGAGCAAAACTGAGCACTATGATTTCACTTCACAGAATTTAATATTGAAGATGTTTTTATTCCTTCATGGAAAAGCATTTTGAAAAAGAATAGTAAGTATTCTGTAGATGGTTTCTATTCACATTAGAATAGCTGGAATTTCCCCTGCTGAATTGGTCCTTACCCAATGAATCACCGGAATACACTGAATCTATGAAAATTTACCAAAATTTCCATTGATCCTTACAAATTACAAGCGATTATAACACTCTGTATCTTTGGCTTTTGTACCTATTTTAATCCCCTTTTGCAGAAGAGGAAAATGGCCTACAGCCAAGGCACGTGTAATTCATGACAGTATCCAAAGTTCTACCATGTCCTTAAATCATCAAGTTCACTACTCACCATGGTGCTAAAAATGCTTCTTTTTAAACAAATATTCCTTTTCTACTTATAGAGGTTTTGTACACTTCAAACAAATCCAATCATACAGAATTCTATAGTGAACATCATTTTCCAACAACCCACACATACATAAATACCCTTCAAAATAATAAAAAAAAAAAAACAATTGTAGAGAGAGTCAATATCTTTAATTTTCTTATATTTATATTAAAGTTTCATCTAAAAAAATTAAAGTGAAATTTGTGTTCAGTTCAACATCTGCACTGTCCTCCAAGTATTTCCTCTTAAACCACCATATGTTAGAGTATGATGATATAGCCCTAATCTCTCAGTTCATAGAAAAATGATACTGATAAGGTCCTTCACTGTACGTATTAGGATAGGACTTAATTAGAACCTTTAGATTGAAATTATTTAATTATCAAAGCAAGAGGGAAGAGAGGATCTGCAGAGGACCCAAACTGAAGTTCACGTGGGCAGCTTCCTACACATACAGAATACACGTGCCTGCTTTCTGTATCTTCTATATACATGCACACTTTTTGCTCACAGAAGTGGTTCTTAATGGGGATGTGTTTGCAATATCCCCCAGAGAATAGTTAAGACTATATAGGAATATTTTTGATAGTCACAACTAAGTGGTAATGCTACCAAGATACCCACGTGTAGTGAGTAGAGAACAGGGACATCGCTAAGCAGACTATGATGCACAGGACACCCCCTGGGGGAATTATGCAGCTGCAAAGATCAGCAGCATGAAAGTTAAGAAGCCTTAATCTCAAATATAATTCTGTAGACATGTATGATGCAACCACACACAGTGAAGGCATATCATTAAGCAAATTAAAAAGTGCAAAGTACTCATTTTAAAAATCAAAAGAATACCTTATACACTATGTCTTTACTCTTCTAATGTACTCTACTACTCTTCACTAGATTACATTGTGTCATATATATGGGTTCAACATAAGTTTTTTTTTTTTTTTTTTTTTTTTTTGGTCAATAAGTTCAATAGGGTTTTTTTCTTAGATCTGCTGAAATATACATGCATGATTAGATTCTTGAGGACCATTAAGTGAGTATTCAGATATGTAAAAAAAAAAAATGCTTTCAAGTCTTAATCATCACTAAGCCAAAAACAGAACAGGTAGAACACACAGACTTGTAAACATGTGGTCTGTATTCATTAGGGCACAAAAATCAATACAATGCATAATAATCCTATATATATTAGCCAATAGAAAAAAAGCATATTTGCTATATATAGCACCTTTCATCTAAAAAATTTATAAAGTTTGGCTGACTCATTTACCCTCATCATTTCACTATATCCATTTGAAATAGGTCATTGGGAGGAATAATAATAATAATCGCACGATGTAGGATTTTACCAAGTACTGGTTTAGCCCTTGGTTGCATCTGCTCTAACTAGTTATATTCATCATTTACTGGATTCAATTATGGCTAGAGTTTCAAGTCACTTACTTTCCTTTTACTGTTATATTCTCATTTGCCATTGGGTTACCTTCCTTTGGGCACTCTTTGCAGCTAAAACAACATATCCTCATTTTCTACCTCCCCATGGTGTCAGGTAGGCAATAGATTCTGACCATTAGCATCATTCTGTTTGTTTGCTTAGGTTAGCTATCTTTCAGAAAAAGCATCAGAATTATGATTTATAAAACAATTATCCATCAAAGCCCATTAAGTGTATGCCTTATATAGTGAATAATGGGGTGATCTGTAGCAGATTAATTTATTAACAGTAAATCTGGAATTAAATACCTAACAAGAGTCTTGAAGAAAACAGCAATGGTGATTGGTTCTTGGACCAGAATGCTACAAAACTAATTCTACTAGTATCACATCCTTCCTTCCTCCTCCCACTTCCCACAAGGTACACTCGAGATGTAGTCTGAACTTCAAACTCTTGATTTAGATTTAGATATGTTCTCTGATAAGACAAGTGCACTAAAATAGAGAAGAATAGTCACTGCAGAAGGAAAGCCCCCTGCATTGAAAAATCTGCTAGTGATCCCAGTATGGAAAATAAAGGTTGGAAAACATAGGCTGAGCCTGTAGTTAGTTTTCTGGCTGCATAACAAAATCTTTCTCTGATCTGTCTCTTGGCTCAAAGCACTGATGCCATCACCTGAGCAAACTGAAGACCATAATATTTTTAGCTAATTATTTTATTTTTCTTGATTTCCAACAAGGAACATGCAAGGAATGTTTATGCTTGGCTAAAGAAAAATCTCATTAAATACAATGGATATTAAATAAAAAAAATCAATAACCCTCACTGATAAAATTCTCATTTTTCACCTGTTACGTATGAGAGGTTTGCCTACCTCCACATCTACACACAGCATACACACACACTCACACACACACACACACACTCACACACAAACATGCATAAGGCACAATTTTACCTCAGTTTTAAAATGTGAAATTTAAGACAAAATAATATTTATTTCTATACTCAAACGAATCAGATTCAGGAAGTTAAGAAAAGGCAGTGAATGAGAGTTCCCAAACATAAGGGCATATACTAAATAAAGTGTGTTCCTGTTCGCAGGAGCCTGTCTAATTTCTTTACATGCATCATTTGTACTGCCCTTTAAAAAATAAAAGTAAAAGTTTCACCTTAAGCCTTAATAAGCATTTATGTGAGCGGTTCTTGGGAAGAAAAAAAAAAAAGAAAAGAAAAAAAAAAGAAAGGAAGAAAATACAAGAATTGCTCTGCTGCAGTTTCAGTGCTCAGATAGCACGTAATTTTAGAGGATACTGGAAAGACAATAATTAAAAAGCTCTATCAAAAATCCAATGTCCTTGTTTGATTCTGACGATGCTTTTCCTCACTTTTACAGAAAAGCATAAACGACAGTTTATACTGAAGTCATCCCTAATCAAATGTGCCTTGCAGAGTATCATTCCAACTTCTTCAGGGGCAGGGCAGATAACAGCACATCCACAGACCAACATAAACAGAGACCTAGCTGGATTAGCAGACTCACATTCCATAGGCTCTATGGCAACATTCCTGCATAAGAAAATACAAATTCATGCTAGCGGTAAGGCTGCCGGCATGAGCTACAACTTTCCCATTAGCACTAGATCCCGCGAAACCCATCCGAGAGGAAGATTTCACCAAATACAGTTTGACTCAGAACGGGGTAAGAAGCCCCACTGCACAAAAATATTAATGTCACGACAGATTAAAGTGTCATGTATTGAAGCCTTACCTTGTCTGAGTTGCCCTAACTGCTGGAAAGGAACTTAAATTATGAGGAGCAAAGAGGGGACTTTCTCAGAGCTCTGGGCACAGCTGCTCACGGTCCTCGGAGAGCCCAGACTTGGGCTCCGCGCACCTCCAGCCCTGGGCTCCTAGGCTCGGTCTCTGCAGCTCCGGAGCGCGCCTGTGATTGGCTGGCAGCGCCTGTCTGCCTGATGCTCTGCTCTCCCTGTCTCTCCTCCTTCCTCGTCTTTCTGGCTCTCCTCTCTGCTTCCTTCCCCTTCAGCCTCCTTCTCCCCCCACCCCACCGTGTATAGTTTTGGGGCTGCACAAATTCTGTAGCACATGGAAATGACACCCTTTAGCCCCATCGACAAGGTCATATGGAAAGCAAGACAATTCACAACAATCATTTAAACAAACAAACAAACAAAAAGCCTAAGCTCTTGAAAAACGACAGCAAGGACTCCGTGACAGTTTAAATCATCTATTCTTTCTGGGGGAGGGAACACTGGGGCGAGAAGGGGTTTGACTGTCAGATGGAGTGGGAGCATACATCGCGAGGGGACGAGAAATAGCAAGCAGAGCAGGCGCTGATGTGGCGAGCTGGTAATAAATTTTCATATTTCCGTGCAAAGTCGTCACAGCCTGCTAAACATTCAACTGCTGGTTCATTCATCAATGATCCGTAGTCCAGTGGTAGCCGTGAGATTTAGCTTGAGTGATGCCCTTTAATGTCTTACCCCAAAGTACTCAAGGCATGGAGGGTTGATGTTAGAAAGAGCTTCCCTTTGGAGGTCAGCGATATATTTGTAAAGATGAATAGGAGCTGCAATGCTTTTCCAACCCACTTCCCTTTTGCCAGGAAAACTAACACGCACATGAACTTCTCACCTCTTATTACTACAGAATAAATTAAAACGAGCTGTAAAAGTACATAGCTTTTGATAACAGGGATTTCAGGCCCGATTGGCTGTACTCAAAATTGATGTTAACAGCTGAAACAACTTCAGTCTTCCTCCCAGCACGGACTCACCCACTCTCACCCATTAAGAACATCCAGAATCCCCACTTAAAGTAGTGTAGTAAACAAGTGTAGGAGTCTATCTAAATTGGATGGCTATTCCAACAGTCCCTTGGCAGACACATTAATAATTATATGAAATACTTAATCATTGCAAACACTAAAAGAACAGCATTACTTTTTCTACTGAGTTGATAAAACTACAAATGCCCAGGTTCAGAGGTTTAGAGGAACAAAAAGTCTCAAACCTAAGAAATGTTATGTAATAGGAGAAACAGAAGACATGGATTCAAATCCTGTCTGGGACTTCCATCGCTATCTGAGCATGTGTAAGTTTTACTGTTTCTTTTTTATTTTATTTTTTATTTATTTTTTTACTTCTTCATCTTCATAGGACTTATCTAGTCTATTTTCAATTCCTAGAGTCTTTGTAAAGATTCAGTGAAAATCTGTATAAGTGTTCCTAATTTATAGTAAAATGTTGACAAAGCTTATTTGACTTATAATCATCCCTATCCCTCCTCTTTCCCTGCTCTAAAAAAGGGCACAGAGCTTGAGGAGAAGTGGTATTTATAAGAACTTTAATGAACAAAAGAGGGAATGTTGAGCATCACCTACAGTAATATTTGATCGTCTTTATTTCACTTGAGTGACATAAAATTCAGCGGATTTATTTTGGTTTTGAGGTTTAATATGATTTAAAAAAAAACCTTTATAAACAAAGAAGAAAGTGTATGGATTAGATTTTTTCCAGTTGTGAAGGAATTGCACATTAAAGGCTTAGCTGCTCGTAAGAAAGATGTTAGAAATCAATTGGAATTTGGAAATCTCCAAATTTTAAACTATTAGAGAAAAATAGAATAGAAACAATAGCATCAGAACAATGAGTCCAGGTTATGTGTTATTTGTGTATATCCTCTCTTTCAAGGCTTCTAATTCAAATGGCAGATGTGCCATGCATAACAATCTGGATGCAAATTCTTAGTCATTTTTAGTTACTATATGAGATATTTAAAAAGAATGAATTTCAAATCTTACTATGTTGATGAAGCTCTGGGCATACAAGTTAAGATATAGTTCTGAAAAATAAACAGAATTTATAGAGGAGCTTTCAGTCAGCGAGAGGTCATGTAGAACAATTTTAAAAATTCACATTATGGCATTCTCTAGAGAAGTCTAACTATTTATTTGACTGTCCCTGCTCAAATGAAATAAAAAGTCTCTTTGCTTGCTTGTTATTGAAGTCTTTGCTCAGGCACCAGCAATGAGCATCCTAGGGATGCACTTGAAAACAAAACATGTTTTTGCTAGCCTTCCTTGGTGGTTTTCCCTGGATAAGACCATAATAAGTACATCCAGTGGACTGTCATAATGGAAGTCAACAGGCACTTACTCCTGAGTGGGATGACATGCAGGGGGAATTGTCAAAACTGCCAAACAATACAATCCATTTTTGGAAAAAAATCCATTCACCAAGGGAGGATTTGTATCAATGAGACTGCACTCAGATTAAGGGCTCTAGATTCTCCACAAACCCAGTGGTGCAATGTACACTGGATTTAAGTGGCTTTCGAAGTTTGGTATTCTGAAACTGTGCCAACTGCTTCTAGCCACAGAAAAGTGAACCTGTCAGCCACTAAGTACAGCTGTTGTATTTTCAAGTTAAAAAGAAGAAAGCAAGTGAACCAATGCAGAATGTGCTACTTGGGGAAAGGCAGGTAGTGGGCAGTTACTTAATTTCTCTTTATGTCAGAGATTATTTCAAAAAATAGACAATGTATCAGTCAACAGGATTTATTACATAGCTAATCTCTGAAACTGAAAGCATGGACATTTCTGATACTGAGTCCCTTCTTATGTTACCTTGGGAGAGTTATAAGAATCATTTTAGTTGGTGACAGAGAAACATCCAACACTGGATTGATGCTGGATCGACTATAGAAACTGGAAAGATAAAATTGTAGTGCTAAGCTGTGATCATTTTCTGAGAGAGACTCAGAAAATTGTCTCTTTAGATGTCATCTCATGCTCAATTTTACCCTGGAAATTTAGGAGGCTGTATAATGCTTTTAAACAAAACGAAGAAAGGATGTAAAAGAAATGTAGTGATTCCCCTTGTTATAATTCAGCATTTAGAACAGTCAACCATGCAAACATGGTGCACTGGTTTATTTTTATGTAAACATAAAAAATATTTAAAACATGTGTATTTAAGCTACAAAACTTGATATTTTGATATATGTTTTGTGAAATGATAATTACATTGCAACAAACATATATATATATATATATATATATATACATATCACCTCTTCATAGTTATCATTTTGTTTATGATAATAAGGTAAGATATGTAATTTCATTTTATGTCAGGAAAAACATCTGGTAAAAGTTATGAAGCAATGGATAATTTTCTTAACAATTTTTATGTGTTTTGGTAAAAAGGACTGTAATTTACATATTTTGGTTAAAATAACAATAGAAAACTTGTGGTGATAAAAATATCATCTTTAATTTTATTATTAAAGATAACTGAATAAATTTCAACTGTAGTCAATGTTTTATCAAACTTCAGATTAAGAAATGTAGAATCCTAGGAAAATATTGATTGAAGAAAATGAAATACTGAAATCTATCAAGACTAACTTTATGTGTGGTTAATTGTAAAAAAGAGTGTTGTCTTTATGCAAAACAATAAGTAAGTTCAACAAGTGGAAATTTTTAGTATTCTTAAGTATATGCAAAATATAAAACATCCAATGAACTTTTTGGATCCAATAATATGTTATTGATACTTGACAGAGCAAAAAGTAAAACTCAGCTTCTATCATATATGCACTTTATATTGGCATAACATAATTTCTGCACTATAAGTAACAAAATGTGTACACTGGTTTCCAAGGAAAGTGAAAATATGCTAATTATGAACTAATTTTAATGATAAATCTTGCTGGACATGAATCACATAAAGTACATGATTGAATGTTAAAAAATAATAGTACTGTAGATGGATGAGATTATGGTGAGGATATATAGTTCAGATAGACTAGGGGGAAAATGTCTGTCCAGCTTTCAAAACTCAAGTGAATATGGATTCTATAAATTATGGAATATTGAACTGAGTGAGGAGCTTGGCAAAATCATAAGGTGCTTTGGTAAAGAGGTGAGAGAACCATAGTTAGGAAAATCCTGTGGGATTCCTACTCCTGCATTATTCAGAGGCACATTACTCTGTCTAAAGTGCTAAGACTGGAAATAGGGGCAGGGTGTAACAGGGACTTTTGGTACTTCATCATATCTGTCATGATTTTACTATTGTCACATAAGGAAGTTCAAATACAATTATTTTATATGGAAACTGGTAAAACACACACACACAAAAAATCCACAAATTTTTAGAAATTCAGGAGTTATCTAAGGGAGCTTTTACTATATTAAGTTGCAGAGTTCCAAGTCCAAATCTGTTCTCGACCTGTTCTAATCATGTTTTTTGTATATGAAATGAACACCAAAGTTATTCATAAAAACTTACAAGAAGCAAGTATACTTAGATGAAAATCTAGACATTTGTTAAAATATCTTAGAAAAACTTCAGTTATATTTCAGTGTAGCAAAATAGAAATTCCACAACTGGGTTTTTAAAAAATATGGTAATAGAGACAAGTCTTAGAATCAAAACTTATGAATAAGATTAAGAGATTTCTACTAGCAATATTTTCATTAAAAATAAAGTATGAGTTATGGTCATCAAAAATGTAAATGTAAACTTAGGCATCCTTTTTTTAAAAAAAATATTTTTTAGTCATAGATGAACACATTATTCATGTTATTTTTTATTTTTATGCTTTGCTGAGGATCAAAGCCAGTGCTTCACAGGTGCTAGGCAATTGCTCTACCACTGAGCCACAACCCCAACCCCTAATTTAGGCATCCTCAATAAAGGCAAAAATAACAATGAAGTTTGTGCTGATATTACTGAACTTTGAATAATAAAGAATTTATCTGGACTATTTCATTTAAGGGAGATTATAGTTAACTCTGGTCTTTTATCATTATTTCATATTTTTGTAAGCTCTATCACATTGTGTTCCTTTACATGACAAAGCTAATCCCATCTTTAAATTTTTTTACTTCCTTCACCCTTTTGATGATCTCATTCCTTACTTGCCCTGTGACCACACCTGCTTTATCCATCTTTCAAGAGTTAGAACAAAGGACAACCTCTTCTGAGAAAGTACCTTGGTCTGAGACAAGTGTCTAGGGTCCATCATTTATATTGAACTGAGGATACAATGTTTTGAAAGTCCACCAATATATCACTTTAGCCAATTGTTATTGAGTAACCATGACACATTAGTTAAGAACACAGTATCAGAAACTGAATAAATATGGCAAATTACATTACTTTATGTACTTAGTTACTTTGTTGGTAAAATGGCCATAATAATATTACCTATTGGACAAGTCAGGGTTCTCCAGAGAAACAAACAATGGGATGTAGATCTGTAGTCACATAGACTATATATATATATATGTTTAAAAAATATTTAAAAAATAAAAAATGTATATATATATATATATATATATATGTATACACACACACACACACACACACACACACACACACACACACATAGATAGACGTATCTAGGAGAGGATTCAAAAGGGAATGACTCACACAAAAACTTAACACTGAGAAATTCTATGATCTGCATCTACACCAAAAAATCTGGTGCAATAGTTCCAGTCCAAACCCAAAAGCACAAGAAACAGCAAAGCCCATACTATAAATTCAAATCTGAAGTAAAGGTCTGAGAATCAGAGGCACTCAGGACAGAGGGTAGCAGAAGATACCTCTCTCAGCTCAAGCAGAAAGGAAATTTGTTGTTCCTCTGAATTTTTGGTCTATTTAGACCCTCAGGTGCTTTAAATGTTAAATAATTTTGCACATGCAAAAGGACTTAATACAGTCTTTGCAAATAAAATACTTTGGACAAAAGTTAGGTGACCCCTTCAATAAATGTAAGGTACCAATATAATAAGTCATATTGCTTCTTGTGTTCTATTTGTAGCAGAAATAAGCAAATCAAACAAACTCTTAGGTAGAAGTTTTCCATTAAAATAGAAACTATGGTTTCTGTGGTATATCCTGGGGAAAGCATCCACTCAATTCAACCTTCCATATCTGTATTCACCTTTTGGTGATATATAATGAAAATTGATGTTTATATGATCCTGAGGCAATGTAAGATTTCTGACCATCCAAGAAATATTTTATTGAACTGTGGATGCAATGTTTATAATACCAGAAAAAACGAATTTAAAATCATTTTATAATTTCAGTTTATAAAAATTAAGGGATATTTCACTAACATCAGATGAAATCATTGATATTTTCAGAAATACTAAATATGTTAATGTGAATTTGTTACCATTCTAGAGAGGTAGTATCCTATAGTCACTCTCAGTCTTATTGTTTAGCCTAAGAATATCATAGGAGAGACTTTGAAAAATGTTGAATTCATCTTGCCTGTTAAATTGTAATATATCAGATTCCTGTGTCACTAAAAGTTCTCACCCAACATTTTCAATAATGTACTCTCCACATTATATATCACTTTTCACAATATATATGTAATATACTTTAATCCCTGATCATAAATGTTGCTGCCAAGTTTCAGATATTATAAACAATGTTCAATGAACAACTCTGTTTATAATTCTTTACCTGGATCTCTGCCTGTTGCTTTTGGATAGGTTATGTACTAGAATAATGGACATTTCTTAAATCTCATGTTTTTTTTAATTGATTTTCAACATAATTAGAAAGGACTGAAAGATTAATTTGTTCTTTGATACTCCTGAGCAATAGCATTTACTTCAGTTTGCTTACCTAATAGCTGAAAATTAATATTTTGGTTTTTCTGTTTCTGTTATCGTGATTCCTGAAATGTTTATTGACCACTTCTTGTTTTCACTCACAACTTCTATTAATATCATTACTTTATCATGTTATTGCTAATTGATAACTATAATGCTTTTAAATTATCTTAATACATAATCAGAAGACATGTTGAAAAATTCAGTTCATCAGGAATTTCTGTCCTTTTTTTTCCTGATAAGTGGCCTAAAAATGTATGAATGTATATATTATAAAAAATAAACATATGTATGCACATGATTAGATTTATTTGGAAAATATACACAGAATATGAGGGTCAGTTGAGAGACATAAAAAGAAGCAAGTTACTTTCTCTAGCTTTAAGCTAAAAAAAACTAGAAAAATTATAAAACTGTAAAACAACACCATAAATTTTATAGCTATATATGGATAATATTCTTTATATATTAAAAATTTCAGTGAGCTGATTAAATACTCTTGGTAGATACAGAATCTGTGGTGAGGTTTAAATAATAAAGAGAAAATAGACATTAATGAAAAGGAAATTGTTTTAAGCAAAAAATAATGTATATTTTTAAAAAACAACAAATGCACCTCAGGAGACATATAGACCTATAGTCCAACAGATATTTGCAGTCTTCTGAATATCATCTGAAAATTTCAGTCCAGTCATTTGAATTTTTTAAAAAATATTTATTTATTTGTTTTTGTTGTACACAATGCCTACATTTCTTCGTGGTGCTGAGGACTGAACCCAGGTCGCACACATGCTAGGCGAGCACTTCACCACTGAGCCACAACCCCAGCCCCCAGTCATTTGAATTTTAAAATGGTTCCACAGAATATTCTGAACAACCACCTTAACAAAATATATCATATTGATGATATTTGTTTTATGCTTATATTTCCTCTTAAGATATCAATGGAAGTATTTACTATAGAATGCTGAGGCATTTCTGAGAAGATTACTATTAGTAGGAAGTTTAAAAAATTCTGTCTACTCTTCTGGAACACTTTTGGACAGCCTCAAGCAGCATTAATCATTCCACTATGTAACCTTCCAATACTACTATGTTTATGTCTATGTTGATGCACTTAGCACAGGACAATGTAATGTGCTGACTGTCTTGCACTTATGCAGAGATAAGCTCCCAAATCTTTAATAGAAAACATTAAAGTTTTCTATTCTGGAATTTGCTTCACTTTAGTATAGTTCATCTTAAGTGCAAGATTTCCAACAATGAGTGGGTATGATCTTTGCCTCTAGAATGTAATGCTAGAATGGAGGAAACTTAAATATCAACATTTCATCCTAATGTGGTCCTATAATAGAGGCACACATGAGTTGTTATGAAAGTACACAAAGATATCTTAATTCACCCTGAGTATTTCGGGAGTTTCCTGGAGGATCAGAGTTGGATAATGAGAAATTATTCCAAAATGACAAGAAGAGGGCAAAGAGTGTGAAAGGCAGACACTGATGCTCATAAAAATTTCACATATAAGAACTTAAGACACTAGGAAAAAATGTGTTAGATTAGGTAGAGGGAAGTGAAGGGAGGGGAGGGAGGGAACGTGGGAATGGGAAAGATAGTGGAATGAAACAGGCATTATTACTGTATGTATATATGTGACTACATGACCAATACGATTCTGCAACATGTACACTTTGAAAAATGAGATATTATATCCCATCTATGTATGATATATCACAGTGCATAAATGCATTCTACTGTCATGTATAACTAATTAAAACAAATAAATTTTAATAAACAAAAGGAATTTCAGGCAGGATCAGAAAGGAAAGATGGAATGGAAAGAAGGAGAAAATTGCTTATGTATAAGTTCTATTTGTGTTGAAAACCTTTGACATGATCAAATGTATGTTTTTAAGTATGATAGTGAAATGTTGTAATCTCTACCCTGTTACTATAGTGGTCAAACACTGGAGAGTCAAACTAATTACAGTTTGGAAGCTATTAACAATAATCTATCATAAAGATATATGGAAGACCAGTGGAGTTGAAAAAAAGAGATAGATAAGGAGGTGGAGGGATGGGTAAGAGGAGAACATGGGAAATTTAACAAAATCATGCTATGTGCATATATAAATATTCTATAGGTAACTCCACCTCTCTGTATATGTAGAATGTACCAATGAAAGATGATTTGGTTGGATATGATGAATAAGGGGAACCTAGTGCAGATCTCTAGATTCTGGCTAAAGTATTAATATAGCCAGAGTGTTCCCTGACAGAAGAAAGCTAGTCTAAGGGAAGTGGATTGTAAATTGATTAAGCTTACTTTGACTTTGAGAGGACTGCTAGATATTAGCATATGGTTGTCACTTGAGCATTGCCTTTGTACTCAGAGAACAAGTTAGAGTTGGAAATAAAATTTGCGAAAACATTTATACACAGTTTTTAGTTTAAAATGCCCTGTGTTTTATGAATTTGTTCAAGGGTAGCATAAGAAGGAAAAAGCCCTAAATAATATTAGAAGAGTGTGTGTGGGCCATGAGGCAGAATCCCTTAAAATGGACATCCAAATTCAGCTGTAGGAGCAAGAAGAAAACCAGAAGATCTTATGTTCATAAAACTGAAGAATGAGAAAAGTACTGGCCGGGCAAGGTGGCACACACTTGTTACACTAGCAGCTCAGGAGGCTGAGGCAGGAGGATCAGGAGTTCAAAGCCAGCCTCAGCAAAAGTGGATGCTAAGCAACTCAGTGAAACCCTATCTCTAAATAAAATACACACTAGGACTGCGGATATGGCTCAGTGGTTGAATGTCCCTGAGTTCAATCCCCAGTACTCTACCCACCATGCTTAGGGCACACCCTGCACCCTTAATCACCAGTAGTGCCAGTCCACAGACTCATATTCCAAACATCTTGGGTTAATTAATAATCTTCAAATTATTCAGCAAATTCCTTCCATGTGGAGTTATTTCAGATTCATAGTCTACTCTATTCCATCATCTGTCATGTGACAAGAGTGTTTGCCTTTTATGCCATCAAAGAGCTACCAAACTGTTCTGTCGGTGGTTGGGAGTTTCTGTAAAATAGTGAGTAATTTTCAACTTTAGTTAGTAAGGTGTTGGAGCAGAGAAATCCTAATAGGAGCCTGATGTTAGGATGGGGACACTGCCTACAGTTTCCAAGTCTTTGAATACATTACAGATATTTTATCTTAATATAGTTTTAAGACAGAATGAATAATTTGTGGCAACTTTATACTTATAATACAGAAAAATATATTGAATGACTTAAACTTAAGCATGAGAATAGATAAAGGAAAGGTACACAAGTTGGAGATATTTAGAGAAAGAATTAAATGTAACATACCAGAGCTAAGAATGAGTCAGACTTTTCTAGCTCAGTTTGTCCTGGAAAAAATAGCACCATCATTAGTAGAAAGAAAGAAGAAAATTACAACATCTGTTAGGGAGCATAATAGGTTCAGATTGGAATACGTGATGTTAAGGTGTTAGATAACATTTTGAAGAGAAATCCAAGAGTCACTTGGCAAAGTAAAGACTACATCTTTGGAAATGCTTAGAAATAGTTTTGGGTAGGTGAAATAATTTTATGACTCATGCCCAGATAATGATAAGCATATAGTAATATTATATGTTGTTACAGCTCCCAAATGAGAAGAGAAAATTTTCTAAAGTATCAATGATAGAGCCATGTAGGTGAGTGACCAGCAAAGGGCCCGGGGGAGAAAGGAGAGAGAGAGAGGGCAGGGGGATAGGATATCAAGAAGGTGGAAATGAGAAAACAGAATGTGAAAGGGGGAACGAAAATGAAAGGGGAGGGGACAGGAGGAGAGGTAGAGAGGACAGGAGAGAAAAGAGAGGGCACTTTAAGGAGAAGTCAGAAGACATGATCAGAAAAAAAAAAAAAAAAAAATCCCAAATCTTCAGCTAATATGGTTTTTAAAGTCATTTTATTCACTTGAAGACTTAAATATTACTGATTAGTAAACAGAACTTTTCTCACATTTGCAAAGGCTGACAAGGTAAAAATGTGGAAACCATGATAAGGTTTGGTCACTGCGGAAAAAATATGCAACTAAAAATAGATCAAATTAACTCTCAGAATAGTAGGAATTTGCATATTCTACAGCATGCAAAATTGTCAAATGAAATCTCATAATTTCTTTTTATTTTAATGCATAAGAAGCTTGATCTCCATTTAAGAGTGTGTGATTAGCTCTGCTTTACCATTTCCTTGCTTATTCAAAGTTGCTTTATAAAAGGATTGCCAAGCACTAAGCATATATAATTATTCATAGAAGAAATTAAAGTCTTCATGAAAAGAAAGAAATTGAAATACAAACTCTACTATCTTCCAATACTTTGAAATTATATGAAAATATGTTTTTGAGTATACAATATGGAGGGTAGCTGCTTAATGTTAAAGTTTATTTATGTTTTTAGAAAGAAAGATTGAAAATAAACTAGAAAAAGAATGGATCATACCATAAAGTCTGATTATTTGTAACTCGATGAAAATATTTTAGATGCCATCAACCCCATAAAGAACAGAGTAAGTTAAAAAGAGAGGAGTGTCCTTGAAGAATTGTCTAGAAAGTGTGTCAATTCCATGTTGATCGTGTCAATTTGGGATTTTAGGGAGATTGGTTAGGAAGATTAGTTAGATTGGTTATTGCAGAATGGCTCATATTATTATTTTTTTCTTTTTATAAAACAATTTAATTGTGTGCCAAAATTAATAACCCATTGCAGTCCTACATTGTTAACCCTAGTCTTGCATTCAGCATAGGCCATTAAGCATTGCATGACAGGCTCAGGATGGAAGTGAAAATTCATGCTTTCAGTTTATCATCCTGGTCAGCATTGGGCCCTCAAAATGGCAACCTAAAAGCATAGGTTGCATTAGGTTATTCTAAGAATATCACATTCTTGCTCAACTCTACATTTATATAGGCTTCAAGCCTTTGCCAGTGTGGAGCTGTCATTGTCATTCTCTGTCTATCTAAAGATTCCTCAAGCCACCAATATTCATTTGTTAGCATTGGCAGTTTTACACATGCAGTCCCTCACCATATGTTCTGCCCATTACTACTAACTAGTTATTACCCACGCTGATTGTTTCCTCATCACATTCTTCAAGCCAGAATCTATTCTTTCTAAAGTCCCCTAAATCTTTCTAGTTTAAGTCTATTATGTTTTGATTTTTAATCCATATATAACAGAAATCCAACTAATGTAACTTTTGTATTGAAACATCATTGACCCTATTTATAAGACTGAGTTCTTTCCTTTTTAGTCCTATCACTTTTTTAAAAACAAATACTAAGAGGAAACCAAAGCTTGGCTAGAGATCAGTTTGGGTCAAATTTGAGCATTGCCATTTATTTGGTATATTAGCTTTTATAAACATCAGCTCCAGTTTGCTAATCTTTTGATGGTATAACATCACATTTATGAAAGAGAATTTGCAGTTACATGTACCTAAGACATAACATATGCAATTCACCTATTACTGTGTCTGGTGTACAATATAAACTCAGTAAATAACTGTTTTAACAATAGAAACAACCTCTCAGTTTCTGTTTTAGTCTTACCAAAGTACCTAAAGGTTTATAAATAGCATCTTCCTCAGTGTAGCTAAGTTATAAGTGACTGCGCCAAAGAAGAGAACCGATTATAAAAAAAAAAAAAAAAAAAAAAAAAGGGGGGAAGATGATTTGTGGTGATAGCAATATGGTTCATTGGTTGACATCTTATGCTACTGAGATTATCAACTTCCTGAAAAGTGAAAGGCAGGGCTAAAGAAGGGATCTGCTGCCATCCACAATCTGCTCGAGGAAGATATAGATTTTCTCTATTTCAAAGTTCCGGAGGACAAAACTGAGAGTCCAGAGATAAAAAGGATTGGTTTGCCAATCACAGAACTTACAGAGCACAACCAGGAGTATATGAAACCCAGAAAAAGCAGAATGGTAGCCTAACAAAAGGAGCAATTCACCTGTTGAGTGTGTTTCCCAGTAAATTGTCAATATAAGTGCATTATTAAAATTAAATACAATGTGGACCTACTCCATTGTTTGAAACATTGTCAGTGTTGCTTGCAACAGTTTTTATGGACTTTGAGAATTTCAGAACAACTATATACTAGCATGGGGAAAGATGAGTGTTATGTTAAGGCCATTTTAAGAGATCCAAAACAAAGTTTCATATTTTTTTTTTTCTTTTGCCATATACAAAATGATGAAAAGGCAACGACTGAAAAGAACATAAAAATCTGTAAACTTTATTAAGATTTCAAGAAAAGTGTCAGTATGTAACTGTGACTGTGTGTGTGTGTGTGTATGTACACGCACACATGCCTATGATGCTTATGTCTGGGGTCCTTTTGAATGGTTGTAAAAGGTTAAAATAGACATTTTCTATTGTAGCTTTAAATTACAGGATAATACACCACCCTATAAAATATTCTATTTTTCACATTTGAAGTAGATGCCAAATGGGCAAATTATATATATAAAACCTTCCATAAATTGATTCTTGATTACATGAGTAGACAAGAACTTCACAACACCTTATGTCACACACACATATGCCATTTGAGATTGGTTCTATAATAAAATGAGAGGGAATTGACAAATATTAATAAAGACTGATAGAATTAATAGTGATCATGGATTTAAAAAAGAAATGGTGAGGTCGATCTTGTCTGATTATCGAACAAATCACAAATCTTAGGGTTCTGTTCTTTGTTTTATTTCTTTTATTTTTATTTCATTTTATTTTTTGTTATTAATATTGAATGAAGAAATGCTCTATCCCCAGTCCTATTTATTTAATTATTTATTGTTATTTGAAGACAGGTTCTCCCTAAGTGTCTGAGGCTGGTCTCCAATGTGAGATCCTCTTGCCTCAGCCTCCAGAGTATCTGGATTATAGGTGTGTTCCCCAGGCAATTTCTACTCATTTCTTGAACAACAAAATCAAACATAACTAGGAATCCAAATTAGCAACCTTCCCACAAGTTGATTCTTCTGACTAGACAAGTTTGGAAATGTTCATTAAAACTTGACACTTGGGAGATTGTTCTTTTTGCAACAATTTCAAAGAGATGGGATTCCAAAAGTGGATTGAAACCATTGACTTTTACCTTTGATAAACTCACAAAATATAGGAAAACAATTCAGTGCTCATACCAATATGAAATCAACAAGTAGCACACAGAAAAAGATTAAAAGGCAGTATGGGAGGTGGACAGGATACAGATTTCATAGTCTTTGTAAAAGGTGAGACATCTGTTGTTGCAGCCAGACTGAGGAAATCAAAAGAAAAAATGAAAAAACAAACAAATCTGGTTGACAAATTAGCAATTTTGTGTAATATATATGTTTGTATGGTGGTGTATATTTTGCATACAAACAAAAAAATTTGTATCACGAACTTAGAAAATTGAGTAATTTGTAAGAAAATCTATAAACATTTTAAAAAGAAACTAAAAGATAATTTTTTTAACAAGGAAAAATTAAATGTAACAATTCTCATATATATGTTTTATGAACTTTATATAACCACAACCAATATTTGAATAGACATTTTTTTTTTTCAAATTGCCAAGAAGAATTGAAGATGGCAAATAGAAGGGAAGGGGAGTGAAAAAACAGTTTAACTACAGTATTAAGCCATCCTTATAAATATTGATGAAGAGCTAATAGATAAATACTTCATTTATAAGAATGTGGAATATGTATATTTCATAAAAGTATAGAACATTAATATATATACATATATATGTACATATATGTACACATCATATATATGTATGATATATATGGTCTACCAGAATAATAATAAGAAGAAAAGGAATCCTCTAAGGAGTGAGAAGGATTTCCCTCCTTATTTAAATATTTTGAACTGCTGTAAAATTTAAATCATGAATATTTATAATTTGCATAATGACAAATAAAATGACCATAAAAATTAAAATTATAAACTATAAATTGGTAATGCTCAGAGTTATGTATTATGGATTTACTTTTAATTTTTCCATTCCTTACTTTGTTCAGTGTCCATATTTTTCTCAATATGGACACAGTATTTTATAATTGCAACCAAAGCTATTACAATTGTTTAAAAATACAGTGTTGATTTACACATACTTCATGAAACAGTATTTAGAAATATTTTGTAAATACAAACAAATCTGCTTGATAGTTTAGCAATTTTGTGTAATATATAAGTTTGTATGGTGGAATATATTTTGAATACACATGCAAAAAGAATTTGTATCATAAACTTAGAAAATTGAGTCATTTGTAAAAAAGTCTATACAATTTTTAAAAGAAACTAAAAGAGATAAATTTTTTTAGAAAGGGAAAATTCACAATTCTAAGGTATAAGTTTTATGAATATTTTATAACCACAACCAATATTTGAATGGACAATTTTTTAACTTGGCAATGGTATGAATTTCATTTCAAATTAATGCACTGGAGGTTCCAAGACAATTTTGAATAAGGGAAGTCATATTGAATGACCAAAAATATCAGGCATATTCTAATTATCAAAGACATAAGTTCTATACAAATAAAGAAATTATTCAATACAGCCAAAATCAATTCATACCAAAATCTCAAAAGTTATAGGATTTAATACATGGCAAAGTGGCATTTCACATTAGAAAGATAAAAAGTAGATTATTTAATTAGTTATAAAGGGAAAAGTTATATGATTTAATTATGTATAGAGGATCAACTAGCTAAAAATTTGGAATAATAAAGGAAGCAGATTTTCTGATCTGGCCTATACCAAAATGCCTGACAGGAGTGCATCCTGACTCAGACATCTTCTCATGAAAACACAGTATGGAGCTATGCTTAATAAATGTTTTAAATACAAAAGTGACTGAATTTAAGAGAAAAGGAATGCACTAAAGTGTGTAGAAAAATTAGTTAAGTATCCAGAAAAACTTTGAATGTAAAAAGAGTTTTTAAGCATGTCTAAATAAATAAAATCAAAGAAGTGAGGGCTCATGGAAGAGGCAAAAGGTACCTGTGTGAATAGAGTACAATGTGCAAGAAATAAAGTTGAGATCACAGACCTGTATGGAATGGTTTGAAGTACTAATTTGGAATAAAGAGAGAGGTAGTGAAACAAGAGAGACAGACAGCATTCTAGCCCATAATTCTGATAACTAATTTGCAGGAGGGTTTGCAGGACACATTCGGGCTGCCACCTCCTTTTGTATGGAATGTGAGCTAAGAAAGTTTTTATATTTTTTTCATTAGTTAAGAACAATAAATTACAAGTATTTAGTCAAGTATAATAATGATAATATGAAATTCTAATTTCAGTGTTCACAAATAAAGATTTATTGGAACACATATTCATCTGTCTATGAACTGGCTGTTTTCATACTACCACAATGGTGTTGAGTAATTTTGATAGAGACTATATAACCTACAAAGCCAAAAACATTACTTTCTGGCATTCTACAGAAATATTCGGCTGACCCCTGGTGCAGATGTATCCTTATGAGTTCCTCAATACTTATTATATATTATCAATTCACCAGGTAAACCTTCACCAATTAACATAATATGAATGTTATTCTAAACTTTATATTCACTCTGAATACATGTTGGGATGTGTGTGTGTGTGTGTGTGTGTGTGTGTGAGAGAGAGAGAGAGAGAGAGAGAGAGAGAGAGAGAGAGAGAGGACAATGCAGAATTTGGAAATGGTTCAATAAATGAGTGTAATTTTTTTTTTAATTAGAGAGAAATACATGCATATAAAGAACCAGTACTACACGCTTTTAAGACACATAATCACTTATGTTTGCTATTTTGGGAACTGCATTGAATTTCTGAGAACAAGCCTTTATTTTCCATTTTAATTAAACTAAACATTTAATTACATTTCCACTATTCTGTCAGCAGAAACAAATCTATAAATGTGGAGTGAAAAATTATGAGAGCTGGTCTTTAATATCCCCTCACAAACAGGGCATGTTATGGGCAATCTGTTCTTAGATGGTACATTGCAACTGTGTTTCACATGAATGTCAGTTTTGCTAAAACGTTCAAGTATGGTACAGAACTTCTTTTTTTTTTTTTTTTTTTTTTTCTTTTCAGCTCATTTCTATCTACTAAAAATCCAAGATCTTAAATGTATGTACAATATTTGCAATAATACCCTTGCCCCTCAGGGTTTTAATCTTCAGAACTAAAGAACTGAACGAGTAAATGGAGAGTGCATATCAAATATAACTTTGCTGCCAACCAAATTATACTCTGAGTATGTGCACATTCACATCAATAAAATTACATAAACACTCAGAATTTTATTTTATTTTCAGGATCCAATATGTCTACAGCAATTTGCTAAGTGCAATGGAAAATAAATGCTATCTGCCAACAAACTGATTATAACGACCCGTGAGTTGCAGACTTGTAAATGTGAAAATGGAAATAAGAACAACCTCATAATCAATAAGGCATGATGGTGCAGAAGAGTACATGTCATCAAATGGTTTTTCCTCACCAGTTTTTCTGAAGGTTTTTCACCTCAGTAAGTTGCTGGAATGTGGAATCTCTCCTCAGGTTGTATACTCAGCAAATGGAATCTGTCATATCAATTAAGTCCACTTCTCTAGGCCAAATTGCCATTAACTAAGATCCTAAGATTGGTCTATGAAATTTCTTTTATCATGTATGTAATTTATATAGAGTGCTATAATTGCTAAACCGACTAAAAGAGCAAATTCTCACACCTAGTGTATCCTCTTGGTTGAGAACTTTAATAAGCAAAATCATTATGAAAAGATAGCTTTGTGAAAATAGAAAGAGACCAAGTGAACATAATAGTAACATTAAAATGCTTAATTGCATCAGGCAAAATAACCTAATTCCTCTTTCTTCAAAATATGATAATATCTGGCGTGGGCAACCTTTTGGTGGATGGATTATGCCAATATTTGCCTTTTATTCTTTGTCTCTATGGATATATTAACACAGTTTTAAAGGTATATTCTTTATTTAACAATATATTAAATATAACATGATTTAATTAATGTAATATGATATTGTGCTGTTTTTTGAACTATCCTACCTATTCATGTTTTGTTTGTTTAAATTAATTTTGATGAATTATGCTGATATTGAGTTTTAGTTATCAAGTAAGATGCTGAGGCTGACCTACCAATTCAGATCCTCCTGCCTCATCAGATGCTGGGATTACAGGCATATGCTACTGTGCCAGAGCAAAATAAAATGTGAAGTCCTAAAAATGGAAGTCAGGATCTCAACATGCTAGGAGAACACTCTACCAGTGAGCAATAACCCCAGTGATCTCCTTAAGGTTTGATAAAAAACACATTTCTATTTTTAATCCCATCTCTCATTGTTCCATAACTAAATCTTCTTCATACCTACTCTTCTCAATGACTCATGCTGGAATTCTTTATGACCATTTTCTATACAGCCTCTACTCCTAAATCAAGCTGTTCTTCCACAATTTCTGTTCCAATGATTGGCACAATTATTGAAGCAATCAGATATTTCAGGATCTCAGGGATCTCAGGGATCATCTTTTATTTCTAGCTCACCTCACACCTCCATGACATACATCTATGCAGTCATTACACTCTCTTTACCTCATGAATAGTATTTTCATATCCATTAACTGCCTTCCTTCTATCGCAACTGATACATTTTTACCTTTACTGTCATCTCTCCAATCTAGAAATATTTTCTAAACTTATTCTCTTCACATTTACTGTCATCCCTGTTATTTTAGTCAGCTTTTACACTGCTATGACTAAAAGACCTGACCAGCTCAATTATAGAGGAGGAAAAATTTATTTGGGGGTTCATGGTTTTGGAGGTCTCAGACCATGGACAGCAAACCCTATTCCTTGGAGCTCAAGGTGATGCAGGATATCATGGTGGAAGAGTGTGGTGGAAGGAAGTGGCTCACATGATGATCAGGAAGCTGAGAGAGAGAGATACTCTACTCACCAGACACAAATATGTACCCCAAAGCCACAACCCCAATGCCCCACCTCTTGCAGTTACCCCTCAGTTAATCCCATCAGGGTATTAATTAACTCATTGGTTAAGACTCTTACAACCCAGTAATTTATTTGAACTGTTTTGAATTGTTTCACAAGTGAGTTTTGGGGAACACCTCACATTCAAACCATAAAACGTGTCCAAACCGTTCTACCCATCACATCACAGTAGTGTTTAGAGATAAAACTGAGGTTTTCTGATCAACTCTTCAACAACCTTTAAGTGATGCACTTGACTTTATAGAGACAGAAGGTTTTACTTTGACATTCAAGGCCCAGCACTATTATTTAGTTGTTGTTTGCTAAGTACATGGACTATGCTTGGAACACTGAGAGTTACAAAGTACTTTTCATTATTTCAGTATACATTACTGCCTGTCTGAATGAAAGATGTTACGAAAGGAGATCTGTGTGCCTAATTCTGAACTATGGAATCCAAAGTAACTGGACAGCAGCATAGGAAGGTTAAGGGGGGATTTTCATCATGAAAAGAATCTGGAGACAGACATTCTATTTCAAGAAGGGGAAATGTGAGAAAAGTACAGTTAGCGTTGTGAGATGTTTTGTTCAGGGTGGACTGATCTGAACTAAGCATAACACAAGAAGAGTCACATTTGTAGGGGTCTTATATCCCTGTTTTCATGTTTGCCACCAAATCACTCTCCCTGAAGCAAATTCCGTTTGTGCTTTGTAATTATATAACAAAACTCCTCTGTAGTCATCGATTTGGAGCCCAGTAGGATGAGCCAAATAAAAGGGGAATTTTGTTTATTCTCTTTCTTGGAGGACATGTCAAGTGGCTTCCCAGGGAGACTAAAATCAATTTTGAACTTGCAGCACATATATCCTCATGTAAGAATATCTGTAACAACCCTTACTATTTTTTAAGGTAGATAAAATAAAGTACTTGTCTAAATACGTGAATAAAACAATGTCAAAATAATAGCAAAACATTTTTTGGTAATTGTAAGAAATGTCCTCTAATTTAAAAATGCATGTTCTACTTAAGTCTTCTCTATAATTCTTACCTATATGAATGTAGTAATAATAGTTCAAGTGAAAAAAAAATGTGATCTTTAGATCTTCATGAGATTTGGGGTATGTATGAGGTACCAGATATGGTTTTTGAAATTTATATATTTCAGGCAATATCCAAATTTACTTAGAGAAAAAATAATTGGTTTGAAAGATATTTTCAGTTTTATTCAACTTCTTTTTATTCTTAGAAGTAAAAGTATGACTTGCATCATCAGATATAATGAAGAGTATAACACATTTGAGTTACTGAACTGTCTGGGGTAAAAAAACATACTAGAATGGATTCTAATTTAAGACACTAATTCATGAGAAACATAACAAAAGCTATACTATGAGCTGCATCATCTCTAGTTTCTGATTTCATTTTGCTTTTTTGAAGGTGGATATAGGAAACTGAGTTGTATTATTTGGGGGTAATAAATTTAGAAAGATTTCTCCACTTATTTCTAAAAAATTTCAAGGTAAAATTATTTTCTTTCTCGTCCAAAATGACCCACCCTATCTTCAATGCCCTCAGTATTTTTCCCATATACCTACTGTAGAAGTTGAGTGTGTTTACCATAATTAGCAAATAATAACAATTTGGAACCATGTACCAAAATACTCAGAGCTTTTAAAATCCTTTCAATGAATAATGAAACTACAAGACGACACACCAAGGTTTTTTGGGGAAAAAAAAAAAAAGTATTACTTTAACATTCTGGAATGATGTTAGAAGTTTATTAGTATTTGCTGTAAAAAAATTTTATGAATGTGTCTAAAACCAGAAAACTTGACCCTTTGTCAATTTTTACGCATTGATTTTTATTTATAATTAACATATTACATATGTATGAATTCCTTTTAAATTGTGAAGTTATAATGCTGCCTCTATTGCAAAGGTAGTCCACCTGGGGAGGAAGAGGCACTTCATACTTGGAATGGACTACAATGGCTACTCCT
This sequence comes from Tamias sibiricus, assembly GCA_025594165.1. NCBI lineage: Eukaryota > Metazoa > Chordata > Mammalia > Rodentia > Sciuridae > Tamias > Tamias sibiricus. The sequence continues at coordinate 155,121,265 of CM046662.1, read as the reverse complement.
ATTCTTGGTTCAACATAGGGACTCTCTTGCTAGGCTGCCACTTCACTGGGTTCTTCTGTTCACATGCCCTATTTGTGGTTCTAGGTTTGTGGCAGTTTCTATTGACATTTATGACCCTGAAAAGTTCTCCATTGTATTCAGAATGTGAGCTTTAACTTATTAGATTGATGACAAACAAATTTAGAATATCTTTGAAACATTTTTATCTAGGAAGTTAGGGGGAAGAAAGATTATTTTCAATGCCTCTTAGTATATGGTTATATTTATTTATAGATTTATATTGATTGGTTCATGTCATAATGAATTTTATATATAGGTACCATCCATCAAAAAAATCAGACTTGCATTTCATCATTTCCTCAAATTAGGCAAACAAAGTTTTGAACATAGATGTTATTAACGATCTAGAGGGCACAACATGTATACATTCACACCTACATATTTTTATATACCAAACATTAAGACAACCAAAAATTCCCTTTGTAAGTACATTATTATAACTGTATTTTGATAGCTAAAATTAGAATGCTACTTTGTTTTTATACACACAAGTGCATTTTTAATGTGCTTTCCCCAAATGCTGTTAACAGCAAGAAAAGTTGTTTATGGCGAGATCCAAAATATTTTTAGATTGCTTATTTAAGTCAATAGATATCCTGCTGCTTAATGTACCATTTTAGAGAATGTATACCACTGTGGTTGTACAAAAATGCCAGTGACAGAACACTCATAACATTTCTCTAAACTTATAAGAAATAAAAAGAGGGTGTTCTCCAAATATGGCAGGGGCTACTGCCCTCTCAGATTCAATGCCAGTCAAGTGCTTCATTTCATAGGAAACCTCTGTGATAGGTACTGTGTGTACTTTTAACACACATAAAAATAAACCCATAGTCTTTTCTCGGAAGCCATCCCCAGGAGGTGAAGTTTTAATACTTGCAATATGGTGAATATCACTATGATGCAGTAAGCCTGCAAGAGAATTTCCTTAGAAGTTATATCCACTGCAGTCAACAAGGAAAGCAAAAATCTTCACAGAAATGACATGTTACCAATGTGTAATGGGTTCATAAAAGCCTTATAACAGAGGGCATTTGAGAGCCAGAGTCATCCAGAGCAATATCTAGACCTAGGTATTCAGTTTTGTAATATGAAAGCAAAGAAATAAAATAATTTTATATATAGTTAAAGCTGAAGGTTAAGTATAGAAAAATAACAAAGCAAGTCATCCTTTCAGAGAGCAATTTTACACTAATTCCAGAAAAAGATAAAAAATGGTATAATCAGTAGAGAGAAGCGAAACACGGGAGGGAGGAAAGCTGGGAAAGGAGAAGTATTGGGGACTGAATCAGAATAAATCATATTCCATGCTTTTATAAGTATGTCAAAATGAATGTTAATATTATGTATAACTAAGATGAACTAATAAAAATAAAATAAAATTTAAAAAATGGTACTGATGGGAAAGTGGAATTGAATTAGTAGTGGGAATTCAGAAATTTGGAACCTCTGAGAAAGCATTTTTCAGAAACAGCTCCAAGGGATTGGGGAAGGGGGGGGTTTATAAGTACCAATTATTCTCCCACCAGCTGGGAAAATATTTGGTCACAGTGAAATGTTCAACTCTTGATGATTCAGTTGAAAGAGACCTTGTTCTGAGCACAACGTTCCCCTTTTAAAAAAATTATTTCTTTTAATTAGTTATACAAGACAGTGGGATGCATTTATGCACTGTAATATATCATACATAGATGAGATATAATTTCTCATTTTTCTAAGTGTACATGTTGCAGAATCATATTGGTCAAGTAGTCATATATATATATATATATATATATATATATATACACACATATATATATATATACACACACACAGTAATAATGTCTGTTTCATTCTACTATCTTTCCCATCCCCACATCCCCTCCCTCCTTTTTATCTAGAGGTTTTTACTCAACCACTGAAGATACACATTCCTCTAGAGTGAAGGGAGAGCTAAAAGAATGGGGGACCAAGGAGTGATAGGAATACAGAGAATGAAATCACACTCTAGCTTACATATTCTAGAAATAATTTATAAACTGATTTTCATCTTCAAAACTTGTTTACACATCTTGACTTGAATTTCAGGATTCTACTTTCATTTTCCTTAACAAACCATGGCTTACCATGGCTCAGAGTTTCCAAATCATATTAGATTTTCTTTCCAGTAAAGAGAAATATAAATTCTTTTTTATGAGCATTATAAATTTACATTAAAAATAATGGTGACTTTCATTCGATTTTCTTCTCCTTGTGTCATGGTCTTTTTTTCAAGTAAAGGGCATTATTGAATGATTATTCACATTAAGTCTAGAATATTAGGAATGCATTTTAATTCCTTGGGGGAAATAAATTGATGTGTTTTTTTTTTAAATAAAAGTCTATTAAAATGTCAATTTTTTTTTTCAGTAAGTATGGTCAATATCTTTATTTCTAAATGATTAAATATATACTGGAAAAACTCACATGTTTAAAGAAGATTTTTCCTCTAACCAAGAATAATTTTCTTTTCCTTAAATGAAGGAACTATATTACCAATATGGTGGGGAAATAAATGCCTCTCCAAATCTACTTCTGATGACTTTTTCACTTCCAAAAAATTGTCAAATTTACTGTTTTGGGATACATGTACTCTATCACATCCTTTTGCCACTGAGGGAAGAAATGTGATTTTTATGAATAATATTGGAAAAGTCTGAAAAACCATCCACCAACCTATTAAAAGGTGAACTTTTATTGATTGAAAGAAAAAAAATCATGTTCCCAAAGGAAGCAAAATGGGGAAAAACTTTTGGGAAAAAATGAACAACAACAACAAGAAAAGACCTAAAATATCCCTGAGATTGAAAAAAAAAAAAAAAATCACTATACTTTCTGTGTCACCTTCATCTTGATTGTCTGAATTACTCAAATGGCATCTGACAACTGTAGTGGAGTATTTTAGTTCCATCAGTGGCCAGCTGTTAGTATGGCACGAAGCAGAAGAGCAAAAACAAGGCTGCTACTGGAATCTTGAGGCAGGAAGTAGGCATAACTGTGTAGGAGTTATCAGGTATATGAGAAAAACACAACCCCTTAGAATCCCAACTGGACAATCCCAAAATTGTCTCTTAGGCACACAGAATTATCACTACCCTTAGTGAATAGGACTCTTCTATCACTTATGATTAGTTATCACTAGGGCCCAGTCTTCTATCACCTACAATTAGTTACAGGAGATGCATGTGGTAGGTAAGCGAATTTGTAGGTCTTTATATGTTGAATGAGTTCAACATTCTTAAATTGTTTTCTCTTTTTAAAGTCTCCTTTCTTATTGGCACATAATATTTGTGTATATTTAAGAACTAAAATATGATGCTTTGATTCATGTGTTCCGTAATTAATTATTGATTCAAAGTAGTCTGATATTTATCACCTTAAATATTTACCATTTCTTTATAGTGAGTACACTCAAATTCCTCTCTTCTGTTTTAAGACAGGTAACTCAGTATTGTCAATTATTTTTATCTTGCTATACCATAACACAGAACTTACTCCTCCTAACAAACAATAATGTTGTACTTGTTTTGGACCCGCTCCCCCTACTCCTCCTCACCAGTCCTTCCCCATCTCTGGTAACCACTGTTTCAACACAAGGATTTGTTCTAACCAAGAGAGGCTGTGGGGTATTGAAAAGAGAATCAAAATGAGAGACACCACAAATAGGTAACACTTACATATACTTAGTATGTTTCAGAACATTGGTAAACATTTCAGAGCATTTCACATTTAATCATTGTAAAAACAGAATGAGTATGGTCCTATTATTATCCTTTTCTCATGAGTTGAACTGTGGCCCTGGAGGATGAAGTAAATTGACAATGTCAAACAGAGCTGGGATAAGAAGATAATTCTAGTATTTTAGATCTAAATGTAGATGCACTTAAACACTCACTTGTTGGAGCCGTATCATACTGATAGAGATAGACTTGGATTCAGTGGTGTCTAGCTGTACAAGATAATTATAAGTGAAGTTAGCAAATTCAGAATTAAAAGGACATATATCTTTGGGTTTCATAGCAGAACTTTTAAAAACAAGACTTCCATATAATGAAGTAAACATGTAAGGCAATACCACATATAGTTTTCCTTTATTGAACCTTGCTTGTGTGTGATAATGAGTTTATGTACATAAAATTGAAATAGGTATTCTGAAGAATTTTTGATATTTGTGTATGAAGAACCTTAAGAAAATAAAAAGAAGAAAATATCTGTTTCATTATTTTTTTTCATAGAATAGGCATCCTAAAGCAGTGCTATAATTATAAATGCAACCAAGAAAACTCTGAATTATCAGAATTTTTCTATGAAACAGAAATGAATAACCAACATACAAAAAAGTAAAACAGTGGAATTTTAAAACTTAGTCACAAAATCATTGAGTCATTTGAAAATAAAGCATTATTAATGTACTTGAGGATGTGAACAGTGCCTGAATAGTTTCATAGTATTAAGCAACAAGAAAATATCACTAAAAAATTATTAGTGTACTTATATCTAGACAATAAGAAGGACTGTCATTTGAAGCACAAAGTAGAGTAGCTTAAATTAGGGAACGTTTGCTTAAAATTGACATGAAGGGATGTCTCAAATTAGTGAAATGTAAATACATTATACAGATTATACATTATTAACTAGATTCATAATAAAATAGCACATAATCTCCATATGTATTATAATAAAATGAGGATAGTGGAAAATAACATGTATTACTTATAGACGTGGGACAACAAATACACATTTTTTAAAAAAAAAACACAGAAGTCATGAAATTAGTAGTTGAGGCCTGGCCGCCAGCTCACGCAGTCATTGCCTCAGGGGCTGGGAATAGCAGCTCCCAGCTGCAGACAGGGCCAGACCAGAGGAAGGGCCCTGTCCATTCCCTGGGGAACTGCCACCTGCCCAGCTGTGACCAGAACAAGCAGTAGGCACCCATGGGAAGGAGCAACCCAGCCACCAGCTCACCTGACCACCAGCTCACGCAGTCATCACCTCTGGGGCTGAGACTAGCAGCTCCCCATTGCAGACAGGGCCCAACCAGAGGAAGGGCCCCATCCATTCTTTGAGGAACTGCAACCTGCCCAGCTACGACTGGAACAAGAGGTAGGCACCAGCCAGAAGGAGCAACCCAGTCACCAGCTCACCTGGCCACCAGCTCACAGCACCACCAGGACCAGGAACTGCAGGCTCCACCCTGTGGAAGGGCCCTGCTGCCCACTTGCCCAACCCCCATCAAAACAACTAGACTGGGAAGAGACCCAGGAGGAGGAGAGTGGGGAGAAGAAAGCCAGACTGTCTGCTCCACCACACTGCGGCCAGGAGGGATCTGGAGAGAGAGGCTTGCTCCATACCCACAAATCAGAGAGGCAACCCACTTCTGTCCAGAGAGACACACAGAACTGGGATCCCATAGCTACTTAACCCAACACCAATAGGCCTGAGGCTACCACTGCCACAAAACTGATTTAGCTATGCTACTACCAAGGAACAACAAAAAGGTCTGGGTAAGACATCACTAAGGTCCCTAGAGACCAGGATATACCAAAAGGTTCAACGAGTTATGATGTTGTGAACTCACAGGGAATCTTACATGGGGTTGTCTATCTCTTGCTTCTTCTACTAACAACCAAATTCTAATGATTATACTCTCACTAGTCAAATAATCTAATACCTTTATTTTCTCACATCTCACTTCATAAACATGTAAGCCAACCTCTAAGTCCCCCCCCTCCTTTCATTAGATACTGTAAGCCACCACGAAAACATAGAGAATATATGGACTAACTGATCTCATCATTTATGTTTATAGCGACAAAACTGTAAATATAAAAATAGAAACTAACTGATATATGGACACACATTGGGTACATTGAAAGATCTAATATTGGTATTTCCTTAAAAAGTGAGGTTCTGGGTAACCTGGAGGAAACTTATAAGACAAAAGGCAGAAATTGTAATACCTCAGGCTTACCTTGCAAGAGAGGAAAACACATAGACATCATGAGGAAAAAGGGAGGAAAATGCCCCAAACAAACCAAGATACTACAACAATAGAAACCATAGAAAGCACAGTAGGTGAAATGTCAGAGAAGGAATTCCTGATATACATAATTAAAATGATAAGGGATTTTAAAAATGAACTAAGTGAACAGATACAGGCAAAAATTGATCTCTCCAACAAAGAGATGATAGATCAAATACAGGCAACCATCGACCACACCAACAAAGAGATGAGAGAACAAATCTGGTAGCAAAAGATTACTTCAAGAAAGAGATAGAGAGTTTGAGAAAAAAACAAACAGAAATCCTTGAAATGAAAGAAATAGTAAGCCACTTTAAAAAAATTCAATAGAAAGCATCACCAACAGATTGGACCACTTGAAAGAGAGGACCTCAGACAATGAGGACAAAATATATAGTCTTGAAAATCAAGTTGACCACACAGTGAAGATGGTAAGAAACCATGAACAGAATATTCAAGATCTATGAGATACCATTGAAAGACCAAATATAAGATTTATTAGAATAGAGGAAGGTGCAGAGATTCAAACCAAAGGAATGCACAATCTCTTCAATGAAATAATATCAGAAAATTTCCAAGCAGGAAGAATGAATTTGAAAATCAAATGCAAGAGGCCTATAGGACACCAAATGTACAAAATTACAACAGGTTCACACCAAGGTACATTGTAATGAAAATGCCTACCATAAAAAATAAAGATAGAATTTTAAAGGCTGCAAGAGAGAAATATCAGATTACCTATAAGGGAAAACCAAATTGCATCTCAGCAAATTTTTCAATCCAGACCCTCAAAGCCAGGAGAGCCTGGAACAACATATACCAGGTTCTAAAGGATAAGGGATGCCAACCAAGAATTTTATATCCAGCAAAATTTAGCTTTAGATTTGATGATGAAATAAGAACCTTCCATGATAAAAAAAAAAAAAAAAGCTAAAAGAATTTACTACTAAAAAGCCTGCTCTACAGAACATTCTTGATAAAATATTCCAAGAGGAAGAAATAAAAAAATAATAATGAAAATCTGCAAAGGGAAGAACTACAATAAAGGGAAAAATCAACCAAAGGAAAAAACAAGTCAAACTAAATACCAATAATAATAATAATAATAAAAAATGACTGGTAATACAAATTATGTCTCAATAATAACCCTGAATGTTAATGACCTAAACTCACCAATTAAAAGACATAGGCTAATAGATTGGATTAAAAAATAAAACAGACCCAACAATTTGTTGCCTTCAAGAGACACATCTCATAGGAAAAGAAGCCCATAGACTAAAGGCAAAAGGATGGGATAAAATATATCACTCACATGGTCTACGTAAGCAAGTCGGGGTCTCCATCCTCATATCCAATAAAGTAGATTTCAAGCCAAAGTTAGTCAAAAGAGATAAAGATGAGCCAATACACTTTCTTCTCAGCACCACATGGATCCTTCGCAAAAATAGATTATATATTATGCCATAAAGCAACTCTAAGCAAATATAAAAAAGTATGGATACTACCCTGCATTCTATCAGATCATAATGGAATAAAATTAGAAATCAATGATAAAAAAGAAAGAAAAGCTACACTAACACCTGGAGACTAAATAATATGCTATTGAAAGATCAATGGGTTGCAGAAGACATCAAGAAGGAAATTAAGAAATTCTTAGAGGTGAATGAGAACAACAATAGAACATACCGAAATCTCTCAGATACTCTGAAGGCAATACTAAGAGGAAAGTTTATTGCATGGAGCTCATTCCTTCAAAAAAGAAAAAGTCAACAAATAAATGAACTAACATTACATCTCAAAGTACTAATAAAAGAAGAACAAATAAACCCCAAAAGAAGTAGAAGACAGGAAATATTTAAAATCAGAACTGAAATTAATGAAATTGAAACTAAAAAAATAAAAAATAAAAAAAATTGACAGAACGAAAATTTGGTTCTTTGAAAAAATAAATAAAATTGATAGACCTTTAGCTATGCTAACAAAGAAAAGAAGAGAGAAAATACAAATTACCAATATCTACGATGAAAAAGGAAATATCACGACGGACACTACAGAAATACAGAAGATAATTAGAAATTATTTTGGTGAAAATTTATACTCCAATAAAATAGAAAATAATAAAGGCATCAACAAATTTCTGGAGACATATGATATGCCCAAACTAAATCAAGATGATATACACAATTTGAATAGGTCAATTTCAAGCAAAGAAATAGAGGATACTGTAAAAAACTTACCAACCAAGAAAATCCCAGGGCCAGATGGATACACAGCTGAGTTCTACAAGACCTTTAAAGAAGAACTAACACCAATAATTCTCAAACTATCTCATGAAATAGAAAATGAGGGAACACTCCCAGACTCATTCTATGAGGCCAATATCACCCTGATTCCAAAACCAGACAGAGACAAATCAAAGAAAAAAAAACTTCAGACAAATATCTCTAATGAATATAGATGCAAAAATTCTCAATAAAATTCCGGAAAATTGAATACAAAAACACATCAAGAAGATAGTGCATTCATGATCAAGTGGGCTTCATTCCAGGGATGCAAGGTTGGTTCAATACAAGGAAATCAATAAATGTAATTCATCACATCAACAGGCTCAATGATAAAATTCATATGATCACCTCAATAGACACAGAGAAAGCATTTGAAAAAATACAACATCCCTTCATGTTCAAAATGATAGAAAAAATAGAGATAATAGGAACATACCTCAACATCGTAAAGGCCATCTATGCTAAGCCCCAGGCCAACATCTTCCTAAATGGAGAAATATTGAAAGCATTCCCTTTAAAAACTGGATCAAGACAAGGATGCCCTCTTTCGCCATTCCTATTTAATATAGTTCTTGAAGCCCTAGCCAGAGCAACTAGACAGACGAAAGAAATTAAAGGGATATGATAGGAAAAGAAGAACTCAAATTATCACTATTTGCAGAGGATATGATTCTATACATAGAAGATCCAAAAAAATTCCACCAGAAATCTTCTAAATCTAATAAATGAATTCAGCAACGTAGCTGCATATAAAATCAATATCCATGAATCAAAGGCATTCTGTACATCAGCAATAAATCCTCAGAAAGGGAAACTAGGAAATCCACCCCATTTACTATAGCCTCAAAAATATAAAATATTTGGGAATCAACAAAAGAAGTGAAAGACCTCTACAATGAAAACTACAGCACACTAAAGAAAGAAATTAATGAAGATCTTAGAAAATGGAAAGATCTACCTTGTTCATGGATAGGTAGAACTAATATTGTCAAAATGACCATTCTCCCAAAAGCACTAAACAGATTCAATACAATACCAATCAAAATCCAATATTATTCTCATAGAAATAGAAAAATCAATCATGAAATTCATCTGGAAAAATAAGAGACCCAGAATAGCCAAAGCGATTCTTAGCAAGAAGAATGAAGGGGGTGGCATTACTATTCCAGACCTTAAATTGTACTACAAAGCAATAGTAACAAAAACAGCATGGTATTGGCATCAAAATAGACCAGTTGACTAATGGTATAGAATAGAAGACTCAGAGATGAACCCACATACCTACAGTTTTCTTATATTAGACAAAGGTGCCAAAAATGTTCACTGGAGAAAAGACAGCCTATTCAACAAATGTTGTTGGGAAAACTGGAAATCCTCATGTAATAAAATTAAATTAAATCTCTTTCTCTCACCATGCACAAAACTTAACTCAAAGTGGATCAAGGACCTAGGAATTAAACCAGAGACCTTGCACCTAATAGAAGAAAAAGTAGGACCAAATCTCCATCATGTTGGTTTAGGCTCCAACTTCCTCAATAAGACCCCTATAGTGCAAGAACTCAAAACTATAATCAATAAATGGGATGGATTCAAACTAAAAAGCTTCTTCTCAGCAAAAGGAACAACCAGTGAGGTAAATAGAGGACCTACAGAATGGGAGCAAATCTTTACCACAAACACATCAGATAGAACACTAACCTCAAGGATTTATAAAGCTCTTAAAAGCCCTAACACCAAAAAAAAAAAAAATAACCCAATCAATAAATGGGCCAATGAACTAAACAGACACTTCTCAGAAGATGAGATACAAACAATCAACAAATATATGAAAAAAATGTTCAATATCTCTAGCAATTACAGAAATGCAAATCAAAACTACTCTAAGATGTTATCTTACTCCAGTCAGAATGGCAGCTATCAAAAATACAAACAACAATGAATTCTGGCACAGATGTGGGGAAAAAGGCACACTCATACATTTCTGGTGGAACTGCAAATTGTTGAAGCCAATCTGGAAAGTAGTATGGGGATTCCTTGGAAAACTGGGAATGGAACCACCATTTGATCTAGTTATTCCACTCCTTGGCCTATTCCCAAAGGACATAAAAACATAAAAACAGCTTACTACAGGGACATAGCCACATCAATGTTTATAGCAGCACAATTCACAATAGCTAGATTGTAGAACCAACAAGATGCCCATCAGCAGATGAATGGATAGGGAAACTTTGGTATATATATATACAATGGAACACTACTCAGCACTAAAAGAGAATAAAATCATGGCATTTGCAGGTAAATGGATGGAGTTGGAGAAAATAATGCTAAGTGAAGTTAGCCAATCCCAAAAAACCAAAGGTCGAATGATCTCTTTGATATGAAGATACTAACTTATAAAGGCAAGAGAGAGGGAATGAGAGGAATGAAAGAGCTTTAAATAGAACAAAGAGGGGGGAGTGAGGGGGGACAAGGGGATAGGAATAATGGCAGACTGAGTTATCCATGATTACCCTAAATACATTTATGAAGACACAATAGTTGTAAAAATACTTTATACTAAACCAGCAACTCGAAAAATTGTGCTTTTTATATGTAATATGAAAGGAAATGTACTCTGCAAATGTGTATAACAAATTAAAATAATAAAATATTTTATAAAAAAAATTAGTAGTTGATAAATATTTGGTTAATAAAATAAAACTAATGTGATTATGAGAATTTTATCATCATAAATTCATCACTTTAAAGATTTCACAAGGCATTTGATTTTTGTAATCCAATACATTACATAAAAAGAGATTACTTTTGCAAAGGAATAATCAGGATGTGTTTATTATTCTACTCATATTATTCAGATCTTCCTCCAATTTTCACTGGTAGTCTTAGGTTTCACTGGCCTTCTTCCATTTCTACTGCATATACACCAGAAAATGATTTAGATATTGACTACTTTATTCAGCTCATATTTGGCAAGGGCTTGTTATTTCTATGTTTTTGCATAATATGCACTTCATAGATTGGTTTTAGTGAAATGATTCAATGAATATAATAATAATGAAGTAGTTAACAAGGTTTAGGGGCAATTTTGCCCCTAAATAGGGAAATACATTGCTTGTATAAAATCTAGTAAAACTGGTTCTGTTCTACTCCAATATTTAGATGAATAATATTACCATTTGCTCTTCATGAGATTCTAGTTTTATGTGTGTGTGTGTGTGTGTGTGTGTGTGTGTGTGTGTGTGTGTATAGTTTTATATATATGTATATATTCTTTTTTGGTGGGGTACCGGAGATTGAACTAAAGGTTACTCAACCACTGGGCCTGGGTCACATCACTGAAACACATCCCCAGCCCTTTTTTGTATTTTATTAGAGACAGGGTCTCACTGAGTTGCTAAGTGTCTCGCCATTGCTGAGGCTAGCTCAAAGTCAGCCTTGCTATCCTCCTGCCTCAGCCTCCCAAGTGCTGGTATTACAGGCATGTGACACCGCGCCCGACATTATACACACACACACACACACACACACACACACATATATACACACACACATATAACTATATTATAGGAATATGATATATACATACACACAAATACATCCATACATATATATGCATGTACACACACACATACTAATGGTCTTAAAAAACTACAAAGGTTGGAAATAATCATGCAAAAGATTCGAAAAGAAATTATCCCCAAATATTTGAATAAGACTTACATCTATAAAATTATGGGTCAGTTAATATAACACTTCCTTAAAATGATATTATACATTAAAGTAATTATTAACATGGGAGATAGTTATAACAATTTAAGCAACTTCTCAAGGAAAACGTTTTGAGAGATAAAACTTAAGTACAAAACTCAAAGGATTCCAAATTTTTATACTATAGTAAATTTTTTTTCACATAATTTTTCCAGAGGTTAAAATGAATGGAGTTTATTAAGAAGTCCAGATAGCTCACAGAATCTATTGTGGAGCTGAACAATAGATGGAACTTCACTGCAGAACGGGGCCACTAAATAAGCCCATAACCACCACAGTAGCTTGATCCAGAATCATGCTGCCTATGAGCTAATCCAAGTAACAAATTTCTCTTCTTCTCTCCATAACCAACTCAATTCTGCAAAGCCTCCTGTTAGTACACTCATTAGACAAACTTAAATTCCATCTGGAACTCAGGCTGCAACAGAGTCTGGGAAATGCAGGGATTAGGTCTCCCGCCAAGGCCGAACAAGGAGGGCTGCTCTTTGGAATGAGTGTTGAACAAACAAATCCACAATTTCTGTGTATATTGCAATCAAAATCATATTTGTAAAATTCTAATCTCACCATGAAACAGCTATTCTTCTGCCAAAATGTCTCAATTAATCATTGTTCAGAAACCTCAAATCCAAATTTTCTCATTGGTATTTCTTTATATAACCATTTGTTTGCCTAAAATCTTACTTTAGAGTACAGTTTTGCTTAGTATTTTTTCTACACTCTTATGCTAGGGATTAAAGAATGGCTCCCTGTTTTCAAAAAAATTGTACTTTATTGTGGTAAGGTGCTATGTAAAATAAATAGTAGGCCAAACCGTCTGGGTTGATAAATTGTTACGTATAATGTTCCATGGGATCTGAAAGAAAAGTATACTAAAGAAAGGCAAACGTGAGGAAAACATGAATAGTGGGTGACACTGAAGAAATTTTTTGAAATATGAAAATGTAATGGCCTGTTGTTCTTTTACCATGAACAATGAAAGCATGTTCAAAGTGTGTAAAGATACAAGGATTTAAAAGAAATATAAGAATGAATAAGTCATGGAATGGTATGTCCATGATATCACTACAAGTTTGATTTTATGTCTTAACATGATAAACTGATATCAGACAAAGAAAATTCTCATCTGTTCTATTCAAGAGTTTAGATTGTACTGAATGAACAGTTGAGAAACATTGAAGAATTTTGAACAAAGATATGAATATAAGGTTTTCCTGAGAGTCTTTGAGAGATGTACTGAAAAATGATGAGGCTAAAGTCATGTTATACAGTAAGCAGTAAGTACTCTAGGTTCACATCCAAAGTCTTGCAGTAGATTTGAGTACTGAGGGAAATCAGTGCTGGTGAATGGCTGAAGATACAGCTATATCGCTGTTGATTCACATGGTCTTTTTTTATTGATTATTTTCAGTTAAACATAACTTTACAATTAATTTTGAGATAGTTATACAAGCATGGAATATACTTTCTTCAAATTCAGTCCCCAGTAATTTGCTTTTTTCTCCTTGCCTCCCACTGCCTCTTCCCTTCTCTCTACTGTACTGTTCTTTCTGCTATTTAATTACAGATTAAAAAAAAAAAAAAAAAAAACAATTAGTCCCTTGTGGATATACATGATGATCAGTTTCAGTCTGGTATATCCCTAAATTTACATAGAAATATTAGGTCAGATTCATTTTACTGTTCTTCCCTTATTCTATCTCTCCTCCCCTCTCACCAATCCTCTTCTTCTTCTTCATGAATATTTCAGAAATGTGGAAGCTTCATGAATGTGCATGTCATCCTTGTGCAGGTGGCATGCTAATTTTCTCTGAAACATTCTGATTTAGTATATGTGCTGCCAAAGGGAGCATTCACATGGTCTTCAATATGGCAATTTTTCAACCAACAATTTCCCCTGTGCCACTTAAATGATTCTCAACTACAATATCTTTCTAGAGCCATGTATTTTGTTTAATGCCTTTGTATATTCTGTTCCCTCTGCCTGGAATAGATCATTAGTATTCTCTGTTCAGCTTGTATCTAACAGGATATAGCTCAAAAGGATTTTGTTTTGAAATCTTCCTTTGCACTCAGAGGCTGTGATAGACAGTTCCTCTTTACTGCATGAAGAATTCTGCCTCCTTCCTAAAACTACAGACCTTATCATGCCGTAAAAATATTCATTTGTGGTATTCTTTCCCACTTGGCTATGAGCTTCTAAGGGTCAGAGGCTTTGTCTTAACTTATGGAGAAGAGCAGATTTTTCATAAATCTAAAAATGTCATATGAATTAATGTGAAGTATATGATTTTTTTCCAGGATAAAAAGGAAAGCCTAAGAAAAATGCCAAATAATATATGTCAGAATATTTTCAACTTCTCCATTCTCTTTTTTGTGCTTAATTGGTCACATTTCCATTTAGGGAATCTTGATATAAAACATGTAAAATAGATTCATATAATTTCATACTAGTGGGTGTGAAAATGATGATAGTTGAATCATTTGGTTAATTAGCAAAGGGAAATCACTGTTTTATTTTAGTCTTCAGCCAAATTTGACCAATTTTTGTTGCCTAAATATGATTTTCTTTTCCTTTCAACAGAATAATATCTGGTGAAGGCCCAGGTCACTTTTAACTGCTGTAATTTTCTCTTATTCAGCTTTCTTGTCCTCAGTGTCATTTTCCTTTAATCAGTTCAGGCATTCCCCATTGTTAGGGCGAATCTGAAATTATAATGTTCAATTGTGTTTTTGAGGCCAGCCTTCCAGAAAATTCTTTCATATCACAACTTTCTTCACCAACTCCTTCCTTGCTATCCTTTCAGGTCATGGTCCCTTTTCCTACATAAAATCTCCAGCTTGGAAATATGCTTTTAAAAATATATGCCAATTCACAACCCCCATATAAATCTTATTTTGTTATTATATCATCCATGAAAGGTAGTAAAAATATGTATTCTAAACATTTTCCTATATATTTTTCCACAAATTAAGAACACTTGGACACTACTTTTTCTTAAGTAACTTAATTTTTTGTTTGTTTGTTTCATGTTAACAATTTGACCTGGGATTAAAAAAAATACTGTAAGAACATTTTAGTCACAGGAGAAAACATTAAGAAAATTGCTGTATGGGATTATATAAAGGATTTGGCGTTCAGGCAGATCAGATTTATGGTCTAATCAGGAATTTGCCAATTAGTTGCTCTGTGGCCATTGATGAATTATTTCCAGTTTCCAAGCCTTAGTTTTCTGAAATGAGAAAAAGTATATAATGTTTCTCATTAAATTTCTGTGAGGTTCAGAAATAATATGTATGTGCCAAGCCTACAAACTTTATTTAGTTCACCATTGCTTATTGAACAAAAATGATCTATATACTGATATTCATTTCATGTGTCTGTGGATGTAAGAATATTAATTTTAACTTTCTACCATGTAGCAAAATATAAATATCTTATTTTTTGTCTTGTAATTCTTCTGATAGAGAGCGATATGTGGGTCAATATCAACCACATGTTTAACCACACTTGGCAGTACACAGGAGATAACATTAGTAATAAGTTTATCATAATCTGTTGAAAATAGGAAGTTTTAGCTAAAATATAGTTTAAATATTTTTATTTAGATCTTAATACCAGAACCAACCAAATTAACTCCAATGAAATTAATGCTAATTATTTCATGTGGCTTTTTATAAATAAATGACTCTAAAATTTTTATGTATGATTAAAACATATGTTTGAATATACAAAATAGCTTCCTGATGTTCACATAATATGCAAGGTAGACTTTTTTGTTACTTTATACTATAGTATGAAGAATAAGTTTGAATTAGAAATAAGCCAATGCATATATAGTCTGATACTTTTTGCCAATTTGGATAAATGACTATATGTGTACAATACACAGCAATAATAATAATCAAAGTTTTAGTGGGAAAGGGACACAAGTGAGCATTTACTGGGAATCTATTTCATATATATTGCAGTGTATGATGCTTTATCTGCATTAGTTAACCGAATCCTTGCAGCACGAGTTCAGCAGGGGGTGTTTTTCCTTGTACTCATACAGAAGGCAGCTCTGCGAGGTGAAGAAGCTCTCCCTGGTGATCTGTGTGGTGAGTGTTGGGGCTGCAGCTTGACTCATCATGGAGCTTGGCAACCCTCCCATCTAGGACTGCAATTTGCCATCTACAACTTAAAAATTTGTTTCTAATTTTTGTGCCGTGGTCTTGAAAGAAAAGCCACCAGAGGAAATTCCCTTAAGGTAGGGTCACTAGATTATTAGGGAATATATAAACAAATACAACTAAATTATTTTTTTCTGTTTAGGAAAGGTTTGAGTAATACTGGTGGTCTTTGCTCTTATCTATAAAATATAGAATACATTTTGTGAAATATTTGCATAATTATTTAATACTGACTAGAAGCATAATGATTACTTGTTTACTTATTTTGAAACACCGTTAATTATATTTCTTCAAATTCTTAATTTTTGTGTACAAGGAGATATCTAAAAATATGTAAACTGCTTATTCATTATAGTGCAAAATTTATGTATCATAAAATTAACAATAACATATTAATAAATTAAAATATGTAATTTAAGACTCAGAAATGAAAATACACCTATCTGCCTTTTATTTCTGGAAAAGAAGTCCTTCACCATAAAGAAAATGCTAAATTATTTACTTTATTCCATAGAAGCATTATACTAGGTGAAATAAAATTAAAATTATTAAAGATGACCCTAATTCCATGCACTTCTTTCTACTATCTTTAAATGTATTCGAGCTAAATGGCATAGATATATGTAACCAACAGTACATTTCATTGATTTCCTGAGATATGTATCTACTATATCCTGACCAATCTGAAAGGATCCAAAATATTTGTATTTAGAACATTTGAATGGTCATGTCAGTATTCACCAAAGAGCAAATTATAGTGTCCTTATATCTAATAGAGAGTCTTAGCAATACGAAGCGTAGACTTTTTCTTTATTCCATGATGATTATTGGGGAAAAAAAAAACTATCAGTTTTCAATAAAATAAAGAATTTCTACTTTTCTATTTCAGTCTATCAAAAATCATCTTTTGGACCCAAAATATTTAAAAAACACAATTGTTTCTTTTATTCAAACATTACCCTGAATTATACTGTTTGAGATTATATATTGAAATTCCCAACCTCATCTAAACTGTTAAACATGTCAATTGTTACTAAAAGAGTTGGTTATATGCATATATATATATATATAAAATACACAATATAATATATACTATATAGTAATATATGTACATATATGTGTATATATAACCATATACTCCCATAACCAGTACTAATATAGCCTCACATTGGAGTGCATAATTAGTACTGGTTATGGGAGTTTACATCATACTTAAAAAAAATTCCTCATGGTCCCATAATTTTGAACAGGTAGCAGTTTATAGTAAAGCCTGTCTTTAAAGAAACAGGGTCATTGGGCTGGGGTTGTGGCTCAGTGGCAGAGCACTTGCCTAGCGTATATGAGGAAGTGGGTTTAATTCTCAGCATTGCATAGAATTAAATAAAAAATAAAGGTCCATCAACAACTAAAAAGAAAAGAAAAAAGAAACAGTGTCAACAGCATTATAACTATGACTTATTTTGAAGTGGATTACTATGCATCTTTTATAATTCCACATATATATCTTTTTCCTTGGTAACATTCTCATTAGAACATGTAAAATGCTTGGCCATACTCCCAGATTTTTTTTTTTTTTTTGCAAGTCTTTCTTTCACTTAAGTTATGTTCAAATTTCAACATTTACCACAGAATGATTAAACTTCTACTTTGTGGGTTACTTAAAACAAGAATTTTTCCTTGTGTTTATGAGATTATCTTTGCTAAACTATTGGAAAATTATTAATGGCTAATTTTAAAAAAAGATTTGGTATGAAATAGAGTAGCAAATTTTAAATTTTATCTTTTGGAGGATTCAAAAAGGGTATATTTTTTAATTGTATTATTTTCAGAACTTAAAAAATATAATAATATTGGGTTTTATTGCTTTGTAACAAATTACCACAAACTTAGGGCTGTAAAACAACAAGAGTTCTGTAGGAAAAAAATAAAGCAAATACAGAATCTGAATTCTCTGTTCAAAATATCACAAAGAAGAATTCAAGGTGCTTACTATTCTTAATGTTTTATCTGAATGTTGTAGGGAAAGACTTGCCCCCAAGTTCATTCTGGCTGTTGTTAGAATTTAGTTGGAAATGAAATGAGTATTTCCAAGAAATATCTGCACCACTTTATTGGAGCATTATTCACGATAGCCAAGATAGGGAATCAACCTTACTACCCAGTAACTGATGAATGGATAAAGAAAATGTGGTGTATATACACAATGGAAAACTGATCAGTCAGAAGAAGAAGAAGAAGAAGAAGAAGAAGAAGAAGAAGAAGAAGAAGAAGAAGAAGAAGAAGAAGAAGAAGAAGAAGAAGAAGAAAACTGTGTAGAAGAAGAAGAAGAAACTGTGTAACTTGCAACAATGTAGATTAACTAGAAAGACATTATGCTAGGTAAAATAAGCAAGGAACATAAAAATAAATACCATGCATTTTTACTCATATATGTAATCTAAAAAATGTGGATGCAGAAAAGTGGAAGGAAGAGTGATTATTGGTAGCTCAGGCAAGTAAAGGAGATGGGGCATAGAGAGATTGGTCAATGGATATAAGGTCACACTTAGAACGTATAAGTTCTGGTAAATTGTTGCAGAATAACTATATTTAAAAATAGCTAGAGAGGATAATGAATGTTCTTACCACAGACAGGATAAATGTTTGATGTGAGAGATATGCTAAATACCTTGGTTTGACTGTTGCACCATGTGGGCAAGTATGAAAACATCACATTGTATCCAGTATGTATGCACAATTAAGAGTTGTCAATTAGAAACAAAGAACAAGCAAATATGAAACAAATGCTGTCCCATGTATTTTTAGGACTGTGTCTCTTTGTCCTTGAAGGCCAGAGATGGGGCCTTTCAAATCACAGAAGTTGTATTCATTTTTGCCCCATTGCCCTCTCCAACTTCTGGCCAGAAACAACAGTATTTTGAATATTTTATGCTTCGAATCTATTTCTTCTTTTTGTGTCACCAGCAAAGAAAGTTCTATGTTTTAGAAGAGATTATGAAATTAGCTCAGGCCCACCTGGCTTACTTCCCCATTTTTTGGCCAAATGTGTCATATAACATAAACTTACTGATCAGGACTGCTTTGGCTATTCTGTTTAAGCTATTCATTCTCCCATATGAAGTTTAGGGTTTTTTTTTTTTTTTCTAATTCTCTGAAAAATGTCATTGGTATTTTGATGGACATTAAATTGGATATGTAGATCATTTTCTGTAATATGGCCATTTTCACAGTATTTTTTCTGCTTATCCAAAAATCAGATGTCTTTACATTTTCTAAGGTCTTCTTCAGTTTCTTTCTTCAGTGTTCTATAATTTCATTATTGTGGCCTTTCATCTCCTTATTTAGGTTTTATTCTCAAGTATTTTATACTTTTGAGGCTATTGTGAAATGAATTGTTTTCTGATTTCTTTCTTGGCAGATTCAATATTGGAGTATATGAGAGTTATTGATTTTTGGATGTTGATCCTGCATCCTGCTACTTTGCTGAATTTGTGTATCAGCTTTAGAAATTTTCTGTTGGAAATTGTGGAGTCTTCTAAGTATAGGATTGTGTTAACTGTAAACAGAATTAATTTGACTTCTTCCTTTTGTATTTGTGTTCTTTTATTTCCTTCTCTTGCCCAATTACTCTGAATAGAGTTTCACAAACTATATTAAATATGAGTGGTGAGCATGGACATCTTTTTCTTATCCCTGATTTTAGAGAAAATGCTTTCAGTTTTCTCCATTCTGCATGATGTTGGCTTTGGTTCTGTAGTACATAGTCTTTATGATGGTTATTTCTGTTCCTAGCTTCTCTAGTGTTTTTAACATAAATGGGTGCTTAATTGTATAAAAGGCTTTTCTGCATCCATCTACTCACAGGTTTAAAGTCCAACTTCATACTGCCAGGTATTGGGAAGAATGGAAATTTGGGGTGGGGGATCAATTCAAAATTGTGCCCACCAGTATTACTGTTAGAGTATTTCATATATTCTACAATTTCAAAGATAGAAATTAGTATGACTCATTCATAAAGCATATTAGTTGTGGACCTTTTCAAAAACTCCACATATACATAATATTTTTATGCCCTATTTAAACCTTTATTTGTGTTTTTAATCACTGCACACAAGAAGTATTTAAACAATAACAATAAAAGCCAAAAAATACATTTTTGTGTTATCTTATGTGTGAGTATTTGAATGAAATTAAAACAAATGATTTATATTGCTCACAATTAGATTAACTTTTCTTCATAGTAGTATGCATAAATTATACAACTGAAAATATATGGATGCTGTGTTATTTAAAATAGTCAGTTTTTAAAATTTTTCTAAGAACTCCATTTACTCCCTGAGGTAATATGCCCTTACTCTAGGGGTCATGATGAAGCCTTTGATTCAAATTTTCTTTTAGTCAAATGTGGGGCTCCACACTGGAGGTAAAGATGTTTTGTGTTAGATAGAAATGTCTAGGACTCTATAAGACCTTTTCTGTCACAGAATAAGAGCCACAAGAAGACTTAGATTCCAGCTCAAAAGAGGCGAATAATCTTTTAATAAATACCTGAATCAGCTAAGTATGCTCTTGAAAAGATTGATAAGGAAGACATTTCAATGTATCCCATATTTATTTATTGAACATAACATCTAAATTACATATATAGTGTTTACCCTAAGGCTATCATTATGGAAACACATGAACAAAAATGTTATCAAATGCCTTTCAAATCATTGATATTTTCATAAAAGGCCTTATGATCTCACATCTGATTAATAAACCAATTGCATATCAAATTGCTATAGGTTTTTGTAGTAAATACCAGTAAGTATTTGTTCCAGGGTCGACAGAAAGTCATTTATATCGGTACAGGTAAGACAAGATGAAATAATAATTGTCATGTTCTATTGTAAGAGAGAGAGTTCTGGCTGCTGGACAACAAATAAAAAAACACATACACACATGCATGCACACACCTGAGTTCCTCAGTTATGTTTTACAAAAACATTTGTATTTAATGAATATCAATTAGTAACTTAAGAAATCCAGGGAAACTGATGTTTGGCCAACTGAAGAGCTTAAGATAATTATTCATACCCCAATTCAAATTGCATAGTAAGAATTAGATGGTAGATCATTTTATATCATTTTATATAAAAGGCACTTGAAAGTTCCTTTTATAGGTGAACTATTCCTACATAGACACATGTGTAAGCTGCCTGTTGTGGCCAGCCACGGTGCCGCGGGAAAATTCTCGGAGGCAGAGTTAAGCTTTTACTACTTTACTTCTACTTTCTTAGAGCTTAGAGAGGGAAAGAAAGATTTTTCTTAGCTTAGAAAGCTTAGAGAGAAAGAAAGATATAGTAGAGTTTAGAGTCTTCTTGTCATTAGAGAGAAAGAAAGATAAAAGAAAGATAGAGCTTTTTTCTTCTTATTAGAGTAGAGTAGCTTAGAGTAAAGAAAGATAGAGCTTCTTCTTAGAACTATTCCTACATAACTCTGACACATGGAAACCGCTTGTAAAATAAAAGGGTGAATGTGCAGATATACGTGTTAAAAGATGGATCTAAAATAATATAACAAATGTTTTCAGTGTAAGAATTAATTCTTGAGCATTAAAAAGGATTGACAGGTTCGTAGAACATTTCAAAATTTTATACTAAAAAGGGCTAAGTCTATCTAGCTCTTTATTTTTTCTTGTTCTCATTCTTTTTTTTTTTATTTCAGTCAAATCATGCACATTTGATTTTCATCCAAACTAAGAAAAATTCTCCAAACTCCACCTTCCCCTTTCAACTTAATAAAATCAAAATAATATACAAACATGGCTGATTACCTAGATGACATGGGGGCTTATGCATTTCCTTTACTTGCTTTAAGAGTCACAGAAGTACAAGAGAGTCATAAGTAACCTTAGTGAGATTAGGAGTACTATGTATGTATGCACTGATTTGAGTTTGTTTAAAGGCAATTTATAGAATAAATAGTATAGAATTTTGTGAGTTACTCTAATCTTTATTAATTTAACAGAGAGGTTGTTACATATATATTACTATTATGAAAATAACTGGAAAGACCCAGGATTTCTTACCTTGTATTAGCAAGCAATGGAAAATTTAGAAAAACTAATGGTTTAAAATATATGTATATTGACAATCTTTAGAAAGCTCTAATGTGATCACAAAGTCCTGGGTACTACATCACATATACTGATCAGTACATCACAAGTGACAGGTAACAAAGGGACATGATTCCCCAGTGACCTCATGAAACTCCTGAGTGCACTGGGGAGTTGGATACCTGCTTCACTTGTACCTCATAAATTGAGACCTTAATTTCACCCCTGTTGATCTCCATGCTCCTGTTTTTTTCATTAATTGGAAAGTCAGTTAATGACTCTATTATTGGAGAGAATCCAAGATTCTTGTGCCTAAGCTACTCTTTTTTTTTTTCAAGAAAAATCAAAACAAACAAACAAAAGTCAAAGGCAATGAGAAATAGGAGGACAGAATCCTGGAAATATTTATTCTTTCCCTCAATTTGTGTAGAAATACTTAAGGCAGAAGGTAAATATTCAAAATTCCACAATTCACAACAATCTCTGAACACTAAAAAAAATTCAACACTTAAAGATGAGTGTAGAAGTATATTTTTAGACTATAAAAGGGAAATGTAGTGAATTTACCTTCTACTAACATGTTAAACTGCTAGGGCTCAGTAATATAAAGCAGATAGTATCCCACACATGTAATAAGGAAAAATGACATCCTCAAAGAATATAAAGCTGATGTTCAGAACCAGAAACAATGACAGGGCAAGGCCAACCAATTAATCCATGCAACAATCCATTTTCTTAAATGCAAAAATTGGGAATATAAATCCTTTCTCTCTGTGGAGCTTTTTTTCTAAAAATTTACTACTTCTAGATCCTTCAGGAAAGAAAAACTGTATGTGACCAGTAATATAATCTCATAATTCAATGTGAGTTTATATATACAAGTAAAAACATTACTTAAGGGAAAGAAGTACCAAAAAGTGACCTCAACAATAGTTTCTATTAGAGATATCATAAGAACATGATATTTTCCAGCAGAAATGGACTGGACAAGTGAGTTTTTACAGAGAAGACAGGGATAAAACTGGGCTGTGATAGAAACCAGTAATTTTCTTTTTAAAAGAGAGATCACAAAAATGGGAATTACAATACAATTATGGTTTCCCAAGGTATCCTTGTCTGAATCTCCCAGTTAGTAAGTTATATAATGTTTCTGTAAAGTACACAGTACAGTTAATTTTACTTAACAGGTAAGATGGTTTGCTTCCACACCATTCCAACCAGGTGAAGATGTTAGATCACAAATTAATATTTGGAAAGTTTGTTATCTAAAGGATCAAAGAAGGCAGTTGAATGTAGGTATATGTATCTATAGTCTTATTCCTTGGCTGACTTGTCTATAAATGAATGTCTCAGGCCTAGAACTAAATATTTGAAGGACTTGGACTGTTTGAAGTCATATAATTTCCAGCAAGAAATGAGGAGGCTAGCATACTTTTGAAGGAATACATACTCCTAAACTTGACAAAGGATTCTTGAGCCCAGTTCCTTTCTCTGGAGAGTGATTTTACTCATTTCACAGAAAAACAAATCCTGAAATTCAAATGTTAATAGTAAGATTTAAATGTCTAATATAACACCTTTTCCTTTAAAAGGTGAGTAAAGGAGATTATTTGTTTGGGGTGGAATTAGAGTCTAGTAGCAAACCTCTGAGTTATAGAGTACCATAAATCATCCTTTGAATTGTCTTAATTTTGTATCATCATTACACTGAGCTCTACAAAATAAAATTGGACCTAAAAAATCTCAAAGTACATAAAGTTAGATCACAAAGTACTAAATTTTAGAGGTAGGGAGGGAGAGGGAAATGGACAATTTTCTCCCATAGTGTTCTCTTTACACAAGACCTTGGAAAACAAACTGTCACTGCAGTGCTATTTTTTTCTTCATTTTACATGCAGTGTACGTTCACTAAGAGTTCAGAAAGCAGAAGCAATTAATGATACTTCTAGGAGTGACAAGGAGCAACACCTCTTTCCTTTTAAAAGTTTTTTTTTAATTTATACAAATTTATGGGAATACAATGTGATAATTTGATACACATATACAAAGTGTAATGATCCAATCTATGTAGTTAGCATTTCCATATCCTTAAACATTGTTTTTTTTAAGTTCGTTTAGCATCTAATAATTACACACACTTATCACTTATGGGGAGTGGTGCAATATTTTAATACATTCACATATTATGCACTGGTCTAGTCACGGTAACATCTCTTTATCATTGCTTTAGATATGGTGCTTTTTATCTGCTCTCTTCAATATATTCATAAAATGTATGTGAGTATGAACTATAATAAACACTCTGTACTGTAGAACACTAGAAGTTCTCTCTACTGAGATTTGGTCCCTGTTATCTTGCCTCCATCAACTCCCTTCCCCCAACCTGTTTGATCTCTAGAAATTACTAGTCTACCTTCAGATTTACTGCTTCTAGCTTCCACATATGAGAGAGCATCTGTTATTTTTCTTTCTGCATATGACTTGTTTTCCTTAATATTTTAACTCACATGGCATGTTATCATTGTTTCTAATGACTGAATAATATTTCATTTTTATATGTGCCATACTTTCTTTATGCAATCACTCATTGATGAGGGTCTAGGTTGATTCCATCTTTTAGCGAATATGACTTGTGCAGTGGTAAAACTGGGCATGTTTTTGGCACTTTATGCTGATTTTGTTTCTTTGGAATATAAATTCAGAAGTGTGATAACAGTATAATATGATAAATTTTGTTTGATTATTTTATGTACCTCCCATCCTGTTCTCCATAATAGCCATATTAATTTACATTCCTATTAACAGTATATAAGAGTTCCTTTTTCTCTTAATATTTGGACTACATGAGAAGCTCAAAAAACTCAGCAACAAAAAAACCCTTTAAACAATACATTTAAAAATGGAGTTATAATACATTGAGTAGACACTTCTTATAACAAATGCAAATATCCAGTGAATTTATGGAAAAATGTTCAGCACAATTAGCCATCAAAGAAATGCAAATCAAAACTACAATGAGATATCTTCTCACTTCGATTAGAATAACTAGTACCAAAAAGAAAAATAATGGCATCAGTCCCTTCTTAAGAAATGTTTTCCTTTCTACAAAATAATGAGGTTCAGTAGGTAATGCTTAAACCCTCATTGTCATAAAAAAATTTCCTTTTACTGTTTATTTCCAAAAATAAAAATAAAAATCAGAGAACATCGAAACTTCTAAAGGATGGGAGTGTCTTTTATCAAACAGACGGAAGTATAGCTACTGTGATCAGCTATACCAAAATATTCAGACCACTGCAAAACAGACCAAATTAGATGGAATGTATGTCTCACCAGGAAGCAAGCAGACTAGCTGAAATCCACAGTCTTAATGTTCCACCCTTCTGAATGCATATGGCTCTAACACTTAGATTTTAGAATTATTTATGTCTAATGCAGCTGCTGTGTTTCTGTTCCCTGTCCAATTTGAAAAGTTAAATCCCTTATCTTGGAATGGCGGAACCAAAAATCATATCAGAAGGAGTTAATAGGTCTGTTTCTATTGGCAACCAGATACTTTATATCGTGTCATGCTTTTGGCAAATGATGTACAGAAGTATACTTAGCACACATAACAGCTAATGTAGTCCATTAACGTTGATCATGATTATACAATTGAAATATAGTCATGTAGGTTGTCTTGCTTTATACACATTTTTTTATGAATGAATATCAGTCATTTCCTGTGTAATTCCAAACTCTCCATGATAATCAAATATTATAATGAATACATAAATATAAACATAGCATAAATTTTTATGTATAGTTCTTTTAAAATTATCTGATCCTGAAGTAGCACACTGTAAGAGGAACCTCACAGAAGAACGACACAATCCTCAGAAATTACATAAAATTGAAAGGAATGACTTACAATGAAACAGATGGCAATGGAAGCAGCTGTGTGCCATCACTTCTAAAGTGCGTTAGACACATATGTGGCTGGGAATATGGAGTGCGTAGGGGAAAGAGTTGTGACTGTACGAGAAAATGAGAAATTGATGGAGCTTTTGCTTTTCTACCATGAGAACAAAACAGAAGGACCGAAGATTCATTCTCCATCAAGCACTTTCTTATTTACCAAATGAAGGGAAAATTACTCTTATATAAACAATGGAAAAATTCACTCTAATACTTTTTTTTTTTTTTAATCCTGTACTAATTTAAAGTCATTGTGTAATCTGGCTTACTTTTCTGTGAATAACCAATTCTCTTCTAAATGTGCAGTGTTTTGTGGAGTCAGTTTGTGATGATTAATTTTATGTGTCCACTTGATGAGGTCAGGGGGTATATCTAGACTTGTGATTGAACATTATTTCTGGGTGTATCTTTGAAGATATTTCTGAAAGAGGTTAACATTTAAATTAGTGGACTGAGTAAAACAATTGCCCTTTCCAATGTGGGTGGGCCTTATTGGATGCACTGAAAATCTAAACAGAAGAAAAAACTGTGTCAGAAAGGAGTTTGATTGTTTGTTTGTTTGTTTGTTTGTTTGTTTTTTCCTGTTTGATTTTCATTGTGCTGTGAATCAGCCTTCTACCTTTGGACCCAGACTCAGACTGAAATTGAAACTGTCACCTCTCTTGGTGTTTCACCCTTTGGATTCCAATTCAAACTACACCATTGTCTCTTCTAGGTCTGGGCTTCCCAGGCTCCATTACTGTGTGAATACCTTTCTCATAAAACTTGTTATAATAAAACTAAACAAATTTTAAATACATAAAATTTTATATAACAGGCAAATATACATGAATTCTCCCTCTCCCTCTGCTCCCTCTCCATTTGTTCTGTTTCTCTGCAGAACCCCGATTGACACTTGCTCCTTTCCTGGGACTTTGTCTAGGGCATGTAAAAATTTGCCTTAAATGGCCAATGAATTACATGCACTGGTTGCTTGCGCATGTGAGCTTTATAATCTATTGCATTATTGGACATAGATCCTAACTTTCTTCTCACTCAAGAATGTAATGAACACATAGGGCAAATCTGTACCATCTTGGGCTTTTCCTTGATTATTAGTGAAGTCAGCCCACCATGCCATAATGCTAGACAGGCAGTGTTAGTCAGGCAGTGCTACCTCTGTATAGAGTCTCCTATGCTGTCTAGAGTCTCCTATGCTGTCTGCTACATCCCTCACCTCCCCATGCAATCCACCTTATAATGGATTTTATTACTTATTTATTTGGTACCAGGAATTGAACTCAGGGTTGCTCTGCCACTGTGCCACATCCCCAGCCCTATTTTTTTTTTTTTTTTTTGTATTTTATTTAAAGACAGTGTCTCACTGAGTTGCTTAGTGCCTCCCTTTTGCTATGAGTGGCTTTGAACTCAGGATCCTCCCACCTCAGCCTCCTGAGCCACTGGGATTACAGGCGTGCACCACTGCATCTACCTTATTATTTATTTTAATAACAATCCAGGTATGGTACTTCCAGGAGTGTTACAGATATTGGAAGACACAGATCAGTTTTCTTTCAAAGAGATGCAATGTCACAGAGATATTATATAACTCACAGAAGGTGATAGAACTGGACACCAACTCTTCAGGTATGCCTAATGCCTTTTCTAATTTGCCTTAGTACCTACAGTTTCTGTTTTTGCTATTTCTTCTAGTTTCATTTTGTACTAGTGCAAGCAGAGTTGTTGGTTAAATACATGTTTCTGTTTTGTTTCTTCTTGTGGTTGTCATTAGGTTTTTTTTTTTTTTAACTTTTTAGGGATAAAAGTTAATTTGGCCCTCAAAACAGTATATTAGAAAGTCATTAGTGCAATTGATACAGTCTTTTCTACAATCATTATTAGTTTAGTGGAGAAATGTAGACAAAAACTTCAATAAGTTATATTTCTGAATGTTTACAAAGGGTATACCCAAATGTTGCTTATCCATACAGTCCCTCCGCCTGAGAAGTGCATGGGCTTCAGTATCAAACAGCCCAGGACTTGGAAGGGACGCTTTCTGTATGCATCAGCCTCTTCATTTGCACAATGAAAAAAGTGTTACTCTCTTGCCTATTGATTTGTGAGAATTTACTATGATGACGCAGGAAAATTATTTAGCCTGAGATAATATATCCTCAATAAATTTAAAGATGAAAGCTTTTAAAGAAGGGAAGATGATGATGAATGAAAAGAAGAGAGAGGCAGAGTAGGAGCCAAAGCTCTGTCTTGGAAACTGCTGCCAAGTTCAAAGCTTTTAAATGACTAGATTTGAACTTTTAAAGTTGACCTGTTCTTTCTGAATGATTCATAAATGTGAATATAAGATAGTTTTGTTTAACATTTCTCCAGATATTCAGCATAATCAGAATCAGTGGGAAGACATGCTTAGCAAAACTAATAGATAATAAATAATAAAGTTTATTAATAAAAGGAAAACAAGAACTAAATTGAGATTATGTTGAAATCTTAAGAGTCCCACAGCTGGGGGAGAAAAGTGCCACCATTTGGTTTACAAGAGAACAACTAGAATACTGGGTTCAAAGAGGGCTTTGTATCGGAAAGAAAGCAAGGAGTGTAACATTTTTTGAATTTTTTTTATGAAGAAGGAACTGGAGATGCTTAATTTAAAAATAAGGAACACCATCAGGATAGATGTGAACTTAGTCTTCCAATGTTTAAAAAGCATCTTGAGAAAGGTTATTTCTCAATCCAATGAACACAAAATTTGGGAATTGTAGTTTGTTTTTCCTGCATGGAATCCCAGGTGAGAGTCATATGAAATATGTCATCTCACAGAGGGATAACTTCCTTGTTAGAGGCCAGTTCAGAAAATTGCTATTCTGCCCTCTTAGGATACCAACAAAAGACAGATAAGTCTTCACTGGGAGAGTCTGGGACAGTTGCTACTTTAGGATCTTTTAAAGTATGAATAGCATGATACCTTCCTATTTACCTCTGTTCAGCCCTCCCATTGCCTCAGTAAGTATTATGTTAGGCTCTCTGGACTAGTGTTATATATCCATCATATCATTTAACTTATGAAAGACAGACCAACGTGCTGCTCTTGCTATGCTTTAGACAAATAGAAGTTAATCAGGACTCACAAACATTGAAAAGTGAAAATCGGTCTAGGAACCTTAGCGACACGATTCTAGAATTTGGACTTTCAAATTATTTTCTCTCTTCACTTTAAAGAGTATATAAGTTTTCACTGTCTTGTTTTGTAGTATCTAATATAACAATATTACAATATGTAATTGAGTGATTATTACATGACACATCACCAGGACAAAATAAAAAGCTTCAATTCTATGTGGCTTTAGTTGTTATTATTATACTCAGTGTTATTTTTGTATTTCTGAAATTTCTGAGCCAAAGGAATGATAACTTAATGTACAAACCAGACCTAGAATTTAGGAGACTTTGTTTTAAATGTATTGATTAACACCTCATACCATATTTATCTTCTCTAATCAAATGAATTATTATAAAATTTGTGTGTGTATGTGTGTGTGTGTTTTAATGGCTAAACACTTCAGGAAGTGGCTTTCTTTTTCCTTTTTGAAAACATTCCAGCTGGCTGTGCAATGAAACATTGTAGACAACGTTCATATGGGAAAGAATAAACCAAGACTATGAGGGTGATGAATAGGTATTGCCAATGATGATCTTGTTACTTTTTTACTGTCTACAGGCATTTTTAACAATTTGGAGAAATTTACTATTTTTCTGAAATGGAAAATCTTTTTTAACTGCTAATAATGCTGCCTTGTCCTTTCTGCTGAGTTAGCAGTTGCTATGTCTGTACATTAAACCACATTTTGCTGATAGAAAGAAGCAGAATAATAATTCTGTTGAATATAAGTAAGCAATATAACATTTGATAGCATATCATTCACATTATTTAGAACTAAAGATTAAAAAGCTGCAATCCCATATACCTTTCCTTTTTAAACATCAAGAAATGCATTATACTTTATGAAAATACAAATTCAAATACATTGAGATGCCTTGAATGCACATTTATGAGCATACCACCTGCAGTTATATACAAGTGAAGCTGTGAGCAGTGTCAGCCAGAGTTCAAGGCACACAGGTCCTCTCATACTTTCTATTCTAAAGTAAAATTATGCTTCCTCCAGCCAAGCCTACCACTTTTTGCTTAATGATATGGGATAAGGAGTACCCTCCTAATAGGCACAAATAAAACTTGGAATTGAACAGATCAGATATATTTGGCACATAAATCCTTCAACATTTATTTTGTTTATACAATCAACAGTGGGAATCCCTGGATAGAATCCTCTG
Source organism: Tamias sibiricus (assembly GCA_025594165.1). NCBI lineage: Eukaryota > Metazoa > Chordata > Mammalia > Rodentia > Sciuridae > Tamias > Tamias sibiricus. The sequence continues at coordinate 155,090,553 of CM046662.1, read as the reverse complement.
ATTTCCATATTTTGAACTTCAGCTGTTCACTAAACAGTTTCCACTTCATATCAGATAAAATCTGTAACCTTTTAAGAAAACAAAACAAAACAAAAGGAACATTTAGAATAGTAAATATTTTTCTCTTATAGGAAAGCATCAGTAAATAGTCATTTATTTAATAGTATGAAACAATAGGGGCTGAGGTTGTGGCTCAGAGGTAGAGCGCTTGCCTAGCATGCGTGAGGCACTGGGTTCTATCCTCAGCACCACATAAAATAAAATAAAGATATTGTGTCCACCTATAACTAAAAAAAATAAATATTAAAAACAATAACTATAGTTAATAAAATATTCCACAAGAAAAGTAATCCATCAGAGAAAATTTGATTTGAGTGCCAACCTGCATTAATTTATCAATTCACCCTTTGTGTATTGTCCACTTATGTATGGTTTCTCAACCTGAGTACCACTGATTTTTGGATTGGTAATTATTTGATATGAGATGCTTCCCTGAGAATTATGGGAAATTTAGCAGCACCTCTGGCCTCTACCCATTAGATCCCAGTAAAGCCAGTTCATCATGACAATCAGTAATGCCTCTACACACATTCAGATATCCCTAACGGGACAAAGTCCTCCTGTGCTAATTTAAAATTGCTATAGTCTATACCTGCTCTTTGTCATGAAATATGAGATCTTCCTTCTGTCTTCTTTCCTAATAACCTTCACCTTTAATACTTCTGGCACCATTATGCATGATCTTTCATTTCTTTGCCTTTATGGCAATTGCTCAAAGGGTCTCTTTGTTTCAAGGAATTGAACATTAACTCCTCTTCCTCCTGTTGTTGAGACCCCACAGCAGGACACAGAACATGTTGACCTGAATGGGAGCTGAGTTTGCATCATTGTTCATACCCTCCAAAGGCACCTCTGTGCAGTAAACTAACTGTACCACATCCCAAGGTGCCCTCCTTAAGATATTACAAAATGTCATTTGTAATTGGATGTGTAGAACTTGGAAATTAATGTCTCCATAGTGGCAACATGATAATAGGCAGTGTTCCCAGGCCAGTCTTCAAAAGTCCATTGCCTCATGAATCAGTTTAACTCTGTGAATGGCAGTGTCTTGAATTCTGAAACCTGATCATAGAAATCCACATGGTAGAATTTTAAAGAAAAACATAATATAGAAAGCTGACATTCCTTTATCTCATCTAGTTTGTTAAATTATATTTTAATTCACAATGATTTAGCTTAGATATGAATGTCCATTATTTAATTAAAAAATGTAAAAAGTTTCAAAAAATCAGAATTAACACTGGAAGCAAAAGAATAAGAACCATTTTGTTCTCTGAAGTCATTTCATCTTTATTTGACACACATGAGAACATTATATTCCTTCTGTGGTGCTGAGTTTGGATAAATGCCAGTTAAATGGTAAAGAAGTGACATGTAGAATTATTCCCCATACATATTAAGTATTATTAGTTAGTAAATATATTTGTAAATGAGTATTTGTTGACTGAATCTTTTTTACCATCATTTAATTTTAGAGGTAATTTTTGTGACCCAAGATTCTATCTCACTACTTTTGAAAAAACAAATTAAGAGTCCATTAGAGATAAATCACTATTCCAGGTGTGACGAGGATTCACAAGTAATGAAGACATGTTTCATGCCCACAGGAATTTTTTAAATTTGGGGAAGATTGATAGAACTAACCATAAAAATAAAATAGGTTTCCTTGGCTAAGCTTTATTATCCTGATATGCCCTGTAGACATATATGCATAGTTATAAATACTGTTCACTTCTTCTAGTTATTCCAAGTATGACTAAAAATTCTTTATTGTTCACTCCTGTATTCAATTATCTTATGCTAACTGTGCAAAAACAGAATGGAGAATATTAATTTTACCAAAAAGTAATAAAGTACTTACGCTTTATGTCCATTTCCTAAACCTTTCTAAGCATATGACATTCTTCTTGGCATTGTGGTCTGGTGGAGATGTTCAGTTACCCCTTTCTTGGAAGCTCTCAGGATGCAATCAGAACACCTGGAGTTTTAATTTTATCTCTGTACCTCCACACTATGCAATGCCATTTTTTTTCCTTTTACATGTTTTTGTAAAAAGTAAGTGTAATGCGGTCAAAGTTATTTTTATCTGTAAAGTTCAGTAACTGGCTGAACTCACCAAATGTTGGCACATTCTATAAATTAAAGAAAATTATTTGCTAAACAGGTTTATTTTCTTATAAGAAAGTGTGCATGATGCACATTGTGAGATTGCCTGTTATCTCCTTGTATTGTTTTTTCCACTTTTTCTCTTCCTCTGTCTCTTTCTCATTCTCTCCTTTTCTCATTTTTCCATTATTCCTTCCTTCATTTCTCAATCTATCTCTCTTCCTCCCTACCATCTCCCCACACACAGGTTATATTTCCTGCATTTTCTTAAAGCCACCAGACAAATTCCTGGACAAAGTTTTCTGGTTTTGTTTTTCTGGTTTTTTAAGGTGGACATAGTATGTTTGATAAGTGGCAGTTGTCCTCAGTGATAGAGTGTTGTGCCTCTAATTAAATATTTGTCCTCCTGCTTGGCTAGAATTGATGACTAGAACAATATTAGTATATAATTATGAAACATTTGGCTCATGGGTAAAAGCCCTGCCATGAAACTGGGTCCAAGGCTATATCTTAGAGTACATATTTAGTTCTGTATTGATGTACTCTACATCATTTTTACATGGAAATTTATTTTTAAAAATTGAGTTTTTGGTAACTGTAAATGTTATGTAATAATACAAATACAGTTTGTGTAGTTACAAAATAGAGAATTTCAGAAAGAATCATTTAAAACTCTTGGAATTTTCTTTGGCTTATGGCTAGAAATCCTTCTCTGGGAAAACAGACGATGGAGCAGGATCTCTATAATGTATGGATATCTCAGCTCCTTGACCCAAGTGATTGGTTTGAAAATGTTGCTCTGATAGCTATGAATGCATTAGATTCACAAAGTTTAAACATGCATTAATAGTAAATTCAATTGTGAAAATTGTTCTTAATAAATTCAGTTCTAGTATCTCATAGCCTCCAATTTAGGTAAAACCATCTTTATTTTATAGATAAATGGAATTTGAAGTTTTTTGTTAAGTGTCCAAATAACATGGACCACAAGAAAACCTTCATTTCACCAATCCTTTCTCTCTTCTAACCATCATGAGGCTTTTATTATCATTGATGCTTTATGTCATTTATCCAAATAATAATCACTCAGAATTGGGAAGCATTATTGCCCCTGTTCAATAGAAGAGGAAACTATATTTTAGAGGAGGGGAAACAGTCAGATTTATGTAATTTATTTGGGGATTTATTTGAGAGGATTGACAGAACTAACTATAAAAATAAAATAAGTTTCCTTGGCTAAGCTTTATTATCCTGATATGCCCTGTAGACATATATGCATAGTTATATGTACTGTTCACTTCTTATAGTTATTCCAAGTATGACTAAAAATTCTTTATTGTTCACTTCTGTATTCAATTCTCTTATGCTAACTATGTAAGTAGTTAGAGCCAGACCTTAAGCCTTGTCATCTGATTCCACACTCTCTGTCATTTCACTATATTCCAATCTCCTCTCTCCTCTTTCCCTGTACTACTCATTCTGCCCTCCCAAGATCACAAGTGGATTGTGATGGGTTGTTATGCTATAATTTCCCCACTCTATGTATAGTATAGACAGTGTTTTATTAAAAATGTGAGATAAGGCCAGGTGCAATGGTGCACAGCTGTAATCCCAGCAGCTCAGGAGGCTGAGACAGGAGGATCATGAGTTCAAAGCCAACCTCAGCAAAAGCAAGGCACTAAGCAACTCAGTGAGACCCTGTCTCTAAATAAACTACAAAATAGGGCTGGGAATGTAGGTCATGGGTCCAGCATCACCCCCTGCCCAAATGTGAGATCAGTAAAATTTTAATATTTGTCACTCTTGCTTCTTGCAAATTTTATGCCAGTTCATTGCTTCTATAATAATGTATAGTGGCTATCCAAGATCCTAGTGAGGAGGACTATCCAAATTTTCTCTATCAGAATTACCCTCACCATCTACTATAAATATTTGTTTACCATTCTTCTTCAATATCACTTTTCTAGATTATACTGCTATCCTATTTAGCAGCTGTGCAATTGATGCCAATGTGAAAATATTTTAGAGACTTTTTAAGAGGACATGAATGGAATGTTTTTTCTGAAACACAAAGAAGTAACAAAGTCTATGTTGATCAGTCAGGACACTATTGTTGGCTGTGGAAAGGGTGTTTATTTTTGGTTGTTGAGTCTTTCTGCACTCTTTAAGTCATGGCACACAATCCTTGTGCATTTACAGGTTTCATGATAAAAAGAAGAAATGAGAAATAAAACAATGAATGGGTTCCAGGTAGGCCACACATTTATATTTGTGACCTCATCTTATAAATTCAAGATTCGAGTGGTACAGTGGTGATGGTAACAAGGTTGTATCGTCACTGTCCCTAAGATGTAGTCACTATATACTTAAATGGAGCTAAATTTATGCGAAAATAGGAAACAAAAATTTTAGTTTGGTATCTGCATACAGTCTAGACTTTATTGTTTTCCTATTCATCTAGAAGACTCACTTACTTTTACATTAAGTAGTTTTTTATTTGTTCCAATAATATCCATAGTTTCAGTTAGTGCATAGCATATCTTTAGAGAGAACATTTAATTACTTCCCAACTAATCCAACCTACAGATATGTCTAAACACAATTCCATGGATAGTCTAAGAATATTTAATACCTCTACTCTAAAAATGCTCTGCAGCATTGGCAATTATGAAGCTGCCCATTCATGCGGTCCTATCATTCTCTGTTTTATACTTTCTCTTGAGGAACAAAATCACAAACATCACTATTTCTTAATTAATTTAACAGATAATGAATAATATATAATACCAAAGAGCTCATTTTCTAGCGTAAGGGCGATAGATGTATAAGACATGGGTATATAGCTAAATATGTGCTATATATTTGAACCTCTGACCCATAAAAAGCAAGGTGTGAAAGATCAATTAAGCCAGGGAGATTAAAAAATGTGAGTCCTTAATAAAACAGAGAAACCTTTAATAAGTTAAAGGAAAATTGAAGCCAGAGATCAGCTCTTACCTAAGGTCAAATCTGCAACTGCTTTGTTTGAGGTTTCTCAGCATTCAAAACTTCAAGAATTTTTTTGTTTGTTTGTTTATAAACCATATATGGTAGTTGTTAAAATAACTCAAACAGGTTCACACAATACAGAAGGAATATGACTTTATTTTGATTTTAAAGAACTGACTCTGGCTACTTTGTGTATAATAGACCATTAAGGAGAGATTTAAATATGTAGGATCATTAGAATACTACCAGAAATGTTCAGAGTAGGAATCATGCTAACTTGAACTTGGGACATAGCTGTGTTCATAGTAAGAATTTTGGAAGAATTTTGAAAATAGGGCCCATGGAACTTGATAGATTAATTTGAGGGATAAAAGAATTAATTAAATCCATGATGCCACCACATATTCCAGCTTCAGCAACTGGAAGAAAAGAGCTGCAAAATAACACATTGTTTGAGATAAGAAATGCTTGGGAAGATGCCTATTGGGCTTGATAATACAAATACCTGATTTATGGATGTGTTAATTCTGACTTCTGAGTGGAGATATCTAAGCCCAATGTGTGTGAGTTGGTAATTAAGGGGGAAATTTGGGTCAGAGAAATATTATTATGTATTTGGAAACAAAATACACATAATACTGGATTTTGAAGAGAATTTATAAAGGAGATTCAGTGATTTAGAACTGAGGGGAGAGAATCACTGGGCCTAAGCCAAAATATTTTACACACACACACACACACACACACACACACACACACACACACACACACCACAAATCAAGAATTGAATGTTGTTATGTTAAAAAAGGTCAAGATGAAGATGTTGGGTCTCATTGTGCTTTTCAAGAGCAATTTTAGTACATTTCCAGGAAAATCTCCTGATAGACTTTTTTTTTTTTAAAAAACAATAAAAAAGAATAGGAAAAGGTATAGAAAACAATAAGAACCAAAACTTCCAGAGGACTGTCCCTCAAGATAGAGGTGGTAGGGGCTGGGGTTGTGGCTCAGCGATGGAGCGCATGTGCACGGCCTGCGTTCCATCCTCAGCACCACATAAAAATGCATTGTATACAACTAAAAGCAAATAAATAAATATTAAAAAAAGATAGAAATAATAAATAGAGCAGTATCTGGAGGAGTTTTTAGAAACAAGGGAGAGTTGTGAAACAGTAGCTGTGATAGCATATTTACATGTTATTTTAATGATAATAATCTGCAAAAAGATAAAAGTTCAAAAACAAGAATAAAGTAGAAGGTGGTCAGTTAGACCCAATTGGGATAAAACCAAGAAACAAAAGGTGGCAGTGTGTTTAATCTATAAGTGCTTTTATCTGGTAGATTTTGTCGTAAAAATTATCCGATGACTGACTACAAATCCTTAAAGGAAAACAATTCACTAAAGATATATTTTATAATGAAAATTCTTAAATAGCAAGTGGAAAATATACCTAAAATCATTATTTGAACTTGCCACTATTTTTAGTATTAAGTACAAAAGGGGAAAACACTAGAGTCTAGAGACAGTTATGAAATCCTTAAGTGGTGAGAGGAGTATTATGCTTTTAAATTGTGCAGTTAACTGGAACTCATGTCAGCAACAAAGGTTTGCAGTCTTATTAACCTAAATTCAAAGCAATTTAAAATAGAACTGTAGCACTCAACTGAGCAAATGTTTGCTTTTAAATAGTCTATTGTTAAAGTTTGGAAAGTGCAATCCCTTCAAATGGATTTTGAGTTTGCTACTCAATACTGAAAAGCAATTAGGAAGCAGAGTATTAGCAAGTATCACTCAGAAAATAAATATTTACTGTCAACCTTACAGATGTGAGAAGTCCTATTGCCACATATAGTTTTAATTGAATTTAAGCTGCTTCCTAAGTATTCTATTAAATCTCTGATACTGTTTGAACACATTGCAGTACTATATTATTTTGTTAAGCTTTAAAAACTGTTGAACTAATTATCTAAAAATAATAATTAGTGAGGCTTTGTTTTAAGGTCCCTTTCAAAAGTATTAAGTGATCACAACATGTATTTTAAGAAACATTTTTCAGCATGATAGGCCATCAGGAGTTTACAGTTTAATAGTTCAGTTTTCACTATTATTGAAAGGAATTTCACATAAATTTATGTTTTTCAGTCATCACTGATAAATTCTTCAATTTTATTCAATTTTTACTTAATCATGTTCTTTAAAAGTATTCAAATGTGATAAAAAATGAAGAGCAAGGTATAAATCTATGTTCATTTTATTATTTGGAACTGTGCTATATGTCAGTACATTAGTTGCTGAAGAAGGAACCAGTCATATGAATTAATGCCTTCTTTCCTGATGCACTCAAACTATTTACACATGATTTAGAGTATTATAAAACTATCCTGAGGATTGTAGCTTTATAAAAAAGGCTTAGTTTTTGACCAAAAAAAAAAGAAAAAAAGAAAGAAAAAGTTTGATATGATGACAGTGAAAAGATAATCACCACTCTATTTATAATAGTAGTAATTGTTCGTGTTGCATTTCTAGTAGGTTCCTTGCATTTTTTTAATTATTTTTTATCCTAAGAGGTTATAAATGACAGCAGAATGCATTACATTTCATATTACACATATAGAGCACTTTTTTACAAATCTCTGATTGTATGCAAAGTATATTCACACCATTCGTGACTTCATGCATGCACTTAGGGTAATGATATCCATCTCATTCTACCATCTTTTTTCCTTGCATTTTTTTTAATTATTATTATTTTTTTTATATATGGAGGACTGAACTCAGGGACACTCCACCTCGCCATTGCTGAAGTTGGCTTTGATCCTTCTACCTCAGCCTCTGGAGTCACTGGGATTACAGGTGTGTGCCCTTGTGCCCAGCTCTTCCTGACATTTTATTAGACCATTTTCAAGATCAGTCACGTTAACATTTCAATATAAACCAGAGGTGTCACTAGAGTTACACCCATTTTTCAGAGACCTAGAGAATTTTTTTCCCAGCCTTTTTTTTTTTCTATTTAGAGACAGGGTCTCACTGAGTTGCTTAGGACCTCGCTAAATCAGGCTTTGAATTCAGGATTCTCCTGCCTCAGCATCCTGAGTAGCTGGGGTCACCTGTGTGTTGACCACCAGGCTCAGCTTCCAGAGAATTGTTTAAAATAAATACAAAAACTTCTAGGTATAATTAAGTTAAATAATTAGAGTCTGAAATTTATTTAGCCCCCCTCTCTCTACCGAAATACCCTGGGTATAAGTAGGTAAGTGATTGGTAATTAGTATACACAATTATAAATGTACTGTCCATATTCTTAGCTTTGTCTACAAAATATGAAGTCTAACTTATCAGAAAGTACTTAACAACTCTCTCTAATTAATTAGAGACTTTTATTTGTATCTAGGAAGTTTTTATTACAATTTTATTATATATTTTGCTTTCTCTTTCATCAGAACTTTTAAATACAACATATGAATAAGACATTCTATAGCAGAATTGACTTACACATAACATATTTGCTGCAAATTTGCCTTTTTAAAAGCAATGCATTCATATTGGTTTAGAGAAAATAAAGTTAAAATGGCTTATTTCCTAATAAAGTGTGAAGCACTCAAAGTGTTTCCGAAAGCATTACTTATTGTTTTGTCCTAGCTGTACTATAAGCTGACAATCACCAACTAAAATGTATATAATGAGTGACAGATGTATTATGAGAGGTAAATATGGTATTCAATTTGTTAGTAAAAATAAAATGTAATTAATAAAATAAGATGTAATAGATATGCCTAAAAAGCAGTCACAAAATACCATGGAAGGGAACGTTTCAGAAGAGCATGCTGGAATCAGGACCAATAACCATAGAAATTGTCCTACAGCCTCAGTACAACAACAGAAACATTAAGATTCTCCAACAATACTTAAAAAAACTACACACATAAATAAATGATTCAAATAAATACTAAAATGCAACATGTTTACAATAACTCATGAATGCTAAAATAGAAAAACCCCAAATAGCAATGAAACAAAGGTATACCACATTAAGTTCATATCTCTTTAGCTCTATAGTAATATTTTCCTATTTTCACATTGATATTAAGATTTCAATAGATTTTAATTATTTCTCTATACACCATTCATGGAACTTAAATCTCACTGCAGGAAGGAATGGTCATGTCATCAACTTTGACATCCTGATAGGAAAACTAAAGCTTTTCAGATTACTAAAAATAAACAAGAAAAACTCTACGGAGTCATAAGTATCAATATGCTCAAATTACCAAATGATAAGTAAAATGATATTGCTGAAAAAGTAGGAAGAAGAAAGATTTTTATTTAATTGTGCTACCTGAAGTTGAAAGTGTAATGAAAAAAGGTAAGAAAATAATAACAGCCATTAAAAACACAGTAAAGAGGGCCAGGCATAGTGGCACATGCCTGTAATCCCAGTGGCTCAGGAGGCAGAGGCAGGAGGATGGTGAATTCAATGCCAGCCTCAGGGAAAGCAAGGCACTAAGAAACTCAGTGAGACCCTGAATAAAATACAAAATAGTGCTGGGGATGTGGTATAGTGGTGGAATGCTCCTGAGTTCAATCTCCAGTACCCCACCCCCAAAAAACAAATTAAAAACAAGGTGTGGAGGAAAGGAGAGAGTGGAGGAGCCAAATTCTCATCCACCAAAACGGAGAGTTAATGTACAATGAGTAAAGCTGACTAGACATGAATTTAAGCTACCACTACTGCCCAAATAGATAACATGTCATTACCACTTTTGCCACTGAGCAATAGGAGTTTGGTATCTTTTCTTTAAAGATAAATTGAGTGGGAGAGGAAATCGAGAGTGTGGGAGGAGGATAGAAAAGAGGAGGAAATGTGGAATGAGTTCAATAAAATCACTTTGTATGCATATATAAATATACCAGAAAGAATTCCAACTTTATGTGTGCATGAAAAGCACCAATCAGGGACAAATAAATGAGCCAGGCATGGTAGTGCATGCCTGTAATTCCCCAATCAGGAGGCTGAGACAGGAGAATTGTGAATTCAAAGCCAGCCTCAGTAAAAGTGAGGTGCTAGGTGACTCAGTGAGACTCTGTCTCTAAATAAAATATAAAATACAAAATAGGGCTGGAAATGTCTCTCAGTGGTTGAGTGCCCCCAAGTTCAATCCCTGGTAACCACCCCTGCAAAAAAATTAAAAAAAAAAAAAATAAATGGGTGAAAAATGTCAGGATCAGTGGTATGTGGGTGGCAGTGGAGGAAGGAAGCATGGGGAGGAACAGGGAGTGGAATGGATTGGGTTAGGTGCCCTCCATGTTTGATTTTGTGTGAAGAACCCAGTACTATGTATAACTATAATACTCTGAAAAAAATAATTAATTAATGAAAATGCAAAAGAAGTTATTTGTCATAGTTTGTCTTTATCATGCTTTGTTTTGATTTTTTAAGTGCCTAATAGTTGCTCTGTTTTAAAGCTCTCTCCTTGTTTAGGGAATGCTGAAGCCAAACAGCTGTGACATTTATGTCAGATGTAACTTCAAGAAATGGATAGCAAAACAGAAAGGCAGAAAATTAGTGGATATTTTTTCCAATTATAGGTATGCCCTGGTTTTCTAAATGAATAGCTATAATTACTCTGTGTTAAGAGTGGATGGATACCAGCTCCCTTGTTTACAAATGTTTTTGCTCATATTTTAGTTGATTCAAAAATGTAACTGGATGCATTTAGTACTTCAAGGTAACCATTAAACACTCATTTGTATACATTTGAGAGCTAAAGTATTGTAATAAAATACTGTTTATTCTGACAGAGAATAATATGTGTGTGCATACACACATAGTGTACATATACATACAAATAGATATGTCCAGATAAGGCACTGCAAGATGGATCATATTATTATATTTTTATGCTAAGGTTAATAGGAAGGTTAATGCTTAGCCATGCTCAGTTCAAGTAGAATATATGTGAAATGTCAGTCAAGCAAAATAATGACAGTCCCTTCTTAACCAAAAGAACACAGAATAATTATTGATTCTGTGACAGTCCTACTTTTAACCTATGAGTATCAGGAAATAGTCTTTCACTTATCTCTGGGAAAACATTTGTATTTCTGTGGTGGAAGTACTATGAGTAAGGCCATTCCTTTTCTTTTGCTCTGTAGACATCACTCTCTTGCAATTTTCAGTGATTTATATAATTTTAAAGAGCTTGGGTCAGAAAAAGGCAACATAGTTTTGTAATAAAAATGCACTTTGGCTTTACCACACATGTTAGCTGTCCAGAAAAGGAAGATAGGGTCAAAATGTATTAATATCTTCTGCTAGTAATCATGGTTGTGTTTTTTTCAATTCTCAAAGAATCTTGTTTTCCATACAATATAGGATAAAATTGTTTTCCTATTTGGGAGTTTAAGTCATACTTTAGCTTTGCAATAAGGAAGATTGTGTGATACACTGAATATTTGAAATCTGAGATACCCATATATTCGCTGATGGCACTATTACTATTTTCTCTAAAATAATAATAAACTTTTTCTCTCTCACAACCCCATCCTGGTTTGATTATCTATCTATATCTATTTGACTTTTTTTTTTTCCTTTTGGTCACAAATTGATGTGAGATCATTCAATAATTTTCTATAATTGCCTGTCTTATTTCACTTAGCAAAATGCCCTTTATCTCATTCATGTTGTGTCAAATGGCAGGATCTCTGTATTGAAGCTGAATAATATTTCATTTTTCACTCATGCATGCATATGCTTGTGCATACATATGTGTCAATCACATTTTCTTCATCCATTCTTCCATTGGTGGACACATAGGTTTTTATAACTTGGCTGTTGTGAATAGTGCTACAAAGAACATGGGAGTTAATATATAACTAGTTGGTACTTTTATTTTCTTTGACTATATTTGCCGAGGAGGGCCTGTTGCATTATGTGATATCTTTCTTTAATTATTATTATTTTTTTTCTTTTTTACAAAGAGCCACATTTCCAGCCCTTTTCATTTTTTTGAGACAGGACCTCACTAAGTTGCTGAAGCTGGCCTTGAACTTGTGATCCTCCTGCCTCAGCCTCCTCAGTCTCTGGAATTACAGATGTGTGCCACCATGCCTGGCTCATTTTGAATTTATTTAGCAACCTCCATGCTCCTTTCCGTAATGGCTGTACCCATCTACATTCTCATCAAGAGTGACAAGTGCTCTCTTCCACACACGCTCAATAATAATGGTTAGTTCTTATCTATTTGATAATGGCTATCCTAACAGGAATGAAATGACATTTCATGGTGATCATGATTTTATTTCCTGTATGTCTGGTGAAGTGCATTTCATGTGAGTATATGAGGTAGCAAATATACATAGTGAAAAAACTGAATGGTCTAATATATAACATAAGGACTATAATTAATAATAGTATACTGAGTACAGAAACTTCACTGTGTAGATTATAGCTGCACTTGCCAAGGGAGTGGGTAAATGAACAATTGAGATAATAAATATACTTATTTGTTTCACTAGTCAAACCATATACACATATTTTTTAATATGAATGATTAAATTAATTTTGAGAACATAAAATGTAACTGACTACTTGTACATGAGTGTTCTTAAATGTGATTGTGTTGACATCAGAGCCAGTTTAGATGAAACATTCTTCTATAAATTTTCTACCACTGTAATTTTTCCAAATCCTTTAAAAATAATGATGCAGTTGCAAATCATGATATTTCCATGTCAAAATAAAATAAATATAAAAGCCTCAAAGAAAAAATGAGAATTAAAATTCTTAAATATTTTAATGGCTCACTATACCTCTTTAAAATATTTTAACAATAACCAGGTAGAGTGGCACCTACTGTAATCCCAGTAACTCAAGTGACTGAGGCAGGAGGATCACAAGTTCAAGGCCTCCCTCAGCAACACAGAGAAACCCTGTCTAAAAAATGGAAAGGTCAGGGAATTGAGCTCAGTGGTGAAGTGTCCCTGGGTTCAATTCCTGGTAGAGAAATAAGTAAATAAAATATTGTAACATTTTTGGTAATAAAGAAAATAGAGTATTGCTATTAAATTGAACTGTTAGTTTTCAACTTGAACAACTAGATCTATAGTTATTTTATAAAAATGAAGTATTCATTGAATAAGTTTGGGAAGACAACAAATGATGTTTTGATGCCAGAGTATGTTTAATTTATGGACACAAATGGAGGAATTTGAACCATTTCATGTAAATGCTCAAATTAAAGAAAATCAGAATGCTCAATCAGAAGCAGAAACAAAATTATTGTACAACTAGGGACTTTCCAGTGGGATGGACCAAATTAGGCGACCTTGTATCTGTAACCAGTCTAATGTTTATTTTGTTTACATCCCCATGCTATCCATGAAAGCCTGTCTCTTGTAATTCTTCAAAGGAGCCCCAAATGTCTTCAGGTTTGGTAATTTCCAATACAAAAATCAGTTTGGTCAATTAAACTCAACAATGATTTTGTGTTTCAGTTCGTTTTTTGTAACACAGAAGAAAAGTAAGAAAGTTGTATAAAACTTCTGAATTTCTGTTCTTTCTTTATTGTTGTTGTTATTGTTGTTTTGTTTTGTTTTATTTTGGTACTGGGGAATGAAACCATAGGTGTTTTACCACTGAGACACATCCCTAGCTCTTTTTATATTTTCTTTTGAGACAGGGTATCACTAAGTTGCATAAAGCCTAAGTTTGACTCGCCTCAAACTTGAGATTTTCCTGCCTCAGCCTCTTGAGGAGTTAGTGTTACTGAAATGTACCACCAGTCCCAGCAAAGCTTCTAAATATTTATAAAATCAGCATAAAGCTCATGAAAACTGCAGGTTCATATGATCATTTAGATCAGAGTTTAAGGTCCATTTGTTTATTATCATTTGCTATTTTAGTGTTTCTAAAATATTTAGAGTGAAAAAATTGTATGTTTTTCATTGATTGTGTCTTTTGTGTTTCTTTTATGTTTCATCTTTCATACTGTCATAATCTGTGGGTGATTTCATCCATTATAATGACAGAAAAAAAATCATTAACATGATAACTTACCCGTCTCCATCCCACTTCTCCCTCTACAAACAGTTTTCCTGTACCACGCTCCCCTTATCTTCATTAATGCTAACTGTAACTTCCTAGTTGATCACAGGAGGTATCTTGAAGTCATCCTTAAAGACCTCTTTTTTTGTTTTGTTTTGTTTTTTCATCACGAAAACTAAAATGAATCTTACTAGTTCTACTTCAAAATATTCCCAGATGGTGACTACTTGTGACTAACTCCTGACATACAGATCAAGTTCAAACTATATCAACCTCACCTGGAGACCTCACTGTCTACTCCCATCAATCATGACTTTCTTAGCTAGTTATTTTTGTTTTTTAATTCTTCATTTTCACCTCCACTCTACCCAATTTTATACACAATACCACAATAAAACAGACATTTAAAGAAGTCAAACTATTTCAGTCTTCTTTTCAAATAATTGTGATGGTTCTATTTCCAGTCTTAATATCAATTAAAATCCAAGCTACTTTTTTTATGACTACAGAATTCTATATTTGCTGTCTTTACTTTCCTCTCTTTCTCTCCTAATACTCAACATTCCATGCAGTCTAGCCACAATAGCTTCTTGCGCTTCTGTGGACACAAGGTATGTCTTTACCTATTCCCTTCTGCCTGAAACTCTCTATCCAGCTATTTGACTAACCCTGTCACCTCATTTAGCTCTGCTCACACACCACCTCCTCTGTTTTCTGCAGATAGATTGCACATAGTCTTCAAAGAATCTGGAATCCCCTTAGCCTATTCTACATTTTAAAATTCTGAGCATGTTCCAGGATTGGTGGAGGATTCCAAGGGACAGCATTCAGATCCTGCTGCAGAACTTTGTCCTGGAGCTTGGAATGCTTCTGCTGAAGCCCTCTCTAGGCACTGTCCTCAGTTGAGGAGAATATTATTTCACATGATAATTCCTTCAAATTGAGGATAGCCTGCATTCTATGGGTGGTCATGGAAGTTGGAGAGGATAAAAGCTGAGGTACTTGACTTCCACATCAAGGCACAGTTCATTCCCAAGCCCTTGTGGAACCCTTTATTAAAATAATGGAGTACTGACCTCTTTTCTGCCTAACATCACTTTTTCCTTTTACCACCCCCAGCTGGTGCTGACAACCAAGGAGAAATCCCAATAAGCTAACTGTTGATGATTTTCCATATTAAAATCTGTTTTCAAGAGAATTAGAGCTAAAAACACATACTTTATAAATGTGTTTAATATGTATATTATTTATTTTCATTACATTCTTTTAAAAATCTACTTCCTAAATGGCAGAGTATTATATCCTATGTATAGGACATATAGTTAATATTAAACACAATGTATGTGTTCCACATAGGAGTGCTCAAATATGAGCTGAATTGAAAAAAAATGTATTTATCATAGGATTATACTTAGTATTTAGGTGTTCAACTCTAAATAGCATGTATGTGGCATTTACAATATAGTAAAGTCTTTCTTTTTTTCTTTCACCTTTTTTTCCCTCTCTTTCTAACACTCATGATCAGAAGTAGAGCAAAGCAGGACTCAAAAAGCCAAAGATGTTTTGGGTGTGAGAAAACTGCATTTCCTCATCAGTAATTTCAACCTAAGGGGTTTGTAGATTGTATACTTAGGCTCCCTTCATTCTGAAGGTCCTCTACCTCTCCCTTCTCTCTCTTCTGCTTTCTAGTTTCTGTAGCCACACAGCTTCTTTTCCTCCTAACCAGGGTATATTCTTAGCTTTGCCTTTCTTTTGGCCCTTAACGACCTCCCTCTGCCTTTATTGCTCTTTTCAGATAAGCATTTGGTATGATCAGATTATCTCTAAATTTCCAAGTTATTCAGATCCTTTGAGAAAAAAAGTATGCTTATTCCTGGATTTTTTAATGTTATTCATCATGTTATAGATTAACTGACTGCTTGAGGTTGAGAGCTTAACTCAATCCAATCAATTGTGGCCAGTCAAAGCAAAGCCATCTGGGGCAAACTTGGCTGTCTAGGGTATATGACCTTGTCTGAAGTCAAGAGGACAAGAAATGGCAGGTTCCCTTGTGAGAGGATGCAGATAAAGCCCTGGCAACGGAGATTAACAATCTATCTCAAAACATTCTTCACTGTGATACCATCCTCCATATTTCTGTGAAAGACAACAAACACAGGAAACTGTCAATTTATTTTTGTTTTATTTTTCCCGGTAACCTAACAGTGTTATGGTTTTATTTTATGTAACAAACTATTTTAATCTGTGTAAGATAATCATTGTTTGAAACACATGTAAGACTTATTTCTGACTTATTATTAATGGGAAATATAAAATTCCTTATGGAATGAGTTCAAGGCCATTGGCATGTAAACCCAAGCATGAAAATTTTTCACTTGTGAAATATGTTCAAATTGGCAGCTGTCCAAACTAAGATCTCAGTTCTCAAATACTGAATTTGAAAACACTCATTGTTTGGGTTAGATTTTTTTTTTTTTTTTTATTGTAGAATCAGCTTATAAATTTAAGCCAAGTAGAGAACGTGTCTAAAAAGGTTGGACTTGTCAACAGGCAAGTAGGATAAGTTCTGCAAAGATGCTTAGAAACTTTCCACAGCAGGAAAGCATATGTTAATGCTAGCTGTTGTAAGTATTTGCATTCTGTACCCATGTTCAGAGAGTCAGGCTGAATGTGTATTTATAAAGCAAGTAAATGAACTAACACAGCAATTGGCTTTCAGGAAAGTCTGCTTTGTTTCAACTACTGCTGTGTCAGAGGTGCAGTTCCCCTGACTGAAAGAAACAGATGAAGTGAACTTAGTGAGATCTGTGTTGAATAATCCCCTACTGAGTTAACATACAAGTTCCTTTTTAGACAGAATCTGGGATATTGGAGTCAACACACACAAATTCATTTTTTATCACCTGACCTGAAATAGAAGGTCCTCTTTACTGATGACAGGAATGTATAAGCACCTGCTTCTAAGATCACTGTGAGCAACACTACTGCTGTCTGCAGAAGAAAGAAGCTGGCTTTGGTCAACACTAAATAGGGCTTGCACCATGAAGGCTCCAGTGTATTTGTAAATTCAAACTCCAAACTATATCTGTATGCTCTAAATTTACAAAAATGTACTTTCACATAGAGATATGGATAAGTAATTTCTTGAAAAATGAATCTTCCTAGCCCTTAATACAAGTTTTCACATTTTGGGGACTGGGGGATTTGTCCCAACTCATTTCGTCTATGTAAATGTGGCATCAGATTCAAAGTGTATACATAATGTAGTCTTTAGTCCTTATTGCAAGGAAGATAAGAAAAGAATATCTTATACCCAGGATTGCTGAAACAAATAAGGAAGCCCAAAAGAGTAGTAGAGTCCATATTCTTCTAGAATATGCCCAATTAGCTACAATTCTCAAAGTAGCTTCTTTGTTTCTTTAAGTAGACCTAAGATGTCGTACATACGTGACAGTCACTGGACAAACTAACAACTTCGTTAAGTTGTATTTAGGTATGGTGACTGCTAGATTATCATAATTTTAGATTTGTGAATGAGTATATTTAAAGAAATAAAGACAGCTTTTCTTGCTTTACTTTTTTTCTGTACTGTGTACTTGGTTTTTTGTTTGTTTGTTTTTGTTTGTTTGTTTTTTGGTTTTGGTGCTGAAGATCGAATCCGGGGTGCTTTACCACTGAGCTACATTTCCAGGCCTTTTTATTTATTATTATTTATTTTATCTTCAGACAAGATCTCTCTAAGTTTCCAAGGCTGACCTCAAACTTGGGCTCCTCCTGCCTGCCTCAGTTTTGTGAATCTCTGGGATTGCACTCATGCAGGTGTATGACAATGCCCTGCCAAGAGAGAGTTTTTCCTACATGAATTTGTTTCTATAGTTGTATGTACTTACAGCAAAATATGTGGAAGTATATTGAGCAAATATTAATAGTCTTAAAATTTGGGAAGTGGGAATGATGAGATTATATGCTCATATTTTAAAAATATTACAGAAAGTTTGCAAGTTATATTTGAAGCCAAATGAGAAAAGTAAGAATATCAGTATGCAGTTATTCACTTCCATCTTATCCACTCATTCAGACTTATCCACTTCTGTCTTATAAAAATGGAAGATTACTCTCAGCAATGCTTTAGTGAATACTCAGCTTGCAACTAAATAAAGTTTTCTTTTAAAAAAAGAGTTTGGCATTTATTCTGTCCTTTTAGTTTGATGTGTTCTACAGGCCAACATTTGAAAAGTCATATTGTGATTTGGACCTTGGTATAATGAAGAAATTATGATAACTGTCACACTCCCACAGTGCTCTTGCATGCCAGACACTGTTCCAAGAACATGCCTGTATGTTGCATGTTCACAGATTTAATCCCCACACCACCAATGATGTAGGCGTAGTTTCTTTCTCTGTGGGACACAGAAGAAAAGAGTCCCAGAGGGGCAAGGCACATTCCCTAGTGTCAGAGAGCTGAAAGAGGTGCAGCCAGGCTCTGAACCCCGAGAAATGGTGAAGAATATGGTGTCTTAGTTGCTATCCACCACAAGCACAGCAGCACTTTGGGTGCTGCCTTAGAAAGACCCCAGAAAGGGCACATACTAATCTCCAAGACAGCACCTACAGGATGGTTCATGAAGGCATTTTATCATGTAGAATAATCAATATGAGAAAACTTCTCTGTCTTTCTGATTTGAAATCTAAAAGAAAGAGCATCGATTAGCTTTTAGATTTAACCAAATGAAGCTTTCCTTAACTTAACTTCCTTAACTTAACTTGTGAACAAGTGTCAAAAGAGGAACAAAATGTTAGAATTGCTCCTGTGTTTTCTTAGACAATTTTAATACAAAAGAAATGTATTAGACATTTAAACATCCAAAAATTCCTTAATACATTGAAGTTAGGACAGAAAGTTTAGGTCAATTCCTTCAGACTAGAAATAATAGCTAAGCGAGTGAATTTTGTGGAAGATAAAGCAAGGCTGATAAATCTGAATTTATTGTTGTTGCCTAGTGCGAAGGCACATGCCAGTGACCCCAGTGACGTGGGAGGCTGATATCAGGAAGACTACAAGTTCCAGGTCAATCTCAGCCATTTATTCAGACCTCAGCAACTTAACAAGACCCTGTCTCAAAATTTTAAAAGAAAATAAGTACTGGGGATGTAACTGAGTGGTAAAAGTACCCCTGTGTTCAATCTCCAGTACCTAAAGTAATAATGACAATGAAAAAATCACATTATTCTTAATTATTATTCATTAAAAAGTAATTCAAGGGCTGGGGTTGTAGCTCATTTGTAGAGTGATTGCCTAGCATCTGTGAGGGGACTGGGTTCAATTCTCAGCACCACATACAAATAAAATAAAATCCATCAACAACTAAAAAATTTTTTTTTAGAAAGTTATAGTAAATGTTATTTGTGTAATATCATGCACATGGATTTGGCCCAATGTTTCTCAATAGGTCAAAAAGAATTGCATCTTTAATAAAATTATTTCTGACCATCCAACATTTAGCCTATTCATCAACAATTGTTATAAGTATCATTTTAAAAGTAATTTTTTTTTCTGAATTTTAATTTAGCATCATTAAATCAACTTATGAATTTCATTATCAATACTTCATGAAACATTCATACAATTATTTTAGAAAGAAATAACATCCTCAGCATCACACTAATAAAAATAAAACCAAGTCAATGTACTTTACATTTTTTACAGTGTTTTTCATCTTTTGCAAATGATTTCACTACTTTTTTGTAAACTTTGCATGTTGGGAAGTAGCTTGAACGTTGGGCAATTTCAAGTAGATTTATACTGAATACGTAATAAGTCTCTGCATCTCCACTTACTTACTAATATAATGTATATTTATAGCAATCCCAAATAATCAAAATTCTAATGTGATCCAAAGGGGGCCCGGGGGAGGGATCTTGATTGAGTCACAGTGGGCATTGAAAAACATCACACTTTGCTAGTGAGCAATCAACCTCAGAAATTTCAATCTGTAGCTCAGTGTCCTAATTAGCAAAAGTCACTTTGGCCATTGTTTTCATGTAAACCCAGATGTCCTTCAAATAATTAAATTGCAATGGTTAATTCTGAGTGCATGACAATGTGCTGAGGCCACACACTAAACAAGATACTGAATTACTCACTCTCAGCAATAATTAGTTACTCTACCTTCTCAACATGTTTAATTATAAATAAACCACCTACTTTCTCCCTGTCCTATCACTGGGAGGACAAGTGAACCCTGAACAGGTGTTGCTGCATCCATGAAGACAGGCCCATTACTGACCATTACCATTTCTGTCAGGTTTGAACACACAGATATATGCTCTGGAAATACTTGCAATGAATTAAAAGTATGTTTTAAGCATGAGCAGAATTTTTTGGAGCTGGTTTTTATGTTATAACATGATTTATTTTATTTTATATCCATAATGAAAATCTAAAACAATAGATTTATTACTTAAGCATACCTTTGATGTGTTGTTTTGAAAGCAACCTCTACTTGCCCACAGTTAAAACTTTGTCTAGAGTCTTAGAAACCACAGCGCACATAAGATGGCAGTGACAAATAATCTCAAGACTCTGTAAATCGAAAATACCATAGTTGAAACTGAGTTATTTGATTTGGAATGTAACATAAAAGCCTGACAACATTTTTTTTTTCCATTTTCATATACAAACTGAAAAGAAAAAGATGAATTGACTTTATCCAAAAAAATTGGCAAATAAAATTGTTAGTCACTGCTATTTATCTTGATTCTTGTTTCAGGCTCTTAATTGGGGGCTCTCCTTTTGGAAGCCAAGGACCTGATGCTTTGTGGAAAGACTGGTGTGTCAGCAAAAGCAATTTTAATTATCATGATTAAGAAAAGTAATCTCTTCTTAAAATTTGTATGGTTTTATCTGTGTGTTGTCAGAAAAAAATTACTTGGCTTGATTTTTTTTTTTTAATTATATGTTCCATTGTTTGACTTTTCAGTTACTTCTAGGTGATACAGCACATACATGACAACACTAATTGTTTTTCTCACGAGATAGCATGCATACAGCGATCTTCCAATATCCAATTAAACTCTGATCCTCATTTCTATAAAAATTAAGTGTAAATAAAGACACTAAATGTGCTCAGCTTACTGCATTGGGCTGCCTTGAGAACTAATGGAAATAATTCCTATTAATCCAGCTTGGTAAAATTTAAAAATCTCTACAAATATAAGGTGTAATAGAGTTACTCAAAATGTGGTAAATAATATGTTTATATTATATTTTATATTTGTATTACTAGTTTTGGTTTACATTTTTTACTGGAACTTATTTTCTCCTGTAACAATTTTGTATGTTTTGGTCCTTGTGATTAATATTCCTTAAAGGCTGGAAGTATAGACTCCCAGTTTATTTATGGAACCCAGCTTGTTCCTCTAAGTGAATTCATACTTCTGTATTTGATAGTGTGCAAATCAGGGTGGCAGTACCTCCTTTCAGTACCTTGCACATTACCATAAAAGTGAAAATGTATGGTCCTTGTTTCATTGATGATATTCTTTTTCTTCGTGAAATTTATGAAAAATTTTATCAGTTTATTGAGGAAATATCCATATGTTCTGTAAATTTTGATTTGATTTTACATGTTTTTGCTACTGATTTAAATTAATTTTTTAAAACATCTGGAGTTTCTTTATTCATTAAAAATAAATGTTACCTACATAATTTAAATTTTTTGAGGTATGTAAGTTTTCTCATTCCATGGGCTTACGTTAAATAATTGAATTAGTTTAGAATTTTAAAAACAAAGACCATGACAATAAGAAATTTAATTATCTAATTTAAAAATAAGTTTCTGATAATTCACATAAATGCGGTATAATTTACTAAATACTTTGTATAGTAATTTATATACATATATATATATATATATATATATTTTTTTTTTTTTTTTTTTTTTTTTTGTACTGGGGATTGAACTCAAGGGCACTCGACCACTGGGTCACATCCCCAGCCCTTTTTTGTATTTTATTTAAAGACAGGGTCTCACTGAGTTGCTAAGTGCCTCGCCATTGCTGAGGCTGGCTTTGAACTCGCAATCCTCCTGCCTCAGCCTCCCAAAGAGCTGGGATTACAGGCATGCGCCACCATGCCCGGCATACTTATAATTTTATGAGATAAAAAACTTGGAATCAACCCACCATTCTACTCAGCTATCCCACTCCTCGGTTTATATCCAAATTATTTAAAATCAGCATACTACAATGACACAGCCACATCAATGTTTATAGCAGCTCAATTTGTGGTAACTAAACTATGGAAACAATTTAGATCCCCTTTAGCATATGAATGGATAAGGAAACTGTGGTATATATACACAATTGAATATAATTCAGCCTTAAAGAAGAATGAAATTATGTCATTTGTAAGTAAATGGATTGAGCTGGAGAATATCATACTAAGGGGAATAAACCAAACCCAAAAAATCAAAGGTCAAAATGTTTTCTCTGAAAAGTGATTGCTGATCAATAAGTGGGGGGGGGGGCAGGGAATAATAAAGGAACTTTGGTTTGGTCAGAGGGGAGTAAGGGGCGGGGAGAGGTGTGGGTCAGGGAAGGACAGTGGAATGAGATGGACATTATTAACCTATGTACATTTATGATTCCATAACTGGTGTGACTCTGTCATGTACAGCCAGAGGAATGAGAAGTTGTGCTCCATTTTTGTACAATGTGTCAAAATACATTCTACTGTCATGTATAACTAATTAGAACAAATTAAACAAAAATAAGTTGAGATAAGGAAGTGGAGTGAGGATATAGATGAAATAATACTGACTGTTGATCACTGTTGAAACTGAATGAAATGAATGTGGAAGTTCATCATTTCATTCTATTTTTAAGTGAACATTTCCATTAAAAACACTTTAAAAATAAAATTATTTCATTTAAAAAGATCGATATAAGAAGTTGATTAAACTATATATTTACTTGAGACTGAAAAGAGGATTTTTAA
Organism: Tamias sibiricus; assembly: GCA_025594165.1. Taxonomy (NCBI): domain Eukaryota; kingdom Metazoa; phylum Chordata; class Mammalia; order Rodentia; family Sciuridae; genus Tamias; species Tamias sibiricus. The sequence goes on along the minus strand of CM046662.1, from coordinate 155,067,360 downwards.
AATTATTTATTTATTTTAATTTGTTATACATGCTTGCAGAGTACAATTCCTTTCATATTACATATAAAGAGCAGTTTTTCAAGTCACTGGTTTTACAGTAATTATTTTCACACCATTTGTGTTTTTATATATGTACTTAGTGGATTGATGTCTAACTCATTCTGCCATTATTCCTATTCCCTTGCCCCCTCCTTTCCCCTCCCTCCCCTTTGTTTTATTTAACATTCCTTCATTCCTCTCATTCCCCCCACCTTTGCCATTATAATTCCCTAGCATCATATCAAAGGAATCATTGGACCTTTGTATATTGGGGATTGACTAACTTCACTTAGCATTCTTTTCTCCAACTCCATCCATTTACCTGTGAATGCTATGATTTTATTCTTGAAAAGAGGATATTAATGTAACAGAAAAAAAAAAAAAAAAAGGTGGTTGAATGAGACGGATATCATTTTCCTTAATGCATGATTGAAGACCTGAATTGTACGAATATACTTTGTATACAAACAGTTGTATGTAAAAAGATACTAAATATATGCACTATGAGTTGTACATATTAAAAATTATAAAAAAAGCAGTCACTCATTGTAAATGGATGTATTTGGCAAAATATATTTAAATAAATACAAGGAATTCACTAGAGGCAACTTTAGAATGGAAGCATTTTTACTGATTAAACTTTCAAAGAAAATTCATGCAATTTTATAAAATATGTAAAACTTATGATGATTACTTCTTGGAAACCAATATTGCAAGTTAAAAAAAAAAAAAAAAAAAAACAGAAAAAGTATCACAATGTACATCAACAGAGTAAGTCTGGGAAGCCCAAATTACAGTATAAATTACAATGTTGCTTGTCCAAAGTGAGTATAAATTTCTCTATCTACCTGGAATCAGGAACAGATTTTAGGAAATTTAGAGCCTCAAATTTATGCTTTCTGAGATTCGAACAAGGAGATTAAGAAAAGGACTTAAGGAATTGATCCCTCTTTTTCTCCACATTTCATTCAGATGCACTGTCATTTGACAAGTACTTCAGATACCTGAGAAAATAGAATAGTTTGGAATAGTTTAGTTTCCTCAATAAAATATGCTTAGATGTAACATCCAATGCATTTTCTTTTCAACTTTGTACCTATGTGAGGTGAGACAAACTCAAAGAAAATTAATCCAAAAAGCTAAAGTTATTTTAAAGAACTCTTATTATAGCGTTTGGGGAAAACTCTATGAAATAGAAAAATTCCTCTATGAAATGTAAATTAAATTTGAACATCAATTTTTTTTACATTGATCAATATGACCATTGACCAAAATGTGATAATTTTACACTTTATTTAAAAGAAACAGTAATAAAAAGTAAGCAGAGTTATGTCAAGTACATGGGAGAAAGTAGGCTATATTGGGAGTGCTCAGCAAAATTGTTTTTTTCCCTAACTAGGGCCAGAAAATATGACAATATTAACAGCAAAATATGAAAAATTCTGTTATACTCTGATTCTTCCAAAATAATTTTCATATTTTAACATGTTAAATCAACACTGGCCATTAAAAACATAAACAGAATGCATGTGTAGTTGTACACTTTATTTATATTAAGAAGCTTTCCTAGTCTAATTGATAAGTAAATATCATGTTGAACATTTAAAAAATTACTTATGTGAAAGAGAAGCAATGTAATATATAACCAAATATCTCAATTAAAACTATGTATTTTCAGCACTTTAGACTTCCTTCCATGGTTATTTGAATTTCTGCTGCATGTACCTTATGGTGTATTTTTGAGGCACCAGTAAAAAAGAGTAACTACAAAAAAAGAAAAAAGAGAATCATATCATCAAATGTGTGGATTGTGTAACTGCATCCATGTGGCATAACACATTAGAAAGATATTTGTCTGCAGCCTTTATTGTAAAACTCAGCTAACCACTGAGAATCATCACCTAAGTGTAGTTTCCAATGCATTAATACTACCTCAAGCTAATTATGAATTCAGACTCACAGTGTACTGTATAGTACAGCTACTCAGTCCATTAGATGTTTTCAATTAAATGAATGTCTTCCAATGATTAAGGACTAATTAATTTTTAACCCAACAATAAATTAAACAAAGTTTGCTCATTAGTGCTGAATATTCTTATATTTCACCATTATTTTATTGTCTATATACTATGTGGTTTGTTTTCAAGGAAATAAGAAATGAAATACAGATGTTAGAGGTTGTTTTGGCAATATATTTCTTTTTGTTTTTCCAATCTATTTTGTGCTGTCATAGTTTGTTCTAATTTTTCTGCTTCTATGTTTGTTTAAAACCCAGGGAAACAAATCACAGGTTTATTTCTAGGCTACACTGTGACTCTGACAGCATAACAGCACCATCCTTTGCTGTTTGGTTGGTCTTAGTACATTTTATGAGATAAAGGTCCCCGTCCAAGACATACTTTCAAAGTAGACTCTCAGTTAATTTCTTGCTTCCATTCCCTTGGTGGAAAAGATCATCAATTAAAATAAAATAAACCAGAAAAACTGCCATAACTTTAAAAACATCCTTTTTATCTTTGAAGGATGTTGCTTTTTGAGACATCATTTTTAATTTTTACAGGAAATATTCTATAAAGATTTAGTTCTACATTCTGGATCATGTTCAACATAGTTTAAGTATTTCCAGTGAAAAGGCTCTGAAGAATCTATGGAAAATTGCAAAGACATAGAGATAAACAACAATAGTATATATTAGTTTGGGGCAAAATTAATGTGATAAAGATATATATACATTCTTAGGAATAATCAGTACAACTTCAGAATAATGGTAACCTTTAGGAAGAAGACCAGGAACATGGTGAACAAAGGGCAAAGGGTAGATTGCTTTATCTATAATATTTCTTTTTCCAAAAGCAAAGCCTAAATGACATCTGGAAAAGCATTAGTAGTTCTACTTTATAAGCAGTGATATTGGTCTTTATATTATGTTCGTAAATTTTTATCTGTTTGCAATATTTTTCTACTTAAAAATTATAAGAAATATAATGAAGACTACAAAAATATTTTGCATACATATTATAGAAGATGAAAGAGCTTTGGAGAAATTTCTATTTGATGATCAAGCTGTTGATTACCAAATTATCTTTCAAATCATCAAATTTTTGATAGAGCACATCATTAGGGCAATTAAAATATCCAGGCACAAATGAATTATTTTTGTCATTCTAATAACTCCTTAGAAATAGTAGCTCATTGATTTGATTGATAGCTTGGTGCTAAACATGATAATGAGAAAATAAACCAAATTCACTAAAATAATTTCATCACCTGATTAACTTGGTCTCAAAATGTCATACAGATATTCATTTATACTTCAAATTCTCCTGAATTCTAGCATTAGATCTGGCTTATGAGCCTAGGAATATGGAATGAAAAAGGGTTTCACTTCTTGTTCCAGTCATACTATTGATCAATAATTTTAAATTTTTTCTGATGCACAGAGTTATACAAAACAATCAGTTTGAAACTGACTGTCATTCAAAAATAATAAATGAAAAGCATGATTTTCATTATTGCAAACGTCAAGTTTGCTTTGTCCTCAGAACTTCTTTGGTATGCTATTTCTAAAATTTTTCAAATGGGTAGCAAATTCTTATACCTGAGGTTTCTGTGTTGTGGAACCCCCCTTTTTAGCCCCATGACTCTTTTTAGTTTAACTGCTTCTTTTTGCTTCTGTAAAATGCTTGGCTTTAGGATAATAGGAGTCAAACTACTGTGACTCCATTTTTGTAATCAGCTGCCTCCATTTTGTCAGCCTCAAGCTGTTGCAAGTCTCTAGCCTCAGGGGACAAGGAGAGAACAAGCCCAGGCATGTTAAGCAAGCCCATGCACAATAAGACCTCATAAGGTAAAAGCAGAACCCTGCAGTAAGCTTGAGTAACAGCACATTCCATTGCTCTGAGGACAGCCTCCACCATGAGAACTTCCTTAGTCATTCCCCAATCAATTTAAAATATGCTTGTCATGCACAGGCTCCCCTGGCCAATTGCCATGTGGCAAAACACCCTAACTGTAAGAATGGCTAATCATGTGAACCCCTTCCCTCTCCTTGCTTCGACCCCAATAAAAGGCTCGCCCCTCCTGAGTCCTGGACTCTCAGTATGGATACACTGTGTTGGTGAGGTCTGAGAGTCCGAGCTTAAGCCCAAGTAAAGGCTCTTCGTTTTTGCATACACTCCTGATTCCTTGGTGGTCTTTGGGGGTCCGTTCTCTGAGCATTACATATGTAACTTCCTCAGAAAGACCTCTTGCAAAATCCTTTATTTTTCTAGTCACTCACTTTAATCTGTGGCCCTGTTTCATATCCTGCATTTGTTTTTTGAAATTGTATGTATATTTATATTTTGTGTGTTATCCCTTTTATTCCACTCCTTAGTAAATAAAATCAGCAAGAGAAGAAAATTTATTTTCTTTCTCTCTTAATGTGTTTCAGTGTCTAATCTATGCATGACTTGTAACAGGTATTAAAAAATTCTGTTCATTAATGTAAAAACTGATCCTAAGCAAGCAACTGTTTTTAGAAAAAATGAGGATAGCATAAATAAATAAATAAAAGAAAGGAAGAATAATAATCTTGGGGAAATAAATTAGCTAAGGAATGGAGTATTTTTAAAATTTATTTTTATTCTAATTTGTTATACATGTTTGCAGAGTGCAATTCATTTCATATTACATATAAAGAGCACAATTTTTCAAGTCACTGATTTTACATAAAGTATTTTCACAACAATTGTGTCTTCATATATGTGCATAGGGTAATGATGTCTAACTCATTCTACCATTATTCCTATACCCTTGCCCCCTCCCCTCTCCTCTCCCCCTTTGTTATATTTAAAGTTTCTTCTTTCCTCTTATCCCCCCTCCCTTGCCTTTATAAGTCAGTATCTTCATAACAAAGAGGTCATTCAACCTTTGGTTTTTTGGGATTGGCTAACTTCACTTAACATTATTTTCTCCAACTCCATTCATTTGCCTACAAATGCCATGATTTTATTCTCTTTTAGTGCTGAGTAGTGTTCCATTGTGTATATATACCAGAGTTTCCCTATCCATTCATCTGCTGATGGGCATCTGGGTTGGTTCCACAATATAGCTATTGTGAATTGTACTATTATAAATATTGATGTGGCTGTGTTCCTGTAGTAAGCTGTTTTTAAGTCTTTTGAGTATAGACCAAGGAGTGGGATAGCTGGGTCAAATGGTAGTTCCATTCCAAGTTTTCCTAGGAATGTCCATACTGCTTTCCAGATTGGTTTCACCAATTTGCAGTCCCACCAGCAATGTATTAGTGTGCCTTTTTCCCCACATCCTTTCCGGCTTTATTGTTGTTTGTGTTTTAGATAGCTGCCATTCTGACTGGAGTAAGATGAAATCTTAGAGTTGTTTTGATTTGCATTTCTCTAATTGCTGGATGTTGAACATTTTTTCATATACTTGTTGATTGATTGTATATCATCTTCTGAGAAGTGTCTGTTTAATTCCTTGGCCCATTTATTTATTTGTTTTTGGTGTTAAAGTTTTTGAGAACTTTATATATCCTTGAGGTTAGTGTTCTATCTGATGTGTTTGTGGTAAAGATTTGCTCCCATTCTGTAGATTCTCTATTCACCTCACTAATTGTTTCTTTTGCTGAGATAAAGCTTTTTAGTTTGAATCCATCCCATTTATTAATTCTTGGTTTTAATTCTTGTGCTATAGGGGTCTTATCGAAGAAGCTGAGGCCTAATCCAACATGATAGAGATTTGGGCCTACTTTTTTTTCTATTAGGTCTAAGGTCTCTGGTTTAATTAGAGTATGTTTCTTGACGACAATATTTGGGTATACACACTTTTCACCTAGATAACAAATATCATCCAGAGCAGGGTGTTTTTCTTTCTTTTTTCATTTTTTTTTCCAGTTGTTAATACACCTTTATTTTATTTATTTATATGCGGTGCTAAGAATTGAACCCTGGGCTCCACAAGTTCTAGGCAAGCACTCTACCACTGAGCCACAACCCCAGCTCAGCCAGAATAGTTTTTGAAAGGCAAGTGAGCACTATTTTGCACTCTGATTGAGGTTAGAAGCATAAACATATGATTGAAGTATCAGGAAAATATGTGGAAGATTTATAAAGGATATACTTGTAATTATTGGAAATCAGTGAAGAGTAGAGATAAAATATCAGAGATTCACTAGTCTATGGACTAGTGCAAGTCATGTCAGTAATGAGGTCACTCAAAGTGAGGAGTAAGAAGAAAGTTGGTCAGGGACAGAGCTTTGAGATATAGAAGAAAAAAAAGTTCAGTAAATTCAGAAACAAAAAGGTAAGAAATAAGGTGACATTCTGATAATCAAAGACAGAATAATTAAGGATGTGACATCAGTCAGTTTGGAGGAAAAGCAACTGGATTGGCTGCTGGTCTGGAGAATTAAAAAGTCTGTAGTGACCACAAATAAATATATAATTTGGGTGCTATATGAGAAAATAAAATAGAAAACATGACTGCTGAAGACATGGGCATATAGCTGACAGGGTTCTGTCTCCAATCAATTCTGTGTAAAGAGAGGAAGAAGTGAAGTCTGCACCGAGTTTTGGTGAGAGGTAATTGAGACTTTGGTTCTAATAGGAAGTTCAATAAATTTAGGAGGAAGAATAATTTGTGGAGAACAAATATAAATATTAAACAACAAACTGGAAACTGTGTAAATATTATCCCTTTATTTAGTTTAAAGCACTTTAAAATTTAGTATTATAAAGAGCTATTACAAGAATATATTACATATAATATGTATTATATATCATATACATTGTTATATATCACATATATAGAGCAATTATAACAGCAGAAAATATTTTTGACAACTGTTGGTCTATCACTTAATGATAATTTCCAATGTAAATACTTCTCACCAGCTTATAAAATGCTATTAAATATGCTTTTTCTCTCTTTTTTTTTTCCCTAAAATCTCAGGTGAACAAGTTTAATGGACTTATTCACCCTGATGCCTCTAGAGAATAAAGGTGCAATAATTTATTGAGGCAATGTAACTACATTCAAAGTGAAATTGAGATTTGAAAAATTGAGATTTGAAGCTAAGGTGTAAATCACTCTCCTCTCTCATCTGAATATATCAAGCACTGGCTCTTCAGGAAAGAATAATGAACTACAGACAGATCAGAATTTTCTATTTGAAAAATATCTTCAAACTATGTACATTATTTTTGTTCTTCACTGCCACAGTAGTACTTTCAAAGATCTTGTAGAAACATAGTTAAAATTTAATTCCTAAGGGCTGTGATACTATATTATTTCTCAGGGTGGTAAAGAGTGTTGTGACTCCCTAAAAATTTCCAAGGGAAATATGTTTAAATGACATTAGTTGAGCAAAGAACACCAAAATAAAGGTGATTACTCAGTCATCACCATTTTGATATTACTTCTACCAGTGATTATATCTGTTCCCTATCATCATTTTTAAATTATCATTCTATTCACATGTTGACATAATTACAAAAACATAAACAGAACTCCTGGTTTTATTTACTTAGGACCCAGAATCCTTTAGTTCTGAATCAATGGCTACATCATTAAATTGTAGTTTTTTTTTTTTAATTATTAAAAATATATGAATTGAAATAAAATGAAAATATTATGCTTTACTGATATTATAGTAAATTAGAAATCCCAGAGCTCAATGGCTATTCAACTGCAAGAAAATTTTTAAAAATGCTACGTTTTCCTGTAATCCTTACCAATAACTTGGAAAAAGTGTGTTAAAAGCTGATTTTTAAAAAATGCACATATAAGCTGGACATTTATTTGAAGTATTTTTCTCTTCCCATGAGTCACCTTTGAATGTACCACATGCTGTCTTTTCAAATACACTTTAAATTTCTCAGGTCTGCATTTCACATTTTCACAGAATTTAGATATGTTTCTCCCTATTTCCAGCTAAAGAGAAGTCATTTTCTGACCTGAATGCCTATATCTTTGCTAAGAGCTTCCTTATAAAATAAATTGCTGGCTTACATATCTGCTTGAGATAGGACTTTGTGGATACAGAAAAAGATAGACTGAGTCTCAAAGCTTAGATGTCCAGGAGCCCTTGGAATGAATGCAAAGTAAGCATGTGTGAGCCCATGTCCTTAGCTGGGCCCTTGGCCTCACCCTATTCCCATGCCTTTGCCTGCAAAACGTAGCTTGAGGGCAACAGCAAGCACATGGAAACTTAGTGAGAAACTGTGTCACCCAAACCCTACCCTAATCCAGCCACAAGTAACTATCTTTCTAAATATGAACACGCCACACCAAGGAGTACTGTCTCTCTAAGGATGGCTCACATTCTTCCTTTAATGTGACTCTGCTCTCCTCAATAAAGTCTGTCTCTGTTGGGCATGTGATGAAATTCTTCTGTCATGACCCCACCTGCCCCAAGTGATGGTCCCTTTCTCCCTCCAGGAACTCCTCTGGTAACACCCTTATTAATGCAACTGGCAATAAAACAACAACAACAACAGGAATAGCAACAACAACAACAACAACAAAAAGGCAACCAGGATATCTAATTTTGAAAATACAAGGTGAAAATTCTTACATATATTTTTAGAATATACATAGGGATATGCTTACCTAAACAAGCACAGTGTTCTTTTTCATGACAAAAAGCAACATCACCTCCTAGACCTCGGTATGAATTGAAGAAATTATGAAGCAACAGTAAAATCCTCAAGAAAAAAAAAAAACAATCCCTGAAACTAAGACATACTAGTACTAAGTCACTTAGAGGGAAAGGAAATACTCTCAGCCACGTTAAATGTCTTCTCCACACATTTCTTTTCCTGTGTTCCTTTTGCCCAATTAAAAGAGGATTATTCCACTCTACTGTGTACTTGGGATTAAAGTTGCTTGATATATTCAGTTATGGTGTGGGTGCCATGGGAGGTAGTTGAACAAAGCTTTGAATAAAGATTAAACATTGACACTTTGAAATTTGACAACTGATCTGAACTTCACAAGAGCATAAAGATCTGAGAAACGTCCAAAAAAGCTGAGAAAATGGTATACCTTAGACAACTGATGTGTGAAAATCAATCAGTGATCTTTAAACAAAAAGAAATGTCCCCCAAAATTCTAAACTGAAAGTAAAGTGCATGTGTTTCAGTACTTCACAATGGTTTTGGAAAAGCCTAAAACAATATATATATATATATATTTTTTAAATTAAAATGGTATCAAATCTTTCAGTAAATGGAAAAGTGTCAAAACTTAATAAATGATTACTGAAATCTAATTTCATGTAGTATTTTGACTGGAATGCATATTTCCATGAAAATGTTGGCAACGACATTTAACACATTTCATATATCTGGGGATAGTTACGGCCGAAAGCACATTAGAGATCATCTAGCTGCTTGTTTTACAGATGATGAATCAGGAAATGATGTTTGTATTTCTGTTAATATGAGAATGACAGAAATGAAATCATTAGCTTTAGAGCATATTTTTTTCAGTGATTTTTTTTTTTTTTTTTTTTTTATTGTTGAAGCTATTGAGATGTGTGAATTAACAAACTTTGGAACCATTGCTCATCACCTTCAGAATATTTTCAAAGGTTAAGAAAAACAGTAAAATTATCATTGAATTCTGTGTTTTTAGATGAGAGCACATGGAGACACCAGTGTCAGCAGCTTCATTTAGTTTTGCTGTGGATTTCAACACTATTGAATGCATATCATTTCTTTTTGATGGATGTGCATTTTCAGAGCACAATTTCCACGCATCTGTGTTTTGAAATGTCAGTTAAATGTTTCCTTAAATTCTCTCAGCATTGAATTGCACTCACAGTCATCTAAAATTTGAGGGAAATATATAGGTAAGAGTAACATTTTTAATTTTATAAAATTGTGAGACATAATATAAATTGATGGTATGTCTCTGAAAATAATTTGTTTTCCTGCTCCTCCTCCTTCTCTTCTTCACATTTTCTTCCACTCTTTTTCTCTCTCCCCTAGCTGGTACCCCCCCCCCCACTTTGTTTTCATTGTTCCACTCACATTTTTCCAAGCAAAAGTGGGTGGGAGGGATTAAATTATTTACCATACTTTGAATATCACAAATGTTTTCGATGGAACTTTTTTTACATATATTTCCCTTGAGGACAATTCAAACCTAATGCAAATTTTTACTGCATTTCAAACCAAAAAGTTATTTTGCTGAGTAAAAGAAATTTGCATATTTTACTTCTAGGCTGGTGGAATCTTGTTAGAAATATTCTGTACTTTTAATATTTCTTGATAAAATATAATACTGAGAAATATGCAAAATAGAAAAGGGAAGCCAGCATATACTATTACAATATAATTAACTTATATTTGATAAAATAATGCTAGTATTGTACCCCGTGCTATGTTTTGAATGTTTGTCATCTTTAAAACATGCTGGAATTTGATGGCCACTGTGATAGCACAGTTGTATACCACATACCCACATTTGGTCAATATCAGACCACATACAGTCTGGTATTCTCATAAGATCATATCACCTGCACACATACCTGTCTTAAATTTGTGCAAGTATACTCTATATTGTTTGCACAATCACAAAATCCACCTCAGGACAGCTTACTCAGGGGAGGTATATCCTCATGGTGCATGACTACAGGTTCTGGAGGCGGGCCTTTGGTAAGTCATTGGACCTTAAGTGTCCTGTCCTCATGAAAGATCCATGGCTTTATAGCAGAAGTGAGCTGAAATTTACATTGTAAATCAAAGCTGCTCCTTAAATTTACAATTCAATATGAACATTCACCTGGTGACTTGGTGAAAAGAAGGCTCAAACTCTGTATTTAGATTTATGATCTTATGCTTACTTAGCCAGTATACCCTATGTTCATTCTCTATTGATTATTTTCAACAAATCACAAAGAGTCTGATTGGAGCTCTCCTTTTCTCTCTTACCTTCTCACCTTCTGTCAGTGATAATGCACTAGTGAAGACCTCATCAGGTGTCAAAACCTTGATCTTGGACTTCCAAAACACCAGAACTCTGAGCTAATAAATTCCTCAATAAATTTTAAATAACCAAGTCAGTGATCTTCTGTTGTAATGGTATAAAATGGACTAAATACCACATTAACTATTCTTTGGATAGTCAATATTTCTTGCAAACAAAAGGATGAGAAAGAGGAAAAATATCTGATGGGCCATAAGGAAAGGGGCAAGTGAAAAGAATGAGAAAAAAGGGAAAGGCTAGGAGGAAGAAATGATAGTATATAGTATATTTGAATTTGATGACCTCAGTACTTTTAAGCATATCTCTGTTCCTACCAAAATGTTAATTATGTTGAGTTTCCAGGGATGCCTGGAAAATCTTACCATTTTCATTGCAGAGCTATTACCTCAAATAAAACAAATTTTCCCATCTTAGTCAGGATATTATGTCAAAGGATCTATTTTCTGAAGTGACCACTGATGTTGTACTGAATTCACTTTTCAGAGATAAGAAAGGAGCTGGTGCACTGGTGCACAACTATAACCCCATCGGCTCAGGAGGCTGAGGTAGGAGAACTGCTAGTTCAAACCAGCCTCAGCAAATTAGCAAGGCCCTAAAAAACATCTCTAAATAAAATATAAAAAAAGGGCTGGGGATGTGGCTTAGTGGTAAAGTGACTCTGGATTCAATCCCTGGTACAAATAAATAAATTAATAAATAAGAAAGATCCTACACATAACCTGGACTAAAATATTAGTGCCTTTTAAGATTTCAATGAATTTTATTAAGATATTCTAATTATGATAATTGGCTGTCAGGATCTTTGGTATATCAGGATCTTTTTCTCAGTCATGAATAAAACATAAGATTAATGGCAATTATTCATGTATATATATATATATATATATACTTATGCAGTTGGGGATACATTTCATTCATTGTAGATTCTTCTGTTGTCACAATATCTAAGACCTTATATGCATATGATTATCATATATCTTGCCTCTTACCTTTAATTTTGAGCACTTTTCCTCGGTTTTTAATATCTCAGGGTGACACAAAAATACAATATTGTTTTTAAGCTGATCATCGACCCACTATTGACACTTTTGAAAATAATATCTTGTGTATAGATTTGCAAATAATTGCTGTGGGCTTCTGTGACAAAATAGCTAAATAAAATATCTAAGTAGTACTAAAAATAAGTAAGTCAAATAATGAAGTAGCATTCCAAATTAGCAGATTGAAAGTGAAACATTTTTTTAAAAATAGACCTTAAATGACAGAAGAGACTTGCAGAATTCAAGTATAATAAACATGAATAATTTTTCACTTCTCTTGGATGACATAAGATCACTACATTTGTACTCTCAAAATTAGATAGAAATATGAATGGCCCCTATAATCTGAATAGACAATATAAACTACCACATGAAAATGCTTAAATACGATTAATGTAATATTTATGCATCAATTAGGTTGTTAATTTTTTAATATTTTGCATTTCATTTCTATAGTGAAAAACTCCAAAGCCTATGATTACTTGAATATTAATATGGTAGAGTCATACTTTCTACATAACTAAATATTTTAGGAAAATAATTATTTATTAATTACTTTTGGGAAAAGGATAATAAAAATATTACTGGGCATAATTGTTTTCATCATTACTGAAGCCATACTATGTTTTGATTTTCTCTAACATGAGAAGACTGTAAACCTGGGCAGACTCATCTTCTCTGAAATAGGAAATTGGATGGTGGAAACTTAGCTGAAGAAAATGATTTGTGATATTCTGCAAAGAGTGCATAGTAACTAATTTTTCACATCTCTAGGTTTATCTTGATCATGACTTAGGATGTTGTGTCCAAGGTAAGAAAGCTCAGATACGACAAGCTTCCCATTAACTTTTTTGATCCTGGGACTTCCTTGAATAGAAGTGTGATTAAATTCTGAAGAACAATATAATATCAAAAATGTGGTCATAAGATCTAAGTATTTTAGGTCAACAAATGAAATTAAAAGAATGTTAAGACTGAGCTTTCAATCTTTAACTTTTCACATGAAAAGAAGGCTAGATGATTTCCTCAAGATATATGACAGTCAAAATAGAACTCTTCCCTATTTCTGTACATGAGGACTGTGATCTTTCTAATGCAGTATATCTCTTTGTTTATGATAATATTGGTTGAGATCACAGTGGTCAAAATTTACTTTTTGTTTTGTATTTCATATTTAATTTTTTACTTTATGCCACTAGAAGATGCAAATAATAGTATAATACAAAAATACTAGTACTTACTTATTTTACTCCCTATATTCTCTGTAAAATATAAAAAATCAATCCTCATCAAAAGCAGAAAACATGGACATAATTTATTATTTTGTCATTTATATGGACAAAAATATGTAACACATTACATATTTTTATTAACATGTCATTACAGACACAGCATTTTAAAACATACATTTTTATTGTTAACTCATATCATGATAGACATAGTATTATATAAAATATGCATTTGTATTAGTATATTGGACTTGTTAAATGGTCCCCTTTTGTGGTAAATATTGTTTCAATTTTGTCAGATTTTCCTGAAAAGGGACATTGATTTTATTGAGACTTAATTTAAAAATATCAAACTATACTATATTATTTGTTCTTATACCTTTGTTTCTGTTCAACAATTAAAATGGCAATAAAATATATAAACAATGTAAATGTAAAGGCCATACTGAAATAACAAGTTTGTTTTTCTCTAATTGATTCATTTTAAACAAAATATATTATTAGGCATCAAAATAACAAAAAAATATTTTAAATAGATTTCAAAAAAATAAATAAATAAGACCAAGTTGTAAAGCAAGAACAAGAAGCACTGAATAAAAATCCATATGTGTGATTTCAGCCTTCCTCAACTACATGTGTGAGTATTTTACCTCCAGATATGATTTTACAAAACTCTCAAGCTTATATTTCTGTTTTATATTTACCGTTTGAAAGAGGTACATATTTCAAGAGAATATTTTAATATATTTTATATTAAAATGTAGGTTAAATTATTAAGACTTTCTCAATGCTTTGGATATAAATTTTTTAATTGACATGATTTCATGAATAATATAGAGATTATTGAAAACAATGCATATGGATTCAGAGTTTTCCAACATTAATGAATAAAAATTGAATTATGCATCTTTTAAAAAACTATTGGCTGTGCATACCCAATAGTGCCACATACATCAAATTCCAATTGGTTTGAACTGTGCTAGGTCTTTACTGGAAAGAATTATGGAACTTTGTTCCTGTGCTTTTTACACTTAGGCTGACATTAATTCTCCCTTGCCATCCCTACACCAATAAAATTATGTTAGAAGACTTTATAAAGGAGATGAAATAGGAATCTTCTATGTTTCTGTCTGCATCCTTTAAAAAAGGAATATATAAAATTAGACTTCAAAATGCATTTGTGATAGAGAAGTAGAAGACTGCTTTACAAAGCTGTTCTTGAGTTTAAGCTTTGTGTTATATAAACCTTGGCATATTGTACTTGTCAGGAAAACTTCATAACCCAACGGTAACCTTTTGCTGTCCTTTATGTAGTGTTGTCCAGACAAATTGTCATGCTGTTCAGCTGAACAAGATTGATGACACAGCAAACTGCCAATGCAGAGCTTAGGAGAATATACCCCTTCAATGAACTTTAGGGCACTCCAAATCACTTCCCCGTGCTGGGATGGCAGTAGTCCCTCAAGGATTTTGATTTACAGGCTGTGAAATGCCAAAAACACAACCACAAACATGAAAGAGTACATCTTTTTTAAAAAATGGAGCAATAAACCTTTTCTTCCGAATATAGTTCATGAGGCTATTTGTTGGGTGGAAAAAAGAGTTTGTTTTTAAAAATTCAGAAGAAAAATTAGGAACATGTCAGCCTTTTTTGAAGAACAAAAAGAAAAATTATTTTTACAAAAGCTCTTGTTAAATGGAAATGTGCTGTGAATTCTTAGATATGTTTGAGAAAATTATATTAGTCACCAAAGTGATTGTTACTCATAGTTATATTTTTAATAAACCAACTATACATATATGGAAATTTCATACACAATAAAAAAATCTCTACTATGTTGCTCTTTCTTATAATAGTATAATTTTCAGTTGTATGTTTACTTTTTTAAAGGAATGTCAACTGCTTAATGATCTAAAATTGTATACTCATTATATTGAAGTTTTACTATATGTCATTAAAATTTGCCCATGGATAGAGAAAATATGGTATATTTTATATGATAATAGTTTGATAGTAGGAACACCAATGTGAATCTTATCCTTCTTTGTGTTTTGTTAAATGTTCAAAGGAATGTCAAGGTTGACAATTCTACTTCTTAATCATTTCTGCTTGCTTCCTCTTAAGCTACTTGGGAGAACAGGTGATGAAGGAAGAAAATCAAGAGGAGAGCAGAAAGATTGATCTGCATTTCTAAAATATAGTTATGTTACAATGCTGTCTACTGCACAGTCAAGATATTGTCATGTGCCTGTAATCCCAGTACTTGGGAGGCTGAGGCAGGAGGATCGCGAGTTCAAAGCCAGCCTCAGCCATGGCGAGGCACTTAGCAACTCAGTGAGACCCTGTCTCTAATAAAATACAAAAAAGGGCTGGGGATGTGGCCCAGTGGTCGAGTGCCCCTGAGTTCAATCCCCGGTACCAAAAAAAAAAAAAAAAAAAAAAAAAAAAAAGATATTGTCATGTGAAGAACTTATCATGTGAAAGAAGTGTCAGTTGGAGAAAATAAAGCAATAGATTAGAAATGTTTGTCTCTGAACTTTTTATCCAGGGGAGTGTTTAAATGTACTGTCTGAATGGGGACTCCTACAAGGAGTTACCCAAAGACAGGCTGGCTTAAATAACACATTGATTTTCCACAGCTCTGGAGACTGATAAACTCAAAATCAAGCAGAACCCCACCTGCTGGGCACATATTTACCTATTTGCAGACACCATATTCTCATTGAATCCTCACAGAATGAGGAGGTAGCAGAGACAGGAATACTTTCTCTCCATAAAGGTGCTAATCCCTACAGAAGGGCTCAACTCTGTGACCTTATCACCCCCAAGACCTCACTTCCAAATACAGTCATGTCAGGCATCTGGGCAACATTGTTGAATTTTGAGGGACACAAACATTCTGTCCATACCAAATATATACATATGTACTGTTAAACAATCATGTACAACCTTCAACTGTCCCCTAGTTATGGCTGCTATTCCTTCTCTTTATAGTTAATAACTACTATTTGGCATTTAGGCAATTTATCATGCTTTCATTACTATGTTGAAATTCCTTAAAGCAGCAAAGTTGAAAGTATATTTAAAATCTTTTTTTTTCATTGAGTTATCAAAGTACCTTGTGATTAAATGTGAAGTTTTATAATTTGGTAGTACTGTGCAGAATTTCATTAAGACACTCATTAGCAAAAGAGCACTGACATAGCCCTTGAGATGATACAAAAAGAGTCAACTGGGGTTCATGACTGGATTACCAATGTATATTCTATATGAAAGGGTTGCTCACAGGTAGCAAGAGTGTAGTGCCCTACCATAATTTCACATAGGTCAGTAAAGTGCTAATTAAAATATTTGAAAGTAATGAAGAGAAAAATTTCTAAAAATGATCACATATGTATTTTTTGATTCAGATAATCAATTTATCAGATATTTTGGAACTACAAAAAATTTGCATTAAATTTAAATTAAGAAAACGAATAGAAGGAGGAAGGGGAGAGGAAAAGGTGAGGGAGATAAATGAGAAATTAAAAGAATAAAGAAAAAAAATAACTGTTTCTGTTTGAATGTTATGCAAAGTCACAGAAACAATACAAGTCAGAGCTGTAAAATCATTCCTGACCAACTCAGGTAAATATTTCTCCCCTCCCCCTTTGCTAGGACTCAACAATATTCATTACACCTAATATCATATCCATTGTATTGTTTGAATTGTTTTGTATATTTTATTTCTTCATGCTAGGAAATGAGTTTTTTTTTTTTAAATATTTATTTGCTTTTAGTTGTACACAAAGCATTTATTTTTACATGGTGCTGAGGATAGAACCCAGGCCACACACGTGCTAGGCAAGCGCTCTACCACTGAGCCACATCCCCAGCCCAGGAAATGGATTTCTTAAGAGGAATTTCATATTTGATTATTAGTACAAACCATGGTACTTTCCCCAAATTTGGTAGTTGGTAAATATTTACTCATTAAATGATTAAACAATTGAGAAAGTAGAGAAATATGTTTTATCTACATTGATTGAAGAATTATATTTTCAGTTTCCAGCATTGATTAATTATTTGTATCTTAACCTATAATTCATAATTTATCTGAAACAATATTAGTTGAAGCAGATATGAAAATATATATCTTTGGAGGCAATGCTACAAGTGTATCATTTAATCTTAAGATGAGAAGCACAAGTGGAAGATTCTAACAACCATATTTTTGTAATATTTAAGGCTAGTTGTATATATCTCACTATTCATTGTTGCAAGTTTCACAAGCCCATTCTATGAAATAATGTACTATGAAACCAACTATTCAGTTCTTCATTGCTTGGGTCTTTTGATTTGAAAATGTTTTCTTTTCTTATGAATTGAATTTTGGTCCTCAAGAAAGACATTAAAATCTAACTACCAGTGCCTAAGAATGTGATCTCATTTGGAAATAAGGTTACTGAGTATGGGTAGGGATTTGTGGGAAAGAATGGATTTGCTAAAGAAGGGATATAATAAGAGAACAGAAGGTGAATTAAGTTAGGATATAAGACCTTCCTAAGTCATAAACACCTTAAAAATGAAGAACGGACTCCTCTAACTGGATGATGATGATTTTCACTAAAGTTCAGAGTCAAAGTCCTAAACAGGATCATGACAAGGAAAAAATGTAAGTATATAATCTGCATGCACCAAGCATTTGGAAAAGTAACAGGTATCACAAACAGATTGTTCTAAGAACATACAGGCAAGGAAATAATCACAATGAAAAGGAGAAAAAGACTTGCCAATAGCAACTTGGAGATGAAAAGAAAATCACAATTGAGAAAATATTGAATAAATACCATCATCATTATGAGTTCCACTCCTAAGAACATTCAGTGTCTTGAACGCTTACATTGTGGTAGCACCATATTGGATATTTTACGAACACCATTTCACCTAACCTTAAAATATTTATCTCACATATACGCATAATTTAGTTGTCATTTGACATCCTAATATCCATTTGGAAAACTGACCAAGATATGGGTCTGGTGAATCTAATGGTATTCTCTCCCCTTTAAATAACTGGCCCACATATGGACAATAATCCCCAAGGACAGTTTTGCTAAAGATTCCTTGGAAAAAGTGCATTCTTATTCTTGGAGAAAGCCTATAAAATTATAAGCTGTTTCTTTCCGACTGGACAGAACTAGGGAAGCATTTGGTCCTGGAGGTTTCTGGCAGGCACCTTCTGTCCATGAGGGAAGCCAGGCTGTGTGGACATGGTCAGCATATGGAAGAACATGCAGAGAGGACAATAGGAAGGATCAGAGCCAGATTGCAGATTGACTGTGGCCCTGGGTCTGCCGTTTCCCTGTACTCTCTCTTTTGTGGGTTAATCACATTTTTTATTGTTAAAACTTTTTTTTTTTTTTTAGTTTGATTTTCTAAAATTTGAAGATGTGCTAACAAATAGAATTGTTTCAGTTATATATATATGAACAGGAAAATTCAAATGGTGAGTTAAATTTTCCATGATCAAAGTTACTATAGCTGGTCCATTTTATCTACTCCCAGTCTTCCATGACTCACTAAATTCCCTTGGTAAAAAATCTGAAAGGAGTTTTGAATCCAAAACTGGAAAAGTGTTGAGTAATTGTGATTTAGGTCTTCTCTTGCCTTTTAGATTATATATATATATGTTTTATCTATATTGATTTTATCTACATTGATTTATAAGTGTATATATATATATATATATATATATGTATATGTATACACCCACCCCCCAACCCCCCCCCCACACATATATATATATACTCTTGAAAAAACCTGACTTACAATTGTTTCTTGGAAGACAAGAAAGACTACTATATATTTCTGAAGAGAATACAAAGACATTTTGAAAAAAAGTAGGTATTGGCCTATTGTACTTTTTTTGATTCCAATTTTGGTACCCATTATTTAATGAAGAATATTATTAAGTAAAATACTGACTGTATCAGGCAAAACCAATGCATCCCAAAGTAGGTTTTTTTTTTTTTTTTTTTTTTTTTTTTTTTTTTTAAACATTTCTTTGTATTACTGAATACAAACTGGTACCTTGGCAAAATAGACAATTTGAATTGTCTTTGTAGGCTAACTTGACTTTTTTATCTTGTTTTTCAAACCATATTTATATCAAGAAGTAATATGGCAAATGCTTTAGTCTAATTGGGCTAAGAAAGCTTGGAAAATTATATCACATATTTTGTACCCAATTTGGTTCATATGCAAATAGTTAAAATATATATCTATTTAAATAGTTCTTGCAGTGTTTTGGAAGATCAACAAATGATATGCCCAGAAAATTAGCAATTTAGTTTGCGACAGTTGCATTTTGATTAAGATTCAATACTTTTTGCTAACATTTGGAATGTGTGCTATTTACGCAGAAAAAAATGTTAAAAATGCAAACGCTAGTGTTTCTCATTTCAATCTGGTTCCTATTTTTAAAGTTTTAGAAAACTTGGCAAAAGCATTATGAAGATGTACGACTTCGTCTGGTATTATATTATTTTATGACCACATTATCATTATAAAACTTGCCTAGAGGAGAGTAGTGGCCAAATGTTATTAGTCTGATTGTATGTACACAAGCTAATAAAATTTTGCTGTTTGTGAAATATTTTATTTTCATTTTAACATAGTTTAGTTTTGTCACAATACTTGTCACCATTTTGTCATGATAATGGAGAAGCTTCTGCACAATTATTAGTATATATCATTTTTGTATTATTTATATTAATATCTTCTACAAATTGAAATTGGTAATGGTAAATCTCTTACACCTGGTGATTAATAACATTCTGAAACACAGTATTTACTTTCAATTTAAAGATCGTCACTTGTTAATAAATTAATTATAGGCTGTGGGTAGTTTAAAGAGGGTGACAATGTGAAAAGCTATAAGGTAAAGCAAGAAAAAATTAATCATTATTTTAAAAAATTGTCTATAACAAAAATCTACAAGAAAGACTTCATTCAGAATTGGGTAAAACTATTTCTATTTATTAAATGACATTTCTTAGGAGACTATATGCTAAGAATCTTGGTGAACCATACAAAATAGTAAAAATACTACACTGTATAAAACCATCAGTGGAAATAAATGCATAATTAAAACTGTTTAGGTGAAGTGAATTCAAAAAGGTATATGTGGAACAAAGGTGGATGAACTTCCTTTCCAAACTCTTAAGTTTGTACATTGAAATGAATTCTAAAAAAAAAAAAATAACAAAAAGATATTCATGATCTCTAACAATTCAGAAATCATAATGTCTGTGGAATAAAAAGTAAATTTTGGGGGGCTGGGGTTGTGGCTTAGCAGTAGATTGCTCTTCTAGCAGTGCGAGGCACTGGATTCGATCCTCCGCACCAAATAAAAATAAATAAATAAATAAAATAACAGTATTGTGTCCAACTACAAAACTAAAACAAAAAAGAAAAAACAAACAAAACAAAACAAAACAAAAAACTAAATTTTTATGCAAAAAGTATTTAAATACTTAAGTGTTATTTGAATTTTTCAAAATCATTATAGCTTAGCTAATCATACTTTGGGTCTCTCTGCAGCCTTATTTCAAGGTCCTCTTGTTTATAGTTATTGTTGATGTGAAGTAACAGTTGCAGAGATTTTTAATCCTTTTATTATAATCAATTGGTCCTCTACATTTTTAGATTAATCTTACAAAACAATCTTATAAATCAATACTGTTCAGTATTTTTGGAAGACTTGGATATTTTGTTTACCTAAAATAGAAGAGGTGATGCCTAAAAATATAAGAAATAAGCAATTTTCAATAGAAATAATATTCACCTATCAGGGTACCACAGCAACTATGAATTAAGCAAAGATCTCTGGGATTAGGCTCAGATAGAGAAGAATTTACTAAGCACATAGTCAACTCAGAGGGTTATTTTTGTTTTGTCTGTTGCTGGCTCACATGTACTTTTGGAACAACAGGGAAAGGAGGATATGGACTCCTGCCACTCTGCATTGCTGAAATACTGTGGAGGGATTTTATCAAGGTGACAGCATTTTTCTTACACTCAAAGCTGCTGCATCAGTGTGAAATGCCACAGGATGATTTCCACAGTGGGCTTAAGGATTTGTCTGTAATGTTCAGGTAAGGGAAAAACATACTGCCCACCTGCCCTCTGATTGTAGGCTGTGACTACATGATTCCACTTGATTCAAAATAAGCTTTCTACTGTAGTGGAAAAGATCATGTTCCCCTTGGGACTGATACAAAATTCTGCTTCCCCCATTGTTTTACACACTTTGGAATTTGCATTTTTTTTTCATCTGGGGAAAGAGAATAAATGGCATCATCCTTGAAGAATAAATGGAGAAGAGAGTCTTGCAACGTTTTAATTGAAATTGTGAAATGACAGAAATATTCTAAAGAGAAAATGCTTTCAATTCAGAAATAGTCTGCTTTTAATAAATTTCTAAATATACACTTTAAGTGTTTGAGCATATAACAAAATGACTCATATATTTATTTTAACACCATTATTGAGAGAGCAACTTGTTCCCTCTGATGGTAGGTATTAAAACTATGAATTATCATAATCTGCTTCATTTCATTCCCAGGAGTAAATTATGTTATGTGCATATATGAATATGTCACAATGAACCCCACTATTATGAATAATTTTAATGTACTAATAAAAACATAATGATATGTGAATTATCATAGAAATATTTCTATATATCCTTCAAGTCCTATCTCACCTATTATGTTCTCCTGTAACACTTCCTGCCAATCATTTTTAATTTGTATAAATAAATATAATTTGATTTATTTTATAGATATCCCCATTGTGCAGTATTACACTGCTTTTACATTAGTATTCAAGTGTATGAAGGAAGCAAGTGAATGTTTATGCCATTGAAATGGGAAGGGTGACTACAGTATTCATAAATGTTCATAAATATTAAATTATTAAATAAATCGAATTGAGATGACTTTCATCATTACAGAAAATGTAAATAAAATTCACCACTTATTATATAGAATTATGATATATGTCTATCCAGTTACTCATTACATTTTTACATACTTATTTATTAAAATTTAAATGACTACTGACAAGTATATGCTCAGGATGTGCCATGTGATAATTTGATATAGTGCAAAGTGTCAAGGATTATCAGAATCAAATGAACAAATCTGTCACTAAGTGTGATGTATATTAGAGTCCTAGAACTTACTTAACTTATAACTGGTTGTTTTTATCCATTGGACAACATCTTCCCTTTTCCCCACCCAAGTCCCTGGCAATTATTGAACACTAGTTTTCTGAGTTCAACTTTTTGAAATTTCACTTTTTATGTGCTCTAAATATTTTTATTGAGTATGAAATAATAAATCATACCCTAAGTAAAGTCATTAATTTTTTTTTCCAAATTTTATCTTATGTACTTTATTTTTCCAACCAATGGAATTTAAATGAATATGCCACACTGCAACAAGACTAACAGGGTATTAAAGTGAGTTTCTCACTTTAATTTTTGTTTGTTTGTTTGTTTCCCTTAATTCTGCCACATCTTTGCAAATAGTCCCTTTAATAAACTATTTTCAGTAAACTACTATTTTTAAAAATATTTTTTTGCGTGGAAAGCTATTTTCGTGCTTGGGACCCTGCCTGATATATTTCCCCTGTAGGGGTCTTTCAAATTTCTTAAAGTCAGGGGATAGGCCAAACTTCCAAATATGTACAAGATCAAACAAGCCTCAGGTAGATTGTCACACAAATGGGATTATAAGGTTTAATTACTTTGTTTACAAGGTAGTTGAGGAAAGCAAGACTCTGAATGTGAGGACACATTTTATATATATATATGTATATATATATATAAATAATATAGAAATATATAATATATATTTTATATATATATAATATAGAAATATATAATATAGAAAGAGTTCATGAGGCTTTTTTATGACTAGAATGAAATGACCTCAAGATCATTTGTTGCCTTTGCCCTAAAACTCTGATCACCAAACAACTTGTGATTGGTTTCTAAGGTGCCTTGATCCAGAGAAAAAGGGTACCATGGTGAGTGGATACCAACATTTCACAAACTGAAAACTATAGTCTTCTCTTATACTAATCAACTTTTTTAAAGAAAGAAAAGAAAAAGAATATTGTGTCCCATCTCCCCCCTTCCACATGCATTCTACCTTTTCCTGTTCAGTTTGCCTTCCTCCATTAGGCATTTCTCCCCCCCCCCCCCCCCCGTTTTGGCTTGCACCCTGTGTTGAAATGAAGATTTCTGTTACCCAGATCTTTAAATCTGTATGCATTCTCCAGTACCTCATCACACACTCTTTCCTTTCCTATTTTAATAGGAGAATCACTTTTCCTGTCAAAGACCAGGTCCTATCTTGGTGGTCCTGAGCCCATCCCTCTGGTTTTCAGAAGGGCTTCCCTTCTTTAATTACCTCCTTTTTCCCATGACAATTTCTTTCACACTGTGGGGACATGCCCATTACCATATAAGCATGCAGTAGCATCTCTGTTTTAGTAAGAATTCTCCTTGGCCCTGTATCCTAGCCTCCACCATGACTTCATTTCTCTGTTTGTCTGCACTGCAAAATATTTTTGAAACAGTTGTTTTTATTGGTTGTCACCACTTCCTTACCTTTCACTGACTCCATTCTGGCTTTAGTCCAGGAAGCTAACTCTCCACTGAAACAGTTCCAGGCAAGGTCATTGGTGACCTCCATGTCACTGAATTCTATTGTTATTTTTCATCTTTCTCAGTAACTTAGAAACACTGGACACAATTGACCAGTCCCTTTTATAAATACTTTTTTTCTCTTAACTTCTCCTTTAGCACCTCCTCCTCCTTGATTCAACTTCTAGATGTTGGCTAATTCTAGAATCATACCAGCTGCATATTGGCCCTTGAAATGCAGCCAGCATGCAATGAAATATGCTGTAAATATAAAATATGCTCTGGATTTCAAATGATTAGTATGAAAGAAAGCATATTGAATATCTCAATAATTTGTATGAATACATGTTGAGATAATAGTACTTATATGTATTGGGTTATTAATATTAATTTCAACTTTTTTATTTTCCCTTTTTAATGTGCTACTAGAAAATTTAAAATCACACATGTAGTTCACATGTGTGTCTTGAACACATTTTTGCTGTTCTGGATGGTCATTTCTATCCATCTTACTTTTTCATCATCTTATTATAGCTTTAAACACCAGCTATATGTTGACTCCCAAATTTAAATCTCTCACTCTGACCTCTCATTTGTAGTCCAGACTTCCCAACCCAACTGGTATCTGAATTGCCATTTACATGTCTAACAGGTATCTTAGTATTAGTATGTCACAAATAGAATTTTCAATTTCCTTCAGTCTTCTTATATTACTTATGGAGTCTCTTATCTCAATCAATGATATTACTAGCTATCCAGCTGCTTACACCCAAACTTGAGTCATCCTTCATTATTCTATTTTCCTTAATTGCTTCTAAACATTCAGCAAGTTCTCCTGTTTGTTTCACCTTCAATTTATATCTTGAATTTCATTAATTTTACTTCATCAGCACTGCCCCTACCCAAGTCCAAATCACTGTCTCCTTTCACTTACACTACTGCAATATCTTTAGAAGTGGTCCATTTGATTCCACTCTTATACCATTATAGTCTCTGCTCCCTATCTCAGAGTGATATCTTTTACACACATATCAGTTCATGGTAACCCTTTCTTTAAACCCTCCAGTGACTCTCCATTTACTTAGAATAAAATCAAAACATATTTTTTTTTGCAAGACAAGGGTGAGACTTGATCACTATTTATTTCCTAATCTCATTCCATGCCACACTTCCTTCTTGTTGTAAGAATCTAACCTCACTGATCATCCTTTTGTGCTTTAATCCTGTCAGGTTTATTACTGCCTCAGGCCCTGGTGTGGTATTATCCCCTCTGTCTCAAGTACTCTTCTCCCAGATTTATGTATGGCTGACTCCTCTTTACTCCTCAGCTCTTAGCTCAAACATTGTCTCCTTAGACCATCTTTGCAAGTAGCAACCTAGCCTAGTCATTTTCTCACTTTAATTTTAATTATTTTGCTGTTCAGAGCTATTTCATTAAGAGGAAAGACAGAGAGCTATCTTATACAATGAATGCCTTTTCCTTTGCTGCACTTGGCCACAAATGTCACATGATTTAGAAAAGTGAAACTTTTTTTATTCTTAAAATTATTAGAGACAAGTACTGAAATTGGCCAACACTATATTAATCTCTTCTGATTCTAAAATTCCATTAAATATTTACTCTTTTTCCAAGCCAGGCATTTCCTCAGTTTGCAATGCTGCAGTGAGAAATTATTTCGAAATAACAGCAATGGGACATATATTTTGTAGATAAAACTAAATTTCATCAAATATTTAGAGTGAAACATAAATGCAATCAACATTTAGATACATGAAAAGATGTTGATATTTTGCTAAAATTTTCAGTCTTTATCCAGATGTCTGGCAGCACATAAGGAAAACAAAACACTTTGTGAATAAACATAAGCTCAATTACACCAAAATGCCATTTTTCCACTGATTCCAATTTATTCCTAAGAGAGGCCATAATCATGGGTTGGGAGATTGTAGAGATTAACAATCCATGCTTCTAAGAACAGGGTTACACAGCACATTCATTAGTCATCTGGATGCCTATGGCATTTCAGAGGCCTGAATTAGTTGATCATGAAAGTTTTTTTTTTTCCTTATTGCTACAGTCATTTTGACATGACTCAAAATATATTTAAAGATGAGTTTTCTTAGGTGTTTATGTGAGAACATAGGTTTATGATATCCAAAATTCAACCCAGTTACATGTTTTTCCCCCTATATTCAGCCTCCCACTTTATGATCCTTTCTTCTTTGACACTATTCACTTTCCAGCTTCCAAAGTACTCAATACCCCAAGTAGAGTGCTTCATGACTGCCAGCCCACACCACCATCAATATTGCAGTGAGACAAAGAATGTATGTTGGTATCTACCTTTTACTTGATAGTATGGGTTTTACTTTATGTTTTATTATTTTTAGAAATAATTACATTTAAAAATCATATCTCTCATTAGAGGAGAAATGTGTATTTTAATCATGATATGATTGTTTAAATTAATCAGAGAAATAATTGCCTGAAATATGATTGCTGCCATTAAAAACAAAATTTGAGTCTTCTGTAACCAATAGGAATTGTTGACTAGGTCATTCAGAAAGACTCATAGAGAATGATTTTGTGTAATATGAAAGATACTTTTTTTTTTAGCCAAAATTCTTGTAGTTTATATACCTTCCACTGTGACACAGATTAAACATTTAGAAAGGAATAAATTCACCACTACATTCAGGCATTTGTCACAGGCAGATTTGAAGACTCATAAGAAACTCTACTAATTTCCACCATTGCCATAATTCATAAAGCATCCAACTAAAAAACCGCACCCCCACCATGGAATTTTATTCATGGAAAACATGACTAAGAAAACTCCCCAGTTTGTATAAACCTGCCCAAACCCAAACCAGACTGGAGAACTGGATTAAACTTTAATTACCAATAAGTATTAATGATACACAATCTGATAACTGAAGGGGTATATTTGAAACAAAACTATAGTATCACCTGTTATTTTGTAGCACTAAATTTTGCATCAGTTTCTTAAATGTAATGGAAGGAACATGGCAATTGTCCTGAGGTTATTTTTAGCTATTATATATAGTTTATGTGTATGTGTACATGATAAAATTTCAGCTACCTATGAAGAATGTACTGTAGCAATAACTTAAGACAGTGAAGTATGTGTTTTGTTTGGCTTTAATCCCTGAAGGACTGTGATTCCCAAGAATTTGTCTTTTTCACCCAATTCAAAGAGGACTCCCAACATTGACATTGAATGGCTCTGTAGATATTATGGGCTCATTATCTGTTGGACTTGAGTGAGAGTTAATGTAGTGTCTGTCATGAGTGGGATGAAGCGGTGCTTCTCTGCAGACCTAGGAACAAGAGGGTCCACAGGTTAGAACCTATGTCAAAATAAAGCAAAACCAGGACAGCCAGATGTTTGTATCATGGCAATTGGACAGCACCAGATTTGACTGAGGCTGAGACTGTCTCCCATTCCTCCTCATTAATAACTTAATTACATTCACCTTTGACTCTGCAGACACCAATTTGTGGAGGTTCACAAATTTGTACACCCAAAAGTAAAACAAGGAAGGCTGTAAGGAGATGAAGATAGGAAAGGATTTGTGAACAAGCACAGAAGTCAAAATTATTTAGCTGAAAATAGAGATTACAATATAAATCACCTGTGAACATAACAATAACAAATGGGCAGGATTAAATACTTTGTACAAAGATTGGTAGCTCATTGGTTTTTACTGACTACATTTTTCTGGTCTGCGTAATTCTGGAATAAAAGACCCATTAACAAAAACATAAAAATCCTTCATATGTCTAAGAACTATCTCAACCATATGGTTCCAAATTAATAATATCAGTCTAAGTTTTAATACCCAGATATACCATTCCAATAATTCAATCCCATGGCACTGTCTTTCCAACAAACTCTGCACCTGTTTTACTGTGTCATGTGTCCATTCATTAAGGCCAGAGCTCTTTGCAGTATCTATCAAGTTATGGTCTTTTAAGCAATGTGCTGAAATATGTCCATCTTTTTGTCACCCCCCCCCTTTTTTCTTTTCAATTGAAGTTTCCTCAAAGACTGATAATTTCCTTGAAATGCCTTCAAATAGTCTCTTAAAATGTAAATCAGACTCCTATACCACTGGCCAGAGGATTTATAAAAAGAACATTTGTGATTGCATTTTGAAAGGTTATCACAAAACACCAAATAAGAAATAGATGGATGATAGCATCTTTACCTGAGGTATTTGTGGAATAATAAAAATTGTGTCTAATTTCAAACTTACAGGAAGTATGCACATAGGAACCACAAAGAAGAAAAGCTTAGAAAAGTAAACACTAACATTACTTTACATTACTTTAGAGACTGAAAACAAAGTTGCATAGTTACCTCTTTTTGATTTCCCTAGAGTCAGTGGCAGGTCTTGTCTCTTTTAGTTTTTTCCCCCAAAACAGTATTTATCAACACTAGGGGAAAGGTAGAATCACCTGGCTTACTTCAAAGTGAAATTTATGCTCAGATTTCATTCTGACACACACACAATTGGTCTCAGATGAGATTTGAGAGGAAGGAATATTTTCAGATATGATTCATATAGGTGCACATGGGTATGTCTACAAATATAATAATATGTATTTAATTATTATTACATTTACAGGTATATGGCTATATTATATGTATATAGGTATCATACAAAATGTATATGCATGTAAAACTAGTAGGGTAATAATATATTAAGTATATATTCTAGCATTTTCTATATAATTTCTTATACTGTATGTACAGATATATGCGTCATATATATGCACATTTGCTACATGTACATGTACTATTTATGCATTATATTATATACATATGTATGTACATATATTTGCACATACATATATTTGCACATACAGACATGGATAGGTGGATATACCTAGATATGATTTTGGATCTGGATAATTATATTCAGATATATTTAAAATTATTCTTCCAGTAATTTTCACAAGGCAAGGGAAATCATATCAGCTGCTCAGATAGTGATAATTGACTTTAAATAACCTCTCCTGCACAACTGTTGTTCACAAATTCCTGAGGATTGAAATGAAAAGGAATGGTGAAATGGAGTCAGAAAACACAAGTGTTAATCCTGCCCCATTACTCGTTTTATAGGAACAGTCTTAGAATTTCTGGCAAGAGAAATGAACTTTTGTAAAACGGTGAAGAAAAGCGCATCCGTGTGTTCCCTATTGTCTTCTCTTAAATTACGGATCTGCTCAAGATAATAAATGACTTCTCATCTCTCAGAGTAAAAGAAAAATAATAAATAAATAAATAAACAAACAAAGCTGTTTTCAGACTGTTCGAAAGTTCCCACGTGGTCTGTGTTCTTCTTATCATCCTAAATTCACAGCCTGCCAATTTCCTTCCACCTGGCCACCCTGTGTAGCTCCTCTTATATCCCAGGACATTCAGAGGTGCTGCAGTGGCTAGAAGGGCCTCTCCCTGATCTGGAATGGCAAACACCCTCACTTTCTGGAGATCTTTGCTCTAATGCCTCCTTTTCCATTAGCCTGGCAGGATTTTATATTAGAATTCCCACCCCACCCTTGCCTTCCCCCCCCTCTTCCCACCCATCTCAACACATTCTTCCAGACACCCCTCTCAGCATTCACTGCTTTATGTCATTTCCTCAGGATCAATCTCTTATTCGCAGGTTTGTGGTCTGACTTCCTTACTTGGCACAAGTTATTGGATAGCAGTGTTTGTGTGTGTGTGTGTGTGTGCACGCGTGTACACATGTGTTTACATATACATAACCTAAATTTGTCACTGAAGCCATTTCCAGCATCCACTTCAGTGGGGTAAAGGACATCTGTAATTTTGCGCCATCATCCCACCATCCATGTCCAGAACTTTCATCATCCTAAATAGAAATCTCAAAAGTGTTTTCATCATGCCCTGGTCCAACTCTTAGCAGTTGTATTCTATGCTCTGTCTCCATGAATGTGTTTGTTGTAGATACACTCTAGAATCACACACTATCCATCGTTTTCTGTCTGGCTCACTTCCCAGAACAGAATGTATTCAGGATTTTTGTGTATGGTGGTTCATGTATCAGAATTCCATTGCCTTTTTTCAAACTGAATAATAATATTGTGACACATACACATTCTACATTTTGCTTATGGACAATTGTGTTGTTCATGGACATTTGGCTTTTTGCTGTCTTTTAGCTGTTATGAATAATGTTGTTATGAGTTTTGCTGGAAATGTGTCTACTTGAGTCTTTCCTGCTGTGTCTGTAGGGTCTAAAATAATGTCTAGGATAGTCATATATATATATATATATATATTTTTTTTTTTTTTTTTTTTTTTAAATTTCTCCCCTTTCTCCTCTCTTTTGTATCCAGAGTCTGATATCAGTGGACCTTCTTTGTGTCTTTTGCTTCCACTTGGGCAGGCTGATGTGGGGCAGAGCAGGTGTGTGAACCACACTCAACCTTCCTGCTTTGCTGTAGCTCCTCCACCTTATGGTTCTCCTCATGGACCATGCTGCCACGGCTACACTACCTGTACTTCCACACCACTCTTGATCTCCTGTCCCTTTCGACTGAGGGATCCCTATTGATGGTCTTGAATGACTCCAAGGGCTTCCGCTTTCCTACTTGTTTTCTTAAACCTGCAATGTCTGCTTAAATAACCACTTAATTGATCTATTCCTCAGTTATACACATTAAAATTTACCATTTATTTTCTCCTACAAATCTCATGATGTGCAGTTACTGAATACATATTTTTTGAAAAAATGAGTAAATGAGACCTTTAAAGTCCCCTCAGATGCTCAAAGGAATCTGTACATCTCTTATATCAAATTTCAGATTTTGTTAATAATTTATTGCATTAAAATACATAAAATTATACATTCCAAGACAGTGATTTGGCTGAGAAGTAGGATGCTTGCCAAGCATGAGCAAGGGCCTGGGTTAAATCCTCAGCACACATTTTGTGTGTGTTCCAAAGTAAAGGTATTAGAAATAATTTGCAAAACCTATTGGATTTGTGAGCTTGTTATTTATTTGTATATTTCACCACAATCTAAAACTTGACTATCTTATCTATTTTATTGAAATTTAACTTGAGATTATATGGGAACTGTGAAAAAATGGCAGTACTATGCAATAATTTATCTGTGTGTAGTAAGATTTTCTTGAGACAGTGTATCTGCAACAATATCCAACAATAAATTAGATAATGATGCTAGTATAACACTATAAAATTCATCCATTGGCCAATGTAACACTGCATATATCCCCCATAAACTGGAATTTATTTTAATATTTTTGTGTACATTAAATGCCTTTTTGCTTGTGTTGATTACGTCACAAAATGAATTTCTACTAATAAATTGGGCCATTTTATATTTTGCATTGTGCTCTGGATAAAGTTTTGTTGGAAATGATATTTGAATTTATTTTGTATTTACAATTTTCATTAGTAGAAATGAATTTTTTAAACTATCCATTGATCCCTATCTCTGCAATTTTTCCAGGTCAGAACCTAGCAGTTTATGATTTAGTGACTATATAAGTTTGCCAGAGCTTCCAAAATGAAATACCAAAATACTGAGTACTGGATGACTTGAACGACAGAATTGTATTTCATTCTCCTTCTAGTGAATGGAAGTGCAACCCCCAAGGGTTGGCAGCAATAGTTTCCACTGGGCCACTGTCCTTCCTTACTATAGCCACCCTCTAAAAGTGTCCTCACTTGGTCTTTCTCCTATGTTCATGCAACCCCAAGCTCTCTTCCTCTTCTCATCAGGACACCAGTCTTGCTGAGACTCACATGGCTGTGTCAGATTCTATGTGTGCATGTCTGTGTTCATAACTCCTCTTTATTTATAGGCATCAGTCACACTGGTTTAGGGTATACCCATATGACCTGATTTTACCTTAATTACCTTGGCAAAGGTCCTATCTTTACACATAGATATATTCTGTGGTACTGGTGGTAGGGGTTCAGTGTATGAATTTTGGGTAAACACTCTTTAGTTCACGATTTTGACCAAGTCAAAACAAGCATTGAGTTTTTCCAATTCTTCTTCTGAATCTTTTCATCACTTTGGTGTCTCTGTCTTCTACCTTCCAATCCTGAAGACAATCCTCCTTTGACTTCAGTCTTCACCTCCCCTGCTATCCATCTCCCTGCTTATCTGAACCAGGTCATCTAAACTGCTAGGTTCTGACCTGGGAAAATTGCAGAGATAGAGATAGATGGATAGTTTAAAAAATTCATTTCTACTAATGAAAACTGTAAATACAAAATAAATTCAAATATCATTTCCAACAAAACTTTATCCAGATCGCAATGCAAAATATAAAATAGCCCAATTTATTAGTAAAAATTCATTTTGTAACGTAATCAACACAAACAAAAAGGTATTTAATGTACACAAAAATTTTAAATTATAGTTTATGGGGGATATGTGCAGTGTTATATTAGCCTAAGTTACTTTCCAGGACATCTTCCCTGGCTGAGATTACCTTTGCTCCTTTCTGTTTTGGGTTCTAACAAGTTTCTGCTCTTCTGCTGTTACTGTCCTTGTTACCTGTCATGGTTATTTGGATGCCAGTGTAGTGATCTTACTGGTTAGTGGACTCAGCTAGCCCGAGTTCTAAGTCACTAACTTCATATGAATCTATCACCCACAACCCGCGTGGTCGATGTAAAGGGAGTTAACAATTTCTTCACATGTATGTAAAGTTTGAGGAGTTAAATAAAACACATTAATTGCTTAGAATAGTGTTCTATAGTTTTTTTTTTTTTTTTTTTTTTTCCTGCTATGTAAGTTGTTTTCACTGCTATGAATCATATAATAGCAGCTCCCTGCAAGTTCTACTACTTTCAGGAAGCCAGGAAGCTGGTTGGCTGTTCTCACAACAACATCCCTAATGCCTGTGCAGGACTAACATATATGTCCAATATGCATTGATAAAATGTACAGTGGACAGAAATAGGAAAATATATTTATTTTGTGTCAGCAGGGCGGTACTGGGACCCAGGGCTGCTCTACCACTGAGCACACCCTCCAGCCCCCCCCCCCTTTTTTTTTGAGACAGGGTCTCACAAATTTGCTGACTCTGGCCTCAAACTTAAATGTTGCCTCAGCCTACCAACTTACTGGGATAACAGGTGTGCACCACAGGGTCCAGAGAAAAGCTGGTCCTTTCTTATTGGAATAGAAATAGTAATTAAGATTGACCTAAAAATAACATTTAAGGAATAATTTAGGAATCCACATCAGAAGTAGATGAAGGAGCCCTAATTAGGAAGGGCTGTTGTAGCTAGCTGGAAGCCATGGGTTCCACCTGATGTGTATGTGACGCACCTGTAGGCACCCGCAAACCTGAAGGTATATAACCGGGTGAAAGCGGTCCGAGTTAGGAGAACGAATTCATTCGGTCAGTCGGGCAGCCACTCGGTCGGTCAGAAGAATCAGAGCGGCCAGAACATAGGCAGAGCGGTTTACAGAAGAGAAACCAGATAGAAGAAGTAATGATTGGTCAGAGTTAGGCCGAGGCTCCCAAGGAAGACAGAAGACAGAAGAAAGAAGAAGGAAGAAAGAAGAGAGAAGAAAGAAGCTCTAATCTTTCTCTAAGCTAAGCTCTATCTTTCTTTCTCTCTAAGCTAAGAAGGAAGAAAGAAGAGAGAAGAAAGAAGCTCTAGTCTTTCTCTAAGCTAAGCTCTATCTTTCTTTACTCTACTCTAAGCTAAGAAGAAAAGCTAAGCTCTATCTTTCTTTACTCTAAGCTACTCTAAGAAAAATCTTTCTTTCCCTCTCTAAGCTCTAAGAAAGTAGAAGTAAAAGTAGTAAAAGCTTAACTCTGCCTCCGAGAGTTTTTATCCCGGTTTACGGTACCAGGCAGCTTACAAGTAGACATATGTTGAAGAGAGAGGATTCCTATTGAGAAAATGCTCCAGAGAGAGACTCAGTTGCCATGTTCTAAAATACATTTCATTATTTGCAACACGGAAAGGCCAAGACAGAAATCTCAACACCAGCAGGCAATTTGGTAATAACAGCACAGACTTAAATTAAAAAAAAAAAAAAAAAAAAAAAAAAGAAAAGAAAAAAAAAAAAAAGAGTTGAATTGACATAGACTTCATATTTAAAGTAGAGGACATCAGTGTCAAAACCATATGCCCCAGAGCAGTGGAATAGGGCTAAAAAAAAAATGTCCTAGTGCCAAACTGAGCCAGCAAAGTACCTGGCTGACTTGCAAATATATGTTCAACAAGTAGCTCTCCTGCAAACTTGCATCATACCACTTTTGAAGCCTAGAATATATAGCCTTTTCCAGTATGGTTCCTAACTTCTTTAGTAGAATAATTTAGAAGGAAGTTAACTTCAGGGTTTTTATATTTTTTTTTTCTTCTGCAAAACAACAAAGGATTGTTTTCTTGAAAACTTATTGGCTTTCCTAACTCCCTTCAAGTTCAAACAGGTTTTTGAATAAAAATAAAATTTCTTTAGCCTGAAGAAAGAGAAAGACTTTTTGGGTGAGATGTTCTCTAGGTATTTAGAAATTGAAAATAAAATTATTTGAAACTAGATACCTGTGTTAAAATGTGAAGCAGCATTTTGTTATTTCACTTAATATTACTAATAGTGTATGTTACGGTTTAGATGGGAGGTTTCCTCCAAAGGCTTATGTGTGAGACAATGCAAGATGTTCAGAGATGAAATGATCGGATTGTGAAAGGTACAATCAGTGGATTAATTGGTGGATTAATCTAGCAGTATAGATTGACTGAGGGGTAACTGAAGGTATGTAGGTTATGACTGGAGGAGATAAGTCACAGGAGGCATGCCTTTGGGGTTTATATTTTGTCCCTGGTGACTGCAGCTCTCTCTACCGCTTGGCTGTCATGTTCTGAGTTCCTCCACCATGTCCTTGCACCGTGATGTTCTGCTTTACCTCAGGCCCAGAGCTCTGGAGTTAGCTGATCATGGACTGAACCTCTGAAATGGCAATCCAAAATAAACATTTTCACCTCTACATTTTTCTTGTTAGGTGTTTTGATAACATTGATGAAGAGGCTGAGTAATATAATGTGGATCATAAGTTTGACATTATCATTAAGAGAAAAATGAAGATATAGAGATGAGAGAGCCATCCTAGCCAGAAGCTGGTTTTCTCCATTGGGTGCTACCATCTACATGCTTTTGAAAATCAAAAAGAAAATAATGTGGTTTCCAGGACTGAAGCTAAGAACTGCAAGTTCCTTTCCTGTATAGATCCTTTATTAGAATATTTATTCACCAAAATATATAATATGCAAAAAATGAATACTTGCTTATTTTTATCCTCATGAACCTTGGGTTGCCTATAGTTGCTAATCATATCTTGCACTTAGCAAAATCTAACAAATCATTCAAAGGTGTGCTTATGACCATTATGTTTATACTTTAGTCATTTTACCATTTTAGTTATATGTTTGAATATTCTAAACATTTTGTATAGTATACTTCCTTAAGGACCCTTAGGGAATCCATTTTCAGAATGTGAAATGTAAGACCAATTACTTCAGCTAATATTCATATCAACTTCACACCCAATGTAAGGGGAAGAAAAATGAAAATGAAATAAGAATCTAGAATATTGAAATTTATTTTTACTTTTCACTGATAGACTATTTATTCACAGCAAAGCAATAATATATTTTAAGATCATGATCTTTTTTGGAATAAGAGCCTAATATACATACAGATTTTTTCCTTACAATGTTTTTCTAATACTTTTATGTCTTAAGATTAAGGATAAAGGTTGCTATTATTATTAATTAGCAAATTGGATTAGATCAGTAATTTGTTTAGACTACATTTTAGTCATTACTTCCAACTGCTCAAATACTAGGAAAATGGTGAATTCTTAAGTAAAGTGGTTTCCCTACAGCTATAGGTTATGTAACAATGATATTTTTTTTCTTCAGTTCCCTATCTCCTATGGTACAGAAAGAAGGTAGCAAAGTTGTGTTAACACCTTACCTTAGCATGAGACTTCCTTTTCTCCTCCTAAGTGTAATTTCTGCCTGAGTCAAAACTTCAGGGTAGCTTATAGCTATGATATAGGCATTTTGCATAAAGACAGGCTTAGCAGGGAGATTTCTCAAACACATTTTTATTCTTTTATTTGGATGGAACTACATACATGTTTACCAGCATAGTTTTCATTCTTAAAGATAATAGAAAGTTTACAGTAGCAAGTCCCCTTAGAAATTAGATTGGGCCATGCCATTTCTGTGACTAAAGCAACACAGACAGAAATCTCCAAGGTATATAAATAACTCAAAAAGCTTAACACCAAACAAACAAACAACCTAATCAATAAATGGGCTAAGAAGCTGAACAGACTCTTCTAAGAAGAAGATATACATTTGATCAACAAATACATGAGAGAATGTTCAATATTTTTAGTAATTAGAGAAAAGCAAATCAAAACTACTCTAAGATTTCATCTCATGCCAGTCAGAATGGCAGTTATCAAGAATACATACAATAATGAATGTTGGCAAGGGTGTGGGGGAAAAGTACACTCATACATGGCTAGTGGGACTGAAAATTGGTGCAACCAATCTGAAAAGCAGTATGGAGATTCCTTAGATAACTTGAAATGGAACCACCATTTGACTCAGCTATCCCACTCCTTGATCTATACTCAAAGGACTTAAAATCAGCATACTATAGTAACACAGACACATTAATGTTTACAGCAGCTCAATTCATAATAGCTAAACTGTGGAAGCAAACTAGATGCCCTTTAATAGATGAATGGTTAAATAAACTGTGGTATATCTACACAATGGAATATTACTCAGCATTCAAAATGAATAAAATTATGGCATTTTCAGTGGTTTCAGGTAAATGGATGGAGTTGGAGAATATCATGCTAAGCCACATAAGCCCATCCCAAAAACCAAAGGCTGAATGTGCTCTCTGATAAGTGGATGCTGATCCATAATGTGGGGACATGGGGAAAATGGAGGAAGTTTGGGCAAATGGGAGGAAGGGGTGGGGAGGGTACATAGGCATAGGAAAGATGGTGGATATTGAACTCTTCTAACCCCAGTCTTATCTATGGAATCACTAAACTCTGTGCTTGTTCAAATACTGAATGCAAATAATCCAAGATGAAGAAACAAACCAATGAAAGACGCTTGGAGGCCTGAGAGTTTCTCTCTGGGAAGAAATAGACCTGGGCAGTGAACTGATGCACACCACCTTTCAAGGTGAACAAGAACGGCATTTTAAATGGATTAAATCATGGATACTTGGGAATTTATTTTTCAATATCTAGTGAGAATTTCCAGGACTAATAAAGCACTTTTTTTTGTGCCAGCCACTTTTCCAGAGATTCACATTCATACATGGTAAAAATTACTAAGATAATTATCAGGTATGTAGAAAGAGTTCTAATATGTAACTCAGATTAAAAAAAATACTCCAATTGTCAGTAGATCCAAGAGACAGGATTATGTTTCTGACATTAATAGTTGTTTCTTACTTTATAATATAAAGCATGACATGATTATTTGGGTTGGTATAGGTAGTTATCAAGTAGTACTGAGTTCTTGCTCTAACAAGCAAAGATTTGATATTTACAGTAGCAGCACAGAATCACCTCAGTTAAAGGAAGGAAATGTACACTTGACATTTAATATATGTGTGAATCATATTTTCTTCTTGTGTTTGCTACAATTTTGACATAACTGTACTTTCTCTTTAGATATGATGCTATTCACAGACATGATAACATATTGTCAAACAAGGTTATATAATTAGTCAAATGTATAAAGAGTAAATACTACCTTACTGACATGTTTAACTATGAGAAATTGTTAAACAATTATTTAAATTATATGGTTGGAAAATATTTTGAAAGTCATTTTTTTGATAATGCGAATTATTGCTATTTATCTCTCAAGTTACATAGACACAGTACATTCCTTGTTGTGTTTGAAATTTTGATTTCAAAATTGTACTTGTGGAAAATTTCACACTGAATTTTGAAGCAAGCACTGCAGATATTATTTTTAGCACAATTTGAAATTTTGCCCCAAGATTGAAGGATCAGTTGGTTAGAAGCTTTCCATTGATTTTTAAATTAAAATTCTCATGGAAAGCAGGTTGACTTGGCTGCTTTTAAATAAGACACAATAAAAGCCTGGAGATTGTTTCATGCCTGTTTTTCAAGAAGCAGTTCTTGAGTTCTGACAGTAAGTTTGAATATAAATGTTTCTAATATGCTAATAATATTCCAACAACTTCTTAATTTAATTTAGTAAGTTGTATTGTTTTAAAGGCTTTATTTCATTCTGGAAAATAACTGAGTCATTAGATTATGTAGGAGATAAACTGATGATGTGTGGTGTGTTTTTCAGCAGCATAATTCCAATGTACTCCCATTTATCAAAAGAGGAGTATAGGCATCTTCCCCAGGACTGAGCTAAGTCTCCCAAAATTTTAGTCTCCATTTAAATCTAATCTCATTTTAGTCTCAATCTAAATATCATCTCATTTTAGTCTCAATCTTTTCTTATTCTCTGTCTATAGGAGATGCATTTTTAATTAGCAGCTTTATATAAAAGTTTTTGTATTCAAAACATGAAATCTGCCCCCCACCAAAAAAAAAAAAAAAAAAGATCCCCACACACACACACTTCTATTTTTGGCAGACTAATTGCACTCCAGTGCCAAGAGTCTGATTTCAGAATATAGCTGGGATACACAGGCATGATGGTAAAGTCATGAAAACAGCTTTATGATGCAACACTTTGTCAAGGTA
This sequence comes from Tamias sibiricus, assembly GCA_025594165.1. Classification (NCBI taxonomy): domain Eukaryota; kingdom Metazoa; phylum Chordata; class Mammalia; order Rodentia; family Sciuridae; genus Tamias; species Tamias sibiricus. Next base: position 155,028,530 of record CM046662.1, on the reverse strand, counting down.
TTTCAATAAAATACATTTCAACAATGGTATTAGCAAAGGTAGCCTCATGGGTCAGCTTGGAAATAATAAGGTCAAAGAAAAATTTTCATAAAGTTTTATTGGGCAATCACTAACAGAAATAAGACCTATAAGGGGAAATGTCAGTGATCATAACATTAGATCCTGAGAGAAATATTAAAGAAGAGAGTAGAAACTAAAGCTGGGGTAAGGAGTCCAGAGAGCCTCTGAGACCCATGGAGAGAATGGGTGATAGGAGAAAGGATCTGCTGAGGCAGAAGGGGCTTTATGAGATGAAATTTGAAGACAAAAAAAACTTCTTAAAGTGTGTTCTCCAGAATTCTTTCTATGTATATTGAGACAAATCCCTTCATTCTTTCCCCCACTATTCTTAAATAAGATTTACATTATTATTGTCTATGTTGGTGTTTGCTTGTCTTGCAAGATTTTCATTGTTAATTGCTTTGGAGTCATTTGTGCATTGCCTGTCTCTGCATGAAGAGCTCTTAACTCAAGATGATCCAGATATATTCAAGATGATCAATTAACACATAATTTGAATTGAGGAGAATAAAAGTTGCTTAAGAAATTTTAGCAACTAATCTGTACCTAAAGATCATTTGGAATGCCAGGCACAGTGGTACATGCCTATAATCCCAATGGCTTGGGAGGCTGAGGTAGGAGGATTGCAAATTCAAAGCCACCCTCAAGAATTTAAGGAGTCCCTAAGCAACTTAGTGAGAGATCCTGCGGCAAAATGAAAACTAAAAAGGGCTGGAAATGTGACTCAATGGTTAAGCACCATTGTGCAATCCCCAGTATCACAAACAATAATAATAATAGTCAGAAAGGTACTTTGGAAAAGAGAACATTATCCTGATTTAATATCCCTGGTGCAAGATATACCAATCATTTCTGTCTGTACTCTCACACAGATCTTCATCGAAATATAATTAGAAGAAAACAGAGAAATACGGGATCATGCTAATCCTTGTGCAATCAGAAGTTGAGATAAAAGCAAGACAAAAGGAAAATTCAACTAATGAAGAAAGTCTGTTAAATGAAAATATAACCAGGAATCATTATAATTCAATATTAAAATGAAGACATTTATTGAACATCCACTCCCTACCAAACAGGTGCTTGAATGAATCAGAGACCAAAACAGACCATGTTTAACTGATACAGAGCTTTCCTTGTAGTTGGAATTGAGTGGGAAAAAATATCTACCTACATATCTACCTACATAAATTAGTTAGATGACATTGTGAGTAAGAAGAGGATAATGGGTAAAAAGTAAAAATGCATTTTTGGTGAACTTCACAGAAATGAAAGAAATAGGGAGCCATGCAGAAATCTAGAATGTGATCACTAAACGTAGAAATAATAGCAAAAACTTGGCATGCCAGGAGAATACCTGGGAATACTGGGTAACTAAAGTGTAGCCAGCGAAAGGAAGACTGAAGCAAGATTAGGTGTGGGGGGGAAGCTCATACAGACCAGGGCATGTGTGCCAGCCCCAGCGTATCTCCACTGAGTATTAAAGCAAATATGAAGGAAGCCACTAGCAGGTGGTTATCACTGTGCCTGGTGCTCTTACATAAGGAAGCCCAAATTAAAATTGGAAATGTTTCTTTTAACTGACTTTTAAAAACTACCACAAAACAATAATTATTTTAAACAATAGCCAACTAGCCAATAGTTACATAACTGAGGACCATATATAAATAAGTCAAATGCTTTTTAGTTGCCAATCAAGTGACTATTTCTGTATTTAGCATATAAAACCTCACTGCTCAAGCTGCTGAAACAGAGCTCTCTGAATTTCTTCTGGTTTTGGAAATTGATTCTTTGCTTGAATTGTTCTTTGCTTGAATAAAGCTATTTGTTTTTTGTCTTAAGTTTTAATTGTAACATGAGTGACCTCTGGGGTTTTATACAGAAGAATGGCATGAGTTTAGTGAAACAATGAGATGAGATGATTGTTCTGGTTACTTGGGGAGAGAAACATGAAGGAGAGTAAGTTGGAAGGAAGGGATTAGTTAGAGTAATTGCAAGGTCAATGTGAGAGATGATGGTAGTTTAAACTAACTGATAGAGGATTTTGATTTAGGACCCTTGCTAATGGATTGGCTGGAGGGTGGGTAAGAGCAAGGCCCAGCCTGAGTAGTGAGAATGACAATATTGCTGCCTAATAAGATGGGGACAGTGAGGAGAATCAGATTCTGTGAGGTTGGAACAAAGTGCTTGGGTGTGTGTGCAGGTGTGCATGCCCTGTGTGTGTGTGTTTGTGTGTGTGTGTGTGTGTGTGTGTGTCCCTGTGTATGCAAGGGTGTGGGGATCAGTTTACATTTGAGATTACCAGCAGATATCTAGTTCAGAGGTATCATAAACTGTTACATATAAGTCTGGTATTGAGGGTTTAATCTGATATTTATTAGCATAAAACCTCTAGATCTCACATGTCTCAAGGAGAGCACCAGAAAATGAGCATAGCACAGAGATTAAGAGCACTTCAGATTTGCATTTCTCTAATTGTTAGAGATGTTGAACACTTTTTTAATATCTATTTTTATGTTATTTCTTTTTTAATTTATTTTTTATTCAAAGTTGTATTTATAATAGTAGTATGTATTATAATTCATAATAAACATATAGAGCATCTTTTTACAAAACACTGCATACAATGTATATTCGTACCATTCAAACTTCAATCATGCATTTAGGATAAAGACATCCATCTTATTCAACCACCTTTCCTTTTTTCCCCTCCATCTCCCCTTGCTCCCTCCCTTCCCCTCCCTCCCCTTTGACATTTCTAGCATTCCTCTAATCCTCCTATGTACCCCGACCTGAAACCACTGTGAGTCAGCCTCCTTATATCAGAGAAAACATTCGGTATTTGGATATTTTAGATTGACTTACTTCACTTAGCATTATATTCTCCAACTTCATCCATTTACCCGTGAATGCCACTATTTTATTTTATTTTATTTTTAAGTAAAATTCCATTGTGTATATGTACCACACACTTTTTCATATATTTGTTGATTAGTTGTATTTCTTCTTCTGTGAAGTGTCTGTTCAGTTCTTTAGCCCATTTATTGATTGGGTTATTTGTATTTTTAATGTTAAGTTTTTTGAGTTTTTTATATATCCTAGAGATTAATGCTTTATCAGAGATGCATGTGGTAAAGATTTTTTCCCAATATGTAGGCTTTCTCCTCAGAATACTAATTGTTTCTTTTAATGAAAAGAAGCTTTTCAATTTGAATTCAACCCATTTATTGATTCTTGATTTTACTTCTTGCACTTTGGGAGTCTTGTTAAGGAAATAAAATCCTAGGCCAACATGTTACCGATTTGGGCCTACCTTTTCTTCTGTTAGGCACAGGGTCTCTGTTCTAGTGCATAAGTCTTTGATCCACTTTGAGTTGGTTTGTGTGCAGGGTGAGAGATAGAGGTTTCTCACTCCTGTGAGAATGGCAATCATCAAAAATACAGGCAACAATAAATGTTGGTGAGGATGTGGGGTAAAAGGTACACTCATACATTGCTAGTGGGACTGCAAATTGGTGCAACCACTATGGAAAGTAGTATGGAGATTCCTCAGAAAACTGGAAATGGAACCGCCACTTGACCCAGATATCCCACTTTTTGATTTCTACCCAAAGGACTTAAAATCAGCATACTATAGTGACACAGCCACATCAATGTATATAGCAGCTCAATTCACAATAACTAGACTATGGAACCAACCTAGGTTTCCTTCAATAGATGAATGGATAAAGAACATATGGTATATATACTCAATGGAATATTACTCAGCTTTAAAGAAGGGTGAAATTATGGCATTTGCCAGTAAATGGTTGGAGTTGGAGAATATCATGCTAAGGGAAATAAACCAATCCCACAAAACCAAAGCCCAAATGTTTTCTCTAATATGTGGATGCTGATTCACAATAAGGCGGGGGGCGGCACTAGGGAAAAATAGCATTAGATTAGGTAGAGGGAAGTGAAGGGAGGGAAGGGAGGGGATGTTGTGATGGGAAAGATAGTGGAATGAAACAGACATTATTACTGTATGTATATATGTGGACTACATGACCAATATGATTCTGCAACAGGTGCATTTTGAAAAATAAGAAATTATATCCCATTTATGTATGATATATCATAGTGAATAAATGCATTCATGTATAACTAATTAAAACAAATTAAAAAATAATTAATAAAAAAAGAAAATTACTATAAGCTACATTAATGCTTGCTGGTATCTCATAGACCTGTCTGATTGTTAAGTCCCTATAGAACTTTTCTGTGTCCAGACCACTAAAGCAGCTGAGAAGGTCAGCAAGTTTATTAGAGTTAAAAAATATTTGATAGGAGAATAAATGGATGAAATGAAAATAAAAAAGAGTACTTCAGAACACTAAACCCTGAGACCAAATAAGATTCATACATGAAAAATAATCATAAGGAGTGATTGAGGAGGAATGACTAGTAAAACATGGAGATCAAGAGCACACTGTGTTCTGGAAGCAGGGGACAACTGGAAAGAAGAAGCTAACAACTAACATTTTATTCCAGCAAGCTAAAAAATTTAAATTACCACAAATTGAACCTAATAAGAATGATTAATAATTTGGCTAAAAGTAGGATAAAAACATGTTAACAGGTAGAATCTGATTTTTCATCTGACAGTAGGTTTTAAAACTTTCAAAAGCAAATGGACATCCCAGATTGAAGGCTGTGTAAACTTGCACATTTTCAGGGGGAAAGAAGTGGTCATCACTGGCCAGGAGGATCCCTATCAAGTAGCTTCTGCAGTCCTTTTCTAGCCCTCTCTCCTATACACCGAAATCAGGACTCTCTGTCCATCACCTGGAACTTTCAGGAAATAAGCATATGACAAAACAATCAGATTTGTTGAGGAACAAACATGTAACAGAGGAAAAGAGCTGAATCTATATTGCACATCTACATGCAATGCTACATCTATATTGTTGCATCTATACTGCATACTGAAATATATGCTGCATCTATATTGCATCCTGAAAGAGGAGTCAGTCCCTAGAGAAAGAGGATTGCAAACTCTAAGGAGTTAAAAACAAACAAACAAACAAAAACAAAACAAAACAAACAAACAAACAAAAAACTGAGGAATGATTTAGTCAGCTTGGGCAAGCACTTCATGTTACCTAGAAATTTGCCACTCAGTTCTGAGGATAGGACATTCAAGATCAAAATGCTGGCCAGTTGAGCTCTCTGTGATGCTCTCATTCCCAGTTTGCAGATTTTTGACTTCTTGGGCTGTAGATTTGAATGACCATGTTTGGGAGGGAAATAAGCAAGTTTCATAGAAGGAAAAACTTTTGATTTGTTAATAAAACTAAGAGAAAAAGTATTTTGCCACAATTGAATTACACTTGAAAATAAAATATTTTAAACACACAAAGATATTTTACAGATATATTTTCACTTCTATATTGTATATACATTTATATGCATATTGCATATGTATATATGTGTAATACATATAGTATATTACCTATGAAAACAAATCTTTTTAAATGACTAGATTCTTAGAATGGTAGGAGGAATGTTGGATGTCTCTTCAGCTCTATCATTTAATAAAATGTGCCTTAAATTTAAATTTATATTCATAAGGGTAGGATTTATCAATCCTTTTATTCTTGGATCTATATCTGGGATCATCACTTCATACTTCTTCCAAGTAAGATTGCAAATTAAAAGTACACAAATATATGTGTATGCTATATACAAAAGAAAGTATAATAGTCTTTGACCTCATTCTACACAAATAATTTAACATTGACAAATAAGGCACACCAAGAAATATGAAATATGACTAATTCCCTTTCAATTATTTCTGAAAAGCAACTTCACTCAGAAACTCACTGAAGGTAGAAAATATGCTTGTACTTAATGAGATTTTATTAGGATTACTTGTTTGCTTGTGCCAGTCAAATCTGACCTTTATAACACAGTATTTGTTTAGATCTAGTGAAGATAAATTGAGTGCACTGATTCTAAATTGAAGATCTATTAAATAATAAGTAGGATGTAGTCTTATAATCACCTTTGGATTATAAACAACATTTACCACAAGATCAAAACATGTTGACTTAGAAGAAGTGAATGTAAATTGAAATGAAAGAAATTTCACAAATGCAGTGATCAGAATTATAATAAGAGATGCTATTAAGGATTTTAAAATATTTCTAATTTATTTTGATTAAATGGTGATTATACTCTGGAATATGTATTCAACAACAATTTTAAGGCATTCATGAAATGCATTGAAGTATTTTTGGTTTAATAGATAACAATATTGAAGGTACAGTTATGTCAACTCCTTTAAATAATAATTGGAGCACTCATATTTTCCTACCTCTTTTGTATTTTAATTTGCTATTATAAGTGAAGAAAAATAAATACACCTCCTCTGATATGTAATGTGAGTCTGCAGGACCAGTTTGTATGGGGGTGGGGAGCCCTGTGTTAATTACATTGATGCTAATTCTTCTGGAATCCTACTTCATTATCTTATGCAAATAATTCCCAGAATGGATCAACTTATTAGGAAGAATTAGAAAAATGAATGTCATTGGTACAGGATACATCAGCAAGTTGAAAAAGTATACTACATTTAAACTACATTTAAAGTGCAGCCATAGAAAACTTCAGCAACTTGATTTTTAAAATTGTAACAATTTTTAGGAAAATATTTAAGAGGTTAAAAATTATGTGAATTGTGCCGGGCGTGGTGGTGCACGCCTGTAATCCCAGTACTTGGGAGGCTGAGGCAGGAGGATTGCGAGTTCAAAGCCAGCCTCAGCAATGGCGAGGCACTTAGCAACTCAGTGAGACCCTGTCTCTAATAAAATACAAAAAAGGGCTGGGGATGTGGCCCAGTGGTCGAGTGCCCCTGAGTTCAATCCCCCGTACCAAAAAAAAAAAAAAAAAAAAAAAAAAAAAAAAAAAAAAAAATTATGTGAATTGTTCAGATTTTTGTTTGAAATAATTTGTAAAAATAGAAATTGAACTGTTCATATCCAACATACAAAAAAGTCTTTTGTATAGCTTTTACTTTTCAAAGAGTTCTACCAGTGTTTTTCACAAACTATAAAAATATGTGATACATATTAGTATGTTATCTTTAAAAAACTACAATCTAATTTAAAAAAATTTTCTGTGAATTATTTCCCATGTATAACTGCTTAGCATAATATATCGCTTAGAATAATATTCTCCAGCTCCACCCATTTGCCAGCAAATGCCTTCATTTCATTCTTCTTTAAGGCTTAGTAATATTCCAATGTGTATATATATACCCCAGTTATCCCACTGCTCAGTTTATACCCAAAGGACTTAAAATTGCCATACTACAGTGACAGGCACATCAATGTTTATAGCAGCTCAATTCATAATAGGTAAACCATGTTGATCCTAACAAATAAAAATAAACATGCCATTCAAGTACTCTGTATCTCTCTAGACTTTTATACTATGCAAACACTACAGTTGCATTGATTAAAGCAAAATTTAAAAATATAAATAGAAAAATAGAAAAATGTTACTTGTTCTTCTGTATTTAAGCATGCATTCCTCCTGTAAGAAATGGCCTTTACCTTACTACTGTTTGACTGGTGTTCCATACTACAACACCTAGAAAAAGTACATCCAGCCATTCTAGGAAGAGTCCATTCTTCTCTTTATCATGCCATTTTGAACTGAATATATACATCAGCATATCAGTATTGACACTTATTTGTGTCATGCTCATAATTACTCTCTTTTGAATGCTAAGCATGTTTTTTATTTTTATTGGATACTCAAACCATTCCATAATAAGATGGCAAGAGTTTGAAAATAGTATATAAAAAATATTTCACTTAACTATGCTTTATATAATGAGATCACAACCTCTTAATTTAAGGTTGAGAGTTAATTGAAATTAATCAACTTCAGTTCTGAGGCATTAATACATATGACTTTTCACCTCCATTCCTGTAGATATACTTGCAAATCCATGCAGTTTTGAAGGAGCTACTTATATTGTTGAAAACATCTAATTATGATGAAGACCTTTTCTGAAAACATTTTTCTCCCTTTACCTCTGTATTTTTCCTTTGGAATAAAATTTGGAATAGAAAGGAAGACACAGGCACAAATCCAAATAGATAACAGTCTTCTCATACTAAGTAAAGGTGCCAAAAACATATGTTGGGGAAATAATACAATTTTAACAAATGGTGCTGGGGAAAATGGAATTCATATGTGAAAGAATGAATGTAGATTCCTATCATTCACCCTGCACAAAAGTTAACTCAAAATGGATCAAAGACCTGAGAACTAGACAAAAAATTGCAACTGCTAGAAGAAACCATAGACTTGACACTCTAACATATTAGCACAGGCACCTACTTCCTTAACAGAAATCTGAAAATTCAAGATTAAAAAAACAAATCAGTAAATGTAATGACATCAAATTTAAAAAGCATCTGCACACCAAAGGAAAAAAAAATAGGATGAAGAGACACCCTTCAGAATGGGAGAAAATCTTTGCCAGTTATTCCTTCAACAGGAGATTAATGCCCAAAATATGTAAAGAATTTTTAAAAATTTAGAAACCCAAGCAATAAATGGGCAAAAGAAGCCAGGTTTGGTGGTGCATGCCTGTAGTTCCAGTGACTTGGGAAGCTAAGGCAGGAAGGTTAAAAGTTCAAGATCAGCTTCAGTGATTTAGCAAGGTTCTAAGCAATTTAGCAAGACTCTGTCACAAATGAAAATTAAAAATGTCTGGGGAGGTGACTTAGTGGTTAAGCACCCCTGGGTTTGATGCCAGCAGGAACATAAATAAATAGATAAATAAATAAATAAATAAATAAATAAATAAATAAATAAATAAATAAATAGATGAGGGAACTAAGCAGACATTTCTCAAAGGAAGGAATACAGTCAGGAATATGTAAAAATAAAAATAAAAATAAAAAGTAAAAAAAGTTCAGGAGCCCTAGCAATCAGGGAAATGCAAATCAAATCTACTGTGAAAATTCACCTAACTCCAATTAGAAAGGCAACTGACAAGAATACAGATAACAATGCTGATGAGCATGTGAGGGAAAAGGTACACTCTTACTCTCTTGGTGGTACTGAAAATTAGTACCCCCACTTTGGAAAGCAGTATGGTGATTCCTCAAAAGTCTAGGAATGGAATCACAGTGTGCCCTAGGTATCCCACTCCTTGGTGTTTATACAAAAGAACAAAAATCAGCATGTTATAATGTTACAGTCACATTAATGTTTATAGCAGCACAATTCACTATAACTAAGTTATGGAACCAGCCCAGATACCTATCAATAGATGAATGAATAAAGAAAATATCCATTACATACACACACAATAGACTTATTTAACCATGAAGGAGAATGAAATTATGCCATTTGCTGTTAAATGATGAAAATGGAGGAAATCATGCTAAGTGAAATAAGCCAGACCCAGAAAGTCAAGGGTTGAATGTTTTCTCTCATATGTGGATTTAGAACAAAATAACGGGAAAAATGTTTTGAAAATTCCTCAAAAAGAGAAGGAATATTGATGATGGATATTAAGAAAGTGGACAGAGGGGGTGTGAGAAAGGAGTAGAAAAGGGAGAAACTACAGAAAGAACTCAACCAAATTAAATCTATGTATGATTATACCACAGTGAAATTTGCCTTTATATATCTATATATACAAATATATATGCACATATATATATACATATGTAGATACAAAGATATATAAAAATATCTTTATAGCACCAATTAAAAAAAAAAAAACTATACGTAAATAAAAGGAAGACCAGTAGAATAGAGGAAGGGGAACATTGGGAGGAGGAGAGACAAACACATAGCAGTACAGACTGGAGTGGAGCAAATTCATTCCATTCATGTATGATTATGTCAAACTGAGTACAAATATTATGTATAATTATAACATACCAATCAAAACATAAAATGGGACAAATATGAACATACTTTTCTGCCATCTTCTTCAGCACTTGGACTTCTTCTTTATATAAACTGAGGCCCTTTTTGCCTGTTTCCACATCTGTGATATTTTTGCCACACATGGTCCCTGTACCCAATGACTGACTCTATATGGCCCCATCATCAAGCTCTATTGACCATGTCTACTTTTTTTTTTTTTTTTTTTTTTTTTTTTTTGAGTTTGGGCTCTTTTCAAGACTGAAAAAAAAAAAAAAGGCTCTGTAAATCTATGTATCTATCCATCTAATTATTTTCTATTTACCTATAAATGTAGAACCAATGAATAAATAAGGTGGTGGCAATCAAGAGTATGTTATATAGTAGGTCTCAAGAGTATAAAGGCATATACTGACTTTTCTAGGGCAAAATATTTTATTACACACTTTCTGTATGCTTAAGTTGATTTGCAATAAATCAGAGAATTCACCTTATATGCACATTTACTGTTTCATTAAACATTCATTTAGCAAGTGCTGCTATGTGAGGCCAGAGTTAGGTGCTAGAGATAAAGCAGGGCAGAAAGCTCATGTACGATGAGAAAATGCAGTTACTTATCATAATCACACAGGCAACAAGCATCTAGTTATTTTCATTATATTCCTTTCATTACTACAGCATGATAACAACATCTAATTATACTACTATATTAAAAACTGAAATTAAGCCATATATTTTATCTACAAAGTATTTAAAATACAAACAAATCTCCTACATTTTCTCATCATATTCACTAATACTAAACTGCATCTTTACTAGTCCTCAACACACATTAGCACATAGAAAAATGAAGGGTATCATAAAATAATATACTAAGGCCATTTGGTGCACCTTAAACTGTCTTATCACTGTCAAGAATTTCCCTTTCTTCATAAGTGAAAGGTTTTATCTTTCCCCTTTACCACATAAACTTGTTAGAAGGAGAAGGGCATAAAGAAAAAATAGGAATCAATGGTTCAGTGCCATATTCTAGAAATATGCATAATTTGTGGCATGGTTTTTGAGGAAGAGAAATTTGACTCTTTTCATAGTGCTCAAGATGTTAATAATATGATAATCATATCAGCACCTCCCCCAAACATCAATACTAATAAACTAAACTTAAAAATCTTTTATATTTACCAGGCTCTGATGAAAGTCATTTATATTTATTGAATCACTTATTTTATTGTAGGAACTATCTGAGCTATATTATATTATTGCTTCACTTTTACAGATGTACAAAGTGAGACACAGTGGAATTTTAGAGAAATTTCTCAAAGACCATATAAATTAAAGCTGTTGCAGCCATATGAGATTTAATGCAACATTATCTTGGCTGTCTTAGTAACAACAAATTGGAAAAAAGAGAAAGAGAATCTGCATTTCTACTATATTATAGACTTAGTGAAATATTTACCGTCTAACCCATGTCTTAGGAAAAATTTAAACAACGATTGCAATACACTATTCTCTTTGTGTTGGGCTTTGATAACCCTGATTATTTCTCCTTAGATTTACTAATCTAAATGATGTTAATGAACCCTGAATTGTTCTTGGAAAACTGTTACATCTGTTGTAGCCAGTTGTAAGCCAAAAGACATATTAATGGATGGGAACATATTTCTTCCAGTAGCTTTGCAACACTGACTTTCCTTGGATTTTAGCATTCTACAAATGATCAGCATTTGCTCATCATATTTATTGTGTTCTGAATTCCCAGTCCTGTAGAAAAGTTGAATTTTCACATAAAATAAGACAAATACTGTGAATTACTGCTGGGTCACTGCTTATCCAACAATTAGGTAGCTGATTTATCACAATACAATTTATCTGAACAGTAACAATTGCACATTCATGAATTAAAATATGGAAGTACGCTGCTACTATCCCCACAACCAAATTTAGACTAAAATTTAATGTCAGTTGGGAATTTTTAATGTTTTATCTGTGTAAAGCACATTTATACATACAAGAAAGAATCCTCATTTATCTGCAGGATTTTGTAGATTCTCTAAGGTGTTTCTGTAATACTTCCAAAAGCATTCATTTACAAGAAAATTAACCAGAACTTGATTTAATTTATAGGTTGTTTTAGAACCTTATCAAGAGTTCCTAAGTCATTGATGGTTTAGGAAAGATGAAATAAAATGAACTGAACTCCCAGGAGCTTTCTGTATTTGTTTTGTAGTTTTAAAAAAGTACAGATTCATGATTTTAGCAGCTTTTTAATTAAAGCTTGTTTTTGTTAAAATTGCATGAGCGCACAACACTTGTTACTATTTGGATTATTAACAGGAGCAGATTTTAACCACTCCTGAAAGAAACAACAAAAACTTTCCTGCTCAAAGGGGAAAATGAGAATGAGGAACTAAAACAGGTGCAAACACAGCCAGATGGAAATTATTACCCGGTTAGCTTGCAATCAGCATTCTAGAAGAAAAGATTTTTTAAAACATGAAAAGCTACAGTTTTCTTTTCCTGCTACACGAAGCTAATATTGTATTCCTGCACTTAAATACACATCTCAGCAGGTCTACAGCTATGGGAGGAAAATTCTGATGATCATACAGAAAACAAAATCATTGAAAAGTTCATGCTGAATAGTGAGGTTGAATTTCTGCCTTTCTCTTGTTCATAAGCTGATGCAGAATGTTCTCAAAAGTGAAATCAGCTCAAATATCCAAATTGAAACAACAAAAATAAAGGTAAAAAATATTTTGTATTGATCATGGTGTTAAATTCTGTATTTTGTAGTCTCTACATCCAAACTAAATTCAGGGTCCATAACCATTACTGTAACTTCACTGTCCTCAGAAAGCTTAGTAAGAGAGTTGTCTTTCTTCCTTTCCACAATGAGGCACATAAAGAAAGAAATCTTACTAGAAAACAAACAACAATGGGAAGCGTGAAATAACTTTTTGCATTTTGCTCTGTATTCTTATAAGAATCTCAAAGTACTTCTCCACATGCTCTTGGTTTTGCAGTTCAGGGAACACTATCTGTAAATACGTGGTCTCGTAATCATCAACTGTAACACCTACTCTGCTGCTTTAAACTGAGCTATAAAATGCATGTCTTTGAAAGTCTAAGAAAGAACTTTTTGTAGCTTACCTAGCTATTCCTCTGTGCCTTGTTGTAAAGAATTTGGAGGAGAATATGCGAATGCTCTTCCTGGAATAATAGTGATTTCTTAGTAATGGCCTAAAAACGTCACATTTCATTAGTAATCAAGTGTTTTAAAAAAACCAAAAGCGATACTTTCCCTAAATATAGAGAAACTATTAGTTGCTAAAATAAAAAAATGGGGGTTCCAAAAATGTATTAATTTGATACTCTTATGGGCCAAACTATATGTGCCTTGACCAGGCAAACTATTTTACCCTGAGGCTACATTTCATATAAGAAATGCTTCTTCCTTGAGAAAACCCATCTCCGCCACCTCCTGCTAATCACACCATGTTTGACAATGCATGGCACATGGCAGATGAAAAATGTTTGTTATTTTTATAAGATGTAATTGGTTTCTTCTTAGTTCCCAATTTTCTTGCGCAATGTACCCTGAAAGTACTAGGTCATTCCGACCCACTCCCTACCTTCCTATGGTTTTGACTCACTGGTGGCTTGAGGTTTTTGCTATAAGAGTGCACCCTACCTTCTGCAAGGGGTTGAAGGTTGTAGAGGTGACTTGCCTGCTGCTCTTTTGACCCACCATCAAATAAAGTTTCTATGTCTTACCCCAAGATTCACCCAGTGATGTGTTTCCGATGTGCCAAAATATCACTTATAATTTTTTTCTCTGTGGATGATTCAGATTGAATTGACATTTGCATAATATTATATGAATGACTCAATTTATATGGTTTGGTTTCCTTAAATCAATTCCCCAAAGCAATTTGTATTTATTGTATTAGTACTGTTTAAGATGATTCTACTGAAGCTGTCAAATGATATCACATAGAGTATGTACTAAATGAAAATGTTAGAAAAGCATTTGAACTGTCATTTGAAGATATCAAAACTTTTCTCTAATTCTAAATGACTGGAAGGAGTTTTCTCCTTATGAATGTAAAAATTATATTCTTATGCCCTGAAGTATTACAGCATAAAAATAGTGCATGTATTTTATCAATGTAGAATACTTTATATTATTCTTTAACATTTTACAATAGTGTGCTACCAAAATTTTAAAATAGTTGAATATTATAGCATCTGCATCAGTGCTTATATTTTTAAATATAGTTTTTGTATTTATATTTATCTTTATACATTTTAATAATTTCATTTTTTCAAAATATGTTGGTATACAGGCCACAAGATAAGTAAATTAAAGGAATATACAAGGTGTAAAACAGTGAAAGAAAGTGCCCTCGTGGATCCGGCGGCACCAGTCTAAATAAACAAAGTGCTGCACAGAGGTCTGAGTAAGAGGCCTTGAAATGACCAATAGTCTCAGCTGCTGGTGTGAAATGTGTCCTGTGAGAAGCTGGAGGCTGTTTCTCCAAGACTCTGTTTCCAGCCAGTACTTAAGGACAGGAGTGGATTGAGGCAAGCTTGTTACTGAGGGACAATTTGGCACCTGGCAACACTACGGACACTTTCCTTCTTTCCCTGGCAGGATTTAGACTTCTTTCCCAGATTCATGAAATTCCCATGTTCCTCAGGGTTTGCGCTCCCATTATTTGCCCAGCTCCATGGAAGTGGGAGTCATAACTGCAGATTTCACGGTTATCTCACTGTTGATTTGTAACTGGTCAACTTGTACTGTGTGTTTATGAAAACCATTAGGAGGCATATTGATGTATATATAATAAACACACTCAGGCTTTGCACGATTTTATGCAAAGATAGAAAACATGAAAAATGTGGCCTTGCTCTGGGGGTGGGGGAGTCAAGCCATTGGAGGAAAGATACCCCCAGAAAACCTTCAGTGAAGGTTTTATGATCTCCATGAGTAGTAGGTTTTCTGATCTACATGAATAGTAGATATTTGAAAAGCAGTGAACAAGAAAAATAATCCAGTCATGACAAAGGACTTTTATTGTACGGGAGGGAGCTTTGGGATATTTACATTTTTGTTGCTTGTCCTGTAGGAAATGTGTGAGACAGAGTATTTTAAAATGATACATAAAAGTAGATCAATATCTTTGAAGTGCTTGTTTGTGTTCTAAGGAAAATAATTGTGCTACAAATAATCCCAGCATGTCTTTCCATCAGAGCAAACCAGATTTAAATAGGGAAACAGGGACTCTCACTCAGCTACAACAAATACAAGCTGTGCAATCACCTTGAGTACCTGTCTCCTTACTGAGAAATACAATTGTTGTGAGGATTAAAAGAGATGATATTTAAAAAGATTCCTAAATCACTGCCCCCTGTTAGTGCCCAGATGTACCCCTGTATTTTACTGCTGGCAAAGTTGTATTTCTGTCTTCCCCCAGATCTACAAGCAGATGTGTTCAAAGAAGGTCCTTCTCATAGCAAATAAACACAAATTAAAATTTATATTTTGCGGCAACTGTGTTAGGAAATATTATTGGTGAAAGAAGGGGTTTGTGTCTCTTGCTTACTAACATGATCCAAGGATGAGGGAAGCCCTTCCCACATACCTAGTGCTCACTACATGCCTGTCTAATTATAGAAAAGCAAGGAGGTATCCTCCAAGCAGAAAATCTTAATTGATGATCGCATATCACCCAGCAATCTCTGGTATACAACCTGAGAAAGCAGTCCTATTAGTTTAGTTTGAAACACTAGACAAGGCACTGCATGTGTAATGGCTTCTGGGAAAATGTCAGCTGTCCAGTAATCATATTGTTGTGAGATGAAGGATTTTTTCAGTGCAGAATCAGATATTAGAGACTGAGTTAGCAAAGAGGAAGATGATTTATAAACTTTTGTTTTGTTAATCATATTTCATTTGCAGAGGTGCCAAGAATTCAGAGTTGCCAAATATGGAAATAAAATTTGCACTGAGAGTGAATAAAACACAATGCCCTCCCATACATCTATATAAAAGTTTGTCTCTTTACAGAATTTTTAATTAGATTTAGGGAAATTTTGTGTTTAGGGAGAATTCTAAAAGCAGATGTCATTAAAGTATTGATTATTGACTCCAATGTGCAATTCATGTATGCATGTACATTGTTATTTTGAAATTGTGTACAAAAGTTTTAAAGTTGATGATTATGTACTTTTTACATTATGTTTTCTTTGGGTATGAAGTTTTATATACTATAACAAATTAATCTTAATTATAGAATGTATGTTTGAATTAGCTTTGTGTATGTGTGAGATTTGTCTTTTTTATCCTTATATTTTATTTGAAGTATTAACTACTTACTTATCAGCCTTTCAGATATAAAACTTACCTGAAGAAAATTCTATTTTTTAAAAATATTTATTTATTTGCTTTAGTTGTACACAATGCGTTTATTTTTACATGGTGCTGAGGATCGAACCCGGGCCGCACATGTGTTAGGCAAGCGATCCATCGCTGAGCCTCAATCCCAGCCCCAGAAAATTCTATTCTTATGATGAATCAAAGTCATATTCAGTATTTGCAAACTATATGCATTTAAAATATCCATGTTGAACATTCATAAAATAAAGATCACTGCATGAATAAAATTTCTAGAAGTAGCATTTTCAAATCAACAAGATGAAACTGTTGTTTTTTTTTTTTTTTTTTTTTTTTTTTTGTTGTTGTTGTTTTGGCAGGAACTTCTAGAGCATCACTCTTGATTTACCCCACAAGGATGACTCCAGAGGACCATTTTCTTTCTCCATCCTCTGCACTCGTCCTTGACACCACAGCATACCCATTTTCCTACACTTGCCCAGTAGCTGTGCCCCCAAAGTAACTGACAACTTAAATTCAAGGCAAACTCTCTCAAAATCCATGTGGTGTATATTACAGAAATAGAGAAAGCAATCCAAATATATATATATATATATATATATGGAACCACAAAGGACTGAAATGGCGAAAATAGTCTTTAGAAAGAAGACAATGCTAGAGGCCTCTCCCTTCTCAATTTCAAAACAAATTATAAAGCAAGAATATTCAACACAGTATGATATTGGCATAAAGACAGATACATAAGCCAATTAAATGTAATAAAGATTCAAGTAATAAACACAATTTGGTAGTTCCACTTCTCTCTTGTGGTGTGTGTAAAGAAAATTCCATGAAGAAGATGTTGGTTTCTTCCAAGATCCACTGACCATTCATGTGCAAAATAATGAAATTTGAACATTGTCTCACACAATGCACAGAAAACTGCTCAAAGTGGATTAAACACTAAAGTTTAAAGCCTGAAACTGTAAAATTCCTAAAAGTAAACTCAGGGCAAAAGCTTCATGAAATTGATTTCAGTAATGATTTCTTGGTTGTATATGCAAAATAACAGGCAACAAAACAAAAGAGAAAAGCAGCATCACATTGAACTAAAAAGATGCTTCAAAGCAAACAGACAACCAAGTGAAAGACAACCTATTTTATTAGAAAAAATAAATATTTAAACCACATATTTGATAAGGGTTAATGCAAAAAATGTATAAAGAACACCTACAACTCAATAGCAAAAGACAAAGATGTGATTTAAAATTATGTAACACATTTGAATAGACATTTATCTATAGACAGACAAAAGCCCAGCATGGTTTGTGAAAAGTTTCTTAACACCACTAATCATCAAGGCAATGAAAATCAAAACCACAATAATACCTCACACCTGTTACCATAATCAAAAAACAAACAAGTTTGGGGCTGGGTTTGTGGCTCAGTGGTGGAATGCTGGCCTAGCAAATGTGAGGCGCTGGGTTTGATCCTCAGCACCACTTAAAAAAATAAATAAATAAAATAAAAATATTGTGTCTATCTACAACTTTAAAAAATATTAAAAAAATAAAAACTTTGCAAGTGGCGAAATTGAAATCTTATGCACTAGTGGTGGCAATGTAAAATGGTGCAGCCACCATGGAAAACAAGAAAGAGTTTCCCCTGCAAACTAGATATAGAGCTACTATATGGTCCAGAAAACTTACTTTGGAGTATTTATCCAATAGTACTGAAATTGTTAACTGAAACAAATATTTTCACTCTCAAGTGCATTGAAGAATTATTCACAAGGTCCAAGAAATAGAAGTAAACTAAATGCCTATCAAGGATGAATTGATAAAGAAGACACAGTACATAGAGT
Organism: Tamias sibiricus; assembly: GCA_025594165.1. NCBI lineage: Eukaryota > Metazoa > Chordata > Mammalia > Rodentia > Sciuridae > Tamias > Tamias sibiricus. Next base: position 155,010,294 of record CM046662.1, on the reverse strand, counting down.
CAATGAAATATTATTCAGTTTTAGAAAATAAAAACATAATCCTATAATATGCAGCAATATGGAAGAACCTTAAAGAGGTTATGCCATGTAAAATATGCCAGTCACAGAAAGTAAAACCCTACATGATTTCACTTATGCAGTAGTTACTGTTTAGCTATGGGGGACAGCAGCAGATTCCTGAAACTGTGTGGAGTGCCAAAACCTATATATATTGTGTCCCTGTCTATAAATACATATAATAAACTTAATTTATAAGAAAGTTAATGTCAAGGTACTTGGAACCAGGAAAAAGTAACTCTTTAAAAATCTAGAAGTTTGGCACTGCCTGATTTCTGAAGGGAAGAGTTGCCTGGCTCTAAAGAATGGCAATGAGCCAGAATGAGAAATAATTTTATCTGATGATATTGATTAACATGTTTATTGTAAAAAGTTAATTTTCTGTAACAGCAGAGATGCTTCCTAGGGTTTCTCGAGATTAAAAAAAAAAAAAAAAAAAGAAAGTTATGCAGATTAAGAGATTAACAATGACCAATAATGAGATATAACAATTATATAATACTCTGTAATAAAAGTTGTGTACTCTCTCTCTCTCTCTCAAAATATTGTACTATATTCATTTTTCAACTCGTGTTGCTCTAAGAGGACACAATGTCCGTGCGATGAAGGATGTGAGGCAAATGGCGCAGGCATTGAGATGTGGCACTAGACTAGCTGTCACATAAGGGTTACTTGAGAAGAAGCACCAGTTTCTACTTAATGATCTGAACACTGAAGCTTCTCCTAAGTGACTGACAGGTGGAGAGTGTGCGCAGCTTGGGTGTGCCAGGCAAAACAAGGATGTGCGTCTGGTGGGAACAGTTAGGGAGGCACAATATTTCATCATGCTAGTCAGAAGGACTCCTTATGTGAATTTCCAAATAGTTTATTTGTGGACTTTTCCATTTAACGTTTTTCAGAGAGCAGTGGGTTCCAGGCAATTGAAATAGTGGAATGAGAAGCCATGGACAAGGGAGATTGCTGAGTTACCCAATCAAATACATAGAAGCAGAAAGTACAATGTGGTAGTCAGGGGTTGAGAGAAATGGGGAGTCATTGTTGAATGGGTTTCAGGTATGTGAGATGAAAAACTATAGATACACTGTATAGCTCTGTGCTTATAGTCAACAACACTTGAGTAGAAGCTTAAAAAGGTGTTAGGGGGACACATCTCATGTTATCTCTGTGTTTGCGTGTAGATACATGTGATTTATTTTTTTCTTTATTATTTATTTATTTATAGCTAAAATGCATACACTACCCGAAATAGAACCACTTGAAACAAGGTTGAAAACAGTGCTATGTGGCTCCTCACATTCCCCTGGGGAGGAGGAGGGACTGCCCTGCTCATATCATGATGATCACATTCCTGGAAAGCCACCTTTAGATCACATCTGCTCTCTTATATCTCTCCAATGGGCATTTCTAGAAGGAAGATTCAATATCATCTCATTTACTACATAAAAGTCTTTTCTCAATAAAGTCACTTCTCAGGCTATGTCATTAAATGGCCTTTTAGTCTTTGTCTCAATTTTCTTTATCTTTAGCAATAACTTTCCTATTCATCTCACAAAGATACTGTGAAAGCAACAACAAAAAAAAGGTAATGTGAAGATATTTCTTTGAAAACACTATACAAAGGCACGGTGCTATTCTTTTTAAGAAAACCTGGCTAACATATTTCTGAACTACAAAGAAATACTATCAGGACAGAGATACACATGGTGGAAGTTTAAAATAGAGTTTCTCTGTGATGTGTAAAACAATATGGTGTTAAACCATCCAAATGCAGGCTACCTCTGAGTTTGTTTTTATAGTAGTGCATGCCTCCTGACATGGGTATAAATCAATATAAAGACTACCATATATTACTGATTCAGCACTTTTGTAATACCCAGAGGAGAAATTTATTGTCCATGCACATCTCTGTCCCTGAACACAAATCAAAATTGTTTACCTTCTAAGAACAGCTGAGTTTGTCAACTCATCTTACTGACTTTTAAGAACAAAATGTGGCTTTTTAAGATGTGATTCAGTGCCAAGCTTATTGCAATTGCTCTTATACTAATGTACTAAGTTCAGTAAAATTTAAGCAAATTAAAATTGTTTAAAATGAATATTGAAGCTATTTTGAAGGTTTGTTGCACACGGCAATACTTTTACCCCAGACTACTACTTTCAATGCAAATACAATAGGTGCCTTTGAGAATATTCCCCAGTTTACAACAATTAACCCTTCATTGATATTGATCTTCCCTACTGGAGGAGGTGCAGCAGTCATGTTTGAAAACAGCCACGTGGTTATAACTAAGTGAACCATGAGTAGACTTCTGAGAAATCCTTGGACAACAAAAACTTCAATCTTAAAAACATAAATTTGAAATTTGAAAAGTGACTCCATGTGACTTAAAGCACATATGATACGAAAATTTTTCAGTCTTGTTCTGTTACATGGATCAAGGACCAGTAAAGTTTGGTCCCAGGGGTGGAAGAGGAGAACTAGCCATTAGTCTCCTTGTAATAAAAAAGGAGACAGAATGTTGTAGACTGAAAAAAAAAAAAAAAATGTGCCCTTAAATATGCCCACACCCCTATATCCAAGAAACTGAGTTATCTCATATGACAAAGTAAATAACAACAACAACAACAACAACAATAATAATAAAGAGAGAAGAAAGAAAAAGAATGAAACAAGGAGGAGGTTCTTTGCAGATGTAACTAAGTTACGGATCTTGAGATGGAGCTTGATGTGCCAATTATCCTAGATTATCCACCTGAGTCCTAGATATAATCGCAGGTATCTTTATAAACAGGAGAAAAGTGGAGACTAGACACACAGAGATTTAGGATTCAAAGGTCTTGGCCTCCTAGATTTGGATGATCAGTTACAACCTAAGGAAAGCCAGCAGTCATCAGTAGCTGAAAGGGACAAGGGGAAGATTCTCCTAGAACCACAGGAACAAGAAAGTGCCACTTTGCCAATGCCTTGTTTTAACATAGAAATAATTTCACAGTTTGACCTTCAGAAGTATGAATGAATGAATTCTGTTTGTTTTACCTTCCATGTCTGTGGTAATTTAGTACCAATCACCACAGGAAACTAATATGCCTAGTGTACCCATTATTTCCAGTCCTTTTCTAAGATCTGGCTAATTTCTGCTTTTGTGTTCCCTTATAAAATAAACCATATATTAATTTTACACATTGCTTTTTATTTCCAGGTATGTTCTATTATTAGTAACTGACAAAACACATTAATATAGTACATGAATCTCACTCAAGATAATTACTAAGGAAATTATGCATTATACATCAGAAATATTAGGTGAGATTTTATAAAGGCATGGTCAGGTAAATTGTTTTACCCAAAGGAATGCAACTGGACTTCTGGATATGTCATGAATCATGACAGTCTCAGAAGCAAAAGCTTCTGAGACTCCATGTGATAGAAAACTTAGCATTTCACTCTTTATAAGGCTCAGGTATTCCAGATAGGCACTGCTCCTTCAAATTTGGCCCCAAGGATGGAGGCCATAGATGACTCATGAAGGGCATATAGTAACAGTGAACCTTTTACTGATGCATCTCACTGGGATTTAAGGAGTCATTTATACCTCGGAATAAGGTACCCAAAGTAGAGGAATAGAAAAAGAAATACAATATTCATATCGTGAAATATGACAATACTTTGAAGAATTATAAACGACCATAAAATTGCTGGATTAAAATGCAGTTGTACTGGATGAGTCAGTGAAGAGTCAGGGAGAAATTTTATTTCTAGATTGGCCTAGAGAAATGACAGTGATATAGAAAATTAGTCTAGATAGAAAGTCTATAGAGAAATAGATTTAAAGGAAATGGGATTTATGTTATTGGAATGAAAGTAATATATTTAGGGGGTATCAGAGACATCTGCATGCAAACACTTAGATATAAACCACAGAAGATAGTATATTAGTCAGTTTTAGCTCCAGAAAACCAGAATCAATAGTGTGTGTGTGTGTGTGTGTGTGTGTGTATCACATGTGCATGTGTGTGTGTATTTGCAGGAAGGGTTTACAGAAAGAGGGGGAGAGAGAGAAAAAGAAGTTTGTATTAAGTAAATGACACATGCGATGAAAGGTTGCAGACTAAAGAAGAGCTGATGTTATGGCTCCAATCCAAAAGCAGTCTGGGGCTGAATTTTCTCTACTGTGGATGACCTCAGTCTTTTTTCACTTAAGACTTTGAATACATTGGATTAATCTGATTTATTCATTCTACTGATTTAAATGTTAGCCTTATCTCAAAATAATGCTCATGGTGACATCCTATCTGATGGTTCACAAAATATTTAGGTGCCATGGCCCAGAGAAGTAGCTATGTAAAATTAACCATCAGAGTGATGTGATGGAGGTCTTCTACTTTAATAATTACAAGAAAATTAAAATTTTGTCTAAGAAGCTCTCTGATCAGAAATTTGATAATAATAATGTAAGTGGGAATCTCAAGAAATTTTTATAGAACAGGCTCAAGTCACCTTCTTTACATTCATTTCTTCTATTTTTAACAAGTCTCACATCAATGTAAATTATATTATGTACTTTTTCAAAATAATTGCTCATATCCCCATCTGCAATCCCATTCCAATTTCAATAAAATTTCTCTTTATGGTTTTCTTATGATTGACATTATCTGTATACTTCTCGGTAGTGGGCATTGCACATGCTAGGCAAGTACTCTCTCCCACTGAGCTATGTCCCGAGCCTCATTCATTACAAATGTAATTTCTGCTATTTCCTTTACACTGTGAGAGAGCTCAACTCTTTGCCCTAATTTTTTTATGTGGAATTTATTGTTGAACATGGAACTTCTACTTTTCCACTAAAATTGCTATAGCAATGATAGCTAATGACTTCAAAATAATACAATTTAATATCATAGATTTAATTCCTAATCATATTTGAATTATTTGCAGAATTTGAGTTATTTGCCTAATTCTTCATGTAAATCTTTGCTAGTGTAACTTCCTTACCATTTTCTTTCTCTTTGGGCAAATTATTTTTGAGGTTTTGCAAAATAGTAACTGTTGCTTTGGATACTTTTCAAATAAAATATGAAATAAATGCTAAACATGAAAAATTTGATAACACAATGACACAAACTAAAAGATAAAAAAGAACTTTTAACTCTATATCTCATTGTTATTATTTGGAATATGTATTCCATTTTCTATAAAATATCATTCTAAGTATATTATTACATTCTCATGCTGGTAACACCATATTTGAATTTTATTAGATTAAAAATTCAGGAAAAGTAACTGAAAGAGGATTTTCACTAAAATAAAAATAAAAGATTATGTGATTTCAATATCCTACTATTAGCAACAATTTTTATTGTGTGTATGTATATGTGTATTTATGAATTTTCTTCAAAATAAGTAAATACATGTGTATTGTATTAATAAGTTCAGTTGAATACAAACTGCTTTAAACATTGTAGTTTTCATTTAATATGTAATGAACAATGTGCTGTGTTGATGAGAAAGAGTTAATGATTCTATATCTATACCACCTTCAGATTATATTTGTCAAAAATCAATTGTTCTTCTATGTGCAGGTCAGTAGACATTTTACTCTATTCTCTTGATTCAATCATAACAATCTTTTTTAAAAATTTTTTATGGGGGGTGTACCAGGGATTGAATTCAGGGGCACTCTACCACTGAGCCGCATCCCCAGCCCTATTTTGTATTTTATTTAGAGACAGGGTCTCACTGCATTGCTTAATGCCTCACTTTTGCTGACTCTGGCTTTGAACTTTTGATCCTCCTGCCTCAGCCTCCCGAGCTGCTGGGATTACAGGCCCAGCCACAATCTTGATTAATGAAGCTTTGTAGGTATTTCTGTCTGATGATAAAATGTATCGAAATTCCATTTTGTTTTTGAAAATCATCATGGCTATTGCATGTTCTTTGTGTTTTCAACTTTTTTTTTTTTAAGGATAGATTTAAATTCATGGAAAATTAAGAATAAGTACAGCCACCCCCTACATGTTTTTTTTTTTTTCCTCTTATTAACATCTTCCTTTAATATGATGCACTGCCACAGTTAATTTACCAATAATAATACACTATTACAAAAATCAACAAATATATTCAAACATTTTGGTTTTCTTAAAATATTAGTTTGGTTATCTGTGTAATTTTATCTAATGCCCTTTTGTGATTCCTGGACCCCCTCACATCTTTTTGTGCATTTTATATGATTCCATGATCTCTTTTAGCATATGAAATATATATCTTTTCCAATTTTTTTGATTACCCTAGAATTAGCAATACACATTTATAATTAACACAAGTCCATTTTCTAATAGCACTACAACTACATAGCTTCAAGCAAAGTGCTGTTAACTTATTCTATAATATTCCCACTTCCTCCTTTCTGCCTCTTTTTTAATAACAGATAAAATTTTTATAATCTTTATAAGATGTCATGTGATGCCTGGGTAGGTACCTACATTTTATATTTATCGAATCAAAATATTTATGTTATTCACCAACTAAAATATTTATCACTTCTTCTTGAATGAAAATATTCAAAATACTCTTTCCTAGCTATTTTATTCATATAAAACAATACTGTTAACTACAGTCACCTTTCTTTTTTTAAAAAATTATTATTCCTATCTGACTGTCACCTGTTAACTGGTCTCTTTGTATCCTTCCCCCTCCCCTATGCTTCTTCCCACTCCAGGTAATCCATGTAATCGTTTCTGTTTCTTTTGTGATATTGCTGTGAACCATTTTGCTCATCCATTAAGCTAAAATAACATTGTTATTACTATTGTGTTCAGCAAACCATATTTTTAGAAAAATGAAGAATAATAATGTTTTATTTTGCCCTCATTTAAACTTTCTACACAAACTCCCCCTTTATGTAGATCCAATTTTCTTAGTTACATTATTCCTTCCATTTGAAGAACTTCTTTCAAACGTTTCTACAAGACATGTTCTCTACCAATCAATCCCTTGTACTAGTTCTTATTCACTTTTAAAGAATAATTCCACTGAATAAAGAATTATTATTTACTATCATATTTTTTTTTTCTTTTTTTCTTTTAATCCTTTATATATTCAATTTCTCTTAATGCTTTAATCTTTTTCCATCTTCCGTCTCCTGTAAGTTTTATCCTTATTATGTACCTTGAAAGTGCCTCACTCCCCTATGGTATCTCCAAAGATTTACTTTTTCTCTTTGATGTACTATCCTTTGAATATGATGAACATATTTGCACTTTATTGACATTTATGCTGATGAATATTTTAAGAAATTATTCCATCTGTATTTTGGTGTCTGCTCTTAATTTTAGAAAGTCCAAGGTCATTTCTATGGCCTAAATTACTTGTGCTCTCTCTTTCCTCTTCTAACTACAAAGACTGGCTTCAAACTCGTGATTCTCCTGCCTCAGCAGTCCAAGAAGCCAGGATAACAGACATGTCCCATCACTCCTCCCTTCTTCCACCATTTGATACTGTCAGAAATTTATTGGATTTTCTCTTCTGTTTTTTTTTTTTTTCCCATTTTTTTTTTCCTGATGCTTCAGCTTGCAACCTTTCTGATTCAAGATTCAGGATTCTTTTCTTGGCCATGTGAACCACAAGGCTAGTTCTACTGATCAGGGAATATTTAATTTGGTAAAAAAGTTTTAATTTCAAACATTCTATTTTGATTCATTCTTACAATTTCCATCTCTCTGCTTATATTACCCAACTAAAACAAAATCTTTTATACTTTTCCATTAGAGTCTTTAACATGTTAATCATTATCATTTTAAATAATCCATCTGATGATCCTAGCATGTGTTTTCCTTTTGTGTTGTTATGACTCTTTTGTTTCTTGACAGTGCTTTTCTTGATTATTTGTATGCACCTCATGTTTTTTCATGAATTCATCTATAGGTAGGTCAACCAGTTTTTTAATCTGTCTATTGTCTTTGATTTTTTGGTCTCTCTTGACCTTGGTCCTTCAGATATCTATTTCTTTCATTTGTTGTATCTGCAATCCAAGGTTATTATACTGTGGCCACAATGGTGTGTTCCTGAGGTGTCAGAGAGTATGGGCATTCTATAAAACTTCCAACCAAATCCAATTCATTTGGTTATTGGAACTTTGTCTCAGGTATGCCTTTCTCCCATTGTCTCCTATTCCCTTCATTGACTGTAATATTTTTGCTGTCTGTTTTCCTTTGTTCCTTATTTAGTCAGTTTTTTTTTTTTTTTTTTTTTTTTTTTTTACTGCTATGAATAAAAGACCTAACAAAAAAACGATTTTTATTTTGGGGCTTATGCTTTCAGAGGATTCAGTCCATCCACACCCAGCTCCATTGATTGGGGCTCAATGTGAAGCAGGACATGGTTGCAGAAGAGTGTGGTGGAAGAAAGCAGCTCACATGATCATGAGAAGGAAAGAAAGATTTCGCTCACCAGATACAAAATATATACCCAAAGGCACATCCCCAGGAACCCACCTCTTCTAGTCACAACCTCCCTGCCTTCAATGACAACTCAGTTAATCCCTATCAGGGGATTAATTCACTGATTGGAGTAATGCTTTCCTAACCCAATCATTTCACCTCTAAGCCTTCGTGCATTGTCTCACACATGAGCTTTTGGGGGAGCAAGTCACATCTAAACAATAACATCTTTGATACCTATTGACTCTGTTCACTTTCCTCCTAGAAAGACAGAAGGTGAGCTGGAGATAGAGTGACAAAAGCCCTTTACCCATCACAAGGATAATGTTCTGGTAAGACTTTGTACCCTAGAGTGTATGGTTTTGTTATGGTGAATACTCTGAGTGTATGTCACAATGACTAATCTCCCTTTCCCCTTCATACCTTCAAGAGGTTTTTAACATCTTCACCATTAAAACCTGTTGAGGTTCCTTGGGATAAATTCTATAAAAATGTGGGGTCCTTTCCCTGAGGCACTTCTCATTCTCATGCTTATCTAGTCAGACTCCTCCAATTCAAACGTCTAAGCATCTACCTAATCCAGTCAGTATAGTGGCTCATGCAGCCTCAGATTCAACCAGGAAGATTTCTGCTGTGTTTCTTTGAATGTGTCTAGCTGTCCAGCTCTTGAAGAAATGGTGACCTCACATCTCTTGTGAGGTCTAAAAACTTAATTTTCATTTTGTTATGATTTTTTAAATGTTTTAATTAGTGAATTATAAGTCCATATAGTAATGGACTTCACTTTGCTACAAGTGTGCATGATAGAATATAATTTGTTCCATTTCTGTCCCTAGGATTTCCTCTTTCTCTTCTTTCTTCCGTCCTCCTATTGATCTTACTTCTATTTATTTTCGTAGAAAGATGGGCCCAATGGCTTTCAACCTGGTTGTGTGTCAGAGTTGAAACTGCAAATGACCTTTTGGAATGCATGGAGTTAATTTTATTAATGAATCCTTAATTCTAATCATCACCCTGAGTTATAAAATAACTTTCCATCAAACTTTCCATAATCTCAGGTATTTTCCAATTCAGGCTCTGTTCTGTTTCTAGCATTGACAACCACCTGCCTTTCACTAAATTTATGCATACTAGGATGACACAATACAGTTTCGCTTTAGTTTTCTCAGATATGTTCATCCACAACTGAACTCCCACTCACTTTCCATTTCCAGATCCACCGTGTAATTTACTCTGAATCCCCAGGAAGAACCTCTGAATTTGCTGATTTTATAATCACACTATTCATGTTTCCACAGTACCACTTGTAAGTAGAATCCTACCTAAATTTATGCACCTGTCATTGAACTAGAATTTGTTCCTTGAAAACAAAAAAATATTAGGTCTACATATTCAACACACATTTTAAATAACCGGTTAATGAATTTTGACAAAATTGATTTGTTGGTACTGGTAGGAGGGATTGAGGGGGGCAGATTATGAGCATGAGAAGTAGGAAGAATACTAAAATAAACTAATAAAGAGGAACCTGCAACAGTATTTGATTAATGGGCCCACAGCAAACTTTAAATATAACCAACTATATGAAGAAGAATATATTACTATTGTGGAAATATTAAAATCAAACAGATACAGAAAATCAAAATACACTGGCTAGGGCTGGGGCTCAGCAGTAGTGAACTTGCCTGGCATGTGTGAGACCCTGGGTTTGATTCTTGGCACCACATATGAAAAATAAATAAATAAAGGTCTATCCACAATTTAATTTAAAAAAAAAATTTAAAAAAAAAGAAAGAAAATCAATGTAACCCATATTCTGTGTGTTGAGAGGACATGAGAGATCACTCTCCAGACACATCTTCCTGGCAATAAACACATGACCCTATGTAGTTGTATATCCTTTTCTCAGGACAGGCTGAATGAAGTACAAGACTCACTACATACTGTAGTTTACAGCAGAGATCTGCTGTTTTCATTTTACTGGGACATTACAATCTAGTACATAGCCACCAGCATCATCTCAAGCTTCCCCCCTTTCTAGGAATGTCTTTTTTCTTGTCTTTCCCTGCCTTCCCTTTCTGAGAACTGCTTTATATATATTCTTTGCATTACCCAATCCTTTCCTGGAAGACAGCTTGCTACATTTTCTAAACTAATTTGAACTTTTGATAAGCGACTGCAACAATCCCTCTCCTCTCACTATTTTTTTTTTTTTTTTTTTGCCTTAAACTTCTTCAAAGTCTATAGGACCCCTAGAGCACATAACATATTCCAGTTGACTTGAACCAGTATTTCCCAGTTGCCACTCTGATAAGCCTAAATAAACTCTTATTTCTTAACTTATATGTGCCTCACTTTCTCCTAAGAGTTGATATTCTTGCTGGTTTAAAAGTTATGAAATAAGAATGATGGAAGAAACTCCATGGCTTTCAGGTCATACTGGATGACATCAGTAGTAAAAGAGAGGTCAGAAGGAAGATTTGTTATAAGGGAGTTTGTAACAGAGAACAGATTGGAGTCTGTGCTGTGACAGGCATCTAGCCAGTCTTTTGAGTTATTGGAGCCTAAAGATCAAAATATAAATTGAGGTGTAGAAGGCAATTGCAGAAAAGGGTTTATTTGGTCCAACTTATATAGGAACATGTCAAGGCTAAAGAGTAGATGCTAAAAAATAAAAGAAAGACAACATATGAGTCTTATACAGTGAATCGAAGGGAAGGTATATAGTTACCAAAATCACAGAGGAAGACTATTAGAAGAACAAACATTATTGAAAATACAATGCTTCAGAATGTTAAATTACATTTTGAACATGTTGTTTCATGTGATATTAGAATTTGTTTGAAATCATCTGATTGCAATGAATATGTAGAAAATAGTTAGAACTGATAAATAAATATTGGGGCAGAATAAGTCTTCCTCTTAAGAGAGAATAGAGAAAACCCATGATTTGAAGACTGACACTAAGGACAGATCAGTTGGTTACTGAGCACTTTTTGGGAGTATACCTAATACTATAGAAATAACAAGAAAGAATATGCATAGAAAAGACTTTATCTACTTTCACATTTAGTTATGTTTATGTGACTAAATTGTAATCCAGTAAGGTAAACAAATCCAAATAAAATAAAGTCTTTAAAAAGGACAATAATCTAACACGACTGGTGTCTTTATAGAAAGGGGAATTTTGCCAGTGACATATGCACAGGGAAATCACCCAACAAAGATGAATGCAGAGACTAGAGTGATGCTATCAAATACATGGCATCCCAGAGATTTTTAGCAAACTGCCTGAAGGTAGGAGAGAAGGATGAAACAGACTCTTCTTCACAGCCTGTTATACACCTTGACCTTGTACTTCTGGACTTCAGAACTGTGAGATACTGAATTTATATTGTTTATAACATCAATGTGATGCACTTTGTTAAGTCAGCCCTAGGAAACTAATAAGAACTTGGTATTAAAAAGTGGAGTGTTGTTGTTAAAAAATAGCTGAAAATCTGTAAGTAGCTTTGGGATTGGAAAGGAAGTAGAGGCTGGAAGAGATTTAAGATGAATGATTTGTAAATGCCTAGATGCTTCAGTCTTTCTCAAAGGGAGTAAAGGTAAAGATTATCAACTTTAAAGGTGTTTCTGTTAAGGGCTTCAAAACAACAGAAAACATCAATCATCTTAGAGAATACACTTATTGATATGAATAGAATGTTGCTAGCAACATGAATGTTGACAATGATTCAGATGAGGTCTCAAATGGGAGTGCTCAGAAAGGTGAGCCTTAACATAAATTAGCAGAAAACTTAAAATTGTATTGCACTGGACAGAAAATAGAATTCTTAAGTAATGAATTGAGATATTTATATGAATAGAATCCTAAGCAAGATATTGAGGGCACTGTGTGGATTCTTCTTTCTCTTTGAGAGCAGATAAAAGTAAATTGGAAACAGAAACAAATAAACATACAAAAACAAAAAACAAAGAATTTGACAAACCAAAAGAAAACCAGAGCAATGATTTAAAATAATTCACTTTTTAAGGTATCATGCATTTGAAATAGAGCCAAACGTATAGCTGGACATTTATGTGATGAAGAGTTTAGGTGTATCATGCATGAATCCAATCAACCATTTGAGTGCAAACAAAGATTAGAGATAGAAATATTCAGGAAATATATGTATAGAACCCTCTTGTGTGAAATATTGGACTTCTATGAATTGCACAACAGATCATTTAGATTTTGATATTTATGTAATGGCAGAAACACTGCCACCCAGATAGACAAAAACAGACATGGTATAGGTTCCTAAAAAGACTAGGCATGAAACAACCATATGACCCTGCTATACTACTCTTTGTTATTTATCCTAAAAAACTAAAGTCATACTACTGTGATTCATGCATATCCATGTTTATAGCAGCATAATTCTTAATAGTCAAACTATGGAAAAAGCCTAAGTATCCATCAAAGGATAAATGGGTAAAGAAAATGATATAGATACACAACGGAGTTTTATTCAACCATAAAGAAAAACTAGATTTTTTTTTGTGCATGGTGAAAGATATGGGTTTAATTTCATTTTGTTGCATATGGATTTCCAGTTTTCCCAGAACCATTTGTTGAAGAGGCTATCCTTTCTCCACTGTACATTTTTGGCACCTTTGTCTAGTATAAGATAGCTGAAATTATATGTATTAGTCTCTGTGTCCTCAATTCTGTACCATTGGTCCATCAGTCTGTTTTGGTGCCAATACCATGCTGTTTTTGTTACTGTTGCTGTATAGTATAACTTAAAGTCTGGTATGGTGATGCCACCTGCTTCACTTTTCTTGCTCAGGATTGCTTTAGCTATTCTGGGTCTCTTATTTTTCCAGATGAATTTCATGACTGCTTTTTCTATTTTTTGAGAAATGTCATTGGGATTTTGATTGGAATTGCATTAAATCTGTATAATGCTTTTGGTAGTATGGACATTTTGACAATATTAATTCTACCTATCCAAGAGCAAGGTAGGTCTTTCCATCTTCTGAGGTCTTCTATGATTTCTTTCTTTAGTGTTCTATAGTTTTCGTTATAGAGGTCCTTCACCTCTTTTGTTAAGTTGAATCCCAGGTATTTTTTTTTAATGCTATTGTAAATGGGGTAGTTTTCATCATTTCCCTTTCAGAGGCTTTGTCACTGATGTACAAAAATGCCTTTGACTTATGGGTATTGATTTTGTATCCTGCTACTTTGCCGAATTCATTTACTTGTTGTAAAAGTTTTCTGGTAGAGTTTTTATGGGTCTTCTAGGTATATTATCATGTCATCAGCAAATAGTGCTAACTTGAGCTCTTCTTTTTTCTATCTGGATCCCTTTAATTTCTTTCGTCTGTCTAATTGCTCTGGCCAGAGTTTCAAGTACTATGTTAAATAGCAGTGGTGAAAGGGGGCATCCCTGTCTTGTTCCAGTTTTTAGAGGGAATGCTTTCAATTTTTCTCCATTTAAGACAATGTTAGCTTGATGTTTTGCATAGATAGCTTTTATAATGTTGAGATATGTTCCTGTTATTCCCATTTTTTCTAGAGCTTTGAACATAAAGGGGTGTTGTATTTAGTCAAATGCTTTTTCTGGGCCTATTGAGATTATCATATGGTTTTAATTTTTGTGATATATTATGTTTATTGATTTCTGAATGTTGAACCAGCCTTGCATCTCTGAAATAAACCCCACTTGATAGTGGTGCACTATCTTTTTGATATGTTTTTGAATACAATTTGCCAGAATTTTGTTGAGGATTTTTGCATCTATGTTCATTAAAAGTATTGGCCTGAAGTTTTCTTTTTTGGCTGTGTCTTTGCCTGGCTTTGGAATTAATGTGATATTGGCCTCATAAAAAGAGTCTGGAAGAGCTCCCTCTTTTTCTATTTATTGAAATAATTTGAAGAGCATTGGTATTAGTTCTTCTTTGAAGGTCTTGTAGAACTCGGCTGTAAGCCCATCAGGACCTGGACTTTTTCTTGTTGGTAGTTTTTTGACGGCGTCATCTATTTCTTCACTTGAAATTGATTTATTTAAATTCAATTCAAAGTGGATCAAGGACTTAGGAATTAGACCAGAGACAATACGCCTAATAGAAGAAAAAGTAAGCTACTATTTCCAACGTGCCAGATTAGGCCCCAAGTTTCTTAATAAGAATCCTGTAGTGCAAGAATTAATATCAAGAATTAATGAATGGAATAGATTTAAAAAGCTTCTTCTCAGCAAAAGAAACAATCAGTGAGGTGAATAGAGAGCCAACTAATTGGGAACAAATATTTAACACATGCACATCGGATAGAGCACTAATTTCTAGAATATATAAAGAACTCAAAAAACTTAACACCAAAAAACCAAATAACACAATCAATAAAGGGGCTAAGGAATTGAAAAGATACGTCTCAGAAGAAGATACATGATTAATCAACAAATGCATGAAATAATGCTCAATATCACTGGCAATTAGAGAAATGCAAATCAAAACTACTCTAAGATTTCATTTCACTCCAGTCAGAATGGCAGCTATCAAGAACACAAACAACAATAAATGTTGGAGAGGATGTGGGGAAAAAGGCACACTCATACATTGCTGGTGGGACTGCAAAATGGTACAACCGTTATGGAAAGCATTATGGAGATATCTTGGAAAACTGGGAATGGAACCACCCTATGACCCAGCCATCCCACTCCTGGGTCTATTCCCTAAGGACTTAAAAACAGCATACTACAGTGACACAGCCACTTCAATGTTTATAGCAGCACAATTCACAATAGCTGGGTTGTGGAACCAACCTAGATGTCCCTCTGTAGATGAGTGGATAAAGAAAATGTGATATATATATACACAATGGAATTTTACTCAGCTATAAAAGAGGATAAAAAATGGCATTCACTGGTAAATAGATGAAGTTGAAGAATATAATTCTAAGTAAAATCAGTCAATCTCAAAAATTCAAATACCTCTGATATAAGGAGACTGGTTCACAGTATTGTTGGGTCAGAGTACATAGGAGGATTAGAGGAACACTATAATGGTCAAAGGGAAGGGAGCAGAAGGGAGGGAGCAAGGAGGAATGGAGGGAAAAAAAAGAAAAAAGTGGTTGAATAAGATGGATATCATTATTCTAAATGCATGATTGAAGACTTGAATGCTACAAATATACTTTGTATACAAACTGTTTTGTGTAAAAAGATGCTCTATATGTGCAGTATGAATTGTAATACATACTACTACTATAAATAAATATTATTTTTAAAAGTAAAATAAAAAACAAAACTAGATTTTGTCATTTGCAGGAAACTTGATGGAACTTGAGACCACTTTGTCATCCAAAATGAGCCAAATTCAGAAGATCAAGGTTTGTATGTTATCTTTTATATATGGAAGAAAGGCGGAGAGGGTGCAGATTTCTTGAAAATCAAAGGGAGGTCAGTAGAGAAGAGAACTGAGGGTAGAAGGAGAGGAGAGAGAGAGAGAGAAGGAGGAAGTGCTGGGGAAGGATATTGGCCAAATTATATTGTTATATTGTGTGCACGTACAAATATGTAATAACAGACCCCACTATTAGGTATAGCTATATTGAAGCACACACAAAAAAATGAAAGTATAGGAAAAAAAAAATCTACCAGCATTATAAAATTATTTAAAGTTAAAATTTTTAAATGAAAGAAGATGGCTTTGAGGACAGAATAATGGAAGGAAATATGACTTTGGGGATCGAGTCGTGGATCCAGCTAGGGAGCAGAGTCACCTCTATGGGATATAGAAAGCAGGGCCTCTGGAGCAGGGGCACCTTTAGGAAGGGGTATTGGGCAATATAGGTCATAATCTAGATTCTAAAGGGCTGGCTGTATCCCTGATGAGCCCCAGAGACAGAATATAATCAATCTGAACTGGAATTCTCTCAAGACTTACATATCCCTGATGGTTGGGATTTGTAATTCTTATTTTCTTTGATTGGAAGTGTCTAAATCTATTTGTATACCACCACTCTATTTTGAAATTACATAACTTTTCTGGTTCACAGGTTCACAGATGAAGAGAAATTGTCTTCAGGATAAGTCTTACTAATTATCACACCAACTGACAGAGATGATATTTAGATAACATTTTAAATTTAGAGTTGTTGGAATGAGTTAACATCATTAGATTTTTTTTTTTTTTTTTTGGTACCAGAGCTTGAACTCAGAGGCACTCGACCACTAGGCCACATCCCCAGCCCTTTTTGTATTTTTCTTAAGAGACAGGGTCTCACTGAGTTACTAAGTGCCTCGCCATTGCTAAGGCTGGCTTTGAACTCGTGATCCTCCTGCCTCAGCCTCCCAAGTGCTGGGATTACAGGCGTGCGCCACCATGCCCAGCTCATTAGAGATGTTTTAATGAAGGTATGTGGCATGAGAGGAACGTGAATTTTGCGAAGCTAAAAGGTAAATTGTTACGTGTTGATTTGTTTTTCCCCAGAATTCATATGTTGAAATCCTAACTCCCCATCTCAGTAATCAATATTATTTAGAGTTGGAATTTACAGTAGTAATGTAATTCAAATGGATTCTAACCCACTATGAGTGAAAACTGTATTAAAGGAGAAATGTAGAGATGCCCAGGTAGAATGCAAGGCAAACTTGAAGGCAGAGATAGGGGTGATGCTCTGTTGTCTGAAAAGGAGCAAAAAGATGCCACAAAAAAACCCCACCAGAAATTAGGGGAGAGGCATGGACTAATTGTCCCTCTGAGTTCTCAGAAGGGATCAAATCTACCAACACTTTCATGGTGAATTTCCATCAACCAGACTCTGAGATTTCTGTTGTTTAATCCACTCCAGTTGTGGTACTTTGTTATGGCAACTTTAGAAACCTAATACAATGTTATATGAAAAAAGGAAAATTAGAGAAATCAAGCTTTTCTTACAAAATTTTAAAAATTCTGAGATATGTCCATCATAATTTGCTAATTAAATTTAAATTTTATTTTTAGTTTATATGAGAGGGTTATACATTTTTGAAATATTCTAGTAAATTCTAGCTAGCATAGTTCTTTATAATAAATGTTGTTTTATTCAAATATGTAAACATATGAATGTTTCAGGTGGCAGAAAACCATTAACATTATTGTACTATTGATTATTTTTACATACTTGTTTGCCAATGTTACCCCACATGGTTAATCTTTGTAAAGTATTTGTAATATTTTTCTATATGAAGATTATTGTATATCAAGGGCCCTGAATTCGGTAGGTCTTTTAAGTGTATTTTTATATATTTCTCTTACTTTTTTTTCCCCACAGATTGATTTTTGTTTTTATTGAAGGGAGATTCTAGCTACTTTCACACTTCTTCCTTCTATATGACTATTAATATCAATTGTAACAAACTTTGTGCTACTCATAAGTATCTTCATGGGGATGCATGTGTTCTTCTTATATAATAGATTTGGTTTAATTTAATTTTGTTCATCAAGAATCTTTAAGAGTTTGTTTTCCTCTTATGGTATTTTCAACATTAAAGTTTATTCAAGGTGGAGATGGTTTAATCTCTGAAAAAATTGTCTGGTGTATGTGTGTGTGTGTGTGTGTGTGTGTGTGTGTGTGTGTGTATTTTTTTCTTTTCTTTTCTTTCTTTTTTTTTGTTGGTACCAGGGATTGAACTCAAAGGCACTTAAACACTGGGCCACATCCCTGGGGATTTTTTGTGTTTTATTTAGAGACAGGGTCTCACTTAGTTGATAAGTGCCTCACCATTGCTGAGGATGGCTTTGAACTCATGATCCTCTAGCTTCAGTCTCCCTAGTTCTGGGATTACAGGTGTGTGCCACCACGCCCAGCTGTCTGGCTGTCTGGTATAATTTTAACAAGAATACAGTTGTAATAAATCCAACCCTCAGAATTTGGTAGGATTAGATGAATATTGCTTCAGATACTCATTGCTATGAAGTCTCAGTCATAACTATTGACCATCATGTGTTGATTTTTTTTGCACTGCTATGAAATGGTCTGTCTTGGACATTTTTCACTATGTAAAACTTAATGCACTCTAAGGGACACAGTATTAAACTATAATATAAAAAACTATCTATACAGACCACAAAAGAAATGAATTCTGAAACCTTAGAGTTTTTCTTAAAACAAAGTAAAAATATATTAATAATCCAATGAAACAACATATTAAATAATTTTCCAATCTATTTTATCTACCTATTTTTGTGGGGAAAAAGGAAAGTAAGGAAAATGGGTCACTATTAAACTGTTCATTTTAAAAATCATGTACACATTTTAAGATAATGGTTAATAGAAGAATCAACACACTTTTAAAGTTTTCTTTTGTTTTATTCTTTTACTTTTGTCCATGTCCTTGGACATCAATCTGATCATGATTGCTACTGTCAGCATATCTAATCTGAAGGCACCCTTAGTCCCTTCCACTTAGTATTGTGTCCTGTCTGCTCCTGAAGCTTCTCCTCTCCAGGGTGTTAATCCTTCTCTCTTGCCATAAACTGTGACCCATCGCCTTTTTTTGGCCACTGTTTTTCTGCAGAATTTCTAACATTTTAATTCCAGAGGTCTTTTTTGCATCCCTGTTTCTCTTCTAGAGCTCACTTCTATGTCCTTCCACTCTTTCTAACTGATATCATCTAGGTCCCTGACTGAATAGCATCTGCAACTTGATCACACAGAGCCATGGCTCCAGAATCAACACTTTTTATAGTCTAAATGTGTTTCCCTGACAATTTATTTCATTTATCCATTTGCATCTCTAAGAGCAATCTAAAATATCACATGTCAAAACAAGAAACCTTGATATCTCCACCCTACGTAAAGCAGTCCCTCTCTGCGTCTTCTCAGTCGCCATTACTGGCATTAGCATTCACTTTGTTGTTTAAGCATCACACAGAAAATAAAATCCTTGCTTTCACTCCTTCACTCATAACCTACATATGATCCATCAAATATACCTATATCAGTACAACAACCTATGGACTGGGATCTCCCTATGGCACTTTTTCATTGTGGGAATTTGTCTTGCTTTCTGCAAGTGAAGGTTCTTTTCTAACTTTCTCTCTAACATGCAGCCCTATCTTCCCAACCCATTCACTATCCACCTACTTACCATCTGGAATTTATTATATTGTCTAATTTCATATTAGTCTCATAATTATCCACTTATATATTGTTATGTATATCACTAAAACTTGGACTTCATTATGACAAACCTTCTTCAAACATTCTTCTTTCTCCAACTCTAGTAACTTGATTTGGTGTTGTTTGGTGTTGATACTCAATATAAATTTTTTTTGAAGAAAGGAATGAATTCATGACTATATCCTAAAGGTATATTTTATTACATTGAACAAAAATATCATAAAAAGTTAGTACATGATAGAAATAAAAAAAGCTAAGGAGCTAATATTTAGTTAATTAAAGATGTATTAACTAGTACTTCCATATTTGTAAAAACAGTTTCAGTTATAATAATTTGTTTCAGATAACTGACAGTGCTCCTTTTGAAAATGGGATAGTGAGAATCAATGACTTTGGAATTTTGATAGATGCTTACATCTTAGGCATTACTTACTACATTTTTTTAAATAACTGTTCTTAACCTCGCTTAGAAAATGGTGAAAATAATTACTGCTTAATTTATTTATTTCTAAAAGTATACATATATTTTCCAGGGTTTATTTCTAAAAGGCATTCAGTATTGGGTTTGTCATATAGTTTAAAATATTGCATGTTAAAGAAAAGCATGTCAAGAAATTTGTAAAAGGGGAATTATGATTCATTTCCCAGCTTAGGAAACATAAATTATTACATGATATTTTAAATGCTTATTGCTTGTGGTTTATTTGCATAATTGAATTATTAATAAGGTTGTTTCAAAGCACACTTAGGGACTTGGTATTTCAACATTTCCTTATTTTCAGCTTGGAATTCTTAAAATCAATGTACAAACAAATATAAGAATTGTTTACACTGAGGCATTGCCAGGTTATTAAGCAGAAATAAATGGATTGTATTTTATACTCTCCAGTTTCACCAGAAGAATCATTAGGTTACACTATTAAAATAAGAATAATAAATCAACAAATTAATTTATTAAACGCAAGAATATAAATAATAAAAGAGAGGGGATAAGTAAGAATCTAAAAAAAAATTACTAACCCTTTAATCTCTGTAAAAATTGTCTTCCTGTTTTGTATCACCATTGCCTAAATTTGGGTATATTTTGAACATAATGGCAACAACATCTACATTTTAATGTGGATAATACATATGGAATGTTTGGAAACATTTTGTTTTCATTTTTTATAGACATTTCCCCCCCCTGCATTTAGGCCCAGAGTGAAAGCTGTTTTTATCCATTACTCATAGCAATTTCTTTCTTTGTTTAAAATAAGGACCAGACAAAATTTCAGTAAATATATTTTCAAGATGTTAAAATCAGAACCTTCAGTTTTTTTTGTTTGTTTTTTTTGTTTTTTTTTTTTTTGCTATTGTCACAAAAGACTAAAAGTAAATAAATTGATTGCAAGAACTTTTACTTTGCAATGTGAAATGCTCAGGAACTGATAGGGCACTTGCAAAGAAGATTTTGTGATACTTATACCAAAATCCTGTTTTGTAAATTAAAATATTTCAGGCAATAGTGGCCACACAGGTAAGAGTAAATTTGCATGTGTGTGCATGTGCGCACACGCATTCTTAAAAAAATATTTAAAATCTTTCATTTTCATTTTATTCTTGCAACATTCTACTTTATCTTTTTGCAGAAAATGGTAGTCTCATGTTCATTAAAAAGAATTCCATTATTACACAAAAAGGGAAAAGTAAAATATATTTTGATTTTAAACACACAAACAATTAAATTTAAATTATCAATTGAATTATACTTGCCAGAACTAGTAGCTTCTTAAGTAAACGAACCTGGATGGGCTTTTTGTTTTTACCTAGTTGTATGTATTTATATCACAGTAAAAATTCCAAAGCTCTCTACCCTCCATCCACAAGCTTAAAGAAACTGAGTGCTTAAATAAGCCTATTGCTCTATCTCCACTTTTATAGGTCAAAACAGTAGTGTGTTGGCCTAAAGGCCATAAAACCTCCTTGTTCCTATAATGGTACTGGCAAAGTGAACAGGTCATGGAAGAGCCCTGTTCTACATTGTCTTTCAAGAGCTCAGCTTGACAAAAGCTGTGTCTACTTAGTGCATGGTTTCTAAGTTCTTCCCTCTTGGAATCTTCAATCCAGTTATACAAAGGGAGAAAACTGCAGGAAGAAACAAGTGCAGATGTCCCCTGGACCAGGTCTAGAATTAGACAAATTCTCATTCACCTTCCATATATTGGAACTTCATCTTAGTATTCCCCTACTGCAAGGATAGGTAATAAATCTAGTCCCTATTTGGGCAGCCAAATCCCTGCATTAAATTGACAATAAAGAAAGTTGTTAAATGACCATATTCTCTGTAGCTTATCTCATCTAAGAGTGAATCCCCTCTATTCTTTGGCTTCAAGTGAAACCTGACATTTCTGAAAATATCATTTTACTCTGATATCATTACAAACTCTCATTACAAATTATCAGTTTTTAATGGTACCTTTTAAATTCTCTCAAATCTTGGGGCTAAGAAATGAGTCTTTAATATATCATAATTCCCTTAAGGCAATTAACATTCTATAGTGTTCATAAGTAAGATAATAAATGATCAAATAATAAAATTAAAGCAAGGAGTAAGTAAATAAGCAAATAATAAATAAGTGAAAAAATCATTCTTTCTTCTCTTAACTTCTTGAATCTATCATATTCTTCCCCTCCATAGTTCTTTTATCTCTCTTTAATTTTTGAAAGACTCAGTACATCATTCTAAATTCACTCCCAACCAAAACATTTGATATTACAATTAGTGAATCAGCCAACATCTTGAAACTTGACTACTTTTATTTAAGTATTCTTGTCCTTTTCCAAATCATACTCATCTTACTATGGAAATTGTATTGCTCTCAAATCACTAAATAATTTTTATTTTCTGCCCACATATTGTTTCTTTTCAGCTTACTTGTTTGAATACTTGAATTGCATTATTACAAAACAATGTTTGGCATGAATTTCCTTGCTTAATTTTTTTTTTAAACATTCTGCGTTCTACTTAGTGTATTCGAATAAAGCTCAATCTATTAACCCAATTAGTCTTTTTCTCTGTGGCAACAATACAGAAAATAATCATGGGTTAGGTCAGATTAGTGTTGCTATGTGTTTACTAATTTCAACTTTGTACTACATATAGACTCTATACAATGCAGTAACAATTTCAAATCTTCTTCTACCTACGAAAAAGACATACTAGAACATTCTCTCACTTGAAGCAGAAAAGCACTTTTTGGACTTGACAAAGATAGACAATATAAAAAAAATCTGTTCTTCATTCAACAAGATTTTCTCTCCCTCCACTTGATCAGACAAACAAAAGAGTACTTGTACACATTGAATTCTCTCAACCTATCTTCATGTCCTATCCACATATCAATCTTTCCAGTGTAGTTATTTTCCTCTTTACCATATGAATACTGCTTTTATTAGGCATCTCTATTGTCCATGTCAATAAATTTAATGAACTTTTACCTATCTTTATTTTGCTTGATTTTTTTTCCCCTCAATTCCCTTTGAAACATGAGTTCTCCTTGATTTACATTCCCAGGACTCAGGACTCAGATGCTATACTCCCTTGGCTTAGTGTGCACACTTAATTTGACTCTTTCTAAAGAAAGGTATTAGGCAGAGGAGTGGGAGTAGAATGCAAGTTTCATGAACAATGTTATTGCTGATGCTGTTAAAAGTTTTAGGCATATCTGTCCCAAGGAATATTATGTCTATGAATGGTATTGAAAAACAGAGTGAGATTTCCCTGTTGGTACCCCTTCCCTCTAAGACATCATAGAACATCCTCACATAATCTGCTTTTCTTTTCATTTCTTCCTTCATTTCTTTCTCTCTCTCTCTTTCATTTTCTTTCTTCCTCCATCCATTCCTTCCTTCATTCTTTTCTTCCTCCCTCCCTCCCTCCCTCCCTCTCTCCCTTTCCTTCCTTCCTTCCTTCCTTTTTTCTCCACCATTTGTTCATGAAGGAATATTTTTGATGTATAATCTGGAATAAGATGGAAAGTTTCAAAAGTATATTGTGCAAACTCTGAGCAACTTAATATAGTCTCTGCCACATATTTTTAGTAATTTATTGTTCATCTGGATAACTTTGTCTTAATAATTGTAAAAATAAAGGAAAGGAGGTAAGAAGAAAAGAAGATCATTAGGGAAAATTAAGTGTATGATAACAAGATGGCAGGTTAGTTCCCTGAATGAATTTTATTTTCATCTCTGATATCCCTAGTACCATGCAAATTTTACCATCCATGGAATTTTAGAACAAGTGCATTATAACCACATTGGGAACTGGCAAAAAAAAAAAAAAAAATGATGAACTTTTGTTGTCATTTTGTTTTTATTCAGCTGACTTGGACTAAAATCCAAGAATAGGGTATTTTTAACAAGTACCATCAGTAATTTTTTATGACAGCTGTTTGGGAACTGGGTTAAAGGAATTGTGCATATAACCTGAGGAAAATATTACTGGAACATTGTTGTAGTTCCTCAATTACATGAATGTCTATGTCACTGGAGAGAAAATAGTCTAATTTTGTGTTCGTACAGGATACTGGAGCAAATCTTAGCAGTAAATTTGTCATTCTTATGAGGAGGCTTAAAAAATAGAGATGTCTTTAAAGTTTAACAAATTGGGATGGCCATAAAGAAGCACAAGAATGTGGTAACTATGGAGTCCTGAATAAGCTTGCATTTGGAGGGAGGGAAGGGATTATGGTAGGAACAGAGTACATAGTATAGATTTAGATACATATATACTTATATTTCTTTTCCTATGATGTGCTTACAAGGGTTACTGGTTTATCCCCTATAATGATGCTTATATTTTATTTTTGTTCTATGTGGCTTTCTATGTATTGAAAGAATT
This sequence comes from Tamias sibiricus, assembly GCA_025594165.1. Taxonomy (NCBI): domain Eukaryota; kingdom Metazoa; phylum Chordata; class Mammalia; order Rodentia; family Sciuridae; genus Tamias; species Tamias sibiricus. The sequence continues at coordinate 154,985,773 of CM046662.1, read as the reverse complement.
CTGCAAAGATCCAATGGCCATCTTGAAGACTTGGGACAAAAAAACACAACCCATTTCTGAGAAACCCAATTCTAATCTTGATAATCTAAATCCATGTGGAAAGCTTGCAGCATGGCTTTTTTTTTTTTTCTTTTTTCAAAGTGTAATATAATTTAAAATCATTATGTTTACTGGTGACAAGAGCAATCAAAAGATGATGATTGTTTTTAATCTGATAAACACATGATTTCCTAAATTTTATATTTCTACATGTTGACTTTAGTTTCTTTTATGATCCCCTCCTTCCTTCACAGGAACAGGTTTTATGCAAAAGAATGTAGGAAATTTCATTTTCCTTTAAATAATTCATGAGTACATGAAGGAATATTTAATACTCTTAAGTCATTAATACCTCTAAATCAATAAAAGGAATGGTTTCAATAGAATGCTTCTTGAATTATAATATATCACATGAGTTCAATATCAATAATTAAAATCATTTCATAAGTATCAGTAATTAACAGCTTCATTAATGACCATTGAATTTAGGATACACATTTGGATTAGTAATTAAATTTTATTTTCTTTTAAGCATTCAAGACAATTGCTGAGAGCATAGAGCTAAATGATAATTATTAGAAACAATCAAATCATAATGCTAAGGATATTTTTGATTATGTAAAAAATATTTTTTGGATTGCAATCAAATTAAGACAATATGAATACCTAAATTCCTGGAAGGCATTCTGTTCTCAATTTTGGCATTCCATGAACCCCTTTATTGTCTATTGTATTACACATTTGTTTACAGAGTTTAATATCAGAAATAAAGTAAATTGCTCAGAGTTTTGGAACACCGTCTTTGTAGACATAAAGATTAAATTTCTCTCCAATGACTGTAGAGTGAATATTGGGTTTTCAGCTGGTTAATCTGTATCATCTAATGCCCAGTCTCAATTCCTACAAAAAATTTAAAAAAAGCTTATTAAAAGAAGATAAGAAGTTATCTACTCACCGAGGGTAATTCTGAGTCTCTGTAAAAAGAAATTTGACTCTAGTGAAATTCTCATGTAAATTAAATTAAAATTTAAAATATATTTAATGAAAGCACTTAATGAACGTAATGGTTCTTGAGATTTATACTGAATTGATATCACCAGGTTGCCCCAGTTACCTTAGCTGGAGGTTGCTGAAACTAAGACCAGGTACAGCTGCAGTTCCATAAAGGCTTATTGATTTTGCTTTTTAAAAATTCATTTCCCCATAACTGACTTTCAGAGAGCCAACAGAATCATATGAGTCATTTATTACAAAGAAGTGGTGAAATGCTTTGGAGTAGATTTGTATATATCAGTAATTCTTAGATATTTGGTATGTCAAATGTCAAAAATTATGATCCGACAAAAGTGATCTTCTGTAACAAACTTACCAGATAAATAATTTGTACAGTCCCATGTAGATTGTACCCATAGAAATCTGGAGTCCTTCCAGAGACATCATGTGTACTCTTTAAGGTTCAGAGTAGAATTATCCGAAGAAAATCCACTCAATAATGGAAAAGTTTTAAAGGGAAATCAGAATATCTACTAATTCAGTTTATTTTTTTAAATACCACCAATATTTTTGAGGGATTGCAATACTTTGTTGAAGATCAATGGAAAAGTTACCCAAGGTGAAGATTTATTCATTTCAATATATTTAATTTCACAATTCCCCTTAGGCTTTAACACATGAATAAACTTTAATAAAAAAAGTGTTCTCTTGAAGATAAACATTAGGGAATCAAGATAGTGATATGAATCTTCCAGACATCCTCCCATAGAACACTATTCTGATGTATCAGTTGTTAATCTCATGAGAATACTTAACAGAAAAATTAGGCCAATAACAAAGATATTTGCAACTTGTTCTTCATTCTCCAAATATGTATGAACCTACTTCTGCTCACCTACTGAAAATTTTCATCAGACAATTGACTGGTAATTAGAAATGTTTTCTTGTGTGTGTGTGTGTGTGTGTGTGTGTGTGTGTGTGTGTGATTTCAGTGCTAGGAATTGAATTCAAGCTTCATTCTTTCTGATCAAGAGCTCTCTGATGGAGCTATACCCCCAGAACTTCAGATGTAGTTTTTAAATTTCACAATTAGTTTTTCCTAACTTTTGGTAAGGTGTGGTAAAGTGGCAGGACATAGTCTCTTTTACCTTTGAATGGACCCTCATATCCTGCAAAATCTAGAAATCACGCTGGTTTTGTGGCATAGCAGTAGAGAACTCTCCTAGCACATTGAAGGCAACTGAATTCAATCCTCAGCACCACATAAAAATAAATAAATAAAATAAAGGTATTGTGTCCAACTACAATTAAATGTATATATATATGTAATATATGTATATGTATTTAAATATATATATATTTACAACTAAATGTGTATATGCATGTACATATATGTACATATGTGTGTATGTGTATGTGTGTGTGTATATGTATGTATGTGTATATATATAGAAATCCAGGCTGGGGCATGACTCAGTGGTATAGAGTGTGTGAGGCACTGTGTTTGATCCTTAGCACCATATAACAAATAAAATAAAGGCATTCTGTCCACCTACAACTAGAATTTCTTTTTTTAATCTAAAAATCTAGTAACTTTGGGATCAGAACTTGTTATGTAGGGTTTGTATGACCCATTTTGAGCTCAATCTCTGGGTACTCTGTGCCCTTCAGGACAACTTATGCTAATCATTAATTCAGAAATTAATTATGGAAGCATAGGGAGCTCTAGGCCTCCGACTTACCAGTACCCATCTTTGGGACAGAGCACAGTTTCAGAGATCATAACTCTGCCTGGAATTTCCTCAATCTATATTCTACACAACTAAGTCAGAATAATATTGGAGCCAGCAGAACTGGTGATGTGTGTTCCAGTAGCTTCTCTGTTCTCTAGTATTTAAATGGCTCACAATTATCAACTTTTCTAGAATACCAATCCTGGGCAATCTTCTCAGAGTTTCCATATAGTCCATCCTGAAATCTATCTAGAATAAGTCAAGAAACACTGTAATGACAACAGAAAATTGAATTACCATGAGAAAAATGTGCAATCAAATAATTTTCTTTGGAAAATAGAGATTTGACAGCATGGATTGGGCCTACCACAAGTTTTCAACAGTTGAATTTTCAAATGGACTGACAGAATTATGCCTGGCTTATTAAACATAACATGTTTCTTCCTCTATACAATGTTCTATATAAATATGAAAATATAATTTAAAAGTATTTTATAAAAGAATATTGTTTCTTTTGTACTCTCAACTTAAATATAGCACTTAATTCACATTTTGATTGTATTCTAGGAAAGATGATACATAAACACATGAAGTATATAATGTAAATGGAAAGAATTACCAAATAGAAATGACATGAGAATAAAAATTATTGGTCTGAGTTGTAATTAAAAAGCTCTTTACAGCAGCACCCAACTTCCAGTGACAAGTTTTGTTTCAGTTCTTTACTAATGTGTAACAACTAATACAAAATTTAGTAGCTTATTTAGAAGTCAGAAAAGATAGCCTGCAGGCTAAGTTAGTCCCAACACATATTTTGTTACACTTGTCAGCCAAGAATTTATTTTATCTTTAAACGGTTATAAAAATAATGGTTTTGGACTGGAAAATTGTTAAATTCATAATTTTAATGTCCATTAATAGGGTTTTATTTGAACAGAGTAATGTTCATTAGTTCATGTATTAACAAAAGGCGTTTTTCTTTTATGACAGAATTGAAGGCTTTGAAAAGAAGAAATTTTTTGACATGCATAGCCTAAAATATTTACAACCTGACCCTTCATACAGACAAATCTTGCCTACACCTCCTTTGAACCTATAATGATTTATTAACTTTTGTGTCTCTGTGGGATGACTGGGCTCCATTCCTTGTGCCATGACTAAAGTTGTGTTTGTGGTTTCATTTAGCTGTGTGCCTGCCTGAGACTGCAATATATGATCTCCCTGTTCCACCAGCTCAGCCTATGTTGCCTATTATCATTCCATAGTCTGAGCAAGTCTTTTGGCAAATGGAGGAACCTTCCTCGGGAACAAACCCCAGGGTATAAATGCTTATCATGACTCCAATAGCACTACACTTGGTAGTTTCCCATGGACCAAGGAAGGAAATTTTGTTAACTCCAGAGTCAATGTGGGAAATAACTAACTAAAGCCTGTAAGCTGGGAATTACAGTTCCTGGGTTGAACCAATCAACGTGTCATCTGTAACACTCAGTTTTATGTTCTCACTGGTCTTTTCTTGTTGTTTTGTCTTTTTTTTTTTTTTTTTTTTTTCCGTGTGTGTGTGTGTGTGTGTGTGTGTGTGTGTATGTGTTTTGTGCTATTGAAGCCAGAATTAGACAGGCAGTCAGTATAGATAAGTAAATAAAGTCTGGTTGGATCAAGGAGGCCAATTTGAGTCTGGGAAGTTGGAGACCACCTCTGTGGGATTGAAATGCCTTCAGACCCCTTCCTGCACCCTTATCAAGATAATCTGCCCCTGTTCCAATCTGTTGCTAAGGTAACCTGCCCCAAGAATTTTTTTCTCCCTATAGGGAACTATAAAAGTTGTTAATTATTCCTTTACAACCATAGAAGTGAAAAATTGTACTACATTTGTGTACAGTGAATCAAAAACATTATGCTGTCATGTATAATTGATTAGAACAAATATTTTAAAAAAAAGTTGTTAATTAGTGTGTCCTGGCCTGCTCCATTTGGCCCTTCTCCCTGTCCATTTGCTTCTCACCTTTTGGCCATCCTACCTGAGCATCTCCTAGGCTTAGTCATGTATGAAAGAAAGAGAGAGATAAGGGGGAAAAGAGCATAAGAACCAAGGAAATTTAGGATGAAAGAGGTAGAACATGCTCACTTCTTGGCATAATGGAGCACCAGCTCTTTTCCCCTTATAAAGTCTATGTTACCATTTTTAAAATAAACCCTGTTTCTATAATGTTATACTTCAACGTATGAGGAAACAGGACTCATCACCGGTAAATGGCAGTACCAATATTTTTATTGTGAAACTATTTTCTGTGAAACTATTTTCCATGAAATTTTATCCATAGAAATTCTTTGAGGCATGCAGTTACTTCATAGTCATTTGTATTTACAACTTTATAATTTTAAAGCAATAAAACTAAGTGAATTCATAATGAAGAACTATCAAAAGCTGGTTTAACTTATTACTGCTCAAGGATTTCTTTTTATTTTCACTTAGTTTTTCATTTTGAGGCAGATAGTTTTTCTTGGTTCAGTGCAAGATCAGAGAAAGTTGCCTTTTTTAGTGCATTCTTACACTGAAGCTATGATTGTTGTGAGTGTCCATTGTACTTAGAAGTTCTCCTATGAGTATTAACACCTTGAGCTAGTCCCATAAACTTATAAAAATGAAGCTCAATTTCCTCAGGTTTTGTTTTATGATGCCCGCAGGACAAGGAGTCAGTTCCAGTTTAATGCCATTCACCACTTTTCTTTCTTGCTTTAAATTAGTTTTTGGTCTCATGATTCCTTGTTTTCATGCCAGGTCATTGATGCAATCACAAAGTTTACTTTCCCTTTTTTTATTTTATAAAGTCTGTTAAGTACTTTTCAGAAGGAAGATAATTATTGTATGTAGACCTGCATTATGCTGGAAGGAAACAATATGTTACCTTTTATAATATAACCAATCCTAAAGATTTTTAGAAAAAAAAACACGCATATATATATAGGAAGTCAAATATATGTAAAAGAAAGAATAATTCATCTCTACTGTCTCTACTTACATGCAATCATTATGAAAATTGTATCTTATTGCTTCATCCTTTCTTTTTCTACATTTTAAATAAAATTCCTGACTTCAAATAACTTTATCCTGTATATTTTTATAAGCATCTTGAAAGGATATGGATCTAGCCTTGTACAAGTACAATCACTTTTACATAATTCACAATATTAAAATTATTTAGTATAATCTAATAGCATGCTCACATTGAAATTTCTCTTGTTATCTAAAAGTAATGTTTTATAGCTTATTTAAATCAGTTTCAATATCATATTTGCATATGTTTCTTTTAATGTAGAACAACTTTGATATCTCACTGTTTTGATTCCTTTGCCTTATTGAAGAAAAAATATATATGTATATATATATATATACACATATGTATATATATATATACATATATATATATATATATTTGTTGTTGTTGTTAGAAACTTCCAAATCTTTGTTCAGACACTTCATAGGCAACGTAAAAACTGCTTTTATATGTTCCTATAAAGGTTATCACGGACTACATTTTGGCAATTCAATGGTCATGCCTAGATTTTCATCCTCCTTTATCCCTCAGCAACAAATGGGTGATTAGGCAAAAATTGAAGAGCAATCATCCCGTTAGAGAAAGCTACTATGGGTGAATAGCATGAGGTATAAAAGCTGAGAACTAGAAGAAAAGCAGTATAGAGAACAATGGTTAAAGTTTTCTCAGCTAAATACAGTGCAAACATACAACAGCCTGTGAAATTCAGTATTCATATTTTTATAACAAAACACCCATCTTTTGTGAAAGTCTCATTTTAAATATAAAGCTTTATGTTAATAATTGTGAAATATACCAACACACACACACACACTAGGAATTAAAAGATGGATGCATTAAAACTATTTATAAATGCTAATTGTATGCACAGAACTTTTTACTTATGCTGTAAGTAAAAAATTTTTTCTTTGCATGTTTTTACATACGAATATTGTGATTTATTGCACACAACTAAGAAGTTAACATATATTGGTCTACAACCAAACAGTGCTATGTGTCCTTCCTGCTGTAACCCCGTCAATCCATGTGTGAAGTGTCACATAGGCTTTGAAAAACGATGTTATCAGGGTAAGTTGTAGAAAGTCTTTGATTCTATTCTAGGTTGATGTTATTTTTCTTTCAGAAATATTCTACTTAAAAGAAAATGCCAATAATCCCTTTGAACATGTAGTACATTCATTTATATTTGAAAATAATCTAACTTCTGAAAACTCTAAAATATCTAGGTTTTCTCAAATGGTTGTTAAAAAGAAGAATTCTTCATCTTTTGGTATTAGTTCTGCATTATGTCAGACAAAATAATGTAGTTGAAGTTGAGTAAATTAGCTTGGGAGAAGAACAATTTTTAAAGAAAGTAGTGATAATTCCAAAGAATTTATTTTTGCATGTGAATCTTCAATACTTTGAAATGCAGTTATCACAGAGATGAGTTCAAATCTTTTACTGACTTTTATAAAAAGTTCTCTTCTAAGTTGAACTAAAATATAAGAAACTTTGTTTTCTATCAACTACCTCACTTTGTTGTTGAGTTCATGAATAGAACATAAGCTTCATTGTCCCACTCTTTGAATTGTTCCTGCCTTTCTTCCTCCTGACTTCTACCCCTGGGACTGAATAAAGGAAAATAAAACACAATAGTGAGGTTTTCATAATTCAACTTCCCTTATATTTGAACCAAGAGTGATTTGAGGAATGGAGATTTTAACATGTAAAAAGATAAGTGGTTTGGTAAGGGAAAATTTGTCTGAGGAAAAATAATCAAGGTCAGTGAAAAATGGGAGACATTAGAAATATGTGAAAGGAAACATTTTCTATTTTTTGCTCTGTGCAAAAGTGACTTTTCAAATACATTCTCTAATTTGGGACACAAATTAATCTCCTTGATTAAATGAATCATCTTTACTAAACAATACTTGAAGCAAGAACTAACTTAATTATAAGAAATTTACTAAAACATTATGTGCTAAAAATGTGCTACATAATCTCTGTCATGGGATGATTTACTTAAATTCCAATTACTTTACTAACAATGATGATTTTTCAAAGATATCTTGAAAAACTTAATAAGTTTTCAAGAATGTTTTAAGGGTTAGTGCAAAAAATTCAGTTGAATATTGGAAACTTTAAGGCAATGGATAGTTAATAAAATGAATTTTCAGGAAAAAAGATCATTCCTCAATAACAACCTCTGGTGATTTTAGTCATTCCAATTATTCTTATTAAGCAACCACTCATTGTTAAATTTGAGTTAAATATCTCATCACTCTCTAAATAAAAATATTTGATATATATAACTTAAAAATCTTGAATATATTTTGCAATTCTGTTTGAAAGGATGTGTGTGTATGAGAGAGAGAGAGAGAGAGAGAGAGAGAGAGAGAGAGAACAAGCACTCAGTAAATAAATTATAATAATTTTAAAGCATAATTAGAAAAATAACTACCTTTATGTTTGTGGAACATTTTTAATATTTGAAGTAATTATGAACTCATAAAGACAACTCTTTTTAACCACTTTCATTGGTGAATCATATTACTTGATTATTACAAATTATTTTATAATGTTGCATGAATACACTCTTCCAAACAAAAACACCTTAATAGTGTTGAAAAAGGGGAGGCACTATGCATTTTTAAATTTATTTTATAAAATATGCCCTATCCTGACAGGGAAACTAGAACATTGTCCCAAAAAGTGTTACTATATTTTAATTTCACAGCTCCCAGTTGCTTCTTTGATATATTTGACTTTTTAGATTGAAATTTTGAATGTCTTTGAAGATCACTGCTGATAGATGGCAGAAGCTATGAGATGTTTATGGCTAAATTTTGTTCATGATGTAAGAAATTTTAAGAGCTCTGTGTCCCATGTATTTTCTTAATAAATTAATCAATGAATTAATAAATAAAGAAGAAAGGTATAATGAATAATAGGCAGATAAATAAAATAGTATTGCCTCTACACTAGTGAGAACCAATCATGTGCATCTTAAGCAATGATGTTTATCTGCCTCAACAGTAAACAGGTAGTGTACTAAATGAGAGAACCAAACAAAAAGAGAGGATACACAATGGGGTTTTACAGAGATACATGGTCATGCAATAAATAAGCTGCTGCCAATCATAAAATGAAGAACAGAATATAGATAAATGTATGCAAAGAAGACCCCTTGAAAGGAAGATGGTGCAGGAAAGGAACCCTTGGTAAACCTTCTCTTGGAGAGATGGTTGAAACACTCTGACCTCATCCACTTTCTGCCTGATGTCTCTTGCTAGGCAACTGGCTTAACCCAGCAAGAAGCAAAGCAAGGTGAACCACACAAAGGTCAGCTTTTGAGGTCAGAAAACAGAGTTTAAAATGTAGGATGCTGATGTAAAGGGAATAGGAGAAAATATTTTGGACAGAATATTTATGTTTTGAATGGATAAGTGGATGGCTGAATAGGAAATAACTTTGAAAGACAGTCTTTAAGATGTTTCTCAATTTTGTTTTCTGCTTCCTTTAATTTACAGGTCATATCCCCAAATTCCATTTTAAATTAATAAAATTGCTTCACTAAGCAAATAAGGTTATCATAGCAATTCTTTAATATTTTTAAATATAAAGATCATTGGAAATTTGACTTCCAATTTAGAAATCAGTGATGCATTTGTGCACATATATAAATATTATTATAAATTATCTTGGATGAGTCTTCTAATATGTTCTATGCTGTACAGGATAGCACTTGGATATAGCTAATTATAATAATAATTTAAGTGAGGACTAAAATGAACAAATAAAATAAATAAATGTATACTTATAAATTAACAAAAAAGTTGAAAAATAATCATTATCATTTAAAAGGACATTAAATTCTCAGTTTTATATATGTATGCTTTCAGATAAATAGTAGTATTTATTTGTGAGAGGCAGTTGCCATTATGTGGATTCAATGTGCATAATAAAATTCCTGCAAGGGATGGCATTACAAGCTATAGGATCTGGGTTGAAGCAATATATGATGTAAAAATTAAATAATATTATAAAATATGATAGAGTATCTCTGGTATTTAACTATACATTGTGCTTTCAAAGAGTCTTCTTCTAATATGTTTTGATGACAAAACTATTAAATAAGCCTAGTGCGCAAGTGGCTTGGGATTGAGAGTTCAAAGCCATCCTCAGCAAAAGTGAGGTTCTAAGCAACTCAGTGAGACCCTGTCTTTAAATAAAATACAAAATAGGGCTGAGGATGTGGCTCAGCCGTCAAGTGCCCCTGAGTTCAAACCCTAGTACCAAAAACAAACCAAAAAGAATAAAAAAAAAAGAAAAACAAAACTATTAAATAAAGTGTAGGGATTTTACAAATTTTTATAAAATATTTGCAAATCAAGGAGAAAATATTTATTCTAATTATATTTTTCAGGGTGCATCAAAATGTTTCTATGACATATATTTTTACTTTTAATTCAAAAAAGTAGTTGCTTTAGTGATAAGAATAACAATGACTTTTTTCAGACATAATCTTGTGGGTGAATTCTCCTGTGAATCATAAAAACAAAAAGAAAGATAAATGTAACCCTTTTAACCATGAAAAAAATTTTAAGTTAATTTTTCTCTTGATTCTTGTCTTACCCTACTTATCCTCATGCATTTTCCATGTTACAAAATCAATCCTCAATATTACTAAATATTGTGCAAGGCATTGTGTAAAAACTTGGTAATGTGTTAGTAAGATAGTTCCAGACATGTTGTCTTTTTTCTCTCTCTCTCTCTTTTTAATTTATTCTAATTATGTATACATTACAGTAGAAGATAACTTGGCACATATATATAAATGGAGTATAAATTCTCATTCATCTGGTTGTACATGATGTAGAGTTACACAGATCATGTAATCATATATGTACATAGGGTAGTAATGTCTAATTCATTCTACTGTCATTCCAATGCCCATGTCCCCTCCCATCCCTTCACTCCCCCTGTCTAGTCCAAAATACCTCTATTCTCCCCCACCTTATTGTGAATTAGCATCTGAATATCAGAGAAAACATTAGTCCTTTGGTTCTTTGGGATTGGCTTATTTCACTTAGTATGATATAATTCAATTCCATCCACTTACCAGCAAATGTCATAATTTCATTCTTCTTTAAAGCTGAGTAATATTCATATATATATTAATATTCATATATATATATATATATATATACACCTGTATCTCACATTTTCTTTGTTCATTCATCTGTTGAAAGGCACATAGGTGGTTTCCATAGTTTAGCTATTGTGAGTTGAGATGCTATAAATATTGATGTGGCTGCTTCACTGTAGTATGCTGATTTTAAGTTCTTTAAACCTAGTTATGGCATATGTGGGTCAAATGGTGGTTCCATTCCAAGTTTTTTTTAGGAATCTCCATAGTGCTTTCCAGACTGGTTGTGCCAATTTGCAGTCCCACCAACAATGTATGAGTGTACCTTTTTTTCCCCACACCCTTGCCAACATTTATTGTTGCTTGTATTATTGATGATTGCCATTCTGATTGGAGTGAGATGGGATCTCTGTGTAGTTTTTGATTTGCATTTCTATAATTGCTAGAGATGTTGAACTTTTTTTTCATATATTTGTTGATTGACTTTATTTCTTCTGTTCAGTTTCTTTGCCCCTTTATTCATTGGGTTTTGTTTTGTTTTGTTTTGTTTTGGTGTTAAGTTTGTTGAGTTCTTTGTGTATCCTGGAGATTAATGCTCTGAGTTGCATATGGTAAAGATTTTCTCCCATTCTGTAGGCTCTCTCTTCACGTTATTGTTTCCTTCGCCGTGAAGAAGATTTTAGTTTGATTCCATCCCATTTATTGATTCTTGTTTTTACTTCTTGTTAAGGAAGTCAGTTCCTAAGCGAACATTGTTGAGATTTGGGCCTACATTTTCTTCTAGTAGGCATGGTTCTCTCTTCTAATGCCTAAGTCCTTGATGTGCTTTGAGTTGATTTTTGCACAGGGTGAGAGATAGGGGTTTAATTTCATTTTGCTACATATGGATTACCAGTTTTCTCAGCACCATTTGTTGAATAAGCTATCTTTTCTCCTTTGTACGTTTTTGGCACATTTGCCTATTATAAGATATCTTTATTTATGTGGGTTTGTCTCTGTGTCTTTTATTCTCTACCATTGGTCTATGTATCTGTTTTGATGCCAATACCACATGGTTTTTGTTACTATAGCTCTGTAGTATAGTTTAAGGTTTGGTTTGTGACGCCTCCTGTTACATTTTTCTTGCTAAAGATTGCTTTGCCTATTCTGGGTCTCTTATTTTTCCAAATGAGTTTCATGATTGCTTTTTCCATTTATATGAAGATGGTCATCGGCCTTTTAGTAGGAATTGCATTAAATCTGTATAATGCTTTTGGTGACATGCTGTATTTTTTTTGGTCTAGAAGAAGTAATATAATTACTGAAATTTAAGAAAAACTAGTTTTCATATCAAGAAGAATTAAAGAATATATTTATCTAAACCATGCTTCTTACACCCAACAGTTTTACAAGTAAAATTAATGTGATAAAGAAAATGACCTTCTATGATGTCAAAACCTACATTAAACAATGAGCTTTCTTTAAAATTTTATGGTTAAAACAGTTTTTGATTATATATTTATATATTTCACTTCAGAATTGACTATGCCTTTCAAATTAAACTATTAATGTAAGCTTTTAAATATTAAATAAATTAATAAAATATTTAATGTAAAAATTTTGTTTTAACAGTAGATTATAAATTTAATAAAAAATGTTATCAAGCATACATTTCAAATTGCTTTAGATTAATAAAATAGATACCCTCATATGTATCCAAGTATTTAGATTTGATTCAGTTTCTTTTTTCTCTGTGTAGTAGAATGAAAATTTTTAATAACAATTTTCTATCATTACAACATGACCTTTAAATTTTTCACAAGCTCTTTCAACCTAATTTCAGTGAAGCTGTATTAGGAATTTTGACATCAATAACATTCTGTGTGTGTGTGCATGTGTGTGCGTGCACATGCATGTGTATGTGTGTGATCTTAGATACTAAACAGATTAGGATTTTTGTTGGCATGCAAAAGCTGCACTTGTGATATACCTTATTATATACCTTATTGGATTTTCTTTTTTCTGATCTCTTTGTAATGGTTACATTATTCTTATTTGCTTTCACATGTGGGTTTTTTCATTATTTTCTAAAAATCACTTGTGGATTTTACAGGTTGCAATTTTGAAATGTCTTTGTTTTTGTGTTTCTAGTGTCCTGTGATCTACTGAATTTTTTTTTTTTTTTTTTTTTTTTTTGGTACCAGGGATTGAACTTAGGGGCACTTGACCACTGGGCCACATCCCCAGCCCTTTTTTGTATTTTATTTAGAGACAGGGTCTCACTGAGTTGCTAAGTGCCTCGCCATTGCTGAGGCTGGCTTTGAACTCACGATCCTCCTGCCTCAGCCTCCCAAAGTGCTGGGATTACAGGCGCGCGCCACCGCGCCCGGCTGATCTACTGAATTTAAATGACAGAATTATTATGTGTCACATATGAGACCACAGTGGGTTTCTTTTAAACTCAGTGAGTGATTAAGTTCTGCTAAATTTTACAAATATTCCTAAGGAAAAAACTGAGGGAGATGGCAAGGGAAAGGGAAGAAGTAAGTGAAAGAATCATACCAAAAAAAAAAAAAATGAAGCAGAATTAATATCACTATTTTTAAGTATATATCCATTGTTTGATGGAAGTACGAAATACAACACCCAGAATATCCAAAAACTTTCTGTCAACAAATATTTAAGTGCCCAAATTGAACAACTGTCCTGGGATGTGGGAATTGTTATGTGTATAATCCTCATAGATGCTGCTTTTATGAACCCTATTGTCTAATGCAACTGACAGCCATTTATAAATAGACAGCCATTTATAAATTATGTACAGAATGATGAGTTGTGATAATTGATCTAAATCAAAATTACAAAGTGTAATAAATGTATACATCAAAGAAACTAAGAAAACAAAGCCAATGAACCAGAAATTGGTACTGGTATCATGTTCTGATAGATGGATGCGAAGTTACTAGAAGAGGACTTGGGGAACTCTTCAGGCAGTAGGTGCTCAGCTGCAAAAGGAGGAAAAATAATCTAGGCTGTGGACAGAAGTTGGACTGTGAGTAAGACAGGCTGAGGGGGAGTCAAGGGGCTAGGAAATGTAGGTTCAGGACTTCTCTCTACATAGCAAGATACAGAGAAAGCCACTGGATGGTTTCCAGCAGGAAGGTAGTGTGGTCAAATTTGCTATTTGAACTATCAGCAGAGTGTATAGATTACATTAGTGGGGATAAAAAAAAAAAATGTCTATAGCATAGATGAACTATTTCTATTTAAAACATGTAATAATAAAAAATACATATTTTTTGCACTAAGATGAATAGGAATATAAATATATATAAATATTTTTATTAATTGACAATATTTTAAAGTTAGAGGAAACAGTGAAGTTTCAAATAGATTAATTGGTGTAGTAGTGGTTGAAAACTTTGAGAACAGAATTGCAACTGAGAATCACCTTTAAACAGCATGGTTAAATGTACAAAATTAAGCCACAATGTGGGAAAACTACATTTGATACATTAGGAATGACAATCAAATAACAGAGAAACATTTTTTAAAGAAGCAAAATAATATTAATAATAATAATAATAATTTCCCCAAAACTTTATATATGAAATCTTTCAAAATAAAAGGAAAAAAAAGAAGAAATATTTTAATAAATTCTCAGGGAAATATGATTCTGCTCCAATGAATTTCAACATCTGATTAATCTTGTTTTGTCCATACAACCATACAATTCTCATCTGCATACAGGCTGTTTGCAGCAAATGATGTACCTTGTATTAATTTAGGTTTGAATATTTTATTATATATGTCTATGAAGATATATTTTATATCCCCTTTTTAAAACAACTACTTTCAGAATCTATCCCCCTAAAAGCAATAAATATTTTACTAATATCAAAACAATCCAGAACTCTTCATGCTATTGCTCTAACTGAAACATAAATACATCGTATGTGTCTAAGTTTAGCAGTCTTAGTTTGAATCAAAACTTTAAAAATTCCATGTACTATCATGAATTCCTCACAGATTTGTTTTTCTTTTATTTTGAAGTCCAGTTATTTTATTATAATATGCCTCAGGGTTAACTCATGTAGGAATTTTTAAGGAAAACAAAGTGCTCTTTTATTATGTACTTTCAGTACTTTTTTTTTTTATTTCAAGAAATCTACTTTGATTATAATTTCTACTGTTCTTTCTATTCCATTTGTTTTATTTTTTTTCAGAGAGGTCAATCTGTTATACAAATTTTACAAAAGTATCCATTCCAATTATTAACTGAAATTTTCATATTCTTTTTTTAACCAGTAACTTCATTTTTTATATCTTATGATTCCAAAGTATGTTGTTAGTTCATGACCTCTTATCATTTCCTTTATTTCTTTAGATCATTTTGAAATATCAGTTGGTATTTTTCATTTGTTTTGTGGACATGCATTTCCAACATGCTTCTTCATCTGTAAGGAGTGTGTCTGTTCCTTATTTATTTATTTTTTCTTCTTGTATTTATTTTAAAGTCTGAAGTTACAAATTTGTCTGCAGCTGATTTTATATAAAATAAGTATTTACTTCAAATAGAAAGCAATGAACGACTATAGTTTTCTAACTTCCCTGTATAGTTCCCATTCTCTTGTTTTGATCTAGATTAAAAATTTCTGAGGTTTTCATCCTTTTATCTGAATCTCCTCTATCTGCTCATTAACTTGCTCATTAAGATTCTAGTTCCAGACTTTGACTTGAAAGAGCATTCTGGTTTGTGAGTCTACAGGGTTACTTAGCCAGAAACCTGGACTACATGAGCATGATTGTCCTCCCTGCATCCTGTTATAGGCATCTGAGAATTGGAAGCTACAATTCCAACTTCCATGGGCTCTGTGACTATTTTGCCCCAATGAAATGTGACAGATGTTATGTATCACTTGAATTCTGAGGCAACTCCCTTTTATACCCCTCTGTTTCCCCATGCAATAGTCATCTGGATAATTCAGAGCTGACCTCCAAGTTTTCTGATGAACATAGAAAATCCAGAGCACATAAGTAGCTTAACATGCTTTCCCCAATGACTCTATGAAGTTGAACCTCCGTGAGAACTGCCCTAGACTGTTCCACCACAGGACAACTTTGCTAAGTCATTGAGTTTGGGGAATTTATTTGCAAAACAATTAGGAGTATGACACTGAAAATATCAGTAGTTTTCAAATAAATAGCTCATTTTCCTGACATCGGTTTGCATTTTTCTTGCATATAATGAGAATTATTTTGGCAGTGTGATAAACGAATCAGCCATTGCTAATTCTCATTGACCAAGATAATTATTTCTCCTTGATAGCCCTTGTTTCTAAGAAGGACAGAGTTTAAAGAAATGTAATTTATATGGGTCCAGTTTCTGTAGACTGTGTAATCTTTCTATGGAACCTATCTTTTCCCCCAAGTAAATAGATAATTATTTTCTTCACAAGAGTTAGATTAGAAATGTGAATGTGTACCTTTTGAGTTTTTAAGTAAATTCTAAAAAATTCTCCAAATTTATTGAGTGCAAGTAGGGTACAATACAAAAGTACAAAACTGAAAGTATTCATAAGATATTTAAACATACCTTCTGCTTTATATAGTTTTATAAGGAAAATGTGACTTATAAATTACATCCTTGTTCCATGTGATTTTTCTAATTCGGTTATTAAAATGATGACTTGAAAATGCTTTAATATAGAAGAACGCTGTCTCTTCTAGCTAAAATTAGCCTGTCTTTCTTCCTGGGAATGCAATAACTTTTCAGCCAAGGAAAAGTTGGTTAGTTAATTTTAAAAATATTTGCCATACTCTAGGAAAATATAAATTTATATTAAAAACTAACAGAAATATATTATTTTCTTTGTACCTTTATATGAAAAAATTCAAATATTTCTATTTAGAGGAGCAGGCTTAGTTTGCTATTTTGCTTTTTGGTTTTCTCTCAATTTATTATTTTAATAAATATATATTTAAGTCATTTTAAATGCTCGTGTGATGGATAACCTTTGACTTGTGAAGATCATCAAGCAATTTAACATGAGTTGTTCTACTCTATGTTTTGAGTGGCTTAATCATATTACAAATACAGTAGTGTCAATTTCGAATTTTCTGTTTATATGGATATTTGGCTTTCTTGCAGAGGGCAATACTAGCGAAAGTAAGCAGTGGCCTCATAATAGGTCAGGAGAGTGATAAGTGCAGTAAATCTGCTCTTTCCTAAGCCTTACTGCCAGAACTTCCCAGTATGGACTAGTGACTAAGGCAGAAAACTAGGGGATGTGTTCAGATCTGAGGTTCATTATCCAGTTCTTTCCTACATATGAATCCACTTAGAGTATACTGTTAGCTTGAAAATGTGAAATATGAGCACCTAACATTCCATGGAGAAAATTCAATCTCTGTGGCTCTTGTTCCCTTTCTCTAAAGTTGCAATGATTAATTTTAAGTGTCAATTTGGCTGGATCATGAAGTGCCCAGAGATATGGCCAGTCATTAATCTGGATATGTCTGTGAGGGTTTGTCTTGGGGACTTTGCAACCACCATAATTACAAAAACCAATTTCTTGAAATAAATATATATCTCTTCATCCATCCTCTTAGCTCTATTTATCTGGAGAATCCTGCTTAAGCCCCCCCCCTTCCTTTTTTTTCTTTTCCAGCATTATTTTTCTTTTCTCTGCTAGTTAATTGAAGATAAACTAAGTGTCTTCTTTTAAGTTCTAATTAAGAAAAGAAAAAAAACATCATGCAATACCTAGAGCAGGTGTGAGACCAAACCTTTCTTCAATAATTAGTGTAAATAGAGTTTCTCTAATTTAAAAAAAAAATCTTTAAGTAATAAGTGTGCCACGTTTATCACACATCAGGTGGCAAAAGAGTGAGTAGAAAATGTGTAAGAACAGCAGGGATGTTCAGACAATAATAATACCTTCCCATGCATTGTAATTTGTAGTTCCCTGAGCATTTCTAAGTAAATCTGAGGCACACAAAATAGCCAGATGGTGGTAGAGAAGGTATTTTTACCCTTCACAGATGAGAAAATGGAAGCATTGCAGAAAATAAATAAATGGAAGAATGAAAATTGCAGCCTGGGTCTTTGGAAAATAAATCACCAGTTCTTGTAATGGAATGACTCAGCTATGCGCAGAACATTTTAATTATATTTTTCAAGAAGGAATTGACAGTCACTCAAAAGAGAAAGAACAAGTAAGACTTAGTGGATTTCTGCAGAAAAAGACAGGAGATGGGTCTAAATTTGGAGAAAAAAAATAGTTACATGAGCTAATGTAAGACCAGGTGAGTTATTATAGATCATTGCGAGGAGATATTTAATGCACATACTCTAAAGGAAATAAAATGTTAATTAAAAACATTTATATTTACAACAGAGGGGACAACTGCCAACACTTACCAAGCACATGGTGTGAAGAAACTTCTTGAAATTTTTGCTATTTTTAACAATGATTTGGACAGAAAAACTTTACTACCTCATTTTAACATAATTGATGAAACTGAGTCCAGAGATATAACTTCTTGATAGTTATATGCCATTAATAAAACATCTAAAGCTGGGAGGCTGGGGATAATTGTACGATGAAAGAACAACCAATCACAAATATTTTGAAAGTTTAGAACTATTAAATAAAGAGCAAAGTATGTAGTGTTTCACTCGTTACAAATTTTGCATTTAGAGCTTTGAAATAAAAAACCAAAGACTTACCAAATTATGCACTACTATAACTAGCTGGCTAAAATTTTGTTCTCTGGAAGCAGATTTTGAGAGGAAGTCTCATGTAAATTTTTTTTCTTCGTTCTTCTTCTTCTTCTTTTTTTTTTTTTTTTTTTTGTATGTGTGTTTGTACTGGGGATTGAATTATTGAACTCAGGGGCACTCAACCACTGAGCCACATCCCCAGCCTGATTTTTGAAACAGGGTCTCACTGAGTTGCTTAGCACCTTGCTTTTGCTGAGGTGCTTTGAATTCATGATCTTCTTGCCTCAGCCTCCTGAGCCACTGGGATTATAGGCTTGTGCCACTGTACCTGGCTGTAAAATTTCTTCATTAAGGAGAATTCCTGGGAGGGTAAAATAGTCCAGACAAATGAAGCATGATTCTACAATGGGAGTAGACCAAAAAATAAAAGCAAATTCCCTCCAAGTGTAAGTTTGACTCAATTTCATATGTTTTGGAACATTGAAGACTATGTATGTCTTGCCTCAAATTTCTTCCAGTCAGGGAATATTTATAATTCTGTAATTATCATCAGTTGTCTAATGTAGGAGTAGACAGAGAGAGGTCTCAGGTTCTCTGTGATAATAATCAGTAGGGTCTGAAAGTCTGAGCACAAACCCTTGATAAAACAGATGCAGATGCCAAATATTGGAGGAAAAGTCATCCAAAGACATTATCGGTCTACATGGGTGTGGACAAATTAACTGCTTATTTGGATATGGCATGAATGCAACCACTGCTTTATATAAACGTGTGACTTTACCCCTAACCTGTCCCCTTCTTTTTGCTGCACCTCTGCTTCTCTGTGTCTGATGACAGACATAAGTGATAAGGTAGGTAATCTCTCCTTGTACCTCTCTAATTCCATAAGGGCGTTGCTTATGCAAACGTAGGCATTCTGGAGAGTTTCAATACAAGTTAACGTTACTCAAAAGAATTCTGGACTGGTGGAATGTTGACCCTTACATGAGTGACGCCAATATTTATTCACTGGGTTACTCCTTTCCCATATTTTCTCAAGAGTTGCCTCTATCTTTTGCTTTAGTCAGGGGAACAAGAAGAAGCAGAATTCACAGAAGTATATAATATATATATATATATATATATATACATGTATATATATATATATATATATACACATATATATATAATAAGTTGGTAAATGTCTTCTTAAAACAACTTTTTTTGACATCCATCTGCTGCATTATTAGAAATCCCAGGGTGTCTTACAGGACAGAAGAGCTGATCTGGAGGCCTTGGGGGTTGAGATACTACATAGAGTGAGACGGCTCATAGAGGAAAGACAACTCACAGCTGAATTCCCAACTGGGTGTAACCTTGAGAGAAACCTCAACCAACACTACCAACAGCAGAAGACCTGCTGAGATAATCCTTAGGATCCTAGGAAATAACAAATATGCTTCAGACCACTAACTTTTGGTGAGGTTAAACAGTAACTTAAGAAAGACAGTTTTTTTTTTTTTTTTTTTTTTTTTTTTTTATTTTCTTGTTTTTCCAGTGATGAGGATTGAAGCTA
Organism: Tamias sibiricus; assembly: GCA_025594165.1. Classification (NCBI taxonomy): domain Eukaryota; kingdom Metazoa; phylum Chordata; class Mammalia; order Rodentia; family Sciuridae; genus Tamias; species Tamias sibiricus. Next base: position 154,965,558 of record CM046662.1, on the reverse strand, counting down.
GGGTCTTGAGCATATTATGCAAGGGCTCTTCAGCTGAAATACACCCTTAGGCTGAGAAGTATAGTTTTTGACTTAAATGGCAGCTCCATGTTATTTACATGAACAACATCAGTCACAGTAAAAATTACCATACAGATTCCAATGGCCAATAATATCAGTTATTTGATAATATCAGTTACTAATTGAGTTAATGTACTGTATTGGCGTCTTCCAACATTAGTCCTCTAACCTCCACAAATAACCCATGCTATTAGGCAACATTAATGCTTAATCTGAGAACTAAAGAAATCAGGACGCAGAGAGTTTTTGTGGCCTAATGCCAAACAGAAATCTGCAACATCACAATCAGTATCCAGTTCAATATCAAAGTTTATTTTTTTATCCACTCTGTCTCAGAATGCACTTTCACTTAAGTTCCTTGGCAATGACAGCAGACATTGTCATTAAACTTGCCAAAGCAGAGAAAATGTGCACTTATAAGTTTGTCTTGAAAATCCTTTACATCTAGGAAGGAAAAATGAATTGGCAAAAGTGACCCTCAACTCTTTCCAAACCAATACTATCTCACTTTAAGAACCAGAAACAAAGTCATGAGAACATTATGGGTTGTTCTAGTCTGAATAATTTGCATTTTATTATCCCTTCAACTTCATTATTAAAGTAGGAAGACATACATGTATACCTTTTCTTGGTGCTGTGGGTTGCACATCCCCCAAAATTCATATGTTAAAACAATCCCCATTGTGATGAAAAGAAGAAGTGGAGACTTTGGAAAATGATGGAGTTATTCAGGCTACACATGAGTCATGTCTTATTAAAGAGTTGGAGGGAACTATGGTTTAGGCTGTTTTTGTTCTTCCAAATTCAGAAATGGAAGGATACAGCAAGAAAGCCCTCAACAGAGAGTAACTGCTGACACAATTAACCTGAAACTTCCCAGTCTTCAAAACTGTGAGGAAATGCATTTCTGTTCTTTAACACACACATAGTCTCAAGTTATTTTGTTATAGCAGCATAATGAGACTAAGACAGTATAATGACAATGCCCATTTAAAATATATATATATATATATATTTTTTATTTACTTTAGTTGTACACAATGCAATGCATTTATGTTTATGTGGTGCTGAGGATCGAACACGGGCCGCGCACGTGCGAGGCAAGCGCTTTGCCGCTGAGCCACAACCCCAGCCCCCGGCAATGCCCATTTTGATGAAAAGAAGAAGTAGAGACTTTGGGAAAGTGATGGAGTTGTGCAGGCTACACATGAGTCAAATTGCCAAGGTGATCCTGGATCTTTTTCATTCCAGACCTCTCCCCAGGCCCTCACTTTGACCATTCACCTAATAAAAATAATAGCAGGAACTGCTTCATTACAACTTACCTCAACTACTGTAAGCTTCATCACTTGTGGTGAATAGAACAATTACTATATGTAAAATACTCAGAATAATGTTCAAGATAGAACAAGCTCTCAGTATTGGCTTTGATCACCAGTGCTGCTATGGTCATTGCTAATATGAATAATAATTTCCTCTTAAAAATCAGAATAATTTTGATTCTTTAATATAAAAAAACACTTCTTAAAATTCTGTTGGAAGATTGGTTTCAAAACAATTATTATGTAATGAAGAAGATGGTTTTGACAAAATCACTGGTCATTTCATTTTAAGAAGATGAATGATAATTTAACTTTATTAATACTGCCTTTATAAGCTGATACTCTTTTATTTATATTTTATCTTTTTATATCATCTGAGTCCTGAGCAGAATGGACAAAGGTATTCTCTACAGAAGAAATAAAATATATTATGAAAAAAAATGATAAAGGAAATAAAAAGATTTCCAGTTTAGATGACATGGTACCATTATGCACAGTAGTTATTTTCTTATCTGTTTTCAAAGCCTCTTTGTTCATCTGTAATACAACACTTAGCACATTTTACACAGATTCATTTGCATAGTTTTCTTTTTAACTAGACTACTGGTTCTTGGAATCCAGAGACTGCTTACTCAGTACTGTCATACTCATACTTAGCATAGTGCTCTGCACTAAATGTCAGCTCAGTAACTATTTAACAAATAAATGAGCAAATAAGCTATAAGCTGCATGATTTATCCCTCATTTGACATATGATTGTTGGGGTAATATTGATTTTTATCTAATAAATCTTCCTAAAATTTATAATATCTATGATTGTAATAACAGGTAATAAAATGACTAATGTGAATATATACAGTAAATGCTATGTATTTTCTTGCTTGAATGATATTTAAAAATATCAATTGTTCTTAAATCATTGAGAACAAACCAACACAAGCCCAAGTAACAAAAGTAGTAGGATGCTCTGAAAGTTATTGACTGTCCAACATATTTGAACTTTAAAGAAGATTCATGTTGCAACATGAATCTTCAAAAATCATATAGACAATATTTTCTCAATTATATACTTGGGTTTAATAAAGGCACCTTAATGAACAAACAATAACTAAAACTTGAGGTAAAAAGAAGAAATTGCTTGTTAATATTTGGTTGTCAGTCTCTATCCAGACTAAAAGCAGCATATTTCTTCCTCTAAGAAAACTCCCTGATGTGAATGGTAACAAAGTGCATGACTTATTCATAGTTTTCTTCAAACAATGCAAATCTTGTCTCCCATTTTGTTTTATTTTTTATCTGTTTTTCAACAACAATCATAATAATAAAACTGCTCACATAAACTTAAGGCAGCTAAAGTTGTCATTCTGTCTGTACATATCACTGATTCTATGAGAGCAAATTATGAAAATGACTGTAAGGTTATGTGTTTGGCTTTCTATAATTCTCTGAGCAGCTCAAAACTCAAGACAGATTTTGTTAGAATTGAACTGAAGTTAAATGTGCAATAAACATTGTGTGTACTTTTATGTCTCAATAATTAGTTGCCTGTTGAAGATGTTTTAAAATGCACCTTTTCCAATGAAAATTGAAGGCAATAAGTGGCCCACTTACTCTATATCGAAATAATAGTAGCAGGAAATCCTTGTGATTGACATGAGAAAAAAGGAGTCCTGTGTTTCAGCTCAGGAGGGAAAACCTAGGAGTCTTCTGTACTCAACCAGATCTGTGACCTCCCCAGCTCACTATAGATTCCTGATACTCAGATTTCTTATAAGATATGCCTTTAGCCTGAGAGCAAAGAACATATCCTTTAAACCTCACTTCTAGAGCCAAATTTTACTGACATGAAGTATACCAACTGAGTTAGTTACAATATTCACAAACTTGATGAGTGGATAATTGGTATATTTATGGTTTTTCCATCGCAACTTGCTTTCCCAAAAGATTCTAATTTTTTTTTAGTAAGGAGTCATCAATTTTGTAGTCCCAAAACTGTGTTTTTTATTGCTTCCTTCAGCTCACATTCCATATCCAATTCAATCTGATAGATACATACTATAAGATAAAGTAAACATAATTTATCTATCAGATCACCTCTTACCACCTTCATTATTGGCTTTCATCCACACCACAATGTCTGTTCCCTGCTCTATAATAGTGGCATCCTAAGTTGTCAGCTTGTATCAACATTTGCTACCAATCATCTAGGAAATTTACAATGTAGCACTCACAGTGGTTCTGTTGAAATACATGTTATAGAAGAAGACTCTTCTGCTCAAAACACTCATTTGTTTTTCTGTTGTTACTCAGAATGAAATGCAAAGTCTTGTGTTACAACAACTCAATCTAGCATGCCTTGGCTTCTTCTAAATCTTTGACCATTTGTCACAGTATTCTCTCTGCTCTCTCACTTCACTTCAGTCACATGGAATCTCCTAATGGTTCCCAAACAGCCAAATTCTTAACTGAGGACCTTTGTTCCTGCATTTCCTTCTGTAGATGGAGACGTCAAAGCTTGCTTTTACACCTTGTTAAGGTGTCTGCTTAAATATTACTTCATTTAAGACTATTCCTGTTATCATCAAGGTGAAACAGAACATGTCCACCATCTCCTTTACACTGCTTTTCCTTGCATTGCACAGCCGTGTGCACACACCAGTGTATTTATTTTATTGTTGCCACCCACAACTCCACTATATTGTAAGTCCTACAATAGTAGTAAATCAACCTCTGTTTTTCTATTTTATATCAAGTTTATGAAATTCTGCTGAATGCCCCACCTGGCATGCAATAAATATTTACTGAAGAAAAAAAAAATAAAGGAAGTGATGAGAAAGAAGAGGTTAAGAGGAAAATGGGGGGAAATGGAAATGTAAAGGTAACAGAATGGAACTAAGACATCATTTGAAAATCTGCTTTGACAAATGGTATTGGGGAAATTGGGCTTCCATACAAAAATAAGTGAAGTTTGAACTTTATATTATGCATGTTCAAGAAAATCTGTACAACACTTGTAAAAGACCTAAATGTAAGTGGTAACACACTTAGGAGAAAATACTGAAGAAATTCTTCATAATATTGATTGGGCAATGATTTCCTGTATATGACACCACAGTACAAGTAACAAGAAACAATAGGTAAGTTGAACTCCATCAATATTAAAAACTTATATGCACTATTAACCAAATTAAAAAAAGCAAATTACTGAATACTTGAAAATTAGATATCTGTACGGGATTCTAATTCAGATCATGTAAAAAATATAGTTGAACAACAATAACCCAAATAGACAACTTATGGTAAATAATAGGGAAAGAACCAGAATTAAGATTCCTTCAGAGATACAAAAGCGACCAGCAAACACATATCAAGACGTTACACATCACTAATCATTCAAGGAATAAAAGCAAAACCACAAAGTTATATATTAGATCCATTAGAATGATTTTCATTAGAAAAACAGAAAATACATATTGACAAGAATGTGAAAACCTGGAACATTTGTGCATTGCTACTGGAAATATCTATGGTACAGCCACTATGGAAAACAATATGGTTATACTTGAAACATATCAAACATAGAATTACACAGGTCCAAGAGTTCTTGTGAGAATATATCTGTAAGAAATGAAAGCAATGATAAAAATAGGTATTTTCACACTCAAGGTCACATCAGTCTTATTCACAATAATCAAAGGTGCAAGTAACCTAAGTGTCCATCAATAGATAAATGGAAAAATAAAATGTTACATACATGTTCATACACACAGGCACACACACAGACACACACAGACACACACACAGACACACACACACACACGCACACACACACTGGAATGGTACTCTGATATTAAAAGGAAAAAAATCCTGACAAATGTTTCAACATGGTTAAAAGTAAAAGACACTATACTCAGAGAAATAAATTAGTCATGTAAGGAAAAATACTTTCTATTTACACTTTTATGAAGCATCAAATGATATTCATATTCATAAAGACAAATTACCATGAGGGTTTTCAGGGGCTAAAAGAGGGACAAAATGTTTACTGGAAACAGTTTCAGTTAGAAAAGATGATGGTGTTCTGGTGATTGATATTGGTAATGGTTTTACAACACTGTGAATATATTTTATGTCAATCACTTATACACTTAAAGTGATTAAAATGGAAATTTTGATTATGTGTATATTTTGAAATACTAAGAATAAATTCTGTAAAACTAGTCACTTTGGTTTTGTTATTTATTGTTTAAATAATCTTAGTAGTGTGATTTTTCCCTTTTGAAGAAAGGAAAATGGATCTGGGACAATATTTTCAAGATCACTAATATAAGTTATGAATGGCTAATTTTCATTTAAAGGCATGTGAGTTTCAAATTCTGTTATCATTATTCCTTTCTCATCTGAAATAAGGAACAGAAAAAGAAAAAAAAAAAAGTTCCTTCTTGAAGCTACCAAATTCATACTTGCTCTTATGTTATTATAAAATAATATAAGAAGCATTATCTTTTTAATTAAATTTGGGTGGATATCTCTAAATGTAATTTAATTGGTTGGACAAAATTTTTTAAATATGTCATCAAGTGTCTGTGTAGATGAATCTTGGGATTACTATATTGTTTTATATCAAGATCAAAATAATAATTACAAGCATTATTTTCTGAATTGTTTGCATATGGAGTACCTAGGCTCACATGTTTCACATGCTTCTTTAAAATGATCATTTAAAAATAAATCTACTTATTGAAAATTACCAATAATTCAAAGCTTTATTTAAATATATATGTTTGTGTGAGCATGAATAATTGCCCACTTGGATGAGAAAGCATATATGCCAAGGAGTAATCCTTTGTGAGCCATGTAATTATATTATATTTAGGTAAGAATGCTTACCAAGAAATGACATGTATTGAACTAACAAATATCCATATGATGTAATTTTATTCATAGTATTTTACTACCCAAATTATTTTATAATTAAAACATACACAAATATGTTTAAATATGCCCCATTCAATTAAGTAATGAAATTAACTTCGGTCAAATAGAATCCTAAGTTTCTAGCATGGTATAGAATTAAGAAGTCACAGCTTGAAACCATAAAGTAAAAGAGAGGTTCAGATCACAGAAATACCTGATTCATATTTAGCCAGCCAAATACATGTCAGAGAGTGCTTCACATATTAAAATTTTCCAGATTTTACTGATCACTATAAATTTTTTATGTTAATCATTCTCACTCAGGATCTACATTTTCCCCAGCCACATTAGTGCCAATGCTGACCAGTTTCATTATCACCATCAAAATTAAGATTGTCATTGTCATCATCATCATCATCATTATCTTCATCATTTGCAAAATGAACTACTTACTATGTGTGTCAATAACTGTACTAAATACTTATGTATTCCTATGAGAAAATTTTATTTTTATCTTTGTTGCGGTCACAGTGGCCTAAAGAGCTTGTTAAAGATTAAGCAGATGGTAAATAGTGAGACTGAAATTTTCAATCCAGACCTCACTGTCTTATTACAATATCCTTCTCAAAGTTTGCATTCATTTATTTCTTCACTTACACATCTGATCCAAATACAAAATCATTCTGTTGTGTGGGCTATTACAGTCATTCTTTTACTAATCTTTCTATTTCAGAAGTAAAAAGTGATTTATTTGTTGATTTTCTATGCTAAATATACCAGGGAGTTTGTGAAGTATGTACATTTCCAAATTTAAAGAGAAAATTCCTTGATGTGAATGCTTAGTCACATTCTTCCCAGTTCCTTTGTGTCATTGATTCACTTGATATTTTTCCTCTGACTTCAGATGCCTGGTTTCCACTGGCGTCTTTCTTAGCCAACCAGAATTGCAAGTCCCATGATTAGTTTCTCTTGCAGACATCATTATCTAGCCTCTACTCCACCTTAGCACCTTTTGAAGAATATAATAAATTATTTTCCAATTGTTTCTATGTGGTCTGGTTTTAATTGACTCTAATTTTCTTGGTCATTAAATCGTAATAACCACCCTGTTCCCATTAAGTGTACATCTTTGGTTTCCTTAACACAGTCACCTTCCGGTTCCTTTCATATTTAAGGATAGCTGTCTCTGCCAGCAACAATATAAATGTGGATGGACCGCATGTCCTTCAACACACGTGCTCTTTGTACTCCATGGATCTGTCATCCATTCTCATGGCTTTTACAGTCCTATGCAATGGAAGCATATTCAAATGATAATAGTTAACCTGCTCTGTGATCTTAATATACATAACTTACCATACTTATCAATTACCTACAAACACACACACATATGTGTATGCCTATTTAATCTTCAAAGCAAGCTTTTGAGGAAGATAATTAATATTTTCATGTTATAACTTAGAAAATCAATTAATTTGACTTACTTAATTGTGCTCTTTTTATGTTTACATCCTTCTAATCTCTGCGCAAGCAATGCTCAGCCTTGATTTGTCTTGGCTTGAAAGAGTTGGTATGCCTTCTGTTTTCCTCTCTGAACTGTGAAACTCCAACCCTGCCACAGCTTCAGCTACATCATGTAGTCTTTCTGCCCTCTCACTGTATCCATCAAGGGCCTCCCACCATACCTCGGTGTTCTCCTTCAATCAATTCAGGCCCCTGATTTTAATACTTTTAACAGTTGTTGGTTTACTTCACATCATTTATGATCAATCTTCTAACTGTAGATTTCTTTTTTTCTTCAAATTTATATTTTATTCTAAGTTGTTAGAAATGACAGCAGAATGTATTACGTTTCATATTATACTTGTAGAGCACATTTTTACATTTCTGACTTCATACATACACTTAGAGTAACGATATCCATCTCATTCTACCATCTTTTTTTTTTCCTTGACCCTTGTGCCCCCTCCCTTCCTCTCCCTCTCCATTGGCAATTCTAGTGTTCCTCTAATCCTATGCACACCATCCCAACCCGACTGTGAATCAGCCTCCTTATATCAGAGAAAACATTTGGCATTTGGCTTTTTGGGATTGGCTAACTAACTGTAGATTTCTAAAGCATACCACGCAAGAACAATAGAAAAATAAATCTATTAAAGTGAATAAAAAGAAATTTGATGAACTGATATTTGACTCCTCCTAACTCACCATAAATTTAACTCTTCTTAATAAGAAATTTGAGCTCTCTCACTAGTAGCTACATCTGAAACATTTTTTCTCCTGTTATACACACTAGCCACTAGTATTTTCCTAAAATTCTCCTCTCCTATTATCAGCCTGCATATATACTAATCCCTTGAGATCTAATGGAAAAGTTCTACCAAAAGGAGATTTGTGTTTCACTGTGATTCCAAGCATGTGTCTATCTTTGCACTTATTACCACGGCAGTTTTCACCCTTTCCCCCGCTACACTTTACATGGTTTTCTATGTTTGTGAATCTGTATGTTTATACAATTTTAAGTACTAAATTGCGTTCATCCAAAAAATCGATAACTTTGGATGAGATTTTTTTTTCTTTAAGTAATTATGGATAAAAACTAAGAACAAAAGGTAGGAAACTGTGATCCACTGGCTTGGCTTCTGTACTCTGAAATTTATCTACTCTGCTTAAACACTTGCTCCAAAGTGAGCAATCACAGATGCTGGATATTGTGAAAACAATAACTTAGCCAAGACCTTCATTAGGTACGTCTGCTTATCTTTCAGCTATTGTTTTTGCGCCCTACAAGCTCTTAGCACCTATTAAATAAATTCCTTTGCTTGCTTGACATTACTTCCATATTTATATCATTTCAAGATGATCTTGTTCTTGAATTGAACTGTGGGCCATGTCAAGTGATTATTAAAATAACTAGGATGACATTGTAAGCATAAAATATTATAAAGTAATTGGAAAAAAAACCTTAGTATTCCTCATCATTTGCATAAATCTAAAGTTGTTGATGGGTCAAAGGGACAGAGATGGTGAATTGGTTTAAGGGCATAAGATACAATCATGAATTCAGTGGGATAGAGACCAGGAAGAGTCGCAAGTTTTCTGGAACACTTAACCTGTCCCTGAATGCCAGAGTTGATTCATCTGCCCTGGGTTGCTAGGAGGGAATTCTTTTCCTCCCTCACTACCCTTACCTGCTTTTTTTCTCCTAAGAGACAAAAGGCAATTTTAGATTTGCATTTCATCACCATAACTTCAAGCCTGATTTAATTTTCTCCCTCTAGGCTTGTTGTCCTTAGTTAAAATTGTCAGATTCAGTTTTCAGCTTTTGTTGTCATCTGGCCCCTTTCAAGATCTGTAGTTGGGCTGGTTAATAAATTAAATGGTTGTGATTTTTAAACTACTATTTTGAATTATGGAAAATAAATCCAACAGTATGACTGCAAAGTTAAAAGAAAAGCCTACAAAAATAATAATTCATAGAAGCCCCAAACTGCCTGTGTATTGTTCAAAAGTGGTCAGCTTTATGTGTTTACACAATTATCTTTATAAGCTGAGATTTGTATTTCAGGAGGAAGCTAACATTCAGTGAACCAGGGAATTCATTTATGCGAAATTTCCCATTGTTTACTGTTACAATTAAAAAGGACTTTTAGTATTTTGAGTACAGAAATAACTTCACTATTTGAATATATTTATATTACTTAGATTTAAATTACTTACATGCCTATGATATCTGTACCTATCCTTTTGATGATTCATTTGATTAGATAGTACCATGTTCTATAATTCGAAATGTAATTTATATTAATTTTAATTATTCATTTAGCTTTAAAATTTTATTTTAAATTTATAGAAAATTGTATACTTCTATCAAGTACAACAGAGTTTTTAAATGTTTGTGAAATGGCTAAATCTAGCTAATTAACACTCAACCCCCCAGAAAGGTAATGAGATCCCTATCTTTAAGATGATATATTACTCTGAAAAATTTATGTAACTTGAGAGTTAGTACAACTGAATACTTAAATAATGTTGCAAATGATGGACAAAATTTTTTGTATAGATAGACCACTTGGAATATCAATGACTAAATATATTATCCTACCTTAGTATATATTTGTCAATGAATACATATGTTGTCTTTAAGAGAAATTTTGTTTTCTCCACATATTTAATCATAATGAAACATTATATGTTTTTAAATTATAATTGAGGATAGCTAAAATGTATATATTTTTACTTTCATAATGTGAATAATTAAATAAGACATATATATATATAGAGAGAGAGAGAGAGATGTACTACCTTTTTGATATTAATCTGTAAATAATTTGGAGTCTTCATAAATGTTGAGCCACTTTTGTTTAACCACTTAAAGAAAAATGTGCCAATTTTCAAACCTCAAAAATACAGAGACTCTAAACTTGTAATGATTTAACAGAATGATATTCTGTAACATGGCCACAGTTTTACTCATTTCACAGGTACCTCATCCACAAGTCTCCGTTATTATAGCACTTTGTAGTCATCTGAAATTTTGCCACTACAACCTTCAGAAGTGCCTGAATCATCACATTCTTGTACTGAGAGTGTGTGGAATTGGACTGAAGGAAGGATGAGTTAGCAGCAAGAAGTGAAAAACGACAGAGTGCATGACTCATCCCTTCCTTCTTCGCTTCCCCTGCACTGAAGAGCCTCTTGATATCTAGAATTTGCAGCAAATGAACAATACTTTCTGTACAATGAATCAAAGTATGTAGAGAAATATAATCATCTAAGTAAAAAATGACAAATGTCTGCTGGTTTAAATTTTAAGTATTACGTGAACACTCATAAGAAGTTCAGTCTCCCAAGTACTCTTGACCTAAAGATTAATAGACTTGAGAATCTGTGATTGGAAGAAACAGAAAGTTCCCTTGCATGAACACCATATACCCTGACAATGATCATGATTTTATTCTACAATATCAAACTGATCTTGCTATTTGATATTGCCAAGTCCTAAAATTTTGGCTTGCCACTTACTTCCGGCAGCTATTAAATGCAGAAAACTCCATTAATATTAGAGAGAAGAAAACATATTATATGTAGAATAAATGTATAAAGAAGATACCTAAATGCAAAATTTAAAAAAGCAGAACTAAATTTTCAGCACCTGACTGCTAACCAAATTGTAAAGAAATAGTGACCTTTTACAAACATAATGCCAAAGATTTCACTAATTAAGAAATTTTCTCTAGATATACATATATTTTTGAATACAGTTAAAATATCGTCTTTCTCCTTGTTTTTAGTTGACAAAATCAATCAAGGAGATGGAATCTCTTCTGAATGTATCAGATCTTCAGGCCCAGTATATAGAATATCCAGCTTTGAATTAGCAATCACAATATAATTGCTGATATCTTACTTACAAATTGTATGGTTTCAGATAGAATAGGTTGTTGGAATACAGTAACAGTGACCATATTTTTAAATTTCCTCAGGACTTTTATCACATGCAATATGACATTATTGTACTTACCTCATGTGACGTGTTTTGTGATATAAAGCATTCCCTGAAATAGTGTAATTGAAAGTGGTTTGTACCACCCAGATGGAGGTGATTGTTATTACTCATTGCTGGTATTCCAAGTGAAAAAAAAAAAAAATCACACATGGTTAAAATGGCCTAGTTACCTCTTGTCTCTTGATTTAAAATGAAAATTATTTATCCCTATTATTCCTCTGTGTTATAATTATACTAGGATCCCAGGGCTGCTATAAAAAGTGCCACATATTGGGTAGCTACAAAAAGAGAAATTTCTTGTCTCATAGATGTAGAGGCTAGATGAAATTAAAGAGCTATACTCCATCTGAAACCTGAAGACTAGAATCTTCCTTGCTTCCTTTAGCTTCTGGTGTTTGCCATCTACCCTTGGTGATCTTTGGCTTAAGGATGAATCACCCCAATCTCTGTCTCTGTCACATGGCTCTGTTCTCCCTTTGGGTCTGTCTTTATGTAGTGTTTTCTACTTTTTTTAAGGATATAGTCATCTTGGATCAGATGGTATCTCCTCTAATAATATCATCTTAATTGGTTATTTCTGCAAAGAGTCTATTTCTAAATAAGGTCACATTTGCAGCTCCTAATGGTTTGAACTTCAAGGGAATATTTTGTCAGAAATTGTATAGTCTATAGCACTAATAGATTCAAAACAGGTTTGCATACACACACACACACACACATATGAAGGGTACTGATTGAGAGTTTATGATTTTACTTTTGTCAATTTAGTATTTAGCATTTTGAAAGTGCATAACACCACAGTTACTCTTTGCTATACAAAATGAAAAATAGTTACATATAACATCAACATATAATATAACATCAACAAATAAGAATTATATGATAACAAAGGAGGTATACAATAATGAAAGTCATGGTAATTGATTTTTTCTGGTAGAAAATGTAATTAATCAAATATGCTGAGCAAGTAAAATATCCAGGTAAAGTATAACTTGACCTTGCCATTATATTTGCTTTTATTTGACTACAAAGGATGGAAAAGCTTATTCTATTCAGGATGAAAATGTCAGAGAATAAAGGAATCATAGTGTTTGGGACAATTAAAATATTGGCCTCATTCACTGGAGGATATGTGAAAATAAACATTAGGTATACATTCAGGCAGATTAGAAGCAATCTAATGGGAAGGGAAAAAGTTTACATTTGATTCCACAATCACTGGGAATTTAGAGATACAATTAAAATAATAGCATGATACAAACATATCTATTAGCATTTTGGAAGTAAATGTAGGGTAGGGTTTTAAATTTGGGGATAGACAGGCCATGAAGAGGTGATTACATTAGGCTAGGTCCATAAGCTTTCTATGTTAACAGATGCCTGCAGCTGTGCTGAACTTCCCACCAGTACCACTGGTGAACTCATAGAGGGGAGCACCCAAGACATTCATAAATTTGAGGAAAACACACTGACATTGCTTAAGAATTTAATAGTCTGCTCTTAGATTATCGAGATTATTTAGGCCTATTGTGTTATGAACAGAACTATTAGGATTTGGGCTTAGGGGTGCTATAAGAAGACTATTGAAAAATGAATGTAACCATGGACCAAAAGAGCTTAGGAATCTTTGGCATATTAATTAAATCTAAAGTGGATTTTTACTTCTTGATTGACAGCTTTGTATAGCTTTATACTTCCACAATACCTTCCTTATTTTCTCTATTAGATTATTCTCAATTATGAATTCATTTTAACCCATTTTTAAGAATGTTGCAGAGGTATAAAAACTAGACAACTCCTGCCTTTTATAAATATAATTTATATATATATATATATATATATATATATTTACTCCAGTTAAAAACTAGAGAAAGAAAAATTTATACAAATTCAATAAACTTTCCTTTTGCTTTTGATGAATTTTAATCTCCTTCATTAAGGTCTTTATGTATTTTGCTAAGATAGTTCCAAAATTATTGTTATTACTTTTACATTTTAGTTTTTCTTGTTAGTTCTTGATGTTCCACTTTAATATATATATATTTATCTGATTAATTTGATTCCTGGGGCCATTTTAAAACACATACCTATGTTAATAATAAAAGTGAGATGAATAGAAATCAACAATTTTATCAAATTTTGAATACCATTAGCATAATATTATGAGCAGTATTTTATTAAAATTTTAAAAATAATTCAGGTATGCTATTATATCCAGTTTATCATTATTGATGACATGTTTGAGTGGCTTTTCAAAACAATAGGTTATTGGATATTCTCCTGAGGAGTAACCAATTTTTAATTTTTTCAATTTTCTGGCTTTATCTATTTCTGAGTTATTAAGTTTCTTATTTCCTCTATCCTCTTTTGACATAGAAGCCATTTTTTCTTTTGCAATAGAAAGCCAAAAAGCTTTCTGAATTGTTTTCAGGTTCCTGTGTGTACCATTTTCAGAGTTATATTCTTCCTCTGAGGTTTTAAAATGAGATTATATTTACCTTTCCTGCACAACTTTTCTACTTCTCAATAGAACATACAAAATCTTGCTTTGTTATACATTTCAAATTTAATTAAGCAAATGTTTAAAAAATTGAATTTTAAATTCTATCTACTTGAGAAATTTAAACACTTATGACCTTAAATTTTCACTTGAGTAAAATTATTGTGTGCATTTTTGTTGTTGTTGTTGTTTTTATTGTTTTTGTGGAAGTACTGGGGATTGAACTCAGGGGCACTCAACCATGACTACTGAGCCACATCTGCAGCCCTATTTTGTTTTTTAATATTCTTTTTTAGTTGTAGATGGACACAATACCTTTATTTTATTTGTTTTTATTTTTATGTGGTGCTGGGATTGAACCCAGTGCCTCACGCATGCTAGGCAAGTGCTCTACTACAGAGCAGCAACCCTGGTCCCTACAGCTCTATTTTGCATCTTATTTAGAGTCAGCTTCTTACTGAGTTACTTAGCACTTTATTAAATTGCTGAAGCTGGCTTTGAACTTGCAATCTTCCTGCCTCAGCCTCCTGAGCCACTGGGATCACATGTGTGCTCCAATGTGCTCCACTTGTGTGCATATTATGACTTGATAAAAAATATCTTCACTAGCTGGGCGTGGTGGCGCACACCTGTAATCCCAGCACTTGGGAGGCTGAGGCAGGAGGATCGTGAGTTCAAAGCCAGCTTCAGCAATGGTGAGGCACTTAGCAGCTCAATGAGACCCTGTCTCTAATAAAACACACAAAAAAAGGGCTGGGGATGTGGCCCAGTGGTCGAGTGCCCCTGAGATCAATCTCCAGTACAAAAAAAAAAAAAAAAAAAAAGAAATTATATATATATATCTTTCACTTTGCTCTTCCCTAAATAGTGTAGAGGTGAATTTGTGTTTAACTGCATAGTCAATAGTGATTTAGGTGAATATATATAATAATACACATAATTACAGTTATCTTATATTAGACAAAGGCACCAAAAACATATATTGGAGAAAAGATAGCCTCTTCAACAAATGGTGCTGGGAAAACTGGAAATCCATATGCAACAAAATGAAATTAAACCCCTATCTCTCACAATGCACAATACTCAAATCAAAGTGGATCAAGGACTTAGGAATTAAACCAGAGACACTGCATCTATTAGAAGAAGAAGTAGGCCCAAATCTCAATCATGTCGAATTAGGCCCCGACTTCCTTAATAAGACTCCTATAGCCCAAGAATTAATATCAAGAATCAATAAATGGGATGGATTCAAACTCAAAACTTTCTTCTCAGCAAAAGAAACAATAAATGAGGTGAATATAGAGCCTACAGAATGGGAGCAAATTTTTAAACTCACATCAGATAATCTCTAGGTTATATAAAGAACTCAAAAATTTTAACACCAAAAAATGTAAATATATAACCCAATCAATAAATGGGCCAAGGAACTCAACAGACACTTCTCAGAAGAAGAAATACAATGAATCAACAAATATATGAAAAAATGTTCAACAACTCTAACAATTAGAGAAATGCAAATAAAGACTACTCTAAGATTTTTATTTCACTTCAGTCAGAATGGCAGCTATTAAGAATACAAATGATAATAAGTATTGGTGAGGATGTGGGGTAAAAGGCACAGTCATATAATTCTGGTGGTGCATCAAATATCAAAAGCAGTATGGAGAATCCTTGGAAAACTGGGAATGGGACCACAATTTGACCCAGCTATCCCACTTATCTGTCTATACCCAAAGGACTTAAAAAGAGCATAATACAGGGACACAGCCACATCAATGTTTATAGCAGCACAATTTACAGTAACTAAACTGTGGAGCCAACCTAGTTGCCCTTCATTAGATGAATGGAAAAAGAAAATGTGGCATATAAACACATGGAATATTATTCAGCACTAAAAGAGAATAAAATCAAGGCATTTGCAGGTAAATGGATGGAGTTGGAGAATATAATGCTAACTGAAGTTAGCCAGTCCCAAAAAAACAAATGCCTAATGTTTTATCTGATTTAAGGATGTTGATTCATGATGAGGTTGGGGGTGGGGGCATGGGAAGATTAGATAAACTCTAGATAGGGCAAAGGGGAGGGAGATGAAGGGAGGGGGCATGGGGGTAGGAAAGATGGTGGAATGAGATGGATATCACTACCCTAAGTACATGTATGAAGACACAAATGATGTGACTGTACTTTGTGTACAACCAGAGATATGAAAAATTATGCTCTATATGTGTAATATGAATTGTAATGCATTCTGCTATCATATATAACCAATTAAAATATGTATGTGCATACATATTTAAAATCATTTATTCTGTTAAAATACCTGGTTTGTTTTTGTTTACTTTAGTACTTGAGTAAATTTTACCATTACACAATTATTATTTATATGAGTTATCTGGATATTTCTAATACCATTATACATGAACATTTCAAGACTATATATTCAGCTAAAATGGGTCATGACAATTATGTTTTAAACGTCAACAATACTTATTGGTAAAATTATCTTGTTTAATGAAAAAAGACCAAAAGTAGATGTGATAGAATTTTATTCCTGTTCTAAAATTGCATCTTTAGAGTGCATCTTATGTATTAATAATATATAAGGTAAAAAAAAAATGCCATCAGTTTCAAGATCAGTGAGGAACAACCTGAATTACTCTTCATAAACGAAGTTAGGACTTCAATAGAGATGTCCACCCTCTTAGAACCCAGCATTGATTTTCAAATCTTCTTATTTAATATCATATAGAAAACTATTCCTATTATTTCATTTGCTTACTTTAGTAATACAGCTATCCAAATTCAGGTTCTTAAAATGATTGTCTATAACATTTTTAATAGCTTCCTCCTGGAGCTTTCTGTCTCTCCCAACAATATTCTAATGCTTTCCAGTGGATATCTCCCTGCTCTCCAACAGAGAAAAAATAGCAACAACTACTTCAGAAGCATCAAGAGTAGCAACAAAACAACCAATACCTAGTTTTGTTTGACAATCTTGCTCCAACAAACTATACTAGCATTTTTCCACATTTCTTCCATATACAGGACCAAATGAAAATCGATTGGAAGTATTCATTTTTTTCCTGTGTGGGCTTATTTCAGTTTTTTTTTTTTTTTTTTTTTTAACCTCCATTTATACTGTCCTATATTTCTGGAATGCCCCTCTTCATTCATCAATGCCTAGTCAAAATTCCCTTTGTCATCACCTTTACCCTTGGGCAAATTGCCTTGCCTCCACTACCTTGATTCAGCCAGATCTGGCACTGTGCCAGTGAGGCATCATCATCCTAGCTTGAGAAGTTTGAGGAGATCAGGAGACATGCCTAACAGCAGCAATGCTCTACTGTCTGGACCATAGTGATGCTGAGAGGAAGATTGAAAGCATGAAAATAGACTCAAGGCCAATGAGCTTGCTGAAGGTCATTGCATCTCTTTGTTTAAGCAAAACTCCTAATTACTTCACTAATGAAAACCAAAAATATGAATAATTACAATGCACATGAACACAATTCATCCTTACAACATCTACATGCAAAGTGTGATGCAAACTTGCCCGTGCCATACATGCTGAATGTAGACAGGATTTTCATCTGTGAACTGCACCACTCCCTAGCAAGAACTCGTGAGGAATGCACACTTTCGAAATAAGACTCAGAAAATTAAAAAAAAAAAAAAAAAAAAAAAATTGTTTCTTCTTTAGCTGGATGATAAAGTAGCAGAAGAAAGATAAAGAAAAGAAACAAGGTCACAATAAGGTAAAAACAAAATATGATTCAAGAACTGAATTTTAACTCATTTTGGCTTCCAGGAATTATGGTAGTCTTTTTTATCAATACTGTGTCTGCCAGCTACATAACTAAGAGTTTGTTTTGAAAAAACATTATGACTTAAGCTCTACATTAGTTCCTTTGAAGTAATAAATAAAAATACAACCAAAATTGTGTTTTTGATGACTTTTCAACTGTCTGATTTCCTAGTATCCATTTATCCTATTAAATTTTTAAAACATATTAAAATAATTTCTTCTAGGTTTATGTTAATTTCATAAGTTTTTAACTTGATAAAAATTAGCTTTTAACCAAACTACTTTAATGGTGTCTTAGTCAAGGGCATCTATGGAATAATAATAGAAATGTTACTCTTGTAATTTTGGAATTTAAAATTATAGAGTGAACATTTTTATTGTAATGATAAAAATCATAATTTGTTAGGGTTTGTTTCTCATTTTTATTAAGTCATTATGAAACCATGCCCAATTTCTGCACCTACTTCTGACTCTAACTGTAGAAGCCTCACTGTCACAGGAGATAAATTGAGGTGTCTTTTAACCAGGCCCTTATGACTTTCACATTCTCTGAAATCTAGTTCCTGTTTTGAACATAGAAAATTACTCTGGCAGATAGTTGCCTCACTCCTGTTTCTAGAAATATAGGTCAAGTGTTTAATCATCAAACAACTACAGATATTTAACAGACTTGTATTTTTCATGATAACAGAATACCCTAGGGTTATTTTGTAATAGAACAGGTTATATTGTTCCTAGCTCAAGTAATTGTGAAATGTTATCATATTCAGGATATTTGAATTCTTGTTCAGGAGGGGTCCTTTCCATCTGAATATACATTTTATTTTTTGTATTTTTGGATTTATGTCAGATCCTTAACATGAATATGTTAATATGAGCGTGCACAACAAAGACAGCTTGAGCTTTTGCTCAGGAGAATATCAGATTTCTTTTTTGCCTTTTTATTTGCATCTTTTATTTATAGTAAAATCAATTTGTACTGGATAAAGTCTCATTAATATTATTTACAATTTTTTGCTAATTCTGTTCAATTCATGTGACTTTTGTTTTGAAATTTTCCTAACATAATGAAATTGATTATTTTATGTTAAAGAGTAAATAGGATTTCTCTTTTTACTGATTTAATGAATTCTTCAAATATGATGTAAAATCTTGCTAGAAAATTTCCATGCTAAGTATGTGTTTTCCTAAATTGCAAGAGTCTGTTTGGAAATGATTTTCCAGCATTTAATTGGAAAACGGTAATTTCTTAAATATTCTGTTGTGTTACAAATATTTACTTCAATGCATAATCATACATTCATATGGATACTCTCTGATTTTATTCTCTCTCATTTTCCTCCTTGTTCCCTGATTCAGCCCCACAGTGTCCTTCTAGCTATCAAATAAATATACAATTTAAGAACCTCACTCTCAGAAGAAATCCTCTTCTGTCTGCTATTTGGATAACTCCTTCTCTTACGCACTTTCCCTCATTGTTCAAAGGTCACCAAACCAACAAAGTAGTCTCGGACATCTTAATACATAATGGGCTCACAATATCTCTGTCTACCTTCTTATGTCATTTTTCATTCACAACTTTTATTACCTACTCTGACATAATGTTTGTCTCCCACAACTAGAAAACATTTTCTACTGAACCAGAATAATAACAATAACATTGCATTTATTCTGTGCATTGTTGCATTCTCATGCCCTGGAAAAATAGTAGATAAAAGAGAAAATACTTCCATTTACTTACTATCTTGGCTATTGCCCAGTAATAACATCACACACACACACACACACACACACACACACACACACCAATGCTTGCTGAACTATGGAAACTTCTAGGCTTATTAAACTTCCTAATAATGGAGAAAACACAATGTTGATAGTAGTTGGCATGAGTTGCCCATAAAGAAGAGTGAGTAGGCAAATAATTGGAGGTGGGAACTTTCTTCCTTCCTGAAGAATTCTGAAGTTGTAGAGGTTCATGGGAATTTCCAGTGATCTCAACTCTTAGTGAAATAGAAACTACAGGACAGTATATATTTGGTGTGGAAAGAATAAGTGAGGTTCCAAAGGATAAAGTGGACACATACAGAAGAAGGCATAGGCTGAACCACCATAAGGGAAACTCCCTCAATAAGTCCAGTGCATTTGAATTAGATGATGAATGGAAAGTTACTATTTGGAGTAGAGAGGTCTTGCATATATCTGAAAGTAAACCATATTTGCCATACAGAAATGTTACAATTTTAAGTGAATTGATGCTATGGAATCATTTAACAGTCCATTAGGAGAAGGGAAAGGGCTATAAGAGAACTATGTCTGCCATAAGTGATGGGAGAAAAAAAGTCATTGACTACTTCAATACTGAACCAATTCAATTAACTATTTTATACATATCTAATATATTGGGCATCAATAATCATTTGAGTCTAAAATAGTTGTTTAAAGGGCAGGGAATTGAAAAGCAGTGTGGAGATTCCTAAAAATAACTGAAGTAGAACCACCATATGATCCAGATATCCCATTCTTCAATATTTATCGTTAAGAATTAAATTTAGTATACTATAGCAAGCAAAAGTGAAATGTTAAATAAAAAAGCAAGGTCTGCTTATATAGGCACACAAAAACATGGTCTTTTGGAAAGGAAAAATCTAATACCTAAAAGAATATTTTTAGATTAATCCACACCATTAAATTAACTACTTTAAGTAAAAGTGTATGAAAGAATGGTTAGAATTAGCTGTCACTGTCGTGAATAAGAACAAATTATATTTGACAATGAAAATTTCAACTGCAAAGTGATCTTGGGTGATTATTATAATTAAAAGAAAATGAACAATATGTTAACTTCAGTAATTGTTTGTTCAAATGAATCACATTTATATTGATATGACTTATATCATGGATACACTGCAATTACAACATTCACTTCTTGATAGAGTTGAAAGACTTTTCAATAGTGAAATGATTAACACTTTAAGGGATGTTCTCTGTTTAAAAATATGGAAATAATAAAGCTTTAAATACAGAAACTTTAAAATTGCTTTTAAAATCTATTACAACATATCCTATTATTTAAATTAGACTCTTTAGTAAACTAAGAAACAATATCAAACATACTGTAGTTCCTTAAACGAATGGCAGAATTATTTACTTACATCTGAAAGTATACCTGCTTTAATAACATTCTGAACCCACTGGAAATAAAATATTACATCAAGTGAAAACAGAGGATACATACTTTAGATATGAATTTTACTGAAATCAAGTTATATAGTTAGTTATTTTTTTCATTTAGAGCATATTAATATTTTGTGTTGAAATTAATTTGCTGTTTACTTATCAGAAAATTAACCTTATGATCATGTATTATTCCTTATGCCTTTATGTGTGGATCTATTTCATAATAACTTTTTAGTAGATGCCTTTTCCATGAATGGAAATGAGAAAGCAAACATTCCATTATTTGCACTAAGTTGTATACTATACATGTATAGCAAATAGAAAAATGTAACAAAGTCCCA
Source organism: Tamias sibiricus (assembly GCA_025594165.1). NCBI lineage: Eukaryota > Metazoa > Chordata > Mammalia > Rodentia > Sciuridae > Tamias > Tamias sibiricus. Next base: position 154,943,924 of record CM046662.1, on the reverse strand, counting down.
GTAGTGGAGTAGTAATGTTGAATGTATGAACCCACTGTATGAAGAGATGAAGCACATATTTCCACTGTGTTAGGATAATGTCTACTCCCTGGAAAGAGATGCCTTCTCCTTTAAATACTACTTTGCCCCCTGTTCTCTATTATTTGCTCTGTTAATCATTTATAACATCTCTCTCTCTTAAATGTTCACACTTCCTTATCACTGTCAACCCAGTGGTTTCCCTTGAACTTGTACTTCATGACAAAACATAAACACATGCAAGTAAATCTTGCCTTCATCCTGTTCCTTCTTTTTCCTGTGCCTCTGTTTCATATTTTCTTCTCAAAAGGTGTTTTATTTTGTGTATGTAACTCTAATTCTCCGTTAGCTCTTTATTCCTGGTGTCTTTCCTCAGAACCCACTGGAACTTAAATCTGCATTTACCACTTCCTTTACCAATCTGACATGCCAAAACTTAATATTTCCATGTGTCCTCCAACCAGATACTCTTCTCTTTAATGCTATTTAACACATCCATTATCACTTACCTTCTTTATTGTAACTAAATTATTAACATCTAACATGCTTCACAAAACCACATACATACAAATACACAAATATGTTAACACACAAAAACATATTATTTCCTTAACCTCCTTTAAGAGGTTTCCTCTAAGAGTTGGAAACAATTACATTAAACCACAGCCTAGACTCCAACAGTTGTCAATGTCTCATTCACTTTCTTCCTTTGAGGATAAGTGTTCTCTTACACAAATTCTGATCTCTTGAATCAGCTATTTTCTCCCTTCAACTCCTTCGACTTTAACATCATTTTCCTTCTAAAGCAACCACATTTATTGGTGAGATCCAACCCCACTTCTGGAATATCTTGAGATTGTGCTAATATCTTCTATGTTCCCACAGACTTGACAACTATCATTCCCAGAGTTTATTTTTTCACTCTCGTCTCTACAGATGTCATCATCCAGCACATTCTCATACATGAACAACACTTAACTATGTCTTCAATTCATAAGAATTAGAAGACTTTATGGCTCAAGTATCAGTCCTCACACAACAGACACATTTAACACAGTCTTTGTGTATCCATTCTAATCTGTCTCTATCATTGTTCCTTCAGTTATGTATTGAATCATTTTCATTAGATCTCAGAAATCCAAAATGAGGAATTCTTTTTCTCTTTAATATCAGTTCAACCCTTCCTCAATTAAACTCTTCCTGCCAGTGCTTAAGCATCTGCAGAACTCTTGTATCTAACCTAGCAAGACAACACACGTTCTTAGTCACAGATCCGTCTGTAGCTGCATCTCTGGTCTGCCACAGGCATTGCTTCTGCCATATCATCTACTCTCCCCTCCTCAATCTATGACCCTCTGATGTCACATCCTCACAATTTATCTAAAGTTTCTTTTCTAAGATAATCAAATAATGTATTTATGTTAACCTAGTTGTGTGCCAATTGCATGCCTGTCTTTTTGGGGTAGGAAAATGAACACTGGCCTTTCACATGACCAGCATAATCAGATGCCCTAATGTACTACATGAACATAAAGCAACTGAAATTAATTTAATTGATATTTAGGTAGGATTCTAAAAAATATGTTAATGAATTGTCTTATAGTTGATCTATTTTGTTTTGCAGATGTGTACATTTTGCTACTTTGATTTTATGACATTTAGGATACCCATAGGAATATGGGAGAAAATAAACCCGGAGCACAGAAAAATGTGCTCTGGACCTTGAAGTTTTACATTTTATGAAGAAATGTATGATATCAGAGTGTTGATTAAAAACGTCAGCTCAGAATTTTGACTCATGGGTTTACTGAAATTAGCAAAAGATCTTTTTTATTGTGTCATAAATTTCTCATAAAACTCACCTAAGCAATTTATCATTGTATTTCACTGAATATCCTATTACCATGAAGCCCCCAAAACTTTGCAAGTATTGATCATGATTGGAATATTTATTCACCAGTCACTTCCAGATAAGGCTGGAAGATGAGGCCAAACTTTTAACAATACTTGCATTGTCACTTATATATTTTGGTCTCCTATTGAAACCTCCACTTTATCCATGAAATAGCTTTTCATAGAATTACTGGTTTTCATTGAAAAAGTTATTTTTCTATTTCATTAACATTTTTTAAAAATTTCCTAATGATAATACATCAACAAATCCTATCAGATTTACAAACATTTTTAATTATAACATTTTATTTTTGAATGTAGTACTTTCATTTTTTTTTTTTTCTTCTCTCCAACTGTCTTTTCTCTGCAATGGATTCTTTTTTCTCTTTAGTTATGTACTTTTTCATGTGGTTCTATTTCTGGGCAAGGAGCCCAGATTGGTGTAATTTTTGTTTGTTCTTTGCATAGTGTCCCAGATTCCATTTTGAGAGGAGCATTGTAAATTAATCATATGATTACAGTATTACTTCTATTATTTACTTTGTGTAGAATCCATCATATTAAGGTATATAACTTTTGGTACCTAAGTGCAAATGAGAATAAAATCTGATCAGTTCACAGGCATTGTATTTATGAGCCCTTTCTTCTTCTTCTTCTTCTTCTTCTTCTTCTTCTTCTTCTTCTTCTTTTTTTTTTTTTACTTTAGAGATTTAGTCATACCAATTTTGTTTCTTAAAATACTAAATTGAATTGATAATTTTTTCAGAATTCATTAGACAGTAAAATTCTTTTGATCCAGGCTGCATGGTGTTCCATTCACTAGGAATAATATTTGGCATCTATGTCTCTTCTAATAATCATATTTACACAAGAAAAAGCTGTGTGTTTATCAGTTTGGAACACTGAGAGTTTCAATGAACTACAATTAGAGAACCCAGGATGAAGAACTTCCTCATCCTCTGAAGTGTTGCAAGACATAGAGACATGGAATGGATCAAGAAGGCCTATGAAATATTGGTAATATTTTAAAATAAAATTATCCCTCTTTCTCTGAAATTTAGCCAGAATATGATTTAATATCCAGAACTCAGGGACCAGAGAAAGTGAGATTTGTAATATCTCTGTTTAAAGCATCTTGTTTATAAATAAAAATGAAACTCCAGTTTCCATTGCTAACTGATGAACACTTTGTCACAAGCATACTTTGAACTGTGTACTTCTGCACATTCTCTTCCTTCTTCTCCTTCTTCTTTCTCCTTCTCCTCCTCATTACCATTTAATTATTGCTATTATTTGTGGGGACATTATGTATTAACTATATTCTACCAGTCCTTCTAGTTTGTTTAAGTTGATAAGATGGTCTTGATCATTCCAGATTTTCTGGAATAAGTTGTCTCACTTTCTATGATAACTGCTAAACTGGAATCTAATACAGCAAATATTTTTAAAAAATCATTTCATTTATCTCAACAAATAGATGACAGAAATAATTAGATAGCATTAGCAGTCTAAAACGTTGCTGGATGATTATTTTGGTGATAGAAAAGTGATAAACATGCACTCTGAGAAGGGAAGAAGAGGAGGAAAAAGCTCAGGTGTTGAAATCAATTTCTCATGTGAGGTAATCATCCAATGTTCTTTGCAAGAGGTAAGTAACACAGAGCCCAACAAATACTTTAGATGGCATTGAAATTGTCTCTTTGCAAGGGTAAGTTCTATTCCCACTACTGTCACCCGTTTGAATGCTTTATGTACGAAATAACCTTGCCCACAAAATTTGAAATCAAAATCATGTAGTTCTATGAATTTTATAATTGAGGAAGTTTTAAAGGAACACCAAATTCAAACTTTAGGAGGTTGAGTTCCCCCTAGTGGTGACTGAATGATCAAAATTCTACAATATTTATATAGGACTGAAACAAGTAGATTCAACTCAACTTAGAAATCACTTGAAAATCTCATCATTTTACACATTTTGAAACAAGTCTATGAACTTGACATAGTCTACAAATATTACAAAACCGTATAACACCAGAAAGATTTGTTGTGATTTCCAGACTAATACTTGTTAATAACAGTAAAATCATTTTGGTTTATTCCATATTAAGCTAATATTAATATTTTAACATCATAATTATAATGCATCTATGCCTATATTGTTAAAACTAAAATTGCAGTAATATTTAAGACACAATAACAGCTTTTAAAAGTAATGAATGCTATGATGTAAAAAGTGAAAATAATGTAGTTTGATAAATAAACACTTTAATGATTCTCAAATTTTTTTTTTTACCAAACATGAACGCAGAAACTTTGGTGTCCTCAAGACTAAACAGAAAAATACAGCAATTTTGAACTTTTTTTTTTTATTAAAGTATTTGTCTTCATTCCTTTTCTTTTTTTTTTTTTTTTTTTTTTTTTATCAAATAGTGAATCTCTGTAGGTGACCTTTACTTTCAGACAGGCTGGGAATAAGGCAATTTGAGGATTGAATTTTGATAATTTTTCTTACTGTCACAAATGATCTATATGTTTCATTACTTTACGAACTTAAATCCTCAGGCAAAAGGCTCTGAAAGAGAGCTTAAGCTAAACCCATTTATTTGAGATATGTACCATGCATGCATAACTATGATACATTGGGAAAGAAACAAAATCAGTGTCCAATTAACTTTCAATTACAGTTATTGTGTTTCATCAAAGTTCTATTGAAGTTACTTTTATTTAAGTTTAGAATGTACAACTAAATTGTTTTGAATTTGTTGGTATTCTTAACAACTTTAAACAATTTTGCTCCTTTGGGCTGTTTTTACCACTGACTCTCTTTTCTTCTTTGTAGACACCACTTTGTTAAATAGGATTTAGTTTGCTTTTGATCAATTTATACAAATTATATTGATACAAATGCATGCCACATATATATCTTCCAAAAAATAGGAACGCAAGGGTTTCAGAAAAAAATAACAAAATAAAAATTTTAATCTGAAATGTTTTATACTTTCTTATAACATTTTAAAAGTGGCCTTTAACTACACATGCTAAATGAATTAAGGATTCCACTTAAGGAAAACAAAATACAAAAGTTGGGAGATATAAAATAAGTATACTTGTAACTCTGATTTTGCCTTGCAAGTTTAGTTTGGGAAAATCATGTTTTACAGATATGTAATTGTCTTACATCTACCACAGTCTTCAGTAGAGAAAGGATATAAATTTCACAAACATCACTAATAAGATCAGATTTACACACTTGAGTCTAAAATACCTAAGATTAATCAGTGTCTCCCACTCCCCTTCTAAGAAACTTGTAAATTTATTGCAAATTAGTCCTACTTGCCCTGTATAAATTTAAGTTAATATTTCTATTTTGTCTAATTTCCCTAACTCTATATATGTATGCACATATACTAATGCATACATTTACATGCTGTTAAAATATACCTATTTGCATAAATACTAAAACACATTTGCTAGACATTAGTAAAACATATACTTACATGTAAAATTTTAAAGTTCATGCTCATACACAGACTTCTGAGTTTTAATCTCTTTGTGTTTTGCACTACTTTCCTGCTATTTCAATCTTTCCATGGAGTTTGGTGAGAATATCAAATATTCTTTGTTTGAAATTCGTTTTTATTGTTCCCTTGCATTTTAATGAAAATTTATGTAGATAGACATCGACTACTATCAGATATAATTCATTAACCCCATAAATGATATCATAATTTCTTTGCATTTTATTTCTGATGAGAAACTTAAGATTAGTTGTATGTAATGTTTTTATTATTTTTGTTTTTTAAGATTTTATTTTCATTCTGTTTTGGCATGGTTTTCAAAATAGGCTTAGAAATGGATTTATTTCCTTTGTTGAGTTCAAGCTTGCTATCCTTCTACCTTACCTTATGCATTAGCATTATATCTTTAAGTGTTTTACTATTTTCCCCCTATACAAAAAAACTTTGTGACAGATCAAAAATTAATATAATTCTCACTTCTCCATGAGTCCTTACCATCACTTTATAATTTTGCAGGGTTCCCTATCAAAATGTGAAGTCAATTTATCTACATCGTGAACTAGATCTAGCATGGAGTTTCTTTAATCTATGAAATATTATAGAAGTGACCTAAGTGACTTAGGCCTCAGAAATCCTTGAGAATTTCCAGGATCTCCTCATCTCTTCTTCTTCTGTTTTAGTGCTCTCTCTTTCTCTCTCTCTCTTTCTATCTATCTGTCAGTCTCACCTGTTTGAACATGACAGGAAGCCTTTCATCCAATAAGGGTGTAGAACACAGAGCAGATATGAGTCTACTCACTGAGGGCAAACATACACTGCCACAGGCTGACCACAGGCTGAGATCATTTTAAATAAAATGATCCAGGCTGAGTAAATAGGATCTGCCAAGCAGTCAGTAGAGAGAAGGCCTAAATACTTGTGTATTCTCTCTTTGAATATTTCTTCTGTAACATTTCTTCTTCATCTCCTCGGGCACCTCAATGGTCTATTCTACCATTCAGTTCTTTGTCTTAACAAATGTTTCACATCACCAATGATTTCAGTGTATGATGCACTCTGGAAACTGCTCTGCCCGTGTTCCTGATCATGAGTCCTCATGAATGGGACAAATTATATTATAAGAGACATGAGAGCTTGCATCCTCTCTTTGTTCCCCACCTTGGGAACATATGTCCATAAGCCAAGAAGTACGGCCTAACCAGAAACAGATCTGCTAGTGCCTTGACCTTGAACTTGCCAGCCTCCAGAACTCTAAGATGCTGTTTAAGTCACTGCATCTATTGCAATCTAAACTGACTAGGACAGATCCTAAATGAAACAAAGAATGATAATAAGATTTTTAAAAAATACATCTGTATGGGCTGGGGATGTGGCTCAGCAATAGAGCGCTAGCCTAGCATGTGCGCAACCCGGGTTCGATCCTCAGCACCACATAAAGACCAATGCATTGTGTACAACTAAAGCAAATAAATAAATATTTTAAAAAAATACATCTGTACTACAAGTTTGAACAATTATTATTGGTGTAATTAGAGTCCTCAAAGAATAGGAGAGAGATTGGAGAAAATGATGTTTGGATAAAATAAGGCAGAAATGTCCCAAAATAAATGAAAAATTTTAAAAAATCAATGAAGAGATTTTTGTTTGTTTGTGTGTTTTAGAAAATTACTTTTTTTTAGTTGTCAATGGACCTTTATTTATTTCTATGGGGTGCTGAGAACTAAACCCAGTGCCTCACACATGCTAGACAAGAGTTCTGCTACTGAGGCACAACCCCAGCTCATGATGAAGAGTTTTAATACATCACTGGCACAAGGAACATGAACAAAACAAGAACTTGAGTCAAAAAATCTGTTTGCTTGTCATCATAGGGGGTAGAATATACGATATGTCTACCAGACCTATATGGTCATCTTGCAGAAAAGAAAATGTGGTGAAGATGAATTAAAAACATCAGGTAACTCAGATATGATAATTAAGAGGAATGAAAGTAAGGATAACAATAACTGTCTTCTCAGAAAAAATTCCAGTTATAAAAAAAAAGAGCGATGTCTTTAAAATACCAAAGTTTAAAAGTCAGCTAAGTATTCTATACCCCAAAAATATTGTTTTTAAAAGCAAAAATCAAGGGCTGGGGTTGTGGCTCAGCGGTAGAGCGCTCGCCTGGCACGTGTGCGGCCCGGGTTCGATCCTCAGCACCACGTACAAATAAACCCATTGTGTACAGCTAAAGCAAATAAATAATAAATAAATATTTTTTTAAAAAAAGCAAAATCAAGTTTTTCTTCACACTTATAGTTATACTGATAAGCAGAAAGACAACATGCAAATTACCGATATTGAATGAGAGGTGACATTGGCAAATTATTAATAATAAATGTACTTTACAAAGAAATTTATACCAATAAATTAAACAACTAAGAGTAAATGGACAAATTCAATGAAAGTCAGAAAGTATCAGAGCTTATGGAACAAAAAGCTGAGAAACTTAGTAGTCTAGCATCTATTATACAAATTGAAATTGTGTTTAGGAAGTACTATAAAATATTTAACTACAGATGGTTTTACCAGTTAAATTTATTCATACATGTTAAGAATAAATCAAACAAATTCTATGCAAATTTTCACTAAACTAAAAAGAAGATAGCATTTCTTATTTCACTCTTGAGGCAGGCGTTCCCTTGAAACCAAAATCGGACACAAACATCACATCATAGGTACTGTAGTTCCAAGCAACATGTTAATGAATCCTACAAGTTATACATATATGTGTGTGTGTGTGTGTGTACATGTAATATAATATATGTATGTGAATACATATATATTTTTTAAAAAATATATTTTTGTTGTAGATGGACACATACCTTTATTTATCTTTTTATGGTGATGAGTATTGAACCCAGTGCCTCACCCATGCTAGGCAAGTGTTCTAACACTGAGTCACAACCCCAGCCCCACAAATTATATTTTTTTTTAGAAAAGATAGTGCATCTCAATCCAAGGAATGATTCCAGTAGCTGAAAATTTTGCCAACAGATAATACACTTAATGTTGAGAGAAACAATATCTTCTCACTCTAATATCGGAAAAATTAAGGAAATTCATGTTCATCAATTGATTCAATATTGCACAGGATACTTATGCTGTTGAAATAAAGAAAGAAAAATGTTGAAGATAAACACATTGGATAGATTGGATAGTATGAAATACTAGATTCTTTCTTCTCAGGTAAAATGATCACGTATGAGGAAATAGCTGAAACTATACAAAGTTATTATGCCTGAAAACAATTTAGTAAGATTACAATGTATAAAATTAAATACAAATAAACTAATCTGTCTGTTGTATCAAGAAATAATAAGAAATTACATAAAAGTTATATCTTAAACAAAATAAAAATATGAAGCCTTAAAGGACAAGTATGTCAAAAGAGATGAGATAGCTTTATAACAAAAATTATTTTAAAGTGACAAGCACACTTAAATAGAATGAGGGAAGAACCTGATGATGGGTCAGATGGAGTGATATTTTTAGAATATGAATCTTCCACAAATTCACCTACTGCATCAACACAGTTTCTAGTGAAATTCAAGTAAAATTTTTCATATAAAGTGACAAACTGAATCTAAAATTAATATGGAAATGTGGACCATGTAGATTATCTTAATAAATTTAATCAGAACAAAATAAGAAAACAAACACTGTATAATCTAAAATAATATAAAATCACAGTATAAAAGACAATGTAACATTGAAGTACATAGATGCATATGTCAATTGAAAATCACAGGGAGCCTAGAAATATGTCCAGTCATACAAGTACAACTGATTTTTGATAGACATTCTAAGACAATTACTGGAAAAAAAATAGTCCTATTAATAAATGGTACCAGGGAAAAATGATATGTTCTTTGGAACATATACAAAAGCCAATTAAAAGAGACCTAAATTAACAACCTATAGCATTAGTTTTCCTAGGATAAAATATAAAATAAATTAATCATGTTCTTGAATAAAACAAAGATCTGAGATTCCACATCAAATGATTACAGAATCTATTATCTGTCTAAGATAAGCACTAACAGATAAATGACAATCTTGGATAAGATACTTGAGAAACATTTTTTTTTCTCACAAATAGCTTGTAATTATAATATATATGAAAATCATAGAACCCATAATCAAATAGTTTCCATAAACACTAGGGTTTTATTTTATTTTATGTTTTCATGGTACTGTGGATAAAACCCAGAGCCTCACACAAGCAAGTCAAACACTTCATTCATGAGCTCTTCCACTGGAGAAAATTTTGAACAAACATTCCACCAAATAATATGTAGAGAGGCAAATAAGCATATGAGAAGATGTTCAGCAACATTAATCCTTAGAAAAGTATAAAATAAACAATGAGGTATCTCTTCACAACTATTAAAATCTCTAAAACCAAAATCATGTGTCATACTAAATATTGACGAAATATGGATGTCCTTGAACCTCCACACATTACTGATGGGAATATAAAATGAACAATCCTTTGGCATGACATTTAATCATATCTTGACCATATGACTCATTCCACTCCACAAAATATTTACTCAAAAGAAACAAAAAGAACATGTGCTTACAAATGCTCTAAGCGAATGTTCGTAGCTACTTGCAAAATCTGGAAACAAAAACTGAAATATTTCTCAATAGATGAATGACAATAAAACTTTGATATTAGCCATTCAATGAAATATTTCTTGAGAATAAAAAAGACATAAATTTTGACACATGCTCCTGTACGAATATATTTAAAAATAAGTTAAATTAAAAAATGTATACAATCATTGCATGCTGTATATTTCTATTTATTAAAAAAGTTCTAGATAATTAAATTAATTTATTATACCAGACAACAGATAAGATTATGGGAAGAGTAATGAAAGAATGAATGATTTATAAAATAGAAGAGGAAATTTTCCCAAACATTGGAAACATCTACTATCTTCATTGAGCAAATGATTTAATAGTGCACATTTACTTCAATTCACATTAATTTTTATATTCCATGTGTGTAGTTTTGTATATTACTTATACCTTAGTGGTGATAAATCAATATAGTTAAGTGAGCATGTGAAGATGCTTCAATCTATATCTTCATCTGTAGCCTCACATCATTTTTTGTTTGTTTAATTGAAAGTCTTTTAAATCTGCATCTTAAAATATATATACATGTCTACACTGAATTAGACATGTTTCTGAGTAAAGGTGTGTTAAAGAAAAAAATAATATAGAAAATGAAGACTTTCAAAAAATTAAAATTTACAATGCAAATTAGCCAGGATTAAAGTGGGAAAATAAACTGTAGTGAATGAGCAAATATCATTTTGGTAAGTTAAATATGTACTTTGTGATCAAGAAAGAGGTCAAGATTGGTTTACTTCATTTAGCATAATATTCTCCAACTCCATACATTTACCTGTAAATGTTATAATTTCTTTCTTCTTTAAGACTGATTAATATTCCATTGTATATATATACTGCAGTTTCTTTATCCATTCATCTAATGATGGGTGTCTAGTTTGGTTCCACAGTTCAGCTATTGTGAATTCATTTGCTATAAACACTGATGTGGCTATGTCACTATACTATGCTGATTTTAAGTCCTTTGGGTATAGACTAAGGAGTGGGATAGCTGGGTCAAATGGTGGTTCCATTCCAAGTTTTCTGAGCAATCACAGACTGCTTTCCAAAGCGGTTGCACCAACTTGCAGTCCACCAACAATGTATGAGAGTACCTTTTCCCCCACATTCTCTCCAACACTTATTATTACTTGTATTCTTGAAAACTGCCATTCTGACTAGGGTAAGATGAAATCTTAGAGTAGTTTTAATTTTCATTTCTCTAATTACTAAAGATGTTGAACACTTTTTCATATATTTGTTGATCACTTGTATATTATGGCATTTGCAGGTAAATGGGTGGAGTTGGAGAATATTATGCTAAGTGAAGTAAGCCAATCCCCAAAATACAAGGCCTAATGTTTTCTCTGATTAGTGAATGCTGATCTATGATGGGGCGAGGGGCATGGGAAGAATGAAGGAACTTTGGATTGGGCAAAGGGGAGGGTGGGAAGGGGTTATGGGAATAGGAAAGGTGATAGAATGAGGTGGACGTCATTACCCTCGGTACATGTACGATTGCATGAATTGTGCGTCTCTACACCATGCACAACCAAAGAATTGAAATGTACTGCTCCATTTGTGTATGATAAAATTGAAATGCATTCTGCTGTAATGTACAATAGAACAAATAATAATAATAATAAAGAGGTCAAGAATGACATGATTGTCAATACACAAGAGAAACATAATGGTAGTGTGAATATGAGTGTGAATTTAATTTGTTTTTTCAGGAAAATAGTTTAGGTTTTTATTTTATCATGAAAATAATCAATAAATTAACTAATTAAATTTAAAAAAATTAGGCCTAGACATATAGCTTAACAGTAGGGCATTTGTTCAACACATGTAGGACACTTGGTTTGATTTGCCATTACCCAATCCCCCAACACACACACATTAGTTTACAACAAGAAAACTTACCCAATGTGATTTTTGATTCAAGCTCTGTGTAGAAATCACATAAGGAAATATAATATGGGAACTCAATGAAAATAGTTTTCATGGAAGTATTTATTTTTTATATTACTTTGAAATATGAATCACATGTAGATATTAAAATAGTGATTGGATCATTAGATTATTCACTCTGTAAAATTTGATGACTTTTTCTTTCATTTCATAGTTAAATAAAATGTTGAATATTTACTCTGTCACAATATTTGAATGTATTTTAAAAGCTCAGATGTAATTTAAAATATATAGTTCTATAGCAAAGTGTTAACAATAGTCCCTAATTATACTCTTTTATACTTGGATTCATTTTAGAATCTGTAAAGCTTCAGTACATCCATGCTATTTTTCATTTCTGAAGTCTTTATCCAGTGAGAACTAAGGATGGGTAATCTGTTAAAGGCTTACAAAGCTAATATTTTATTCCCAAGTTCTGTCTTATATTTTGTGCTGCATGGTTGGGAAAATAAAGAGAACACTCATACATACTAACATAAGAGCAAATAATACATATTTTGAAAAAAGTTTGAAGATACAGAAGAAACACAGCCAAGGCACAAATAGTGGAGTCAAAGAAAGATTTATATTTTTGTCCAGTGAAAATTTCTCTTTTATTTCTTTATTAAGAAAAAGGACCAATCAAAGTAAAATGATTTCCAAAAATTTTACACATCATCCTGTTGGAAATATGGAAAAAAATGTTGTTACTTCCTCTGTATAATCGATGATGGCAAAAATTTCAAGTGTCAACTTTATTGACATGTCAATTTCTGCACAATTAATTTCTTGTTGCTATATAAAAATCAAAACTTTTTATAATAAAAGAGAATGTCCAGGCACAACTTTCCAAAATCCTAATAGCTACTAAGCACCAAAAGTGGTATTTGAACCTAGATCTCATGCCTTTCTAAAACCAAAGTCCATGTTGAAGCACATGATTTTTACACCATGTTAATCCTTAAAGTAGATGAGAAGTTTGATCAAGTGCCTGACCATGATGTGTGTGCATTTGTGTATGCATGTGCATGTGCATGTGTGTGTGTGTTATTAACTGTCAAAGATTTAGAAATGATATGACAAATACTCCCTGATGGCAAAAAAATGAGGTACTACCGCCACAAAAATAAGCGTTTCCATCTTCACAGAGACAAGTTTACATATTTAACACACATAAATCCCATTTAGATAGAATCACTGCTACACTCTGAATATTTTAAACATTTGTTAACTTTTTATGATTTCTGAAAACTGGAGCAGAAAGAAGTTGTGACAATGAAAGATGAAGTAGTCACATGCACACAGGATAAATGAAGACAGACCTGAAAGCCATAATTTTCTTCTGCAATGTTTTGATTGGGAGAGATTTAAATTGGAAAGGATTTAAAATATGATTTTTAATAAAAATATAGTTTACCTAGTTTGTGTAATATTTGTGAATTTTAAAGAGAATACACTTATCTAAAATAGAATAGTTAAAAAAAATTGCTGGCCTGTTGTTTTTGCAAATAATACTATAAAATTGCCACTACAAGCTTAAACTTTGACTTTTTAAAAAGTATGTTTTATAAATGGACACTATATTTTTATTTTGTGCATTTATTTTTACGGTGGTATGGAGGATCACACCGGTGCCTCACATGTGTGAGGCAAGTGCTTTGCCACTAAGCCACCATCCCAGCCACTTAAACTTTGATTTTAAACCATTCTGAATAAACTATTCCTACTGAATATGAATAGATAGCAAACCATAATGATCTCATCGAACTTTATTATTGACCTTTTTCTCCTTCTTCAAACTTAAACCATTCTATTCTGCCATTGGTAATGAATTCATGAATAAAAAAAAACAAATTAAAAACAAAACAAAACAAAAATCCCTGTATTATTTACAATAAGGTCAGTTTACTTGCTGTAATTAAGTCTAAGACTATAATGCCTCTAATTATTGTGTTCATTTAGTGCCCTATGGAAGTACTGGACAAAGGACTAGGTCAGCAGGTCGTCCTCTTCTATGAACTAATTCAAAGACCTGACCTTTCAAAAGCCAGTTTATATTGAATACATAAATTCCATATATTAATGTGTCTCAATTCCATCCAGACAGCAAGATGACACAAACAGCGAGGACAATCATGGGAAATGTCCCTGAGCTGGACCTGGAAGGAATTGTTTGATTTTCATTTATATTCCAAGATGTTATTACATAATAACACGTTATCATTCTTGTAGCTGTTAAAATCATTTATTCTATGTTACCTATTACACTTTTAAAGACAGGAAACACAGGTCTCCAAATTATGTTTACATTTTTGTTCCAATCAGAATTACAGACAAGTTCAAATTATTATGATCTCTTCGATTTTTAAGAAAATCCAATTTAAGGTTTAAAATTATCTAAATGAAGCAGAGCTCTTAATTGCAATAAATGTACAATTACAATAAACCTCCAAATTATGTTTATTACTGTGACCTTGACTAGTGAAGTGTCATATGGAAAGGTGTCAGTTCATAGGATCAGCACTTCAGAACTTCTACTTCATTCCCACCACTAATTATCAAATAATGAGACTGAGGCTTAGAAAGGGTACACTATTTACTCAAGGTCACACAAAAAATAAGAGTCAAAGGAAGAGTTATCAGTAATGCCAGGACCTCTGTACCCTCAGTTTAAAATTTCTGACATTTTCAATTAAAATTTTCTAATCCCTTATTGAAATACTGAGCACTATAATCATTATCTTAGATGTTTTGGTCAGAAAATAAACATTCCAAATATTATAATTTCAACATATAATTAACAAAAACAAATTAATATCACCTACCATGAATTATTTCTGACATACTATTTAATAACAACCTCTGCTAAGGGAAATTGAATTTTTTATTTGAAATTATGTTTTGTGTAATCTAGCCTAACTTAATAGAGGAGTTTTCAGAATCAGATTGCCAAACAAAACAATGATACATGAGCATAAACTGCAGTTATTTTGTCATTCAAAAAATTGTTTCAAACACAGTAATGAGTTCTCCCTGAAGATACTCAGATTGTCATCATGCATTCCATTTCCCTGCCCCACATGTTTGCACTAGACTAGGCTCATCATTGCAATATTGGAAAATAAAACCCAAAACAAAATTTATTATCCCTTTCCATAAGTACCAGAAAAATTCCAATTCTTGCTATCTTTAAGAAAACTTGAAGAAATAATTTATTCCTAAGTAAATCACAAAATTTCATAATTTGGACTGAGTAGGAAGAATGTAATAAGGCTTATTTATATCAAATAAATACAAGTAATACATTTCTTGATAGTCTGAGATTTTCAAACCTTCTCCCCTATGAAAAAAATTTATTTGACCTGTCCATGATTTTACATAGCATATTATCAAATATATGTTTTTATTTTTATGTCCTTTTCTCTGCTTGTAACTTTTTAAAATCACATATAAGTAGGACAACAAAACTAGAAAAACAATCTTCTAAAACAAGATTAAAGAGAGATAAACAATCGTTTCCTAATTTTTTAATTTAATCTATTCATTCTTTAAAAGTAGATTTTTCTGTGTGAGTCTATATAAAGTAACAATTGACAAGAGAACTCAAAACTTAAACATTGTATGGTTTGACTCAGGATCTCTCCTCCTGTGATATACTGGCACCCAAGGGTTGCATTAAATCAGAACTAAATGGCAGTTTGTTAGTGGATATGTCTTCAGTTCTATAAAATGGCTTTTCTTGTCCTTGCAGAGTAGACTTCATAAATAAAACCCACCTTCATGCTAGAACTAGTCACAAACTCTATTTTACCTACAAAGAGAACAGTCTGGATACCTGATTTTTGCAGTCATGTTGAACTAGATGGCATTATGTTGCAGTATATTCTAGTTTGAAACAAGTGAAGTTATATCAAAAGAGGTTCTAAAACATTTTTATATGCTCAAAAACATGTTGGATTTGAATCCAAGAACAAAAGTTACAAAAACCAATTTATTCTTCTGAGATAGAAATCACAGCAATGGAGAGGATAAAAAGAACAGGTGTCAAACAGACCGGTTGTGATACAAGATAAAGCTCTAAAATTATAGGCAGAAAACCTGAGTATGAATACCCATTTGATCTAGATTTTGTTGTTCAGCAAATTATCTGAAGCAATTAGGATTAGTATTACTTACCTTAGGTAATTGAGAACAGTCTAAGACACATCTAACTTACATCACATGACTTGCCCAGGGTCTGATGTTACTGTTACTGAGAAAGGTTCATAGGGTTGAATAAGTGATATGATATAGGTGAGAGTGCCCTATATAAGCATCCAACACAACACATTAAGAAAATATATAGAGCTGGGGATATAGTTCGGTTGGTAGAATGCTTGCCTATAAGGCCTGGGTTCAATCTCCAGCACCACCACAAAAAAAAAAAAAAAAAAAAAAAAAAAAAAAAAAAAAAATATATATATATATATATATATATATATATACACACACACACATACATACATATAAATATATGTGTGTATACTGTTATGATTTCAATATGAGATACCCCCAAAAACTCATGTATGAGACAATGCAAGAATGCTTAGAGTTGAAATGATTGGGTTATAAGACCTGAACCTAATCAGTTCATCAATTCCCTGAGAAGAGATTAACTGTAAGAAGGCATTTTGAGGCTAGAGGAGGTGAATCATTAGGACTAGGACTTTGTGGTTTGTATTTTGTCCACTGTGAGAAGAACTCCCCACCCCCCTCACTTTTTCTCACCATGTTCCCAGCTGATTTTCTCCACCATACCCTTCTGCCATGATGTTCTGCTTCTCTCCTCGATCCCCAAAGAATGGAGTAGACTGTCTATGGACTAATACCTCTGAAACCAAAAACAAACTTTTCCTCTTCTAAAATTGTTCCTGTCATGCCTTTTGGTCACAGCAGCGAAAAATCTGACTAAAACACATGTTAAGTCAGAATTAAAATCTTCACAATTCTGTGTGGGTCCTTGAGAGTTACTTACTAAGTAGACTTAAATTGTAACTGCGATATGGCACATATTTTCACAAAGTAGTAATATAACAATGCTAATGTTATCACTATTTTTGACATACAAGACTTTCAGAGAAAAAAAAAAATTAAAAGAAAGAAAAATGGACACTGTGTTTTAAAGTATTTTAATGTTGTTCTTGTTTTAATGAGGGGTTGTGATGTTTGATGTTGAGTTAAAGAATAATTCTCAAAATTTGAGGAAGGTGGAGAAGCAATAAATAGAACTAGAGTGAAGAGCATCCATAAACTTGTAATTGGTGATTGCTTCAATCCAGCGCTTATCACATAATTTGGCCTTCATTTAAATTTTATGGACTATCAAACACATGACAGTTAACTCAAAAGAACTTCATTTAGAATATATTTTATGAAGCTGACTTATGAAAATTCCTTTTATTGTTGAAAATATACTTCAATAGTAGGACACTTATTTAGCATGTGCAGGGCTCTAGGTTTGATGCCCAGCATTGAAAAATAAAAATTAAAAAAAAAAAAAATCTCAGTTTGCATAAGCTTTTTTTAGATGCTCTTTTTATTTCCATTTATGAATTATTAAACATTGTATTTAAGAAACCACTTACAAACATGGCTGTGTTTTCTAAATGATCCACATGTCATTGAAGTTTTTTTTTTTTTTTTTTTTTTTTTTTTTTTTGTCTATCCCATTTTTTGCTATTAAAATCCTTTTTAAGTAAAAAAACACTGGGAGTTTGATATAAGTTATTAAAACCTCTAAGCAAGAGAAAATGCTAAACAGAATTATGTAATGCTTTGAGGGGCTTTGAAACATGAGTTCTAGTATTGTACATAAAGAAATATAGGAAATAAATATGCAAAGGAGATAATCATCAATCCCTATTTAGAAAGAAGCCAATAGCTCTGATTACCAGACTACCTGAACCATTGTGCATATTTGGATGAATGAAACTGCCTGTATCACCATATTTACTGCTGGCTTAGAGCAAAAGACTGGCTTCAAAAGGAGCTCCAACCAAACAGCATTTAGTGTCCTCATCAATAAAAAGGAGAACAAAACCTGTTTAATTAACTTATTCTAAATATTAAATGAAATTGTGTATTCCTATTACATGGCAAATGGTTTAGAGTGTACATCCAATAATTTATATGATTAAAATAAAATACTTGGCATTTGGGAAATTTTCCTGTAATCAAGGAAACATCACATGGTTGGTTAGTCAGCTACTCCAACACCTGGCAGCTCAGCTCCTGTTCTGAGCTCAGCTCAGTCCTGTTCTGAACTCAGCTCAGTCCATACTGTCACTTCCTTCTGGTTTTCAGTCATCTTTCACTGGAGACATATAACTGTAGTTCATTCCTTCACAGACAATGAATCCTAATAATTTGTTAATCAAATAAGCAAGGTTATATTAACAGGTCAAGAAGCAAGACACCATTTTTCCAACATCCGCCTTCAAATATCTGCTTCTGATACCCCTATTTGTGTTGGTATATTCTATTAAATTGGCCCTTCAACATTTTTCTCCCTTAGTTCAATTCAATTAATATTCACTAATCTTATTTTATGCCAAGTACTAACAATTAACTCTGGGAAGTAGAGGGGACCTCTCTAGAGGAAACATAAAAGAAGAATATATATTCAAATATGGAAAGAATGCTTTCCTCAATATGATGTTATCTAGAGTTGTAAAGGTTGAGACTAGGTTAAAAAGGAATTGGCAGTCTGTAATAGGTGAAAGATATATAGATTTATTTTAAGTGAGGACAGTTTCAATAGTTTAGACAAATCTTATAGGCACTCTGACTTTTCGATAATAAATATGTTTTAGCAAGGTAGTAATAGTAAAGAGAATGAAGAATGTTAATTAAAATGGATGTGGTAGAATGTTTAGAAATAGAGAAATGTATGAGAAAAAATACAATTAGATCAAAGGTAACATTGTACTTGTAAGCATTCATGGACATTTCCCTAAATGATAATTAATTCTTTACTCTGCAATCTTTACAAAAATATAGTTATTTTATAAATACTAAGTAGTTTATATCAATTTATGTGAATTAAACTTGTGAACAATCATGGAACTTAAAATAAAACAGTTTAGCATGAGGTTATTTTGTGAGAAATTAGAGGTATTTTTCTTATCTGGGGTACTGTAGTGATAGATTTACTACTGACTGGATCAGGGTTAGTTCTTCAATGAGACGTGTTTCAAACAGCTGACACAGTTGAATAAGTGAAATGTTAAATGCTTGACATTAAGTAACATGAATAATGCTGTTCATAAGCAAATGTGGAAGAAACTTGAAAGTACATAATCATATTCCTCCTCATCGACTGTCAGTGTGATTGTATCCCGAGAGGATGAGACAGGCTTATAATAACCCAGCACATTTACACAACAAGTGGATCGCTCTTTGCATGGGCTCCTGCATTCACATAGGCAGCAGCCTGCTCAATGGAAACTCAGTAGCACAGGCTCTTTGAGGGAGAGGTCCCTCCTGTCTCTCTCCAGAGTATAGAAGCTTCTTCATGACACAGAATAGAAATATCTCAACACCCATAACTAGAAACCAGCGGTTTTTCCTTTCCAAAGAAATCAGAGCAACAAGTCAATCTCTTCTTCAGGTCCATATCCCATGTTTATTGTTGGGCAAACTTTGATAAGATTTACTCTTCTGTAGTTAAGAATAAAAGTGTGAGCAAGATCCAGAGAAGAGAGGAGTTGAAATGTTAATTCCTTCAGAGTCCTTCCTTCACCCTTATCATGATAACCTGCCCCTGCTCCAACATGTTGCTAAGGTAACTTGTTCCATGATTGACCCCCACCCTCCAGGGAGTTCTAAATATGCTCGATTCATGCCCATATTGCCTTCTCCCTTTGGGGGGGTGGGGCGGGGGCGGTCCCTCCCTGAGGCGTGGAGAGAGCCCCAGGAGGCTCAGCCCAGGTGGGTACTGGTGGCAGGGTCGTCCTGGGCTGTCACGCTTGCTGGCCGGGTCATGGAGGCCCTGCTCCCCTCTTCTGGGGGGAGACCTGTTATTTGTTGGAACTCCCCTGTCCTGGCTGCCTTGTTTGACGCCCTCTGCTCCCCTCTTTTTAGCGGCTCTCCCTTGCTCCCTGTGTGCCTTTTGCGGGGGCATGCTGCCCTGGGCCTCTCCCTTGCCCTGGGGTGCACTTGGCCGGTGGTCTTGGGGCACCTTCGGGGTGGTGGGTGGGGCGTGGCCCTCCTGGCCTGAACTGGTCGGCTACAAAACCCGTCGTAGCCTCCCGTTGGTAGGGCTTGTGGTGGTCGGCGTGGGTTTCTCCCTGGGGTCACACCTATGGGGTTGGGTGGTCCCCTAATCCCTGTGTGGCGGCGTTCCCTTTTAAGTTTTTGGCGCTGGGGGGCTGCTGGCTCTCCCGGACCGTGTGAGCTGTAAAGGCCCCTGAGGGGCTGCGATCTGTGGGCCCTGAGGGGTGACCCTTATAGACGGCCTTAGTCCTGTGTGTGGGTTTGGTTGTGGAGCCCTGTCAAGGTCTCCCTCGGTAGTCCCCTGGTCTCCCTTTTGTCTCCCTCCAGGTGGTCCCTCCCTGGTACACCTGTCCCCTCCTCCCTTCCCCTAACACCCTCTCTGCGGGCAGAGGGGGGTTTCTCCCTGTGATGGTGTGGGCTAAGGGGGTGGGGGGCCCTTGGCCCTGGCACGGTCTGCCCTGTCTCCTGGGCGGGAGCCCCTCTGCGCTTGCTCTGAGATTCTCTCCTCCCACTTCCCTATTTTTTACCTCCCTACCCCCTCCTGTATATGGTGGTGTGCATGGCTGAGCTGTTCGGTGGACGGTATGGGGCTCCTGGGACCTGCGTGTGGGCTGCGTGGGGGGGGGATCCTTCTCCTCCCCTTGTGCCCAACCTGAAGGGCTCGGCGTGTGGAGGCTTCCTGGCCTTGGGGAGTCCTAGGGACTGGGACTTCTGCCTGGGTGGGTGTCCTCCCCAGTTCCCCCTCCCTACTTCCCTAATTGCTTCTCCCAGCTTTAGTATAATGTCCTGCCCTAGGATCTGGGCCCTTTCTCCCTGGACGTCAGGTGCCCATATGGGACTCCCTCTCGCAGGCGGGGTTTGTGGTGGAGTGTGCGATGTGTGCTGGGTGGGGTGGTTGCTCCCTGTGCAACCACTCCTGGCTGAGCTGGCCTCCCTCTCTCATCCCTCCTTCTACCCCCCTCCTGTCGCTGTTGCGGCTCCTCTCTGCGACGCTGATTCTCCCTGGGTGCTGGTGAGGCTTGGGGACTAGCCTCCTGGACCTGGTTGTAGGGCTCCCTGGTGGGAGGAGGCTTCGTTCGTCTAAGTGTGCCCCTTCCCTTCCCATTGCCCTTCCCCTTTAAACCCTTCCCCCTTGTTCTCTCCCTACCACTCCGATCCTTTGCGTGCGCGGTTTGCCATATGCTTCGATCTGTGGGAGTGCTTGGGGTTGGGAGTGTTGGCCATTTCTCCCTGTCTACCCCTGAATTAAGAGTGTGGCTGGGGGGTCCTCGGTTGGGTGTGGCGCTGCGAGCCATGTCTCCCTCTTAAAAGTAGGAGTTCCCCATGTTCTCCCACCCTATGTGTATCGGGCCCTCGGGTGTAGCCCTGCTGCGGGCGCTGGGTCCCTGGGAGTTTCTGTAGGGATGGGCTAAGGGTGGGCCCCTGGGGTCTCCCTCGGCTGGTTTGCCCCACCCTTGTGCTGTGCTGTCAGGGAGGGGTCGGAGTGGGAATGCTGCCCCCTCCTGATGAGGTCCCTGTGTGCCCCCTCCCTTGGTTATTCCCTGGGTCCCCCTGTCTTCGGTGAGTTGTGGAGGGACTCCCAACGGCTTGCGGTATTCTGTTTGGTGTTGTTTGTGTCCCTGTGGACCCTTGTAGCTCGAGACCGTGTGGTTCACTGCCTGGGGTCGTGGATGGCCCCTTCTTAGTCCCTTCCCTAATCCCCTCTCCCTACCTCACATAGGGGGTGCCCTGACGGAAGTCCTCTTGGCCCTTGCTGGTCGAGTCCTGCTGTTAGGGTGTTGAGCTCCCTGTGTCTGCCCTGTGCCCGTGAGCAGGGGAAGGGCCCGGGCCTGGCCCTGCTTCCCTGTCTCCCCTACGGGTAGGTAGCTTCTGGATGTTGTGGGGTATGGTGTGGCCTGGTGCTGGTGGGCTGACGTTTCTGCGACCTGTATCAATGGTTGGCCCTGGTGAATGGGGGTGTGGGGGGGTAGGGGTCCCTGTGGGAGTGCTTCCCATAGTAACTTGTTCCAGGGATTGACCCCCCCTACAGGGAGTTCTAAATTATGCTCGCTTCATGCCCATATTGCTTCTCCCTGGCCCTTCCAACCTACATGATTCCCACCTTTTGGCCTTCCCATGGATCATTTCCAAGCCTAGTCACTTACCAGGAAGGAAAGAGATAGGGAAGGAAGCAGAACAAATGATGCTGAGAACACATAAAAAGGCATAATACCCTCACTTCTGAGGATACCAGGATACCAGCTATGGCCTCCTTTTTTTTTTTTTCCAGGATAAGTCTATGTTACTCCTCTTTAAATAAACCGTGCTTTATATGCTTACCTCAGCATGCTTCCTTAACATTACATTTGAACATGTGAGGAAGCAGGACTCCTCACTGCTAACCAGCAGAATCAATGTGACACACAAGAAGTTATTGTGTTACTTGGTGAAAGGTACTTAGTTAATGAATTTACTTGGATTCCTTATGCAATATAGGAAATATTTAATTATTGGGTGAACAAAGTATGTAAAAATATATGAATAACCAAAGCACTATTGTGTAAGTACAATACATAAGTCATGTTTTTCCTAATATTGATTTTATGAAATAGATAAGTTAGTACTTATATTTAGGAAGGAAAAGGGGAAGAGTAAATATTAAATAATGTAATCAAATAAATGGGCATTTTGTGATATTTCACAGAGTATTTTAAAAATATCAGAAATTATCCCAAGTAAATTGTCAGTGTAAATCTATACATAAATTATGTATTGACATTCATTTTATAAATGCCTTTTTGCAATTTACATAGTTTAATTCTCATAACAATTAATTGAACACTTTATTACACATGAGCAAAACTTTATTCGTCATCCTGACTATGCTTAATTATTAGAGAAAAATGCATGGGTTTGAGCATGTTTGTAAAATAGTGTACATCAGATTTTAATACAAATGTAAAATGTAAGACATTAATTCATAATTTATTATTGAAATATGTTGAATGGATATTGAAATTTTAACGATAAATTTTGTATATTTTCTACTTACGTATGTAAGTAACTAAGTGACAGCATTATATTCTTTACATTTGAATTGCATAGATCTCTGTATAAATTTGGCTCAGTCCATCCAAGGTCAGGCCAATATTTAAAGTAAGTAACCTTGCCCTTATTAAAAAAAAAAAAATACAACATGATGTTCTATAAGCTCTATTATAATTCTTTCTTAGCTCCAACATGAAGAACAAACAATTTGGTATAAACATAATTATTTTTACAATTACCTAGATCCTTATTGCTGGGACTGTGATTTTTTAACATGAATTTGACACAGAGAAGTGAAGATTAATTACAAAAATTGTTATATCTCTAATGATGGGCTCTTCAAGAAATTTAGAATTTCCTATAGAAGTCAGCTAATGAAAATTCACCTTTGCCGGTTCTATGATAATTGAAAAGTATGTCTATGTGATAAAATTCAAGAAGTTATTACAGGAAATAATGCATTGAATGATATTTTTAAAAGAGCAATTTTAAAACACAAGAGCAAATTCACATGACCAAATATCTAAATAACTCAGAATAGATATGCAATATTGTAAAGAGAAGTACATGACAACAATTTTGACATTTCTATATCATTCATAATATAACAAATGTTACAAATTTTACCTTACAATTCTCTCTATGAATATTTGGTGATATGCATTCTTATATATTGGTGTACTTGAGTCCTGCAGGGAAGAGAAAAAAGAAAAAATATGAAAATATATGCACATATATGTGTGTGTCACTACAAATAAAACATCATTGCCAGGATTGGTGGCATACAACTGCAATCCCAATGACTCAAAAGATGAGGCAGGAAGATTGCAAATTCAGAGCCAGCCTCAACAAATTAGAGAGGCCCTAAGCAACTTAGCAAGACCCAGTCTCACAGTAAAACATTTTAAAAAAAAGAGGCTGGGGATGTGGCTTAGTGGTTAAGCACCCCCTCCCAGGTTCAATCTCTGATACCAAATACATATTACATTATAGATTATAGATTATAAATAAATGAGGTGGGTTGGTAAATATACTTTGTAAAAGTTTGAAAGTTTTTAAAATCTAGATTGTTTTTTTAAGGGCATGGACTTTTTAATTTTTTAAATTTATTTTTATTGGTTCACAGCACAGACTTTTGAGACAGAACCCACAGTTAGAATTTCAGTTGTCTCAGTTGGTAGTTGTTCAGATTTGAGTAGTCTAGCTTTATTCTGTGAATCTTTGTTCTTTTAATTGATTAAATGTGCAAAGTACCCCTTGTAGAGCACTGAGCACTAACTTCAGTGTTCCATACTTTGGATAACCTAGCCAAGCCCCCAAAATACTCAATATTGTAATATAAATTATTTGTAGTAATTTCAAATAACATTAAATCAGTTTTTAAGATCATTACTATTAATAAATTTGGAGTGTTTCTGATAATAATTCACACACTTTGAAATGAACAGAATATTAAAGATCACAGTAGAAATAAATGGAATTTTATAATATAGAATAAATATTACATGTATAAACAGATATTATAAATCAATAAGTACATTATTCTAGAATTGAGACAGACATTTGGCAAATTAAATAAAATATCTTCAATATTTTGTAATATATTAGACACAATTTCAGCTGGATTGAAGTGTTAACATTGAAAAGCCATGAAACTAAGAAGTGTGATCTCAGGGGTAATGAAGACCTTTCAAAACTAAAAGCCAAAGACATGAGAATTATTTTTATCCCTTCATCTTCTTAGCAAAAATCAGCATAATATGATCTCAGTTTAAAAGGTAATTTGATTTATGATGTCCATTTCCTAAAATGTGAAAATGATCATTATAATGGTCAAACAGATTCCTAAAGCACAATGAGCCTCATCAAATCAGAGAGGCAGATAATCAACAGGACAGATTATTATCCAACCAATATTGGAGTGTCTACAATATGCCAAACATAATTTTTACTGGGGATACATCAGTGAACCAAAGAGATAACAGCATTTACCTGAAGATACTAAGTTTGGGGAAGTGAAAAGAGGAAAGGAGACACAAGTACACTTCCAAATGGCAAATATCCATTTTATGTAGCATCATTTTAATATGAAGAAAATTTAAAAATAGATGGGATTAAGAAATATGGTTGTTCATCCAATTGGAAATGTCAAGATAGATGTCTTTGGCATCAAGGTGGAACAAAGGGAGCTGAGAAAACATTTGGTATAGTGCTGAATTGGGAAGCGTCAACCTAAGAACCTGAAACTTAATAACTAAGCTCAGGGAAGTCCAGGGAAAGATAAATGATAATCACTGAGACAGGAAAACTAGGGACAATGTATGATGTTCTGGAAGTGCTGTGAAGAGAAAGAAATCTGTAGCAGCTTGGTGTTTTCGATCTGTCTATTCCAAGTTTAATTTCAGGAACTGCTGATAGAAATGTTTGGATACTCTGTCATCAGGAACTAGCATCAATCATTACTGATGTGACATACTCACTGTCTCCCATGTAGACAAGACTTGTGGTGAGCAGCAAGAGTTCCCAAGAAGTGACTCTACCAATTGAGTTATTTGAATATACTACTAAATAGAAACTCACATGTAAGAACACAGGGACTATTTATATGTAGCTTCTATGTCCTGCTAGTGTAAATGTAGATCCACTCTAAATGAGGCTAATAGCTATGACTTATATGTCTCTGATCCATTGCTCAAACAGAATAAAATGCTCCCTAACAGAAGCTTACACTAATGCACAGCTCTGATTGTGACATGGGCTGCCGATTTAACTCTTTAAAATATGGAAAGAAAAAATTAATTGATAATTGTTCTGAAAGTAGTAGAAACAACCCTGTTCATCAGAAACTGTCATCAGTGAACAATCCATTTCCTATTTTATGTCCTTTATTCAAAAACAATGGAACAACCTAGTCACATACTTTATAGTATCTAGGATTTGTAGTATTTTAGCCATCTTAAGAAAAGTATTTCACTTCTACATTAAAGCATACTATCTTGTCACTACTTCAGCAATTTCTGGGTGCTTAATGTTTTAAAATGCAGCAATTATTTTAGAGAAATTTTTCACAGTATTCATTTGCACTTGTGAGTTCTTGGAATAATAAAAATGTACATTCATAACTAGAGAATGAATATGTTAGAAAATATATATGTAGTTGCTTAAAAATGTATTCTCAGTTATTATATAGGTCATTGTTTCAAAAATATTCATGTTACAATGAATTCCACTTCATTTCAATTCATTCTCCAATTTAATCTTATTGCATATTCACAAAAAATAAAGTTTTTGCAAGTTGTCCAGAAATAACAACAACAACAACAAAAATCTGTGGCAGCATAATAAAAATGTTAGGATTCTTTGCTACAATTTCTAGTTATGCTTTTAAAAACCAGGCCAATTCAAAGTAAGAGTTCATACCTGTATTTTAAACCTGCAGAATTTCTCAGTCGTAGTACCTACCATTCAATAAGGGGGATAAATTATACATATGTTCATATGCACATATACACATACTTATATATGTACACACACATGTATTTCAGTTGATATAAGCTCTTCTTCCAAGATCAAGTCTCCTTCTTGGGAAAACTCAAATTCAAAAATCATTTTCTCATCAACTGTTCATTTAATGCATTAACCATTTTTACTAAGCCATCGGTTTCAGTCAGCATCCAACAATTTAAATGAAAGGGCAAATCCACCATGTGAAATAGTAGAAGAATTTGTAATGTTAAAATTGCACATAAGCTTAGATATTTTAATTTTAATACTCCATTTAGCATCTAAATTAAGGCTTATAACATTATACTGGGTCAGCAGAAATCTACTAAGTAATTCATGGACAAATTAACTAGGGCATTCATTGTTATAATTGCTTTTAGTTATTTTCAAATAGAATGCCCAATCTCTGTTACATGAATATTTGAGATTATCATTATTGCCATAATATATGCCCAATATCATATTTATTAGGCAGGAAAAAAAAAAGACCAAGACTACTATATTACCAAAAGTATAGATAATAGGTGAATATTGGCTTATTTGTGTTGAAAGCCTTAGTGGAAGCAGGCATTAGTGATGAAGAAAAACATCTGGTGTTTTGTCCTTGAGGTTGCCATAAGATTGGTCCTAAATGAAATATTGATTTTAGGTGATAAAACTCTAAGCAGTTTCCATAGATAAACCAGGCCTAAACTCCTGGTCCATGGAAACTTTGGGATGACTTGTTACCAACAGAGAAAATAAATGTACACTTTGATACTTGGAAACAGGGTACTGTTACATAAAAACACCTTGGGTGGGGCATGTGGGGGAAATGAGTGACTTTGGAATCAGAAAGGCGGTAAAACCTGGAAAGATCGTAAGACACTTGAAAAAAGTCCTAAATACCCTAAGACAGGCTGATTAGAAACTATTTAGAATATAGTGACAAGGAAGGATCTGAAGGAAGTAAGGAATATTACGAAGATCTAGAAGAAAGGACATAGACTTATGAGAAAACATTAGCAAAACATTGACATAGACTTATATGCCAAACATATAAAAAGGTTTACTTATTTCTTCATTAGCTTATGCTAAAATGTGAGACAAGAGATAAATTGAAGAAATAATGAGAAAACTTAAAACTGAATGACTTTGAAAATCACTGGCCTCTCTAATATTTAAAGATATCCTTCCAATATGGTGGCTGAAATTACACCAGAGGGAATAGAGGAGGATGTGATTGTACAACCTCTCACCAAAACCTTAGAAAGATCCAGAAGTCATGACTTAATCACATTGGTTTCCTTTCAGGAGATTAAAGGTGTGCTTTACAGATTTTCTCCACCAATAGCTATGAGGAATCTCTTAGGACTTGAAATATGATGAAAAAAAAAAATCTAACATTTCAGAACTGTAATGGACCAGTTACTCTTTTTTATTTCCCATCTTTCCTGTTTTTGTACCAGAAAATTCTAAACTATTGTCCTACAGCTATCCATCATTGTAAAGTGGGAGGGTTGGAAGCTATCAGTTTGCTTCTTTTATTTCATATTTTTGATGAACACTTATGTCCCAGGAGCTCTGATTAATGGATGATGTCCAGGCCTTTCATTAGGCTTGAATTTGATTTAGATTTTAGATCAAATTCATGAGATTTTGATGAACTTCTGAACTTTGAGTTGAAATTCTAATGAGACTAGACTCTCTGGAATGCTAGGAAGAGGCAAATATATCTCTCCTTACTTCTGAATGATTTATATAGTTCTAATCATAGGGTGGCAAATTCCCATGTCTGTGATACAGAACCTATGTAATCATCTTCCCTTGAGAGTGTTCAAAATCTGATGGGGTACTGTCTGTGATGATATTGTTATATAAGACTCCATCATGGTAGATTGCTTCCTAAGGCTTTGCAGAAGTAAGATGTTACAGTCATGCATGCCTTAATCACTAGAATGCATTCTGAGAAATGCATTGTTGGGCAGTTTTGTCATAGAAACGTAATAGAATATACTTATACATACCTAGATAGTACAGCTTGCAACAAACCTAGACTACATGGTGTGAAACCATACATGATACACGTATATGGTATATATGCATGTATGTAAACACAAGATTAAATCAAATACAAAGGGAAATTCTGTTATTAGAAGATGCATTAAATGAAAGATGTAAAAGATTGCTACCAGTAATACATGGTATATTTTGATTATAGTAAGCTTGCTTTTTCTAAGTAGAAGGACACTCTTAATGAAAAACATCATAGTATGTTGAATATCTAAATGAATCAGATAATCATTCATTATCAAGTATTATGTTGTATACATAATTGTATATGCTACAATTTATGTGACTGTCAATATAGTAGGTTTGTTCTCTCCAGCATCATCAAAAATGTTTGAGTAGTGCATTGTGCTATGACACATGATGGTTACAATATGACCAAGTGTTAATGAACTTTATATAATTTCATTTTATCTATGGGACTCCATAATGTATGTAGATTTTCTTGACCAAAAAAACTGTAATGTTTCCTGACTATATTTTGTTCAAGACCTGAGGGCACTTCTACAGGGTGAAAGAGACTACTGGATAAAATCAGGAAGTTGAGGAATTTAGTTTCATAACTGCAAACAACTACATTGTTTTCAAAAATGTTTTGAATTGGAGAAAAACTTGATCCTATAAAATACAAGATAACAAATGGATGCTGTGGTAATCCTGTAAGTATGTGATGATTTTTACACAGAAATTAATAATTTGTATATCAACTTCAAAATGATATTAGGAAACGATGTATTCCTAATTCAACTAGTTGACATAAACAGAAAAATGCATTTTTCTGTTGTTTCCAATTTATTAAAAAATATTTTAATTAAGGAAGTTGATAATTATCAGAAGATAATTTTAATCATTTTATATATTCCTAAATATGTACTTCACATTAGAAAAGTGGAAAATAAAAAATTTAGAAGGACAACACAAAGGTTTTGAAACACACAGACCAACTTCAAGTTACAAATAGGACCATATTACTTAAGAAATACTTTCATAGTCTATTTGCATTGACTATAAAATAATGATCATTAGTCATCCATTTCTTTAGCTCTTTGAATATGAAATTAATTCTAGTATTCTATAAATAAGGACTGCTGAAGTAAGCTAGTCATACTCTGTGTCATTTGGTTTTGTACTTCCAACATAAAAATGATAAAATAGACACTTTTGACTGAATTACTTTAGAAAGTCATCAGCAATACAACTCCACTACATAATATAATTAGGAGTGCAATGAATAAATAATCCTTTGCTCCTTGAAACAAGGTGCTGTTCGTTCATTAGCAGAAGGGTCATTTGTAAGCCAATTTTGTTATTACCCTGAAATGACATTGTTGTTAAATTGTGATAAAGGGGAAACTATAAATTGGGAAAGAATTTTAATGGTCATTATCTTCATTAGTTAATGAGATGTGCTAATTATATTCTTAAATGACAGTGATTTAGTGTCCCTGGCATAAAGGGCCCCAAAGCGATAACTAGGCCAATCCCTTCCAGTGTGTTTTACAGTGTAGGAAGAAATATAATAACTGAGAGTCCAAATACGGTAATTGTTATATAAAAAATTCATTAAAATGCATCCCTAAGTTATGAAGTTATGTCAGATTTTATGTTGTTTATCCATACGATATATTTGTATAAAATTTAATATACTTAGAATGTGACACAGAAAATTTCAGTAAGGCAGTGTGGTCCCTATACCCCTGGGGATTCCTGATACATTATCAAGAAAAATGTGATGTCAGTAGTATGTTTGTAATAATTAAAACATGCATTTTCTACTTTCACTAGATGACAGGGATCCTAGTGAAAAAAAAAAAAACAATGGTCTGTAAAAAAGTAATTCTGCTTTTGATTCATCTATCTTGCAATGTAGACATATATCAAAACATCATTTGTACCCTATAAATATATACAGTGAGTCTTAGAGGAATAAAATTATGACATTCCCTGGTAAATGAATGGCACTGGAGCTCATCATGCTGAGTTAAATAAGCCAAACTCAGAAAATCAAGGCTCAATTGATTTATGTTATGTACAGAAGGCAGAGATAAATAAGGAATCTAAAAAAGTTGGGGAATCTCATGAAAACAGAAGGGGGAACAAGGCAGTAGATAAAGGGAAAGAAGAGAGAGAAGGGAAAGGGACAGGGAGGTACAGTACAACAAAATTTACCAAACTATTTCTTGTGCATATATGACATATCACAATGAATTTTACTTATATGTATAGCTATAATGTACCAATTCAAAAATAAATGAGTATAAAACATTAGCTTGGTAAAGAAAGAAACAGTTATTATTTTTCAATTAAAATATTTAATGTATTAAAAAACTAGTAACTAAGTGTATAAATCAAGGAAGTTGCTCTAAACCATAATAAAGAAGAGAAGAAAATAGGTCAGTGTGTTCTTGATAAATAACAAAGTATAAAAAATAGAGGAAATACACATGAAACACTTATGCTATGAAGTGACATGATCATCTTCAGGAAAAATGTGTGGTTGACTGAGTGATGAGATATGTGCTAACCTAAGTCTTTTATCATGAAATATAATTTCACTTGTCACAGTGTCAAAAAAGTAAAACTATGGCTAGAGTGTTGTAGAAAGCAAACCTAAATGTAGAAAAAGATTCAAAAATTCACATCCATTAAGTTAGAAGCCAGACTTTAAAAATATTTCCAAAACAAAAGCAAAACTTGTTCTTAATCTTGTTCTTTTTTTTTTTTTAATTTTTAGTATATATACATATATATACTAAAAATATACATTATATATATATATATATATATATATATATATATTAATGTGAAACAAAGGGAACTTGGCATTTTGAGGAATATCATTGATGGCACTTCTGTGAATTGTGATAATCAATATTTTCAACAAATCTAAAAATTTTGGAAAATTTGTATTTTCCCCTTAAGTTTACCAGGTTTCCAATACTTAAACATATTTCTGATAAAACATTTGATGATATCATCAATTTGAATTATTTATAAAGAGATACATCAATATTTAAAAGATACGTAAATCTCAGTGCACAAATACTTTTCAAAAGATCAATGAATGATTTACAAAAGCATGCGTGAATAAAATATTTAGTCAAAGTGTAAGAATGAACAATGAATTTCAATGAGCAGAATATGAGAAATTCAGTAATGTTTTTTCAGATCATGCTTGGCGAACATCCTTAACAAAAATGATCAATTGTTGAATTTTGGTATAGAATTATAAAGGAAAAAAAATTCAATCATCTGAAAAAGAATTTAAAATGCCTCACTTTTCAATCTGAGATTAGACGTTTTCTCATACTTTAATTAAGCAACATTAAGAAGTTTTGAAATATAGAAGTTAATGTGAATATTCATATCTATTAAGTCAGAAGCCAGGTAGTAAAAAGATTTGCAAATGTATAATAAAAATTGATTTTTGGTCTCATAAAATGTTTTATAAAACACTTACGTCAATATATTATGCTTACTATTTTTCAAAATAATGTAAATCAAAATCCTAGTTATTATTATTATTTATTTTATTTTATTCTATTTTGGTACCAGGGATTGAACTCAGGGGCACTTGATCACTGGGCAACATCTCCAGCCCCCCCCCCCCCCCCTTTTTTTTTTTTTTTTTTTTTGTAGTTTATTAGAGACAGGGTCTCTCTGAGTTGCTAAGTGCCTCGCTATTGCTGAGGCTGGCTTTGATCCTCCTGCCTCAGCCTCCCAAGTGATGGGATTATAGGCGTGTGCCACCATGCCCAGCACTAGTTATTATTTATAGTATAGTTAATTTTAAGTTATACAAATCATGTGTGTTAAAGATCTTTGATCATTCAAGCATTTTAACATTTTAAATTTGTCCAAAGGGGGGGAAATTGTGAGAAAGCCACTTGCTCATGATAAAATAATGTCAGTAAATATGTTGGAAAATTTAATGCAAAAAGTGTAAAAGGGAAAAGGCCATATTTATGGATGTGCTGTTAATCTACATGAGCACTAACTTGAGTTCAATTCTGAAAGCTATAAATTGTTAGAAATACAGTGAATATTTAGAAACATGGAAAACTAAAATGTATTAACCTCTTTGTTGGAAGTTGATATCCTGTGGGTGCTAGGAACAAATTCTGATTTGATATGTCCAATTAATTTTGACTCTGAAAACCCTAACTCAATGTCAGGATAAAACCAATTCAGGGTATTTATAACTAAAAATTTAAATCATTTAAAAATACATGTTCCAAAAATAATAGTATAAATTAATGCTTTATGTAATTACAAAAATGAATAAATTAAATAAGATGTGGAAATTATTTATGTATAAATGCTGTTTCACCAAAACAACACCTCTGTTACACTATAAGCAAAGTCAATGATTTGGCTTTTTGAAATAATGACATATAGTTAATTTCTTTTAAAATTAGGAAAATATTTTCAGTAATTTTTATCATTAATACATTTATTACTAGATGAAATACCACCAAATAAAAAATAACAATCAAGAAAGAATAAATTTTTTAGCCAGAATCTTCATATGTAATTTTCAGTGTTACAAGTACAATGGATTTGATTCTTTTAATATAACATAAAGATTACTATAAAAATTCTGAACAATATATAAAATAACAAGATTACTTTTCTAGAAATAGCATACCTAGATTCCACAGAAACAAGTCAAATAGTGTAAGAATGTTAAAATATTGAAGGCATTTACATATTAATATGGATGTACTTGGGTCATCATGTCTCTAAAGACAAAACAGAGGGTCTTTTCATGGGCTGAATGTTGCTGCCTGAAGCGATGGCTGCTTGGAGCAACGAAGCCGTGGGAAGAAGTTCAGAGGCAAACTGGAGACAAACAGCTTTTTATTCTGATAACTTTTCTCTCTGGCTCTAACAACGACTAACACGCGCCGCACACACCACCAAAATGGTGCTGACCCGATCAGCAATCTTGGCCAAGTCACTCAAGATCCCGGGCCAAGTCCTGTGAGACTACAGAAGGCGACAATGCCCAAATCTCCATGGCTCATAGTCAACCGCAATTCAAGCCATCTCCCCAAACAGGGCTCCTACAGCTGAAGATAAATAGGCCAAGCCAAAATTAAACAAGAGAGAAGGCAACAACAGCTACAAAACACACACACACACACACACACACACACACACACACACATATGCAATGTGAAACTTAAAAGGTTATAGTTTCAGAATAATGCTATATTAAAAATAGTACAAAGGCTTATAGTTTCAGAATAAAGCTATATTAAAAATAGTACAATTCCTCCTTCAAGGTCACAAGTAGGAAAATAGAAACTAACAAAATCTCTCAACTTTTATTAAAATTTGTAAAAATAAACATACCAAATTCACAATATTAATGATGGCATTGTTTATTAAACTGAACATCAAATATCATATTTTTAAATTATAACAATATAAGCAGAAATAATTGTTTGGCTACATAGAAAATATTTCATATTGAATCTTAATAGTACAGTTGATAACTCATTAGAATAGACTCACATAAATTACATGATTGAAAATAAAAGAAAAAATAGAGGATTACAGATCAAAAATAAGTTGTTTTGCTAAATTAATACCATAAGGAACAGATTTAAGGCATAAAAAAGAAAAATTATTCTTTGAGATTAGAAAAAAATTATCTTGTGATTTAATTAAAGGGAGTTCACAAAATAATTATTAAAATTTCAATATAAAAATGATGTTTGTGCATCACTGATACTTGAGAATAGGAAAATTAAATAGCATGGAATTTTATTTCTCTCCAAATCTTATTAAAATGTTTAATGCATTTATAAATTATTTGATGGGATTCTACAAACGTTGAAGTGGAGATGGCTTCTACAAACCACCATTGAAGTGTAGGAGCATACACAGCCTTTAAATATGGTCAAAACACTTAATCCAGAAAAATAGGGTAAGAGAAACTTTCCCCACAAGGAAGGTAACTATTACACTTCTCTAGTTATTTCAATACAGGAATGATATAGGAAGACAAGTAGACTGGTCAAACAAAAACATAACCCAAAAAAAAAATAATGCAAGCATAAGTGCAAACCTGATATATGACAGGAACTTTTTAATGTGAAGACCTTTTTAACAAATATTGCATGGACAGCTAACTAATCATATAGGAAGTAATATTGTACCAATCTTGCATAGCAAAAAATAGATCCAGATGGATTATGTAATTATCTCTGAAAGAAATTTTTAGAAAACAAAATAAGGTAAAATATTTCTGCATTTGAAATTAAATTCGTATGTCTATCACAATGTCACAAAGTTTGAAGAAATATGCAAAAATATGATTGGAATTTAAAATTCTGTTTACATAATGAAGTACTAAGAAGATGAATACCAACTATCCTTTGTGGATGATAGTTTCAACACATAACTTACAAGAGGTCAATAAGCATTGATTATAAGAGGAAAAATAATTTAAAAAAACACAACTAGAAAACATTTGCAAATCACTACAGGAAAAGAAGTCTTAGTCTTGCTATTAAATGTGACAGAGATAGAGACAACACTTCATAATAAAGCAAACATTTTTTTCTAAAAATATAATAACTATTATTCCTTGGCATTACTTCTTCTATTTGACATCCAATACAAACAGAAATAATTTTATGAATATTTAACAAAAATGTGGACAACCACCTTAATGCAATTTTACTAATGGGTATGAAAATATCCATTTGTACTTTGTTTATAAATAATATTACATTTTTTTTTTTTACTTTTTGTATTTACTCAAGAGGGACCCTTATATGAAAGGGTCATAACCAAGATAGAAAAAGGAAAATGAGGAATACTCAATGTGTTCATCCAATGTAATATATTTTTTCTAATGTGGTGGAGTTATACAATGCAATACTATATAGGCCAGCAAAAATGAATGAATTATAACTGCATTCACTGACTTTATTGATCTCAGGAGGAAAAGTAGGTAATTAAAATATATTATATAAATATATGAATATATTTATATATATTTCTTATGTAAATTCATCAGATAAAAAAGTGAAGATTTCAGTTACATTTTATAATCCTTTCAGATAAAAATAAAGGAATTATTGACACAAAATTTAGCTTAATGATAAAACAGTATAAGAGGAAGGATTATGAGATAAGAGGAATTTAGGGAGATGTAGCTCTTTGGTGAATAAATTACCACTTTACAATTCTTTATCCTTTATGGTTTTCAAAAGTATTCATTTGTAGTTATTAAATATTTTATTTAAAAATTGTTATGGTTTAGGTATGAAGTTCCCTCAAAAGCTCATGTATGAGACAAATGCAAGAAGGTTAAGAGGAGAAATGATTGGGTTAAGAGAGCCTTAACCTAATCAGTACATTAACACCTTCCCCCACCCCCAGGATCCCTGGGATTAAGAGGGTGGCAACTGTAGGTAGATAGAGTGTATCAGGAGAAGGTGAGTTACTGAGGTCTTGCCTTTGGGTTTATATTTTGTCCATGATGAGGGGAACTCTAGCTCTCTCTCTCTGCATCCTCATAGATGTCCTGAGTAGCTTTCCTGCACCACACTTTTCTGCCATGAGTTTCTGCCTTACCTCAGGCCTCCAGGAATGGAGTTGGCCATCCATGGACTGAGACCTCTGATACCATGAACAGCAAATATACTTTTCCTGCTCTAAAATATTTCTTTTCAGGTATTTTGATTACAGCAGTGAAAGAGCTGACTAAAACAAAAGTAAAACCAAGGAGTGGATGAATTATCTAGATTTATGCATGTGTCTGTTCTTTATGAATAATGTATAATGGTGGTACAATATACCAGCACTTCTCACACTCTAATGTAAGATGCCTTAAAAAAATGATAACATATCAAGAATTATAGTTTCCTTCCTAAGCAAAGAACACTATCTTGATTGTATTTTCAATGTGAAGAACAACACTGCCCACATTTTCTTCTTATTTATTTTTTCCTTTTTTTCTTTTTTAACCAAATACCTGTTATCTATAAGAGGAAAATTTCATTGAAGAATAAACATGAATGAAGTAATGTTTTAAACATATTTTTTTCAAAATCAGCTCATGATGTTCTCTGTGAAAGTTTCTCAGGTCTTAAAATTTATTAAAATTCCCAAATAGTTTGGTCAAACAGACTCATTTTTCAGTAGAGATAAGGTAATTGAGATAACAAACATTAAATGGGGCAAATTTTATGCCATTATATGGAGAAATACACTAGTGATATTGACAGAGGTCACTTTTTAAACCAATTTTCTATTTTCTGTAAGTCTAAAGAACATGAAAATGACCCATAAGTGTGTTCTGTTAGATTTTTACCTTTATGTCATATTTTTTCCCCTGGCTATTCAATGAAAAATGTACTGCTGGAAAAATAAAATGACCTCAAGGAAAAGAAGACATATTTGTTTTCTTGCTCTACTAATTGCATAACAAAAATAAATGTATGATGTTTATGATCATGGTATTTAATTCTTTAAAAAATTATTCTAAAACTGATGATTTTTAAAAGTTACACTCTCATTCCTCCAGTTTTTTACTCTTTTTCTCTGTGTTATTTTGCAAACATATCAGTTGGATTTCAGATATAATCCCTGTGTTTTACTCCAAGTGTTACTTTTTTCTTAGTGTTTTTCATGTATCTACTGTTATAAACCAATGCATCTGCTGGTCCATATGTTGGAGGAGAGAACTTACTACGTTCATCAGGTATGAGCATTTCATTGCTTACGCTTGGCTAAGGACAAGGTTATAGTTGTTTTTTAATTTTCTTTACCTACATATAAAAGTATGAAAAATAATATATATAATAAGTTGTATATTGATCCTATTGATGTAGAAGTAGTCATTTAAATACATTACTTAATCTAAATATTTGTTTTTATAAAAAGATTTAACAGAAATGCAGAACTGATGAAATCCCAGTCCATTAAAATGATGCTCTGTAAAACACTTACTATTAATTTAACATAATATGACTTTCCTTTGATATTTAAGAAAACTAATGCTTTCTTAAGATATGATAATCCTCCAGATAAAATGCTGCAGCCAAACATCAACATTCAATAAAATATCAAATATTGCCAATAAAACTATTGATATTTTTTGTGCTATTTACTAGTTTTCATATTGAGTCTTTTGGGGGTCCTTATTAAAAAAGTGCTTTAAATTATCTGAAAGAGTAAAAAATTTAATTATTATTGCATCTCTTTCATGATCACTCCAGCAAGTAACTTTATCACAAATGCCTTTAAAAAGCAAATTAGATGTTAAATATGAAAATCCTTAGCAGTACATACATCACTGTGCTATCAAATTTGTCATTCCCTTTACCTGTGATATTTCTAGAATACTGATGGTGAGCTTTATTAGATCATTTGAAACTGTCCATTGGAGGTGTGTCTCCTTTAATTTGATTGTATGAAATTTTAACAGCAGAGATAAATGACAAAAGGTTAAATAATATAAAATAGGGAGATTATGTTAGATATATGAATATTTTGTAGACCCAATTCATTATTAAATAACAATGTTGAAAATACATTAATGAAATAGGTCTATTTTAAAAATTTCATAATACTGCTATTAAAAATGGGTGGATTTAGAGTAACACAGAAATAGTATTTATTTGATAGACTGGAGGGTATTGATATGCTCAGCATGTGTGTGAACTGAGATATTCAGCAGGCTGAGTTTAAATTCTCATCTCACAAATGAGCAAATCTATTGGCATATCTAGGTTTCCTGAGAATGATTTTCAGACAATATAAAGAAAGACTGGAAGAAAGGAAGGATGATTTCAGGATATGTCTGAAAAGTGTCACAAGAGAATATTATTGTGACTTAAAGACAGCATCAAGATAACTGAGCAAAGGAAATGAATGTCATCATCTTGAATTTAAGAAGCTACAACATCAGCCATTCACTTTAAATTAAAGTGACTTAGAAATTAAATTTATTTTATAGTTCTTCCTTAATACTTAAGTTTGTTTTTTCTTTACCCATTTTCCCTATCTTAGTGATGATATTTCTCTAAAAGGTTGATTTTTTGTTTATATGCAAAAACAGGGTTTATCACTAATAGGATGATATTTCTAATTGTTGAGGCAAATTCTAAAGAACATACAATAAACTGTGTACTTCTCTATTAATGTGAATAGTATTTTGCATTGTGAAAAGAAAACCCAAACACTCTAGACAAACTATCTACTTAGGAACAGACACACAGTTTGCACTTGACTGGATGTGTACTGTTTCTGTTTAGCAGAGGAAGTGCTCACAGAATGCAAATGCAAGTTTATTTCAGAATGCTTAGGAAAATAAGTTAAAATTTTGGACTTATTCCAAGGCTGAGTGGATGACATTTTTAAAAAAATGTATCTATTAGTAGAAAAACTGAGTATACGTTTCTAGAATAGTTATGCATTAAAATTCATAAAATTAAAAGAAAAATAAATATAGAAGCTGGGTGTCATGGTGCACACCTGTAATCTCAGGGGCTCCAGAGGCTGAGGCAAGAAGATCATGAGTTCAAACCCTGCCTCAGTAACTTAGAAAGGCCCTAAGCAACTCAGTGAGACCCTGTCTCTAAATAAAATATAAAAGGGACTGGGAATGTGGCTCAGTGGTTAAGCACCCCTGAGTTCATTCCCCAGCACCTAAATAAATAAAACAGAGATAAATCCTATTATTTTATCCTCATATTGTAATAGGTTTTTGTGAAAATTAAATCAATGTTCACCTTTCTTTGAACACTTGTTATCAGCAACCAAACATGACATGCAATGTTTAATTTTATGTGTCAACTTGACTGCACTAGGTAATACACAGATAGCTGACGAAGTATTATTTATGAATATTTGGGTAAGAATGTTTTCAGGAGAAATTAGCCTTTCAACCTGTAGGATGAGTAAAGATTGCCCTCTCCAGTGTGGTCTGGCATAATCCAATCTATGTAAGGCCTGAACAGAACAATGGAGTAAAGAAAGGAAAATTATTTTTTCTGCTTGAGCTGGGGCATCCATCTCCTTCTACCCCTGGGTACCAATGTCAAGGTTTTCAAGCCTTCACATTCAGGCTGGGACTTGACTAATCAGCTGCAACTAGTTTTTAGGATTTGGAATTTGTACTAGAATGATAATATGTTCATACTAGCATGGCAACAGCTATTTTATGTATGATATTTACAGTTTTGTATTCAGCATATAATATTTAGTATACTTTTACAGATGTTATTTACCATTCACATGCAGTTTGAAGATGTCAAATTGTGGGACTTCTTAATCCTCACAATTTAATGGTGTCCCTTAACAATCCATCTTATCAAATCTCTTTCTATCTAGTTACTCATCTATCTATCTATTTATCAATCTACCATCCATCCTATTGTTTCTGTTTCTCTTGAGACCCTTGATGAATATATTAGAGAATGTTTTATGGAGTAGGACAGCATGACATATTTTGTAGTCATAATATTTTCTTTTTGTAACAATATGAATTTCAGAGGAAGAAGTGACAATAGGAAAATGAGTTGAAAGTTTTCATAGTACAAGTAGTAAAAGTATGACATAAATAAATACAGTGGAATAGAACAATGGGAACCTACAGTTGAACCATAATTAAAGGTAAAATACATAAGATGAAGCAAATGAAGAAATAGAAATTAAATATTTTAATGATATAGAAATAATTTTAATTTCTTGCATGTAATAAATACCTGTTTTGCTGTTTTGTAGAAGGAGAGAGATTGAAGTGTGTCCTCTCAAATTCATAAGTTTAAGAGGATTTAACTACTGGCTCTATTTGGAGATATGACATTTAAGGAAATAAGTAAGTATGAAAGGGGTCATGAGGACAGGACTCTAATTCAATAAATACGATGTCCTTACAAGAAACAGAAGAGACACTAGGCATTCACATGAGTGAAACAGAGACCAGAAGCTGTTTGTCTGTAAGATGAAAGACCACTTCCAGCCATCAGAAAGTTGGAAACAATTTATTTATTTATTTATTTATTTATTTATTTTATTTATTTATTGCTTTGGGTCCCCAGGTTGTGGTATTCCATTATGGAAGCAATAGTGTCACCATATACAGTGGAATTCTCCTTGTTCTTAGAAGAGTCCTGCTAGAGCATTTGATGGTTGTCAATTACATTGCCACTTGTTGGAGAGACACACATGGGGCATAACATGAATTAATTCAAACAGTTTATAGTATTAGTTTCAGCATTTTTCAACAAGTTTCAAATTTCTCTGAGTAAAAAGTTAGTGGAAAAAAGACTAGATGAGCATTCATCTGTACTATTATTTAATTAAGCTTTTCCACAAGATTTCTTAGGAGAGATGATGTTCAGACATGAAAATGTATTTGTATTTCAGTCATATCAAAGAAACACACTTCATGACATTGTCTATGAAGTTTATTCCATTATTATTATTATTATTATTATTATTATTATTATTATACCAGGGATTGAACTCAGGGGCACTTGACCACTGGGCCACATCCCCAGCCCTTTTTTTTGTATTTTATTAGAGACAGAGTCTCACTGAATTGCTAAGTGCCTTGCCATTGCTGAGGCTGGCTTTGAACTTGAGATCCTCCTGCCTCAGCCTCCCAAGTGCTGAGATTATAGGATTATAGGCATGCACCACCAGGCCCAGGTCCATTAATTTTCTTGCTTTGTTAATAATAATCAAGATTATAATTTGGATTTACGCTATAGATTTTCTATCAACATGCTTCTTTGTCAACATAGGTATACTGCTCTTCTAGTGATGTTTTTCTTCCCACCAAAACTAGTAAGATTGACATTTGAGTTAGAATTAAACCTTCACATAAACAGAGGACATTTTCTGTGTTCATTGTGTTAGGGGAAGGACAGATGAGAACAGTGGGAACGTGTGATTATGGGAATCATTCTATAAAATGGGCCCACTGTGTTGACCCTCACATGCTTTCTTTTCCAAGTTGAACCTAAGAATCAGGGTTTGAGGGGGGGGTCTTCATGTTGTTTCATTGTCACGGAAAACCTCAGCTCTGTAACAATTACAATTTGTAGTGATTGGTAAATAGCATTTATGGACTCCATCATTATCAATGTGTTATAATCTCAATGATAATCTATAACGTAGCAATTATAATCTTTTTCTATGAAAATCAAATTTTTGAAAGAATGCACTTGGTTGTAACAGGTCAAGAAAATTTACTCAGTGTTTAATTTCTCCCACCAAATTAGGACACCCATTGATTACAAATACCCACTATATTGGGACTGTTTTGCTCTCAGTCTCTGAGAAAGGGCCATATGAGTTGTGGCATATTTGAGACCATTTATTATGTGGAAAAATAAAAGTTTACAACTTAAATTTTGAGTTATTTTATCTGCATTTTGATTTACATTT
The DNA here is from genome assembly GCA_025594165.1 of Tamias sibiricus. Taxonomy (NCBI): domain Eukaryota; kingdom Metazoa; phylum Chordata; class Mammalia; order Rodentia; family Sciuridae; genus Tamias; species Tamias sibiricus. The sequence goes on along the minus strand of CM046662.1, from coordinate 154,901,628 downwards.
GGGGTTTACACAAAGTGTATTTAAAGATGAAAACAGAATACTGAATTAAAAGGTATTCATATTTGAGGGATGAATTCTAAATTCACCATTTTTTTTTCAAACCAGTTGTTCATAAAGCACATGCAAGTTCATCAATTGAGGTTCAAGGAAAAACAATAAAGCTAAATTTTACTTAATAATAGTAAAAACATTTAACTTCAACAATATTCATTAAATAGAACGATATTATTTCTCTCAATCAATGCACATGTTTTCTTGTCATACCTCAGATGTATCATTTGGAATTTGAGTGTCCCAAAGAAGGTTTGGGTTACTCATCTATTTGTCTTGTCTGTAGAATATTTCTTAAAACTATTACTACATATTCTACAAAGAAATACCTTTTCACAGCCTTTGGAACAGCTGTCGTAAACAACAACAACACATACAAACACACACACATACACACACACACACACAACAAAAAAAAAAAAAAGGATCAGAAAATAACAAGTGCTAAGTGTTAAGAAGAATGTTGAAAAAATGGAACCCTTGGGAGGGAGTTGTGTGAAGGAGCCCCAAAGTCAGTCATGCAGTCGCTCGGTCGGAAGAAGAGTTCGGGTCGGAGAAGAAGAAAAGAATCAGAGCGGCCAGAACGTAGGCAGAGCGGTTACAGAAGAGAAACCAGATAGAAGAAGTAATTCCTGGTCAGAGTCAGGCAGAGGCTCCCGAGGAAGAAAGAAGAAAGAACAAAGAAGAAAGAAGCTCTAAAAGCTAAGCTCTCTCTCTCTCTAAAGAAGAAATCTCTCTCTTTCAAGCTCTCTCTCTTTCTCTCTAAGCTCTAAGAAGATGAAGAATAAAAAGCTCTTTCTCTCTAAGCTCTAAGAAGAAGAAGAAAAAGCTCTCTCTAATCTTTCTCTCTAAGCTCTTTCTAAGAAGAAGAAAAATCTTTCTTTCTCTCTCTAAGCTCTCTCTAAGAAAGTAGAAATAAAGTAGTAATAGCTTTACTCTGCCTCCGAGAGTTTTCCTCCCGCGGCGTTTGTGGCTGGCCACAACAGGCAGCTTACAAATGGTGGCCCGTCCGGGGCTCGGCAGGCAGAGAAGAAAAAATAAGATATAAGAACAAGAAGCTAAGATAGTGAGGAGAGAGGAGAAGAAAGCATAGCCTCTGACTCAGTTGAGAACAGCAAAAAGAGTAGTACTCAGAGTCAGTCATGCAGTCGCTCGGTCGGAAGAAGAGTTCGGGTCGGAGAAGAAGAAAAAGAATCAGAGCGGCCAGAACGTAGGCAGAGCGGTTACAGAAGAGAAACCAGATAGAAGAAGTAATTCCTGGTCAGAGTCAGGCAGAGGCTCCCGAGGAAGAAAGAAGAAAGAACAAAGAAGAAAGAAGCTCTAAAAGCTAAGCTCTCTCTCTCTCTAAAGAAGAAATCTCTCTCTTTCAAGCTCTCTCTCTTTCTCTCTAAGCTCTAAGAAGATGAAGAATAAAAAGCTCTTTCTCTCTAAGCTCTAAGAAGAAGAAGAAAAAGCTCTCTCTAATCTTTCTCTCTAAGCTCTTTCTAAGAAGAAGAAAAATCTTTCTTTCTCTCTCTAAGCTCTCTCTAAGAAAGTAGAAATAAAGTAGTAATAGCTTTACTCTGCCTCCGAGAGTTTTCCTCCCGCGGCGTTTGTGGCTGGCCACACAGGCAGCTTACAAATGGTGGCCCGTCCGGGGCTCGGCAGGCAGAGAAGAAAAAATAAGATATAAGAACAAGAAGCTAAGATAGTGAGGAGAGAGGAGAAGAAAGCATAGCCTCTGACTCAGTTGAGAACAGCAAAAAGAGTAGTACTCAGTTGAGACCAGCAAAAAGAGTAGTACTCAGTTGAGACGAGCAAAAATAGTAGTACTCAGTTGAGGCCAGTTAAGAAAAAGCTGAAGCGAGCAGCCGGCGAGAGCCGGTGAGAAGCCGAAGCCATGAAGCGAGTAGCCGGCCAAAAGCCATAAAAAATAAAGAAGCCAGAAAGTAATAGCATGGTAAAAGCCATGCAGAGAAAAAGCCTTGAGCTTTAGCAAAAAGCCATAAAGAAAAAAGCCATGAGCTTAAAAGAAAATAGAGAATTAAAAAGCACGATGAAAACCATGCAGAGAAAAAGCCATTGAGCTTTGGCAAAAAAGCCATAAAAATAAAGAAGAGACAAGAAAATAGGAAAAAAAAAAAAAAAAAAAAAGTCAAAGCTGCTTATGCAATTGTGCTTAACTAAGTGCGTTAGCTGCTCCTCAGCAGTAGGCTTCCTTAAAGCCGCAGTACCTCCTCAAAAAGGGCTCAAATATCCACCTTTTTAAAACAAAAGGTGAAAAGCCAGGTAGGGACAAGAAAACAAAAGAAAATAGAGAAAATAAAATATAGAAAATAGAATTAAAAAGCACCTTTTAAACTAAAAGGGAGGAATATGAAGGAGCCCCAATTAGGGAGATGGCTATTGCGGTCAGCTGGAAGCCATAAGTTCCACCTGATAATAAGTATGTATGTGACGCACCTGTAAATGCATGTGAGGCACCCGCAAAGCTAAAGGTATATAACCGGGTGAAAGCGGTCGGAGTCAGGAGAAGAATGAATTCATTCAGTCAGTCATGCAGTCGCTCGGTCGGAAGAAGCGTTCGGGTCGGAGAAGAAGAAAAGAATCAGAGCGGCCAGAACGTAGGCAGAGCGGTTACAGAAGAGAAACCAGATAGAAGAAGTAATTCCTGGTCAGAGTCAGGCAGAGGCTCCAGAGGAAGAAAGAAGAAAGAAGAAGAAGAAGAAAGAAGAAAGAAGCTCTTAAAGCTAAGCTCTCTCTCTCTCTAAAGAAATCTCTCTCTTTCAAGCTCTCTCTCTTTTCTCTCTAAGCTCTAGAAGAAAAGAAGAAAGAAGAAAGCTCTCTCTAATCTTTCTCTCTAAGCTCTTTCTAAGAAGAAGAAAAATCTTTCTTTCTCTCTCTAAGCTCTCTCTAAGAAAGTAGAAGTAAAGTAGTAATAGCTTTACTCTGCCTCCGAGAGTTTTCCTCCCGCGGCGTTTGTGGCTGGCCATGACAGGCAGTTTACAGTTGTGGCACAATGGTAGAGCACTTGTCTAGCATGCATGAGGCACTGGGTTCAATCCACAGTACCACATAAAAATAAATAAATAAAATAAAGGTATTGTGTCCATCTACAACTGAAAAAAAAAAAAAAAAAAAAAAAAAACTGGAACCCTTATGTATTGTCAACGGTTCAGCACCCTCCTCCCATGGAAAATGGTATGACAGGTCCTCAAAAACTTAAAAAATAGAATTCCCATATGGTCCAGAAATTCCATTTGTGAGTATATATCCTAAAGAATTAAAATAGGTATCTCCAACAGAAATCTGAACTCCCATGTTTACAGTAGCATTATTCACAACAGTGAAAAAGCAGGAGCAACCCAAGCGTCCATAGATGCATGAATGGATAAACAAAATGTATTCTATACATACAATAAGACTTTATTCAACTTCAAAAAAGGAAAAATATTCTGACACATGCTAAAACACAGACAACCTTGAGGATGTTATATTGAATGAAACAAGCCAGCCCCCAAAGGACACTGCATGCTTCCACAGAAATGAGGTTCCTGGAGAAGAGAAACTCATAGGGAGAGAAAGTAAAATGGCACTTGCATGGGGTTAGGAAGGAGAAACAGGGAAGTTACCATTTAATGGGTAGAGAGTTTCAAAAAGTGAAAAGAGCTTTGTTGATGGATGATGGTGATGACTGCACAATGTAAATGTACTTTATGCTACAGACTGTATATTTAAATATGGATAAAGTGGTAAATTGTACATATTATATATTTTACCATGCAAAAAATATACAAATTTTACAAAAGCAAATATGTTTTTTTAATGTAAGTGCACAACACTGTTAATACTGCACTTTCAAACTATATGATTCCTCTGTCATATATGATTTTAAAAAAATTAAGAATTATGTTTAAAGTAAATTGGTCAAAACAAAAAAAAATGTGCTCTATATATTTGTGGTTGCTTTCTGTGAAACTGTTTTACTTTCAAAACTGTTTGTTTTAAAACTTAAAAAGGGCTAATATATATTCTCTTAAGGCAAAGTCAATGAGTGAAATTATTTCCTTTGAAATGAAGCTTATGTTACAGAGAAAATAAATGATTAATGAATGATTCTCATTTTATAATTATTAACATTAGCATTATTAACATTATTATTATTAAAATATCTTCCTTAAGTTATTTGCCATTTAACCCATATATAAAAATCAATTGAGGTTCAAGGAAAAAAAGTAAAGCTGAATTTTACTTAATAATAGTAAAAGCATTTAACTTCAACAATATTCATTAAATAGAATGATATCATTTCTCTCAATCAATGCACATGTTTTCTTGTCATACCTCAGATGTAACATTTGAAATTTGAGTGTCCCAAAGAAAGATTTTTCTGTCTGTAGAATATTTTTTTAAAACTATTACTACATATTCTACAAAGAAATATCATTTCATAGCCTTTGGAATAGCTGTTGTAAACAACAACAATAACACATACAAACACACACACACACACACACACACAAATAAATCAAGAAACAGAAAATAACAAGTGCTGGAAGAATGTTGAAAAAACAGGATATCAGCATAGTTTGAATATATAATTTCTTTAAAAGTGAAAGTTTTAATGAGATTAATAATGTAAACCTTAATATGCATGGAGACTTATAAGTTCAAAATTTAGGTAGGTAATTTGTTTACACATAGCAATACTAGTTTTTAATAAAATATATACATGTCATTTAGCTTCACTTTCTAGTGGTAGCTAAATCCAATAAATATTTGTATAACCATGCTGAGTAGAAAACATTGGTTTTCATTTTGATAAGTGTACAAAGACAGTACTTTGGATTATTTTACAGTATATTTCAATTTCAAAAAAAATGTGAGATTAAGTTGGGTATTTGATAAATAAAATATAAAACCTTTCTATTCAGCTACATTTTGTTCTAGATTGCTTCATACTTATTGTCTTGGGGATTCCAAGTTGGAAACACCATTCAAAGTTATGGTATGAGTTAACCTTTGCTGGTGAGCCCTGTGTTCGCATAATTGTTTTTGTCTATGGCAGGTTTCATCTAAATACTGGTAACCATCCTGGAATCCAGAGTGAAGTGACTCAACAGACCAGCTGGCAGGATACTTCCTTATTTTCTGCACTCCTCTCTACTGAGTTTATGATCTAGCTCACTGAAACTGCTCAGGGGGTAGTGTGCATTCCCTGAATAGATATTGCAGAAGCTTTTTACCAAAGACAGTGATTCTGTAAAATAAAAGTCATTCGTCTGCAAAACAGTGTTGTCAAATTGCATTTTAACTTCTTATTTTTTAAAATTTTTCATGGTTTTTGTAAGCTTATTTTTTCCTCCGTTTTAGTTAGATATGTTTCTTTCAAAATTAAATGAATTAAAATCCCATACTGATATTTCATTGCCTGTACGAACTATATTTTCACGGAATTCTTGTGCATGAACTGTGGTTTTATGCCTACGTTGATAGGTATCTGTATTTAGCAAAATAGTGCATTTAAAATTGTTTGTCTTTTTTTATTGGAAGAAAATTTACCAACCCTATTATGAGTTAATACTTAAAAAATAAAGAACATATTGTGAATACCTCCAGATAAGACTTAATCCAGAATCAATGCTATAATCTACTAAACCCAGTTCAAACTGATCAGTCTCTGAGTCATGTACTCCATAATGTCAGGTATATAGGAAACTTAAAAAATTATTGACTCAGATTTATATTGAATGATACAATGGTACCTCTTCCACAAATATCTCTTTTTGTAATGAAGTATTAATTTTAGGTTTGTTATATTTTTTTTCTGTAAATAGGTGCTATTATTTATTAGTCTACAAATATGAAAAATGACAGAAGAAAATGTTGACAGATAAATGTAGGTGGCATTAAAAAATGTGGGTGGAGCCCAATGCATATGCTAAAACTTTTCCTAATCTATTGATCTCTGAAGACTCTTTTGAGTTATAATTTAAGTTTTTATTTTAATTAGGTATATATGATAGCAGAATGCATTTTGATTCATTGTACACAAATGTGGTTATGGTTGTTATAAGTTTTTAAGACAAACAAAACTTTTATGCCTCTGTGGAATTGTAAATATTATCTGAAGTTAAGTATTGCAGATATGACAGTCTACAAACATGAAAAACTCGTAGCTTCCAAATTATATTGAGGTTTATAATGTTTGGGTACTTTTACTCTCAACTTGCATAGTATATTGTCCACATGCACGTGCACACATACTTACACACACTTTGAATTATGAAGAGCTGATAACTATAATGGAAACATATTCTATAAATCTGTTTGGAAATATTAGCTGATTTGAGTGCTCAAATGCATTTTTATTAGCACTATACACCAAGATGCATTCACATGAAACAAATCAGCATTATGACTGCTCTGTATCACATTTAAAATGTAATAAAATATATCACACATTTTTCATGCCATCAAATAATACAAGAAATATGGCATTGGTGAAACTGACCTGAACAACATTTGTTTTCTCAAATTTATCCTTGTGCAAGCAGTTGAAGCCTTCGTAGCAGTTTGTATATTTGTTGTTCAAAGCATTGCATAAGGAGGAAAGCATTTTACAAGGTCAGAAATAAAACACATCCAAACCTGCTGTTAACATTCAGCAAAATATACTGCAGATATTCTGGAATCATTTTTCCCCGTCATTGTGGATAAGTTGCAATACAACCTACATAGAAAACGAAGGCATAAATTCCTTTTCTGTATGAATACATTTTGCAATATATAAAAAATGAAGTGTTACCAATTCACAGGCAGAATGTCACTGCATTGCACTCTTTCAGACAACTGAAATCTTTAACTGTAACAGAAATCATTTATGGGGACTTGAGCATGTCTGTGAGAGTGAATGCAAAGGTAAAATTATGGTGAACTATGTTTAGTTGTAATCAAACTCCTACATAAATATATGGGAGCATATTCTTTCTAGTACACCAGTAGAAAATGTGACCAGTTAGGCAAAAATAAAGTGGGCAATGGACCGTTTTCTATTTCTTCTTGATCAGACCATTTGTTATTCTTAGGCTAGGTCTAGCACAACTGTGATCTAGTCTCATGGAATGAAAATCGATTAATCAGTACATTTAGGCTACTAGGAAAGAAGTACCTGAACACATACAAAACAAACAGTAGCGAGAAGGTAAAACATGCTTGATTTTATTTTAATAGATCTTTTATCGTGATAATAAATTAAATTTTTAGTTGTACCTTTAAAATTTTATTAACAGGCATATAAAACATAAATATGGTTTATATTGATAAGGTACAGTGTACTATTTTGTTTCATGTACACATTATGTAATCAGGTTAGCATAACTATATTCCCAAACATTTATCACATCTAAAGAAGTTTCCATCACAAATGGTGAAAACTTTCAAAATCCTTTCTTCTACCTTTCGAGATGTATAGTACATAATAGCTCTCTCTAAACACCTACTCTATAATAACACAGTAGAACTTCTTGCTCCTAACTTCAACTTTGCACCCATTGATCAATCTTTCCCCATCCCCATCACCCCTAATTCCCCAGATCTCTGGAAAACACAATTCTAGTCCCAATATCTAAGATGACATTTTTAGTATTCTACATATGAGTAAGATCATGCAGTATTGGTCTTTCTGTACCTATTTTTCACTTCACATAATGATCTCTACTTTCATCCATGTTGTCATTAAGTGACATAATTTCATTAATTTTTATGGTTGAATCATATTCCATTTTGTATGTGTACCACATTTTCTTCATCTGTCCATCAAAGGTCATTTAGGTTGTTTTCATTTCGTGACTATTGTGAACAGTGCTGCAATGGCCAGGAGACTGTCAATGTCTGTTCAACATGCTGACTTCATTTCCTTTGAGTAGATACCCAGGAATGAGATTGCTGGATCATACAGAAATTCTATTGTTAATATTTTAAGAAATCCCCATACAGTTTTCCATAGTGGTGGTGCCAATGTACATTCTGACCACCAGTGTGTGAGCATACAGTTTTCTCCACATCTTCACCAGCACTTGTCATCTTTAGTCTTCTTGATAATAACATACCAATGGGATGAGCTGATATCTCATTGCTGTTCTGAATTGTATTTCTCAGACGATTAATGATGCTAAGCAACATCTCATATACCTGTTGGCCTCGTGTATTTCTTATTTTGAGAAATGTCTATTGTGATCTACTGCCCACTTTTAAATCAGGTTATTTGTTTTTGCTGCTGAGTTTTTGGAGTTCCTCATGTATTTTGGATATTAATTTTCCCATCAGAGGCATTTTATTCAGAGTCATAAAAAATGCTACACAGAGAGATATGTACCCTAACATGCATAGATACATATAGCATATCCCTTTATACTTAACAAATAGTATGGATGGAATTTCAGCAGAGTGGAATCTGGTGAAATTTCATATTTTAGGTAACTATTTTTAGATACTTTATCAAATAAAAATTATTTACCTTTCTTGATTAAATTTTTATTGTTCCACAAATTAATTTTTGTCCTAATTAATATTTTTTTCATATCTAATTGGTCACATTTCTTTAATTAAAACAATATTTGTAGTCAGATGAGGAGTATAATTTTGATTATATTGTAATGGTAACTCTCTCATGTTTAATTTTATTTTTAGAATATACTTTTAGTTGTAGATGGACACAATAACTTTATTTTATTCATTTTTTTAATATGGTGCTGAGGATTGGACCCAGTATGTCACACATACTAGGCAAGTGTTCTACCTCTGAGTCAGCCCATGTTTAATTTTCTTAACCATCTACATAATTCATGGAATCAGATAATGGTACCAACTCAGTGAACTCCTTCCTACTCATTTACCAATTTTTTTTAATTCAATCCACAACTATATTCCAGCAAACAATATAATATTAAATGTATAGCAATTCATTTACTACTTATATGTAGTAACTCATTTAATATTTAAATAAATTTTATTTCCATTCTACACACAATTATGAGATGATAATCATTAGTCAGTCATGAGATATGTACCCATTCTCCCATGATATACTATTAATAGCAAGTCATACAGCTAAAATCTAAGTTAGAGAAATTCAGTTACAAAGTTCTATTTTTCCCAATTACAAATACTGACACTAGGGATGACACTGAAGTCAGTGGGCAATAATCACTGATTTTCACAAATGTATGTAGGTGTGTCAAGTCTGATGGGCTTTGACTTTAAAAGCCTACTACACTAGGTGGCAGTACAAATTTGGAACTTCTTAAATATAGGACCACATTCAAAATATTCATGTCAATGAATCTCAGAAGTCTCGTTTGTGAAAACAGCATGAAATATCTAATCCATCATATGTTTTAGCTTTCAGTGCCCTCAAATAGACCATAGAAGAAAATATATTTTAAAATGTAATTTTTAAATTGACCAAACTTGATGTTTCTATAACCATAGAAGTACAACCTAGAAAGGTACTACAGGTCAAATTCACCTCTAGAGTCTGTATATTCATGACAAAAATAAGGGGTACCAGAAGGAAAAGGAAAAGCTAATACATGGATGAGGGGTATGCAAAGGGAAGCCTTCATGAAGGAATGTGTAGACAGTTGTTTCTCTTTTCATATCCTCATCACTTTACCTGCAAGACTATGGGAATAAACAATTGTAATTCTGGAATTGGAGACATGATAAAAAAAATACAGAATTATTATTCCAAGGGGACTTTGATATTCTGTCTGAATATTTCCCAAATGCATGGAGAAATATCCTTCTTTTCCTCTCTAGTGAGTTCTACACATTGGTTCTCAAAAGTTATACTGTTACCATCAAAAGCAGAAGCACCTCTGAGTCTGTGAGAACTCCATTTGTGCCCCACCACAACCTACTGGATGGAGACCTCTGGAGATAGGTTCAAGTTAACTGACTTCACAAGCTGTCCAAGAGAGACTCCTATCCATTAGTGATTAAAAAAAAAAAAAATCATTGCTTACTGTACAAAAAAACCCAACAGCAAAAAAAGCAAGCTTATTGTATAGTAGAATAAGCAGTCTGTCCTTAGTGCTTTAGTAGCTCTGCAAATTGATATGAGTGTGAAGATCAAGAGTGGGAAGATAAGATAAAGTAGCATATATCCAACAAATATTTAAATGGCTATTCTGGATTCAGTCCTGGTCTAAGGGTTAATATCACAAAAGTAAATAAAACATAGTCCACCTTCCTATACTCAATAAACTTACTGCACTAATACAAGTGCCCAGATCAGGATACTTCATAACACCTAGAGAGGCAAAAATAATTTCCAAAATAGTGAACTTGGAGCAGCATTCTGATAAGTATACTGCTTTTAGGAGATAATGAATTGGACATTGTATGACTGAAACATATTCACAGCCATGGCAGCAGGAGGAAATCTGGCTCCTTTGTAAAATATGCAGTAGTAGTTTAGCATGGTAGAAAACCAAAAAACATATTCAAGAGTCATGATGTAGAGATGCGAGGTGTGCACTTTTTTGGAGAAGAGCTCTCATTTTATGAAATTTGACTGGATTATCTGTTGCTATGGAGTCACTGAGAAATTTCAAGCAGACTGGTGATGAGTTAAGATTCCATTATCAGAAGCAGAATGCAGAATGCATTAACAGGGATAAGGCTAGATGCCAAGGGTACAGTTATAAAGATATTGAAATGGACATAGGAGAAAAAAAACATGATCCTGACTACAAGGATTGTAGTATGGATAAAGAATAAACAAGATTTCCAGTAATATTTATTCATGCATTAAATAAAATATGTGCAATATAGAAGGTATATTCTTGAGTGGAGACACATTTCAGTGGGATGAGGTCATAAAGTTTCTTAGAAAATACCGAATCACGTTTACTTCAATTACAATGAAATTAAGGGTTAGAAATACTGATCTGAGCACAACTACCAAATAAATGCTATACCATCTGAATGGGAGGGGGGCAACTCTCATAGAGGTTGACAGCCAAAGAGAAAATATCAGACTAGGAAATTTAAAGAAAAAAAAAGGAGAAGAAGAAGAAGAAGAAGAAGAAGAAGAAGAAGAAGAAGAAGAAGAAGAAGAGGAGGAGGAGGAGGAGGAGGAGGAGGAGGAGGAGGAGGAGGAGGAGGAGGAGGAGGAGGAGGGGAGGGGGGAGGAGGAAGTAGTTGGAGGAGGAATGGGAGGAAAAGGAGAAGGGGAGGAGCAAAAGGGGAGAAGGAAGATGAGGAAGAAGAACAACAAAGGAGACTGTTAAAGAAGGAAGGTTTTCAGGGTGGTTGAGTGGTTTACAGGATCTATGTGTAGAAGGATTATATACAGCTTATAAAATATGTGAACAAATGTCAAAAGCTGCCTTGAATTTGACAATACAAAGACCACTGGATAGCCAGTCACAGTAGCACACACACCTTGAACTGAAGTACCTCCAGTTGTAGGCCGGCCTCAAAAACTTAGCAAGACCCAATCTCCAAAACAAACAAACAAAAAATTTAAAAGGCTGAGGATGCAGTTCACAGTATCACAACAGCAATGACAAAATCAGTTCATCACAGCACTGGAAGCAGAAAAAAAATATTTCAAAAGGCTGAAGAATCAAAGAAAGCCATTTGGCCATAGAGAAAGACACAGTCTAAAAGTGCTTGGTGAAAGGGTGAATAGCAAACAGAGAATTTGCTTCCTTTGCTTTTACTTCTTGTGAGGTGATACTTGATATTTCAGCTTCCCATATTGTCAAAGGCTGTTGGCTTACTTGTTGCAAAAAGTAATTGGATTTGAGGAGATAGATTTGCTGAGTGGAGAAATAAAGAAACAAATGCCTCTGATCAAAGTAGAGAGTGATCACCCAGTACCCATAGGCTGTGCAGATGCTGGGGTGGAATTGTCTCCTCTTTGACTTGCTGTTTTCCTGATAGGACTCTGTGTAATAGTGGTAGATGTTGTGGAGGAGGCTGCTGGCAGTGATATTACTCTCCTAAGGCTGACACAACAAGGAACCCCAAACTGGGTGGCTTTAAATAACAACATTTATTCTGTCTCAATTGTGGACCAGAAGTCTGAGATCAGTTTGTCAGCAGAGCAGTGCTCAGTCTGAAGGCTGCAGTGTTTGTGGGGGGATGGGAAATCTGTTTCATGACTTCCTCCTGCCTTCTGGTTCTCCTTACACTCCTTGGATTATTTATTTTACACAAATGTCACTCCATGCTCTGCCTCCTCCATCACATGACATCCTGTCATCTTCCATCTGTGTATGTCTATCTCTACATCTCTTCTTCTCTTCTTAACAAGCCAACCCCAATCGATGATCTCATTTTAACTTGAAAACACTCGAAAAGACCCTATCTGCAAATTAGATCATAGTTACAGATACTGGAGTTTAAATTTCATCATCTCTCTTTCTGAAACACAACTAAACCCATTAAAGCTGAAAGATTGCATTGGAAATGTTTAATATGATGGCAGGGACAGTATCATCAAATAGGTACACAGAAGGAGACAAGGGTATGATAATGTTTAAAGGAACATATTCATAATTTGTAAGGAGGAAACATGGTGAATGAAAGAAAACAAAATAATGCAGATAGATAAGGAAAAATAAAAGGATTTTCCAACAAGGAAAAACTTGACTAAAAATGTAGGTATTTGTGCTTCACAAAGTGCATTTGTAATTTAAGATTTTATGGAGAAGGTTTTTCATACATTATCATTCAAAATGGGGTAAATAGATAGTAAAAGATGGATTAAAACTGTAAGATCATGATCAATTTTAGAAAAGAATTTTGAGAAATTTAAGCATATTAATACAAATGTTAACATAATATTGCCATTTAACATAACCAGTTTTTCAACAATAGTTTATACAACATTTTTTCTTTTGTGAGTTTTCCATTATATAAATTTTATGTTATAAAGTCTGGTTCTACATATAACACCCATAGGAAATAACAAAGCCTGGAAATAATTGTAAGTAGACTAGAAGTACACTGGTGGGCTGCTGGCTGGTTTATGTTATCTTGGGGCATATTCATTTTCATTAACATACATACCTACTTTAGGTCTTTTCTGTTTTCTTCTAATTAAATGACATCTAATTGTTCCTCAATAAGTATTCTAATGAACACATATTGTTAAAATTATTCGCCCTGTATTTTTACAATTCAGAGAGTGATTATTAATTGCTTTGGAGCCACATATTTATCATTTTTAATATTTGCATGTGTTCAGTTTTTGATAGTTCAGTAATAACAGTGTATTGTTAAGAAAGTGCTTAAATGCCCGTTTATAGACCCTCTTATCTACCCAAAATAACTATGTTGTTTAATAATTGAGCAGCTGTGCAATAAACTTCCACAAAAAATATCAGCAAATAATTTTCCATTTTCCTTGCACATGAAGCAGACTCAAAGGTGAATTAATGTATCCTGTTAGCCCATGACAGGAACATAATAATGAATATTAGTCAAGCACTGTGCACTACAAATGTAACTGCTGATTTGTTAATGTGTGGTAGAATTTTATTTGGTTTCCCCTTAAAGGAAGATCGATAAGTTGAGGTGCAAAGGGATTGAATCCTGAACTTACAGAGGGTATGATGACTAACTTTGATTTATGTACAAGAAGAATGTTACAGTAATAAAAAATATTATTGATCCCAACAAAATTTATACTATACTGATTGGCCTCATTTCAAGGGATGATAATATTCAATGCTTTACATCTAAGTACACCTTTTCGTCTAGCTCTTGTTTTCCATCTCTCATAATGATATACATTGTGTGAACTGCACTACATATATTGATGAGAATGGCTTACAAAATGGAAATTAAGGAACAAATATTAAGGTCTTTGCTTAAATATATTTATTGTGGTCAGACTGATTTCTGTGTGTGTGTGTGTGTGTGTGTGTGTGTGTGTGAGAGAGAGAGAGAGAGAGAGAGAGAGAGAGAGTGTGTGTGTGTGTCTTTGTTCAAAAGAACCCACAGAAGAAATATCAAGTCATAAAACTTACCTCAAGTTTTAAATATCAGTTTGGGTATTGCACATGGTTAATAAGGGAACTATTGAAAATGATCTTTAAATTCTGTGTATGCGTATAATTTTACCTAATGAAAATCTGCTATAAAAGATTAATTTATAATATAAAAATGTTTTTGAAGCCCATGAATTAAAGTTGTCCCAGGGATATTTTTTTCCACTACTTTAGGAGTACACAGGGCACAAATGTAAATTGAAATGCACCTTGACCATTGCAGGTAACTATCTTAGAATAATAAAAAATGGTATCAATAAATACAGCTAGTTGGTTTGAATTCAAGGACACTCAAACAATGAGACACATCCCCAGCCCTATTTTGTGTTTTATTTAGAGATAGGGTCTCACTTAGTTGCATAGCATTTCACTTTTGCTGAGGCTGGCTTTGAACTCACCATCTACATCTTAGTATGCATCACATTCTAGTGTATTGGCCTTTCAGATCTCTGGGAAGTAGCCCCAGTATCAGTTTATTTGTAATTATGATGGCAACAGAAAGAGTTTGGATTGGAAAAAAAGGCAACAGGTTCATAACAGACAATGAGAAGATGAAATAAAATTATTTCAAATGCTTTTTCAGATGGTTACCAATTCCATAAGAATTGTGAGGAAGTGCAAGCCTTAGGGAAGCACCAAATTACCTTGGAAAATAAACACACATGAAATGAGTCCTAGGCTGAATTTTCCTGGAACATGAAGAGCAATATGGGTAGAGATGACAAGGTATGTCAGGAGAGGTGGTGCATTCCTATTATCCCAGTGGTTTGGGAGGCTGAATCAGGAGGATTGAGAGTTCAAAGCCAGCCTCAGCAATTTTTATTGAGGCCCTAAACAACTTAACAAGACCCTGTCTCTAAATAAAATATGGAAAGGAAGGCTGGGATGTACCTCAGAGGTTAAGGTTCAATCCCCAATACAAAAAAAAAAAAAAAAAGGACAACAAGGTGCTCTATAATTTCATACTGAGATTCACAGCAAGTTATGTTCTCTACATTTGTGGTCACAATCAACAAGAGAAATCAATCTCCTGGAAAATATCAGTAATCGATTAGAATATGACCAAAATTCACAATTCTACCACTAAATTCTTTAGTACATTATAATGTTACTAAATTAACACAATATAAAGCAATTTGACTGTAAATCTATTTTAATATATCATAATAATATAAATAAACATCAATAAATAAAAAAATGAGTAAACTAATTTATAATTCATAGTAGATATATTATTTTTCTTTAATGTCTTTGTGGAATCTAAATTTTTCTTTAACGGTAGCACACATTACAAACATTTGAACCCAGTATGAAATTCCCAAAAATCATAGCCATTCTTTCCATCTTTGAAAATAATAATACCACAGTTCTAATCAGGCATTCACCATTTAGTTTGAGGTAAGGATGAAAAATAAACTATCAGATTATCAATGTAAGTACATAAATCTGTTATTCAACACAGATTCTATTACTAAATAAGCATTTAGTTATTACTATGTGACTATATTCTATATACTGAGATGAATAGACATATATATATTTATATCTATTGTGTTTATTTACCTCCTGTCTTACTGTTTTAGTCAGCTTTTTTCACTGCTGTGACTAGAAGATATGTACCAGAACAATTTTAGGAGGAAAAGTTCATTTGAGGGCTCATGGTTCCAGAGGTCTCAGGCCATAGACAGCTTGCTGCATTCCTCGGGGTTCCAAGTGAGGCAGAATATTATGACAGAAGAGTGTGGGAGAAGGAAGAGCTCACATGATGATCAGAAGGCAGAGAGAGGCCCCACTCGCCAGACACAAAATATGTACCCCATAGTCAGGCCCCCAATGAACCATTTCCTTCAGCTACATCCACCTGCTTCCACTTACCACTCAGCCAATCCCATCAGGGATCAATTCACTAATTATTTTAAGGCTATAATTCAATCATTCCTACTCCAAACCTTCTTGCATTGTCTCACACGTGAGCTTTTGGGGGACACCACATCTAAACCAGACCACTTACTAAAAAGTATTTAATAGTTCACAGGAAAAAAAAAAAAAAAACTAACACATATTTAAATATATAATATACATTGCATAACAAATACTGAAGTAAATGAAGTGGGGCAACATAATAATAGAACAGTGATATATCAATAAATTTAAGCTGTTACTATATATAATGCATGGAAATAATCCTATAGGTCCTCCCTTCTTTTTTTATGCATGAATGGTCCCCCCTTCATGAGTTAAGAATTTTTATTATTGCTGCATTTAATCACAACTTTCCCTGAGAGAACTGCCCTCACTGAATATCAGACCCGACACAGGGTGGCTGAGTCTCCAGCTGATGTGCTGCTACTGCATGGTGTGAGTAAGCAGCTGCTTTTGAATTGAGCAAGTCTAACTTCAAAACTTGACCTCGGCCAGTACAGATAGCTTCAAGCTTTTTTCCTGGAAGAGGACCAGGACTTTGGCTTTAATTTTTATGAGAGCCTATTCAAGAAAAGAAACAGAATCCATTTAATGAGCCACAGTATCCATAACATAAAACAGTCCAGATGCTTGGGAGAATAACCAGGAATGCAAGAAGCTTAATCCCTGGAGTCTCCATAAACGGAGCATCACTCAATATAAAGATTCTCAACTCAGGTTTTACAACAAAGTAACTACAATTGAATCATGTTTTCTTAGACTATCTTTCAGTAAAAAAAAAATCAATAAAGTGAAATTTTAAGGAAGAGAATATTCGGTCTGAGTTACATAGTGGTCATGGGGTACTTGATCCAAAACAGACACCTCTCTGACATTCTTGTGGAATTTGTGGTCCATTTTAAAGGTTTGGATAAGTGGTTCCCCTCAGACTGCCCTCAAATGAAATCTTTCCCTCTCCGACAAATATATGAAAATAACTGGATAGCAATGGGTTGGAGATTTTGTTTTATATCTGCCATTCTCTTATTCTGTTTAGTAATCAAAAGGCATCTCTATTGCTAATTTATTCTAAAACCTATTATTGTATAATAATTTGAGGTAACAATTAAAAATTTTGTTTTCCACTTAGAAAAATAACAAGAAATGCAAATTTTCTTCTAGAAAATAATTTTACCTCAGAACTGAGGTGACTTTGTGGACAGATCCTGGACCTTTCTTTAAGAAATTTCTTCTTAATATAAATAAATGTGCTCAAAAGTATCACAATTTAGTCCCACAGAGAGAAAAAACTATGTCTTTTAAAATCTTCTAGTTAACAAAATTAAAATATGTATATGGAGAATATTTAATCCAGAAAAATACCGATTTATTCTTTCATGAACCACCCAACCATCAAATATAAATATATTAACTTTGGTAATGGGTGGTGCTACAAAGCACTATTTTTTTAAATGTTAATATTTACTGACAACTATGAAAATTAAGGGTGCTAGAGCAATTTATAAGATTGAAATTATAAGAGTTGGTTGATTATTTGCTGCTTGGGAAAGTTTTTTGTTCAGTGAAGAAAGTTGCCTCATTCTCATCCAAAGGGCAATATTAGATATGGACATGAGAGACCCAAGGAAGAAAACAATTTGGGTAAAGTTTAGGCATTCATGAATTTTTTAAAAAAAAATGCCAAAATACATCTAAACAGAGACATCTCAGAAGACAGTTGGGACAATGTATGCTGCTGGTGTAGAGTAGAAGACAAAATCAAAAACAGAAATGTGTATTGGGAGAAAATACCTCAAGAATCATGAATCATATAACAGATTATGAGTTTCACTCTGCGGTGAAATACACACACACACACATATAGATAGATAGGTAGATAGATAGATAGATAGATCTATCTATCAAATTTATTTTATTTAGAAGCAAGAACACTTATTTTCATTGCATTCAGCTAAATTTAGCTTTTAGATGGATATTGTACATTGAGATGAAAAGGCTTTTTTTTTTTCCCCCAAAAGCATTATACATGGAAACATAGTTTCCACTTGTTTATTTGCTTCTTTGAAGTCTATTGCTTTTGTTGACTTTTTAAAACTCTATTTCCTAGCAAACTATTTACAGTTTAAGTCTGTTTAAGGCAGTACAATAGAAGAACCATAAAGAAGATTTCAATTTCTAAAACAGTTTTGTGTGTGGAAATAAGAGATGAAGTGGTTGCATTGATTCAATAATCTTTGTAAACACTGAGCATAACTAAATGAAGCTGAAAGGGAATACTGAAATAAGTATTAGAAAGCAAGCAAAGAAGTTTCCCAAGAGTTATGTTTTTAATCATCTATTTTCTAAATCAAGAAGGCACAAGAATCAAAATATAGCAACTCACATCACTTTCTTGAAATAGTAGGAGAACTGTTTCATTTAGGCCACAGAGATCCATGGCCAAATGTCCCCATATATTACATGAATGTCTTTCTATGATCTGTCATATTGTCGTGCATGCATCTCAATGTGATCACAGATATTCCTTTAATCATGAGTTTTTGATATTCATATGTAGGAGAATGATGGTTGGGTTATTTGTTTAATTTATTTAGAGTAGATACAGATTCTGGTCTAATCAGAGTGCTGGGTATGAGAAGAAAATTAAGCAGATGTGTTCATACATGTACCAACTAATACACACTGAAGAGGGAGTTTGAGTGTCTTAAACATTGTCCTGACATAGTATTTTGCTCATCAATGTTCTATTTCATACAACTTACAATGAGGAAAAGGGCTTCCTTTATGTATTACTAGAGGTAAAATGTAAAAGATCTTGCACTGGGGAATTAGATGTCCTCCCTCTATCCCTTCATCTGCACCTTGTGCAGCCTAGTACAGAACATAAGTGTGTCAATAGGCTAGAACAACCCACGCACTAGTTGCCATGATGGGCTGTCAACCAAATTGACATCTCTAAAAAGCCTGAGAATAAAATGCCTTCTTGGTAACAACAACAACAACAACAACAACAAAATAATATAAATTAAAATGATGCTAAGGAAATATATGTAAGCATAAAATATACATTTGATTTGATAATTTAATCATGATTGAGATTACAAAATAGATTTAGCTCCCTATTAGGAAATAACTGAAGACAGTATGTGTGCTGCCTAACTTTCAGGAAAAGGAAATGTAGACAGATTAATATATCAACATATACACAAGACAGACCTAAACCAGAAATGTCCCCAACCCATTCTTGATAATAATTTTACTCAGCAATCATTAAGCCATCCTCATTGACTTTGAGAATTCATACCTAGGTGGCAATTATTTTGAAATGTAAAGTCACTGCTTGTTTTAGTAGAACCAATAATTTAGCTTGCATCTTCATATATACTTATTGCTTGTCAGCATACTGCTATCCCCATGTTTTTGAGAGCTTTCCTTTCAGTTGCAGAAAATAGAAACCAAACAATTGTTTTCATCTCACTGAATTCTAGCATTTGTATTTACTTCCTCTTTATCCCTTTATTAAATACATAAAGGTGTTCATTCTCCCTTTTGGGTTTTTCTCTTGTGTTCTCTGATGTAGGACAAAGACAGCAAGAGGGGCTCTAACACCAAAAACATACGACTCTGAATTATGGTTGTCAATACTCTATAAATTGAGGATGGATAGTGTCTCACTTTTCAAGGAATTAAATAAGAAAGTGCATATAACAGTTTAATGAAATATACTATAAATAGCAGGTGTTCTACAAAATTTAAATCACTTTCTCCCTTCTTTCTTTTCTTAATTATAGTTAAATTTCATATATTCCTAGAACTAATCATGTCAAAAGACCTGAACCTTGCCTCACTATTGTTTCTCTTCAATAACATAAATTTTCTTATGTTGTTTTGTCTTTTAAACCCTCAAACACATAGTCCATACCTGCTTTCATACTCATTTAGCACTCATGTTAGTTTGCTCTGGATATTTTATTCTTCTGATTTATTTGTGGAAAAAATAGGTGACCCACAATATAGTATAAATTAGTATTTAAGAGTATATGGAAATTCTGCAGCAAGAGTGGCTGATTGAAATTCTATCTCTACAATTTACTGGGCTTGGTTTGTGGCTCAGTGGTTGAGTACTTGCCTAGCACACGTGGGGGCCTGGGTTTGATCTGCAGCAATGCATATAAATAAACAAAATAAAGGTATCATGTCCACCTACAACTAAAAATATTTTAAAAAATATGTAAACTTCAGATGAAAACACACACACACACACACACACACACACACACACACACACACACACTTATCTTAAAAAGGATCTGAAACAGAGTAACTATTGTTTGCATGTTTGTTATTATCAGCATGCCAACTCCACTAACATTTTCTGTTTAACATTACACACTGTTATATATACTTCTTGAAACATGTGTTTTGTGTTTACAGTACACTCAGATGCTTCATTTCTTCTGTCCTTCTGGCTACTCTTTCTATACCAATAGCAATTACTGACAATTTGTCCATACCCTTGTGCTTGCCTCCCTATATTTTCACAGTCTCACTGAATTCAAATTCTGTACTTTCATCTATATATTTTATAAAATGACAAAAATTCATCCCAATGTTTTATAACTCTCCAATTGTGACAAAATTCAACTTATCCTCTCTTGGCTGCCTTAGCAGGAGTTGCTCAATTAATCAGCAATCAAAGTCAACAATATACTCTGTACTTTTAAAACCAGAAAATCTTGGTATCAGTCTGAATTCTTTAATTTTTAAATTTTTGTGTAGTTGTAGATGAACAGAATGCCTTTATATTATTTGTTAATTTTTATGTGGTGCTGTTGATTGAACCCAGTGCCTCACACATGGTAGGCAAGTGCATCGCCACTGAGCCACAGCTCCAGTCCCACTCTGAATTCTTTCAAGGAATCTTACTGTGCTTCAGTGTAGAAATCTAGAATATGTCTAGCTCCCTCTTTATTGATCACATTGAGGATCACATTTCATCCCTCCCTAGTGTATGGATGAGGCCATGTACCCAGTAATATCCAGTGAGATTTTTTTTCTTTTTTTCCAGTGAGTTTTGAGCACATCTGACATGTTGTATATATTTGCCAATATTTTTCCCTCTGTGTAAGCAGTTGTTCCTTGGCAAGATAATGGTTGCTCCATTAGTTTAATTTACAGCAGAGCAGTTCTCAACAAACACATTTATTACATAATAATGTGTTATATATAATAAGCATTAATAATAAACATAAAAGATATTGAGGTTGTTTCTGCTGCACAAACTTGCTGACCAGAATGCTACCTTGACCTTTCTTTTCATTCATTTCTTCTAATGGTTAGTTTTGATAATTAAATTGGCAGTGTGCTATATTGTTTTCCATTTATAATTAATTGTTTAAAAGTTAAAAACAAAAGCATAGGACTGGGGTTATGGCTCAGTGGTAGAGCGCTTACCCCTCATATGTGAGACACTGGGTTTGATCCTCAACACCACATTGAAAAAAAAAAAAAATAAAAAATAAAAGACATGAACTCAAGTCAAATGACCTTTGACTCTGTGTATTCACCACATAATGGGCATCCAGTGCTTGTTGATTTTTACGCATACACCTTACTGGCCCTAATACTGTCCCATGACATAACCTATAGAAGCCCTTCCTCAAGAACTCCAGGTCTCCCTAAAGTCAGCCGCATCAAAGTGAAAGTCCTTTTCATGACAGTCCTTTAATAACTGATACAAATTTATATAGTTATAGATCTCCTCTAATAATTGTAATAAAAGCTGAAAGATGGCTTAGAGCACCCTAAAAAAAACATACTCTCACTTCTAAATTATTCTCTTCCTCTTCCCCAAATCTGAAGCTTATTCACTATTGTTTTTTTTCATACTATAGATTCATCTTTCATGCCATATTTGCTTCTCTCTTTATTGCAAATTATTCTTCATTTCTGTACACTCAACAAATTTAGAGAAGGGAATTACATTCTGCAGAGGTGAAATAGTATCTTATGCCCAGCAGGCACTTAATCCATCCTATTGTTGGAAGATTGCTATAGTTACACATGGAATAGAAGTAATCTTAGTAAATTTCAAATATAAACAGTTCTGCATTGAGAAAATACTTTCTCACTAACTTCAATAATACCAAAAGAGATTACAATTTAAATATCTGAAGTTTAATTCTAAAGTTAATGCATTTACCAGATACCAAAGAGTTTTGTTACATATTAGAAAGTGTTTTCTATGAACACTAATATCTCAACCAGTACTTATTGCCTCACTGAACATTAGGTTTTATTCTTAAATCAGATGAATCTCATTCTGCCACTCTTCTTTTGCTATCTTTTCTCCTCTAATGCAAATGCTAGAAATAAAATATCAATGTATTTTTATTATTTGATTTGACTAATTTCAAGCAAATTTTACATTTTTTTAAAATTAAAACATCTAAATTTGCTTTTTTTACTTAATCACTTATTTCACTTTGCTATATTGTGTTAAAAATAGAACCAATAAAGTGTATCGGAGATATAAACATAAAACTATTGAATATTAGGTTTGTAATGCAATGGTTTTATTGCATAAGTCAGAGCATACTTGGCAAATAATTCTCACAAAAAATGATGTCCAATATTCCAAATGAAAATTCTGAGAAATTTAGCAAAATGTTTCTGACCTGAGTGGCTCTCTGCTTTTGGGATGTGGAGGACAGTGTATACAGGATATTACTTAATATTTCTATGTGTAGGGGTGTGTGTGTAGGAAAAACATATGTATAGACATACATACATACATATAGATTGATAGGTAGATGGATGCAAATATGCACCCATATATACTTGTTCATTTATACACACCTACCAACCATTATCTTTCATTGGTTCTTATGTAATGATATTATGAATTCAAAGACTGCCAAATTATACTGCAGACAAAGATGAGTTGTACACCCTCACAAGCACTTTATTACTCTTTCCTTTCTTTTCTTTCCCTTTATTTCTTTCTTTTTTATATTTAAAACAATGAATCTTAACTTACTATGGTAATGGATCCACTTGCAAATATGGAAAAATATGTGAGCTTTCTTCAAAAATTGTTCATGAAATTTTACATTAAATTTCCAGGATTCCTGAATACTTTGTAACAAAATCATGGGTATCAGATGTTGAACGCTTACTGATTATTATGCTAAGAATGTATTTACTAATCACTTTGTTTTCAGAATTGTGGGATTCCACTAATTTTTTTTTTTTTTTTTTTTTTTTTTTTTTGGAAGTGTGTGTGTGTTAGCTTTGCTACCAAGAATGCATATGGCCTCGGGCTTACTAAATCTTCATTTCTTCATGCAAAAAATCAATGATTGTAATACACTATTTAAATATTTAAGAACAAAGTCCCTTTTATAACTATGAATTCCCTGTAATCTATGTGTTTTCTCCATATGCATATGTCATCTCCATATGTCTTTCTCTTGCATGTATTTTTATTTTTTTTATTTTTTTAGTTGTGGGTGGACAGAATTCCTTTATTTTTAGTTATTTATTTTCATATGGTACTAAGGATTGAACACAGAGCCTCTCCTGTGCTAGGTGAGCACTCTACCACTGAGCCATAACCCCAGCCCACCTCTTGCATGTATTTTTTTTTAAAAAAGGCTGATTAGGAAAATTTTTAAATGTTATGGACACTGATGTCAATTTAAATGAATATGAATTAAAGGATTTTCTACTTTGAGGTAGGTGACTATATTACTTAAAATTAGTCTGTGCTATTTTAATTTATAAAAAACTACCTTTTAGGTCTGTTTATTTCTAATATCATACTCATTTCTTTAAAACGTAACCTTTTTAGATAGATGGAATAAATGAGAAATGTATAATATACCTCTTTATAAAGATGCTAGAAAAGTACTTCATTAATTCTTATCTAAGTTGATCTTTTTATTAACACACATAATCTCTGAGTGAATTACATTGAATTCTACAAACTAATACACATCTAGAGAGAGCAGTCAGTAACTATCTACTGGTTAAAAATTTCCTGAACAAAAATGAATATTCCACAATGTTATTTATGTAATGTTGATTACCTTCACAAAAATACTATCAATCATAAAACAGTATTTATTTACAAAAGTAGTGTTTGATAAATAACCATGAAATAAACTTTATCAACTACTAAAAAATGACACTTAAGCATATATGAATAATTATTCTAACAAATGTGAGAGCAAAAACGTAAACAAAATTCTGTTAAAAAGTATTAAAAAAAAAAAAAAAAAAAAAAAAAAAAAAAAAAAAAGCTACCTTGTACCCAAGTCTTGAAGCCAAAGCCTAGGAATAGTTCAGAATTTCTCCCTTTCTTTCACTCTACTGGTTTAATGAATATTTTACAAACCTCCTCCATTGATTACAGCTTAAACTTCTATCATCATTTGCATAGTCTCTTAGTTGTCCTTCTGATTAAAACTTGTTCTGCTTAAAATCCTAAAGTTCAGTATCAGTCAATGGTATTACAGAAATACCATTTTATTCTTTGCTTTGAACTTAACAGTTTGATTATTAGGATAATGGCCAGAATGACACACTAAATCATAAAGCACAAAACCCAAACCTCTAGCCATGGTGAATAGAGCCCTATATAATCAACCTCCTGCCTGCTTTTCCAACTTCACTTAACCATCCCTCCTCCCACCTCACTAAAGTGCATTTGACAATGTTTTTCTCTAAAACAAACATACAAAACTCCTACCTTGTGGATTTTATACTTGCCTTGCTTTCTGCTTTTGTGTTTCATACTCATTTTAAATGCTTATTTATGTTGATAATGTTATGGTTAGATTGTGGAATGTTTCCCAAGGCCTGTGTGCTAAGGCTGTGTTCCTCAGATTGGTTTTAGAAGGTGGTGCTATCTTTAAGAGGTGGGGCCTAGTGGGAGGTTTTAGGTTATTGGGATGTGCCTTCAAGAGGGGATAGCCAGATAGGAATGGTGGTGCACCCCTGTCATCCCAGCTACTCTGGAGGCTAAGTTAGGAAACTGCAATTTTGAAGCCATTCTCAGCAATTCAATGAGATCCTTTCTCAAAATAAAAAAAAAATAATAATAATAATAAAATGGGCTGGGATATAATTCAGTGATAGAGTACCTCTAAATTCAATCCCCAGTAACAACAATGACAATAATAACAATAATAATAAAAAAGGGCAGGAGGATTGTAGAACTCCAGTTCCTTCCCATTGCTCTTTTTGTCCAGTCGTGAGGTGAGGAATATTCTTCAACATATACTCCCTGCCATTGCAAAGCAAACTAGCACAACATAATCTAAATTCTACTTCTGTGTGATCTACTATATTACCCTGTCACTGAATAATAGGTCCTTCTCCTAAGTGTGTCTGTATGGGTATGCACTTGTCACTCATGACTCTAAAACATTTCTTTTCTTTCTTTTTATTGTTTGTTTCACTTCTTTTGAAAAACTGTAAACTCCCAAAGTGAAGATTATTTTCGTCATTTTTTTTTTTTTTCTGGTGCTAAGAATAGTGCCTGTCTTCCAACAGGTTCTCAATGAATACTTGTTGAGTGAATAAATAAACTGTAAGCAAGCACGACATAGTTAAACATGAAGTAAAATGGAAGATAGAATTAATTCTGAGTCTTATGATGGAAAGGGTGAATTTTAGCAAGACACAGAGCCATATAGAGATTTAATTTTGTCTTAGATAAAACAAGGGGGTAGAGCTGAGCACAGTGGTATGCACCTGAAGCCCAGGGACATAGGAAGGTATGACAAGAGGATTGCAAATTCAAGGTCAGCCTGGGCAATTCAGTGATAGCCTCAGCAACTTAGTGAGACACTCTCAAAACAAAACAAAACAAAACAAAACAAAACAAAACAAAACAAATAAACTGGGTTGTAGTGATAAAATCATCCTGGGTTCAATCCCAAGGATCAAAACATATAAATAAATAAATAAACAAATAAATAAATGGGAGAGAAAATAAAGCCAGGTGGTTGAGTAGACACTTTCAAGATTTAATATAATTATAAAACCATGACATTTTTTTTTCCTTCAGGGAATTGTTTAACATACTAGCTTCAATGATGTTTGATTGTTACTTGATTAGAAATGTAGATATTTGTACAAATCCTATCACTAATGTGGAAAGTGACTAAAAATTCCTGGAAACAGCTGGAAGTAACAATTGTGGAAGTAACAATTGTTGGGAAACAGTTGGAAGTAACAATTGTGTTACCTCATTATCATATTATGTTTCAGTGATTATGACATTGTGGTTTTAAATAAAATTATGTTATAGGATTCAGATTATTGCAATGCTGATTAGTGTCATGTCCTTAAAAATCCAAATTCTGTTCTACAGAATTTACATAATTACTTGTATTTAATGAAAAGCATTGTAGTGATTTTAGCCAGTTCTGTCTCTCAATAGAAGCTCTCAAGTTTATTAATTTTGAATTAATTGAAAATTATTTGGCTTTGTAATGAGATAAAGAACTAATTAAACCCTTACATTTAACTTGGAAGTGATATGTAGTTTGACCTTGAACAAAAGAGAAGGCAAGTGAATTGAGAGGATAGAAGAAAAATATAACAAAGAGAGAAATGGAAGTGAAAAAAAAAATCAAGTAGGCATGAATAGCATTTCATATATTTCCTAACTTATTTTATTATAAGGTACTATATTTCCAACGCTGGATATTTGAGGCACTCTGGGTTTTTGTTTTATTTTGTTTTTGCTTTTTTAACTATTCAAGATTTTGATGACCTCCTTTCCTTAATGAATGGTACAACTTTTAGAAGGACAAAAGTACCAGGAATCAGAAAATCAACACAATTTTAATGAAAGTAGAATGAACCAATATTTATACAGAAAATCAACTTTCTATTAATGTTAAAAAACATAATAAAGTATTCACTGACTACTTTTGTCTGTAATATACTTTTCTAAATCCACTAAACTTTTGGTTTTGCATTTAGAATTTCATCACCTTTTCTGAGAAGCATGTAATCATGCAATAAATGTCCAAGCACATCTTTAAATTTCAACAAATGTCAGATCAGAATATATTCTAGGTGAAGTCCATGCTGACAGCTGTGCAAAGAAGCATTTATTTAAATGCAATTTAATGTTCTTTTACTCGCAAGCACATTTGTAGTTATGCAAGAATGAAGAAAACTCTTTAAAATTTTGCATTTTAAGATAAATGTCTTATAGTGTTGTTCCTCCATCTAAAAGGAAATATTACTGTTTCTATGATTTGTTTTTAAAAGTGAACAATTTAAGATTATAAATTCAGAAGTTAAATACTAAATATTATACTTTCATTGATACAAATATCTGTGTATACAAAATGATCTTCACTGTTTAAATAAAGAATTACCAAGAGAATGTAGTTAAATGAACCAGGCATATGCCTTGACTATGAAGCCTCATATTAGTACAAATTATTTTTGAATAATGCTGACAAGTTAAGTTCAACATAGTCTTTTATGCATCTAGCAAAATGATAATCTCAGGAGTCAAAGACAGATTTGACTTATAATAAAATATGATATAGCTGGACTGTTCATGTGGCATATATGAATTTTGTAGTTCAGATCATTATAGTTGTTAACACATGCATGCATCTTACCAATACAACGATGGGAATGACTACAAGCCTCTAAAGCTCAGAAAATAGTCTGAGAATTTTTAAAACAAAATTAAATTTATGTTCAAATAATTTTGGAAACTGCTGCATGGTATATTCTATACTTGAACCTTAAAATGCAAAGTAGTTTAGTAAATTCATTGAAAACACTGGAGTACTCTAAATTGTTTATTTTTGTTTGTTTTTTTTGTTAATCCCACGTTTCACAATTCTGTTGCTGATGGAGGTTCTATTTTTTTTTGTAGTTGTTTATTGGATTTATGTTATTTTGTAACATCTATTAGCACCTAGTGGGACAAGAATGGACCTCTGGGAAATGTCCATCTATCTTGATGGGAGATAATAGAAAATTCATGTTTATCAAGCACAATATAAGAAAAAGAAGTCACAGTATCTTTTTTCTTCTTCTTTTCTTCCCCTTTTATCTTATCTTTTTTTTTTTTTTTTTTTTTATTTTAGCAAAGTGGAAGTTTACTGACAAACTCCCAACAAAATCACTGTCACATCTCCCTTGCCTTTATAAAACAAAACATCCTCTGAGGGTCCCAATCAATATTATAAAGTAGTAAAATTTCTTGGAAGTGTTTTTCCATCATTAGACTTTCTGCCTATATTCTCCAGGGTTCCTTCTCTGCACACAGCTTCTGAACCCTTAGAAAACTTTTAATGGCCCTATCCTTCCTTCAATTTGTGCCCTATACTCTGGGCACCAATTTGTTGTTCACATCATGAAAACATACTTGCTCTGCTTTACGATTTCCCCATGAAGCTGCTTTCATTTTCTGATTTCTAGCCAACATTTTTTACTTCATCCTTTATTAAGGTACAAAGTACTAATTTCTTCATTCCTCACTACTGATGCTTCAGTTTTTTTTTTTTTTTTTTTTTTTTTTTTTTTTGTTGGCTGGAGGAAGTACACAAACATTAGCTTGGCACTTGGAACTCTCCATTCTTCATCAATCTTTTACTATTCAATTTTTTCTGATCCATGATCCAGTTAAAAACAAACACAACCATTTAAACTGTATTTTTATTATTTTTCCCTTTTGTAGTGTATTCCTTCAATTTTAAAATCAAACGTATGTACGTATTGCCAGACCATCTTCACACTCCTAGGCTCAGTATGAATTCTGGCGCCTCCTCGGGCTTCCCTGTATTCGTATGGAAGTCTCCTATTTCTGTTACATTTTAAAATCTGTTTTCTTACACCCTGTGAATGAGTGAAAATCCATACATTTCTTGTTTTATGCATACTGCATTTTTAGGGACTTGACTTGAAGAAAGACAAAATAATTTAATCTAAGGTGAAAAACTGATATAGTAGCAAAAAGGAGGATGGGGTTCCAATTTGAAGTACATGATACTACTCACTATCTTTCAGATTGAAGGCTTAACTTTCTCTATAGAAGTGACTCTCCAAAACAGACTAAAACATTGCATATCGTTTTTGTAACTTAAAAACCCTATGTAGTACAGGAGTGATAAACTTATGCAAGAACTAAGAGAACTAATGTTTTATGAAGACAGTCAATGTATGTCACTGTCTCTACTCCTGCTTTAGTGCCTCAATCAAATTTTTTCTACATTCTATTTTTTTTCATTATTTTTTAAGTAACATGACAAAGCTACCTTTGTTGTAGTATAAAGATCTGAACGTGCTTACTGGTAGGAATTATTGATGGAGAATACTAAAGAATCTTTGAGATATATTTTCATAAAATCAAAAGCCAGGCATACTACACCTTTCTTTAGTCATCTTTCTCCTACAGGTACTTATTACTAATATAAACCTTGATTTTGTCTAAGAATAAGACAAAGAATCATAACATTCTGCATTGCCACATGAAAAATGCTATGTCATACATTGTTGAGTTAACCAAAAAAAAAGTGTCTATAAAAAGAAAGAGCTGAACATTCGGAAGACTGAAGTGTGAAATCTCAAACTCTGTTTGCCTAAAAGAATCCAATTTTTGGAGCTCCAATTTTCCTTGGAAGTGGAAAACATGTTGTTTAGAGATAACCCAGTCATTGTCATTCCAAAACTGTTTCAGTCAACTTTAAGCATCTATCTCATTCCTGGTCCCAAGATTTATTCTTGATTTCTCCAGTTTCTCCCCTTTGAGAGGACTGGTATACAGCAAAGGGGCAGGCTCACTCTTAGTCCTGTCTCAGGTATGAATCTAATTCCTGCTATGTATTTTACAGATTTTCACACAGTTATTCTCTTTTTCCCATCTGTCATTCCTTGACTTCATTATTTTTCCTTGGAAATACCAAACATATCATTTATATTCTACAGATTACCAAACTCAACAAGTATAAATTACTCACATT
This sequence comes from Tamias sibiricus, assembly GCA_025594165.1. Lineage (NCBI taxonomy): Eukaryota > Metazoa > Chordata > Mammalia > Rodentia > Sciuridae > Tamias > Tamias sibiricus. The sequence continues at coordinate 154,871,600 of CM046662.1, read as the reverse complement.
TAGAATTATATTCACATGTTAAAACAATGTTTTTTCCAGAGCTTTCTCCTGCCTGGGAGTGGGAGAGGAAGAGATCCCTGAAAGGAACTATGAACAGTGTTTGGAAGGTAATTTCCTAAACTCCTTCTCCTCCAGTTTCCAAATCTCTTTTATCCCCTGTCATGTTCAACTTCCTTTGCAATTGTGGATGCAATTAGTATTTCAGACACCAGAGAAAAGGTTGCATTTGGAATTTGTACTCTTGCAAATTAGCTGTAAGCTGCTTCTAGCTACTCATTCTCTTCCTTGGGACAAATGTAAAGAAGAGCCAAGTAGAAGTTCAAGGAGAAGAAAACTGTCTTCTCGGATGAAAATGCTGTATTGCATTAGTAAATGCTCTGGTTTATATTATTGTGCAAAAATACTACCTCTTTTCTGTCATGTTTCTGTTTTTATTAAAATTTATTGTTTCAATGTTCCTCCCTCCCACAAACCAAAGCTATTCCTTTCTTCTCTCTTCTCCCTTCAATTTCCTTTCCTGTCTTTTCCTTAAGAAATGCTTTTGAGAAAACCATAACAATGGTCCACTAGTCATAAGAGGAAGCGAAGAAAACAAAATTTGCTGCACTCTGTCATCAGTAAAATTTAATAACCCCCACTGATCAATTACTTGTAATCAAGCAACCCCAATTCACAGTTGGCCTCCCATCTCCCTAACATGGTTAATGCAAACTCCTTTGTTTACACAAGTTTGACTGGTCTCCTTTATTTTATTTATTTATTTTTTCCATACTGCTGTCTTTCAAGGTTAACTTAATATGCACTCCAAATTTATTTTACCTCCACATAGAGATTCTGTGGCTTATAAAGAAGTCTCTGTTTACAGGCTTTAACTCTAAAGAAAGATGCACAAAAGATTTCCTTGCAAAGTAGCATTTTATGCAGTAAAATAAGTGAATTCCAGTTTTCTTACTATAAACCTGAAAAGCTAAAGTTATAATACCATATTTTGCAGTGCTGAATAAATACTACTGGTTTCCAGTTGAATTCCCATAAACAGACTAAATTAACTAAATTAACTCAAATCTGTGATTAATTATAATTTAATTATGATTATAGCATTTGGTTTTCCAAGTAGAAAAGATATAAAACTAAAATTGAATTTGTCTGAAGTACCAGAAAACTTGATGTTAACTTCTCATATATCATTGTAAGTAATCTATTTATAAACATATATTTTTTTGTCAAGAAGGTATGAGGTGAGCCTCAGCTCTGATATTTCATAATTATATGACTTGGGGATATTATCTTTTAAATCCTAAAGCATCAATTTTCTCCTCTTCAGTTTACATGTTAACTATACATCATGGTGTCAAGCCAGAATTAAATGAGATTGCTTACACAGAGTGCTAAGTAGTGCCCAACACAAAAATGCTCAATAAATGTCAAGTGTGTTTAACTTGGTTCTTTTGTAAAATTAAAACTGATTTATTAATTAGAAGATTCCAAAGTAAGTCAGAGGCAGAAAAATAATGCTTCAAAGACTACAATGAATTGATAAAAAGCAGCTTGACAGAGAAATTCTAACTGCTCTGTTTGGGGTTTTTTTTGTAGCAACACTTTGAAATTACAGGCTTCATAAAGAAACATATTATGCTAACTGTCAACAGAAAATAGAATAATCAAGACAATTTGCAAGAAATTTTACCAGGTCTTTGATTTCTTTTGTAACACTGTATGTCAAAACATTAAAAGTAAACCTTTATTTTAATTAACATAAAATCGTGATAGAACATCTTTTGGTGCAGCAAAGGTATAGTATTCATGGAATGGATTCAAAAGAAAGTGATTTGAAATGACTCCACACAGATGATCTTTGTCATATGGTCTGTATTCAATCTCAAATGTGAATAAGTACTTTAAAGGTAATTCCTGTGGTGAATGAAAAGGATCAAGCACTTGAAAACAAGCCAAGCATGAGGAAAATTAATACTTTTTAGCACCAGCTGGAATCCTTGCAAAGGCATTTCTTAAATCATGCATTTGTTCTCTGGAATACAACTTAGCTGTACAGTCTTTAGTACATAATAGATATTAAGTTGACTCTTCATCTCTGGGCCTAAGAATTATGTGAAAGGGTACTCTTTTTGAGGACAATAAAGATATATACATATATATATATTTTTTTTTTCTTTTGCCTTTATCTTGGGTCCTTCATTTATAATTCATATGACTGACATAGCATTTGCCTTTAAGAGACCATTTATACATTTTTAAAAGCAAGTAATTTCAGTCAGCTTCAAGAGAATGCACCTGACATTAAACAATGCATGGACTGCTTTTATCAGGAGTACTGTTTTGTTTGTTCTATTTGCTGGAAATTCAGTAGAGTACACAGTAAGATATATTTTTAAACCCAGTTTAGGTAAAATTCATACTCACTGTCTTAGTCTATTTTGTGCTGTGATAAAAGAATAACTGATGCTGCGCAATTTACAACACAGGTTAATTTCTCATAGTTTTGCAGGATAGGAAGTCCAAGGTCGAGGACCCAAACTGTGCAAGACAGGAAACATCATCCCATGGCTGAGGCATTAAGACAAGTGAGCATGCATGAACATGCAAGAGAAGAGAAAGGGGCCACAATGACCTTTCATCCATTACCTACTCCCACACTTACTACCCCACCCTTACATCAATCCATTCACAAGAACAGAAACTCAAAACCTAGTCATCACTTACCATGGCATTGGGGATTATGTTCAACATGTGACTTTTGAAGAGCACATCAAACAATGTAATTAAATGAACTCACTCTCACTCTCTTGCATTTAAGTATACATTATAACAAGAGTTAATTTTTCTCAAATTCCAGTATATTTCCTAGCAATTGACTATAGTATTTTATTTGCCTTTGTACATTTTGAGATGTCTCCTGTTTATTTTTCTCAAAACATTGTATCAAGAACTGCTGTTCCAAACATTTTTTCATTATAATTATTTTTAAGTACTTGGGCAGTATAGGAATTTTATAACAGATACAATAATTCACTTTTTTGTTGTATTCCCAATTCTGATGCTATATCTTAATTCATTTGCAAGTTCATATAGGAAAGTTCCAAGGAAATGCTTACACAGCTAAACAAAGGGAAAATAGGTCAATTAGTGCCATGAGAGCAACATGAAATAAAGGTGGCATCATTGGTCCTCATTCAGGCAGAGTTGTTGTGCCCAAACCAGAAATTTCATGGCCAGAAGTCTGAACTTTTAAACTCAACCAGTGGCTTTACATATACATACCATAATTTAAGAGGAAACTATACCCACCACTCCTCAATGTATAAGCTAGCGGGATTAGTCAAAATCAGACTTGTGGATGCTGAATTTTTAGGAGAAATATTCATACCCTCCCCAAAGGCTGAGAAAATCACATAACAGGGATAAAATTGTACCAGACATCCAAGTCCACCCAAATGTCAGCAGGAGCCTCCACAGAAAGACAAGGAATTGTCTAGAACATTCTTTCAATTATTTGATTTGAGGAGGTTCCTATGGACTATGTCTTTAGTCCAAAAAGATACATATTCAACCTGTTGTGTGTGTGTGTGGGGGGGGGATAAAAATGCTACTTAAAAAGGCAATTTAGCTAAAATAAAAGGCAACACAACATCTACATATACATTTACTTTGGCATTCTTTATGTGTGTCTGTGTACAAAACTTTGAATTCTTTTTGATTCAGTTTTAGCATCTTATGGGTTCCCTCATTAATAAGTGAACTCAAATCTTCAGGTTGTCTTCATTTTATACTCATATGAAAATTATGATTCTACTTTCAAATACTACTTTTAATAACTTTAACAATTACTTTCTGGAAAGCCTAATTTCTCTATCTATAATTTAGGATTAGTGATAATACTCAATTCATGCTGAATGCTTACAAAGGATGTAAAGTTCCTAGTTTCCTATTGGCACTGATCAGGCTTTCAAAATTGTTGTTTTGTTCTTTCTGGTGAATGCCGTTATTCTATTTCTTTATCCATTAGACTAGGGTTTATTTTATGAAGGGGCATCAGGGATGGAACACAGGAGTGCTTAAACACTAAGCCACATCCCCAACCTGTTTTTACATTTTATTTAGAGACAGGGTCTCTATGAGTTTCTTAGGGTTTGCTAAGTTGCTGAGATGGGCTTTGAACTCACAATCCTCCTGCCTCAGCCTTCAGAGCTGCTGGGATTACAGGTGTGCACCACCATGCCCAACTAGACGAGTCTTTAAGATACTTCTTTTGGGTGTCCATCCTTGGCATCCCCTACAGTTGAATACAAAATCCTCTTGGCTTCCATTATAATCACTACCATAAAACAATAGTTTATTCACATGTCTGACTTTTCTTTTCTTTTATTTTTTTTTTTCACAGAAGAACAGGGATAAGATAATGTCTCATTTTGAATTTTACTTGTTCTATATTTTACACTCAGTATGTTGTATCTTAGATGTTGAGTCAATGGGAAACAAATGTGAAAACAAATAATCACAGCAGAACAAATATTTCTGTACCTCCCCTTTCACCCACCATGACCACATTCTACTCCTCACGTTTCCCATTTTCTCAGGGGCCATTTCCCTGTGATGTTTTTGTTCCCCCTCTTTATCCTTCAGTCCATTAAATCACATAGTTCAGCATTTAAATGGCACTTGCCTTTTCCATCATATAAACAAATAAACAAAAGTGCATTCCTCAAGATGCAGTTCCACTTCCTCAGCAGACCTTCATTTTAGCTCCTTCAATCCCTCTATAACCAAAGTTGTCCACATTAGAAGTTCATCAACTTTTATGTCCTTAAACATCTGCTTTCTGTTCCCCAAAATGGAATCATGCCAAGTCCAACATGATGTCTGTGTTGGGCCTCATTTGCATGGGTTCTCTGCAGTATTCTGCTTAGCTGCCAGTGAGAAATGTCAGTCTGTCTTGGCTCCTAAATGTCCTTCTCAAGAAATTCTTCTTTCCTTATGGTCCTTGTTCATTCACCTCTTCTCACAATTGAATGTCCAGGCACTTCCTGAGCTCTCTTCAGCTTTTTCTCTAGATAGTCTTATTTACAGATCTGTCTCTCAGTGATAAAAATTGCCATTTATAATCTCATCTAAGTCACCGGTTCTCACTTTATTAACACATTGATATGCATATGGAAAATTTTATAGCAGACTTTATGGATGGCTCCCCTCTACCTCAATTATTTTGGTTATCTGTATTATATACTACATCATCATTTTATATAAATATAACAAATTATCATAATATTCAATATTTGAGAATTCCACATATAAATGATCATCTTTATAAATGGCTCAAGGTACCTTTTATATATTTCAAAATTCTCTCTCATTATTTCTATTCATTTCTTATTATATTATTACTAGTTTTTAACTTTATGCTTGAATATCTCACATCTCCAAAAGCAAACATTTAATTTAGCAATTAAAAATAAATATGCATAATATGATGAAAAATGTATGCACAATTAAAATATGATTGAATCAAACCATTTGAAAATTTAAGTAAATATTTTTTATATTCTAAAAACAATATATGTAAAACATTTTGATATACTAAAAATCTACTATTTCTTAAATGCAGTGCATTATTTGGGTGCTACAGAATATAAATGAATGTCATTGCTTAATAAAATCCTAATCATGTTAACTATTATCTTTTTACATTATTCTCTGAGAAAGAGATAAGTTAATTTATCCTATTGCTCATTCAGCTATAGGTATGATTGATACTATATTCTAATTGCAAATGTGTCACTATAATTATATTATAAACTAAAATTCATGGTTCTAAATACATACATGTATATATGTACATTGATATTATATTTATATTTATATTTATATATTGTACTTATACTTTTGTTAAATATAAGTCATATTAAACAATTTTTGAGATATCCAAAATTAACAGTACTAAGTGTTTACTCTGTTTATGTTTATTCTTTTTCAGGGATCTACCTTAACTTGACTACAGCAACAAGGTTATAACTACATTTTGACTATCAAATAATTTAGTAAACATTAGAAATCCTATAGGATGAACAAAGTTGTTGATCTAGCCAAACATGTCATGTCTTGCTGGGACTATTTTTTTTTTAATATTTATTTATTTTACTTTAGTTGTACACAATGCAGTGCATTTATGTTTACGTGGTGCTGAGGGTCGAACCCGGGCCGCGCACGTGCGAGGCGAGCGCTCTGCCACTGAGCCACAACCCCAGCCCCACTGGGACTATTTCTTAAATAACATTTGACTTCATAGTGTCTAGGAAAGCCCAGGTACACTCCATTTGGCCAAACCACTACCCTTTGGGAGTATAAATCCCCTTCTTCTGCCTGACAGTGGGGGAATTCATCTATCTTAGTGCCTTCCCAGGCACTTTCTTTGTGTAAGCTCCTAACATATTGTACTGTAGACAATCCTGGATCTGTCTTCCTTCTTCTTTGGTCCCTTAGCACCTTCTGCCATTGGTGACCAGTTCTTCCATATCAGGTTTGCTCAAAACAATACACACACACAAATACTTAATATCTGTCCCTAAGTAAAAGAAGGTAAATAGCCAGGAAACAGTCCTGGAGTCTTAAGTGTGGAGCTGAGATTGTACTGGGTCCTGCAAAATTCTGCTGAGTCAGAGTCCATGAATGGACAAGTTTTCATGAGAGAAACTAAGGGGTTGAACACTGCACAGGAACAGTAGATCATCCCTTGTGAAGTCATACTAAACTTTAGGTGGTTCCAATATTTGAATTTTAAAACCCTTAACTTATAAACATTTATGTGTGACCAAATTAGATATGTAGTCAAAAATCAGAGAACTTTCAAAAGAACAAGTGATACTAAAATAAGCCAATATTATTGTAATATTTCCACAAAATAATTCATGGGAGAAAATAACCTATATTGAACCTTGACATTCAGTATACTTATATATGTTATAGTATATATAGTAAAATCTTTCAGAAAATTAGTTAATGATACTTACTGATACTTCAGAAAAAAGCAGACACGTGTTTTTACCGAGCACATGACATTGAAGCTTAAGCAGATTCTGGATATCTTAGTAAAATAATATATACTAAGATAAAATAAATTATCCTCAATATAAAGAAAACTTGCAACTGTAATTCTGTTACAAATATTAAAAATATTTATGTCTTAGTAATCTTCAAGTCAAAATAGAGTGATAAATGTGTATTTTCATAAAATAAATTTTGTTCTTTGCACTGTACAATAATTTATTGTCTCCATAAAGTAAATTTGTTTTAATAAGTGCATAATTTAATTATTAGATTTTTCTGATAGAGAACTGTTGCTGATATAATAGTCTTAGGTAATGCAATTAAATAATCAAAAGTAAATTTTGAAGATATAATAGAAGCAAAACTGGACGATGAATACCTTAATGAAATATTAGTTTCCCACAGAGTTCTTCACAGTGTGTTTCTTGGGAAGGTATTGTTAATATTCACATACCACAGAGCTCATGTTCTGCAAAGCACACTCAAGGAAATTCAGGTCTAATGATTGAAAAGTTTGGACTGAGGCTAAGAATTAAGAACAGTGGTAAAGAAAATTTATACTCCAGGAAATAAAAACATTGAAGAATAGAGATGTAAATCTCTAAAATTTGAATGTTCCTCTTGTTTGTCTTTTTACATGCAACACTTAATGGTAATTTCCTCTTTTTGTTATTTTTGCCTACCTGTCTGTGTTCCTTTCCTCCTTTCCTTTTCTTCCTTCCTTCCTTCCTTCCTCCCTCCCTTCCTCCCTCTCTCCTCTCGTTTTTCTCTAAAAATTTACTCAAATTATTTAGGAAAAAAAGAAACAAAAGATTTCACTTCTAACCAGGTTTCTGCTACTGATATGAGCACTGAACGATCTTGATAATTTTCTTGGGGGATGGGCTCATTGGCCTCTAAAAGTGCATTATGATTTCACTATGAAATGTTTCACAGAGGATCCTGTATTGAAGGCTTGGTCTTAACTGCAGTGATGTTCAGATGTGGGGCTTTTGGGAAAGACTGCATCATGGAAGGTCTGAACTTATTAGTGGATTAATCCATTGATACTCAATTGGACTACTGAGAGGTGTTGGAAACTATACCTAGGGGTGGTATGGTTAGAGGAAGGAGGTCATTGGGTGAGTGATCTGGAAGATATTTTTTGTCCCTGGACCTTCCTCCATCTATCTAGACTATCCATCCATCTATCTTTCTATCTACCTACTTACCTACCCACCCACGTCTGGGCTGCCCAGAGCAGAGCAGCTTTCCTCCTCCACCGCTGTCCACTGTGATATTCCACAGCACCTCAGACCAAAAGCAATGGAACCATCTAACCATGAACTGAAACTTTGGGAACCATGAACCAAAATAAGCTATTTCTCCTTTCAGTTGTTTATGTCAGGTATTTTGGTCATGGTGACAAAGATGGGGCTAACACCAACTATCAAAGGTTTTTTTGAAACCTCTCTTATATATTTAAAATGCTTTAATCCCAGTGATCTTCATCTTGTAGCTTGAATATTATGAAAGGCACTAATTTTAACTCTGACTTTTATACGTAGGTTCTTGGTGGTAGAAAATCAAAATAATCTAAGACTGACTACAGAAACATTTCTGAGGATGTGCTAGTTGAAACCAGTGGTTCACCCTCATCTCAGCTGGAGGAGCTACATTTAAACACAAATTCCCTGAGTCATAAGGTCCTATCCATCTGGAATTGAGAGTAACATATTTAAAGAAATCCAATTCAGACTATATTTTACCCAAATGACATTTTTTTCTCTCTCACTTCTATAAACACTGTCAAACTTTCTTAATAAAGATAAAAAGAAGAAGTACCTCCCTTATGGAAAGGAAGTCAACATAGTATATTTGTATAAATGTTTCCCACTGTGCCTCAAATCAACCATGCACCTCCAGGGTGACCTAGTGAAAGGAGATCATGGGTATTTTTTGATATACATATACTTCTAATCGTCTTAGTTCAGTTTTGTTTTTTTTTTTCCATAAACATGATTAATTTAATTTCTATCCCACTTATTTGATCTCAATCATTCCTAAAAACACATAGTTCTTTATTAGGATATTCAAATTGGAATCTTTTTCAAAGTTATACATTTCCTTTTATCTGGCCCTAATAATAATTAACACTCCAAAACTTTTGTTATATTTTGCTGTTAGAATTGACACAATCTTTCCTTTTCCTGCTCTCAAATGCTCCAACTATATCATCTACCTTGTCTTTTCATCATCCCTAAATAGGTTTATTGATTCTTACACTGCTTTTAGACTCTTTGTCCATCATAATAGATATCTAAAAATCGTTGTTATAATGAAAGGCCATTCCTGATGAACATTTAAGTCTGTGCCTCTGTGTTTGGTTTGGTTCTAATCCTTAAGAAAAATAAGCTACTAGAATTAATTATACTTTGGGTTGGAGATATAGCTCAGTGGTAGAGAGATTGCTTGGCTTGGGATTGGCCCAGGTTTCAATCCTTAGCACTACACACACAAAAAAAGTTACATGTTTATATAATAGGTATAGAGCTTTATCTCAACACACACACACACACACACACACACACACACACACACACACAGAGGTAGTTATAGGATATGCATTTTTGTGTAACAAGGTACAAAACGTATGGGATCGAATTCTCAGTCTGATTTATAATGGTAATTTGTCTTCTTATTATGAACAAATTTATTTCTTCAATTCAGATGAAGCCAATGATTGATTTGGTTAGCTTTTTTGCCACTGCAACCAAAAGACCAAACAGGAACAAAGGAAAGTTTATTTGGAGCTCAAGGTTTCAAAGTCTCAGTTCACAGAGAGCCAACTGAGATGCTCTGGGCCTAATGTAAGGCCCATTGTGGTGGGAGAGTACAGAGGAGGCAATCACCACAGAACACGGCCACCAGGAATTAGAAAGAGCTCCTCTCACCAGAGACGAAATATGAAGTTCAAAGGCACTCTCTGAGTGACCCCCCTCCATGAGCCACGCTCTTTTTACCCATAGTGATCATCCAGTTAATTATTATTTGTGGATTAACAGGCTGGTTAGATTAAGGCTTTCAGAATCCAGTCATTTCACCTCTGAATGTGTATTTTCTCACACATGAACTTTTGGGAGACACCTCATATCTAAATCATAACAACAATATTAAAGACAAATGTATTCAATATTTAAAGAATGTAAGTGACATCAGATTCAGTGGTATGATTGCAATAAGCCAAGATCTGCTGCAGTTTTATGCAGTAATTTCTGTGGCTTGGCCCCAACTACTTTGAAGGATTATCTTATTGCCCAGCAAAACCTTTCTGGAGAAAACACCGGGACGAATACAATTTTGTAAGAAAAGATTCAATTCAAAACTTACAAATGTAAATAAGCATAAAAATTTTAAAATAAGAAATTGAGTAATATTGCATACTCCCCAGGATTAGGGGAGTTGAGGAAGCCTTTGTTGAAAGGGAATTAGAATTATATATGGAAGGAAAAGAATCTGATTAAGTTAACATGGTTAAAGGGCAAGGAGGAAGTACTTTTAAGCCTTTTTTATAAAGAAAGGCATTCTTATCAGAAATTAATAACCACTTAATTTATAAAATTCTAATTTTTCAGGAATAATGACGTCAAATTAATTTAGGATTTGAAAAATTTGAGTCCAATGAAGAAATAACTTCAATGTTACTGTAGGGGATAATTGGGAGAGGGGAAGGTGAAGTCTAGAAACATCTGGGATGGATATATAATTACTTCTGTATTTCAGAAGTATTTATCTGACTTCAGTGCTCAAGAGGCATGGAATAGCCAGTGAGGAAACTCAGAAGATGATCCAGAGACTGTTTTAGCAATTGAGGCAAAAAGACTGAGTAAAGTCAATTAGTTAGAATAGGGAGAACACATGGGTTCCAAAATGACTAAAATCCCAAAAGTCAAAAAATCTGACAACTAAATATTTATGGGGTGAATGAAGATAGTAGTACTGATTATATATTTTTGATATCCCATGATTAACTTAAAGTTATCATTTATAAAAACCTCCTAATTTGCACTGCAACACGTATGGATACCAACGTGTTAAACACCTGCATAAATAAGTTCTCCCCATCTTAACCAGAGTGACCATCCTTCCATCTTGTCTGATCTAAAATTTTGTAGATACTCCAAGTATCCCTTCCTTTCCCTTCTCTTCCCTTCCCTTCCCTTCCCTTCCCTTCTCTTCCCTTCTCTTCTGGTACTGCAGATTGGACCTAAGGATGCTCTATTGCTGACCTACATCATCAGTTCTTTTTATTTTATTTTTAAATAAGTTTTGCTAAGTTGCCCACAGAGGCCTCAAATTTGTGATCCTCATGCCTCAGCCCCCTAAATTGTGAGATTTTAGTCATGCACCACATGCCCAGCTCCTCGTCCCTTTCTTTTTCTTGCACTAACATGAAGTCCAGTAGCACATCCTGGCATCTCTATCCTTAAAACTCAAGGGGAATTTTCCCTTTTCAACTGTACTCTGGCTGACACCACATTGCTTCTTCCCCAGAAGATGGTGACAATCTCCCCATGAGAGTCTGTTTTGTATCTTTAGTTTCTTTTTTTTTTTTTTTTTTTTTTTTTTTTAATTACAGCAGAGTAAACTTTATTCAAATCTCCTATGGCTTCCCACCACATCCACGGAATCATTCAAAGAACCCTTTTGTGACCTTTGGCCCCAATGTGTCTCTGTCTCCACATCTCACTACTTTCTCCTTATTTTCCCTCAGCTGTACAATTCTTATTGTTCCTTCAGCATGACAAGTACCTTATAACCTCCCCACTTTGGTTGGCTATTTCCCTTGCCAGCTACAATTTACCCCTAGATATTCACACAGTCCTTAACCTTACTGTCTTTGGACTTTTACTTTAAGGTCAGCTTCCAAGCAAGGACTTCCTTTCTTATCAAAATGAGATTTTTCACTTCTTCATCACTCCCTCTGCTCCATTAGCATTTTGCTTTTACTTCTCATAATCTCATATCAGCACTCTTCAATATATTTCATGTTTTTTATTTTCTAACCACTAGAATCAATAAAAACTTTTATATGTGGTGTTCATTGATGTGTTCCCAGAATACAGAAGAGAATCTGAAACATAGTAAAATATCAGTATTTGTTCAGTAAACAAATGAGAATAAAAATATGGGTACCCAAGAAACTGGATGGAAAACATGTAGAAAAACATTGAATAGAGAAGAAAAATAATTTTAACAACACTTTTTGTTTGTGTATTACTTTACATCAAATGTTGTTAAAAGGGATCAATTTACTTCCAACAAATCCCTATTTTATGGAAGGAAAGCACAGGCACAGTGAATATAACATTTTTATTAAACAGAGGGCCTTTTAAAAAGGAAAATATATAGTTATAATTAAAATGATACAGGGCATAGAGAATATAATTGTATATTATTAACTCTTTCTTCAAGAAGAAAAAGTATTGTTATGGAATGATAAAAAGGATCCCATTCATTGGGTTTTGATCTTCTAATAAATGTGTGGTTACAGTCAACTTACAGGAATTTTTAAAATCCATATATAACATCCCACTCATGCATGTTTGGATAAGAAACGTGACCAAAAGATGCAGAACTACAAATTCATTAATAAAGAAAAAGACATCTAGTGCTTGCTTAATTATAATTTTCAAAGACTAACATGTAGACAAATCTTTGCATTTTAGACACTTACAGCACAAGAGAAAGTATGAATGCAAAGTATAGGTTATGAGGAAAACATTTGTATAAAATTTTCAAACCTGTGGGAAGCCACTGTGTAAATAAATACCTTTAAGTCCTGATGCCTGACCGGGATCAGAAAGGGCACTGATGTCTGACATGGAGGTGTTAGGACTCTTGACTCAGGCTTTTCCAGGACTTGGATAACAAGGCGTGGCCCTATGACTGGGAGACACCCAGAGGGGCTGGGCTATCCACACCTGTCCTTTGTAATCTTACCCCCTAGATGTATGGAATATTCCTGGAAATAGCTTCCCCCCAATAAAAGTTGCTTTTCAAACGAGTCTCTCTCTCTCTCTCTCTCTTTTCTCTCTCTCTCTCTCTCTCTCTCTCCACCCTCTCATGCTTGGCTTTACCTCACTCCCTATTTTGGAGGCTTGAGGCTGGGAGTCGCAGAAAGCCATCCTGAAGCTTTAAAGGTATCTGAGTCTGTGTTTGTGGTCATTTTGTGTCACCCCAAATTCACACACAAGTTCAGCATTGATTCAGGTTCAATGGCTCATGTGGGATGTGGGCCTCATAAACCAATTCATGAGATACTGTGAAGTTTTAGTGCTTGGAGGTAGCAAGGCCCAGGGCACTACTTTCTGGGATATAACTGGGGGGGATAATTAATTGCTATGATCAAGACTGGAGCAATGTAAAGTGAAATGCACCCAAGACAGAAACTCTGAACAGGTAACAGAAGAAATGAGGGCATTTATGTCACACTGAGAAAATAGCTTTTAAAAATGAGAAAATCAACCATGGAAAGCATGACAACACAAAGTGGGTGGCATCATTAAGTGAAGGGGCAGGGCTTTCCTGCATTTAGGAGAGATCGGATATTGCTAGCCTACAGAAAAGGTACTGCTTTAAGGAACACTAAATCTAATGTGATTTTACAAGCTCCCTTTCCCTGGAAATAAACAGGAAGGAAGAATTTTGCCTGGCCTTTTATCATCAGAAAACTAAAACAAAATATAACACCAGCTTCTTCTAATAAAGGGTCCAGGAGTACTATATATTTTCTTTTATGAGAATATGAAATAATTATAGGAGGCATTTGATTTCCACAAAACTTAGGTTCTGCATGGGCAATACATATCAACTTTTAAAAGAAAAACATTACTCATTGAACTATTATGTAGGTATGTAAAATGAAGAACACTCAAAATTGATGTTTTCATAGTCTACAATTTCATCCCACGTACCATAAATAAAGGAATAATTCTAAGTTTGCTGGTCATTAAGGAATAAAAGTAAATTCTAAAGGTCCTTTTGTTTATGTTACTTTTCACATTTTATTGAAATTTTAGACATGTACAATAAGCCAGTATCTCCTGCAGGATTTAAAAAAAATCTTGGGCTAAGGATGTAGTTCAGTTGCAGAGTGCCTGCCTCACATGTGTGAGGCACTGGGTTCAACCCTCAGCACCACATAAAAATAAATAAATAAATAATGACATTGTGTTCATTTACAACTTTAAAAAATATCAAAAACAATACTACTCTGTCTTTCTCAAGGCAAATGGTCAAATTTTAGTGTAATGTGATTAAACTCATAGGCAACAGGCACTACTAATAGATATGCAAAACTCATGAAATTCTCTGAAATTACTTCCTCTTTTATTTGCCTCTTCAGAAGATAGTTTTATTTTTAAAATTGAGAATAATGCTTGGAGAATCTTTTCATCTTATTGATAAAAGAAAGTGTTTGATCCAGCAGGCAAAAGAGTTCAAATGCACAGATAAAAGATAAAATAGTAGATTATTGAAGCGAAGTCTTGGGCTATGTATTCATAGCAACTAGACTTGAAAAGGCTGTGTAATATCAGTATATCAAACATTGAGAATACACAAAAATTACAAGATACAATGTTTTATCTGCTTATTTATATACTTAATGGATGTTATTCTTTCATATGTAACATTACATTTCACAGGTCTTATTTTCAAAAGATAAGAAAAAAGACATTGTTTCACAGCTAGGAAGAAATATTATTAAATATCTATTAACACAGAAAAACAGTGGGGAATATTTTCAACTTAATTTTCAATGCTCTAAGAAGGAATGATCTAGAACCAATATAATAAGGGTTATAACTTTATATGTAAAATCTCAAATTTTAATATATAACACCATACAAGGAAGTGTGCATTATTATTATTATTTTTTGTACTGGGTATTGATCTCAGGGGCACTTGAAGACTGAGCCACATCCCCAGCCCTTTTTATGTATTTTATTTAGAGGCCAGGTCTCACTGAGTTGCTTAGGGCCTTTCTACATTGCTGAGGCTTGTTTTGAATTCATGATCCTCCTGCCCCGCCTCCAGAGCCGCTGGGATTACAGGCGTGTACCACTGTACCTGCTGTGTACATGATTTTAAAGCATTTGTCCTAGCTGGTCAAGGTCAGCAGCTTGTCTAACATAGCCTCCTGACATAATCTACACAACCAGGAAGTAAAAATTTTGAAGAGTTGTTGGGGGACTTAAGAACACATTGACCGAAAGAATAGAAAAACCTAACTCTCTGGCTGCCTCCCACTTCCTGAGACAGGAAATTGGCCTAATCAGGAGATGTTCCCCTGACATATCCTGACATATCATGAGAAATCATATCTCCACTAAGATAGGCTAATGGCTCCACCAGTGTGATTTACTCATACTCCCTATGTGCTCCTATGATCTTTCTGCTGATTGGCCCTATGTCTTCTATAAACGCCGTCCATCTTCTTCAATAAACGAGTTCCAGCTTTGACTGGGCTCCCTGGTAATTCGTAGGGTCTTTTGAAGGTGGGGTGGATTACCAGCGACTTCTACATTTCCCAGTCTCACCTCATCGCTGGGGCGTGCTCTCCCAGCCTTCTCTGCCGGCCAGAGAAAGCTCACCCCAGGTCAAGGGGGAGTATAAACCCCAGCAACATTTAAAATCCCCAACAAAGAGTGCCCCCAAAGAAAAGTTGAAATCTGATATAAAATTTTTGTATATAGATGGAATTTTCAAAGGGAGACAGGAGGAATAACTAAGGAATCCCCTTGCTGACAGATTCACTCTAACACTGACTCTTTTACTAGAAAACAAATTTGTGGAGTAGAGGCAGAGCAGGAAGATAGAGTAGCACTCCCAGTAACTGTCTACCTCACAGAAACATTAATTTAATAGCATTCCCTGCTTGAGAATGCCTTCACCATGTCTAAGAAAAGCAGATGAGAGCCATAGAACCTGGTTGTAGTACAATAATAAGGAAATAATTTGAAGAGGACAGGACTTTACCTCATAAACAAAAGCTGTTGGAATTCATCCCCAACCTATCTGGCAAAAAAGAAATATTAAAGAACTCTCGAAGCAGAAAGAAACAGATGCTAATAAATAACATAGAAACAATTGAAAGCATAAAATTCACAGGGAAAAATGAGTGCAATGTCAAATTCAGAATACTGTAATGATATTGTAATGGTGGTACATAAATCACTTATGTCTTTAATATGAATCTTAAAATATGAGATTAAAGAGGCTAATAGAAGGGAAATGACAGCCTTTTCAACAATGGAATTAGACCTTTGTCTGATCCTATATATATATATATATATATATATATATATATATATATATATATATATATATATACGCACACATATACATATATATGTAGTGCTCCCCGTAACTGTCTCCTTCACAAACACACACACACACACACACACACACACACACACACACATATATATATATATATATATATATATATATATATATATATATAACTCAAAATAGATTAAAGACTGAAAACTAGGAAACTATTAGATTTGGGAAAGATGTAAGACATAGTGACATAGTTCTGGGCAATAATTCATTGGAGATGATCTCAAATGCACAGGCAACAAATGTGAAAATAGGGAAATAGTGTTAAATGCAATACTACAATATTCTGCAAAGCAAAGGAAACAATTCGTAGAGAGAAGGAATCACTTATAGAGTGGGAGAAAATGCTAGTAAAGTATGTCTCTGGTAAGGAATTAGTATCCAAATATATAAGGAACACAAATAACTCACATTAAAAAAAAAAAAAAAAAAAAAAAAAAAAAACTAAAAGTGAGAAAATGGGAAAATGCTCTCATGCATCACCTCAAAGTATAAATGTTCAACAAGTACATTTAAAACTATCAACACATTAATCATCAGGATTATGAATAAGGACACCTCAATACCATGTCACCCCAGCAAAATATGGCTATAACCAAAAAGAAAAACTAAACTAGTGTTGGCAAGGACTTAGAGAAACTCTTTCTACTCTACTAAAGGCAATGTATGTTAGTATAGCCATTTTAAAAAAAGTAGTAAAAAAAGTATAGAGATTCCTCAAATATTTAAAATGAACTTCAAGTATCAGTCCCACTCTGGGTTCATATATTCAAAATAAATGAAATCAATATGTCTAAGAGACACCAACACTCCCATATTTTTTGCAGCCTTATTCACATTAGCCAAGATGTAGAATCGCCTTACGTGTCCATCAGTGAATGAACGTCTAGAGAAAATGTGATATACACAAGAGAACAGTATAGTATTAAGCTATAATATAACATGCTTGTCCATTGCAGCAACATGAATGAATCAGGAGGACATTATTGTGTTGAATAAAATACGTAAGTAAAAGAAAGTCCAATATTGTGTGATTTCACTCATATGCAGAATCTAAAAAGTTGATATCATAAATGTAGAGTGTAACTGGTAATTAACAGGAGTTAAGATGTTTTCAGGTAAGAGCTGGGGATGTTTTGGTCCCAGGCTACAAAATTTCATCTAGAACTATTGTACAACATAGTGTCTTCAATTAATGTATTTTGTCCTTGAAAAGTGCTAATATGTATATTGTCTTCTCACCATAAAAATGATTACTGTTCAAGGTAATGCATACATTGATAACCTACAGTAGTGTTCCACCATGTATATATATTGAAAACATATTGTTTATACTGTAATCATAATTTTATGTCAATGTAAAAATATAAAATATTTAAAAAACAAAAAATGAAAAGATACATATTTATTTTTAATTTGAAGCATTCATTTAAAAAATTATTCTTAGTTTTTACATATTAAAGGCAGAACCTGACTTCTTATTTGTTGGGGATATACAATAAAAAGATAAGTATTGATGATTATTAATAAATAAATTTTTTGATTTGCTTCTTTTACTTAGTCCAGTTAAATTAAAATACGAGAGAGTTTTACTTCCAGCCATATTGTCACTAGCAAATTATAGAAATGATTAAAACTGAATTTTCCAATGTAATATTTGTTTAATTTCCTGTTCCTCAAGGAAATCATTACCTATAATAGTATTTCATAAGGGTAATTATTTTTCTTAAAGTACCATCCCCATGAATACATTCAAAATCAATTATGGGATAACCATCTTGTATAGGCTTTCATATCATGGGTATACCCTGTGCATCCATGATTTGACACTGCTGTATTTCCTGACTTCCCTAGACTTAGTTAAAAGCTTCTGTTTAAGAATGGATGTGATTGTTCAGTCATCCCTCTGTAGAAAGACATTTCAGACTGTGAGAAAGAATAAGATTTAAGGAGATGGCTTAGAATTGAGGAGGAAGAGGAAAAAAGAGGAAGTATAGTTACCAAAAGGAAGCTTCTCACCACAGTCATTCACACTATGATTCATATTAAAAATTACTCTTAAAAAAAAAGCTTCTTTATAACTAAAGTGGGTAAATAAACAGGAAGGGAACATAGACTAAACCAAAGTCTCAAAGTTCATCTAAATCTTTTCATTTTGCATGAGTAAAAAGTAGATTTCTTACTCATTTCCACCAAACTGCTCATGTTACTTCACACTGAGGTTTGACTCCAAATATCAATTTACAATTGTAACTCTCATCATAATGTGTACTTCTTACCATAAGTCTGTATTTTCTGACATCTATCCTCTTCTAACATATCATGCCAATTGCTTAGATTTAGGTATTTGTGTTAGAATTGTTCTTGCTTATTTTCTGTCCCCCTCTACTAGAATGTGAACTCCATGAGGGCAGAGGTCTAGTCTACAGTGTTCACCAATGCGTGCAGTTCTTGGACCTGTGCTTAGCACCTCACACCTACCCAGGAACTGTTTATTTGCTGAATGAATCCATGAATACAATTAAAGTGCATTTCTAGAAAATAATTTATTTTCAATGTTGGTAACGCCAACAGATTATAATTTATTTAAAGGTTAAAGTGATGTTACAAAGATAAATCCTTTATAATTTTTTCTGGTCTCTTCTTAGAGCTGTGAGGATAATTTAATATATCTCATCATTTTTGAAAGATTATACCCGCTTGAGGTATCTGAAGAAATGAAAGCATAGACTCTGATGGAGATAGATTTGTGTTTTTTTTTTTTTTTTTTTTTTGTGTATCTCCTTATTTCTTTATATCTTGTTTCTAAGATTGTAAACTCTATAATAGCTATATTGGCTGTATAATATCAGTACGTAGTAGCTCAAAATAATTTTTTATTCAGCTTATATATGAAAATACAAGTTTCACAAATGAAAAACAAGATTTAGTCATGTCAACATACGATGGCCAATGATACGCCAGGTGTCTTGCTGCAGGCTTGTACTCCCAGACTGAGATAGGAGAATCACAATTTCAAAGCCAGCCAGAGCAACTTAGCAAGACTCTGTCTCAAAACAAAATATTGTTAAAAAGGATTGGGGATGTAGCCTTGTGGTAAAATGCTCTGGGTTCAATTCCTTGTACCACAAACAAATAACAAATAGCTGAGGGACACAATATCATAGTCTACCATGAAATGGAGGTCCTAGTGGCTGTGTCCAGATATCCATCCAGTTTTGTTGCCACCAGCTGACTATTGGAATCACGACTCATATTCTAAAGTAAATTCTGTTAGTGACATAATGTATTTTTGAGTTTAGCATTCTCTGTGCTATTTAAACTTTTTATGCAGCACTTTAAGTACAGAGCCCTGCATGACAATTAAAGCTATTTTTCCTGAAGAAGCTAAGCCAGTAGTGAGAAAGAAAGCCCTCACCTCATTTATACAGCTGAAGCCCAGCATCTTAGATTAACTGTAGTGATTCTACAATAAGCTTATAAAGTAGGGCTCGATCTCCTTCAGCAGTATAGAGGGAAGAAATGTTGGGTACTTTCTGAATGACTACCAACGTCTTCACAAGTGACATGGGTGTTTTTTTTTTTTTTTTTTTTTTTTTTTTCATCAAAGTATTACAATGATGGTATCATTATCCCCATAGTGTATATCGACAAGTAGAATTGTAGTTGGACTCTCTGATTTAGACAGCTCTGATTCTTGATATTGAACATAGGGAACATAAGAGTTTAATTGATAAGCCTGTGCTTATGAGAGATGTGAGGCTTTTCAGAGATCACTTCAGTGAGACAGATGTGTGGCCTTACGAGATTATAGGTAGTTAACAGGGTGTTATGCACCATTTCCTATATTTTAATTAAAGTATATTAATGAAAAAGTGAAGTCAGAGTTGGTAAACACATACTAAAATCCTCAAAAAGCAGGCTCAACAGCACGCATGCCGCAAACTACCCTTTAAATCCTGTTTAAATCTTCATTCTAACCGCCCTAGTGTTACATAAAATCTTTTATTAGAATGTTCTCTCTGACTCACCCAGAATTCAGGCTGTTGTTAATCAGAGTTCTTCCAGAGCTTTTGTCCTCAACCTTCAGGCTGCTGGCAACAGAGTCCCTTTGGAGTCGCTTATCGCGGAGCAATCAGCCATTACCACCTTAGCAAGGGTGATTCATTTTGGTGACTATTTCCCAGCTGTTTAAAGCTGCAATTTGTCTTTTCTGGCACTCTGGATCAGCTGCGTCCCAAGAGCTCCTTCATCCTTTCATCCTTTCTACCACAGGGCTGAAGAATAGGGAAGAAAAAGCAGACAGGCTTCCCTGTACTACAAGCAAAGGAGCCTCTTGTCCTAATCTTAGGACTCAACAATTCTGAAAGACTTCTTGGTCAGTTTTCTTTATTAAAAAACAATCATTCTTCCTTAGGAAAAATGCTTTTAGCTTCAAGTTTTCATCAGATATTGAAGTGTTGTTTAAAAGAACACCTAACTACATTAGCTTTTTTTTTTTTTTTTTAAATCAGAAATTAAAGAAACCAATCAGATTTGGGTGTAGAGTTTCCAAAATGTTTTTGGGATAGCTTCAAATTCTCACTACAGAAAAAAAATTAATAATACAATAAAAAGAAGCATTTTAAAGTGTACTATAAAACTGGAGAATGGCACTTTTCTATTCAATTTTAAGACTCTTTTACCTTTTCGCATTAAGTAATTTAAATTGAGGGGATTCTGCTGACTAGGAAAAAAAAAATGTAACACGTTAAATGTATCCAAATGACTTATCATTTTATTTACAGTGATTAAGTATAATTGAATCATATAAGACCACATGTTTATTCTTTCCATTGACTCCCAAAGCTTTTAGTGTATCCTTCGGAAAGCTATTAGAAAATTTGTGTAGAAGAGCTTTAGTAGTGGCATCTCAGTTGGAAAAAGAATCAAGAGATATAATGAGTTTAATGAGTTGCTTATTATGAGGGTCTCCCCAACAGATCTCATATGGTTAGAAACACAGCTGATCAGAGGCCTCCATTGCTGCCCTATGAAATCCTTATCTCACTCACATGAAATTATCCTTCCACAGATGCTCTCAGGCAGTGACTGAGCACAAAAGGTTTTCTGAGGTGGTCCATTCCTGGGGAATATTGCTCTGGAAGGTGGCATTGAGTCAAGCACTGCCTAAGGGCCTTGCTGCAATTGTTTTAGGACCACACTGCCTGTCTTCCTTAAAGGAGTCAGACTTCTCTCCTAGTCTGAATGCTCTCCCAGGTTTCTTCAGTTCTGTTTTCTTTTTCCCAGTGTTCCATTCAATAATTTTCCTGCACATCTATTTCTTCACATTTCATGCCAATAAGACTAAGAAACTCATTTTGTGTATGTGAGCCAACAGGGGAATGTTAGCCTGGCACGCCCCACAACGTGCTCCTGGCAACTCCAGCAGGGTCCTCCTATGAAAGCAATGGCATGTCCTTGATTATTTCATTTTTGCTTTCTGGACTCTTCCAAACCTAACATGTGTTCTTCAAAATGTCACACTAATCAGCAGGAGGAATTTCACGTGTGGAAACAACATAGACTGTGTATGAGGGAGAGATTAATTTTCCTTTCAATGACAACACCTTTGGGCCAAAGTGTGCATTTGATTTTTTTTTTTTTAATAAGAACTCTTTGCCTGGGGATGATAGAGCACACTTTGGAAAGTGCTTATTAGTCATTAATTATGGTTAAGATTTTTTTCTTATGGGGAAAAAAATCATATAATATGCTTTATGAATTGGAAAACGATATCTCAAAGTAAGGTGAAATTATGTTTAGATATTTGTAGTTAAGTGTCTATGCAACTATAATTGTACCTATATGTGTGTGAGTAACTTACAAGCCAAATATTTACATACAAGTCTTGGGAAGTTTGTCACTAATTATAATGTACTACTTACAAAGTAAACCTATGGAAGGACAGGAGTCACATATCATTGTCAATTCTTTGCAGTACAAATAGTGAAAGTTAAAAATGCTAAAAGTTGACTAACACATTCAATGATTTGTTTTACTTTTTTTTTTTTTTTTTTACATTATTTATCCATTTTTATGCGGTTCTGAGGATTGAACCCAGCACCTCCCATGTGCTAGGCAAGTGCTCCATCACTGAGCCACAAACCCAGCCCACATTCAATGATTTTGATTAACAGATGTGCAGTAAACTTCTCCTAAATCTAATAGTACATACACTTGCAAAATGTACTTGATGTTAGTTTAAAATTTGACTATCAATATGCTCATTTTGTAAACAAAAAATTAAAATATGTTTTAAAAACTAGTAGAAAATTAAAAACAGTCCCTATGAAATAAATCTCAAACCCACAAGAAAGAAAAAAAATTGTTCAGTGGTGGGAATTCCATGAAAGTTCCATGAAAAAGACCAGTGGAGTAGAAGAAGTGGGGAGGGACTGGATAAGGAAAGAAAAATGGAATGAACCTGACCTAATTTTCCTATGTGTGAATGAATATATCACAGTGAATTTCACCTTTATTTATATCTATAAGGCATGAATTAAAAATAAAAATGAGTTAATAGTAGAAAGATTGTTACAGTAGAGGGAAGGGAACAGGGGAGGGAGGATGGTAAGGAAAGATGAAGCACTGGGGACTGAATTAAAGCAAATTACATTTCATGGTTTTATAGTTATGTTAGAATGAATCTAAATGTTTTGTATAACTAAAGAGAACCAATAAAAATTAATAATAAAAAGATAACTCAAAATCTATGTCATGAAGAATTATTTATTCTAACAGATATTACAAATTTTAATAATTTACATAGCAAAAAAATAAAACATAATTTATGAAATATTCAAAAACACTGCCAATGGAATACAGGTCTCAATATAATGATAGAAAAAATGTCAACAGAATAGAGTAGGAGGTATAAAACTGGAGTTAAATACACCTAGACATTCAGCATGTATGAATACATATAAATATATTTCTGGGAAAATAAGATAAAGAGTTCACAAGCAAGTTAAAAATGAAGAGAAAAGTCTTGGGTTGTAGCTCAGTGGTAGAGTGTTTTGTCTCACATGTGGAAGGAACGAGGTTCGATCCTCAGCATCACATAAAAATAAAATAAAGTGTCCATCTACAAATAAAAAACCATTTTAAAAAATGAAGAGAAAGTCAGAAGAAGATAAACAATCAATCAACAAATACATGAAAAAAATGTTCAACATCTCCAGTAATTAGAGAAATGCAAATCAAAACTACTCTAAGATTTCATGTCACTCTAGTCAGAATGGCAGTTATCAAGAATCCAAGCAACAATAAGTCTTGGCAAGGATGTGGGGTAAAAGGCACACTCATACATTGCTGGTGGTACTTCAAATTGGTGCAGCCAATCTGTAAAGCAGTACAGAGATTACTTAAAAAACTTGGACTGGAACCACAATTTGACCCGGCTATTCCACTCCTTGCTCTATACCCAAAGAACTTAAAAAACAGCATACTACAGTGATATAGACACATCAATGTTTATAGCCGCACAATTCACAATAGCCAAATTATGGAATCAACCTAGATGCCCTTCAATAGGTAAATGGATAAAGAAACTGTGGTATATATACACAATGGAGTATTACTGAGCATTAAAAGAGAGTAAAATTACAGCATTTGCTGGTAAATGAATGGAGTTAGAGAATACCATGCTAAGTGAAGTAAGCCAATGCCAAAAAAACAAAGGCAGAATGTTTACTCTGATAAGCCGATGCTAATACATAATGGGGAAAAAAACATGGGATAAGTGGAGGAACTTTGGATGGGCCAAGGGGGAGGATGGAGAGGGGAGGAGGCTTGGAGATAGGAAAGACGGTAAAATGAGAGGAACATCAATACCCTAGGTACATGTATGATTGAACGAATGTTGTGTGACCTTACTTTGTGTACAACCAGAGAAGTTAAAAATTGTGCTCTATTTGTGTACAATGAAATGAAGAGTGTTCTGCTGACATGTACAACAGAGTAGAATAAATAAATTTTTAAAAATGCAGTGCAAATATTTATTTAAAACATTAGGAAATAATTTCAAGTGAAATCATATATATAACATATATGCAATAAATTATATGTTAATATCAATATTTTATATTATATAAGGCATAAATATATATTATGCATTACATATATATGCAATATAATAGATGCTATGTGGTATAACAAAATACATGTTATATTAACATTTATAAATTAGATTTATAACATCATGCATTCTCCTTTATAAATATATGTAATTGTATATTTATGTATATACATATACATATATATGTTTATGAAAATTTAAGAAAAATGATAGCTATTTAATTATTTCTTTGAAAAGGAAGATACAGAATTAAGCTATATCACAACATACAGTTAAAAGTATAAAGTAGGAAAGAAAAGAAAGGAAGAAAGAAATTATAATTCATAAATATATAATTTTTTTTATTTGGCAATTGAAAATAAATGTACCTGGGATTCATAATACATGTCTACAATTCTAACAACTCAAGAAGGAGGCAGGAGGTATTTCAAGTTTGAGGTCAAATTCAGAAACTTAGCTAGATATTTAGCAATTTAGCAACACACTGTCTCAAAATTAAAAAATAAATAAATAAATAAGAGGGCAGGGTACATAATTCAGTGTTAAAATGCCCATAGGTTAAATTCCCAGAACCAAAAAAATGAAGTAAAATAAAAATGAATAAAATAAAGCTTAAGAATTTCTTAAGGTTATAAACAAATTTTATATGTATCAATCTTTGGAGAAAATTATATCAATTATGTCAGGAAAGGGAATAACTAAGTATACAGTAAAAATACTAAATAAAAACCAAAACCAAGTAATCAATTATATTTTTTCACAAATCAACAACCATGTGACAAATACTCCAATAGAAAAATTTACAAGAATATATGTGACTAAAAATTGCTAACGTACACAAATGATTGAATTTAATGTCTCCTGTCACAAAAATTACTATAGGTTCTAGAGATAACACTGGGGTAAAACACAATAAACTTCTATGATTGTAGCTTATACTCAAGTAGAAAATTTACATAATATGAAAATTTTCAATGAAATGGTGTCCAAATATTTTGTATGGGACTTCAGGAAGGAAAAATGGCATTCTATTTCTTATCAGGTGATAAACAACAAAAAAGAAAAATTCTGACTATAGCAAGTGATTTGTTTCTTTTTTTGAGGATGAGAAGCACAAGCTTATGAATTTTTACTGTAAGTTTTCACTAACCTTAACTTTCTGGAGGGCAATTCAAAATATTTAGAAAAATATGCAACATTTGTCCAGACAATACCTTTTACAGGATCAGAATATGAGAAAATATTCAGACTTTTCATCTAAATTCCTATTAACTCAAGGAACTTATCCAGATTTTTTGTTTTAGTATTTTTATTTTATTTCATTTTATTTTTTGGTACTGGGGAATGAACTCAGGGGCATTTGACCACTGAGACACATTTCTACCCCTATTTTTTATTTAATTTAAAGACAGGGTCTCACTGATTTGCTTAGTGCCTGGTTTTTGCTGAGGCTGGCTTTGAACTTGTGATCCTCCTGGCTCAGCCTCCTTGAGCTGCTGGTGTTTTAGTATTTTTAAAGGTGCAAAATTACCATCAAGTATGTTCTGAAATATATTGCTTATTTGAAATTGATGGAATGAGTGAATAGTTGTAGAAATTAGAATAGTCCCAAAATATTTTAAGTGAATATGAAGAAGATTTCCATACTATATATTTCATGTGATCTCACATATATACTTATGTCTCATATAGGACTTGGAGTGAATTATTAATGATTTTTTTGTGTACATTTGTATTTTCTAATACCTCTACAATTAGCATATTTTGATCATTAAATAAAATGCTAACACTTTTATAGGATCCATTTCTAATGTTGTAGGAAACTAAGCAGAAACATCCAAGGTTAGTATTTAGGTTTCATATGGAACATAAAGCACTTAGAAGGTTTATTTTTATAGCATTCTTGCCTTTTGAGAGTTCACATTGCTCTTAAACTGGTAATTGCTAAAAAACTGATCTATCTTTGGTTCTCTCTCTAGCTCTCTCTCTCTCTCTCTCTCTCTCTCTCTCTCTCTCTCTCTCTCTCTCAACTTTGGCCTTTAAATACTTAGCAATCTTGAACTTTAATGCATCTACCATTTACTAAATTATGGGAAAGCAAGCATCTAAATGTTTTAACTGTCTTTGTGAATCAGAATCAACCTCAGCAGGTTTTATTATACATTTATTCAGATCCAACTTGGAATATACATTAGTCATTTTGGTAAACATACTAATTCTCCAATATCCTTGTTTGCATTTCCTAGAAAGTAATTTTTAAAATTCAAATTTTTTAAAAGTTGTAACATTGACTCAATACATTAGTTGCAACAGTTACTTTCATGTTTTTTAATCTATGGTCATCTGTGGATAAAGTGACTCTTCCTTATGAAATATTGATTTTTTACTATCCTGAAAATCTAAACTGTTATTATTTACAGCCTATTTACAGTATTGGGTGAATATTATAGGATTATTAGGAAAATCTATATTAATGTCCTTTAAAAATCTATTAAATGTCTTATGCCACTTCGGTATTAATAGGTAAGAGTTTAACATAAATATAATCAATACAAAATTTTACATTAGTTGTGCTTATATTTTAGGGGATAAAATAAACTATTAGATAAACTATAGAATAAGGATAGAGTAAATAAATGCATGAATCTAAAATTATGTATTGTTTCTACAACTTAAAAAGATGACAGACTTTTGTGACTAAGATACATACTTTAAAAATAAATTCAAGGTTAATCTTTAGTCCAGATGGATTAAAGGAAGAACAACCTCTTCATGCTGGCACAGATTCTCTGAGCATGGTTGAAGATTTAGAATTGGGATCCCTGCCCTAAGTAAACACATTTGATATGTGAGTGTTGACTCTTGGCTTTGGCATGTTCAGCTCATCTGTTAGGTTGGCATCATTCCTGCTTACAATTTGGTTGGAACTCTGCCCTAAGGCTTAGATGCCAAATGGCAAAAATTTAAATAAGACAGTGCAAATAACTTCTCCCTGCTCTGGATGGAATGTTCCTTATAACTGAACTCAAGCAATAGCATAAAATCTGGGTTTATCCTTCATCACTAAATTTGGGTATGTGCTGTAGATGACATAATCAGCTGATTAAATATGCCAACAACATACTTTCAATAATTTTGCCTATTAGTAAAACTTATCCTTTTATGGGGATAATTGCTTTCAAAGTTTATCATTATTATTATTTTATTTTAATTATTTTATATTTTACATAGGTAAAGCTTCTATATGGACCTACATAAAAGTTTTTACATAGGGAATATAAAGCAAAAAAACAAAGATTTTATTCACCTATCTTTGCAGTCATAAATTATTTTTAAATTAAAGAGCATATTTAAAGACAGGAATGCTTTTAAATAATTGTAATAGAATGTTTAAAATCAATGAGTTTTTTATACTAGCATATGATAAAATACTAAGAAACTTGGATATGCACATATAGAAAGAATATATATTTAAAGAAAAACTAGAAGTATTAAGAGAATAATCACATCAAATTTTATTTCTGCACTTGATTATATCAACATAACTGATATTACAAATTCTTCATTCATTCAATTTTTCATAAAATAAGTGTTTGAGTTATTGATGGTAACAATTCAAAGAAATGGCTTTAATAAGAAATTGAGGGACTAGCTGCAAAATTGTGTTGTGCTAGTATAACACAGAAAACTTAATTTGTATGCCAAACTCAAAACCAAAAAACTTGCTAAAATAATTAATTATTAAAAATAAGTTTAGGAGACAGAAACCATTTTATATTGAAAATAACTGTAAGCAGACTTACCTAACATTAAATATGGATTACTGCTATAAATGTTTAAAACATTAAAATACTAAACTTATTGTCCACAGGTTTCATGTATGGTTTCTTTTGGATCATAAATAAGCTATATTTGTCAGTATAAATATATTGAAAAAACTATAAATATAGTGAGAATATCTATCTTTGGCTTTGATAGGAATGTGTTTTAATTTGAAATTATTTTTGCCTTTCTTCTCCTCAAAAGAGATAACTAAATATCTAAGTCTTAATGAACTGACTAGTTTACAGTTACATTGTGAAAGACATGTAAAACAAAAACCTCAATTATTGGGCTGGGGTTGTGGCTCAGTGGGAGAGTGCTCGCCTAGCATGTGCGCACGGCCCTGGGTTCAATACTCAGCAGCATGTAAAAATAAAAACAAAACAAACAAACAAAAAAAAAACTCAGTTATTACATGTTGCTTTTAGTACTGAATCTATATTTTCTCCTTCATTTTTACTATATAGGTTTGTTTTTCTGACCAAATATTTTCAAATCACATTATAATGCATTATTTTACATTATTTCCATGTAAGCTGCCTGTCATGGCCAGCCACGGCGCCGCGGGAGGAAAACTCGGAGGCAGAGTAAAGCTATTACTACTTTTACTTCTACTTTCTTAGAGAGAGCTTAGAGAGAGAAAGAAAGATTTTTCTTCTTCTTAGAAAGAGCTTAGAGAAAAAGATTAGAGAGAGCTTTCTTCTTTCTTCTGTTCTTCTTAGCTTAGAGAGAGAGAAAGAAAGATAGAGCTTTTCTTCTTAGAGCTTAGAAAGAGAGAGAGCTTGAAAGAGAGAGATTTCTTCTTTAGAGAGAGAGAGAGAGCTTAGCTTTTAGAGCTTCTTTCTTCTTTGCTCTTTCTTCTTTCTTCCTCGGGAGCCTCGGCCTGACTCTGACCAGGAATTACTTCTTCTATCTGGTTTCTCTTCTGTAACCGCTCTGCCTACTGGCCGCTCTGATTCTTTTCTTCTTCTCCGACCCGAACGCTTCTTCCGACCGAGCGACTGCATGACTGACTGAATGAATTCATTCTTCTTTCTCCTGACTCCGACCGCTTTCACCCGGTTATTTACCTTTAGCTTTGCAGGTGCCTCACGTGCATTTACAGGTGCGTCACATACATACTTATTATCAGGTGGAACTTATGGCTTCCAGCTGACCGCAATAGCCATCTCCCTAATTGGGGCTCCTTCATTTCCATGTTAAAGTAAATAAAATGAGAAAAAAATTAAATATAACTTACAGCTTATGACCAATAAATAATAAATAAATAATACTAGAATAAATATACTAGAAGGACTGCAGCAAGCAGTAGTACAAATGTTGTTCAAAAACTATTTTGTGTGTAAACAACACAAGAAAAAGAAATTACTATTTGTAACATGCCAAAAGCCCATCAATAATAAATGAAGGAAATATACATATATATTATCCCTCAAAGTTAAATTATCAAATTAACATAAAGGAATGTAATTAAGTTAAACATGGATTATAAATAATGATAGCAAATTTCAATTTACTTGTTTGGTCAGAAGACAAGATTCCTTTTTGAGAAAGATATGTAACTCATCATTACATTCACTGTTTTTTTTTTTTTTGTTTGTTTGTTTGTTTGTTCGTTTGCTTTTTTGGTACCAGGGACTGAACTCAGGGACACTCTACCAATGGGCCACATCCCCAGCCCTTTTTTGTATTTTATTAGAAACAGGGCCTCACTGAGTTGCCAAGTGCCTCACCATTGCTGAGACTGGCTTTGAACTTGCGATCCTCCTGCTTTATCCTCCCAAGTGCTGGGATTACAGGTGTGCACCACTGTACTGCAGGGCTCACATTCACTGTTCTTCAAGCCAAACCAACACATACATGTGATACAACTTGGCACAACTCCAACATAAAGTGGGAGTGAACATAATGAAAGCAAAATTTTAGTAGAGTACTTAATAATAGGTATGCGCAAACAAGGATACTATTTATACAATGCCTTGGAAGCATCTGAACTAACTACTCAGCTATAAAAAAACAACAACAACAAAACACAATATATTTTCTATTTCTTTTTGCTCCAGCTTTCTTAAATGGAAGATTTTAGTCATTTATATTTTTTTTCTGCCATTCCCTTAATAGGTGACATCAAACTACAAATGAATTAAAGTTTTAAATTGAAGAAAATTCCATTGCTTTCCACTTGGATTGGGTGGATGGATAACACCATTGACAAGGTTCAAAGAAGAGAAAGCAAGAGTTGGGAGAAAGGATGATGGGTTTCTTTTTAATTTTTTTTTTCCTGTGGTACTGGGATAGAACCCAGGAGCTCCTAGAGCATCCTAGATGCTAGGGAAATGCTCTACCATTGAGCTAGCCCCCAGTCCCCTGGTGAGTTCCTTTTTAAACATGTTTAGTTCAAATTATTTGTGGCACAGTCAAAAGATACCTGGCCATGGCGAGAACATAAAGATCTGAGTATGTCTGACAAAGTTTATTTTTTTTTTTCATTCCTTTTTTTTTCCCCCCCTCCTGGCAAACTCAATATTGAATGTTCTAAATCTTTATGATTTGACAAAATGTTCCACTGAACCCACATATTCCTTTGTACAATACATGCTCCATATGGGATTCAAGTTGGACTTTACTAGGATTTATAAGGCAAAGAAAAAGGGATAGAAAGGTAGTTTAGAGTACCATTGAAAGAGTGGTTACAATAGGAGAAAAAGGAGGTTATGGTGAAAATGGGACACTGGGGAGGCTTTGCTTTTGTTCTATGCTCCAGCTGTGTCTGCCTGTGCCATGTTTTATGTGTATCCAATGCTACCCTTCTGATAGTATCCTTTCTAACCTGTATTATCTATATTGCTGCTTATTTCAATACTTTCAGTTGGTCTCAGCATGTTTTAGTCACTTTCTCACTGCTCTGGCTAAAAAATCTGACAAGAACAATTTCAGAGAAGGAAAAGTTTGTTATGGGTTGAGAAGTCTCAGTCCATAGACAACCAACTCCATTCCTTGGGGCTCAAGGTGAGGCACAGCAGAATGGTGAAGAGCTTGGTGAAGGAAAGCAGCGCAGGACATGACTACAAGGAAGCATAGATAGTTCCTTGCATTAAGAACAAAATATGTACCCTAAAATCAAGCCCCCAGTGATCTGCTTCCTCCTGCCACACCCTACCTGCCCACAGTTACCACCCAGTGAATACATTCCAGTGGATTAATGCACTGATTAGGTCAAGACTCTCGTAACCCAATCATTTCACCTCTAAAATTTCTTGCATTTTCTCACACATGAATTTTTTGTGGATAGTTCATATCTAAATCATAACATAGCATCACTGTGAAAATAATTTCAAATGCATTCAGATTATTTCTCTTATATAAAATCTGTCATGTGTCTCCATTACCTAAACAATCCAGGACACTTCAGTTTCACCTTTCCTGGGATCACCTCCTGTTCTTTCCTCTCATCTATCTGCTTCTGAGCCTTTTATCCAGTGTGTACAAATGCATGAGACTGCTGCTTCTGCTTCAAATCCCTCTTTCCATTAGATGCTCACTGAACTCACACTGACTTAAGACAGATTCCCTTTTATCATAGTCTATAGGATGAATCTGTTCACTTCTTAGTTTCTGAAGCATTGTTAAGTATCTGTATTGCCTTATCCCTCACTCTGTGTAGCCATCATTTGTGATGTGGTAACAAATGTGATTATTTCTTTCTTAACTGCTAGATATTTTAAATAGTAATATTTAACCCATTCAATATCCTGTTAGGCATTACCATTTTCATTTTGCAAAAAAAAAAAAAAAAAATTCTAAAACATTAAGTGGCCTTACAAATATGACACAATCTATATTTGACAGAATGGAGGGCAGAATCTAGGTTTTCCTTGCCCTTGTTCTCCTAAAATAAAGATGGAAAGCTCAGTTGAGAAGGAGATATTTTTATCATTATTATTATTATTATTATTAGTATTTGCTCTTACAAAGTAATCTATTTGGAGATCTCAGTAATTATTTTTAATTAATTGAACCATTTACCCTCAGCTTATATACTTTTGTGTGTGTTCACAAGAGTGCATACAGCATACAATACACATTGAATAAATAATAAATCTGAAAAGAATTTTATACATCATCTGTTTCAGTTATTTTCTTTTAACATAATTAAATGCAAAATTAAGATATTATCTAGGATATATTCTTTTTATGCGGTCATTTATTTTTAAGGAATGCTAGTATTTTCTACATAAAATAAAATATGGATCTTTGTGCAGAATTAGGAAATAAAGAGAGTTATTTCCTTAAAATGGAGAATTTATGCATTATAATACATTTTCAGACTCTAATCAGTGTATTTTAAATGCTGAATTTTGGATAGTGATTATGTATCAACATCCTATACCATATTAATATCTATATTAAAGTATATAAATCTTATTCCTGCAGCTACTAATGTTCCCCATAATATACTATGCAACAATTTTAATAAAAAATGGATAATAGTATTAATAGTGTGAATACAAAAGTAGGATGGCATTTGGGGAGAAATATTGCTACATGGGACCTGAGCTTTTTGTGTTTGACTGAAAATAAAACAGTAGCTACTAAATAACGCAATTATGTTTCCTGAAGATGGACTACACACACATTTAGAAAAGTATTTGCATGAAACAGGATTTGTGAAATTTAATCAAGACTATCTATAGTGACTCTTAAATTTAATTTGTGGTTACAATATTTTAATGCCTGTCCTATCAGATTGGGTTGCTATAACAAAATACACTAGTTTATATGGTTTAAACAATGAAAATGTGTAAGGTTGCCAAAATACTTGAGTTCTAGTGGAGATTTCTTCTAGTTTTCAGATTGTGACCTTCTTGCTGTATCCTTCCATGGAAGAAGAGGCAGAGAAAGAGAGAAGGAGGAGTGGTGTTCTGACATCCCTGTTTATAAAGACTCTAATTCCACCATAAAGACCTGTCACTATCTCACCTTTTTTTTTTTGGGGGGGGGGGTATAGGAATAGGGAATTTAAGCAAGGGGCATGCCAACACCGAGTGACATTTTTAAATTTGAGATAGGTTCACGTCATGCTATGTTCTCAAAACTGGCCTAAAATTTGAGTTCCTCCTGCCTCAGCCTCCAGAGTATCTGGGATTATAGGTGTGCAATACTGTACCCTGTTAACCTAACCCTAATTGCCTCCCACACCTCCCAAAGAATTCACCTCCAAATACCATTGTGTTTGATTTAGGGTTTCAACAGAGAAGTGCTGAGGGAAGACACACACACTCAGTGCATAACAAGCCCTGATCTCCTATGGAAAGACCTGCTCAATTTCAATGTATTTAAGAAAAGTGTCTCTTTCCTTAATCCTAAATTTAAAGTCCTGTGTTTAGATCCCAAAATTTATATTCCCATGCTTATTGTCATAGTTTAATTATCACAAGAAATAATTGATAAAATAACTTAAACTGAATATTTTTAGTAATTAGGTCAAATTTTATCTCACACACCAGCTTAAAACTGTTTCAGTAACTTCATTATTGTTTACAACATCCACACTATAAAACAAGTAAGTATCTTTGTATTTTTAAATGACACCTACTAAGTCCTTGGTAGTCATCAAGCTTTTTTGGTTTATTTTATTAAAATATACTTTCCCTTTCTTCTACCTTGTTTATTCTTAGGAGTCCCTAATTCTAGGCATCCTGTTGCTATTACTTCTCTAGGCAGCTTTTCTGGATGTGAGTTGTGTTGGCCTCTTTTCTTGGGTTCTAAGTGACAATATACATGGGTTTCCTTCTGAATGCCCACAGATTCAATGGAATAGTGAATTCAAAATCCCAGCCAAAGTAATTTCAGTGGTCAGCAGAAGGGAAATAAATGAAATACAGAAAAACCTGCTTGATCACTTCCACTGAAATACAATAGTCTTCTCAAATTTATCATGTCCAAAACTAAATTCATGATCTTCCTGACCTTCACCTCCTTTATCTCCAGTGCTCCCTATTTCTTTGCACAAAATAGAGCATAGTGATTGATACATCTTTCTTGCTTTTCCACCACAACAATTCGATCACCAAGTCTTGCTGATTCGACCTCCAAAGTATCATTTAGATGTACTTTAATCCTGTTCTGCTTTATCCTGTTCCAGTGGCAATTGTAGAATAAGATGTGTTCATGATTTCAAGGTAGCATCCTAATTTCTCCACTGTCCCTATTGTTCCCTTGTAGTTTTTTTCTCCACAAAATTAACTTCATTTGTTCATTCAAAAATGCCTAAAGCACCAGCAGTGAAGATCCTGGATTCAGAATGCCGAATTTGAAACCAGCTGTTATTTACATGCATCTTAATTTTGGTGAGTGACTTTATCTTTAGTACCATAATTTGTTCTAATAAAAGAAGGAAAATAATAATTTTGACAGAATGTTATTATGAGGAATAAATGAGTGAGTCAATGGAAATATTTTGAATAGTTCTTAGCCCTCATCAAATTTTCTGTTCATGTTGGCTGACACTAGTGTTCATGTGTTTTAATTTAATGCCAACTAAGTGGAAGGTGTTTGACTAGATCCTATGAATGAGCAAACATGCAGACTTGTCTTCCTTTCCTCCAGGATGATTGGACTGCCAGGGACAGCAGGACAATTACTGCAAGCTGTAAGTAGATACAGGTTTGTCTAGAAGACCACGTGTGTTAGACTTCTTGGACTAGATGATAACATATCTTCTGTCTTTTCTTAAACACACCCTTCCCTGACAGCTCAAGTGTGTGTGCTCTGCACCCTTAGAATGATACTTGAGTGCTCTGAGCAGCTCCAGTGTCACTTTGTTTGCTAGTAATTAGTCTGGCAGCCTCAGGAGCTAAACTGAATATCTTCTCTCAGAATGGAAAGGAATTTCTTTTTGAAGGAGAGCAGTGAAGAGAGTGGATCAGTGTTAGACTGTTTAAGATTGATCCCCAACATTTCAGCCTCTCAAGAAAAGAGTTGGTCTCTGTTACAAAGTCTGGGTTTGAGAAAATTAATGTTGCTAAACCTCAAGGACCCTGTCCTCATAATACCAGGAAAGAAGTTCAAGCTTCTCTATCCTGATGCCAGACTAGCAAATTAGATCCCAATTTTGCCAGATCACATAGCAATAAACACAAGCCCTGGCCTACAGTGTTGGGTCACACAAAGGAAATGATTGGTGGTATACCTGATTTCTAATTCTGGGATGCAGGGTAGGGTTAACCAGAGGTGGTATTTGACTTCTTTTTTGGTAGCACACAAGCTGTGCATGGTAATTATAGGACAGTATACTGAAGTACACATTCCCCTTCCAGGTACAAGTAAATTTTAAATTTTGGTATTCTTCATATTGTAATGTTCCTATGAAGTAATGTACATAAAAACAAATCAAAGTGAAGTAAAACCCAAAATCTGGTGGTGTTTTACAACATCCATAATTCTCATTATACCAAAAACTATCAAGTGACTTGACAGCTAGTATGTGTGTGTGTGTGTGTGTGTGTGTGTGTGTGTGTGAGAGAGAGAGAGAGAGAGAGAGAGAGAGAGAGAGAGAGAGAGAGAGAGAGACATTTTGCAGTGATCAATATGGAATTGCTATACTTCCTTTTATCCACTTGGCATAGCCTTCATTGTTTCCATCAGACAAAGGATGTCCTGTAACATAGATTACTGTTCGCAACTCTGCAACTCCGTGCATTAGAATAGCTGGAAACTTTTTAAAAAGCATTAATGCTAAATCCGGCCTTCAGAGATTCTGATATAATTGGTCTGGGTTGGGTCAGGGCAAAAGTACTTTTTATGTTGCTTTTTATATGATTCCATTGTGTAGCAAGAGAATGGAAACTGCTAACACAGACTGTAGGATTCTCAAAGTGGAATGTGTGAGCACTTAAGTACTCCTTATAAGAGTGAATATTGAAAGTTTCTGTGGCCTTTTGTATTATAAGCATGCTGTATTGAGAAGAAGATATGGAAGAGCTCTGGTATGATAAAATACAAAAAAAATTTGTGCCCCCACGATAACATGTTTCAGTGAGATCATAGTTTACATCAAAACAACAATCTTTTTTTTTTTTTTTTTTATTAGCTGGAGACTATTTCATTGAATGCAATCACCTTAATTTCTTCTAAAGAATCACTGTTTGTATTAAAGTGGTTCAAAAGATCACAGAATATGACTAGAGTTTCCTATAGAAAATAAATCTATGTCTACATCTGAAAGCCAGAGGACATCTACACCACAGGACCCAATCCTTCCAAATCGGAGCAGGGGAAGCATAGACAGAAACAGCTTTCTAAGCATCTTTTAAATGAGATCATTGACAGAGTAATGTTTCATATGTGGATTTTTTGAGGAGAGTGAATTTATTTTAATGTGGTAGTTCTACTTTTGAATTGGAATTCAGAAAGTATCTTTTTATACTATTATCATTTGGCTTTGGAGAGAGAGTGCTAAAACTTGATAAATTTAAGCTCTCAGATCTGAGCATCTGACTTTGGCAGAAAAACCAGAGTGAGCACATGTAGCACCAGTGTTGGATCAAACAAAGCTCAAGTTCTGGTGCCAACAGCAAGTGCACATTTCACGTCCTATCCTGGGAGCTGGCACATCATTTCCTAAACCCATCACCCTCCGTCTGTGTATTGTCACTCAGCTCCCCAGTCAAGCAGTAGGTACAGCTTCAATGACACAAATGATGTCCTGTGTCCTCTTATAATTTATTACCCTTTGAATTTTCCAAACAAAGGCCATGTTCAGTGTGGACCTATAGTGGCTTTCTTTCTTTTACTTTCCCTTTTCCTCATTATGCTTGACTTTTTCTTTTATCTTGGGACTCAGCTTTTGCTTAGACTTGGAAATAAATCTTTTTTGTTTCCTACTTCTTCGCAGCTTGCCCTTGACTGCTATGGAAACCAAAAGAGAGCTATAGAAATCCTGGAAATTGATTTTTATTCCTTGGATGGAGGATGAGGGAATAACTGAATGTCTTTTAAAGCCCAATGTAGGTTTAAAAGGCAAAAATAAAGAAAAAAGAAAATAAATTGAAAGGAAATATAGTCTCTATTGAATTGAATCCAAATTGTTTTAGCTGCCACACACAGAGAAATAAAGAGAAATAGAAGCTGACAACATTTGTCTCTCAAATGTCGGTATAAATATCCTACACTAATTGCAATGAGAAAAAAAAAAGAAATAAAATTTAGAAAGACACAAGATGTTATCTTATTAAAGAGAAAAAAAGGACAATTCACTTGGTATCTTTCTAATTCACAAGTACATTATTGCTCTTTTCTCAGAAAATTCTTGCTTTCAATGTCATACACCAGGCTCTTTTTTTTTACACTTATTGTGAAATGTTACAAGTCTCCTTTTACTCTCAATAATACTACAAGCCTTCTCCTATTCCATAGTGAACAAAAAGAAGCCATTGTGGAGGAATTATTGTGGAATGTCGGTAATCATAGAAACACTTGAATTTGTTTTGTCCAATGAAACTGCACCAACACTCTGTACCATATGTGAGCTACAGAAGACCACTGGTAACCTCTGCCTATTGATTGTGAAGACATGGGTCATCGCAGATTTTTCCACCATTGGATGTTAGAAGCAGAAGTAAAACACTATGAAAATCAAACTTTCACCTAAGGAAAATTAAATAAAGTTTCAGTTTTATCATCGTCTTTTATTTATGCGGATATTTAGACTTCAAAGATTTTCCTTCAGCAAGTAATCAGTATTGTTCCCCTTGAAAGCAACACAGACATTTTGTATTCAGATAAGTTAGCTCATCTTTGTCATCTCCATCTTTTCATTCTATGCAACAGGACTCTGTTAAATAATTTTTATCTATTCACACATTTAATTCTTATGTCAAATCTACACTGTAGTTGGTGTTATCGGGTTAGAGATTAAGGAACTACAGCACAGAGAAGTGAAGAGCTGAGATTCAAATCCAGTGTCCTTGGACCAGCACCCACAGCCTAGTTCTGAGTGTAGACATTATGGGGGTCAGTCATTCAGTCACTTTTTAAAGATCTTCTTATACTGGATGCTGTAGTAAGAGTTGAGCAAGACACACATGAAATTAATGTGCAGTAAGTTTTTGCTATAATGGGTAGAGAATGGCACATGCTCTGTTTATTCCTTCCTCAGGACCTTTCAAAATTCTGTTCCCTTTGTTTGGAATGCCCTATGAATTCGAGGAATCCTGTTATCAACCCCACTGCTACTATACCAAAATCCTAATCCCATTTCTTGCATTTCACATCTGTCTTTCCTTATTTTCTCAAATAACTGTCATTTCATCAAATAACCATTTTCTATGCCTCTGGGGTTGTGTTATAATTGATCCATGAAATTTTTGCAACTCATCACTTTATATTTTGAGCATATTTTCACATTTGTAATAAAAAATACTAATAGTGAAATAGAATGGCCCAATTTCAGTCTCCTCTGCAAAAAGATAAACAAATTCTTGGTAGAACAAAGACTGTGATTTGCATATAGTGGAATTGTAAATTAATAAATGAATAAACATAGAAGTGTAGAGCTATCACACTAAATAAAAGATCAAATGTTTCACGGGTCATCTTATTGGCAATCTCTGTTACTCATTGTAACAGTCTAAGTAGCCCTAATTATACATTCCTGAGAGATATTGTGAGCCCAAGAAACACCTAAGATCTGTTGGATTCAGTTTCCTGTGTATTCAACCGTCACCAACAATTGCCTAATCCCTGGTTCATATCTGTAGACATTCCCAGGAAATACAAACTAATATCAATGTTGAACTATATTATTCAGAGCTTATTGAATGAGGATGAGATTACTTCAGGTGGCTTTTGGAAGAAGGTAGGTATTTATTGAATGAGTAAAACAGAATGTAGTGAGCAAGCCATCATTAATCTGGGTTTTTCCTTTTCAGAGGTGCTCTGTCTCTGGGAAGACCTCTTCAGTTGCTGCTTTAGACCAGGAGACTTCTGAAGACACTTTGGGGTTGGAGTCCAATCTAAGGAGTCCCCTGGTATTTCAAAAAGAGCCATATTGACTAAAATGGTCACCTACTTTATGGTGCAATTGCCAAAGATATTACTGAATTTTCTGGTTCTTTCCAGCATTCCTTAGACAGATTCAATTTAAAACAGGTTTTTTAGAACCAAGAATCATTAATCCAAATATTACTCAAAACACCAACCTTCATAGAAAGATGTAATTCTTTTCTGAATGTTATTTCATTAATAATGGCAGTTCATGGAAAATCTATCCAAAGAAAAACTGATAACAATGTATAAATCTATAGTAAGAATTAACTTCATTTTGCATACACATTCTTCTATTTATTAAAATATCATAAAATGGAGTAAATTCAGTAAATGCAACTAGCTTTGAAGTGTGTATACTAATCTACTTCTTTGGCATTAGCATGGAGCACTCACAATGTGACTAGTGAAATTTAATTTAAATTGCTCTATGAGGCTAGTGACTACTATATTGGACTGTGAGATTAAAAGTGTCCCTTTGACCTAGAAATTAGACTAGAGACACCACTACTATTAGAAGAAAAACTAGGCCCTAATCTCCAACATGTCGGATTAGGCCCCAACTTCCTTAATAAGAATCCTATAGTGCAAGAATTAATATCAAGAATCAATAAATGGGATGGATTCAAACGAAAAAGCTTCTTTTCAGCAAAAGAAACAATCAGTGAGGTGAATAGAGAGCCTACTAATTGGGAACAAATTTTTACCACATGCATATCAGATAGAGCACTAATCTTTAGAATATATAAAGAACTCAAAAATCTTTTTTTTAATATTTATTTATTTGCTTTAGTTGTACACAATGCAATGCATTTATGTTTACATGGTGCTGAGTATTGAACCTGGGCTGCGAGCGTGCTAGGCGGGCGCTCTACCACTGAGCCACAACCCCAGCCCTCAAAAATCTTAACACTAAAAAAACAAATAACCCAATCAATAAATGGGCCAAGGAACTCAACCGACACTTCTCAGAAGAAGATACACAATCAATCAACAAATACATGAAAAAATGTTCAACATCTCTGTCAATTAGAGAAATGCAAATCAAAACCACTCTAAGCTTTCATTTTACTCCAGTTAGAATGGAAGCTATTAAGAACACACACAAAAATAAATGTTGGAGAGGATGTGGCGAAAAAGGCACACTTATACATTGCTGGTGGGACTGCAAATTTGTGCATCCAATCTGGAAAGCAGTATGGAGATTCCTTGGAAAACTTGGAATGGAACCACCTTATGACCCAGCTATCCCACTCCTCTGTCTATACATAAACAACTTAAAAACAGCATACTACAGGGACACAGCCACATCAGTGTTCATAGAAGCATAATCACAATAGCTAAACTTTGGAACCAACCTAGATGCCCTTCAGTAGATGAATGGATAAAGAAAATGTGTTATATATACACAGTGGAATATTACTTAGCAAGAAAAGAGAATAAAAGAATAAAATAATCACATTCACAGGTAAATGGATGAACTTGGAGAATATAATGCTAAGTGAAGTTAGCCAATCCCAAAAATCCAAATGCCGAATGTTTTCTCTGACATAAGGAGGTTGATTCCCAGTGGGGTTGGGATGGGGAGCATAGGAGGATTAGAGGAACACTAGGAAGGCCATGGTGAGGGAGAGAAAGAGAGGGGGAAGAGGGTTAAAAAATGGTAGAATGAGATGGATATCATTGCCCTGGGTGAATGTATGAAGGCACAAATGGTGTTAATATACTTTGTATACAACCAGAAATATGTAAAAAATATGCTCTATATGTGTAATATGAATAGTAATGCATTCTGCCATCATATGTAACAACTTACGAATAAAATAAATAGAAAAAAAAAAGGTTCCTTTGTAATGCCATCAATTTTACAGACAAGTATCATTCTTATCCTTACCCCCTCTTGTAGCTTTTCAGAATATCCTTCATCTCAGTTGTTCTGGCTTTATAATCCAACACATTTATTTTATGTATGCTTTTATGAAATTCATGCAATCTTTCACTTTTGTGGTTCCCAACTATTTTTCTGAGGAAAAAAATACTTATAGTTAAATCTACATTCATTTACCTCCTGGAGGACTGTGTGCATCAATCATCTGCTGTTTGGGAAGCAGAACTGAGATGAGATGTGCAGTCAAACTGACAACTGACAGCAGTAAGTAAAAATATTTCTGTGCATTCCTTACTGTCCTAGGAAAGTATTAGTAAGTGAAAAAATGTTTCTGACACAATAGAGACTACAACAACGACTGAACAATATTATTTCAATGTTCTCAAGTACATTACAGATCTTGGTATGTGAATCTTCATTATGAATAGAATCACCTTGGTCTTCACTAGAGACCACCTCTTTCACATCAAATCCCTGAGACATGACTAATTATATATATATTAACTTTAAGTAATGTGGTGTTTTAAATGTTTTTGGTCCATAGACCATACTCTCCTCCCTGATACATAAAGATATTATTTTAATTTCCCCTCTGCATTCTTAAATTATTTTTGTCTTTCTAACCAGTCTAGCTATTTAAGATTTCAGAGACATACCTCATGAGAAATATTTTGAAGTTAACAATTGGTTACTTTCTGTAATTGTGGGAAACAGAACTTCTTTAGTTGAGTTCATCAACTACATTCAAAATGAATTTGCAAAATTCACACATGTGTTCATTCACTTAACAGATATTTACATAAATATTCACTGAGACTAAACAATGTGATCTTTTCTAGGTATAGACTTATAATCTACTATAATGCCTCAAGAAACAAGCAAACTCAAAGGAAATAGACTAGAAATATTTTTTTGTTTTCTTTCATTTTCTTTCATTCTCTCACTTTTCTTTCATTCCTGTCCTTTCTTCTTATCCTTATTTTTTTCTATCTTCCCTTCATCCTTCTTTTCCCTTGTTCATCCTTTTTTAAATTTCATTTTTCTTTTTCTTATTTGCATTCTTATCCTTCTTTCTATTGATGTTCCTGCCATGGTCTGTATTAATTTCTTCATTTTCTCCTCTGTATTCACATTTGTTTGTGAATCAATACACAGGATAATCACAACTTTGTCTAAAGTGTGTGCAACTTTTACAGAGTAGGGGAATGCATTGGTGGTGTCTGTACTGCTATCCATAATTCTTTTCAGTACTTTTTTCATTTATTATATTCTAGGACTTGGACTTACAATCTGAACTAAATTATTTGATTCTAGTTATGAGTATTCAGTTAAATAGTAATAAACCTAGACAATGTTCTTATTGTTTCCTTATTGATAACATTATAACAACTATTTAAATCATGTCTTGGCAGTTGGAAAGTACTGGAAAGAATTATGGAAATGAAATTTAAAAAAAAAAGGATGAACAAGGGAAGGGAAGGATGAAGACAAAAGCAAGAAATCCACATGTCACATCAATAAAAAGTCAATCTCTCTAAATATATGATGAGTTCTGAGTAGACAATATAAATATAAATATTATATGGACTCATTTGAGTTCACAATATAAAATTCAGTTTTTAACTTTCATATGAAAATAAAACATTTTACCCACGTATGGTGGCTAATGCCTGTACTCCCAGTGGCTCGGGAAATGAGACAGGAGGATCATGAGTTCAAAGCCAGCCTGAGCAACAGTGAGGTGATAAGCAACTCAGTGAGACCCTGTCTCTAAATAAAATACAATACAAAATAGGGTTGGGGATGTGGCTCAGTGGCACAGTGCTCCTGAGTTCAATCCCTAGTACCAAAAAACAAAAGGATATATATATATATATATATATATATATATATATATATATATATGAGCCCTAATAAGGAGATAGCTAAGATGGCAGCTAGCTGAGAGCCATAAGAGGTGTTTAAGTATTTTCACCTGATATTCATGCATTTATCTAAGAATCTTTCTATGCCCGTGAACACTATGTGACGCACCTGTAAGTTTGAGCTATTAACACGTGCATACTTATTAAGGCAAAAAGTATATAACCGGGTGAGTTTGGCTAGAGGGGTTGGTTGGAGTTGGAGAGGTTGTTGGAGCCGGAGAGAGAAGTTAGAAGAAGGAAGAATAAAGAACCTATTCATTTCCAGTCTGCCTCTGAATTATTTCCCGCGGTATCGTTGCTGCAGGCTGCAATATCTGCAGGCGGCAACACACACACACACACACACACACACACACACACACACACGTATAGGTATATATATGTATATGTATGTGTATATGATATGTGTGTACATATATATTTATAAAAAGTATATATATATATATATATATATATATATATATATAATCTTATTTCAGATGAAGGAACTAATCACTCCAGGGATGCAGTTTTTGAACATTACTGTGTCTTTGGTTTCAAGAAATCAAATGACATTGGGATTTTGATCTTTTCCCAAAAGTGTTTGGGGGAGGGTGTTATTTTATCTTATTTTAATTTAATTAATAAAAATAAATGACAAAGAGTAATTTTCCTGATGGTCTAAAATAGCATACACAAAAAACTTCAGCACATCATGTTCATTGCAGCACTATTCCCAGCAGCCAAGAAATAGAAACAACCAGTGTCCATCAACACAGGAGCGACTAAGGAAATGTGGTGCATTGACACAATTAAATAGTATTCAGCAATGGAATAAAATAAAAATAAAAATAAAAATCCTATCATTTTCAACAACATGGATGGAATTGTAGATCATTATGTAATAACAATAAACCTGTACAGAAAGATGCACATGAGCTCTTACTCATGAAGAGTCTCTAAAGGTTGATCTCACATAAGTTGAGAGAATGCTGGTAGTGACCAGAGGCCATAGAGAATTAGTGGGGAGAAAGGATGGGAAAGGTTTATGGAAGTTTATTAAGTTGTGGTTAGATATTTATAAAAAGGTCTGGTGTCCTTTGAGACAAAAGGATAACTATGCAGAATAGTAATATCATGTACATTTCTAAAACCTAAAATGATTTTGAAAAGTATTTCCCACAAAGAAATGATAAATATCTGAGATTTTAAAATTATACAATACATACATATAATATAATATTATATAGTATCTTTTTATATGTACAATTATATATTATTCTGTATCAATTAAAATAAACATGTTAAATTGAAAATGAGTAAATAAATACAATAGCATATACATTATGTCTTTTAGATGTTAGTTCATATTATTGTCGTCACTGTGAATAAACATGTCAGACAATACACAAAATGACAGAAAGTCTGGTTCTGAATTAGTCACTTTGTGTGGTAGTATAACAAATCTTACTCCATGACAAACTAATAGTCCTCTATCCAATTTCAGCACATTTTTCAATGTTTGTTTCCAAATACAATTTTAATATTACACTGAAAACAGAAAGTCAGAATTTCATGTGAAATATTTATCTCTATCATATACCATGATTCATGTCTTTAA
This sequence comes from Tamias sibiricus, assembly GCA_025594165.1. Classification (NCBI taxonomy): domain Eukaryota; kingdom Metazoa; phylum Chordata; class Mammalia; order Rodentia; family Sciuridae; genus Tamias; species Tamias sibiricus. The sequence continues at coordinate 154,826,754 of CM046662.1, read as the reverse complement.
ACCTGCAAATTATTTGCTTCCACATTGCTATTTTTGTTTCAAGTAAGACATTTCATTATAAACCTAATTTCAAAAAATAATTGAGAAGAGATATTTGGAACATTGTTTTAGGTACAAAATGATCAGCATTTCTTGGTTCACTTTAGGTTAATTTTTTTCTTAGTACAGGCACATCCCTGATATATTAGCTAATTGTAGGCTGTCAAAGTGAAAGTTGACCCTTTACTGAGATGTCTCAAGCATTCAAGTCTGGTATCATAAAAATGTGATGTCTATGCCATTGTAGAAGTATTTAATAAATCCAGATAGGCAGTTGAACAGAGAATAATTTTGTGCAATTGTATTTGAAGAGCAGTTTATACATCTACAGTGAGTTAAAGAAAATGTTTGCCATGAGTTAAAAGATACCATAGTAAATATATCACAATGTACATAAAACTATTTCCTTTGCAACATACAGATGTTGAAGACTGAAAGGTACATTTAAGATAAAAACTTAAATTGAAGTTTCAGACTTTATTAATTTGTTCTAAATATTTCTAATAAAGAATATATGTATTGTTAAGAATCTTATGACTTAGAGAGCTCATTTAGAATTAAATTCACATTTACCACCATATAGCATATGAGTGTCTTAATAGTGAATTTGATTTTTTAAAACTTCTGTTTAGGTCAAAATTTATTTTTCATTCCTCTTAAAAAAGAAATAATGTGATAAGCTTTTTGTCTGAGGTCACAGACTCTTAATCTGACTGAATAAAGGGAATCCTCTCCTCAATTTTATTAACAGATGACCATCTTTTCTTTGAGGGCACATCAACCAGGGATGAGACAAGCAGCCTTGTGTGGGCCAGTATACAGAAACTGGTGTATGCAATGATAAAATTATTTATGCAAAACTTAAAAATATTACTGGAGATAGCTATCTACCTATTTATTATTGATCTATCTATTTTGCAGTGCTGGGGATCAAAGCCAGGTCCTTGCACATGTTAGGCAAGCATGGGACAATGGAGCTAAATCTCCAGCTCAGCTAGAATTTAAACCAAAGTGTGGTTATTCCAAGGCATTTTGACCTCAATGAGGCCAAACACATGTGTTTTGGAGTGTGATTCTAGGTCTTCATTGCAGTTGAACCGAATGAAAACCTTACATAGTCATGGGAAGTTAGATCCCAGCACAGGTTTGAATCTGAGAATGGGACCACTTGGCTTTCAATGCCTTAGGTATCTTATTTTACCTGAGGCTTTTCTAGTAAAAATCCAATAAACAAGGGCTGAGAAAACTTTTTAAAACATATAAAAACCTCAAGGAAAATTATCTGACCTTAATAACCCTGCATTATCTAGAAATCTTGGCCCACTAAGGACCTTCCAGACAGGATTGTGAATACTGCCAATTGGCTGAGTGTCAATAATGATTCATTCAGAAAAAGGGCATTGTGTAGCTACTCCATGTTTTCCCAATGTTCTACATAAACTGGATGTTACCAAGGAATATTATCTTCAAGGGCATTCCTAGTGAATGTGTTTGAAAAAACTTCAATGTTGCTGTCTTGAATAAAACATACAGGATAACTGTAAAATATGTATCACTTTCAAACACAGAAGGGTATCAAAAACTAGTATTAGTTTTCTTCTTATATGTATCTTTCTTTTTTGTTGTAAAGTTATGTGGAATAATTCCTAACAGTGACAAATGTCAACTTCATGCTCTATTGAGCAACTATCATGGTGTCAACCTCAAATCATAAGGATATAACAGAATGCTATAGCCACATCAAAAAGCTATAAGAACTTTTTCCTTATTTCATAATATGACACAGTTAAAAATTGTATGCTCAAACATACACACATACAAAAGAAATACTCAGTGAAAACGTGAGTAGATATATTTTCTTTGTAGTTGTAATAAATTAAAAACGGTGAATGGCATAAATAAATATATATTTAGATACGTGAATGTATTCTAAAAATTGCTACATGTGCTGATGTAGGAATTTTTCTAAAAAAAAAAAAACAGATTCAACATGCGATTATAAAATGTAGTCAATAAAAAATGTAAAAGTAGGATTATGGACACTCTATTTAAGATGAATATGAGAAAATCAACCATAAATTATTCCTGGCCATTGAAGATCAGTATGAGAAAAGGATAGAGAGAGAAGAGTGAGCCTGCTAGCCCTGGGTTGTGACCCCAATCACTGAAGCTAAATTGGCCTCCTAGATGGATCCTGAAAAAAACCAAGGTAATATGACGGAACAGTTGCAACTCGTTCCAATATCTGAATTCCATAAAGTATCTCAAGTGTTTTTATTGTTTTCTCTCAGCAAAAGTTGGACTGTGACTTCTAATGATTGATGGCTAAAGGCACAAAGTAGATATCTTTGCAAAATGAGGAGAGAAAATAGCACAAAGGAAATAGCTAGATATAAAATACAGCATCTTTTAGAAATATATTTGTCAATTTAATAGTATCTTGATGGATGGGCTGAAAGTATGTTAGAAATTAATCTTTGAACTTGTTTTTCACCACAGCTAAATCCTGTGGTTCTGAAGTAAGGTGAATGTGGGTTCAAGTTCTTTTTCAAGAATCCAGAGCTATATGACTTCAGGAAGTTATTTAAGCATTCTAAACTTCAATTTCTTCATCTGTAAACTTGAATAATAACACATATCTCACTGCTTGATAGATAAATTACAGATTTATGTAATAGAAGACAAAGATGTGATGATAAAAATTATTATGTGAAAATTTTTAGCTCAATGTCTGATGCAAAGCAAACAATTTTTTTTTTTTTTTTTTGTACTGGGTATTGAACTCAAGGACACTCAACCACTGAGACACATCCCCGAGCCCTATTTTGTATTTTATTAAGAGACAGGATCTCACGAAGTTGCTAAGTGCCTTGCTGTTGCTGAGGCTGGCTTTGAACTCACAATTCTCCTGATTCAGGCTTGTGAGCTGCTGGAATTACAGGCATGAGCCACTGCACCAGTCCATAGTAAACTCTTAATAAATGCCAATTTAGGTTCTTAAATACAGTGTTAATTTGATGTAATATATAGTGGCCTTATTTGTACCCCAAACATGAGAAAAACCTTTAAGAGATAAATAATAAGTAGTCAACATGTAACCATTAATTAATTGAGAAGTTAAAAGTATTGTATAAAAAATCAACATTCATTTTTATTTTGTCTGTATGGAATAGTTTTTACTTCCCCTCCATTTTCTGATGCATTATGCAAACCCATCCACTCTCTAAGATAGTAGATATAGGAATATTTTCAAACAAAATCCAAAATTGAGTAAGAGACAGATACAACTTAACCTCAAAAAAAAAAAAAAAAATGCAAGGGTTATGCTCATCAGCTTGTAATCCTAACTATAGAAACTCTTTCACACCAACCAATCTGAATTATTTAGAGATTCATACCAATGAGACATTTTATAGGATGAATTATTTGCCTTCCCCAAATTTATACATAGAGAAGCTTTAAATCTCAGTGCCCCAGAATACATTGTACTTGAAAGAAATATAAAGAAGCAAATAGGTGAAAATAAAAGGTTTAAAGAAGTGAATAAGGTAAAATAAGGTCCTTAGGGTTGGCCAAGTGATATATAAAGAGGAGACTGTGATGCACAGAGGTCCAGAGGCACAGAGCAACATCCCTGCAAAGACAAGTTAGAAGGCAGACACCTGCAAGCCAAGGAGAGAGGCCTCAGGAACACTAAATTTGACAGCACTTGGAATTCCTGTCCCCAAAATAGAGAGAAAATAAATTTATTTTTCTTATGCCATTCAATCCATGAACCATGTTATAGCTGCCATAGCCAATAAGTCTGTAACCCCTCCAAACAATATCAAAACTCAGAATTAGGTGGACCTGGCTGGGCAGAAACTATGTTGGAAGTGGGAAGTCAGTAATGCAGGGAATGTGGGAGAATGGTCTAAAGATGGAAGGGTCACTTTAAACATCAATTTAAATGATATTTGCCTATTTGTCTACAGTTCCAAATCTTCCTATTTCTTATACACATTTTCTGCAACACATACATTTTTCAACATATCATATAATTAACTTTTTAATCTTTATTTCCTCCCCATCTTCTATAACAAGGAGAACATTGATGTTAATTTTTTTTGTGTGTTCCATTTCTATTTTCAATGATATATTTCGGCCCTAGAAAACATCTAGCACTTCGCAGAAATGCAGAAGAAGAAAGAGAATAAGTGAAAGCATCAGGGGAGAAGAGTCAGCTCCTTGGTGACCCTGAGAGTCAGCCAACAGTTGGTCTAGCTTTATATGTTGGAGAACTTAACTACACAATAGAAGGAGACACTATTCAACAATGTTGATACAGGACAAACATTTTCTTTCACAGTGAAGAGTAGCAATTATTGTAGACTTCTATGTAAGAAATACCAGTTATAGTAATGCATTATAGGAAGACCATTAAGAAAGTATTGCATGATCAACAGAGGTGGCATAGAAATGAACAACCTTATAAATCACCACCCTTTATGAAAATGTGCACATGAGAAACAGAGCTTGAATTTCAGGAGCAATATCAGGAATACCTCATCAGGGAAGCAATAAGAGGAATTTTCCAGGACATTATCAGGAACAAGTCATAAAAACAAAGCACTTCAAACAATAGTGGTTTTACTGTTTTTCAAATCAAAGGCCAGTTGTGTGTGCATTACTATGCTGTAGACTACAGTCTGATCACAGTTTTGTCTGTTCTTTTCTGCACTGCTATCAATACACTTTTAATGAATTTCCTTTCATTTTCCATTCTTCTGAAAGTCATTCAGGTCCTTCCCCATTAGTGCTATGGTGATCATTAAATCTCCATCCCAACAGAGACTCTTCTAGTAATAACTAGGAGTGTTAGAAGGACCATGCTATTGGAAAGTAGGTGTGGATACACAAGGGTTGTTTGCCATACCTTCTATTGTAGACACAAACTACCTGAAAATCCTTTCTAAAAATACTTTTTCTTTTCTACATTTTAGTTGCATTAATTTTTTTCCTATATTATTGCTAATTTTCTAAGTGACATTGTGTCTTATGTATTGGCTTACAAGAATATTTTATGTATGTGCTGTTTTTCTGTTTGGATATTCTAAGTTAGCACTGTTGAGTCCATTTAGAGAATAAAATGTTCAAAACAATTATATTTAAACATCAGTCATTGAAGTCCTTTAAAAATTAAAGCTTAGGCATAATTTGTAACTGTCCATATGTTATGGGAACATGCTGAGAATATATCAAAGAAACAATTTTTCCATAAATGTTTTTCAGAGCTCTCAAAGGCTGACAGAATCCCTACTTCACTTGGAAATGGCAAAAGAGATCTTTCAGAACCATCAAAATGTGGACTATCTGGCGTTTGTGTTTTGTTTTGTTTTTCAGTTTTCCAGCTCCTTTTAACATCAACAAGGATGGAGGATAGTTTCTAGCTATCATTGGCATAAAATGCTTATTTTGCTATTGTATCACAATGCTCTTTTGCGTGTATCTTTAATTTGCTGTCATACTGAAATGCCTTTTTGGGAATATTTCCCCCCTAGAGAACAATGAAAAATAGCAAGTTGTTAAAAATTGGTTGACTAGCCACACAATCACAGAATGCAATTTGTAATAATAGAAGTACACTTGTGAAAATAGTAATTGACATGAAAATGTGCAACTGCTGTGTAAAAACGTTAATGAACATTTTACATATCTCACAAATGAGATCATGCCGTGTTTGTCCTTCTATGGCAAACTTACTTTACTTAGCAAAGTGCCAAGATTCACCTGTGTGGCTTTTGTGAAGACTGACTGAAACCATTCAATTGTATGGATACTGAAGATCCCTGATTTAAATGGTTTCATTCTTTACCATTTTTAAAACATTTTACAATGATGTAAAAATAATATGCATTCAATAGATACCACACTTTTTTTAAATTTTATTTTTATAATTTTTAATATGTACAACTCATAGTGCATATATTTAGTATCTTTTTACATACAACTGTTTGTATACAAAGTATATTCGTACAATTCAGGTCTTCAATCATGCATTAAGGAACATGATATCCGTCTCATTCAAACACCTTTTATTTTTCTCCCCCTCCCTCCCCTCTTGCTCCCTCCCTTACCCTCCCTTCCCTTGACCATTCTAGTGTTCTATTACCATTTTTAAAACATTTTACAATGATGTAAAAATAATATGCATTCAATAGATACCACACTTCTAATTCTGGACTTTGCAATTTTACTAGGGTAGGGAAACCAGTGTGTATTCCAGTAGTCTCTCATGATGCTGGGCAGCAGCAGCAAGCCTCAGCCCCCAGTCAGTTGTGTGATCATGAGGATAAACTTCCCACACTGTACTGTATTGCTCACCTATGGTGCTAAGAAGACTAAGTGCACTTAATGCTTTTTAAAAAAATTTTTTTTAGTTGTAGTGGACACAATAACTTTATTTTATTTATGTGGTGCTGAGGATCGAACCCAGGGCCTCACACATGCGAGACGATCATTCTACTGCTGAGCCATAGCCCCAGTCCCCACTAAATGCTTTTGTATTTCCAATACATTCAAGTAATGTTGGGTTTATGAGAAATTAGTCTCATGATATGTTGAGTAGTATCTGTAAACCACATTTTCTTTACCCATTTATCTATTGTAAATAATGGTGCAATGAACATGAGTGTGTAGATACCCCTTTGAGTTTCTGATTTCAGTTTTTAATTTTTTTGTTGTTTGTTATATATGTAGAAGTGGCTTGCTGGATCATGTGGTATTTTTACTGGAAATTACTTAAAAACTTCCATAGGGTTCTTCATAGTTGGCTGCATTTCATATTCTTTTTCCATAGTACAAAGGGCAGATATCTGAACACTCTCTATATTGCTTAGTTGACTATATTAAATAGTGGCATAGTTTCTTATAAGTAAATAAATATTCACTCTAATAGGGATGTTTTTAGATTGTTATTTAATCATGAAATCCAGAGCACACTAAAAGTCCTCTATCACATTAGATTAGCTATGGATATTTATAAGCCAGAGAATTCCTTAGGATCAGTGTATGCTAGACAAACCAGACAGAACAAATGCCAAGAGTCCTTATGAAAAATCTGAAAGACTGTCCTTAGATGTTCTGAATAACCCTGATTCAAGAGCTCTGAGCCCCAGTACAGACCACTCTCTCCCTATAGACTGATGTGAAATAATTTCCAAAACATTCATGACAAGCAATGTTAGCATGAGAATCAAGGGACCTCTTTAGGCTAAGCTGGCAGGCTTTTGAGAATCCCAGTACTAACTAGGATCCTGGGCTTTGCAGGATAAGCAACAAAATAATTTGTTTCCACTTTCTTGCTAATGCAGATGGGAAAATCCTATGTCTTACAAGATTTTTCACTTTTGCCTTACTGACAATCACCTGATCAAACCACATGCACAAAAGATCATGATGGCATATTTTAGACAAACGGAGAAAAAATGCTTTTAATCTTTTATCTTTCAGTGTATCTAATAACAACCTTGATATTAACATTTCAGAAACATAACCACATTTATGGGTATTTAGCAGAAAATATAACTGTATGGATATTTACTTTAAACCTGATTTACACATTTTTTTTTCCAAATGGAAAATACAGCAGAAACGTGCATTCTGCATTTCATATATTTTCCAACGAATTCACCTATGTCAATATAACATTTAATGTTTCTATCAAAACAATGATCAAGAAATACATTCACACAGTGATGACATATTGACAATCATAAGAAACACACACACACACTCACACATGTACATTCATGTGAGATCTAATGGGCACAGGCGGTGACCAGGTGCCTCACTACACTGTGCTAACATTATCAAGATACAGTAGGCCATGTTAGGGAATGCCTTAGCATGAAGATAGTCTGGCTTATACAGAAGAAGAAAATTGAGTCATGTGCAGAAAAATGGGTGAAACTGGAGAGCATGATGTTAAGCAATGCAAGTCAGACAAGTCAGACTCAAAGAGAAAAGTACTGTACATGTTCTTTCATACATGGAAGCGAGTGGGAAAAAAATAAAAATTAAAGGAAATCACAAAATTAGAAAAGAGATGGACAAGATAGAAGAAGGGACTAAGGGGAGAACAGAGAGGAAGGGAGACACAATAGGGAGTGAAACTGTTGAAACTGTGCTTCATGCATGTTTCAATATGCCACAATAAACCTAGTCTTCTCTATAACTGATATGTGCCAATTAAAGAAAAAGGATAGTTCGGTTTGAAAGTTGTTTGATGACTCACAATGTGTGAATTTCTAAAATCAAGTTGTTTTTAATTTGGCAAATCAGTAATTTCCACCTTTGATGGTCCAAATACTTATTTATAAAACTCTGCAATTTGGCTGGGCGTGGTGGCACACACCTGTAATCCCAGCATTTTGGGAGGCTGAGGCAGGAGGATCATGAGTTCAAAGCCAGCCTCAAGTAATGGTGAGGCACTTAGCAACTCAGTAAGACCCTGTCTCTAAATAAAAAAATACAAAAAAGGGCTGGGGATGTGGCCCAGTGGTTGAGTGCCCCTGAGTTCAATCCCCGATACCAAAACCAAACCAAACCAAAACAACAACAAAAACAAACAAACAAACAAACAAACAAAAACTATGCAATTTGTTTTAGAAAAATAATTACAAGTTTGAAAAAAAAGAGAGAAACATAAAACAATATAAACAACATAAACCCGTCATCTAAAAGTAAAGTCAGACTCGAATGTCACTTCTTTGTTTTCATTTACATCAATATCGTATTTTAGATTTCTATACAATTTGATTATTCAAATTCAAAACACATGTTTATTCAAAGTATGTTTCAGAACACATGGACTTGTTTATTTCTGGCACGTCATTGAATATACAAATATACTTATTTATTTCTTATCAATTGAAAGTGGTTATTGAATAATCTGAACTAAAAAGTTTTCTAACATGCATACCTTTTGTGGTGATGGTACTTTTAAAGTTAAGGTGCTTAATAATAGGGTTTCTTAGACACAGCTAAGCCATTGGTAAGCTATTGATAAGCTATTGTTAAGACAAAAATGGGGGTTATTAGCCATTGATAATCAAAATAGATAACTATGCAGGTTTAAAAAAGATGAACCTAGTTCACATAAAACAGACATTTTTTTTAATACATGCAGGTTTTTAAATATTGACTATAGAATTTTGATATTTGAATCCAAATAACTGGCCTTAAAAGCCCAAAGATGATTTTATAATTGTTAATTCATGTAAACATGTAAACCTGAGATATCAACTAAAGAAACTTGGAGCATGGTACAAGTATTCTATTCGTATTAATTATGTTGTATTTTCTAGACTTCTCACACAGAAAGATAATTCAACTCATTGAATTTAAATGACTTGAATTTAATTTTTTTTTCTCTATTTATAGGAATATTTTTATACTCAGAATCATTTTTCAAAGTGAACAATCAAAACCCAAATCCTCTGCTTCATAAAATTTTATGGTTATATAATGGGTTTTCTTTTTTTTTTTTTTCCTTTTTTTATTTATAATAGTAGTATGTATTACAATTCATAATGCACATATATAGCATCTTTTTACATAAAACTGTTTGTATACAAATTATATAAGTACCATTCAGATCTTCAATCATGCATTTAGGATAATGATATCCATCTCATTCAATCACCAATTTTTTTCAATTCGGAAGCCAGCACTTTTGAATATTCTGGGCAAAATTTTTCATGAAGAAGAAGAGAAAAATAGCCAGGCGTGGTGGCGCACGCCTGTAATCCCAGCACTTTGGGAGTCTGAGGCAGGAGGATCGCAAGTTCAAAGCCAGCCTTAGCAATGGTGAGGCACTTAGCAACTCAGTGAGACCCTATCTCTAAATAAAATACAAAAAAGGGCTGGGGATGTGGCCCAGTGGTCGAGTTCCCCTCATTTCAATCCCTGGTACCAAAAAAAAAAAAAAAAAAAAAAAAAAAGAGAGAGAAAAAATTACAACGAAAATCAACAAAGGGAGATTTTAAACTAAGGGAAATACCAACCAGAAGAGAAACCAAATCAAGCTAAAGACCATAATACAAATAAAAATGGATGGGAATAAAAATCACATCTCAATAATAACCCTGAATGTTACTGGTCTAAACTCACCATTGAAAAGACACAGATTATCTGAATGGATTAAAAGAAATGACCCAACAATTTGCTGTCTCCAAGAAACACACCTCATAGAAAAAGACATCAATAGACTGAAGGTGAAAGGCTGGGAAAAGTCTTATCACTCACATGGCCTGCGGAAGCAAGCAGGGGTTTCCATTCTCATTTCAAATAAGGTAGACTTCAAGCCAAAGCTAATCAGAAGAGACAAAGATGGAATTTTTTGTGTGTGTGTGTGTGTGTGTGTGTGTGTGTGTGTGTGTGTTAATGGGGATTGAACTCAGGGCCTTGTGCATGTAAGGCGAGCACTCTACCAACTGAGCTATATCCCCACCATGAATTTAAATTTGTATAGAGTAAAATGGATAAAATTAATTGTGCTGGTATATTTTAGCAATTATATTGAAAACATCACTATTTCAATCTGCATTCAATATTTTAAAATTTTATGAGATAGTTTACATTCCGTTTTTTATTTAAAGTTTTAAAAAAAATCCACGCATCTTTGACGTTTAGGGTACATTTCAATTTAAATATTGAATTTTCAGTAAAGCAAAAATATAATTCTAGGAAAATAATGTAATCATGTTTAACAAAAGTAAATTTCACATTGCTACACTCTATAAAATATTTAATTAAATGAAATTAAACATTAATTTCCTCAGTAGTACTAACCTCATTTCACATGTTTAATAAGCACATATGCCTACTAGCTACCAAATAAGCATTATAGCTTTAAGCAAGTTTACAGATCAGGATATTTTAGTCTATTTCTTAAGGAATTTTTCATTTTCAGCACATTATAGCCATAAATAAAGTATTTATATGTGTATAAATTATATAGCCTTTTAAAACAATTTTTTTTCAGGAATGTTCTCAAAATGCATCAGTATTTAAAATGAAATGGAGTAATAATCATGCATTAACATCACAACCTTTTATTCTTTCTTAAAATGTATATAGATGTATAATTGCTATTTTTAAAATGACTAATTCAAGAAGAACTTTAGTTTAATTTTTATTAATACATTATTCAGAGATTCAATCTATAAAATGGTCACATTTGAGGAGCAGCAGAGCCCGATTTCAATACTACTCTATCACAGGAGCAGGGACTATAACCAAGAGTCTTGCTTTGTATAATAAGAAGATTAGCAAATTCTCAGAAGGGAAAAGCATGGCAGCTAGCATGAAAAGCAATTAAACTAACCATACCACATTCCCTGATCATTGCATCCCTGTTTCACCAGAACAATACATCATCTGATATGAACCCAGCATTTGAAGGAAGAACTAATGGAAAGATTAAGGAAACAGAAAAACTAAGAATCAAATAAATGAATATTAAAGTATTTCTGTTTGCTCTTTTATCATTAATTGTTCTGAATTCACCATAGCTTCTTATCAAAGGATACAACAGTGATGATAGAATCTGAAATTAATTTAATTCCACATAATGAAACAAAATATGAGATAGAATAAATTTCAAGAGGAAGTAATGGGAATGGGTTATGCAAAATCAAGACAGAACTAATAAAAACATGAATAAATATATGCAGTTATAACTCTTCTAGGAAATTAAATAACATGTAGAAAAAAACAATGTGAGGACAGAAAGACTTAAATTTTATACTACTTAATGTAGCCATTGAAAAGTTGTTTGATCTCTCTGAACCTCAATTTATTTTCTTTAAGTAGACTAAATTAGAGATTGAGATGTCAGAAGTAGAAATATTATGAAGACTAGCATTAATAGACATGAAATAAATGTAGATTCTTTTCTACTGTAATGTATTTTAATAAAGACAAAGATACAAATAATCAGGAACTGATTATATAGTATTAATTGCATGCAGACTCCTTTTCTTTAAATCTCTTCAAATATCTCAGGAGAATAAAATTATTTTCCTCATTTTACACATAAAGTTTGCCCCAAAGATACTAAGTATCAAACAAATTACCTAACGGGGTATGTTGTATGATACATGTTCCATCACCTGCAAAGCAGAATTCTCCTCTGAGACACATGTCATATTGTACAGTCCAAACTCATATTCATACATCACAAGCAATATTCTATTTCATATTTTAATAATCAAATTGTACTAGCCATAGCAATTGCTTTATAACAGAAACCCTATCAGTCAGTGGCTAGTAAGGAGAGCTGGAGGTCACTCTATAATGATATGTGGTCATCCAGATATTCAGGTAGATCTGTATAGAAGCTCTGTGTATGATTTATGGTCATTACAGTGTGAGTGAATCAAGTAAATTTTATATTGACAACAACTTTAGCAAAGATGTGCATTATATTTTGAAGTTACTTAATAGATTTAAATAGCATATTATTTTACTCTGAGAGTACTTATAATTACTCACATTCATAAAAAAACTGTTGATCTGTAGTGTTTGATACTAGTAAACATTGTTTTCTAGAAATAAAGAGATAAATGAAAATAATAAAGCTTTACTTTTTACTTATTAGATTATAGTGAAAAAATAATGTAAAATCACAATTATTCAATCTATTTTCTGTAAGTTTCTATTAGTTCTCATTTGTTTTGATTAAATGCTCATAATGTTTTACAAAATTTTCATTATAGCATCTTACAAAATGTAGAATGGTTAAAGACTGCTTAAGCAGAGTAGACATAAAGATATTGGAGGTTGGAATGCCTAAGTATGGAAACTGTGATTGGCAGGTAATTTTGGATGGCCTTTTTTTTTTTTTTTTTTTTTTTTTTAATGGAGTGGGTGATATCAAGGATTGAACTCTCCTGAGTTCACTCGACCACTGAGCCACTCCCCAGTCCAATTTTATATTTTATTTTATTATTATTATTGTTTTCGGAACCAGGGACAAAACACAGGGGCACTTAAACACTAAGCCACATCCCCAGCCCTTTTTTTATATTTTTATTTAGACACAGAGTCTCACTGAGTTGCTTAGAGCCTTGGTAATTTGTTGAGGCTGGCTTTGAACTGACGATTTTCCTGTCTCAGCCTCCCAAATAGATGGGAGTACAGGCATAAACTATCACACCCTGCTTACATGAACATTTTAAATTAATTCACTTATTCATTCAAAGAACTCAGCAAACAACTTCTCTCTACTGAGCATAGTACTAGGTTTACCACATTTCATAAATTCAGGTATAGTTTGTCTAGAAGCAGGCTAGATTCCCATTCTAGGACATAGTGAATAATGTCATTTTGTAGAACATAGTGAATGATGACATTTATTCCATTGAGGAAATGACAGCTTTTGAAGAAGTCAAAAAAGTGTTATTAAAGACAAAGCACTATTTTATTTTCTAACATTTGACATTTCAGCATATTTTTTTTATTTCAGCAAATTGGGGGGTTGTGCCCAGGACATTGCATATGCTATGTGACCCCTCTACTACTGACTTACCACCCCAGCCCTAGTCAACCTTTTAATATTCTGACATTTTTCATAGTAGAAAAGCCTGAAAGCAAATTTCAATAATAAATCAATATAGTTCATTATATAAACAAGGATTTTTTTAACATTTTGTATTGGTTGATGTGTACAAGGTTAGGTATACTTGATATAAACTATCGTCAATTATAGTATTAATGATACAACATATGAGCATGTTTGTTTTGGTAGCCCAATAATTTTTTAACTCCACTATTTACGAATATTCAAGATGGGTTTGATTATTCAATGCTCAGCAATTTTGACTTCCTATCTATCTTAGATCCCTTTTTCCACATCTCCCACTGCCTCTGCAATCATTCCACATGGTTGATTCATAGTCAACAGGCCCCAAACTAAGCCTTTTATATTCTTACTGCCCAGAAGCCACTTCCCTGTAAACCACAATTTCTATTAAAAAATCAATCCAAAGGAAAAACAAAACAACAAAAACAACAAATAAAATATCAAATCAATTTTTCCCATCATCTACACTGAAATTGAGATTTCTTTCTAGTTACTGTATTCAAACACCACATCTTTTTCTTTATTCATCCTGAATAGAGTTATGCAACTCTTAAATTTATTTAAGATTCCCAACAAAATGTCATGATAAATTCTGTGGAAAAATGGGAGAAATTAAAATGTGATTTCAAATTTTATGCATGATTATGAATTGCACACTGTTTACCTAGGGCAATATCATGTAAACTATTGTCTAGATATAGTATTGGGGAGATGTTCATAAAAAAGCAAACTTTAAGTTAATTAATTTATGGAATTTCTGATTCAGAATATATTGATACCTACAATTAATTGTTAAAGAAGCTGATTAATTACATATGATATAAATACATTACATATATTTATCATGAAATTCATTTAAAATTTTATATGACAGGTATATATTTATTGCAGAGAATGCTATGCTTATATAATTTGTTACCCAACATTATGTAAATGGTAATTTTCAAATTTTACCTTACACTACAACTTGAGTTTTTTGTACATAGAAGGACAAATGTTTAAACAATCTCTATTTATGACTGTTACCTAAACATGGTTTCTCAATGTTTATGTGCCAAGTCATAAGTCTTCTTTCCTTGTTTTCCAAAATATCCTCCTCTTCTTCTCTCCATTTTCTCACATAAAGAATCTATAGAATTATTACCTAATTGATCAGATTATGAACTGGAATATCTCCTTGTTTACTTTTCTTCATTCCCTATATGATCCTTCATCATGTTCTGATAAATTCATTGATGAAATCTCTGCTATACCTCTCCTCTACCCTCATTGCTAAGATATTAGCTCAAATTATCATCTTTTAGTAATCCTATTATTCCATTAAGTTTACTGGTTTACATTCTTCCAATAATTTACCTAAAATTAACTTGCACATATTTGCCAGAATGATATTCAAAATTATAAATTTAGTTATTTAACATTAAATTATTTGAAAGAATTATATTTAAATTTATAATACAATTAATATTTAAAATAATAAATGTTGTGCCATTTCATTATATTAATAGTGAAATGTCCACACCTTGCATTTACCAGCTGCGCCTTTTGATCTGGCTCTGCCTATTTCCACACATTAACCTGAATTCCCTTTTTATCACTGCAAATGTTCTACTCTTAGGAGCTTTCTTTTCCTAGAACATGCTAAGGTCTGCCTTATAACATTTGCATTTACTTTGTAGGATTGAACAAAACTTTTCCTGAATTTCTATGTATAGAGTTTTTCTCAACTTTTTGACTGTCCATGATGTGTTTTCTATTCAGGAAAAATTTGGCAGCCTGACCTCACTAAACTAATCATCTTGGCATGCCACTTATTTCCTTCACAGAATATAACTAGATGTGAAATGAACTTTTGCTTGCCCTACTGGTAGAACGCAAACCCTAGATCTACTTCATCATCTTTTATCCTTGGAACAGTGATGCAGTGTCTCTGCATCAATACTAGTTAAATTCACATCTTCAAGGTAAGTTTATTACAAAAGTGGGATTTTCTTTTGTATGTGGAGGTACATAGTCACAAACACAACCCCATCAAACTTTTGGTGGATATGGAAGTTTATAATGTAATTGTAATTCTCAGAACTTGGTTATTATTTGTATTTGATATTTTCAAATAAAGTAATGCATTCACAAATAAATCATATTAATAGTTTATTTAGTTAACCTTGTGAACACTGTATTTAATTTTATATTTGAAATCAATATTCCATCTATTATAAAATCAAGTAGCTAATACTTATTAAGTTTGGGCAAGGGCATATGAAAGAAACAAATGCTTAGGCAATCATGAATGCGTTTTTTCAGTTACTTAACATTCACACACAGTCTTCCATTATCTGATTCACATTTCAGTAACTCTAATGAAAAATGCTTTCTAAATGTACTCCTAAGGGAAAGGGTCATTTATTTGATTTTCTAAACCTCACCCAATATTTTAAAATGGTTTCTCGGAGAATTCACACACATTAATATTTTATCATTTGGATAATTTAAAAAGCCATGCAATGACACCACATTAGGAAATCAGAGTCAAAATGTAAGTAACCAATTTCAAGGAAGTCAGGTTCCAAAAATGTATTAAACTACTTAGTGCCAGAAATGATTTTGAAAAGTTTTAATTTATCCAAGAACTATGTTGTAAAACTCACTCTTATTTTGTTTTTATATATTTGTATAGTCATTCTTGCTTTCTTAAATAAAACAATTATACATTCTGTATGGTTTTAAAAAAAGACATTAAATAAAAAACACTTTATACAGACATATTTAAATATACACATAGACTCATGGACACATATATGTCGCATACTGATCTGAAGTTCAATACAGCTTTTATTAGTATTTGTAAATTTTGTTTCAAAATATTTATATTATCATCTTGCTTTGAAATTCCTAGTAAATACAGAAAATTGTTTATTTTATTAAGGTTCCTAGAATCAAATGCCTGTTATGTGCATGGCTTCCTCTACCCAATAGTGGTTATAATATAACCTGATATAAAACATATAAAGGAGAAAAACACAAGGAGCTTTGGGGAGAACTATTTTACAAATAACTGATCACTAAAATGAAAAACTATATTATAAAATAAAAATGGAATATAATTCAAATAAAGAAAAATTAATCAAGCAAAGAAACAAACCAAGGAATTCTTTAAGGAATTCAGTAAAATGTATTATTAACAAAATCTAAACTAAAAGTAAAGGATATTAGGCCACCTCTTTACTAAGGCTTTTTAAAAGGAAAGGTGCTTTTTAAATTATAAATTTTGAATTTCTTTTCATGTGCTTATTGTGTCAATTCTTTTTAATCAAAACCATTATGAAAATAATCAGAGAAGAATAATTCAATTAAGATGTCAAAAGGCCAAGGAGAAAAATAGAATAATCACAACTGATTATTTTAAAAAGTAGCAATGAACAACAATTGAATGAAGAGAAAAAGGAAGCACTATTATTGGTAGCATTTTATACCCATATGCTAATATGTTTTCAAGAATGATAAAACTTCAAATTTCTCTAGTGCAAGTGTAAGATGGGAGAGTAGGCTGTCATCTTCATAGACACACCTGTTCAACAACAATAAACAAATGAGTTCCCTTAATGAGAAATACAGAAAAGACTTCAGAGTTAAACACATTAAAAGAGTGTAAAACCTGGTACAAGGAAACAGGTTGGAATATCCCAGGCAACTTAATTAAATGCCCTTTCCTAGTACAGTAGTATACTATGGAGGAAATCTCCATCTCAATTCTTCCTATAGGAAAGAAAGAGCTAAAGTATGTATAACCATTCGCATGTTTTCCAGTACCTAAAAAAATTTGTTTCTCCTTTCTCTGTCCCAGAGTGCTAATGGGATCCTACATACACTGGATGCCTGAGGGCTACACAGAACAAAACAGCAAGGAAACTAGTGTGGGCATGGACTGCAGCTCTTACTCCTAGCTTATCACTGAGAATAAAAGGAGTGTGTGTGTGTGTGTGTGTGTGTGTGTGTGTGGTGGGGGGATCCTACTTTTACTTTTTCCCAGAGGAGGGAAAGATTTAGACTACACAACCAATGTTTCAACTTTTTGAAGTGATACATTTAAGGACAGAATTTGGTCTGGCCTTCTCAGAATGCTGATGAGATCTGGCACATCTAGACACCTGGGGGTTTCCAAGGAAAAAATTACAGTGTTTGGACCAATACGATGGTGTCAGAGGCTCCCAGAATTTCTGGCTGGGCTAGTTGGTGAGAGACTTCTGTATGAAAATAATCAGTGAAGACTGGAAGAGGTGAATGGTTTTTCTAATGCACATACAATAATTCAAAGGTTACAAACAATGAAATAAGTATAATGCATCAAAAGAAATGAGATAAAACTAAAGGAGTTAATTAATGAAAGTTAGTGAAATGAAGAAATTTAAATTACCCAATGGAGAATGCAAAATAACTGTCATAAAAATATGCAGTAAGCTCAGGGAAACAATGGATAGACAAAATTAGAATCCGAATGAAGAGATGAGCAAAATTTAAAAGGACCAAAAAGAAATCTGTGAGTGCCAAAACAATAATAAATATTTTTTTAAAATCAGTGAATACAACCAGAAATATGTAAAAATGTGCTCTATGAGTATAATATGAAATGTAATACATTCTGCTGTCATTCCTAACAACTTAGAATAAAAAATAAATTTGAAAAAAAAATCAGTGAATAATGCAATAGTAGACTAGACCAAACAAAATAAAGTTTAGCAACTCAAATATAGGTCATTTGAAATTATACAGTCAGTAAAGCAAAATTTTAAAAAAATGAAGCTTGAAAAAGCCTAAAGGAATTATAATATGCAATCACAAAGATAAATATATGCATATATACACTTAAGTATATAATATTTATATACATGTTCATATATATGGGAAGTTTTAGAAACAAAGTAGAGAAAGACTTATAAACATATTCCAAGAAATAAATGAATGAGAAATTCCCAAATCTTGGGAAGGAAATGTATAACCTGATCCAAGAAGACCATAGAACCCTTCAAATGTGATAAAACCAATGAAATTCGAACTGTGACATATTATAATCAAATTGTTCAAGTCAAAGATAAAGAGTGAATTTTGAATGCAGCGAAAGAGATTTTTTACGTACAAGGATGCATTCACAATAATATCAATGTGTTTTTCCAGTGGAAACTTTTGAAGCTAGAACAGACTGTGATGACATATTCAAAGTACAGAAAGGAACACCTTGGCAATTAGATTTCCTTCATGTGTGAACAATCTTATATGCAGAAAACTATCATTTGAAAATGAAAAATGATAAAGACTTTCTTAGACAAACTGATGATGGCAAGAGAAGAAAATGAGGATACAGAGGGACATGAGAACTAAAAGAATAAAGTCTGCACATTTCTCAAAAGATAGTATACAAATGGTCAACAAGTAAATGAAAATGTGCTCACCATCACTAACCTTTAAAGGAACACAAATTGAAGCCATAAGAAGCACCATTTTTCATTTATTAGGATGGCTATTATTCAAAAACAAAAATTGAAGCAAAAATAAATGTTGGCAAGGATATGAAAATATTGGAACCCTTTCAACTCTTAGCAGAAATTCAATTTGATGCATCCATTGTGTAGAAAAGTGTGGAGATTTTTCAAGCAATTTAAAAGTAGAACTACCATATGATTCAATAGCCCTACTTCTGAGTATTCATCAAAAAGAACTGAAATGAAGATCTTGAAGAGATATCATCAGGCCCATCATATCCCTATTCACAAGTCTAGAACAAACAAATCAAGACAAACTAAATGTGCATCAATGGATGAATTGATAATGAAAATGTGGCATCTACAAAAAATGAAATATTATTCAGCTTTGAAAAATAAGGAAATCCTACAGTATGCAGCAACGTGGGGAAACATTGAAGACGTGAAGTGAAATGGGAAAAATAGAAGGACATGATAAAAAAAATTGTATAATTTCATCTTTTAGGAAAAAAAATGTTTCTCAGCTTTCAAAAATCTAAAGAAGTTATAGGATATACAATTAAAATTTGAGTAAATAAAAGGAAATTGATGTAAGAACATGTACAATTAATAAAGTTTCTTTTTTCAGAAAGATAATACCACTTATGGAAGAATGAAAGTATTTCATTTAAAGTGTATAAATCAAAAAGAAGAAATCTATATGCAGATTACAGTTATACATTTAGTTATAAAATTAGGCACTAGGGAAAAAAAATGTCTCAACAGAAATGTAAACCAAAAATTGGAGTAATAATACTAGATCATCTGGTAAAACATTCTAGTATAAAAGACTGTTATGAGAAAAGAAATTCTGTATTCAGTCGAATCTTGGTATAGGGTAACATTATCACAATGTTTATAGCATGAAAAAAATTAAAGTAATATTGAGGTGTGTCTTATAACATGTGTGAAATAATTCTATGGCCATTTAAAGGAAGTCAGATTGTTAAGCTTACAGAAGGAACATAAAAACTATACATATTTTTCTTGAATGTACACATTATAAAATACACTTGGGAAAAACACTATACTAGAGAAGAATTATATTCAGATTTTTTTTCTATTGGCTTCCAAAATTCACACATTCAATGAGATATTCAGAAACATGTGGATAACGATTATCTCTTTAAACACACCAGAGCTAAATCCATAAAGATCTTGAAAATAGAAATATGTATTACATTTTTTGTTAATTTTTTCTTCCAAGCTGTAATGTGAAAGTTTGTAAATCATGAGGTATACATAATAAATAACTGATTTACTTTGCTCTATAATATGTACTACAACTATAATATAAATGCTATAAACTTAAATTTTCTTTGCAATAATTATCAGATTGTTCCTAAACACTTATTTCCAAGTAATTCTTTATTAAACCCTTTTTGCTTATAACTAACAGCAAAATTTAGGAATAAAATATGTTTATTTCAGTGAAGATAGAAAAAGATATGACTCTTTAAACTGTATTTATAAGATTAACAGAATTATATGACTCCCTACAACACATGGTCATTGTTCTACCACCAGAATTAATATGTATTCTGGAACTAAAGTAATAAGATAAGACCACATTTTTATCTTTAGAAATAACAAATGAAGGAAAGAATTTCTTAGAAATCAAAATGCACAGTATGCAGCTCCTATGGGTGGGGGGAATTCGCTGCCTTGAAGTTGAAGAAGTTGACAACTCTGAAGACTGCTTTTTTTACTATCTTAAGGTCACATGAGATTATGCAGCACTGTGTCACCAATTGTTTTGTTCTGGTGCATGAGAAAGAAATGCCAATGTTGACCCCTCATGTTAATACCCTTATCTGAGGACACACTAGGAATTTCTCTAGAGAGAGATAGCAAAGCTCCAATTTCTTAGATAATTATTCTTATACATCACAACACTATACTAATTGGACTTGTACGTAATTCTTACTCTGGAACTATATAAGGTGGTTCCAAGCCCTTTTCATATATGAACTCATTTGTTCTGCACAACCCTAATACCCTCACATGAGGGTATTAGTGCTTACATACTTGTTACAAAAACAAACGGAATGGGAAATTAAATACTTTCCACAGAAGACCCAGCTAAGTGTTCAATTTGAACCAAGAGATAGTCTTAGTACCTGCCTTATAATTTCATCTTTGTATACATCTCCTCCAATGCAGAGTCTGTCAAATACATGCATAGTTCACCTGCACACAGGATGGGGAGCTACATGTGCTAGCAAAATATTGTGATTAAGTCTTAATTTTATCTAGAAATTTCGAGTCTTGTTGAATTTTTAATAGATAAAATTCTTTCGTATAATGACAGATATATCCAGAAAACTCCAATAATATATCCTATAATAGATAATGAATGTAAATTGACACACTTAACTGTGTGTATATATATAAATGCATATATATGTATATATGTGTGTGTGTGCATATGTGCACAATGCGCTTACTGTTTATTCCTCCCTCTGCAATTCCTATGTTGTAATCCTAACCTCTCATGTGAGGGTATTATAAATACAGGACTTTGGAAAGTGATTAGGTCATTAAAGCAAAACCTTATAAATGGAATTAATGCCTTTACAAAGGAGTCCTCAGAGGGGGTATGTTTGTTCACTCTCTCTCTTTCTTTCTGCCTTTCTAACATGTGAGGAGTAAAAGTCCACAGTCTGCAGTCTGGAAGAGGCCCTCGCCAGAAATCAATGAGGCTGGCACTCCTAGAACCCTGATCTTAGAATCCCAGCCTCTCAAACTGTTTAAAACAAGTTTCTCAAACTGTTTACAAGCCATCCATCCTGTGGTACTTTGTCATAACAGCCTACACGTGTAATATACATGTATATGTATATGTGTGTACGTACATATCTTACATACACGTGTATACATCTTTTTTATGATGTAATTACACCCATGATTTATATTCTAAGTGCACAATTGCATTCATTATTATTGTTCTTTACTTACACATTGATTTCTTGGGGAAAAAAAAAGGTGTAGGTTAATTTCTTTCTGAAAAGAGATCATTGAACAAGAAATTTTCAGGTAATGAAATTTTATTTACCCAAAAGCAACAGCTATTTTCTCTATTTGCTTTGTTTCTTGTGATTTTAAGTACTCTTAAAATAATGTTCAACATTAACCAAGACAGAAGTTTATGTGAGTATATACTTCCTGCCTCCAGTGGCTGCATTTTGTTTAATTAACTTTACAACAGCAGTATTGGCCACAAAATTACCCTATGTCATGTGGCTCCTTTGAACATCTTTTTTACAGCCTTGAACTTCAATACACCAAACTCACTAACACTCCCTCCTGCCTGAAGCAAATAGTTAACAGCTTCCCAGAATCTTTTATTTTATAGTTTTGGCACTTCCTCTTTGTAAAAGACAAATCCACTTACTAGAAATGACAAAAGCTTAAGACTTATTCTTTTTAGAAGACCTATAATGAAACAAAAGCAAGTAATACTCCAACAAGTGAAAAAAAAAATCAATGTATTTCAATTTTATGTGCTGTTATATATTTGATAGTTAGATGTGAACGTACTAAAAAGAAGACAACTCAAGTTTTTGTTTATTCTCTTGGGAGATTTTGTTGTAAAAAAGAGCACTTTTACTGATAAATCCCTGCAAATGACTCTCAGATACAATTCCTCAATGAACAAGTATAACTTGTCTTTGTAGAAGTATTGTTTCAAAAATATAAATAAGATCTTTTATATTCTGAACTAGTCTTAATCATAAAGTCAAAATTGCTTTGACTCTCTTTCTACATACCATTTAAACAATCTACTATAAATTCTTAAATCTTTTAATTCCTTCTAAAATTCTTAGACTATTTTATGACTTCTTTATAATAAAGAACATATTAATACAGAATTATAATAACATTTACTGCTTTTTCCCTAAAAGAAATAAGTCAACAAAATAAATTTATTTCTTTACAAAATCTTTAATTTTTAGAGCTACTAATGGCCTTTTCATGAAAACTGAAATTTCCATCTCTTGAAATTTATTCTATAAATTAAATACTTTCCTACAAATTCATGTGTTTTTTCCCCTCAAGAATCATGCACGAGATTTTTTCTAAAAGAAGTTGTATTTGACAACCAGTAATAAGAAATGTACCACCACGGAGTTTTAAATACTCTTGATTTAGAATTTTTCTCTGCCTAATAAGGAATATGAAAAGAAAATATAAAGAAAAAGAAGAGAAAGAAATATGGAGAAAATCAGTCCTGCTTAATATTCTCACACGGACTCAGGCCTTCTTAAGGGATGTGTGGTACTATTCTTAGGGTCATGGATTTTTTTTTTTTTTTTTCCAATTTCTGTTATTAGATGGGCACAAGATCACTGAAGCAGCTTCATGCACCATAAAATACTTCCAGGAGCAGCAACCAAGAAGAATGGCCAGCTTAAAGATCTCTTACTTCTCCTTATCAGAAAAATAACCTCCTTCCCAGAAATCCCCCAAACCTCCTCACTGACTAGAACAGGAGCATATATGCTCCTCCTTTGTATTTAATACAAAGGAGGCTGAGAAACAAATCACAGGGTTTTATAGTATTTACACTCTCCAGGTTTAAGGAGCTATGGGGCAAGAGGGAACTTGTGAATTGAAGGTGGCAATCTGTATTGTCAATCATAGTAAGATCATTCTCACAAGACTTGGGATATTTAGGAGTAATTGCTGAAACAAATGTTAATATACAGCATTACTAAATATAGGATAAAGTTATATGAAAGACTATCCTGATATTTATATATTTTATTACACAATTTCAATAATTGTCTGTTTTCTAAAATATAAGACCAAGAGGGTAAAAAAAGGGAAGAGGTGGGTGAAGGAGGGGAGGGAAAGAAGAAGTACTATGGATTGAAATGAAGCTAAGTGTTACAAGAATTTATCAATATGTCAAAATGAATACCACTATTATTTTTAACTATAATGACTAATAAATATATTTTTTAGAAAAGAAAAGAGTTTTTAAAATGGAATAAAAGTATTTTGGGGCATTAAGAGAGAAAAATCTTCAGAATTGTCTTACCATCAGGAGTCTTAGAGATGTTCCCTTTGTTAAAAATGAAAGTTAAATGTGAATGTGTTTTCATTCCAAGTATTCCAAGGAATCTCCATACTGCTTTCCATATTGGCTGCACCATTTTGCAGTCCCACCAACAATGTATGAACATGCCTTTTTCTCCATATCCTCGCCAAGATTTATTGTTGTTTGTATTCTTAATAGCTGCCATTCTGACTGGTGTGAGAAGAAATCTTAGAGTGGTTTTGATTTGCATTTCTCTAATTGCTAGAGATGTTGAACATTTTTTCATGTATTTGTTGTTTGATTGTATGTCTTCTTCTGAGAAGCATCTTTTCAGTTCCTTGGCCCATTTATTGATTGGGTTATTTGTTTTTTTTTACTGTTAAGATTTTTGAGTTCTTTATATATTCTAGAGATTAGTGCTTTATCTGATGTGCGTGTGGTAAAAATATGTTCCCAATTAGTATGCTCTCTATTCACCTCACTGATTGTTTCTTTTTCTGAAAAGAAGCTTTGTAATTTGAATCTATCCCATTTATTGATTCTTGACATTAATTCTTGTGCTACAGAAGTCTTATTAAGGAACTTGGGGCCTAATCTAACATATTGGAGATTAGAGCTTACTTTTTCTTCTATTAGACATAGTGTCTCTGGTCTAATTCCTAGATCTTTGATCCACTTTGAGTTGAATTTTGTGCATAGTGAGAGATAGAGGTTTAATTACATTTTGTTGCATATGGATTTCCAGTTTTTCCAGCACCATTTGTTGAAGAGGCTATCTTTTCCCCAATGTATATTTTGGTGCCTTTGTCTAATATAAGATAACTAAAATTATATGCATTAGTCTCTGTGTCCTCTATTCTGTACCATTGGTCTACCAGTCTATTTTGGTGCAAATACCATGCTGTTTTTTTACTATTGCTCTGTAGTATAATTTAAGGTCTGGTATAGTGATGCCACCTTCTTCACTCCTCTTGCTAAGGATTGCTTTAGCTATTCTGTGTCTCTTATTTTTCCAGATGAATTTCATGACTGCTTTTTCTATATTTAAGAAGAATGCCATTGGGATTTTGATTGGCATTGCATTCAATCTGCATAGTGCTTTTGGGAGTAGGGTCATTTTGACAACATTAGTTCTGCCTATCCCAGTACAAGGTAGATCTTACCATCTTCTAAGGTCTTCCATAATTTCTTTTTTTAATGTTCTGTAGTTTTCATTTCCCACTCCTCGGTCTATACACAAAGGACTTAAAAACAGCATACTACAGGGACACAGCCACATCAATTTTTATAGCAGCACAATTCACAATAGCTAAAAACTGTGGAACCAACCTAGATGCCCTGCAGAAGATGAATGGATAAAGAAAATGTGGTATATATACACAATGGAGTATTACTCAGCAATAAGAGAGAATAAAATCATGGCATTCACAGGTAAATGGATGAAGTTAGAGAATATAATGCTAAGTGAAGTTAGCTAATCCCAAAAAGTCAAATGCCAAATGTTTTCTCTGATATATGGAGGCCAATTCACAGTGGGGTTGGGATGGGGAACATAGGAGGATTAGAGGAACACTAGAATGGCCAATGGAGAGGGAGAAGAAGGGAAGGGGCAAAAGGGTATAGGAAAAAAAAAAAAGATGGTAGAATGAGATGGATATCATTTCCCTAAGTGTATGTATGAAGTCATGAATGGTGTGAATATACTTTGTATACAACCAGAGATATGTAAAAATGTGCTCCATAAGTATAATATTAAATGTAACACATTCTGCTGTCATTTCTAACAACTTAGAATAAAAAATAAATAAATTTGAAAAAAAAGTGAATGTGTTTTAATTAAATCAAATAGTCAAGTCCTGGAATAACTTGAAATAACATAATAGGATTAATACAAGCAAAGAGTAAATCTGCATAAGTTATATATATATATATATTTAATTATATAAATATAAATACATATATGTGTATACACACAAATATATACAACAACTGTAAAAATTCCACAAAACACAAGAAAATCACTGCACTGATACAATTGTGACCATCTGCTTTAATTTCCTACACATCTGTTTAGAAATGTATTTTATTTGGTTTTGTAGTATGAGCTTCTTTGAAATATCATTAGAAGAAGGCTGTTTTCAGTCATGATAGGCTACAGATTTTCAAGGCCACAATATGTTTTTTGATGGTTTTTGGCACCAGTATTTTCATGGGTATTTTCTTCTATTTATATATGTGTGTGTGTGTGTGTGTGTGTATACATATATATTCACACACTTCTATGTGTATACATACTTATGTATATATATATATATATATATATATACATATATGTATCTATTTAAATGTATGCTTCATATGTATTGATATAAATGTGTATATATATTAATAAACTTTCTTCATCCTAAATCCAGCAACAATAACGAAAATAACTAAAGGTGTTCGATTGTAAGATAATATACCACATAGGCAGATCCTTAAATCCTCTCCACAAAATGACTCTCCTCTTTACCAGTTTCTGTAAGACAAGTTTTATTAAACACAAGATTTTAACAGGAAGAATTCTGAACTTGTAAACACTGAGCACAGGTAAAAGGAATGGTGATTTTTTTTTTTTTTTTTTTTTTTTTTTTTTTTTTTTTTTTTTACTGGGGATTGAACTCAGGGGCACTCAACCACTGGGCTACATCCCCAGCCCTTTTTTTTTGTATTTTATTAGATACAGGGTCTCACTGAGTTGCTAAGTGCCTTACCATTGCTGAGACTGGCTTTGAACTTGCGATCCTCCTGCCTCAGCCTCCCAAAGTGCTGGGATTACAGGCGTGCGCCACCGCGCCGGGCTAGGAATGGTGATTTTGCAAATGAAAAATATAGAGATAGAGTGGAGGTCAATAGAATGAATATTTCAGCCTGTAGACCCTTCTCCAGTTCCACTCTGGAAATCCCACCTGCACAGGTGTACCCATCAGGCAGGAACTGATTGATCTATGAATACAGGTGTTTAACAATTGTGAGGAAAGATCAATTACTTGATAATCCAGGATTCCAACAAATGCATCTTTTGCCACCTGGTCCCCATACAGTATATCTCACAAATTTACCATCTTTTCTGTCTACTAGCTACACTTGTATGTGCAAACACACACTCATAAACACACACACACACACACACACACACACACACACACACACACGTTTTGCTGCCTACAGCAAAGATATCACGGGAAAGAAATTGGAGGCAGACTGGGAATAAGTGGTTTCTTCATTCTTGCTTCTTCTTCTCTCCTTTCTTTCCCTACTCTGACGCCCCTGGCCTGGTTAAATACTCTTCACCCATTAAGCATACACGTGTACAGGTGCGGCACAGAAAGATTCTTAGTCAAATTCATTAAGGTCAGGTATAAACAAGTAAACGCCTCCTCTTGGCTCTCAGCCAGCCACCATCTTAGCTACTTCCTCATTAAAGGCTCTTACACACACACACACACACACACACACACACACACACACAGAGTCACAACCTGTAATAAAAATATTTAAAATATTTCATTCAATTGAAATAGCCAAAAATCGCCAGGTACTTGTGGAAAATTACCATCATCAAAGTCACTAAACAAATTAAAAAATACAAAATACAATAAAGAGGAAAAAGCAGCAATGATAATAAAACATCAGAGGAAATATAAGTACTCTACAAATTAAGAATGATAATGTGTAGAAAATAATATTTTCAAAACTGTGTCAGTAAAGAACTTGGAAAATGAAAATCTTCAGAAGTAAGAAAATAAAAATGCATTATGATTAAAAAAAAAAAAATATATATATATATATATATATATATATATATATATATTTGTTTTAGTTGTACACAATGCCTTTATTCTTACGTGGTGCTGAGGATTGAACCCGGGCCACGCATGTGCTAGGCAAGTGCTCTACCGCTGAGCCACAACCCCAGCCCCGTATTATGATTTTAATAGGCAAGAAAATTAGAGACTCAATTCAGGAGGACTACAAATAAGACTAGTAGTAGAAGTCCTAGTAAAAGAAGAAAGTGAACTGAGCTTGTGGCTCAGTGACAGAGCACTTGCCCCTCCCATGTGAAGCAGTGGCTTCCATCCTCAGCACCACATAAAAATAAATAAACAAAATAAGGGTATTGTGTCCATGTATAACTAAATATATATATATATATATATATATATATATATATATATATATATATATATATATATATATATATATACATATTTTAAAGAGAGAGAAAAGTGGCAACAGACCAGGTCTAAACAGTAACACAGTAATTTTTTTTTTTTTTTTTCAGAATTTAGATACCACATTCTTTGTTAAGGCTTATTACTCTGAAATTTCACAACCTAAGTAATAAAGTAGTTTCTAATAGACAATTCTGAGTGAAAGAAATCTGTACTCATCTGGAATATAAACGGCATATGTTTTTCTACCAGCCACTGTCATGCACATAAGAAAGAACAAAGACATTTCAGAACTACAGAGGTTCAAATTATCTCTTTGTTCCTTTTCCAGGAAAAAATATTATAAATTCTGCTTCATCTAAATGAGAAAATAAACCAAGATGAAGGAAAACCTGGGTCTCAGACACTACAAAAAGCAACAGGAAGAAGGAACAGGGACGTCTCAGCGAATTTGAACCCCAGGACTACACAAGTGCAGTTGGCAGATTGGCCATTCTGTCCTACCCTGGAGCCAGAGTTGGAAGGGCCCTGAAAGGGTGTCCCTGGATGCACACATGTGAGGACTGAAAATGTAAGAGCGTCTGAGAATTTTTATTGCATATAAACTGCATTAAGATGTCCCTTAAAAATTGAAGAGTTTGAAAGACCTAAAATTTAAGAATAAGTCCAATATTAACTCCAGAAAAAAAACAAAACATGGAAAAATACAGAAATAGAATGATAAAATAGAAAACACTTATACACTAATGTAAATTCAACCTCAAATACAGATTGAACCAAATTTTATAAGAAGGATATTAGAGCTGGAGGTATGTATTAGATATATATGTTATCTCCATTTGCTATAATAGGTTGATATTTAAAGTCTAAAATACGTAAATTAATGGAATAAATGATAAAAATAATTTAAAATAGGTGTTTTGTGTGATGTAATTTAGTTTGTTCACAAAGATAATATTTTTTATATTCTTTTAATTCCTACTTCTCAACTCTTATATTTTATAAGATGCATTATTTTATTCCATTGGTTAAAAATAAAAATTGATACAATTCTTCATATTTAGTTTGAAATTAAGCTGGAACTACTAATATTTTGAATTCTGGTATTTCACACTTTAAAAAATAATAGCCTTATTTTATGATAATTTTATTGGTTTTTGTTTGTAAATGGTTTGATTAAGCAGGTGGTTTTAGTCTGCTATTTATAACCATTCTTTAGCAAATAACACATTTTGTTGTAGATAGCTTACAGACATAAGAGCAGGTAAATAGACCATGTGGATTCACTTTAAGCTAAATAGATGAAAATACAAATTAGACAGTAATAATTATAATAGTCATCTTTTCTGATTGATTAGAAGAAACATACCAAAGTGCTATATAATAATTGTACTCAAATGTTAGGCAACCTGTCATAGTGATTATGAGCTTTATTTAGGGTGGACATGAACTATATGGTTGAAATTCCTTCTCCCTCACCCTCTGTATGACCTCCAGCAAGTTGTGTGGCCTCCTCTGACCTTAGTTCTGTCATTTTTAATGAAAATATTGGTAAACCAGAATCATACCTTTTATGGGAATCAAATGAGATGATTCTCATTAATAATTTAGAACTGTATGTGGTAGTAGTCAGTGCTTGATCATTAATAGCCAAGTTATTACTTTTCCTTGTGAAATGTATTTTGTTCTGTGATAGAAAACATTTGAGAAATTATTATAAATTTTTATTCTTTTAAATTTTATCACCATTATATATCTTATTTATTTTATTACCAGTTTTATATATTTATTTTATTTACTTTTATGTGGTGCTGAGAATTGAACCCAGTGCTTCAATTGTACAAGGCAGGAGCTCTACCTCTGAGCTATAACCACAGTCCTATCATTTATTAATACTATTATTTAACATTTGTTTCCTTTTTGATTTCATTGATAAGTGCGTATTAATATTATTTTCTTAACAAAAAAAAAAAAACAATTTTAAAGAAAATAAAGGACAGCTTTATCAAGCTTCTGCTATTTTAGCCAGTGAATCTCAAGCTACTGATTGCACATAAAGACACGAGTAAGATACACAGTTACCTAAAATCACACAAGTCAATATTATCCTGATTATAGATCAACCTTGCAAAATTAGGTGACCTATCTTATTAATCATGGGCACATTCATAGGAAGTCTCTTAACTATTTAAAATCTTTGCTTGAACTCTGTATAGGACCTCATCATTTATATTTTAAAGGCTACATGAAATTTATATTGAAGCTTTTTCAGGTAAAACTAAACTCAATATCAATAAAACTGGAGATGATGTGAATCCACATGGTCTATTTACCTGCTCTTATGTCTATAATCTATTAAAATTTTTAGCCTTTTTAAACCTCATATTACTGCTCTAGAAAATGGAGATTCACACATGTTATCTTATTGAATTTGTGAGATAATTAAATTAGATAGTGCTTGAAATGCTTATAATGGTGCTCAGACAAAAATAATAACTCAATAATTGGTAAATTAGAATAGAACATACACAAGATTATATCAATGAAAACTTTGAATTTGTAGACTTTTAAATTTAGCATCCCATGTGAAATATTTTACTTCATATTCAAATTTATAATTTGTAAGGGCAATCAGTTAAGTTTATGATAAATATCTTGGTAAAATATCTACAAATGGCCCTCGATGTATTAGTTTATTTATGCTGAATTCCACAATTTGCTTACAATTTAGAGTAATTGCACAATGAAGAGAAAAGAACTGTTGAAAGCAACCAGATTAATTTTACAAAGAAAAAATATTTTAAGTCAACTGGAATTGGGACTATAAAATAAACTAGACATATCATCATGAAAAGTCCATTTTACTCACATGAATATTTATAAAATGGAATGGAAATGTA
Source organism: Tamias sibiricus (assembly GCA_025594165.1). NCBI lineage: Eukaryota > Metazoa > Chordata > Mammalia > Rodentia > Sciuridae > Tamias > Tamias sibiricus. The sequence continues at coordinate 154,795,414 of CM046662.1, read as the reverse complement.
TTTTATTTAAATCCTGTATGGTACACAATAACGAATATATAATTTAAAAAAAATATTCAAGTTAAGGAAGAATTCTAAGACTTTTTGTGGAGGGGAAGTGTATTTTATTTAAAACCTGCATGATTTATAATAAAGAATATAGAATTCAAAAAACATTTTATATGTGATCAAGAATTCTAAGACTTTGTTTGTTTTCAACCAGATATTTTAAGGATCAGCCATATTTATTCTTCCTGTCTCTTGCTGAATTTTGTTGAGCTCTGGTTTGAGCAGTTGGTATAATTGATTAGACATTAAGGGTAGAATGAATATTGCTCTAAATTCCAGTTCTGCCAATTTCCTCCAGAGAGCATTTGTACCCCATTCATTCTATTGCATGTAAGTGAGAATAATTTATGCTTATTTTCTAAGTTATGCATGCTCTGAATAGGAAAAGATTTGAGCACACCTTTTGGGCTGCTACTACAAATGGAAATGATGCTAGAAATTGAGTTGAACTTAATATTTAATACAAAAATTTAAGTCATTGAAATCAATCCATGGCAACAACTATGAAACCATGGTGTTGTAGTGGACATTGCTCAGAAGTCAGAGGCTTGAAGCCTCTACCTGGTCTCAGAAGAGGTTTAAATGAGTCTATGGCAGTAAATCTCTAGTTGCATCTCCTGGCAAATCAAATAAAGAACATTTATGATAAAATTTATAATATGATGATATTATAATGTATAGTACTATCCTAACTTATTTGTATGAATGATAAATACAGAGCTGATAACATACTGAAAAGTATGTGTTATGACTATAAAACATTAATAATGGCCCAAAAATTACTGAGGAAGAAAAAAATGAATTCTGACAGGTTTGGTGGGATTCCTATCCACAGGAAAAATAAAAAAAAAACAACATAATTATAATAAGATTAGTTTGAAATGTTCATGGATTTTAATATGGAATTAGAATACAGAGAGATAACTTGAACAGGAGTAAGTATGGAGCATTAGGAAAACAAAAACCAAAAAACAACCCATACTGAAGGCAGAATAAATCTGTGCATCTGAAGTTTCTTGTAAGATAGATGATGGGGAGGGAGGAAGACAGACTGGACAAGGAGTTTGTTGATGGAAAGTGAACTGCTACAGAATGTTGTGTCTGGAAGGTAGTGAAATATGAAGGGTATTGAGTGACTGTCACTTTTTTTTTTTTTTTTTTTTTTTTGGTACCGGGGATTGAACTCAGAGGCACTAGACCACTGGGCCACATCCCCAGCCCTTTTTTGTATTTTATTAGAGACAGGGTCTCACTGAGTTGCTTAGTGCCTCGCCATTGCTGAGGCTGGCTTTGAACTCGCAATCCTCCTGACTCAGCCTCCCAAAGTGCTGGGATTACAGGCGTGAGCCACCGCGTCCAGCTGTGACTGTCACTTTTTAAGAATAAAATGAACACCTATACATTTTAATTGTGTCAAAAGGAAGCTACATTGAAGAAAAGGTACATTTAATCTAATGATTATGTTTGCTCAATGTAGTGATCGGAGCAGTCAATCTGAAGAATTTACCTAGTGGTCTTTCTCCTGACATTGATTTATTTTGGGGGACAGAAAAATATAAGGGAAAATAGGAAAAGAGGATCATAAGAACACGTGACTATAGAGGTCCCAAGATTTTCACTTCTGATTCTAATTTTTTATAGGGAAATTCAACAAGAAATTGACTTTAAAAACAACATCATGGCATATCACTTGGTAAAACCACCCCTTAGTTGCAAATATTTTTCTTTCCCATTTTCTTTTGACTTTCTCAAATTGTGTAAGTTAAAAGAAAACTGTACTAGGACTAAAACTTCAAAAATCCTGTGTTTTTTTTTTTTTTTTTAAAACGAATTTAATCTTCAACTTTGAACATGAACATAACAATAGACACCAAAAATATTTTAAAAGCAATATTCTCAAAAACGTAAAAAAATTAACATTGCTGAGGTTCCAATGTCCCCTCAAAAACTTCTACTGAATTTTAAACTATTTGTCAGTGTGATGTAGGACCTTTGAGAGGTTATTAGGCCACTGGGTGTCTGACCTAATGGATAATTAATGGCTAATTATGGCATTCTCGTGAATATAGATTAATTATCATGGAAGTTGGCTGCTAATAAAGCCACACATTTGCTCCCCCCCCCCCCCCTTCTCTTACATTGTAATCATGTGATGCCATTCACCATGTTATGAAGCAGCAAGAAAGCCAGGCCAGATGCCATATGAAATGGGACGTTTTAGCCACTGGAACCATAAACCAAATAAATGTCTACCATTTAAAATTTATCAAATCTGTTATATTCTATTATAGCATTAGAAAAATGAAATGGGAAAATACATTTGTGAAGATTAAACAGGTCTCTGTTCTATTATTATTTTTATTTTTGTCTTTCAAATTTCTCAAGGGAAGCCCTTACTCAGTTTCAAATGATGGAACTGTGGCTGTGTTCCACTACAAATGGACAGCAAATGCAAATCCCAGGAAAAAACAAGTTGCCTTATTTTTCCCAATATTATATGACATTATAAACTCTTTTCATGTTTGATTTTATCTGCTTCAAAATTAGGAAAAAGCCAAACACACCACTCTTTGAAATTGTGTAGCTGTGAACTTCTCTTCCTTTCTTCCCCTACTGACCTGAAGTAAAACAGCCTCATAATGAAGTACTTTTACAATAAATCAGGTCAATAGAATGAGGGAATAGAGGAAAGCCAGAGATCGACTTGAAGATACAACTTGGTGGTTCTGGAATTCTGGAATAAAGAATTCATCCCCAGTACTGTGTATTGGTGTTTATCAAATGATAATATGGTTCAATATTGTATTGATTTGTAATTGCAAGACCCGGGCCTTTGCCAAATTAATCCTTTCTGCTTTTTCCCCTCTTATTCTTTATACTTTTCCTCCTCTCGAGCTCACTATCACGCTCCATTACTTTTAGAAAACAGATTCACAATTTTTGCTAACTTCTAAAAAGTAGTTTTGTCTATAAATTTGGGACTTGAAGAAATCTATCGAGACATTTAATAAATTTAAATGTTTCAGAGATTCTAAAAATCTGTATGCAGAAATACAATGTTTATATTACTTTTGAAGTTACAATTTAATTAAATAAAATTTGTGAGTTTGCTAATTAGACAATTATCAATCTATTTTTTCAGCCAGTATGTTTTCATACAGAAAGCACATCTATAAGCATAATGGGACACAATCTGTGTTATTCAGTTCTTCTTTTGCTGCGTTACCGGAGGCTTTCTTTCTCAGATATAGAGGAAATAAAGCAAGACAAAGCAATGGGAATGAATTTCCTTGAACGTGCAAACATTAGTAATTTTCTCACCATCCAAATGGTAAGAGGCAATTCCTCAAAGGGAGCTATGCATATTACTACTTAGTAGAGACAGAATCAGCTATCATTTCCCATGGGAGAAGCCTATAAAATATTGATGTTCTGCATGGGAGTATAAAATAACACAAACACTCGACTCGTCCTTTTCTTTGCTGATCTTTCCTTCACTGATTGCTCTGCTTCCCTTTCTGAGCATGTTCTCATCCAGTCTCCCTCCTCAAGGGAAACACTGGTATTCTCCTTTGTCCATACAAGTTTCCTATAAAATTTCAATAGAAGACAGCCTTTCTGAGGGGTGGAAAAACTATCCTGCCTCTTCCCTGCACATCTTCTACCCAGGGGGATTTGATTTCAGGAGAAGGAGAGAAAATGTATTAAATAAGTTACCAGACTTTTTAAATTGTTGTTTAAGAAAAAAGAGTGTGCAGAGAAAAAGGGAATAAAAACATTCCTTAGTTCTAGAAATACAAATGCAATGCATACTCTGCTGTCACAGAATATAAGAGGAGCATCTATTTCAGAAATTCTAACTTTCCAATTCAATTATTTAATCCAAAAAGGGTATCATTTATATGAATGAAAATCTAGTAGTTACGTGTAGTCATTTCTGAGGTGAATAACTTTAAGTTTACTCACACACTATCCCTTTTCTTTTACCACGTGTGAAAATCCTTACAAACCCTAATAATATGAGTAGGAGACAAAAGGAAGGTGTCAATTTTCAAATATTTATTTCAGTATGATATGCCAAAGAAAGGAAGATTCAGCTATTTTGAGAAAATATTAACTGCTGTTTGCATAATATTAACAGGATATTTTTGCAGTAACTACCAAGCATTAAAGTCAAAGAAAATGGCACATTACATTACCTTAGGTCAGAATATAATTAAATAAAGATTAATTTATTACATTATTTTTCTAAATAAACTGTAATACATGCAATAATTATAGAAATAATTATAGGTATTTTTTCATCAGTGTAATTTGGCAGGAGTTAATGCTCAATCCAAAGGAATATTTTGCTTCATAAATATTTTTGATGTGATGTAATATTTCTGTAATTTTATTTCCCTAAAATATGTCTTCAGAAATTGATTATTTCAAATATAATAATCCTTAAGTGAAGGACAGAAACAACTTGAGGCACAAGTGTTGCAACACTGTTTATAAATATATATTTGACTATATTCATGTAAAAAATGCTGCCCTAATGTAGCCAATAGATTTGCTTTGTAATCAGAATTATTCTTTTCATTTTAATCCTATAATTTTTGTTCAAAATTAGACGCATAGGAAATTAGCAGTAAAAAGAAAATGTATAGTCTTTATTATTTTATATAACATTAAATTTTGGGGGTATTAATATAAATACATATTAACTCATGATTTTAGAGACTGTAGTGTGAGAATTGTCTCTGTTTACAGTTGGGTAAACTGAAATTAAGATCATCCAAGTGGACAAGCTGTGGTCATGAAGCTCTGAAATCACAGATAATGATTTCAATCTTACATATTGTTCTTAAATTACAGGTGGTAGCCAGAAGGGCACATGCCACTTATCATCCCATGGCCTTGTTACTTGCTTATCTTGCACTTCTTAGGAATAAAAATATCTCCCCGTAAACCATATGGGTTTCACATCACATACATGTAAAGAAGCTAGATACTACTTCCTTCTTAATATTAATGGGATACATCATCTTTGTTTCTTTTTATTGTTTAGAGAATTAAATCCCCAAGCTAAACAGATGGTGAGCTAAAAGTGAATATAAAATCAACACATAGAATCAACATTCAAAGTATAAAAGAAGATTCTCTATGGATTTAACCCTACAACACAGACACTTTGAATTTTTAATTCATTTTCCTCTGTTGGTTTCTAATTTAAACCTTTTTACTTTTGCATTGTATAACAATGCATCCATCTAAAGAAAATATTGAAGTCTTTAGAGTTGTAAATACTGTATGAAGAAATGCTATATATATTTTAAATGAAGAAAGACAGTAGCTTTATCCATTTATTTTTCCTAATATGTTTTATACTTATGGATCAAATTGTTTCAAGGGAAAACATGGCATTTGAAAATTTTCATGTATTCTATGTGATTATTTTCTTGGATATTATAGTTAAGTTTACTGTTATCCCATAATTCTTAATGAATAATGAGTTGAAGCAAAACAAGCTAGATATCATTACTCTGAATACAGTTTTCTCTCCAAGCAAAAAGTGTATGTAAGTGGGTTGAAACCTAGAAATATTTGTTGTAACTGATTTTAGAACAATGAACCTCTTCCCATCATGAACAACCACCAGCTCTTTGGTTATAATACTAAGCCTCTCCCATCAGACTATGTACAATTAAGCAGAAGTCTCATCCCACCATGCCTCAATAAGGTAGATGCCTAGCTAGAGACAACCAAATGATTCTCTATTTTACTTCCTTGATTAGTTGATAGAAGCACTTTGCTCCTTGTTGCTGTCTGGCACTCTCTGAACTTCTTCTGATTCTAAGTGCTCCCCAATTCGTGACTGCTTCTTGCTCAAATAAACTCTGTTAAATTTGTCTAAAGTTTTCTTTTTAGCAAGTGTTTAAAATCGGTTTGCTACAATCCAATGAGAAAGAGGTACATAGAAAAACTATCACATACATAAATAACTGAGGTAGAAAGTGCCCTTGACTTGTTTTATTTAAACTTTACAATAGCCCTAGAAAGGGATCTGTGTTTTTCCCATTTTACTTTCCAAAACAAAATGGACGCTTTTAAAGGTTAATTGTAATTCTTGCAACCATTAACCCAATGAATGACAGAAACTAGCTAAATACTAGGCACGATGACTCAAAAATCTTGCTGTAAGTCTGTAATGTTTTGGAATACATTCTGGTTTCATTAAGCATGCAAAATTTTCCCAGTGATTATTCAATCATATGAGAAGAAAAAGATAAAGGGTTTCAGAGATAATTAGTTAAGGCGTGAGTACCTTAATTACTAGCATTTATTTTTACTAAGTTACTAATTATTAGTTTCCAGTGTTTGATCTCATTCAGAGCCTAATATCAATTTGACGTTGAGATCGAGGGAAACTGTGGTAAGCAAACAATAAAGTCAGAGTGGTCTGTGATGGGTTTGGAGTGGGCACCATGGGAAAGCTTGTGAATGCCCAATGAATTTAGGTTAAATCCAATAGTTGTAATAAGTATATATTTAACTCTTCATAAGGAAATGTCACTGTCTTATTCATGTTGAGCCACTGTGACAAATATTGCAGATTGGTGAATTCAACAACATAGATATATATTTTTTTCCACATTTGGACACTAGAAATTAGAGATCAAGAGGTCAGCAGGGTTGGTTTCATTATAAAACTTTTCTCTTTTCCTTCAGAGAACTGCATTCTCTCTTAAAACTGCCTTCTTCCTTTATTTCCACATAGGATTTTCTTCTTGTGTGCTGTGTTCTTACCTCCTCTTTGTATAAGAACACCATTTAAACTGGATTAAAACTGAACCAACTGATTCTATTTTAAAACAAGTAATTCTTCAAGGGTCTTATCACCGATATAGTCACTTTCTGAAGTACTATGAAAAGGCTTGTGTTCATCCCTTTCCGTTGCTATAACAAAACACCTGACCAGATCTTTTATAAAGAAAATATATTTATTTAGCTCACAGTTGTGAGGACTAAAAGCACAAAGAACATTATGTAGGAGCCCTGGTATGGGTTGCTGACTATCACACCATGGTGGATGGCATTGTAGTAGAAACATGTTTAAGAGGAATAGGTTGCATGTTGAGGGAGGTGGGAAACCGGAGAGAGAGATGGACGGGTATCAGTCTTTTTGTTTTGGAACAATCCTCTGTCAAGAACTAACCAGATCTCACAAGCACTAACTCAATCTCTTCTGAGGAAAGGGCTTCAGGATACTTTCTACTAACCTCCCATCTTAAAGGGGACACAGCCCCTCACATCAGTACAATGGGGACCAAGGCTCCAGCACATGAACATTTGTTGGACGAACCACATTCAAACTACAACACAGTTAAAAAATGGGAATCTGGGGAAACACAATTTGACGTAATTTGTGCTGAATTAACTGTTTATTTTGTTGAGTTCCGTCTTTAATATAAAGATGAATTGAAATGTGCCTTCATGATGCTTTCAGTCGTATGAGGGAATTATGGTCTGCTTAAAAAACTATTATTTCAGAATGGCACAGTGGCCAACACTTATCATCCCAGTGACTTGGGAAGCTGAGGCTGGAGAATCATAAATTCAAGGCCATTTTGTAAAAATTAGTGAAACCCTATATACTTCTACAGCTTAATGGCTAAATAAATGCTTCTCTGCAATAAAGAACATTGTTCCCTTGGTATTATGTCAGTCAATGAAACTTTTGAAATCAATAATATCCATTAGTATTTCAACAACACTGAACAGGTTATTTCCTGTCTGTTCTAGGTTTTCTGTTACTTGCACAAATTTTTCTAGACCTTGAAATGCCTATCTCCATGCTTCAGTATGGAATAGGCTGCTAGGTGGTCTACACAACTGTAATTTTATTTTCTTAAGATTTTAGTGCCCAAATTTTCTTCCAAGTAAATATAAACACATGACTGATACCAGTCAGGGAAAAGGAACTTCAATTGATGTCGGAGATTTCTGAGATGGAGCTATTTAAGGAAAAAGTGTTTTCTCTTCTGCCAATCAGGTGCAAACAATAAGGATCTGAGGAATGGGTCTGGGTCTTTGAATTATCCAAGGTGGAATCTCATCTAATCCTCTGGTACAACCCAAGAAAACTCTACAGAAGCGAGCACGTTACTGACAATAGTTGTCAGGGATTACACTTCTAGGTCTATTAGTTAATTCATCCTAGTCTACTCAAGAAATATATCCAGATATTGAAATTTTATTTATATTTCAAGAACTAACTCATTCCTCATTTCTACATAAAATTTTGTTTCAAGTTTCCCTCTTTTGTACACATATCAGGTAGGTCTAGGAAGGAGTATCAGGTGAGAAACAATAAAGAAAACATCAGTGGGATTTGAAGATGAATTGAATGGTCTGCAAGAACAAGCAATGGGTGGTGTAGAAATGGAAAAATATGTTTTCACAGGTTTCTATGTTTAAATCATCAAGGAGATATTTGAGTAACTGAGCTGCTTACTTCAATCTTTGGCCTATTAAATTTCAGATAGCACACACAATTAAATATATCTGATTACTATTTATTCATACAAAAATGTAAAATAGTTGAAACTAAATATATTTATAATTGGTCCTGGAAAATGTTGCCAGGTCTGTATGAGAAGATGAAATACTTAAGGGAGAATGTGGAGGGAAAAGCAATATGTCTGCAAATTTGATTTTAAGAGATTTACAGTTTTAGAAAGACCAAGTAAGAAAATAAAATCTGTTGACGAAGAGCTAAAAACAAAGTAGTATTTTAATAGAAAATCTTAATAAAGTGAAAAAGCATAAAGAATTCTAACATAAAAAAATGTACAGTTCATGGAGGATGAATTAAAACCATTGTATCATATGATCATTGATGTGAGAATTCAGGCTTTCTAAAAGAATGAATGGTTTTTGAGCTGCCCTATTTCCAGTGGTTAGAACAGCAACTGCCAAGCACAAAATGGTCATGGAATGGAAGGTTAAGTCAGTGGATAGAAACCTTTAGAAGCATTCAAGTCTCATTGAATAACTGGAAGTCCACCCTATGACAGGGTTAGAGCAAAAATTTAGATCAAGTGTCTTGTGTATGCTTGTTAAACTGGGAGTCTGATTATTTGTGAAAAGTTAAATTTTGATGTGGAGGACATCAGAAAAAATAATTTGCTGTATAACAAGTAATGGATGCAGTCATGCCAATGCACTTTAATAGCAAATTAAATAAAATGTTGATGTAGGTTCCTTGATGACTAAGGCCATCACCTAGCACTTTTTGGAAAATGAGATTTAATAATTAATTGTTGATGGAAGGATAAGTTAATGAATGGCATTGTAGAAGAACTGTCCATACAACTAGAAATATATTTGATATTCTGCTACTTCAGTATTGTTAGGCTATTGTGAATAGGCAATAGATCTAGGATTCTCTGATCAGACCTAGTGGATTCAGACTTTGTTTCATGAAACAGTTGGTGGATAAGACAATTTTCATGAATTTAAAAACAAAAACAAATAAAAAAACAAAGAAATATGTTAGCATTTAAGAAAGGCCTCCAGAATTCAGGTACTTACAGTAAGTGTCTTTGTCGAGTATCCATGTACCCCTTGCTCTCTGAGAAGCACAGGTGTGTGACAGGAAGCAGCTGGAACTTGTAGTGAACAGTAAGGGTTTGCACTGGTCCTACTAAAGAGCCGCTGCTCCATTTCATTGCCCCCTAACGATTCTCCAAGAATGGTAAGTTCTTATAAAATAGTGTTTTTCAGCTTAAACAAGCCAGATTGAATTCTGTTGCAGATAAACAAGAGTGTGTCAATTCAGGAATGAAATACAAGTGGACTCCTGCCCTCACATGAACTCAAATTCATTAAAATGGGGTCAATGCAAACGAAAATGTCACATTGCTTATCAAATGTCTTTAAAATGGCCTCAATGTATCATCACCTGTTGACATGCCAGATTCTTATGTATTCAACTTCTCTGAGAGAGCAAGCAGTCACCTAATCTTGTTCTATTTTGTGTCTCCAGGATTTGAATCCTCAGTGCTAAGAAAAGTACCTGATACATAAAAAGTAGAATGCTTCATGAATGAAAAAATTAATGAATGATTATTTCCAAAATTCACATTCATCAGGGACACGCTGGCAGAATTATTTTATAATGAAATCATTAATTTTTTTATCTGCATCTCTAGGCTGGCAAACTCACCAACTCAAGTGTGACTAATGCAGGTTATACATCCGGTAGTGCTACACAGACTCACAAGTCAAAGCCACTGCCTGGAATAAGCTATGGACATTTTATTGGGGAAAATCTTGTGTGTCACAGTACAACTTTTCACAGTCTTCCTGGATGCTGTGGAACCAACTTAGATGCCCTTCAATAGATGAATGGATAAAGAAACTGTGGTACATATACATAATAGAATATTACTCAGCATTAAAAGTGAATAAAATTATGGCATTTGCAGGTAAATGGATGGGGTTGGAAAACGCCATGCTAAGTGAAACAAGGCAATCCCAAAACATCTGGGGCCAAATGTTTTCTCTGATAAGTGGATGGTAATTCATAATGGGGGGAGGGGTGGGATGAGTGGAGGAACTTTGGATGGGGCAAAGGGCAGGGGGGTAGGAGGCAAGGGGGTAGGAAAAATGGTGGAATGAGATGGACATCTGAAGGAGCCCTAATTAGGAAGGGCTGTTGCAGCTAGCTGGAAGCCATAAGTTCCACCTGATATGTATGTGACGCACCTGTAGGCACCCGCAAAGCTGAAGGTATATAACCGGGTGAAAGCGGTCCGAGTTAGGAGAAAGGAGAATTCAGTCAGTCGGGCAGTCACTCGGTCGGTCAGAAGAATCAGAGCGGCCAGAACGTAGGCAGAGCGGTTACAGAAGAGAAACCAGATAGAAGAAGTAATGACTGGTCAGAGTTAGGCCGAGGCTCCCAAGGAAGACAGAAGACAGAAGAAAGAAGAAGGAAGAAAGAAGAGAGAAGAAAGAAGCTCTAATCTTTCTCTAAGCTCTATCTTTCTTTCTAAGACTCTAAGCTAAGAAGACAAGAAGCTAAGCTCTATCTTTCTTTCTCTCTAAGAAGCTAAGAAGACAAGAAGCTAAGCTCTATCTTTCTTTCTTTCTAAGACTCTAAGAAGCTCTATCTTTCTTTCTATCTAAGACTCTAAGCTAAGAAGACAAGAAGAAAAGCTCGCTTTAATCTTTCTCTCTAAAAATCTTTCCTTCCCTCTCTAAGCTCTAAGAAAGTAGAAGTAAAAGTAGTAAAAGCTTTACTCTGCCTCCGAGTTTTTTCTCCCGTGGCGCCATGGCTGGCCATGACAGGCAGCTTACAGACATCATTACATGTATGATTGCATGAATGGTGTGACTGTACTTCATGTACAACCAGAGAAATGAAAAATTCTGCTCCATTTGTGTACAATGAATTGAAGAGCTTTCTACTATCATGTTTAACTCATTAGAACTAATAAAAAAAGTAAACAACCTAAAATGCTTATCAACTGGAAAAAAATAACTTGCAAAATACAGGTGCATCCTGACACCACAATCCCAAATAATGCAAAAATACGTATCAAGTGTAGAAATCTGGGCAAGAAAAATAATGGAAACTTTCTAAGGTACTTAAAAGTCACAATTACGTATAGTAGCAAATTCTGAAATTAGTGAAATATATTAAAGCAGAATCAAACATGTTTCTTGGGGAATTCACTAAGTGTTAACTTTAGTGAATTTTTATGATTATCATTATTACTATGTTAATACTTGCTTTTAGTTAGATCTGACTAAAATACAGTTAAATTTTAAAAGGGGTAAGATATTATAGGCAGAAGCATCTGATTCAATAATGACCAAACTAGATTTTTATGCCATAATTGGGCTGGTTACCTCTAGAGGCACATGTCTATAATCACAGCAACTTGGAAGGCTGGGGCAGGAAGATTGCAAATTCAATGCTAGAGTTAGCAATTTAGTGAGACACTTTCACAGTGTAAAAAATGATGGGAGATGTAGCTCAGTGATAGAACGCCCTGGGTTTTCAATTTCCAGTATCACCCCCCCCAAATCACATGATTTAAATATTTATTTAATATTGTATTTGTTGGGCTAAAATCACTTTCCCAATCTCTAACAAACTACCACATTCTATTTAATAAATAAGAATGCAGGCTAAATGAAAATAAATAATTAGAAACATCCATTTCACTTCACTTCCAGGAAATGAAGTAATCGTTCAAATTGCCAGAAACACTTGTTAATTGTTTCCATTGATTATTCCATTATGCTGTAGGGAGCCAACTTGCCTTGCCATCCCTTCTGCACTGTAAAGTGAGGCATTATTCGATTCATGAATTCTTAAGTGGAAATGGAAACCACACCTCTTCCTATTAGTTCCTGTATATATCCAATTGCATGCCTCTTCTTGGTTTAATATTATTTAACTCTCTTTCATTGTTATGATGAATATAATCATGGCTATTATCTTTAAACATCGTCTGTCAGTGAAGTAAAAGACAGTAGGTTTTCCTTTGTATTCTCATTTGTCCTGAAAACAGATACCAGATTTATGAAACTCATACTTAAAGCAAGTCTTCATCAAAAAAATATTTTAGAGGGGCTAGGGTTGTAGCTCAGAAGTGGAGCTATTTCCTCACAAGTGTGAGGCACTGGGTTTGATCTTCAGCACCACATAAAAATAAATAAATAAATGCAATAAAGGTATCAGGTACATCTACTATTAAAATATATATATATATAATATATACATATATAAGGATACATATTCATATACGTATGAATACAACTAGATATAAATAAATATGTATGCATATAATACAAATAGATATAAATGAACACATGCATATACATGCATAAATACAAAATGATACATTTATTGAAATTTTAATTGAAAAGTAACTTTATGGCTCTATACCGTTTTGCCTCTGGTGATTTCTAGGAATTTGATAGATGTGAAAACTGAAAGAACAAAAACTCCCCAAATTATGTCAGTAATGGAAATGTATATATTTCCATAGTAATTGATGACAGATTATTATTTCAGAAGAAATACTTGGTTTTGAATTAAAAATTAAAACTTCACTAAGTAGTAACAGAATGATGATGACTTACATACAAAAAAAAATCTTAACTGTAGAATAGATAAAAAGCAATTATAGAAAGAAAACAAATATTTCTAAATAATACCAAATCTGTCTCTAGTCCATTGCTAAGCAACTGCTAGATGAGCAAAGAAGGTGAAGGGATCATATGTGATGCTAAGTTGACAATCTAATAGTAAATCATTTAGGAAACAATGACCTAAGGATAAATAGGTAAGCTAAATGTGATCACATGAAGATATTTAAATTTAACTTAAAAATTCTATCATCTTGCAGTATGTACTCGTCTGTAATCTCTCTAGCCTCTTGTTTAGATCTTGAGAAGTATTAGTCCTTAATTACTTTATTCAACAAGATATTGGAAACTAGGCTCTTCTTTTTAGAAAAAGTAAAACAACTTAGAAAAATATTAATAATGAACTTTCTTTTATACTACAGAGAAACTGTTTCATCATCAAAAAGAGAAACTTACAGGATTAATAATTGATGGTTTGAATATTAATGCTTTTATGTATTGGTGTGTGACTTTGTACTTCAGAATAGATAGAATAATTTCTTCCTGGTACTCATTATGAGTGGTCCCTTGGTTACAATACACAACCTGATATTGTCAAATTCATTGAAATTGAATTGACTTTATAATGATTTAAATCCAATGCACTGTATATGAATAAGCTTAAAGTAAATTAATATTTTGCTGCAAGCAATGCAATTCAGAGCTAATCTGGACATCTTTAACAAACAAAAAATAACTTTACTAAATATATATTTTTAATAAAGGCAAGTTTTATTCAAGCTTCATGAAAAAGATTAATAGAATGGAGCAAATCATGGCCTTAAGGGAAAACTTATTCATTACTTGAAGACAAAATTTTATATATATATACACACACACACACACTCTCTCTCTCTCTCTCTTTCTCTCTCTCATATATATCAGAATAAATCCTATGTATAATAAATAAAACTTATGATAAAATATTTGTATTCTGCTACCATATCAGTCTACTTAGAAATATAATACTTTAGGAAAATTTAAAAGTTGATAAGGCAAAAGGCAAATATAAATTTCAACTGAAATAAATCAATTTTTGACATTATAAAATGAACATATATATTTATTCACAGTGATATGCTAAAAATTTTTGTTGATTTTATTGCTAAGGTACTTATATCATGATATTAGCAAGTCAAATAGGCTAAAAGCACATGTTGATTTATACTCCTTATGGATGAATTAATTATATTACTTTTTCACATGAATCAAGGACTAAATTTTGTTTGTGACCATACTTTCTTGGCCTGATTCAAATATATAGCTGATTCAAATATATAGCTGTGTTCTTACATTGGTGAAAAATCAGCCGTTAGACAAGTGCCTAACAGATGTAGGCAGAAAGTAAATTCATGAAGAGCTTTTGCTTCCATGAGAACATTTTTAAAGATTGCTCCCCAGTATTCTGCAAAAGTAGGGTTAGATGTTTTTTGCTGTTAACCTGTCATAAGCTTTACGATTCACCTATTAAATCAACAGTCTTCAACTTAAATCCTCTTTAGACCTGAGTAAGACAGTTACCAATAAATTCATATTCATGTAAATGTGTTATATGATGGTATGGACTGGTTAAGGCACATGATAAATTTGTATAGCATCATAACTTTGAAGCAAGATTAGACAATGTAAGCTCAGTACAATAAATGAGAAGAATGTAGCTCTTGTTTCCTATTTTAATGATTTTCCTGAATAATCATGATGTGACAGGCTGCGACATGTATCTTCTATTGCTTTGGGTTGATTTAGACCTGGCTCTTTAGCTTCACTTTTTATCCCAGCCTATTTCATTGGTTCCACCCACATAAGTTTTCTAGAACAGTCTGAAGTTCCCTAATAGGGATTTACTGAAGCTCAAAAATATCCTGGACTATATTGTGGAAATACTGAAAAATAAGGTATGTATATCACTAAAATAAAAACACTGAAATATCTATCAACTCCATTTCTCTTTTTAAAAATATTTTTCAACTCAAATTAGTAGTGTTCAACAAATCAGTGAGTTTGATTATGTGAAGTTTTTGAAAGGTATGTGCAATTGATGAACCAGAAAGCTCAATCACCTCTACTGCATTTTCCTCTTGATATTAGCAACATATGCATATTTGGTCAAGAAAAAGATATAGATGGGATGATACTGACAAATAGGATAATCTATTAGCACTTTTGCATCAAACTAAATACCTGTAATTTTTGTCAGGAGTCAGTAGCTTCACATCAGCAAATCCCACTTTCATAATAGTAGGACAATGAAGAATTGTTGTGCAGAAGTGTACTTGGCAGATTCCTGCAACTATTTAATAATGTCTTGTTCTTCAACTGTCATAGACATTTGTTTAGAAAGGATTATTGGATATGTTCTGAATCAAAAGTCTTCCAATTTAGTTGATCAGTAATCAGAGTAAGACATAATATATACAAGATACAAACACACAGAGTTCTATAATGTGAGGGCACTGTTATTTTCAACTTATTACTTGCTTTTCCTCTTTTATTTAAAGTACATTAATTACAAAATTGTTCAATGATTTCATAGCTATAATCAATTGCAACCAACAATCTAAAGCATTATAATAGACCCAACTCCTTTCTATGCTTGAATTAACTCTGAGCAGCATAATTGTTATATTGTTAAAACAGCATTGCTAAAGCATAACATGAGGGAAAGCCTGTATTTTTTTAATAATGCTGTTGTAAAATGAATCATTCCACACTTCTTGCCTTCATTGCTGTGAGGGTGCACAATGTGCTCAAGATTTCTCACATTATCTTCAACATTGAATATAGTTAGAAATAACTTGGGGAAGCATATTTGAAAATTATAATATGCCTTATGAAGTACAAACATATAGATAATTTTCTACTGAAAGGAAAAAGAGTAGATATTGTCTATGTTTTTAAAGTGTTATATTTAGGAATTAATGCAGTTATGTTGCTATAAGAACATATAAGCTTTTGTTTCTCTATTTTTCTTCATCCATTGTGTTCTGTCAGTGAAAATAATGAATTTGTAATTGTGAAATATGAAAATGAGTTAACTACACACCCAGTAGTTTGATAATTCAATTATCCATTCATAAAGAGAATCAAGTATAGAGAACATAGTGTCAGAATAAGATTAATGTGACCATAATTTGACCTTGATAATTCAATAATGAAATTGGAGTAAATTGTTTTAAATTGTATGTGGAATGAACAAGAGGAAATCTTACAGTTTTTAAGCCTTCAGTTAGGAGCAATTCATTTTCACTAATGCTTGATATTTTCCATTTTATTGGCCTCCAAATTTCAAGGTAAGCAAGAATGTTGTTTTCTAAGAATCAGATATTTACTTTTACTGATTTCACACAGATTTGCTTAGGAATATTTCACTGAGTAAACATCAACATGGCTAAGCATCCTTCAGTGTATGTGAACAAAACATGTGTTCCAGAGTCACAGAGTTGGGAAAGCATGCAAAGAAAAGCAATTAAAATGAAGTTATAGCAGGAGGAGCATGGCATAGAAAGACCACAGAGATTTGCATAGCCAGAGAACTCTAAAAAGATTGATCTATCTGATATATTTCCAGAGTTTATTATGCACAGAATGAATGGGGAAGCTGCTTGGAACTTAAACAGGCCTTATCACAAATCTCCCAATGCCCACCTGCAGGTGAGTCTGAATAATGGAAAATCTATACAATTCCAAACAGGGGACTGCCAAAGAACATATATTTTTTTTTTCTTTTGTACTGTGGCTGGAGCCCATGCCTTACACACACTTGTGCAGACTCTACAATTGGGCTATAATCCTAACCATTTCTAAATTTTATTTTGAGATACTGTCATGCTGACTTGCCCGCACTGGCCACCAACTTGAAATTGTTCTACTTCAGTCTCCAACCTAGGGAGATCATAGACATGTGCCACCATGCATGGTTAGAATGTATTCTATAAAAATTGCTTCTCTGTGAAAATATACAGATCAAACTATAATATTATCTTGATGTATAGGCTAAAGGAAAATCTTTATATCTTTCCAAACAATTATGGGTATTTGAGTGGAAAGTAGATAATATAATGAATGTGAAACTACAATTAATGTATTTTACAGTTACGTTGTTTGAATAATCATTGACATATACTTAAACTAGAGAGTTGCTGCCATTGTGTGTCTGGGTGCTATGTGTTTTCACGTATGTGTGAAACGATAATGAGAGTTTTGTCTATGTATGTGTGTATGTGCGTGTTTTTATTTTTACAGAACTACATAAAGCAAGCTATAAACATTTTTATTAATTTGAAATGACAATATTAATTTCAGATAAAAATGCATCAGTTTGTTACAGTGAAATTTTGGTTCCAACCTCAAACCTATAGAGTCCTGGTAATTCAATGAGTTTAACTTCCTTAACTGTACTCAGTTAATTATTTTCTAAGTTGAATTATTTTAACTTTCTTCAGTTGCAATATATCAAGCACTATTTTATTATCCTTACTATTTTGATTACAGGGAAATACATATTGCAAATGAGAAAACTGAAGGCTAATTAATATTTAGACTAGCAAATCTAAAATTTACATGTGCCTGGATTGCTAAATTTCAATACCATTCAATTAATATATTATTATCTGGTGCATACCATCTGTATAACATCAATAAAATTATGACTTATTGGTATCTTATATGCAATAGTAAGGTTCCTACATGTAGAGGAATATAAATATTTTGTGTAAATGCAAGAACAATAATACCAAATGTTTATTTATCTTTTAAATTATTTCTTAATTTCTGTCTATTGGTAACACCATACTTGCTTGCTGTGTGTTCATGATACAGTATTAAAACAAGGGGTTCATGACAGGGATCCATGATACTTAATGAGTGAAGAATGGATGTGATAAACTTGATAACATGGTTCATTTCTCACAGTGAAACATTTTATTGGCATTCTGGGATTCAGCAGCATAGATGGATTAAGAAAACAACTTTTAAGATGCTTAGCTGTAAGCCCCAATTCAAAATCAAAACTTTCAAACAGAGTCCAATGAGATATATATTTTGACTTATGATAGAAAGTGTAATTATAACTAATAGAACAGAGCCCTCTAATACTTATATAATACAAACTTTATAAAAAATATATTTCCTTGGATGGAAAATACTGGAAATCTATGTTTCAGACATGGAATTATTTGTAGATAAGAGTTGTATTTCTAATTGCACTGGTACATTGAACATGTCAGTGTCTATGCCACTGGACCAACAGCATTTTCTAGCTACAGGGTGCCTGATAATAATGTCTCGATTTTCCTTTGGGGCTCACCATATAGGTTTTCCCCCTGTGGTAGGGGGAGTAAAAGTGATCAATCATTGATGTCATTGCAATTGTTATTTTTTAAAATAAATTTATGAAAATACTAAAAAAAAAGAGTTGTATTTCTATCTATTTCATCTTTAAAGGGGATAATCTCATGGCAGATGATTCTGGAAGTTTGAATTACATAGAAAGGCAAGTTGTGTCATAAAATTAGCAATGGCTTCTGCTTCAATCTTTATAAACTATGGAATAGGAGGACAGCGAAACAAATAATATTAAAGTAAGGGAAAAAAATTGCTTCCTACCAAGGTTTAATTGGTAGAGCAGTTATTGACTGTTGCTAGAAAGACATCTCACAGGAAAAGCTTATTATACTCCTGACAATGCAAACCATAGGAAAGATAATGATTTTGTAAGAGAAAAGTGCCAACAATTGATAAGCTGGCTGATGAATGTGGACAAATATTCTGATTGAATGGATCAAATATTAGAAATTATTTATAAAACAACTCATGGTCTCTTTTACTAGTTACCACCAAAATGGATGCAAATTCTAAAATATATCTTTTGCAAATAAAATCATTCAGAAAATAAAAATAAAAGGCTATTTTGAAATGCTTTAGCTTTTGTTTAGTACAAAAAAAAAATACAAATGATAGAGCTATGATTGGTTACCTCCAAATTAAATTTAACAATATGCAAGGATTACTTAAAATATAAAGTGATTCTTAATCATGACAGGCTCCGTGGTCATAGTTTCTATAAAAGCTCTATATGTCCTCACAATAGTATATCCTAGACCATTTCAGCATTTTGCCATTTTTTAATTAATTAATTAATTAATTAATTAATTTATTTATTTATTTATTTATTTTTGTGGCTCAAGGATATTTAATCATGTCCAAATGCCAGATATGTATCCAGTGTTTTTCTGGAGAGAATGACTGGTGTCATTATTTGCTGGGTACACAACAGAGTTTCTTTGTAGGAACTGATAGTAGAAATTCCCAATAACTTATATGTAATTATTTTTTCTTCTTAAGAATTATTTCCTAATTCGTACATATTATTTTTCCATATTACTTTATGCATTTATAGAATCTGGCTTTTTTCATGTTTTAATTACTTGTGTAGTATTTTCTCTATCTCTACTTGGTGAACATTCTTCAAGCCAAGAATACTGTTGTTGATCTTGAGTGGTTCTTAGCAGAGTGAAAATTAATTCATTATCTCCATCTCCATCTCTCTCTGATTCTCTCTTGCTTTCTTTTTCTCCCCATAAATGCAAATAATTCAATTTGACTTAATGATGAACTGGTAGAATTATAGGATGTTGTTTGCATTAGTCAACTATTAAAGGAGCCTACTAACTTTTCTTAGAAGGTGGAAAGTGTGAGAGTTTCATTTTCATCTTGTTATTTCTTCATTTATAGACATTAATTTTCAAATTTGCAAAAAATACATTTGGATTGTAATTTATATCAAACCCTTTTCAACTCTTAACAATCTTTGTTGCTAGTTATCTATTTCCACACAAAGAATTTCTGTGTGTATTATGGTCATTAGGGGGAGTTACTATCCAAGTTTCCATTTTGATCATGCTTGTTGACTGATATGAAAAATAAAGCTAAATATCTGAATATTCAGAATAGTCCCTGTGTGAATTTTGTATGTATTCTCAGAATCTGCACACATTTCTTTAGCAGCTATTCAATCAGAAACTAAAGCTTAAAGATATCAGAAGATTTAGCAGAAAACCAATAAGCACAATTTGAATGCTATGGTTTTGCTTGTGTGCATTCTTCAACAGAAGACCTCAAAATATGATGCTTAAACATATTCAATGCAAAATGCTTCATAGGTTTTTGAAAGATTCAATCATTTCATATGTTCTGCTTTTTTATTCTTGAATGAAATAAGACAAATCTCAAAAACTGACATCTCAGTTTCTGTTATGGTTAAGAGACAAAGTAGCAACAACAACAAAGACGCTAAAAAAGAATTTAAATAGAAAATGGGCAACATTTTTAGAATTTAATAAAATTAACAATATATATCCTAAATAGCTCCTTTGCCAGGTTAATAAAATTATAAACCAATATTATTATATAGTATATGTTAATATATATACATATGTAAATTATTATGAAATATGTATATATGTATATATTTGTGTGTACATATATATATATATGTCTATACACATATATATAAAACAAGATAAATTTTCACTTCACTGAACATGAGTTTATATAAGAACAAGAACTTGAGTGCTGTGTGACAGGCAGGAGAAGCTTACCTAGATCCCAGATCAAGCTCAACATTTAAGTAATATCTATACTTAGAAGCAAGAAGATAAGTAATTTTACTAAAAAAGACAATGCAAGATTATCAGCAGTTTAACATAGGTGGAAAGCTTTGTGTGCAAGGATCAGAAAGATCCTTTGGAAGAAAATGACAAAATACAATTGTTAAAAAAAGGTGCAGATAACATTAAATGTCTCTTTGAAGTGAGCATTCCTGACATGTAGGCTATAAAATTTTTCCTTCACTCTGAAAGTTGAACTTGAAAAAAGTTGGCAGAAATGTGCAAATAATAAACAACTTTTGGTACTGTGCTGACAGGTATGAACACAGATGAGTAAATAAAACAAGAAGTAGAACTGAATATCAACTATTGAATATCAATTATTGAACTCAGCACATGTAAAAAGTATAATCTATGTGTGCATGAAGCAATGATTTACATAACATTTTTGTTATAACTTTATATTTCCAAATTTGATGTGTACATTTGAGAAGATATGCACTTTCACAAAAAATAATATTATTTTTGAACAAAACATATTTATCTACCCTATCAAGATTGTGAAATTTGTTAAGTAGGTTGATCTTGGGACCATCTTAACCTTGTTTGCAATGGATTGAGATGCTGAAAGTAAAAGCATGCCTTATCCATTCCTGCATAGAGCCTGGAATTAACCAGGCATTTACAAATGTGTGTTCAAATAAACAAATGAATGAATAAAAATTCATTCTCTGATCAGAGTGTTTAAGGCCTACTGAAGCTAAGATTAAATTTACGATATTTATCTTATAGACAAAATATATTAAATCTGTAGCTTCTAATCTGCTGAATCAGTTATAGCTAGATTCATCAGATTAGTTTTATCTGATTATTTTAGTTATATCAGAATATCTAATCCCTGAGAAAAGTGTGAAATTGAAAATTGTCTCTGGTTGGCACTTAGAAAAATATGAAATTCAGTGTTATTTTTTTCTTCTTCATTATCCACAGTTAATAACAATATTCAAA
Source organism: Tamias sibiricus (assembly GCA_025594165.1). Classification (NCBI taxonomy): domain Eukaryota; kingdom Metazoa; phylum Chordata; class Mammalia; order Rodentia; family Sciuridae; genus Tamias; species Tamias sibiricus. The sequence continues at coordinate 154,773,563 of CM046662.1, read as the reverse complement.
TTAGGATTATCTGAATCACATCTGTTGTTTAAATCCCTTTTTTTTTTTTTTTTTCCTGGCCATCAATGCTCAGTGAGACTTTATTTGATATGAAGAAAAAACCCCAAAATAGTCATGCAATTAATCTGTCAATCAAATGTAAAACTGAATTGTTTCTCTTATCTATTTACAAATACATCAGCCAAAATTTAGAGTTGGTTATAATAATATTATGTATTTATATAAAATTATCATTGGCACACAGAAGCAAAAGTACTAAACTTTGTTGACCATCTATAGCTTTCTCCTTAAGGCAAATCAAAACTGTAGAATTTCTGATGCTTTTATGCACTGTTTATAATAGGTAGCATTTTACTCATTCACAGTGGGTGCTTTCCATCTCTCCAGTGTGCTAAACATAGTCTAGAATTAAAGTAAAAAGAGAAAATGACTTCCAGGTTACTGAAATAACTATTACAAAGACTATACATTGGAACATCATTTAGAGTTCCTTCGTTTCCACACAATTCTAACAACTTTGGTTATCTGATTTCTTAAGCACTGCAGATTAAGAAGCGGAAATTAAAAGAGTAAAGACTGCTGAAAATATGCAGGTTGACAGTAAATATGCAGATACAAATTGATATCAAAATGTAAGCATCACACTGAATAATTTGTTTTTAATAAACTTTGCAGTATTAAGGAAAAATTTTGACACTTATTAAAAATGACAAGAAAAGCTATACTAAAGATCTTGTTTCAAGAGGGATCAAGAATATTACAGTACAGAGAGACTAAATTCAACTCCAAAACAGAAGGACATGTGCAGACCTGTTGTCTACAAGTTAAGGTAAAGGCATAGAAGGAGAACTATTGAGTAACTTCATGAAAAATAAAACCTGTTGAAGATAAGTCTCAAATGAGTCTAATAAAATATTGTTCAAGAAGGGAGTCATTGTCAGCAGTCACCAAGAAATGGTCCAGTTAGAACTTGTACTCTAGAAAAGATTCAGAGAATCACATGCAGCATTTGAGAAAAAAATTCAAGATGTTTATTTCTTTGCAACTATCTAATTAAAGGACAGTTTCTCATCCAGAAAAATGCAATAATGCAGAATACTTTATTTCCTGATGATATATTTCATAATTTATTAACACAGGAAATCAAATTAATATCTATAAAATTTCTAAATTTGAAAAGGCTCTTATGAAGAGTATCACACAATTTTAGGGTGAGTTTTGCAATGACCATTATCTGTTCTTCTATGAAAGGAGCAATGTTTTGTGAAGTTTTAAATGTAGTTGGTAATAAAATAATATATAGAAAGAGAATAAATGGTTGAACATGTGATGAAGTCTTTTATATAGAGACTTAAGAAAACAGAATTTTATAACTTTATTAACTATTGCCAAGGAATTCATAAATGTGAAAAAATGAACTCTGACTAAAATCCATTCTTACCTAGAAAATTAGATATCTAAGATCATAAAGAATGGACAAAAATATATTATCTTTGGGATTCTGCCTGACACTTATCAAACACTGTAAATACCCAAGTGTTTTCTCACTGTCTACCTCCCTAGTGGTGGGAAGATAAATATATTTATTTTCATAGACTCATTGCCAGAAAAAGGTAGGTGATCCATTTCTTGTCCAAGAGTTATAAACATAGGTTTGCAGGTATAGGACAGAGTGGTACAGGGGGAAATATATGAAAAGCTTTTCTCTATTTGGTTAATCAGAAAAACAGCCACAGTGAAAAGGAGACAATTTGAGTAAGCAAAGCCTTCTGTCCTATCCCTAATTCTTGCCCTAAACATAGATAATTTCACAAATATAGTTTTTGTTGTTTTGTATTTGGCACTAGGGATATAATCCCAAAGTTCTTTAACCACAGAGAAAAACCCCAGCCCTGTTTACTATATATTTTGAAACAGTGTCCACTTAGTTCCTTAGGGTCTTACTAAGTTGCTAGCTAAGGCTCTCCTTAAACTTCTCATCCTTTTACCTCAGCCTCCTAAGTCACTGGAATTATAGGCATGAACCACCATGCCATGCTAAATCTATGCAGATTTTTAAAGTGAAGTTTCTTATGTTTCAAATATGAATTCAAGCTTAAATTTAAACCTTTTATTTTCAATTCATTTCAAATTGAGTACTTTCATCATGTTTAATATTATTATATGTTGGGACAATTAGAATGAAAATATTTTATGATGCACAAAATATTTTTTTGCTGTGAAAATGTATATGGCTAGAAAAATATAACTGATGAGGCAAGGTACCAATGTTCCCATTTATTTATATACATTATTTTCTAAGAGAACCATGTAAAAAATATAAAGCTCTAAAGAAACAAAACAAAAACAAAAACAAAAAAAGGGGAACAATTCACTATATGTAGAATTAGAAATCATTTTTCAAGTCTCCAGAGAAATACACTTCACAGAGTTTGAGACAATAAATGCACTTAATAATGCATAAAAATTACACATTAGAAATCTAAATCAGTACCTAAAATGATACTACTATGGGATTAATTCTGGTTAATATTTTCAGCATGTTAAACAGGGCTGTAATATGCATTTTCTTTATTATTTTAAGAATATTAAATTCTTCCATAGAGGAAAGGCAACAAAAGTTTGGATGAAAGACTTTTGAAAAGTTAAGCTTATGTCAAAAGAAATCTAGTATCTTCTAGAAAAGAATTAAAATATATTTAATATTCTAATTATACACAATAAGTAAATAAAGAGATCGTGAAAGAGAAAGAATTTCATAATATTAATTGTATACATTAAATGCAATTGAAATTTTAAAAATTAAAATTAGAAAAATTACAATGTTATGATAATAAGAGGGATGAAAAGGCCAAGTTATGATCATGTCATATGCTGATAACTGTCACTCCTACACCAGTCACCTATTGGTGAAACCAGCTATGGCCTGGTGTGAGGTTGGTTCTATATTTCCAGTAACTTAGGTGCATGTCATTAGTCACGGGGCCACTTACATAAACCAGGTAGGATCACCCTGTAAGCACTGTATCAGTGTGGAAGCTGATGTGGTAGAGAGAGAAACAGGATGCATTGGTACCACAGGCCAGGACTCCAGAGTGTGGTCTTTCTCCTCACATCCCGTCCCACCTATCTCAACCCACCCGATCTCTTCTTTCAAAATGTGCGTTTTAAATCAAACTCAATTTGGCATTGAAATTTGATTTGTGAGGCTTTCACTTTCTATTTCATGGCTTTTGAGATGGTTTGCCTGATAGCGTATGTGGAGCTTACAAGTTCAAAGTAGTTCAAGAATTACAGTGATTTTTCATCTTCATTTCCATTTAGGAAACATGGCCACCTTTTCAAATGACAAATAAGCTAGAAGGAGATTTTTCTATGCTTTATTTAGTGTAGTAAAGAAGAAAAAAGTGGGTACACACACACACACACACACACACACACACACACACACACATTTGGCTTATTTCAGATGAGCATTTCCATGAAAAAAAAAAAAAAAAAAAAAAACAATGTCATTTGCTTGTTTTGCAGTGTGTGGGAGAAAGAACTTTGAGCTATATGCTTAGTCATTCTGTTCTTGATCAGTTCACCTGTGTGCAAACTTGAGGTCTGTCATGATCAGGTTCGATTTCTTTAGGCAAAGTACTGTTTTCTTCAAACCTCAATTTCCTCACTTAAAATATCTCATTTAAACTAAGCCTGCTTCCAAAGTAATTGTAAAGATTTAATCAGAAAATATTTGCAAAATACTTGGAAAAGAATTTTGTATATGAAAATACCCAATAATAATTGTTAAGGAAGATTAGAATTAATACTTTTAAATGAATGAGGTAAATAACAGTAGAAAATTCATTCCACTGTATGCTTTTCTGAAGCGGAATGGGTTGATATATTTATTTATCAATTTCCTGATTCTTTATAAAATGAATATGTCTATTGTCTTATGAAACTGAGCTGGGGGCTGGGGTTGTGACTCAGTGGCAGAATGCATGCCTCCAACATGTGAGGCACTGGATTCTATCCTCAGCACCACATAAAATAAACAAAAATAAAAAAACAAAGATATTGTATCCATATATAACTAAAAATTTTTTTAACAAAACTGCAGCTGGAAGACGTGCCTAGGTCAAGGGCAATTTTTTTTTCATATTTTTGATGCTAGTTTTGATTTGTGTGCAGTAATGCAAGGATGATTGACAGAATTGTAGGGCTTTTTTAATTGTTCCCACATTGATATAGAAAGCTTTATTAATAGTCCTACTTTTGATTCATTTGTGTTTTTATTTATTCTAGGAAGATAAAATTAGGATCATTCACATTTCTTTCATTATTGAAAAGGTACAAGGAAGAAATTTATGTAATAAAGATTAGTAACATAGTTTAGTATCAAAAATCTAATCTATAATATGAATATATTTTAAACTTATTCTAGAGAAAATAGTTTGAAAGGATAATACATACCTCAGAAATATGATAAAGGTAATACTATTTTATTACAAGTATGGGAAGAGCTGGAGCATAAAGCAGAACTTGCTATTTAAGGATTACACAGGGTCTGGGACTTCACTCTACTTGGTAGCTTACAAACTTGCTTGTTACTATTCCATGGATGGTGACAGAGGTGTCAGACTCCTGGGTCAAAGACAATGTACTTAACTACACATGGGGAAAGTAGTAGCCAGAGCTTCTTGTTGACAAGAGCTTCCTCCCAGGCATGCACTGAGGAACATAGGCCCATGACAGATGACTGCACATTGTTTCATTACTGGAGAGGAACATTGGATTTATGGAACTCACTTCTTTTAGAGAAAATAGAAACAAGACCACTTTTAATTTGGGGAGGAAATTGCATTATCCTTCTGGTTTTCTGGCTACAAACCCAGCTGCACAGTTATTCCAATTAAGTAGTTATCAGAGCTGTGCTTTCTTAAAGAACACACAAGGTGCACAACAGGCTCATTATTGATTCTTTCCTCTAATGGCAGCCAAAGCTCAGAACTCAAAACTGTCAGCAGATGAAATAATTCCTTTATCCTTCAATTTCCAACATCACAAACAATGACTTTTATGGAAGCCTCAATAAATAAATTTTCCGGAATTGAGTAAGTGAGGAAGAGTTGTTGGACTTTGTACTTTCCGGAGGACAAGGAGTTACTTTTGGCTGCACACATTGGGTTATAGAATGTGGATTTGGTTGAGAAAAATCGCTGAAGGCCACATAGAAGGGAGGACATGGTCAGATTTGTAATTTGAAGCAATCACTTTTCCCTCAGTATGAAGACAGATTTAAGGAGAGCAAGACCGAGACTGGGAGACAAATTAAAAAGTTATTAATTACTACAGAAGGAAGAGAGGGTGATAAGGGTCTAAACTAAGGAATTAATAGGACAATGTGGAAATGATTTGAGCACATTTAGAGAACAATCTGCAAGACTAAATGCTTAATATAATGAAAAGGAGGGAAGAGAGAGTAAGATGATGCATATTCTCCTAGCAAGAGAGACCAATGTGCTTACACAGCATCAGGTATTCAGAAGTAGTGCATTTTATTTAATTAAATACATTCAAATGAAACTATTTATTTTATAAAATACATTCTATTTTAGTTTTCCAGTAGAATTCATATGTATAAACTTTCACATCTATAACTACCAAAATTAAACATTTAAATATTTTTATCATAAATATTTTATACAAAGCAATAGTTATTATCTTTCTCAGACCATCAAAATATATAAATTTGAAATATATGTACTTTCTCATCTCTTTAACTTCTTAAATTACTTTTTTGATTAGATAACTAAAAAAAAAATAGTAAAATGACTTATCTCTCTTGAGAAGGTAAGGTTTTACTCCAATAATCATGTACCTGGTAACCTTGATTCTGACAAATTACTTTCAGGATTACATTTTTAAATCCAGCACAGCAACTATTTGAATTTCTTTATAAGAAAAACCAAATTTTAGTGGCTATTAATGACGTGTCTTTCATTTTAATGAAGATTCTCAGTAGTTACCTTAACTGAAAGTTGTTAAAATTTCAGGATGAAAAGATAGAATTGTAATCAAAGACACATGCTATGTATGTAAACAGAAATATGACATAAATAATTGAACTAATTATAATATTAGTAGGTATTCCATATTTTTAGGTATTTTATTTTATTCCATATTATTAGGTATTCCATATTTTTAATGAATGAAGTATATATTATGGCCTTAATTTGTGTGATTTTCTGTTGTTTAACACAAGCATGGCTTCCAACTCTGTACATTTCATGGACTTAACATTCCCATACATTTAATGGCTTATGAGAAAACATGACAGTTGTTTTTATTTTACAAATAATTTATTTTGTCATAAAAGTGTTGCCCAATTTATGTCTTGCAAGTTGGAAAATATAGGGGAGGAATTCATTTGGGAGAAAAGGTTTGGTCTTCAATTTAATTCTTCTATTATTATTTTTTTTTTAATCCTGAAAGGAAATGTTATTATTTTTAGGTTGGGCTCCTTGGGCTGAAGTATTTTACAAATGATGTAACAATGTGTGGTTAAGCTACAATTCAAGTTTTAAGATCCACAATTAAGGTTTCTCAGCCATTAGAGTATCAATTGCAAGAAAATAATCTTTCAAAGTTACACATATTTATAGTGTAGGCTTGAATATGGTGATATTTACACCTTTAATATTTCCCTTGTTGTAGGGGAAACTCCCAGTTCCTCGCTGGCAGCTGTGAATGTCTCACGTGTATAAGGAAAACTTATACACATACAGGCCTAACAGGAAAAATCTGTAGGAAGGAGCATTCCGCTCTGGCAAGATGGTGTAAAAATCCCACAATTGGAAATCTGCTCTGGCCAGATAGAGTAAGCCCCCTTCACATAATTAGAAACCTGCAGGAAGGAGTGTTTGCTCTGGCCTGCCGAAGGAGGAAACCCCTTCCCACAAATTACAGCAAGTGTTGCCAGGGAAATTGAGGGGAAAACTTGGAGGTCTTACCCACCTTGGCATAATATGATTGGGCAGGGGGACTTTAAAAGATTAACACCCTTCCTCAATAAATGAGCTTGCAGGTAGGTCGCCAAGTGCCTTCTACCATCCAGTTCCAGTTGTCCGTGTCTTAATTCCGTAGACCATTTGTGTCTTGACACCGGGCCTCTTACCCCTGTGACTGAGCTTCTCCAAGACCCATGGTAACAACAACACCTTGTTCTGGAATGAATTGCATCTCCGAAATTCCGAATAAGAAATCATTTGAATCATGCTTAAATATTATCAGATTTTGTTTGCTGAGGAATGGCACATAAACAGAATTCCAAAACTGTATTTCTTGATTTATTATAATTCCTTGTCTTTGTGAAATTATACAACTCAATTTGCTTTGAACTGACATTATTCAATGAATGAAAAAAAATATTCTAAGTGCTTTTGGCATAAAGATAAATACAGGTTATTCATGAAAATTCAAATGTCTCATTCTCAACAAAAATAAAACCACTTGAGAACATGCTAAATGATCTTAGATATGATCTTAATTCTCTGTGGGCATAAAAACTAAAACCAGAATCTTCCTACTTCAATGGACTGTGAAGATTCCATGCTATCTTCAATCACTATGGTGTGTGTTTAAATTAGTATGGTCTTACCACTTCTGGTCATCTGGACAAGAGGATGAAGAAAAGGCTTTCTGAAACAAGCTATTTATAAAAAATCTGGTTTGCTAAGAAGAAGCCTCATTAAACTATTTAAATAATTTTCTTCATTTAAAATTATTATACGTTTATTGTAAGACACTTGATAAAGCAGAAAATCACAAATAGCAGTAGATAAGTGACAAATAGCTGCCAACATTTTATTTCTTATACTATATGCATAAAATATGTATTAAGAAGCATTTTCTTTTTTATTAATACTAGAACTCATAAAAAAATATTTAGTCTCATTTTCCCCCTGAGGATTACACCCACTTTATTGAAAATGGAACAAAAATATACATCACACACATATTTATCATATATAGAGTATATTCACATGGTACAAAATTTGAAAGCATTTCAGTTGAATAGGGAAGCACAGGTAGGGTGCCAATTTCTTTCCCTGGAGACATTGTTAAGATTCCCTTTTCTTCCAGACAGAATCAATGTGTACAAAAATAAATACCTGCATATGCTACCTAAATAAATGGTTCTCAAGCTTGGCTATATGTTAAAGTCCCCTGGGGAGATTTTAAGCTGTATATGTTGGTGCCAAGGTTTCTTCTCCAGAGATTCCAGTTTAATTGATCTTGGTAGCAGCTCTCTAGATAATTCTAATGTGGAGTGGAAAAGGGAAGCCACACACTTACACTACACTGTAATTTGCTTCTTTCCACTTGAAGAAGAATATTTCCAATGTTTCCAAATTTTTATTTTCAAAAAGTATAGTAAGGACTACTTTATCCATGCTGTCTCTTTCCTAGTTTCACTTATGTGTGGCCCACCATAGTGTACCATAAATACATGTACAAAAACACAAATGGCATGAAAATACTTTATGTAAAATCAGTGACTTGGAAAACATGTGCTCTTTATATGTAATACGAAATGAATTGCACTCTGCAAGCATGTTGGGGACTTTAGAACACATCGGCCCAAAAAACTCTGGTTGCTTCCCACTGCCTGTTACAGACCTGGCATTACCCTGCAGGCATTCCCCTGATGTGTAGTGGGAACTGAAACTATCCTAAAGGTAGGGTAGTTACTCCGCCAATAGGACTTGCCCATGTTCTTTACTTGTCTCTATAATCTCTTTGCTGATTGGCCCATGTCCCATATAAATGTGGTCCACCTTCCTCAATAAACTTGAGCTCCAGCGCTGACCTGACTGGGCTCCCTGGTATGTTCCTGTGTCTTCTGAAGGCGGAGGAGGGGATACCAGGGATCTCTTACCTTCCCATTTTTGCCTTATCGCTCAAGCAGGCTCTTCCAGCCTCTCTGCTGGACAGAGAAAGTTTGATTCCCAGGTTTAGGGAGAGCTACAAACTTCAGCCCCTCCCGTAATTTCCCTACACAAGCATGTATAACAAATTAGGATAAAAATATAAATTAAAAAACTACTAAAAGGAAGATTCTAGAAATAAATAATTTATACATTTCAATAATTTGTATTAAAGTATATTGTCATAATTTTTTTATTATTTATTGTTGATTTTTGGGGGGCTAATTTACAAATTAACCTTTATCATAAGTATGTGAATGTAGAAAAAAAATAGTATGGTAAAGTATTATGCAGAGATTAAATTATCCTAGAACATTTGGGGACAATAATAAACAAATTTTCATCGCCTGGATGTACCATGATTTATTCAGTTAGTATTTTAGATTAGGGCACTTCATTTATTTTTCATGTTTTTTTTTTTCCTTTTTAGATGTCATAAAACAGTACTGTTATAAAATTTGTAATCATAGATACTATAAGTGAAAGATACATTCTTAGAAGACAGGCATCAAATGTTATGAGAATTTATAAATTTTGTGAATATTCTGAAATTTTAAAAATTTGCCCTAACACCTGCATTGTAAAAGATTACTTATTTTCCCACAAACTACCAGTACTTCTTGAGCATTAGTTAGCACATGAATCACATGAGAATCAGGTTTAAATATAAAGTATGTGAGGCTCAGATGGGGGTCTTAGATTCTGTCTGCATTTCCAACATTTCTTCATCTACTAGTTTCCTAAGGTGGAAATTTGCTATTTATTTGATATTTTCTTCTTTATACTCAAGATTTTACATGTATAAATTTCTTTCTAGGAACAATTATAGCTTTATTTCATAAAGTTTGTATTTGTTTTATTCATTCTGAAGTATTTTCTATTTTGTCTTCTAATTTCTTCATTGGCCTTGGCTATTAAAGCTTAACCTGTGAATTTCCAAAATTACTCTGTTATTGATTTCTAATTTAACTCATTGTTTTGGAGAATGTGCTTTGTATGATTTCAAGTATTTCAAAATCTACTGATATTTGTTTTATTCCATATCATGAGATTCTTTAGGACAATGTCCACGTACACTTGAAAAGAATGGGTTTCCTCTTGTTATTGGCTTCAGCTTTCTGCAGATGTCTTTTCTACTTGGTTTAGTAGAGGTTTTGTGCTTTATAAACTATTCTGTTTGCTTATTGATCTCCTCTCTGATACTATCCATGATTGGCAGTGGAGTCTCAACTAAGACTATTGAATTGTCAGTTTCTTTTTTCAATTTTTTCCATTTTTGCTTCATGTATTTTGAGACTCTGTTAGGTCAATATATGTTTACAAGAGTGAACTCAATCTAGCAAAAACCTTGGTCTTAAATCATATTTTGTCTGATATTTATATGCTCACTCCAACTCTGCTTTCATTGCTATTTGCATAAAAGAGCATCTGGCATGCTTATTTTTGAACTATTTTGGTTTTGACTGTAAAGAGTAGCCCTTATAAAACTCTTAAAACAATAAAACTTGCTGGGGATGGTGCACACGCCTGTAATCCCAGCACTTGGGAGGCTGAGACCAGAGGATAGCGAGTTCAAAGCCAGCCTCACCAATAGCAAGGCACATAGCAATTCAGTGAGACCATGTCTCTAAATAAAATACAGAAAAGGGCTGGGGACTTAGCCCAGTGGTCACATGCCCCTGAGTTCAATCCCAGGTACCACACACACACACACACACACACACACACACACAAAATAAAACAAAATATAAATAAAAAAAATTAAATAACTTGATTAATATTTTAGTGGCATAGCAAAACTGGTTTATCTATCTTTGTTTCCCTCCTCCATATTATTATCATCATGAAATGCTCAACTTTATACATTTTAAACCTATTGAGCATGCTTCCTAATTATTATGCCATTATCATTTAAATGACATAGGATAAGAATGTTACAAATTAAAATATATTTATGTTATTTTTAAAAAATTTACCTGTGTTATTTCCATTGTCAGTGTTGTTTATTTCATTGGTTGGATTTGAATTACTGTCTAGAATAACAGGTCAATGAAACAACAACTTCCATTAGTATTTTTATAGAAAAGGCCAGCTAAGACTTGCCTCAGTTTAGTTTATTCAGTGTGTCTTGATTTCCCTTACACTTTGAGGCACAGTTTTGTTGGATTCTGATATTTAATGGACATTATTTTTCTTTTAATAAATTGACTAAGTTAAACCCTAGCCTAGTGGCTTTGGGATTTTTTACAAAGCTCTCCTTTTAATCTTTGACATGCGAAAGTTCTTCCATTTATGATGGTTTGTTTCTTCTGTTCTTTTCAAGATTATCTCTTTGAATTGTTGCAAATAGACACAAATTATAGAAAATTACTATTTTGTGTTCTTCAGTCTCTATCTTTCCAATTTACCTATCTTTAAGTTCACATTATTTTTTTTTTTGGGGGGGTAAGGTCACTTAAATCTGCTGATGTGCAGTTTCAGTAGATTGTTGTTTTCTTGTTTTTAATTTATTGCTGCATTTATCAACTTCAGAATTTCTATTTGGTTCTATACGTTCAATAATAATTGGATTTTTCAAAATTTTAATATTTTACTAATTGAAAGCTGCTTTAATTTGTATTTAAATTTGTTTCATAAGATAAATTTTCAACTCTAGAAGTCACACTCTTTGTTGCACTAAGGTTTTGTTAAAGCTGATTCTTGTTATATTTGTTGTTGATTTGATTTCTTTACTGACAAAAGAGCCTGAATTACAGCAATGAATGAGACATTAGAGCTTCCCAGTTTTTGTTTGTTTGTTTGTTTGTTTTTTCCCCTAATCATGCTCACAGTCCTGTATTTGAGTGTGGCTTCATATATTCCGTGGAAATATTTCAGAGATTTTAAAATCTGCTTTTGGACTTATCGTTCTTCGTTTAATTTGTTTTCTTTCAACAGCCTCTTGTGTGCTTCAACTGGTATCCTTAACTCACACAACTGTGATGTTAAACAATTGAATTATTTGTCTCTGAGTGTTTTCTTCAAATGCCCTTAGGATGTGTCTTTTCAGAGTGAGCTCAGAGTTAGGTCAGATAGAAACAAGCTTGTGAGTGGGTTTTCCTGGAGAGCATGACACAGGCCAAACAGTGACAATTGTCTGGAGATGAGGCTATTTGAGAGCTCACATCCCCTTCTACTCTGTGCACTGGCCCTTGAGTTGCTGGTTTTCACTTTTGCCAGAGATGTGAAGTTCTGCTTATCCAGGCTTCACAGAACTGGTGAAAACAGGAATAAGAGTAAGAATACACAACCTCCACTGGTACTGCTAAATTTTTCCCATTTCCTTTAATAAGTATTAATTGCATAGTTAGTAGAAGAATTTGTTTAATTTCTGTAGCTCAAATACTAGATTTTGATGTTTACTCTTTTGGTATCTTTTATCACTTTCATGGAAAAATAGATTTTGGATGTTTTCGCCATTCTATAAAATGATTTGGAAGTTAACTCTTTTTAGAAAGGGGTGAACATATTTCAGGTATTTTTTTTTAATCAATATCAGTAAATTTTCACTATTTTTAGGGGGAGAGTTCCTGGGCAATGATCCCAGGGATGCTTTACCACTGAACTATATCCCCAGTACTTTTTATTGTTTATTTTGAGACAAGATCTAGCTAAATTTTTAGGACCTCACTAAATTGCTGAGTTTGGCCTTGAATTTGCAGTCCTCCTGCTTCAGCCTCCTGGGTTACTGGGATTACAGTTGCAAATCACCATGCTCTTCTCACTACTTACTTCTAACATACAGAAAATTTGGTGTTTTGGCACTCAAATTTACTGGCTTTTCTTTTTATTGTCAAATTGCTTAATCAGAAAGAAAATTTAGATAAACTTTTATCTCTCCAGTTTCATTACTTCTATTTGTTTTGTTTTCTCTATGACTTGTGCTTATTTTGATTTTCTTGAATTGTCATGCTTTCTTTTGTTTTCTAGTCCTTTCAATATTGTGGAAACTGACAAAGGACATTTTTCATTCCACATCCCACAGGGTTAATTACATTTATGCTTTTAACTTGAGTTATAGGATCCAAAAACCTTTGCCTAATCCTTCCATATGGATTATTGACTTCTCCTATACATGTTATATAACTTCATAACTTTTTTATATCTCAGTGACCCACAGGAAAACATTTAGGCCTGGGCGGATCATATTTGACCATATCAATGCCCAAGACATAATAAATAGGGCTAAACATACATAAATACATTTGTGCCATTGAGATGTTTGCTTTATAAATTTGGTTTAAAATCATACATAGAAAATACTTGAGAGCAATATTTTATTGTAGATAATTAGAATAAATCAGCATATGTAGTGTTAGCGAAAGGTGAATAAAGTTATATCACAGAAGGGCTTTAGTGAAAGCATTATGAAGCTCAAGCCACAGGTCTTAGCACTTGTAATGATTTGTCACAAGGACATTGAATTTTAAATTTTGCATGTTTTAAAAAGTAAACATGTGCATAGGGTGACACATTTAGCCATGGAAAGCACAACATGTCAAGTTATATTTGAATTTCACAAAAACGGAAGAAGATATTTTTGGTAAAGTTATATCTCAAATGTTATTTGGGATATACATATTTAAGAATAGTTACTGAGGATTCAAATAAAATTGGGTTTTCTGTATTGCATCTGGCAGCCTACAATACAACCATACATATCCCTATTCCTGACAAAATACATAAGGTGAAATCCCAATAAATCCAAGTTTGCCTTTATTTATTGCTGTGATATACATTTGAGTTATCTAATGGAAATTTTAGAGATGACCTGTAGTATTGTCATTGGCCTCCAATTAAAAAATGTTGGTGTTTTGAAAACTTAGGTTGAAAGACTTGTTGTCTCAAACACATTTTCTCATATTGTACATCATATATAATTAAATGCATTATGCTTCTTAAGTTATATAGCCTCATCAAATTTTCCATATTCAATAAAGGAGATTTATGTTTTTAGTTAGTGACTATGCATTGAGACCTAATTGTACTTCACACAAAGAACTAGATCTTCAGATGTAAGATAAAGAAACCAAGATCCTGAGTGCTTAAAGAATTTGGAAATATTATGCAACATCTATTTGTGTCAACCTTAGTTAAGCACAGTCTCATTAAGTTCAAGCAATAACCATTAGGTTTTTCACTATGAAAGACAGTTATTAAGTTTGATTGTTTTGTTGAGATATGCATATATAATTAAAGGCAGGCACAAGATAACCATATGCACAATTTTCCCAAGTTTTTTTTTTTTTTTTAACTTTAAATAAAAAGTATGTTATTGTTTGGATATTGTTTGGATATTCCTTCATAGCTCCTGTTAATGCAGAAATGTTCAGGGTAAAATGATTGCATTCAAACCATCTTGGTTTGAATGGTTTGGTAATGTAAGCAGATGGGGAAGAATGAAGGAAGTGGATCACTAGGGCTGTGCCCTGGAAGGGTGCTACTTCCCTGTCACCTCTTCTCCTTCCCATCTCTGTTTCTGCTTCCTAACTCTTACATATTTGAACAGCTTTGCTCCTCTGCTGAGCCCTTTCCCAGGATAAGTTGCCTCACCTCATGCTCAGAGCAATTGATTTGGACATCTGTAGACTGAGACCTCTGAAACTGTGATCCCCAAATAAACCTTTTCTTCTCTAAGTTATTCTTTTCAGGCATTTTAATCATAACAACAGAAAAACTAAGTAAAATAAGCAATGTGATTTTTTCCTTATTTCAAGGTTTTTTTTTTTAATTTGGTTTATACACTTAAGAAAACAAAAAGAGATTTTGTTTATTTAAATCTTTCAAAAAAAAAAACAGAATTCTTATGATTTTTGCTCAAGAACAACTTAATTATAGACTGAATGCTATAGAGAAGGCTTAGAATTCAGAATGTACAATAAGTAATGAGTCCCACTTTAGAATATAATCTTAAGAACAAATAAATCTCCAATTATAAAAATCCAAAGATAAGCTTTACATTCTAGTTAATTAGTGTGTAAACAATAATAGTTCTGTTTGGCAATTGAAAATATCTTGACTATGACAGGTGGCTAGTTTATACATTATGAAAATATTAATAAGAATTCTAATTCAACAAGAATCTGAGGGCTTACTATAATTGGGATCATTTAGGAAAAATTTAATAACATAACTAGTTATAAAATTGTATGAAAGGATAGTGCAGTATCCTGGAAAGAGAAATTGTCAAGCTTTTGCTGTCTTAACTCCAAAGAATAAGGGTAACAGTTTTTGGATCCCAAAAGAGAGATCTAGATATAGAGATTGCAGCTTCCAGTGAAGTTGCATATTATTATGAGGTTCAGCCGGCTTGGGATGACATCACTGGTATAGAAACCAGGTAATGCATACAACAGCCTTATTCTCTCTCCTCCTGATATTCTAAAGCCCTCATTGAGCCAAACCTCACTGGAGAATAAAGGGTTCCAGCTCGTGTCATCTACACAGAGTACACTTCGAGGCAGAAAGCTGAGAGGTATGGTAGACAGTGAGCCTAGGAGATCCAGGAGAAAATAGGCAAAACAAAAGTTACCAAAGGAAAGCAGATGTTTAAACCTTTCTATTTCACTTTACTTACTTCTTTACACATATAAAGCAAGAAGAAAAGAGTAAGAGAAAACTACTACTTCTCTTCTTTTTAACACTCAAATCTGTGATTTGGGAAAGTTTTGGCTAACTTGTTGAGAAATTGGAGGTACACATGGCCTGATGAAAAATATTGACTGTGATTTAAAGCATAAGAGTCATAAATGTTGCGGAGACCATATAGCATCCTCTACAAAGGTGGTTACCCTCAGAAGAGTTGACTTTAAGGTATAGTGAGGGATTTTTGTGATTGCAATTTATGGAAGAAGTTCCAAACCCTTAAGAAGATCATGAGTCAGAAGATAAGCATACAACCAATAAACAAAGGGTATCATCCCCAAATAAATACCTAATAAAAAATGTGAGAGTAAATGCTCTCCATGGTAGACAGTTGCAAGCACATTGAACACATTTTATTTTGATCATGATGTATTTCTTAATAAGCTATCACAATTTACATAGTATGGAAGCTAAGCTTCAGAAAAATAAAATTGGCTTAAAAATCTGAAATCTAATATTTCCATCATAAGGAACAAAGGTATAAATGGAAGTTTAATAATAAATTGCACATCTATCATATCTTTAATTATTTAAGGAAGTGGAAGCTTGTTTATCAATATTTAAAATGGTAATTCTTAAAACATGCAAAATGCCATAAACATCATGTTATTTTATAATAATAATAATAATAATAATAATAATAATATGCACTGTTCAGATGGTGCCTCTTCAACAAAAAATTGAATTGTGATTAAAAAAATGTAGTTGCTTAGATTATCTATAGTAGAAAATGCAGTAAATGGAAATACAGTAAGTTGTATGATGAATTAGAGAGGATTTTCATGAGAACTAAGTTTTTAACAATGTTGGGCTGACATTTCCAAAATTGATTTGGCTTGACATTTAGACATGTTCTACAGAAATATGTGTACATGTTCTAACATTATACAAACTAAATTAAATTCATAATGTTTAAACATTTTAAAATAATTAGACTGTTTTAAGAGATTTTGAACAAGTCTACTTTTTTGTGTATCAAATTTTCAGACTTGGAAAATAAAACACTAACATCCAACTCCATAGGGAGATCCCAAATCAAAACAGGTCAAAAAACCAAGTTTTTGAAATTGTGTTACAGGTTCTTTTTTTTTTTTTTTTTTTTTTTTTTTTTTTGTGGTACCGGGGATTGAACTCAGGGGCACTCGACCACTGGGTCACATCCCCAGACCTTTGTTGTATTTTATTTAGAGACAGGGTCTCACTGAGTTGCTAAGTGCCTCGCCATTGCTGAGGCTGGCTTTGAACTCGCGATCCTCCTGCCTCAGCCTCCCAAAGTGCTGGGATTACAGGCGTGTGCCACCGCGCCCGGCTTGTTACAAGTTCTTATAGTTTGAAAGAATACATTAAAGTTCTGATTTATATAGTCAAAAGAGGATAATGTACAATGTAAAAAGAAAATTAAAATTTTAGGTTAAGGCATATCAAATTGTTGATATGTTACTATATAGACTTATGAAAGAGATAACTTCAATTGATAAAAAATGATAGTTAATAATTATTGAACACTCTATTTGACAATTATTCTTCTCATACATATATGTCTTAATTTATTCAATCTGCAAAATTATCTAAGAGGTTGGTACCTATAGTACCCTCGTTTCTCAGATGAACTAATTCACACAATGAAAATAACATACCCAGGACCAAACAGAAATAAGGTTGGTACCTATAGTACCCTCCTTTCTCAGATGAAAGAATTCACACAATGAAAATAACATACACAGGACCAAACAGAAATATGGTTGTAACTGAGCTCAGTTAATGTGCTATAATTGTGTTTTGTTATTTTAGATGATCAAAAAATTTTTAGTAAGGACATATAAAGAATCACTGTAAAACAGTAAGAATAAGTACATTGATAGAATGGACATGAAAACTAAATACATGCAGCCAAATCAAGATATTCAAATGCATCATCATTAAATAAAAATGCTAAACTTCATTAATCACTCTCAGGAAAATTCAAATAACATCATAGTGAGATAATAACCTACAAGTCACCTGGGGATGAAATTAAAAAGGACAACAATGCAAAATTTTCCCGAAATGTGAAACAGCCAGAAATTTTATGTATCATAAAATAAATGTGTACAACCACACTTAAAATTATCCAATGCAATTAAATGTACAGAGCTATGATTCAGCAATCTACCCCTAGATTTATGCATATTGCTTTCATTCATTACATAATCCTATTTCAAAGGATGAATTAGGGGTCTCATTATAGAATTGCTTAAACATCACTAAGATTATGATATATGCTGCTTTGAAATCCTGTGCTAACTACTTTTTAAATTTGTTCTAATTAGTTATATATGGCAGTAGCATGCATTTTGACAACATAAATGGAGTATAATTTCTAATTCTTCTGTTTGTACAGTTTGTAGAATTGCACTGGTTGTGTAATCATATATGTATGTACATATTATAAAAATGTCCAATTCAGTCCATTGTCCTTCCCACTCCCATACACACTCCTCTTCCTTCACTTTTGTCTGTCCATTCCAAAGTACCTCTATTCTTCCCTAGCCTCCTCCTTTATTATGAATTAGTATCCACACATCAGGGAGAATGTCAGGACCTTACACTGTCTGCCAAGGGGATGGAAAAGCTCTGGCTTTCTGGCTGCTTGCCACATTACCATGCCCTGTTACAGGACCTAGGCTAAGCAGGGGGTGTGGCTGTGAGCACTGAAACCACCCCAAGAATATGCCAATGGCTCCGCCAATGGCATCCGCCCATGCTCCTTATGTGTCCCTATGATCTTTCTGCTGATTGGCCCATGTCCTCTATAAGACCGTCCAACTTCCTCAATAAACCGAGTTCCTGCACTGATCTGTGACCAGGCTCCCTGGTATGTTCCTGGGCCTTCTAAAGGTGGGGGAGGGAATATCAGCGGCCTTTACTTTCCCAATCTAGTCTCATCGTTGGGGTAGGCCTCTCTCACCTCTTTTGCTGAACAAGAGAGGTCCATCCCGGGTACAGGGCGACTAAAGACCCCAACCCCTTATAATATCCTGACAGGAAAACATTCAGCCTTTGTTTTTTTTGTTTTTTTTGTTGTTTTTATTTATTTATTTATTTATTTATTTATTTATTTATTTATTTATTTTAGGATTGGCTTATTTTGCTTAGCATGATATTCTCTAGCTCCATTCATTTACCAGAAAATGCCATGATTTCATTCTTCTTTAAGGCTTAGTAATATTCCAGTTATTATACATACCACATCTTCTTTATTCATTCCATCTGTTCAAAGGAACTTAGGTTGATTGCACAGTTTAGCTATTGTGAATTGAGGTGCTGTAAACACGTATGTGTCTGCTTCACTGTATGTGTGCTGCTTTTAAATCTTTTGGGTATAAACCAAGGAGTGGGGCAGCTGGGTCAAAGGATGGTTCCATTCCAAGTTTCCTGAGGAATTTTCCATACTTTTTTCCAAATTGGTTGTACCAGTTTGCAGTCACAAAGAAGTGTAAGATTTTGAGGGCTCTTCTAGTCTGAGTGTGGTAGCAAGCCAGGACATTAGCAGTGCTTTAAGGTAATAAATTCCTAGGTGATGTGAATATAAGGCAATTCTGGCTAAAAGACTGAAAACAAAATGTTTGGTGAAGTACCTTTAAAAAACATGGACTTTGCCAAGCACTGTGACAGTAAAAAACATAAAGTGAATCATGTACAGGGGAAGAATTGCAAAGGGGATATTAGTGTTCTGAAGCAAAATAAGAGTTAAGGAAAGACTGTAAATAAATGTTCATCTTCTCACATCAATTACCTGAGTAAATTATTATATAATTGTTGGTAACTCAGAAGACATGTAAAATCACCTAGAAATTGAGGTTATGAAGGAAAATTTTAAAATAAGTATTTTATCCTAGCATACCCTATGGTAGTTTCAATTTCTTAAGAAAGAAATAACCAATACATGTAATATTTGCTTAATAAATGGTGGCTTCTGCTTTATTTTATAAGAGTTTTAACTCATCTTGGTGATCTTGGAGACCCTTTACTTCTTTTTCACATAATGCTCATGTTTGCTACATTCTCCAGGTGTGTTCATAACTCTCCATTAGATATTATCTTTATGCACAGTCTCAAACTTAGTCACCAAAATAGTCCAATTCCATCAAGGATAAAGGGAAATTCTTAAATGACATGATCTTCAGAAGCTATGTACTAACATGCTCTGAGATTCCCCCATATCTCCTGTTTATAATACCTACAAAATTGGGGTGAGATCACCTTTCTGTTTTCTTTCTTTGTTTCTTTCTTTCTTTCTTTGTTTCTTTCTTTCTTTGTTTCTTTTTTTTATTTTGGTGCTGCAGGTCAGTCCCAAGGCCTGGCACATGATAGCCAAGTACTCTAAGTACTCTACTACTGAGCAACATGCCCAGAATTTGAGGACTTCTTTTCAGGCACATCCTCCTACTTTTCCATTGCGCTCATGTTTTCTAAATCTCTGCTTATTTACTGCATAAAATCTTTTTTACATTTGAGCAAGAGAAATCTATTAATCACAGTATCATGATCTGTTATATGTGTACCTTTATGCTGAGTTCTTCAAATGTCATTCTTTTAAATCCCAGTTTTGAAAAATTCTAAGAAAAGTCTTCCCTTCCTCTAAAACTTAACAATTCTAAATAAACAAAATCAATTTGTTATAGAATTTAGAGTTTTACCCTACAGTAGTAATGAACATAATAATATTTATAGTTGTCCTCAGTGTTTACACAATGCTTGTTCCATGAAAGAATTTTGTTCATATTAATGAGTCATCAAAACAATCCCATGTAGGGGACTGGAGTTGTGGCTCAGTGATAAAGTGCTTGCCTAGCATGTGTGAGGCACTGGTTCAATTCTGTCAGCACAACATATAAATAAATGAATAAAATAAAGGTCCATCAACATCTAAAAATATATTAAAAGTAAATAAAAATAAAACTATCCCATGTAGCATTTCCTTTTATAATAATCCATATTGTGCAGATGAGAAAATTGAAAGCGGGAAAGTAACTTATCCAAGTAGGAGGGTATAAGCAAATTTTGAACCAAGTAATCTAGTTAATGTTGATTGTTCCTGTTTTCATGTATCTTATTAGTTCATTTTAATTATGCATAATAGTGAAGTTCATTGTGGCATTCATACATTCCTGTAATATCTTTAGTTCCATTTCTTTCCCCAGTATCCCCCCTCTCCCCTCTTCCCACACATTGAACCCTTTCTTCTGCTTTCCTGGTTTTCCTTCTATTTTTTGTGTTTAATTGTTGCATCATAATTATACCTAAAAATAGGATTCATTGTGATATATTCATACATGCACATAGCATAATTTGGTTGCTTTCATTCCAAAATATTTCACTTTCTTCTCTCTTCCTCCCACTGCATTTATCTCCTTCCTCTGTACTGTTTTTCTCCCTCTATTTTCATAGGATCACCTATTTTATTTCTTTTTTTCCTTTCTAGATTTTGCATATGAGAAAAAAATTTTGATCCTTGACTTTGAGTTGCCTTATTTTACTTTCAATCATGCTCCACATTTCTATCCATTTACCAGAAAATGACATGATTTCTTTTTTCTTTATGGATGAAAAGGATACCATTGTGTATGTATACCACAGTTTATTTATCTATTCTTCTAATCAAGGACACTAAGGTAGTTCCATAGCTTGGTTATTTGGAATCTCACTACTATAAGGATTGAATTGGGGTGTTATTATAGTATGCATATTTCAACGTTTTCTAGATAAATACCCAGGAGTGAAATATTTGGATCATATTATGGTTCCATTCCTAGTCTTTTTGAGGAATCTACAAACTGATTTCTACAATAGTTCTACTAATTTTCAGTCCCACCACAATGTTTAAGGGTTCCTGATCTTAAGATTAGGATTGCATTGCTACTGCTTCAAACTCTATTAAGAAATTCAATATTGTTCTACTTTGCACTTTAAAAGATAATTTTACTGTAAAGTCATGTGGTTGAGAGCAAAATTGCTAGAATGGGTACAGTATTTTAAACATAGTTGAGAAAAACATCACTTGTGTTTAACATGGCTAAATAGTTTTGAAAGCATTGGCTTTTCCCAAAAATATTCACTCATACTTTAATTTATTCTGATTTGCACTAATGCTTGATAAAACAATAGATGAAGGAATACTACTTTACAAGTTATGTAATTGTGTCAGAAAATAGTCAAAGTTGTAAGATTTGAACTTCTAAGGTGGTTTGAAGTTTAATGATGAGCAATGTCATCTACTTGTCAATACAGACTTCAGTCATTTGATGGGCCCTATGACATCACAAAGACCAGCCAGAGGATATAATGAAGATGAAGAGAAAACATCAGTGAATTACAGAAAGGAGAAAAAGTTCTGAACTATCACCAATGTCTGAAACAAGACTACGACTCTTTCTGAGCATTTTAAGTATATGAAAACCTTTTATTTCCTTGTAGTATTTAATCTTGTTCAAATTGCATTTTCTCTTGCTTTCCCATAGAGATAAATGATGAGTGTGATACAGAAATACTTCAAGCTTATTATTATCAAATACCCTATATATTAGACCAATTAAATATCAACCAACCAATGGGAAAATGAATAGGCCAACACTAATTCAAGTATGTGTAAATGAAAAAGCACAAGTCTTCTTTATGACTCCATCATAGTGGTACATGTGAAATTTGTGAATAGATGTGTAGCAATTGTATGCATTGAGGAAGTGCATTTGAATGGATAGAATGTATGTTATGCAAGTGTGCAGCAGAATTAGAAAAGGAAGACAATTTCATGAGCCCCTAGTGCCTTGAAATAGGCACTGTTCATTGAGGACTTACATTAAATGATCTTGCTTGTCAGTGAGCTGTTTTCTATAAAAATTGATATGGTTCTGATATAAAATGTTCCTCAAAACTCATGTGTGGGACAATGTAAAAAAGATTAAAGGTGAAAAGATTGGGTTATGAGAGGCTTAACCTAATCAGTGAATTTATCCTCTATAGGGATTGACTGGGTGGTAACTGTAGGCAGGTAAGGTGTGGCTAGAAGAGTTGGGTCATTGGGGACATGCTTTTGGTTCATATTATATCTGTGGTGAAGGTTGTCTCTGATTCCTGGTGGGTTGTCCTGAGTTGTTTCTCTCTGTCATGCCTTTTTGCCATATGTTCAATCTCACCTATGTCCCAGAGCAATAAATTTGGCCATCTCTGGAATAAGCCTCTGAAACCTTGAGTGCTAAATAAACTTTTTCTCTCTAAATTTGCATTTGTCAGGTCTTTTGGTCATAGCAGCACACACACACACACACACACACACACAAAAATGTTGACTAAAACCAAAGGTATTTATTGAAAATGAAAAGGGGCCAAATGTGGACGTTGAAAATGGAATAGAACAGTAAAAATCATTTTAAAGAAACAGTAGAAATGCAGACATGAACGCAGCAGAGGAGACTTTCATGAAGATGATAGTAATGTTAAATTCTTGCATTTAAAGATTCTATGAGTTATCTACATTCCAAATTCTGAGGCTGCATTCCAACCCCAAGTGAAAGGAAATATGTTTGTGGATCGTCAACATTGGGAGGATGACTAGAAAAGAATGAATAATTCAGAATGCCAATGCCAATGGATAATGAGAAGATAGAGAGCAGTAGTGCTCGAAATAAAGCCTTGAAAGTAACTATATTGAAAAATAGAGGGGAGAGGAAAAAAATGTAGAGAGAATTGAAGAAGAGAAAGAAAGGAAGAAAAGTTGATACAATTCAGATATATGAAAAGTCAAGTATGGAATACCATAAGGAGAATAAGAATGTGAGAATGGGAAAGAAGACATCAGAGTTTTTAATTAGTTAGATATTGGTGAATGTTTCATAGTAGTTTCAGTAGAGTGGTAAGGGATTAGTGCAATTCTAGATATGCAAATGTTGAGTAAAGGTTACAACTAAAAGGAACAGAGGTACTGAGTTAATTGTGCTTTTCAAAAACATGTGAATGATGTTTTTAGACATAAGCTAGGCTAAACAGGGTTAGAGGGTCATGTGGGGCTTTACAAAAACAAGTTATACCCAGTTATGATGCTTATAAGAATTAATAGAGTCATCAATGAAGAGGAGGAGACTTAGGATAAAATAAACAGGAAGACCAGTATGTAATGGAGAAGCGAAGGACTGAAGTAAGAAATCAGTTACAGATATTAATAATAACAATATAATCTTCAATAAGAATGATTTTTTGCCAACAATAAGACAAAAATTAAGTCTTACCTTTTCTTTTATATAGAAGACTATACATAATCTGGTTAACTATAAAGGAATCATTTTATCTCAGAATATTTTATAAGCAACAACCCCTGTTCCTTTAAATCAGTGAAGATTAATTTAAAAAGTCATCTTCAAGTTATTTTTAACCATTTGTTAGGTGACCAATATCTTAAATTCATATAATGTTATAAATAATATTACTGATTAGTATGATTTTTAGAAATGGTTTACAGATAAGTAAAACTAAATGAAATATTATAAAGTCCTTTTTCATTGAATATATTTTAGTCATTTAAATCTAGCTCTACTGATCAATATATCAACTTTAGGATATCACTGTGTTAATTGAATCTATATGAACATAATGGTGGTATATGGATCATAATTTTTTTCTCTGAAAAACTCTAATAAGTTTTTTAATGTCTTGTATCTTAATTCCAGTCAAATTTTTCATTAATATAAATGCAAATATAGTAATCATAGTTCTAAGAAAATAAAATGCAGTATATAATGTCTTAGTATTTGAGGAATTTACTGGTTAAAGTAACAATTTAGATATCAATTGTTATTTAACAAAAGCAACAAACTAGGTGCTATCAGTAGACCTACTCTTTATTATGCACTTTCAGTGTATAATTGTACTAGTAAAGATATAAGAAAACAGTGGTTTCAGTCACATATGTAGGGGTATTAAATCACTGCCCTTGAAAGGGCTTTCTGGTCCCTAATAGGTGTCCATATTGATTGTCCAGAAGGGAAGGCAGCTTCCCTGTTTTCTAATCATGCTTAAAAATCTATGAAGATTTAAAAATCTTCTAAATTAGGCGTAATTGCTTTTCTTGCCATTTTCATTATCAGTGAGTAATGAATATCAAGAATGAGAAGGTCACTTCCGTGTAATTACTGAAAGTAAACTGATTTATGTGGCCACATCTTCTACAGTGCAAGGATATAATGTGCATTACATGATTTCCTTTGTTATTTGAGATTAAGAAGGTCTTTATCAGAAAATCAATAAAATCTTGCAGCCTTGAAGTCCTATTTTGAATCTGAGTTCTCTGTCACCATATAAATTATGTATTAGAACATAAAATCACATCTTAAAGCATGTTTATAGCTAACAATTCATTTTACATAGTTTTAGATAAACACATATTGGCTAAGAGTGCATAATTACAACACACTTCAGAATCAGAATGTCGCAGTCCCTTCCATCACTAAATCATCTTTCTGTGAAACTCTTTGTAGACAACCCGAGTCACAGCCACACATTCCACTTTGGTCTAATCCTATTTATGCACAGACAACCTGATTGTTGTGAGTCATCTTTTCACCACAAGGAGTGATGCATCATTGGTGACTCTAATCTTAATAGAATTTTTCTCCTTGATTATATTCCATGTGAGGCATAGGGCTTTCATTTTTTAGAGGAATGGGCATCTTTGCTAAGCTCTTTCATCATGCCTGTCATCACAGATAGATAATGAGCCAGGCTTATTATTTCAGCCAACTTAAAATCTTAATAGTTTTTACCATTTGTGTAATGGGAAGAGAAATGCATTCTATTATCCTAGCTCTCATAAATTGATCAGTAAATATTTTAATAAATATTCTGAAGTTATAGGTGGTGAATAAAGATATATTTTGTGTGGTTACATAAAAAGAAGAGGGATAATATGAAATGGATAATGACAGAATAAAAGATCACCAAGGACCATTTTATGGACTCAAAACTTTATACTTATGAGCATCAAAATAAATGAAAAATGGAATGAGTGAAATGAATGATCATTTGATTCTGGCTATTGTGCAAAACATTGCAGTGGATAACTATACATATTTTAGATCTCTTACTCTAAAGTCAAGTTGCAATCAATATTTGTTGGTATAATCTATGTTATCCCTGTAGGTCAAAGAATAACAAAAATTATTGCCACTATTTGAAAAAATGTAACAGTAATCAAAGAACCTCTGAAGTCATGTATATAGTATAACAAAAACTTAAGTTTTCACACAAGCTTGAGAAGATTCTTTTTTCGTATTTGAATGCAATATTTTCTTTCAGAGTTCAAGGTATGACACTTAAAATAAGTATTGGGTAAATTAGTGTTAGGTTGTAAAATGGAGAGGAACAAGAAGCAAGATTTGTTTTAGGAATCAAAAAATTTGAAAAGCTGCCAAGAGATTTTGGCAGTTGTTCAGTTGGATAAATCAGTAGCTTGGACTATGGAAATTGCATCAGGATTGAGAAAAATGAGCAGAATTCATGAGGACCTAGGAGTTAAATTGACATTCTCTATAATGTAAGATGTTTTTACCACTGTATTAAGAACACTGGCCAACACATACTTACTGAATGAATGAATTAATGAATCAATGAACCAGTGAGTATGTACTTAGATCATTGAATACGACAGGGGAAAAAAAGAATTGTGAAGGATTTCCTAATTTTTGGCTTAAAAAAAACATGCAATTCTTACTAAATACTGAAATAGGAATACTAGAAGTTTTCCATGAAAAGGGTTTAATGACTTGAGGTTCTAATATTATTTATACAGATTTGATTTTTGATACATTTGGCTAGTAGGCATTTTCCCTCTTTAAAATATTTAAATTTCTTTTCACTGTCAACAAGATCTGAGTACATTTCTCCAGTTGTCATTACAGATGCTGGTTCTGACATTTGTTGGCATCTTTGACTCATCTTTTGATACCTTCCACTCTCTTAGAAATATTCTGGCAAAGTCATAATTTTCCCCTTATCATTAGACATGCTCCTCTGTATTTTTTGAAATATAACAGTTCCCAAATGAGCTGATAAATATCTACACATTTTCAAGGTCTCTAAAGTTTCTTTCAAAAGCATTTTCTGCATTTCCAAGTAAGGACTGGCCACTTTATCCTCTGTAAAATAGCTCTAACAACCTTCAGAATATAATTTAGAGCCCCTGTGAAACCATGATTTTGTAAGATAATGGTTCTTTAACTTTAGATTGAGTAAATATGTCAAAGGTAGATCAGCCACATAGTCTGACACTACTGAATTTACTGTGTCATTATATAGCTAAGCAGTTTACTCAATAGTTGTGTTTAGTAGAGCCCATATAAAAATAGACTAAACCTGGCAACAAGATATGTTTGGATGATAAATTTAAGAGATGTTATTCAAAATGCATTGAAAAATTATACTAGAATAATCAGGCAAGGAATTCACAAATGTTAGAAAGCAGTCAACCTAAAAAGCCATTATTTCCAAATCCATCCTATTATCTTGGATAAAGTAATCTCAGCACTACTATTGTCTATTCTCTTGACAAGACAGTCTGTAACAGTAATGTTGTCAACAGGATGGCAGCAGGTAGCAGACAATAATAATGTTGACATCGAATCAAACAGAAAGATATTGAAAAGAAGGTTGAGTGATGGGAAAGATTCAAGACACCTTGTATCCCTACTCTGAAAATTATCGCATGTCAAGTGTTCTGTTGCTGTTTTTTTTTCCTGAGAAAATATATTTATTCTATTCAATTTTATGTCTTAACATTTAAAAGACACTAAATGTCTTTAAATACTCAACTAGAAAATATTCTCTAAAATACAAGTGAAAATTAGAAGACATTTATATTTTTTCCTAAACACTGCCTCTGTTAAGTGCACTTTTAAAAATATTCTCTTTTCCCCCACCTTTGCACTAAAAGTGCACTTTGCAATTTTGCTCTAATAAAGGCTTATTTTTTGTTTGTTTGTCTTGTTTTTGTTTGTTTGTTTGTTTTTCTTGAGGATACTGTTTCTCCTGCTGAGCTCCCTAGTGGTAGAGGATTTTTTTTATGTCTTATTAGTTACCTTGGTAGTTCTCTTATCATTGAGCCTGGAAGTCCAATGGTATCATTTGCTTTATACTCCTCATTGCTTTTTCCAGTCTGCTCTACCAACACAGGGATCTTAATCCCCTGTTTTGAGATGTTATCACTCAGTACACTTCATTATTGCATCATCTACTGACATCTGGAACTCACCTCAACTCTTGATGTTTTTAGCTCCAAACTCACTATCACTTTTCCTGTCAGAGTTTTGATGGTTTAAATTCTCAGACCGATCAGAATTCCTACCTACAGTTTGACTTCTCCATTGTTTGAACTGCAATGAACTCATCACACATACTCCCTTGACCACTTGGTTCGATACTCATGACCTGTCATTGCCTATAACCGCAACTCCTCCATAATCTCAATTTCATGCTTCACACTCTGTCAGCTCGACTTCTTGACTTCTTGAGTGTAGCTCACTGCCTCCAGCAATCCCACTCTGATAAGCCTTCATACCACTGGGAAGTGCATTTATTGATTCCATGATATTTTCAATTTCCCTCATCACATTTATATTTTTATATTCCATCAAAACTGGGTGTACATTCTGTGATCAGTTATTCAAACAACTCCTTTGCAAATACCCTCACCTATACCTCTTTTCTTTAATTTTCTCATCCAACATGGAAAATCTTATCTTCTCATAGACGGCTATTCTGTGTTTTATTTTCCCTCTTCAAACATCCTATTTCTCCCCAGCTCACTTTTAGCTCACTGGCTTTCACTGAGAAATAAAATCCAATCACTTGCCCTCACATCAACATACCTGAGACCATCTGTACTCATGTATATGCCTTCAGTGGTGTATTACAAAGTCAGCTTCTTTACTTGCGCACTGCTGCCCAAGCCCTGCTCCAAGGCCTTGATCTTTATGCAATAACTTTATGCAAAGAAGAGTCTGTCCTTCTTTTGAGAAGACTAAATTTTTGCTAAGACAAAAATACTGGCGCTATCATACAATTCCCACCTGACCCCAGGACTCAATAACTCTATGTACTAAACACCTCTAAGAGTGAGAACTTTCTCTTTCCTGCTTTAGGACATCACTCTGGCAAATATGCATTCTATCTGTAATGCTCTCAATTTCCATTCTCTGATAGACCATTCTTACACCGTTGTCCCTTCTATCCCCAAATATACTTTCTCTTGACTCACCTTCCCCTTTCAACTGCCCCACCATTCCGGGCTTCTCGTTTTCAGCTAAAAACATTGTAAATTAATCTTCACATTCTGTTTACGGTTCTGTGCTTCCCTACTTCTCCTATACCCACATAAGTGGGCCTATTTTCTTCCATTCCACTGAATCTGTTTTTGGTGAGAAGTCATGTCAGTTCCCCACTGCTAAAGGCAAGGACCATTGTCAGAAGTTATTTATCATGGATACAACTGAACATTCTCTTCCCATGGGGACTCAACTTCGCCATGATCATTTTATGCTTGATCCAATCACTCCTCACTATATTGATTGTGCCACACCTCAGGGGCCCAAACCACCATTGTACTTCTCCAGAATGACTGCAGGAACTTCTTACCTGGCCTCCTTCTTTCCATTCAAGTCATGCTTCCAGAGTATCCATCACAAATATTGATAATACATTTAATAAACAGATCAAATGAGACTTTTTATTCTAATTAATTTTACATGACAGTAAAATGCATTCTGACACATCATAAATAAATGGATTATAACTTCTTATTCTTCTGGTTGTACGTAACGTAGGATCACACTGGTCATATAGTCATATATGTACATAGGGTATTAATGTCTGATTCATTCTACTATCTTTCCTATCT
The DNA here is from genome assembly GCA_025594165.1 of Tamias sibiricus. Classification (NCBI taxonomy): domain Eukaryota; kingdom Metazoa; phylum Chordata; class Mammalia; order Rodentia; family Sciuridae; genus Tamias; species Tamias sibiricus. The sequence goes on along the minus strand of CM046662.1, from coordinate 154,743,980 downwards.
CCATACCCCTCCCCTCCCTGCACTAATCTCTAAGTAATCCAAAGTACCTCTACTCTTCTCTAGCCACCCCCCACACACATTGTGAATTAACAGCCACATATAGTAGAACACATGGTTTTTGGGGAGATTGACTTATTTGCCATAGAATGATATTTTATAGTCCCAGCCTTTTATGGGCAAATACCACAATTTACTTCTTCTTCAAAGCTGAGTAATGTCCTATTGTGTATACATGCCACATTTTCTTTTCTTTTTTTTTTTTTGGTACTGGGGATTGAACTCAGCGGCACTAGACCACTGGGCCACATCCCCAGCCCTTTTTTGTATTTTATTAGAGACAGGGTCTCACTGAGTTGCTAAGTGCCTCGCCATTGCTGAGGCTGGCTTTGAACTCGCGATCCTCCTGACTCAGCCTCCCAAAGTGCTGGGATTACAGGCGTGCGCCACCGCGCCCGGCTCCACATTTTCTTTATCTGTTCATCTGTTGAAGGGCATCTAGGTTGGTTCTATAGTTTATCTATTGCAAGTTGAGCTGCTATAAACATTGATGTGGCTGTATCATTTTAGTATGCTAATTTTAAGTCCTTTGGTTATAAACCAAGGGGTGGGATAGCTAGGTCAAATGATGGTTCCATTCCAAATTTTCTAAGCAATCTATGCTTTCCATAATGGTTGCACCAATTTGCAGTACTACCAGCAATGTATGAGTGTACATTTTTCTCCATCCTTGCCAACAATTATTGTTGTTTGTATTCTTGATAATTGCTATTCTGACTGGAGTGAGATGAATTTTACAGAAGTTTTGATTTGCATTTCTCTAATTGCTGGAGATATTGAACATTTTTTCATATATTTGTTGACTATATTCCTTCTGTGAATTGTCTATTCAGTTCCACAACCCAGTAATTGATTGGGTTATTTGCTTTTTGGTTTTGAGATTTTTGAGCACTTTTTATATCCTAGAGATATAAATGTTTTAATGATGTGCATATGGTAGGCATAGGCTCAAATGAGGCTATTTTTCTTCTCAAAATGATCATTGGTTTCCTGATTCCATGAAAACATAAAACAAGTCTTATTAAAAGAATGTATAGCCTCATTATCTCTAAGATCTAATGTCACTTCTCTTAAACTTGCTGACCCATTTCATTCTCCCATCTCAGGCAATAATACTGATTGTTTCTCTTCATTGTTGTTGATACCGTTGTACTTCAATTTATTAAAGATATTTACTAAAGTATGGAAATGAACAATTATTAAAAAAGTAAAAGTTACTCATGCTCAATATCCCACAATATTGTTAACATCTCAATGTGTGCCTTTCCAAATTTCTTTTGTGGGTAGTTAATAGTATCAAAACATACTTAGTACATTATTTTCTGATAGGACATTTACACTTAATCTAGTATTCTCAGTTTTTCAAGTTGTGTAGATAGATTTGCCCAAGTTATTCTTTGTGGTATTACACTATTTGGATGTGCCACAACCTAAATAATTCCCTTTTTTGGCATTGTTTTTATTTTTTCTATTTTATTCTTTTTAATATTGTGGCAATTCATACTGTTTTTGTCCTTGTAAATTTGTTGACTTCAACTTCATTCCTTATGTTGAGAATGAGGAGATGCATACTTCCAATCCCAGGGACAGGAGGATTGCTAGTTCAAGGACAGCCTAGCAATGTGGTGAGACCCCGTCTCAAAATATATAACAAATAAAAAGAGGGGTGGGGATGTGATTAGTGACAGAGTGCCCTGGGATTAATCCCAGTACTGCTAAAGAGGAAAAAAAAATAAGTAAAGAGTAAATTAGTCCTGATACTATTTTCTGAGTTCTTACATGTTTCTCTGGCTTTGTAAAGAAACCCCTGAAGTTTATCTTGAAACATGTAAGTGAACACTTTCAACAATGTGCTGTCGTATCTTGTTTACTATATATTCTTTGTCAAAGTAGTTTTGTGATTTGTTGTTGTTAAGGTTGTTGTTGATGCTTGCTGGTTTTGATTATGGTGTCTTGATATCCAAGACATATCTAAATCAGCTGTGTCTGGAAATCTTGTCCTCAAGATTACTTATTGTCTATGTTCTTTTGTGCTTTTCAATGTTCTATTCAGAGCTGGGGGCATAGCTCCATTGTACAGCACTTGCCTACCATGGATGCGATCCTGGGTTTCATTTTCAGCACAATAAAAAAAATTATATATATATATGGATATATATGCATATACACATATATATGTATATACATATATAAAATATATATACTATTATTTTTCTTTCTTATATGCCTCAAAATTTACCTTACTGATTTGTAAGTTCTGTTTAGTAGCAAGAATATTATCCTTTTATTTGTGAATTCCCCCCAACAAACTTTGTGAAAGTGCCATTTGCTTTCACTGTCACCAATGTTGTTTGATGAAATAGAGAACTTACTTTATACATAGCCCAACTTTTCCTTGTCTTATGTTGTGCATAGAAAGATCTTCAATCCAAGACCAGACTGTAATAATTATATTTTAATTTAGTATTCTAAGGATTTTACAATTTATTTGTCCAACCAAAATTTGTTTACCTTTGAGAACTAGGTCTTAAGCTAATATTTTGTTCATGAGTTTTTAACTCATTTTCCCAGCAGCTGTCATTAATGATCTTAACTCATTGTTGGAAACTCTACCTCACTAGAGGTTCTAATTATTTCCTCTAAACTGCTGCCCTTTCTAGCCACTTAATTCTCAGAGCTTTAGTTCTCTGTGCCTTGTATAAAGGGAAGTAAGCATGTGACTCTGCTCTTGGCAATGATTACTAATGAATTATTATTCCTGGAATTTAAGAATCAGCTCTTAGACTATAGTCAAATTATTGAACACTGTCTAGGAAAACCATAGAACTAAGAGATACCATTTTACAAGTTGACCTACAGAAAGTAATAAAATAATTTTTAAAATGCTTAAAATAAAGTAGTAGACTTTATACCTCAAGGAGAGAAAGGGGGGTCAGAAAAAGCAGTTGAGATGGCTCCTTTTGGATTTTTAGCCTATTTGCCATTTATTGAGAGGTAAGAAGGCAGTGAGTATTTTGCCCTGAGTTGACACAGTATGCATTTATTACACCAATAATTTCTGTTTTTGCCTTGCCAAGAATGTAAATTTCTTTTCTTTTTTTTTTTTTTTTTTTTTTTTACATTAAGAATAAATTTAGGCATGGGGATATATCTCAGTGGTTAAGTGCTTGCCTAGCATGCACAGGCTCTGGGTTCAGCTCCCTGGGTTCAATCTCCAGCACTGTAAGAAAAGAGTCAACATTTTATAAGATGATGTTTCTCTTGACTGTTTCTTATTTATTATGCTGCCTGCATATTCTTATATCAGAACCACACTGATTTCAGTAACATAATTATACAATATATTTGAACAGTCAATAGAAGTTGTCATCATGATTTTCTAGTCTATGATTAAACATAATTACATGTACGAATGTGTATATTGATTTATTTTTAGAAGACCATGCATATCAATGAAATACAACAAAATGAAATTTGTTGGAAAATAAACACAAGTCCATCCACTAGGATTCTTCCTATGTGTGGGTATAAGGGGGGGTCTCACTATGTTGCTGAGGCTTATCTCAAACTCCTGGGCTCAAGTGATCCTCTTGCCTCAGCTTCCCAACCAGCTTTGCACTACCACACCTGGTAGGAGTCAGACTATATTTGAATTCAGGACATACAATAATTAGGTAAGATTAAGCTTTTTATCATATCTGATTTTTCACATAAGATAATAAAACATTTCCTACCATTTTGTATTTTGATTTTTCATTATACAAAAATCCATCCGTGTTTCATCAAAGATTCAAGTAAACACTGAGTTGTCATGATTGGCCAAGGTAGTTGATATAGAGGTATGAAAGGATCCCAGAAAGTTAATGTCTAGTCCATTGTGACCTTTGGCAATCACTACTAGAAATGAGCCAAGTGAGAAATGTAGAAAATAATTTACTCCATCCTTAGTAGGTCAAGTTTAAGATTTTGGTGTTTATAACTAGGAAAGCTTTCAGCAGAGATTGACATGGTCAAATTTGTACAAAATACATTCATGAATATTTATATGTTAGTACTTTTATTTGGAGTATTAAAATCTCAAGTGGTTGGTGTTGACACAAAGGAAAGCTTCTGATATCAAAAGATATGTGTACCTGTACATATTAATAATAATTATAAATGTTAAAAGATTTTCAGTGTTTATTTTTTTTTAGTCTAGAAAGATTATACTGAAAGTTTATATAAAATATATGGTCTATTTTATAAAGGTGAAATGGGCCTCCTCTGATTTTTTCTAAGACTGTGTCTAGTTTTCCCTGTTCTTTGGAACACCTCTTGTTTTTGAGTATGATATTAGTCAGGATTCAATCAAGAGAAAAGATCATGCTTTGGTTATAGCAAATATAGTATGTTTTAGGGGTTTATATAACCATAAATCAGGTTGAATTATAAAATATTACATAAACCACTTGGAGGAAATTTAGTTTAGCCTGGAATCATGCTGTTGTAACAATGGTCCCATCTGTCTGCAAAGCAAAGTCACATTTCTCAAAAAAGTTCCTCAGAGAAACATTGGGAGAAGTGCCAACTATGGATTTCAAATAACTTCAGGTAACAGAATTCTAAATTTCATTTGGGGAGAAATCCATTCCCTATTTTTAATCCATTCAGTTGAAATAAGCACCAAATTTCAAATCTAGTTCCAGAAGTGAGGTTGTTATATGTAAGAGGCTTAAAATTTTTTGTGTATAGTTTGAGTCACAGTACTGGTTGAGATTTTAGCACAATACCAGTCAGAACAATTATTTCCCCTCATGAATATTTGGTTTTCACTGGAGCTACTCAAGTAATAGAAGGCAATTCTTAGACTGATGCTGGCCACCATGGTCATCACACAGAAAAACTTTCTAAAAATTAAACTCCCATAAAGGTAAAATGAATTTAAAGTGAACAAGAATCAAGTAATTTTTAAAGCCAAGTTTGGAACTATCATAATTTAATTATCCAATTTTGCTTAAGCCAGTGGAGTTGAATTTCTTCAACTGAACCGAGAGTCCCAATTATTATATCTATTAAATGTGCTTTATGTTATTTTTAGATTTGATTTTCTATTATTTTAATTAGGATTTTTGCATTTATATTACACATTTAGAATATTTTGTGCTGCTTTTTGAAGTGTTGGATATTGTTAAAATAACAATATAGCATAAATTACAAAGTCCAATAATTTTTTATTCTGTTCTTAAAGCTTTTCCAGATTGAAATGTTTTATTTTTTAATATTAAATAGTCTTAATATATCAGTCTATACCAGGTATCTATTGCAGAGAAATTTATCAGCAATTTCAAATTTTATAACAATATTACCATTTTATCCAGGTTCCTTAGTACTTAATGAATCTGTGAAATTTATATTACATATTTTATATGTTCATAGAGATTTGAAATTTCTGAGGTTAATAACAGATTATTTAAATTTCCTGTGATATATTTTCAATTACATTAAAATTGTAGAATTTAAGAATTTTTAGAGTAATTTTCCCCCTATAATGTTCTGTGGATAGCTTTGTAGAAGGAGTAAGTCTGTAAGTTAGTATTTTGGGGGAATGTTATTCAATGAGAAAAAAAATAACTATTAACTTCCTCCAACTAAGCTATTTCTCCTTTTTGGAATAAAACATAAAAGCTAAGCCTTTGAAATAATCACATGATGGACAGATGTCAAATGGGAGACTACTGCTAAGGTATGATTATGACACATGACAACAATACATTGGAAGGTAAGAGGGGTAGATAGAAAAAAAATGAACATTTTCACTTCCTTCTTAGCAGCCTCTGCCTATCTCATTCTCTCCATTATTTTAAGCCCCAGGCATATTGTGACTGTAGTTATTAACTTTTCTGTCTTTTGTTTTCTTCTTCTTGACATGTCTCTTTCCATTCTCTATCTACCATTCCACCAATGTGTTAAGGTTGACTGCTGGCATAAATTAATAAAACTTTTTATTCTGTAGGTTTTTCATTCAAATTGACAAGTGTGTAATGGTGGCTGGCCATCCAAAGTATTGACTTTTTCTAACAAAGAGAAGAGGGAAGCCAGTTAGTTTTCTTTCCGGAATCTTACAATGAACATTGTTTAAAACTGAATATGGTAAGGAATATTGTCTCCTTACTGCATGGAACCAAGAACAAAGGCCAGTGATTGCCCATGTCAAATCCAGAGTGAAAGAACATTTATTTGAGAAACACTTAACAGATGAGAAAAAATTTGCACATTTTGTATGCAAATACTTTTTTAAAAAATATTTTTTTTAGTTTTGATGGAACTTTATTTTATTTATTTATATGTGGTGCTGAGAATTGAATCCAATGCCTCAAACATGCTAGGCAAGAGCTCTTCCACTGAGTTACAACCACAGTCCTGCAAATACATTGTATTTAATAACTAAGAATTTGATCTTTTTTATTTAATTAAAAATATAGGGGGGATCCAGGATGGCTGATTAGAGGAAGCCGCTCTTCAGGGCTGCTCTGGGGAAAGAATCCAACGAATTAGATAAATAGCTTTTCAGCATATATATATATATATATATATATATATAGACTGAAAATGCTCAACTTATGGATGGGTTGAACACTGTGACAGGGCGCGAGCAAGACAAACTGTCTGCAGTGCCTGCCTAGTGCTGTGTAGCTTCAGCAGCACTGCCTGGAGCACAGGCAGTATGGAACAAAGCCAGACTGGGAGACCGCGGGAGACCACGGGGGTGACAATGCCAGTTCAAATCCACACTCGGCCGGACTCCACCCTCAGCAGTAAAGATGGAGAGAAAGCAGCACGGAGACCAGCGAACAGGCAAGGAGGAACCCGTGACTGGGAGGACCATCAACAGCTGGCGAGTCCAGTGTGAAGACCCCCTGTGACCCTTCAACTGAGGAAGAGCATGGAGAGTAGACACCATCTGGAAAGATCTATTTTCAGGACCAGCCACACAAAGCCCCATGCCATCCCCAGCATCACTCCTTGCTGACCAGGTACATAGACTTGACTCCACCCACAAATTCTCTGCAACATCCAGGGCAGATCTGCTGGACAGCTAATTTAACAAGCTGAGAGAGGAAGAGAAAAGGCTGCCTAATTGAGACTTGTGGGTTCAACTTTGTTTGTTTGTTTTGTATTGTTTTGTTTTGTTTTTCCTTCTTATTTTTATTTTTTCTTCTTTCTCATTTTCATTCCCTCTTGTCTCTCTTTTCTTCTTCCCTCATCTTTCTTATCTACACCCTGCCCCTACGTTCTCAACAGAGACAAAAAAAGTTGTATACAAGAACTAGGAATTTTAGATATGGGGCAACCATCAAAAGGGTGTTTTATATAGTCTCCTCTCTCTATTTTTTTTTTTGACTCACCCTGTCTTCTTTCTTTCTCTAATTCTTACTACCCAGACATTTTCTAATTTCTCTCAATGTTTGCAAAAGCTTAGCTGAAATATACATCGGTCTTCACACTAAATTGTTCACTCCAATTCCTTTACTCACTCTCTTCTGCTATTAAACTACTTCCATAGATTTCTATTTTTTCACTTCCTAAGGGGGGGGGGAGCAATATCCTTCCCTCCTTCCTCCTAAGCATATCACCATTGTTCCCAAAATCTGAAATTATAAACCCTATTATGATCACTCAGAGTATATTGGAGACAACATCTAAATTCTCTAACTCTGTACATTGTGATTAAATTGTGATTAACTGAATATAAAATGTCTGGTTTTAAGGTGTAAAGTATATATAAGGGGAGCTGATAGCATTGTACAACAGGAGCATCATTAGGCCTTAAGGTAAAAACAAAAAGGTCAAGGTTCAAAAGGGCTAAAAGAAAGACACATAAATGATATTAAAAAAAACAAGGGAAGAAAATGTCCCAAACAAATCAATATACCTCCTTATGAGATTCCTTGGAAAGCACAGTAGATCTAATGTCAGAACAGGAATTCAGGAAAAACATAATCCAAATGATTATGGAGCTCAAGGATGAATTCAAGAAGGAGGTGAGAGAGCAAATACAGGTAGTAAAAGATCACTTTAACAAAGAACTTCATAAACAAATAAAAGAAGCAAAAGACTACTTTAATAGAGAGAGATTTTAAAGAGAAACCAAATAGAAATTCTGGAAATAAAAGAAGCAATAAACCAAATTAAATGCTCTATTGAAAAATAGATTAGACCACCTGGAAGAAAGGACCTCAGATAATGAAGACAAAATATACAATCAGGAAAAAAATATAGAAAGCACAGCAAAAAGGGTAAAAAATCAAGAACAGAACATTCAGAAAATATGGGACAACATAAAAAGACCAAATTTAAGAGGGATTGGGGTAGAAAAAGATGCAGAGTTTCAAGCCAAAGGAATGAGTAATTTATTCAATGAAATAATAGCAGAAAATTTTCCAAACTTGAGGAATGAATGGGAAAACCAAGTTCAAGAGGCTTAACGAACACCAAACGTACAAAATCACAACAGTTTCACACCAAGTCACATCATAATGAAAATGCCTAATATACTGAACAAGGAGAGAATATTAAAAGCCACAAGAGAAAGGAAGCAGATTACATATAGGGGAAAACCAATTAGACTATGTTCAAATTTTTCAATCCACACCTTAAAAGCTAGAAGATCCTGGAATGGCATATTTCAAGCTCTGAAAGAAAAGGGATATCAACCAATAATATTATACCCAGCAAAATTAAACTTTAGATTCAAAGATAAAATAAAAACCTTCCATGACAAACAAAAGTTAAAAGAGTTCAAAACTCAAAAGCCAGCACTTCTGAACATCCTGGGCAAAATATTCCACGAAGAAGAAAAGAAAAATAGCAATGAAAATAAATAAACGAAGATATTAAACTAAAGGAATTACCAACCAGAGGAGAAACGAAATCAAGTTAAATGCCATAAACAAATAAAAATGGATGGGAATATGAATCACATCTCAATAATAACCTTGAATGTTAATGGCCTAAATTCACCATTCAAGAGACACAGATTGTCAGACTGAATTAAAAGAAATTACCCAACAGTATGCTATCTCCAAGAAACCTACCTCATAGAAAAAGACATCAATAGACTGAAGGTGAAAGGCTGGGAAAAATTGTACCACTCACATGGGCCATGGAAACAAGCAGGGGTTTCAATTCTCATATCAAATAAAGTAGACTTCAAGCCAAAGTTAATCAAAAGGGACAAAGATGGATATTTCTTACTGATTAAGGAAACCATTCATCAACAAGATATAACAATTATAAATCTATATGCCCCAAATAATGGAGCACTTACATTCATCAAACAAACCCTGTTCAAGTTCACGAGTAAAATAGATCACAACACAGTTATCCTAGAGGACTTCAACACACCTCTATCACCACTGGATAGATCATCCAAATAAAAGCTAAATAAAGAAAGCTTAGGCCTCATTAAAACAATTAATAACTTAGACCTAACGGACATATATAGAATATTTCATCCCTCAGTAAGCAAATACAATTTCTTCTCAGCAGCACATGGCTCCTTCTCCAAAATAGACCATATATTATGCCACAAGGCAACTCTTAACAAATATAAAAAAGTAGAGATACTACCCTGCATTCTATCAGGCCATAATGGAATGAAATTGGAAAGCAATAATAAAACAAGAAATTAAAAAAAAAAAAAAAAAAACCTACTCCAACAACTGGAAGCTAAACAACATGCTACTGAACGAACAAGGGGTTGAAGAAGACATCAAGGAGGAGATTAAAAAATTCCGAGAGGTAAATGAGAACACAGATACATCATATAGAAATCTCTGAGACACTATGAAGGCAGTATTAAGAGGAAATCCATTTCACTGAGTTCATTCATTAAAAGGAAAAAAAAAAAAAAAAAAAAAAAAAACAAAAAACAAATGAATGACTTAACATCATACCTCATAGCACTAGAAAAAGAAGAACAGACCAACACTAAAAGCAGTAGAAGACAGGAAATAATTAAAATCAGAGCTGAAATCAATGAAATTGAGACTTAAGAAACAATTCAAAGAATTGACAAAAATAAAAGTTTGTTCTTTGAAAAAATAAATAAAATTGACAGACGCTTAGTGATGCTAACGAAAAGAAGGAGAGAAAAAACTCAAATCACTAACATCCATGATGAAAAAGGACATATCACAACAAACACCTCAGATATACAGAAGATAATTAGAAATTACTTTGAAAACTTGTACTCTAATAAAATAAAAAATATTGAAGACATTGACAGATTTCTAGAGTCCTATGCATTGCCCAAACTGGAACTGGAGGCTATACACAATTTAAATAGATCAATTTCAAGTGAGGAAATAGAAGACACCATCAAAAAGCTACCAGATAGAAAAAGCCCAGGACCTGATGGGTTTAGAGCCAAGTTCTATAAGACCTTCAAAGAAGAACTAATACCAATGCTCTTCAATTTATTTCAAGAAATAGAAAAAGAGGGAGCTCTTCCAGACTCTTCCTATAAGACCAATGTTACATTAATCCCAAAGCCAGGCAAAGACACAGCCAAAAAGGAGAACTTTAGGCCAATATCTTTAATGAACATAGATGCAAAAATTATCAACAAAATCCTGGCAAATCAAATACAAAAACATAATAAAAAGATAGAGCACCATGATCAAGTGGGGTTTACCCCAGATATGCAAGGTTTGTTCAACATTCAGAAATCAATAAACATAATACATCACATCAATAGACTTAAAGATAAAAACAATATGATATCTCAATAGATGCAGAAAAAGCATTTGACAAAATACGGCACCCCTTTATGTTTAAAACTCTAGAAAAATCAGAAATAGCAGGAACATATCTCAACATCATAAAAGCTATTTATGCAAAGCCCCAGGATAACATTATCTTAAATGGAGAAAAATTGAAAGCATTCCCTCTAAAAACTGGAACAAGACAGGGATACCCCCTTTCACCACTGCTTTTTAACATAGTACTTGAAACTCTAGCCAGAGTAATTAGACAGATGAAAGAAATTAAAGAGATCCAGATAGGAAAAGAAGAGCTCAAATTAGCACTATTTGCCGATCTCGTGATAATATACCTAGAAGACCAAAAAACTCTACCAGAAAACTTTTACAACTAGTAAATGAATTTGGCAAAGTAGCAGGATACAAAATCAATACCCATAAGTCAAAGGCATTTTTGTGCATCTGTGACAAAGCCTCCGAAAGGGAAATGATGAAAACTACCCCATTTACAATAGCATCAATCAATCAATAAATAAATAAAATACCTGGGAATCAACTTAGCGAAATAGGTGAAATACCTCTATAAATAAATGTATAGAACACTAAAGAAAGAAATTATAGAAGACCTCAGAAGATGGAAAGACCTACTTTGTTTTTGGATAGGCAGAATTAATATTGTCAAAATGTCCATTCTACCAAAAGCATTATACAGATTAAATGCAATTCCAATTAAAATCCCAATGACATTCCTCAAAGAAATAGAAAAAGCAGTCATGAAATTCATCTGGAAAAACAAGAGACCCAGAATAGCTAAAGCAATTCTTAGCAAGAAAAGTGACGCAGGTGTCATCACCATACCAGACTTTAAATTATATTATAGAGCAAGCTGGGCATGGTGGCGCACACCTGTAATCCCAGCACTTGGGAAGCTGAGGCAGGAGGATCGTGAGTTCAAAGCCAGCCTCAGCAATGGGGAGGCACTTAGCAACTCAGTAAGACCCTGTCTCTAAATAATATACAAAAAAAAAAAAAAAAAAAAAAAGAAGGGCTGGGGATGTGACCCAGTGGTCAAGTGCCCCTGAGTTCAATCCCAGGTACCACACACACACACACACACACACACACACACACACCAAAAAAAAAAAAAAAAAAAACTATGGAGCAATAGTAACAAACACAGCATGGTATTGTGGTATTGGCACCAAAACAGACGGGTAGACCAATGGTACAGAATTGAGGACACAGACACTAATACATATAATTTCAGCTATCTTATATTAGACAAAGGCGCCAAAAATGTACAGTGGAGAAAGAATAACCTCTTCAACAAATTTTGCTTGGAAAACTGGAAATCCATGTGCAACAAAATGAAATTAAACCCTTATCTCTCACCACGCACAAAATTCTATTCAAAGTGGATCAAGGACCTAGGAATTAAACCAGACACAATACACCTAATAGAAGAAAAAGTAAGCTCCAATTTCCAACATGTCAGATTAGGCTCCAAGTTTCTTAATAAGAATCCTGTAGTGCAAGAATTAGTATTAAGAAATAATGAATGGGATAGATTCAAACTAAAAAGCTCCTTCTCAGCAAAAGAAACAATCAGTGAGGTGCATAGAGAGCCAACTAACTGGGAACAAATATTTAATACATGAACATCAGACAGAGCACTAATTTCTAGAATATATAAAGAACTAAAAAAACTCAATACCAAAAAAACAAACAACCCAATCAATAAATGGCCAAGGAACTGAACAGACACTTCTCAGAAGAAGATATACAATTAATCAACAAATACATGAAAAAATGCTCAACATCACTGGCAATTAGAAAAATGCAAATCCAAACTACCCTAAGATTTCATTTCACTCCAGTCAGAATGGCAGCTATTAAGTGAATTAGCCTATAATCAAGGAGATAGCTAAAAATTGCGGTTAGCTGAGAGCCATAAAACATGTTCTAGTTTCCACCTGATAGTAATACATTATTCAAAGAATCTTTGTATGCCTGTGAACACTGCGTGACACACCTATAAGCTCTGAGCTGTAAGCACGTGTCCTTGTTAAAGCTATATGTATATAACTGGGTGAGTTTGGTTAGAGTGTGTGGGAAGAAGGTGGTGGTTGGAGTTAGAGCGCATTTGGAGTGATTGCTGGAGCCGGAGAGAGAAGAAGAATAAAAGACCTTTTTTCATTTTCATCCTGCCTCCGAATTTTCCTGCGGCATTTGTTGCTCCAAGCGGCTTCCGCTTCAGGCAGCGACAGGTGGTGGCCTGTACGGGGAATTCAGCGGCAAGGTAAGAAAAAAGAAAATTTAAAAATATGGAAGCAAATATAAAAAAAAGTTGGTTTATAAAAGCCATGAATGAAATTTTTGATATCGAGAACTCAGAGGATAGTGAGAAAAGTGAACAAGAAAGCATATCCTCTGACTCAGTGGAGACCAGCAAGGAGAGTAGTAATGTAAATTCAAAAGTAAGAACTGCAAAAGCCATCAGAAGCTTAATAAAATTAGCTGAGGAGTATGTACTCTCCTTAGAAGCTGAAACTCAGGATACTAGTGAAAGTGATAATAGTAACAAGGAGCCAAACCATGAGAGTACGGTCTCCTCCACTGAGCCAGTTAGGAATTATGAAGCTAGTAGTGAGGAGGAATCAAAAAGTAATTCGGGGAGCACAGGTTCCAATAAAAAGAACAAAAAGAAATTAAAAAAGAGAAAAGACCGTCAAATAGAGGAACCACTAGTGCCCTCTGCTCCTTCATGGATAGAATACCCAACAGAAACAATAAGGAGTATTGATCAGAATGTACATGCCCTTGAGGTAGAAATTGGCGGCCTTTCTGAGCGCTTATATGCTCTCGAACAACATAGACCGCAGGAGCACCTAGAACTGCCAGTATTTCAAAATGAAGAGGGACAAAGATATCACGAGTCCCTAGACTTTAAAACAATAAAGAATTTTAAAGAGGCAGTAATGACCTATGGGCCTCAAGCTCCGTTCACATTAAGTATGATAGAGTCACTTAACACCCTAATCTTAGCCCCCTCAGATTGGAAAAGTCTATGCAGAGCCGTACTAAGTGGGGGACAATACCTAATCTGGAAAACTCAATTCCAGGAACTTTGTTCAGAAATAGCAAAGAGAAATGCTGCAGCAGGTTTCCCTCAACGCAATATAGATAAGCTCACAGGGGAAGGTCAGTTCGCCGAACTACAAAATCAGCTACAATACGATCCCGGTGTTTATGCCCAGATACGCACTGCAGCTGTGAAAGCCTGGAAGACAATATCAGGCACAGGGGATCTGCAAGGCAGCCTATCAAAAGTTATACAAGGCCTAACAAACCTTACGCTGATTTTGTAGATAGACTCTTAAAAACAACATCTAGAGTTTTTGGTGAAGTCGAGCAAGCTATGCCTCTAGTTATCCAATTAGCGTTCGAGAATGCTAATAAATATTGCCAGCATGCAATAAGACCGTGGAGAAGTAAAAAAGACTTATCAATTTATATCAGACTGTGCAAAGACATTAACGAGGCTGTTATCACAGGCAACTAATTGCTGCAGTGATGAAAAATTCCTCCCCTCAAAATTCCCAAAGGATTCAACCTAGAACAGGATATTCCAGACAAAAGTATTATAATCAACCAAGATATGCTAAGCAGTATCCCCCAAGGGTAATAAGATCAAATTCATACCACGCTCCAGGCCGATGCCCCAGGTGCAAAAAGGGTATACATTGGGCCAATCAATGCTATTCCAGATATGATATATATGGAAATGATTTATCAAGGATTTCAAAAAATGGGGCACAGGGCCCAATGCCCCGGGGCCCACAAATGTAAGAGGCACTAGAGGAGGAATGCCCTCAGATCCAAATGATTCCTCGTCACAATCCCTCCTACCCATTAACTCCCTTATCAGAGGGACAAGAGGAAGTGCAGGATTAGATCTTTGTTCTACTGCCCAGATGGTCCTGACACCTGAAATGGGGGTTCAGCTGATTCCTACGGGAATCAGGGGACCTCTCCCTTCAGGAACTGTGGGACTAATCCTTCGGCGTAGTTCCAAGAGTTTATTAGGCTTTAATGTTATACCATGGGTTATTGATTCAGATTGTAATGGAGAGATTAAAATAATGCTAAGTACACACAGGGGCATCATCTCCGTAAATCAAGGAGACAGAATCGCACAGCTGCTCCTCATTCCCAGTCTCCATAGTTCTTTTAAAAGCATGCCACAAAATAGAAATAGCAGAGCATTCGGTTCCACTAGTTCAGGACCTATGGCTTTCTGGGTTCAGGATTGTTCACGGAGGCCTATGTGCAAATTAAAAATTCAAGGTATAGAGATGGAGGGGCTGATTGATGCAGGAGCTGACTCTTCCATCATAAATCTACAACAATGGCCTAAGCACTGGCCTCTGCAGAAAGCCTCAACCAGTTTAAAAGGCTTGGGATATAGTAATACCCCAGCACAAAGTGCTGTAATCTTAAATTGGCAAGACAATGAAGGCCATACAGGAACATTCCAACCTTATGTTTTAAACAGCTTGCCAGTTACTCTATGGGGAAGAGATATCTTACATCAAATGGGGCTACACCTAGCGACCAAGACTGCAGGTGTTAAGAATAAAAATCCTAATCATAATAAAAAAGGCAAAGGACATTTTTTCTAGGGGCCACTGAGAAAACAATTTTTAAAATACCATGGCTCTCTAATAAGCCAGTTTGTGTCCCTCAGTGGCCCCTATCCAAATAAAAATTGCAAGCAGCCCATCAATTAATTAAAGAACAATTAGAAGCAGGACACATAGAGCCTTTCACCTCTCCCTGGAATTCTCCCATATTTGTAATTAAGAAAAAAATCAGGAAAATGGAGACTATTACAAGACCTAAGACAAATTAATAAAACAATGCAAATTATGGGACCTACCCAAACTGGACTTCCTAATTCTGTAGCTATTCCAAAAAAACTATTACCTTATAACTCTTGATATAAAGGACTGTTTCTTTTCCATTCCCCTACATCCTCTGGATGCCCCCAGGTTTGCTTTTTCAATTCCTTCCATCAATAATAATGGCCCTGATAAAAGATATCAATGGAAATTATTGCCACAGGGAATGGCAAATAGCCCTACAATGTGCCAACTATATGTGGACAGAGCTATACAGCCCATTAAAAACAAATATCAAGACCTCATGTGTCTACACTACATGGACGATGTTTTATTAGCTCACCCTAATCAAAAAATCTTATTTAATATATTTAGTGAAATAACAAAAAATTTTTAAAAATATGGGTTATATATAGCAGAAGAAAAAGTTCAAAGCAGATCACCTATACTATATTTAGGCTTTAAAATCATGGATACTTTTGTTAAACCCCCCAAAATTCTAATAAGTAAAGAACATTTGACCAACCTCAATGATTTCCAAAAATTATTGGGAGACATTAATTGGCTTCGCCCTACACTAAGCCTCACTACTGGACAATTAAAACCTTTATTTGACATCCTTCGCAGGAACCCTGATCCATTCTCACCGCGAACATTAACTCCTGAGGCCAGGAGAGCTCTAAAATTAGTAGAACAGGCCATTGAAAGATCCCATTGCGATAGATTTGATTTTGCACAACCACTAATATTGATTATTATTCCTTCACAATATACACCAACAGGAGTATTTTGGCAATAGGGACCTATATTATGGATACATGTGCCTGTCTCTCCTAAAAGTACAATTGAGTCTTATACCTCCATGGTGGCTAAACTTATTCTTCAAGGACTTAAAACCTCTACTAAAGTATTTGGAATTCATCCCGCTACTATTATTACTCCTTATTCATCGTCACAGGTTGAATATTTGTGCTTCAATGATAATGATTGGGCTATAGCTAGATGCTCTACTTCTGCAAATTTTGACAATCATATTCCTAAATCTCCTATACTGTCCTTTTTTATCAATCATCCTATCATATTCCCACAGGTAATAAAAATTCAACCCATTCCTAAAGCATTTAATGTATTTACAGATGGATCCTCTAACGGTACTTCTGCAGTAGTCACTCAAAATGAAAAAAATGACTCATATAACTAATCAAAAATCAGCTCAATTAGTGGAACTCGAAGCTATAATAATAGCTCTGAAAAATTTTAAAGAACAGCCTATGAATATTTTTTCAGACAGCCACTATATTGTACATGCTGTCCCTAAATTGGAGCTAGCAGGTCCAATAGCACCACATACTCCAGCTTTTAAATTGTTTTCTCAAATCCAAAATCTCCTATGGCAACGAAAAGAACCTTTATTTATAGGTCACATAAGAGCTCACACTAATCTGCCTGGTCCTCTCCATGAAGGTAATCAAAAAGCTGATGCCCTCACTAAAACAATATTTATATTTACTACAGTACAACAAGCTACTTTATTTCATTCCCAGTTCCACGTTAATAGCACTACCTTAAGACAAAAATTTAAAATCACAAAAGAACAAGCTCGTAGAATCGTAAAAGAATGTCCATCTTGTGTAACACTTTTGCCAAATCCACATTATGGGGTTAACCCACGAGGTTTGATGCCCAATCATTTGTGGCAGATGAATGTCACACATGAGCCAAGGTTTGGAAAATTACGATTTATTCATGTCACCATAGATACATGCTCAGGCATAATTTTTGCTTCTTTACATTCCGGAGAAAAAGTTAAAGATACTATATCTCATTGTCTGCAAGCTTTTGCTGCATTGGGCATCCCCAAAATGCTTAAAACAGATAATGGCCCTGCATATACATCCACATCCTTCAAACAATTTTGTACAAAGTTCAATATTATCCACAAAAGAGGTATCACTTATAATCCTCAGGGACAAGGAATAATTGAAAGAGCAAATCGGACACTTAAAAATATGTTACTAAAGCAAAAAGATGGAAACTGGAAAAATCCTAAGGACAGATTGGCAGTTGCCCTGTTTACCCTGAATTTCTTAACTTTAGATTCTAATGGACATTCGGCTGGAGAT
Source organism: Tamias sibiricus (assembly GCA_025594165.1). Classification (NCBI taxonomy): domain Eukaryota; kingdom Metazoa; phylum Chordata; class Mammalia; order Rodentia; family Sciuridae; genus Tamias; species Tamias sibiricus. The sequence continues at coordinate 154,726,157 of CM046662.1, read as the reverse complement.
AGACACTGGAACCCACACCAACAACATAAACCTTTGGTTTACTGGAAGGATGTTCTCTCAGGTACATGGAAGGGTCCAGACCCAGTATTAATTTGGGGGAGAGGATCTTTTTGTGTTTTTCCAAAGCACGAATCCTCTCCAATATGGATACCATCCAGATTGATAAAGCAGGTACAAAGTCAAAAGGATCAAGACGAAGTTATTGAGGAGTCTAGATTGAATAAACAAGTACAAAATCAAGAGGACCAAAATGAAGGTATGGAGTGATTCCCTTAAGAGTCCTCCATTAAATTTACAACTTAAATTTCATCTTCCCGACCGAGACATGAAGATCTCTCTTCAGTGTATACACAATTGTATTTTTTTTTCTTTTATATATGTCTTTATGTCTGTGCATTTGTCTAAATTTCATGTTAATGTGATGTCACAAATATATGTTTATATGTGCGTCTGTCTAGTGTGATGTCACAAAAATAATTAAGCGCTTATGAAAAAAAATAGATAGATACATATAGATCCAAATAACATTAATTCATTTAAACTTAGAATATTCTAATTAGATAATCAATAGATAGATAGATAGATAGATATTCATATAAGTTCAGAATATTCTAATTAGATAATCAATTATAATGATAATCAATTTTGATTTATAGTTGTCTCCGGGACTTCTCTTCAGCTGTGAATATGTTTAATGTTGTATAACCTGATATTTTGGTGTTCCGACAGAGGATCGTTTATTTGTTATTAACTTCATTTGTTTAATAGCTGATTAATTTAAATTATTTCAACAGGTATAGGATTGCTGTGTATATAGAGACTCAAGGATTCCAGCTAAAAAATTATTTTTCCAAAGTGCCTTTAGCTTTTTTTTTATCTTTAATGCAGTAAACACCCTCAATTTCTCTTTGATTATTTCTGAATGTGATATTTTGCCAGCTTATGTTTGTGGGAGCTTAAGCAGCAATGTGTGTGAGCAGAGATCAACTTTTATTTTCTACTCTAATAATTATATTTTTGAGTTTGACAGCTCACCTTTTGATCTCAGTGCTGGAATAGCACTGCCTTTCCCTTAATAATGGATGCTTGAGTTTTTAGGTAGCAGGCCCTGAAGATTTGCCGGTGGAAATGTCTAGACATAAAAAAGACGGCTGCTGCTACAACTGCAGGGACCGCGGTAGCCGCAAGCATCCCTGCTGCTCAAGCATCAAACAACCTCACCAGCAGTGTGGCCTCTGCTCTGCGTGCATGGGGCCTCCTGAATCTATGTGTTATAACTTATGGACATTTTGATTTTCCATTATTTTGGGACATTATGGGACAATGCCTTGCGGGTATTTGTCTAAGAGAACTCAGTGCATTACTTGATGAAACTAAGGGCAGCTGATTGGCTTAAAGAACTTGATACGCTATGGAAACTTGGCATCGTCAGCAGTAGGCTTACTGCCTTAAAGCCGCAGCATCTCCTAAAAATTGGGCGGCTGTTAGTCAACACACAGTCGATCCTGAAGGGCTCTATTGGATGGCTGGTTAGCCTATGATGGGTAAGATCCCCAGAAGGGGACAACCTAAGACACGGCACAGTCGCACGGGACAGTCTAATGTGGCCGGCATGTCAACCTAAGCCAGGAGTCAGGACAGCCTTGATTCCCATGACGGATAAGAATGTCGGTTGCACATGGACGTCCTAGAACATCCCCTCTTTTAAAACTAAAAGGGGGAAATGAAGGAGCCTATAATCAAGGAGATAGCTAAAAATTGCGGTTAGCTGAGAGCCATAAAACATGTTCTAGTTTCCACCTGATAGTAATACATTATTCAAAGAATCTTTGTATGCCCGTGAACACTGCGTGACGCACCTATAAGCTCTGAGCTGTAAGCACGTGTCCTTGTTAAAGCTATATGTATATAACTGGGTGAGTTTGGTTAGAGTGTGTGGGAAGAAGGTGGTGGTTGGAGTTAGAGCGTTTGGAGTGATTGCTGGAGCCGGAGAGAGAGAAGAAGAATAAAAGACCTTTTTTCATTTTCATCCTGCCTCCGAATTTTCCTGCGGCGTTCGTTGCTCCAAGCGGTTTCCGCTTCAGGCAGCAACAAGTGGTGGCCTGTACGGGGAATTCAGCGGCAAGGTAAGAAAAAAGAAAATTTAAAAATATGGGAGCAAATATAAAAAAAGTTGGTTTATAAAAGCCATGAATGAAATTTTTGATATCGAGAACTCAGAGGATAGTGAGAAAAGTGAACAAGAAAGCATATCCTCTGACTCAGTGGAGACCAGCAAGGAGAGTAGTAATGTAAATTCAAAAGTAAGAACTGCAAAAGCCATCAGAAGCTTAATAAAATTAGCTGAGGAGTATGTACTCTCCTTAGAAGCTGAAACTCAGGATACTAGTGAAAGTGATAATAGTAACAAGGAGCCAAACCATGAGAGTACGGTCTCCTCCACTGAGCCAGTTAGGAATTATGAAGCTAGTAGTGAGGAGGAATCAAAAAGCAATTCGGGGAGCACAGGCTCCAATAAAAAGAACAAAAAGAAATTAAAAAAGAGAAAAGACCGTCAAATAGAGGAACCACTAGTGCCCTCTGCTCCTTCATGGATAGAATACCTAACAGAAACAATAAGGAGTATTGATCAGAATGTACATGCCCTTGAGGTAGAAATTGGCGGCCTTTCTGAGCGCTTATATGCTCTCGAACAACATAGACCGCAGGAGCACCTAGAACTGCCAGTATTTCAAAATGAAGAGGGACAAAGATATCACGAGTCCCTAGACTTTAAAACAATAAAGAATTTTAAAGAGGCGGTAAATGACCTATGGGCCTCAAGCTCCGTTCACGTTAAGTATGATAGAGTCACTTAACACCCTAATCTTAGCCCCCTCAGATTGGAAAAGTCTATGCAGAGCGGTACTAAGTGGGGGACAATACCTAATCTGGAAAACTCAATTCCAGGAACTTTGTTCAGAAATAGCAAAGAGAAATGCTGCAGCAGGTTTCCCTCAATGCAATATAGATATGCTCACAGGGGAAGGTCAGTTCGCCGAACTACAAAATCAGCTACAATACGATCCCGGTGTTTATGCCCAGATACGCACTGCAGATGTGAAAGCCTGGAAGACAATATCAGGCACAGGGGATCTGCAAGGCAGCCTATCAAAAGCTATACAAGGGCCTAACAAACCTTACGCTGATTTTGTAGATAGACTCTTAAAAACAACATCTAGAGTTTTTGGCGAAGTCGAGCAAGCTATGCCTCTAGTTATCCAATTAGCGTTCGAGAATGCTAATAAATATTGCCAGCATGCAATAAGGCCGTGGAGAAGTAAAAAAGACTTATCAATTTATATCAGACTGTGCAAAGACATTAACGAGGCTGTTATCACAGGCAACTAATTGCTGCAGTGATGAAAAATTCCTCCCCTCAAAATTCCCAAAGGATTCAACCTAGAACAGGATATTCCAGACAAAAGTATTATAATCAACCAAGATATGCTAAGCAGTATCCCCCAAGGGTAATAAGATCAAATTCATACCACGCTCCAGGCCGATGCCCCAGGTGCAAAAAGGGTATACATTGGGCCAATCAATGCTATTCCAGATATGATATATATGGAAATGATTTATCAAGGATTTCAAAAAATGGGGCACGGGGCCCAATGCCCCGGGGCCCACAAATGTAAGAGGCACTAGAGGAGGAATGCCCTCAGATCCAAATGATTCCTCGTCACAATCCCTCCTACCCATTAACTCCCTTATCAGAGGGACAAGAGGAAGTGCAGGATTAGATCTTTGTTCTACTGCCCAGATGGTCCTGACACCTGAAATGGGGGTTCAGCTGATTCCTACGGGAATCAGGGGACCTCTCCCTTCAGGAACTGTGGGACTAATCCTTGGGCGTAGTTCCAAGAGTTTATTAGGCTTTAATGTTATACCATGGGTTATTGATTCAGATTGTAATGGAGAGATTAAAATAATGCTAAGTACACACAGGGGCATCATCTCCGTAAATCAAGGAGACAGAATCGCACAGCTGCTCCTCATTCCCAGTCTCCATAGTTCTTTTAAAAGCATGCCACAAAATAGAAATAGCAGAGCATTCGGTTCCACTAGTTCAGGGACCTATGGCTTTCTGGGTTCAGGATTGTTCACGGAGGCCGATGTGCAAATTAAAAATTCAAGGTATAGAGATGGAGGGGCTGATTGATACAGGAGCTGACTCTTCCATCATAAATCTACAACAATGGCCTAAGCACTGGCCTCTGCAGAAAGCCTCAACCAGTTTAAAAGGCTTGGGATATAGTAATACCCCAGCACAAAGTGCTGTAATCTTAAATTGGCAAGACAATGAAGGCCATACAGGAACATTCCAACCTTATGTTTTAAACAGCTTGCCAGTTACTCTATGGGGAAGAGATATCTTACATCAAATGGGGCTACACCTAGCGACCAAGCCTGCAGGTGTTAAGAATAAAAATCCTAATCATAATAAAAAAGGCAAAGGACATTTTTTCTAGGGGCCACTGAGAAAACAATTTTTAAAATACCATGGCTCTCTAATAAGCCAGTTTGTGTCCCTCAGTGGCCCCTATCCAAATAAAAATTGCAAGCAGCCCATCAATTAATTAAAGAACAATTAGAAGCAGGACACATAGAGCCTTTCACCTCTCCCTGGAATTCTCCCATATTTGTAATTAAGAAAAAAATCGGGAAAATGGAGACTATTACAAGACCTAAGACAAATTAATAAAACAATGCAAATTATGGGACCTACCCAAACTGGACTTCCTAATCCTGTAGCTATTCCAAAAAACTATTACCTTATAACTCTTGATATAAAGGACTGTTTCTTTTCCATTCCCCTACATCCTCTGGATGCCCCCAGGTTTGCTTTTTCAATTCCTTCCATCAATAATAATGGCCCTGATAAAAGATATCAATGGAAATTATTGCCACAGGGAATGGCAAATAGCCCTACAATGTACCAACTATGTGGACAGGGCTATACAGCCCATTAAAAACAAATATCAAGACCTCATGTGTCTACACTACATGGACGATGTTTTATTAGCTCACCCTAATCAAAAAATCTTATTTAATATATTTAGTGAAATAACAAAAAATTTTTAAAAATATGGATTATATATAGCAGAAGAAAAAGTTCAAAGCAGATCACCTATACTATATTTAGGCTTTAAAATCATGGATACTTTTGTTAAGCCCCCCAAAATTCTAATAAGTAAAGAACATTTGACCACCCTCAATGATTTCCAAAAATTATTGGGAGACATTAATTGGCTTCGCCCTACACTAAGCCTCACTACTGGACAATTAAAACCTTTATTTGACATCCTTCGCGGGAACCCTGATCCATTCTCACCGCGAACATTAACTCCTGAGGCCAGGAGAGCTCTAAAATTAGTAGAACAGGCCATTGAAAGATCCCATTGTGATAGATTTGATTTTGCACAACCACTAATATTGATTATTATTCCTTCACAATATACACCAACAGGAGTATTTTGGCAACAGGGACCTATATTATGGATACATGTGCCTGTCTCTCCTAAAAGTACAATTGAGTCTTATACCTCCATGGTGGCTAAACTTATTCTTCAAGGACTTAAAACCTCTACTAAAATATTTGGAATTCATCCCGCTACTATTATTACTCCTTATTCATCGTCACAGGTTGAATATTTGTGCTTCAATGATAATGATTGGGCTATAGCTAGATGCTCTACTTCTGCAAATTTTGACAATCATATTCCTAAATCTCCTATACTGTCCTTTTGTATCAATCATCCTATCATATTCCCACAGGTAATAAAAACTCAACCCATTCCTAAAGCATTTAATGTATTTACAGATGGATCCTCTAACGGTACTGCTGCAGTAGTCACTCAAAATGAAAAAAATGATTCATATCACTAATCAAAAATCAGCTCAATTAGTGGAACTCGAAGCTATAATAATAGCTCTGAAAAATTTTAAAGAACAGCCTATGAATATTTTTTCAGACAGCCACTATATTGTACATGCTGTCCCTAAATTGGAGCTAGCAGGTCCAATAGCACCACATACTCCAGCTTTTAAATTGTTTTCTCAAATCCAAAATCTCCTATGGCAACGAAAAGAACCTTTATTTATAGGTCACATAAGAGCTCACACCAATCTGCCTGGTCCTCTCCATGAAGGTAATCAAAAAGCTGATGCCCTCACTAAAACAATATTTATATTTACTACAGTACAACAAGCTACTTTATTTCATTCCCAGTTCCACGTTAATAGCACTACCTTAAGACAAAAATTTAAAATCACAAAAGAACAAGCTCGTAGAATCATAAAAGAATGTCCATCTTGTGTAACACTTTTGCCCAATCCACATTATGGGGTTAACCCACGAGGTTTGATGCCCAATCATTTGTGGCAGATGGATGTCACACATGAGCCAAGTTTTGGAAAATTACGATTTATTCATGTCACCATAGATACATGCTCAGGCATAATTTTTGCTTCTTTACATTCCGGAGAAAAAGTTAAAGATACTATATCTCATTGTCTGCAAGCTTTTGCTGCATTGGGCATCCCCAAAATGCTTAAAACAGATAATGGCCCTGCATATACATCCACATCCTTCAAACAATTTTGTACAAAGTTCAATATTATCCACAAAAGAGGTATCACTTATAATCCTCAGGGACAAGGAATAATTGAAAGAGCAAATCGGACACTTAAAAATATGTTACTAAAGCAAAAAAATGGAAACTGGAAAAATCCTAAGGACAGATTGGCAGTTGCCCTGTTTACCCTGAATTTCTTAACTTTAGATTCTAATGGACATTCTGCTGGAGATAGACACTGGAACCCACACCAACAACATAAACCTTTGGTTTACTGGAAGGATGTTCTCTCAGGTACATGGAAGGGTCCAGACCCAGTATTAATTTGGGGGAGAGGATCTGTTTGTGTTTTTCCAAAGCACGAATCCTCTCCAATATGGATACCATCCAGATTGATAAACCAGGTACAAAGTCAAAAGGATCAAGACGAAGTTATTGAGGAGTCTAGATTGAATAAACAAGTACAAAATCAAGAGGACCAAAATGAAGGTATGGAGTGATTCCCTTAAGAGTCCTCCATTAAATTTACAACTTAAATTTCATCTTCCCGACCGGGACAAGAAGATCTCTCTTCAGTGTATACAGAATTGTATTTTTTTTTCTTTTATATATGTCTTTATGTCTGTGCATTTGTCTAAATTTCATGTTAATGTGATGTCACAAATATATGTTTATATATGTGCGTCTGTCTAGTGTGATGTCACAAAAATAATTAAGTGCTTATGAAAAAAAATAGATAGATACATATAGATCCAAATAACATTAATTCATTTAAGCTTAGAATATTCTAATTAGATAATCAATAGATAGATAGATAGATAGATATTCATATATCTTCAGAATATTCTAATTAGATAATCAATTATAATGATAATCAATTTTGATTTATAGTTGTCTCCGGGACTTCTCTTCAGCTGTGAATATGTTTAATGTTGTATAACCTGATATTTTGGTGTTCCAACAGAGGATCGTTTATTTGTTATTAACTTCATTTGTTTAATAGCTGATTAATTTGAATTATTTCAACAGGTATAGGATTGCTGTGTATATAGAGACTCAAGGATTCCAGCTAAAAAATTATTTTTCCAAAGTGCCTTTAGCTTTTTTTTATCTTTAATGCAGTAAACACCCTCAGTTTCTCTTTGATTATTTCTGAATGTGATATTTTGCCAGCTTATGTTTGTGGGAGCTTAAGCAGCAATGTGTGTGAGCAGAGATCAACTTTTATTTTCTACTCTAATAATTATTTTTTTTAGTTTGACAGCTCACCTTTTGATCTCAGTGCTGGAATAGCACTGCCTTTCCCTTAATAATGGATGCTTGAGTTTTTAGGTAGCAGGCCCTGAAGATTTGCCGGTGGAAATGTCTAGACATAAAAAAGACGGCTGCTGCTACAACTGCAGGGACCGCGGTAGCCGCAAGCATCCCTGCTGCTCAAGCATCAAACAACCTCACCAGCAGTGTGGCCTCTGCTCTGCGTGCATGGGGCCTCCTGAATCTATGTGTTATAACTTATGGACATTTTGATTTTCCATTATTTTGGGACATTATGGGACAAAGCCTTGCGGGTATTTGTCTAAGAGAACTCAGTGCGTTACTTGATGAAACTAAGGGCAGCTGATTGGCTTAAAGAACTTGATACGCTATGGAAACTTGGCATGTCAGCAGTAGGATTACTGCCTTAAAGCCGCAGCATCTCCTAAAAATTGGGCGGCTGTTAGTCAACACACAGTCGATCCTGAAGGGCTCTATTGGATGGCTGGTTAGCCTATGACGGGTAAGATCCCCAGAAGGGGACAACCTAAGACACGGCACAGTCGCACGGGACAGTCTAATGTGGCCGGCATGTCAACCTAAGCCAGGAGTCAGGACAGCCTTGATTCCCATGACGGGTAAGAATGTCGGTTGCACATGGACGTCCTAGAACATCCCCTCTTTTAAAACTAAAAGGGGGAAATGAAGGAGCCTATAATCAAGGAGATAGCTAAAAATTGCGGTTAGCTGAGAGCCATAAAACATGTTCTAGTTTCCACCTGATAGTAATACATTATTCAAAGAATCTTTGTATGCCCGTGAACACTGCGTGACGCACCTGTAAGCTCTGAGCTGTAAGCACGTGTCCTTGTTAAAGCTATATGTATATAACTGGGTGAGTTTGGTTAGAGTGTGTGGGAAGAAGAAGGTGGTGGTTGGAGTTAGAGAGTTTGGAGTGATTGCTGGAGCCGGAGAGAGAAGAAGAATAAAAGACCTTTTTTCATTTTCATCCTGCCTCCAAATTTTCCTGCGGCGTTCGTTGCTCCAAGCGGTTTCCACTTCAGGCAGCAACAATTAAGAACACAAACAACAATAAATGTTGGAGAGGATGTGGGGAAAAAGGCACACTCATACAATGCTGGTGGGACTGCAAAATGGTACAACCATTATGGGAAGCAGTATGGAGATTTCTTGTAAAACTGGGAATGGAACCACCTTATGACCCAGCCATCCTACTCCTGGGTCTATTCCCAAAGGACTTAAAAACAGCATATTACAGTGACACAGCCACTTCAATGTTTATAGCAGCACAATTCACAATAGCTAGATTGTGGAACCAACCTAGATGTCCCTCAGCAGATGAGTGGATTAAGAAAATGTGGTATATACACACAATAGAATTTTACTCAGCAATAAAAGAAAAGAAAATAATGGCATTTGCAGGTAAATGGATGAAGTTGGAAAATATATTCCTAAGTGAATTTAGTCAATCTCAAAAATCCAAATACTGAATGTTTTCTCTGATATAAGGAGGCAGATTCACAGTGGTGTTGGGTGTCAGGATACATAGGAGGATTAGAGGAACACTAGAATAGTCAAAGGGGAGGGAGGGAGGAGACAGGAGGGAGCAAGAGGGGGATGGTGGGGAATAAAAAAAAGAAAAGGTGGTATAATAAGATGTATATCATTATCCTATATGAATGTTTGAAGACTTGAATAGTTCGGATATACTTTGTATACAAACAGCGTTATGTAAAAAGAGGCTCTATATGTGAATTATAAAGTGTAATGCATTCTACTATTACAAATACAACTTTGAATTATATATATATATATGCACATATTATATATATATATATATATATATATATATATATATATATATATATATATATATATATATAGTTTGTTTGATTGTTTCAGAAGATGTTACCTAAAAGGAAATTCATTCACTCCTTGTTTTTAGTTGCTTATAAATGGATATATTTTACATTGTCAAGTGAGAGTTCTATGTATAGGTGCTGTTAGAAAAAGAGGATTTAACGTATAAAACTTTGTGAGACTAGACACAATCAGTTTTAGTGTTCTTCACAGGTACAGATGGGCGAAATGACAAAATAAAATGATGGCAGACAAAAAAAAATTAAAAAAGAAAGAAAAAATATAGTGATTTAATTCTTGATTTTATTGTAAGATTTATAATCCAAATGGCATTGCAATTATAAAGCATATTTGTTTGGAAGATACAATTTGTGTATAGTTTTAAATAGTTGTATATATGTAAATGGTCCAGTTATATCCATGAAAACTCTGAGTTTTTGAGGGTGAATTGATGAATCATAGCTACTTCTGGACAGAAAATAAAATTGTAATTTTGATATACATCTAAACCAAATCAAATGATAGCCAAGAATTCTCTACCTAATTACAAAGAAGTATATGTATGTATGTACACATATATATGAAAATACATATTCACAGGTTTATTCATTAAATATATATGTATAGATTATGTTCTATATAACCAAATTTCTAAATTTATAATTTCAAAAACCTAAAAATAAATTTAATTTTAAAAGCATACATAATCTTTGATATGTCTGAGTTAGTTTATTCCATATTCTATCTTAGAATTTGGAAAGTCCAAGATTTTCCTAGAATCTTGGCTTCCAGAATGCTGTGATGAATAGTAGCACTTTCTTATTATACATGATTTTTTAAAAATGGAAATAAGAATAAAGTAATAACTACTTTTCAACAAAATCTCTCAAAGTATATGAAATTTAAAAGATGTATATATGTGGAATTTTTTTTCATTACAATTACTGCAGCTTTATTTTCTTTGTGTTCTACTAACTCAAATGTAAACATATTACAAGAACTTGCTCAGCATATTCAGTTATTTTCAAAATATGCTCCTTAGACTCTTGAGAGAATGATTGTATTGATTTTAAAACATTTCTTAAAGTTTACTTACATATGTCTTTCTTTTATTGTTATTTAAATTATTATGTTAACTGAATCATATTATAAAGCAATGTACATTATAATTCTGGATATATGTGGCTAATATTTTTGAAGAGTAAAAATTTTCATGTGGTTTTGATCACTTCTGTGTTAGTCAACTTAAGATATCCTCATGATTTTAAAATTATTGCCTTATTTTTAAATAACTAATCTTACATGTTCACATATTTTACAAGGAAGAAATACCTAATCTTTCTTTCATATATTAATATATAAATACACTAGTCACATATAATCAGAAATTTATTACTATTATCATGAACATTGCAAATTATGGAACACTAATTCAAACAATCACAATTAGATTCTCTATTTTAAATGTTAGTCTGTTAAATACCAAGAAGCAGGCAGCTATGTCTATTATTGTGTTGACTATTATTTATTCTAAACTAAGTTTAGTTATAAATACAAAGCATAAGTAATGAATTTTTTATTTTCATCACACTGTAATGTAACATAATGTGTTAAACTGTATAATGTATAGTGTTTATAAAAATATATTATGAAGATGTTCAGAGTATATTAAAATATTGAAAACTAAGTTTTGTTTATACAATATATGTGTGCTATAAATGTATTCATTCATATGTACATATTATGTGTAAAAAATAAAATTCAACTAATAATTTCTTTTTATTACAAATCAGTCTTTCCTAGTGTTTTTTCATAAGTCTTGTCTCAAATTGTTCATTTATATGTATCTGTCTATAGAAATGATGTGGTGTGAAGAATATTTAATCCTTTCTGATTTTTAGATATGCTGGTGGAAAAGTCTGATTTGTTTTCTCTTTAAAAACAAGTCTATGTTTTGAGAGATTAATTTGAGGATGAATTTTAAAAGAAAAAAAATGTATCTTGAGGAAAGAGATATCAATGTTAATATAAGAAATGACAATAATTTCCTAATATGCGTAGAATATAGATGAATCTGATATTTAAAATACTGGATATTGGAAACAAATATGAAAGATTTTTAAACTGAACAAGGGATGAATTTGACTTCATGGGCTATTTGAGGATCCTCTCGCCATTGAATGTGCACCTCAGCAAGGGGTTTGCTTTTCAGACTGGGTGATCCTGATTTGCATGTTGGTGCATCACAGTAAGCCAAGTGAAGCTCATGTCTAGAAACTAAGGGAAGTTCTGGTGAGTTTTTGTAGACCCAAGTCCATTTGTATGTGTTATGCCAATTAGACAAGACTAAAAATGATTGCGACCTGTGAAACTGGGATTGTGAGTCATTTGCTTAAGTCAAAAATCTTGAAAAGTGTAAGTGATATCTAAGAGCAAAATACAGACCAATTATGTTCTTGGAACAACAGCAGAAACAAGGACTATGTAATATTATATTTCACTTACATAAACTGAATATTAATACACACCTGAATTTATATTGTATGCATGTTACTTTCATTTTCCCTTATTTTATAGACATTGGTTGGAGATGGTCCTCTTCATTATTTATTGGTCATGTTTCAGTTTATCACAGTGACACTGTGACCAAATCTGAATGGGAATGGGTATTATACAGAAATAGAGAAAGTGTTGATTAATTTGAACCTACCTTTTTTTTGACAAGTAACTAGCATGTTTTTGTACCAAAATGATACTTCATTATATTAAGTGGGTTGGTATCATATTTCCCATTGCTCTTTTCACATTTAAATATTATATAAAAGTTATATGCATTGATGTGAAATAGTTAAGAGGTGTATGGTACCAGATGTTGTCAAACAGATTCAGGCAAAATTTTCTATTCCTTTTACATTAGCATTTGCATTGCATGGGTGGGGGAAGATAAACAGTGTATTACCTATATTTTTATTCAAATAACAGTATATATATTCAAGTGCTGTCAGTGGAGATGCACTCAGAAGAAAGTTGGAATGATGACAGGAAGCAAAGGATGCTCTTCCTGAAGTGGCTGTGGCCAAGTGCCAGCTGTAGCAGGCACCAGAGCACAGGCAGAGTGGTAGCCCATGTTCCTCTGACTGTGCTCAGTGTGCATGTGCATAGTGGCTCTGGCAGCTTCAACACCATTGACAGCCTTGGCTGCAGTGTTTCCTGGACCTGTGGACCACCAACGTCTTGGCAGGACCTACAAATCAATGTGGCCCACAGCAGTTCAGAGCTTCTCTCCTCTAAACCTCCAAGGATTGTGATGCACCTCTCTATTGTTGTTCCTTTTTGAACATGAATGAGAAACCCATAGTTTTCAGTTTCTTACACTGATCTCCTTTCATACAAACTTCTTTTTAATTCGTATACATATATCAGTGGGCTTCAGGACTTATTTTTAATTTATGAGGGAAAATATTGGTGTTACAGAGCTAGATCAATAACAATTTATTTTGAAGATGATAAGACATTTAATTAATTTAGAGAATATATATGGAAGTGTATAAACATCCACACATATGTTTGCATATATACTTCCAGGTAATATTAAATACATAATCATAAAAGAGCAGAATTCGGAATTTGGGAGTTTACTATATTTTAATATCACTATACAGCAATCATATATCAAAAGGCTTATTTTATTTCTAAAGGTGGAAATAGGTAATACAAGTCCTAAAGTTAATTTAAAATACTGCCTTATTTAACTGTCTTAATTGTGTATTGGGTAATAAGCACACGGAATTTTGAATTATACTTCCACATATGCATAGTATTATTAAATATATCAAACATTTAGTGTCCTGAAGACAAGTAAGCTATGTCTAATTTTCATGTATTTCCTCAACCTCAGTTCAAGATTCTAATGTCAAAGCTAGGCATGAGACTATGCAGCAGTCAGCTCAGCTGTTCAGTGATCTGGAGTTGCCCTTAGGGATGGCATCTCTCTCATGGGCTGATTGGCTGTCCTGCCTGTCATTTCCATGGATGCCATTGCTGTCTTTGTAACTTGCAGTTCTAAAAATGTCATATATTTTGTTTCTCAGAAAAGAGATTATTTTTATTCTTTTCAAATTTCATCAAGTTTGTATAATTTCAAAAGACATATTCCAGAGCTATGACATATATTAAGGAATTCTAAATATTTGATAGGCACACAAAACATTTTATTTACATTTTTAGATACATATGCATGGCTGATGATTTTGGAATACATAATTATTTTTCAACTAGGTCTACATATACATATATATGATAGCCCTGTCATGTTAAAAATACTTTAAGAAGCAGCACTTGAAGTATTTTCCTGTATTCTTTAAAGACATTTCTTTTGACAAGGTGTGTCAGTCATTCACTGTTCTCAGCACAGTGAGACATATAAGAAATTCAGATCCCTTGAATTTTACTTCATAATGTAAGCCTTCAAAATTTGGAGCAAAGATCATATAGAAAGCATTATAAGGTAATCTTTTGATGGCTTTCCACCTACTAAAACTATTTCTTCCCAAGGTACTCAAAGCAAACAATGTCTATATTGGAGGTAAAACACAATAGGCTTTTTGTTTGTGGTTCTGTTGTCTTGTTGTACAGGATATAGAAATCTATGTTCCATGTACATGTGTAAAGAAATGTATACATATGGGTACATTTTAATAATTAAATTTAATTGCAAATCACCTTTTATACTTTTATATCTCAACATTACCTTTTGAATGAAAAATTCGGAGTTACAGAAAATTGACTCACCATTCCCCAAATGTGGTTGAGCTGAAGGCAGCTCTAATTTTGCTGGTCAGATTAATTTTTAAGGAAGCAAGTCAGACAATCCCATGTGCTTTTTGGCAAAGGTGTATCATGCCCCTTTCTCAGTAGGAAACAAGTAATTACACATTTTGTATATGATGTCATTGAATATTTTATAATAACCTGTGTAGCTTCCAAATACTGATAAAATAACTATTTCTCATATCCTTACACAGGTAATTATCATTTATACATAAACCAGAAAATCTCCATTCTCTCTCACAGAATATTAAATGATTAGTTTTATGCAATTGTTTCTTGTTAAAGAATGCCAACCAAGTCAGTGATATTTAGCTAGCCAATAATTTGAACCACCTATCCCATACAAACTCAGGCCAAGATTTTTTTTTTGTTTGTTTTAATTGTCAAAAGACTGTAAATTCATCTAGAAAATAATGTTCCTAAACCTTTTTGGTAATACATTTCAAACTTTTTACATTTTTCTAATAAGTAATAGCCAAAGAGATTCTGTGACTTTCAAGAGAATAGAATGAGAAAATCCTGAGTATTATTTTTAAATCCTGTTATATACCTGCATCAGTTTTACAATTCAACTTTGGAATTAAGAAGTTGAAAACCTACACACTACACAAGCTAACCTTGGTTAGAAACCTTCATAAGCAAGCAGTTGAATCATAAATGTAAAGATGAAATAAAGATATGATAATAAAAAATACTTCTAGCTCTGAGTAGACAGAGTAAGATTGTCATGGAGAAGCTGAATAGAAACATGAACACAGATAGAGGCTGCCATTCACTTAGAGATTAACATTCTGGGATTTGAGGTCAAGTTCAAAATCTGTAGGCCAGTGGCTGCATGGACCTGGGAAAATAATTTTATCCTTTGTGACAATTTTTTTCCTTTGTGATATGTTATCCATATACCTATAACATTTAACACTTTAAATCTCATAGGAATCATGTAAATGAGAAATGAGATCATGAAATAGATAGTTCAATACCTTGCATATAGTGAACACTCTATCAATTTCAGCTCTTCTCATAATTACCTTCCTTCCAAGAACAGTTTTGGGAACACAAGATATTAAATGGTGGGTTACCTTTACCATTTTAATGAAAAGTAAGTAGATCCTTTCACAAAATTATGTAAGTACTCAATGTGATAGTTAATTTATGTTCAAGACACAATAATTTGTAAATTTAAATACAGATGCACTTTTAATTTACACTGAAGGCATACATAACATTTTCACTTTCCAGTATTCCATTTAATTAGTATTATACAAAGAAGTAATGTTCTGAGATCTATGTGGATTTACCCCTTATAGTGTTTAATATACTCTGGGGTTTGTTATTTGCCTGAAAAGATTTTAGTTAACTTGAATACTGTGTAAAATCCTCACCATTCTACATGCATTAGATTTTTTAGTTGAGTTCTCAGTTGATTATTTTAGCAAAGAAACGAGTAACCTAACATAATAACTCTATAAGTTCAGCAATTCTGAACTCTTAGGCAGGAAAATTACATATATGAAGACTGTGTAAGTCAAACTTCTCCAAAGAAACAGAATCAATAGGAGGTGTAGGAGTGTGTATATATACATAAAAAAAAAGATACGTTTTTAAGGAATTGGATCACATGATTATGGAGAATGGTAAAAGTCCAAAATTTGCAGTCTCACAGGACTGTACCACAGGAAAGGGCAGAAGTTACAGTTCAGGTCTGAAAATCACCAAGATGGAGACTCAGGAAAGAACCAATATTTTCAGCCATGTCCAAAGAACATCTACACCAAAATTTCCTTTTGTTTCAGGGAAGATCAATCTTTTGTCATATTCAGATCTTCAACTAATTGAGTGACTCCCACCAAAATTTAAGAGGTTAATCTGCTTAACCCAATGACCATAGTTTTAAATGTAAACCTCATACAAACACATTCACCCAAAAATGTAAAAATAATGTTTGATCAAATACCTGAACACCAGAGTGCATTGAGAATGATACATAACATAAACCATCACAAAAATACTTCTTGTAACAAAATATTGGTCTTTCCTTACATATATATTATATTATAATATAGTCCTTACATATTTATATATATTACATAGCATACATAATATATTATATATATTTATACATATATTGCCATAACATCCATTATTCTTCCTGTTCTTTCTAACTTAATTTCAGCTGAGTTAATCATATGTCTGTTTTATTTTGTACAATGTCAACATTATGTTTTATTTTCATCATGTTCTTAGGTTAGATTTCTTTCTGTCGTGTAGAAAACATGATATTTATTTGATAGTTTGCTCATTTTGTTTTGTTTTTGTACTGAGGAGCTTAACATCCCCAGATCTTTTTACTGTTTATGTTGAGGCAAGGTCTTGCTAAATTGCTTAGGGGATCCCTAAATTGCTGAGATTGACTTTAAACTTGCAATCTTCCTGACTCAGCCTCCTAAGTCACTGGGATCACAGATGTGTCCACCAATTCTGGCTGATAATTTTTATAAGAAATCATTTGTATGTTCTGAAAGCCACAGGAAACTTCCTTTTTGAGGTATGGTCTCATCAGTCATAATAGCCAATCATTTGATTTTTGACAAAACTGTAATAAAATAAAATATTATATATTACACAATGAAACAATTTTCATAAATCTATTATTATTTTTATTTTTTTATTTGTTGTGCACCTTTATTTTATTTATTATTGTGTGGTGCTGAGAATTGAACCTAGTGCTTCACACATGCTGAGCAACCGCTCTACCACTGAGTTACAACCTCAGCCCATGTGATTACTTTTTTAAAGAGAATTTGGTCTTCAGTATCACCTTGACCTTTTTTAGGAAACACAATTTTCAGTCAAAAAATTGACTTGATATAGACAAGTTTAGCATACAAAAATTTTATTGATTTTATTTTTCTAACTATTATTTAAAATACATTTAACACTTAAAATAACTTGGTTTTTGAACTTCTACAAAAATTGTGGAAAGATTACTACATTATACAATCCAAGGGTATATATGAAAAATACAGAATTTCCAGCTATGTGACATCTCAAATATTGTATATATGAAATATCATTGGTAAAGTTTCATTTTTATGTTCATTTGGAAATAGCATTGCATTTCAATTTAACAGTAAAGGTTATTCTTGGCACAGCTCTAAGTAATATACCAAGGTCATAATCAGAACTAAAATTCATAAGAAATAAGAAATATAAAATATTTCTAGCATTTGTAATTATAGAAATAATAACACATTAATTTCAGAATATGCAAAAGAATGTTGAATATGTCTTTAAATATCTAGATCCCTCACTTTCCTTTTAAATGTCTTTGTAGACATATTTTGATAGCTCACACTGCCTCCATAAATCTTTCTTTGCTCACTGCTGAGAATGATTTATTTATTTAGAAGACAAAACTTTGAAAAGGACAGATATATGACAGCCCCTAAGAAGGCAAGCCACACTGAGATCAAAGAAATTTTTTAAACAAAATTAAGTAGACAATAAGTTAACAACAGAACTGTTTATGTTTAATACTTTGGGTATTCCTTCCATGTCAAGCAATCATTTGAAATATATGATTTTTGTCTTGCTGTTTTCTTCCTACTACTCGGTTCATATCTGTGAAATAAGTGAAGACCCCTCAAGTTAGAACAAAGCCTAGTTTACTCAGAGCTTGTTACAGTAGGAGAGTCAACCATATGAATATGAGACATAAATATAGAAGATTTGCGGGAAGGTAGAGGAGTATGAGAGCCTTGGAGTAAAAAAGAAAAGGGTTAAAGTATGCTCTGAAGGGAAGGTATAACCAGGTAAACCAGAGTATAATCTCCAACTGCTTTCAATTTGGCTACTCTCGTTAGATCAACGCAGTCCAGGATCATATGTGGGTGTAGACGCCCCTCTAGGAAACTGCACAATTACTAAGGAATTGCAAAAGCAAGGAAGGTGCACAGTGGGAAGCATGATGGTGTGCTATTATCTGCAGCCCTGATTCTTGGCTAGAGAAGCTTGCAGAGATGCAAAGAGGGCAGCAGATAGGGACTATGTGTCACCACAGGTTCTTGGATTTAAGGTCTGTTTCACTAGAATGCAGAGAATATGTGAAAGTACAGGGTATAAATTTTCCCAGCATGACAGATTGAGCTGCTTTGTTTATTTATATCATTGCACAACTTGGCTTTAATGCTGACCTTTTTTGTCCCCATGCTGTGAATATTGGCCATTCAGAGACTCAGAATTCAACCAATTCCACTTTGAAAATCTCTGTTGGGTAAATTCTCAGTCAAAATCAGTGTTCTTTCCCTTTTCTCTAATTCTCTTATATATTTAAGAGATGATTTGAAATTCAAAATTCTCTTGTGTAAAGTTTCAACTCTTTTGACATCTCTTCTGAAACGGCAGATGTAAGTTATCCAAAGGTGGAGGACCTATGATTAAAATTTACGGAAAAGAATGCTTAAAAAATATATTTAGTTTGGGATTATCCTAAAGTCTGTTTTAGAAAAAACAAAAGTGATAATATTGGAATACTGACGACAAACATTGACTGATGCTGGAGACTCCCACCATTTACTTTCTCCTTTTTCATCTTTTACTCCACACTGCTAAACCTAAAGAACCATCTGACTGTAACACATACCCACAGAAACAAGGAGAAGCAACAGTGTGGGAAAGAACTTTCCCAATAGACAAGAAAGAGTTTATAGTAATAGTTGACCTGGTAGTCAAAAAGATACCATTGACTTATATTTCCTTCCCCTCCACCTCTCTCTGAAGATTGTATCCAGTAGCTTGCTTATGCTCAGCTCACCCTCTAACAGCCTCTTCTCTCTTTAGTTAAGAGATATCAACATGATGAAGGTAAACTGAGACTATAAGACACATGAGATTTAAATTTTTGGTTTGCAGAAATCAGAATTAAAATGAAATAATTAGAAAAATACAAACTAAAAATAAAGTGCCTTTGAAACAATAGCCATGGTATAATTACAAACACACCTGAAAAATTCAGGCAGAATAGAATATACCCTGAATACACCACAACATAAAAATAACATGGAAATTATAAAATTCACAGTAACATGGAAAGGACAAAAATGAAATTGATTTTTAAAAAGATAATAACTATGCAAAACAAAGAAGAGAAAAATGTTCCTATGTAATTTCTCAAGTTGTGAGAAGTAAGGGGTGGGAGAAGAAAACATAGAAATAAAAGGAAAGCATTCTAAAATAGAAATAAATATGTCGATTGAAAGGGCACCCCTTGGGCTAGGGTTGTGGCTCCAATGGTAACACACTTGCCTGGCATATGTGAGGCACTGGGTTTGATTCTCAGCACCACATATAAATAAATAAAATAAAGGTCTATCAACAACTAAAAAAGTCTTAAAAAAAAAGAAAGAAAGAAAGGGTACCCCTTGTAGTAATAAATCTTAGAGTAGAACAATGAACACTGAGACTTATGCTATTAGTGGATTTCGAGAACATAAAAAATATCTTGGCTAAAAAAGTGAATTAATGCTCAAGGGGAAAGAGTTTTCCTTCAGCATTCCACAACCCCATGCCTTAATGCCCATGTTTTTTTATTTTTTTTTTTTTTTTTTTAATAAAGAATGTGGTGCTCAAATTTTAGACTCAGTTATATTGTCTTTCCATCATGAAAAAGTCTGTGGAAAAATTCCCATGGCAACTCTTCTTTTTAGGAGAAAAATCAGTATAATAGATATTGCTAACTTAAAAATAAGAGCAAATAAAGAAAACTAGAATCCAGAATACTTATTCCCTGGAAACACAGAATTGGATATATAGATATTTCAAATATACCCATGATGAAAATTGTGATGGAATACTTAGTAATCATAATTATTTTTATTAGGAACAAATATAGGCATTATTATTCCAAAGCAAAACATTGCAATAGTCACAGATGTTACATATGTGCTCTTCACACTGTACCTGGGTGACATAGGAAAATCACTTGTGCTCTTCAATTCAATCTTTTAATAAAAGTTAATTCATACTTGTTATAATGGAACCACTGTTCACCAGAGAATTAATGAGCTCTCACTTTATGAGCTTTAGCTCTCTTGTGTAGATGGGGCAGGGTCGTCGGCAGACAGATAAAGGCAATAAACTTGTTATAACACATAAGTAGTTTATGGTCTATTAAAAGCTGAGAAATCCTACAGAGTATAGGAAAAATAATAGGCATGAAGGGATTGCAATTGGTAGTGGGAAGGTGGTGAGCAGTTTGGCAGGGTGTCCCCAAAGAGGTGATTTATCAAAAAAGATAGGAGCATA
Source organism: Tamias sibiricus (assembly GCA_025594165.1). NCBI lineage: Eukaryota > Metazoa > Chordata > Mammalia > Rodentia > Sciuridae > Tamias > Tamias sibiricus. Next base: position 154,705,272 of record CM046662.1, on the reverse strand, counting down.
AAAAGAGTAAACCTCTCAGAAACTTAGAGGAAAAGAGAATGTTAACAAAGGGACAGCAAGCAAAAGCAGTGATCATGAGTGAATCAAAAGCCAACAAAGAGCTTGGCGTGGTGGCACACGCCTGTAATCCCAGCACTTGGGAGGCTGAGGCAGGAGGATCACGAGTTCAAAGCCAGACTCAGCAATGGCGAGGCACTTAGCAACTCAGTTGAGACCCTGTCTCTAATAAAATACAAAGAAGGGGTGGGGATGTGGCCCAGTGGTCGAGTGCCCCTGAGTTCAATCCCCAGTATCAAAAAAAAAAAAAAAAAAAAAAAAAAAAAAAAAAGCCAACAAGAGGGCTGTGGATATCTCTCAGTTGGTAGAGTGCTTGCCTTACATGCACAAGGTCCTGGGTTCAATCCCCAGCACCACAAAAAAAAAAAAAAAAAAAAAAAAAAAAAAAAAAAAAAAAAAAGCCAACAAGGCTCATGTGGAATAAACAGACATTAGTAAAATATCTTGGGAAGGTAATGAGGACCACATGTTTTTGAGCACTGTAGTCTTTTTATTGTGGTGAGAGGATACTGGAGATTTAACCCATGGGGTAATCTACCACTAAGCCACATCACCAGCTCCTATTTATTTATTTATTTATTTATTTTGAGACAGGATCTCACTAATTTGCTTGGGGTCTCACTAGATTGCTGAGGGTGTTCTTCTGTCTTAGTCTCCTGAGCTAGTGGGATTACAGTATGTGTCACCATGCCTGGCCCCTTACAGCCATTTTAAGATCTTTGATTTAATCTCTCTTGTCAGATAATCAATTAACTAATACTGTACAAATTTAAAATATGTTGTAGCCAACTAGAATTGCATTTTTTTTTTTTTTTTTTTTTTTTTCGGGTAACAGGGATTGAACTCAGGGGCACTCAACCACTGGGCCACATCCCCAGCCCTTCCTTGTATTTTATTAGAGACAGGGTCTCACTGTCTCTAAGTGCCTCTCCATTGCTGAGGCTGACTTTGAACTAGCGATCCTCCTGCCTCAGCCTCCCAAGTTCTGGGATTACAGGCATGCACCACCAGGCCCAGCTTAGAATTGCATTATTTTTATGCTCAACCTTCCCCCAGGGTAGATCATGTTTTCAAATGATGCTTCAAAAATAGATAAAAAAGAAGGAAAGACACTGGTGAGAATTTACTCTATAGGAAAGTTCATTTAGATAGAAGGCCAATATTTGCTGTGGTCTAAAATGTAGGTTTTCCTACAAAATTCACTTTGAAAACTAATCATCAACGAAATGGTATGAAAACATAAGACCTTTGGGAGATGATTAAGTCTTGAAGGCTCTGGGACAAGTGCCTTAATAAAAGACCCCAAAGAGTCACCTTCCCTTCTATGATATGAGGACATAGCAAGAAATTACCACTTATGAGTCAGGAAATTTTTCCTTACCATTGACAAATCTGTTGACAACTAGATCTTCTCCAGAACTATAAGGAATACCTTTCTTTTTCTTTAATGATTTAGTCTGATGTTATTATAGCAGGCCAACTGAAATAAAACAACATTATTATTTAGTTCCATACTTTGTGCATTAGGAAATACTATCTTCATATACTTATGATATGAAGGAATTATTAAGTCTATAACTACCTTCGTACCAGCAGTATAGTGAGTTTCTCTCTCTCTCCCTCTCTCTGGTCTATGTATATATCAAAATGTATTTTATTTCATCTAAGTGGCCTCCCTTTCATACGTAAGATAATTGATTATATATAATTATAGTTTCCTATGTATCTGAAGCCTATTCCTTTTTTCACATCTATTGCCATTAATCTCCTCTGTTTTTCCACATTTTCAGAAAATTGAAAATTACAGGACCCCCACCACAACACCACCACCAGGGGGAGGAGGAAGCCCGGGAGAGGAAGACGCCACTGCCCCCATTTAGTATAGCCTCAAAAAAAAACACAAACAAACACAAACAAACAAACAAACAAAAACCCCACTTGGGAATCAACAAAAGAAATGAAAGACCTCTACAATGAAAACTATAGCATGCTAAAGAAAGAAATTAAAGAAGATCTTAAAATATGAAAAGAACTACCTTGTTCTTGTATAGGTAGAATTAATATTACCCAAATGACCATTCTACCAAAAGCACTATGCAGATTCAATGCAATCCCAATCAAAATCCCAATACCATTCCTCATAGAAATAGAAAAGGCAATCACAAAATTCATCTGGAAAAATAAGAGACCCAGAATAGCCAAAGCAATTCTTAGCAAGAAGAATGAAGCTGGTGCCATTACTATTCCAGACCATAAATTGTATTACAAAGCAATAGTAACAAAAACAGCATGGTATTGGCACAAAATAGACCAGTAGACCAATTCTATATGTCCTCTATTCTATAGTACAGAATAGAGGACACAGAGACTAACCCACACATCTACAGTGATCTTATATTAGACAAAGGTGCCAAAAAAATACATTAGAGAAAAGATAGCCTCTTCAACAAATGGTGTTGGGAAAAACTGGAAATCCATGTGTAACAAAATAATATTAAACCTCTATCTCTCACCAGGCACAAAACTCAACTCAAAGTGTATCAAGGACCTAGGAATTAAACCAGAGACCTTGCACCTAACAGAAGAAAATGTAGGCCCAAATCTCCACCGTGTTGGATTAGGCCTCAACTTCCTTAATAAGACTCTTTTGTGTAATAATTAAAACCAAGAATCAATCAATTGATTGCGTCTTCTTAGCAAAAGAAGCAATCAGTGAGGTAAATAGAGAACCTACAGAATGGGAGCAAATCTTTACCACAAGCACATCAATAGAGCACAAACATCAGGATATATAAAGCTCTCAAAAACCTTAACACCAAAAAACCCAATAACCCTATCAATAAATGGGCCAAGGAACTAAACCAACACTTATCAGAAGATGATATATAATCAATAATCAAACATATGAAAACATGTTCAACATCTCTAGCAATTAGAGAACTGCAAAGCAATACTACTCTAAGATTTAATTTCACTCCTGTCAGAATGGCATCTATCAAAAACACAAACAACAATAAATGCTGATGAGGATGTGGGAAAAAAGGCACACTCATACATTGCTGGTGGGACTGCAAATTGATGCAACCATTCTGGAAAGTAGTATGGAGATTCCTAGGAAAACTTGGAACGGAACTACCATATGACCCAGCTATTCTATTCCTTGGTCTATACCCAATAGACTTACAAACAGCATGCAACGGGGACATAGTACCATCAATGTTTATAGCAGCACAATTCATAATAGCTACATTGTGGAATCAACCGAGACGCCAATCAGCAGATGAATGGATAGGGAAACTTTGGTATATATACACAATGGAACACTACTCAGCACTAAAAGAGAATAAAATCATGGCATTTGCAGGTAAATGAATGAAGTTAGAGAAAATAATGCTACGTGAAGTTAGCCAATCCCCCCAATAAAAAGGTCAAATTATTTATTTGTTATGAAGATACTGACCTCTAATGGCAAGGGAGGGGGGGATGAGAGGAATGAAGGAATTTTAAATAGAACAAAGGTGGGAGGGGGACAGGGCAAGGGGATAGGAGTAATGGTGAAATGAGTTAGACATCATTATCCTAGGTACAAGTATGAAGACACAAATGGTGTGAAAATACTTTATGTAAAACCAGTGACTTGAAAATTAACGCTCTTTATATGTAATATGAAATGAACTGCATTCTGCAAGCTAGTATAATAAATTAAATTTTAAAAAAATTTAAAAAAAAAGAAAATTATAGAGTCTTCTATATCTGTGGAAATTTTCATGACCCTCAATGGATGCTGAAACTGTACATAGAACTTATCTTGGTCCACTTTATGCTGCTACAGCAAAATGCTGAAGAATTGGTATTATATAAATGAAATAGATTTACTCTGACTCATAATTCTGGAGGCTGGGAAGGCACCAGAATATGTGCAGCTCCTGGTGATGGCTTTGCCCTGCTCCATGCACAGCAGAGAAGCAGAAGCAGGGAGTATATGGGTATAATAGAGAATGTGTTGGAAAAGAGTAAAGAAGGTGTCAGGCATACTTGATAACAACCTTCTCTTGCAAAACTACATTTCTCTTGTGAGATTTAGATTAATATCTTCTTGAAAGTGAAGCCACCATGATATAATTTCTTGTTGAGAGCCCTACCAATTCTACACCTGACACAAATTTTGGCAGTAACAAACACTTTCTAAACTATAGAAATATCAAACTTCATGTATGTTACATTTTTATATGTATGCATAGGGATACATACATATTTATGATAAAATTTAATTAGTTACTTAGGTACAGTTAGATATCAACAATAATAACAGAATAAAAGAAAACAATTATATAAATAAACTGTAATAAATTTGACAATCAATATTCTTGAGGTTTGTGGTCATAATTAATTAAAGTGTTACTTGAACACAAACACTGTTGGTACCAGAATAGTCAATGTGATAACTAAGTCAGTTACAAAAAGACTAACGGATAGGTAACATATCCATGTTGAACAAAGGGAATAATTAATAAGATTCCATCAGAGTACTCAGAATGAGATTTGAAAATTATGGTTTGTTCATTTCTGGAATTTTCTATTTAATATTTTTGGAATGTGTTTGACCATGAGTAACTGAGATTGTGTCATGAGTGAGCAGTTCTTAACATAGACCAAACCAAACATGTTTGTGTCTTTCCACAATGTCAGAATTTACTGAATTCATAGGCTAAACTGCTTTCAGCTGTGACAGTTCACTGAACACTTGTGGGTCACCTAATAATCATCAACTGGGCAAACCCAAGTTCTTTTATTCCAATATTAATTTCCAATATTTTCAGTACTCATTTCACACTTTGTACATTATCCAATGATAGATATAGGCCACAGAAAGAATAAGAAAGGGTTAAGATGGCTGCAGATTTACAGGACATTGTTCCAAGAGCACAGGGAGAGGGGAGGGAGGGATGAATGCCATCAAAGAGTCACAAACTTAGAGACACTTCAGAATGTCAGCTTGAAGTGTCATCTTGGAGTGTCAAAGGAAGGTGTCAACTTGGAGTGGGCTATGTGTGGTCCTCACAAGCAGGAAAAACTGCATTCTGCTAGCCCAGGACAGAGATTCGGAGGTTTGTCACTGTGGTGATTTTCATGGGCCAGGTTTCTGACAAATGATCAGGTGAGAGGTCAGGTGACAGTATCCAGTGTGGAGGGTTTCCTCTTTCATGGGTCTTAGGTGAGGGGGCTGTGTCTAGTGAGACTGAGTAGCTCCAGTGTCTGGTGTTCTGGATGTGACTTGGGATGTCCATGTGTCCAGGTGGCTCCTTTGATTTAATTTTGTAATTTGCCACAAAAGTTTTTCTTTTTTTTTTTTTTTACCAAAACTTATGGTTTTTCTGGGCAGATGAGGGCTTTTTAATTGTACAAATAGGGAATAGTATCATTCTATTTTGGCACCTGCACCTAAAGTGGAGTAGCTCATGGCAAATTACTACTTTAAAAAATAGAGTAATTGAGGTTTAGGCACAGTCCAACACTATTGTGCTCATCATGGAGAGACTGACAGGGCACAGCCTGCTTTCCACACCATGAGTAACTGAAAGTTCAGAATGTGAATCCTTGGGTGTGGAAATGGGGGTGAAGGGGTGGGGGGTGGATCTTCACTTGATCATAATTTCGGAAGTATGAATAAATGTACTTGTATATTTTAAAACAGGCCGGGCACGGTGGCTTATAACTGTAATCCCAGAGGCTTGGAGGACTAAGGCAAGAGGATTTCAATTTCAAAACTAGTCTCAACAAAAGCAAGGTGCTAAGCAAATCAGTGAGACCCTGTCTCTAAATAAAAAATACAAAATAGGGCTGAGGATGTGGCTCACTGGTGGAGTACTCCTGAGTTCAATCCCCAGTACCACCTTCCCCCCAAAATAAAAGAACAAAAAAAGGTATTTTTATATTTTTAAACAGTTCATTATATATATATATATATATATATATATATATATATATATATATATTTTTAATCTTTGGATGTGTCTGGAAAAACTAGAGTTATATTAGCTTTAAATTATATATATATATATATATATTTTTTTTTTTACAAATTTTATCACTATGGAAGTATATCAGGAACACAAAAGCTTATCTGAAAGAAGATTTTAATTTAACTTCTGGTGATTTAAACTTATATTTTATACTAGTCCCAATATATATAAATATTATTTTCATAGGTTATTAATATGATCAAACTTGGACAAATTAAGTAAATTTGTAATAATTTACGTCTTTTTTACATGTTTAATATTGTGACCTTAATAATGCTACAAATCATTAAGACAATTGCTGAAATTGAATTTATAGATCTTTAGTCAACTTTGTAAGTTTTGTACCAATATTAAATCAAGTTAATTAAATAATCTGGATAACTACACATTTTCAAAATAAAAGATAAAAGAAAGTAGTCACTAAATACAGTTTTAATTTAAAATCTCCGTTACTTATCTTACTGTGTAATTAGGCTGTAGTTTGAAGGGATATGTAAATGTTTTTAAACATCATGATCTGTAGGGTGTTGTACTGAGCATGAATTCAATTTCCTGGGTTAATTTACATACTTTAGGCTCCGGATTTAGAAATTCATCTCAAAACTAATCATAATCCTTCTCATTGTCTATTTGCTTCAAAAAATAATAGCACCTTCAAAATAATGAGCTGTTTTAGTCTGTTTCTCAATTTCAACTAACCCCAAATTATTGTCCTAACATCTGCCTAACTCCAACATGTCTCCAAAACCTTATAACCCTAAAACTTTCTGCCTTAATTTTGCTTTTTTTTTTTTTTTTTCTTTGTGATTCTGGGGACTGAATCCAGGACCTTGTACTTTCTAGACAAGCACTCTACCACTGAGCTACAACTGCAGGTCTCAATTTCAGAGCTCAGACACAGTGAAGATAATCTTTCCCTTAAAAGAGTAAACCTAATAAACTTAGTTTTCTCTGATCAACCTCTTTTCTAATGGGCTTCTAGATGGTAATAGTGAACAAATGCAAAGACAACTTATGATATGGATGGATGAGTAGTATTTTATGTGTACAGTGGTGGGAACAGAGAGCTGTGAGTGGTAGAAACATGAGTTTAAGGGAGGAATTGTATAAAATGTGCCTAATATACTGACCCCCTCCAATGCTTTTTTATTTAAAAAGCAGTTTACCTTCATCCTTGCTCAGCCTAAATTGAGAGGGTATGTCACCCTGTTTGGCAAAAACTACCTCTAATCTACAGGGCAGATACAGACTCAAAATATGGAATTAAAAAAAATAAATAAATCAAAGAACACAGGTTACCCTGAAGTGGGGACTTTTGTGATCCTTACACAGACCATATCCCAGAACTTAGGGAGATTAGGTTAACTAATCATACATTCCATAAGAACAGGTTCCAATTAGAACCAATCAGCATGGGCCAACAAAGTGACCCAGAATTATGAAGTGCTATAGGGACATAAGTGTCTGATGTCCCTGCATCTGTCAAAAGTTAAGATTTGGACTTGGGTGGTACTGTTAGGAAAATTCCCTAGGACCTCCAATAATATTGGACCGCAAGAGAGGCATACCCTTCCTCTCCTCTCTGAGGGAAACCTCTCTCTCCTTTGAAAGTAATCCTTTCCCCCCTTTCTTATACCTTCTAATAAACTCATCCCTGTTTTTCTAAGCAACTTGTCTGAAATCTTTCTGGTATGACAGTAAGAAACAGGGTGAAAGGGAGACCTTTTCCTACCTCAGTTTCTCAGAAGGTCTCAGAACCCTGTAACATTAGCTAATCAATAAAAGTGTAGATTTGTAGATAGTAATTCTAATAAAATAATTTCATTTACTACCTATTGACAAGTTGTGTCTGTATTAAATAATTTTTTCCTACATGTGCAAGACTATTCCAAAATATATGAGCATGCTAGCTCCCTTCACAATCACCAAAAATAATGGTATGAATTATTTCAACTATGTTACACCTATGATGATATGTAAAACTTTAAATTGACACAAACTTATAGGTTTATAGATGTATATATAAATATCTGTTTTTTTTTTTTTTAGACTTATAGGGGCCTTAAATCCATGTGCCACCATTGTATTTTATGAGAAAATTTGAGAAATAGTTACTATGATGTTCTGCTTTGAAGAAAATAAACATCTTAATATCAAATGCAGGAAAATGTTTTTGAAATATTATTTCTCCAGTACTGTATTCAGTCAAAAAATTAAATTGCTGGTGCTACTTTCTAGAGAAATACATTTATATCAATGCTTCTTAGAAATTGTAGTAGTATCCATTAGTTTATCATGATATGACTTTTAGGAAAACATTTTTTTTAGTTGTGTTAATGTGCAAATAATTGCCTAACAATGCTTCAGTTTTTTGATCCATACATCTTCCTAAACAAATGCTGAATTTCAAAAACTAAATTTTTACCCTTTAAATACTAAATATCCTAAGATATAGTAATAACTATGGATCTGAATGGGCATGAGAACTTGGAGAATTGGACTGCCATCTCTCCTTTAAATTTATTTGAACACCTGGGCTGGTATATTTGCAATTTCTTATCAAAGCAAAAGTGGAATCTGAATGTTTTGAACACTAGCTGCTCCTTCAGTAGGCATAAAGTTAAAACATCATTGTATAAATATTTTAGCACAGTTAGAGAAATCGACTACACAGCAACAATTTCAATGAAATAGAAGATCCTACTGCTGTTTCCATGTATTAAAATATAGGTTTGGATAAAATTATAAGTTGAAATTTGGAGACATAATTCCAATGAAATCCATAAAAATGCCAAAGAATTAAACTCAAATCATCATTGTTGAGCTCAGGTGTCTTACTTAAATATCAATGTCAATATTAAAAAAAAATGACATATTTAATTATTATATCTAGGCTAAAATTGCTTATACGTTTAATATGTTTGTTGTAATTTATAAGAAATGATTTTGTAGTTTAACTTTAATAACATTAAATTCAATTGAAGTAACAACAAAAAAACAAACACAAACATTTTTTAGTTTTTGGGCAATTTGAATAATGATTTTTCAAATATCTTATGACATTACACAGTGAACTAAAATGTGAACTTTGCCAATAACCAGACCAGTGACCTCATGTTATTTCCCTAATATAAATTTCCTTATATTTTAAGCATGCAATGAAATATAATCTCCAAAATAATTTCTAGTTCTAAAAGTATATAAACATATAAAATATGCACAATCATATAATTGCTAATAAACAATATCCATGTGTATGTTACTGTATGAAAGGAGTATTATGGTACAGCACAGGTACATACTCTTCTAGAGCTTTTTTGCTCTATGTAGTTAAGTAATCAACTATTTCTGTAATTTATCCTTCAATGTTACCAAATTCAAAAAACTTAAAGTTTTTTATGCATACATAACACATTGCAGAGTCACCCCCCCCCCCCCCCCCCCCCCCCCCCCCCCCCCCCCCCCCCCCCCCCCCCCCCCCCCCCCCCCCCCCCCCCCCCCCCCCCCCCCCCCCCCCCCCCCCCCCCCCCCCCCTCCCGAATAGCCTAAGAATTCTTGTGTTTATTTATAAATAATTAAAGAATAGTGAAGGTGAACTTGAGTAAGAAATCAGCCCACAAGAAAACTGGACTTTCTATAAAAAATAAAAATATATATGTCTACACACACACACACACGCACACACACACACACACACACACACACACCTTATTCAAGGAAATAACAGGAGAATCGATTAACTCATAAAGTTAAATACCTGATTATGGTTTGCCATTAGATAGGAAGTCAAATAAATTTGTCAGAAGAAAAAATAAATTAGGGAGGTCACTATTTAAGAAACTCTATCTGACATTGTTGCTCAGAAATTTCTTGACTGGCCATCCCAATTTGTAGTAAATCTAACTATGGATTATTACATGATTTATCTGGCAAAAGTTAGAATGATTAAAGAATAAAGATTGCTTTCACATAATCCTTCTCTGAACTATTCCAAGGATGAAGTTACTTTGTTCTGTATTTTTCTTTCTCTAAATCTTGAGGATCTATGCTGAAGATGAATATACTCAACATACTAAGTCTGGGGCAATGTGTGTAAAAGAAGCACCACACAGTGCAGAGTAAGTGTAATAGGAACATTACACTTAATAAGCATAATAAGAACATCCCAAACTACTATTCCGACAATTTCCTTCATATTTAACCATGAGTTAAACAAACAAAAAATAAAGCAGTGCTCTGAAGGAAGAGAGAAATGGGAGTCCTTCTCCATGTTTTTCAGTGAGTTAATACTAGTGGACAGATTAATGAAGTAGGAAAGAAACAATCAGATCAGGAGACTTAATACAAAGGTTTGCTCCCCATGAACATTATTTAAAAAAAAAAAAAAAAAAAAAAACACCAACATCAAACAACAACAAAAACCAAGCAATCATGGATGAATCTGTTTTGCAAATGCATATTCATTCATATATTGGCTTAAAAAATCAAATAATAATGGTATTTATAAGGTCAATGTTAAATATGATCATGAATTTGACCTTAGGACAAATAAACTATATAGCATAGCAGAGGTCCTTGAAACAGTCTTCCTGGGAAATGATCAAAGCAGGTCTGTGAACAGGGTCAATGAGTTACTAGAAAGAAATATGAGAATCATTCATGGTAGTACATTTGTAAAAGAGGATTGGGCATTGTGATGGGCTGACATTTTTCTGTGACAAGTTTAGAAACTTAAGTGATCCTAGAAATGTCAGAGAGAGCTTAACAGGCATCTCAATGAAAACATTAACTACATGATTAAGCTTAATGAGAATAAATTCTCATTTCATGAGACAAAGGTCAATGTTAGTCTGAAGTTAGAAAAAAAGGGGGCTATAATCATATATACATGAAGACAGGCAATTAGAGAGTAAAGTTAATATAGTGCTGCAAAGAGAGAATCTTCTATCAGATTTCTCAGCTGTCGCTTTCATATTAATTAAAGTGGGAGGAACAATGATGTACAGTTTAATCATATCTATGATCTCAGAGAGGCCACACAATCTGAAAAGCACTCCAGGATTCTAAACACGCAATAATTTATCTCTTTGTTCATTTATTTTCCATTATTCCTCACAAAGGACATGAAAACGTTTGAAATATTTTATTAGTATTTGTCAGTGGAAACAAACCCCCAAACCTGAGGTTATTATACATTTATTTCAATGTTTCTTCCATTATTTATTAATCTTCAAAATAATAATGATAAGTGCTAACAATTATTGGGCTCCATTCATGTGATAAAATTAAATCCTCATAAGAATCCTACTGGATTTTTAACATGATTATTTCAATTTAATTATAATTGGCATGCTAAGTTCAAAGACTGAGTCCATCCAGGTCTCAAGAAGCAAAAACAAATAAACAAACAAAAATTTCTATTTATTTTCTGTAAATTTCACAAAGGAATGTCACCTTTTGATTTCCTACTTTTCTCTGTGATATCAATGAAAGAGCTGACACAAGAAACTGAAATAGATTCTATAATATGTATGTGACACCCACGAAGTCATATATACGTGTGCCTGTTTATAGAAAAATTTGAACATAGCCAACAGATGGTTTTATGGTAACTAAACCAAGTTTTACAGATACTTTTTGTGCTTCCCTTGAAAAATAATTTGGAAAAGAGCACAAGACCACATGAACTCATCTTGTTCCCATAAGTAATTGCATACAGTTTAGAAATCTAGAAACATCACATAATTCATGTAGGATCATGTAAGAAAGATTGACATCACTATTATGAGAACAATGTTTAAGGTCCAATGAGGCATTAGTAGAAGAAAGTACAAATTAATTTTAAAGGAATGAGAAAGTTTTAATAATAAAGATGAACAGTTAATTGAATTTAAAATGCTAAATAAGAAAAACAGACAGGAAAGGAATTTTAAATAAAGTTGCCAGTAACAAAGATATAAATTCAGGATAAGGAAAAATTCTAGGTGCACTGGGATATAATGCACATGTAGGTAGAGTGATATAAAAATGAGTGTCTATTTTGTGAGAACATTATATAAAGGTTATGAACAAAAAAAGCATAATTAGGCTTGTTGTATTTAAGATGGTTTTTTTTTTAGAAAACATTGGAGCAATTATAAAAAGTTGTTTATGAACAACATTCACAAAACAGAGAGATCAATATATTGTTCAATATAACATTCTTTGCATATCAAATGAAGATAGTACACATTTAAAAATTACATTGTTTTTTATAATTTTCTTAAAATGAACTCTAATGTTATATACAACTAAAAACATCCAATAAGAAGAAAAAAAGGTAAATTTATTTTCAAAAGAGCAGATCTCATTTTCACTGTGCTTTATGTAATAATAGTGAATGAAGAAAAATTACTTATGAACAATTAAATATGGTATGTGATCAAGAAAATTATAGGCATAGTGGGCATTATTATAAAAAGTGGCAAATCTCAAAGAATATTACATACCAATATGTACTCAAGTGAAATTTTTCATTTTGGTAATTAACTGTGGTGTGTATGTAAAGGAATATTCTTCTTGTAAAACACATATTGAAGTATTTTGAGTTAAAGGTGTATGTCTGTAGTTTCCTCTCAAATGACAAGTAATGAGAAAAAAAAAGTATAGAAGAATATGTGCATGTATGAATGTGTGCATCTGTTATCTATAAAATAATAGATAAGGGACTTGTCCAATCAAGATAAAGGCTATATTGCAGTTTTTATACCATCCAACTTTAATACTTTTGAAATTAAAATTTTAATCTTAAAAAAGGAAAAAAAGTGTATATTTAAGTAAAAATACAATCTCACCTTGTTTTCTTTCTTTTTTGTAATAACTTTTCAGTAGAACATCATGGTATACTTAGTGACAAATATTTCATAATTTCAAATATTGTATATATCAAATTTTCACATGAAATATTGCTAGTACTTTTTTTTTACTTTTGGTGTCATACTCACCTTCTTATATATTATATATACAACTTAGTTTAAATTAATCATTTTATATTATTTTTATGAATATAGCATGTAAATGACATGCTGAAGGAATAGGCTTGAGAGATATTTTAAATCTGAGGGCACAAGTTTGTGGGACTGTCACATAAGTTTGACAAATCCAATTTCTGTACATTGTTTCACAGACATTCAAATTTCCCATGAAAATAAAGAAATTTAGCTTCTCTAAAATCCAGGTTACCTGTCAAGACCAATCTGTTGTTTCTGAATGGTAGCATAGCATTCACTCTCTTCCATAGGACTCTCTCATGGTATAGACTTCATGCTCTTCTGGATTCTAACACTCAGGCCTCCACAATCACATATACCTTATGCCTGGATCCACTTGGTCTTTGAATGTGAACCCATAACTTAGGGAAATAGTTCACAGATCTTGACAACTGACAAGATTCAGAGGGTGACAAGACAAAGGAAACAAAAATGATGTTATGGTTTTAATCTAGTTTGGCACAAACAAAAATAAAATCACCAAATTTCAGTCTGAGTAGCTGCTGGAATCATCATCATCTAATTCCTATGTAATGTGGGGGGACCGTTAAGTTGATCTTCATGGTCTCCACCACCTGCTCTTGCCCTTGTATGAAGTCTTTATGCCGAGTTGTGTGGGAACCATGGCTTTCTAATTTATACAATACAAAAGACAAGAGGTGATTCCTGTGATCATATGTCCATTAATTATGGAATAAAATTGCACAAGATTGCCAAGTAGCCTGACTTTTTCACTGTCATTCAGGCTTGAGGACAAATGGTCATGTTGGGAACCCCATGGGCCATGGATGTTCAGGTGGCCTCCAGAAGTGTACAGTTGCATCCAGATGGTAGCAAGAAATGAAAGCCTTAGTTCTACAACCACAGGAAACTGCTGTCAACAACCACAGAAGAAAGAATGGAGACCTCACCCTACTCCAGTCTTACAGATACCCGCATGGGTGAAACTTTGATTGCTACCTTACATGACCCTAAGGCAGAGGACCCAGGTAAGCTATGCCCAAATTGCTGACACACAAAAAATGTGAGTTATTAAGTTCCAGTGTAAAAGTCTATATTTGTGGTGATACTGTTTCACAGCAGTTAATAACTAATGCACAATAATTTTGTCTTTATTTAACCTTACATATACATTTTCATACTAAAAATATTAGTGTCACTGTATTTTTGATTCCTTAATTCAACAATGTTCCTTATTTACAGAAACTTGAAATCATAATATTATTTATTGTTATTTGTGATTATTTTCTTGAATATTCTTTTTTTTGGTTCTATGTATTTTATTTTTTATTTATTTTATTTTTTCAAATTTATTTTTTATTCTAAGTTGCTAGATATGACAGAAGAATGTATTACATTTCATATTATACTTATAGAGCACATTTTTACATATCTCTGGTTGTATACAAAGTATATTCACTCTATTCGTGACTTCATACATGCACTTAGGGTAATGATATCCATCTTATTCTACCATCTTTTTTTTTTCTTCACCCTTTTGCCCCCTCTCTTCCCCTCCCTCCCCATTGGCCATTCTAGTGTTCCTCTAATCCTCCTATGCTCCCATCCCAACCCCACTGTGAATCGGCCTCCTTATATCAGAGAAAACATTCAGCATTTGTTTTTTTGGGATTGGCTAACTTCACTTAGCATTGAATATTCTTATGTATATTTGCAGGTCCCTACCTTATCCACATATCAAGAATGGTGTAGTAAAAATATTATGATTTACTTGTCATTTGTCTCATCCCAAGGTGGGGAGGGTTTCCTTTATACCACACCCCACTTCACTTCCTTGAAACTTGTGTGGGCTTGTAACTATTTCAGTTAATAGACCATGAGTGTCAGACACAGACAAAACCAAGCCTTTCTAAATTGCTCTAGCTGAACTCCAATCCACTAACTGGAAATTTCTCTGCCAGCCCTGTCTGGGACATCCTAGAAGTGAACCTTCTAATTAAGTTTTTAACCAATTCAGATGATTATACCATAGAGCAGATATGAACTGTTCTAATGAGAATTTTCAGTTTTATATTTATCTTTATTTTCAAGTGACATATTGTTATTATACTTCCAAATGCAACTGAGAAATAAATAATATTTTTCTAAAATGAAAGATATATAATCCACGGAGCATTTAACATTTACTGTGGAAAAGGTATTTTAAGCATATTCATTTAAATAATTATAGCCAACAAAATAATTTTGAATTTATATGAATTATATATATATATATATATATATACACACATATATATATACACATATACATATATATATGATTGTAACTTGGGCATTTTATCACTGAGTTTCACTGAGTTACATCGTCAACACTTTTATTTATATTAACCCTTTTATTATCTCACTAAGATCCTAAGGTCTTTACTAAGTTGTTGAAGCTGGTCGTGAACTTATAACCTCCTGCCTCAGCCTCCCAAGTTGCTGGGATTATAAGCATGAGCCATTGTTCCTGGATATCAACCAAAACATTTGAAATCTATTTTTAGATAGTACTTGGACATTTAGGAATTTTTGTTACTCTTGGTGGACAACAGTATGGAGCTTTGCTATTTATTTGGACACTTACATTTCCCATGATGACAATGCGTAAATCTGTTCAAATTATCAAGAAATATTGAAGAAAATAATTTCACTCAAATAAGTAATAATAGGTTTTAGTAAAATGGTGTGGAGATTGAAGAGTGACAAAGGATTTTTCAAAATTGTGTTAAATTCTTTCACTAATTTTTTTATGTGAGAATAAAACTTTTCCTCAAATTGTAATCCATGAATCAATCCAACACTTACTAGTTTCTATATATGAGTTGTTTGTCTAATTTTAGTATTCAAAAGCTTACATAAAATTATATAACTGTATTTAATTTATTTGGGGAAAATTTGTTGTTAAATCATACCAGTTTAGTATCTCTTTAGAGAATTCCTGCAGCAATGAAACCTGTCTAACACAGCATGACTCATATATGGTAGACCAGTTGAATTTATTTTAATTGAGTAACACATAATAACAACATAAGGAAACAGTGTTTGTAGTACACATTGTGGAAAATAATACTTTAGATGTTAGGGACTTCAAATTATTTTTAACCCATCTTTGCAGAAGTGAGCCAATGAAGAAAAACAACTGTTTAGCTACAATTCTTTGTGTGAGAATGCTAGTTGTATATAACTTTTTTTTTTTAATTTATCAGAGCTGCAATGTAGGAAAGCATTTTCAATAAGCTCTGTTTCCTTTATTATTGAAATCAGATGACTTTTCCAATTAAATACCACTCCAAAGAAATTCTTTGTAAACTGTAGTATAATAGAGGAATCTTTTATTTCAGCTACTGCGTTATTCTCTCTCTGTCTCAATAATGGAAACTTAACCATCATGGAAAAGTTACACCTTTCCACTGTTAAGTGTTTTGAATGTTTTCTTCACAGTGATTGAAAAATCTTATTTCCAGTATATTCAATCAATTTCTGTCTTGAAAAACTGCAGGGTCATATGACATTGGGTAGAATACTTGAAACCAAAACACCAGTAATTCTTTCTAAATCAATTTATAAACAGAATGCAATTTCAATAAAAACATCAGATTTCATTTCCTGGAGCTATGCTAATTGACTAACAAGTTCATTTCCTCTGGAAGATTAAACAGGCAGAAGGAGCCAGGAAACTTGAAAAGGAAAAGCCACATGAAGGATGGGGAACAGCTGAAGATGCTAAAGCAGGTGGTGTCTTAGAATACATTACCCAGCAGAATGAAATGGAAAACCTAGAAATACACAGAAGTACACATGGAAATTTGTTTCCTGGTTAAAAAAACCCTTACATTTCAAATTAGTGTGAGAAAAATGACTTTCAAAAATAATATCTCAAATCAATCATCAATCTGTCAGTACAAATTCCAAATTAATCAACTAAATTTAAAAGTAGAGTAAGGGAAAATGGACAGATGACAGAAAACTCAAGTATGATTCAAAATAAGAAGACAACAAGAAAACATTGAACAATTTAATTACGCTCCAGGGGATAGTGTTGTCTATGTCTTTTATTTATTTTTTGTTAATATTATTATTTTATTAGTTTAAGATCTCTCTCTCTCTCTCTCTCTCTCTCTCTCTCTTCAGTTCTAGGGATTGAACCTAGGTCTTCCACACAGAGATTTCTTTAAATAAATGTAACTTTTTTTTTAATGTTTGGAATGAAATCAATTGGCTGTTGCCTCCTTGTTGTCCAAGTTTTTTTCAGAAACTTTGTAATGTACTTGTGATTTTGACCTGTGGATTTCTTCTGCAAGTTCAGAAATAAATAATTGATATTTTAATTTTATACTAATATGACAGATTGCTCTGTGATCATAAATTTAAAAACCTATATAGTATTTCCCATCCTGTTTGTGTTACTCCTACTATCTTTCTGTAACTCATAAACTAAAGTATATAAAAGGCTTAAAAAGTGATCTGGCTCAAATGCTTCTCCAAGGAGCCACAGCCTGAATTGTTTCCGTATCAGCTCATCAGTCACAAATGATCTCTCCTTCAGAAATTGCTGCAGCATGTTGAAGCTTTTCATCATTTTTTTCCCTTGAACTTTACACAATAATTCCATACAATTTCTTTAAACACTTTATAGAATTAATAGAAAATAAATATAATAAGCATAAAATGATATTTTTAGAAGTTCAGATGCAAGCTTTCTTTCTTTAATGTTAATAAAGTGAAGAAGACCCAGAGATCCATAGTGCTTATTAAATGCGTGGAGCCCGAGGGATGTAAAGATCTTCAGTTTTATTTCACATGTTCCCTAAGGCGATATGTGAAGCTTCCGTTTCAACAAAGAAATTAATTGAAAATTTAAACCATACATTTTAAGAGAGACGGTATTCTTTGGTTATGATTACAAAGAAATCCCACTTTCTTCAGAAATACTATTCTAGAAATTATTTTTGTCCAACTTTTGTGTTCATTAGGACAAGTATAGATTGCAGTTTTGTTCAATAACCAAAGAACTATACCAGATCAATTGTAGAAAAAATAAAGAATGCATCACTAACACAATAAAGTGACTGTTTTAATATATTAAAATATAGACAAAAGTTTCAAGCTTATGTGTATACAGAAGAGTCCATAATCATCAAATAATCTCAAAGGTGCTCTGAATGTATTCACAGACAAAATATTTTCTTGTCTTTCCTTTCTTCTTTTCTTTCTTTCTTGTTTTTTTTTTTTTTTTTTTTTTTTGCATAAAATTTACAATGAATCTTCATTAGTGAGCTCAAAAATAGACTCCATATTTGTTTTAATCAGGTTTTACTTTGCTGTGAACAAAATACTCAACAAGAAAAACTTAGAGGAGGAAAATCATTTCAGCTCATGATTTCATAGGTCTTAGTTCATAGACAATCAACTTCATTACCCTTGGTCCAAAGTGAGGCAGAACAACATGGTAGAAGAGCTTAAGAGAGGAAAGCTGCTCCCTTCATGAGAGCAAGAAAGCAGAGAGAGAAGCAGGGAAAGTGAGCATAAGGAAGACACACTGTCCCAGAGCAAGCCACCAGTGACCCACCTCCTCTAGTCATACCCCATCTATTTACAGCTACAATGCCATCCATTCAAACTAGAATGAACTGATCAGCTTACAGCTCTCAGTCCAATCATTTTATTTCTGTACAGTCTTTCAATAACACAGGAAATTCTGGGGAACACCTCATATCCAAACCATAACATTGTAATCCTGGTCTCCTACAGCTCATGTCAATCTAACAATGAAAACGACATTTAGCCTGTCTCCAAGAGTCCCAGAGTCTTAACTATTCCAGTTTTGCTAAAAAAGTAAGTCCAGTGTCTCCTCTTAGAACCAAGGCAATGGTTTTGGCTGTGAGCTCCTGTAAAAATCAAAATCAAGTTACATATATTCAACATACAGTGGCACCGAGTAAGCATTCCCATATCTAAAGGGAAAATATGAGAATAGAAAGAGGAGAAGGGACCAAAACAGGCCTCAACCCAGTAGGGGAATCAAGTCCTGAAACTCCAGCCATAATACCACATAAGGCATCTAGAGACATTGTGGCAGTTCTCCAAAGGGCTTGAACTGGACTGCCCCTTTGCCATTCTTGTTGCAGAAGACATAGGCCCCCTTTTAGCCTTACTCTCTCTGCTGCCAGCAGCTTTCCTAGCTGACAGTCCATGTTATTGGCATTCCATAATTCTCTGGTCTCTAGTTCAGCTTCAGCTTCACTTGCACAACAGGGCCAGCCTATAGAAACTCTGATCCTGCAAAACGTTGCATGGCCTCTCAGGCTTTTCCTCTGAAACCTTGATGAAAATCCCCATGATCACTTAGCATTAGCACCCTACAGAACCAGCATCCTTTGTGAGCATGGTGCCCCCATGATCTCTTTTTAAAGGAATTTTCCTTTCTACATCTTTAAGCCTGCAAATTCCTAATGTTTCTTTGAGACATCTTTCCCGTTGTCTCTACTTACTTAAAGTACTTAGCATCTCTTTCATGGCTGTAATCTCTTCAATAGGTACACTTTCTTGGCTCTCAGTTTTACGTGCACTTTTCTTCTCAAACTGCTGGATCATGATGATACTGATGATGATGATGACAATGATTGGTACTAGGGAACTGATCCAAGAGGCACTTTACTACTGAGCAATATCCCCAGCCTTTATTCTTTTTTCTTTCTTTCTTTCTTTCTTTCTTTCTTTCTTTCTTTCTTTCTTTTCTTTCTTTCTTTCTTTCTGAGTCAGGGTCTCACTAAGTTACTCAGAACCTCACTTATTAACTGAGACTGGACTTAAATTTGTGACTTTCCTGCCTCAATCCCCTGAGTCCCTGGGATTATAGGCATGTGCCATCATGCCCTGCCAAACTACAGGCTTTTAAATACCTTTCCTCTCTGCTCCTTGAGCCTGCCATGAGCTGAGCACTATTTCTCTGCTGGGCGATCTCAGCCCACGCCCATAACTGATGTGCTGCTTCACCTGAGGTCAAAGTGATAGATTTAAATTATTATAACATGAGATCTCTGGAATGATAAGCACCCACATAAATTTTCTCTTCCCCAAGTTTTCCTTTACAGATATTTTGTTGATGGTGACACAAAACCTGACACCCACAAACCCCTCTAGAAATTTGGAAAGATTTAGGGTGTTGTGTTGGATGTCTTATTTGTGTCTTTTAAATTATATGCAGCATTAATTGGATAATGTTGGTGGCTTAATGCATATTTTTTTCACTTAATAAATACTTTTATAACAGAAACAAGAAATTTGAAAACTTGTTTGGAGTCCAGTTAGAGAACACTTTAAACCTACCCATTCATTGCATAAATGTTTAGCAGTGGCATACACTGGTATGATGAAGATGATGAAATTCATCATGGCACTTATGTAACGCTTTAGTTTTTACAATGTATTTTCACAAATGTAATGTAAAATTTCTCTCAATAATGTAAGGCAGGAAGCATGAGTATTAAATAACTTGTGAAATGTATTCCTCTTACTTTTTTTTAATGTATACATAGATTTATTTAAGCCTTCCTGCTTTTCAAAGAAAATTCTCCCTAACCATTACTGCATTTTCTAGCTATCCCCCTATGTAGATTATCTTATTTATTTTCAAAATGTTTGATCAATGTGCTTTTATTTTTTATTTGTTTTAATTAGTTATACATGATAGTAGAATGCATTTATGCACTATGGTATATAATACATAGATGGTATATAATTTCTCATTTTTCAAAGTGTACATGTGGCAGAATCATATTGGTTATATATATATATATATATATATATATATATATATATATATAGTAAGAATGTCTGTTTTATTCCAATATCTTTCCCATCCCCACATCCCCTCCCTCCTCTCCCTTCATTTCCCTCTACCTAATCTAACATTATTTTCCCCTAATGCCCCCTGCCTTATTGTGAATTAGCATCCACATATTAGAGAAAACATTCGGCCTTTGATTTTGTGGGATTGGCTTATTTTGCTTAGCATAATATTCTCTAACTCTAACTCTAACCATTTACTGGTAAATGCCCTAATTTCACCCTTTTTTAAAGCTGAGTAATATTCCATTGAGTATACATACCATATTTTCTTTATCCATTTATCTATTGAGGGACACCAAGGTTGGTTCCATAGTCTAGCTATTGTGAATTGAGCTGCTATAAACATTGATGTGGCTCTGTTAATACAGTATGCTGATTTTAAGTCCTTTGTGTATAAACCAAGGAGTGTGATATCTGGGTCAAATGGTGGTTCCATTCCCAGTTTTCTGAGGAATCTTAATAAGAAGGTAATAACATGAGACAGATACAAGCAAATGGAGGTTACAGTGTTACATGTATAGATCACATGTCCAGTGAACCTCTGTGTGTGCATGCTTGTGTCCATGTGTTTCTCTTCCTCTGTGGATATAAGTAAATGTGTATATGTATATACATGTGTGTTGTGCATGTGTGTGTTTTCTACAGCTGTTTGCACCAACTCTTAGGCCTCACTGCATAATATTCCGAGACTTACAATGAGCTAGCAACATGATATATAGATCAAAAAATTGTGGAATTAATGAATATCTGGGAAATTTAAATGATGCATAAAAACAAAACAAAACCAAAGAAAAGCTGGGCATGGTTTTGCATACTTATAATCCTGGCACATCATGATGCTGAGGCAGGATAATTGTGAGTTCAAAGCCAGGCTCAAAAACTGAAAGAGGTCCCAAACAACTCAGTGAAACATTGTCTCTAAATTAAATACAAAATAAAGAAAAAAGGGTCTGGGGTCTGGGGATATAACTCAGTGGTTAAGTGCTCCAGTACCAAAGGAAACAAAAGAAGAAGAAAAAAAGAAGTCACTTTTTTGAAGTCACTTGTTCTTGGGCATCTTGTCAAATAATATTTAATGTTTATATAAAAAACTGTGATAACTTTTAGAGGCCATAAACAGAACACTATCTTCTTATATTCATATATATATATATATATATATATATATATATATATATGAGTATATGAGTCTGGTATATATATATGTATATATGTATATATATATATATATATATATATATATATATCTGTACCTATATAGATACAGATATACATACATATTTCTTGCAAGAATGTATCTATATAGGTACAGATATAGATATAGATACAGATATAGATATAGATATATATGTAACATCCTGAACAATTTGATTATTACATGCCAATAATACAATAATATTCATGATGGAGAATGGGGTAAAAAAAAAAAAAAGAAAATACCAACCCAATAAGTAAAGCAAACAGCAATATAAAGATTAGAAATCTGTGCATTAAACTTTGTATGAAAATGTATACATCTTATAGTTATGGATTTAACATGAATGTTAAAAATTAATAGATTCTTGTTAAATAAATGGTTCTGAATAAATAATGAATAGATTCTTTTTAAATAATGTTTTAATTGTAGATGGATACAATACCTTCATTTGTTTATTTTTATGTGTTGGTGAAGATCAAACCCTGTGCCTCACACATGCTAGGTGAGCCCTCTACCACTGAGCACCCAAGCACAGTGAATAGATTCTTGCAAGAATGAATGAGTCAGTCAAATGTGCACTAGTATTTATTAGGATCTAGATATAAATCTAGATATAACCCAAGATGTGTATGTAGATATAAACCTAGATACAAATATTTCCAGACACAGTTTATGATAGAGAAAGTGAAAGAAGAGTGAGTGGAGTAATGAAAAGGAGGGGAAAAAATGACTATAGTCATAAGGACTTCTCCTTATGTAAAAGAGAATGAAAGTGTGATTGGCATGGCAGTTTGTGGTAAGCATGAATACTCAACACCCCTTGGTCATCTGTCCTCCCAAGATTCTCTTTCCATTTTTGCCTCATTCCAAATATGAAGTCTAACTCCGGATAGGTTCCCATGTTTGTCTGTTCTTGATATGTTAATTCTGTTTAGAAAGGTCCGACATGTGCCTTTTAGCAGCTTTTTATTCTAAACAAATCCAATCTCTTACACTCAAGTTAATTAACAAATCCAATGCATCTAAGGTATATGTTGGACAATAAAGCATTACTGAATGTATAGTTTGAACTACTAATCCCATCTCTTAGAGCAAGACTACTAGTTACTTGACCCTCTTTAATTTCAATGTTAGAATTTTCCCTAATGATATGGAAATTCTGTCTCAGAATACAATGTAAGCTTCTTATTTTCTTTTGATTGATATTGGCAGAATTCTTGCATTCTCATCTATAAACATTTACAATTCTATCATCAGTAGAGCCAGGAAAAATATGAAGCTAAGCTGCTTGACTAATTGGCTGATATTAACTTAATTAAACATATTAAGATCCAGATTGATAGTCACTGAGTGGCTTTCACAACTCACATGTTCATTTTTGTAAATTCTTTATTAGACCTTTAATGTAATGGAATCAAAATAATTCAAAGTTATTATTATTTTAAAAATTCTGACATATGGGATGCCATTATTAATATCACCATAAAATTACATGTTTAACAGTGAATAATAATTTTGTGAGATTAGTAATACTTATAATAGCAACTCCAATACAGTTTGGATTTTTTTTTTCCCCATCTTGGAGAACATTAATGAAAAGTGGGATTAGCTGTGAAGAAATTCACTGTTGGCAACTTTTCATTAACACATTAATTCATTTCTTTTATGACCTCTATAAGTACCAGAATACAGCAGCCTTGGAGAAACCCTAGAGTATTGAAAAAATTGTTTGGAAAAGATTTCATAATCTTGTAAAGAAAAAAAAATAAAATGTAGCTATGAATCTAATGGAAAATATAGTGAAGTAATTTACTGCAAATAATCTGCAAGTTTCTGAGGGAATGTAAGCAAACTCAGAAACTTTGTCAGAACACAGGTACTAGGGACACATTTCAATAATGGTAACTCTGGGCCCAGTTTTAAAAGGAGGTAGTTGTAATCAAATATAATGATGATATGTGGGAATTTGTGGGAAGTATGGGGCCAAGAAGGCAGTATGGAAAAATTAGATAAAGCATAGCAACTTTCTATTAAAAATCAAACACATATTATGTTTTATTTTTACCCCTTTGTTTATTTTTTATTTTCTCATTTGATTGCTACAAAATCAAGAACTGATAAGTAATGCTATCATTTATGTGACTGGTTATAATCCTTGAAAACTATTGTTGCATTACTTTGTTTTCATTTCATTTCAGTTTCCATTTCATTTCAGTTTCATTTCATTTCAGTTTCCAATAAGGAGACAGGAAACAAACTTTACAAATTCACTTAATCTACAAGGTGATAATGAATTATTTATCTTCAAATTACAAAAATCCTTTAAAGTGTGATTAATTATTCTTCATCTACAGAGCTTATCAAGTAGAACATAGCAAAATGCTAAAATAGATCATGTACACAGTAGAAACTCAATAGGAATGTATGGAAATTTAAAGAACCTTTAGTAGTCTGTGATCCTGAGAAAAGATAATTATATATATATATATATATATATATATATATATATATATATATATTTCTCTGTGGCATTGGGAATGAACT
This sequence comes from Tamias sibiricus, assembly GCA_025594165.1. Lineage (NCBI taxonomy): Eukaryota > Metazoa > Chordata > Mammalia > Rodentia > Sciuridae > Tamias > Tamias sibiricus. The sequence goes on along the minus strand of CM046662.1, from coordinate 154,680,568 downwards.
CTAAACAAGTCTGATTATGGTTGATAATTACTCTTTCATTGCTGTATGAATGTGAAGTAAAACACAAACAGCTGAATAAGCAAATATGTCTATAACACATATTTTATGTATTCATGGCTCTTTATTACAAAACTACTAAATTTTAAGTAATGGATATAAATAGAAAGAATGACCTAACAAAATTTGCTTTGTATATCCTTTCTTCAACTGAATAGGATAACAAGACCATGTCAGGAAGATCATGTCAAATGATGAAACAGGATATCCCAATTAATTTTATACCTAAATGCAGATGTTATCATGGATGGAGTAAATCTACATGATGAACATTTTAAGTGAGTATATTAATATGCGTACTCCAAGTTCAACAAATAATACAATTTTAACTTAAACCTCTCATGATTGACTTGACAAATTATTATTATTATTAACTAGCAATTTCACATGCAAAGAAGACAACTAATGCAAATCCAAGGGCTGAAATATTGATAGCACCTTTCTTTTATATACTTCACATCAATTCCTTATGAATAGTAAGTAATATCCTGCTTATAAGGCCTTAGCGGTATTTTTAACAGTTTTAAGAAGAGATTACTTGTAAAATACACAAATATCCTGATTTTCTAAAAGTGGGATCAAACTGGTCACAATCTGATCATAAAAACAAAAGAAAATAAACAAGCAAACAAACATCTAAACTTCAAATCTAGGCATATTTGAAGTGATTTGTGTTGCTTGTCCTTAGAAAAGTACTGGAGGAAAACACTTAGAATGATAGGGAATGAGATAGAGAGTAAATTTAAGTTAAAGCTGTATTTTTCTGTAGTATCAGATAATGGAGCAAATTGCATTCTAGGTCTAAATCACACAAACACACACACACACACACACACAAACACAAAGTTATTTATGTCCTATTCTAATCTTCAATAATTCACTCTTTTTAAATTTTTCCCTATAAGTAAGCATGATGGGGATCCCAATTTTAATTTTAAATGGAAATTGAAATGATTTTTTCTGCAGAAGAAAACAGAACAAAAGCTTATGTCAATGATTGTTTTCTTCTTGACTCACTATGTGCTAAGTCCACCTGGAACAATCAGGGATACAATACCTGTGACAAAACCAGAATTACTTTTTTGCCTGAAGTTCAGCCAAATCCAATTGTATATCAATTTCCTCCTTTTATAGCAGCTAGAGAATATTTAATAATTTGTTCCAACTGGTCAATAATAGGTGACCAGGGACATTTTTCAATCTTTTAGTTAAACAATTCTACACTTATAAACTAAACAAAAAAATGGCAGATGATCCTTATGTTAGGGAAAAAAATTCAAAAGTCTACCTCTTGTTCAAAGAGTGAACATCTGGGTTCCTTTTTTGCCTTTCAGATCTTCAATCACTACACCATAATGGAAAGTTTAAAGGTGCTCTGTAAGCAGCCATAAGCTGGGAAAGATGTCTGTCTGACACATATGGTGTCTCAATTGACTAAGCATCCTTAGTTGACAAATGGCAATTCTCTCATTTTTCAATTACAGATTTTGATGACTTTTGTTAATATAAGCAAAGCACTGAGGAGCCAGATGGTCCAAAGGGTTAAATAGACCCCAAATGCTATTAAGGAATAAGAATCTCCTACACTGACAGTTTATTTATGCTATTAAGAAACCATTTTCATGGCCAAAAGCATATGCACTGATAGAAATGAAAACATTCTGCTATTCTTCAACACAATCACTTATCACAAGGAAATTTGGGTAGAGTTTGAGAAAATATATACAGATTACTTATCAAAACTACTCAGTGAAATTATATAACACAGTAGCAATATAAAAATATATAACTGTAAATAATAGTATGAAAAGAATAAAACAAGCTTGATCTACAGGGTGTAGAAGGTTCAACCTAGATGGATTCAGACAATAAGAATTTTCAAGCCAGGCGTGGTGGCATATGCCTGTAATCCCAGCACTTGGGAGGCTGAGGCAGGAGGATCACGAGTTCAAAGCCAGCCTCAGCAATGGCAAGGCACTTAGCAACTCAGCAAGACCCTGTCTCTAAATAAAATACAAAAAAGGGCTGGGGGTGTGGCCCAGTGGTTGAGTGCCCCTGAGTTCAATCCCTGGTATCAAAAAAAAAAAAAAAAAAAAAAAAAAAAATTTCAAATTTATGCAGGAGGCAAAATGAAAAAAAAAAAATGTAAAATGAGTCAAGAAATATGGATAAAATGCATTTTGTTCATTATGAGAGTGTTGGTAGTTGAAATTCCACTGTGAAGAGTGGTGCATTGCAATATCCATAGTCATTACCACCCTGTTGGGCAATGCTTTTGCCCTTTTTTTCTAGTCTGACCATTACAGATCAAGTCAGTTTATGTTTTGTTGGTTTAATACTATGATGAAAGCCCAAAGGAGTGTTTTTATATAGGATGACAGGGCAAGAGTATCAGAGAAGTCACATACAGGATTACATGTGAAGTAGGAAAAAAAAAAACTGTTAGAACAAAATTATCAATCACATGTAGATAATATTCTTTGTTCTTGGAAAGAGAAGAAGAGGTAGGTTCTCCTGCATCAAGTTCAGAGTGAGAGAAAAAACTTCTAAATTAGAATGAACAAAACAATCAAACAATTAAATTCCAATTTACTTTGCATATAACCAGAGATTTGTAAAAATGTGTCTATATGTGTAATATGAAATGTAATGCATTCTGCTGTCATTTATAACAACTTAGAATAAAAAATAAATAGATTAAAAAAAACAATCAAACATGCAAAAGGGAATAGGGAAATCTCATGGTAGAGTCTAATACAGTGGAAGAAAATTTTGGAATTACCTTGTCCCCACCTGAGCTCCACTTGAGTGGACTCAGAATGACCACTCTTGAGAAGATTATTGATAATTTGTTGGATAAAACCTTCCTATTAATATGCCAATGTGTTCTGAAATGCTGTAATAAGAAGCTAATTTAAATCTTAGTCCCAGTAAATGCAAGTGATTACAATGTTAAGGAGATAATGTATCTAAAAACATACTATAAAAAGGTAGAATCAATACAGGGAGATATTTAAGGGTGAAGAACTATGATTAGGCAGCTCCTTCGAAGATGAGGAGGAGAGACAGGATTCTGGTGTATTTTGAATGTAAAGCTAACAACATATTCTCTTGGATTAAACGTGGAGAGAAAGAGAAGAAAAATACTGAGTGATTCTAAGCTTTCAGGTAGGGAGAAGAAGGAGGTATGAAATTGGAGCAAGAGTCGTGCAAGTAACAGATTATAACACAGCTGTTTAGGTGGAAGATTCAGTTTTCAATGTGTTAAATCTCAGATATCTATTGATATTTAAGTGCCTACATCAAGAAGGAAGTCAGAGACATAAATATGAAGTTCAGGGAGAAATTCTAAGATGGATATGCAAACATGAGAAGCATCAACATATTAGTAATGTATGAGTTTATGTGAGATGGCTAATCATGGAGGTATATACAGGCAGAGTCATGACAGTTATTTTAGTCAGATGTTTTGCCACTGCAACCAAAAGACCCAACAAAAACAATTTTTGAGCAGAAAAAGTTTATTTGGTGTTCACAGTTTCAGAGGTCTTGGTCCATAGATAGCTGATTCTATAGCTCTGAACTTGAGATGAGGCAGAACATCATGGCGGGAGGGTGTGGTGGAGGAAAACAGGTAAGGACATGGTCACCAGGAAATAAATGACTCAGCTCAGTTCACAAAATACATAGCCCAAAGGCACACTCCCAATAACCTATCTTCTCCAGCTTCATCTTACCTGCCTGTAGTCACCACTCTGTTAATCCCTATCTGGGGATTAATTCACTGACAGAGTTAAGGGTCACATAAGCCAATCATTTCACCTCTAAACTTTCTTGTTCTGCCCCATACGTGAGATTTCAAGAGACACCTCATATCTAAACTATAACAACTGGATATGCTGGCTGTGTGATGCATAACAGCAGTCAGTTAAAAGGTGAATAGAAGCTGAAATCAAAGCCATCCTCTCACCAAGCTCTGTTTTCTGAAGTGGGACTTCTCCATCTGGAGAGCAAACTTCTAATTAGTAAGAACAGTCCCTTAGGGGAAGCAGAGTCCCTAGAGAGAAGACTAAAAATCAAAGAGCTGACTGAAATGGCACTCCAATATTAAAAGTTGGGAAAGGGCAGTGGTTGCCTGAGGCTTGGATGGGAGGTGCAGGTGGTGGGTGTTTGACTGCAAAGGAGAAGGAGTTAAAATTTGGACATTAAATATTTTTCATCTTGACTAGGAAAACTAAAAATTTGGAAGGGTGAGGCACAACTGGCAAAATAGTCAAGAAGAAAGAAGTTATGGAAGTACAGAAAATAAAACAAGTAAATACCTTAAAACAATCAATTCTTCCATCCTAGAATCCACAATGGGCTCCCAGTGAAGGAATGATCACTGCTTATTAATAAGACAAATTAGAATTAGGTGTCTGAATTAGCTATTGCATTTGTCCAAATGGTGTTCATTGTTGAACTTGACTGGCATTTTGATAAAGCAGTGCCTTTATTTAGGTGAGCAGAAGAGGGAATAAAGAGAAAAAAAAAAAAAAAAGATGAAAGAGTGGAAAAATTCCCCAAATTTAAAGAAAATTATTTTGGAAGCATAGACAAATGTGTCGGTACTTGGAGAAAGAAATGAATTCAAGAGATGGTATAATTCTGTGCAGAAATAACGGTAAATTTGATTATTCAGCAGAAAACAAAAACTGATTCAGGAGAATATGGTGTTTTCTAGAGCAAGGCCCTCAAATTGCCAAGTGGTGATAGGACCAAGTTTAAGTTATAGGTGTGTGCACATGCGCACTCGCGCGCGCGCATACACACACACACACACACACACACATTTGTGTTTTTAATAAAGCTGTTTGTTTGTTTTTAAAAGGACTAATAAGTACAAGCTGGAAAGAAACCTCTTTGAATAAAACTCCTATAAACAATTAGGATGGGTTATGTGCTGAATGGGGTTTCTCCAAAATTCATATGCTGAAGTCAAAAACACCAATACTGCAATGCATAAACATATTTGAAGAAAATACATGCAAAAACGTGATTATGTTAAGGTGAGATTATCAGAGTGAGCAGTTGGTCAAAATCACTGGTTTCCTCATAAGAAGAAAAAATCAAGACATACAAGATAAAAATACCATAAACATGCATGAAATGAGAGAAAACCATGTGTGGAAAGAGGAAGAAGGCAGATATCTGCTGGCCAAAGAGAGAAAACTGAAGAGAAATCTAACCAAACCTCAAGGACTGTGAGAATATAAATTCCTGCCATTTAAAATCCATCCAGCCTATATTATTATACTTTTATGGCAACCCTAGCAAATTAATAAAGGATGGAAGCCATTCAACATTAATAACCAAGTCTTACATTTTTAATCCTGCCCAGCAATTATCACCAGGGGTACTAAATGAATACAGATTGATATAAATGGTGTAGATAAGAATGAAAACACTGATATACACCTGTAATCCCAGCAGCTTGGGAGGCTGAGGCAATGCCAGTCTCAGTGAAAGCAAATCACTAAGCAACTCAGTGAGACCATATCTCTAAATAAAATAGAAAATAAGGCTGGGGATGTGACTCACTGGTCGAGTGTCCCTGAGTTCAATCTCCAGTACCTCTACCCCCCAAAAAAAAAATTTAAAAAGGAATGAATATAAATGACTGGTTAAACTATGGCTTATGTGTACTGTCCTTAATAACTGCTAACTACCCCTGAATCTATTTTTTAAGCAATAGCATACTTAACATATTTATGATAGTGAGTATGACATACAGGTTATACTAAAGGAACTAGATGGAGAGTCAGTTGAAAGGTGAGTTCTATTAATATGAAGAAGCATAAGGTGAATCTGAAATGTTATATCTTTCCCTAAAGGCAAGATAGTACCTTATTCTCCATTTCCAGAACCTTTCAGGGTCAATAAATTAATGTTAAAAAAGAAATACCTCTCTTGAGATAGTCTCATACCTTTCATGAAGTGTTTTCCATTATAGGCGTGATTCAAGATTTAAAAAGAATCTTATCTCTAATTTATGTGCACACACTGATAGCTCTTCTGTAGATCATGTTAAGGAATAAAAATCTAAGAACTTACAACCATATCAATAATTCTATTGAGTATGACTTTTAACTCAACAGTGATTAATATGCAACCAAGGAATCATTTTTTTTTTTTTGCATTTTACCTTCTTTGAAGTAGTGATTTGTCTTGTTTTCATCCTTGATATGAAACCAATAATGTAGGAATTTAACAGAGCAAATTCTCAAAATTTCTCATTTCTATACATTGCAGTTCATTTCTCAGAAATTATTTAATGTGGTACATCTTTGTGCAAGATAAGAGTCACTGTCTTTAAAATCTCATTTCAATCACTTTCTAAGTGGTACACTGCTGAAAACTTCATTTTTACTACTCCTAACAAAATGTTTGCTGAAAGCAGATTTGCTCATGCATTCTTTTTGTAAATGTCCTCTTATTATTTTCCATCAGCTGAGTTGACATTTTCATCGGTCTGTAAGTCTGTGAAAAATGCTGGCTGAGAATTATGCATGTTCTGAGGCATTCTTTCTCATCTGGTAGTAGGCCATGTCCTGACCCTCTGCAAATCTGAGTTTTGCTGAATCAATGTTTAAGTCCTGTTCCTCATCTATGTGATAACAATACACTGAACCACAGCTTTCTATGTGATAAAATCTAAACAGGGAAACAAATTTACATAACTTCTCATATCATAGAATATTATGACAGAAACACAAATAGTACTATGAATCATTTTAAAAATATTTATTTGCTTATTTTAGTTTCAGGTGAACACAATATCTTTATTTTATTTTTAGGTGGTGCTGAGGATCGAACCCAGTGCCTTACAAATGCTAGGCAAGAGCTCTACTGCTGAGCCACAGCCACAGCCCTGGTACTATGAATCTTAAGTACTCAATAGTTCAATACTTTAATAAAAAAGTGTGTTTCTCCTTGCACAAGGGAGAAATGGGCACAAGGAGAAAAAGAATGAAGGAGAGGGAAATTGAAGAGGAGGCCAGTCATGGCCATGCAAGGGTAACATGTGATAAGTATACATAGATTCAGTTACAAATTCACCTTTTTGGCATTTAAATTTTGTAAATTATTACTGTACTTCATCTATATAAATGAGCTCTTATTAATCTTACAAAGTTTTGAAAATTTGCTTATAAACCGTGTTACTGAGATTCACACAGAATTTGTATTTATCTGAATGATGTCATTCTCCTTGCTGTAGTACTGGATAGTTTGCAAATTTGGGTCTTTGGTATTTAAATTTTTTAAAAAATATTGGTTTAGAAAGAGATAAACTTTATTATGTTATTAGCTTTTCAGAAATATATTATGTTTTGTCAGATTCATTGGCTAAATAGCTACAATTTTTTTCTTAAAGTATTAAATAAAAATTTACTTTTTTCAACTTATAATTTTCTCCTGAAATCAGTGGTTGTTTCCTCAGTTGATTTGGATATCATTAATGTCAGCATTCTCTAAACCTCCAGAGTGTACTTTTTTCTATATTTATCTCTAATATACTTACAGGCCACTTCCCATATTGATAATGTATTCATACTTATCATTACCTGAAATCTTAAAAGACAGTATATAATTGGTTGAATTTGATTGTTATTAATAATGTATGCAAACTCCCATTTCAAATTTTTGCATGTGTGTATTTATATTCATATATGTGCATGCATACAGTGCATATGTACCTATTAAATGTGTGTGTGATTGAGTTCTTGCTAGATTTCTATAAACATTGTAAAGTAATTGATGAAATACTTGTATTGAGAGAAATTGCCTTTTTTCTAAAGATTTTTGTCTTGACATGTTTTATCTTTATTCCAAACTAGCTTTGCAATAATTCTTTTAATCTGCTTTCAATTTTGTAGAGTTTAATGTACCTATATCAACCTAGAGAAAATAATCATAAATCCACACACCGTAGAATATAAAAACTCGGTTATGCCACAATTGCTGAAGAGGATGAATGAGTAATTCAGCAACCCTGCAGTGTCTCCTTCTATTGCTGAGTTCCTAGATCACCATTGTTATGATTGGATGTGAGGTGTCCACCAAAAGCTCACAAGTGAGACAATGCACAAAGGATTAGAGGAGAAATTATTGGGTTGTGAAAGTCTTAACCCAATCAGTGAATTAATCCCCTGATAGGGAGTAACTGAGTCATAACTAAAATGGTAAGTTGTGGCTGGAGGAGGTGGGAATTGGGGGCATGGCTTTGGGGTATACATTTGTATCTGGCAAGTGGGGACTTTCTCTGCTTACTGATAAACATGTGGGCTGATTCTCTCTGCCACACTCTTCTACCATGATATTCTACTGAACCTAGAGCCCTGAGGAATGGAACTGGACTTCTATGGCTTAAGATCTCTGAAACTGAGCCCTCAAATAAACTTTCCCTCCCCATACAATTGTTCTGGTTGGATCCTTTAGTCACTGCAGCAAAAATGCTGACTAAAACAACCATGTAGAAAAGCTGGCCAGGGACATCAAAATGCAAGGAAGGCTTTAATAGTAATCCAGGAGAATTAAATGCAAATTATTTAATTTTAAGATTAAAAAAATGGATCTGCATAATTGTTAATATCTTTCTCTAACCAGCATGAATTTAATTCATGCAAATGATATAGATAACATCAAAGATTGTCTTTTATGTCTCTTTTTATTTATTTATTTTTTTAAAATCTATATAGGGTAAGTGGCAATCTGAGAAATTTTTTCTACTTTTAAACAGATAAGAATAAGCCATTTTACTGACCTAATTTTTAAATTCAAAGCAAAACATAAAGCCATATAAGAAAAGTATAGTAAATAGCATTTTGAAGAGTGCTTTCTTCATGAAGTGGCTATTAAATAGCTGATAAAGGTTGAGGAGAAACAATTCAGTAACAAAGGAAAAGGGGATGATTGGATTAGGAAGAACTCACTCAGTGACTATTAGCATCTTTTAAATAATATAAAATATTGATCACTAGTGTTTACTGAAAAGAATCTTCTGTATGTATGTGTGTATGTGTGTATGTGTGTGTGTGTGTGTGTGTGTGTTTAATTTTTAAATTGTATTTCTCAAATAAATATGTACTTTTTTGCTGGATTAATAATTACATCTGAAATGATAAATTAAAATCACTTATAAGTGGCTCTAATTTTCTTACCTAGATAGCTCTCATTTCTTACCAGTCTTTATACTTGGATGGATCATTTTGATGTGTGTGTTTAAAAGAGTGTAAAAATGTTATTAATAGCATTAATGGTAATTAGCATTTCCAACTCTTTAAATGTAGATAGGGAAGAATTAGTTCTAATGCTGCATGACATAGCAGGATGACTATATCATCCTGACAATATCTTACTTAATCTTTTATATAGAACAAGAAGGGAGAGATTTGAAGGCTTCTAACCCAAAGTTTTCACTTGGTATATATAGTTTGATACATAGGCTTCATAAAATTTTGAAACAAAATTGTTTTTCCTTTCATTCTTCCACAGCATAGAATTAGAATTGTTCATCTTGTTTGCTTCTGACATTTAGGGATGGGTGATGAGTTTGGAATTTTGAAAAGACCTCCCAAGAGAAAATGCTAGTAAAAATCAGCTTCAATATGAAAGATTGGACTTGACAGCAAGATACAAGCTGTGAGAAAAAGTATTATTGAGAAGGGAAGGATTTCCCAGGTTCTTTTATCATTCTTTTAGCTGTCAGGATCCAAGGTCAGAGGTCTCAAGTCCATATTTATATGAAGATTGGGATATCATCTCCCTTTTAATGTCATACAAAACATGTAGTTCCAACTCAAAATGTAGATGTGAGGTAAGCTCCAGGAATGACAAACAGGAATGAAAAGAGGAAGAGAAGACATTCACATGGGTAGAACTGATGGTATGTTCCTTCCCTAGACCCTTCCCTAGGGAAAATAAGGCCATGTTTGTTAGCATATAGAAGACTCCTTGAAGTCTTGGTGTTCTCATGAAAGAATTTTCTGTCTAGAAATTTAAAGGCAACTACATGAGGAGACACACTACTAAAGAGTTCCTGTGGTGTTAGACCTGATATCACAAGACACTCTTCTTCATGGAGGAAACCTAAATGCTAAGATTTTGTCTAGAAAAACTGGTAGACAGACCACAGATGTTTTTTGGGTATGCTTCTGAATGAATTACAGTGTCCCACAGTTTCAGGGACCTAAAGGTCACCTGAGCCAACAGGTGTAGCCCCCCTAGGGAAATATATGTTCAGCAGTTGCTGAGAGAGGTCATTTCAGTCTAGGACCATCACAGATTTGTCCTTACAAGAATTGCTGTAGTCACAAGATTCATTCACTAATAACTGAGTCATATAAGTATAGACCTATATCTGCATAGAGTTTTATAAAGCTTTGTGACATTAATATTATTTTGTAAATAACCTTTTCTACTTAAAACTTATTTGTACATGCTGGATTAAGTCACCCCTAAAAGTTATAGTTCAAAATTGTAACCCCTGGTAATTCATAATGTAACCTTATTTAAAGCCTGTTTCTTAGAAGAATTAAGTTAAAATACAGTCATTAAATCAGGCTCTAATCCAACAGGACTGATGCCCATCTATGAAGGTTAGATTTTGACCTGTACTGTGAAGATAAAGGCAGCAGATTGATAATTCTACAAGCCAAGGAATTCCTAGTATTTCCAGAAAACCTCTAAAATGCAGGTAAGAAGCTTTGAACAGAGACTTCAGAAGCATTCTACCCTTCCACCACTTGAGTCTTAATAATCAAAAGTTTTCCAGGCACAGTGGTGCACACCAGTTATCCCAGCAGCTCGGGAGGTGGAGGCAGGAGGATCAGAGCTCAAAGCTAGCCTCAGCAAAAGTGAGGCACTAAGAAACTCAGTAAGATTCTGATACCCTAATTAAAAAAAAAAAAAAAAAAAAAACAAAATAGAACTGAGGATGTGATTCATTGGTCTAGTGCCCCTGAGTTCAATTCCCCAGTACCAAAAAAAAAAAAAAAAAAAAAAAAAAAAAAAAAAAAAAAAAGTTTATATTGCTCTTTTTGCAATAGAATGATTCAAAATACCTATATTTACCTTACTTTAAAATTTAAAATGCTATTATCTGTATGACATAAACATGCAGAATTTTAAGACCTTCAAATTTTAATAAAGTCAACTATCTTGAATATATGGAGTACAGTTGAGGTCCACACCACTTAGGAATTGAAGCATTCCCAATTGTTTGCTAAAATTATAAGTTATATTTGTATAAAACCTATATACAATGACAATATGTATAACAATTAAGTTCTTGATAATGGAACTAATTTGGATATGTTAACACTAGTTTTTGCAAACTATGGTTATCTTTTAGTACATGTATGAAATGTTAACATTAATAGGCATTGCTATTGTTAAAGCATTCCTTAACTAAATATAGAGCTTGATTCAAAGATACTGAGTATTTTAGTATTACATAAAGAGAAACATTAAGAAATAATGAAATAATTTAAAATTAAATTAGTATAATTACCCATACCGCAGTTTACATGTATAAATCACATGATCATTTACATGCAATACATCAGTCTCATGACAGTAGTATTTAAGCTATCTGCAGATAGAAAAAGGTGATTTTCCTACCTCTAACAATAACCCAACACTTTTTCAGAACTAAAAATGAAATATTTCATTCACTCAAGGCAACTTTGATCTAAACAAATCTATTTTGAATTTTATTTTCTTTTTAACTTCATTCCCTTCACCCTCATTAATTTCAGCAACTTGTTCATGAATGAGAGAGCATTAAAATCAAGTTTCATGTTCATATAAATAGAAGATTAGAAAGAAGGAAGGTAGAAGAAGAACACAAGGAAGGGATGGAGGAAGAGAAGGAAAAAATCAACCTAACTTTTAAGTTATTTTTAATCAAAATTATTCTTTTGTCTTTGTTTATGAAATTAAGATGTCCTAAATTTTTGTAGATTTTTTAATTAGTTGTTTTTAGCTGTACATAATTTAAGGATTCATTTTAACATGATTATAAAAGCATTAAGGATTTTTTAAAATAAATTTATTTATTTTTTATTCTAAGTTGTTAAAAATGACAGCAGAATGTATTACATTTCATATTATACTTATAGAGCACATTTTCACATATCTCTGGTTGTATACAAAGTATATTCACACCATTCATGACTTCATACATGCACTTGGAGTAATGATATCCATCTCATTCTACCATCTTTATTTTTTTCTTCACCCTTTTCCCCCCTCCATTCCTCTCCCTCCCCTTTGGCCATTCTAGTGTTCCTCTAATCCTGCTATGTTCCCCATCCAAACCCCACTGTGAATTGGCCTCCTTATATCAGAGAAAACATTCAGCATTTGGATTTTTAGGATTGGCTAACTTCACTTAGCATTATATTCTCTAACTTCACCCATTTACCTGTGAATGCCACAATTTTATTCTCTTATTGCTGAGTAATACTCCATTGTGTATATATACCACATTTCCTTTATACATTCATCTACTGAAGGGCATCTAGGTTGGTTCCACAGTTTAGCTATTGTGAATTGTGCTGCTATAAACAATGATGTGGCTGTGTCCCTGTAGTATGCTGTTTTTAAGTCCTTTAGGTATAGACCGATGAATAGGATAGCTGGCTCATAGGGTGGTTCCATTCCCAGTTTTCCAAGGAATCTCCATACTGCTTTCCTTATTGGCTGCACCATTTTGCAGTCCCACCAGCAATGTATGAGTATGCCATTTTCTCTACTTCCTCGCCAACATTTATTGTTGTTTGTGTTCTTAGTAGCTGTCATTCTGACTGGTGTGAGATGAAATCTTAGAGTGGTTTCATTTGCATTTCTCTAATTGCCAGAGATGTTGAACATTTTTTCATGTATTTGTTGAATGATTGTATGTCTTCTTCTGAGAAGTGTCTGTTCAGTTCTTTAACCCATTTATTGATTGGGTTATTTGTTTTTGGTGTTAAGATATTTTATTTCTTTTTATATTCTAGAGAATAGTGCTCTTTCTGATGTGCATGTGGTAAAAATTTGTTCCCAAATAGAAGGCTCTCTATTTACCTCATTGATTGTTTCTTTTTCTGAGAAGAAGCTTTTTAATTTGAATCTATCCCATTTATTGATTCTCTATATTAATTGTGCTACAGGAGTCTTATTAAGGAACTTGGGGCCTAATCCAACATGTTGAAGATTAGAGCTTACTTTTTCTTCTATTAGGTGTAGTGTCTCTGGTCTAATTCCTAGATCCTTGATCCACTTTGAGTTGAATTTTGTGCATGGTGAGAGAGAGAGAGGTTTAATTTCATTTGTTGCATATGGATTTCCAGTTTTCCCTGCATCATTTCTTGAAGAGGCTATCTTTTCTCCAAAAATTTTTGGCGCCTTTTTCTAATATAAGATAACGGAAATTATATGCATTAGTCTCGGTGTCCTCTATTCTGTACCATTGGTCTACCAGTCTATTTGGGTGCCAATGCCATGCTGTTTTTGTTACTATTGCTCTGTAGTATAATTTAAGGTCTGATATAGTGATGCCACCTGCTTCAATATTTTTGCTAATGATTGCTTTAACTATTCTGGGTCTCTCATTTTTCCAGATGAATTTCATGACTGCTTTTTGTATTTCTATGAGGAATATCATTGAAATTTTGAGTGGAATTGCATTAAATCTGTATAGTGCTTTTGGTAGTATGGCCATTTTGACAATATTTGTTCTGCCTATCCAAGAGCAAGGTAGATCTTTCCATCTTCTAAGTTCTTCCATAATTTCTTTCTTTAGTATTCTGTATAGAGGTCTTTCACATCTTTGGTTAAGTTGATTCCCAAGTATTTTATTTTATTTTATTTTTGATGCTATTGTAAATGGGATAGTTTTCCTCATCTTCCTTTCTGAGGATTTGTCACTGATATATAGAAATGCCTTAGATTTATGGGTGTTGATTTTGTGTCCTGCTACTTTGCTGAATTCATTTAATTCATTTATGAGTTCTAGAAGATTTCTGGTGGAATTTTTTTGGTCTTCTAGGTATAAAATCATATTGTCAGCAAATAATGATAATTTGAGTTCTACTTTACCTATCTGTATCCCTTTAATTTCTTTCATATGTTTTAATTACCATGTTTCAATTACCCTGTGTTTCAATTACCATGTTTAAAAGAAGTGGAGAAAAAGGGCATCTCTGTCTTGTTCCAGTTTTTAGAGGAAATGCCTTCAATTTTTCTCCATTTAGAATAATATTGGCTTGGGACTCAGCATAGATAGCTTTTACTATGTTGAGATATGTTCCTGTTATCCCTGGTTTTTCTAGTGTTTTGAATATGAAGGGGGTGCTGTGTATTTTGTCAAATGCTATTTCTGCATCTATTAAGATAATCATATGGTTCTTATCTTTAAGTCTATTGATGTGATGAATTACATTTATTGATTTCCATATGTTGAACCATCCTTGCATCCCTTGAATGAACCCCACTTGATCATGGTGTATTATATTTTTGATATGTTTTTGTATCTGTTTTGCCAGAATTTTATTGAGAATTTTTGCATCTATGTTCATTAAAGGTATTGGTCTGAAGTTTTCTTTTTTTGATGTGTCTTTGCCTGGTTTTGGAATCAGGGTGATATTGGTCTCATAGAATGAGTATGAAAGTGCTCCCTCTTTTTCTATTTCCTGAAATAAATTGAAGAGTATTGGTATCACTTCTTCTTTAAAGGTCTTGTAGAACTTGGCTATGTATCCATCTGGTCCTGGGCTTTTTCTTTGTTGGTAGGCTTCTAATGGAAACTTCTATTTCATCACTTGAAATTGGTCTGTTCAAATTGTGTATATCATCCTGCTTTAATTTGGGCAGATCATACAACTCTAGAAATTTGTTAATGCCTTTGGTGTTTTATATTTTGTTGGAGTACAATTTTTCAAAACAATTTAGAATTATTTCCTGTATTTCCATAGTGTTTATTGTTATATTTCCTTTTTCATACCATATGTTAGTAATTTGAGTTTTCTCTCTCCTTCTCTTTGTTAGCCTAAGGGTCTGTCAATTTTATTTACTTTTTCAAAGAACCAAATTTTTGTTTTGTCAATTTTTTCAATTGTTTCTTTTGTTTCAATTTCATTGATTTCAGCTTTGATTTTAATTATTTCCTGTCTTCTACTGTTTTTGGTGTTGGATTGTTCTTCTTTTTCTAGAGCTTTGAGATGTAATTTTAAGTAATTTATTTGTTGAATTTTTTTTCTTTTGAGGAATGAACTCAATGCAATGAACTTTCCTCTTAGAATTGCCCTCATAGTGTCCCAGAGATTTCGATATATTGTGTCTGTTCTCATTCATCTCTAAGAATTTTCTAATCTCCTCTTTGATGTCATCTGCAACCCATTGTTCATTCAGTACCATATTATTTAGTCTCCAGGTGTTGGAGTAGCTTTTATTTATTATTTTATCATTGATTTCTAATTTCATTCCATTATGATCTGACAGAATGCAGGTTAGTATCTATTTTTTCTATATTTGCTAAGAGTTGTTTTGTGGCATAGTATATGGTCTATTTTATAGAAGGATCCATGTGCTGCTGAGAAGAAAGTGTATTCACTTGTTGAAGGATGAACTATTCTATATAAGTCAGTAAGTCTAAATTGTTTATTGTATTTTTGAGTTCTATAGTTTATTTGTTCAGCTTTTGTTTTGAAGATCTATCCAGTGGTGAAAAGGGTCTATTAAATTTACCCAGAATTATTGTGTTATGGTCAATTTGACTCTTAAACTGGAGAAGAATTTGTTTTATGAACATGGATGCTCCATTGTTTGGGGCGTATATATTTATAATTGTTAAGTCTTGTTGGTGTATGGTTCCCTTGAGCAGTATGTAGTGTCCTTCTTTATCCCTTTTGATTGACTTTAGCTTGAAGTCTACTTTGTTTGATATGAGGATGGAAACCCCCACATGTTTCCTCAGTCCATGTGAGTGGTAGGCTATCTCCCAATCTTTCACCCTCAGCCTGTGTATGTCTTTTCCTATGAGACGAGTGTCCTGGAGGCAGCATATTGTTGGGTCTGTTTTTTTTTTTTTTTTTTTTTTTTTTTTTTGATCCAATCTGCTAGACTATGTCTTTTGATTGGTGAATTTATGCCATTAACATTCAGAGTTATTATTGAGACATGTTTTGTATTCCTAGCCATTTTTGTTTATTTTTGGTATTTAACTTGACATGGTTTCTCTTCTGATTGGTGTTTCCTTTAGTGTAATACCTCCATCTGCTGATTTTTATCATTGTTTTTATTTTCCTTTTCATGGAATATTTTGCTGAGGATGTTCTGTAGTGCTGGCTTTCTACTTGTTAATTCTTTTAACTTTTTTTTTTTTTTTTTTTTTTTTTTTATCAAGGAAGGTTTTTATTTTGTCCTCAAATCTAAAGCTTAATTTCGCTGGGTATAAGATTCTTGGTTGGCATCCCTTTTCTTTCAGAGCTTGGAATATGTTGTTCCATGATCTCCTAGCTTTGAGTTCTGAGTTGAAAAAATCTGCTGTGATACGAATTGGTCTCCCCCTATATGTGATCTGATCCCTCTCTTTTTCGGCCTTTAAAGTTCTATCCTTGTTCTATATGGTAGGCATTTTTATTATAATGTGTCTTGGTGTAGATCTGTTGTAATTTTGTACATTTAGTGTCCTATAAGCCTCTCGTGTTTGGTTTTCCAATTCATTCTTCATGCTTCAGAAATTTTCTGATATTATCTCATTGAGGAGATTGTACATTCCTTTGGTTTGAAAATCTGTGCCTTCCTCTATCCCAATTACTCTTAGATTTGGTCTTTTGATTCTGTACAATACTTCTTGGATGTTCTGTTCATGGTTTCTTACTATCTTCACTGTGTGGTCAACTTTATTTTCAAGATTATGTACTTTGTCTTCATTGTCTGAAGTTCTTTCTTCCAGTTGATCTACTCTGTTGGTGATGACTTCTATTGTGTTTTTTATTGGGTTAATTGTTTCCTTCATTTTAAGGATTTCTGACTTTTTTTTTTCAGAGTTTCTATCTCTTCTTTGAAGTAATCTTTTGCTACCTGTATTTGTTCTCATATCTTTGTTGTAGTGGTAAATTTTTGCCTGTATTTGTTCATTTAGGTCATTCTTTAATACACAGATAATTTTAGTTATGAACCTTCTGAACTCCTTCTCTGACATTTCATCAACTTCACTGAGCACAGGTTCTGTTATTGTAGAATCCTGGTTTGTTTGGGGTACTTTCCTCCCTTGTTTTTTTCATGTTGTCTATTTGCCTTACTTTCTTGCAGTGTAGATATGAGATATTACAGATTCTACCCTATATTGTTGTAATATCCTTGCAGGTTGTCTGTGCCTCCCCTTAATGTTGGGCTATCAAAACCTGCTGTTGTCCCTCAAAGTATGCTATCTGGGGCTGGGTCCATGCAGGTTGGTGTGGGCCAAACTGGTTGAGTCTGAGCTCCTGTGATGGTCTGCTGGATGGAAGAAGCGGTCATCTGAGCAGAGGTCAGTGAAGCTGTCCTAGACTCACCTGAGCTCTTTGGGTGTGGGCTGGGCTGTCCTGGGCCTGCCTGTGCTCAGGTGGAAGTTGATGGAACTGCCCAGAGCCTGGCCACACTCAAGTGAATGTCAGTGGGAATGACCTGGGCCTGGTGACACTCCAATGTAGGTCCCCGGGACTGTCCTCGGTCCTGGTTCGCCTGCACTCAAGCAGAGTTGGGCAGGTTTGTCCTTGCTATCTCCTGCTCTGGGGCAGAGGTCAGCAGGACTGGCTGGAGCCTGATTTCACACCGTGGAGGGGGGTTCAGCGGGACTGACCTGAGGCTGGCCATGTTGGGGTGAAGGACAGTGGGACTGACCTGGGCCTGGCGAGCATAATTTGTTCTAATTCAGTCCCTAGTACTTCACTTTCTGTCCCTTCCTCCCTCCCCTGTTCAATCCCCTTGACTGTACTGATCTTTCTCATATTTTCTTACAGTATATTTATTTGTTGTTTAGGTCCTTGTGGATACACATGAAGGTGACGTGCACTGTAGTATGTCATATATGTACATGGGAAGGTGAGGTCAAATAACCTGCATTGTATCTCACAAGCTTTTAAGTTTTAACTTTTGCATATTGTACCACTTCTTTCATTAGATTCTAAAAATTTATTAATATAAGCTGAACAGCAAGTAATTTAGTATATCATCAATGGCTAACTTCTGAAGCTATTTGTATTAATTTATTTTAAATATGTATTAAAACTTTTGTATTTTTTTTCTTTTTTCTTAAGACTTGCATTTGGTGTGACTGTGGCCTTCATTTGATCAGTCAAGGTTCCCTGATGAATGATATATATATATATATATATATATATATATATATATATATATATTCCCTGATGAATATACATATATATACATATATATGTATACATATATATATATATATATATATATATTTTTACTATGAGTGAAAATTTATTTTAAAACATTGTCAAAAATACAAGGGTTAAGAAAATAATCTACATTAGCAATAACATATATTACCATATTTCTACAGAGACATATTAGATCGAAGCCATTTTCTTACTCATTCACGCTGTGAGCAAAGCTCAGCTTCTTGTCTCCTAGGTTTCAGGTTCTCTGGTCTGCTTGCCAACTGCTGGATTAGGGTTGTTTCCAGCTTTTTGAAGCCATCTTTATTTCTTGGCTCATGGACTCTGCATTGAAGAACCTCTTCAGCCTTAAATCTCTGTTTCTTCTTCCTATGTTGCCACATACCTTGGATTTTCTGCCCTACATTTGACCTCCTGGGATAAACTTCACATTCAAGGAGTCTAACTTCACTTCTACTGATCAAGTCTCTTTTCTGAGTTACATAACCAACACCAGGGATTTGAGTGTGGACATCAGATTGCTTGGGTATGTATTAGTCATCATTGCATGACTATAATAAAATACCTGAAACAGGCTACTTATAAAGTAGAGAGGTTTAGTTTGGCACATAAATTTTGTGTTCTAATTGCAAAATGGCATGGCCCTGTTGGTTTGGGTCTGTGGTGGAGACAGCACATCTTGGTGAGATGACATGTCCAAACCGATGCTCATATCTCCAAACAGACAGCAGACAGGGAGTCCCACAATTCTCTACCAGTGCAGGTGGCCAGTGACCTAAGGATCTGCTACCAGGGCCTATCTCTTAAAGGTACACAGAACTTCTTAATAAAGCTACCTTGAACACTGAGCTTTTATATATGAAACTTTGAGTCCAATCTACTGCAGGCAAGAAGGGCATTATTCTGAATACACAAAAAACACCTTCTGAGTCTCTCCAGTATTCCATGCAATGGAGTTGTCTTCTTCCATCTGCTGGGATAAGGAACTCTTTCCAGCTCTGGCACATGGGTGTTACCTTCTGATTTCTTGTAAGTCACTTTCTACTCCTCAGTAGTTTTCTTTCTCATACACAAGAGAGAATCCAGACCAGTGTTCAAAAGACCAAAGTGAACATTTTTGGAGGTCTCTGTGCAGCATCTTGCTTTCAGTCTCCCTTGCATATTTCGACTATGAATTTGAATCTCTCCTGCATAATCCAGCTAGAGGGCTGCCCTGTATTTGGCTTTTATTTCTGACACTTCTCTATGGAACTCAGTTCACCTCATTTCTTTCTCTTTTCTCAGATAACACAGTCTTATGCAGTTAATTATTCAGTATCTGAAACAGCAGTTTCAGGTGTTTTGTCTACTTTTCTATTTGTTTTATGGAGTAAGAATAATTCTTATAGAAATTAATTGTTTTGTGAGCAAAAACTGAAGCCTAACAATACATGTTAAAGAAATTCCCATTAGCAATATAATACATCTTATATAATGTAGTAAACATTTGATAAGTTGCAGAATGTGATCTATAATGGTCTAAATTGTCTTCTCAGTTATAAAATCTAAAGTATTGAGTAGTAGTGAGGGTTTAGTGGAATCAATGATGCTTGGACAAAAGAGAGCTTCCAGCTTAAATGGCTTTCGGGTGTTTGTTTTGTTTTGTTTTGTTTTTTTTGTTTATAAAAGCACTAAATGAGGATGTCAATGATAAGCATGTCAAATATTTACACTATTTCTGAGAAAAAAATAAAAATCCATTACTGTTTTGAATAAAGGCAATATTTGCTCAAATAATGGATAAATGAGATGACACTCAGGTTTTAATCTACATACTTGCTGCTTGGAAAATTCTAATTGAAACTCAGGAAAAACAGGCATTATAAGTTTGAAATAATCTTACACGTAACCTCTAGGTGTCTATTTTTTTCTACTAGTGATGCATTTTTATTAATAAAATTGTGGATCATGCATGTATTTCTGGAGAAACACTATTTGTAGATTAATATGCTATATTTCAAAAAGATATATCCCTGTCCTAGAAAAATGGGTGCAGTTTATGTTCTGCATGGATTATGGACTGACAGATATCAATAACCTTGAGGGAGGATATAATTCAGCACTGACATATACATTTTTTTTCTAATCATAGTGGGATTCTCACAAATAGTTATAATTTGTGGAGTAAAGCTATCTACCAATTTGTCATACCAAATGTTTGTTTTGGTATCATTTGCAAAGATATTGCCTCACTTCCAACATGATTTCTGACATTATTTGAATTATTTGCAAAAACAATATCCAATCTAACAGAAGAAAATAAATATATAAATGGAAACTTTTTGCATGATTCTACTATATGCCAGCATTAAGAATGGTTTCTTGATTAAAAAGGACCTAGAGTTAAGCAACTAGCAAAGTAGATTTATATCTACAAACTCAAATACTATAAGTCTGATTTATCCACACAAAGCTGTGATGCTTTAATTCATAGATTCTGTGACTTTGTCTAAAGAATCAATTTATTTTTTTTTTTTTCTGGAACACTGAAGATTATCTGGATTTACTTTCTTCTTATGTTTTTATAATTCAATACAATTACATATACTTGAATTTTTTGAATGACCATATGCTTTTTTAATAATATATAATATTTTTTTGTCAGTAGAAGATGCAATATTTTATAAGCAGTTTTTATAATTATTATCCCTCAATAAAAATAATTTTCTTAAGCTTCAATTTCAAAGGAGGGGGGAGTGAGCAAATAAATTGTCAAAGAAGAGATAAAGTTTTATATATAATTAAAAAATATTTGAAGCCGGGCACGGTGGCGGATGCCTGTAATCCCAGCACTTTGGGAGGCTGAGGCAGGAGGATCACAAGTTCAAAGCCAGCCTCAGCAATGGCGAGGCACTTAGCAACTCAGTGAGACCCTGTCTCTAAACAAAATACAAAAAGGGCTGGGGATGTGGCCCAGTGGTTGAGTGCCCCTGAGTTCAATCCCTGGTACCCCCCCCCCCCAAAAAAAAAAAAATGACAAGCCAGGTACAATGGCATACACCTGTAATCCCAGTGGCTTAGGAGGCTGAGACAGGAAGATCATGAGTTCAAAGTCAGCCTCAGCAACTTAGGAAGGAACTAAGCAACTCAGTGAAACTCTGTCTCTAAATAAAATACAAAATAGGGCTGGGGATGTGGCTCAGTGGTTGAGTGTCTCTGAGTTCAATTCCCAGTAGCAAAAATAAATAAATAAATAAATAAATAAATAAATAAATAAATAAATAAATTCTACCATTTTTCTACCACAAAAGCATAACTCAAATTTTTTTATAGTTAAAGTTTGTTCAGAAAGAACCTCATGTCACCAGATTTTCTGCTCTTCTTCATACTTCACTGCTGTCTAAGAAATCCTTCAACCCTCTTTTTCAGTTTTAATGAACAAAGGGTTTAGAATTCACTGAATATTCATAAGGAAATAGCTAAAAGAATATGGGGAGAGAAGTGTTCTAGAAGGATGAACTTCCCTATTGTTGTGACTGGGTAAGTTTGAATAATCCCTGGGTCTCAGTGCGGGCGCTGGGCACTACTTATTAGCAGGCATAGAATGATAATGATGCAAAATGAAGATGGAATTTGACAAAACTCAGTTGGCCTATGTCTATATAATTTATAATAATATTTAATATGTTATAAAAAATAACTTAGAGGAAATTGATGGTGCAGTACACTTAATGGTAAGAGAGTAATTTACATTGTTCTAATGTAACAGTTCAAAAACCCAAGGGGTTGGAGAAGCTTTAGTAGTTCTGATTTCCTTCCATCCACTTCAAATTATATGGTAGCTGTGATTATTGGAGATATAGAAGGTATTAGAGAGTGTTGTGAAGGTAAAAACAAGATATTTTCTTTATTCCTACCACTTATAAGCAGGGAATTTAGGGCCTGGGATGGTCCAAATTTAGGAGAGATTTAGAGTAAATTAGAGCTGCCTACTTCCATAACAGTCATGCTCATTGTGGGTGGGTGGGCTTTGCCCTCTCTATTGTCTTCTGCCTTGTTCCTTCCTGACCTTTTTTTAGAATTTGCTGCACACCAGGCGGTCCTCCATCTCATGGTCTTCCCCTTCTCTCAGATAAGCTTACTATATAACTTGACATTACAGATAATTCGCAAGTAGAGTTTTGTTCACGAATGTCTTATTTCTTCATACATATATTTTGAGTTATAGCTGTAATTTATCTGAAAAGAAAAACTGTGGGATTATGTTTTGTTTTTCATCTTTCTATCTAATACAGTTCATTAGAATGCCTAGGAGGTTTCTTCCTGATCATTGAGATGAGAGCTCTGAAGTGATTAGTGGTTGCTGGGTCACTGGCTCGGTTATTTATCAGAGAGCAACATCTTCTTTAACTTATCTGACCTTTGAAATTCATAATTCAGTTGTAACTTTTTTTCTGAATTGCTTTATTATGAGTGCATGTATCTACATAATTTTGTGTATGGATGTATAGATATATGTATAATTCTACTGGGAAGCTACTAGAAAATAATTAAATTTATAACAATATCCATAGATAAATATGGAATCTAAGAACTGTAGAAAATTGAAGAGCTGAAAACAATCCATTCTTCAATCAATGTTTGTTTTCTCTTTCTTTAATTAGCCCCACAGTGGCTATGTCTGAGATCTGGTACTAGTGTGTTTGAACGTGCTGCCTCTATAATTGCAAAGTCCTACAGAGTGATCATTTAGGTTGTATTTGTAAAGAAACCTATGGTGTTTGAATGGCATAGAAATTATATTGTCAAATCTCCTCCAAATATTCATAAACTGAATCTTCTTAGTGAATTCCAGTTTGAATTTTTCCTCATATTCTGAGTCTGTTATCTCCCTTGGGAAAAAGAGTTTTCTACTTCACACAGGAGTGAGTTATTCTTCAGACGCAGCTCCTGTTTCCAGTTATGCTGGAATGTTAGGAATAAGATAATAAATAGTGAAATAATAAAATTGGACGGTTCAAATGATTTAGGTATTTATATTAAAGCAAAATGTAATGATTATGTTATAATAATTGTTGTAGAACAAGGGTATATTTTAATTAGTATTTATTAATTCTTATGACAATGCTAATATCCCTTTAGAAACTTATTGTGGAAACAATGAGCTTTTGATTATTTAAATTTTAAATACATAAAGAAAATATGTCATGCTATCTGAAGTACTAGTACTTTGACAGATTTTAAATTATAAGATAAAATATAGTTACCTATACATCATTATTTGAAAGAAACACTATCATGGAAATTGAAGTTAATAGAAGACTTACTGATACAACAAGGAGAGTTAAGCTTTCTGGAATTTAAAAGACTTTATACATTTATTTATTTATTTAGGTGGTGCTGAGGATAGATCCCAGTGCCTCACTCATGCGAGGCAAGTGCTCTACCACTGAGTTACAGTCCCAGCCCAAGTGTCTTATAATTTAAGTAAACTAGCACAAAGGCGTTGAGCAAGATGAAAACAATGCCAAATGCTTTGTTCAGGGATAGAAAAAACTTCAGAGGAAAAAAAATAAAAAGAATTAAATATCATTAGTACTTGTTTAAAGTTTGTGCCTTAGTGAAGAATTTGCTTAGTCCATGTCTGCATTGCCAAAATCTGGCTACTTTTGATTATCACAACCCCACACATCTGAGGAGAACTATGGCATATTTAGTAAAATTCCATATGGGGAACTTGGAAAAGCTAATAATAGTCTGATTTTAAATGTAAAATTATTAAAAATAATATTCTTTTTGTGTCTTAGAGAACTTAATTTGAGATATTTTCTATTTTTTTAGTAGAAAATACACTTCTTTTGATCCCATAACTCTTATGAGTTTACTTGCCAATATTAAAAATAGAGGTGCAGAGACACCGATGAACTAAATTTTCCATTCTTCTTAAATGCTGAACAAATATGTGAATTTTAGAAATGGGCAGAAAGTCAAAATTCAGAGTTCATAAGACAGAAGAATGATCTAAAATGAGAATGGGTGAGTGGGCAAGGTGTGAGAGCTGATTTCAAAAGGGCTCCTAAATAAATTGATCAAAGCTAGTTGCCCAGTGCATTCATCTTGTGAATACACTGGCTACTTCAAAAGGAACTGGTGCTATCATCTCTTGATTTCAGTCTATTATACTTCACAATAGACTCCACTGCATAACCCAGTATACCCATGTTAATTCTTTAATTATGTAATTGCAATGGCTTTTTCTATCAGCACACATGCCAGAATGAAGGAAAATCATGCTGCTAAGTACCCTGACCTTTTGGTCTTGTCTAGCTTTGTGGCTGAAAGCATATGTGGCTGGCAGTGTCTCATGCAGAATGACAGAATAATCATTGGGGCATGAAACCACAACCTGTAGGGAGTTAATCATGACCATTAATCTCTGCCACTTTCTTCTATTCCTTGAAGATGGGAGCAGTGACAGAGATTTCATCTTGTTTACTGCATATCAATGAATCTCAAAGCAGCTTCTTGGCTTTTTGGTGGATTTGAAGAAGAAAAAAATGACATTAGCTGATCTCAAGTTGCATATTGTATGAAATTGATAATCAATTTTATTATGAAAAAAATGTGACATTTGTATTGTGTTGGTCTCATTGAGTGAATATATGTCCATATTACCAACTTCTTATTATCAAAGTCCTCATCCAAAGGGATATATATTTATGCAGAATTATTGGTAGTTTGAGGTTTTTAAAGTGCTAGTAATCATTTCTTACAAAGAGTCAAAACAGAACTATATATAATGGAACCAGGAACCACAGACCTTCTGTCAATATATTTTTCATTATAAAATAATAGGAAAAATGCTGTTTTATCAGAAGTTTGAAAGTTGACTGAGGATTTTTGAACATTTGAAAAAGTGGAAAATTATGTTTGAAAAAGTCTAGAAAAAAGTATTTTGGTGTCTAAGTAAATGATTTATGCAGATAAAACTGTTTTTAAAATACTATGTAATGTATATCCCACATTTCCATTATTCTGGTTCATGTGCACACACACATAAAAAGAATAAACTAAACCCTTGGTATTGGCTCACATTGTTCTGAATGTGTACATGTCAGAGTGGCTACTAACACTTTAATTTTAATCTGGCAGAGTCCACAGATCTGTGTTTCTGGGAATTCAGACCCTTAAACCCCCGCTGTTTCACTAATTAGCAGTCAATTTAAAAATAAATCTGGATATACAACAACAACAAAATAAAATGCAGAATTATCTTTAAAACTTTCCAATTATCATTATAAATCATCACTAATCAATATAATGTTAACAATAGTAGTAATGCTAGCCATTTACTGAACACTACATAGGCACAGTATGTATGTGTGTGTCTGTGTATGTGCATGCATACATGTATGCTTCTGTATTTGTATGTGTATGGTAGATTATAATATATATAAAGTTATTACATACAGCTACATATATATTATATATACACACCAGGGAGTGTTTTTCTAAATATATATGCATATTTTATTGAAAGAAGTATGCTTGTGTTTTTATAAAAATCTTTAATTCAGGACAATTTTAATCATATACATATATGATTAAAATATATATAATATATATGAATATATATGAGTATACATTTATACTCATATATATTTATACTCACATATATATAATATATATGTGAGTATATATATTTATACTCATATATATATATATAGTAGGATAAGATACACCATTATTTTTCTCCATTCAGAGGGTTTTACTTTCCTACAACTTCTATCTAATTTATTCTTCCCTCTGAGATTTATGCTACATATATATTATGCCTTTTGTGATATTGTGAAATTAGGCATTAGCCCAACATGTTTCATATATTTGTTATATAGAGCAATCACATTTTGAAATGATACTGAATTTTTGAGTGACTGTAAAAAAGAGGGGGAAAACCCCAAACTCTGAAAGTGGATTATAGGCATGCATAACTTGCATATCTTCAAATGCTGAGAGCACACCTAAATGTGGCACAGTGTTGTTTTGTCAACCATGAATACTTAGAAATGCCAGTAAGAATCAACACAAGAGTCTCTTCTAGCAGAAACTGAATTATCACATCATTCATCAAAAACTTTAGATCTTAGACTGAGAATAACTTCAAAATCAGGACTGGTAACTGTGGTCAATACGTATGGACGGAAGCAATTGATGAAGAATATGACACTGGGCTGAATGTATCACCCATCTTGAGGTACCTCATGAAACCTTGTGAACTAGTAAAAACATTAGTGTTGACTGAAAGAGCTCTGCTTTCACATTACTGATTCCAAATTATGACCATTTGGAATGTAGCTATGCTTTATTTGCCATATTCTAATTTCTCTCTTGAATTAATTATCATCTTCCTGAAAAAAGCTGAAAATCGGGAATAAAAGTATATGTGAGATCAGAATAAGGAGGTTATTTATAAACATGATTGGGAAGATTTCAACAGTACTATTAAAGTACCTAATGAAATTACTGAAGGCTTGAGTTCCATTTTCACTGAAAAAGCTTTCAGTCTTTCCCTTAAAGTATATCAGCCTAACTAGAAAACTTTGTTTTGTCCTGTTTCAGATATGGGCTATGTTAATTTCACACTAAATGTTTCAGTCATCATATTATTATTAAAAATATTGAAGATATGCTAGTAAAACAGACTTTCAGGTGAAATAATACCAATATGACAAAATTAATGACAATCTTTAAATTTTGTTTACATCATTTTTCCTTTTGCATTATGAATGGGAGGCAACTTACAAAAAATGCAAATACATCTTTGAAAGTAATAAAAAACTTAGACAAAATTTTAATTAAAATACATTTAGAACCAAATCATTATGGATGTGTATGTGCCTATATACCTGCTGTAACAGGTTGCTCAAATCTTTCACATCACAGTAAGTATTTTTGTAAGTAAGATAAGTAAGACACATAAATTAACCAATAAATTTAAACAGTTTCTCTTTGGAGTGATTTTTAGAAAAGAAATAAGTCAGTGAGGAATGTTCTACATCCCAAGGTGACATCATTAAAAAGACAAGTCAGCAGGGCGTTCCTGTTTTATTCTTTACAGGAGAATCATGTGAAAGATAATTGCATGTAGTGATTAAGTGCAGAGTCAATTTCTTAGTTTTACTGCAGAGGTTTAAGACTGATTGCTTGTGCATCCCTGACCAAGTTATTGACTATCTCAGTATATAGTTTTCACATGGTGGTAAATAATTTGTTGAATGCTAAGTAAAGATTTTGTACTAAATAGCATCAATTACCCTTATTAATATTATTAGCACAAAGAGGAAGAATGATAAAGAGTGCCAAATAAACTTCTATTATTATGATTGTTATTTTTATCATAAAGTATTATTATTAAATTATTAATAATATTATTGGGTGAGAAAAGAAAATAAAACAGGAAGTTAACTATAAACAATTTATGTCATGGTCTTATGGTAATAACTCTTATAGCACTATATTTCACATAATTATCATTTTTTGTGTGTATATGTCTTTATCTTTATACATGTATACACTCAAACAAGCATGGTATACAAATATCAGTGCACATATAAATATACACTAGTGAATGTGTTTGTATAGACATGTGCACACTCTATAAAAATAATTATAGTTGTGTTTTCACACAAATCTTTAGCCATTTTTCAAATTTGTACATGGTTGAACAGAAAAATGATTATTTCAAGATCTTTCAGAGATATATATTCTAAGAATATGAAAGCTAATTTTTATTTCAATTTTTTTTCCTATAAAATTCTAGGTATTTATAATTTTTACCCTTGCTACATTTCCCATGGTATTTACCTTTATTATTTTCCATCCAGAGAAGATTATTTCCTACAACTTCTATCAAATTTATCATGTCCTCCATGATTTATGCCACCACCAATATTATATTGTGATTACCAATTTATATATCTGTAGATAAGAGCTCTTCATTTTGTCCATAGTTTTGTTCACATGCTTCTGTGCCAAATTCTCGATCTTTTTAAATGTGTGAACTTTTATGTATTAATACCTATTTAAAAATCTACAATATTTACTTCCATGTTGAATACATTTCATTGTTCTTTTTTGGTGAGTGAAAAGAAGTTTACAAAAGATAATTTAGCATTATTTGTGTCTTTTAAGGAGTCCAACAGTAATGAAAGCCAATTTCCCTGCCAGAAAGATTCTGCTGTTTTTTTTTTTTAAATAAATGGCTTAATATATTTTTATAATTATTTAAAATATAGGGCAAGATAACATGGAAATGACCAGTTATATATCTTGTCATTAGATAATTTAAATATACATTCAAACCAATTTAGACTAATATTTAAAAGTTGTTTAAAACAAGAAAAAATTATCAATTGAAAATTATTCTATATTTCACATCATTTTGAGAAGAAAGTATTAATCATTTTACTTATTTTCCTCCTTATTCTAACAATATTTTCTCAATTTGATGCCAACCTGTTTTTGTTTTTTTTTTAGTTATGAGGCAATATTTATATCTATGAAGATAAAAATCTTGTGCTAAATTATACTTTTGCATATTTTATGTTTTTCTCTAGTATTCCATTATCCCCCCCACACACACCCTCTCTCTTTCTTTTATTTAATGACTGGATCTTCCTGAGTATAGATTTCAAGGCCCTGATTATAAATCTCATTCATATTTTTGGCATGGAATTTCTCAAAAGTTTAACAAGAAAAGAATGATTATATATTCCTCTCAAATAGAAAAGAACTTATATAAAGCTTCCTGGAAGTGTCAAAATCATTTCCTACTTCATAGGACTCTTCACTGGTCTCTACCACATATGTAAAACCTAATCAAAAGTGTACGTTTAGAATAAGGAGTTTCAAAAGAAAAGTCTTTCCCAAACTTCATTGTCTGATTATTCTGATGTTTCTACTCTTTTTGGTTAATTTTATTAGTTATCATTTTAGAAAAACAAATGGAATACTTTAGTTTAGCTCATTCTATATAGACAAATGCAAATGTAATTTTCACTATTTTTTATGTTCCTACCATGTGTGATCTGGTTGAATAGATACAGAAAAATGAAGGTAGAGCCTGATTATTTCAAGATTTTTCCGAGGTATATATTCTAAGAATATGAAAGCTAATTTTTATTTCACTTTTTTTCTGTAAAATTCTAGGTATTTAGAATATGCATTTATTTTCTTTCAAATGTTTGTGATGTAATTTTTTTAAAATTCAAGAAAATCAATTAATACTTACTCTTAAAGATCAAGATCATATATGTGCAATTTTTTTCAGAATGCAGGCAATTAGCTTTACTGCTAAACCTATTTGCCTCTTTGTCCTGCCAACTTTGATTTTGTCCAAACTTGTTACAAACAGAGAGATTATGATTTTAAGATACATTTACAATTTGGAGAAGTATTCACATGCATATCTCACAGCTGGTAACATTATATGCAACTTAAAAGAGGAAGCTGCAACTCTTATGCAAAATAGCATCTCTAGTATTAAGGTATATGCTCTATATCAAAAGAGATGACTCCTAGGAAACATAAGAAAATGAAACTAATAGATAAACAAAAAACACAACTTTACCCCAGGAGTGAAAAAAATATGTTTTAAAAGTATATTTATTTAGGGAACATGAACTCCTATTCATTGACTGGAATTCTATCAGAAAGGAAGATTTTGAATGATTGGTAAAGGACAAATAGTGATATATTAAATGTCAAGCAATATAGGCTAGAGTCTTTAAAACAAATACAAAGGCTGGGGTTGTGGCTGAGTGGTAGAGCACTTACCTAGCACTTGTGGAACACTGGGTTCGATCCTCAGCACCACACAAAATATATATAAATAAAATAAAGCTATTAAAAATGTTTTAAAAATATAAAATTCAAGAGATTAAGGATTCAACCTAATCATAAGGGGTCTCTCTCTGTTACTTATGAAGCCTATATACATTTTGGTAATATTCTTCAAATTTTATGGTAATGATGATAAACCATTTAGTAGTTAATCTATTTCTTTTTGATTACCCACTTAGAAATTGTTCTTTCAATATTTTCTGTGGAGAGCATAACTGATGCTTACCCACATTATAATCAAACTGGAGAAAGTAACTGAGTTGATGACTAGAGGACACTGATGTTGGTTCATCAAATCTGTATTCTAAATAACTACTCCTGAACTCCATATACAAAGATAAATCATGGTGTAGTTAGTGCTGTAGCTGATCTTAATTTTTATCAACATGGCTAAGTCTGTAAATTTTTGAAATAAGTAGATAAATATTAAGAAGACTCAAATAAATATCTTGGGAATTTTAGGTGGCAAGGAAAGAGACAATCTGATAAAATGTTGGATTTGCAGTGGTGATGTTTGGATGCCAGGGAATATGCAGGATTTAAAAATCATTTTTCTTGGAGAATTTAGGCAAAAATTGGTCAAGAAATAAAATCTAAACTGAGACATCCCATGATGGATGTAATAATGTTCAATTTGAGGAAAGAGGAGCATTCAGTCAGAACAAACTGTTTATATGAAATGTTTGTAGGGATTATTAGAAATCATACTGTGCTGAAGTTTGGGAAGGTTCACAATAAAATATTAAAAACTAAGAAAAAATTATTTCACAAATATATATATATATATATATATATATATATATATATATATATATTCCTTTTAAATTTTCTTGAGATAGCATACCATCTTTACTGTTTTGATTTTCTTTTATCATCTATCTATCTACTTCCTATTAATCTATATATGAAACTCCTTACTCAGCAAAATACAAAATTTGTAAGATTGGGTGCTTATGTGTCTTCTAATTTTTATTTTCCTCCTGGTTAATGAAAGTAAAATATCTACCAGTTTTTTCTTAAGGAGAACTGCAAGGGCTTCAGTACATACAAAATATTAAGAGATATTCTTCAGAAGGATTTAAGACTCTAGGTTACAAAGGAAAGCAAAGGTCAAATAGCAGTAGATATTTATGTCAAAAGAGGAGTTGGGAGCTTATGCGAGCCCATGCAGAAACATTACAAAATTTTAAGCCAAAAAGTGAGAAGATTAAATGAGTTTAGATAAAACATTATCCTCACTACTGCATAAAGAAGGAAGGGTTATGGGATAATGCTGACTTTGACACGAGAAGTAGTGAAATGGCCTGTTATTGTACTTTGGAAGACACCTAATTTTGTTTGCTTGTTTGTTTGCTTTGGTACTGGGAATTGAACTAAAGGCACTTGACCACTGAGCCTCATCCCCTGCCCTGTTTTGTATTTTATTTAGAGACAGGGTCTCACTGAGTTGCTTAGCACCTATCCTTTGCTGAGGCTGGCTTTGTGAACTCGCAATGCTCCTGTCCTGGCCTCCCAAGCTACTGGGATTACAGGCATGCACCACCTTGCCCAGCCCCAAGTTTGTTTTAATATAAGGCAGTAGCAGTGAGTATGGAGAGCTATAGACCTCTAACAGGATCCATGGGCACATATAAAAAGTGTAAAACAGTTCTCCATGCCTTGTTATGCATTACACTCCAGCATATCAATCATGTGTGGTGAATTGCATACACCTTTAAAAAAAAAAAAAAAAACAGCAATGTAAATTTCCTTTTCAAAATGTATATAAGGGATGAAGATATAATATCAATAAAATGTTGAATGATTCTTGAATATGGAAAA
The DNA here is from genome assembly GCA_025594165.1 of Tamias sibiricus. NCBI lineage: Eukaryota > Metazoa > Chordata > Mammalia > Rodentia > Sciuridae > Tamias > Tamias sibiricus. Next base: position 154,648,379 of record CM046662.1, on the reverse strand, counting down.
TTTCCAACTCATCTAAAATCTTTGAAATTCAAAGAAATTTCATCCATTTAAATTGCCTTTTTAGACTCTATTGACTAATCTAAATATTTGGAGGACAATTGCTCTCTCAAAAAGAATTGTTCAGTTTTGAAATTTATTGTACTTAACATTTTAAAACTGAACACTAGATGTCATTAAATTAGGTAGAAATGCTTGGCTACTATTAATGTGCAATCCAAAGACAATCAAAAACTGCCACATAATCAGACCAATACTGCACACATTTTAAAAACGGTACTGCATGCTAAATTTCTACCAAAAATATAATTAAAAAAAACAAAGTTTTGTCATCAATGCAAAAATAATTTTAAAACAAAACTTTTTACTTTAAAACCACTTTGCAGTTTGAAGAGTTATCTTCAAATATTTAATAATACAGGTAACTAGAGTTTAAAATAATAAATGAATGTTAAATTGTAAGCTGCCTGTCGTGGCCAGCCACAAACGCCGTGGGAGGAAAACTCTCGGAGGCAGAGTAAAGCTATTACTACTTTTACTTCTACTTTCTTAGAGAGAGCTTAGAGAGAGAAAGAAAGATTTTTCTTCTTCTTAGAAAGAGCTTAGAGAGAAAGAGAGAGAGCTTGAAAGAGAGAGATTTCTTCTTTAGAGAGAGAGAGAGAGCTTAGCTTTTAGAGCTTCTTTCTTCTTTGTTCTTTCTTCTTTCTTCCTCGGGAGCCTCGGCCTGACTCTGACCAGGAATTACTTCTTCTATCTGGTTTCTCTTCTGTAAACCGCTCTGCCTACGTTCTGGCCGCTCTGATTCTTTTCTTCTTCTCCGACCCGAACTCTTCTTCCGACCCCGAACGACTGCATGACTGACTGAATGAATTCATTCTTCTCCTCACTCCGACCGCTTTCACCCGGTTATATACCTTTAGCTTTGCGGGTGCCTCACGTGCATTTACAGGTGCGTCACATACATACTTATTATCAGGTGGAACGTATGGCTTCCAGCTGACCGCAATAGCCATCTCCCTAATTGGGGCTCCTTCATTAAATGTGTTTTCTAAAAAATAATATTGTGGCCAGTAACAATTTTCTTCCTTAGACCTGAATTTTAATGTTGGTTTATTTTCAGTACCTCTAGCTAATGATAATGTTCCCTATCAAAAAAAAAAAAGGGGGGGGGATATATTTTCCACACATTGTACTATAGATTAAATAGAATAGATAAAGTAAAGCTTTATAGGAAGAATCTATCATCATGAAATATTTGAGCTAGAGCCCTAAGAAAAGTATTAGGACAATTTGATTCAGGTTTAATAAATGTATTACCTCCAAAGTCATGGATACGGTGTAAGATAACTAGGTGAGACTATTAATGACAGACCACATATGCTTGGAGATATAAGAAGGATTTATACATGGGACTAATTTAAGAGATTTTAGAGATGGGTGACTTTGAGGGGGAAGTGCCTTTTAATCAATATACACGTCTAGCCCATGGTGAACCTTTAAGGAGAAGAGCAAAAAGAAGAAATACAGTGAACTCACCCCTTCCGCTCCTGTACTGGAATTTTATATTAAACAAATTCAACTGGAAGGCACAGGGTAGGGTGGTCTGCTGATGATACCCATGCTCATTAGCAGTCCATGGCAAGAGCAGAACAGAGATGTTGGATACAGATCTGAATGAACAAATTGAAGCTATCTAGCACCAATGGAAAAGAGTAGGTAGGTAAGTGCAGTGTGAAAAGTCTATGTTCTGATGTTGTCAAGTACATTGTTCTCTGGATTTGCCTAGAAAAATACCTAATTTAATATGTCTCAGGTAACTGAAAACAACTCATAGTAAGGGATGTCTATTATTAGATAGAAAAGAGGAGACAAAACTAGACAAAATGTCAATATTTAATATTCTAGACTCATGTTTCTCAAAGCTTTGGACTCTCATATGTAGACTTATAAAGAAGGAAAAAAAAATTCCCAAAACTCAGATCCCCACAAATTATGATTATAAACATCAAAAGAAAGATCACTCTGAATGACAATGGTGAGCCTAGTTTAATCACATGAGCTCTTAAATTTTGAATAGAATATCAGGGAGAATGGACGAATGAGAACAGAATGAGAATTTCATACCATGAAAAGACTAACCTTGCACCTGCTGACTGAAAATGTAGGAAAAGGGCCATGTAAACAAGGAATGCAGGAAAACTGCAGAAGATAGAAACTGCCCTCAGCTAGCAGAAAACACCTGGGCCTCCCTCCCTCAACATCAGCATCTACTAAAAACTTCAAGGAGCAAGAAATCAGCTCCCCACCAGAGCCTCCCAGAAGAAATACAACCTGTGGATACCTTGACTTTAGTCTAATGAAACCCATGTTGTTATGTTATATGATAATAATTTTGTGATATTATGTGATCTAGCCAGCTGTGGTGGCACACACAGTGATTTAGGAGGCTGAGGGAAGAAGTTCCCAAGTTCAAAGCCAGCCTCAGCAACTTAGCGTGACCCCATCTCAAAATAAATTGAAAACACACACACAAACAAACACACAGAACTGGGGATATGGCTCAGTGGTTAAATGTCGCTGGGTTCAATCCCTGGAACAACAACAACAGAAAGATCTAAATTTTCTTGAAATTTGTTATGAATACATATTTTCACAAGAGTGCAATTATAAGCAAATGAAAGAACTATTAGGAGCAAATGTAAATCTCTTTCTGATATGAAACCTCAGGTATGAAATAAAATACTGCATAAAATATTTTTAGAGGGACTCCATTTCTTAGTGTTCTTATTTCTTAAAAATAAACCATCTATTTTCTTATATTTAAGAAATTTAGGTTAGAAGGAAGCTTGGACAAAGATAATACTGGTTGTTTAATTAGAGTTAAAAAAGTTATTCAAAATATCTTATTGCATTTTCAGGGAACATCAGTGGGCAACAAGTATGTTTGCCAGATATTTAGAAGCAAAATATGAAAAAAATTTATATACACACGCACACACACACAACAAAAATATTTGGAAACTTAGTCAAGCTCAGTTTAGTTATTTTTTCTTTTCTGGCTATAATTTCATATTCAGTATTTACAAATGATAAAAAAACAATGATTTGTTGATATTATCAGATATTGTGATGGTATGAAATATTTCAAAAAAGAATATACAAATTCATGTTAGGGAGATAATGAATTAACTAAGAAATTTTCTTTCAGTAAAATATTTTCCTTTTTGCATGAGAATTTAGTATATAAAATTTTTTTCCTCCATATTGTCTCCACTTAATATTATCCTAGTGTATATATAGTGTGTATATACACTAGGATAATACAAATACACACACACACACACACACACACATATATATATATATATATATATATTTTTTTTTTTTTTTTAAAACTGGTCAAGCTTCCCTTGCAATATTTCCAAAAATCTATTTCAATTGTTAGTGTACTCAGTTATTTAAAAATTTTGCTATCATATTTGCAGTGATTTCTAAAGCATCTATCTTTATTCTCTGGAAAGTTTCCAACGTACAAAGCCATTTTAAAAATGCTTCTCAAATTTAATCTAGGCATGTTTTCTTTTTACTTAAAAGAAACCTTTATATCATGTTAATGCTTATTCTTAAAATTACTACATAGTCTTTCTTAACAAAGTTGGTAGCCAGGATAATTCTTGGTTGAATAGGTCTGACCCAGATGCTGCAGAACATTTTCCATTTCTTACTAAAGTCAATAAAAATTATTAGCACTTTGTCCTTGTCACAAATACAAGGTTTCCTTATTCAAAAAAGCAACAACAAAACAAAAATGGCTAATATTTATTGATCATATTGCAGAATTATACAATTTCATTCTCAGAAAATACTGTAAGAATGACACCTCCCTCTGTTTCAGATGAATAACCTTGGTAAAAATCCACTTTAACTGTTCACAGGAACTATGACTATGTTGACATCAACTATAACTATGATGACAGCAGATTGAATATTCCAGGTTGAACACTGTACTCACTGAATTTAGGATTCCACTTGGCCAGAAACTTATCTCTTGCCTGTGTCAAGAAGTTCATTAACTTTGATGTGGTTCAAGTTTTATACCTCTTAAGACTGAAAAAATATTCTTCACTCACACTTAAACTTGTGAATTCACTCCGTACTACTTCACAAGAATTTGAGCAGAGTAAAACCACTTGCTTTTATAAATTTTATCCACCTCTACATTACACTTTATTGGAAAACAAATCTGGATCAGTAATTGCTCTTCTATCTTGAACTACTGAAGAATGATTGAGCTATCAGGAAAGCTATTATTATTATTTGTGCATGTGTTTTTTATCAAGTGTTTATCAATGTCAACTATGATATACTAGTTACTATGTTAGTAGAATGTTGTAAAACATTCAAGTTCAACATATTACCAGTTCCTCTGGAATCTCACTCCATATATCCATCATTTTTTATATAAATTATAACATTTTATATTTTGGTTGCTGTTTAGAAAAAAATGTTAAGTAATACTAAATATTGTGGACTGCAAGGGTCAGACCATCTGCTCTGCTATTGAAGCTTCAAGGTGGTGAAGTTCTTTTTTTGAAGCTCAAATGTGTGGTCATGTTCCAATAAAACATTTTTTTACAATACCAGGCAGTTGGCAGAGTTGACCCAAAGATCATCATTTGCCAGCCCATGTTCTATATGTTTCCTCTCAACATACAAACATGCACAAGTCTTTCTCATATGAAAAAGCCAATCATTGAAAAGTTAAACCTGGTAGATCAGCTACCTAAAGTTCTTTATCTTCAGTTTTTACCAACAGATTTTTCCATTCTTTCTATTTTCCCACTTGCCATTGAATTCTTGCATCACTGAATTCTTGCTATTGTTTTTATCCTGGCTGTGTAATGCCCCCCACTAGGGATAATTCTAATGGTTATATGTTAGATACTTCTGTACTTGATATGTTTCTCACAGGTGACAATTTGGGTCACATGTCATGTTGCACAATGAATCTTTAAAAGACAGAATTTTTTTTTTTTTTTCCTGTTCTATATGCTCTCCTAGAACTTTTCCTTTCCTCCACCAAGAGGTCAAATCTTCCCCCAAGCACTGCTTTAATTTGGATAGACTTGTGCCCAATTGAACCCTGAAATAAGTAACATGATGATTTATGAGGCAAGGTCATGAAAGATGATGTGTGCAGTTCATGTGTTGGACAATTGCCTCAGCAACCTGTGTCACCAGGTGAGCAGCCCCACTACCGGGAAGTTACCTTGCAGGAAGGAAGCACAAATTTGCCCATATGAAGAAATCCCATGGAGAAGCCTTGAGACAGAATGAGAAGAGAGATACCTTACTGGACTTCACAGCTTCTGTAGATCCAGCTGTTATCTTACCCCACTGCACCAGAGACCTTGCTCAAGTGACAGGCTGAAGGTTGGTGTGCCTTTCTCCCGAAATCTTATGTTAAAGACTTCAACCACCACCATGTAATGGTTTTGGGAGGTAGGGCCATTGGGACATAATTAGGTGAAGATGAAGACAGGAAAGTGGAGTCTTAAATTGGGATTAATGCCATTATATAAAGGTGAAGAGAGACCAGAGCTCTCTTTTCACACACACAAAAAAAATCCTGTGACCACACTTTGAGATTGAAGTCACCTATAAGCAAGAAAGAGCATTTTCATCATGAACCAAAGCTGCTAGCACCTTGATCGTGTACTTACCAGTCTTCAAAATGCTGAGAAATAAAATTTAATTTTGGTAACTATATCTGAGTTGTTTTGTTATAGCAGCCTGAACTGAGTAAGACAAAACTGAGCTACCGAAACCAAACATTTTAGAAATTTCTGATAATTAGCAACCTTAAGAAATGATAGAATGATAGTTGTCTAATAACCTAAGGTTTGAACTGAATTGTGACAGAGCAGTCAATCACCAGGACAGCCCCTCAATCTATATTTCTATTTTATACTTCTTAACATTTATTGTTCTGAAGTCCTTCTACTTTCCCAACATTCTTTTTCAGCCCTACTTTTAAAATTCTTTATAAACAAGCTGATATTCAGTGTTAGTGTTTGTTGTGATTCTGTTCTCAGCTATCATCAAATAATCCAATGAATTCATCTATCAAAAATAAGAAATGGTTATTCCCATATCTCTTTGAAAATTTTAGACTAAATTACCCAAGTTACTCTTTATTCACATGTCTAAATAAATAATACTCCAGAATAAATTTATCATTTCTGTTGTTTTTTCAAATAATCCCTCCCTTTGTAAAATGCAATTTCTGGTTTTAGTACTTCCATTTATCCAATTTCTAAAGCCAAAGAAATAATTATTTTGTCTCTTCTGTTGCTTTTATATCAACACACACACACACACAAAAAAAAAAAAAAAAAAAAAAAACAAGCTGTCACTGAATCCTTGTGATTTTCTAAGTGCTTTTTCTACCTTCTGTGGTTCTATATATTACCATTATAATATCACATTGTGGATTGTAAAGTATGACTTCCCACTTTCTGTTAGGGGAATCATGAAATTATTTAAATATTAGTTAAACTTGCATCTTACTCTCTGGATAGACTGCAGCCTAAAAATATGTGTAGCATTCCAAAGTATTCAACAGATCTAAAAGACCTTCTACTTAATGACATTCTCTGTTTAGAAGGCAAATATGTTAAAGGGACCTTTGCAATATAATCTATATAAGACCATCAAAGTCAATCACTTTGGGAAAGTTCAAAGCCAGGGGTCAATCACTTTGAGAAGTTCTAAATCTAGATTGTCTATTCTCTGCCAAATGGCCACTATTTATCGACACTCTGATATAACAACTTTCCCAAAGGGGCCCATTAACATATCTTTCTGAATGCTCCTATTTGGTCTAGAGAATGCTTAACACAAACCCAGCAAGAGTTTTCCCTCTACTCTCAAGACTTCAGGACTTTTATACATTTTGCTTTAAGAAGATGTTTGCCTCCTTCAAAGCATCAGTGGATAATTTATTCCCTCTGTACATGTTTTTGGAGATTAATTTTGAGTTTAAAAATTTAGAACATGTTAAATAAATAGTTACCAAATAATTAGTCTATTAATACAAGGTTGTTATATACAGGTGTTCATTTTCTTATTTAGAGCTGGAGACATTTTTCTTTTGAATGTGATAACTTCAGGTAATTTTTTCCATGATCTTATAATTATTTTGCCTTAGAAACAGCAGAAGGAGATATTACCTCATAATTGAAAGTTTGTCAAAAATCATATACCTCAGAAATGGGAGAAACTAATCTTCAAAGAAAGCAGGCATATGTTTTTTGAAATATTAGGGGATTGGAATACTCTTTAGAACTCCAAAATTATTTTATGATACTGACAAAATCAACTATTTCAGGTACTTAACAGCATAAGTTTTTATATTCTTGAGAGTAGTATGCAATAAAAACTAGTAACAATTTCACAGGACATAGTCTGCTTTTTTTTTTTTTTTTTAATGTAATGGAAAAGGCTTTGTTTCATATTGCTTGCAGTTCTGGAAACTAGCCTGATATCAAATAAATCCAACTTTAATAGGGAATAAGAAACCCCAATTGCCATTTGCTTTTTTTTTTTTTTTCTTTTTTTTTCGTGTACCAGGAATTGAACTCAGGGGCTCCTGGTGACTGATCCATATCCCCAAACCCTATTTTGCATTTTATTTAGAGACAGGGTCTCACTGAGTTGCTTAGCACCTCACTTTTGCTGAGACTGTCTGTGAATTCATGATCCTCCTGCCTCAGCTTCCTGAGCAGCTGGGATTACAGACATGGGCCACCATGCCTGGCTCATTTACTTTATTTATATTCTGTTTGTAAGGTGTTATTGAATCATGTTAGCCTTAAGAAGCCCCTTCACTCTCTAAACTCCATTCATTTAGCATGCATTGCACACTGTTTGGGGTTTCAGTTTATTGCCTTGAACACTCATTTAATGAGGACTATATTCTTTGCATTTACATGTGATTTTATCTTACCTGAAGAAATATTTATAAATTGCAAAAGAAAAGTGTCTATTTCATAAAGCACTCTGACTTTATATAACACCTATCTCTGGGACTTGTCAAAGTTGTAGCTTTTAGTTGTTGACATTATAGATCTCTATATGAAACTTGAATCATTGTCCATGAGTCAAATGGATTTAATTCCCACAAGGGATCCAAATATTCCATTTTTCTGACTGGGTCACATGTCACAAAGATTTGAACTTAATTAAGTACGAAACTATTGCCAGGGCTGGGGTTGTGGCTCAGTGGTAGAGCGCTCGCCTGGCAGGTGCGCGGCCCGGGTTCGATCCTCAGGACCACGTACAAATAAACCCATTGTGTACAGCTAAAGCAAATAAATAAATATTAAAAAAAAACTATTGCCAATATGAGGGTAAGAAAAAGAAAATCAGGGCTGGGATTGTGGCTCAGTGGTAGAGCACTTGCCTCACATGTGTGAGACACTGGGTTCAATTCTCAATACCACATATAAATAAATGAATAAAATAAAGGTCCATAAACAACTAAAACTATTTAATAAAAGAAAATCAGGATTCTAATAATCTGTAGGAATTTCAAGGAGAAAAATTATGAATTTTTGATTATATTAATTTTTATCCAATTTTTTATGTATTGCTTAGAAGATATCAGCCTATCATCTGTTGAATTTCACTGTCACATGTCTTCGCCCCAGAGGCTGATATGAAGATCAAGTTAGACAACACAAAAGTGGTGGTGTGATGCCACATTCATTGGACTCCAAAAGTGTTAATTGCTATAATTGGATAATAAATGATATTCTTGTGAATCAATCATAAGCACAATAAGTTGCTATTTTACTCACACATCAATTTGGAACACATTGTTATATAACAGTCCTCATTTTAAATGGTTCAAAGCACACTGAAGTTTTAAGGAATTAAATGTTAATTTTATGAAACAAATATCTGTTGGGACTCATGTCTGCCAAGGGGAAGGACTTTGGCTGCTTACCACGCCCTATGGAGGACCAGGGCTAAGCAAAGGGGTGTGGCTATGACTTAGCGTGAGAGTCCAAACCACCCTGCTGGCTGATTGGTTAGTTCTAAGCCTATATAAGTTCAGCACCTTGCCAATAAAGTTGAGTTTTTGGCTTCTTGCTCTCTGTACAAAAAACTCCCTGGGTGTGGGCGTGGTATCCGTCCAGCAGGCGGGTGGGAGACACTCAGCTATTTTTGTCCGCTAAGCCCATCTTCTCCCGGTAAGTTACATTCTTTCTGCAGGCAGAAAGAAACCCCTATTAGGGCCCAAAAAGGGGGGTAGCTTTAGACCGCGGCCCCATTAATAACTCAAAAGTCCCGGCAAATATCTAAATAAATGTCATTATTTGACCAAAATGAAATTATTATTTATGTGAACTTTGAATCTGAGAGAATTGTCCATACCCCTATGAGCTTTAAAATACTGAAATATTATTGAACCTCATTATAAACTGAGTTTCCATAAAGAGACAGAATCCTTCATATGCTTCCTAGCTCCTTATAAAGGTCAAGTGAGATACTACACATAAAATACATAGTGTGGATTCAAAAAGTATAGCTGTTATTATAGTTGTATCAAAGTATTAATTAGTAATATAATTTACAGTAATGACAAACATAATGACTTCGTTATTTCAAACCAACAGGAAAATATCACATAGAAATGTTAATACTAAAGCTGTATTTAAATCTTCTAGCATAAAAATCAAGAACTCACTGTCTAAAACCTTACAAGGTGAAGATTTGAAGGTTTTCTACATCGTTGGATGTCTAACCACTAACATCTCCAATGAGGGAAAAAAGCATTTAAAAGTTTGCTGAATGCCTCTCCAAAGGTAGTAAAATTAATTAGAGAGATGTGCAGCGTGCTGATTCATTTGATTATACTTTACTACCTAAGTGCAAAATTTCCCTGCCAGGTCTGTTGCCTAAAGGAGTTTTGGTTGATTCATCGTCTCTTTCGCCCAGAGGGTTGATCATTGTAAATGACTTTATTGACCCGTGGCTTGGTTCAGCATCATATGCTCCAGTGAAGCAAACAATAAACAGCTGCTAAGTGCAGGTGAGAAGGCTTCATGGAAAATTCAAGGACTGAATCAGCGTACTCTTTGCCACCAGGCCCCATGCTGTCACAGATTCCTGAATTTCTTGCTTGACAGGCATCATTTTTAAAGGGACTTGCCCTAAAACAACATATCATCCTATGGGCTTTCATGACTTTTAGATAGTCAGAGTGGGCATTCTATTTTCATAACCCTTTCTATAAATAGCTGCATTGATATCCATAGCCATGTAATTAATTTTTAATTGTTCATTATGTTTCAATGGAAGTCTCAAGCGAAATAAAATTTTGATAAGTAAGATGTGATATTTAAGGATCAAAATAATATGCCCTCAAAGCCAGAGGTTATACAATAGCAGAAAGATTTAGAGTAATCTCAGCTATCACCAACTCATTCCACCAAATACTTTAATCCCAATTAGAAATACCCTGATTACCTGATTATGTAGTTTTTTTTTTGTTTTTGTTTTTGTTTTTGTTTTTGTTTTTTTTTTCCTGCTATCGAAGGATAGCAGAGACTGGGTAAATTATAAAAAACAGAAGTTTATCCAGCTCACAGTTCTGGATGCTGGGATATCCAAGATTCAGAAACTGTTGGCAAAGGCCTTTTTGTGTTTCATCCTATGACAAAAGAACAGCAAAAACATGCTAGCGCAAGACAGGGACATGGGCTGAATTCATCCTTTTTATCAGGAGAGCATTTCTGCAACACTCTTTAGTAGCAGCATCTATACATGCAAGCACAACCCTCATGGTCAAATCACCTCTTAAAAGCCCCACCTCTTAATGTTGTTACAATGGGAATTAAATTTCAGCTTGAGCTTTGGAGGAAACATTCAAACCACAGAGGACCAAGAATTCAGGACAACTCACCTATTTATAACTGACTAATATATTTTTTTTTCATTGTCTTCCATTAGAATAAGTTTAGGGCATATTAGAAATTAAGTTTTCTTGTTAAAGATACATGCTTGTCAAATAGTCAAAGTGATCTTTAAAATCTTCCTAAATTATATGCAATATCAAGAAAATGAAAAGGTAAGTCACTCTTTGGGAATTGTATTTGCAAAAGACATATGTGGAAAAGGCTATTATGTAAAATATGTGAAGAGGTCTTGAAAACTCAACAAGAGAGCCAAACACCTGACTACAAAATGAGGCAAAGATCTAAGCAGACACTCCACCAAAGAAGATCACTAATCATTACAGAAATGCAAATTAAAACATAGTAGTAAGACACTACTATGCCTGCATTAGAATGTTAAAAATCCAGAACATTGACAATAACAGATGCAGATAAGTTTATGGTGTAACCAGAACTCTCATTTCCTGTTGGGGGAATGTAAGATGGTGAAGTACAGCCAGTTTGGGAGGCAAATCATCAGTTTTTTCACAAAACAAAATACATTATTACCGCTTAATTCATCAATCACATTTCTTGGTATGTACCAAAATGAGTTGAGAACATACATCAGTAAAAACTCAGCACATTGATTTTTATAGTAGCTTTGTTCATAATTGCTAAATTTTTTAAGCAAGCAAAGTATCCTTCATTAAGTGAATGGATAAACTCTAATGTATAATAATTGTAAAATAATTTTAAATACTAAAAAGAAAATGAGCTATAAGGCCAATAAAAGATGTGATGATATCTTCATTGCATATCACTAACTGTAAAAAGCCAATCTTAAAAGGCCACATCCTGAATGATTCCAATTATAAAATATACTTGAAAAGACAAACCTGTTTGTACAGAGATAAGATTAGTGGTTGCCAGGAGTTACAGGGAAGGAGGAAAAAAATAATAAATATGTAGAGCACAGGGAATTCTCAGAGAAGTTAATGATTTTGTATGATTATACAATAGTGACTGTGTAATCATATCTTTGTCAAAACCTACATTACAACCCCAGCTTTTGTACAACCCCAAGAATGAACCCTAAAAATTAAGTCTACTCAAAAGGAAAATGAGTGAAGTGCAGTAAAAGAAGATTTCCTTAATTGTATTAATTTCAGGCTTCTGATTCAACAAGAAAATATATGGAAGTGATTTAATCAATCTTGTCACATCTTCATTACTAATTCACCTCATTATCAAAAAAAAAATTTCATGGCTTTCTCAAAACAAAATGACATCTGATTTGTATTTGAAAATATTAATTTTATGATAATAATCATAAGAACTACACCATAAGTTTTGACTCAAATCATCTATTATGAAAAAAGGGACATACAATTAATTATTTTTTATTTAGATATTTAATATTCAAAGGTACTCTGGTATAAATTCAGAGAAGTTTCATTATAAAATTCATAGACATAGTGGTATGAAAACTGAAGAAAATAGGTGACCTACTTTGGACATTCACAAATCCGAAGGATAAGGGAATTCAGTAGGAATTATTCTTTTACCCAAAATAGTTATTATATGTAATAAAATCTGGAAAGAGGGCATAAAATTAGTAACAAGAGTTTTTAAATGATTTCTTTCTTTACACAAAGAGATATGAGATATTATTTTCAATAATGCTTGGGAGATATTCCGAGAATTAGTATGTATAATATTTAAGAAAACACTTAAGCACGGTCCATGTACTTATGATTTTAAGCATAAGGTGGCACAGGGTTAATAATTAACATTTTAGCAATCCAACACATAAAATCATTATGTCACCAAAAATTAAGTTGTCAGAATACCGTGTATTTAAAAAGTACTTCACCTGCACTTAGAATTATGAAGTAGATACTTAATGGAATTAAATAAATAGAAAGTTATGCACCAATATAAACTATAATACTTACACAAATATTATAATTACTATTTTAGAATTAATCTGCACTCTTAGCAGCAATATTTATCAGTCCAAAAACAAATTGTACATTTATCCTTTATTTCTGTACCTATCATACTAACTTAGAATAAAAAATAATTAAGTATTAAGATGAGGTATGGTTGTGTACATCTGTAATCTAAGCGATTTTGGAAACTGAAGTCAGAGTGTGAGGCCAGCCTTGGCAATGGAAATCCTGTCTCAAAACCACATAAATAAATATCTGGGTATGGTAGTGAATGCTGTAATCCCAGCCCAATCTGGAAGCTAAGGCAGGAAGTTTGCAAGTTCTAAGCCCACCCAGCAATTCAGTGAGGTTCTAAGAAACTTAGAGAGACCCTGTCTCAAAAAAAAAAAAAAAAAAAAAAAAAAAAAAGGCTTTCAATGTGGCTCACTGGCTAAGTACCCCTGGGTTCAATCCCTGTTACCCAATATAAATAAATAAACAATTACATAAACAAATAAATTAAAATCTACACACACACACACACACACACACACACACATACAGGGCTGGGATTTAGCTCATTGATAAAGTACCCCTTATTTCAATTCCCAGTGTAAAAATAAATAAATTAATTAAACATTAAAAGATCTACTAATGTGACTTAATAAGAGTAATAAAATTTGGTTTAATTCATAGAAAAACTATTTTTGTTTAGTGTTTTTACAGTTTGAATAAGCCTTGAAATCATCTGAGGATATTATTAAAATATACCTATTAATTCAGTAGCCCCTGGTATTTCCCACCATTTCTAATAAGCTTCTAGTTTGTGTAAATTCTACTTTTTGGTAGGTTATACTTTGAATAAAAAGCATTTTAGCATAGCATCTTAATTACTGGACATAGATAATTTTTCTGCAACACATGGGAAAAACTAACCATGAAAGTGTCAGAGAGGCAACTTATACTGAATTGATCATTCGACTAGGAATTGTTAACATGGGAGAAAAAAATGTACAAGCACCTCTGCATCAACTAATATCTTTTTATTTTTTAATTACTTTAAAATTAAGAATAGGGGATGGTGCCAGATGTAGTGGAACACACTGTAATCTCAGCATCTTCAGAGCTGAAACAGGAGAATCACAAACTCAAGGCCAGCCTCAGCAACTTAGTGAGACCCTGTCTCAAAAAAAAAAAAAAAAAAAAAAAAAAAAAAAAAAAAAAACAAAACAAAAACCAGTAAAAGGGCTTGGGGTGCACCTCAGTCTCAGTGGTGGAGCACGCCTGGGTTCAATCTCCAGTACCAACAAAACAAAACAAAACAAAAACCAGAAATAAGGGACAGGTGGAGTGGGTAAAAGTATATTAGGGTCAAAAGGAAGTGTATGGTCTCATGTAAAATTTGTCATAGTTTATATATAAAAGTGTCCTTTAAATACATTAACAGCCTGGAATTTAAAAGTTTGAAATTTACACATTATTATGTGCTACACAAACAACATGGCCTTGTTTAATGACCATTTTAAAGTTCATTTCAGTCTTAGTAGAATAGCTATATTCATTTGTACATTTTAAAGTCTAGTTGGGACTAAAATATCCCTTTTGTTTTAAAAAATAAGTACATAAAATTGAAAGAGAATCTACTTAAGAATTAGTGAAATACTTTGTAATTAGTGTCCATTGAATTTGAAAATGTTTTACTGTTGAGGTTCAAGTAAACATTGAGGCGCTTACCACAAAACAGCTAGTTGTTACAGATTAGAAGTGCATTTTACATGCATAAATAATAACTGATAGGTTAAGGGAGTTCTATTCCTTTAGGCAAATCATTTATTTGCATTATATCTAGTGCATTAGCTGTCCCAACAGAGCACTAGAACTGCTCTTATTAGCAAAATGGGACTCTGATCATCAGACTAACATTTGAAATAAAAGAAAATAGTTGAGAAGCCTACATCCAAAATATTCATTTCCATATTCTCCAGTTACAAAAAGGGCTCAAAGCAGGTATAATATATTACTATTAATCTTCAACTTAACTGCTTAAGTCTTGGATAAATCAGATCATACCACATCCACAAAAATCCTTAATCCTGGCATACTACATAATATACTGTGGTAATTCAATCACCTATGAAATTGTTCCCACTTTGTTAAATACACCCTATTCCAGGCAGTTGGTATTATATGAGTTTTCCCCAATTATTCATAGTCATTCTGAATATTCTCATTTTCTCCACAATTATTGCATATCATATATATTAGCTGTTATAGAGGGGACAATATTCCCAGAAACTTTTTGGGTCTTCTTTTTACAATATCTTCACTCTAAGAGTCAAAGAACTAATACGAGTTTGGAACCATTACACAGTTATTTTTGTATCAAGGATATTTTTTTAGGATTTATGGAAATAGCCACAGGCTGTATAAACAAAATAACTGATCTTACTGTGGCTTGAGTGTACTTCAATAATCCTATGTAGCTTGACCACTATAATCCCAAATTTTGGGAGGTCAAAGCATATTTGAATTCAGAAGAAATTAATGTCATTTCAGACCTAGAGAGTAATTTTCAGAATTGATATTTTCCTTTCCATTTTGGTCACTCTAGTAAATGGTGCCATATTACTTTGTAAAAAATTTAAAGGGATATTTGCAGTGTACTTGATACAGTGATCAGTCTCTAGTCAAATAATCTACTAAACTAAGAGATCAAGATAAGTGAAGTATCTTTGTTTTGCCATGAGACTGGAAGAAAGAACATGACTTTTCAGTATGGATACTCAAGTCTGGTTTCTGGCAACAGAACTGAAGTGTCTCATTTTGGTATATATTCAGTAAAATTTAACATGACAGTTTGATCAATTGGCTAAAAGCAAAGATCTCTTTGTGTAAAAATATCTTGATTACTACCTTTTTTCTGCTATTTATAAGGTTAAGTGATCTTCTCAGATCTGGCAGTTAAGTATGGTTACTTGGCTTATATTACATGAAATGTTCTGGTACAACACTCCTATGAATATTTTAAACACCTTAGTGTGCTAGTCAGCTTTTCATTGTTGTGATCATAATACCCAACAAGAACATATTAGATGAGGAAAACTAATTTTAGTTCAAAGTGTCAGAGATTAGTCCATTGTGCATCAATCCCATTGTTTGGAGCCCAAGTGAGGCTGAATATTATGGAGAAAAAAGCATGGTGGAGGACTGCTGCTTTGTTCATGACAGCCATGAAGTAGAAGGAGAAAGGGGAAGGGTCCACAGGTAATATTAACCTTCCTGGCCCTAGTGACCAACCTACTAGAGCCTTGACCCACCTGTCTACTGTTACCACCTAATCAGCCCATTTAAAATAGGGTAAAATAGACTAATCAGGGTATAGATCTCATAATAAAGTCATTTCACCTCTAAACTTCCTTGAATTAACATAGGAGCTTCTGGGGGACACCTCATATCTAAACCATAATATTCTTCCCCTGGTCCTCAAAAGCTCATGTTCATCTGACAATGCAAAAGACATTTAATTCATATTTGAGAGTCCCATGCTGTTTATATCCCCAGCATTGTTCCAAAGTCAAAGTTCAAAGTCTTCTCTGAGACTCAAGGTAGCTGTGTGCCACTGTAAAAATCAAAATCACATACACACACACAACAAAAAATATGATAACAGAATTTAAACATTTTCATAACAAAAGAGCATAATATGGCCACAGAAAGAAGAAATGGGACTGAAACAAGACTAAACCCCAGATGGAAAAACAAGTCCTTTAGCACCTCTTCAATATTTGGGGCAAATGTTAATAAAATATGATTTCCATAGGGCTTCTTTAGGTACTGCCCTTTGTCCTTGACAGCCGCAGCCCACATGGCCTATCTTAGCCTGTATCTCTCTGACACCAGCACTTTTGCTGGCAGACAGCTCATGTCACTGGCATCTCTTAATTCTCGGCATCTCCATTCTAACTTTGTCTTCATCTTCACAGTTTCATGAGTCATTCTCACAGGATTAGCCTACAGGTATTCTGACTCTGCTATATTTTGCCAGACTTCTGAGGTCTTCCTTTGAAATCTTAACAGAAGCTTCTATAACCCCTTAACTCTAGCACACTGCATTCTTGCAGAAGCAACACCATATTATTATGCCAAGATCATCTTCCAGTTTGTGTAGTAGCATATTTCCCTGGAATCCTGACTACAGTCACTTATAGTACCTGAGAAGGTAAACATCATCAAAAAATCCTGGAGAAACAGTTTTCTTGGCTCCTTGGTTAGATAAGGGTACTTCCAAGATCTATTAAATACATTTTTGCTTTTATACATTAGAACATGAGATAGATGTGATCTTGTAAATTTTTCAGATACCCTGAAACCATTTTTACTAGTGCTCCTGTACAAACTACTTAGCATCTTTTTAGTGACTCTAAATTCTTTAAGTGCCATAGCTTTCTTGACCCCAATTTTATATGCACTTTTCTGGTCAAACTGCAACTTTTAAAAATCCTTCATCTCTGCTTTCTCCTCCTGATTCTCACAGTAAACCTGACTAAAAGTTGCCAGCAAAATCCGTAGTGCCCGAGAAACATTTAGAGAAGTTCTTTACTAGATTATAACATTAAAGACTTCTAATCCAATTCCCAATAGAAGCATTTTTCCCCTCTGAAATCTCATGAGTTCAGTCTTTTCTGTCTGCTCTCTGGTCTTCTAAGTACCCACCAAAATTTCCCACTAAGCTTAACTTAAAAAATTCTTAACTCTGCTTGAATTTCTAGACTCTTCTAAACTTCTCCCAAAAATCATGTTCAAAGGCTTTAGAACTACATGGTCAGGTTAGTCACAGTAATAACCCTACTTCTCACTACCAATGTCTGTGTTAATTAGCTATTCATTGTGGAGACTAAAATACCTAACTAGAACAAGCTAGAGGTGGAAATACTTTTATTTGGCTCATGGTTTCAGAGGTGCAATCAATTGTGGGCCAACTCCATTGTTTGGGAGTCAAAGTTAGGCAGAACATCACAGTAGAAGATTGACCTCCATTCATGGTAGTCAGGAAGGATTGAGTGTGGGTGGGGAGAAAGTCCACTAAAAAGATAGACCTTTCTGAGTATGCCCCAGTGAGTCACCTCCTTCAGCCAAACTCCACTTACCTACAGTAACCACTCAGTTAGTCCATTCAAATTAGTAAGGACTGATTAGGTTACAGGCCGCACAGTTGAATTGTTTCACTTCTGAACATTTTTGAATTGACAAGGGAGCTTTTGAGTGACACCTCATATCCAAACAACAGCACTAAGTCAGTGGAGCATCTTCTGAGTTTTCTAGGTGAAAGTAAGGTGCAAGAGATCAGGGAGTCTCTTTGCAACTAATAAATCTGCTTTGCCATTTATATCTCACTAAGCCTTTGCATTCTTTCCTCTAAGCTATGGTAAGTTAGTTCTGGCATTTCACCTGTCTTGAATATAGATTATGAATGAATACAGATGGTCCCTGATTTATGATGATTTGACAATTTTTCTTTATGATGTTGTAAAAGTTATACATATTCAGTAGAACTCACACTTTAAATTTTGAATTGTGATCATTTCCCAGGTTATTCATATATGGTATAATACTCTCTTGTAATTCTGTCCCAGTGCCAATAAACAGATTTCCAGTCAGCTACACAATCCCAGAGAGAAATAACAAAACCTTTACAGTGTAATCTGTTGATAAGCTATGCATTAGATGTATTAAATGCCCAATTAACTTACAATATTTTAAACTTTTTCCTGACACAATATCTTTATTTATTTTTATGTGGTACTGAGGATGGAACCCAGTGCCTCACAGGTACAAGGCAAGTGTTCTACCACTGAACATCAACCTCAGCCCCAATCTTTTAAACTTTTGATGGTTTATCAGGAAATGACCCCATGATAATTCAAGGGACATTGTATACATTTCATCCAACTGATCAGGAAAACTCAGTGCCATTTTCAAGTGTGTAGGAAAACCTTTTAAAAAAGGATCCCATGTAGGAGCATTCATAAGTAAATTTTAGTTAAATTCAGCATTATATTTTGTCATAATTTGCCTAGTCTTCCTTAGATTTTGAATAGTCTAAATACCTGAATTGTCTTAGAATTTTTAGACATATTAATTAGTAAAATCTTGAAATTATTGTGGTATATAAGTCACTTTTTTCCTGGTTTATATATTGTAAATATCCTTTCAGAACATCTTGAGATCTTAGTCTGATTAGTCAGGAGATTGAAAGGGAAAAGGATGAATCTTAAGGAAAATGTGTAACCTTTACAGGGCAAAACCTTCACTTTTACTACTGGATCTGCAAACCAGATTGATTTGGTTTTGTCAGAGTGTTGCTCTCATGGGAGGACTAAGGAATCAGTGTTTTAAGACTCTCAGCTTAAAATGAACCCACTCAGATGGCCTTAGAAGGTTTCTGATTCTCTTTCAATGATATGATCTCAGAGTTTTAAGCCATGAATTGAGTTGTGTGGTCTTTTGACTTGTGTGGTTTATTTTAGCGTAAACTCTCAATTGAAGTTAAAAAAAGTATTCCATCTTATTGTTCTGTAACCATTATTAAGAACAAATTCAAGGAAAGTTATCCCTTGGTAACTGAAACTTTCTTCAGAAGGCTGTTCATCAAAGGTAGACACAGTTAGCTATTTGGTTGATTGGGAAAGCCATCATATGCTATATTACCAACATGCCTCTCTCTAATAGCAAGTATTTCAAATTTGTGCTTGAGGCCAAGGAACTTAGCATTTTATACCCCTGGGCCCAGCCCTTGATTTCCAGTAACATGTCTTCTATGATCACCACCATGTACCAACTCTCTTCAGTCAACATTAAGTCAGCAAAAGAGAAAGCATAACAGTTATTCTAATGGAGAGTTTAATATATTTCTTGGGGAACAGAAAATACAAGAAGGGTACAGTGAGTTAAAAAGAAAAGACAGTAAAAGCTGGAAATGGTCACTACCAACAGGACTGGGGAATAATGGCATCTCCCTTGTTTCCTTTTGTATGACCTCTCAGATTCCAGTAAGCACTTTTATAGAAGTGACGTAAGCAAACCTTTAATCTATATTCTCTATCTTGAAGCATTCTTTTACCTTTACAAAAAAAGCACTTAGAAATACTTTGTTTACTCATAGATAATTACTTATTGAGGATATAAGAACCTGAAGATGGAAGATGTGAGTCATGACATCAGAGAAGGAGCCTGCCTGGTGGTCTGCTATCCCAGGGTTGCAGTGAGTGTAGTTCTGGGAGTAATGGAAACAGCTAGAAACAGGAATCAGATGCTATTTGAATCACTTGTGTTTGCGTTTAGATATGAAGTGTTCCCCAATAGCTCATGTGTTAGACAATGCAAGAATTTTCAGAGGTGAAAATTTCGGATTGGGTTATGAGAGCCTTAACCTAATCAATAGGTGAGCAATCCACTGATAGGTATTAACTGTGTGTTAACTGAAGGCAGGTAGGGTGTGACTGAAAGAAGTGGATCACCCAGGGTCAGACCTCTGGGGTTTCCGTTTTGTCCCTGGCTAGAGGAGTGCTCATTTCCTTCCTGTTTGCATGACCTGAGTTGCCTTCCTCTCCACACCCTTTCACCATGATGTTCTGCCTCACTTTGAGACCATAGAAATGAAGTCAACTATCTATGAACTGAGACCTCTGAAAGTGTGAGCACCATATAAACTTTTCCTACTCTAATTGTTCCTGTCAGTTTTTTTAGTCCCAGTGACAAAAAAAAGCTGACTAAAACAACCTGCCACTGCTAAGGTGAAGAACACTATAAAATAATGCTAACAAGAGCAGAAGACAAGGAAAGAGAACGTCCTTTCCCTGTCCCTGCCTTCCAATTCCATGCAGCATTTTCTTGGCAGAGTCTAATGTGTTGCAAGCCAGAAAAAGAGAAGTGTTTTTCAAGAACATCAGCCTCCTATCTTAGAAGAGAGTATGCAAGGGTAAGTTTGGATATAAAAGAGAATAGTTTCATTAACTGGCCCTGTTTTCTTCCTTGCTATTAGGTGAAGAACCCCTAATCTATCATTTATTTATTTTTGCAGCCACTCGATTCATTATGAATTAAATGGGGTTACTTATTAGTTGCTAAGCTAATGTTTTTGAGTGCTTGAGTGAAGAACATTAAGAAGACAATTGAGATAAGAGTTTGAAGCCCTGTCTGTTCAGGAGCACTTGATGCAAATGTGAGTCTTGCTGTGTTTACGTCTGTGATTACATCAGTCGCTCTTCTAAGCTTTTTATTTCTATAATCTCAATGAACTACTGAGTAATTAGGTAAGGTATTTACCATTATTGTCATTAAAAGAAGGTCAGAATTCAGGCTGACAAATGTTTTAAGAACAACCTCTGTAAGGTTCTAGACTGAGCGAGGCAACATAACAGTGTTGTTATCAGTTTCGGAGATGGAAGTATATAAATTTGAAATCGAAAGATTAGAGTTTTTCCCTCTAGCAAATGAATTTAAAAATTGAGCTTCAGAAATGTATTCTGGAAAACCTCTAGTGCTCTCAGTTATAATTTTGCTGTTGTGGGTCAAAGTATTCTGCTCTCAGTAGATTTAAGAAATAGTTTGTGAAAGAGTATCCTTGGCAATGAATTGGTTAGTTCTCCAATTCCAGCCGAGAAGTTAAAGTTGTATCGATTTATGACAGAAGCATTCAATAACTAGATGGTAAAAATGATACCCCGGGCACTCCTACCAGCCAACAGCTAAACTTATGAAAAAGAATATTAAAAGCACATATAAATTATTAAATGAATGTCATGAGAGGACTTTTCACAATACAAGTCAATTTATTAGAGATAAGTATGCTGAGAAATGTACCCAAGAATGAAGAAGGAGACAGTGACAAAGACAGGACAATACAGGCATCTATCTCTGTGCTGTTTTAGGAGATCTTCGAACATTTAGCTAGTAAATTAGCAAACCCATTTTTTCTTTGGCTCCAATACCCACTTCTTTTAATTTAAATATATGCCCCAAAAGGGAGTATGATTAGATCTACAACTTGCACTTCCTACTTAAAAGCACTTTCTTTCACCGAGAAATTTAAGTCTTGTTACTGACGAATATCTAACAGTTTATACTCCATAATGATCTTATATTCATCCACAGCACTTTCCATCTTCAAGGGAATGGAGCACATGGACCTACTCATCATTCCACAATGGTGTGCTGTTCCCAGTGAGCAGAGAAGACAAGCGACATGGCTTTGTGTTTTACAGGTAGCTACTTTCTTGAAGGGATTAGAGCAGAGGACAATGCAACCCTCTATTTTAAATTAAGTGATGAGGAGAGGAAAGAAAAAGGGGAGCATGAAAACACTTTCAAGAGATTTAGGGTCATTTAGAAAACCTGTCTTTGATCAATCTATTACTTAGAACAGTAAAACTGTTATGTATGAAACTCTTGTGGTGACTATCTGTCATTATGCATTTGTTTAAACCCATTGAATATCCAAAATCTTAATGTAGACTATTGGCTTTAGTTAATGATGTTAGTAATGGCTCATCAGTTGTATAGCACACTAATGCAAGAAGTTCATAGTGGTAAAAGTGGCAGGGATAGTGTAGGTAGGCTGGGGATGGGAAAAATAAAAGGATACTCTGTACTTTCCTTTAATTTTTATGTATACCTAAAATTGATCTTAAAAAGTCTGTTCTTAGATGGGCACAGTGTCACATGCTGGTAATTCCAGTTTCTTAGGAGGCTGAGGTAGAAGGATCATGAGTTCAAAGCCAGCCTCTGCAACAGCAAGGCACTGAACATCTCATTGAGACCCTGTCTCTAAATAAAAATTAAATAAGGCTGCGGATGTGGCTCAGTAGTCTAGTACTCCTGATTTCAATCTTCAGTAACCCCCTCCATAAACAAGTCTGTTCCTAAAAAAATAAAATGATGTGTCATATATATGTGAAACCAATTTTCCATGTCTGCACTAAAACTGTTGGTTATACATTCTGGTTCACTACTGGATCACCTCTCACTTTATTTGTGCCAATCCTAGGTGAGAATTGATATTTTCCACCCATGAGTGGCATTCATATAGTGGAAGACGAGCATTGGCACTCATTCCCCCTTATTCTATGATTAAAATGAGAGTCCTGGTCTAATATGTTACCTTCCATTAGTTTAGAAATCCTGTGTCCAAATCATTATTTTTTTGCAATTTAGAGTAACTGGAGTAATGTGAACAACAAGGCTCCAAAATTAAGTTACAAGACTTACGAAAGTTCTAAGGGACAAGAAACAGTATAACAGAAGAGATCTCATAAGGACTTATCTAAGGTCATAGCTGTAGAAATTCTAACATGAAATAACAAGAGACACTGACAGTGTCTGTGTACGAATATCAGGATTGGTGAGGTATTGCCTATTATGAGGAAATTTTTTTCAAATAAGAAATGGGAGGTAGCACACAAATCATATCACATAGTATGGGCGATTATATTTCCTTATTATACAAATTTTGTAACAACAACCATGCTCACATGTATGCACACAGTATTACTAGACCACAAACACATAGTTAAAGGGGACCAATAAGCAAAAGGGCAGTTTTATTAAATATACTATTCAGTTCTCTTGTCATAGCAACAATAGCAAATATAAACATATTTATGCATTATAATTATTAATATTATCTACCTCAGTTCACTACATTAAACACAAAAGGATTGAGCCTTAGTGTTTCCCTGGAAAGTCTGATATCAGCCCATTATATTGACAGCTCTGCATGTTTTTCCTGTATATTTCAATACAGCTTTCTCCCTATTGCATGTGACATAGAATATTTTATGTCAATGGTATCTTTACTCTTTTGTCATTAGATAAAAAAATAAATATGTTTCATGCTTGCTATGTTTTTCTGTTGATTCTGAGCAAAATTTTGCCACACATGAAACTCTATATGCAGTTCCTACACACTAATTTATTTGTCTAATTTTCAACTTTATCATTTTTCCCATCTTCAATGCTTGCAACTTTAACATAAAAGACAATTTTAGATGGATTTTTAAGTCTTACTATGTTTTTCATACTATTTACATCAAATCTGTAGCATCAAGATTTCAGCTCATCACATTACTTAATAATGAATGTTACTAACAACTGTTTTTGTAAGGAAAAATACCATAGAGAATATTCCCTTGATCCACATAGTCTCAGATGATTTCTATGGAATTATCGATAACATAGTAGTTGCATTCAAAGTTCACGCCTTTGAAAGTATGTAAATTTAAAAGTAATAATAACCACACTAGTTCTTTACTTTGAATACAGCAGTGAAGAAGACATCTTTACAATTTCTACCTTCCTACTTTATTAAAGCAGCCACTCTTCTACCCTGATAAGTCAACAAGCCATTTGAGAAATGATTAAAGTTCTTCGAGTCATTGCTTAGAATCCCTCTCCTTTTCTCACATCCCCAAATAAATTTCTCTCAGGTTGAAAAAGCCACTTCTTTTTCTTTCTGTGGAGCTGGCATTATTTAATGAAAAGCCTAGACCTTCTAAATAGATTGCCTGGACTCATTAAGTGGATTCATTAAAAGCTGTCATATCCCCAAACTAGTCCTGAGACAAGGGAACACCTTTGGCTCTTGTAGCTGTAGGAAGAACACTATGATGAAAGTCTGCAGTGCAATAGCTTTCAAAAGTGATGCAAGATCACAACTGCCCCCAATAGTCAGCCTCATATCACCTTCTGTGCATATTTATGACTTCATAACTGTGATGAAGAACCTGGTTTTTGGAATTTAAGAAGCATCATATACATATGATGCTTTTAAATTTTATACATGATGCTTTTAAATCAGGATGGCAATTTTCACTTCTTCTAGGCCTATTTTTGTAGGAGACAGGTAATCCTCTCTTTCATCTGCCTGCTGTTCTCTTCAGAAAGCAAGTTGCATGAATGCCAGAGTCACTGACTCTAGGTGCTGAACAAATATCCTTGGAAATGTTATAAAAGAAGTTTCTTTCCATGAGTTTTCTCTAATTTTATATTACAATGCAATTTGCATAACATAATCTTTAAATTTGCATATTATAGGTCATTTTAAAAGTTTTAAGTAATGTTGACTTCTAAAAATTAAACATCTTATATACAAGAATAAGTTCAAAGATAATATGTGAGAAAATGTTTATAAATCCTAGGATGTGTTTAATTTCTAATGGACATAAGACTTTTGATCTTAAACATATCTCTTTAGGGGGAAATAGTATAAAGATACTTCCAGTAGTGTTCATGGATTGAAAACATAGAAAATACATCAGGAAGTCAGTATAACCTCTCTGAGGTTTGCTGAGTATAACACAGGAAGAAAGAGCCCCCTAATGGTTCAGATTATCTATAAAAGCAGAAGAGGCTGTAACTTTCTCAAATTCTTATTTCAGGATGGTTAAAATGAGTAACCAGGAAAGACATGTGATACCGTGGAAGCAAATGGGAAGCTGTATGAAAGGTTAAATAGCTCCCAAAAAGTTCAAAAAAAGCTAGCATTGCCAAGAGGAACTGATTAAGCAAGCTGTTAGATGCAGACTCAGTCTGATGCTTACATGTATCACCCTAGGATACCTGTCCTTCTGGACCATGTTTGCTGAGGAGCACTGATCTGGAATGCAGGAGACATATCAATTGCATAGTCAGAAACTACAAAATCTTATAAAAAGAACTTTTTCCTTATCAAATTATTGAACAGTCCCTATTAAAGAGATGGGGAATCAAATTCCTTATAAGAAAAATTATAACATTTGTAAGAAATTTTTAAAAAAGCAATACTGAGAGTAAGCAAAAAGAATGTCTAAGCAGAGGAAGCACGTAGTTTAAGAAATTATTTCATTCCTCCTTTTCAAGGGAGGTATGTAAGTTTAAAAGAATATAAGCATGGATGTTGACATATACTCATGCTGAAATTTTAAAGGTTTCATAAAAACACACAATACAACTGAAAATTAGTTTCCTTTATTGTGTTACTCATTGTAACTAAGCTATGAATAACTGCTATGAGAAAACTACTGTAGAGACCAGGTTAGATAGAGATTGTGATAATTAATATGAATTTTAAATATTTTGATGTGTTACATTAAAAAAAGTGGATGACTAGGTTAAAACTAGCATTTTAAGGAGATAAGTCAAATTATTTGCATAAAAATAAAATATCATTGAAGGTGAAACTTTGAACATGTTACATAAAAGTATAATAAACATAATATATACAAAGCAATAAGGAAACATGTTTATAAGAAATTTAAAATTAATTTTGTGTATGGATGTATTAAAATATTGCTATCACATACATAAATGTGTATGATCTTTCATGTCTTCCTCAATTCATTGTTTGACATTTCTTTTTAAAATAAGATTCTCACAACACACATGCATATTAAACTTTGCTCACATGACTCAATTCAAAGACCAAAGCATCAGTATCCCCCAATACATCTATTTCTTTAAACAAACTATACTTTCCAAATTTCTATTGATATTATAATTATTCTTTTCTGATATGTTTGCAACAAATAAAAATATCTGGGTAGCTACAATATTTATATTTTAGGAAACATTTAAATATTTTACATTTAGAATATAAAAGTCATGAAAAATTGTCCGTCACATATGAATTCTATTTCTAATAGAAAGAAAAGTGATATAAACACAGAAATAAAGCAATTTTGAGTATGCAGTTTTCTTAAATTCATAAACAGTGTCTTCTAAGTGGGTTAATAATCATATTCTTATTTTAAACATTAACGAACATATTTTAGAACTTTTATTAACTTATCAAAGATAGTAGTATGATCTTTGATTAAAGGAATTACTCAGGGAACTTCACTCAAAAGGACAATCGGAGAAATCATGGGGTAAAATATCTGTTCATTGATCCAAAAGCAAATATATTGACTCCAAAAATGTCACATATCATTTTAATTGTAGTATGCATAAAATAAACCTTACGTTTTTGTTGTTGTTGATTTTTTGTCATAAGGCTGTCTTCTCAGCAATTGAGATCCATGACCCATACACACCTAAGGTGGATCAGCTGCATCAGTACTGCATTGGCCCAGTTGGTTCTTTCTGTTCTATCCCATCACTTTCTCCAGAAACATTTTTTTTTTTAAAGCACTGTTTTCAGCAGAGAAATTAATATATAAAAGCTTCTATATCCTCAGGCAATTTACCTGCACATACCATCACTGACACTTCAAACATTAATTGATGGTTCTGCAGTTCAGCAACGAACTCTAGAAGAGCTAAACATCTTGAGTCATATTTCTTTTCCTTAGCTCAGTACTTTCTGAAGAACAAATGCTAGCCATCAATAGCCATAAGGAAAGGGCAATCTAATGTCATATCATTTAGGACATTCCATGTTAATGTTGAAGAGTTAAAACTGCATTTGATTTAGAAAAACTGTAACCACTAAAAAGCACAGGGTAGTTTTTATGTCTGCATGAAATATAATAGTTATCAGTAAATGCAGTAATTGTTTGTTCTTTGCATGCCTTATCTCCCAAAGTTGTTTAACAGCTAAAAACAATACCTATGAACCTACTGTAAGGCTGTCACTAAAACTACACTTTTTATAACAGATTTAGCTTATTTATGTTCTTTATATGGAGTATCTGCAACACAAACTTATAGTGGTTTTATTTTTTTAAAAAAATGCTTATATGCACCTGGAGATAAAAAGCAAGTGTATTCATAAAGATATGTATTCCCACATTTCTAAATTCACATGCTTATGTACAGCATTGACTTTAATACATCACTACAAACTCAGTTTTTAAAGCATGCAAAGCTCTGATGTATTTTACTATGAATGATTAAAAAGATTCCCAGAGATAAACATTTAATTTTCTTACCTGGAGCATGAAACTGTTTCTGTTCAGTGCTGGAAGAAAGAGGGGCTGGAATGGGGCTTGATTTTTCTTTTCTTTTCAACATCCACTTTAATGATGCAGGAGTAAGACGAGCTATTCCAAGGTGAAGTCTGTTATTTCTTGCTGGGTCTCAGAGCTGACATCTTTTTGTAAAAGAAAAGGCACCTCAGTAAGTTGTTGACTGAGGGAGCTGGGAAGCAAGATTACCAGGCACCAGCAGTCACAGAGATGCTACGGAACGGAACGTGTGCTGCCTCCTTCTGTACCTTATATCCCTCTCTCTCCCTCTCTCTCTCTCTCCTTTTCACCCTGATGCTCACTCAGCTCTGAATCTTAGCTCCTGCTACTGCTGTATAATCAATCCAGCCTGTCTGAAGCTAATAGTCTTCTATTTAACCAGCCAATCAATAGCAAGGATTCCACTGCTAGTCCCAAGAGTCTTTTCCAAGAGTGGTACAAACAATAAGAGTTTTGCCAGCAGTTTAGCCAAGTATTTTTCATTATTTTATCTCCCTCAGCGATAGGATTTGAGATAGCAGAGGCTTGAAGCAAGCTTAGTGTTATTACAGATTATTGCTTTTTAAAATTTACCCCTTCTTTTCCAGCAAAAATTAACTCATGATTGTACATGTTCACCTTTTATCCATGGTTATTTAAGAAACATTGCATAATAGCAATGTGTGATGAAAATATTTTATATTCAAATATTAAAATGATCAGAAACAAAATTGTGTACACTAATAAATCCATTTTGCTAGAAATATCAATGTTCTATGAACCTATGTGTCTTGGATTAATTAAAGACTACCCTATTTTTTAAAATGATGCTAAAATTTATTCAATTTGCTTTTGAAATTTTTTGTCAATATTTTTGTTCTTCTTGAGGAACAAGGGGTGATATTTGTAAATATTTTTGCACCCCAGGATCTGAGTCAGGCTTCAGTGTATAAAACAGTTTTTACTTCTAAAGCATAGCTATACAATGGATGCCCTCTGAATGTATCAAATAGAGCATTTCATACCTGATTCAACCCTTCAAGGTTAAGAAGATTTTCTTCTTAAAGTGACACATTCATTGCTCAACTACTGTGACTGACTGTAATAAAGAAACACAAAGCAAAGCCTTGAAGACTGGGCTGGTTTCTCATTTCCCGCATGCTTCCAGAGGTGGGGAGAAGTAAGAAAAAAAAAAAAAAAAAAGAGCATATGGGTTCAACTTAGCCAGACCCTAGAACTATAGTCTTTCAATTTCTAATTAAGAAGTTGTTGCTTTTCTTGCTTTCACACTGCTTGGTCAACCAGGCTTTTAAGTTGACTTTTTCTTTGTAATAATGCATTACTGTGCTCATTAAGGCAAATTGTATAAGAGTGCTTAACTACACCTCAATTATCAGTAGATATTAAATTTCAAGCCATAGTCATTGTAGTACAAACCACACACCATATGATACAGATAAAAATGACAATATGTGCTAGTGTGCCTTGTAAGTGAATACTGAAAAGACCATAAGATGTGTATGATCATGGAGGTAAGCTCAAGAAAGGTCCAAATTCCGAAATACTGTCTCACCTATTAGAGGAAAACTTTCTTGATTTAATTGACTTAGTTTAGCAAATATTTATTGAAAAACTCATAGCATCAGGCCTTCTAATCTAATAGAAATGCTGTTAAGTTAAGAAGGAACAGACTACCTAAGGTATTGATATTTTCACTGTACTGTCCTATGGATAGTAAATCACCAAGGTGCTTGCTACCTGGTGGGCAGATAGGAAGTTTCTGATGAACAAAATATAAGGAAGAGTATCACCTGCCTTCTTTAACAATAATTCAAAGAGCAAAAGATATCAAAAGAGGGATCATCACTCCTGTAGGACAACAAACAGATGCTGTACAATGCATAGAATGATGATGATCTTTATCAAACAGAACAGAACAGATTTCATAGGTGGAGGAAAAAGGAAATTGTAGGACAAGCAAAATCACAAGATCAGTGTAGGTTGGAGATGGGTGAAGTGTGTGGAATGGGTGGATGAATCAAGTTGGGCAAAAGAAGGAGCAATTAAAAAGAAGGACAATGTTCAGTATATAAAGAATTTCAAATGAATGGCTGAGAATATTGGTGGATTTGGGAACATTTTCAAAATGCTTTATCATGAAAGTGATAAATTTGACCTGATTTTTGAGAAACCCAGTAAAAACGAAGATAACTGGTATGAGGGCGAGTCACCAATGAAAGTCCACAGTCACTAGGACATCCATTATTAGGTGTTGCTTAGGAGCACTAAAGGATAGAATCAATGTCCTGATGGTGGGAATAAACAGAGAGAAATAATACTGAAATGCAGTCTGAAATACTGTCCTTACATGACTTTCCAAACTACTAATAAAAATGATAGAGCTTAGGGAAGCTTAACGTATTCAATTTAAGATGGGTGATAGGAAAAATATAAGTTAGTGGTAAATGACATATTCACTTATGCACCATCATTTTTTCTTTCTCTCATAAAATTTACCTCTGATTATATTTAAGTTCTTTGTTGTTGCTTGTTGTTATATGTACTTTCTACTGCAATATAAGCTCCATGATCATAAGGAACTAGTATTGTCAAACAATTTTTTCCCATGAGTTTTGGGAATTGTGTCGGGTATATATTACACTTTAATAAGTATTCCTTCAGGCTGGAAATTGTCACTCAGTGGTAAAGCACTTTCTTAGAATGCATAAGGTCCTGGGTACAGTCTCTTGTACCACAAAAAAATTAAATAATTTCTTCACTGAAAAGCAGATAATTACTATGTTTGAAAAAACTAAATAATCAGCATGATGGGCTCTGAGCTTAAAATTCCACAAATATTAATCTCACTTAGCACTCAAAATTCTAAGAAATGAATATCACTTCATTTTCACAGAAGAAAGCAGTATTAAAGAGTTCAGTCATTTTGTAAAATGACACACAATTATTAAAAGTGCCCGATCCCATACTCTTATCAACATTGAGTATTTAGGAATCAACAGTGAATCTGACATAAAATAATAAGCTGGATATAGACTTGTGGGTCATATCATTGGAAGGAATGGAGAGATCAAAACTAAATTCAATTAAAATGAATGGTTGTAATTCTGAGAAGATGGCAGAGTAGGAAGCACAAGAAATCTCTCTCTGCACACCATGCTCTATAAAAAATAATTGCAGTTGCAGAATCTGATTGATATAATTATCTTGTAATTCTGGAATCTACTAATGCTAACACCTCCAAGTGAAGGCTTGGATGGCAAATTGCAGTTTATCTTAGTCCATTAAAGCTCTTGGCACAGCAGAGCTCATACCCTACTTCTCTGGCATATGATAGGCAGCTGGGTGCCTGTTTCTAGAACAGCTTCCCTATGCTGTGAGGGCCAAAGCTAGAAAAAGAACACTGTCTTCAAAATAATGAGTATCTGTGCTCTGGGTTCTGACTGCTGTTTTAATTGCACAGAAGCACACACAGAAGCTGTAGTCATTGTTTCTGCACCTTTCTTCAGTGATGCAAGTCCTTCTCCCTGTGGATAAAATAATTTCCAGGTTGTTTAAAGAGCTGGCACCCCACACATTCTTTCATTTTCCCCTTCTGTTCACTTAGAAGCTGGACATTGAAAACTAGAATATCCAAAAGAAACAGGATGTGAGGGGGAATAGAAGGTCTTAAGACTAGAAGATGGAGTAGGCTGAGAAAATTCTTTATAATACCTTAGCTGTATGTATAATTTACTTTGATTCTAGGCACAGGTAAAACACATAACAATAACAACAAAATAAACAAAAAGAAAAAAAAATAACCATCCAACTCTGGGGAAGGGGAGAATCTGATTTCCAGAATTACAACATTACTAGATTTAAAATGTTTGCTTTTTGACAAGAAAAAAACAGTAAAGCATACAAAGAAACAAGAAATCATGACCCACTGAAGACAAAAATTAAAGCTGGAGAATCTGGCATCAAGAAAAAATCCAATGACACATCCATTAAATAAATAAAATCAAGTCTTACAGATATTCAGAGAAATAAAGGAAAATATAGATAAAGAAAAAAAAATGTATGAAAAAAATGGGAATATAAATTTTTAAAAAGCCTGAAAATAAATCAAAAAGAAATCTTGGGTTCCAAAAAATACAACAATAATTGAAAAGGATTTCAACAGGGATTCAAAGCAAATTTGATAAGTGAACTGGAAGATAAAACAATAGAAGTTATTGAAGCTGGGGAAAAGAAAATAAATTGTAAAAAAAGTGAACAAGGTATAAGAAGCTTGTGGGATAACATCAAAAAATAAATGTGTTCATTATAGCTACCCCAGGATGAGAAGAGAGAAAGGGACATATATAACATTTAAAGAAACAATAGCTGAAAACTCTTAAATTTGATTTAGGTAAGTTGGGGTTGTAGCTTGGTGGAAGAGTACTTTCTTAGCATGTGTGAGGCACTGGGTTTGATTCTCAGGATCATATGTAAATAAATAAAATAAAGGTCCATTGACAACTAAAAAAATTTTATTTCAACATGAATATAACGTATTCAAAAAGCATAGCAAATTTCAAGTAGGATGAATTCAAAGGAACCTACAGGGGACATTATTGTCAAACTGTAGAAAGGTGAAGACAGAGTTGGGAAAACCACAGGAGAGATTCTATATGCATAAAAGAAGCTTTAATAGTAAGATTATAATCTTATTTCTGAGATGATGAAGGGGGAAAGACAACCTGCTGACAGATTTCAAAGTGCAACCATGGAGCAAGGAAAACTAACAACCAAGAAAGTTAATTCTGCCAAAACTGTCCTGCGTAATAAGTATAAGGTTAATATATTCCCAGATAAATACAAGTAGAGACTGCTGTGTTTTGTTGTTTACCACTAGACCTACCCTGAAAAAATTGACAGAAGGAATTACAATATTTTAATTGAGAGGGCCTGAGTGAGTTGTTTCAGACATATGACCAAAGAAATAAGTAAATAGGTAAATACATCATTATGGGTAAATATGTGGGCAGTTACAAAACTAGCGATATTTTAAGAATTGTGCAACATTGTTTTTCCTACATGGTTTAAGAGACAATTTTAAAAAAAGCAATCAGAAGTTTAAAAGATAGTATTTTGGTTACTTTTGTTTATAAACCCATCTTTTTTTATATGTAATTTAAAAGACTTCAGCATTAAAATTTTTACTTCATTTTTAGGAACAATGTAAAAAGACACGATTTTGTAATATCAACAACTCAAAGATGAAGCTACTAAAAACCCAGAGGTTTTCTATGCTATAGAAAATAAACTGGTATAGATTCAATTTAGAGTATTATCACTTTCAGATGCTAAATGTAATCCCCATGGTAACTATGAAGAACATAGGTATATAACATATTAAAAAGGAAATGAGACAGGAATTACATGTTTTGCCCCCCCCCCCCCCACACACACACACAAAGTCACCTAAACAAAAAATAATGTAAGGCAGGAAATGAAGTACAAAAAGATGTTAAAGGTCATATAAAATATCAAAGAGAAAAAAACAACAGATTTGTTTTTTTATCATTAATTACTTGAAACATCACTGAACTAAACTCTACAGTCAAGATACAAATTAGTTTGGTGCAGTGATACTGGCCTGTAAGCCCATAAACTCAGGAGTCTGATGCAGGGAATTACAAGTTTGAACCTATTCAGGGCCACAAAATACAAAAGGCCTAGGGATGTAGCTCAGTGATAGAGTGCCCCTGGGTTAAATCCCCAATACCAAAAACATGAAGGGAAAAATAAGTAAATGAATACATAAACAGAGGGAGAGGAAGGAAGGAAGGAAAGAAAGAACAAAGAAGAAAGGAAGAAAGGAAGGAGCATAGCAGAATGGATAAAGCCATGATCCATTATACGCTGCCTACAAGAGTCTCATGGTGAATCCAATGAAACAAAGAGATTGAAAGTTAAAGGATAGAAGGAGATAGTAACCAAAGTGAGTAGGGTAGCTATACTAATATTAGATAAAATGTATTTAAATAAAATAAATTTACAAAGACCATAAAGGCCACTGGAGATTAGTAAATTTCAGTACATTCACAAGACTTAACAATTATAAAACTGAATGCACATAATTTCAGACCACAAAAAAAATATGAATCAGTTATTAACACAATGGAAAAAAAGAAATAATGCTATAATAATACTACCACTGTCTTAGTTTTATGTTTCCATAAAAAAAATACTGGATTCTAGACACCTTATAAAGAAAATGAGTTTAATTTAGCTCACAGTTTGAGAGACTGGAAGTTCAAGACTAGGTGGCCCTGTCTGTGCAGTGTCTTCTTAGGGCCCCACTGGCTATGTCATCAGGTGGTGATGAAACAAAAATGTATACAGCTATATGCTGAAGGAGTGAAGCACATGGCATGGCTTGGCTTGTAACAACTCACTGTTGAGTGAAATAGGTCAGTGCATAAGAGCTGCATTTATCCTTTGCACATAGAGGACATCCCCAATAACCTATTCACCTTTATCTAAACTCCACCAGTTAAAAGGTTCTGCCACTTCTAGAAATTCTAGAAATTACCATGCTATTTACTTTGTGTTTGTGTGTGTTTTTTCACTAGATTTATTTTAACAAAGCAAATAGCCCATTGAAGCACTACCTTTGTCAAGATCTAAAACATTACTGGACTGAATAAGTCTCAAGCCCCTAGTAGTCACTATCCCCTACTCCCTAAAGATAACTATTTTCCTAACATCTACTACCAATTATCAGGTTTTCCTGCTTTCTAATTTGATTTAAGTGGACTGATATATAAATGTATATATATATATATATATATATATATATATATATATATACACACACACACACACATATATATGCATACAAACGCACACACATATATATACACACATATATTCTTTTTAGTGTCTTGTATCATTCAGTTAACATTATATTTGTACGATTCTTCCATGTTGTTTTTATATGCATGTATCAATTGGGTTATTTGGATTATTTTTTAGCATTAAGTTTTTTGAGTTCATTGCATAGCCTGGAAATTAATGCCATATCTGAGGTGTGGGTGGCAAAGATTTTCTCCTATTCTGTAAGATCTCTCTCCATGCTGTTGATTGTTTCCTTTCCTTTGATTTTTAGTTTGATGTCATTTCATTTTTTAAAAATATTTTTTAGTTGTAGTTGACCACAATACCTTTATTTTATTAATTTATTTTTATGTGGAGCTAAGGATCCAACCCAGGGCCTCACACATGCTAGGCGGGCACTCTACCACTGAGCAACAACCCGGCCTCTCCATTTATTTTTTATTGGTTCTTTGTAGTTACACATGACAGTAGAATTCATTTTTATATAATTACACAAACACTTATCATGTTCTTTAACTCACAGCAGTTGTTTCAATAATACACTATCAATAATGGATAGAAAAACTAGAGCTTTTAGTCAGTATTTGTTGTTGTTTTTGTTGTTGCTATAACCAAAATACCAAGAAACGCAACTAAGAGAAGAAAAACTTTATTTTGTTGCATGGTTTCAGAGGTTTAGTTTACTGTGGACCATTTCCACCACTCTTTGTCCAAAATCAGCGTAGAACAATAACTAGTTAAAGCAGTTGAATCAGTAATGAAAAGTATCCCAGAAAAGAAAACCCCTGGATTCAATGGCTTCATGGTAAAATCTAGAAATATTTTATAAAAAACTACCACCAGTCTGTCTCAAACTTAAAAAAAAAAAAAAAAAAAAAAAGAAAAAAAAAAGATAAGAAAGGGACACTCTCTAGTTAATTCTATCATGCAATCAATACCCTGATAACAAAAGCAGAAAGAGACACCCTGCGAGAAAAACAAATAAAAAAAAAAAAAAAAAAAAAAAAACTATAGGCCAACATCCCGTGTGAACTCTGATGAAAATGTCCTCAAGATATTATTAGTAAACTGAATTTAGCAGCATATTAAAATGATTAGATACCATGAACAAATTGGATTTATTCATGGAAAACAAGAATGTTTCAACACATGAAAACTGTTCAATATAATACATTATATGAATAGAATGAAGAAAGAAGCATTTTAAAAAATCCAATACCTTATTTTGATTAACAAAACCACTAAACAAATTAAGAATAGAAGAAATCTATCTCAACCAAGTCCCTATATGAAATTCTCATGGTAAAAATGTTACTCAGTGGTAGAAGCTTAAATCATTTCCTTTAACATAAGAATAAGGCTAGTATGCTGTGTTCCTCATTTTCATTCTTCATAGTACTGGAAGATCCAGTCACAGAATTTAGGCATGAAAAAAACATCAGGAAGAGATAAAAGACACCAAAATAGGAAAGGAAGAACTAAAATTATCTCAGTTCAGATGGTTTGAACTTACATGTAGAAAACTCTAAAGATTCCACACAGGAAAAAAAAAAAAATTCTGTTAGAATTAATAAGCAAATTGGAAAAAATACCAGGATACAAACAACATGCAAACATTAGTTCATAATAGCTAAAACATATAAGTAACACAAATGTCCTTTGATAGATGGACAGATAACAAGTGTGGTGCATACAGAAAATTAAATGTTATTCTGACTTTCAAAGGAAAGAAATTCTGTCATCTGCTACAACATAGATGAATTTTGGGGAATTTTTTTATGGGAAATAGTTTCAAAAGAAAAATAATAGATGATTCCACGTATTTGAAGTACTTAGAGGTGCTGGGCGTGGTGGTGAATGCCTTTAATCCCAGCACTTGGGAGGCTGAGGCAGGAGGATTGCAAGTTTAAAGCCAGCCTCAGCAATGGCGAGGCACTTAGCAACTCAGTGAGACCCTGTCTCTAAATAAAAAATACAAAAAAGGTCTGGGGATGTGACCCAGTGGTCGAGTGCCTCTGAGTTCAATCCCTGATACTAAGGGGGAAAAAAAAGTGAAGTACTTAGACTAGGTATAATCATATGAAATATAATATAGAATAGTGGTTACCATGGACTAGTGGTTGGGGGTGAAATGGTGAATTGGCATTTAATGGATTCATAGCTTTAATTTTGTAATAGGCAAAAAGGTCTGGAGGTGGCTGGTGGTGTGGTGGCACGATAATTAGAATGTACTCAACAACATTAAATTGTATACTTGTCATGTGTAACTAAAAAGAACATATAAATAAAAAAACAGGATAAAATGTTTATATGTAATTTATCATAATAAAAACAGGAGAAGAATTCCCAGAATGTGTGTGTGTGTGTGTGTGTGTGTGTGTGTGTGCATGTGTGTGTATGTGTATGTATGAAGTTTTCAAGATAACTGCTGGAGATAAATGCTGAGAATAAAGAGGGGTGTAAGTTACTGTGAGGTGGGATAATGAGAGCTGTACAGAACAGAAAGAGCTGCTGAATTGAATCAGCGTGGACTTGATGGAAGGAGCAGTTTGGCAGAGCTTCTGTGGGGGCCCAGTTGAGCCTACAAGCCATAAATTTTTAGTTACACTAGTCTGCAAAATTCCATGGATTTCTTGAGTTGCACTCAGCAGCTTGAAAGTCTGAGAGATTGAACAAATTAAGAGAGTACAAAGATTTTGCTTCTTTTCCAAGAAAATTTGCAATCTTTGCCAAGTGAGAGAGAGAATGCTTAATCTGTCAAGGTCATAAAGGAAAAGTGAAGGCAGAAACTAAAACTTTCACAGGGACTTTAGTACTGACAAAGAAAAGCAGTTATATTCGTAAAGGCAAGAGGTAAGTTTGATATGAAAGACTATTCTAGTGAATTAAATTTTTAATTTCAAAAATTTTTAAATACCTTAGTATTCTTTGTGGACCACTAGCACTTTGGGAGTTAGATATGTAAATAAAACATTTCTGTCTCAAAGTTGTCTAATATAAAGGAAAATCTACATTTGTAATTATCTAAAATGTAATTTTAATTAACAGTGTTTATAAATTCTACAATTGGATTGTATATAGACCATTAAGAATCATAGAAATTAAAAAGACAAAAGTTGCATTAGAATAAAAATATTTGCATGTGTTGAACAAAGTGAAAAACTATATGTCAGAAATTGTAAAGAGCAAGAGAAAAATATTAAAACAAAATAAAAAAGGATAGGGTATTTGAGTTTAATTTTTGGTTTGCAAGCTTTTATGGATATAGTAAAGAATGCTGAAGTAAGTCTAAATCTTAAATTACAAAGGAGGAAAATATCATATCAAAATGCATTCCTCCTTAAGAAGATATCATAGCCAGCCAGACACAGTGACACATGCTTGCAGTCCCAGCAACTCAGGAGGCTGAGGCAGGAGGATCCAAGTTCAAGGCCAGCTTCAGCAACTTAGGGAGACATTATGTCAAAATATAATACAATAAAATAAAAAGGATGGGGTGTGGCTCAGTGATAAAATGTCCCTGCGTTCAATATCCAGTACTTAAAAGAAAAAAACAAACAAGAAAAAAAAAAAAGTTCAGAATGTAAGAAAACAATGACATTAGTAATGCTACTATTTCTAACACTGTATAATTTTACCACAGTTTCATGAAAAAGAATCATGTATTGGTAGAATATTTTTAGAAAATTGTTTTTAGAAAGAATATACTTTAAAAATAATAATGAGTGTGATAATAACAGTAATGTCTTAGAAAGAATATTTAATGGCAACAAGACATAATGAAAGATTTTATAGCCATCTAAATGTGAGTATGGAGATGGGGGGAATCCTCAAGAAGCTTTCATTTGAAGATATGCACTGGGCTTGATGAATTATTGGATTTAAGTACATGTGAAGACACAGGTTAACTAGGGGTCTATCCTGTTACTGAGGAATGATGGGGACACAAGTTATATATATATTTTTTGTTTTGGAAATAATCATGTTTCCAGTTCTAATAGACATGCAGATTTATAGTCTTGTGATTATTTATTAATTTCATTTTGGGTAATTATGACAGTTGTTTGATTTAAAGATAAAGATTTAAGTAAAATTTATGATAACCAAAAAATCCAGAACAAAAAAGACAAAATGACCAAAGTTAGAAAATTGAAGGAGAAGGAAAATGAGAAATCCAGAAACAGAGGTTTGTAAAAGCTACCATAAAAAATATATCAGGAATTCACTAGTGGTTTATATTGTGGTTCAATAGGGTCAAATAAAATAATGGAGATGAACAATGATTGACAAACCTGAAAGAATCAGCTACATGTTCCTCTGTCTTTCTCAACCCTTAAATATTTTCTCCTTATGTTATTATTTTTGACTGATTTTATATTAACTTTACATGCGAATCTTAATGCTTGACTCAAAAATGAACTCAAATGTGAACTAAGCAATATGCTACAGTTTAAAGAGCAAATGATATAATACCAAACTAATATAAACACTTCTCATATGACATAAAGAGAATTCTGTGCAAATAAATAAGCTATGTTAAACAGTTGGCATGTTGAAAGAATTCATCATCTCTATTACTTACTGAGTTAAATTACTTTTTAATAATTAGAATATAAATATGAAGGATTATAATTATTTCAATTAATTGAAATCCTTCATATTTTGACTGTGTATAGCATGTTAATATTCACAATTTAGACAAGAACTTGTTTATTAAATAATATATACTTATACATTTGAGTGGGATTTTTTGCAGATATTTACAATGTTTGTGCATGCATATGTATTAATCATCAAAACATTATCAAAAATAATTTTTTTTTTGAAAATACTTTCTTTTAGATACTAACATGAGGAATTTATGACTTGGGCATACCAAATATTTATCTTATGAGAAACAATTTTATTTAATAAATGTCTTAACAAGAAATATTCACATAATGAAAGGGCAGGTAATTAGGTACATTAATTCCTTCAATGATGACAAGTCAGTACTTTCCATTTAATATTAAAAACTCTAAAAAAAAAAGACCCTCTATTTTACTGAACTTTAGTGGCACATTCTGTTGTGCAAATCTCATGGCTTTTCACTGTTACTATCTATCAATATAAATATGTTTTCACATCTATTTTAGGTCTCTGAAGGGACCATTAGCAATTTTTGATCAAGAACCATATTTTATACTTTTAAAAATCTATTCTGATAGGCCTTGTTATTATTAGCATCAAACAAAACTGAATTTGAGTTACTGAACCATCAAATTATTTTTAATTATGAAGTCTGTATTGGCAAGATATTGCTATTTTAAGAGATGAATGTGTGACTATCTCCAAGCAGAGCTCTGTGTAGTTTAGATCAAATGTTGTTATAAAAGCAAGTGCTTCTGAATATATATAGGATGAACAAGGGTTACCCAAAGTGACATAGAAAGAGTGAGAATTGAGAAATGCATAAGAATTGGAAGATGGGTTTAATGAGGAGGACAGGAGACAAAGGGGTTCAGAGAACAACATTGCTTGGAGACAAGCTGGAAAGAGGAACTAGACTGAAGGAACTGATAATAGAAAAGGCGGGGAAAGAAAAAGATAAATTACACAACCCCTCCAATACACAGAAAGGCCAGAAAAATCTTTAAGCTTCAAAAAATGTATAGTATGCATAGCGATTGAGACTTTGATCCAATTCTAGTTCAATTTAGTGAAATTGAAATTCTCAGAATATAGGCTGGAATATCGGTTATAAAGTGTTATTAAGTTTTGGTTATTTAATGGAAATAAAATATCAAACTAAGAAATGTCCAAGATAATTGAAACCCCAAGAGAATGAATCACATTCCCTTGCGATTTTATAAATTGAACTGTTTGAAATTCAAGCCAAATTTTTATAAAATGCAATGGCTGGTGGAAGAAAATTATTGCAAAAAATGTAGTACATTTAATTATAAGGGATCCAATCATGACTTTCTTTACATTGAAATGTTTAAGCTTTCATTATAAGAAAAAAGAAAGTTGGCCACACATGCCTGTTATATGTGAACTATAGGCTGCTTTAGGTTTAAACAAGAAAATGAAATAAGCCAGGAAATCAAGCAGTGAATCCTCTTCCTTGCAGATTAAGAGGTGCCAGGTATTCCTTCTATGTAACAACCTTGTCTCTGCCTAGAAGTCTCAATATAGCTGGATAGAAGTGATGGAAGACTAAGAGAAAAAAATTCACGCAACCAAGAGAGCTTATGTTGTTAAGAAGCACAGTACACTTAGACCAGATTGTTCCAGAGAGGAAAATTATATAAAACCTGTAGCCAGTATGAGCTTTCAGAGCAACAAGGCATCTGGCTCTGGGTTTGCATATATTCTGCAGTAAGTTCTCTTCATTGCTCAGCTTCAATGAATTGCTTCTTTTCCTGTGATCTGTTTTGCATGGAATCACTTCAACTCATACTTCTTTCTCTGGTCATTTACTCTCTTGAAAGAAAGAAATAGCTTGACTTTTAAAGGGATTGACTTGTAGTATTCTATGCAAGTATTATAAATATCACAGGCATCAGTGAGACTGTTAAGTATCTATGGGAATGATGCTTATTGACTTGTGTCATTATACAAAAGGAGAATATCATGTTATTTTACAGAAAAGTGGATAATCTTTCCCCAATAGGAGATGTTTACTCAGATGTTTTACTGCAGCTTGCTTTCTGAAAAAGATTACAGTAATTCTGCAGGGAGGTTTTTCTACTCTAGCAAGTATCCCACATTGAAATAAATAATGGTGGCTGGATGTACTAGTTAATCAACAGCTATGGAATTTTATAGAATGTAGAGATGATGGTATCTTTACTATCATTTTCATTTTACTAAGAACCCTTTAGCTATAATTTGAAAGTTCACCATTACCATTTCCTTTAGAATCACACACATGAAGGCAGAAAATCACAAACTTTCAAGATGTACAAAGGGAAAAGTGAGAGTAGAAATTCAAAGTGGCATTGGGAGATGTAAGGGAAGAGAGTATGAGAAAGATAAAAAATCAATACCACACAGAAAAGAGAAAGTGTCAATTATATGAGCAACATTGTCCATCAAACTATGAAGAAAACAAGAAATCCAGTGTGGATTTCAGGCATCAGTGTTTTAAGATTGCTAGGAAAAGGCCTGAGAAGGAAGAGGCACTTAGGTAACACTGAGCCAAGTTTTTCTGCAGCCACAAACCTAGGAAACAGGCCAACAACCTCACATAAAAATGGAGATCCTTGGGTGTCACTGCGCGCGCGCGCGCACACACACACACACACACACACACACACACACACACACACACAGAAATGCACTCCCACACAGGTCGAGAAAGGGGTGAACCATTATTGCATGTAAATACCTCATATAAAAAGGAACAAAAACAAGACTACAATTACAAATTGAAATCACTGTCAAAACTTTTAAGCTTCAGACCATGATTTGATTATCACACATTGTACAGAGGCATAAAATTATCATACTGCAATCCATAATTAGATGCAAATATTATTTGTCAATTAAAAATTAAAAAATTATAGGAATAGTAGAAAGAAAGTAGATATATGCAGCTGCCTAAAATAAATACAAATATGTTGAAGAGATCTTTAGGGGAAAAAATGACTAGTTTGTGAATTAATTCCATTAAAATTAAAAAAAAAAAATTACTGTCACTGTGTACTTAGAGTTCCTGCACTAAAAATTGTGAATGAAGATGATACTTGAATTTTAGAAGCTCTGTGGATCTACTTGACAGCCCTGTCAATTTTAGAATTACGTAAATGAAAGAAATAAAATTGATCTAACATTGATAAATAAAATAAACAGCAGAGAGATGAAAAAAATCAAATAAACATATAGGGTTGGGGTCATTAGAATGTATGTAGAAAACAGAGGGTTTTTATCTGCCTACCAAGTAACAGTGCTTAGATTTGAGGGTCATTTTTTTTTTAACTAAAAGGAAAGATGGAAATCAAGAGATATATGAAATTGCTCACTAGAAACATGAGGCATAATTGTCAAAAAGTTTTCCTTGTATAATCTTTGGGGAAGAAAGTGAAGACGTACAGCTGAAGAAATAAATATATATTTTTATTGAGGATATTTTCACAGCAGTCCCTCCGACTATTTTATATCTAAGTAGCAAGAATAATTTCAAACCACAGATAGGAGATATTTCTGCTTGAGTTAGAATACAGTATGATTTTTATGCTCAATTTAGTTAAGACATGTATTAAGTGAATAAAATGTTACTATTATATTATTAAAATACTTAGTGGAAATAAAAATTATATTTAAAACAATGAAAGATTATGTCCAAGAATGGTGTCTGTCACAGATGTCTTTAACTCTGTTGTCAGAATTCTGGGCTCCCAGTAACAAATGGAGGACACATTATTTATATTTATTTCCTTTGTTACCCTTGGGTAAATTGTAACGATTTTTTTCTTTTTCATAATTATTTAAGTTATTCTCATAAGATTGTCCAACTTCAATTAAAATGTCTGCAATCCAGAGTGCGCTTTCTTTGTCTGCCCAACTGTCAGCCCAAGTCAATTTCTCATTCCATCATTAAGGATTCCAAATTGTGAGGATAATCTTGAATTTCATATAAAATTACTTTGGGGAGAAGCTGAAGAAACTACTGTGACCCAATTATGCGTGTTTTCTTAAAAATTAAAAATCTGATCTTTCTTAAGTCATGAATCCTTGTCCTCTCTTTTCTTAGTAAAATATGTTACAGAAAACAGCAGGAATTATACAGTCCCAATATTCATGCACCCACTTAAGAGTTGACACTAAATAGGGCATGATGGTGCGTGCCTGTAATCCCAGTGGCTCCTGAAGCTGAGACAAGAGGATAGAGAGTTCAAAGCCAGCCTCAGCAAAATTGAGGCACTA
The DNA here is from genome assembly GCA_025594165.1 of Tamias sibiricus. NCBI lineage: Eukaryota > Metazoa > Chordata > Mammalia > Rodentia > Sciuridae > Tamias > Tamias sibiricus. The sequence goes on along the minus strand of CM046662.1, from coordinate 154,604,792 downwards.
AGGGGATGTGGCTCCATGTCACGGTGAGTGCCCCAGAGGTGAATCCCCAGTACAAAAGAGTTGACACTGAGAACTCAGGGAAATATGAAGGAGATTGAAATCATAATTATTTCCTTCTACTGATGAACCTTGATTGGAGAAAATGTCCTAAGATTATAAAAATAGAAGAGGACAAAAAGTGGATAAAGAAACTGACACTATAAATGAAAAATGAAAAGAAGGTCCTGATGGCTTTTTTTTTTAGCTTTTGCTCCACTATGACTGAAAGATCTGACAGGACGAAGGAACATTGACATCGATACTTACTGTTTCATCGGTCTCAGTTCATAGACAGCCAAATCTATTGCACCAGGCTTGAGGTGAGGCAGAAAATAAAGGCAGAAGAGTGTGGTGGAGAAAAGCACCTCAGACACTGCAACAAGGAAGGAGAGGAGAGTGGCTGGGGAGAGAAATCCTCTCCTCAAAGACAATACATAAACCCCAAGAGCACTCCCCCAGTGACCCTGCTCCTCCAGCCACACCCTATATATCTAACAGTTACCACACAGTTAATCCCCATCAGTGGACTGATGCACTGATTAGGTTAAGGGTCTCATAACCCAATCATTACACTTCTGAACTTTTTTGCATTGTCTCACATGTAAGCTTTTGGTAGACATCTCATATCTAAACCAAAACAGTGGCACATTCTAACAGGACAGTGAATCCAAGTTCAAAAATAAAAGAGTGAAGATAAGCCTGTGTACTCAAAGGCAAAAATCTCTATCAGAGCTCTCTAAAAAAATAATATATATGCATAAAATAATTGGCTCATATGGCTGTGAGCGCTTGTAAATACAAAATGTGCAGAGCAGGGCCACAACATGGAAACTCAGGAAGGGCTTGAAACTGCAGTTTTGAGGCAGAAGTTTTCCTCTACACAGTTCTTCAGGCATTTTAACTAATTGGATGAGGCTAACCCACATAATTGAGTGTGATTTCTTAAAATCAGCTCATCACTGTAGTTAACCACATCTATGACATGCCTTCATAGTGTTTGATTAAATAGATGGCTCCTCTAGCCTAGCCACATTGACACCTAAAATTAAGCATCAAAATATCCATTAACCTCATGTTCAAACATTCTCCAGCCCAGTTAGATTTCATGAATAAGTCCTCTAACACTTAATGCCACAATATTATGTGTCCCTATTATGTACGTCTGCAGTGTACCACAAATTTAATTAATAGAGGAAAATATTCCAGTCTAAGGTCAAGGTACCAGGAAGCCCATGCTCTCTCTCTCTCAGCTGCTAGGGAAGGACCTGCTTCAGATGTCTCTTTTTTTTTTTTTTTTTTTTTCCTTTCCTCGTTTACTCTGAGTTGTTATATATGAGAGCAGAATGCATTGCTATTCATATTACACATATAGAGCACATTTTTACATATCTCTGGTTGTATACAAAGTATGTTCATACCATTTGTGTCTTCATACATGCACTTAGGGTAATGATATCTATCTCATCAGACCTCTCTTCTTACTTCCAGTAGCTTATTTTGGCTTATGGGAGCATAATCCAATCTTTATTCAATGCATCACAGTGTACATGTTCATTTTTACATTTCTTCTTTTTATAAGAACTTCAGTCATGTTGTATGATGTGCTCGCCCTACTCCTATATGACTTCATCTTGACTTTACTAATCTCTGTATGTTTGCACTGATTGTATACCCCAAAAAATCATATTCTGAAGTACTGGGTTTAGTACTTGGATACATGACTTTTGAGGGACATTTCCACCCATAACATAGGTCTCCAACTCTTTATGAGCACTCTTATATATTTTCTACGTACCCTGAGAGATTCAATCTTCTTCTGTTGCTGTCACGCTCTCTGCCCAGGATACTTCTCTAAGATGATTTGTATCCTGACTTACAGTGGTCTTTGGTGAATGAGAAAATCTGCAAGAAAATCAAATGAAGGATATTTGTGTAAATTGAGGAGAGGACTGAGATCCAGGTGAGGGTATCTCTTCACTTGGCTTCTAAGCTTGTCCTCTTGGGCTCACTGAATGCAACAAATAAATAGCACTTCTATTGTGAGAACTTCTCATCTTGACTTTCTTTGGATCACTGATAACTGCTCCCTTTTCTCATCTTTTTCAGGCAAAATTCATAATAGCTTTCACCTCGTGGTACTTGCCCTATTCCTTGCTCTTACCATAAATAACATTTATGACCTTTTAATTATCCCATTTTTTAAAATAAAACCTCCTAATAGTGAAAGACTATCTCTTTATTGTTTATGACTAAAACAAATGCTTTCCAAACATAAATTATACTATTTCTAATGGATAAAGATTTAAAAATGAGTAACACAAAAATGCACTGTGAAGATTCAGTGAACGTTCATCAATGAAAATGTATGCTATTTTTCCTTCAAAGTCATTCTTCATTGGGTGACAGTTTTGAAAGTTCATTGCTTGGTGTTGATTAATCTTTTCAGTCTTCTTTGTGCTTCCTGTCTCCTGATGTATGGGGTCAGCTCTGAAAAACATTTACTTCAGTTGCCATTTGGTGCCTCCACCAAGGGCCCAAAGCAGTGCAGCTGCTGAACTCTGGACTGGGATCCCTGGAACTCTGAGCTAAAAACATTTGTTTCCTCATAAGTTAATTGTCTCAGGTATTTCATTATAGTGATACAAAGTATCACTATGCATAGTATCAGAATGTAGTTTCATCTTTTAATCCATATCTTCATTATTGAAAATGCATTTCTTACACAGACTATGATTGTGTATATATATATATATATATTTTTTTAATCAAGCCTGACAATGTCTGCCTTTCAATGTATTATAAATATTGATATAGTTAAATTTTAAGCTGCCCTCTGACATTTGTCTTCTATTTGTGCCATCTAAAAATCTAATCTTTTTTCACTCTTTTCTGTTTTGATTTAATTATTTTTCTATTTATATTTTTCTGCATTATTTTAATAGATATTTTGCCCTGTATTTTTTTAATTATGTAAATTGAGAGGGATGTCCATAGGTAACCCTTAATTTAGAATCTATTCTATAAAGCAAGAATAGTTTTGCAATCAATATTTTTGTCAATATTGTTGATAACAGTATAAAATGGAATTAAATCCTCTCAGGGAAAATTTATGATGTTTATAAATGCCATATAAAAGTAAAATAAGAATGTTTCTACATAATATCATATGAGAATAACTACATGACTTTTAGGAGAGAAAGAATTCTATGCTTTTGCAACGAAAATTAAACCATTGAAAAATTTAATGAAAAATTATATAGACTTTATTAGAATGAAGAATTTCTGTTCATTTGATAATAAAGTTATAATATCTAGAAAGTGAAAATGCAAGCCACAAGTTGATAAATAATATTTCTAAGGAAGGGGGGAAATTTGTATACTAGTACCATCTGCCAGATGGCTATAATTGGCAAATATGACAATATGCAATGTTTTCCATAATATTAAACAAGCAGAATATCTTGTATTTCTGTGGGAGTGAACATTGGCAGGTAATTTTGGACAGCATGCTGCAGTATATTTTATACTTAGTTTACCATAATTATCAAAAATCCCACATTGTGCAAAACATCTGAATATTTTTGTCTACCAAAATAAAAATGCAAATTATTCATAGCAGCATTATGTTTAAAAACCTAAACTTGAAACAAATCAAAACACCCATTAAGAGGTCAATAGCTTATGATAAATTCATATGTTAGAATATGATATAGTTATAAAAAAATATAAAACATTAATTACATATAGCAAGCATGAATAAGTCACATAGGTATAATGTAAAATTAATAAGACTTATACAAGATTACAGGCATAACAAATTCATGGTCCTGGGAATTAGACTGGTGGTTGGAGTGGAATGGTCTCCAGAGAGCCATGAAGTAGCTGGAGAGAATTACATCTCCTAGGAGATGAATATTTAAGTGTGTACACAGGTCAAGTTCACTAACTTGTCAACTCAGGTCTTGCAGTGTACTTTTTAAATTTAAACTTCTATTAAAAATTGTAAATAACAACAGGGCTTGGGGTTGTGGCTCAATGGTAGAGAACTCACCTAGCATGTGCAAGGCCCTGGGTTCGATCCTCAGCATCACATAAAAATAAATAAAATAAAGGTATTGTGTCCAATTACAACTAAAAAAAATAAATATTAAAAAAAAAACTGTTTAGTCAACTTTTTCAATGCTGTGATAATACCTGATAAGAGCAGTTAGAGGAGAAAAAGTTTATTTTGAGGCTTATGGTTTCAGAAGTTTCAGGCTATAGAAGGCTGGCTCCATTCCTTTGGGTTTGAAGTGAGGCAGAACATCACAGTGGAAGAGTGTGATTGATGAAAGAATTTCATGACATGATGAGGAATCCCAGAAACTCCACTCACCAGATACAAAATATGTTCCCTAATCGCATGCCCCAATAATCCACCTCCTCCAGTCACAGCCTACCTGCCTTTGGTTACCATTCAGTTAATTACCATCAGGGGATTAATTTGCTGATTGTGTTCAAGTTCTCATAACCCAATCATTTCACCTCTAATCCTTCTTGCATTGTCTCACATGTGAGATTCTGTGGTACACCTCACATCTAAATCATAACAAACAACATTACATTTTAGCAAGTTTTCTTAAAACAAAAGTTACTAAGTTAATGGAAGAACAATTGCTGTTTCATTTATTTAGAGTTTTACATAAAATTATTTATCATACTGCTACCAAAATATTTGAGCTTTCCAAACAATAATGGCATTCAGCCATTGCAATTCTGATGATTTTTGTTGTTGTTAAATAAAGGAAATTCACTCCATCATATTATGTCTTTCATATTCTCTTATACAAAGTGGTATATATTTACACCTTAAACTATATGTTTTATTTTTAATTATTTTTTTATTTCTCTTTTATATTGTAATGTTTCATTATGTCAGCTTCTTTGAACTTGTACATAGATAAGTTATTTGTATAAGGATGGTTAAAGGGATTTCTGAATATTTTCCACCAAAAACAAAAAAAAAAATGTGGTGTACAGTGGAAAGGGGGTGAGAGATCACTGGATTGATTAATCCAGTGATACAGTAGTAATTGTGTACAATAGTAATTGCAATGATAATTAGAGTGAACATGAAAATGACAGTCCAGAGGGAACATAAATAAATAATCAACCATGGACAGTGCAGAAAATCACAGATTATGATGAATAGTTTAAAATACACAAATAGGATTGAGGAGTTGGTAGTGAGAATGGTCACTTTATGCAAGATGGTCAGCAAAGGCTTGCTCAAATGTGAAATTTTAGACAAGATATAAAGTTGAGAATGAGTAATTTAGGCAGGGGCTGAGAAAAGATGAGATTCAATAGTTAGCACACAGGGAAAAATTTGTATTTTTCACACAGTCATAAAACAACATGATGGTCAATGCATCATCAGGGGCAGCTGTGGCTCAGGTTCCAACAGTGCAGCCACCACTTCAGTGGCTGCTCCTAGCACCCAGCAAACTTCCCACTCATGGCTGTTCTGGTGTTTGACACCAGGGCTACAAAAATCACCATTTTCCAACTGTCTCCACATATCTGCAGGTGTCCCTCTTACATTTACCTCTGGTTGACACATTTTCAACCATTCTAGTAGTTCATCTGTGTTACCCTATGTAATGTCTTGTACCTCTCAGTTTATTTAGTGGTCCCTCCTACCATTTCCAAAAGGCTAGTTCTAAGAAATTTTTTGAATTAATCATTTTATCTTAATTAGGTATATGTGACAGCATAATGCATTTTATTTCATTGTGCACAATTGCAGCACAACTTTACATTTCTTTGGTTGCACACGATGTACCATCACACCATATGTACCATCACACATACATGTACCTAGGGTAATGATGTCCATCTCATTCCACCATCTTTCCTGCCCCCATGCACCTTCCCTACCTACCTTCCCCTTTGCCCAATAAAAGTTTCTCCATTTTCCCCATGCCTCCTCCCTACCCGTTATGGATCAACATCCATTTATCAGAGAAAACATTTGGCCTTTGGGTTTTGGGGATTGACTTACTTCACTTAGCATTATATTCTCTAACTCCACTCATTTACCTGAAAATGCCATAATTTTATTCTCTTTTAATGCTGAGGGGCATCTACGTTGCTTCCACAGTTTAGCTGTTGTGAGTTAAGCTGCTATGAACATTGATGTAGATCCATTACTATAATATGTTGATTTTAAGTTCTTTGGGTATAGACCAAGGAGTGGGATAGCTGGGTCAAATGGTGGTTCCTTTCCAAGTTTTCTAAGGAATCTCTATAGTGCTTTCCAGACTGGTTGCACCAATGTGCAGTCCCACTAGCAATGTATGAGTGTGCCTTTCCCCCAACATCCTTGCCAACATTTATTGTTGTCTGTATTCTTAATAGCTGCATTCTGACTGGAGTGAGATGAAATCTTAGAGTAGTTTTGATTTGCAATACTCTAATTACTAGAGTAATTGAACATTTTTTCATATATTTGTTGATGGAATGTATATCCTCCTCTGAGAAGTGTCTGTTCAGCTCCTTAGTACATTTATTGATTGGGTTGTTTGTTTTTTGGGTCTTAAGTTTCTTGAGTTCTTTATATATCCTGGAGATTAGTGCTCTATCTGACATGCATTTTGCAAAAATTTGCTCCCCAAATGTAAGCTCTCTTTTCACCTCATTGATTATTTCTTTTGTTGAGAAGAAGCTTTTCAACTTGAGTCCATCCCATTTATTATTATTAATTTTTAAAATTTTATTTCTTGCACTTGAGAAGTCCTGTTAAGGAAATTGGGGCCTAATCTGACATGATGAAGATTTGGGCCTTCCTTTTCTTCTGTTACGTGCAGGGTCTCTGGACTAATTCCTGGGTCCTTAATTCCCTGTTGTATAAAAAAGGGAACTGAATTGCCTGTCACCACTAAGGCATGAATTAAAGAACAGGTTTATTGGGGAAATGATTGCGAATTTAGGATTAACAAGGAATAAGGAAATATTGTTTGCCTTTATCCCTCTGAAAGGCTTATGGGGGGTCACTAAGCTCTTTTCTGGGGTTTCACTTCTGTTTTTTCAACATGGGAAAAGCCTTTAATAAAAGAAAAAAGTAATCTGCTTATATACAGGATGGTCTAGATTCTGATTATTGTTGTTAATATGGATTGCTTATGATTGTGTGTTGCTTATTTCCTAGAGCCCTAGAGCCCAGGGGTAAGTTAAGAGTGACAAGGAAATTCACCACTGATTCTTTGGAATCTGAGTTTGGGTCCAGCCCCTCCTATAGTTAGAAAGAAATTCTCCACAAGGCATGGCACCCCCAGTGGCTCAGGAGGCTGAGATAGGAGAATCACAAGTTCAAGGCCAGTCTCAGCTCTGAGCAACTTAGTGAGGACCTGTTCCCCCCAAAAATATAAAAAGGGCTTTGAATGTCATTCAGTGGTTAAGCACCCCTGGGTTCAATCACTGATACAAAACCAAAAAGGCATTTCTACATAAGAAGTTTCAAATGATAAGAGATTCAAGAGGTTCTGAATGGCATCTCCAAATTCAAATATATTTTGAGCACACATGTGCCAGTCTCATTAATTTTCAATGGCTTTCTCAGAAACCATTCCTCATGATTCCCTGAATCAAATGTGTGACATCTTCTTGAGAAATATGCAAGCCACAATATCAAGACATGTAATATTTGATAAATTCCATGCCAAATCAAGCATAATGTTCATTTCAGTGGGTTTTTTTTTTTTTTTTTTTAGAATTTTTTGTTTTACCTTGCTACAATGATAAAAATTCCTGCTACAAAATTAAAACAAATGCAAAGATTTCAGGGGAAAGTTCCTAATTTTTAAATCTGGGAGAAATGTTTGAGAGTTTGGATAATTAAATAGGAGTGTGGATTCATTGACTATGTAAATGTCACTTGATAAAAAAAGATAGAATTTTGTTATGACAAAAATGTGTGTGGGACTTTAAAAATCAGTTTTAATGAGAATATATAAAATTGAAAAATACATTTTTGTATATTGCTTTGGAAGGTAAAATTTTGTGCCTTTTTAAATATCTCAGTGTGTCTTCTTTCATTTAAAGAAAAAAAAAATATTGACCAGTCTATGTTATAATAATGCCCCAATCCTGCCCTTATTATAATGCTAATGTACAGCATTATATAGTTAATTTGCTTATATGTAAAGTAATTGTTTTTGTTCTGTAGTTTACACAGCAAACATTTCTTGAGTGCCTACATTGCTAAGTGTCCATTTATTGTCGGGTGATAAAACAGAGAGTAAAACAAATAAACAAGCTTTTATTTAGTTTTGTATCACTATGACCAATATACCTGACAAGAACAATTTAGAAGATGAAAAGTTTATTTTGAGATCACTGTTTTATAGGTGCAGTCCACCATGAGCTGACTCCATTGCACTGGGACCAAATTGAGACAGTAAACTGTGGCCAAATATGTAGCAGAAAAAAGCAGCACAGGATATAGCAGCTAAGAATCAAAGAGAGCTTTAGTGCAGGAGCCAAACATAAAATAATCTTCAAGGGCATGATCCCAGAGATGTGTTTCCTTCAGTCACACCCTACCTGCTTATCTTTACTTCCATTAATTCATTAGAAATTTTTATCCATCAAATGAATTAATTTTTCTGATTTAGTCATTTCACTTGTGAACATTCCTATATGCCTCACACATGAGCTAGTAGGAGACCCCTCATATCCAAACCACTTCACAAAAAACCTATATTCTCCTGGAACTTACATGCTGTTGGGAAGAAATAAGGAATAACATGTGACAAATGAATAAAATGGATAGTATGTCAGATTGCAATAGGGACTAATGAGAAAAATAAATCTTGAAAAATGGACTTCATGTTTACTAGGGTTCAATTTAAAAGATCAGGGAGAGGGCTGGGGTTGTGGCTCAGTGGTATAGTGCTTACTTAGCATGCATGAGGCACTGGGTTTAAGTCTCCACTACCACATAAAAATAAACAAATAAATAAAGGTATTGTGCCCATCTATAACTAAAAACATATTAAAAACAAAAGATCAGGGAGAGGCTTGTCTACATAGTGACTTATTGGTTAAGGGAAAAAGAAAAAAGAGCAAGTGGTTTTAGTGTTCATTTATTAAATAAGGAAAAGCATGGTAAACTTCTAAACCTTAAAAATCCTCAGGTAACTCTTGAGAGGATCAATTCATTTTACAGTATGTCAGAATGTTCTTAATTTTTTAAAAAATAGTAAATCCAGAATAAGAAGATTCTCTTTCTTAGACTATTGGACAATGAATAGATATAGAAGCCATTGTTTGAACCATTTATTTAGTTATACATCATGCAATATTTACACAATTATTTAGAAAATATGCTAATGTGGATTTTTTATTAAAATGGAAATTGTACATCAATTATGGCAAATAATTTTGGAGACCAAAATAGTAAATATACCCAAAAAATATATAGTAAAATAAATTCTCATTTTAATGATTTTAAGATGAATTCAATTCCTTGAACCTAAAATAAGGTGTCACAATAGCATTTCCCCTCCCTTTAAAATCTAAATAGGCTTTGGATTTCTAATAAGTTGGATAAATATCAACAATGGAACCAACATGCCATTTTATTATTGGAAATAGATTGAAGTATTCTTAAAGTCAAGTAAAAACTTTGTAATGATAATACAATAACAATAATAATAATCTTAAAAAGTCCTTGGACAGCATGACATGGTAGGGTCCCAATATTGAAAGCACTGGCAGTCTAGAGTAGAAAGGGGTGAGCCAGGACAGGTTCAGGATAAAGTGGGAAGTAATTCCTAGTTGAATCGTTTTCTCTTTTAAAAAATGGTTTTGTCAGAATATTTCTCACCCTCTCACTATTACAGGTTATACTGTAATTAAAAGAGCAACAAAAATTTAAACATATCAGCTTCAGTTCAAAGACTGAGGATCAGTCTCTGTCATCACTAGAACTTGTTTGGGGTAAACAGGTGACTGGACTGGCTCAGAAGAATTCCTGTAGAGACTATTTATTAGGGGATTTTGAAACCAAAAGAGGAAGTTCTAAGAAAACATCAGGCCCTAGAACAGGACAACAGGACATTCTTTCATGGGGAAATGATCCAGGTTGGGGTTGAGAGCTAAATGGTCAACACAAAAGCAAGCTGAAAACTGGACCACAAGATATTAACTCTGAGGTCTTTACATATTCACCCTCACAATATCATTGAGAGTAACAAACATTGGAAGCCAATTAAATATGCACCCTAATAATATTCCCATAGATTTGGATAAGTAAATGATAGGTGAGATGGATAATCAGAATTCACATACATAAAAACAGAATTATAACAGTTATATAAACAGGGAAAAGGAAATCAAGAAGAGATACAAACATTGAAAAGATAGAAAATATTGATTTATTAGAAAAAGTAGAGAGAGAAATGTCAGACAAAAAAAATGCACGGAGATAATAAAATAATAACTGAGTACTTAACAGAATTTAAAAAAAAAATAACAAAACAGAGATCACTTATAAATTGTAAAGTAGTGTATGAAAGAAAATGAATCCATGATTTAAGCCATATTGTCAGTGTCTTAGTGTTCTTGTGCCTTTCTATGAGAAGAATCAGATAAAGGTACTTACAGCTTGGATGGGAACAACACTCTTTACTCTTATGCTGGAACTTGTGGGAGGGCTCACACTGGGGACAGAAATCCCAGGCTGGCTCCAACAAATGATCCAGATTTACAGCTTTTATGACATGTGCAGGATAAGCAGGGAACCAGTTTCTTGATGTCTCCTCATGTAGAGGTGGGTTTTAGTTGCACCTCTTGTCTTCTTCACATGCTTTTTCATGCCAAGTATGTTTCACTACCATCTCAAGTCTCCAACTTGAGGTGTTTTTTGTTTGTTTGTTTGTTTGTTTGTTTTTACTATGCTAACAAAGCAAAGTCCACTGTAGACTATGTTAGTGACTACAGTACACATGGATTTGCCTCTCACCAACTGGATTTGTTCCTTAATGTCTGGAGAGAATCCCTAATATTATATTCTAGACAGGTAGACTGTTGTCTATGTAAGTGGGTTTGATAATAGTGGCCTTATTTTTATGGTTCTAATTTCTTGTGGTCCCTTCTGACCACATAATCTTTGTAGACTGAGCTATTTGCCAACCTTTCAGTCTACAGAGTGTTATATTAATCCATAGCCTTGAAGATAGGTCCACTTTTTAAGATGGCTCCTCATTTTCCTGTTGGACCTATGTGGCTGAGAGCTGGCTTGACTTTCCCATTCCCACTGAGACATTTCACTTCCATAATCTTTTTTTGTAATTTTTTTTTTTAGTTGTAGATGGACACAATTCCTTTGTTGCATTTATTTATTTTTATGTGGTGCTGAGGATCAAACTCAGGACTGCATAAGTGTGAAGCAAGTGCTCTGCCACTGAGCCACAACCCCAGCCCCTCACTTCATTAATATTAAGGAGTTCTGTTTTTCATGAGGGTCTCTGAGTGTCTCAATATTATAGAGAAATTTAAGAATATCGGTGACCAAAAGTTTTTTAAAAATATCCAATGAGAAGAACAGATCATGTCCAAAGAACAAAAGCCAAATGGAATCAAATATTATTACACTAAAAACTTCATGCAGCAAATCAACATAATAAAAAAAATAACACAAGATATTCAGAAGTTGCAAATCACCTTCTAAGAACATGGGTAAACTAGAGCTACACACACGCACATGCAAGAAATTAGAACATGATTTTAGCAAAAAAACTACTTTGGGTAGAATAAGGATATTTGTGGAAATATTCCTGAAGTAATAATAATTTGTCACGTTACAGACCATCTATTTTTCACCTGGTAGAAGTGAAATGATTGTTCTCCTTAAATCTATAAATGCATAGAATTATGTTAATAGATTCTTAAGATTGAGCTACACTTGAAGTTTTTAAATTTAACTTACTGAATCCAGGTGGAAGCTGAAAAGATCTTGAATAAGGATGTAAAACTAATGCACCTACTGCAAAGGAATAAATCACTAGTGAGAAGATGTAATCACAGCACTTCAGAACTAAACCCATGTGACAAAATATTGGGTGAATTCATATAAGAAATCTAAGGGAGATGAATCATAACTAAGCAATCAATAAGTGAATTAGCAATAGTAATAAAGTCTAACTTTCAAACTATCAGTAAATGAGTACAAAAAGTCACAAAGGAAACCTCAATGTTTCACCAGTGAATTGGCAACTGCCTTCATTCCTTTCTTCTCATGTAAGGAAATTAGCCTCTATAATAAAATAGAGAAAACACACATATCCACACACAGATGCCCCACACTTCCCACCTCCAGGGGAATTATACCTTAATGTGATTCTGAGCAATCATTTAAGGAGTTCCTATGGAGTTATAAAAACTTTTAGAGCAATAACTAAACATAAAATTTATGATATAACCCGTAATATTGGATGAAAATAAATCTAGAGAATTTGAAAACCTGTGAGTACTTACAGTTATACTATTTATAATATTCAGTGATGGCCACTTTCCCCTAACTCTCCTCAAAATGTAGCAGAAAAAGAAAAGAAAAAAAAAAAAAAAAAAAAAAAAAAAAAACATTAATTGGTGAGTACAGTGTTCATAGGACCGGAGACAGCAGATGACAAGAGTTTTTGAAACTGGAAGGAAGATAAAGATAAATGAGAGTTAAATGACATGGCACCGCAAAGAAAGCTAATTCTGCGTGTGTGTGTGTACACTATAAAACTCACAAAATCCTGAAAAAGCCTGAGGCTTCAAGGCAGTCTACGCCTGAAGTCAGAATGCTCTTGTGGCTGACACAGATGACTGTGCAGAAAGACAAGTTATGGAGCAGATAGACACTGGAATTTCTAGTTCAACATCACAAAGACAGAAAGCAACATCTCCTTTGCACAGACAAGAAGGCTGAAAGTTAGAGAAATTGGTTTGAACATGGTGTGAACGCAGAGATAACAGGCAACACTGAATGTGATTTAGACATTAATCTGACAGAAATGAGATTAATTAAAATTCTGAAACTTTTTTCTTACTAAACCACCAAAATGCTGGCACTGAGGTTTATATAATACAGGTATGCCACAAGAAGTTTACTTTCTGAGGGAGTTAAGACAACTTATATGGAAAAATGCCTCCCTCTCAATCATGTCCCGGCTCCAGTCCTTCGAACCATTGAATATGTTACCTTATGTAACAGAGGGAATTTGCAGATGAAATTATGATTCCAGTTCTGACAGAAAGAGAGATTTTTCTAGATTATTTATAAGAACCTGTTCAAATCATGTGACTCATTGAAAGCAGACAATGTTCTCTGGCAGGAACAAAAGAAATGAAAGAGAAGATGAATCAGAGAAGCTTTGTTTTGTTTTTTGTTTTTCCCAAAGTAAACTAACTTAATTTTTGCTATTGGAAAAATAATGTGGAGTCAAATTAGCAACTATCGTTTTATAATGAGATAGACTCTTCAATATGCTGCATTGGTCACTCAGAGCTTTGAATCTGTTATTTTTTCTTTTACCTGATTATAGTGAACAAACAAAAAAAAAAGTGTCTGGAAAAAATTATAAATAAAAGTCTGACTAACAAAAACAAATGTGAAATAAATAACTTAGTTACAACAAAGAAATTATGAATTGGATGCTAAAGGAAACAACGTATCACGTCTGTGATTATAGGACATGATGTTTCAACTTAGAAGTAAGATGATGCGGATAATAGACAATAACAATAATCAGGTAAAAATAAAATTTTGGAAAATCAAAAGAATTATAGTAGATTTTAAAAGAAATGAGCAGATTAGATTATTGAAGAGCAATAAAAATAAAACACATGAAACAAAAAATAGACAACAGGTATGTAAATACATATCAGAAATCATGTAAATACATATTCAGATGTGACAAAATAATTTCTTGATTTGAAATGTTTAATTAGAGGCATCAACTTCAGTGATAACTGAGTCATATAGCTAAAGGAAATTTTAGAATGCTGTAGATAGAAATTCTAAAATCTTCTATGACTATAAGATAAAAACAAGACCACTGTCATTATGCAATTAGGAGAACTCCTATGGTTTCTGATCCCTGGTGTGGTACCCATGTTTAAATTATAGTATCAGTTGGTGATGAATGTTACCCCTTTGGTTAGGTAATGTCGTATCAATAGAGGAAGGGATTTTTCCAGATATTGGTAAGGCACCATATAAGTCTAAATTAATTGAAAAATAGATTATCAGGGACAAGTCTTAAAACTTGCAAAATGCTGTATATATTCCGTGAATTCAAAGGTCTAGATCAGTAAGCCACATTAAATCCTCAGAGTTAGGAGGAAATTAAGCCTGAATATCTGTATCAATGGAGTCTTCTTCAACCATCTTCCTAATGAGGAATACAGCCAGCTTGATTCCTGAATAGCATCCCGTGAGATGATGAGCAGAGGATTTTCCAATCATTCTGAGATACCCAACCCTGGAATACTAAAATAATAAAAGTATTTCACTTTAACTCAAGGTTGTGGTAGGTAATGCTGAGCTAAAAGATGAATATAATCCTGAATTGGAGTTGTACTTGATATCTCAGTAACAAGCACTTGGAGCTATGTGAAAATAGGAGTATTCACAATTGCTTACTTTAAAATTTCATGTGTAGCAGCTGGGGCTGTACTTGGTAATGCTTATTTTAAGTATTTTTAAACATTACGATGAAGTTTGGCTAAAATAACTAGGGACTTGACCAAATGAAAACATGTGTCAACATGACTACCTTTCCACTCTGCTACCTAAATATTCAACAAAATAAAGCTACAGAGATGACTTTGCAACATCACAAGCAACTGTGATCCCAGGAGAACCCCCATCAGTGGGAGACATATTGCTTGAAGATAATTTGGATACTAATTCTAGACTCAAAGTAAGAAATGTTCCTTTCTGAAGTTATCTCTTAGTTTTATCAATGCTGATTGACACTTAGGAAAGGTCATGAATAAATCTGATACTGAGTACTATAGAAAATCCAAGTTATAATTAATTATGTTTGGGTTCTCCTTTCTTTCTATGAATCTTGGAGGATTGAACATGTATTCTCTCACTGTTAATCATTAGAGACTGCTTCATTGTGGCCAATGGACTGTGAGCAGAAGTTGTCTGTTCAGCCAGAGCTGAAATATTTAAAGAACACTGTGAGACTCTACTACTTGCTCTTCCCTTGTTGAATGAGGAATACATTTGATTCAGAATATGTAGGGGTAAGACCTTTGTCACCTTGGAAATTTGGATTATCACAATGAAGACTTTTGATCTTGTATTGTGATAGGAACTTCAGGGAATTTCATGAACAAGAAATAAACTTTTGCTTTGTTAAATCAATACAATTCTGGGCTTATTAAAAATCCTGTAATAATTCTAAGCCATGTTCACTATACAAGTTACTATATAGGGAGGAATGCATGGGCTTGATGGAGTAAAATAAATGGAGCAAGGCTATGAAGTCAGGATAGTAGAAAACTGACTAATTCAGGACCTGAATGACATCTGAGGTGTTCAATAAATACTTCTTTCCATTATGTCAGGTTGTGCTATAAACAATAACGGAAGAATACACTGGATAGGACTCTAGTAAGCTATATAAAGTTCTTCCAAAGGCATCCCTGATCTAATCTAGAATTTTTGCATAGGTTAGATTGCACAGGATTAAGTTGCAGAAGGAATTAGGCTGCTAATTAATTGACCTCAAGAGACAGAATTTATCCTGGGTTACTTTGCTGGGGCCAGTGTCATCAAGGGATCTTTAAAAGTAGAAGATGGTGGCAGAAGAGAAGTAAGAGTAATATGAAGTGAGCGGGACTCTCTATTAGGCATTGTTCACTTTGAAAGATGGAGGAAAAAGACCAGGATCCAAGTAACACAGCAGTCAAATAAAGGCTGAAAAAGACAAAGAAATGAGTGGCATTCTAGGGCTGGTATAGGAAAATGCAGTCCCACCAACATCTGGATGCCAGCCCACTAATATTCATATTGGGCTTCCAACTGTAAAATAATAGTTATGTATTTTTAGTCACTGAACTTATAATATTTGTTACAACAAAAGTAGGAAAAATGCAGAAAGTTGTGTGGACAGAGATAGTGAATAAGTGGAACACCACCACATGCCGTGAACCTAGTTGTCCAGGATCTGAGGATGCCTACCCTCCTCAGCTGATAACCAGCAAAAAAACAGAACTTCCTGTCTTGCAACTTCAAAGAACTACAATTGACCACAAACCTGAATAGGCTTAGAAGCTGATTCACCCTAAGAACCTTCAAAAACGTGCAAAGCTCTGCTAATATCTTGGTTTCAATCTCACAAAACGTGCATACAGGAGCAGGGAGCAGGCTGGGACCTGGGACCTACAGAATTGTGAAATAATGTTTTATTGTTTTATTTTCCACAAAGTATACAGCAAATCTCTATGGTACTAATAGAAAATGTATACAAAATTGATTGTGCATTTCATCATTAAACATCTTACATCTTCTAAATAAAGTCAACAGTGCATGCTCTTTAGCTAAATTTATTCATATTTATGTGATTATGCCAATGCAAGTATTCCACAAAAGGCAATATAAGGTCAAACTTTCTTCCTTTCTTCTGTAGATTTTCCTTGACTTACCGATTGTCTTCTTTGTTCTTTTTACCTTTTCCATACAAATAACTTTATTTCTCTTTTTGCTCCCATATTTCCTCTAACAAGTTATCTATTCTATTTATAAAATATTTCCCCATTACCTATTCACATTATGTCCTCTACTATCTTACCCAAAAACTAATCTGATTGCTTTCTAGGGGTTTTATAAAAGGGTACTTTGGGAACTTCAATGCAGCTTGAGTTACTATTTCTGGTTATAACGCCTTTGCTTCTTAGCTAAGGATTTTATTATGAAGTCATTCTAGGAAAGTTACAGAAAATAATTCCTTTTGGCCATTTTCCCCCAAATTAATTTTATTGCCTTTCATCCTTGATTATTAATTTGCTGGGAATAGATTCTGTTTTAACATCATTTTCTATAAATGTTCTGAAGATTTTTTTCAATTTTCTATCACTTAGCACTATTGTTAGAAAATTCTTTTCCAATTTTTTCCTAATGCCTCATACTCAGACTGCTTGCACCCACTTTGACATTGGGCTTAATACATTGAAACATGGAAATTAGTTTTGATGTACATATACAGAAATTTTAAAAATTTAAAAATTTAAAAAAATGGAATATTCTTTCTGTTTATGTGTAGAATCTACTTTCTTGGAAACTGATGTTATTCTGGTTTGTGCGCATTTCTGCTGAATTATTCATTAATACTATTGCCTTTTGCTTGTGCTTAAGTATTATATATATTCCCCTTTTCATGATGCATACTTCTGTTTCCTTGTGTGTTCAGTTCATGTTTTAAATTCTTTATATAAGATCTTGCTTCAATTTTCTCTTTATCAGCCTACTGTCTTCTAACTACAGGGACCTCCTTGATCCTTTTACAAGATGATGACCACACTCATCCTTACATCTTTTGTACTGTCTTTTAACTCTTTCTAAAATACTTTTTCTTGAAATATCCACATTTCTGATTCCCTCATTTCAATAAAATAATTTTTGAATGATATGTCAAGACATGTCTTGGGTATTTTAATATTATAAATAATATTATAAATGCTTTTTATCCTCCCAACACTCTTGAAACTTTTTAGAACTATTCCACTAATTTTTTTGTTGTTGTTGTTTTTGTAGTTGTTCTTAGCACTTGATATTGGGTATTTTTTGCTTCTATATGTCTAGTCTTTACTGTTAGTCTCCCCAACTAAAAGGTAAATACCATAAAAGAAGTGATGTTTATCAGTCATTATCATCAACATAACCAGGATCACCAAGAAGATTTACTGGACCATGATACTATCCACTTAACAAATGAATAAATAAGTGCACTGAATTAGAGGTAAGGACCTAACATAATTTAATGGAAGATCTTTATATACAGATGGAGTTTGTGACTTTGATGACTTCATGCAGTGCTTCCTGGGAAAGGAGACATTCAAATGTCAGTGGATGAAGTCTTCTTCTTTTGTCTTTTAGGTTTTCTGGAGAAGTCTCCCCAGACTACCTCTCAGGGCCAAGAAAAGAGAAAATGGATTCAAAGCAGAAGCTGGTGTTAGGATGGAGTTATTTGTATTTGCCCAATTTCTTCCTTGATGTCAACTAGTATCTCCCTTATCTCACTAGCCAATGATCACAGATAGTCCAGGAGGGTGTCTGTGGTGTTCTTGACATAGATTCCCTAGACATTTTACCCTCACATATGAACCTACCAGACTCCTCAGTACTGTGACCTCACGGAGTATAGGGGACAATTATCACCTGCTGATTTGACCTCTCTACTCAGTACTTTGCAGGGCACAGCTGTCTGTGATGTTAGTTAACACTTGCTTTTATCTGCATGAATCTGTGCCTGTTACACATATTTATTTCACTCAGTTCTCAAAATAAAATTTAATATACAATATTATGTATTAAATGGCAGCTGAAATTAAATGTATCTGATTAAAAAAATGGAGAGAAACTTTTATATACATTTACATCTTTCTTAAATTTACAAAATTTAGAACAGATAGACTCATTTTACTATTTTAAAGTAGTGATGGATACTCTCAATTTCACTAGATGAAAACTGAAATTAGAGTATAGATTTTTTTTTTTTTTTTTTTTTTTTTTTTTTTTTTGTGGTTACCGGGGATTGAACTCAGGGGCACTCGACCACTGGGTCACATCCCCAGCCCTTTTTTGTATTTTATTTAGAGACAGGGTCTCACTGAGTTGCTAAGTGCCTCGCCATTGCTGAGGCTGGCTTTGAACTCGCGATCCTCCTGCCTCAGCCTCCCAAAGTGCTGGGATTACAGGTGTGCGCCACCGGGCCCGGCGAGTATAGAGTATAGATTGTTTTGAAAGAAGGTATGGACTAGAAGAAACTCATAGTCTGATGATAGATGATGATTATCGTAACACTATAACTAAGAACCCTGAGGAAGCTAGAAAAGGTTATTATTTAGAAGCGTTTTACAGAATACTAGTTTAATATAAATCTAACTCCCCATAGGATACAAAATCTCAAAATGACCTAAAGTTTTTGTTAAAATGCTGTCCCACTTGTTTCAGTAATGCTTCTAATCCCTTATAAACTATCCTTTTAAAATCTCACAGATAAAAAAGATGTAAGAGCATCACCCTATAATTATAATCACTCTTACTTTTCAGCAATTGGATATTCTAAGATGCAAGGGCCTCATTAGATTATCAGAAGCATTGGTTTGTTTATGATGAAATCTTTTAACAGCAATGATTTTAATTTCAGAAAGAATGATTTTGATAGAAATTTAGAAAGAACAGGAAACAGTAAAAATTATATAAACTAAGTAGAATCTATTTATTTTAATTGATCTAATATACTCTTACCTGGCACTGAGATTATTTGAACCCAGCAGCCCTCTGCTTCAGTTCCTCTTGTCTTGCCACAATGATTTATGTGTATGCTAACATGAATTCATGTCCCAAACTGACAACTTGAAAGACTGCAAATGCTGCCCAGGTGGTTGATTATCAGAGAAGTTATTGAAATACATGAAGTCAAGTATTCAGTGGGTGGTATCAGTGGGTCAAACATAATTTATCACTGCTGATAAAAATGTGCTTGACTATATCGAGTTGCATTCGCAACATCATGAAATAAATTGCATATTAATGTAAAAACAAAATGAAGGTGATATTTTTTCTGCTTTTTCCCTTGACAATCTGATGTCTTGGTTATTATTTGATGAGCCTACTGTACTATCTCCTTTATTTTTGAGTAAAAATCTACATTGTGAAAATTTTCAGTATATTTCTGAAATTTGTTCATGATCAATAGAAATTCATCAATACTGAGATATATATATATGAAGCACAATTTGAAATGGAGTGATGATTTCAACATTTGTAAGAGTTGATAAATTCACTTCTTTTTTAAAAGTTGTATTATTCTGAACTGATACACAAAATATAAAGTTTACATATATTAATGTAACATAATTTCTTAATATTGTATAATGTTTACATAAGAGTAAACATATCATTGTCTTCAAACAACTTATTTTTTACGTTAAAATTTTTCAAAATTCTCTCTTCTAGCCTTCTGAATTGTACAATACTTCAATGTTAACCATAGTCATCCTACTGTACAGCAGTACACTAGAACTTTTCGCTTCTAAGGATTAGTACCATATGATTGCACTTTTGTCATCCCTTCCTCCCTCTACACTTCATTGCCTCTGGTAACCACCATTCTGCTTTCCAGATCTATGAGATCAACTTGATTTAGATTCCATACGTAAATGAGATCACATGGTACTTGTTTTTCTGTTTCTACCTGAATTTACTTAGCATATTGATCTCCAGTTCTGATCATGTCATAAATGATAGGATTTCATGCTTTTATGACTATTCCCTTTTGTGTTCTATCCCATGTTTATGCATTCTTTTTCAGTTGATGGAAACATGCTACTACTGTGAATAGTGCTGCAATGAACATGAAATGTTAATGTCTCTTCAACATTGCAATTTAATTTTGTTTGTATATATACCCAGTAGTGAAACTACTAGTTCATATAATTATTTTTTTTTATATTTCAACTTAAATTTTTAACAGTTAAGATATCTTTTGAGCCCTGAATACATTTTCATTGAAGAGAACTGTATATTTTCACGACAGAATATGATATCATGTATCAGGACATGGCTCAAACTTAATGTTTAGATATGTGGTATTTCACAAAACAATGTGATTACTGGAAACACTCAAAAGCTAGTCTTATTTTTTCTTTTATAAATCATAAAGCACCATGCTAAGAGTTATAATTTCTTGCAAGTATAAATGTTAACCATTCTTTAGTTTGGTGACTGCAAATACATGTGACAAAAATATTTTCTTGGGACATCAGATGAGCATTTTTCTGCTTGGGGCTGAAAAGTGATTGAGTCAAAGTGAAATAATTCCAAGATGGGTCATCAGAACTCCTGCCTCTAGCATACACACCTTACCTTCAAAGGTCTGAGGGCTATAAGATAGTCACTCTGTCATTTTGTTAGTTGTCTAAGACACTGTCTTATCTAACTAAAAAGAAATAAAAATTCCTGCTGGTTTTGAAGAAGTAATCTACCTTGTTATGAGTCATATGACAAGGGACTAGGGGTAATCTTCAGGAAGTGAAAACATCTGTTAGACAATAAATAACAAGTAAATTGGACCTCTGTCTGTAGCCAAAGGGAACAAATTGTTCCCCAAAAGTTTTGAGTCTGTAGAAGGAGCCAAGCTCTAGACCAAAAAAAAAAAAAAAAAAAAAAAAAAAAAAAAAAAATCAGATCCAGTTCACATTTTGATTTTAACCTTGTGAGATTGAGAATGGAGAATTCACTAAAATGTGCTAGATCCTTATGCATAGATACCATGAGATAAAAATTATGTGTTTCTAAAAAAAAACTACTGAGTATGGCCATTTGTTAGTTGACAATATCAAACAGACAGAGGAAGGGAGGGTAGTATTAATAACTGAAAAATGTTCTAAATGTATGAGTAAGAGGAGATATTTTTCAAAGTTTCACTTTTTCAGGGCAAGATACTGAAACTAGGCTGTCTTCTTATATTGAATGTTAAAAAATGCATAATTCTAGAAGAAAAGGTTGAAGGACAGGTTGTATTTTAAAGTCAGACATCATGAATGTGTGTTAGCATGATATATATTGTAGGAAAATTGTTTTTTCACATTTTAATATAATTTGCAAAGGCTCATTGACCAAAATATTTTAACTGGATGCTGCAATTAAAATAATTTACAGGCTTTGCTTGATTTAAAGCTACACTAATACAAGGTCATTAATTCCTATAATTATGTTCAATGCCATTTGTTATTGCAAAAGAGAATACATATAGCATGTGAATATAGGTAGTTATTCTTTAGTATAAAAAACATTTCACCAATGAAATACTGACGCATTAATCTATTCATTTAATGTACAAGGTAACAAAAATAATTTGCAATATGGTATAAATCAAGCAGTTGTATATATAAAATCTTCATAATTTAAATCTTATGTTCTATGCTTAATTCTGTATACATCATGCTAGGAATAGGTGATGATTTTGGATTTGCAAGTGAACATTGCTATAATTATTATGTAACTTAGAAAAAGAAAGGACAGTATACATAGTTTAAAGAAAGCTAAAATCTAAATGTATTACTTATATCCTATGTATTTTGAGAAAAACAAATTTTCTAATAAAACTAATAACTTAAAATGATGCTAATTTATGTGTAAAAATGCATCACATTCACATCCTGAGTATTGTTAGAGAAATTATGAATAGGGTGCCATATTACTCAAAAGAAAGATTTCCAAGCATTCCAGAAATAAAATCCTTGAGCCTTATTTCATAGGTATGTCACAGAAAGCAACATTGTAACAGAAACATAGGTGCTAATACAACATGAAGAATGTTATTATACACAACATGATGTATAATAAATAACTGAATATCCTGTTCCTTAATGTCACTTTCTAGCCATTCTCTTACCCACTTCTTGCAAAATTTTCATTGCTCCATTTATAAATACTCTATCTAAAACCCTGTTCTTAAATTGTATAATGGTTACTTTTGCATAAATGCATCAATGTGAATATGATCAAAATACACTTTATACATATGTTGTCTATAAAAAATAAGTAGAATAACAAATTATCAGAGCAAGAGGATATAGTAAAATGTCTTGGAAAATTATGATTGACCATAAAGCCTAACCACAATAATATTTCCTCCATCACGGAGGCAGGGAAACTCCTCGAAACTCCACCTCTATGTCCTTCAGAGAGTGTGCTATTCAGTCCCACTGCCTTTCTTTCTGCTTTATCTACATTTTATTAATTTTATATTGGCATATTTTGGGGAATGACATTTACTTATCAAAAGAAATTATATAAATTAGTCTACTTCTAAGTTTGCGTGGTGCCTTGCTGCTCTGTTTAAGAAAAGCTGTGCATAATTAAAATCTAGGTTTTAGTTTTAAGCTTACATTTGAAAGTACAACCATGTTTCAAAGTTCATTGAAGCAGGAAGATGGAAATATCACCTCAATGTCATCATTCATATCATTCATAAATATATTAAAGCTTTTATTCTTCTAGTCTTTAAATATTATCCACGTATAAATAATTGGTCAGATACCTATGTTCTATTGTTTAAAACCCACGCTACTTTCCTTCAAGTTGCAATATAAATTATGCTTTGGTATAATTGTAGCTCAGATCCAAAGTCAGTCCTGTGTCTGTTTTTATAAATAATATATTTTTGAGACACATTCATGCTCATTTGATGACATGTGGTCTACGGCAGCTTCTGTGATACAGTGAGTGACAGGCTGCCTGGATGTGGAAGACCTCAGATGCCCTACACATATTTATATGTCCTGCACATATGTCCTAAAATTTTTACAGAAAAAAATAATTCCTGAAATGGAAAAAATAGTGCTAAATAAATAATTAAAATTAAATCAATCTAATGTATTATTTGTATCTGTGGTCTGAATTTTGCATTTAACTATTATGATTTTCTATTTTTTTTTCTCTTTAAAATACTTGTACTTGAATTATTGACTCAGGGTTGAGTTTGAGAAAATCAAAATGAAGACAGTAGATACTGGATGTGGATTCATAGCAAATTCATCCTCACTGTGGGACTCCAGGTGGTGATGTTTTAGGAGAGAGGGAAACTATTAGAACAAGAAGGCATCTGAAGTCCTAAGAAGCTCATAGGTGAAACTGGATGAGTACAAGAAGAAGGGTAGACTCTAGAGTCCACAATCACCACAGTAATTGAGATGTATTGGAATACTAGCAGTCATAAGCAGTTAGAGCCATTGATGAGCAAAGGAAAATGCTAACTGAAGGCATAGATCTAAAAGAAAAAGGAAATTAAGGAAACCAACAGTCAAATAAAAAAATGCTGATCTTCCTTTTACAAACAAGCCTTTTATAAAAAGAGGTAAGTTCTCAGATCTGAGGGATATTTTATACTAAATTATTGACTCATATGTAAAAACTGTGATGCTGAGACCCAGAGACCTTTAACAGGGATATCTAGGTAGACTTTCTTAAGAAACATGAAGCTAGATTGTTTGACCTCTCCAGACATCAGGATCAGTCTCTCTTTATTACTACCCAGGCCTCCACCTCCCTGGAAAAAAATGTGAAGAACTCATCCAATGAAGATTAATTATCATTGTTGCCCTACATGATAATTATTTTCATTTGTCTCTACTGTTTCTTTCTTTTGTGGGGGAGGGGTACAGGGTACTGAACTCAGAGACACTCAACCACTGAGCCACACCACCAACCCTATTTTGCATCTTATTTAGAGATAATGTCTGAGTGGCTTAGCACCTTGCTTTTGCTGAGGTTGGCTTTGAACTCATGATCCTCCTGTCTCAGAGTCCTGAGCCCCATGTGCCACCATGCCCAGCTCTTTCTTTTCTTATAACAATGTTGATTTTAAAAAATTGTTTTCTCCTTGTAAATGGACATCATGCCTTTATTTTATTTGTTCATTTTTTTAATGCAGTGTTAAGGATCAAACCCATTGCCTCACACATGCTACGCAGATGCTGTGCCACTGAGTTACAACTTCAGCCCTTCTATAATGTTTCTTGACTAGTAGTTCTCAAACATTACTGTACATAAATATTAATTGGAGAGATGTTTTAAATAAAGTTTCTTGGGCTCCATCCCAAGATTTTCCTACATGAATATGAATTTCAACAAGCTCACAAATGATGATGCCCCAGATTCAAAGAAAACACTGCAGACAACTTTCTCATGTATTCTAACAAGGGTTAGGTTTCAGCAAGGATCAGTAAACAAGTATTGTCCCTATTCCAGGAGAAAAGGGAATATTCATCAAACAAGTATATGTCTGTAGGTATCGGGATAACACATTTGAAAATGGGTCATGTGTGGATTGGATCAGTGTTGGGGTGCAGATTTTAAACTTGTTAAGGGACATGTATTGATATTGGGCAAGCTCATCTATGATTCAGGATTCCACCTCTGATCAAGGGCATTTGGAGATGATTCTAATGTCTTACAGGAATTGACACAGAGAACCTTACTCTTCCATTCATCTGGAGTTTAGACAGGTTTTCTTCTGATTCTAGATCTGTGAGCACACATTTCAAGGAAAATTAACTTTAGAAAACATAGTGATATATTATTTCTCCACCTCTATGAGATTTAAATATTTTTAGAATGTTCTTTACAGTTTTGAAACTCAAAATATATTTTCACAGATCTAGAAACCACCCCTTGAAAATAAAATCTTCAAGGAACCATTGATCCCTATGTGCCTGTCTCTGCAGGAGGGCAGGAGACCTAGGTTCTCAGAAGATCCCTTCTACAACATTGTAGAACTATATCCTGTTTTGAAGATACAAAGTTAGGAGAAAGTAAACTTTTCTTTTGGAAAGGAAAATCAATACGTAGAAAGGCTGTGAGATCTTTCATCTGCCCACCCCTTCCACTCTTCCCCTGCCCTTTGTTTCAGTGGACTTGAGTTCATGTGCATTCTGGTCTCTGTGTTCTATCAGGATACCCTTTACTAAAGACTTCATTATTCATTTAACTTTTTCAAGTGCTATTTTTGTTTTGACAAAACTTAGAGAAATGAAATGTGAAAAATTTCTCCATAGGGAGGAACTTAGAAAGTCAAACTTTCCTAGTGTGTACTAAGCAATAACACAAACAGAAAAGGAAAAAAAAAAAAAAAGATGTGACTTGAGTCAGTAATAGTAATAATGTGATAACAATGGTCTCTGTACCACTGATATTATTAATGCCTAATTAATTTACTTTGTCATTTATGACTTCCAAAACTATGTGGTCTCATAACGCTAAAATGTTTGATCAACAAAAGGGCAGTGCAGGGTCTTCTAGAAATAAATTATGTCAAGATGTTTATATATCATATAGTCTTTAAACATTGATCCTGAGATATGGTTCTCTTAATTGAGTTTGTTGATACAGAAAAGCAATAGCTAGTTTTCATAAGTCACTAGTTAGCACCAGGAATTCTGTAAATTCCATGCAGTAATTGAGAGATGCATTTCCTTTGTAAATTATATAAAGATAAGTATTTTTTTCCCTTTATTTGTCTCTAGAATTGTGTAGGAATGATTTCTCCAATATAAAAGGTACTAAAATCAGGGTCTTTCATATTTAAAATTACTGCATAAATTCATGTATATCAAATTAATGAAATTAATATTTTCTTCCCGATGATGAAGATGGCCCATTTTATTCTTTTAAATGTACTTCAGATGTTCAGAAAATTTAGTATGCTGACTGATATTTTCAGTCTTTTGGCAACTCAGGCATATCCTGAATGTTATGATAATCCCTACGCAGCAGGTATTTCTAAGTGAATACAAACAAAATTAACTGTGTGCAAATGTTCCTATAATTATGGGTAGACATGATGTGAGATAAGACACTTCATTTTTCCTTATTATCAGTAGGCAGATTGAGGAATCATTTGGTAGTTCTAAACACATAAACAACTAATGTTTTAAGCAAAATAAAGCTTAAATAAATGTTTGAGGCAGCTAAACAATTAAATCAATGTTTCAAGCTACCTATTTTGAAAAATAAATCTTTATTTTTATATTTTTTCTTTTAATACCAATAGTAAATTTTGAATATCACTTCCTCATCTTTTGAAATATGTTATCATTCACTTTTCAATAATATATACTTAATTTAAATAAGAAAACGGCAATATATTTCCTACAAAATATTGCATAAAACTAATACAAGTACCTACATATACTTTAAAAATACGTTTGATTGTCAAAATTCTTATAACTCACAGAATAAAATTAAAAACCATAGCCACTGAACCCATATGCTTTATTATTTCTACTTGAAAATCTGTAAACTGCCAAGCCTCTCCAATACTTATCAGCTCCAAGAATGAATAAATAGAGAATATTAAGCTCCTGTTGCTCCATGTTCTAAACACCCCACTAGCAACCATCTGTTACTCAGAGCTGGAGAATTCTAGCATAAGGTCTCTATGAACTAGATGCTTGTGTTTTGTAAAATAAATGATGGAAAGTACCCAGAAATGATAATTCAAACATGTTAGACTCTCATCTCTGCCATTGAAAAATGGGCTTCATTTTCTCACTTCTCACTGCAAATAACATGGTATCCTCTGGAGAGCTGGTTAAATACTGCCTCTAGTCATAGTCAGCTTTGTGGTAGGGACAACTGCAGCAGAGCAGCATTATTTGCAGTTGTTATTTCATGTTTTAATGTGTTCATTTCTTTTCAGTGTGTGCTCAATCATACTGAAACTGAAGTACAGATCTTAGTTATTATGAGGATACTTGAGGAGTACAGACAAGATACATATCACAATTATTTTGAATTTATTAATAGTATTTATTTTCATTCTTCTTTAGGATTTAGGAAGAGCAATATGGAAGCATATATAAGGCTAAAAATCTGAATGACAATTTTAATAAATAAAAATGTATTTTGAAACATAGGAGCAAAAAATTTAAACTTGAAGTGAAAAATGTTTGAACTTTCAGGTTTCCAGAAATCCAGAAATCGTCAATTCCTTGATCTCCCTTCTAAAGATCTCAACCTCATATGTAGAAGGGTCCCTTGGATCTGTCTGGTACATATTCCTCCATTTATTTATTTTTTTGAAATATTTATTTATTTGTTTTAGTTGTAAACAGTGCCTTCATTTTTACATGGTGCTGAGGATTGAACTCGGGCCGCGCACGTGCTAGGTGAGTGCTCTACCGCTGAGCCACAACCCCAGCCCATATATTCCTCCATTTAATAAAACAAAATGAGGGCTCTCATTGAAGCATGAGATTGCCTGAACTTCTACACTGAGTCAGACTCTGCACAAACTGCATATAAGTAATGAGTTGAAATATGTTATGCACACATATACACATACATAACTCACATATACAACTACGTAGTATATGTAAACATACACAGAGTATCACAGAATAATTACAGCTATATTCCAATTATTTTCACTAACACATTGGAGGCCTATTTGGCATTAAAATGCTCTAGTGCTTGTCTCTCTACCTTCTTTCAGCTCCTGTGCTCCCACCTTGCATTTCCACCTGCTCCAAAGCCTGTGCTGGTCTTGTTTCTTCTTATTGGGTTTGTTATATATTTAACTCATAGATTTTTATTTATTTATTTATTTATTTTTTTATTGAGCAGTATTCACACATCCTATAAATTCTAGAATGTTCATTTTACAAAGAAAAAGAAGTTCATGTCTTTGGTCCTTGACCTAGAATTTTTTGTTTGGTCCTGAAAAGTATATAAAAATGAAGAATTTTGAAGGTATTGTCTTTAAATACAAATCCACCATTTTAAAGACTGCCAAAGTACAATTTTCTTCCAGATGAATTCTGTATATAAATCTACCTAATTTCAAATGGAAAGAAATATGTTTGGGATAAAAGAAAACCTGAATTTATGAGTCTAGGTTTAAATTCAATTGAGGTATCTATACATTTCAGTGTTTAGCTATTTTGGGGCCACATAAAGCACCTATGATGTAGTCACTGTTATGGGAAAAAAAGCAGGTATAACCCAGTTTTCTCAAATTTCCTTTCCTAATTTGAAAGACTTTTCATGAAGTGTGATCTCTTATTCATATATTAGTAAGCATATTCTAACCAAAGTTATGTCTATAGTTCTACTCTATTCAATTCAGCAAAACAAATCACTAAATGTGCCACTTCTGGCAAGTATTTAATAATTGAGAGAGAACAAAGGGAAAAAAATAACTGTACTTGCTATTCTTAGAAAGTCCATTTATAGTTGGGAAGTAAAAATGTTTTCACATAAACATACATAATATTAGGTCACATTGCGATCATGCTTGCTAAGTGTTACAATTAACTAATTAGAATGAGCTGTTGAGGATATAGTAGTATTAGTTTTTGAACAATGACTAGGGAGTTTCATGCTAGATATGACAAGAATAATGCATAACATTAAGGATTATGTGGACACAAAGCACTTTCATTTGCATAGATTACAAGCAGAACTCTGTGTTACAGTTCCAAAGGAGAGAAGGCTGCCCTGCAGGGCTACACAGGCACATGCAATGGTGTTGGGATAACAACAAGCTGTAACTACAGGGGGAAGGTTAAATATGGCAAGTAGGTTGTGGATAGCTGTGTCTGGTAGATGGCTCTGGGGTGACTCAGGGAGTTTTCAGTAGTTTAGCATGTAAGAGCTTGACAAGGGAATTGGTTGAGATGTGGATTTAATAAGCTGCTCAGGAAAGGAAACTGATCAGACTCTAACCTGAACTTTAATATTGTTTTAAGACAACATTAAAAAACAAGCAAAGAACAAAGCAATACTACACACTTATTTTGTATATATATATATATATATATATACAAAATATATATATTAATATATATATATATATATATATATATATATATAATATAAATAATATATAATAAATATATATATATATATATATATTTCTCAAATTTATCCGTGTTTCCTCAACTTCCAATTTGCTATAGTTTTCATCCATATAACAATAATTTACAACTAAGACTGAAATTCTGGCATAAACAAATTAAACTGTAGGATTTTTTTTTTTTTGGGGGGGGGTGTTAGCATAGACTCTTCACTACTAAATCATATTTAGAAAACTTGTTTTTTCCATTGTATGTACTTTCATCACAGTCGGTTTAAAAAGTTAGCATTAGCATGAAGAATAAATAGAAATATGTGGTAATTATGCAACCAAAAATAAATCCTGTCAGAGTTTTGTTATGCATCTTTTGATGTTTTATATATAAATATAATTTATCTATGAAGTATAATTACTTATTTCTACCCCAAATGAGAAACTTTTGAGTTTATATTAGTCAGCTTGTCATTGCTGTGATCCAAAGACCTGACAAGAATAACTTAGAGAAAAGTATATTTTGGCTTATAGTGAGAGGTTCAGTCCATAGTCAGCCGACTCCATTGTTCTGGGCCTATGGTGTGGCAGAGCATTATGGTAGAAAGGGGTAGAAGAAGAAAGCTCCTCAGCTCATGACAGCCAGGCAGTGGAGAGAGAAGAGCTCTAGAAGCCAGGGACAAAATACATAATCCTCAAGGTACACACCCAGTGACACATCTCTCCCAACTATGCCCCATCTATCTACAGTTGGCAACAAGTTAGTCCATTCAAATTATTAAACCATCAAATGAATTAATTCAATGATAACATCAAAGTTTTCATAATCTAATAACTTTATTTCCTGCATCACAGGGCATTTTGAGGATACCTACTATCCAAACCATGATAAGAGTTTCATGATTTATTTTTTAACCTGCAATGTTACATCAAGAATACCATTTCATCTCCACACATTATTCTCCCGAATCATGTTAATGAATATATAATATGCAAATGAATCATAATTTATATTATCTTCTCTTGTAGATTGTCCTATAAGTCTCTATAAACTGTTTATTTGTGTGCATATATCTGTGTCTACATTAGTCTGTTGAAAATGAATCACTTGTCCAAAAAGCATGAAATATTTTAAAGTTTGGTAGGTATTATCATGTCTACAACCAGATTAGCCTATTTTATTTATTAAACATTCTCTAATATAGATAATATTATATAATATTTCCAATACTGTAAAAGAGAACATTATCTCCTTTAGTTCTTTAGTTTGTTGGCTTATTGTTTTTTTCCCCTGGGTATTTTTTTTTTCTCTAATGATTTTTTGTTTGTTTTGATACTGGAGATGGAGATTGACTCCAGAGATACTTTATCAAGAGCTACATTCCTCCTGAAGTCCAGCTTCAGCAAAGAAGTCAAGGTCAGCCCAATAGATGCTGGAGGGGAACGTCTGTCAATGGAATGAAATAATCCACACCCGAGACAGGTTGTAGAAATCCTTCTACTCTTCTGATTTTACTTTTCTCAGCATGATTTTTTATACATCCCAGCAAACACAGCAATTTACATTTCAACTATAGATTTCAATAAAGAATTCCAGTAAAGGAGGTTACATTAAGGATTTCCAGTAAGGGAGATTACAACAAAGAATTCCAGTAATTAACTATAGAAGGTTACTTTAAAGAATTTCAGGACACTCCAGGGTCAATCAGGGAAAAACAAAATAGTTAAAGGATTTCAGGACATTCCAGGGTCAATCAGGAAAAACAAAATAGTTACCCTAAGTACCTACTATTGATCAATCTTATCTATCCTAGATTTGCTGAAGGATAAGGGAGAGTCTTTTATAGACACAAAAAGACTATTAGCTTTTCAATGAGTAATGTTACACCCTATAGGGAGGGGCTATTTGCAAAAGCTAATCTTAGTTATCTTGCTAGTATAGCCAGCTTCTGGCTAGATTCCACAGGGCCATAGAGCTGGTTTTATTTTTGATAATTAAATGTATTAGAACCTGGTGGTCATACAGCAGAAATACATCAAGAGCACAGACAAAAGCACAGACAAAGTTAATTCCTAATGGTTGCATAAAAGTGGTATCTAATAGGCAAAGAGGAGCCAAGCTCAGACCTCCAGGCATTTGAAGGAGCTTGGGCTCAAACTCATTTGCATAACCAAGGAAGAACCCAGATTCACAGTCCTGGATTAGCAGGTGGAGACCCAGCTTGATTCCTGGTTTGGAAGAACTTAGGCCCACACAGCCCTGAATTAACAGGTTGAGGGTCGAGCTCAATTCCAGGTTGGGGAGATCTCAGACTCACAGCCCCGAATTAACGAGTTGGAGGTCGAGCTCAAAACCCCGGATGAGAAATACCGCATTACATTCCCAGTCCTTTTTGATCTTTGAGACAGGGTCTTGCTATTTTGCCAAAGGGCTTTCTAAGTTGCTGAGGTTGGCCTTCAACTTGTGATCCTCCTGCCTCAGACTACTGAATAGTTGGGATTATGGACATGCACCACAACACCTAGCTCTAAGTGTTAGTTTAACATACCAACTGAGAAACTCATTCTATTGCTTTGAGGTAGTGCCTTATCTACAGTCACATAGATATGGTAGAATATGTTTCTGAATTTGAAATTCATATTGGTGTCATTTCTGTCTATGGTTCTACATCTTATTTTAATAATTGGAACTACTTAGAAGGTTTGAAAGTCCAGCTTTTCAATTATTTTCAATACTTTTTCTTTCCTTTTTCACATTTCTAGTGCCAAGAATATTAATTTGAGTCTTTAGATAGCTAAGTTTGAAATAATTGAAGTGAAGGTATTGATGAAGGAGGTAAAAACTCCCTAGTAGTGTAAGAGCAGTACTGACAAAAGAGGAGGTGAAGCAAGGAGTGGAGTGAAGGGCAGTGACGCACTGAGTTCTGTATCAAGCCTGAAAGAACCTGGAAGACTCCTTGGCAAAGTTGTCCCTCAGCACGTGTGTCTTTGTTGCGCTCCCTGGACTTTAATTTATAGTGGTTATTGAGTGATGGCACAGAGGTGTCAATGCCATTAAAATAAGAACTATTGTTTACACGTTCCAAAAGAAGGCAATATACAGGTCCGGAGACAGGGCATTTTGTGTGTCAGCTTTACTGGAACTTGGGGTGCAACAGATACTTGGTCATATGTTATTCTGGATGTTTCTCTGATGAGATTAACATCCTTATCTGTAGATTGAATAAAGTGTTTTGCCCTTTTTGAGATGAAGAGTCAGGTAGAAGTCTGAAAAGAACCAAAAGGTGATGTAAAAGGGAATTGCTGTGCCCTCACTGCCTTTAGCTGAGCAGGGTTATTGGATTTTCTGCCCTCAGACATAGACTGAAACATTGGCTTTTTGGAGGTGAAGACTGTCAGGTTTTACACTACAATTTATCCATTGCCCCTTCTGAGTCTTCTTGCTGATTGTTCATACTGAAATCTGTCAATTCTGTATAACTAAGTATGTACTTCTTTCTAACTATTAATATCAATCTGTTTATTTGTCTATGTCCCATTGAGTTCACTTTGTCTGGGGAAGCCTGATTAATACAGCACCACTTATGGAATCACTAAATTTTTGTTAGTAGAAATGAGGAGAAAATATATGCTCTTTATCTGGGTTTCTGCAGGAAAGGGATGGCAGGGCAGGGTAAGCAAGTTAGGACCGGCTGGTTTCAATGGCTTGGGCAGGCTTTGGGTAACGAGGCTGTTCTGGTTGTCTACTATCTGGTCCTGGGTGAATTCAGAGCAAGATAAATATTGGCTTTTTATATGAGTTAAATGAAGGACTTGACTGGACATACAAGGTCAGAGTGGTTGATTTGTATATTAAGGCAGAATTATTGAAAAGTTGCTCACTAGCTTTAGGAATTAACTACCCTTGGAAGGAGCAGTCTCTTTTCCATCAGCTAGGGATCTCAAAATGTCAACACAATATAACATGTAAAAAAAAAAAAAAAAAAAATATATATATATATATATATATATATATATATATATATATAGTGATTAATCAACTGCGGAATTCTCTTAAAAATATCAAGCAAGAAACTGTACCTCAAAACATTCCAAAACTGGTTGTCTTCTGTTTTCAAGTGTCGTAGATTGAATTGTGTACCCCAAAAGTTATTGAAGTCTTAACCCTCAGTACCTGTGAAGGTTTACTTATTGAAAAATGGGGTCTTTGCACATATGTAAATTAAGTCATGAGAAAGGGATTCTAATCCATATGACTGTGCAATTGTTAAAAAAAAAATACAGAAATACCAGAAAAATCAATATGAAGATGAAAACACTGCTGTGCAACTCAAGTAACACTAAAAATTGCTATCAAGTTTAGGAAGAGGCACAAAACAGGTTCTTTTTGTACAGACCTTCTAAGAAATGATCTGATGCCACCATGATTGTGAAGCCAGAATCTGAGAGGCAGTCAGTAGAAATGGGTATATCAAGTCAGGTGAGATCAAGAAAGCCAATTTGAGTGAGCCAATTTTGGGAAGTTGGAGACTTGTCCCCTGAGGGATTGGAATGTTAATTCCTTCAGAGCCGCCTGTCCTCCACCCCATCAAAAACCTGCCCCAACCTGTTGCCAAGATAACCTTTTGCAGGAATTGCCCCTCCCTACAGGGAGCTTTAAAGTTGTTAAAGTGTCCTGGGCTGAACCATCCTGCCCTTCCCCCTTCAACCCATCTGCTTCTCAAATTTCAGCCATCCCAGCAGGCCTGGTCACCTACACTGAAGGAGAGAGATAAGTGGAAGAGAGCAGGAGAACAAAAGAAGCCCTGGAACATAAAAAAAAGCAGAACTGCCTAGCTTCCTGGGACACCGGAATACCAGCAATGGCCCCCTTCTCCTTCCCTGGAGAAGTCTATGTTACCCCTTTTAAATAAACCCTGCTTTATATGCTTGCCTTGGTGTGCTTCTCTAATGTTCAAACTTCAACATTTGGGGGAGCAGAACTCATCACTGGTAAACAGCTGTATCATTTTCAGAATCCTAGTACCCAGAAATGTGAGAAAATGAATTTCCGTTGTAGACATCCAGCCTGTGGTAATTGGTTATGGCAGATCTATGAAACTAATTTTATTAGTCAGGGTTATCCAGAGAGAGAGAAGAAGTAAAAGATTTGAAATACAGTTACATAAATTGAGAGATACATAGGGTATTTATTAGAGGAATTGTCTCACGTGAATGTTGCCGCCTGCAGCTATTGCCACCTGCAGCAACGATACCCCTGGAAAGAATTCGGAGGCAGACTGGAAATTAATAGTTTCTTTATTCTTCCTTCTTCTAACTTCTCTCTCTGGCTCCAACAACCTCTCCAACTCCAACCACCCCCCTCTAGCCAACCTCACCCGGTTAAATATGTTTTGCCTTAACAAGAATACACGTGTTAACAGCTCAAACTTACAGGTGCATCACATAGTGTTCACAGGCATAGAAAGATTCTTAGATAAATGCATGAATATCAGGTGAAAATACTTAAACACCTCTTATGGCTCTCAGCTAGCCGCCATCTTAGCTATCTCCTTATTAGGGCTCTTACATTTCCCCCCCTTTTGTTTTAAAAGAGGGAAAAATAGATGGGTGAGCTCTCACCACATCAGGATCGACTGTGCCTGTCTTAGGCGTCCACATGTGCAACCAGCATTCTTACCCGTCATGGGATAATCAAGGCTGTGCCCTTGACTCCTGTCTTAGGTTGATATGTCGGCCACATGAGACTCCCGTTATTGACTACCATCCATCCAATCATGAGGAGATGCTCCGGTTCTAAGGCAGCAAGCTTTTTGCTGACGAGCCAAGTTCCATAGTATATCAAGTTCTTTAAACAAATCAGCTGCCATAAGATCCATTAAGTAATTTCTACCTAGAAACTCAAGCATTAATCATTAGAGGAAAGGCAGTGCTATTCCAGCACTGAGTCAAGAAGCGAGCTGTCAAACTAAAAAATAGAATTATTAGATCAGGTAATTGAAGTTGATCTCTGCTCACACACATTGCTGCTTGAGCTCCCACAAACATAAGCTGGCAAAATATCACATTCAGAATGGATTAAAGAAAGACTGAGGGTATTTAGCTGACAAAATATTACATTTAAGATAAATTAAAGAAAAGCTAAGAGCATTTTAGAAAAATAATTTGTTAGCTGGAACTTTTGAGCCTCTTCATACACAGCAACCTTCCATGAATATACCTGTTGAAACAATCCAAATTAATCAGCTATTTAACAAATAAAGTTAATTATAAATAAACAATCCATGACAAATACCAAAATATCAGGTTGAACGGTATTAGTCATATTCCTTGCTGAAGAGAAGTCCTAGAGATACTTATAAATTAAGATTGAAGGTACCTTCATTTTTTAATTGTTTACCCAATTTGAATACTTTTTAACTTAAATGGATTAAAGTTATTTGGATCCATTTTTTTATAATATTAATTTTCATGAGCGCTCGGTTTTTGTTATTTGTGACACCACATTGGACAGATGCACAAACATAAAGACATATATTTGTGATGTCACATTTACATGAAATCAAAACAAGTGCACAGACATAAAGACATATATAAAAAAGAAAAAAAAAATACAATTGTGTGCACATTAAAGAGAGATCTTCTCGTCCCGGCTGGGAATGAGACTTAAGTTGTTAATTTATTGAAGGAAAAAGTATGCAGTTTAAAAGTTTCTTAGCTGAAAAAGCAAAGATTTACCCATCCTCTGAAAAGAGACGAACTCGTGCAGGTGCACGGATTGACAACTCTTTTAAGGGAATCATTCCATAACAACTTCATCTTGGCCCTTTTGATTTTGTACTTGTTTTATTAATCTTGATTCTGCAACAACTTCATCTTGGTCCTTTTGATATGGTACCTGTTTTATTAATCTTGATAGTATCCATACTGGGGAGGACTCGTGCTGTGGAAAAACACAAACAGATCCTCTCCCCCAAATAAATACTGGATCTGGGCCCTTCCATGTGCTTGAAAGAACATCCTTCCAGTAAACCAAAGGTTTATGTTGTTGGTGTAGATTCCAGTGTCTTTCTCCAGCCGAATATCCTTTGGAATCCAAAGTTAAAAAATTTAGAGTAAAAAGGGCAATGGCCAATCTGTCCATAGGATTTGTCCAATTTCCTTCTTTTTGTTTCAAAAGCATAATTTTGAGTGTGCGATTAGCTCGTTTAATTATACCTTGGCCTTGAGGATTATACGGAATACCAGTCTTATGGAGTATACTGAATTTTGTGCAAAACTGTTTGAAAGATGAAGACATATATGCAGGGCCATTGTCTGTTTTAAGCATTTTGGGAATGCCCAATGCAGCAAAAGCTTGTAGACAATGAGATGTAACATCTTTAACTTTTTCTCCAGCATGTAAGGAAGCAAAAATCATGCCTGAGCATGTATCTATGGTCACATGAATAAATCGCAATTTTCCAAAACTTGGCTAATGAGTGAAATCCATCTGCCACAAATGATTGGGCATTAATCCTCTTGGGTTAACCCCATAATGTGGATTGGGCAAATGTGTCACACAAGATTGACTAGCCTTCACAATTGTTTGATCTTTAGTTATTTTGAACCTTTGTTGTAAAGTAGTACTATTAACATGAAATTGAGAATGGAACGAGGTAGCTTATTGGACTGCTGAAAATATAAAGATTGCTTGAGTGAGGGCATCGGCTTTTTGATTACCTTCATGGAGAGGACCAGGAAAATTAGTATGAGCTCTGATATGTCCAATAAACAAAGGTTCTTTACGTTCCCATAGAAGGTTTTGAATTTGAAAAGAACAATTTAAAGTCTGGAGTATGAGGTGCTATTGGACCTTCTAGCTCCAATTTAGGGACAGCATGTACAATATAGTGGCTGTCTGAAAAAATATTTATGGGCTGTTCTTTAAAACTTTCAAGATCTATAATAATAGCTTCTAGCTCAACTAATTGAGCTGATTTATGGGCAGCGATATGAATCATATTTTCTTTTTGAGTGACTACTGCAGAAGTACCATTTGTGGACCCATCTGTGAATACATTTAATGCCTTAGGAATAGGTTTATTTTTTATTACCTGTGGAAATATAATGGGATGATTGATACACAAAGATAGTATAGGAGACTTAGGAAGATAGTTATCAAAATTTGCAGAAGTAGAGCATCTAGCTATAGCCCAATCATTATCATTGAAGCATAAATATTCAACCTGTGATGATGAATAGGGAGTAATAATAGTAGCGGAGTGAATGCCAAATATTTTAGTAGAAGTCTTAAGTCCTTGAAGAATAAGTTTAGCCACCATAGAATGGTATAAGACTCAATTGTACTTTTAGGAGAGAAGGGCAAATGTATCCATAATAAAGGCCCCCGTTGCCAAAATACTCCTGTGGGTATATATTTGTGAAGAAATAATAATCAATTTCAGCAGTCAAGCAAAATCAATTCTATCACAATGGGATCCTTCAATGGCCTTTTCTACCAACTTTAAAGTTTCCCTAGCATCAGGAGTCAATGTTTGCGGTGAAGATGGATCAGGGTTCCCGTGAAGGATATCCAATAAGGGTTTTAATTGGCCAGTAGTGGGGCTTAGTGTAGGGCAAAGCCAATTAATGTCTACCAGCAATTTTTGAAAATCATTAAGAGTGGCCAAATGTTCCTTATTTATTAAAAATTTTTGAGGCCTAATAAAAGTATCCATAATTTGGAATCCTAGATATAATATTGGAGATCTAGTTTGAACCTTTTCTTCAACAACGTTTAGTCCATATCATTTCAAGTTTTCTGATATATCACTAAATATGGTGAATAAGACTTCTTGATTAGGATAAGCAAGCAAAACATCATCCATATAATGGAGGCACATAAGCTCTGGGTATTTGTTCTTGAAAGGCTGAATAACTTTATCTACATAGATTTGACATATAGTGGGGCTATTAGCCATTCCCTGGGTCAAAACTTTCCACTGAAATCTTTGATCAGGGCCATTATTATTAATAGAAGGAACTGAAAAAGCAAACCTGGGGGTATCCAGAGGATGTAGAGGAATAGAAAAGAAACAATCCTTTTTATCAAGAGTTATAAGATGGAAATTTTTAGGAATAGCTACAGGATTAGAAAGTCCAGGTTGGGTAGGACCCATAATTTGCATGGTTTTATTGATTTCTCTAAGGTCATGTAACAATCATCATTTTCCTGATTTTTTCCTGATCACAAATATGGAGGAATTCCAGGAGAGGTGGAAGGTTCTATATGTCCTACTTCTAGTTGTTCTTGGATTAGTAGGTGGGCCGCTTGTAATTTCTCTCTAGATAGGGGCCGCTGAGGGACCCAAACTGGCTTATCAGAAAGCCATGGTATTTTCAAAATTGTTTTCTCAGTGGCCCCTAAAAAAAATACCCTTTACCTTTTTGATGATGATTTCCTCTAAGCTTAATAGGGTTAGGATTACCCTGTATATTTTTATTTTTAACACCTGCGGCCTTGGTTGCGAGGTGTACTCCCATTTGTTGCAAAATATCTCTTCCCCATAAGGTAACTGGCAAGCTGGACAAAACATAAGGCTGAAATGTTCCTTTATGCCCTTCATCATCCTCCCATTTTAAAACTGTTGCACTTTGTTATGGGCTGTTAATATATCCCAAGCCTCTTAAACTGATTGAAGCCTTCTGCAGAGGCCAGTGCTTGGGCCATTGTCGTAGATTGATGATGGAAGAGTCAGCCCCAGTATCAATCAATCCCTCCATCTCTAAACCTTGAATTTTTATTTTGCACATAGGCCTCTGTGAACAATCCTGAACCCAGCAAGCCATAGGTCCCAGCCAGTGGAACCAAATCCCCTATTGTTCCTATTTTAAGGCATACTCTTAAATGAGTCATGTAAACTGGGAAGGAGAAGCAGCTGAGCAATTCTATCTCCTTGGTTAACAGAGCAAATGCCTTGAGGTGAACTAAGCATAATCTTAATTTCTCCTTGGTAGTCTGAGTCTATTACACCAGGATTCCCTTGAAAACCTGATAAGCTTTTAGAGCTTTACCCTAGGATAAGTCCTACAGTTCCTGAGGGAAGAGGTCCCCTGACTCCCGTGGGAATCAGTTGAACCCCCATTTCAGGTGTTAGCACTATTCGGGCGGTGGAACAGAGGTCTAGTCCTGCACTTCCTCTTGTCCCTCTGACAAGGGAGTCAATGGGTAAGAGGGATTGTGTCGAGGAATCATCTGGATGGATGTTTGAGGATATTCCTCATCTAATGCCTCGTACATTTGTGATCCCCAGGGCATTGGGACCCTTGCCCCGTTCTTTGAATTCCTAGACAAAAATGTTCCCAAAAATATCTGTTTTAGATACGCACTTATTGGCCCAATGGTATCTTTTTTTATACCTGGGGCAGCTGCCTGGGGCACGATATGAGCTTGGTCTTATTTCTCTTTGGAGATATTGCCTATAATAACCTGGTTGACTATAATACTTTTTAGGTTGAGCCCTTTTTCTGAAATTTTGAGGGGAAGCACCTTTCATTGCTGCTGCAATCACATTTTCTATGACAAAGGCATCATTTATATCTTTGCATAATCTTATATATAATGAAAGGTCCCTTTTAGATTTCCAAGTTCTGATAGCATCTTGACAATATTAGTTGGCATTTTCATATGCCAGCTGAACGACTAATGGCATGGCTTGATCAACGTCTCCAAATGCTCTACCTGCAGTTCACAAAAGTCGATCAGCAAAGTCAGCATATGGCTCATTAGGTCCCTGAATTACTTTAGACAAGCTACCCTGTTAGTCACCAGTTCCTTGTAAAGTTTTCCATGCCTTAACAGCTGCAGTGTATATTTGAGCATAAACTCCAAGATCATACTGAATCTGAACCTGTAAATCAGCAAACTGTCCTTCTCCAGTTAACATGTCTACGTTACAGTCTGGATATCCTGCAGTCTCATTTCTTCTAGCTGTTTCTACACAAAACTTTTGGAATTGTAACCTCCAAATCAAGTATTGTCCCCCATTCAATACTGCCTTACATAAGCCTTTCCAGTCTGAGGGGGGTTAAAGTTAAAGTGTTAAGGGACTCCAACATGCTCAACGCGAAAGGAGCTTGGGGCCCATGTGTCATTATTGCTTCTTTGAAATTTTTTATAGTTCTGAAATCTAATGATTGGTGGTACCTCTGTCCATTTTCACTTCAAATACTGGCAGATTCCAATGTCCCTGTGAGTTTTGACATTCGAGGGCACGCAAGCGCTCAGAAAGACCATTAATCTCTGCTTCAAGAGCATGCAAGTGCTCAGAAATACCCCTCATAGCTTATGTAATTGATTCAACCCATGAGGGAGCAGAGGGCACAAAGGGTTCCTCCACTTGATGGTCCTTTCTGGTCCTAACTGACTCAGCGGAGGAAGCTGTGCTTTCATGGTTATTTGACTCCTCCTCACTATTACTACTTTCACTGGTAGTAACATCCTGAGTCCCAGGTTCAATTGAGAGCATGTATTCTTCAGCTATCTCTAATAAATCTTGAATAGCTTTAGCAGCTCGAATCTTTGTCTTTTTTGAGCCCACACTAATACTATCCTTACTGGTCCTAACTGACACAGCGGAGGCTATGCTTTCATGATCACTTTCCTCCTCACTATCAACTGAGTCAGCTATATCAAAGAATTCTTCCATAGCCTTTATCACTCTGGTCTTAGTTATTTTCGAACCCATCTTAATCTCTCTGACGAGACTCCTGCGAGGCTCCTCGATTTTCTTACCATGCCAATTCCAAACTCCCCGAACGGGCCACCACTTGTTGCTGCCTGCAGGTATTGCCGCCTGCAGCAACGATACCCCTGGAAAGAATTCGGAGGCAGACTGGAAATGAATAGGTTCTTTATTCTTCCTTCTTCTAACTTCTCTCTCTGGCTCCAACAACCTCTCCAACTCCAACCACCCCCTCTAGCCAACCTCACCCGGTTAAATATGTTTTGCCTTAACAAGTATACAGGTGTTAACAGCTCAAACTTACAGGTGTGTCACATAGTGTTCACGAGCATAGAAAGATTCTTAGATAAATGCATAAATATCAGGTGAAAATACTTAAACACCTCTTATGGCTCTCAGCTAGCTGCCATCTTAGCTATTTCCTTATTAGGGCTCTTACACGTGACTACGGAATCCAAGAAGTCCTACAATAGGTTTTGAGTTGAAGAACAAGGAAAGCTGGTGATGTAGCTCACTCTAAGTCTGAAGGTCTGAGAACCCAATGAGCTCCTGTGCAACTCTCAGTCCAAGGCTGAATGCCTGACAAATTGCAGGTCACTAGTGCAAGTTTGGAATTCCAGGGCTGAAGACCTTGGAATTCCTATGCCCCTGGCAGCAGTAGAACATAGCAGCTGTAGAGGAAAAAGCCCCAGTTCACCTTTCCTTTCCTTTCTCTTCCATCCAGAAGCTCACCTGATTGGATGAGGCCTTACTCAGTCCATGGATATCAACGCAAGTATCTTTCAGAAACACACATACACCCAGAAACAATGCTTTACCAGCTATCTCTCTTAATCCAGGGAAACCAACACCTAAAGTTAGCCCTCGCACCTACATACTGATTTTCCATGCTTTCATCTGTCAGATTTCACTACACAATTGACTTTGTCACACTTCTGGGCTACATTATTGGCTGCTTATGAAGCAGACAGCATGGCATGAAATTGTGAATGTCACCTGAGACTGGAGGTTGTGCCCACCCTTTTCCTGGCCAGTCTCAGACCTCCAGAGAGATAAACAGAAGATAACAATTAAAGAAAGCACCCAAATTTTTTGTCCTGTACCAAGTCTGAATCTTAACAATTGTACATACATAATCCTGCAGTTTACTTTTTTCTAAGAACTTTTAGAAAGCATCAATCAATATTTGTTTATATTGTGTTGTTGCCTCCTGATCTTTCAATACTATTAATCTTGCATAATTTAAACTAATATATTAGAATGTGACAAAATGAGGAGTCAGCTTTCTGATTTCAGTCTTTTCCCTTATAGCAATCTACTATACTTATATGGCAATTATTGCATTTCCACAATGATAAAGAATGATTTAAACTAAGAAAAAATTGTGTTAAAGTCTATGTTAGTACAAGAAAGTTATCATAATTCAGCTTTTAATGTAGAGATACTAATATGTTAATTAGCATTTAAAATAATCAGCATTAAAAATAATAAGACACTTTATATAACAACATAAGAGCACATTTATTCAAATATTTAGTTTTTAATCTATCACTGTGGAAATTCTGGCTTTCTACATTTTTTAAGACAAGGCACTCTTGGTTTCCCTGGAGGAATATATAACCTTTCACATACTTTCTGTATTTTTTATCATGTATATTTAACAGCTTTTTGAAACTTGAGAGCAAAATTGGAGAAAAGTATGGCAAAACAACTTTCGTTTAGTTACTCTTAATATTTTTAATATTTGTTTTGGTATGTAAAAATAATTTCTTATACTTATTTCTTTATTGTTTTCTTACTTCACATTGATATTTTTATAACATAGTATACAAATTTAAAATCGATTTATCTAACTGGTTAACATAATATTGATTGATTATCCAATTCAATTAATTTTCCAGGATTTATCATAATGATAATCATCAAAACGTCAGATTCAAAAACAGACAAAATATACTAAAATTTTTTAAAATGTACTTTTCTTGTATAGAAGAAGTAACTATGTGTAAAATTTCTATATCAATCACCACGGTCTTTTGTTATAAAGCTTACATGTGTCATTACTATAAACTAGTTATTTTTATATTATAAATTTTAGAAAAAGTTAATTCAATTTTATTTGTTATTATTGGTTTATTTCCAACATCATTCATCATTGTTTAACAGTCTATTGGAGTGCTACAATTTATTAATTATATTATAAATACTCCTTTGGCAACAGATAATTCTTCAAGTGATGTTTTGTTAACTATAAACAAATAAGTTTATGCTTCCTTATATCAAGAACAATTTGTTTTTGATATAAAACAATGCATCATAAAATATTGCATTTATTTTATACAATGTTATAACTATCAGATAAGTATTGTATAGATATCTTTATACAGTTGCATGTTTTATTTTGTGTGTATATATCTCTGTGTGTTTGATTTATAATGAAAACTTGTCTTAAACTTGTAAAGATATTATTATCAAAATGCATGAGTTGGATTTTGAGATATTTACAAAGTGAAATATAGGTAGTAATTAATTTTGTTCACAAAATATCCAGTAATTATCAGTTATCTAA
The DNA here is from genome assembly GCA_025594165.1 of Tamias sibiricus. Taxonomy (NCBI): domain Eukaryota; kingdom Metazoa; phylum Chordata; class Mammalia; order Rodentia; family Sciuridae; genus Tamias; species Tamias sibiricus. Next base: position 154,560,837 of record CM046662.1, on the reverse strand, counting down.
ATTATGAATATGGAATTTTACTTCCTGAATCCCATGTACCTCTGTATAGCCATATGTTTTGTTCTCTCAAAGAAATTATAAATCTATAGGACATCTCACTTATAGGAAAGAACTTTACTTAATGAATGAAGACATTTGAGAGCTTTATTTACTTATGTCATAATATCTGGAAAAATTTGGGATATAGTTACCTCACAAGCTGGGAGACCTATGCTAATGGGAAGTACAAAACTAGTACTTATCACAAACATAAAATGTGTGTGTTGCTTGTGCAAGAAATTGATATTAGTTTGTGTCAAGATTTGTTATTATACTTGAAGTTTGTTTATTTTTGCTGAATAACCTTTGGTGAATTATCTCTTCTGTGCTGACATACCTCAATACTCACTTAATTGTATACATATATATGATGATAGGGTTATTTTCTGTGAAAATAATGTTTAAGTTTTGATCTGATACTCCTGAGGTATAAATGGGGGAATTGAAAACTATAGATTTTATCTACTCAGTATTATTCATTTTTTGTATTGTCACAAGGGAATAATAATTTTCATTCGCTACATTTCCTAAAATAAAAAAGCAAGTGTGAATTCCTTGCCTCTGCAATTAACTCAAGAAAAATATTGAAGAAATGTGTAATATTGTTATGGTCTAGATTTAAGGTGTCCCTCAAAAGCTCATGTGTGAGACAAGGCAAAAAAATTTAGAGGTGAATTGAGTGGGCAATGAGAGCCTTAGCACAATCAGTGAAATTACTCCCCTGATGGTATTAACTGAATGGTAACTAAAAGGAGGTAAGTTGTGGTTGGAGGTATGTTTCTGGGGTCTTGTACTTGGGGTTTACATTTTGTCCTGCTGAGAAGAACTCTCTCAGCCCCAATCCCTCTTGATTGTCATGTCTTGAGTCACTTTCTTTCACTACATTCTTCGGCCATCACGTTCTGCTTTGCCTTGAGCCTTGAGGAATGGACAGATGTTAAGATTTCAGTTCTTTTCCTTCAAAACCTAGTAGCTCTGAGTATGTATTTTAAACAAGATATTTCAGTAAATAGTTAATTCAAAATGAGGGCATTAATCCTAACCCAATGTGTTCAGTATTCTAGTTAGAAGAGGAGCTGCTGGAGGGGTGAACATACCCAGGGAAGGCCAGGTGGTGACACAGTGGGAAGGTGGCTATATTCAATCACAGGGGAGAAGCCTCAGGAGCAATCAACCCTACAGACACCTTGATTTTGGGCTTCCAACAATCCAGAGGGTAAAACATAAATTTATGTCTTTGAAGCCACCAAGTTCATGGTATTTTGTTATGGCAGCCTTAGCAAAATAGTACAAGAAGTAAGATGATTTATACAGAGTAACAAAAATAAAGAGTGACAGAGGCAACATTGCACCAGAAACGCTGAACATGAGTTTGCACTCATCCACCAACACACAGTGCAGTCTGAATTCTTCCCTGAGGTAGCAGTGCCCTTTTGTTATCACTTCCTTGTTTCTGTAACAATTATTGTTCAACAATAAAATTAGCATATGCCTATTTCCCCATATTACAGTTTCAATTTGCATTACAAATACACTCCCAAACATCTGTTGAGAACACATTGGATGTCTGAATTAAAATGAATTAAATAACACAGTTTTCTTGGTATGAGATCATCTGACTTAGTCTTCTAAACAGTTAAAATTTCATCTGAATCAGGGAAAGCTGCTCAAAACTCAGGACAGCCTATATGTGTAAGTCCCAACATGATTAATTTTTATGTAAATTTATGTAAGTTAGGGCTTTCATATTTCCGTTTGTGATAATAATTCTCCTGGGGACTCCAGACTGCTTAGCATCACCTAAGATGCGAAAATTAATACATATTAGTTTTACAAGTAGATTTTTACACTTAAGGTCATTGTTTCTCTTTCATTTACATTTATTTTTTGATTTATTTATATATTTATTTTTGATACCAGATTCAACTCAGGGTTTATAAGTATTGAGCCACATCCCCAGCCCTTTTTTATATTTTATTTTGAGGCAGGTTCCCACAAAATTGTTTAGGCCTCACTAAGTTGCTAAGTCTAGCGTCAAAATTGTGATCCTGAGTTACTGGGGTTAGAGGCACGCATCATCACACCCAGAGTTCCTGTTTAATGGTAACAAACCTACAATATTTGGAAAAGTTTGCTTGTATGAAAAATCAATAATAAAGTATGTTCTGTGACTCAAATTGAAAATACAAATCTTGCAAATTTATCTTTCAAAATATTTATATTTATATTATATCTATATTACCAATGGCTACTTTTTTTAATCCATTTACTACATCAACTTGACTCATGCATATTATCATAGAGTTAAAGGGAAATAACAGGAACAGAGTCACTCTGTCCAACTTTAAAATATAACTTAATTTTTCTTCATAATGAAGAGCAAACAAAATTAACTATGTATACAGCAAAACTTTATTATTGGTTATTCATACCTAAATCACTATTTGATTGAAATAAATATAGCAATTTCCCTTAGTGGACAACTCTCACAAATGTTAGAAATGATTAAAAATACAGATTAGGCTATCACTCAGTTTAGGATACCAAATTCTTTTGCCAGTGAAAAATTATTAGTAAAGAAAATCTCTTTTTGAACTCTTACTAGACAATTTCCTGGTAGTAACATAAAGGTTAAGATCCTCATTCCTCTTCCTTTAGATTTCCTTTTATTGTCTTTGCATCTGTATATACAGTGCCAATCTAATGCTTCTCCACTATTATTGAAAAAAATGGTTAAGTCACAAGAAGGCAAAATGACTTATATGTTGGTATTGGCACCAAAATACACATGTAGACCAGTGGTAGAGAATAGAAGACACAAAGACAAACCCACAGAAACACAGTTATCTCATAGTAGACAAAGGTGTCAAAAATATACATTGGAGAAAAGATAACTTCTTCAACAAATGGTGCTGGGAGAACTGGAAATCCATATGCAGCAAAATAAAAATAAACCCCTATCTCTCACCATGCTCAAAACTCAACTCAAAGTGGATCAAGAACCCAGGAATTAGACCAGAGACCCTGAACCTAATAGAGGGAGAGGTAGAACACAAATCTTCATTGTGTCAAATTAGGCTCAGACTCCCTTAACTAGACTCCTAAAAGCACAAGAAATGAAATAAAAAAATTAATTAATGGGATGGACTCAATTTAAAATGCTTCTTCTCAGCAAAAGAAACAATCAATGAGGTGAATAGAGAGCCTACATTTGGGGAGCAAATTTTTGACAAATGCAAGTCAGATGAAGCACTAACTCCGGGATATATAAAGAACTCAAAAAACGTAACACCAGAAAAACGAACAATATTGTCAATAAATGGGCTAAGGAGCTGAACAGACACTTCTCAGAAAATGATATACATTCCACCAACAAATATATGAACAAATGTTCAGCATCTCTAGTAACTAGAAAAATGAAAATCAAAACCACTCTAAGATTTCATCTCACTCCAGTCAGAATGGCAGCTATTAAGAATACAGACGCCGGGCGCGGTGGCGCACGCCTGTAATCCCAGCACTTTGGGAGGCTGAGGCAGGAGGATCGCGAGTTCAAAGCCAGCCTCAGCAATGGCTAGGCACTTAGCAACTCAGTGAGACCCTGTCTCTAAATAAAATACAAAAAAGGGCTGGGGATGTGACCCAGTGGTCGAGTGCCCCTGAGTTCAATCCCCGGTACCACAAAAAAAAAAAAAAAAAAAAAAAAAAAAGAATACAGACAACAACAAATGTTGGTGAGGATATTGGGGGGAGGGGAGGCACACTCATACATTGCTGGTGGCACTGCAAATTATGCAACCAATCTGGAAAGCTGTATGGTGATTCCTTAGAAAATTTGGAATGAAACCACCATTTGACCCAGATATCCTACTGTTAGGTCTATTCCCAAAGGACTTAAAATCAGCATACCATAGTAACACAGTCACAGTCACATCAATGTTTATAGCAGCTTAATTCACAATAGCTAAACTGTGGAAGCAACCTAGATGCCCTTCAATAGATGAATGGGTAAATATAATAAATATAATATTATATATATACATATATATATATATATATATATATATATATATATATATATAACGGAATTTTACTCAGCATTAAAAGAGAGTGAAATTATGGCATTTGCACGTAAACTGATGGAATTGGAGAATATCATGCAAAACAAAGTAAGCCAATTCCCAAAACCCAAAGGCAAATGTTCTCTCTTATAAGTGGATGGTGCTGGGAATGTTTAGATTTTGCTGTGGTTTTTAACTCTCCCAGAGCCGGAGTAAACCTTCTCTGTCCAGCAGGGAAGGCCAGGAGAGCATGCCACAGTGAGAGGCAAGATTGGGAAAGGTAAAAGCTGACTGACCACCCACACCTAGCCCTCCTTTCAGAGGACAAACAGAAGGGTCAGGGAGCAAGGTCAAGGCACGAACTCAAGTTTATTGAGGAATTTGGACAGCTTTTATAGAAGACATAGGCTAATCAACAGAAAGAATACAGGGACACATAAGGAGCATGGACAAATCGTATTGGCAGAGCCTCCTACCCTATCCTTAGGGTAGTTTTGGTTCCCATGACATGTCAGGGGAAGGCCTCCTGCTTAGGCCAGGTCCCTAACCAGGAGTGTGAAGCAACCAAAGAGTTAGAGTTCTTTATCCTTTAGGCCGATGTGTTCTGAAGTCCCCAACAGATGGTGATCCATAACTGGGGGACATGGAAAAAATGGAGGAGCTTTGATGGGGTAAAGGGGAGGAGGGATTGGGAGGGAGCATGAGGGCAGGAAAGATGGTGGAATGAGGTGGACATCATTACCCTAGGTACACGTATGACTGCACATGTGGTGCAACACTAATCATGTACAACCATAGAAATGTAATGTTGTGCTTCAGTTGTGTACGATGAATCAAAATGCATCCTGCTGTCATATATACCTAATTAAATAAATTAATTAATTTTTAAAAAGAGAGAAAAAAGAATTTTATCAGGATCTAAAACTAATCTCAATTTTGGTTTTGTTCTATTTTTTAAACATCCTTATTCTTGACAGTTTTCACAACTTGTGGAGGTTATTCTAGAGAAAGGCAATAATATTGTCATCACTTGTAAATTTGCAAAACAAAAATTTATAGGAAGTATTATTACCTCTTTTTATAAACAAATTTGAAGAGGAAACAAGATGGATCAGAAAGGAATAATGTAGTTATTGTCATATTATTGCATGTTTGTACAAACAGAACAAACTTCATTTCTTTTTAAGACAACATGATTTTCTTTTTTATTAGCTTCTTTAGTTATATATAACTTTAGTATTGTTTTGACAAAATTTTAAAGGCATGTAATATAATTTGCTCAAATTTAGTTCACAGTACTTGCTCTTCCCCTCCCTCCTTTCTTCCCCTGTACCCAACTCTCTACTCTATTGATATTCCTGATGTTTCCTTATAAAAACATTTTTAATTAGTTCCTTATGGATATATACATGAAGGTCATATTCACTGTGGCATATTCATGCATGTACATTGAAAAGTTCAGATTCATTTCACTGTTCTTCCCGTATTCGTTCACCTCCTCAACCCCCAACCCCCCTGCCATACTCCATTGATCTTTTTTTTCTTTTATTTTGATGAAATTCCCCCATCTCCTCCCCCCTCCCCCTTTTTTCTCCCTTATATTGGACTAGCTTCTGCATATCAGAGAAAATATTTGACATTTGACTTTCTGGTTTTAGTTGATTTCATTGATTGTGATAGTCTCTTTCATCCATTTACCAGCAAAAGCCATAATTTCATTCTTCTTTTTAAATTATGGTTAACTTTTCACATTTAGGTGCTTTTCCTTGATTTTTTTTTGACAATTTCAGAAATTACTTGAGTAATATGTAAAATGAACTGTGGCAAATAAGCTAGTTAATATAGAAATGTGTGATTTAAAAGACCAATTCATCTTCATCCTTCCTCTCTTTAACACTTTCCTTTTCATAAATAAATTAATATAAATGGAGCCGGGTGTGGTGGCTCATGCCGGTAATCCCAGCACTTGGGAGGCTAAGGCAGGAAGATTGCGAGTTCAAAGCCAGTCTCAGCAATAGCAAGGCACTTAGCAACTCAGTGAGACCCTGTCTCTAAATAAAAATACACAAAAGGGCTGTGGATGTGGCCCACTGGTCGAGTGCCCCTGAGTTCAATCCCCGGTACCAAAAAAAAAAAAAAAAAAAAAAAAAATTAATATAAATGGTATTTATCAATAGTTCTCAACTGGGGATAAATTTGTGCCCAGGGTGACATTTGTTAATGTCAATACACATTGTTCCATTGATACAAACAATGGACATTGCTCTTTATCTCAAGCTTGTATAAGCCAATGATGATGTTTCCCACATCATAGTACAAAGAACAGCTATGTAAAAAGGACTGTGGTTTCCAAGCCCTCATATTTCCAAGCCCTCATATTTCCAGACTTTCAGTCTAGTACTTTCATTTGTTTATTTTTGCCTTTTGTAAGTGTTTTTTGACTTCTGTGAGTCCAGTCCTAAAGAAATATTACAGTAGGTGTATTATAACTATTAATTATATCTATGAATGATCCTCAAGCACTAATATTGGCAGGATTAATATATTATCTATAAAAACTGTAAATAAATGAATTTTTAAAAATAATAAATATTTCTTAATCAATTCTGTAAAATAGAAACCTTAGCCTTTTTAGTTTTCCAATGTAGAGAAAAGACTGTAAATAGGTATTTTGAATTTTTTTTTAAGCAAATTTGTCTTTCCTACTATTTCTGGATTTCCATTGTCAGATCTGAGATTCATCAAATTGATACATTATACTAGATCATTTCTGCCTTTTCAATTGTTCCATTGTTTTTTATTATTATTTTTTCTTTAATTCTATGATCCCAATTCCTGAATCTTACTGGATTCATCAATCACCTTCTCCACTCAGGAAGGTGTGAGAGAGATGACAGACATATGAGAATTGCCTATTGCACTGAACAGAGGCATGATGCATGGTGAATAAATGAAAGAAAATAGGAGGAGCACAGAGCTATTTTGGGATCTGATGGATGCCCTGGTTATATCACATATGCTTTCTAATAACAAACTGATAGCACTTCCTTTAAGAAACCTATAAATAAAAAATTTTCACTGTGTCTTTACTTTCACTATTTTAGCTGCAGTACTGTAGCTGTGATAACAGGTAGTAAAAACTGACTTTTGTTTTTCATTTTTATCATATTATAACCTTGTCTGTTGGCAATGAAGAGAAGTATAATAATTCCTTTTAATTTCTATTAATGTTCCATTGCAGTATGTTCTGACTTTGACAGATGAATAGTCATCTTGTTTTATGAATAGATTTTCCACACAGAAAATTAAGGAACTGTGAATGATTATAATAGATTAATGCATTTTAAATTTGCTATATAATGTGATTCTTTCATGACATATTCCTTCAAGAATAACAGAAAGACAGAAAAATAAAAGGAAAGAGAAGAGAAAGGAAGAAAAGAAGCATTAAGGAAGAAAGCTGAAATATGTTTATAAGAAACATGAGGTAATTCATTGTATATATGAGCCATTGAAAGTTGTTTATAACATATTAAGTTTAAAAAGAAATATAAGGAACAAATGAAGAATTTTTCAAAATCTCAATATTGGTAATAATATGAACAGTAAGAATGAGATTAACTCTTAAATGTAAATTATTTTACAAGAGAATATTATTATTTAAACATTTTGCACTATTGTTCACAGAAAAAAAGTCCCAAATTCAGTTGTTTAATAAATCCCAGTTTTCCATGTGGATTGCTCATTCCATTGGATAGCAATTCAGTGGTTTAGTGGTCTAGTCTGGTGGCTAGTAACTGCCTATTGGCAATTCAGGTATATGAGGGATAAAAATTTACCAAAAATGAAAGGAGAAAAATGAAGATAAAAATAAGAAATTTTCCATGATATTGAAATTAGGAAATAAAGAAACATTGAAGTTAACAAATCTTTATTTACTTTTACACATGTGCCATTTTTAACTTTAAAATAACTTGTGTTTTATCATTGGAATGTTATTGTTTTGCTCTCCTTACTTGTGAAAACAACTGATTGGAAACCTATATTGATTCTTATACATCTTTTGACAAATTATGGCTTATGATATTCAGTAGCCTATGGGGCCATGATTTGATTAGTAACATATGCCAGGGACATTACACAGTATCTCCTTTTTGTCTTGACCATGTACATTGTGTGAATGAGTCTTTGCATTTGTATAGGTTTATTCAGCCACTGCAGTTCCAAAGATATTATCTAATTTCATAGTGTTCATTTTTAATACTGTATGAACAAAAGCAAATGGGAAATAATGGACATTGTTATAATTTTATTCTGCTCATTAATGCATGCTCACAATAAAATTAGTATTTTGAGCATTACTTCTTAACTAGGTGGCTGATATGGATTCAGATTTGAATATGAAACAAGAAAGCAGTCTTACAAATAATAGCAGTAAATAATATTCATTAGAAATAAAAATTTTATTAAAACATAGACTGAATTTAAGTTGTTTAGATAGCTTACTTTCCTATTGGTTTTCTGAGTTATGCTTTAAATATTTTATCAATGTGAAAAAAATTTGAATTGATATTTTCTGTTATCAACAAAGGCACCAAACCTAGCTCTCTAAGTTGTTTATTTCTTCACCATGAGAAGAGATTCAGTGATTCAGAAGCCAGGCCAGCATAAAATTCAAATTTGCACACCAAATTTCCAAAATTACATAAACTAGCATATTTTTAACTATTTTGAATATGCCTGTCTCACAAAACCTCACCCAATATCTGCTGATAACTGATAAGAACTTCGGTGCTATGAGACTCTAAGTAGTTATTACTCTTTGGAGCTATCTCCCAGGGAGATTTTCCACTGTGCTGCTGAGTGATAATGAAAACATCTAGACACGTAAGCCCTCTGTTGGTCCTTTTTTCCCAAGGTATTTCCTTTCATGTTTCTTCTGGATGGTGGCATCACTAGTCATAGACTTTGGAGGTCTCCTACTATGACCATCTACAGCTTGCTCTTAATACAGTTTTACTGTAGAATATTACCTCTATGTTCATGTCTTTTCCTTCTAGTATTCCCCAATTTACTGAAATTAAAATCTCCTGCATCTTCATACATGTGTTTGAAGACAATAAAATCACCTTGTTTTTGGATAGGTAGAATTAATATTGTCAAAATGTCCATACTACCAAAAGCATTATACAGATTTAATGCAATTCCAATCAAAATCTCAATGACATTTCTCAAAGAAATAGAAAAAGCAGTCATGAAATTCATCTGGAAAAATAAGAGACCCAGAATAGCTAAAGCAATCCTGAGCAAAAAATAGTGAAGCAGGTGGCATCACCATACCAGACTTTAAATTATACTATAGAGCAATAGTAACAAAAACAGCATGGTATTGGCACCAAAACAGACTGGTAGACCAATGGTACAGAATTGAGGACACAGAGACTAATACATATAAATTCAGCTATCTTATTTTAGACAAAGGTGCCAAAAATGTACAGTGGAGAAAGAATATCCTCTTCAACAAATGGTGCTGGGAAAACTTGAAATCCATATGCAACAAAATGAAATTAAACCCTTATCTCTCACCATGCACTAAATTCAATTCAAAGTGGATCAAGGACTTAGGAATTAGACCAGAGACAATATGCCTAATAGAAGAAAAAGTAAGGTACAATTTCCAACATGTCAGATTAGACCCCAAGTTCCTTAATAAGAATCCTGTAGCTCAAGAATTAATATCAAGAATTAATGAATGGGATAAATTTAAGCTAAAAAGCTTCTTCTCAGCAAAAACAAACAAACAAACAAACAAAACAACAACAACAACAAAAAATAATCAGTGAAGTGAATAGAGAGCCAACTAATTGGGAACAAATATTTAATACATGCACATTGGATAGAGCACTAATTTCTAGAATATATAAAGAACTCAAAAAACTTAACACCAAAAAAAAAAAAAAAATAACCCAATCAATAAATGGGCTAAGGAATTGAAAAGACTTCTCAGAAGAAGATACACAATTAATCAACAAATACATAAAAAATGCTCAACATCGCTGGCAATTAGAGAAATGTAAATAAAAACTACTCTAAGATTTCATTTCACTCCAGTAAGAATGGCAGCTATTAAGAACACAAACGAAAATAAATGTTGTAGAGGATGTGGGGGAAAAAGCACACTCATACATTGCTGGTGGGACTACAAAATGGTGCAACCGTTATGGAAGGCAGTATGGAGATTTCTTGGAAAACTGGAAATGGAACCACCCTATGACCCAGCCATCCCAATCCTGGGTCTATTTCCAAAGGACTTAAAAACAGCATATTACAGTGACACAGCCATTTCAATGTTTATAGCAGCACAATTCACAATATCTAGGTTGTGGAACCAACCTAGATGTCCCTCAGTAGATTGGTGGATAAAGAAAACGTGGTATATATACACAATAGAATTTTACTCAGCATTAAAAGTGAATAAAATAATGGCATTCGCTGGTAAATGGATGAAGTTGGAGAATATAATGCTAAGTGAAATCAGTCAATCTCAAAAATCCAAATACCAAATGTTTCCTCTGATATAAGGAGGCTGGTTCACAGTATTGTAGGGTCGGGATACATAGGAGGATTAGAGGAACACTATAATGGTCAAAGGAAAGGGAGGGGAAGAGAGGGAGCAAGGGGGGATGGAGGGGAAAATAAGAAAAAAGTGGTTGAATAAGATGGATATCATTATTCTAAATGCATGATTGAAGACTTGAATGCTATGAATATACTTTGTATACAAACTGTTTTGTGTAAATAGATGCTCTATATGTGCAGTATGAATTGTAATACACACTACTACTATAAATAAAAAAAAATTTAAAAAAAGACAATGTCAAAAAATATTCCATATTCTCTTTAGGAATTTTGCAGTTTCAGGAAGCAAGGTTTAAGTCTATAATTATCTTTAGTTGATTGTTGTGTATAGTGAAAGACACTATACACAACAAGAAAGTATATTATGTAATGCAAAAAAAGCACTTTGAAAAATGCAAAACTGGTTTATGATAAAATTTCTTGTCAAAATAGGTTAGAGTAAAAATTTTTCAACCTTTTAAAGAACACACACACAAAACATCTAATATTGTTGTCACACAAAGACTTGGTCCACTTGTCATCCAATAGAAGAAGCTCATCAGTTGAGCAAGGCAGTGGTAAAGAAACAACATTTTAAAGGGATGAGTTAGTTGATCATAAAATAGCAGTCTATTATCCTAAAGGACAATCATCCTAGAAAACTGATTTAGGAAAAAATAGTATAGGAGAAAGTGCCACAGAGTACGGCAGACTGGTGGGCCCATTCTCACAGGTTGGGGTACGAAATCAAATAATACGCTTCTGATTTTAATCATTTAGTAACAAGTTGTTTTTCAATTATGCAATTCTCAAAAATAAATGTGATTATGGTCATCAAAGGCCATCAATTTTTCAAGTTACTCTTGCTAAATTTTAGTTGTTCTACATGCAGTTCCTCATATATTACACAATGCATCATCTGGAGGGGGTATCTTCCCAGAAAAGAGACAAGGTAGGATGAAGTTAAATATGAAGTTGGGCAACCTAAGGGAGAGAAAGAGAGCTAGTTTTAATACTAGTCCCTACAGTTATCCCAATACTTAATATTGAGTGAATGGATACTTTCTCGAAAATATCTATAACAATTATATATATATATATATATATATATATATATATATATTTTATTTTTGCTATTCTATTCAACATCACAACAGAAGTCCTAGTTGGTATAACAGATAAGAATATAGATTAAAATTATGCCAATTGCAAAGGAAGAGGTAATGTTGTCTTTCTTGGCAGTAACATAATAATCATTGGAGAAAGCTTTTAATAGTCCACAAATGCACTCCTGGAATTAACAAATAAATGTAATGATGGTGAAATACATATTAAATATACAAATGTCAGTCGTTGTCCTATTACCAGCAAAAAAAAAAAAAAAAGGAATTTGAATTTCTCAAAATAATATACCCTTTACCGTTTCACCAAATGTTGAAATATTTACATATGTTAATATGTTTCTAACAAAACATGTATAGGTTCTTTATGTTAAAAACTATAAAGCATTGTTGAAAGAAATCAGTGATCTAAATAGATGCAAAGATATTCAATACTGAGTTCAATTAGGAAGACTCAATATGGTAAAGATATAATTCTTTCTGAGTTTACCTGTAGAAAGAGGTTAATCCCAGTCAAAATACAAGAAAAGTATTTTCTACATATCTGAAAACTAATCTCAACTTTAAAGGGAAAGGCAAAACACCTAGAATAGAACCCAGAATATTGTTGAAACTTTTGAAGGAATTGTTATAGTGGTAGAGTATTCAAAACAAATGCTTGTCAAAGAACAGACACCTGGACCAATGAAATAGAAAACACAGGCAAGATACAGACACAGACAAACATAGTGAACTGCATTTTATTTTTTCCAAGAAAGATGCAAAGGTAATTCAATGGAGAAATGATATGCGAACAAATACAAAAACAAAGCCAAACAAAAAACATAGAACTTACATATTTAATAAAAAGTAACTATGGATAGACCATAAACACAAACATAAGATGCACACCTATAAAATTCTGAAAGAAAATCTGAGTTTACTAATGAGTTTAGATACCTCCCAAAACACATGATCCACAAAAGAAAAATATTCAGTTAGGTGGATTCATTAAAATTAAAATCTCTGCTCTGTGAAAGATGCCATTAAGAGATTGAAAGAACAAACTGCAGACAGTGAGAAAATATTTGTAAAATACATAACATATCAAAATGCATAAATCCAAAATATACAAATAAATTTTAAAATTCATGTATCAGTTAAATTTATGAACATAGTTAAAATATGATTCACCCATATTCACAATTCAAATATTATAAACGTCCATAAATTATACACAGATTTCTTAATTCTTGGAAAGGTTTAAGAAACTTTCAAAATTTAAAGAAAAATAAAAGTTGAGATATTGTTAAACAGAAATGAATCAAGCTAAAATCTGTATTTGATCCTAAAACTTCTTTTTTGCCTAGATTTTTTTCTTTACATTCTTATGTTTGCAATTAATACAAATTTTGGAGATAAAATATAGGCATATGAGCTTTCCTTTCAGCATGAGTTATTCACCTTAGATTTATGCTGTTGATTGTGAAGAAACCCTCTGGCAGTTCCAGAATTATACATCTAAATACTTAATTGGAAGTTGTCAGTTTCTGGCACATGTCTGGAAAATAGGGCATTTGTAAAATACTGAAGGAAGTTACCCTTTCATGATTTCTATCCCTCAAATACTCTACTTACAATCCAGATTATAAATTCAGAATTGCCAATATCATTTTGTAGGTTCCAATAAGCAGTCCCACTTAATAGACTGACAAATCCATATTAACTTTTTCCTATACACAGGCTTCTAGGCATTAAATGACCTGATTAAATAAAACATAATTGACTGTCTTCCAAGTAAGCTTCACTATATTCTTTAATTTTATCCCTATCCTAGAACATGTGATGAAATTAAAAATAATTGGCAGTGAAATTGGCTAGTATTTGATCAAATTGCTATATTGCTTCCAAAATTTCATTTTAGTATGTTTTAAATGAATTGATTTAAAAAACAGTTTTGTAAACTGCAGTCTGTATATTAAGGTTTGTCACTCCTATATACTTAATTTTACATTTTTTTATATGCTCCATATACACATGCACATGCATATAGGCCTATGCAATAAATAACAAGATTTAGGTTATGGGAACTTCAACATACTTCACTTATTCAACAGGTTTGCTTTATGTTACTCTCAGGACCCTTCCTCAATTACTCATGAAGGTTTTTTATATAATCTTTGGACTGGTATCCCTTTTCCACTCATGCTGCTTTAAGTATTTCCTATTCACTGGAGCCTAATGGCTTATGGTTAAAAACATTCATGTTACGACTAATTGTTCATAGAGAGAAATTTAAGTTTCTTATCATAATATATCATAGCAGTCTTTTTAGGCACATTGCATATGTTAAGTTTAAAAACAACCCTGTAAGAATAATGCCATTATTGTTCCATTGACAGATGAAAAATCTGAGAAGAGAAGAAATTAAGATAATTTTCTTTGATTATAGAGGTCAGTAATATTGAGTGATTGAGTGGATTTAAACCCAGTAGTTTGCACGTGCAATCATCAAGCTCTATTATCAAAGCATCGTACAAGAAGCTTATCAATTGGGCTACTTTGTTCTGTGAAAGAGCAAAATAAGTGTGAACAAATATATAATTAAAAATAAATTATACACAAGCCAATATGACAAAATAGGGATTCATAGGCTTAAAATAGCAATAAAGGGTACAAGAGAGGAACTGTGAGATGAAACTAAACAGAGGGAGAATGGACACATGCTTTTTAAGGTTGTGGATAATAGTATGTTGAGGAAAGTCTGGTTTTGGATGAATTCTACATGGATAAAGAGAAACAGGGATTAGTTAGGAAATGAGTGGTATCATCAAGCAAAGGTGACCTAGAATTTGGGCTTCACCAGGGATACCTGGAGAATGGGAAGTGCAGTGTTCTGAGGTTCTTATTGGAATGAAAGTTGTAGTCACAAAGTGTGCGATTGTTAGGGAATTTCCTGGAGACTGCATGATTTTGCAAGAAACAGTGGTCACTTAACTTGCAGCCTAGAGTTTCTTGCTTTTCAGGCATTACATGCTAAACAATTACATATTCTGGTTTGTGTACAACATAATCTTTGTCAGGAATACTCTCCTTCATTATTTTTCCCAGTTTTGTCTTCATTACTGTCTATTGATATGCTCAGATAAAATTCGGCTATCAGTTCCTCTATGAAAGCATCCATGACCTGATGGGATTAATCGTGCCTATTTGAATGATTCCTGAAAATGTCTTTTCACTTTCTATAGGTGTTTCCCAATAGATAGCAAACCAATTAAAAAAAAAAAAAAAAAAGCCAGGAGTGTGTTTTATCCTCCTCACATAGCTCATATCCCCTGAGCTTAGAGAAGACACACAGAGGTACTAGTGGAAATTAATGGAAAGGGAATGAATTAACAAAATAATTTTGGCAAGAAAGCGTTTCATGCCAACAGAATTTTTTTTCTGCTGTAGTGGATGACTTTCATTACTTTGTTGAAAATATGACAATGGTTTAAGTGTGCCAATTTCTGAGCAGGATGGATTTTATACAAAATGATTGCTTCTGCTTTCTAACAATAGTGAAAATGGTGGTGGTGTTCCATGTTGCAAGCTCATAGTGGCTTCTTATACTTCCAAATTATTTCTGATCCCCTCACTTATCCCCTCCCCTTATAGTTCTTTTTGCTTACCTAATAACAATCTCCTAAATCTCTTTCTGCCATGAATCCTTTACAAATTACTGTTAGGTATGCAGTACAACTTCCTAAACTAAAGATGTTGGCTAGATGACCTAGATAGTAGTTATGTGTGCTCAAGTATCACAGAGCTTAGAAATGATATTCAGGAAACAGATGCCAAGTTTAATTCTACAGTTTTCAATAGTCTGAAAGCTAAACTTTGACATTATCTTTTACTATCATTTGCCAATTTGCTATTGCACATTGCTACATTTGGGGACACAGGGCCTCCTGGATTCAAATCTGTAATTATTTTCAACTTATATATAATTTTGATGTTGCCTTTGGTAAAACACTTCAAATGACAATATTAAGCTATGTGGAAAATAAACGTGATCATTTGATCTTTTATCTTTTGCACATATTAAATGTAGAAGAATCTCATGACTAATCCCACTTCAAAAGATGAAAGAAACAAGAAATACGTGCTTATTGAGTGTTGAAGATAATGGGATATGGTGCTTAATTTAAAATATTTATGAACCTGTACTAATTACTATGCATGATTATATTGATATCTCAAATGGAATATGTGAACAGAATTGAATAAAATAATGTCTAGAGGGAATTAATTTTCTAAAGTGTGCATAACAAAGGGTGCTGGGTTAGAACATGCAAAATCATCACAGTATACTTCAAAAGCTTCCATTTAGTTAATATTCAAAACCAAAATCGTGAACCTTATGCTATTTTTCATTTGAAGGGAATGTTTAATCAATTTTTTTTTTCATTACTCTGAGAGGGAAGAATTTTTGTTTTGTGAATCCTTTTATTACATGGTGTTATTTTATGTTGTTCCTGTCCTCTTATCCTTTAAAAAATTGCCATTAAAATGCAATTTTGTGAGTTATTAATATATTCCAGGTTAGGATAATAAATTTTCAATATCTCTGATTGTCAGAACTCTCATAGACTAAATGCACTGCAATATACTCATTAATGCTTACAACAAATCAATTCCTTTGACTAAGATTCAAATGTAGAAAGGCATCTATCATCTTTCTGTAAGAAAAGGTAGGGAATTTAAGGTGGGGAGAAGCAATAATGAAATCTTTGAAAACTTACCTCATGCAAAATCTTGCTAATAGTAGCTACAACCGCATAGAAATTACAATACTTTTTGTTTGTATGTGTGATTCCTCTGTCTTCTCATGCTAATGTGCAATCTTTGTCAATGATGCATGTATTTTATTGAGTTTTCCTGATCTATGAACTATGTAGATTATTCTCTCCCCGATGAGCCCTTGTGAGTAGTATGAAAAATATAACTGAAGTGGCTAACACAGGTGGATATGGTTAAAAGACGTGGTAATTTTTATATTTTTATTGACGTAAATGCAGTTGGTAGGCAGATTCTATCTGTTAAGACTTCCCTAAAATTAATGATAGACTAATTTACTTTATGTCTTCATTTAGCAACTGCTGAAAACCCATGTCATTAAACCTTATATAATATACTTTATTTCTTTCCAGGAATCAATAAGCTCTGGAAGGGCAACAAATATTTTTGGAAATGCATCTTATTAAGCATTTTACTCTGAGAACATAGCAAATTCTTTAAGATATAATTGCTAAATAAATGCTTGTTGAACAGCATTTAACCATGTAAAATATTTGACAAGAAAACTTAAATCTTTAAAATATTCATATTGTATTTAGGCAATCAATGTGTTTCCTTAATGTGTCAAAGTTTATTACTTAATCTATGACTTTGCATTTTTATAACTTTAAATTCACAATTGAAGAAAAAATTAAAATATATGGTTTTCTAGTATAAAAAGTATCTGTGCCCTGAAATAAATTTGAAAAGTGAAAATTCTTTACCTCAAAAGCCTCATAAATTTCTAATTTTGTGTTTTGGGGGAGTCCTCATACTGCTTTACATAGCAGTTGTTCAAATTTACATTCCAACCCTGCATATATGAGTTCCCTTTTTCCCAAGCTGAGTGTTTTAAAGTACACCTGCAACCTCAGTGACTTGAGAGGGTGAGACAGGTAGACTGCAAGTTCAGGGTGGCCTCAGTGATTTAATGAGACACTATCTCTATAAAACAAAACAAAAAATACTGGGATGTAGCACAGTGGAAGAGTGCCTCTGGGTTTCAATCCTTAGTACCTTTTCCTCAAATAAGTGCCCTTTACTCCATATTGTTGACAGACTTTCTTATTTCTTATGTTTTAGATGATGGCCATCCTCCTAACAGGGGTGAAAAGACAACTCATTTTAGTTTTGATTGGTATTTATTGTATGAATAGTGAAGTTGAACAATTTTTCATATGTGACCCAAAGGCCAAAGGAGCTGAAATCTTTGTACCAGAAATATACTTGTACCATCATAATATTGCAGCACTGTTGACAGCAGACAACATATGGAATCAATCCAGATGCCCTTCAGCAAATGAAAGGATTAAGAAAATATAGCATGTTTACACAATGAAATAGTACATAACCATAAAAAAATGAAATCCTTTCATCTGTTGAAGAGCACCTTAGTTTCATAGCTTAGCTATTGTGAATTGAGCCGGTATAAATATTGATGTGGCTGTGTCACTATAATATACTGATTTTAGCTCCTTTGGATATATACCAAGGAGTGGTATAACTGGGTTAACTGGTGGTTTCATTTCTAGTTTTTTGAGGAATGTATGTACTGCTTTTCCAACAACATGGATGCAACTGGTAAGAAATATTTTGGGTGAGAAGAGCTAGATGCTGAAAGACAAAACCATTAGGTCAGGCGACCTGCCCATTTGTGACCAGAGCAAGAGGTAGACTCCCGCCCGCTGGAAGGAGAGACCCAGCCACCAGTTTGCCTGGTCTTCAGGGCCCAGAACAGCATCTCCCGGCTGCTGCACGCAGGGCCAGACCTGGTGAAGTGCTTCCTCCACTCCCTGGGGGAGTGCGACCTGCCCAGCTGCAACCAGAGCAAGGCACCTGCCCGCTGGAAGGAGAGAACCCACTGCCAGTTTGCCTGGCCTCCAAGGCCCATAGTAGCATCTCCCTGCTGCTGTAAGCAGGGCCCAGCCTGAGGATAAGCCCCTTCCACTATTCCACTGTGCCACTCTGCACCAGACCAAAGGTGCAGCCTTGACTCCACTAACAGGGTTGCTGACTGTACATGATCTGGGTCAGGTGGCTTAAACTGGAAGGGAAAAAAGAAGGGCTTCCAAGGGTCTATTTTGTTTGAGACTTGTTCTTGGGTTCAACGTTTTTGTTTTTATTTGCTTGTTTGTTTGTTTTGTTGTTTCTTGGGGGTTTTTTGTTTGTTTTTGTTTTGATTGACAGTGTGTTTGTGTGCTTCTGCTCCTCTTTTCTTTCTTTTCTTCCTTCTCACTTTTATATTTTTTCTTCTTCCTTCATCTTCCCTATTTACACCCTGCCATTGCATTCTCAACAGAGGCAAAAACAAGTTATACGCACAAATTGAGATTTCTAGAACGTGTACAATTGAAATATATAGCAAAGTGGTGTTATATATGGTTTAGTCTCTATTTTCTAGACTTACTCTCTCTCTCCTCTCTCTTACACTAATTACTACTCCTTGGTTATTTTTTTTTTTCTCTTCTTTTTTTTTTTTTTTTTCTTTTCCATCTTTCTTTATTTCTCCTCTCAACCGCTGCATAAGTTAGGTTTATATGTAAATCGGTCTTTCCATCTATTCATTCACTCCATTCTCTTTCCTCTCTCGTCGGCTGATACTAAACCACTTCCATAGAACTCTCTTTTCATACTTTCTAAGAAAGAACAAGTCAATACACTCACTTCCTTCTTCCTAAACATATCACCTCTCTGTCCATTACTTGAAACTTTAAAACCCCATCAGAAGCATACAGAGTAAATTGGAAACAACATCTGGGTTAACTAAATCTGTATGTTGTGATCAAACTGGGATTCTCTGAATAGAAAGTGTTTGATTTTAAAGTGTAAAGGGAATATAAGGGGATCTGATAGCATTGTACTACAGGAGCAACATAAGGTTTTAAGGTAAAATCAAAGTAGACAAGGTCCCACAGTGCAGGTAGAATAGACGCACAAGCAATATGAAGAAACAAGGGAAGAAAGTGACACAAACAAATCAATATACCTCCTCAGTAGATTCCATACCATGCACAGTTGGTGCAATGCCAGAGATGGAATTCAGAAATTACATATTCCAAATGTTAGCGGAACTTAAGAATGAACTAAAAAATGAGATGAGGGAGCAAATACAGGAGGTGAAAGATCATTTTGACAAAGAACTCCATAAACAAATACAGAAAGTAAAAGATTACTTCAATAGGGAGATAGAAGCTCTACAGAGAAACCAAACAGAAATTCCAGAAATGAAAGAAGCAATAAACCAAAATAAAAGCTCAATCGAAAGTATCACCAACAGAGTAGATCGCTTGGAAGAAAGAACCTCAGACAATGAAGACAAAATATATATCCTAGAGAAAAATCTAGATTACACAGCAAAAATGGTAAGAAACCAAGAACAAAACATTCAAGAATTATGGGACAACATAAAAAGACCAAACATAAGAGTGATTGGGGTAGAGGAGGGGGCAGAGTTTCAAGCCAAAGGAATGAGTAATTTATTTAATGAAATAATTACAGAAAATTTTCCAAACTTGAGGAATGAAGGGGAAAACCAAGTTCAAGAGGCCTACCTAACACCAAACATACAAAATCACAACAGATCCACACCAAGACACATTATAATGAAAATGCCTAATATACTGAGCAAGGAGAGAATATTAAAAGCCACAAGAGAAAGGAAGCAGATTACATATAGGGGGAAACCAATCAGACTTTGTTCAGATTTCTCAACCCAGACCTAAAAGCAAGAAGATCCTGGAATAGCATATTTCAAGCTCTGAAGGAAAAGGGATTTCAACCAAGAATCTTATATCCAGCAAAACTGAGCTTTAGATTTGAAGATGAAATAAAAACCTTCCACAACAAGCAAAAGTTAAAAGATTTCGCATCTCGAAAGCCAGCACTTCAGAACATCCTGGGCAAAATTTTTCATGAAGAAGAAGAGAAAAATAACAATGAAAATCAACAAAGGGAGATATTAAACTAAGGGAAATACCAACCAGAAGAGAAACCAAATCAAGCTAAAGATCATCATACAAATAAAAATGGATGGGAATAAAAATCACATCTCAATAATAACCCTGAATGTTAATGGCCTAAACTCGCCATTCAAAAGACACAGATTATCTGAATGGATTAAAAGAAATGACCCAACAATCTGCTGTCTCCAAGAAACACACCTCATAGAAAAAGACATCAATAGACTGAAGGTAAAAGGCTGGGAAAAGTCTTATCACTCACATGGCCTGCGGAAGCAAGCAGGGGTTTCCATTCTCATTTCAAATAAGGTAGACTTCAAGCCAAAGTTAATCAAAAGGGACAAAGATGGATATTTCTTACTACTTAAGGGAACCATTCATCAAGAGGATATAACAATCATAAATCTATATGCCCAAATAATGGAGCACCTACATTCATCAAACAAACACTTCTCAAGTTCAAGAGTAAAATTGACCACAACACAGTTATTCTAGGGGATTTCAACACACCTCTCTCACCAATGGATAGATCATCCAAACAAAAACTAAACAAAGAAATCTTAGGCCTCCTTAAAACAATTAATAACTTAGATCTAACGGACATATATAGAATATTTCATCCCTCAGTAAATGAATACACTTTTTTCTCAGCAGCACATGGCTCCTTCTCCAAAATAGATCATATATTATGTCACAAGGCAAATCTCAGCAAATATAAAAAAATAGAAATACTACCCTGCATGCTATCAGACCATAAAGGGATGAAATTGGAAATCAACGACAAAACAAGGAATAAGAAAAACTACTCCAACAACTGGAAGCTAAACAACATGCTACTGAATGAACAAGGGGTTGAAGAAGACATCAAAGAGGAGATTAAAAAATTCCTAGAGGTAAATGAGAACACAGATACATCGTATAGAAATCTCTGGGACACTATGAAGGCAGTATTAAGAGGAAAATTCATTGCACTGAGTTCATTCTTTAAAAGGAAAAAAAAAAAACCCAACAAATAAACGACTTAACATCACACCTCCAAGCACTAGAAGAAGAAGAACAGATCAACACCAAGAGCAGCAGAAGACAGGAAATAATTAAAATCAGAGCAGAAATTAATGAAATTGAGACTAAGGAAACAATTCAAAGAACTGACAAAACTAAAAGTTGGTTCTTTGAAAAAATAAACAAAATTGACAGACCCTTAGCAATGCTAACGAAAAGAAGAAGAGAAAAAACTCAAATCACTAACATTTGTGATGAAAAAGGGAATATCACAACGAACACCTCAGATATACAGAAAATAATTAGAAATTACTTTGAAAACTTGTACTCTAATAAAACAGAAAATACTGAATGCATTGACAGATTTCTAGAGTCATATGATTTGCCTAAACTGGATCTGGAGGCTATACACAATTTAAACAGATCAATTACAAGCAAAGAAATAGAAGAGGTCATCAAAAAGCTACCAACAAGGAAAAGTCCAGGATCTGATGGGTTTACAGCAGAGTTCTACAAGACTTTCAAAGAAGAAATAATACCAATGCTCTTCAAACTATTTCAAGAAATAGAAAAAGAGGGAGCTCTTCCAGACTCTTTCTATGAGGCCAATATTACATTAATTCCAAAGCCAGGCAAAGACACATCCAAAAAAGAAAACTTTAGGCCAATATGTTTAATGAACATAGATGCAAAAATCCTCAACAAAATTCTGGCAAATCAGATACAAAAACATATCAAAAAGATAGTGCACCATGATCAAGTGGGGTTTATTCCAGGGATGCAAGGCTGGTTCAACATTCGGAAATCAATAAACATAATACATCACATCAATAGACTTAAAGATAAAAATCATATGATTATCTCAATAGATGCAGAAAAAGCATTTGACAAAATACAGCACCCCTTTATGTTCAAAACACTGGAAAAACTAGGAATATCAGGGACATATCTCAACATTATAAAAGCTATTTATGCAAGGCCCAGAGCTAACATTATCTTAAATGGAGAAGAATTGAAAGCATTCCCTCTAAAAACTGGAACAAGACAGGGATTCCCCCTCTCACCACTGCTATTTAACATAGTACTGGAAACTCTGGCAAGAGCAATTAGACAGACGAAAGAAATTAAAGGGATCCAGATAGGAAAAGAAGAGCTCAAATTAGCACTATTTGCTGATGACATGATAATCTACCTAGAAGACCCAAAAAACTCTACCAGAAAACTTTTACAACTAGTAAATGAATTTGGCAAAGTAGCAGGATACAAAATCAATACCCATAAGTCAAAGGCATTTTTGTACATCAGTGACAAAGCCTCTGAAAGGGAAATGATGAAAACTACCCCATTTACAATAGCATCAAAAAAAAAAAAAAAAAAAAAACCTGGGAATCAACTTAACGAAAGAGGTGAAAGAGCTCTATAAGGAAAATTATAGAACACTAAAGAAAGAAATCATAGAAGAACTCAGAAGATGGAAAGACCTACCTTGCTCTTGGATAGGTAGAATCAATATTGTCAAAATGTCCATACTACCAAAAACATTATACAGATTTAATGCAATTCCAATCAAAATCCCAATGTCATTCTTCAAAGAAATAGAAAAAGCAGTCATGAAATTCATCTGGAGAAATAAGAGACCCAGAATAGCTAAAGCAATCCTGAGCAAGAAAAGTGAAGCAGGGGGCATCACCATACCAGACTTTAAATTATACTATAGAGCAATAGTAACAAAAACAGCATGGTATTTGCACCAAAACAGACTGGTGGACCAATGGTACAGAATTGAGGACACAGAGACTAATACATATAATTTCAGCTATCTTATATTAGACAAAGGCGCCAAAAATGTACAGTGGAGAAAGGATAGCCTCTTCAACAAATGGTGCTGGGAAAACTGGAGATCCATATGCAACAAAATGAAATTAAACCCTTGTCTCTCACCATGCACAAAATTCAATTCAAAGTGGATCAAGGACCTAGGAATTAGACCAGAGACAATACGCCTAATAGAAGAAAAAGTAAGCTCCAATTTCCAACATGTCGGATTAGGCCCCAAGTTCCTTAATAAGAATCCTGTAGCACAAGAACTATTACCAAGAATTAATGAATGGGATAGATTTAAACAGAAAAGCTTCTTCTCAGCAAAAGAAACAATCAGTGAGGTGAATAGAGAGCCAACTAATTGGGAACAAATATTTAATAGATGCACATTAGATAGAACACTAATTTCTAGAATGTATATAGAACCAAAAAAACTTAACACCAAAAAAAGCAAATAACCCAATCAATAAATGGGCTAAGGAATTGAAAAGACACTTCTCAGAAGAACATACAGGATTAATCAACAAATACATGAAAAAATGCTCAACATCACTGGTAATTAGAGAAATGCAAATCAAAACTACTCTAAGATTTCATTTCACTCCAGTGAGAATGGCAGCTATCAAGAACACAAACAACAATAAATGTTGGAGAGGATGTGGGGAAAAAGGCACACTCATACATTGCTGGTGGGACTGCAAAATGGTGCAACCGCTATGGAAAGCAGTATGGAGATTTCTTGGGAAAATGGGAATGGAACCACCCTATGACCCAGCCACCCCACTCCTGGGTCTATTCCCAAAAGACTTAAAAATAGCATATTACAGTGACACAGCCACTTCAATGTTTATAGCAGCACAATTCACAATAGCTAGGTTATGGAACCAACCTAGATGCCCCTCAGTAGATGAGTGGATAAAGAAAATATGGTACATATACAAAATGGAATTTTACTCAGCAATAAGAGAGAATAAAATAGTGGCATTTGCAGGTAAATGGATGAAGTTGGAGAATATAATGCTAAGTGAAATTAGTCAATCTCAAAAATCCAAATACCGAATGTTTTCTCTGATATAAGGAGGCTAGTTGACAGTGTTGTTGGAAGGGGGTACATAGGATCAGAGGAACACTAGAATGGTCAACGGAAAGGGAGGGGAGGGAGGGATAATCCTGCATTATCCTAAATGCATGATTGGGAAAGGGAGGGGAGGGAGGAAAGGGAGGGGAGGGAGGGATAATCATGCATTATCCTAAATGCATGATTGAAGATCTGAATGGTGCTTATATACTTTGTATACAAGCAGTTGTATGTAAAAAGATACTATACTTGTGCATGATGAATAAGTAAATAAATAATAATAAAAAAACATTAGGTCAACTTTACAGAAGTAAGGAATGAAATAGTGGTCACTGGAGATGGGGAAGGACAACAGAATGGAATGGTAGTAAGAAAATTAAGGTGAAACCACTAGGAAATTTCTGGGAAGATGGGTAATGAATTAAGTTTAGAAGAAAGGTATTAACAATTAATAAGTGATCTGTATATTTATGGAAATATCAAAGTGAATCTTATGAATTTCACAAATAATATGTGCTAATAATAGAAAAATATAGATAATAAGAAACTAAAAACAGTATTTGCCTGAAAGAGGAGTCATGAAAATATTGGTAAGTAATGGGAATATGAGTGACTAGAAAAGAAATCAGAGGATTTTTTACTATTGTCTAGAACATATTAATATTATAAGTGCAAAATAAAACTGTAAATAATTTTTGGGACAAAAATCTAATAAAGATGATATATTAATTGATTCTGTGATCTTAAATATTATTCTTTCACTGAAAATTATGAAGAAATTTACTTATAATTTGCTTATATTAGTTAAATATCAGCTTCACTAAGCAAACCATGATTAATGATAAAAGAAAGAAAAATTCACAAGGAAAAAATTCCACTTAGTCCTTCCAGAAAGCAAAATCCAATTCCATGAAGGAATCTAAAAGTAACTTTTGCTAACTTTCAAAAATTCAACAAAATTCTATTTTATTTTATTGTTCCATAAAAGGTAGTAATGTTTATGCCTCTGTATTGTGATTAGTACACTAATCTCATACTCATAAGTGTTCTTAGTCTGAAATAAAACAAAACAAAAGCATAAATTGTGTATCATGAAATTTACTAGACACATATGATGCTAATGGTATCATAATATGATTATAAAAATTTTAATATAAAGGAAGAAATAAAACAAATACCTCCTATCTCAATATAAAAAATAAAACATGCATCTATGTTAGAAAATTTGATCTACATAGAATCTTATTTTCTACTACTTGTAAAAGCTTTGAGTCTAGACAAGGCAATTGATAAATGACTTTAACTATTACTAACATCTATTAGGCTCTGTACAACTGTATATGCTAACTTTTTTATGTTCATAAACTTATTTCATACTAGTAACTCTGCAATGTGAATATTCTTGATGTCTCATTCTACAGATGGGAAAACAGATCAATTGTGCTTAAAGAAGTTACCCAAAGCTATAAAGCTGGATAGTGCCAAAATCTGGAGAATGCATATTTGTTTTCAATTTTGATGATCAAAATTATGAATTACATTAATAAAGTAATACAGGGCAGAAATGTTATACTTCATGTACTTAATTTATCTTAAATTACAAAATCGAAAATGAACAATACATATATGACAATAAATTGACCTTTCCTACATGAGAAATGTTATTTTAAAAGATAAATATTATTTCATATTAGTGACAACAGTTAAATGTTATTTTATGTTAGTAGGACAATCATCATCAAAATTATCATTATTATATGGCCTGGCCAAAGAACTCCATCCAGTACATTTTCTATGACTGAAATCCATTTAAAAAAAAATCTTCAATAATGATCTGAAAAATCAGAGCAATAATATATCATTATTGAAATTGATTAAAATTTAGATTAGCCAAAATTTCAACTTCTAATACAATGCACTCTGTAGAGGAGTTCATTTGTTTAATAAAAGAGCCTAAAATTTGAAATGACTGGAATCCTTCTTTCAGATAGGGAGTTCTGATAACCACCACCTCTATGAACTTCTATGTCCTTATCTATAAAGTGGATATATCAATATATACAATGTAATATTTTTGGGAGGTTTTATAGGGCATGAAGAAACATCTAGCAGTACATGACACATACCACATGGTAAGTAAACATTGCCATCAATCCAGCCTGGGTTCTAGAAAGTAAATTAAAACTATTCACAATGCAGAAAGCCCAAATTCTGCAGGTGCTTTCTATACTCTATGACATCTTAGCTAAAATTTTATTTGTTTCTATTACATTTCCAATCAGTATTTCATCTATACCACAAATATCTTTTTAAACTTAGTTTTTTTCAGTGATTCATTCTGACATAACTACACAAATGTGGAATATGATTTGCTTTAGTTCAGTCCCCAGTACTTCCCCTAACACTCCCTCCTCTTTCCCCGATCCCTTCCTTCTACTTATCTTTCTGCTATTTCTAGTTTTTAAAATTTTGATTAGTGCCATGTGGATATGCATAAAACTGAGAGTCTATGATATATTCACAAATATCTTTTAAAATATTCATGTTTCATAGAAAATTTAACAAAAGTAGTATATTTATCACTTTATTTAGAATTATAAATGTTTTGCTTTCTGGATTGTCTTTCATTATTAAACCATTTGATATGTCTTTAGAATATTAAAATAAAGTTCCAAGTCTTATCAATCTAACATAATCAAATAAAGATCATAAATGTGTTTGATAGACCTGGATTCTTGTTCCTGGAACACTAGACTGTACAGATGATCCTCTCCTTTTTTTTGAACTTACTTTGTATCAGTCTACCCAATTAGTAAATCTTTTTATAATCAACAAAAATCTCTAAATTCTTTTGAAGTCAAAGCAAAATAATCCATGTGAAGTTTATGAAAGTATCACTTTAAGAACATAAAAATCTTAAAATATGTTAGTGCTAATTTTCTGTGTGCCACTGGGTAGGCTATCTATATTATTCAAATTTGATTTTTCTTGAAGTTTCAAGAAGTGTGTGCAGATTGTGTTGCCTTTTTCACCCCCAGAGGTGTTGGAATTAAACTCAGGGTCTTGTTCAAGCTAGGTAGACCCTCCATCCCTGATCTAGCTGCATCCCCTGTCCAAATTGTCTTCCTTGATTAAAACAGAGGATTCATTTATATAAAATGATGAGCATTTTCCACTGCTCATTTTGTTCCAGAACGCTTGCTTGCAGAGGCCATTTGCAAAAGAACCATATTATATACCCATGTTGCTGTTTAGATCTGGAGTGTTCGCCAAAAGATTGTGTTCTTGAAGCATATCCACCAAAAGCGTATGTTCTGGGAGCATGATCCCCAATGCAACAAGTCAAAGGTGGGACTGATCAAAGCTGTAACTACATCAGTGGATTAATCCATTTGATGAATAAGTAATTTGAATGGACTACTGTGGGCTAATTGTAGGCATGTTAACATGATAACACACTTGTGGCCATCCATGGGGGACTGCATCTTGTCCCTTCCTCCCTCTCCCTCTCTGCCCCCCTCCTTCCTGGTTGCCAAGACTTGAGAAGCTTTCAGCTGAGACCTTTGAAATGGAGAGCCCAAAATAAACTTTTCCTATTCTAACTTGTTTTTGTCAGTGATTTTAGACACAGCAATGAAAAGCTAACACAGTCCATCACATGTAACATACTGGACTCATAAGGAGGCTCTGAAAGAAGTTTTACCTGAATACTCTGCCTGAAGTCACAAAGGCAATATGTATAAACATAATTATGAAATAATGATGTCAGTGTTTGATTAAAAATGCAAGGTGTGATGTAAAGTTAACAAAATGGTTATTTAATACCCAACATTTGAAATAAATATTTTATTTTTGCATTCAGTGAATACATTATGGTTTGAGAAATAATAATAAACAAAGAAGAGTTGATTTGAAGTTATTCATATAATGTTAATAAACTCTGCTAGAATTTTCTTACTGTTTCAAAAGGCTGTTCATTATTATTAATTAAAAAGTAGGAAAACAAAGTTGCCTCTGAAATTGCTGAGGGAGAAAATTTCAAAACTCGAACTCAGTCTTGGAGAAATCTTTAAGCTACATTTAGCATGCTGAGTCACGAGGCCCAACGGGTTAAATGATTTTAAATTTTACAAGTTTTTGATTACTGAGAGAGCTAACTACAACATTATCCATAACATGGGAAGTATCTACAACCTCTGAATCTTCAATAGCTGAGCAAAATTTATCATGCTTTTAAGAAATAAGCCGTAATGACTTATTCTAAACTGACACTTTTTGTAAAATATAAGCAGGTGCACACATACCAGGGCACCATGTATGCATAATCCTATTAAAAAAACCATCTGTGAAGTTCATCAGTTAATGGGTTGCACCTCAAAGAGAAATTTATTAACAACCTACTAACTCCACATAAAGCCAAAATAAATTTTTATTCTTCTTCATGTCATACTTAAAATCAGTTTTTCTCTCTGTATCTTAATTTGGTTGCTTCCTCTTTTCCTTTCAATTTTATGAATTTTATGGAATTATATGTAAATAAGCTTTCAAGCACAAACACATTACTAGAAAATAAATAAAAGCATTGTTAATTTATTAATATCAAGTATGAATTCTAACATTGAAATGAGCATTTATAAATGAACTCAGAAAAGATTTTAGAATACATTTTTAAAGGGTGTAGAATTTAAGTGGTATTTCTTCTGTAAATGAAATAAGTAAAAATGAGGATATTTTAAAACCATGTTGTTATTTTTAATTAACACAAAATAATTGTATGTATTTTAAGAGTATATTGTGATGTTTTTGTACAATTGACAATATGGAATGCTAATTATGAGCATAATTAACAAACTCATCACTCACAAATATACCATTTTAAAGGGGGCTGAAAGAGTAGAATATCTGTTCTTTCAGCAATTTTGAAATATACAAAATGTTGTTATTTATTACAGAAAGATAAAAAACTTTGTCAATTCTGCCAATTCTATAATATATTAAGAGGAAAGATTTTCATTTTTAAAATAGAATATGTGTTAGGAAGATAAAAAGAGGACTCAGTGACAAGATGCAGAGGCAGGAAAAAATAGCAAAATGGCAGAATGGTCAAGCTACCAGCTTTATTTTTATCAATAGGTTATATTAGGTCATTAGCATCAGTAGTACATTATTATTCATTGTGTCATTATACAGTTTACACAGAGTTAGCAACATTATAAAGTTTATTCCTCATTTATGTATTTTAGTTGCAAAGTGCAATGTTAGGAGCTTTTTGCAGCTCTTAAGAATGTCCATCTTCTGAGGTTTTCTTCAATTTATTTCTTTAGTGTTCTGTAGTTTTCATTGTAGAGGTCTTTGACCTCTTTTGTTAGATTGATTCCCAAGTGTTTTATTTTATTTCTTTGAGTTTGTCATGAATGGAGTAGTTTTCCTAATTTCTTTTTCAGTGGATTTATCTCTGATGTATAGGGATACGTTTAACTGTGGGTGTTAATTAAAACAAACAAAAAAAAATTTTAAGGAAGTCTATCGTTTAAGGTTACTGGTATGTGGTTAAGTTCAGGCCCAGCTGAGGTTTGTGAAACATTATGGTTGTCTAACAAGAGGTTTTCCTTACTCTCACTAGCTGTGTGACTGAGATTAAGGTCGAGGTTGATAAGACTCTATCTAGCACAGAGCCTTCTTGAGCTGGGCATTGCTATTGCAGCCGAGCAACATGTGTCTTTGCACAGAAATTTTCCTAGAAGCCTGGCATTCTGCATCTTTGCACAGAAACTTTCCTAGCAGCCAGGCATTCTTCATCTTTGTCTAGAAACTTTCCTAGCATCCAGGTATTCTGTGTTTTTACACAGAAGCTTCCCCAGCCACCAATCATGTCACAGTCATGAAGTTATCAGAGACCTCAATCCCAAGCACAGAACCCTTATAAACATGGGCAGGTATGCAAATATATTTATGTACTTTTATACACATACACATGTATTGCCAAACGTTTAATGAAAAACATTTAATGCTTTTAAAATAGGAATTTCTTCTATCCTCCCACAGTTCTTCTTTCCTGACAAATTTAGCCCAATGAGAAAGTATATCAAAAGTATTAGCTCTCTGGTGGTTCAGTTCTCCCTGATCCTGGACCTAGACTCTGCCTTCAGTGACTCCTTGACCCTGACTTGGACTTTTTCCCTTTTAATTCAGGTTTGAAGCCCTCACTGTCCCTGGGGTGCTCCTGCAGATTATATTCCCATACTTCAGGGAACTGAGCTTGCCTTAAAAGTTCAGACTGCATGGGAAGATTAATGACATTCCAGCAGGTTTATATCCTCTATCTTCTTTAGATTGTTGGTTACTGTTTCTCATATTCAGAGGAACTGGTTATTACATATAGTGAATTCTCAAAATTATCACTAGCAGCAAAAATTTATAAGGCATGTTTACTTCCTACTTGCCTTACCCACATTGATAATAGTTGTTCAGTCCAACCAAAGTTAAGTTCTCAATATTCATTTGGACACTGCACATAGGGCATCCCAACTCTAAGGTATAGGCACCAGTGTGGCACTATCCTGGCTTGAGTTGTGTGTGTGTTTGTTGTGTGTGTGTGTGTGTGTGTGTGTGTGTGTGTCTGCCCTGATGCTTTTGCTAGTTTCATTTATGATTTAATAATTCAAAAATTCAAGAAAATTTAAATAAAAAACAAGGAGATACGTGAGAGTGCATACTTATATAAAGTGAAAAATAAGATTGAATGAAAGAGACACAATATTGAACACAATTTTAAATAGCCAAAATCATATCATATGAATTGATAGTTGAAGAAACATCTTAAGTTCTCAAGTTAAAGTGTAACCTAAGTAAGCATAATTATTTTTCTATACAAGGGATGTTTCAAAAAATGAGCACATGTCTTGTGATTAGCAGGATAGTTTGAAAGAGGAAGTATTTTTAAAAGACAAGAAAATCAGATAGGATAGAAAGACTTTAATCCCCAGTATCAAGCAACAAGAGTTTTGAGTATATTCTTCCTAGGCAGAAATATGCATATAATGTATATACACACACTTCTAAACAAATATACATTTTGTTTTATAGTTTTTAAAAAATTCTAATTCTAAAAAGCTAATCGTAGCTAGTAGCCTGATAATATGCATAAATAGATTTTGTAAAGAATGAACTGGTTCTGTTAAGAAATGCAGACTTAAATTTTTCATGAGTTTCTGGTAACAGCATTTTCATTAACTGATCTTTAAATAAACTTGTTTTATGTGATTTTTATTTGAAAAGGAATTATTGATTTTTATATATATAATGTATTATATATATTTCTTACAAATAATCAATTTTATGCAATATTCATGTATAATAGCTTTTTTCCCGACATTTTCCTGATGCTGTGTAAAATGACCTAAATTTTCTTTGCTTTTTAGAATTATGAAAATGCTGTTTGTTAAGCTTTTTGTTTTTAATTGGCTGTTGTCTTATGCATGCTCAAATTCAGCTTCTTTCTTTGCATCACTCACTCTGTTATTTTACAAGTTTCCAGAACAACTTCTGTACAGACCAGTGAATTTCCTGTGTCATTTAAGTTTCCTGTCTTTAATTTGTCGGCATGGTATTCAAGGCCAATAGCACTGTAACTAATGTCTTATTGGACCTTATCTAACACACTTGTTTTCTCCACTTGACACATCACCAGCTTGTGTTTAGGAACCCAAAATATCATTTCAGCACCAGGCTTGGGGATCATTGTAAATGGCAAAATCACTAACAAAAAATTTTAAAATGTGAAAATATGATGTTAAATACATGATGAAAAGGACACTTATTTACAGCATGTGTACAGTATAGCAGAGTACCACCCTGATTGATCTCAGCTGGGACAGTGTACCTATCTTTTATTTCAGCTGGCCAATCTGTGCATGTTCTTAAATTATTACAAAAGTCATATGAATATTGATCTTGGAAAACAATTTTAGTGATAACATGAATTCACATATAAGGAATCCACCCATAATGAAGACCGACTGTACATAAAAGAAATATGTCTGGGACATACAAATTGGCAAGAAGTCCAAGTTCATATTGTACAAGAAAACATGCTTAGAGTTTAAGTTCTACAATGCTCAGAGACAATTTTTCATTATCAGAAAGAATACATCATTAGCATTGTCTCGACATGTTTGTTATTTTGAATATTTCTCTTTTTTGGTTTTGATTTATGAAAGCCAGTTGATTAATTTCATTTTTTCAAACTTAATTTGTTGAGAATTATTTGGCAAACCACTTCATTATAGCAATATGTATGCTCATAAATGGTGTTTTAACTGTAATTTTCCAGTTATTAGGCTTTAGACATTTATGTATTGCAATTCAAATGATGACTTCATTTTTGTGTGTAGTAACAACTTAATAGTTATGTATTCTCTGGAATAATGCTGTTTCAAGAACTGGTAAATTCTTATTAGTGCAACTATATAAAATTGATCCATTATAGACCATTATTTTGAAGTATACAATTAAATATACAGTCAATTTTTTATTTGATAAAGTCAATACATATTATAAGCAATCCATTTACTGTGTATTTCTTTGTTTCTAATTCATGACAGTTCTGGGTTTGCTCCAGTAAAATGAAAGGAAAGTGGAATAAGTGGGTAGGGACACATGGGCTGCTTATAGTAGACTACTGCTAGATTCTTAGTCTTAGTTTGACCCATAGAACTGTGATTACCTTAAATTTTAAACTATTCAGTATCCTTAAAGAATCATTATTCCCTCTAATTAGAATAATGTATGGCCATATCTGCCCAATAATATATTTTAATAAAAGCAGAGTAACCATTCCGTAGACAAAGATAGGAAAATACTAAAACAACACAAAGAGGTCTACATGAGAAAAAATAAGAACACTTGAGTCACTGTCTCTCTCTCTCTCTCTCTCTCTCTATATATATATACATATATATATCATATATATATGATATATATCATAATGATATATGATATCATTAACTCATATATACATATATATGCATATATATGCATATATATTAAAAATGCAGTTACTTCATAATTACTGTGGACTGTGCACTAAGTACTTTGAAAATATTAATTCTCTGATGACTTATAATGGCCATAATGGCCATATAGAGTGATTCTATTATTATGACCATTATATGGTAAAGAAACTGATAATAGTTTAGATAATTTCACTGCTATCACATGTTAGGATACCAGTCACTGTTGGCACTCTGCCATCCTGTTTTTTTTTTTTTTTTTTTTCATTCTTTTCCTATGGCTTCTAACTTAAGTTCCTTCAAATATTAGAAAATATCTATCCAGTTTCTAATTGAGTTCCTTCAAAACAATACATAAACTTTTATTTCCTTACAAAGAGTGTGGAGCACTCCTTCTGTGTCACCAAAAGATGGGGAATTGCAGAGCACAGGGAACATCTTTCAGAAGGGGTGGGCACCTCTATCCATGCAGTCATCTTCATAGGACTCCACCAGAGGAACCTATGGAAAGTAAAACAACCTGGCTCATTTAGAAATATTTATTTTCTGCCAGCATATAAAGCAAACACATTCCATTACTGTCCTCCAGGTTTAAATCCATGTATGAATAAGTTAATTATAGCTTATGTCTTAAGTATTTGTTTTTCCAAATCTGGAAATCATTAGGATAGTCTTTATCCTACGGCTTAAAAGGGAATTTATTTTGGGTTACTGTTTTTGGAAGAGAGAACATGCAATACACTTCCTCAAAATAATAACTGGAAGTTGACATGATAATCTTCACAATGTCTTAAATATCATCTTTGTAGAATAAAAAAATTGAATAGCTTGCAGCATTTCTTATTTTAATTATATTTGCAATGAAAAAAAAAGTGAACAGTGTAGCAAAATAATTAAATTAACTGCAATGTTAGACCCTCAGAGAAGGGCCAGTTGCAGTTCAGTGATGTATTTCCTTCACTTTCTTTAATAAGCAATCTGCCTGTCTCAATTACAATGTTAATATTTCTGAGTGCTGAAATCCAATTCATAATTCAGGAACTTAAAAGCCACTACCTTTGCTTTCTCCACATAAAACCAAAGAAGAAAACAAATCCACAGCACCTGAAATGTTCACTGTATTTATGCTTTAATTAAAGACGTTTAATGCTTGACTCTATGATCAGGCCAGATCAACAAGATATGGTGATCATTAACTCAAAAATTACTTTCATCCTCATGGTTCACTGACACACTACCAAAATGCTTTTACCATCTTAAGTCAGTTTTGAATACAAATTACAAATTAAGTTTGCCACTAACATTCATAATCCAAATTATGTTTCTAAAGATAAGGCAATAAACTTCCCTGACCCTTTCATCTCTGTCTTTGAATATAGATTCATCCCAAAATTAGCAACTTCAAAACCAGCTTAAGGTAAGTTTTACAACTCTGGTAAATTACCATGCTCATTTTCTTTATTTCTATTCTTTTCTCATTAACTGCTAAGTACTTAAGGAAAATGTTCTCTAAATTTATATATTCAAACTCCAACGTAGCTATTTCAAACATTCATAAATCTGTGCTGCAATCCTTTTCTGACCTGTAGCTGTGCCTGCTGGTGCCCAGCAAAGGTCCTGCAGTGGGTACTTTGGTAAAGTATTTCCTTACTTTTTTGATCATCTCATTTCTCTGCAGTGGCCAAGGAAGTGATTGTCTTTAAGCATTCAAAACCTATGCGATGTGGCTTAGGCAAAAAGTAAACTGTAGAAAATGAGAAATTCAAATTTCTTCTGATTATTATACATTGTACAATGCTGCATAAGGGTCTATGCAATGACTTAGCAAACTGTCAGAAAAAAATTTTGGAGTAACTGAAACGTCTTAAATAAACTTTCATTTATTTTGTTTGTTCTTACTCACTGAAATTTCTTCTCTGAGAGCTAAATTTCCCTGAATGCATGTTCCATCCTCGGACTGAACCATCCTTATGCCTGCTTTGGAGATTTTTATTATCTTTTCCACTATATAAGCTCACGTGGTCATCAGTGTTGTTTTTGGCATAGACCTTTACTCCAAAATTATTTTCATTTTAGAATCCACTAGGAAGACTTCAGAATTCCAAAATGTAACCAAATGCTCACTAATGGAGAGCCTCCAAGAACTTAAATAGAAACCTGAGGTCAAGCAGGAATAGACACCATGGTTTTTTTGTTTGTTTGTTTTTGTTTGTTCTAAACTTCCTGGGTGACTCTACCTTTCAGGGAAAGTTCAAACGCCTGCCTCCTTCCTATGTGATCAGAATCTTATAAGCAATTAAATGCAAATAGTGTCTCAGAGAAACAGATTTGTGGAAGAAAGCTCTCAGGTCACTGTTGTGTGCCTCTCCCTCCTAGATGACAGCCCTGCAGATTAAGAGCAATAGAAGCTCTCTTTTAATACTTCTGCCCTTGGACTTTCTATTCAGGAGGCTTGAGTTGCAGGGGACAGAGCATCCTATGATGGTGCAAACACACTCATTCACTTGAGCACACTACCTATCTCTTTTGTGCCGCTACCTATCTTATCCTCACATCACATGTCTCTCTTGCACTACCCTCTAGAAACTCAAATGGTCCTTTAAGATCCTTACACCCCCAGGTCTCCTTTCAGTCTCTGTTGTGCCTCACAGCCATTTGACCTGGACGGCTGTAGAAGGTAGAAGTTGTGGATGGCAAGAGAGTCTTATTCACACTGCTGTTTCCCGAGTTCATTTTCATTGCCATACTTAACATCTTAAATTAATTCAATATTTTGTTCAAAGTATACTGCCTAGAAATCCAAGAAGAATAATACAATGATTTATTTGATGTAATTAATGTTTTTAAAAGTATTAAGCTCAATTTGATCGTCTCCATGCCAAAAATCTTCTTCCTGATGAAAAAGTACTGTCTACAGCCAAGAGTTTCTTCCAAAAATAGTCTTTATTGTATATGTGATGATTTCCTATTATAGTTATTGATTCAGTCACTTAAAAGATACAAAATATCAAGAGTATTGTCTAATTAACATATAACATTTTTATTTTTACTTTTTAAAATTTCTAATTAGCCAGCATATATATTAACATATGTTGTTTTTATCTGTTTATATATTGTGCAGTAATAAATTTGAGCTAATTAACATATTCATTATCTCACAGACTCTTTTGTTGTGAGAACGTTTAAAATTTATTCTTTAGAAACTTTGAAATATATATTATTATTGATTATATGTACTATGGTGTGCTGCATACTATGGATCTGTAAAACTTATTCCTCTATTCTGATTGAAATTTTGTACCCTTTGACCAATATCTCCACATTCCCTTTCACTCACCCCATGGCCCTTGATAATCACCATATTAACTATCCCCTTCTATGAGTTTTACTTTTTAGATTAAACAAATAATTGAGATCATGCTTACTTGTTTTACTGTGTTCTGTGTTGGATTTATTCAACTGATTAAATAATAAAGTATTTGGAACAGGAATATACCTGAGCACTTCTTCCAGATCATTTGTCTCAAATATTAAAATTTCCTGCTTTGTAAAGTCTGTATACTATTCCATTGTGTTTATATATCATATTTCCTTATTCATTGCCCACTATTGGACACCTAGGTTAATTGTGAATAGTACTTCAATGAAAATGGAAACCAGATATTTGACAGTGGCTTAAAATCTTTGGATATATACCTAGAAATTGGATTGCTGAAGTATATGCTAATTCAGCTTTTAATTTTGAGGAAATTTCATACTATTTTCCCTAGTAGCTGTATAGATTTACATTCTTGCCATCAACATAGGAGCTGACCCATTTCTCTGCATCCTCTGTAACACTTGCTATGTTTTAAACTTTTCATAATCACCATTCAAACAGATGGGAAGTGATATTATGGCTTGAATTTGCATTCCACTGATACTTAGTAAGAATATATTATAATTATCACTTATGATTTTACCTCAATGGAATATTTCAAAATTTAAAAGACTATAAATTTTTAAGCAACATATATTTTAGATATTAATATTTTATGAATAAAAATAACTCCTTGGAGCCAAGAAATGTAGCTGGCTTAGCATACTTTATAAGACTTGATGGAGTACTTATCAGAGCAATCAAAATGGAATGATCAAATAT
Source organism: Tamias sibiricus (assembly GCA_025594165.1). Taxonomy (NCBI): domain Eukaryota; kingdom Metazoa; phylum Chordata; class Mammalia; order Rodentia; family Sciuridae; genus Tamias; species Tamias sibiricus. Next base: position 154,523,189 of record CM046662.1, on the reverse strand, counting down.
GAAAATGTGTGCAATTAGTGATGGGCAACTCCCTAGTATCACTGATGTTAGACAGTAATGTAGGCATTAGAGTAGTACAGTCTAGTTGGTGAAACTTAAACTTGGAATTTATAACCGCAACTACATTCTAAATAAATGAATAGAAAAATGAAAGCTGTAAATAAAAACAAATCTATACAATACGTATTGGCTCCCAAATGGAGTATAAGTTTTAAGACAAAACTTAAATAATGTTTCTCTCATTTTGAAGTTACTTGAGTACATTCTAATCATTGATTGACAATAATTTTATTAGTGAATAGTATATATACTTAATATCCAATTTATTAAAATTAAAATTAAAAATAAAGCAACAACTTACACTAGAATTAATGTTTTTTTTCCAAATACTTGAATTAAGGTGAAAATTATCTAAAGTATGGATTTGATATCAAACTCATAGTCTTTCACTTTTTGATTTTATTACTTGAAAAATAATTTTATTTTTATTGAATACTTTTCTTAAAATAGTTTATGTGTTTCAGAGCTGATCATGGTGTATAACTTTTGAACTTAGCTTGACAGATAACTGATTTCTCTTTTCAAATCATTTTATGTCATTTTGAATTTATATTTATAAATAATGCTCTAGTTTTGTGTTATAAATCAAAGGGATGATTTTCAAAATTTGTACTTGAATTAATATTTTATTTTAATATCAAGTTTATGTTGTTTGTAGGATATGATTATCTGTTCTTGTATTTCTTAGACAATCAAATACTACTTTGGTATATGATTAGCTAATAAATACAGCAAGCACAAAACATAATAGCATATGTATTCTGGGATCGAGTTTATAGATTCATTATTAACCATCTAAAATTTATATCTCCATCAGAAAATATTAGATGGCTGAAATAACATACAACGTATTACTATAGGTAGAATAAGATAATTATTTTAATAAAGTTTCTTATATAGACCATTGATATGAAAGACTGAAAATTTTCATTTTCAGTTTATTGTTTGCCAAATATAGCTCAAGGTCCAAAGATGTTAAGTGGTACCACGTCTTTATATTTTATTTAGTAATATATGTCAATATTTATATAAAGATATGCAAAGAAAAGTACATTAATGTCAGAGTACATACAGATAAAAACACAAGGCAATGTATCATTTGTAAAATAATGCAGTCTTTAGTGTTTAAAATATTCTTTTATTTCATACAAAATAAAGTACATGTTTATGACTATAACATATACTAGGAATTATCCAGAGAATACAACAGTGACTAGACTTGCACATTTAGAACATTTCTTAATGGAGGTGTAAAGGAATGCTTAAGAAAAAACAAAAACAAAATCAAGAAAACATCTATACAAAAAATTTCTGAATTTCCAGGCGAGAAAATAAAATCATACAATAAGATCAAGGCCACTGACTTTGTGATAAAGAAGTATTTTCTATTTTACTTGTCAATAGTTAACAACATTTCAATTTACAAGAATGAGAGAAACTAAAAATGAGTTGCTTAAATAACTTATTCAATTTGTTAGGAGTAGATTCAGCATGAGATCTAATGAGCTCAAATGTGTACCCACTGTATAAACTACTTACCATGATTTCCCTGGTGATTTAAGATTTTTTTGAGTGTTTGAGGTACTGGAAAACCACGTGAAGAAAGTGATGTACTACTGAAATACACTTACAGACCTCTAATTAAACAGTTTTGATACTTGTTTTTTAATAGAATAATTTATAACAGTTGAATTTACTTTTCCTGCTCAAACAGGAAATCATTTTATTATATAAATATTAATGGCATAGTTTTGTTAAAAGTCAAATAAAATATAAAACTCTGCATGTGCAATGAAAAAGTTCCCTTGTCAAAATTTCTTAAATGGAAACACAGTCACAGCAGTTTTTTTGATATTTGCTAATAAAACATTTTTTCATTATTTCTGTATCTGCCAAAGATGCTAGATCAACAAAATATTTTCAACTGCCTCTTAATCCTGGTTATTATCTGCTAATCTCTTCCTAAATTAGAAATCAGAATCTGGGCTGGGGTTGTGGCTCAGCGGCAGAGCACTCGCCTCGCATGTGCGCGGCCCGGGTTTGAAACTCAGCACCACGTAAACATAAATGCATCGCATTGTGTACAACTAAAGCAAATAAATAAATATTAAAAAAAAAAAAAAAAAGAAATCAGAATCACTTCACTACATTGTACATGCTTTATTCTAGTACAATTATAGGCATGTCTCTTATACCACTGAGAAGAAGCTCCTTTAAATCACTACCTATTAAGCTTGGGAAATGCCACATTTTAAAACCTCTTCTTACAGATACACTTTATTTTATATATATAACTTATATGTGGTGCTGAGGATCAAAACCAATGTCTCACACATGCCAGGCGATCACTCTACCTCTGGGCCCCAGCCGCAACCCCCAGATACAGAATCTTTCCTGTCTTCAGTTACCACCTATTTAATTCCTCATTAAGGGATTAATGCCCTGATTAGATTATGGCTGTCATAACCCAATCATTTCACCTCTAAACTTTCTCCCATTCTCTCACACATGAGCTTTGGGAGGACAACTCTTGTCTAAACTATAACAACTAGTAAACTTAGGCAGTAAAAGGAAGATAAAGTGAAAATTTCTCCTCGATACTGAAAACTAAGGTAACTTCAGCATGTTAAGATAAAACACTAATAGGAAACATTTCTAGTAGTTAGACCTTAAAAAGATAGTTGATGCTCATCTTCATCAAAACTATTCACATACATAACAGTGAAAATGTGTTAAAAGAACAACCACCTTTCTATTGTAACAAGATAAAATAATAATAATAATAAAAATATTATCATTGTTTATATAAATTCTGTGCAGCTGATATATTTATGTCTTTTGATAAGTTGAGGTTAGAAGATATCAGAGTGTTATTAAAAGAGCAATAAAATGAGGTCCTATTAATCTGAATCCCTACTCAACCTCAAATCTGCATCTAATTAAATAACCTGTATAATATAGCTACATGGGTAAAATAGCTTGAACCAGCACCACTATCAGTATGTCTGAGGATTATAGTTCTAGCAAATGATTACATTGGCATTCTTGGGAGGATAGTCCTTGTGAGGGTTGTTATCTTATATGAACCACATTACTATGATGGATTTTCTGAGTTAGTAGCGGAGGGCTTAACCCAGTTTAGTGTTGATTTATCAAAATATCTCTAGAGGAACAGTTGAGCACAGTCATCCAATCTACTCACATTCATCTGGAGTAGCCAGGTGCCACATTCTGGAAAACATTGCAGGATAAGGGAATAAGAGGAATAAGAGAGGATAGAAAGAGATATTTGCTTAATACATGCACACATACACATACACACACACCAATTCAAATACATTAGTAACAAAATATGAATAAAATAGTCTTGGCAATTCCCATTGCCAATGGCCACATGGGCACATGTAATATTTATAAATATCTTCTTATACTAATAATTCTTTATTCTCATTGCTCTCTACATAAACCTCTATTGGTCATTGTTTTTTAATCTGCTGCAGTTAGCTAAATTTTCATTCCTAAATTGTCTGGGCCATTAGTAGTCCTGCCTGAACTGAGTTGTTGTAGTTTTACAGTGACATTTATCAAACATTATTATACTAAAAGACACTCTGAGAAATCATGTAGATTTTTTACATACTCTAGATTAATTGTGGAATACTAATCCAGTTCTCTTAGACTGATGGTCTGGCTCAATGACTCAGCTATAACTCCTTTCTTGTCCTACTATAACTCCTTTCTTGTCCTATTGATTCAGAGATTTAGGTACCCAAAGTAGTCCAGTAGTAGTCTTAAATATCAGTTCAATAGAACAATTGCTCTGTCTCGTGATGGAAACATTTCTCTCTCTGGTCTCTAAACCAGAAACCAGGTAAGTTATGGTCACAGTAAGCAAATATTTTGTTAGTGGGTCACTACGGTTAATAGTAAATGGTCATAATCCCACTTACATACTATGCTTTATAGATCATAGATCCTGTACATCAGAGAAAATATTACCATATGTTTTAGTATTAGTTCAGAGCACATACAAATTTCTGGAGAACTTAACCACAGCCCTGTAAGGAATTACTACATAGCCTCTGCTGTAACTGAGTCTTCAAAACAATTGAACCATTATATCAAGTGAATTCCTTCAGAATAGTGGAAAATATATTAAAACTGGTGATTTCCACAAACATGTCTCTTTGCCACACTTATTTGGCAATGCAGATATTTATTTGGTCAGGAGCAATGCTGCATATACTATCACATGGTGAAAAAAGTCTTCAGTCAGTCCAAAGATGAAAGTTTTGGCAGAAGCATTGTTCACAGGGAGGGCTAATACATATTCAAATAAGTAGACTATTCAAGGAAAAACAAAATGCTGGCCTTCCATGATGGAAAATTTCCAGTATAATCAACCTACTACCAAGTATCCAGTTGATTACCTCTGGGAAATTATACAGGTATTTAGTGTTGGTCTTTGCTACTAGCAGACTTGACACATAGCAGTGATGATAGATAGGTTGGTCATGCTGTATGGAAATCCATATTGTTAAACTCATGAATAATCTCCATTCCTGCTGCCATGGATACACTGATTGTGAGCCCATTGGTTAAGACAAGATTGGTTGCAGAAAGAAGTTGACTGCTGTCTATAAAACAGGCTGGGAGTTTTGTGCCATCACTTGTTCCCACTAATATCCAATTATTCCATTATGTTTAGGTTTTCCATTTGAATGGCTATTGGTCATATCATATGATGCAGAGAGGAGAGTGATTACAGATGTCTTCAAAGACATTCAGATTCCCCCTGGTCTCAAATTTATTTCTGAAAGTATTGGTGAGAGATATGTCTTCTGGATGACCCTAGTGTGGGTAAATATGTATTTTTTCTTGTGATTAATATTGCTGTTTTGGGGCTGGGGATTTAACTCAGGACCTTTCTTTCCTGTGTTAGGCACATGCTCTACCAATGAGCTGTATCAGCAGCCCTGGGTAATTGGGTCTTAAGTGGAAAATCAACTCTTAACATTCCAATCTCTCTAAGCCTGTTTATTCCTTCTTTTATACTAACCTAAAGGTACTATATTAAAGGATATGGTCATTTCCTATTCATTTGTAATGAGTCACATTTTATTCATGCTTAAGCAATTCAAATAAATAAATTATTGAAGAAACTACTAAAGCCCTTTTTAACTCACCAAGTCACATAATTAATTGCACACTCTATATCTTTTGGGCCCATATAAATAAATTTGAACTGATCTAATTTTTGTCCCCTCTACCATCAACTCTCACCCTTAATATCTATCCCCACACATGGTCCCAAGATTTCTGACTGTACAAATTTAGAAACTCAAGTTATCCGCTTGAAGTATATTATACTATCGCTGGGTTCACACTTTGGAGCTTACCTTTAGTGACCTATTGGAACTTGTATCTAGCTTTAGGTCCACAGTCAGAGAGGGATGTGGAGATGGCTCTTAAAGATAATCAGCATGTCTTACTAGAAATATGTCTCAAGGGAAACAGTCAATCAAGTGTTTATCCCCTTAGATGGAAGTGATGTCACTGTACATGAGAGGTTGCTCCAACTATGTTTGGGAATGTTGCTACAACAAGCATTGGGTATGTCATTCCTAGTGAGCTGAAAAAACCCTTCCAGTGACAAAGGAAATTCATAAGAATTTAGGAGTTCAATGTTACTAGATTTATCAAAGTATTTGCATTCATACTATCCCTATTTAGAGGATCCTATTCTTTTGCAGTCAATGCCCACATTTTAATAATGAACACCGTTGAGATGCTAAGAATTCGACTAGCCTCATAAATCAGTAAATAGCTGTGTAAATTCATGGTTTTGATTTTCAGCAATTTGATCTACCATATAGGAACCAAGGCTCTCTCTCAATAAACACTAGAAGATTTTCCATTGATTATGTAGTGCTTAAAATGAGAATTTGAATTTTTGTAGTCATGCTTACCTTTACCCATTTTCACTAATGGCAATTGCAGAGATTAAACTTCATTGTACATTTCTGTTTCAAAAAAAAATGTTAAAATATATCGAGTACAGTTATATTTAATTCCTAATGTCTTGAAAGTGGTTGACAAGGAGTACCCAATGATGATATTTTCCCTTTATCTATAAATATTTTATGTGATATAATATTGTACTCTCTTTACTACTGAAAATTGAATCATGAACTTCTTTAAGACTAGTCAGATTAGAGTGTGTTTTAGTCCGGTTTTTCACTGCTGTGACTAAAGGATCTGACCAGAACAACTGTAGAGGAGGAAAAGTTTATTTGAGGGCTCATGGTTTCAGAGCTCTTAGTCCATAGAAGGCTGGCTCCATTCCTCAGGGCTTGACATAAGGCAGAACATCATGGTGGGAGAAGGTGGCAGAGGGAAAGCAGCTCACATCATGGTGATCAGGAAGCAAAGAGAGAGAACTCCACTTGCCAGATACAAACATATGCCCCAAAGCCATGACCTAATTCCCTTCTCTCCCAGGCACACCCTATCACTTCAGTTACCATTCTGTTAACCTATGTCAGGGGATTGATTCTCTGATTGGGTTAAGACTTTCACAACCCAATCATTTCTCCCCCAGGTCACCTTGCATTGTCTCATACGTGAGCTTTTGGGGTATACCTTATATCCAAACCATAACAGAGTGCCAATTCTATAAACTTCTAGAACCAATTGAAAGAACTCATCCTTAAATTTTTCCTGTTGGATCCACTCTTGGTATTAATATCAGTATTATTCAGTTTTCTACAGAGTAAAACTACCAATAGAATATATATGGAGGAGGTTGATAGAGTGATGTTAGATTAATTACAGAATAGGTTTATATGATTATGAAAGCTAAGATGTCCCACCATATACTTTCTTCAAACTAGAGAATCAAAAAGAAAATATTGTTATTTATTTAGCTGCAGGAGGCCTGGGAACCATGGGGAAAAATGGAGAAGCTTCAGAGACCAGAGACAACTGATAACCCAGAGCTCTGATATTACAGGTAAGATAAGATGAATATCTCAACTTAAGAGCAGAGAGATAGTGTTCTCCTTCTTTTCTTTTTATTCTACTTTGGTATTCAACATATCTGATGCTGCCCACCAACTTTCGAGAGGGTTATATGATTTATTCAGTCTACTGATTAATGTATTAGCCTCTTGTAAAACAACCATGAAATAATGTTTTAGGAGATATCTGGGCATCTCATTGCCCACTCAATTTGATATATTAAGTTTAATTATCATAATTGCAGAGTTTTATGAAGTTAATTCCACTCTAAAGTAAATTATGTTTACATAAAACATCATTCATTGAGAAAAACTATAGCAATAGTTACAAGGATTCTGGAAAAATTGTATCATGTGATATTATGATATATATCTATATACATCTATGGATATATAGATATATATATCCAAAAGCTCATATGTGAGACAATGCAAGACAGCTTAAAGATAAAATGATTGGGTTATGAGAGCCATAAACTAATCAGTGCATTAATGCCCTGATAGAGGTTAACTGAGTGGTGATTATAGGAAGGTAGACTATAGTTGGAGCATCTGGGTTCCTGGGGTTGTACCTTTTTACACACACACACACACACACACACACACACACACATTTATTATATATACATATATATGCTATATTATGGTATATATTTTGTACATACCATTTTTGTGTATACTATATTATGCATATTTTGTATTTGTTAAGCAGAGTGCTCTCTCTCTCTCTCTCTCTCTCTCTCTCTTTCTCTCTCTCTCTCTCCTACTGTTTCCTTGTGCGATGTCCTGTGCTCCTTTCCTCCACCACACAATTCTGCTTTAGTGTTCTGCCTCACCTTGGGCCCAGAACAATGGAGTCAGCCATCTATGGACTGAGACTTCTGAAAACACAGGTACCAAATAAATGTTTTCTTTTCCAATTAAACTTGTCACCTCTTTTAGTAAAGCAGTGATAAAGCTGACTAATATGCACAACATTCAAAATCATCATTTGTGCCACATTTACAATAACAACAAATCCACCTAATAAAAATAGTAGCATGGCTCATGCATGTTACATGGTTAATATATAAAGACTGGAAATCAATATGCCATACTTCCTGGAAGATAAATAAAAGTCTTCTTCTGTATGTGCAATATCTCAATAGTCAGAACCAGGTTCTCTGAAATCAAACAGGTAGATGTGGTACCATATTTGAATGAATGTGCCTCTGCCTGTGTTTGTGTTACATATGCATAGATTTTTTTTTTTTTTTTTTTCAGTGCTGGGGACTGAATTCAAGACCTCACACATTCTAGCCAGGTCTTTTGCCACTGAGCTACAATCCTAGCTCTTCTGTGCATTTATGTGTATTTCTAATAGATGGGACAAATAGATCTAGTTTTCAGTGTTTTCCTCAGTGTTTGCCTAGTGTTTTTCACATAAAAATCAACATATAAACATTTGAAATCTGTGTTAGACTTAAATTTAACAATTGCTTGGAAAAAAATTTTTTTCTATATGGAAGTTAAATTAAAACTGATTGTATTGATTGTAGAAAATGTATGAAGAAGAGTATTGGTCCTAGTACAGTACTTTCACCACATCAATGAAAAGGGGAATATTATGAATGTATATCACTTTCATATTCCTCCTCCTGATCAGATTAAGCCAAAAAGACCTTGCATACTAAAACCAGGAGCACATTTCAAAACAATATTGCCCACAGGGTCTGGAATACCACATATGATAAACATTCATAATTATATAAAATTCTTTTCTTTCTTTTTTATTGAGCTATCATGGTGAAGAAGGAATCTTGCTATGATAAATTATATTATATTTAAAATTGATAATGAAATTATATACAAATAAATAAGTATATTGGCAGAAGCTGCTGCAGGAGAAGCTGCTGTGGTGACTGGAAATCTCCTCTCTGGGCACAGCCTCCAGTATGTCAGGCGCGAATTCCAACTACCTCTGTGGTCACTGCCTCTGAAAGATCCTGTCAATCAACCATGCTTGCACCGCTACCTCCATTGCTGCTGCCTCTGATTCCACCGCTGCCAGCCTGAGATTTCCTGGAGATCTTTCTGGGCTGCTGCAGAAGCCCCTTCCATGCCTGGAGGGCTCTCTCAAACATGAATTGCAAGGCTACCTCCAAAGTCACTGCTGGGAACCAGAAATCTCCTGTCAATCAACTGCCCTCTAGACCACTGCTGCCATTGCTGCTACCTCTGATTCCACTGCTCCCAGCCTGAGATTGCCTGGAGGTCTTCTTTATGGTGTTACTGCCCTGGATAAAACTGAAGCTGACACTGATAATGACCCCTGGAGATTGCCTGGTGACCCTGCCCCCACAGCTGCAAACCGCCACTTTTGCTGACCGCTGCCTGTTGCCAACAACCACTGCCACTACCACTGCTACCAGGCCTGGAGGACTGCTTTGGGTGAGATTCCGGGTTGAATGTGGCTTTACCCATTCTGGGACACTAACCAGGGTCTGGGGCCTGAGTGCTAGCAGGCTTACCACCATAAGAGCCTCTGTCTGGGGACTCCAGCTGGGGCTGGGGCCTGCAGGTCCAGTGTGGGGGAACCTGCAGGTTTGGAGGAACCTGGGGTCTTCCTGCTCAGAGTGCTGGTGGCCTTTTTCTTGCTGCTCTATCTCGGAGTTGCTCCTTTGAATGAGTGTATCCTTGGTGGTCTCTCTGCAAGTAGGAGCAGCATTGAGATCTTGAGATTGCAGTGTGGCAAAGACTGAGGTATTTGAAGCCCAGATTGGTGGAATAGAGACTGGGTTTCTGAAGGTTGATCTGGGTTTGGTGATCCCAAATAACATCAGAGACAGGGCTGAGAAAGTGTTGATCCCTGACAGAGACAGTTTGACTTTCTAACAGGATTTATCTTATTTTATATTTTGATTCACTACTTTCTACAGTATTTGGAACAGGATGTTTTCAATGCATCAGTATGTGGAGGACAATGATATATGAATGGTGTTTTGCATTTTTTTTATTATTATGTCTTTAATTTTTTCTCTCTGTTCGTAGTCTTTCTCTCTCTTATCTATTTTCTTGGGTTTTCTTTCCAACTATTCTCCAACAAACAGCCAATCTCTTTTGGCTCCTCTTCCACTCTTCCTATGAATTTCTACTTCTAGCTTCTCTCTTCCTTCCTCGTGAATATTGCATACTACACTACCTCTGTCCTCTCATCCACCATTTGAAACTGTAAGTAGTTTTAACAAATATTCTGTTTGTACTAGAGTTAGTTATTGAAATCATAATTTTTGGTTAATGTGAGAAAGAAGTAGATGACTTAGTGGGAGCTATTAGGTTTAAGACTATATATTGTGTACACTGGGTGTTGTTGATATTGGTCTCACCAGTAAAGGCAAAGTGATGGAAACCTTCAGGGACACTATAGGTCTACAGGGTAGAATTTATCCTGCCTTAGGTCTATACTTTTAGATAGGAAAACACACTAACAACATGAAAAAACAGGGAATAGAGTTGCCCAAACACACTAACATGCTTCAACAACAGAAACTACTGATAACACAGTGGAAGAAATGTCAAAGAAGGCATTCAGATTGTATATAGTTAAATTTATATGTGAAGTAAAGGAAAGTATAAGGAGTGAAATCAAAGAAAAAATACAGGAAGTGAAAGATTATGGTAAAAAACATTGAACAGAGCATCCAAGAATTGTTGAATAACATGAAAAGATCAAATTTAAGAATTATTGGGATAGATGAAGGAGCAGAGATACATTCCAAGGGATTGCACAATCTTTTCAATGATATAATGGCAGAAAATTTCCCAAACCCAAAGAATGAAATAAAAAATCAAATACAAGAGGCTTACAGGACCCCAAGTGTACAGAATTACAGCAGACCCACACCAAGGCATATTATAATGAGGATGACCAACACATATAAAAAAGATAAAATCTTAAAAGTTGTGAGAGAAAAAAATCAAATCACGTATAGGGGGAAACCAATTCATATCTCAACTGATTTCTCAACCCAGACACTCAAATCTAAGACATCCTGGAGTAATATATTTCAAGCTCTAAAAGAAAACAGATGCCAACCATGAATTGTACATCCAGCAAAATTAAGTTTCAGATTTGAAGGTGAAATTAAAACATTCCACGATCAACAAAATTAAAAGACATTCTATGATAAACAAAAATTGAAAGAATTCACAACTAAAAAGCTTACACTACAAAGCATTCTCAACAGAATATTCCATGAGGATAAAGTAAAAAAAAAAAAAAGTGAAAAAAACCAACAAAGAAAGGATATGCACTAAAGGGACATTCAACTAAATGAGAAACTAAGAAAAATAAAAAAAACAGAAATAAATCAACATGATAGGGAATACAAATCATATCTCAATAATAACCTTGAATGTTAATAGCCTAAACTCATCAATCAAAAGATATAGACCAGCAGATTGGATTAAAAAGCAAGACCCAAAATATGCTGTCTTCAAGAGACTCACCTCATGGGCAAAGACATCCACGGCTGAAGGTGAAAGGAAGGGTAAAAAATTATCACTCATATGGATTGTGCAAACAAGCAGGGGTTTCCATTTTTATTTCAGATAAAATAGACTTCAAGCCAAAGTTAATCAGAAGAGACAAAGAAGGACATTTCATATTTCTTAAGTGAAGTATATATAAACAGGACATAACAATTATAAATATTTATGCCCCAAACAATGGAGCATCTGTGTACATCAAACAAACCCTTCTCAATTTCAAGAGTCAAATAAACCACAATACGATAGTACTGGATGAATTTAACACAACTTTCTCACTACTGGACATATCTTCCAAACAAAAACTAAGTAAAGAAACTATAGAATTAAATAATATAATCAATAATTTAGATGTAACACACATATATAGAATATTCCATCCATCAATGAGCAAATATACTTTCTTCTCAGCAGCACATGAATCCTTCTCTAAAATAGACCATATCTTATGCCACAAAGCAACTCTTAGTAAAAAACAAAACAAAAAAAAAAATAAAAAAAAAATAAAACCAGAAATAATACCCTGCATTCTATCAAACCACACTGGAATAAAATTAGAAATCAGTGATTAGATTAAAAATGGAAGCTACTGTAATAAATGGAGATTAAATAATACACAATTAAATGCTGAATGGATAGTAGAAGAAATCAAGGATGAAATAAAACATTCTTAGATGTAAGCAAGAACACTAAAACAATATATCAAAAATTTTGGGACCCTATGAAGGCAGTACTAAGAGGAAAGTTTATTGCAGTTAGTGCATTTATTAAAAGAATAAAAAGTCAACAAATAAATGACCTAACACTACATCTCAAAGTCCTAGAAAAAGAAGAACAAACCAACACCAAAAGAAGCAGAAAAAGGAAATAATTAAAATCAGAGCTGAAATAAATGAAATCAAAACAAAAGAAACAATTGAAAAAATTAACAAAACAAAAAGTTGATTCTTTGAAAAAATAAATAAAATTGATAAACTCCTGGCCATGCTAATGAAGAGAAAAAGAGAGAAAACTCAAGTTAATAAAATACAAGATGAAGAAGGAGACATCACAACAGACACATCTGAAATACATAAGATAATTAGAAACTATTTTGAAAATTTATACTTTAATAAATTATAAAATATCAAAGACATCAACAAATATCTAGAGACATATGACCTACCCAAACTGAATGAGGAGATCATACATGATTTAAACAGATCAATTTCAAGTAATGAAATAGAAAATGCCATCAAAAGTGTACCAACCAAGAAAAGCCCAGGATCAGATGGCTTCTCAGCAGAGTTCTACAAGACTTTCAAAGAAGAATTAACACCCATACTCCTCAAAGTATTCCATGAAATAGAAAAGGAGAGAACCCTTCCAAACTCATTCTATGAAGCTAATATCACCCTGATACCAAAAACAGACAAGGATACATCAAGGAAAGAAAACTTCAGACCATATCCCTATGAATATAGATGCAAAAATTCTCAATAAAATTCTGGCAAATCACATACAAAAACATATTAAAGAGATAGTTCATCATGATATAGTGGGATTCATCCCAAGGATGCAGGGTTGGTTCAACACATGGAAATCAAGAAACGTAATTCATCATAATAATAGACTTAAAAACAAGAATCATATGATCATCTCAATAGATGCAGAAAAAGCATTTTCTAAATACAGCACACCTTAATGTTCAAAACACTAGAAAAACTAGGGATAGTAAGAATATACTTTAACATTGTAAAAGCTATATGGGCTAAACCCAAGGCCAGCATCATTCTAAATGGAGAAAAATTGGAACATTCCCTCTAAACACTGGAACAAGACAAGGATGTCCTCTTTCACCACTTCGATTCAACATTGTCCTTAAAACTCTATCCAGAGCAATTATATAAAAGAAAAAAATCAAAGGGATACAAATTGGTAAAGAAGAACTCAAACTATCACTATTTGCTGATGACATGATTTTATATCTAGAAGATCCAAAAAATTCCACCAGAAAACTTCTAGAACTAATAAATGAATTCAGAAAAGTAGCAGGATATAAAATCAACCCCATAAATCAAACACATTCCTATTAATCAGCAATAAATCCACCCAAAGAGAAATTAGGAAAACTACTCCATTCTCAATAGCCTCTAAAAAAATAAAATAAAATAAAAACCTGGGAGTCAATCTAACAAAAGAGGTGAAAGACCTCTACAATGAATACTACAGAGCACTAAAGAAAGAAATTGAAGAAAAACTCAAAAGATGGAAAGATTTCCCATGCTCCTGGATAGGCAGAATTAATATTGTCAAAATGGCCATACTTCCAAAAGTGCTATACAGATTTAATGCAATTCCTATTAAAATCTCAGTGACATTGTTCATAGAAATAGAAAAAGAAATCATGAAATTTATTCAGAAAAATCAGAGACACAGAATAGCTAAAGCAATCCTTAGCAAGAAAAAAGAAGCAGGAGGCATCACAATACCTGAGCTTAACCTATACTACAGAGCCATAATAACAAAAATGGCATAGTATTGGCACCAAAAGAGACTTGTAGACCAATTGTACAGAATAGAGGACACAGAGACAAACCTGTAGAAATATGGTTATCTTGTACTAGACAAGGTTGCCAAAAACATTCACTGGGGAAAACAGCCTATTTAACAAATGGTGCTGGCAAAACTGGAAATTCATATGTAGCAAATGAAATTAAACCTCTCTCTCACCCTGCACAAAAATCAACTCAAAGTGGATCAAAGACTTAGGCACTAGAACAGAGACCTTGTGCCTAATAGAAGAAAAAGTAGGCCCAAATCTGCACCACATCAGCCTAGGATGACTTCCTTAACAAGACTCCTAAAGAACAGGAAGTAAAATTGAGTATCAATAAATAGAATGTATTCAAACTAAAAAGCTTCTTTTCAGCAAAGGAAACAATAACGTGAGGAGAGAGCCTACAGATTGGGAGAAAATTTTTACCACATGCACCTCTGATAAAGCATTAATCTCTAGGATATATAAAGAACTAAAAAAAACTTCACACCAAAAATAAAAATAACCCAATCAGTAAGTGGGCTAAAGAACAGACACTTCACAGAAGAAGAAATACAATTGATCAACAAATATATGAAAAAGTGTTCAACATCTCTAGCAATTAGAGAAATGCAAATCAAAACTACTCTAAGATTTCATCTCCTGTCAGAATGGCAATCATCAAGAATACAGGAAACAATAAATGTTGGTGAGGATGTGGTAAAAAAGTACATTCATACATTGCTGGTGGCACTGCAAATTGGTCCAACCACTATGGGAAGGAGTATGGAGATTCCTCAGAAAACTGGGGATGGAACTACTATTTTACCCAGCTATCACACTCCTTGATTTATACCCAAAAGACTTAAAATCAGCATACTATAGTAACACAGCCACATCAATGTTTGTAGCAGCTCAATTCACAATAGCTAGACTATGGAACCAACCTAGGTGTCCCTCAATAGATGAATGGATAAAGAAAATATGGTATATATACTCAATGGAATATTACTCAACTTTAAAGAAGGGTGATATTAGGGCATTTGCCAGTAAATGGTTGGAATTGGAGAATATCATGCTAAGCAAAATAAGCCAATCCCACAAAACCAAAGGCCAAATGTTTTCTCTAATATGTGGATGCTAATTCACAATAAGGCCAGGGGGGGGGGTCACTAGGGAAAGATAGTGTTAGATTAGGTAGAGGGAAGTGAAAGGAGAAGAAAGAGGGGATGTGGGGATGGGAAAGAGAGTGGAATGAAACAGACATTATTACTTTATGTATATATGTGATTTCATGACCAATATGATTCTGTAACATGTACACTTTGAAAAATGAGAAATTATATCCCATCTATGTATGATATAATTAATGCATTTTACTGTCATGTGTAACTAATTAAAACAAATAAAAAATTAATAAAAAAATAATAAATCAACAAGAAATAAAAGAAATAAGCATATTAATAAATTGAAGTTATATTATCTTTTTCTTATTTATCCTTTTCTTAAAGGAATATATGTATCTTAATTTAGACAACTTTTTTCAGTGATTCATACATGTGGATAATTTTTTTATGCTCATATTAAAAAAAATATCCCTGGGAATGTTATGGTTTGGGTGTTTAATTTCCTGTAAAGCTTATGTGTTAACCAATACAGCAACATGCAGACATAAAACTAGATTATAGGAGGTATAACCTCATTGGTAGATTAAACTTTTTGATTGGTTAATAATTTGAATGGACTATTGGATGGTAACACTAGGCAGGTGGGGCATGGTTGAAGAATCTACATTCAATCAATTCATGGTTGAAGAATCTACATGGTTGAAGAATCTACTGGGAACATGTCTTTGTCCTTGCTTCCTCATTCTCTGCTTCCTCACTGCCAGGAACTGAGAGGCTTTCTTCTGCCACACCATTCTTCCATGATGTTCTGCTTCACCTCTCTCCAAGAACAGTAGTCAGCTAATACATGGACTGAACATCAAATGTGTGAACACAAAATAAATTTTCCTTTCCATAATTTATTCTTGTCAGCTATTTTGGTCACAGAAATGAAACACTGACTAACACAGAGGCCATGACTGTTCATATACAAAGTAAAATCTAAAATTGCTGATATTAACTTGTGTAATCAAGTTTCTTAATTTTAAGTTCAAGAAACAATTATCATTTTAATAGGCAGTAAGGGTAACAAAACCAACATTGATAATGTGACTCATGATTAATTTTAACTATATCCCCTATCAACACCAGTGACCTAATAAATCAATAGTCAACACATGCCTTCATTGACTACACTTAGTAACAACCCTCTCTTTCATCATAATGCCCAATTGCCCTCAAAGAGTCTGTGAGATTAACTACTGTTTCAGGCCTGCTGAGACTGTACGAGTGTGAAGCCTGCCATTTCAGTTAGCAATGAGTTGGGACAAAAAGTATATATATATATATATATATATATATATATATATATATACAAAAGTATATATATATATATATATATATATATATATATATATATACAAAAAAGTATATATATATATAGGCATTATTCCCTGTGGTTGACACCTTCTGTATTTCACTTCTGTTTCCATTTCATACAGATCTGCATGAGTTTCAAACTAGGTGAAAAATCATTTTATTATGGCCCAGCAGGGATATAAAATAATTTATCTGAAGCCCAGCTGGTTTGAAAATTCGATGACTGAAAATCAGGTACATTTTACACGTTGGCAGCTTTGGAAATCAAAGCTTACACACCTCTGATTACATTTAAATTAGGATTTTCAGTAAAGATCAGAAGATATGCCCAATTTTAATGATCCTGCTATAATCCTGGCTCTCTCTTAAACATACTGCTATACTACTGGTTTGTCAGTGTTGTGCCCCATCAACTTCAGCTGGCAGGGATGGTGGAGGAGGCAAGTAGAACTCTACCCACCATAAGTCCCAGTCATGAGTACAAAACTCTAAGAATATACTTCATAATTTATTCCTTCACTAACAAAAACACCCTCTGTATATGTCAAATGATTTCATGTCCACACCGGTTGTTTTACTCAGTTTTTGTTTTGTTTTGTTTTTGTTTTACTGTAACTAAAGTAATTGAAAGAATAATTGATAGGAGAAAAACTTCATGTTGGCTCATGGTTTCAGAAGTTTAGTCCTTGGTTGGCTGATTCCATGCCTCTGAGCCTAAGGCGAAGTATAATAATCATGGCAGAATGGTGCGGCAGAGTATATCAGCTCAGAACATGGCAGCCAGGAAGGGGGGAGACAGAGAGCTTGTGAGAGTGCTCTGCTTACCAGGGACAATATATGAACCCCAAAACATACCCTCAGTGACCTGGTCCCTCGAGTCACAATCTACCTACCTATAGTCACAAGTTAATCCATCGAAGTGGATTAATTCACTTACTAGGTTAGAGTTCTCCTAATCTAATCATTTCACCTCTGAACATTCTTGCATTGTCTCACACAAGAGCTTTCAAACCAGATATTCAAAGCATAACACACACATTCTGTAAAAATGTCAAAAGCTTATTTGGTAATTAATAGAAATTTTCATTGTTTTACTTGTTTTACAAGCTTTTGATTATTATTTGTTAAAACAAAAGTCATTTTCTTTTCTCACTTTTTTCTCCTCTTTTGCTTTTCAGATCATATGAAAATTAGGGTGACAAGATTGGATACATACTTAAGATAACTTCACACAATTATGTTTACATTATAATTGAAGAGATGATTATATTTGAAGTTAATTTAATTTAACCGTACTCTCCTTCATTTTTGGACATTTGCTGTAAAATTATATGAATAAATATATTTGTTAGCTCCATTCAGATTTCCTCAAAGCGTTGTCATTGTTGTTTTCCTTTCTAAATGCATAAAAATTCATTAGAAAATAGAATAAACAAGTGTGTTTAATTTATTTCATAATGCATTTTGAAATAAATAACAAGCAAAAAGAAGACACATTGATTTATGTAAAAATGTCAAACTATGTACCCTGTTATCTGAAGATGAAAAGGTCACATTCAATTTGTTTCTTTTGTTCCACTCATATGACCCTGTTGTTTTAACCTAAACCCCAAATATTTGCCTGTTTATCACAGAGTTTCACAATCTGTAAATATTTTTATATCAATTACCATATGGATTTTTCTTCCATATTATTTAAGCAGCAAATGTTCAACTGGCATTAGTTAAGTAGAATTCAACTATCCATTTGTTTGTGAAATAAATATTTTCTGTAAAATTTTCAACTGTTTTATCATGCTTAGTCTGAACCAAAATCTGTTTTATTAATATTTCCTTGTCATGTCCTCCTTCAACATTAATTCTAGAAATATCTATTTGGGGCCTTTTGTGTGCAAAGCACAGTTACAAATGTCAGGCAAACAACAATTCTGACAAACTTCTGTTCTCAAGAACTTTAAAAATGTTTATAATGAAGTTATCTGATTACGAACAGAGATATGGATCAGAGAGAAAATATGATCGATTCAGTAGAAGGAGAGGAAGGAACTGTGAAATCTGCCTCATCTTGAATGTAATTTCAACTATATGCTGAAAAAATACTGTGCTGCCTTCAGGGGCAACATTCTTATCTGCAAAATGAACTTCCTTTTACACAGGAATCTCTGAATGACCAGTCCTTCCTAATTAACTCATTCAGGTTCCTACTTTTTCCATGAAAATGTCAACATTTTAAAATTTGACATTTTAAAGGAACCCGAACATGATGACACCAAATCAAATAACAGTTAATTAAAATTAGTCCAGGAAATGTCAAAAAGATAAGTGAGACAAAATAATCCATCATTTTTTCCCAACAATTGCAACAAACTATTTAATAAAGAAAAATACATAAATAACTATGTGTTTTAAATTGCCTGTCACTGCCTTTCATTTCCTTAAGGATAAAATGGAGGATATTGATGCTGCTAGGATCTCCTAATTTATCAAATCAATATAATTTTAAAAAAGTTTCTGGAATGTGACATGAAATTAATATTATTTTTACATTTAACTAGGAAGAACATGGAATGTCACTAAAGAAATACCCAAACAAGAATAGTAACAGAAAGATTTATCTAAAACATCAACCTCCATCTTGAAAGAGTAAGATTAGAAAATCATAATAAAAATTTTAAGTGGTTTTATAAATTGAACGAATATGTCTTTACATTAAGATCATCTTATTTTTATGATTTTACTTTGGTCATGTGAAAATATATTCAAAATGCAGTACCCCAAAAAGACTCAGAGTGAGAAACAATGTCTAGGTCACCAGGCAATCCATTACATCAACAGCAGATGGGAGAGAAGAAAAAATAGAATTATGGAAAGTCACCTGTCTGTAAGGCTATGGGAAATTGAAGGAGAGTGTCTTTTGTGTAAGGAGATTTCATTTCACATTTTAACCTAGATCTTCCAGTATAAGGTTGGAATAACAAGTTTGCTTATTTATATATTAATTTCATGATATAACAATCATGAAGTCCCCAGAAATTAAGTTTTCTGGAACCCCATTATAGTACAAAATATCTATGTCTATCATGGTGCAACTACTATTCACATTTAGCTCACTCTAAACCCATTTCTTATTTAATGTTAGAAATAAGATCAAATTAGCCTAATGTTTCTCAATATTTTTCTTGCTAGGTCAAATATTTCTTATTTAATGTTAGAAATAAGATGAAATTAGCCTAATGTTTCTCAATATTTTTCTTGCTAGGTCAAATATATTTTACTTATTAATATTTCAAAATATATCAGAACATGCTTTGAGAGTGTCTTGGTTTGAGATGTGATAGTTGCTAACTACTTCTTTGGAAGTTATGTTTATCAGAAAACAGGAAATTATACATCCCTTAGTAAAATGTTTGTTATGTTAAAATGACATGAATAATCAGAGTTAAAATCAGATATGACTTAAACATAAATGAACATAAAGTGAGCAAAATTGGTGTCAGGCTGAAAAGATATATGAAAATTTCAGTAGGAAATGAGGGTCTTTTGTCCTACCATTGCTCTCAATTTTTCTATAATTTAACACAGTGCATTATTGTTTCATTCTTAAAATATTAGCAGAGTATAAAGCATGTAGATACAATGACAAAGCAGTATTTCATACATATGCCAAAATTACTCCTACATTAGAGATCTGGTAAGACAATCGAATTTAAAAATGGATGAGTGTATTAAGTACCTAAGAGTGATATTGATTTACTGATTTAGTATTAATTTAGTGCTTGATGTTTGGAAATTATATTGAGTGCTATAAATGTCACAAACATATTTCCCCTTGTAAAACAACTTCTGTTAAGACAAGTTGGGACATGTACAGTGAGTATCCATGGTAACGCTTGCAAGGCACCCTACATGTGGAACCCAGATAACAGTGTGTGTAACCCTGATATGACA
Organism: Tamias sibiricus; assembly: GCA_025594165.1. NCBI lineage: Eukaryota > Metazoa > Chordata > Mammalia > Rodentia > Sciuridae > Tamias > Tamias sibiricus. Next base: position 154,502,631 of record CM046662.1, on the reverse strand, counting down.
TAAGGAGTGATGTAAAGACCTAGCTAGAAGTAGCATATAAACCCAAGTCCCTCACTCACTAAGTGAAGCGCCTTCAAGATGACCAGACCCCGTCACACTTCCCCTCAGACTGCTTCTCTAATGGTGCCACTGGTTGCTTGCTGAGTTCCCAGACCAGACTTCACCTGATCCAGTGAGCCGCTAAGAAGACATCCCTTGGTGAGCCCCCTGGGACTCAAAGAGATAGAGGGTAGTTAGAACTGTGTGAATTTGGTTGTGAATAAAGCCTAGCATTGCAAAGACACATCTGCCTCTGTCTACTTAATGTGCTCGGGACAATGAGGGTGGTAGACAGACTGAGCTTAGGAAACCCATGAGCAATGTTTTTCATAATGTAAAAAATGTATAAAACTAATAAATTTTATATTTAATTTCATATTGGAAAAATAACAGATTACAGATCAAATTTATTTGTATGGTTTAAAAAAGCTGGTGTTGTTTTGACATGAGTTGTTCCTGCAGAAAGCTCAGGTCAGGCAAGAATCAATGTTCAAAGGTGAAGGGATTATATCATGTAAGCTGAAACCAGTATATTGGGCCATTTGATGGATTAATAATTTAAAAGGACCACTATGCTGGGTGGTGACCAACACCTTGTGGGCATGGCTGGAGGAAGGAAGTCACTGGAGGCATGACTTTGGAGTTTATATTTTGTCCTTGGTGCTTCGATTTCTCTTTCTGTGTATACTGGCTGTCATGAGCTGAGTAATTTTCCTTCAACTGAGATTCTACACTATCTTGGGCCCAGAGTGATGGAGTCAACTGGCCATGTTCTGAGACCTCTGAAACCATAAGGCAAAATGAACTTTCCTTTGTCTAAGTTGTTCTTGTCAGGTATTTTGGTCACAGTAAAGAAAAGCTGACTAACATAGCTGTTATCCGTGTATCTATTAGACATAGTAGAACATATACCATAAACGCAGCCTTCTCAATTTAAAGAAATAAGCTGAAGACCTGAGTAAGGTTCAGTGCCAGTGTCAGTTATAATTGAGAGCTCTTTGACCAAAGGACTCCTTACTATGTTCCCTTATGTAGTTCTTTATCCCATTACTGTTTCTTACTCCCCTTTATTTCATGAACAGTTCTTTTTCTTCCCCTCTGCTCCCTGTTTAAGACACAATTCCACATGGCAGGCCCCAAATAACTGTGGAACTGATAATACCTTGGTTAAAGATCAACCTTCTTATTTTATTGGCCTACTGATACATTCACTATGAAAATGAAATTGGCTATAATCTGACACTAGTATCTGAGAATGAAGAACAGCCCCTAAATATCATCATTTTCTATTGTTTTAAAGAAAATTTTCTGTGATTTCCATAGCTACTATTACACATAAAATTGTCTTCACAAGCAAACAAAACTATCATGTAAAAACAAGGGTCATTATTCAATTTACTGGCTTCTTTAAAATTAAACAAAAGTCAGTAGTTTGGTATCAGGTGGTTTATTTAATTCAGAGATGAAGTACAGACATAAAAGCATCCATTTATCCCTGTAAAAAGAGAAAACATCCATGGAGATGACAGTTGCCAAACTTGTGGAAATATTGAGAATCATTTTAAAAGATGTTAAATATTGCAGGGCATGGTGGTGAATGACTTTAATCCCAGTGGTTCAGGAGTCTGGGGTAGGAGGATCAAAAGTTCAAGGCCAGCCTGGGCAACTTAGTGAGATGTTGTCTCAAAAATTTGAAAAAAAAAATGATGTTAAAAAGGGCTGGGGATGTAGCTCACTGGTAAAGTACACATGAGTTTCTTCCCTAGTACTGTAAATACACAAATAAATAATACGATTAAAAAAAGATAATTATAACTTTTTATAGTTTTTCATAATGTGTTCCCCAGATGAATCCCTAAGAATCGTCTGAAGTGCTTTTAGGGATATCTTCCTGGGTCCCACACTACACTTAGAATAAGAGTAACTAGAGGAAAGTTCTGGCATCTGCATTTGTTATTGTCTGTCCAGATGTATCTTATACCAAAAAGTGGCTTTCATGCAACCAAAGATCCATTATCTCCAAGCAGTCTAGCCAGATTCAAAGTTCTGGTGACATTGCTGTTGTCAGATTCTTTTGCTTAATGTGTTCAGATCCTTGGCCACAGGAGACCCACAGGACTGAGCTTACACGCTGTGGGAACCAAAGCCATATCATAAATGTTGATAGGTCTCAACAAGATCAAACTCTTTAAAGCATGTACCTGACATTTCTAAGTAACAAATATTGTCTAAATTTTTTTTTAATAGTGGCAAAAAGAAATCTTAGTTATATGACGTAAATATACAGAGTTCTAATTGCTTTTTACTCATTTTCTGTTTCAGAAGGAACTGTAGAAGTTATTCTGGAGCAGACATTCCTGGTATAATCTAAGAATGAATAATATATTAAATAATACTGGTTGAAAAATTGTAGAAATTTAGAAATTATGTTAGAAATCTTTAAAAATACTCTGAGGTGCAGGTGACAAAAATTTTCTCCCATTCTGTGGGCTCTCTATTCATGCTCTTGATTGCATCCTTTACTGTGAAGAAGATTTTTAGTCTGATACCATCTCCCTTATTGATTCTTGGCTTTACTTCTTATGCTTTATGAGTCTTGTTGAGAAAGTCAGTTCCTAAGCTGACAAATGAATTACATTTTAGATAGGTTTTATCCACTCATTCAAGTGAATAAAAGTGTATATTTTAAAAAATAACCAAATTCCTAAGAAAATGTCCACACCATGAAAAATGTATTTAAAAATAAATAATAATTTTACTTATGTATGAATTTCAAAATGAAATATTGATACATCTAAGGTACTTAACTCTTAAATTACTACGTAGATATATTTCTTCCTTAATAAATAATTGTATATAATTAGTATCTAATTTATTATCCATGCCAGTCTTTTTATTTTATAATTTTCTCCTTTCCCATGTTGGAAGCTATGCCCGCACTACACAGAAAACCTGTGTAATCTTAAAACAATTTTGAAAATTATTTCCAGTATTGACTTCTATCCCATTTTCAATTCTCTCCATTAAGTTGAATTCCCTGGCTCCTTTCCCATTTCTTCATAGCACAGGTTTTCTTTCCTCTTTGGGTATTTATTTTCATTGATTCTCAATGTAATAGCTTCATACTTTACAAATTTTGTGAAGATTTACTTCCTAGAATGCAAATTATTTTTTTATTGTCCCTTCATTATCAAAGATCATGAGCCAAGTCTATCCACACACAGCCCAAAATGAATCTGGATCCAGCACACTACTGACAAAATCAAGATTTATTTTAGAGATATGACAGAAGACAAGTGGAAAGAGGATATTATAAAATTATGTTTCCCTACGGCCCTTAGGAATATGCTACTTTTCATCTTGAGGCTTGTTAAAACATAAATATTTGTACATACAAATTCATTTCTCTAGCAGCAGATTGGTGTAAACGTTTCATGTTATAACACAAGTTTGGCAGTACTTTACAAATTTTTGACAAAACAGTTGAGCTATCAAGAAATTAACATGCCACTTTTCTCACTCCAGTACAGATGAATAGCTTGGCAGTAAAATGAAGACATTTATTGTACTTTGCAGTCCAGCAAGCTCAATAACAACTGCTTAAAAACAAAAATGGAATCTAAACAAAGTGACTTTTTATTTCTTGTATTGAAATTTCAATTTACACAATGAGGATACTCCTAGAGTATGGTCACTGAGGCTCCTAAAATATGAACTTCCATTAGATGATACTTATATTTATCTTATTTGAAAGAGATATGAAATCTTTATAAAAATATGCTGATAATTTCTCAGTCTGTGCATAAGATTTCAGTGTAATTGCTTTTGTATATTGCACATCCTTTATATATTGCTAGTATATTTCTGATTGAAACATGCACAAAAAATCATGACTGATAAAAATGCTAATTCAATATAAATGCTTTCAAAGTATTATGGGCCATTTTATGAAGTTAGTCAAATATTCATTAATGAACAGTCATTTAAAGAATGCTTCCTACATGTAAAACTGTTTGCTTAGTACAGCATCAGGCCAGATTGTGACCTGATGAAGCTCAAAAATTTTGGAGAGAAAGTTAAGTTGTAAATCACTGTGTAGTATGATAAATGCTTTGATCGTGACATATCCAAGGTGACATGTATGAACAAAAGACATCTGTCTGTGTCTGGCAGGTGCTACTGATTAGGAAATAACCATCTCTGACAAAGTGACAAAAATTGAGCTATGATTTAAAGGGTCAAGATGTTGAAAGGAGAAGGCAAGGGATTTTTAGGAAGATTGTATTGTTCATACTATGTCAAGGAGTCATAGGGATTTTAGTACATAGAAAATATTAATATGACATTGTAGTGTTTTGTCGCTATCATATAACATGTTAAGGAACTTCTGAGTGGGAAGTAAAAGTAGTAGAGTCTCCTGGAACTACTTTTATGCAACCTCTTTCTGGTATACAAAATAATCTGAATTTAGGTTAGGGAAACTCAAAGTTTATTAAAATAATAAATTGTTAATAAATTTTCATTTTAAAAAATTCTGGTAGAATGAAGATTGTGTCAAAGGGCTGATACTAGTGGAATAGGATATGCTTTATTTCTTTTGAAATACAATAAAGAAATGATTTTTTTTTTTTTTTTTTTTTTTTTTTTGGTACTGGGGATTGAACTCAGGGGCACTCGACCACTGGGTCACATCCCCAGCCCTTTTTTGTATTTTTTTATTTAGAGATAGGGTCTCACTGAGTTGCTAAGTGCCTCGCCATTGCTGAGGCTGGCTTTGAACTCGCGATCCTCCTACCTCAGCCTCCCAAAGGGCTGGGATTACAGGCGTGCGCCACCGTGCCCGGCTAGAAATGATTTTTAAGTGAATTAAAAAAGTAACAAATAAAAAAGGAGAAAATTGAAACATTTAATGCATAATAATTTTTACTTATCACTATAATTAAGATCTAGCTACATGAATGGAAGAACAAAAGTGAGTATAAAGATATATAAACAAATAAAATGAGTAAAACAATTAAATTGTTGCAGACATTATAAAATATTCTATATACTATGCATACTCAAGAAATAAAGGTGTCTGTGGCTTGTAGCCTAAAAATGAGGGTGCCAACAATTCCTTCTTTATTTTTTATCAAGAAGTAGAACATATATCCTTTGAAGTGGAATATAAGCTGACCTTTGGAATGTGTATTAACCTATAAATCACAGCAGCAGTGACATATTTGGATTTTCATGCTCAGACTTTAAGTGGACTGGTGCTTTTTACTCTTGGGAGCCTGGTCACCATATTATAATGTCCATATTACCATATCCAACTAACTCATGAAACATTTGCAATTTCCTAAAAGATGAGATACTATACACAAAGACAGAATAGGAAGATAATCAAAGGACCCCAGCCTTATCCCTGTATGCAAAGCCTTTGTGGTCCTTCCTGTTGAGCTCAGATACCAAAGATGTTCATAACAATGAATCCAGCTGGGAGTCCATGTAACAGGAATTGTTCTTTTATATTCTAAGACATTAAATATTTAATGTTTGCTTGAAGCAAATAATTACCTAAAACAGTATAGGTATTGTAAATAGGGTTCTGTATAACAAAACCTAAATATATATGGGGCTGGCATTGAACTAGAAGACTGGAAGACCAATTATAAGAATGATAGGAAGTTCTAAAACATTAGTAAGAATATTTTTGTTTGAAGTTTTAAAAAGGCAAATATATATACTATAGTAGCAGAATTTGGCAAACCTATCACAAGTGGTAAAATGAAAAAAATATATATATGCATGTTTCTAATAAATTGTAGATGAGTTCAAAGATATGCTTAGGTAAAATTTCAGTTGATTTCTTTGTATTAAATATGATAAAGTACCTTAAGAGAAAGAATTAAATGAGGAATCATTCTGTTTTTAAACAGAATTAGAGAACGAATGTCTGAAAAGGGATTTGCTGGTTGGAATTTAATGTTTCTCATTCCTCATTGAATATGTCTACCTTGGACTTTTGGACAACCTTGGAACTGTTAAAAGACTATGGGGATTCTTGGAGAAAGACTAAAATCGTTTTGCATTGTGAAATTAACATGAGTTTTAGGAGTTCATGGGGGAAATATTATGGTTTGGATATGAGATGTCTCCCAGAAGCTTCTATGTTAATTCAGGAATATTCAGAGAGAAACATATTATATTATGAAAGGTAACCTAATCCATCTATCCTAGTTTGAATGAAATAACTGATAAATGTAAGAAGGTGGCACATGGACTATGACATCTGAAACCATAGACCAAAATATTCCTTTACTCCTCTTGTTAGGTATTTTGGTCACAACAATGAAAATCTGGCTACCACATTATTTAAGTGTTTGTATACATGTATATACACTTATGAAGATAATGATGTAGATAGCCAGAGTTGTTAAAGAATCAATAGCTTTATGCTGAGTTAATTCAATGTAAAATTATGCAAGATTCAAAACAAATCTGAAGAATCTAAAATATTAACAATACGATAAATTGTAATTCTGGAAACATTCAATTCTGACTTCTAACAGAATTTCCAACATGTTTTTAGAACATAAATTTTAAAAATATATGTTTTTCTGCTATTCATATGTTGAAGACAGAAAGTTATAAGTAATTTGGTCTTTACAAAAAAGGTCACAAAAACATTCAATATCCAGCCTTTATTCTATCCACATGTAGGATAAAGCAAAATTAGTTCTATATTTTTTCTTGCTTTTTAATGTAAACTGATTATGAAATGGGGAAAATTTTGTTACCAGTTTATGGTGGAAATTCATAGTATTAAAAGTGAAGAGTAATCATATTCTTTATATTTATGATTATTGACAAAATCAGGACATTGATCATATCTATTCTTACATCATATCTTCCCCACATTTATAAAGTATATTATTCTCCTGGTTAAAGGGCAATGGAATTCAGTTATTTGTGATGGAATGTTGTTATATGTCTAATTGATTTACCTGTGGCTCAGATGTAGTTCATAAAATTCCATTTCTGAAGTAAATAAGAGAAAAACTTCACTTTAGTTTAGAAAGTATTTCATTTCTCAATATTTTTCTCTGTCATTATTCTTAGTACAGAAAACTTTATCCAATGACTAATTGATAGCACAATATCCTTTAGAAAAGACAACAAAATAATGTAGTTTATATGCAGAAGTTGACAAATGTACCTAAATTATAAAATGTACACTTTTTTACTTGAAAATGTTTTAAAATGAGACATTTTATAGTTTTTGTGTTTGAATTATATTATGCTTTAAGATATTTTGAAATATTACATTTATGAAACTTAATAATTTTATTTTCAGACACTTTCTTTAATGTTATATTTAATAGCTCAAGGGAAGTTGAACTGATAAATACTTTCAAAGATACTTTGCACTAAAATGTAATCCACTTGAAAAAGAATTATATTGGCTCTTAAACTGATTTTTTTTTAAATCTTAGAGACTGATTCTTTTCTCATGAATTCGATAGGGTATTTCTATGGTAAAAGAGATCATATATTCTGATCAGGTCATTTCTTTTCTTTGTCACTAAGAGAAGGATTTTGCATACTTAGCCAAGGAGAAAGAAAAAAGACTGGTCATAATTCCCTTCAGCATAAAATGTGGTTCAAAATAACTCTAAAAAAAATCAAACCATTTTTATCGACATATAATATCCATAAAATACACATCCAGAAAATTTTCATCTTGAATATACTGAGAGTAATGATAGCACATTTATTTCTAATCAAGAGTCCCTTAAGTAGAATGTACCTAGTATTACTATAAGAGATTTATCTAGGGAAATAAAGCCAAATAAAAAAGAAGCAACTTAGATAATTTCTGAAGGTAATGTCTATTCTATATTGATATTAATCTAAAGCTTTGTTCTGCTCATATCAAGAATGAAAATACTGAGTTAAATTTTCCTCAAAGATATCAGATAACCCCTACACTTTGAGGGTGTCAGGCTTTTAGCTTTCAGGGTTCCATGCCTCTGGAATGAATTTCTCATGATTTTCAGGTCCTTACTAAATGTCAGTGAACACTAAGATTCATCATTATAGTTCAGTCATCAATAGTCAAATTCTTATATTGGGTGTTGATGCAATGAATCAAAGTCATGAAACATCTGGATAAACTACAGTTTCCATTTCATCAACACACCAACTGCACAGCAGTTTAAAATGTTATTTTGACAGAATCAGTAATGCAAATAATTTTCTCCTTCCACAACATCAACATTTCCTCTCAATTTTATCATTTGTAATCAAATATTTGTGACCAGAGATTCAAAAAGAGGAATGTTTCATCTCAAAGTTACTGACTTAGACCAAAAATTCAAACTGCCTTTAAATATCTCATACTTTGACACAACCTATCTATGCAAGAGAACACAGTCAAAGAGAATTAATTATTTTGTGCCTAAGATTGCACATCGAGTCAGGACTCAGTTCCAGAGAATCATCTGAAACCTTGAAACACTCAGTAATGCCTTTCCTGTGAGATTTTCTAGGCTTTGAATGTTTGTTCTCTCTAAAACCCATGTCAAAATGTAATTATTGAAATAATGATATTGGAAGGTGGAAACCTTAAGAAATGCTTAGGTCATGAATGTGCTTCTGTCTTTAATGGGTTTAATGCCTTAAAAAGGGGGCTTTCTGGAGTGAGTCATCACTTTGCTCTTTCATCGTTTGAAGAACACTGTTCCTTTCCTTCAGGAAATGAAACATTCAAAGTGATTTCTTGAAAGCAAACGCTAGACTCTTATTAGACAACAAGTCTATTGGCACCTTAATCTTGGACTTTATAGCCTCCATAACTATAAGAAATAGATTTCTGTTCTTTATAAATGACATAGCCCCTGGAATGCAAGACAAAGTTTGCTACAACACCAACTCATCTCTGAAAACAGAATACTGACATTAACATCTTCCTCTTCTTTAGACTCTTATGATTTTTACTACATTGGTCATTGTTTTATTATTTAAACAATTTTCTTCAATAAATAATTTTTATTATGGAGGAAATCTTTAAATATGTTATAGAGACTGCCATTACTCCAACTTCTAAATATTATCTTGTGTCTTGATGACAAAATTTATAATATTCAATTTGAAAAACACGTGCTTATGAATGAAGATTGCTTTTCATTCATCCATTAGTGATCATTTAAATCATACACCTAATTTCTGGGTCATGAAATGAAAGAGTAATGTATGTTCTATGAAAGTTGTTTTATTCTTCCCGGATAGAGATGTGCAGCATACTGTAGGAACTAAACCTGGCAGAAATTTGGGGGTCATGTTTTAATTGTAAAATTTGAGGGGTCAGAAGATGCTTGGATCTCTGGTATTTGTGGTATTGTTAAAATGGCTGCAGCACTAATTCCCAAACTTTGCTGCTGGAGAATGAATATAACAAATATTGTTTATAACCAATATTCATTTCTGTTTGTTTTTTGTTTCATTCCCGCCCCCCCCGCCCGGTTTTGGTCAGTTCCAATAGTTGATTTTGGCCCTGTTTAATTAAATTGTCTTAAACCTATTAAGGAGATGACTGCCGTGGTGCTCACCTGTAATCACAGTGGCTTGGGAGGCTGAGGCAGGAGGATCATGATTTCAATGCCAGCCTCAGCAAGCAAGGTGCGAAGCAACTCAGTGAGACCCTGTCTCTAAATAAAATACAACAAAAAGGGCTAGGGACAGGTCTCAGTGGTTAAGTGCCCCTGAGTTCAATCCCCAGTATAAACAAACAAACAAAACCTATTAAGGAATAATTCACATTGCATGATTGGCAAGATCTAAATTTTATAAAAAATTTCAGTTGACCCAGGAAGTTTTATGTTCCTAAAGTACATATCAGAATTATTATTTTTTCTATTAAAATTTAAGTTACATCTAAAAGTAATTGGAAATGAATAATATCAGTATTAACTTGGTGAGATACATCAATATGTAATATTCTTATAAACAAGTTTGAGAGCTTTCTTCTATTGTCTCCTGTTTATGAAAAGAGTATGGGATTGGCAAGCTAGTATTATTTTCTTGCTAGTGCAGAAAAAATTAATTTGTATCTTTTGTGTGTCTTTAGTAAAAACATGTGAATACTTCACTAAAACACTTATTTATCTTTGGGACAACTGAAAAAAAAATAATTACATAAAGAATGCCCAGGTAAGGAAGAGGATGCTGATGATCTTTCTTTACTTTTCCCCATGGAGCAAATTGCATGTATTTTGATTAATTGAATGTATGTAACATTGTGCTCATGACGAATTCTGAATAGCATACTGTTTTACCATCTATTTATTCTGATATATATGGGTGTGTGAATATATGTATGTGTATATATATACATATATATATATATACACACATATATATATACATTTATTATTATTATTATTAAGCTGATGTGTTCTCTTCTTAAAGTTCTGCTATATGCCATGTGGATGAACTAAGTGTGTAATTTATTGCCACATGTAAAATTGTCTGTATTGTAAAATTTTCAGCATTGTTGTTGCCAGGAAACCACTGGTGTTCAGATCTGTAAACTACACAAATAAATGTTTTTCTTTTCTTTTTTTAAACTTAATTATTGGTTCTTTTCTATAATACATGACTGTAGAATCCATTTTTATATGATTATACAAGTATGGAATATATCTTATTCCAGGTAGAATCCCATTCTTGTGGATGTACATGATGGTCAGATTCATTGTGAGGTTTTCAGATATGTACATGGGAATGTTCTGTCAGATTCATTCTACTGTCTTTCTTTTTTCCATCCCTATTCCCTTCCTCTCATTCCCCTTTGTCTAATCTACTTAACTTCTATTCTTCTCTTTACCCACACCATCCTATGTATGGGTTAGCTTTTACATATCAGAGAAAACATTTGACCTTTGGTTTTTGGGGAATGGCTCATTTCACTTAGAATTACAGTCTCCAGATCCACCCATTTGCCAGCAAATGCCGTCATTTTATTCTTCTTTAAGGCTGAGTAATATTCCATTGTATATATATATATATATATATATATATATATATATATATATATATACATACACATACCACATTTAAAAATCCATTCATCTGTTGAAGGGTACCTAAGCTTCTTCCATAACTTAGTTATGGAATTGAGAATTGATTTGCTATGAACATTGATGTGGCTGTATCACTCTAGGAGGCTGATTTTTAAGTCCTTTGAATATATACGTAGGAGCAGGACAAACTGGTCCAATTACGGTTAGTTTCCAAGTTTTATGAGGAATCTTCATACTGCTTTACAGAGTGGTTGCACTAAGTTTCAGTCCCACCAGCACTGTATTAGTGTACCTTTTTTTCCCATATCCTTGCCAACATTTATTGTGACTTACATTCTTGATAATTGCCATTCTGATTGGAGATGGAATCTCAGTATAGTTTAAATTTGTATTTCTCTAATTGCTAAAGGTGTTGAACAACTTTTCATATATTTATTGAGTATTTGTAATTCTTCTTATTTGAAGTGTTTTCAGTTCCTTTGCCCAATTATTGATTGGGTTATTTTGTTTTTGGTATTAATTTTTTTGAGTTTTTTTTTTTTAATATATCCTGGAGATTAGTGCTCTGAGGTGTAGGGGGCTGGGGATTATTAGTAGTAGAACAGTTGCCTGATAGGCATGAAACCCTGTGTTCAATCCCCTGTACTGCCAAATCTCTCTCTCTCTCTCTCTCTCTCTCTCTCTCTCTCTCTCCACATATGTATGTATATATGTGTATATACATATAAATAAATTATAAGCATATATATTTCTTTTAAGAAATACATATTATTAAATGGATTTCTAAGTCTGTTTTTCTCTATGGCACAGCTTGGATTAAATGAGACTGTCTTTTAACAATTGGTTGGATATGAAATTGAAGCATTTTATTTGTGTAGGTTTAATTTTCTTGTTTGTTTTTAATGCTTATTTAAAGTCTGTGCCATAGATACAGAAAGACTTAGGGAAGATGCCAGATCCCAAGCCCTGGCCCAGGACCACCCCTGCTGACCAGAAGCCTCACACTGGAGCCCAGTCCCAGGACTAGGACCACTGTGCTGACCCACACAGGAGCCAAGACCCAGGCCCTGACCCAGGACTGACTACGCCAACTGGAAGATCCATGCTGGAGCACAGGCCCCTACCTAGCCCTGCGGACCCAAGCAGTATCATAGGACCACCCTGTCAACCAGCAGACCAACCCTGAAGCCCAGGCATAAGCTACCTCCATATTGGGACACTGCAGTCATCACCATAGTCCTCCCCATGAAGTAGCTTACACTTGGGACAAAGGATAGTGTCTGGAGGCATCTGTATCTCCAAATAAACAGCCCACTTTCAGCTCCATCTCTGAAAGTGGTTGCATTCATCTTAGGACACTCTCCTACTATATTGACTTAACTCCTGATATTGCTACCACCACCTTTAGCTACAGTAGCATTTATCTTGGGACACAGGCCAGGTTCTAGAAGCCCAACACCAAGGTGAGGTACAGGTAATCTGCAGGGACACTACAAGGTTATAGGGTAGAAACTGTAATACTTCAGTTCCACATTGTAAGAAGGGAGCACTCATAGACAACATGAAAAAACAAGGGAGGAAAGTGCCCCCAAACAAACCAAGATACTGCAATAACAGAAGCCATAGACAGGGCAGATGATGAAATGTCAGAGAAGGAGTTAAGAATGTATACAATTAAAATGATCTATGAATTAAAGAGTGACATGAATGAGAAAATGCAGGCAAAAAATGATTCTACCAACAAAGAGATAAGGAAGCAAATATAGATAACAAAAGTTTACTTCAAGAAAAAGAGATTTTGAAAAAAAATCAGAAAACCTTGAAATGAAGGAAACAATAAATTAAATAAAAGCTCAATAGAAAGCATCACCAAGATCACTTGGAAGACAAAATGTCACATAATGAAGACCAAATATACAATCTTGAAAATCAAGTTGACCAAACAGTGAAGATGGACAGAAACCATGAACGGAACATCCAAGAATTATACACAATCTCTTCAATGAAATAATATCAGAAAATTCCCCAAACATGAAGAATGAATTAGAAAATCAAATGCAAGAGGCTTACAGGACACCAAATATACAAAATTACAACAGATCTACACAAAGGCACATTATAATGAAAATAACTAGCATACAGAATAAGAGTAGAATCTTAAAGGCCACAAGAGAGAGGAATCAGATAACATATAAGGGAAGACCAATTTGTATCTCAGCAGATTTTTCAACACAGACCCTCAAAACCAGGAAATTCTGAAATAACATATACCAAGCTCTGAAAGAAAATGGATGCCATCCAAGAATCTTATATCCAGCAAAATTAAGCTTCATATTTGTTGATGGAATAAAAACCTTTCATGATAAACAAAATTTAAAAGAATTTACAGTGAGAAAGCCTGCACTAGCGAACATTCTCAGGAAAATATTCCATGAGGAGGAAGTGAAAAAACAATAATCAAAATCAGCAAAGGGAGCAACTACAGTAAAGGAAAGGGCAATCAAAGGGGAAACCAAGTCAAGTTAGAAACCAAAAATAAAAAAAATGACCCTGAATACATGTCATATTTCAATAATAACCCTAATGTGAATGGCCTAAACTCATCAATTAAAAGACATAAATTGACAGATTGAATTAAAATGAAAAATCCAACAATATGCTGCCTTCAAGAGACTCATCTCACAGGAAAAGACATCCTCAGACTGAAGATGAAAGGGTGGGAAAAAATGTACCACTTACATGCAACATGTAAACAAGCAAGGGATTTCATCCTCATATCAGATAAAGTGGACTTCAAACCAAAGATAGTGAAAAGGGATAAATAAGGAGAAATTATAGTGTTTATGTTATTCATACATCAAAAAGACATAACGATTGTAAATATCTACGCTCCACACACTGGGGCATCTATGTATATCAAACAAACCCTTCTCAACTACAAGAAGCAAATAGACCACATCACAACAATACTTGGTGACTTTAATATACCTCTCTCACCAATGGATACATTTTCCGAACAAAAACTAAACAAAGAAACTATAGACCTCAATAATACAATCAATAAGTTAGACTTAACAGACATATGTAGAATATTCCATCTATCAATGAGCAAATGCGCTTTCTTCTCAGCAGCACATGGATTTTTCTCCAAAATAGATCATATCATATGCCACAAAGCAAGTTTTAGCAAATACAAAAACAAACAAACAAACAAACAACAACAAAAAAAAACACAGAAGCTACGCCAACACCTAGAGACTAAACAATATACTATTGAATGGCACATGGATAATAGAAGACGTCAGGGAGGAAATTTAAAAAAAAATATTGGAGGTAAATGAAAACTCCAATACAACTTATCAAAATCTCTGATATATTATGGAGGCAGTGCTAAAAGAAAAGTTCATTGCATGGAGTTCATTCATTAAAAGAACAAAAAGTCAACAAATAAATGACCTGATATTACAGCTCAAAGCCCTAGAAAAAGAAGAACAAACCAACACCAAAAGTAGTAGAAGACAGGAAATAATTAAAATAGGGGCAGAAATCAATGAAATTGAAACAAAAGAAAGAATGCAAAAAATTCACAAAACAAAAAGCTGATTCTTTGAAAAACATAAATACAATTGACAAACCTTAGCCACCCTAATGAAAAAGAGAGAGAAACTCAAATAACTAAAATTTGTGATGAAAATGGAAATATTATAACAGACAGTATGCAGAAGACAATTAGAAACCATTTTGAAAATTTTTACTCCACTAAATTAGAATAACTCGAAGACACTCACAAATTTCTAGAAGCATATGATCAACCCAAACTGAGTCAAGAGGACATATAATATTTAAACAGATCAATTTTAAGCAAGGAAATGGAAGACACCATAAAAACCTAAAAACCAATAAAAGCCTGTGACCAGATAGATTCACAGCAGAGTTCTATAAGACCTACAAAAAAGAATTATTAATACTAATACGCCTCAAGTTATTCCGTGAAAAAGAAAAGGATGGAACCCTTCAAATCTCACCAGGCAGAAACACATCAAGGAAAGAAAACTTTAGACCAATATCCCTGATGAACATTGATGCAAAAGTTCTAATAAAATTCTGGCAAATTGCATACAAAAACATGTTAAAATATAGTGTATCATAATCAAGTGGGGTTTTTTCCAGGGATACAAAGATGGTTCAACATACAGAAATCAATAAGTATAATTGATCAGATCGATAGACTTGAAGATAAGAATCATGATTAAATCAATTGATGCAGAGAAAGCATTTGACAAAATACAGCACCCTCTCATGTTCAAAACACTAGAAAAACCAGAGATAACAGGAACATACCTCAACATTACAAAAGTCATCTATGCTAAACCAAAGGCCAACATCATTCTAATTGGAAAAAAATTGGAAGCATTCCCTCTAAAAACTGGAATAAGATAGGGATGCCCTCTTCACCACTTCTATTCAACATAGTCCTTGAAACTCTAGCCAGAGCAATTAGATAGATGAAAGAAATTAAAGGGATACAAATAGGAAAGGAAAAACTCAAACTATAATTATATGCTGATGACATGATTCTATACTTAGAGGGAAAAAAAAAAAAACAAAAAAAAAAAAAAAAACTTCCACCAGAAAACTTCTAGAATTAAATGAGTTCAACAAAGTAGCAGGATATAAAATCAATACCCATAAATCAAACACATTTCTACACATCAGTGACAAATCCTCTGAAAAAGAAATTAGGAAAACTACCCCATTCACAATAGCCTAAAAAAAGAATAAAATACTTGGGAATCAAATAAAAAAAAAAAAAAGATAGAGAGAGGTTAAATACCTTTACAATGAAAACTACAGAACACTAAAGAAAGAAACTGGAGAAGACCTTAGAAGATGGAAAGATCTCCCATTCTCTTGGATAGGCAAAATTAATATTGTCAAAATGGCCATCCTACCTAAAGTGCCATACAGATTCATTGAGATTCCAATTAGAATCCCAAAGTCATACCTTATAGAAATAGAAAAAGCAAACACAAAATCCATTTGGAAAAACAAGAGACCCAAAGTAGCCAAAGCAATGCTTAGCAAGAAGAGTGAAGCAGAAAGCATCACAATACCAGAACTTAAACTATGCTACAGAGCCACAGTAACAAAAACAGCAGGTTATTGGCACCAAAATGGACCTGAAGATCAATGGCACAAAAGAGAAGACACAGAGACAAACCCATATAAATACAGTTATCTCATACTAGACAAATGAGCCGAAAACATACTTTGGAGAAAAGGAAGCCTCTTCAACAAATGGTGCTAAGAGAACTGGAAATGCATATGCAGCAAAATGAAAATAAACCCCTACCTCTCACCATGCACAAAACTCAACTCCAAGTGGATCAAGGACCTAAGAATTAGACCAGAGACCGACCGGGTGCCTAATAGAGGAAAAAATAGGCCCAAATCTTCATTATGTTGGATTTGGCCCTGACTTCCTTAACAAGACTCCTAAAGTAAAAAAAAAAAAAAAAAAAAAAAAAAATCAAGAATTAATAAATGGTATGGATTCAAACTAAAAAGCTTCTTCTCAGAAAAAGAAAAATCAATGAGGTGAAGAGAGAGCCTATATTTTGGGAGCAAATTTTTACCACACATACATCAAATAGAGTACTAATCTCCAGGATATATAAAGAAGTCAAAAAACTTAACACACACACACACACACACACACACACACACACACACAGAGGGGGAAAAAAAAACAATAAATGGGCTAAGAGCTGAACAGACACTTCTCAGAAGAAGATACACAATGAATCAACAAATATATGAAAAAAAGTTAAACATTTCTAGTAATTAGAGAAATGCAAATCAAAATGACTATAAGATTTTATCTCACATCAATTTGAATGGCAGTTATCAAGAATAGAAACAGCAATAAGCGTCGATGAGTATGTTGGGGCTTGGGGGGAAGCCACACTCATACATTGCTGGTGGGACTGCAAATTATGCAACCACTCTGTAAAACTGTATGGAGATTCCTTAGAAAAATTGGACTGGAACCACCAATTGATCCACCTATTCCACTCCTTGGTCTATACCCAAAGGACTTAAAAGTAGCATTCTAAGGTGACATAGCCACATCAATGTTTAGAGCAGCAAAATTCACAATAGCCAAATTGTGAAACTAACCCAGATACCCTCCAATAGATGAATGGATAAAGAAAATATGGTATATATACACAATGGAATATCACTCAGCATTAAAAGGGAATAAAATTATGGCATTTGCAGGTAAATGGATGGAATTGGAGAATATCGTGCTAAGTGAAGTAAGCCAACCCCAAAAAAACCAAATGTTCTCTCTTTAGTGGACGCTGATCCATAATGGGGGAGGGAATGGGAAAAATGGAGGAGCTTTGATTGGACAAAGAGAAGGGAGGGGTGGGGAGAGGGTTTCAGGTAGGAAAGATGATGGAATGTGATGGACATTATTACCCTATGTACATGTATGACTTTACATATCCTGCAACACTACATTGTGTACAATAAGAGAAATGAAAAGTTGTGCTGCAATTGTGTACAATGAATCTGCTACCATATGTACTTAACTGAAATAAATAAAGGCATTAATAGAAAGACTTAGGTAAGGATTGAAAAATAATTACATTATTATGAATTAAAATTATTATTATATCATGTTAATAAATGAATAAACAATAAAATTTGGTAAATAAATGATGGGGACTACTTTATAATTCTATTTGTTTACCTTTTTATTTACATGCAATAAAATTTTTGGCTAGGTTTAATATCATTAAAATATATGCATAATTTCAATTTTTATTATTAAAACTATCCCACAGTTGGCATGATCATAACATTTTATTTAAAATAAATTGTGCAATTATAGAGATCCATGTACCTTTGAGACTTTTCTTATTAAATTGAAATGTGGCTTTGTTAAATACACACAGGCAGAAAATTTAGAAACCTTTTAGTCTATAAAAGTAAAAAAGTATTTCTTAGGGGATGATGAGAAACTTGGAGAACTTGCACTGCTATTGTAAATTGCTTCATTTTGAAATAATAACTTTCAGAATGCTTTCAAGCTCAAAAACAAGTATGCCATGTGCCTTTGTATATAGATGGCTAATCTACCATAAAGAAGTAAATATACTAACAGATGACACTGGGTATGCAAGAATATTTTTACAGCAATATTTATAGTGGCCAACAAAATCAAAACAAGATTTAAATGTCTTGCAATGAGGAATTGCTAGAATAGTACTTGGATTTTACAACAGGACATTCCAAGGAGAGAAAAGATAAGTAAGTGTGCACAAAAAAACATGAAGCCATGTCTACTACACACTTTTAAGCAAAATAACAATAAATGTTTTGTTGACTTTACTTCTTTATATTCAAACAAAATTTTGGTTAGCCCTAATATCATTAACATCATGTTCATAATTTCTGTATTTATTGTTAAATTGTTTATCCCTCAATTGGCATAATTATAATATTTTGTTTAAAATATATTCTGCTATCATAATGATTCAGGCATTTTTTCTAATGTTTCTGATAAAATTATGATATGACTTTGTTAAATACACACATGTAGAAAAATTTGGAACCCCTGGGTCTATAAGAGTAAAAAGTATTCATTTTATGTACTTGAATTTGCAAACTAATGTATATAGTTTTATCCCATTTTATACAAACTATTGGCAATACTATGAACTATGTCCCAAGTAATGTCATCATAAAAGATTTACACATTACCTAATTTAGTCCTTGCTTCAATTATATGTTACATTTTTTATGTATGTGTTGGGGGGCACCATATATGAAAACTTCACATATGCAGAACATGTACTCTACCATTGAGCTCCATCTCCAGCCAGACTGAAGGTTTTTATCATTTTCTTTATTTATGTGAAGATAAGGCAAAGAAAGTTTAAATAAATTACCCAAAGTTATGCTGTTAATGATCAGGAAATTATTTGATCATTAAGATTTTGAAAGCTTCAGAAGGGATCTGTAGTTTCTTTAAATCAAGCATATATTATTTTCCCTAAACCTCTTAACTGCTTTCTTTTGAACAACATTAAATGTCAGGACTTTGAACTTATTAATTTTATCATAGCATTTGGTAATATCTTAGGATATTCTAATGTACACAATAAGAAATATCAAACCAAATGGAAATACTCAGTGTTTTATAATTGGTTGATTAAATGTATCCACAATGATTAGTTAAGGATATGCTATGTTGAAGAGAAAAATACTACTGTGTTTGATAACTGGCACTATTATTAGCAAAATTTGTATAAACGATGTAACTATTAGAGCTATTCACAGATATTTCACTTTTTCTCCAACTGGGGAAATAAGATAACAGTATTCTACACCATTTATAGTTACATGAAGCATGTCACTTTCTTGTCTTGAACAATGGCATTTAAGTAGAAGGTATTTATGCAAGAATCTGAAAGTTTCATAGTCCTGAAGACTACACTATATGAGTCTCGGTGGAGGTTTCATCAGCTTCTTCCATAAATAACTGAGTCTCTATGCAAATCTCCTTTAAAGACTAATATTTTTAGACTTAGAAGTTATTACTTTTTGTATTGTAGCCCAAAGTAACATATACACACAACAGAATAGAATGTTGGGCTTATACATATACAAATACCTTTACTGGGGAACACTAAATAATGCATTTGAAATCAAATCAGGATTTGATTTCAGGAACTTGCAATTTACTGCATGTAATGTTAACATGCTTGCTTTAAAGATTTCAGTTAGGAAGACCTATTTTAGGGCATGCTTAAAGCACATGTCTTAGTAGAAATTCTAGACTATACAAATCTATCCTATAGGACTCAGAATGAGATTACATATATCTACACTTCATGTGTAGATATTTAGATACAGTTCTGAGTTAAAAACTTGAGAGAAGTATTAGCATATAGTAATATTCACAAAAGAATGGTTGTCACAGCATGGGGCTTAAGATCAACTTAAAAGAAAATTGGAAGTTGGGTCATTAGTAGAGGAAGGAGAGTCTAAGGCATCCTTCCACTATTTGAAGAAATCATTTTTTGAAAAAACAATAAGGAAGTATACATCTTTGATTTACTGTTTTGTTTCTCCAAATCTGAAGGGAATGAGACTAAAGGAAAATAAAGTAAAAAATTATTAGCTTAAGAAAATGGCAGGCATTTTGCCTGTCATATATCTAATAATATGATGTTGCCTCAAAAGTTATTGAGACCCCGATTACTGGATCAGTGAGAACAAAGGCTGAAAATAAACGATGAGCATTATTGTATTTATAATTCATGTTGTGAGGAAACAAATCTAAGATTCTTTGAATTCTGATTCTGAATTCAAGAACATGTTGATATCTGAAATATAATGAAATAAGGTGTTTGTCACTTAACTGTGGCTTCTAGTCTAAATCTTATGTACTGTATTTAAGAAGATATTTTTAATACCCTAAGAAATCATACCAATGAATGACTAAATGCCATTAATATACTTTTTGTAGTTAGAACTTTTAATTAGTGTACTTAAATGTCATTAAGGAGCATTTTTTATTAACAGTTTTATTGAGGTATAATTGCTATACAAAGAACTAAATGTATATAATAATTGATGAATTTGGGCATATGCAAACACCCTAATGCTTTTACCACAATCAAGGTGATAATAGACTTAATCTACAGATCCCAGAGTTTGGTTGTGCCTCTTTGAGTTTGTGTTGCATATATGTCTGTGTACATATATTTGTATGCATTTTTTATGGCAAGAACATTTAATATAAGATTGACTTTCTTAAAAAATATTTTCTGTTTCCTTTCTTTCTTTATATTTTTATTTATTTATTTTGGTTTTTTAAATGAGATTTTATTATGATTAAAAAATGTATAACAAGCTTTATCACCTTAACCATTTTTAAGTGTATAATTCAGTTGTGTTAATTATATTCACATTGTCTTAAATAAGATTTTCAGAACATTTTCATCTCACAGAATATCTGCTATCCCTTCAAGTCCCAGGTAATGTCATTCTGTTTGTCTTTACTAATTTCACTACTTAAGATAGTTCACCAGATCCTAGGTTATTGTATTTTTGTGACTGTCTTTTTCACTTAGCATAATTCTTTGAAGTTCATCTGTGTTGTGGTATGTGACAGAATTTCTTTTTAAAGACTGAATGATATTTCACTGTATTTATATACCTTATTTTCTGTATCCATGAATACTTCCACAAATGCTTAGGTTGTGTGATGCTTAATTTTATGTGTCAACTTGACTGAACTAAGGGATGGCCAGATACCTGGTCAGACATTATTTCTTGGTGTATCAGGAAGGGTGTTTGCAGAAGAGATTATCATTTATTTTTCAATTTCAAATTTTCTCTTGATTTTTTTTTTTTTTAATTTTTATTTGTTCTGTTTAGGTATACATGACAGTAGAACATATTTTGATATATTATACATACATGGATTACATTTCATATTATACTCGTAGAGCACATTTTTACATATCTCTGGTTGTATGCAAAGTATATTCACACCATTCGTGACTTCATACATGCACTTAGG
The DNA here is from genome assembly GCA_025594165.1 of Tamias sibiricus. Classification (NCBI taxonomy): domain Eukaryota; kingdom Metazoa; phylum Chordata; class Mammalia; order Rodentia; family Sciuridae; genus Tamias; species Tamias sibiricus. Next base: position 154,480,923 of record CM046662.1, on the reverse strand, counting down.
GTAATTATATCCATCTCATTCTACCATCTTCTTTTCTTCTTCACCCGTTTGCCCCCTTCTCCCCATTGGCCATTCTAGTGTTCCTCTAATCCTCCTATGCTCCCCATCCCAACTCCACTGTGAATCGGCCTCCTTATATCAGAAAATAACATTTGGCATTTGGCTTTTTGGGATTGTCTAGCTTCACTTAGCGTAATATTCTCCAAATTAATCTATTTACCTGTGAATGTCATGATTTTATTCTCTCTTATGGATGAGTAATACTCCATTGTGTATATATACCACATTTTCCTTATCCATTCATCTACTGAAGGGCATCTGTACCAGGGATTGAACTCAGAGATGCTTAACCACAGAGCCACATCCCCATCCCTTTATACCAAATATTTTATCTAGAAACAGGGTCTCACTGAGTTGCTTAGGGCCTCGCTAAATTACTGAGGCTGGCTTAGAAATTGCTATCCTCCTGCTGTCCAAGCTGCTAATATTATAGGCATGTGCCACCACACCTGGCTCTTAATAAATTTTGATGTGTACATAATTACATGTTTAAATGTAGGTACATTGTAGTATGCCAGATAACTAAGCTAAACTATTATAGTGTAAGTAAAACTTTAAAGTCCTTTCAAACTCCCTATACCTTTCTCATTTGTAATCTTTGGCACTATTATAATCTTCCCTACTTCCTGATTAAAGACATGTTGTGTAAATGATATCCTGCAGTATTTATCCTTTTGCAATGGCCTTATTTCACTTCACATAAAGATCTCCAGGTTCATTTATGTTGTCACAAATGGCAGGGTTTCTTTTTTCTTTATGACTGAATAATGTTATAACATGTACATACCTGCCTCACTTTCTTTATCTATTTATCTGTCTATGGGTCATTCGGATCATTTCCATACGTTTTTTATTGTGAATAATGATGCAATAAACACAGCAGTGTGCATATGTCTTCAAGTTCCTAATTCCAATTCTTTTGGATATGTATCTAGAAGTCAGATTTTTGGCTCATATGGTATTTCAATTTTAGTTTTTTGACAAACTTACATATTGTTTTTCATAGCTAGTGCCTCGTTTTACATTTCCAAAAAGTGTTCAAGGGTTTCAGTTTGCCAACATCCTGGCCAACGTTAAGTCTTGACACTTTTTTTTTTTTTTTTTTTTTTTTTCAAAATAGACATTCCTAACAGGATGTCTAAGAGAACATAGCTTCCTGACATTGTCCTTGGCAATTACATTTTGGATATGGCACTGGAAACATAGACAAAAAAAAAAAAAAAAAAAAAAAAAAAAAGAGAGAGAAGTGTGACTAAATCAAACTAAAAAAACAAAACAACAACAAAAAAAAACCTCCTCCATAGCTAGGGAAACAATCAATGAAATGAAAAGGCAAGTTATAGAATGGGAGAGAATATTTGTAAACCCATATCTGATAATGGATTAATTCCCAAAACATAAAAAGTTGCACAGATAATGCAATTAAAAATAGGCAAATAAATCAAATAGAAATTTCCTGAAAGAAGACATACAAATGACCAACAAGTATATAAAAAGTTGTCCAACATTTTTATTATCAGGGAACTACTAATTAAGAAGCATTTTCAAGAGGATGGATCTTTTCAGAGACAACCTTTAAAGTGCTGCCTTTTGGTACGTAGAAGTTATATTGATCACTTTCTCATTACTGATAGTTTTGTTCGTGTTGTCATAGAAAATATCTGAGACTGGGTAATAAAAACAGAACAGAAAACTGTTGCTCTTGTTTTGGGTGTCTTAAAGTCCATGACCAAGGTGCCTTCTGGGTTGGTGCCTGGTAAGAGTCTGGTATCCACTTTGGAGATGGCATCTTTTTACTGCATCCACTGTGTTGTGAGGACCGCTGTGTCCTCACAGTAAGGAAGGGATGAGCATAGTGGAAAACATACCCAACCCCATCTGTTAAGCCCTGTTATAGAAGCATAAATTCAAAAAATACCTCTCTTATATATCTAATCCCATCTTGGATGATCCAGTGTTCCAATGTTTCAGACTATTTGTTTCAAGGAATATATGTTCGTGTGTGTGTGTGTGTGTGTGTGTGTGTACATAAATATTATCATCCAATTACATCCTATTATGTTAAAATTTTGTATCTAATAGATCCCAATTATAAATACTAAAAATGTGCTTTAAATTTTTTTTAAATGAAAAATTCTTCAAAATAAAATTATTAACTCTGTTTATAGGATTCCTATATGTGTGAAAAATATTTACATCAATTTTTTATGGACATTTATTTTATCTGTTTGTCATACAATAATGTCTCTGCAGAGCTATGGAGAAAAGAAATCTCCTATTTCTAAAGAAATAGATATTTTTATCAGAAGCATACTGGATGGTTGAAAATTTGGAAATATCTGGCCATGCACTGAAAACACCATTTGCATTTCCCAGGTCCATACAGGCAAAGTGAATTTGTTTTGTGGCCCTTCATGCAGTATATTCAGAAAAAACAAACTGAAACCACACAGAATGAAGTTTTGCAAAAATATTAAGAGAAAAATTAATTTCGTAGAAGTTATCAAAGGAACCTCTTTCAAAGGAACCACTTTATTCTATTGTATTCAAAGTCTTATTCTCACTGTACTTGTTTTGGAAAGAGTATATAAGGTTATTCCATATGAGCTATATCGACATTTCCACTGAGAAACACTGAGAAAAAATGTCTTGACATTCTGTCCAAAGTGAATTGAATCCACATCTACACCTTGACCCAAAGGGTGCTGACTTTTTATCTGGTTGCTGAGTAGTTTGGCAAGAGATCTTTGCAGGACAGGAATGACAGCTTTCAAGTGAATTAATCAGATGGAGTATTTCACATGCAGTGAGGGCAGGGACTTTACTATATTCAGGGATATAAGTTTTCACCTATAACTGTGGCTAAAACAAATAGCTAATGAATTTTGGCTGACTAAGATGTAAAACATGGGAAGGATGTAGGAGAATGTATGAGGAAAGAAGCTGAAAGATAAATTAGGATCATGCATTCACCTTGAAATTCACCTTGAAACATAGGGCCAATGTGGCTGTGTGTGGGAGTTGCAGTCATGAGTGTAGAGATCATATAAATTAGGAAAGGCAGGGTGAGAGTGATAGAAGTTAGATTGTGTTGACAAGTGTTCTAGAAGTAGAGAAGGAGTACAACTGAAACTTGATACTGATCAGGGACTAGCTTGTGAAAAACATTTATAATGGACATATTTGTCACTCACAAAAGACCATTACTTGTATTAAACAAGAATATGCCCTTGATAAAATAAAGAAAAGCAATTGAAAAAGTAGAGAAAATTGGGATGAAATGAAATCTCTGTAGACACCATCAATGCAGCTTCAATTATTTAAACTACTTTTCATCACCAAGTGTTAATGTTTTAGCCTCAGTGGTGGTTTGGTCTTCACCAGGATTAATTAAGGAATTGTTGCTTCTATTTATTGCCTCCAATACCTGTGATGGTAAATATTTGACTTATTTATATGACCTATATGTGTCTCTAATACTTAGATTCCAAATAATCCAATAGAACTCTCTTATATATCTATATGTGATTTGAAGGGAAATATGATCACAAGCCTAATTAAATTATCAAGGATCATTAATAGAGTATAAGTTGCTATTTGATAATATTGAGTATAAGTTTTAAGAAGCAGATGAAAAATATGTAAAGAATTAATTTGGCATACAAAATGTTATGAGTAAAATATTTGTTCATAGAAAACATTTCATGATGTGACCAATTGTCTAATATCTGAAAGAGCTGAATTACATACTTTGTATACAACCAGAGATATGTAAAAATGTGCTCTACAAGTATAATATGAAATGTAATACATTCTGCTGTCATTTCTAACAACTTAGAATAAAAAATAAACTAAAAAAATAAAAAATAAAAACAACTTTCTTCATTGCAGGATTAATACAAATAAGGCTGCTCAATTTACTAAAGAGTAAAAAAATCAGAAAATTGTTCAACATTTCCCCTGCTATACAGGTCACAAACTAGAGCTCAGAAATTGTTTTTGTTTGTTTGTTTGTTTTGTTTTGTTTTGTTTGTTTGTTTTCCATTTCCTCAGAATACGGCAACAAGCTCCAATAATATGAAAGGTCCTTTTTCCAATATACTTCTCAGCATCATATAGAACTATGCTATAATCAGTTGCCAAATCAAATGCCAGCTTTATGTCAGCAATTTACTTTTTGAAACCAGTTATGCACTTGGCATCATGAGGAAATATTAAAGGGAGACATGTGCCCTTTGAACTTGGAAAATTTACATTTTGGGGAATTAAAAGAAGCAATCATATTAATTGTCACTGGATCTTGAAAAGAAATAAGAAGAAAGTGAAATATTATAGAATACTTTGTATTATTTAAATATTCTAGATCATTTTACCAAACTGCTTGTTTCTTACCAAGACATCCAATATAGGGACAGAGAAATCACCTCCAATAGAGAAATTTAAAAAAATTAAGATATACTACATGAGATGGCTGAAGAAAATTGATTACAGAAAAAAATGTGTATATGCTTGCTATCTTTCTCAAGGGTGGATGTATTTTAACTAAACTCTCTGTGGACTTTTAAACTGTTTACATTGTGCATTGCTGAGGTTTCAAATTTTGAATATACGACTATAGCTGCTTTTTTAAAGCAATCAAGTTACAAAATCAGTCTATAAACTCAGCAAAAATTATTAGGAGCCAAACTTTTTTCTTGTGAGGTATACACTATTTTGTATATTTGAAGTTAATCATTTGACATAATAAATACAAGAATTTTTCTGCATTTAAGAACATATAACAAAAAAAAATAATTTCATAGGCAATGGATCTCATTATAAAAAGGAGGCATCAGTGACAAAAGTTAAAAACAACTGGATATATCTACGTGTATCTATCCATCTATCTATCTATCTAGAGTATGCTAGCAAACAAGTACAAACTGAGAGGGAATTTTTTAGGAGGATTGGATCAACCAGTTATGGAGGCTGAGAATTGTGGGATTGGCTTTCTGAAATCTGGAGAACAAGCAAAGAGTGTAAAGGGGCTCAGTCCAAGTTGAAAAGCCTCAAACCTGGAGAGATGATGGTGTACTCTCAATCTATACCTAAAGTTTGACTGGGAATTCAGGTGGCTGCTGGTGAAATTCCTGGAGTCCAAAATTGGAGAGACTGAAGTCCTGATGCTTAATGGCAGGGAAAGAATGGCACTATAGCTCCAGCGGAGAGAGAAAATTTTCCTACTCTGCCTTTTTGTACCATCTGTACCCTAGCTGATGGGATGGTGCTTCTACACACTGGGGGTGAAGCCTCCCCAACTCACTCCCCTGATTCACATGCTAATTTACTCTGAAAACACCCTCCTAGAAACACTCAGAGAAAATAGATTAGCAGTTATGTAAGTATCTCTTAATCCAGTATAGCTGACACCTAAAAATAACATAAAATTTACTCATCATACTACATATACATATGAGGAATTAAAGATGCAAACAAGCAAATTTCCCAGTGTGTCAAAAATAAGAGACACCAAGTCATGAATCAAACTGTACTATATCACTCTAAAGCATGCCCTTTACAAGTTAGTAAATATTTTTCTGTATAAATGGAAAAACCCATTGAATATTTTAACTACAATTAAAATTGTGATGTAGGTACTAAAGTCTTGTTGCTAATTGGTAGGGTCCATCCAAATGATGTATTAGTTAACACAGAGCAGCACCTATAGTTTAAATGTTCCAAAGATTGCAGAAGACTTTTGGAATGAAGAAATTCTAACACTGTGATTTAAAAAATGGGATCCAACTTGAAGTAATTTAAGAGTAAACATATGTAATAATAACCATTATTTGTGTGTGTGTGTACGTGTGTGTGTATTACTAGGGATTGAACCGAGGGCCTGATGTGAGCTAGGCAAGCCCTGAGCTATATCTCCAGGCGTTAATAACCACAATTTTTAATTTTAAAATATGATGGTGATGCATGTGGATAGGATAATGGTCTGTCTCAGTCTGGCCTGCCCTTTCTCCAATAATATTATTAGGTTCTCTGACCCATAGCTTTTGGTTACTAACCAGGAATATATTTACATGCTACTTTCAATTTTAGGTAACTTTCAACACTTTCAGAGGCTTTATCCTATAAATCTGGAGAAGTCTATTTCCTGCCATGCTCCCTGTCAAATGTTGGCTATTGTTTTAAATTTGTTAAACATGGTAAGTGTTTTGCCTGTTTGCTAGCATCATTCTCTGAAACAAATCCCTCTTTGAACTCTTGTGGAGCCCTGATCATTTGCTCTGAGTTCAGGCAAAGGATGGTCAGTTATTTTGTTGTTTTAGTAAGAAGAACCACTTCATATTTTAACTTGAGTAGAAAATATCCCCTTCAACACCTTCTATTTAACTCACTTAATATGTTTCTAGCCATAGATTTCTTAGCCTATGTCCAACATCTTCATTTCCACTTAGGTGCTGGCTATACCTAGAGCACTCTGGGTCCATCGTTTCACCAGAATTTTCTTAATTACCTGTTAACTCATCTATGTCTATGTGCCTAGTGCACAGTATTTTATCCCCACCCCAGAAAATAGTCATTTTCATCAAATGAGCTTTTTTTTTTTTTTTTTTACATTGAATTATCAAGCTTAACTTTCCATTTAAAACAGCAATATGTTAAGGTCCCATAAACACTACTGTGCTGTTATGTAGCACATATTGTTTTATATATTTTTTCAACCTTCAACCAGAAAAATCAAACTAAGTGTTTTTTTTTTTTTTTTTTTTTTTTACAAGTCAACAGGACTTAATATATCATCTGTACTCTGTCAATACCATGTTCTCATTGTTTGAGTTTGCAGGATAAATCTTGGTTTAGTCAGTTTTTTTCACTGTTGTGACTAAAAGACTGACCTGAATAGTGGTAGTAGAGGGAAAGTTGGTTTGAGGACTCACAGTTTCAGAAGTCTTAGACGTTAGAAGGCTGGCTCCATTCCTCAGGGGTCAAGGTGAGGCTGAACATCATGGTGGCAGAGGATAGAGGAGGAAAGCAGCTCCATCATGGTGACCAGAAAACAGAGAGACTCCACTCACCAGATACAAATATATACCCCAAAGCCATGCCCCAATTCCCATCTAGTCACATCCTATAATTTCAGTTAATCACATCAGGAATTAATTCACTGATTAAGCTAGGGCTATAACCCAATCATTTTTCCTCCAAACCTTCTTGCATTGTCCTACATGTGAGCTTTCAGGGGACAACACATCTAAACTATAACAAATTTGAACAACAGAATTCTTATCAAAGACCCCTCAAAGTAATATATTATTGAAATTTTGGGAACATTTTTAGTAAGGTATTTGATAAAAAATGAAATAACTTTATGCAATAGCTAATAAAGTCAGGACCAAACAATTTGCTTAGTGAGAACTATGAAAACATGCTTAATATGCAATGTAGAAAAATGAATATAGTGTTCATCTCTCAAACCCCCTTCAGCTATGCAATGTAGAGAGTGCCAAAGCAAAAGTAAATCCAACTTTGTATAATCACAAGGTAGAAGACAATAATAAAATGAATTAAAACGGATGTATCGATTAGAAGAAAATCATGAAAAATACCAAATATCATATGTAAAAAGGACATGATGAACTGCTTGATTGGGAAACCTCATCGACTAAGACCTTTATATTAAACTAGGAAACAACCAATCCAGAGATTCAATAATCTCTTCAGGAATTACATTCCAAGCTTCATCATTATACATAATTTACAGCATTGCCTATCCATATTGTACTTTCACACATTGAAAATAATTTTTTATTTAATCCAGGGATTTAATAATGAAAGATCAACTAAGTAAGCACCCATAGAAAGATAAAATAAACTTGTCTAGCAAATTCAGTTCTTTCACATGAAAAAGAATAAAATGTCCAAATAGATTGATAAACTTATGCTCTTTGTAAAAAAAAAAAAAAAAAAAAAAAAGGTTCCTGACACATGCAATTTATTTATTTATTTATTTTTTTTTGGTACCGGGGAATGAACTCAGGGGTACTTGACCACTGGGCCACATCCCCAGCCCTTTTTTGTATTTTATTAGAGACAGGGTCTCACTGAGTTGCTAAGTGCCTTGCCATCACTGAGGCTGGCTTTGAACTCGTGATCCTCCTGCCTCAGCCTCCCAAGTGCTGGAATTACAGGCGTGCACCACCGCGCCCGGCTCCTGACACATGCAATTTATAGCAGAGATCATGGAATTGATTCCACTGGCGTTTAAGCCCTTTAATAAGAAATGCAATTGTCCTTACATATATTTTGAGTTAAATTGCCTATGATGGGAGAAGAGCAAGAATCAGATTGGCCTACCTATATATTCTTTACTGGACTGATTAGCACATCTCCTGCTGCCAAGTGTTCACTTATGTCAGCCTACTCCAAGGAATTGGCTTTTTCTGATAGACAAGTAATATATGTGTCTCCATCCCTGTCTTATACTGTGCTTCTGGGAAATACAATTCATTTTCTTAATAAAAATAAACAGTGTTTTCCTCAAATCTTTGTCTTTCTTCACTCTTAATAGGAAGGATCTTATTTTTCTTCTCTGGTCCTCACATTTTGTCTCATTATACTGTTTTTCCACTATAGTATATTGTCAGTTCATCATCTGTAAGAAATTATTTTCTTGACGGGCACGGTGGCGCAAGCCTGTAATCCTAGCACTTTGGGAGGCTGAGGCAGGAGGATGGCGAGTTCAAAGCCAACCTCAGCAATGGCGAGGCACTTAGCAACTCAGTGAAACCCTGTCTCTAAATAAAATACAAAAAAGGGCTGGGGATGTGGCCCAGTGGTCGAGTGCCCCTGAGTTCAATCCCCGGTACCACAAAAAAAAAAAAAAAAAAAAAAAAAAGAAAGAAAGAAAGAAAGAAATTATTATCTTTAATCCTTATAATGATTTTAGCAGGTACACAAACATTATCACAACTTTGACTTTTCTTTTAAACTGATGGTATATGTAGAACTTGACAGTAGAAATTTTGCCTAAGCTCCTGCATTTAGTTAGTGGTAGACTTGAAATTAGAATCTGGATGGTCAGATCAAACTTTTCACTGCTAAACCACAATACCACTTCTTATAACTTAAGGAACCCAGTGTTGGTGAAGAGTAGGACCTATCACAATATTCCCCTTTAGAAATTGATCAAATCTTCATTTAAATCTTGCACAAGGCAGTATGGCTAGTTAAAATTCCATATATATTGAAGGAATATGTATGAATATATTTTAGACTTTTATTCCAGGTATCAGTTTTTCTATAATATCCTTACAGAGCCATTGGGGAAAATGGTTGAAAAATTTTAAATAGAAAGTTAAAGACAGAATTTGGATGGCAATTCTCTTAGACACTTTTTCTGTTCTTTTTACCTGCTACAAACTTAATATAATTTTCTGAAGCTGCAGTGCATTTTCCTTATGTCCACATTGCCTTAGTTCCTAAATTTATCAAATTCTCTCATCCATTGTGGGTTCTAATTCACTTAACCCTGTACAAAACTCTTTTAGGTTTGTGGTTATCTAATAAACTCTATTCTGTGTTTGCATCTATTTATTTCTTAATTCATACGTTACATTTTCTGCCCAAAGGCTTTATATATCAACTAATGTTGTTTCTTAATTTATTCCCAGATATGTTATTTGGAGTTTTTCTTAGAGAACTCTGGCATTATTTATATGTACATATTTCTGGTTTTTTTAAAAAAATTATTCCTCAATTGTCTAAATTTTTAATATTTGAATTATTTAATTTTATATATATTTATATTATTTTGGATATTTACATAGGAAGGTACTGGGACAGATCCCAATATTTTTACTTACCATATTATTTTTTGGCAAATTCACATATTTATTTTTACTATATTTAAAGATTAACAACTAATAGAATAATGATGTTCAAAAGTTAATTCTTTTCAAATTTCATTAGTGGGTTTAATTAGAAAGCACACAAGTTTCAAGAAACACTGTAAATTGTCCTTGGAATCTTTGCATTTTTCTTCTGCCAAATTTTGTTTGGAATGTCTTTACAAAATTAATTGTACGACCTCTCTAATGAGTATTCTTGTTTTCAGCTTGTCATAATTTGTAGAGGTCATTATGATTTGCCATGTTATTTCAGTCACTATTTTCATCTACCAAATTTCATGTTATTTGTATAATTTGATTAAATTGAGGGTATTACAATTAAAATGAGGATATTAAAATTAGTTTCATGGGAAGAACATCTCATTCCTCTTGAATGGTTTGCATATCTCTGCTCCAGTTTCTGTTTGCTTTTATTATCAGGGTTTTCATAATTTATTAACAAAACCAAAATAGACTTATTTGTAGGTTGTTCATACAACTTCATAGGAGTTCTTTCTTCGTTGGAAATGGTCAGATACTATTCATTAATTCGATATCTTCAAAATGAAAATGTACACTAAGTTAAAAACTTAAAGCACAAATGATTTGGATAGTTTTTAAGAACAAGTGTGAAAATGCTTTTCATTGTTACATTTGCACTACATAAGAACTATACAAATATGTACATATATTTATGAATATGGGTGTAGTAAATGCATTTCTCCTAAAACCCTACTTTCTTTTTTTCTATAATATGATGTTGATACATGAACATTTGTAATAAACAATTTCAAAGAAAAATTTAGGATTGCAGTTAGCCCATATTTGTTTTGTGTTAGAGTAACGCATATGAAATATCTTCAAGTGAAATAAATTATTTTCTAAATGTGTCAGCATAATGTAAATCGATGATTCCATGAAAAATGTTTAGGGAAAAGAATATTTGGAATATTCATATCCCATGATTCCCCATGTAGGTAGCCAGTTAATGTTCCTGTCAAGATAAAATATATTTTAGAAACATTATGTTGCCTTTAAAATACAATATATTAATCATTATGTTAAATGATCTAAATGTATGCATACATGATTACCTAATAAAGAAAGTGTCTTTACAAGAAATATAATTTCTCTCAAATTTATGTCTCAGGGATTTTCAAATTCTCATACACCATTTTGTTTGAGATATATTTTTCATGTTTGTAAAAAATAAGAGGAATCATATTATATTTTTAAGTTACCTTGAGCATATGGTAAAGAAAGACTTTCTTTACATTTAGTACACTCAGAGATAGAAATGTTGTGGGTAACATGTCCTTTGGGAATCTAAGTCCTGAGACATAATAAAGGATTAGCATACAGATACAGATATTTAAACATTTAAGGTTGTGGGGTGTGTATTTTATATTGCTGCAATATCATATATGTGCAAACTTGGCATCTTGAAACAATCACACTTATCATTTTACAGTTCTTTTGGTTAGAATCCTTGCATAGATCTTGCTGAGCTCAAATTGAGATGTTGGGGCTGGGCGCGGTGGCACATGCCTGTAATCCTAGCACTTGGGAGGCTGAGGCAGGAGGATCACGAGTTCAAAGCCAGCCTCAGCAATAGTGAGCCACTTAGCAACTCAGTGAGACCCTGTCTCTAATAAAATACAAAAAAAGGGCTGGGGAGTGGCCCAGTGGTTGAGTGCCCCTGAGTTCAATCCCTGGTACCAAAAATAATAATAATAAAAATTGAGATATTGGGGAGTCTGTAGTCCTCTTTAGATGCTGCAAGGAAGAAAGTATTTTATCTTTACCTTTCCTGCTGCTAGAAACCACAGGCATTCATTAAGTCTTGGTTCTTGTCCCCCATTAAAGGCAACAAAGTTTTGTATATCTGAACTTTCTTCCATCTCCTTTTCTGAATAGAGCTAGGATAGACTGACTACTTTTTAAGGACCCAGGCAATTAAGATGGGTACAGCAGAATAACCCAGGGTAATCTAATTTCAGTGTACTTAATCACATCTGTTATGTTCCTTTTAACCTGAAGGGTATATAGTCACATTCTAGGGATACCAATGCAGACACCATCCTTTACCTACCACAATGTGGAAAATTAATAATGTAGCTATAGATTCATAACAAGGTCTTTCTCACAATGTTTTTTTAAAATATTGCATTTTCTAAAAGAGAGAGTCATTAAAAACTATGTAATCATAGCTATGATTATTAAATATTGTAGTTGTGTAGTCTATATATAGTATATATAGTTATGGCAACTATTACATAGGAAACTCATCGACATTTGTTGTGAGTCTGTATAAATTTAACATTAAAAATCTAAGCAAGTGCTGCTGTTGCAGCTAAGTGGTAGAGCACTTGGCTGGTATGTGTGAGGCACTGGGTTCAATCCTCAGCACTACATAAAAATAAAAATATAAATTAAAGGTATTCTATCCATCTTCAACTAAAGAACAAATTTAAAAAGCAAAGCCTTTGAGAATTCCTAGGAATATATTTCAGTGATATGAAATAAAAAAATCCATATAAAATTTATTTTTTTGATTTATTACAAAAAATTGTAATGAGTTGATAAGATTTAGAAAACTCCCATTCCATACATTAGAGTAAAATCATTAAAGTAAAATCATCACAACATGCACATGGAGAGTCAAGATGAATTTACGAAGGAATTACAATGCCATACAAATTAAAAGTCTACAGTAATATTTAAAAAGTAAAGAAAAACCCAAATTTGTTAGATTTTACAATTATACATTTAACACTATTTAAACATATATATCTGTTTTCCCTTATTTTAGCACTTCTTAATGTCACTTAGCTTCTATAAATGTTATTAATTATGGTTTAATATTTCAGTCAATTTTATCATAGTAATATAAAAATATAGGGTCAGGGTTTTTTAGCTTCCTTAATGATTTGCTGATAAGATTAAAATTGGTTCCTTTATTTCACTTAGCAAAATTTTATAAGAAACTTTTGAAAATTGTCTTATGAACTGCTCAGCATCTCTCTTCTGATCAAGACAAAGTGATATGATTGCTGTTCTGTCTTTTTTTTTTTTTAACTAACTTTTCAACTGAGAAATTCTATCTGCAAATAGAATTTTTAAAAGGATTTGTATTAATCCTTCCACAGATACCCTGATATTGAAATCAGTTCTGAGTAAACAGAGTCTTTGTAGTCAAAATCAAATGCTACTATCAATATGCCCAGAAGTGTAATTCAATTTGCTAGTACCTTTCGAGCTGATATGAAGGTCAAAATGTACTTGGAAATAAATTTTGGGATTAGGATTATTTGTCAGGTATTTATTCTGTAAGTATAAAGTACTGTAATGTCTGTGTATGAAGTGCATATTATTTAGAAACTGCTGTGATCAAAGAAAGCAGGCCTTACGTTCCCACTTCCTTTCTCCTTGCACTATATGCATGCAGTGTTAATCCATTGTTTTTATATAACTAATAGAAGGACAAAACATAACTTAAATTTATTTTCTCCGTTTTAGTCAGGATATTCATTATTATAGTCAAGGTAAATTTTGTAACTTTAATTAAATGGCTATTTACAATTTCACAATTTAAATTACACATATAATTCTTGTTTTAAATAAAATGTCATTAAGAACTTTAAGTGATAACCATATAGTATATAGTATACCAACATCCTAGGCAACACAAAATTATACATTTCATTGTAATTGACTGGTATTGCTCCTTCCACACATCATTGCATCTCGATTGTCAATCAGAAAAACCTGGAGAAATTATTAAAATATAAATACTGAGATTCATACTGAGATTGTTTGCTCTATCTAGTCTACCTCCATTTCTATGCATATTCTTACCTCTACCTCTATCACCTTCCAAATGATACAAACATAGAATTAAGACTGATCATCACTGGTCAAGGTGAGGATGTACCAAGCAGAAAGATTGAGTAAATTATAAGTGACCACACAATGCCAGTGGGTGATAGATTTGACTGTACACTGTTTCCTAGCATTTTAACATATGATGTAAAATAGAGTTTAGATTCTGAGACAAGGACAAAAGGGAAGCATTTGGTTAATCCAAAAAACTGAAGGGTTTGCCCACTAGATAATGATCTTCATGGAAAGAGGGCTGATGTCTATCCTGAAATGTTTAGAAACATTTTCAGTGATTAAAAACCTAATGAGGCAGATATATATTTAATTGTGCTCACTCTAGCGTTAGTATGATGTGATGAATTAAGATTAATTGCCAGGTGCAGTAGCACAAACCTGTAATTCCAGCACATGGGAGGCTGAGGAAGGAGGATTGCAAGTTCAAAGTCAGCCTCAGCAATGACGAGGCACTTAGCAACTCAGTGAGATCCTGTCTCTAATAAAATACAAAAATGGGCTGGGGATGTGGCCCAGTGGTCCAGTGCCCCTCAGTTCAATCCCTGGTACCAATAAGTAAATAAATAACTAAATAAATAAATTCACTTTTTTTCATTTTCAAAATATATTTTAAAGTGAAAAATGTTATAGCACATTTTAATTTCATAGCATAACCACTACTTCACAAAAATGGAGGAAACTTTCCATAATAATTTTCAAAAACTGTATACTTAAAAAGAAATGATTACCTTTAGTATTAGGTAGATCTTGTATAATTTATACCAAATGATATTTTCTTTTAAGTTTACACCATTACTGGAGCATAACTGAAAATAAAATTGTATAATTTTAAGATATAAAACATGATCATATATATATGTATATACATGATATATTGTATATACATATATATGATATGGTGAAACTATTAACATAAAGAAATCAGCTAACAAATACATTACCTCACCTATATTACTTTTTGTTTTATTTCACAGTGAGAACATTAAGCAACTTTTGAATGCATTCTTCAGTATTAACTGCAATAACCATGTTGTATGTCAGATCTCCTGATTTTATGCATCTTATAGCTTGCTTAACCTTTGATGAACATCTCCCCTTTGATCTCACCCACTGCTCCATTCTGTCTTTCCAGGAGTTCAACGTTTTTAGATTTCATATACCAGTGATATGACCCAGCATTTGTCATTCTCTGTCTGACTTATTATCAGTGAAATGCATATCAAAAGCAAAAAGAAACATCACCTCATATCTGTGAGGAAAGCTATTATCTAAAAGACAAGAGATTATAAATGTTGGTAAGAATGTGGTGAAAAGAAGCTCTGTACACTCTCAGGGAGAATGTAAATTAGTAAAGTTATTATGGAAAAGAACATGGGTGTGTTTTGAAAAAATAAAATTAGAACTACCACATCATTAAACAAACCTCTCTTCTGAATATGTACCCAAAGGAAATGAAATCAGCACTTCTTAGAAATATTTGCATATCCATGTTCATTATAGGACTATTCAGAATAGCCAAGATATAGAAACAAACCAAATGTACCTTGGTGGCTGAAAGAATGAAGTGTCCTGCATGTTATGTGTCTATGCATATATAATTATTCAGCCACACATACACACACAAAAGAAAATCCTCCCATTTATAATAATATGGATGAATGTTGAGGACATTTCACTAAATGAACTAAGACAAATTATATTTTCATAATTCAATATGGTCAATGTATTTCATAGATTAGATCTGAAGTGGAAATTGTGGTACCTTAATCTTAAAAAGTATGTATATGTCTGTTAAAGTCTCTCTAATTAAAACTTTCTGAAGTAAGGGTAGTCTTTAAAATAGAAAAGGATTAATGGAAAACATTCAAATATTTAATTATAAAAAAGTGGTTTCTAATACTACATTATAATCTATGATTTCTATTAGATATGTATCATAAGCCTTCTAGACTTCTATTATCTCTAAAGTAGGGAGAATATTACTTAGCTGGTTATGTCATTTGGAAGATTAAAAATCATGAAATGAAGTAACTAAGCTAGTGAGTCCACCTGTTTTTTTCAAATACCAGTGATGAGTGTTCCTGACAGAATAGAGATGAAATGGAAAGTACTTAGAAATATTTGGAATGGTGGGGCAGATATTGAAGGGGAATAACAAAGCCCTTTAGAAAAGGGAAAAATAATAAATGACTGTACTTTGCTGTAGCATTTGTGAATTTGGTAGTGTTCTACTACCTGAATTTATTTCCTTTTTTGTTTATATTCCCAAAGAAATAAACAAATAGATTTCATATTTTCCCATCCTTTGAAAGTATGATTTTTAAATAAAAACATGCGGGTAAGGTAGCACTTTAGCTTCAATGAGTTTAAAGTTTATTCATTTCCTGAGTAAAAATATAATGTATTCTTTATTGGTATATTCTGTGAGAATTGAAAGCCTAGAACTATCCTAAGCCCTTGAAGAGAGATACATGATTCATACTGAAAGCTAATGAATGAAGAAAATAATGTCTAATGAAAAAGCCATTCCTCTGTCTAGACTCACATGTGGAAATACCAGGGGGTAGAGAAGTGGGGCAGCATATGGTGGAAGAACTGTGATTTGATTGTAATGTTCCCCTTGACAACAATGGTAGCAACCACCACTACTAACAGTGGAAGCACAGAGGCAACACAGACCAAAGGTGGTGTGTATTTATGAAGCATTCCTCTCTATCTGAGGACAAGGACTGCTGCTGCTGAGCTTTGCATGCTGTGACCTCAACACCCATCAAGAACAACTTAGATGTGGGAAAGTTAATTTTGCCTCACAGTTCCAGAGGTTTAGTACATGGTGGGTTGACCCTATTGCTCTGGTTTCAAGGTGAGGCAGATCAACATGATGGAAAGACATAGTGGAGGACAGCTACTGAGCTCATGGATGCCAGGAAGCATGGAAAGCAAGAGGAAGGGACCACAGGGAAGATGCACCCTTCCATGATTCATTGCCAGTTACCCACCTCTTCCAGCTGTGTCACTTCTACCTTCAGAGCACACAAACTTTTAAGTTCATTGTTATATATTAGTCCGTGATCTCCAGGAATTCCCTCTTACTCAAATGGCATCATTTCTCTATTTGAAAAAGTTCAGCTTTTAATTTTCACAGAGGAGCCAATAAGGACTTGTCCTGCTGCTTGTTGACCTGCACTCCAGCTGCTCTGACAACTGTCTGGATGACTGGTTCCACACTCTCACTAGGGATTTCTGTGATTATGTGGTGTTTTTTTCTGGAAATATTATGGGCAGTGGATGTACAGTTCATTGAAAAGCAGTCCTCATAATCCCTAGGATCTTCAACAGGCTGAATGCTCATGAAAGTCATGTAAGGATCATTTTTCTCTAGGCGAGACACTTTCTGTTGACTTTTTTTCTCTAACTCAGTTTCTGTATGACTTTCTGCAGTAAAATAAGCAAGATATGCAGTGACATTTCCCTCCCTCTCTCTCTCTCTCTCTCTCTTTTGCTTTGTACTTGTTTTAAATAGTCTACACAGTTAGTCTAGTCACCAGCTTATAGAGTAGACATTAAAGTGAATATACCATATGCATGTTATCTATACTGCTGTTTTTCTATTTAATAAGTGTGCATATTCTGGTAAATTCATCCTTTACACTGGGGGATAAAACACTTTTTTACCAACTTTTCCAAAGACAAAATAGATCACAAAGTGTAAGGAATGCACTGTTCTTGCAATGGGCTATATAACTTCAAAATTATTCCAAAAGCAAAACAGATGAGAATTAAGTTCATCCACTTGAGATTGTTTTTAAATGATGAAAACATTCTAGCTCTCAAGGTTCAGGATCCATAGATCAAAGACTACCTTTCTGATAAGCTCTTGGTAGTCTTGGAGACCAGAAGAAAAGTAGTTTGTGCCACGTATGCTACCTAAATCTATGGTAGATTTTTACTGAATTGTTGTATATCTGATGGTATATATTTCTTAAAGGTTCAAATGTAATATTAAAAATCAAAGAAAAATAAAAAACATTCTTTGTAAAGATTGTGATTTGCTTTATATTCTCAAAATGATAATTACATAGAGGAAAGATCAGTAAATAAAGAAATGTGAACAGAGAAAAGGAGCAAATGGGAGTAACAGGGAATGAATTGGAGGAAATTATATTCCATTCTGGTATAATTATGTAAAAATGAATATATTATGTACAACTATATGACATTATATAAGTATTATATATTTTGTATAACTATAGCTATACAATTAAAAGAACAAAAAATCTGAATTAAACATAAAGTTAAAGAAAAGTCATACTTTAAAAAATGTTACATTTTTAAAGAGATTCCATAATATAAAATATATTGTTTTAAAAGCAAATTTAAAATGTCCAGGAAGTTCTTACATACAAATTATCTGTCTTTAGTCTATGTCTCCCATATGGACCTTAAGTGCAGCTCTTTCCTCCAGGAAAACACAAATAACTTTGATTTCTGTTCCATGTAATTCAAGACAAACCTGTAAAATACTTACTCTTGCTTATTGTAGAAATAGAAGTGAAAGGCACATTGTGTAGAACTTAAAATCTAGCCCATACCCCAAAGCATTGGTCATAAACCATTAATAACTATTCTTTTCATTTTTTTCCTACATATGCTTAATATGACTGTAAATATCATTTCTCTCTAAAATTTACTCTGACCTTCAAAATTTCTGCTTTTGACTAATAACAAAAACATAACTAGGAAAGTGGTTTTACAAGATTTAAATGTGTGACAACTTCTCAATAGCATAATACATTTTTGAAATCTAACATAATTACAGAACCCAAAAGTCAATATTTCCCTTTGTAGAGGAACTTAAATTCTGAGCTGAAAGCACATTTTTAGGTGAGCATCTAATGTATCTATATCCTTCCTTTGATAAATAAATACAGATACAACTAGCTGCTGAGCACTATGCAGAATATGGCTGTATGGAAAGGGCTCTTATTTTGCAAGTGCTGTGTTGGAAACCTAATCTCTCATGCAGTAGTATGGGGGAGAAGGACATAAAAACAGGTGATCAGTTCATGAGGATTCTGCCATGAAATGATGCAAAAATTAAGGCCCTAACAAGACTGTGACCCATTTTCTTCCTTGATTTCCCCACTGGCTCCATAACCATTACCAGATAAACTTCTAGTATTTATATATTAGTCTGTGGTATTCTCTTATAGCAGCAGAAAATAGACTAAGACAGGAAGCTTAACCCATACTGTGATGACATAGATTTGGGGAATTTGTCAGTAACGTCTGAAGGAAGTCTGCCCTGGCTCTTAAGATTAGGGTGCTCAATCATCACTGTTCCACTAAAGAAGTGATGGGTTATTTCTCATTCATCTTTTCCAAATTGTGATCTCTAAAAATGATTCTTCTTCATCCCCATTTGAGAGTATGGTGTCTTGTGTTTAACTTGTAGATTCTACAAAAATTATTTGGTCTCACACTTACTGTCTATGATAATCTCCTTGCACTTCTGATTAGAGGAAAGTGAGGACACTTGAGAGCTTTATTTGGAGTGTGGGTGGTAAACTTTAAATCAGTGTGTCAGGCCTGAATGATTTCTTCCTCATCAGCACCCCAAAGATAGAGCCAAAAATTCCAGTGACCCTTACTTGGTTCTAATTTACAAACCAAATATCAGCCAAGTTATGGTTTCAATGATGTCTAAATTCTCTGTCAGGATTGGGCAACCAGTCTTCTCATTCAGGAACTGCACTGGGCTGACATGTCTTCTTTCCCACAATGTTATAAATAGCACTGTTTCTCTTCACACTCTGTAACATTTATTGCTAGTTTAGGAGCATAGCAGATATTATGGGTTGAGTGATGATCCCTACCCCATTCATGTCTTGAATTACAAATACCTTATATCTCAAAACTTGACCTCAGTTTTTGACAGTGTCTGTATACAGGTACAGACTTTTTAAGCAATTTCTTGTTTGGGGGGTCCTGAGGATTAAATTCAGGGCCATGCAACCACTGAGCCATATCCCCAGCCCTATTTTGTTTTTTATTTAGAAACAGGGTCTCACTGAGTTCCTTAGAGCCTTGCTGTTGCTGAGGCTGGCTTTGAACTCCTGATCATCCTGTCTCAGCCTCCTGAACTGCTGGAATGGCAGGCACATGCCAGCACCCAGCTTTTATGAAATTTTATCATATGAAATGTGCTGTTTAAAAAACAAAATCTAAAATATCTAGGACGTTCTTAAATAGAAATAATCTACCTTTCATCTATGTCATTAAAGTAGCCCTATCTGATATGACTGGTGTCCTTAAGAAGGCAACACACTGGAGATAGACATGCACACAGTCAGAATACCATGTGAAGGCAAAGGCAAATATCAGAGTGATATTTCTATGAGCAAGAAACAGTGAAAATTTTCAGAGAACCACCAGAATCTAAGAAGGAGGCACAAAATACATTCTACCTCTAATCCCTCAGAAGAAACTAACCCAGCCATGACCTTGAATCTCACATGCTTATTCTCTAGAACTGTGAGACAATAAATATCTGTTTTTGACATTCACTTGTGGTATTTTGTTCAGGCAGTCCTAGCAAATCAATGCACTCAGTGACATAATTCCCTTATGCTCCCTTATCCTTTAGCCTAAAACAGAGATTTATGGAAATCAGATATAAAAATGGATGGCACTATATAGATGACCAGGCAACATATTGATTTGTGTTTTTGTCTTTCGGATAGTCTTCCTGAAATATTATTAGAGTTCTGCAAATTTTTGTCTTGTGAAATTCTTTGAGTTTTTAAGTGGAATCTTTGTATATGTGAATGTGTTTATGACCTCTCCAGTGTAAAGCACTTCTACTAATAACCAGCTTTCAAAGACTCCCCTTTGTGATGACCTAAGTGGGAAATGCAATATGAAAGACTCAAACTTTTCTGTTTCTGCTTTACCACTCATTCAAAATAGAGAATTTCTAATCTCTACGGGGATTTAGGAAGAACATCAAATAAAGTTGTCTATTATAACAAGTGTATGACACTTTAACCAATAAACATAAAAATCTACTCTATTATCCCCACATTTCTCATTTGATTATATCTCAATAACTTATCATCTTAGACAAATTTTATTCTTAATATGTTGGGCAGTGTTAATAAATTAAGAATTAATATTTCTACCTTCCTGAATGAAATTCACAATACTAATTATGCTTTTTAATTGTCTTTCCTCTCTAAGGATTCATAATCTTCATGATTTACTCTCAGGACCAGGGGCAGTATTCCTTAGGAAAACACAAATGATTTCACAGCTGGCTCAGATTTGAAGCACACTCATTTTCTGAACGATATTTATGAATTTCCAAAACACTCAGCTAATCCCAACATGAAGATTCTACTTCTTTCTTCTTCCATGGCATGCTTTTAATTCATCTCTGTGTCTACTAAATGAACATTTTCAAACCTTTAACATTCATCTGTGTCAGAGAAATTGGTTCATAACTTCTATGGATATAAATTCCAAGGGGACAGTGTGCCCTCAATTCTTTGCTGAGAATTCTTTGTGTCCCTGAGGGTAAAATCAAATAACAGGGTATTAGTATGTCTATGTTAAATTAAGCCAAGCACTCTTCGTTTAGACATTTTCTTGTATTAGATGCCTATCTAAATTTTGTTATGAAGCATTAAGTTTAACATAGGTAAGCACCTATGTGGTTTGTCATACAGTCTTAGGCAAATCACTTAATACTCTGAGCCTTTCTGTCACATGTGACTTAAGTGCAGCTCAAATATGCTGTTACTCTTTTCTTTAATCCTATGGCTTGTGAATATTCAATACAAAAGGCCAAGTTAACTAGATTGTCTCAAAGATTTGAGCTATGTAAATATTTTTCTCACTTTGCCTTTGGTATTTTTATTCATTTATTTTGCATTCATAAAATGTATAACGGAAAAATTTAAATTTTCCTTGCCAACATCGTAAAAGTAAAGTGAGAAGTTAACTATGCCATGTTTAAAGCATCACTTTGAACTATAGAATACAAATTAAATTTAAAATGTTTTCAAAATAAATGTTCATTTTTTTTTTTACACATTTCAAGTTTCTAAACTTATAGGAAAGTAGTACAGAAGAACACTCTTATTTATTTTATTTATTCATTTGTTTATGTACTAATGATTGAACTCAGGGATGCTTAACTACTGAGCCATATCCCTTTCCATTTTTATACATTTTATATTAAAACAGAGTCCCACTAATTTGCTTAAGGATTCACCAAGTTGCTGAGGCTGGCTTTGAACTCAAGATTTTCCTGTTTCAGCCACCCAAACTGCTGGGATTACAGGCATAAGCTACCATGACAGCTCTCTTATGTTTTAAACTTTACAAGTCAATTATGATTTTAATATTTATCCAATTTAGAGAATAAGTAATCCATATATCTACAGAGTTTTTTATATGTGGTAGATGAAACAATAGTGGTCACATTAGAATTATAATGCTTATTTTGTGTGAAAATTGAAATTTAGAATCTATTAAGCACTTCATATTATTTTGGTAGGGTTGCATAGCAAAAGACAGACACTCGATTGTTTAAACAACAGAAATGTCTTTCCTTTCAGTTCTAGAGGCCAGAAATCCAACCCAAAGTTGTCCTAGTTGTGGCTTCTTGGTTTTTCCTTGGCTTGCAGTTGGTTGGTGTCACTCTGTTTATGTAGTTGTCTCTGAGCATGCATATGCTTAGTGTCTCTGTGTGTCATAGTCTCCTCTTTTTATAAGGAAACCAGATTAATATTAGGGATTTGGATTTGAGTTTATTTTTAGAACCCAACTTTAATATAATTACTTCTTCAAATCCCCTGTCTCCAAATGTAGGTTGGGTTTTCAACAAAAGAGTTTGGGGTAGGGGGAGGGCAAAAATCTGCCCAGAACATGTGGTTAACCTCACTAGCTTGGAAAACACAAACTCATTGTGGAGTATTCATTTAACTTATGAAAATCAACAGAATGCTAATGCATTCATATCAGTATAATATAATTTGTTCTTCCTGTAGGAAAGTGTTGGTAACCGACAAATGTGCATATGTGAAAATAAAGTTATAAAGCCATGATACAACTGAACACATGTGACTTTGTGTGCTTTAAGGGGGTTGTTTTACACAACGTTAGAGAAAATAGATTTGTGATTTAAAATGAAGCCAAACTGTAATTTTTTGTAATTTATTTATTTTTTTATTCTAAGTTGTTAGAAATGACAGCAGAATGCATTACACTTCATATTATACTTATAGAGCACATTTTTACATATCTCTGGTTGTATACATTCATAGTGATGATGATGATGATGATGATGATGATTAATATTATTTCATACTTTGGAATGTGCTATGAGGTGCTCCTTGTCATGGATCAGATAAAATACAGCAGAAAGGATAGACTGTGACACATAAATGAATGGATATTTGTACTGTGTTCACCTTTAGAGTAATGAACAAACCTTGGATTTGAGAGAAGAGAACCCTCTTCCTGTTATTGAAGCTTTGGGAATCAGGATATAGAAATGAAGAATCGGTGAATTGAAGCCTCAGAGTTAACATAAAACCCCTCAAATTTGATGGATTATGATTGGGCAGACCTGAAACATATGAAAACCTTCAGGAATCCTGATATTTGGCTTGGACCTTTGGGCTCTGAGAGTAATCACTTTTGTTACCAGGGGAAGTCACTTTCTGCCTTGTATTTTGCTTATTTCTGAAGTCTCCAGGAAAGTTCTGTTAGATATTGCAGCCAGGTATGAACTAAATTCTTTTTAAATTTATTTTTATTTTATTTGGGTATGGGCTATGTTATAGTCTGTGATAAAAGTGACTGCGTTCAAGTTTCTTGAAAAGTTTTTAAGTTGCAAATCAGAACGGTCGGTTCCTTGGTGAATATGTGTGTGTTGACTTATGGTGCTTAGAAGCCACAATGAAATGATATTTCTTGGCAGACTTAACAAGCAAATACTTGGGTAGATCTGATTTTGCAAGTGTCATTCAGGAGTCCTAAGAAATGCCTTGTGCAGGAGAACTTAGTAAAATAAATTGTTAAATGACTCTAAAAGCTCAAGCTAATTGTAATTTGAATACTAAAATACATAGATTTAGAATATGTAGCTTCCATAGATACAGTAGTATCTGAACCATGAATGCTAAACTGAGATCAGTTACGGTCCTTTCACAAGAGCTTTTACTCCAGTGATGAAAAATAATACTATTATTAGATTTAGAATTATAAGAAATATAAAAGTTACCTTTACTGCTTCTTAATGAATATTTCATAAAGAGAAAAGAAATTAACACATATAATTTCCTGTATGAATTCTCCTGGCTGACTAAGTACAATTACATATGTAAGTCTACCAAAAATTTAAGTATCCTATCTCTTCCCCACCCACTGTTTCTCTTGATCTCTTTTTGCCTCTTTGGTATTGTCAACTCAGAGCATCTAATTTTATAAATACATATTATCGTTATCATAATACCCTAAAAGTAAATACGCCATTTGACATACACATAAATATCCAGTTCATCTTTTTTGCCAGATTTTTCTCATCTCTTAACAAAAATATAACAAAAAAAAGAAAAAAATATGTAAAAAGCTTCACTCATGCCAGATCTCTAGTTTTGACATTCTAAGGTATGCATATATCACAGAATTAGGAATAATCTATACAGCATTAAAAATCTATTTTATTAAACATAAAATAGTGAATGTAATTAGGCCACATTCAAATAAAAACCATTCACATTGTTTCAATTTTAATAAGTCATTCACAGCCAAATTATCTAAAATTGTTCATATAGACACATATGTTAGTCACCAACTGCTCACTCATTTTGGATTGTCAATCGCATTGAATAAAAATACTTTATAAAGATTCCCTGAATTTTACTTTAGTCTGAGCTTCACTGTTTTCCTGGAAACACATGTCGGGGAATTTCTGGTGTCATCAGACAAACAGCCAATAAGAAGTGTATGGAATTTGCAAGGCCCAAAGCCCTATGGTATTGTAGTCCATAGAGAAATGAGTCATGTAACATTTCCTCCTCTTATCAAACATATGTTTCATTCCAGTCATTATTCTAATAAGTCATTAAATAGGCATTTCAGGCTTTCTGTGATGGGAAAATTGACTTCCTGATTGTTTCAATGTCCCATTGAAATGATTTCATAACTGTAACTATCATCTTGAGATGCTTCTTCATTTTTGCTTAGTAAATAGATACCAAATCCCTCACAGAAACATTCAGAAATCCACTGCTCTGCAGTTGCAATGTGTTAGGAGCTCTATTAGGAAATAATAAGACTTTAGCCATATTCCCTGCAGCACTTTGGGGTGCTGTTGCTTCATGAGCTTTTTTCTAAAGTAACCTTTCAAAGTCAGCCACAAAAGCTCTTATTCTAGATCATACTGGCATCTGACCTTTGTAAACTTATACACAAGAAAAAATACGGAGAAGGAAGATGCTAAGGGAGACATAGTTATCTATTTCAAAATGCAGCTATACCCACAAGCTACAGAGATATCATGACCTATAAAGTTCAGAGCTGTGTTGATTCTTCCTAACAATTACCCACAACTATTATGATTTCCTCCATCACTAAAACTGTCATTGCTGAGATAACTACTTCAGTTTCAGCAATAGAAAATTAAACAAGGAACTGGTATGTGATAGGTAGGGGGAAGTGTTGATTTGATTACTGCCTTTTCAAACTGCTAATACAGCAAATGATAAAACAGCTCATCCTCTTTGAACCCTGTCACTACCCAGGCACTCTTTGCAGTTTTACTCTCTTATATTTCCTTGAGATATGGTATGCTTTTTCTTTTAAATTGGCTCTGAGATGGCTAATGTCCAATCTAATTATGTGATATAAGTGTTAATGACAATATTATCAGATGGTAACTGGGCTTCATTAATGTGTCTCATTATGATTTAAGTCCCTTCTGGAAGGTTGTGGAGTAGGGACCTTGTGCATTCCCATTCAGACTTAAACCTAACAGTTCTAAATCCATAGCCAGAAAGAAATGAAGGAGCCCTAATTAGGAAGGGCTGTTGTAGCTAGCTGGAAGCCATGGGTTCCACCTGGTTGTGTGTAGGCAGTAGGGACGGTCCGAGTTAGGAGAACGGAGAATTCAGTCAGCCGGGCAGTCACTTGGTCGGTCAGAAGAATCAGCGGCCAGAACGTAGGCAGAGCAGTTACCCATTCAGGCTCCAGAGGACTTAAAAGGCCTAGGAAGACAGTTCTAAAGCTAAGCCTATACTCTACTCTAAGCCAAGAAAGCTAAATCTTTCTTTACTCTAAGCTAAGGAAGAAAGAAGAGAGAAGAAAGAAGCTCTAGTCTTTCTCTACATCACTTTCTCTCTAAAAATCTTTCTTTCCCTCTCTAAGCTCTAAGAAAGTAGAAGTAAAAGTAGTAAAAGCAACTCTGCCTCCGAAGTTTTTCCTCCCGGTTTTCGGTCTTTCATCCAGAAACACTGAAGCTCTTTCTCCAGGCTTTGCTTCCCCAAATCTGAACATAATTGATGACTTTATAAAAATTCACAGTGTACAAAAAATAATAAAGATCTCATTTGACAAATATTCTGTAAGACAATACAAACTACGTTTATTACTAGCATGCTTTTGTCTACATTCAAAATGTATTTTTAACGTTTTATTGGTTCTTTTCAGTTTTATATAACAGTAGAATCCATTTTGACATTATTATACAAGAATGTAATATATCTTACTCTAATTCAGACCCCATTACCTGTTCTTTCCCCTCTCTTTCCCCTCCTGCTCCCTTCCCTCTATTGATCTCTCTGCCATTTACTCATCCTTATTTTTTTAACTAATTTATTGTAGATGTACATAATGGTGAAATTCACTATGGTATATTCATATATGTACATTGGAAAGTTATATCAGATTCATTCCACTGTCTCTTTCCTTTCCTGGTTGTGGTATATACACAATCATGCCCCAAACATCACTGGCTTTATTATCTATAAGCATATCTGAAGTGTTTAGAGAGTGAATATACTTACTTCAAGGATTTTTTAATGTGGTTGGTTCAGCTTCCAGCTACACTGTTATTAATACTTGGATGAGTATGCTCAAACTATCACTCATATTTCATTTCAATTTTTGGTTCATTCAAGCTAGTTGTTAAAGTTTCTGTTTGAAATATGCATGTGTATGTATGTGTGTTTGTACGTGTGTGTGTTGTACATATATGCGTATGTACTACTATGCCTTCTGTAACCTGCTTCCCATTAACTATCTGGCCTCTTGTTGTGTGCATCTGGAAGAGGGAAATTCAGGCTATGGAAGTAATCTCAGAACACTTGAGACCAAAATTCTAGGTCTCTATGTACAATTGCATGATTTAAAAAGTTGTGGAGGGGTAGATGGCATAGCCTTCAACTAATCTCATCCTCTTGCCCTTATGAACTCCTGGTCCTATAAGATGAGGATGGCCAAAAGAGGGGCCATAGCCAAGCCTTCCAAAGCACAGGCTCCAGGGAAAGACATTCTCTTGCTCAGTTCTGTGGCATTATCATATAAAGTATTTACTGATGTTATTTGCCTATTACCATGAAGTGATTTAAATTTAATTCTCTTACACATACACATTATAATGTTCTGCAAGAATTAAAGGATTTTTTTTTTTAGCTTATAGTCAATGGTAACAGTGACTCTTTTATGAGTATGTAAACCCAGAAATTTCCATGCCTTATTTACTAATATACACAATTTATTCCCTCCTGAAAAGTGGCAGAAAAATAGATAGATAATCTTAGGCACTCAGATTAACAATAACATTTTAGCATGGTTAAATCTAGAAGATGGCATTGGGTGTCCTAGTATAGACTTCATTATCATTGTACATAATTATATTGGTCAATTATGGTTTGAAGTTTAGAATAAGGATATAACTTATCTCAGTAGATATATTTTATATTTTTATATTATTGAATATTAACACATTATAATTAATATATTTGGGCATGTAGTGATGCTATACTATGTGTATACAATGTGCGATCATTGAATTGAAAATTAAAATATACATCATCTTAAATACTTAGAATTAATTTCTCCTAAGAACAATAGTGTTCCCTTTGACACACATCTCCCCATTCTTCCCATTCTCTTGCCTCTGGTAATAACTATTATATTCTCACTTTCTCTGAGGACATTTTTTTTAGATCCCTCATATGAGCTATTTGTCTTTCTTGATTAGCTTGTTTCACTTAGCCTGATGTTATCCTGATTTATATGTGTCATACAAAGCATGACAGAATTCCCCTATGCTTTAAGGCTGAATAGTTTTCCATTGTGTGTGTGTGTGTGTGTGTGTGTGTGTGTGTGTGTGTGTAGTATATTTTCTTTGTCCATTTATCTATCTGTTGATGAATATTTAGGTTAACTTCATATTTTGGCTATGGTAAATAATGTATCAGTAAAGATGGCACTGCAGAGATCTCTTCCCCATACTGATTTTAAATCCCTTGGGTATATAGCAAGATATGGATTATCTGGATCATATAGTAGCTCTACTTTATTTTATTGCAAAACCTCCATACAATTTTCATAGTGGCTTTTCTACTTTGCACTTCCATAGATGGTGCACATGCATTCCAATAGCTCCACAACTTCCTCAATAGTTGTTATCTATGTTTTATATATTTATCAGTTTATGAGTTAAAGAAACAAAATATCTTCCATCAAGTGCAGTAATGAACCCTTGGATCAAATGATCAATGTGTGACTGGCTTCTCAGGCCAGGTTCACCTGAGTCAGACCAATTGCATCAATGACATCAACGTTTGCAGTAAATATTACTTTTGGCTGTGTGAATCCTACTACTCTAGCAATGTGCCTGAAGTGTAAATAGTAGGGCTTTATGCAAAATATATATAAGAATGCAAATTGTTTTATATCCAATCATTACTAAATATCATATACTTTGGGTAAATATTAATTTTCTGTAGATTACTGTAGGTCATTATTTACTTTTACAAAATAACACTTTCTGTTTTCTTTATCAAAGTATTCTTAATTCTTTGTGAAGTATTACCAGAAAGATTAAAAAGGAATAAACCTTAAACCATTCCCATTTATAAGCCTGAAGAATTCTGGCACTCATTAGTCATATAATAATTGTTTCTCTCTTTGTTGCAAATAATATAAAAAACAAATAGATTGAGTATGGTCTATTGAACACAAGAAAGACAAACAAATATTGTTCAACTTTCTCAAAAAGATATCCATTTTATTTATTAAAGTATTTGCAATATACAATGATTAAAATTATCCTGCAAGAGAATTTTTAAAATTATATTTCTGATATTTCAAGTTATTATTGAGAAGAAATATTATGCTTTTGTTAGTTCATTGTAGTTATACATAACAGCTGGGTTTATTTTTATATAATCATATATGAACAATTTTAATTTGCTCCATTTCAGTCCCCAATGTTTGCCTCCTCTTTCCTTCCTTTCTTCCCCCCTCCCCTATTCTCCTTCCTCTACTGGTATTCCTTTATTTATTTATTTATTTATTTTTACATTGGTACTTTATAGAGACACAAAAAGTGAAATTCACTGTGGTATAAATGCACATTGTCTAATTGTGTCAAATTCATTTCACATTTTCTTCCCTTTCTTTTTCCTAGTCCCTCCTCTTCAATCTCCTTCTTATTCACTTATTTTCCTTCTATCCTTATGATTTTGATTTTGTGCTATCACTGCCCATTATCCCATGAATGGTTATGAATGTGAAGCAGTGTACTGTATTTCATAGCATAGTAGCATTCTACAAAACTTAGGCCAAACCAGTGGTTGGCCACCCTCCAGTGAAAGTCTGAATTCAGTGTGAAAATTTTAATACAATGAAATTATTTTGAGCAGAGGAAAAAAAAAACATTTTAATAATTCCTTTATTGATCTCCTAAAATGCATCCATTTTTATTATTTGAAAAGAACACAAACATAAAATGTACCCTACTTTTGACAGGTACCTAACATAACTTCTTAATAATGGGAGGGGAAGCAAAAGAAGAAGATGACAAAACTCTAGTAGTTGATAAACATGGACCCTGGAGTCACATTTCTGAGAGCTTGGTGGAGCTGGGAGATTGTAGATGCAACAACATTTAGTGAGAGAGATGCTTAGCAATTCCTCCTACAGTCAAATCACCAATCAACCATCTCCTTTGGCTAATGGTTACTTGAGTTTTCTCTCTTTGCCTTTGAAAATGTCTCACAAGAAGAGGAACTTTGTTATGTTTGATCACTCTCCCTCTTCTCCTCACTCCTTTACTTCTTATAGTAAGAAAGGCTGAGAGTTTTGAGTCCATTCCCTCCCATTCCTTGCCCTGCTATGGAGATTGCTGAGCTAATGGTCTGATGGTGTTTTATGAAACACTCAGTGTCCATAGTATAGACTTACATTAAATTCATAAAACTACACAGTTCCATAAAAAACAGACTACTTTTGTTGAAGCATTTCTCATGCATTTCCAAATATAGCTCAGGTGGTTTAGAAGGCAAGGTCCTTTAGGGAGTCATCTTCAAGGTTTCCTAAAAATGAAAACTGCTCAAAATAAAAGAGAAAAATCTTTGTTTGACAAGTTTTTGGATGTGATAATAGATGTGAATGTATCTAAATGGTTTAACAACTTTCTAGGGGTTTGTTCATCTCTGTATGAATGGCTTCAAAAAGTAAAGTAATTAATAAAATCACGACCAATCATGAGAATAACATTTTGATGTCTTGTTGGAAGTTTTTTTTTTAACCCATTATAACTCTTTTTTAATGTGAGAAAAAGCATTTTCTGACTTGACATTAACGTACCTATACTTTTGTAAGAGTGCTTTGACCTTTAGCAATGTGGTATGATCAAAGGTATTTTAAACTAATTGGCTTTAAAAGAAAAAAAAGGACACATGGATTTTTCAGAGTTTTAGAAATAGGTATATAACTGCCAAGAAAAATGTATTCTCATATTTCAAGCACAAAAATTAAAACAATTAATTGACTCATAAGCTTCCCACATTCACATATAAAAATACACACATACACACTTTATATTTTTAATCTATTCTTTTTTTAAAAAAAAAATTTTAGTTGTAGACGTACATAATC
Organism: Tamias sibiricus; assembly: GCA_025594165.1. Classification (NCBI taxonomy): domain Eukaryota; kingdom Metazoa; phylum Chordata; class Mammalia; order Rodentia; family Sciuridae; genus Tamias; species Tamias sibiricus. The sequence continues at coordinate 154,449,910 of CM046662.1, read as the reverse complement.
CATTTTTTAAATTTTCATGTGGTGCTGAGGATCAAACTCAGTGCTTCATACATTCAAGGTGAGCACTCTACCACTGAGCTAAAACTCCAGCCACTAATCTTTTCTTTAAATAATGTACATTTCAATAATAAAATAATGGGCACAAAGAGACCAGTATTCACTATGAGGAAAACAAAATGTTGTGGCATTTATCAACTTGAAGCTGCTAATTAATTTGACAAAGCCAGACGTGATTATAAGTAAAACTCCTTTTAAACCAGTAATTTTATTGTTTTAGCACTTAAAAGGAAAAGAAAAAAGCATGCCTGTAGGCTGTCCTAAAACTTGTCAGTATAGCAATATTATCATCAATAATACCAAGAATATAGGTCATGGACTGAGTACTAAAGACATTTTTGAGAACAAAAATTGGAAATGAAAGATGTAGTTTTTAAACTCATTCTGTTCCACGAATATCTAAGATGAAATAAAAGGAATTAACTATTTATTGGCTAAAATCTCATTTCTTTTTATTTAATTTTTTATATTTGTATATACATAAGTCTATATGCATGTACACATATATTTGCATACGTTACAAATTTGAGGCATTTTGATGTTTTTAATATAAAAGAGAATCAAATGTGAAACATATTATCAAAACTTTACTGCTTTGCTGTATGGCATTTTTCAGCTTGGATTGTGTTTTTTAAGATTAAATTGTTTGAAATATGATGGTTTTTGCATTATGGTAATTTTGTGGTTACCAGGAATATAAAATTAGTACTACCATAATGTATGTTTGAAACTTTGCAAAAAATCAAATATCTTCAATACAGTTTTAAAAGACCAAAATTGTTCTGACTGCAGCCTCCTCAATATCACACACACACACACACACACACACACACAAAATGTGTATAAGATACATCATGTAAGAGAACACTACTGGGTTATCACACACAAACTGATGACAAATTTTACAAATTTTTTATCATGAGAATTTTGTTGTGAAAATCATAAGCGCTATTTTAATGAACACTAAGAGGTTGCTGCAATCAGTAGAAATATTGTATGATAAAAAATTTTAACTGTATATTGATAATTCCATACCACCAAATACTTTACCCTTCCAATGAAAGAGGAGAATACAAATTGGGTTGTAATAAATTGCTTGTTTCAGTTCTTAACCTTTTGTGTTCATACTCTATGCCATGAAGTTTTGCAGTCCCTCTAGTAATCAGGAGGGTGTATGGACTTCCTTTCCCTTGATTTTTAGGTCAGTCTTATAGAAGAGTCCTCTGTGATATCTTCTTTATGGAATTTTTTCTCGTTCTTGAAGGCTGCATTCTCATGTCATAATCACATTCTAAATTTTCCCCTCCTAATACCATCACACTGGAGGTTAGAATCTTTACACAAAAATTTTAGGAGGACAGAAATATTCACACCACAAAATCCTATCTCTGACCCCCAAATTCATGTTCTGATCTCATGCAAAATACATTTGCTCCATTTGTATGACTCCAAAATTCTCAACATATAACCAGCTCCAACTCAAAGGGCTATAGCCTAAAGAGGCATTAAATATCAACTAAGTCAAATATGATGAGGCTCAAGATAGACATAGTTCTCAGGCAAATTTCTCTCTAGCTGTGCAAGCTGTGAAATCAATCAAGTTGTATGTCTTCCAAAATAGAAGAAAGAAATGGGCCAGGAAAGACATCCCTGTTCCAAAAGAGAGATAGAAAAGTAGAATGTAGTAATGGGTCCTGCATGTCTAAAACCAACTGATACATAATGTTAAATCTTAAGATCCCAGAATAGGGTTCCTGCATGGGCCTTTCCCTACCAGGCCTAGTTCAGTGGGATTACCATCTCTACAAATTTTGCTTTCCCCTGCAGCTTAACATGCACCATGGCTTGGTTGGGCTCCCAACCACACTGAACTATCACAGTTTCAATTGGGATGCTTACAACTTTACAGGACTGCTGTAAAACTCTGTTAGCTGCACCAGTCTGAGGGCATAGGGCAGCTCAGCTCACGTGACTCCAAAGGGCATTGTCCTATGTTATGGTTTAGATATGAGGTATTCCCCAAAAACTCATACGTGAGACAGCACAAGAAAGTTTAGAGCTAAAATTATTGGCTTATGAAAGCCTTAATTTAACCAGTGCATTATTCCCTTGATAAGGATTAACTGCTTGGTAACTGTAAGTAGTTATTGCTGGAGGAGGTTGGTCACTGGGGTAACAGAACTTTTGGGTTTATATTGTGTCCATGGTGAGGAGAGCTTTCTTTGCAACTTGGTGGCCATGTTCTGAGCTATTTTCCTCCACCACAGTCTTCTGCTAATAATGTTCTACCATACATCAGACCCACATCTGAAATCTTGATCCCCCAAGTAAAGTTTTCCTCCTCTAAAATTGTTCTTGTCAGGTCTTTTGATCAGAGAAACCAACATACAAACAAACAAAAAAACAAAATACTGACTAAAACACACTTGTCACAGTGGTGGTTTTATACCTAGACCCCAAAGCCTTCTGGGAAGCTTTTGAAATCTAGATGGAGGCAGCTCCACACCCTTAGTTATGAAGGTCATATTGTACATAACAAACCATTCTGGGGTTTTCTGAGAGGGATTACAACAGATTGCAAGAAGTAGACCTTGCAACAATCAATCCATACTCATCTCCTTATCAAATGGATGTTTGGCTACATGTTCTTCTCCTGGTTTCATTGTCTTATTTTTTCTAATATGAATAAGCTCAAAATTTCCAAATTTCTAAATTATGTGTTTTAGTCAGTTTTTTGCTGCTGAGACCCAAAGACCTAACAAGAACAATTTAAGAGCAGAAAAATTGGGGGTCAAGAGGGTTCAGAATTTCAGAGGTCTCAGTTCATAGATAGCCAACTCCATTGCTTTGTGCCCAAGATGAGGCAGAAGAACATGGTGGAAGGGTGTGGAGGAGGAAAGTGCATCATGACATGGCAACCAGGAAGTAAAGAGAACACTACATTCGCCAGGGACAAAATATAAACCAAAAGCAGAATCTCAGTGACCAACTCTTCAAGCCACTGGCTACCTGCCTACAGTTCCCATGCAGTTAATCCATTCAAGTGTATTAATGTACTGATTAAGTGAAGGCTCTGGTAACCCAATTTCTTCACCTTTGAACTTTCTTTCATGGTCTCACAAATGAGCTTGTGGGAGATACCTCATATTTAAACCATAATATTCTTCTTTAAAATTGTATTTTAAATCATTTCTCTTTTCTTATATTTTACTGCAAGAAGCCAAAAGGAACATGGCACTTTGCTTAGAAGTTTCTTTAGCCAAGTTTCTGATTTTATTTTTAATAAGAACTATTTTTTTCCAGAAAAAAAAAAAAAAAAAAAAAACAAGCTCCTGACTATAATTCAGTCAAATGTTTGTTGTTTTATAACAAAATGGAATTTCTTTCATTGTATAATAACACATAACTTGTTTCCAACTGAGACTTCCTCCTCAGGGGCTTTTACTATCTTTTTTTCTACCTTCCGACCATAACCACTTGAGCATTCTCTAAGGAGATTGAGATTATCTTTACAACTGTCCATCTCTACTTTGTAGCTCTCACAAAATCTGCCTTAAGGATTCTTCAAATGTTTGTCACTGCAAAACTTTTGTTTCTTGGTGCCACTTTCTTTCTTATTTTACTTGAGATCCTAAGATAAAAAGACCATAAACTGGGTAGCTAATAAACAGTAAACATTTATTACTCACAGTTCTGGAGGAAAGGAAGTCCGGGATCAATTTAGAAGTGTCTTAGGTTTCTGATGAAAGTGTCTCCCTGATTCACTAGATACCTCTTTTCAATGTAACCTCACAGGACACAGGGGAATGCCTATCTCTAAGATTTATTTTATAAGTGCAGTAATCCAATTGATAGGTGCATGCTTCCTATACTACTCAGTTCCCAAACTCCACCTACTGATATAAGTAACTTGGAGGGTCAGATTTCAAAAACGTTGGTGTTTAGGGAAGATGAACACTCAAAAAATAGAAGGCATAATATTTTTTCTCTCATTCCCCCTACGTGGAGTTTTACAAATGCAAATATATTTGTTACCAGAAAAAATGCAGAACTTTCATATTATAGTATTTGTCTGACTTTTATTTTCTTGTAAAATACTTGTTAATATTAAAACATAAAATAAACTAAAACTGTCAATTAAACTCTGTTGTTGTCTGAAGTGATTGCCGCTTGGAGCAAAGATGCCGCGGGAGAAAATTCGGACACAGGATGAAAATGAAAAAGGGTCTTTTATTCTTCTTCTCTCTTTGGATTCAGCAACTTCTCCAACTCCAACCACAAACTCCAACAAACTCCTTCCACACTCCAACCAGCACCAACTACTTCCAACCATCCACCTTCTTCTTCCAACCACCTCTAACCAACCTCACCCGGTTATATACATTTTGCTTTAACAAGGACAAGTGCTTACAGCTTGAGCTTACAGGTGCATCACACAGTGTTCACGGGCATACAAAGATTCTTTGAATAATGTATGAATATCAGGTGGAAACTTGAACATCTTTTATGGCTCTCAGCTAACCGCAATCTTTAGCTGTCTCCTTGATTAGGGCTCCTTCAAACCTCTAAAATCTTTTTGTCTTCAACACACACACACACACACACACACACACACACACACCAGGCATTTTTAAAGCCTGACTCAGGCAGTGACATTTATCAGAGCACAAAGAATCATTAAAGGCAATATGGAAGAAGTTTTTGATTTTAATTACCTCTGGCTAAGATTGCTTCAAACATTTATAGAATTATTGCCTTTAGTAAAAATTAAATGGAGAAAGGAATTCAATGTGTAATGAAATCATTGAAGGCAGGAAGTAAACTAGGAATTACACGTTCCTCCATTACAATTTATATATCATAAAACAAAATGACATATGTTGTGATTTATCTGTCAGACACACACACACACACAAGCACACACACACACATACATATCTCAGAGAAAAAGTGGTATTATGACATATGATCTTTTTCCCCTTAAATGCATTCAATGTCAAATTTTCCTGTCACTTTTTTCTTTTTTTTTTCAAAATATATATTATTTATTTTCTACTCTAAAAAACTGTAAACTGGAAATATTTCAAAAGTTTATAGATGGCTATAATTAAAGAAAGAATATGAAAATAAAACTGACATTCTCTAGTATAAAAATATCTATTCAGGAAATAAAAACCAAGGCTAGATATATTTGAATTTCTAAAAATTTTTACTTCTGAAACACATGAATTCTAAAGTGAGGGCATAAAAATGGTATGGTGTCATTATTCTGTCTGACAAAATATTTGTTTTAATATAAGCTTTCACTTGAGGTAGTATTAAAATGAAGAATACTCCATTCCATACATTTAATTCAATCCCAAGCTTCATGTTCAAGAAAACGTGGGAAAATATCAAAAGTACTGATGTAGGGAGAATGACCTGCCCAAGGATTTCCACATTTTCTTAAGTGGCATTTGTGAACAAGTTGTTACATAGCTAGGAGGAATTAATGTTGTAGATGGAATTAAGTTTACTAATCAGTGTTAAAGTATGCTGATTATCCTGGATTACCTGGATGGACAGGATGTAATTATGACGGTGCTTACAATGAGCAAAAGGGAGCAGAGCTGATATTATAATGACACAATATCCAAAGACTGGACTCACCAGAGCTGGTTTTCAGATGAAAAGGGAGCAGGATCCAAAATAATCTAAATAGACTCGAGAAGCTAGAAAAATCTAAAAAATGGAAACTTCTCCAGAGCCACAGCCATCTGAGACAGCGAATCATTCAAATGACATGGCAAGATTTTCCAATTCTGTCAGCCCTGCACTGCTTTAAAGCATGGATGTCTGGGGCACAGTGCTACAGAGAGTTCTTTATGCCTTCTCTGTGACCCTTCCAGAATGCAGCTCTTTCTGTCATACTCTATTTGAGAATGTCTTTCATTTTTATCAATACCTGAACTTTTTATTATTGCTGTTATAGCCAGTTACTAAGAACTTTTTGGCATAAAAAAACACAAATTTATTGCCTTGAAGTTCTGCAAGTTTTTTCAGATCGCTGTGACAACTTCTAAAGTCAAAGATATTCTGACATTTTAGAATTGTAAGGGACTCTGAAATCTGCCCCTTAAGAGAATAACATAGGCAGAGTTAACCTGTCTCCCTGTGCAAAAGCTTGAATTGTGAAATGTTTTTTTTTTTTTTTTAATATATTCTTTTAATTGTTGATGAACCTTTATTTAATTAATTTATTTACATGTGGTGCTGAGAATCAATACTGATAAAAACTAACACTTTTGGTTTTCCTGTTTGTTCTTTCTCTTGTTGCCCTGAATTCCACACTCACCATTCAATAAATTTACTGTTTGTTGTAAATTGTTGTAACATGCATACACACACACCTACACATTTCATGATAGATGCTTAGCATACATAGTTAGTAAACATTGGGGCATGATCTTGATAGGCATAGTGAGACACCAGCTTCTTTTCATTTGTTCCAGGTTATGGAGAAAGCTTCTTTGTCATAACATGTGCTCACACTATGATGTACTACCACTGTGACCCCACCAGAATCCTAAAAGCAATGGGCCTACCTGATCATGGACTGAAATCCTCAAAATTGTGAGCCAAAATAAACCTTTTCTCTATACAAGGTAATTAATTTCAGGTAGTGTTATAGTGATGGAAAGTTGACTCACACAGAAACATATCTATGTTCCTATATGAACATACATGCACAGTTTTATATATATCTACATATATATGTATATATATGTAGATATATACACACATATATACACATATACATATATTTAATATTCAAACATATATATAGGCATATGTAGAGAGAAAAATTATATACACTGCAACACATGTTTACACAGTTAATATTCATATACATGCATATGTGTATGTGTATATATATATGTATGTATGTATTTGTATAGGTATATATATAGAAGGAAAAGAAATGAGAGAAAGCAACAATAAAAATGTTTAATGAAATAGTGCCTGAAACCTTTCCATTCTGATGAAAAATTATAATTATAGATTATATAGCTTGATACACTTCACTAGGACAAAAAAAAAAAGAGGTGCACCAGTCACATTATATAAATATCTAAGTAAAAGGCAAAGAAAAGATTTTAACAGCACCCATAGAAAAACAAATTGTTGTATACAGTGAAACCACAAGTTAACATCAGATTTTAATTGAAAATATATGTAAGTCAAATACAATAAGATGATATATTCTAAGTGCCAAAGTTAAAAGATTAAAATGTAAAAACACAAATCTGTTAACCAGACTCTTATCTAAAACAAAATTATGTTCAAGAATAAAGGCAAATAAAGACATTCTTAGATATAAAAAAAAAAAAAGCTGTGAGAATGTAACAGCTAACAGATTGAATTTACAGAAATACATGAGTAAATTCTGTATGCTGAAAGCAAGTAACTCTTAGAAAACAATTCAAATACCCATTAAAAAAAGTGAATGGTGGTTATGGTAATTATGCAGTAGGTATGAAATACATTATAACAATTTTTAAAACTTTCTTCTCATAATTTATAAGTTAATTATATAATAATTATGTAATTGTACTTTTTGGCTATAAAAAATGCAATGTATTTGACAATTAGCACAAAGAAAGTAGGTTGTAAGAAAGCATGTACTACTGGAGTGAGAAAACTATTATCAGATGGTAACTGGTATTCATAGGAAGAAATAAGAGAAGGACAAATGGTACATTACAATGTGATTTGGAGTTTATATTTTATATAGATATAATATATATGAATAACACCAAAAAAATGCAATTATACAAAAATAAAATGTCTGTATTTCACTTTATCTAACTCATTATGATTTTGAAGTAAATTTAGTTGTAAGTTAAAAGACCAACAGAAAAACCAATTAAAAACCAAAAACTACATAGGATGATTACAAACCACCAAAGGATTAAAATATTACAGTAAGCGATGTTAACTTAATATAAATGTAAAAGAGGAACATAAGATGAAAACACTGAATACATAGAAACAAATAATTATAAAGCAGATATAAATCTAATTATATTAATAATAATATTAAACACAAATCACTTGAATAATAGGATCACAAGTTTAATACAAGGAAAGTTCATGAAGAGAATAAAAATCCAAATGGATGATTATAAAACAGACATTTCATATTCACAGATGAAAATACATCACATGGCAATGATGGATAAAGATATATTCTGTGAAAAGAAATCATGACAACTAGATTGGATATGTAATATTAAAAGAACAAATTGAACAGGAATATTTAAACAATTTAAATATGTAGTATTTCACAGCACAATCCCAAATATATTCTATATATACTGTGAAACTGAAGATAAGATATAACATTTTTAAATTTTAAGTTTGGACCAATAGAAAATTCATGATAAAAATAAAAACACATTTAAGGACTTAACACGAATGGTTAATTAATTGGTGAACATAAAAGTTTAAATACGAGGATATAAATGAGATTGTTTTAGTCAGCTCTTTAGTTGCTATTACCAAAAATGTGACAAAAAACAAGTAGAGGAGGAAAACTTTATTTCAGGGATAGCAGAGGTCTCAGTCTATAGATGGCTGACTACATTTCCTGGGGCTCCAGATTAAGTAGAACATCATGGCAAAGAGTGTTTTGAAGGAAAGTAGTTGGGGACATGGCACCAGAGAGAGAGAACTCCCCTCACAATGGCAAAATATAAAACCCAAAGGCACTATCTCAGTTACCCATGTCCTCCCAGCCACACCCTACCTGCCTGAAGTTACTATTCAGATAATCACTAATTCATTAGGTCCAAACTCATTAGGTTAATAATCTCATAACCTAATCATTTCACCTCTAAACCTTCTTGCATTTTCTCACACTTGAGTTTTTGGGAGACCCCTCACATCTAAATCATAACAATAATGTTGAACAGATATGTAACAAAAAGTTTAGAAAAGCATAGAGTTTCAAAGACAACATAACAATTACAGAATACTCATTGAGGCTTTCCAAAATTGATTCAGGATGTCAGTGCTCACTTAAGGTAGCATGATGATTCCCAAAATTGTCATAGGCACAGTTTTTAGAACACTGTGCCACTGATACTGCTTGTTATCAGTAACAAGTTCTGCCTCCTCACATTGAAGTATAACATTAGAGAAGCACACTGAGGCAAGCATATAAAGCAGGGTTTATTTAAAAATGGGCAACATAGACTTCTCCTGGGAGGGAGAAGGGGGCCACCGCTGGTATCCTGATATCCCCAGAAGTGAGGCAGGTCTGCCTATTTTATATGTCTTAGGCTTCTTTTGTTCTCCTGCTCTCTTCCCCTGATCTCTCCCCTTCCTGTGTACCAGACCCAGGAATGTTCTGTGGAATGGCCAAAAGGTGGGAAACAGGTAGGCTGAAGGGAGGGGGAAGGGCAGAATGGTGCAGCCCTAGACACACTAATTAACAACTTTATGGCTCCCTGTAAGGAGGGGCAATTCCTGGGACAGGTTACCTTAGCAACAGTTTAGAACAGAGGCAGGTTCTTGATAAGGGTGGAGGAAGGGCTCTGAAGGAATTAGTATCTCAATCCCTCAAGGGACAGTCTCCAACTTCCCGGGACTCACTCGAAATTGGCTTCCTTGATCTGACCTGATATGATTTACCTAAATATGTCAACTGCCTGTCTAATTATGGCTTCATCACTTAGCAGATACACAATCAACATTTCTTAGCATGTCAGTGAGATGGACAGGCAGAAAACAACAATCCCACAGGGTACCATGCCTATGTGAAAGGCGAAGAAGCCAGATAGTAGAAGGGCAGACAGCAGAAGTAGGCAAGGGAAAAGGCTATGGCAGGATAGAGACTCATTTGTCAATGAGCACAAGTTTTCTCTTACATAGGAGGAAAAATTCCTGTTGTTCTATTGCACACTGAGGTAACTAGAGTCAACAACATCATGCTGAATATTTAAAAATAGCTGGAAGATAATTTTAAATGTTCACACCAGAAAGAAAATAATAAATGCATGAGGAGATATATATGAGATAGCCTGGTTTGATTATTGTACAATGTAAACATGCATCAAAACATCATATTGTACTCCCCAAACATGTACACATATTTCATGTCAATTAAACCAAAATAAACATGTTGAACATAGAAAAAAATTAAGTATAACACTCAGTCTGCTTGCTAAAAACAGCAGTTAGGGCAGGACCTGGTGTGGTGATGCAGGCCTGTAAACCCAGCTACTAGGAAGGCTGAGGCAGGAAGATCAAAAAAGTTCAAAGCCAGCCTCAGCAATTCAGGTAGGCCCTAAGCAATTCAGCAAGATCCTTTCTAAAAAGACCAAAACAAAACTGAAAAACAAAAGCATAAAAAGGGATGAAAATGTGAATCAGTGGTTAAGTGCTCCTAGATTTAGTCTCTGGTACTAAATAAAAACAAAAACAAAGCAACAGCAATTAGGGCTGGAGATGTAGCTTATAGCTGAGTGGTAGAAGAATTGTCTCGCTAGTGTGAGTTGTGAGGATATGGGTTTGATTCTTAATATTACACACATGCATACACACATACACACACACATCAGCAATTAGGTGACGAGTTATTGTTGTTGTTGTTGTTGTTTTGTTTTTTAACAAAAATGAAAGGTCAACTCTCTTCTTAGAAGGAAAGCTGGAAAAAAATATTCTCAGCCTAGAATTATACACCCAAGTAATTTTAATTTCAAGTTTGAGGAAAAAAAAATAAAAAATAAAAGTTGAATATCTAACAGTACTCATACTATTATTTTAAGAGTTTATTTTTAACTGGATACTTTTCTGAAAGTATCATGGCATAAATCCTATAATATGTCAGAAGGATCAGTGACTTCAGAAATTGATACAAATGGTGGTGAATTGAAACATGTGTTAATATTAAATAATTCTTGATATTCTGTCAAGAGGGGATTTGAAATTAAGACACAGGAATAATGACATGTGAGAAGACAGTGGATGAGAAGACAAATTACTAATAGTTTATATTGTTCACAATGAGTACAGATATCTTTTATTCCAAGATTTGTTCTGTCCAATATATATGTTAAAAATTTAAGTATAGAAATGAATATTTGGAAGAGAATGCACAATTCCAAACCAGTAAAAAGAAGGAAAAATTGAAAACCCAAAAGGTAAAATAAAACTGGATTCATCAAAATAAGATAGAGTTCAGGTAAGTATATACAATGTAACTATATGAAATAGATTTTTCCTCATATGAAAATTTCATAGCACATTTAAAAAGGACAAAGATGTTCTCAATGACTTAATTATTTTAATCATTTAGCCTTAATTTATGATGAGGCTCATGAACCTAAATCAAAAGGGAGCTGAATTTAGCAATAAATTATATATCAGACATTTATAATTGTATTTTTGTTTGCTGTGAACTGGATATCTGTTGTGGTTACTCAGGTATCTCTTTGTCAGTGTTTCTTGAGGCTTGTTTCTTTCCCTTTAGTAAAGTATACTGATTTTATCATTTAAAAAAATGAATTGCAATTAGTAGACTTGCAGACCCCCTGTAAGGAATTCATTAAGTAGATGGTACAATGTAACTTCAGTATAATTTGGTTCACATCATTCCAATTTGACACATCCTATTTTAAACCATGACCCACTTAAAGATGATTGAGAAATGTCTACCGGAGCCATTCACCTTCCTTATTTACTCTCTGAAGAATTTAGACTGACACAGAAAAAGGTGTATGAGATTTTTTCAATGGCCCTGAAAATTTCCATTGAAGATCACAAAGCCTAATCAAAAGAAATTCCTTTTGTGAATGTGACTTAATGGATATGACATTTTTCTCAGATGCTAACTGACATCCTGATTTGGGTTATCTTATTTTAAAAGACTGTCATCTATTTCTCAATTTTTTTTTTCAAATCTACTCACAACCAAACTACTTTATAATTAAGAAACATGAAATGAGATATCCTGACCCAAATTACTTGTATAACAATCAATATTATTTAGGTTGTGTTCTCATTTCCTAGATTTATGAAATAGAGTAATTATTTACCGTATTTTACATTTTGTATTTAAAAAAAAGTTGTAATGTGGGTTAGGGATTATAGCCCAATTGGTAGAACACTTTATGTACAATGTCCTGGATTTGATCCCCAAGCCTGAAAAAATGAATTATTTTGAAAATCAAACACTTTTTAGGGTTTGTTTTTAATTTTATAATAAGGATGCATCTTTTTCATATTTACTTGGAACTCTCAGTTCCATATATTAATTTTGAAAAACTATTTGATGTACATAAACTAACAGTGTATGTAGAATAGTAGCAAAGAAGTTTAAAAAGAAATATATATATGTACATATATATATATATATATATATAAATTTAAAAAAAAAAAAAAAAAAAAACATTTTTCTGGCTTACTCTGCATATGCAGAGAAAAGGAGTTGTTACTACTAGGTCTTTGTGGATCCAAAAGTGATACTTTGATGCTTGTTCATTTAATCTGCAGAGGTTCACATGGATTCTGGTGTATGGCTTATTTTTTTTTTTTTTATTGACCAAAGTAGATTCTAATCTGATGTTCTGATTGATGATTTATTATCCTCCTCCTACTCCTGAAATTATACCTTTAAAATTTTTCTTTCATGTTCAATTCATAAAAAAAAAAAAAAAAAAAAAAAACTGAAGTTTACAAATAGCAGAACATTAAATGTAACATATCATAGACACATTTTACTATAAAATTTTACTATAAAGTAATGCGGTCTAGGGAAATGGACTTACATGGTTTAAGCATAAAGAAGCCTCTTATATAACAAGAGAAGTCCAGAGGGGCTCTGTATCAACCACATGGAAGCAGGTTCTCTGTTGTCCCCCTGTAACTGCCTGAGAGATGTCCATCCTCATCATGCTGTCACATGGCTGCCAAGAGTTTGCTGTACTATTACACAGTATGCCTCATTGAAAGAAAAGAAAATGTGTGAAATGGACGAGATATAGTTATCTACTGCTGCACTAAAAATTTACTGAAAGTTAATAGCAACATTTATTATTATAATGTGATTTTTAGAAAAACCATGGCCCATTTCTCATGTTGTTTTAATTTTTTTCCATGATTCAATTCTTTTTGTGAAAATATTTCTTAGTTGTAGTTGGACACAATATCTTTATTTTATTTATTTACTTTTATGTGGTGCTGAGGATTGAACCCAGGGCCTCGCACGTGCTAGGCGAGCACTCTACTACTGAGCCACAACCCCAGCCCTCATGATTCAATTCTGTTCCATATTTCTTGTCTACCCCTCTGAGGCATACTCACTATTACAGAAGAAATACCCCCTCCTTTTTTTTAGATAAATTTCTCTTTTTCCTTTCCAATGGAATTATTTTGTTACTATCTTTTTCTTAAACTCATATACTTTCTTTGATAAGTGATCTGTTTCCAATGCATCAAATAATAATCCAGTGTGTCATATGCAAGCAACATCACATGGCATCTCTAGTTGAGCCACACACCTCCTGGAGCTAAGAATCAGGATGCTGTGCTCCAATGGCATCAGCAGGGAATGACTAGGAGGAAAACTTTCAGATTCCTATTAGTCATCTTTTCTTGTTAAGCATGTCTATGAGGCATCACCTTGACATTTTCTAAGTATTAACAAGAACCTAAGAACTGTATCATTGACTCGAGGCTACTTTTAATGGAAGGACCCTAGATTTAACATTTATATTAATCACATTTCTTACTTGAGACTCTTGAGCTGCAGATTGAAAACTATTTTTGTATTGTTGAAACCAGTAACCCTCGGCACCTTCATATTTCCTCTAATTATGCTTTAGGACAAGTCTGTTTCTTTAGCTCATCTCACTCATTCAGTATTTTATTCTGGGAAGCTAAAAGGACCCAATTGGTAGTATGAGCATTCTACCTATTAATTTCACAGAAGTAGGCTCTAGTTTAATCTAAAAGCTTTGAAATTCAACACTAGTCAAAGCAAAAGTTTTGCTGATTATTCTGCACTTAATGCAAGTTCCCTTCACTAAGGTCTGTGACAGTGATGTTCTTCCTGTTCTGACAGAGTTTGCTATTTTCTAAGAGACCCACCTGATCTCAGACTGGTATTCAGTCTCAAAACCAGTGGCACTTAATATTATGCATTTGTTATGGTTCCATTTTATTTCCAGGTTTCTACTTTGTTGGTGTTTTCTTTAAAATCAACCATGCCATTCTGTATTAATCAGTTTTCTGTTGCCAGAACAAAATACCAAAGAAAAATAATTTTAGAGCAAGAAAAACTTATTTTGGCTCACTGATTCAAAGATTTCAGTCCAAGGTTGGCTGGCTCCCCTGCTTGGGCTGGAGGTGAAGATGAACATTATGTCAGAGGGTGAGACAGAGTGGAATGCTGCTCATCAGGAAGGCAGGAAGCAAAGGGAGATGGAAGAATCAGTTTGGGACAAGATAGATCCTTGTTGCCAATTAATCTCTAGTTTCCATCACCTTCCAGTAGTGCTATAAAATTATTCAACCATCAGTGCATTTCTCTTAGCAATCTGGCAGGTATTAGCCTCCTTCTTCTCATATTATATCAGGTTTATCAGGTCCTCTCTCATTCCTCTGGAGTCCCTAATTTATACCTCCACGGAGATCCCACATCAGAACTGGAGGATCTCTTATAAGGTGGTTCTGTAGTCCTCAAACAAAACACAAAGCTGCTAGGACTTCTTTTTTTTTTTTTTTATTTACTTTTTATTCTAAGTTGTTAGAAATGACAGCAGAATGTATTACATTTCATATTATACTTATAGAGAACATTTTTACATATCTCTGGTTGTATACAAAGTATATTCACACCATTCATTACTTCATACCTGCACTTAAGGTAATGATAATGATCATTCTACCATCTTTTTCTTTTTCTTCACCCTTTTGCCTCCTTCCTTCCCCACCCTCCCCTTTGGCCATTCTAGTGTTCTTCTAATCCTCCTCTTATCCCCATCACAACCCCAATGTGAATTGGCCTCCTTATATCAGAGAAAACATTTGGCATTTGGCTTTTGGGTATTGACTAACTTCACTTAGCATTATATTCTCTAACTTCATCCATTTACCTGCAAATGCCATGATTTTATTCTCTTTTATTGCTGAGTAATACTCCATTGTGTATATATACCACATTTTTTTATCCATTCATCTACTGAAGAACATCTAGTTTGGTTCCACAGTTTAGCTATTATGAATTGTGCTGCTATAAACATTGATGTGGCTGTGTCCCTGTAGTATGCTGTTTTTAAGTCCTTTGAGTTAAGACTGAGGAGTTGGATAGCACTAATCTCTAGAATATATAAAGAATTTTAAAATCTTAACACCAAAAAATAAATAACCCAATCAATAAATGGGCCAAGGAACTGAAAAGACACTTCTCAGAATAAGATATACAATCAATCAACAAATACATGAAAAAATGTTCAACATCTCTGGCAATTAGGGAAATACAAATCAAAACCACTCTAAGATTTAATCTCATACCAGTCAGAATGGAAGCTATTAAGAACACAAACAACAATAAATGTTGGCGAGGATGTGGAGAAAAAGGCACACTCATACATACATTGCTGGTGGGACTGCAAAATGGTGCGGCCAATATGGAAAGTAGTATGGCGATTCCTTGGAAAGCTGCTAGGACTTCTAAGGACTAGACCAGAAGCAGGCAGAGGACAACTTCCATCTTATTCTAATGGTGAACAAAAGGCAGGTATTCTGCCCATGTTGAGGCATAAAGCATTAAATAAAGTTCAAATATTAGGACACATTGTTAATGTAAGTAAAAATCACAGGTAACACACAGGGATATCCTAATCTTCACCAATCATGGGAATATTAAAGATAATGTAATATTTGTTTTGCTTGAAGAAGGAATGTGATCTATTAAAAATCAAGTAACACAGTTAAAGTAAAAGGAATTTACCTTACATAATCAGAAAAGCTCACAGGGAAAGAGGACAGTGTTGGTAGGGAGCCTTGATGATAATGTTGAAGACTCAGGATTTTCTGTCTTTCTATTCTCTGATATTCAACAAGTTGATTTTTATCTTCACTTCCACTACCTTATGTTTTCCAGAAGATATCTTTATCTTTGTATCAATTCCTTATTCTGTATGAAAAAGTTGCAAATAGGGCATGTTGGTGTTTAGTCTCCTCCTCAGATACTTTTGTAAGGATATAAAGAAGTTGTGATGCTTGTTGGAAATAATCAGTTTGCAAACAGAGATGGAAGAGAGTGCAGATCTTATAATCATAACTCCCTTACCTGTAATCTAAAATGCCTGAATTTCCAGTAATTTGAAATCCAAAAATGTTGTAAAAACCAACTACTGCTGTATTCCAGATAATAAGGAAAACAGTTATCATTTAAAGCTCTTTTCATGAGTGAGTCTTTATTGAATGTTCTCATACAGATGATGTGAAACAGTTTAGTGGCAAAGATCAGATATTATATGTTACATTCACTCCAGTGGTAGCCAAACATTTCTCTTCCCACAGTGACTTTCTTCTGCCTAGGTCCATAGCCATCAAGAATCAGGTTGTATTGTGCAGCCTCCTTTGTAGCTAGTTGTGCCATGGAAGTTTCCAGTAACATGATGTAATTATGCTGTCCCTTGTTATCTATGGAGGATTAACTCCAAGACTCCATGGATACCAAGATCACAGAGACTTCTCTTATATAAAATGACAGCTTTTGCATAGGCTCTGTATCATCCTATCTTACACTTTTGATCTTCTATAGGTTACTTGTAGTACTGAACACAATTTAAATGTTTTATAAATTGTCATTATACAGTATTGTTCAGGGAATAGATGCAAAAATAAAAAGTCTGTAAATTTTCAATGTGTGTGTGCGCACACGCGCGTGTGTGTGTGTGTGTGTGTGTGTGTGTCTCCCATGAATGCAGATACCACACAGTCACAGAGAACAGGGTTACATAATATGATATATTTAGATGTTGCCTACATAATAGCAAATACATGCTTTCAAATAAGATTTCCCATGAATCACTCTTTCTGTACCTTCTTTCTGAGTGAAAATGGTGATGATACAGAAATATTAACAGCCCTGTGCTTTGTAGAGTGAAGACAGTCCTATTTTTTTGGCTCCATGGGTTTCTTCATGTAGCATAGAATCCTTAGACTGAATATGGATAGGGATATACTTCTACTATGTTAAGAACACAAAGTGATGGGATTACTAATTTTAGAAACTTAGCCTTTATTCAGTAAAAAAGCTGGTGCATTGAAATCCTTTCTACTTGCCACATAAAGCTAAAAGACAGAGAAAAAACTGGAAATGATATGGCAGTCAGAGTAAAGGCAGCATGTTTATTTAAAATGTTACTTCTGGCAACTGGAAGAGGAAACCACTGTCTTGAAGAGCCTGAAGCTCTAGGAGAAATTGCTGGAACAAGCCAGAATGTTATAATGTATTTGCTGTTTATTGCTGAATTTAGCTAGTTTATTTCAATGATTAATGATCTCAAGCAGAAACTAGCCAATTTTCATGCAGAGATTGAAAGAGTAGAAGGAGTTCAGAAACGTGGGATCTGATAGGGTTGGAAAATCCATTTGCTTTATCGCCCCGTACAATAAGAGATAACACTGCTGCTTAGAGCTTCCTGAAAAGTGCCCATTAAGGATTCTCAGTCTGACAAATGAATCTTCAGATGACCTGTGTAAAAGGTCTTGTTGCATAAGTTGTTTTCCAAGCAAGCCTATTGTTGTGGCTTTGTGTTTTTAGTAGAACCAATATTAAAATTTTAATAAATGTTGTTAGTAAACAAAAGAAGTTAGTACATAAGAAAACCTTCAGTCATTTTTTCCAGAAAAGACCCTTGGTTTCAAGCACAAGGAAATAGCTGTATGCAATTAAATCAAAAGCACCGATTCTTTTAAGGAGTTATTTTACCAAAGAAGCCACATGTGTAGCCTTCAAAAATTCTCTAGCTTCCAAATCAGTTGGAACAGAAATAGGCCATAAAAACTGCAGTGCTTCTGAAAACAACAGTCTTCTCAATATTCATGGAAATGTGACCAGGGAGGGTACATAACAAAAACAAATATTTCACAGGGAAAGGCACAGGCCACAGAAGACACCAGAGGAAACTCTTTCCAACAAATGGAAATACACTTTGGTAAGGAACTTACTCCACAGGTAGGAAAGAAATATTGCTCTAATTAGCAACTTCCTGGTCTTTCTTCCTGTTTCCACATAAGAGATTTTATTGGAGTTTTAATATCCTGGCCACAAGTATTTTTACGACTGGTATTAATGACTGCTAGATAATTATTTAATGAGAAGGGCTGCAATCAAATATCCTAATATCTGAACTGAATATAAAAACAAATGCAATTATAAATTGTTTTCCTTCAAATACATGTGCACATGTTCTAATGTGGGGATTAGTGTGCATGTATACTTGGATGGCAGATTGTGACAGACTGCTACTTAGACCCCTGTAGTAATCACCACCTCTCCCACAGGATTATAGCAGATACGTGTCAACTAGATGCAGATATTTTACTAAATTCCAACATGCTGTGAGGGTATCCAGAATTCATGGAGGAGCAACCATGCTTACCTTTTCCATCCAGTGTTCCTAAGTTCTCAGTACCCTGTATCAGTTGTGAGATATGTAAATGAACATGAATCAAAGATTCAAGTCCCTCCCAAGGCACTGTTGGAATGAGGGGAAAAAATAATAATTTGGTACCTGCTGAAAGTGTGGAGCAGAATTCTTTTCTACTTTGGAATGTTTTCCCACCACTTGAATTTTAAGAGAAACACATATTTCATCTTATTGGAACTACTGAATTATGGAGTCTCAAATACAGTTGTAGGAATGAAATTAAAGCTTCCTAACCTGATTCCTGCTCTCAGATTTTTGGAAAACTGAGCTTTGTAATACACTAGTCTACACATCAATGCCTTATATTTATCAGTGATAGAGCAGTTGCCTGTCACATATGAGGCCCTGGTTTTGATCCCCAGCATTGAAAATAAGTAAAATTAATTAATTAATTAGCTTCCAGTTCTGGAAATTGGAACTCAAAAATCAATGTGCTGGCTTGGCTGGATGCTTTCTGGAGGCTTAGAGGGGAATCCATTCCATTGCCTTGTCCATCTTCTAGAGGGGGCCTGCATTCCTTGGTTCTTAGTGAATCACTCTATCCTATGGTTCTGTTGAAACTTTCTCTCTTTCTGTTTTGTTTTTTCCACCTCTCCCTCCTTTTCTATCTATCTCTACCTTCGAATCTCCTTCACTTGTGATCATATGAAGCCCATATAGTTAATCTATAATAATCTCCCTGTCTAAAGATCCTTAACTCAACAGTATCAGAAAAGTTTCTTTATCATATAAAATAGTATGTTCATACATTTCAGAGATTAGCACAAGTGGTAGTCTTTACTGTGTTGCTAGAAAAGAGTACCACAGACAAGAAGATTTACAAAGAACAGAAGAACAGAGATTTGACTTCCCTGAACTTCTGGAGTTTAGGATGTTCCACATCTGGGAGAAGATTCTTGGCAACATCAAAGTATGACAGCAGGGAGCATATGACAAGAGAAAGCCAGAGATTGAATTTGCAGCCTCAATATCTTTTGCACTCAACATTAATCCATTCATGAGAGTGGAGCCTTCATGACCTAAGGCATCCCTACAGGTCCCAAAGGCAACAGTGTTGCATTGGGAATTGAATTTCCAACCCATGCTTTTGGAGGCCAATCTAACTAGAGAAAGACCTGAGCATTCTTGGGGAGCCATTACTTGGTTTATTGCATTCCCATGGGTTATATTTTTCCTTTAGAAATGTTGAAGACATGTGTGTTGAAACAGTGATATAGAAATTTTATTTCAGATTTCACTTGATCTTTTATTAATGTTCTTTTAATTCATGTTCTTCATTCAAAAGTTTCAGTAAGTGATTTTACGTGAATCTTTTACATAAAAATTTGAAGTAGTCCACTGTATTTTTTTCATTCTCCATTCCTTCCTTTTTGAAGATTCTTATTCACTACAGCACAATACCTCATCATTCTTATGTTAGACCGAATATTGAGACATGATAGATTATGCAGAAAATTATTAATTATAACTTAAATGTGATTTTTTATTGTTCATAAAAAACATTGTGATACTAGAAGATCAAAGTGTCTCCTCTCACTATTTTTCTTAAGACATGATGTTGTTTAAAAATTAAATTATTGTGCAAAAGAACACTTAAGACAGACTTGAATTTTCAGCATTGATAGGCTTATTTTGCTTCCCAATAGAAACAAACACAGGAACAAAATATTTACATAATCTGTGTGGAGGAATGCAATTTCTATAAAGAAATTCAGTTTTGTGTGGCTTTTCATGAAAGTAAATGATAGAATCAATGATATTTACACATAATTTTAACATGGGGAAAGAAGTGATAAGATATAAGAATTACAAAAAAGATCATGTAGCATTGTCTAGATGCATGTTAAGTCTTCTAAAATGGAAAACTGTTGGTGAAATAGATTTCCAGTGGCTTCAGTGGCTTTTTTTCACTCTCTTTTTCCTTCTTTCCTCAGTTTAATTAATATATAATATTTGGTTTACCTTGAGCTCTAATAAAGGAAAAAAGGACAGGAAAAGCAAACAATGAATCTTATAAAGAGTACACACCAGCTGTTTATACTGATGCCTTGCACTATAGTTCAAACAACTGGAAAAAAAATGAGTCATTTTGAACTCTGTTATTTTATGCTGGTGAGGAAATGAAACATTCAAAAATAAAATAACATGGTGGAGCATTTTCAAACTGCAGCATTTATTGTGAGGTAATTGGCTGTGAATTGCTACAAGCAATCAATAGAGAGAGTTGATTAAAGAACAGACTTTCATCTGTTACTAAGGCACTTATACTTAGATAGAGCCTTTCCTCTTATTATGCCCTTCTGTTAGCTCCAGTTATCTTGTAACAGTTTTTCCTTCCTTCACTATTATAGTCCATTGCTAATTTTTACTGTATCTTGTCCACATCCTAAATCTACAATAGACATTCAATATTGATTGTTGATAATAGTTGTTGACATTATCATTAACAATATTAATGAATCAATTAGGCAAAATGTTAGTTACTCTTGGGGATTATCATTAGGGATAATACGTCATGTGTGTCTCCTACAGACAGCATATCATAGCTATATCACAAGAGGTAAATGTCAAATTTTCTCAATTTATGGCATATTACAGATGATATAAAGGTTTTTCCAAAATTAGGGTACTAAATTTCTATGGCAATATGCATGTCTTAGTGAAAAACATTACCACATGAAAATAATACTCTTTACATTTTTTGGACTCATGTTATGGGATTTATATCTCTATTTTTCTTTACTAGGGTATTCAGCATATCTCCTCTTAAAGTATAATTGAAGCTAAAAATCTCCATATACACATGCATTATATTTAGCAACTAACCCTGTAAAATGAATATGCCCAAAATGAACAACTTTACACTATAATCATTGTATAAATATTTTTTGATATACAAAGTATATTTTTAAATGAAGCTACTTATAATGAAATAAATTAAATTTAGTGCAAAAGGCAACAGTTCTGGGAAAAGGTAATGTAAAAGCTTTGTATTTTCTAGCCAGGATATTTTCTAGCCACAATTAACCTGAAACTGTCAAAAAAAAATGTTGCCTTGGTCTGAATAAGTGGATTTTAACTGGGCCATCCCTGACTTTGACTTACTTGTAATATGATACTATAGGACATTGTTTACAAATTTTTAATTGAATTTATGCACGGGAAGAAAAATCAACAATGTTCTTTAATATTTTAAGAAAATAGATGCTGTGAGACTTGAAGAAACACTGAACACACATCCTAGAAGGGAAAAACAATATTCTAAGACAGTTAAACTATTTTAAATACAAATTCAGATTATTACACGTTTGCAATTTAATAAAGTATGCTGTTGGTAAAGAATTGGGAAGGAGCTTGTAATTTTATTTTTGCCCTTTACAGTCCATTGACTTCTCCTAGTTAAGTAAAATTTTCACTAATCAAATTATCATAGTTTACAGAACATGTTTCTATTGAATAGCAGGATACTTTATTAAATTATAGGAGGTTTTCTATAACCCATAAGAGCCCATACTCTTTGCCAAGAAAATCTTAATATAGTTTAACTAGTTAAATCAAATGCTAATATAAAAAAGAGGAAAATTAAGTAAAATACAATTCCATTGAAAATTTAGTAAAGAGAAATTTCAAATTTCAATAAATTTCACTAATTTTAGGTGCTATTTTTACTTGTTAAAAATTGCTAAAGAATGTTTATTTGCATCACAAACAAATTTGATAGAATAGGATGCTATGCAAGGGCACAGATGCAAGTGCCCCTTAACCCAGGCTCTTCCCCAGGCTGAGGCAGAATGATGGCAAGTGCAGGGAAACTTAGCAATTCCCTGTCTCAAAATAGAGTAAAAACAAAGTGCTGGGGATGTAGTTCAGTGGATGAGTAATTGCCTAGCATGTTCAAGGCCCTGGGTTTTATTCCCCATACAAAAATAAATAAATAAAAGAAGTCAATGCTTTCAAGAGGTATGGAAGTTAGGGATAGTGAATGTAAGTAAATAAAAAACTCTGATTCATTTTTTTTAATGTAGAACATTTTAGTATGTTCCATTGAAGTTATTTTAATACAGAATATGTACCAGATAATACATAAACCAAGAATGTTCTTTCTGAACTTTCCAAGTGGCATTACATTAAATCCAATTCATCCCTATTTCCAGTGCTCAGTTTCTAGAATTTGCACACTGTACTCTGTCCTCCACAAATTAGAAGAAGCAGGCATATCTTTCATTGTATTCCATAGGCATGATTTTTCCAGTGAACAGATTTTTCAGGCAGAGGTAGTTTGATGACCAAAATCATAAAATACTTTTTGTAGCTTAGTAGAATTTCTTTCATTGAACATTTGCTTTCCTTATCAAATGGCGATAGCTATAATTTATTTGTAATGAAAGCAAAATTATGTATAGGTTTGGATATAGAGAATGAGAAACTCTCACACACTATCGGTGAGAATGTCAATTAGTATAGGTGTTTGTCAATTAGTATAGGTATTGATGTTCTTCAAATAATGAAGAATAGAACTGTTATATAACCCAGCAATCTCACCACTAGGTTTATAGCCAAAAAAAAAAAAAAAAAAATGAAATTACACCACTGGGTTTATAGCCAAAGAAATGAAATTAGTATGTGAAAGAGACATGTTCACTTCCATGTTCACTGGGCAACTTTTCACAACAGCCAATAAATGGAAAGAAAGTGTCTATTGACTGATGAATGCATAAAGAAAATGTGGTACATATACATAATGGACTTTTATTCAGTTGTAAAAGGAAATAAAATCCTACATTTTTCATTACCCTGGATAGAACTAGAGATCATTATGTTAATTGAAATAAGCCCGGCACATAAAAAGAAGAATCACATGGCATCACTCACATGTGGGATACTAGACTTTGATGGATAAATTTTGGTCAATGAGAACGAAATTACAGTTTGAAATGAGAAAATTCTGGGGTGCTATTGCAATAACCATGTCTATTATATGTTTCAAAAAGATAGAAGAAAGGATTGTGAAAGTTTTCAACAAAGAGAAATGATAAAAGTTTGTGAAGGTAGACTTGTATGAACTGGGTACAATTTGAACATGTATTGAAATATTACATGGTATTCCATTAATCTGTACTTTTTGTTTTGTTTTATGTAACAGTTAAAATAATGGAGGAAAAAAGCAATTTGCAACAATAGAAAACTATTGCTTTATGTGCTGTATTAGTGTTCGTGCTGTTGTTTATAAGACTGGTAGTGCAGTATTTGGTTTACGTCAGCATTGTCATAAACACATGTGTACTGTGTTGAGCCCAGTTGTTAGGACAGCTACAGTGTCTCTAGGCAACAAGAATTTTACTGTTCTGTGATATGCTTGTGTCACCACTGTACCATTTGTCGTCTATCACTGTCTAAAATGTTGTCATGTTTTCAGATTCCCTGAATTTCATATTAACTAACTAAATACACCAAAGTACATTAAAGCACAGTTTTCACAATTTACCATGACATTTTTTAAAAAGTATGACCCATCTGTTCTTTTGAAATGTTAATAACAATCTCATTTACTTTAATTCCAAAATACTAATCTCATGCAAGCACTTAACAAGTCATATGCATCTAATTTTAATTTTAGAGTGTTAAATGTTTGCTAACTCCCAGTGCCATTTACGTTGCAGGGTTTTCTGCCATCCAATATTCATATCCAGAAAAAACATGGACACAATTTTTTAATTTATCTGGAGTAAATATGTAATCTAAGAAAATTGTAATTAACTTTGTATATCTAAGTCATGTAGAAATTAATTGAAACATGCTGAATTCTAATTTTGGTATCAGAACATAGTGCAATACTACTTTTCAGAAGTCACTAACACATTTCAACATGATTATCTACCACAGTGATACAATATAGTTGTGCCTAAAAAAAGCGGGGATTTTTTTTTTTTTTTTTTGGTAGATATTTAAATTTACTAAGAATACTACTAAAAAAGGAAATGGCAAAGCCTATACTTCTTAATTCTCCACAATTTTTTCCTGGATCTTTTCACTGTGGATGACCCCACCCACCCCCAATGAGGATCCCACCAGAGAGGAAAAACTCCTTTCCTGTAACCATAAGAGTTGGGCTTCCAGGATGGGGGCAAAGTTCAATGGTAGAGTACTTGCCTGGTGTGTACAAGGCCCTGGTTTGATTCCCAGCTCCGCTGGGAAAGGAACAACAACAACAACAAAAAAAAGCAGCAAAATACTTTGTGCCAGAGTTGTAGCTCACTGGTAGAGCACTTGCCTAGCATGTGTGAGGCACTGTGTTTGATATTCAGCACCACACCAAAATAAATAAATGAGTGAATAAATAAATAAACAAATACATGCATACATACATATATAAAGGTATTGTGTTCATCTACAATAAAAATATAAAAGAAGAAAAAAAAAAAAAAAAAAACATTTGGGCTTCGCATCCCACTTGTGCCTATTTTGGAGACCATGGCTTTTCCTTGCTCTTTTTCAGACAAATGTAATGATGATGGAAAAAGCAAACAAAAGTCTCAGCATATTTCTGAGAATGCATGTTGAAACAGGGTGACATATATGTCTCTTCCAGGAACATTCCTTGGCAGGCACAGTCTTTAGTTCTATCTGTGGTTCAGCTGTGTCTATCAGGCATTAATGTCAATGTTGAAAATGACTGTAGCCTAAGCAAGTTGAACAGTGGTGACAAATTTGATTGACTGGCTCTCCCCTATCATGTGAGCGTGTCCTCGTGTTCTGAGCAATGAAGCTTTGAATGAGTGAATAAATAATGAAAATATTCCAGGTGAGTCTAGATCAAAGCAAACCACTATCATTCAATTTTAAGTTCAGTGAAATTTAAGAAAATGATTATGAAATGAAACTTCTTTGTCCTGTCTACTCTAATAAAAATGTTAGATATAAGTTGTTCATGGTTTCTGTGTTAAATGCATTGCGATTTTGTTCCCACCATTGAATATATTCTATTCTTTAATATCTCACAACATAAGTTTCAGAATATACATTTGAATTTTTTTTTTAATTTTTATTTATAGTAGTATGTATTACAGTTCATACTATACATATATAGCATTTTTTACACAAAACAGTTTGTATACAAAGTATATTCTCAGCATTCAAGTCTTCAATCATGCATTTAGAATGATGATATCCATCTTATTCAACCACTTTTTTCCCCCTTCCCCGCTTGCTCCCTCCCTTCTCCTCCCTTCACTTTGACAATTGTAGTGTTCCTCTAATCCTCCTATGTACCCCGACCCAACAATACTGTGAACCGGCTTCCTTACATCAGAGGTAACATTTGGTATTTGGATTTTTGAAATTGACTGATTTCACTTAGCATTATATTCTCCAACTTCATCCATTTACCTGCAAATGTCATTATTTTATTCTTTTTATTGCTGAGTAAAATTCCATTGTGTATATATACCACATTTTCTTTATCCATTCATCTACAGAGGGACATCTAGGTTGGTTCCACAACCTAGCTATTGTGAATTGTGCAGCTATAAACATTGAGGTTGCTGTGTCACTGTAATATGCTGTTTTTAAGTCCTTTGGAAATAGACCCAGGAGTGGGATGGCTGGGTCATAGGGTGGTTCCATTCCCATTTTCCCAAGAAATCTCCATACTGCTTTCCATAATGCTTGTACCATTTTGCAGTCCCACCAGCAATGTATGAGTGTGCCTTTTTCCCCACATCCTCTCCAACATTTATTGTTGTTTGTGTTTGATAGCTACCATTCTGACTGGAGTGAAATGAAATCTTAGAGTAGTTTTGATTTGCATTTCTCTAATTGCCAGCAATGTTGAGCATTTTTTCATGTATTTGTTGATTAATCATGTATCTTCTTCTGAGAAGTCTTTTCAATTCCTTAGCCCATTTATCGATTGGATTATTTGTTTTTTTTTGTGTAAAGATTTTTGAGTTTTTTATATATTCTAGAAATTAGTGCTCTATCCGATGTGCATATATTAAATATTTGTTCCCAGTTAGTTGGCTCTCTATTCACCTCACTGATTATTTCTTTTGCTGAGAAGAAGCTTTTTAGCTTAAATCTATCCCATTCATTAATTCTTGGTATTAATTCTTGCGCTACAGGATTCTTGTTAAGGAAATTGGACCCTAATCCGACATGTTGGAAATTGTAGCTTACTTTTTCTATTAGGTGTATTATCTCTGGACTAATTCCTAAGTCCTTGATTCACTTTGAATTGAATTTTGTGCATGGTGAGAGATACAGGTTTAATTTCATTTTGTTGCATATGGCTTTCCAGTTTTCCCAGCACCATTTGTTGAAGAGGCTATCCTTTCTCCACTGTACATTTTTGGTGCCTTTGTCTAATATAAGATAGCTGAAATTATATGTATTAGTCTCTGTGTCCTCAATTCTGTACCATTGGTCTACTAGTCTGTTTTGGTGCCAATACCATGCTGTTTTTGTTGCTATTGCTCTATAGTATAATTTAAAGTCTGGTATGGTGATGCTGCCTTCTTCACTTTTCCTGCTCAGGATTGCTTTAGCTATTCTGGGTGTCTTTTTATTTTTCCAGATGAATTTCATGACTGCTTTTTCTATTTCTTTGAGAAATGTCATTGGTATTTTGATTAGAATTGCATTAAATCTGCATAATGCTTTTGGTATTATGGACATTTTGACAATATTAGTTCTACCTATCCAAGAACAAGGTAGGTCTTTCCATCTTCTGAGGTCTTCTACGATTTCTTTCTTTAGTGTTCTATAGTTTTCATTATAAAGGTCCTTCACCTCTTTCGTTAAGTTGATTCCCAGGTATTTTTTTTTTTTTTTATGCTATTGTAAATGGAGTAGTTTTCATCATTTCCCTTTCAGAGGCTTTGTCACTGATGTACAAAAGTGCCTTTGACTTATGGGTATTGATTCTGCTACTTTGCTGAATTCCTTTACTAGTTGTAAAAGTTTTCTGGTAGAGTTTTTTGGGTCTTCTAGATATATTATCATGTCATCAGTAAATAGTGCTAATTTGAGCTCTTCTTTTCCTATCTGGATCCCTTTAATTTCTTTTGTCTGCCTAATAGCTCTGGCCAGAGTTTCAAGTACTATGTTAAATAGCAGTGGTGAGAGGGGGCATCCCTGTTTTGTTCCAGTTTTTAGAGGGAATGCTTTCAATTTTTCTCCATTTAAGATAAAGTTAGCTTGAGTTTTGCATAGAGAGCTTTTATAATGTTGATATATGTTCTCCTGTTATTCCTAATTATTCTAGAGCTTTGAACATAAAGGAGTGTTGTATTTTGTCAAATGCTTTTTCTGCGTCTATTGAGATGATCATATGGTTTTTATCTTTAAGTCTATTGATGTGATGTATTATGTTTATTGATTTCCAAATGTTGAACCAGCCTTGCATCCCTGGGATAAACCCCATTTGATTGTGGTGCATTAGCTTTCTGATATGTTTTTGTATCCGATTTGCCAGAATTTTGTTGAGGATTTTTGCATCTATGTTCATTAAAGATATTGGCCTGAAGTTTTCTTTTTTGGCTGTGTCTTTGCCTGGCTTTGGAATTAATGTGATATTGGCCTCATAGAAAGTGTCTGGAAGAGTGCCCTCTTTTTCTATTTCTTGAAATAATTTGAAGAGCATTGGTATTAGTTCTTCTTTGAAGGTCTTATAGAACTCGGCTGTAAACCCATCAGGACCTGGACTTTTTCTCGTTGGTAGTTTTTTGATAGTGTCTTCTATTTCTTCACTTGAAATTGATTTATTTAAATTGTGTATAGCCTCCTGTTCAAGTTTGGGCAATTCATACGACTACAGAAATCTGTCTATGCTTTCAGTATTTTCTATTTTATTAGAGTACAATTTTTAGAAGTAATTTCTAATTATCTCCTGTATATCTGAGGTGTTCGTTGTGATATTTCCTTTTTCATCACAAATGCTAATAATTTGAGTTTTTTCTCTTCTTTCGTTAGCATTGCTAGGGGTCTGTCAATTTTATTTAGTTTTTCAAAGAACCAACTTTTAGTTTTGTCAATTCTTTGAATTGTTTTTTTAGTCTCAATTTCATTAATTTCACCTCTGATATTAATTATTTCCTGTCTTCTACTGCTCTTGATCTGTTCCTCTTTTTCTAGTGCTTTGAGGTGTAATGTTAAGTCATTTATTTGTTTTGTTTTGTTTTGTTTTAATGAAGGAATTCAGTACAATGAATTTTCCTCTTACTACTGCCTTCATAGTGTCCCAGAGATTTCTCTACAATGTATCTGTGTTCTCATTTACCTCTAGGAATTTTTTTCTTAATCTCCTCCTTGATGTCTTCTTCAACCCCTTGTTCATTCAGTAGCATGTTGTTTAGCTTCCAGCTGTTGGAGTAGTTTTTTTTATTATTATTATTATTTCTTGTATTATCATTGATTTCCAATTTCATCCCATTATGGTCTGATAGAATGCAAGGTAGTATTTCTATTTTTTTATATTTGCTGAGAGTTGCCTTGTGACATAATATATGGTCAATTTTGGAGAAGGAGCCATGTGCTGCTGAGAAGAAAGTGTATTTGCTTACTGAGGGATGAAATATTCTATATATGTCTGTTAGGTCTAAGTTATTAATTGTTTTAAGGAGACCTAAGGTTTCTTTATTTAGCTTTTGTTTGGATGATCTATCCATTGGTGAGAGAGGTGTGTTGAAGTCCCCTAGAATAACTGTGTTGTGGTCTATTTTACTCTTGAACTTGAGAAGGGTTTGTTTGATGAATGTAGGTGCTCCATTATTTGGGGCATATAGATTTATAATTGTTATATCTTGTTGATGAATGGTTCCCTTAAGTAGTAAGAAATATCCATCTTTATCCCTTTTGATTAGCTTTGGCTTGAAGTCTACCTTATTTGATATGAGAATGGAAACCCCTGCCTGCTTCCGCAGCCCATGTGCATAATAAAACTTTTCCCAGCCTTTCACCTTCAATTGCTTGATGTCTTTTTCTATGAGGTGTGTTTCTTGTAGACAGAAAATTGTTGGGTTGTTTCTGTTAATCCAATCTGACAATCTGTGTCTTTTGAATGGTGAGTTTAGGCCATTAACATTCAGGGTTATTATTGAGATGTGATTCTTATTTCCATCCATTTTTAAATGTATTATGGTATTTAGCTTGATTTGGATTCTCCTCTGGTTGATAATTCCTTTGGTTTACTATCTCCCTTTGTTGGTTTTCATTATTATTTTTCTCTTCTTCTTCATGGAAAATTTTGCCCATGGTGTTCAGAAGTGCTGGCTTTCGAGTTGTGAAATCTTTTAACTTTTGTTTGTCGTGGAAGGTTTTTATTTCATCTTAGAATCTAAAGCTCAATTTTGCTGGATATAAGATTCTTGGTTGACATCCCTTTTCTTTCAGAGCTTGTAATATGCTATTCCAGGATCTTCTAGCTTTTAAGGTCTGGGTTGAAAATCTGAGCATAGTCTGATCGGTTTCCCCCTATATGTAATCTGCTTCCTTTCTCTTGTGGCTTTTAGTATTCTCTCCTTGCCTAGTATATTAGGCAATTTCATTATAATGTGCCTTGGTATGGATCTGTTGTGGTTTTGTACGTTTGGTGTTCGGTAAGACTCTTGAACTTGGTTTTGCCATTTTTTCCTCATGTTTGGAAAATTTTCTGCTATTATTTCATTGAATAAATTACTCATTCCTTTGGTTTGAAACTCTGCACCTTCTTCAACACCAATCACTCATAAGTTTTGTCTTTTTATGCTGTCCCATAATTCCTGAATGCTCTGTTTTTGTTTTCTTACTTCTTTTGCCGTGTCCTCTAGATTTTTCTCCAGGATATATATTTTGTCTTCATTATCTGATGTCCTTTCTTCCAGGTGATCTAATCTGTTGGTGATGTTTTCAATTGTGCATTTGGTTTGGTTTATTTCTTCTTTCATTTCCAGACTTTATGTTTGGTTTTTCTTTAGAATCTCTATCTCCTTATTGAAGTAATCTTTTGCTTCTTGTATTTGTTTTTGGAGTTCTTTGTCAAAATGCTCTTTTACCTCCTCTATTTGCTCTCTCATCTCATTTTTGAGTTCATTCTTAAGATCCATAAACATTTGGAATATGTAATTTCTAAATTCCATCTCTGGCATTTGACCAACTGTGCTTGCCATGGAATCTACTGAGAGGGCATGTTGGTTGGTTTCAGTCACTTTCTTCCCTTGCTTCTTCATAATGCTTGTGTGTCTATTCTCCTAGCACTGTGGGACCTTCCCTATTTCAATTTCACCTTATAGCCTTATGTTTCTCCTGTGGTACAATGCTGTCAGGTCCCCTTATAAATACCTTACAATTTAAGCTCTAACACTTTGTTTACACCAAATCCCAGTTTGATCACAATGTACAGATTTAGTTAACTCAGGTATTGTTTCCAATTTACTCTGTATGCTTGTGTTGGGGTTTACAGTTTCAGTATTGGACACAGAGATGATATGTTTAGGAAGAAGCAAGTGAGGTTACTGAGATGTTCTTTATTAGGAAGTATAAAAATAGAATTCTATGGAAGTGGTTTAATATCAGCAGACAGGAGAGAAAAGAGAATGGAGTGAGTGATTTAGAGGAAAGACGATTTATATATAAACCAAACTTATTTAGCCTTTGAGAGAAGAAAAATAAAGAAGGATGGAAAAGAAAAAAATAAAAAGGAACAATGAGAGACAACAAAGAATTAGTATAAGAGAGAGGAGAGAGAAACTGAGTCAATAAAAATAGAGAGTAAACTATAAATAACACAGTTTTTCTGTATATTTCAATTGCCCCAGGCCTAGAAGTCCCAATTTCTCTGTATACCTTGTTTTTCACCTCTGATGAGTACACAATGACAGGGTGTAAATAGATAAGATGAGGGCAGAAGAGACTAAAGTGAGAAGGGAAGAACGGAAAGCATAACACAGACAAACAAATAATCCCACTATCAAACAGAACAAAAACAAAAAACAAACAAAACAAACAAACAAAAAAAAAAACAGATTCAAACCCAGGAACAAATCTCAAATAAACAGGAACCTGGAAAGCCCTTCCAGTTTAAGCCAGTTGTCCTGGACCATGCCCAGACAGTCACAGTGGAGTCTAGTCTGCAGCTTTGGCCAGCGGCAGATTGGCACAGAGGAATAATGGCTGGGGGGTAGGGGGGTGTCAGTGAGTGAATAGCACCAAGAAAGCGTTCATCCAAAAGGCACGCATTCCCCTTGCCCGCCCCCAGTTATAGCTCTCATGGTTGCTGCGCTGGCCTCAGGCAGGCCCTTCCCGCGGGCTGCCTGCGCGTGTCTCAACCAGGTGTGTGCTGTTCTCCTGGCCCTGGACCCATCCTTGGATGTCTGCAGTCAGCCGCAGCCCTCTTCCAAAATGGCGGTGCCTTCCCCGGTCCCAACAGTAGTACCCCGACATGTGTGTCACTCCGAGGCCTGCAGGTCCCATTCGGCAATTTACGCGAAATAAGTCTGTGAGGCCGCAGCTTGCGTCTGGCTTTCTTTCTATTCTGCGCTGTTCGAGGCCATGGTCTGCACTTCCCGTACTGCAATGCTACCACGGCTGCTGCGTCGCTAATGCTGGTTCGGTTTGTGGGCCGCTGGCACTGGACTCTGTGAGTCGGCAGTCTGGAGTTCCTGTATTTCACCATCTAGATGTGTGCGGATGTCTCAGCTCCCTTCCAGTTGCATGAGTGTTGCTAAGAACGCGTTCAATCTTCCCGTAAGCCTCTTTTAGTGCCGGTCTCCCGAGAGTGCTTCTCTGCTGTCCGCCATCTTTTTCCTCCCCACACTTGAAATTTTTTAAATTAAAATTCTCACATATAATTTAGCTCTCACAAATAGCTAGTAAATATCCATGTTTTTACTTCACAAACTGTTATTGTTGTCAGGCCAAACTATATGTAAATAAAACTTCTGTATTCATCCTTTGATTGAGAAACAATGTGTAGATGTGTGTGTATGTGCATGTGTGTGTGTGTATGCACATGCGCCCGCACACATACGCACATACATGTACCTTTTCTTTAATGTCCTTTATCTTACAAGTCTTAATGCTTTTTTGACCAAAATTAATACCAGGGTACAGTGGGATTTCTGGATGCTTTCTTTATTAAAGTTTGCATGTAGTAAGTCAGCAGACTTCTTGACTCCAAATGACACGTCTTTAAGATTTGAATAATTGCAAACATATGAAATAAAAGAAGGAGCTATTTTGGAGAAGAGAGCAAATCATAAGGGAGAAATAAGTATCTTCTTCAAAGATGAAGTAAATAACAAATTATAGATTGTTCTGGATCCTGAATAATACATAGAGCTTAGCAGACCAGCTGTGATACAGGCCTTGTGGCCAGACTGAACTTGTCTAATAATTTCCTGAATTACTATGTTCCTCAACTTCTTCATCTGTAATATATGTATAGTAGTAATACCTAGCTATTAAAATTCTGATGGGGAGAATTTAATGTTAAATCATAACAATTTTTTTATGTGCCAGACATGTTATTAACAGTGTACTAACATTAGATATAATGATGATGATGAATGTCCTAAATTAAAAAAGGAACAAATCAATATAAATTTTATTTGTAGAACAAAAAGCTAAACATTTTTTCAAATCAGCTGTTTGAAAAAGTTTAGCCCTTTTTTTTAGCAATGAAATATGGATTGTATATGTTTCTGTTCATTTATAAAAATAAGATGATAGTAACTTCATAGGCAGTTGAAAATATATTTGAGTGGTGATTTTTCAACTCAGGAATATAAAATTCTGTTAAGTATTGATTTATCCATAATTACTCAATTTATTCATATTTCATCTTTTCAATACCTATTTGCTGTGTTTTATGTTAGAAATAATATCTAGACTTCTGCTGTATATCTTCAAATTTCTTCTTTCATTCCTATGGGTCCTTTTCATAGTTTTAAGTATTGCTTCCAAAGAAGTTTCTAAACATTCTGTGCTAAGCTGCTAAAAGAGTGACAGTTGGTTCTAAATCTTTAGAACTTCTCTTTGGGAGGAATTGTAGGTCTCCACTTTGGGCCTGGGACATTTCTTTAACATTTAAACTTTGTTACTTAATCTTTTAATTGCCACTTTCCATTTCTGTTTCTATTTATTTATCTGTTATTTCTTTCCCCTTCTTTTTTTTTTTTTTTTTTTCATTTTTCTGCTTCTGTTTAGATTATTGAACCTCCTTCCTTTACTTTGGATTCCACTTTTTCTCCACTATTATTGTTCTTTAGGATAAGTCTCTTATTTTTGTTATTATTATAACGAGGGCTACTTTATTTTTGTTGATAGAGGGTGGTTACTCTACAGCTAAAAATATATATATATTTTATCCAAGTCTGCCTTCTCCTAAACCACTTCACAGATAATCTAAGACCCTTGAAACTCCTGATGTGCTGGGTGGGCATGTTCCACCTGGGAAAAATGGTCCCCACCTCTTCCCTACACACCATTGGTGATGTCACTAGTAGTTTCACATCAGCTGTTGTGGGAGTATTAGTAACAATTAAATTAGAAAGTAATAGAAATCAAGTCATTCCTCCCCAAGAGAGATGGTTGCTACATATTTACCAACACATTCCAGTACTCACAACAGTAAGTATATCTAACACTACACATTAATTTCTTTCTCCCACCTTCTGCAAAATTTTTAAATTTCTTTAAGTTGTAGATGGACACAGTACTTTTATTTTATTTACTTATATTTATGTAGTGTTAGTGCCTCACATGTGCTAGGCACGTGCTCTACCACTAAGCTACAACTGTAGCCCTGTTCTGCACATTTTTAAAAACTTTAACTTCAACATGTATTCTAAACACAATGTTTCATTTAAATATTACATTTTAAATAGAATTTAAAATTATAAAACAACATTTTGTATTTCCTCACAGATTTGTAATTTCTTTTAGCAGCTTAGCAGCTTTCATTCATTTTTGTGCAACTAAACTTCTATCAGTTAGTATTTCTCTTTCACACTAGGATTTTTAATATTTGTTAGAGGGTTCTTCATTAAAATTACATTTCATCTTCATATTAAAGAATATTTTTTCTGACTTTAGGCAGAAATTTAAAAATATTGTTTTCTTTCAGTTCTCAATAATAAGCTTATCTTTGTTTTTTTCATTTAATATGAGTCTTGCTAAGGCTTTTAGTACTTTCACCAAAGTTTGAAAATTTTCAGATATGATTTTTTCAAATATATTTTCTTCTCACCTCTGTTTTAGAAACTATAACGGATATGTGTTATCTTGTTTTATTTTGTTCTAAAGGTCATTCTGGTTTGGCTTTCTTTTTTTCTTTTTTATTTCAGTTTTTTCCCCTGTGCTTCATTTAGTATAGCTCCTATTACTTCATCTGGAAATTCACTTTTATTTTATTTATTAATTTTTTATGGTGTCTCACCTGCTGTTATGGAGAAAGATTTTCATTAAAGAAAGATTATTTACTTGTACACAATTAATTTTGTTCTTCTTTACATTTCCCTTTTTAATCTATTCATATTTTACTTTAAATACTTAAACATTGTTGTAACAGTTATATATCTTTCCTTGTTAAATTTATCACTGACCAAGGGGGAGTTGTCATTTCCCTCAGCTTGACTCTATTCCATGATTTCTCTCTCTCCCTTTCCCCTACAGAATTCAGACAGCCCAACTCCACAATTAGGTCTTTACT
This sequence comes from Tamias sibiricus, assembly GCA_025594165.1. Classification (NCBI taxonomy): domain Eukaryota; kingdom Metazoa; phylum Chordata; class Mammalia; order Rodentia; family Sciuridae; genus Tamias; species Tamias sibiricus. The sequence continues at coordinate 154,414,459 of CM046662.1, read as the reverse complement.
CTCCTTTTTCTTAAGAACATTTTCTTTAGAAAACACAAGATTTAAGTTATTTCTGCTCCTTTGGGAAACAAATCTTGCTAAAGCCTATTGTCAGTCTATTCATGGAGCTGGGAATCATCCAATATAATCACCAATATAATCACCAATGATAAAGCTGATGTTCCTATCTTCTAATACTTGGGAGGGGAGGAGCTTAATTTTGCTCCAAGCTATACAATTAACTGCTATCATGGAGATGTAAAGTTTTTCTTTGAGTAAAGTCAATTATCAGATACATTTGGCCTATGATCTCCCACATCTCAAATTGTAAAACCTCTCCTATTGTTTATTCCCAATGATCTTAGCTCAGATGGAATTCTGGACTCTCTTCCCTTTTGTGATGAACTTGAATGAGGATTCTCTGGCCTTTTTATTTTGTTTAGGGCAACTTTTTCTTATACATTATTTTTGTTGTTTATCAGTCTATTTTTATAAACTAATGTTTTATCTGTCATGGGTCACTTATTTTTCTTTGGGCATAGATAATAAATATTGATACTACAAATAATTATTGCTAATTATCTAAATTTGTTGAGTATATTAAGCTTAATTTTTGCAAACATTTAAGTTACATGCACATCACTATGATATTTCCAAAATATTGTTCTAAAGATTTGATGAATGGATGTTGTGTAGATCTAAGTCCAAGATAGTTTCATCTTTAGTTAATCTATGTTATCAGAAGACTCAATGGAGATCCTGGGTCATCACTAGACATTCTTTACCATAGTTGATCAGACCTTGAATGCATTCCCACATGCTATTTTTAACTTGAAAACCCTTGATAATACAATATGATTGTATTAAGAAGTGTGGCCTGTGGAGGGATGTAGGTCCCCACAGCAAAGCCCTCATAAATGGGATTAATATCTGTCTTGGTCCAGTTGTACAGTAATAATAAAATATGAAAAAATGAATAATTTATAAAATAAAACATAGCAAAAAAATATGTATTTTTCTCCTGGTTCTGGAGACGGGGATCGAGGCAAGTTGAGGGAGGCATCAGTATCAGGTGTATGCTGAGGCTGCTCTCTGCTTTCCACATAGCACCTTGGACACTGTTTTCTCCTGGCAGAAGGTTACAGGGTAAAAGGGCTCAGCTAGTTCCTTCCAGCCCCATTACAGAGTCATTAATCGCATTCATTGGAGTTTAGGGGGTCATGACATTTTTATCTCATAAATGTCTTTCTCTTAATATTGTCACATTGGGGTTTTAGTTGAACATATGCATTTTGGAGGGACACAAATATCCAAACCATGGCAGTGTTGATATAAGAGAAACTTCGGAGAGCTCCTTTATCTTTTCTGCCAGGTGGGGAACATATTGAGACAGACATGAAGCAGAGGTGAATCTCAAAAGACACTGACTCTTCAGGGGCTTGATTTGGATTTTCCAACCTACAGGAAAAAAAAAAAATATATATATATATATATATACACACATATATTATATGTACACACAGACACACACACACACACACACACACACACACACACACACACACGTTTTATAAGCTACCCAGTAATTGTATTGTTATATTGAGCTGAATGGATAAGATAACTCTTTGACATACTTGGCATTGGGACCTTGTCTGCACTGTAGCTTTATTTCTTCATTTTCCCACCCTCCATCTCCATCTCTCCTCTAAAATTTACCCTAGTATGTACAGAATTTGGCATCTATAATCTAAGGCTGCTTATTTAGATCACACCTGGGAGCACATGTTCAGTATAAGCCACGGATCACTCAAGAAGGTCCAACATGCTACTGTTATAAAATTTTCTCAGTAGCTGGCAATCGTTTAATATGGATTATGTGGCCTGTTTTCTTTTGTGATATGTTATCTACCTACTCAGGTTGTATTAGAGTTATTTTTGGTTTTCATGAAAAAGAACCCTTCAAATAAAGTTATTCTCTACATTTTCTTGATCTTCTTATATAGTCAATTTATATGTAATTTGTCTTTGAGAAACTAGCCTTTCCCTGTATTTACTCATATTTATCTTACCTGATATCCTGTTGTCACAGATGTGGGACACATATAAAAAAACTTATATTGAGCAAGAAGCACACCATTTATTGTAACTTTTAAAATAAATATTTTTTAAGAATTATATTTTTTAAGTAATACATGATTGATTAGAGCATTTGAAAAATATATATATTTCATATAGTGAGAAAAATATACATTAAGGACATGTAAGCTGTAAATTATGATTTACAACCTATTTTAATGTACTATGTCAAATTCTTGAAATATTTAGAGTAATTAAAACTTGATACTTAATGGGTTAAAGGCCAAAAGATAATTTGACTCCCTCTGCAACTTCTAAGACTATTGACAATTTGTAATTTCAGTCACTAATTCAGTTCCTACATTCATTGAGTAAATTTTCATTATTTTTTATTACCACACATTGCTAAAAGTGTTTGGGATAGCAGAATAAATGAGTGAAATTTCCCAGTATCTTGGATTACAACTTGGAATGCAGAGAAATACAATGAACAAATACTTTTAAAAAAAGATAACATGTTAACAGATTGTGAGAATTATAATAGAAGAAAACAAGAAAAATTAATAAAAATCAGCAAAGATCACCTGGAGAACCCACTGAAAATGGACACATGAAAGCAAACCACACAATGTACACGCATGCATTCAACAGAAATGCCAACATGAATCTCTCTCTGTTTCTGTTTTCTCTCACTTTAGTATCATCATACAACTCTTACACATAACTTCCCAATTATCTCAGACCTTTCCACTTTCCTTCTTATACCAGCTCCTATTCCAAATATTTATATTTTTAAAATATTACTTTAATCACATATATTTATTTTAGACCATCTTTGATTAATAATTATGAAAAAGCAACATAAAGAAAATTGAAAATTGTCTTGGATTAGGAATTTGCTATTCACTACTCATTTCTAGATAACTCCCCTGATTTTTTTTTTTTTTTTTTTTTAATTCAGGAAGTTCTGGTATTAAGAAAGTTTCACATAGAATTACACAAACATTTTTTTTCTCCATGTCAGTCAAGGATGATTCTGGGAAATACAAAATTACATTTCTCGTGGAACATAGTAACAAACAACTAAATTTAATCACAATAATCCTTCATATCTTTTGGACCCACATACCTTACAAAGTTCCAGACAGATAAAAAATAAAAAAGAATATATAGTGGTACCTCTAATCATAAGACATATTTACTATGCATGTGTCTATGTACATATGTATATACACACCTATACTCATGGTCTACATAATCTGTTGAGCCAATATTTTTAAAAGTCACAGAATGTAGGATTATAAAAAAATGGAAAATGGAAATCACAATTGCAAACAGAAAATTTACATTTATATTACTCTCTGTGTTGTCTTCCCAAAAACATTCATAAGACTTGTCCTACTTTAATTATTTTCCCTAGTGTTTTGCTACTCTCCACATGGGTACAAAGACATTCTATTCAGTTTATCTTTCATAAAACACAAAAGGATTCTAGGTGTTAAATAATTCACGCGAAGCCTGGAGCACACAGCTGTATTACCAGAAACATTGCCAAAACACAGCCATTTGAAAATCAGAAGTCACTTTTATGGGTTTCTTGCTGGCAGAATGAATTCATAGCATTTAAAGAAGCTCCTGTGACATAGATTAACATGCTAAAAATGTATTTTATTGGTGGATGACCCCATCCTATTGCAGTAGGATTAGTGCAAAGTAAAGTTGAAAATGGAAATTCATTTTTTGATTACAGTTAGTGCCCTTTTGCAGGCATCTCCTTTTGATAAAGCCTACTGGAAGACTGCTGGAGGAGGCTTCACCCCATCCTGGTTGGTAGAGTGTTAATGTCTTGATTAACAGTGTTAAATATTTCATGAAGACACAAACCAATAAGTAACAAATGTGTTCACTGAATTTGGTAATGAACACATCTTTGGTCATATTTTTCAAATCATATTTAATGAAGGTAGGGGAACAAAATTTAGCTGAAGAACAGTGAAATGATAAGAACATCTAAAAAGCTATGTTACATAAAAACAACACTGGATTATAGTTATATAAGAAAAAACAGACTCTGTCTGATTGGTTAAATTTGTAAGCAAACTAGGAATGATGGGGTTGATACAGAAAGATAATGAGTAAAACACTTTTGCCAGTTGGGATAGTAAAGAATGAGTTCAGAAATTAGATTGTAGTAATTGCTGGCAATGATAAAATTTCCAAAGTAGCAGGAATAAAAATAAGTATTTACGTAGTTTAAGAATTTGAAAAACAAATATGTTAGATAAAATTCAGCCCGGCAGGCCATACCCCCAGGTGCCTTCCCGAAAGTGCCCATCTCTCATGAGAATCTACCTTTGGCAGGCTTCGAGTCCCCACCCTTCCTGATCCTGGGAATACTTGCCTCTCATGGGAATTCACCCCAGGGCAGGCTCTCCCTTTCTGAGCCAATCCAGACCATACAAGTCACGCACCCGCCCCTCTGTACTTACACCCCTGCCAGTCCACAATGTTTTCTCTTTCGCTGCCATCTTCTCACCAGCTCTCCTCTTTCCCGTTTTCCTGTCCCTTCTTCCCCTTCCCTTTCTCCCTCTCTCCCCTTGTCCCCTTCCCTTAATAAAACCCCTTTTACTACAAGGTGGTCCCGGTGTGGTTTTTGCCTTTCATTTGGTGCCAAAACCTGGGACTTGTCCCTCTGGAGGGCATAACCCTCTCGGAACTGCCTGACTGAGTCTTTTGCTCATTTTTCGATCACCACTCCAACACATCCATCACAGGCCATGGGATTGGTAAGCCCCCTCTCCCAGAACTCCTAAACCCATTGGGCCTGTCACAGTGGGAACTGACAATTGATCATCTGGCCACACCGCTTGTGGCCTGTACAGGGAGGATTGTGCCCCACCTAGACCTTCACAGTTACAGTGGACCTCAATGAGCTCTCTCTAGTGCGTGCCCTCTCCCTCTACTTCTCCCTCTCCCCCTCCCTCCCTCTCTCTCTTTCTCTCTCTTCCTTTTCTGGGAACAGTTGAAGAAAGTCCTTTTCTGGCCTCTGGCCTCTGGCCTCCGGACTTGGGTCTCATCCTTAACGTTCAGAACGGGACACAGAAATCCCTGCGCAAGGTGGCCCTTTGTCCTCTGGTCCCCTCAGACCGCATGTCTGCCTGGCTCTGGTGACAACTGGGTCACGAACTTGGATCTCACTCTAATACTTATTTTGAGAAGGACGCTTTTCAAGATATTGTATTAGTCTCTCCCATTCGGAACGGGAAAATGTTGACTTCTTCTTCTGCATGCTGACTGAGCCATCCACCTCCCATCCCTAATTGACCCAGGGTTGGAGGTACCACCTCCTCCATAATTTCTGCGCTGGTCGCGACCCCACCTCTAGTACCTCCTCTTCCTTCTCCACCATCTTCCATGCCCACTCAGCTTCAGGCTCTTCCTTCCACATTATCTCCTGCGACAACCTATTTTCCGGCCCTCCCCTCCCATTGCCAGGTTCCCACCAGCCGCACCGGTTCCAGCCCCTAATTTTTCTTTAGCCCCCTCCCTTATGGCTTTCTGCGCCAGCTCTGGTTTCTCCAGTTTCTCCCCCGGTGGTTTCTGCACACTTTCCAGCTTCTCCCCCTGTGGCTTCCGTGCCTATTCGGACTCCGGCTTTGGCTTTTTCCCCTTCTCCCCCTGTGGTCACTTCTTCCTTTGTTTCAAGTGGGCCTTGATTTTTAGAAACTCCAACAAGTAATCCAATAGAAGGAAGAAGAAAAAAAAAGGTTAAACGCCTTGGTATGAGGTTTCTGCTCAGAATGTTTTACCCCTCCCACCTCAGCTAAGACTTACATTGAAATGCAAATGGGGAAGCCAGCAAGCTCAGTAGGAGATGGCTCAGTCCCCAAAAGAATGGGGAAAAAATTGTCTTTTACCTGAACTTACATTAGACTAAACCAAAAAAGCAAATTGTATGGTACTTTACTAATTACTGACTGGTCATTGTTCTAGGACTCTTGCTTTTTCTTAGACTAAATATGTATTTTTTGAGGTCATGATTTTGATACTATGCATGTAGGTTAATGTTTTCTTATTAGTCCTATTCAGCTTTGGAGTTTTTAAATATCTATAACATTGCAATGGAGATTGCCTAAAAAGCTACAAGGCCTTTGTTATTGAGTTGTGTGCACACTTGTGTTATGTATTGTATGTCTATATGTGTGTATGTTCATGTGTCATGTACATAATATCAAGATTGGCAAATAAAAAATGATTGTTCATAAGAATTTTATAAATGGATCCAAATACCTTTAATTCTCTTGATTTAAAAGTGTTCAATTTAAATTGGGTAAACAAATGAAAATAAAGGTGCCTTTAAAATGAAACTTACTCACAATCTCTCTAGGTGGTCAAAAAACTAGTAAAATGTTGCCTAATATCCCTTGGTCCTAGGACTTCTTTTCAGCAAGGAAGAAATGGCTTGTACTGTTCAGTCTGATATTTTGGTAAAATTAAAGTAGATTTGACATGGGATTACTCATTTGTGAGTAACTTTGTTAAACATCTGATTAATTTACAAGGTTAAAATGCTAACTGTTAAATATGTCATCAAGTAACTCCTTGAATTCCATTGGGTAACATTATTGATTGTTTTCCTAAATTGGTAAATTCAAAAAGAGGTTTTAAAGTTGCTTTGTCATCACTGAAAAAGGTTGAAGTTCCAACAGGCATAATTCTATATACTTTAACATTGTGTTCTCACAAAATGGTTAACAGATGTGTGATTCTATATACAAAGGTTTATAAAAGATTTCTATATATAGAAAGGCTTAAAAGTTTCAAGTGTTCCAATAAAGAGTACTGTAAATAAAAAAAATATTTTTATTAAGATGAAATAATTTGTCTAAATTCAAATTATTATAAGGATTGTTTCAACTTTTCCACAAAAGTTTAAAAGCTCTCAGTCTTTCTTTAATTTGTTCTAAATGTAATATTGTGTTAGGTAATGTTCATGGGAACTCTAGCAGCAATATATGTAAACTATGTAAAATTCTATTTAAGAAGCAGAGATCAGCTTCAGAACTAGAACACCTTACCTAAGATTTATAAAGAGACCCACCTTACCTGAGATAAGACTCTGGCCTTCCACCTTAATGACATGCCAGAATGAACCCAAAGTACACCAAACTTCAATTCGTTTACCGTTATGGTCAGAAGAGTGATTCTTGTTGTTAAGACTGCTAGGATCTCAAACAGGATATAGTATATAACTCAGTCAAAATTCAAGATAGTTGTTACAAAAACTAAATGTGTTTTTACTCTTGTTAATTTTATTTAGTATTTTCCTTATAAACTGTCGAAAGTTTGCCTGTTAAGGTTTTGCAGAGGCATTGCTTCATGAACACAACCTGAGTTAACCCATCACCTACAGGACAGATAGGGAGCACAGACTCCAGCTAATAAAAAGGGTAAATAACTGTAAAGTTATAAGCATTAAAGTTAAAGGCCAGTGCTATCAATTTAATATTGGTGAGACCAATTTACTAGAAGTTTAAGATAAAGACTTTAAGTTAAATTAAAATGAACCCCCCCCCAAAAAAAAAAAAAAAAAAAAAAAAAAAAAACACACAATATTTGGCTCTTGCCCTCAGAGTCAGTCTGAATCCAGAGAACAGGGAACTTCTCTAAAAAGCTTTGCAACTCTGGGCCACATGGCCTCCCGACCAGGGAAGTTATGAGACGAGAAGAGAAAGTCAATCAGTGCACTTGCTATGAAAAGGACGGTCCCTGAAGAAGGGAGAGACATCCCTGATGCTTCCAAGGGAAGCCACATGGTCAAGCAAGACCTGGACCCATCCAAGTGCAAAAGGCACTAGCAAAACCGGAAGAGCTGCTCTCAAGTTCCCCCAAGAGTTACTCCCATCAGAAATTGGCTGACTCTTAGCAAAAGATAAAAGCAAAAGTCAGTTTGACCTACTTCATCTTAAACACCTAGCAAGAAACAGTTGAAACTGAAACACAACCATTCCTGGGCATTTAAGAAATAATAATTAAATGTAACTTAAGATATACATTTGTATTAGCCCCAGGAATTGGTAAGATTGAAGGCTACAAAAAAGATTCTTAGGCAGGAATGCCTGATTACTCTAAAAAGAAACAGTTTAACTATTAAGTGACTGCCAAGCCAAAAGTTTTTATTAGTTTAAGGCCTACAGATCTTCCTAACCTACACAGGTATGCTTAAAATTCACTAGGATGATTATCTAACCCTAAGTAACAGAAATAAACGTTCTCTACTAGACACAGAGATCATACCAGTAGAAAGATTTCATAAGATCAGATGACATTAAGTAACTTAACTACCATCTTATCTAGATAGACATCTGTAACATTAAAAGTTAATGTTGTGTTTACATTCCTGATAACTCTGGGGATGTTAAAGATTTATATTCCCAAATAAAGGCCATGTCCACTCTGGCCTTATTATGGGGACAACTTCTCAGCCCTGACACTTCCTGGTGAGAAATTGTTGACTGTTATCATCTTCATGGTATTCATTGAAATGTTTCAGATGCTGCAACATTTATTCAGTACTCTCTCTCTTTTTTTTTTTTTCCCCCCCATAGGTAACTCCCATCCCTGATGACTTAAATCCTGTAGTTCCCAGGCTTCAATCTGACCTGACTTCTCAAAAGGGAACTCCACACTACTTGCCCCCATCTTGCCACCCCTGTTCAGCTTAAAGAAGCCAGATCCAGTCATTGTCCCATTTCCTTACAGTATTAAGGAGTTCCTAAAATTAGAAGAGAAATGAAGCCAAAATCTCATAGACAGTCAGTATAGACAAGTAAATTAATTCAGGTCGAAAGCCAATTTGAGTGAGTCAATTTTCTGAAGTTGGAAGACTATCCCCTGAAGGATTGAAATGTTAATTCTCTCAGAGCCCTTCCTCCACCCTTATCAACAACCTGCCCCAACCTGTTGCCAAGGTAACCTGTCCCAGGAATCCCCCCCCACTCCAGTACAGGGAGCTATGCAGTTGTTAATTCATATGTCAGGGATGCACCATGCTGCCCTTCCCCCCTTCAGCCCATCTGCTTCCCACCTTTTGGCCATCCCACTGGGCCTGGTCACAGTACAGGCCTGGTCACAGTATGCAGGAAGGCAGACCTGCCTCACTTCTTGGGATATAAGATACCAGCAAAGGCCCCCTTCTTGTTACCCCTTTTAGATAGACCCTGCTTTATGTGCTTGCCTCGGTGTTCTTCTCTAGTGTTCAAACCTCAACATTTAGGGGAGCAGAACTCATCACTGACAAAGAATAGTTAGAAAGGTAAAATTACAACTGTACAACAGTGACAAAACCCTTTCATCAGCTGGTCTCTCCCAATATTGGGACCTCTAGTTGGAGTTCTATTCTATGCCTTCCTTCCCTGGGTAGAATTTCTGCAATGATAACTAAGTAAATCTCTAAACCAAACATTTAACCAGCTTCTCCTCAGGATTTTCAACTGTTAAAAAAACCATGGATGACTTTTCAACCACAGATGACTTCTCATCACCTTGGGATGAACTTGCCAGACTCTAAAGGGATCAACTACACAGTCAGCCTGCTCTGAAGGGTTCTTAATCTGCCACCCTATGTTCATCATGATGACCTTGCTTGAGAGCCTCCTACTTTCCATTGGCCTCTTCACTGTAAGTCGTGCCCTGTGGAACAGGCTAATGGACAATAATCCCTCACACCTTCTTTCTCTTTGTTGTTTTCATGATAGTGTTAAGATGCTACCTGTAAACTCGAAAGGCCTACAATTCCTACATGCTCTTTGAGAGGATAGCTGACTGATTCCCTCTGGTGACCTCTGCAAAAGCTTGGTTTGACACCCCTCACTGATCTATGGCTTCAAGAAACCTTCATCCATTTCATACTTACAGAGATTCATCTTTTTGGTGCCTGTCTCCTGGGAAATTTTTTGCAGTCAAGCTTTACCTGCCTGTCTTGTATGCCCACATCACCCCCCTCATTACGCCCCAAGTCACCCCATTTCAGCTCTAAGAGGCCAGACTGATAGGCATGACACCCCACTTCCTAAGAAAACAAAAAGGGGGGGAACGTTAGATAAAATTCAGGCCGGCAGGCCATACATGTGGATGCCTTCCCAGGAAGTGCCCATCTCTCGTGAGAATGCACTTTTGGCAGGCTTTGTGTCCCACCCTTCCTGATCCTGGGAATACTTGCCTCTCATGGGAATTCACCCCAGGGCAGGCTCTCCCTTACTGAGCCAATCTAGACCATACAATTCACGCTTCTGCTTTTCTGTACTTAAGCTCCTGCCAGTCCAGAACACTTTCTCTTTTGCCGCCATCTTCTCACCAGCTATCCCCTTTCTCATTCCCCTCTCCCTTCTTCCCCTTTCCTTTCTTCCTTTTTCTTAATAAACCCCCTTTTGCTACAAGGCGGCCCTGGTGTGGATTTTGCCTTTCAAAATACAGTCAGCCAAATTTCCTCATTATATTTCTGATGTGAGGTGTCCCCCAAAAGCTCATGTGTGAGACAATGCAAGAAGGCTTGGACAAAAATTGATTGGGTTATAACCTTAACCTAATCAATGAATGAATCCCTGAAACGTTTAACTGAGAGGTAACTGAAGTGGTATGGTCTAGCTGGGGGAGGTGGGAATTAGGAACAAGGCTTTGGGGGTATTCTTTTGTATGTGTTGAGTGGAGTTTCCCTCTCCTTCCTGATCAGATGTGAACTGTTTCCCTCTGCCACACTCTCCCACCATGATGACCCCAAGGAATGAAGGTAGCCTTCTGTGGATTAAGACCTATGAAACTTTGAGCCCCCAAATAAGCTCTTCCTTCTTTACAACTATTCTGGTCAGATCATTTGGTTACAGCAGTGAAAAAGCTGACTAAAACAATTTCCTAAGAAATAAATATTTATGTAACTGTATATTCAAGAAACTATCATACTTAGCACACAAAGATCAGTTTAATAATGACAATATATAGTACACGAATAATAATTACTGATATTTGAATCCACCAAGTTCTACTTTATTTTTGCCCACTAACATAACTTAACAAAAAGATTAGGGAATTACTGTGTCATTTTCATTTATATTCAAGGCTCAGTGAAAAGCAACAAAGTCTAGTTGAAAAAAGTAGAGGAAAAACTGTTACCTGACAGTAAATGGGACCCAGTGTCTCTAATGGAGTTACTACCATACCCTTAGGAAGAAACACATGAAACAGCAGGAAGCTGATAAAACTAATAAATTGCTTGCTGGATTCCCAATTTTACACCTGGAATAGGCAAACCTTGTTGTAGACCCCAATAGTCACTGTAATAAAACAATGGAGCTAATTTTACCAAAAAGGAAACCTCAGGCCAGAGGAAACTAACACAATTCACACATTTGTTAAGATTGGTTTAAGATTAATGATTTGATAGACTAAAGATTCTGAAAATAGGAGGATCGTTGAGAATCTGACTCATGAACATAATTTGGATTTAAAGAGATTGATTAATATATCAATACACTTAAAAAGTTGAGTAGCAATTTTTTTTTTTTTTTTGTATCATCACTAATGTTGAAAATGTGGTATTTCATTCTTTTAAGCAATACAAATATTTGGGGGAATTATTCAAATATATCCTCAAAAACTCATATTACATTGGCTCCTAAAAGAAATTTGCTTAATTGCTTGAAAAAACAATCTCAAAGACAAATTCAAATACAGTGATTTAAAACCATAACAAATATTGAACAGTAAATATAATTTAAAGCAAAATCTCATTTCCATGGGACTATAAATAATTTTATTCTATCTTCAAGGAGTTCAGAATCTACTAGTATTAGATTATTAGACTATTGATTGCCTTTGTTTCTCATCTTTTTATGTGTCTTACATTTTTAATGTTTGTAATTGAGCATTTTTTCAAAAGCAGAATATTGTAGTTCAGAAAGATGGAATGATAACAATAAAGAGTAATGTTTTCCTACAGAGCAAATTTTATCTACATACATAACAAATAATTAAAATATATAATTGCATATATACAAGTATTTTTCAATTGAATTAGGTATTATTAATTTACATAAAATACTTCTTTATCTTAAAGGAATAAGTAATGTTGTTGTAAAAAAAAAAAAAGAACATCATGCAAACTATTAAAACTAAGTTATAAAGGTCATGCTTGGTAGATAGGCTACCCCCAGATGTTTCCATATTCTGAACAAAGCAACCTTGTTTCATTTTCTGGGCAGGATGTTTCTTCCCTGGACAGGATGTCTTCCCTGGACAGGATGTTTCTTTTCCCCAGGCACGAGCAAATAGGCTTAAAGTTCGTCCTGTTCCATAGGCAAAGAGCCAATGGTGTTGGGGTTGCTCTGGTGCACCCCCCACCAGAAATCACTATATAGGGTCCCGTTTGAGAGACTCAGAACACAATAGCTCCTCGCTGCTGAGAGGAGAAAGCCGATAACAACAACAGCTCGTCCCTGCAGAGAGGAGGAATCCACTGCACCAGCCTCAGACCCATTGCCTCCAGCCAGATGGCAGCTGCCCCAGCCAATAGCTCCAGACTCACCACCTTCGGCCTGATGGCAGCTCCTCAGCCAACAGCTCCAGCCTCCAGCCAGACAGCAGCTTCCCTAGCCGACAGCTCCAGAGATCCCAGCCGGCGTGACCAGGCACCCACTTTCCATTCGGAGCTTGCACACTCCCCTCTCCCTGACTCCTCTCTCCCACCACAGCTTGCACACTCCCCTCTCCCTAACTCCCCTCTCCCAGCACCTCTTCGATCTTCAACCAAAGCACCTCTTTGACCTCCAACCAGCCACAAAGGCTGTTGAATAAATCTCTTGGCTGCATGGCTGTCCCCGATGTGATTTTTGCCCTTCAATACTCATCACAAAGGAAACAAGGCTCCATGACATTTTGTTTAGCTGATTCTATTTTTACTGTTCTATTTGATGTAGCAAATAAAGATTAAGAAATTATTTGATGGTAAGAGGTACAACATATTTATGCAAATTTCATAAGTAGCAAACATTTTGAAACACAAACCCACCATATTCTTTAATAAATAAGGAAATCTTCTTCCTGAGAGTTTGAAGATTATAAATAACAGGAAAACATATAGAAGGGAAAGAAAACAATGAAAAACAAAAGCCCCCTTCCACTTATGAAGTGCAGACTACTATAGAAGTCAGGCTCATTTGAAGCATGTATAAGCTGATGCCAAGGGAACTACAAAGCAGCTAGGCCAGTAAGAGAGTGTTAAGTTGTGCAACTGCTTCAGGTCTACATGTGGGCCTTGACTCTCCCTCTTGTTGACAGCACTCAATGTGCTCATGGACCAAAGTGGACATCCACAGAAGGCTATGTTGGAAGCTGCTGCTCTCTTGGTTCATTAATCCCAGTGGGAAGTCAACCCTTACACATGAAAGATTCAAATCAGCACTGCCCTCCCTTACAAACATTAGAAGTTCAGATATTCTTAAATTTACAAAATTATCAGATAAACCAAAGATAAGTACATGCTTCACAATTAAAAGAGAAAATAAATATTTCCTTAGTCTATTCAGGCATAATAATGTTGCCGCCTGAAAGCAACGAGCCGCGGGAAAAACTTCAGAAGCAAACTCCTTTTTATTCTGATAACTTTTCAGGTTCTAACAATGACTAACACACGCCAAAACACACCCTAAAATGGCGCTGACCCGTGCAATTTCGGCCAAGTCACTTTCCCGCAAAAGTCCCGTGAGACACGGGAGGCGACAATGGCCAAATCTCCACGGCTCTTAGTCAACTGCAATTCAAGTCAATCTCCACAGGGCTCCTGTATATAAAAGAGTGGAAACTTTAAAACAACAGACTTTACTAGAATATGGTAAAGAACTAGTGAGGGCCTGCTTCCTAGTTCATAGGTGAATATAGTTTAGCTCTATTTTCACAAGGCAGAAGGATGAGGGAAATCTCTGGAGTTTCTTTCATAAGAATACTAATACCATTCTTCAGAGTTCCCTGCTTATAAACAAACGGCCTCTCAAAGTCCTCTCATCTTCATACCACTATATTAACATGACTATCAGGGAGAAACAATCATTGATTCTTTGGTGTTCTACCTCTGATTCTCCAAATTTATGCCCTTCTCACATACATTAAGAACACGTCAGCCGAAAGAAACTTTCTGGTTGTCTCCCACTTCCTGATACTTGGACTTGGCCTAGCCAAGTGGTGTTCCCCTGACATATGACAAGAGAGATCAGACCGCCACAAGGATAGGCTAGTGGCTCCGACAATGTGATCTGCTCATGCTTCCTATGCGCCCCTATGATCTTTCTGCTGATTGACCCGTGTCTTCTATAAAGGCCCTCAAACTTCCTCAATAAACTGAGCTTTGTGCCTTGACCGAACTCCCTGGTATCTCTGATTTTCTTCCATTGTGAAGGCTGAGTGTGACCACCAGCCAACTCCTGCCTCTCCCGATTCCGACACACCGCTGGGGCGTGTTCCCCCAGCCTTCTCCGCTGGCCGGAGGAGGCTAAACCCGGGTCCGGGGAGGCTAAAAACCCCAGCATATATTCCATGATTGGAACCCCAAAATTGGGCACAGGGGTGCATAGGTATAAACTTGTGGCTTGGCTAAAATGAGAGGATCATGAGTTTGAGGATGGTCTGATAAGGCCACTTTGAGGACACATAGTAAGATTGTGTCTTGAAACAAAGCAAAATAGCTCCCAAAGTGTTAACTCATTCCATCATCGATCCTAAAGTATTTTTCATTTGTTTGTTTGTTTTCAGTACTGGGAAATCCAGGGCCTCACATAATGCTAGAACAATATTCTACCACTACATTACATCCCCAGTCCTAAAGTCTAAAGTGCAAAGATTTATCTAATTATCACCTAAATCATATAAGGATAAGATGCAAAGTATGGTTCACCTATATAAAATTGCTTTCAGAGGTGATTTTTTGAAATCTAACAAATAATGTGCATTGAGCTCTTTCATTAAAAGAATAGAAAGTCATTAAATAGCCTAATATTTCATCTCAAAGGCCTAGAAAAAAAATAACAAATCAACATCAAAAGCAGTAGAAGACAGGAAATAATTGAAATCAGATAAAATGAATAAAATCGAAACAAAAAAAAAAGAAAAATTAAAAAATCAAGAAGCCAAAAGTTGGTTCTTTGAAAAAATAAATAAAATGGACAAACCCTTAGACAAGCTATTCAAGAGAAATAGGGGAACAAACTCAAATTACTAATTCATGATTAAAAAGGAAATATCACCACTGACAGTGTAAAATACAGACAATAATCAGAAACTATTTTGAAAATTTATGCTTCAATTAAATAAAAATTTTGAAGACATTGAAAAATTTCTAGAGACATATGACCTACCCCAATTGAATCAGGAGGGCATTGAAAATTTAAACACATCAATTTCAAACAATGAAATTGAAGACACCATCAAAAACTTACCAAGAAAGGAAAGCCCAGGACCAGAAGGTTTCTCATCTGAGTTCTACCAGAGCTTCAAAGAAGAATTAACACCAACCCTCCTGTGCGGGGGGCACCTGGCAACCCAACCAGTGTTTGACAAGGATCCACTGGAGAATGATGTTTGCAAGGACTCATCATCTCGAGATAATGCCAATGTATGCCTCTGGGCTCTAGTGCCTTTTTGCACTATTTTCCTAATAATATAATATTCATACTATTTTCTAGTGGTGATTGCTGGGGGTGAGGGGAATACTACAGCATTTTCTGAGAATATTAATAAAACATTAGAAATCCTAACCCCTTCTCTACCACAAACAGTAAAATAATCCTCTGCCACCGTGTGATGTGTCTACTTCCTGGGGTGATTGTTATAAGCACATATTGTTATGTGAGAACAGTCACAGAGCCACCTGTTTCTCCAGTCATGAGTATGCAAAAAGCACATAGTCTCACTGTTAGTAATCAGAAACAGAATAAAATTATAGTGCTTCCTACTACAGAGATCCTCTCTTGTGTCCCATGGGTTAGTTAGATCCAGAATCAGGAAATGTTATATGGTGGAGGGGTAAAAGTATTCATAGGCATAAGTTAAATGTTAGATGCTGGTGCTTGTGATCCTGCTTTAGTAAGATTAGCTTTGCTAAACAATATAACAATTACCTACAAAGAAATTTGCCATGGAAACCACTGAAATCATTGCCCTCTTGCAAGCCTGAACTTAAAGATTAACTTAGGCTAATAGAGTTAATAGTCTAGCTTGTTTACCACAGCTAAGCACTATGTCAAGAGCATTTATGATAAAATAGAAACTTAAGATCAACTTTGCTGATTATGATCATAGCTTAGATATTAAATCAGAACAATAGTAGGGGATGTGGTGGGGATGTTATTGTCTCATACAATCACTTTTTCCAGTAAGCCTGTTCTGTACCAGGAATTCTATGGGTTTTATGTTAACTACATTCTTGGCATGTTATACTTTAAAAAATGTATAAAAACTGTGTGTGAACTCAATAAACCTGTCAGCATTCTACACTGGCCTGTGAGTCTGTGTGGTTGTTGTCCATCCATCTCCAACGCTGTCTACCCCGTCACAACCCCTCGACTAGGAAGACCCCTGACACTGCTAGGGCTGGACCCCAGCACTCCTGAAATTATTCCATGAAATATAAAAAGAAAGGACCTTTCCAAATTTATTCAATGAAACTAGTATCATCCTGATACCAAAACCAGACAGATGCATCAAGGAAGGAAAACTTCAGAACAATATCCCTGATGAACATAAACACAAAAATTTTTAATAAAATCCTGGCAAATCACATAAAAATACATTAAAAAGATAATGCACCATGATCAAGTGGGTTTCATCCCAGGGATGCAAAGTTGGTTCAACATATGGAAATCAATAGTCATAATTCATCACATAAATAGACTTAAAGACCATAATCCTAAGATTATCTCAAAGATGCAGCAAAAGCATTTGAAAAATGCAGCATTCATTCATGTTCAGAACACTAGAAAAACTAGGGATAGGAGGAACAAACCTCAACATTTTAAAATCAATATATGTTAAACCCAAGGCCAACATTATTCTAAAGAGAGAAAAATTGAAACCATTCCTTTTAAAAATTAGAACAGGACAGGGATGTATTATTTTACCACTATTGAACATAGTCCTTGAAACCCTAGCCAGAGCAATTACACAAAAGAACGAAATTAACAAACTATAAATAGAAAAAGAAGAGCTCAAACTATCCCTATTTGCCATGACATGTCTGTATATTTATAAGAATCATAAGACTTCACCACAAAACTTATAGGACAGGCCGGGCGCGGTGGCTCACGCCTGTAATCCCAGCACTTTGGGAGGCTGAGGCAGGAGGATCTCAAGTTCAAAGCCAGCCTCAGCAATGGCGAGGCACTTAGCAACTCAGTGAGACCCTGTCTCTAAATAAAATACAAAAAAGGGCTGGGGATGTGACCCAGTGGTCGAGTGCAAAAAAAACTTATAGGACACATAAACAAATTCAGTGAAGTAGCAGGATATAAAATTAACACCCATAAATCAATTGCATTCCTATACCTCAGAGATGAATCAGCTGAAAGAGAAATCAGGAAAACTATCCCATTCATAATAGTTTAAAAAATAATAAAATACTTGGGAATCTATCAAAAGAAGTGAAAGATTTTTACAATATGAACTATAAAACACTAAAGAAAAAAATTGAAGAAGAACTTAGAAGACAGAAAAACTTTTTGTGTTCTTGGGTAGCAGAATTAATACTGTCAAAATGTCCATACTACCAAAAGTACTATACAGACTTAATGAAATTCCTATTAAAATTCCAATGACATTCTTCATAGAAATAGAAAAAGTACTCAGGAAATTTATTTGAAAAGTAAGAGGCCCAGAATAGATGAAGCAATCCTTTGTAAGAAAAGTGAAGCAGGAGGCATCATGATAACATACTATAAATTTTACTACATAGCTATAGTAATAAAAAGAGCATGATATTGGTACCAAAACAGACATGAAGATCAATGGGACAGAATAGAATACACAGAAACAAAACCACATAAATGCAGTTACCTCATACTGGACAAAAGCACATTAAACTTACATGGGAAAAAAGGTAGACCCTTCAATAAATGGTGCTAGGAAAACTGGAACTCCATACAGAGCACAATTAAATTTAATCCCTATCTCTCAGCCTGACAAAACTCAGCTTAGAGTGGATCAAGGAGCTAGGCATTAGAACAGAGATCCTGCACCTTCTCTAACAAAATGTAGGCCCAACTTTCCATCATGTTGGTGGAGAAAACAACTTCCTCAGCAAGAATCAAAATATTATAAAGAATCAATAAATGGGATGTTATACAACTAAAAGCATCTTTATAACCAAGGAAATAATCAAGAACATGAAGAGAGAGCCTACAGAAATGGAGAACATTTTTGCCACCTGAACCTCAAATAGAGCATTTATCTCCAGGATATATAAAGAACTCAAGAACAAAACAAAATAAAACAAAACATAAAAACCTTATCACAAAAAAATTAAAAAAAATCAATAGAAGGGCCAAAGAAGTGAACAGACACTTCTCAAAAGAAAAAAAAAATATGAACAGTCAATAAATATATGAAAAATGTTCCCCATACCTAGCAATTAAAGAAATGCAAATTAAAACTACAATAAGTCCATCTCACTCTAGTTAGAATGGCAATTATCAGAATAAAGTAATAATATATATTGGTGAGAATGTGAGGGAAAAGGTATACTCATAAATTGCTTGTGGGAGTGCAAATTGGTGCAACCACTATGGAAAGCAGTATAGAGATTCCTCAAAAAGCTTAAAATGAAACCACCATCTGACCTAATTATCACACTCCTTGTTATATTCCCAGTGGATTTAAAATCAGCATACTACAATGATGCAGCCACATCAATGTTTATAGCAGCTCAATTCACAATAGCTAAACTATGGAACCAACCTAGCTGCCCTTTAACAGATGAATAGATAAAGAAAATGTGACATATATCCAAAATAGAATACTAGTCATAAAGAAGAATGGAATTATGGCATTTGCCAGTAAATGGATGGAATTGAAGACTATCATGCTATGTGAAATAAGCCAATCCCAAACAACCAAAGGCCAAATATTCTCTCTGATAGGAAAATGCTAACTGACAACAAAGGAAGAGGGAAGAAGAATAGAAATTCAGTAGATCAGAAAAAAAGGAATGAAGGGAAGGGAGGGGAGATGGGAATAAGAAAGACAATAGATTGAATCTGACATAAATTTCCCATGTTCATATAAGAATACACCACCAGTGAAACTTCACATCATGTACAATTATAAGAATGGGATACTAATTAGAATAATTTGTAGCCATGTATGTATAATATGTCAAAATGCACTCTACTGCCAAGTATATCTAACAAGAATAAATAAAAATAAGGCAAAAATGAATTTTCATTTTTTAAATATTTCTATTTAGTTGTAGATGGACACAATGAATTTATTTTATTTATTTATTTTTATGTGGTCCTGAGAATTGAACCCAGTGCCTCACATATGTTAGGTAAGTGCTCTACCACTGAACCACAGCCCCAGCCCAAATTTTTATAGTTTTTATTATTAAAAACATATTATTTCTTTGGTTTGAAGATCTGCCACCAAAGACAAGGCCACATTCTTACTATTCTTACCCTTACAGCATTTCTCTGTCTTCTTAACGTATATTTTTAAAAAAATTTAAGAGGCCTAGAATAGATGAAGTATGAGTTAACTTCATTGATGTGATTGGTGTGGTTTTGTTTCTCTGTACTCTGTTTTTCTTTGGATCAACAATTAGATCTTTAAATCATTTTTTTTTTCTTCTTTCATTTAGTTACAATTAGGAGAAGAAAAGATGTTATTCATTTTAAACTTTGTTGTATATTTCTTCAACCAAATATCCAAATTTACAACTCACAAGTTCTATTTTTCTCAAATGACAAGGACAAGAACAAAATTCAGCCAAGTCCTTTGCCACTTCATAACAAGTTTGGCCTTTCCTCCAGTTTCCAAAAACATGCCATTCATTTCCACCTGGGACTTTATCAAAATGATCTGCACTGTGCATATTTCTCTACATTCTCTTCAAGAATATTTAGGTATTTTTAAGTAAACTGAGTTTTCATTCCAGTTCTTTTCTTTTATATCCTATCTTTCACCTGAATCACCTTAAAAATCCTTTCATGGCAATGTAGACTCTTTCTTGCATGCACCTCAAATTTCAGAGTCTACCTATTATGCAATTTGAAGCTGTTATCACTTTTCTAGATATTTATTACAACTTTCTCTTTTTTTTTCAAAGAAGAAAGATGCATTTTTGGTTCACAGTGTCAGTAGTTTTCATTCCATGGTCACTTGGGCCTACAGTGAGGCAGTAGATGACAACAGAAGTGTGTGGTAGAGGAAAGTCACTCACTTCATTACAACCATGAACAGAAGAGAGACTGATAAAGAGGGAGCAAGAGCCAGGGCCAAGGTCAAAATACACCCTTCAAGGGCATGTCCCCAATTATATACTTGCTCTAACTAGGTCCCACCTCCTAAATATTTCTACCACCTCCAATTAGTCCATTAAGTTATGAGTCCTAAAATGAATTAATCCATATGAGATTAGAGCACTCATGATATAATCACTGTAATCACGTACCTCCCAAAACCACTAAATCCTAACACTACTGCATTAGGGACTATGGCTTCAATACATGAGCTTCCAGGGATATTTAAGATCGAAATAACAAGAAGCAGCATCCCACTTTTCAGTACCAATTTTTTTGTCTCAGCCTGTTTAGACTGATATGAAATCCCCTATAGATGGATGGATTTATAACAATAGAAAATTATTTATCTTAGTGCTAGAGGCTGAGAAGTCCAACATGAAGGTATTAACTGATAGGGTACTTATTAACAGTTCATTTACTACTTCATAGATGGCCAAATTTTTCCTCTGGTCTCACATGGTGGAAGAGATTTTCAAGCTGTCTGGGTTCTGTTTTGTAGGGGAGTTTATGATGGTGGAGTCCTCACAAAGTCTTTAACTTCAAGTATAACACTAGGGTACTAGGTTTTAGAACATGAATTTTTAGAAAGCAGGAACATTTTAAACTATGTAAATTTTCAATAAAAAGAAAAAAAGAGTAAGAAATAACATAGAAATTAGTAAGTTATTAGCTTTGTTATATGTGGTTGTGGGGTGCGATTAGCTCTATAAAAGAATCTCCTATAGATTAAATTCTCTTAAAATTAGAAATTTAAAAATTTCATTGCTTCATATGAAAATATCAGGAGATAATCTGAACAGAAAAGAAGACACAACTTAGAAGAAAAAACGATGAGCCTGAAATTGGACACAGATTTTTCTTGAAAGTGTAATAAAAGTGAAGGAAGATATAAAATATATGAGAACATCAAAATTTAGTAAAGATCTAATGTTATTGCTTATGTCCAAAAAATTTTGGAATTTAATAACAGAAGAATGAAAGAAGCAACATTTTTAATGGGTAGCTAACATAACTTT
The DNA here is from genome assembly GCA_025594165.1 of Tamias sibiricus. Classification (NCBI taxonomy): domain Eukaryota; kingdom Metazoa; phylum Chordata; class Mammalia; order Rodentia; family Sciuridae; genus Tamias; species Tamias sibiricus. The sequence goes on along the minus strand of CM046662.1, from coordinate 154,392,831 downwards.
TATGATGTGTTGCAAGCAATTTTTCAATTTCTACTTCCTTTGTGTTTCAAGTAATTTTGTAATACATTTTTTTGTTGTTTTGGACTAGTGTTGTATCAGAAACACTTTAAAGGAATGATCAATGAAATCTAAATTAACATTCATTTTTAGTTATATCAAGTAAGAAAATGAAATTGTGAGTATATTAACAACTGTTTTCTCAGTATGGAAAACTTTGTGCATATGCATCACAACTCTTGAGTTTGTCTGGTAGTAGTAATCTTTTGGAAAGAATTCAATGTATCTTAAGTTTTCACAAGAACTATAATTTTAGATGATATTATTCAGAATATAGAAACGATTATGGTCATGAAAATGAGAAAAACAATTTATCAATGCAAATTACCTCTAAAAATCTCACTCCTGAAAAGTTGTATATGCCAGTATTAAGGAATGTTTGTAGGTATAGTAGCTCAATTACCCTAATTTTTCCTTAAAGAAAGAACCAAAATTCAATAAGCTTTAACATCAAATATGAAGAAACCATTTTAATTTTCACATTTGTTGATTATAGCATGTAATTTGTTGATACATTTTGATATGTATTTTACTCACATAACTTTTCTTATAAATATATACTATATACACACAAAAAAAAAACCCACCAGTTTTATTATAAGTTTCAGCTCAGTAGCATAATGAAACATTGAAGGATACCTATAGTATTATTCCAACCATTCACAAAATTAAGAGAGAATTTAATAAATAATACAGACGTATGTAGACCTACACTAATGTGAGTACATTACATTCCTATGACACAGGGGTGAAAGAAAAAGGGTGAACTTATGGAAGGTGAAGTGTAGAATATATAATTTTCTAGTTTTGTAAGAAACTGAGGACAGGAGGTGGGACACATGTTCTTCATGGTGTAGGTATTGTAGGTGAGGATATTGGAAGAGTAAAACATGGAAGGAAGAGAAGGCCTAACTCTGCTGCTGCTGCATTATATTAATGAAGCAATGAAGCAAATCTGGAGGATTACTAAAGGTACTGTTGCTTAATAAGTACTGTATATAACAAACTGTTTAGCTTTACAGCTCACCCTTTGTTCCTTCTTCTTCTTCTTTTTTTCTTCTTCTTCTTTTTTTTTTTTTTTTTTTTTTTTTTTTTTTGATACTATGACTCAAAAAACAGAACCTAGTGTTGCTTAACCACTGAGACATATCTCTAACCACTTTTTAGTTTTTATTTTGATGCAGGGTCTCATTAAGCTGCTCAGAGCCTAGCTAATGTTACTGAAATAGGTTTTGTACTTGCAATGTTCCTGCCTCAGTGTCCAGAGCTGCTGGGATTTTAAGTGTTTGTCATCACAGTTGGCTTTTTATTTTATTTTTTAAAAAGTTATCTACACTTAAAACTTTTCTTTCAGTGAGATAATACAAAGAAAAAGAGTAAAATGCCCAACAAATACATGCACATGACAAATTTTTTTTTTATAATAGCAGTATCTAGAAATCTGATTAGGTTCTAAGTAGTAATGATAAGAGAACTCTTACTGATGAGTTTTACTATTACTTCATCATTGTCAGAATGGAATGCAAGATCATAGAGGTGCAATATATTGTTTCATAATATCAATTCTCATACTTTTAGGTTTAATATAGTATTGCCCCTATTTTTATCCTTAAAGATAAATCCAATGAAATGACTAAACCAAAGAAATGTTGGCCAGAATCCTTAAGCTACAGTGCATATTTAAATATATGTTTTATCCTCTACCTTCACAGCAAACATCAAACATCAAATTTTAAAATAACTGAATGAATGAATGTATATTTATATTAAGATATGTAATTAAAAGAGAATTACACATAAAAGTGAATCATCAATTCACCACTCTCAATGTATCAATTTAATGTTATATATTTTCAATTTTCCTTTAACGAACCATAATTCACATTCAAATAATCTGCTTTGAGAATTAATAAATATAACATTATGTTGTTATTGAAATACCAGGAATAATAAAAATCTACTTACATAGTAATATCTATATTAATTTATATATCTTCAAATATAAGAAAACTACAATAAAGTAATAACATACAACATAGAAGAGCAGATTAAGTTGGCTAAAGTTTTGGGAAAAAAAGCATAATCTTACCTTGATTTATCACATAATTATGTTCATAAAAAATCAAAAAGTCTGTAAAAAGCCAAATATTCACACAGAATACATTTTTATATTTTAAAAGAAGTATTCTAAGATTAGATACTAATAGATTTTCTACCTATAAAGATAGAATGAAACAGATATAACTTTCTTATGTACATATATGAAAATATAACCACTGTAACTCCACATCATAGACAATTGCAAAAGTGGGGTCCTAATTAGAATGCTATACTACATGAAGGTATATTATGTCAAAATACACTCTAATGTCATGTATACCTAAAAAGAACACATTTTTTTAAAAAAGATTTTATAGAAGGATATTATGCTAAATTTGTAGTGCTTGGAACAACTCAGAAACCATGAATATTTAATATTCCAACCCAAACAAACACCACTAGCAAATACCATTCATTAGAACTAACAGACCTCTTCCATGACAAACATTTCATAAAGATTTTGCCTTATTATATATATACACAGCAAACATATATGTATACTTACATGTGTATTTTGTAGATTTGCATATATAAGCTACAATAAAAATGAAATCACTATATTTTAATTGCTCTTTGATAAACTTTTCCTCTAATGTATTTTAAAGTTTTCCAATACTGTAGCATCTGTAAATCAGTGTCACTATTTTTAACATATACACAGAGTTATGAGGAGTGAACAGACATATTATATAGCTAATTCGCTTTGGACAAATATACTAGTCTCAACTTTCTAAAACTATATGGTTTTATCCTCCCTTTAATAGTGTTTTATATCCCCATATATAATGTACTCTGGTTATTGCAGAATTAAATGAATACCCCACATTTTTCATTCTAAGTATGAGTGCTGAATAAAATTATACTGGTTTGAATTTCAACCTTAACCTTGTTTCTTAGGAGGTGACCTAACAAATTTGCTTTACTTTGGTTTCAATGTCTGTTTAAATAAATCCCATATTTGTAAGGTTGCTATGTTAAAGTGATTTACACATGTCACAGAGCACAAAGCACAATTTCACATAAATCATCCTTTTTAAGATATGTATATGTACACACTTGTACACTTAAGTAGTTGTATTTATGATTTATTAATATTCTAGCACACTTTCCTGAAATATCCACTGTATTATAGGAAAATATCTCACTGTACATTGAAACCCCAGATAGTATTTGATGTTCAGCCGAATGTATATTAGCTTCAAATAGAAAGTTGACCCAAGCTAACCCTTGTTTATAGCTTTCCCATGTGTTCAGGTGGTTAATTGTTAATAGATTGGGGAATGTGGTGGTTTCTAGGAATAGAACCGAAATATACAGTATTTTTGAGAAAATGTCTATTGAGTAGAATGTTTCTAAACTTTAAATCCTGGGATAATGCTTTTGTATCGACTCAATAGTCAGAAATGATGCTGTACTTTGATAATGGCTACTTTCATTAAATGGCAGGGTAGGTGCATCCCAGTAATGCTCAACCAGCCTCACTGAAAGCACAGCCTGCAGATCGAAAGGCAATTAGCATGCTGGATTGTGATAATTACCCACAGTATGGGAGGCTTCTCCAAGATATAGCTTCCACTGTGCCTAATAATAAAATTCCTTAAATGGTGATGTATTTCCATAGACAAACTAGCATTCTCATTTCAACCTTGTCACTCATATTGGATGGGGAAATAAACAACATTCACACATTTTTTTTCCCCACACTGAAATGTTGCACACTGCTGTTTTGACAACTTGTAATGTCACCTGAATGTTACCTTGAATCATAATTTAATCGTCAAGAGCAAAGCAACATCTCATTTATTTCTGCTCTTTCTGTGCCTTGCAATTCAATGATTGCCAAGACCTACAAAAAATTAAATTGAGCTGTGATTAAAATTAAATGTGAAGGCAGATGGAACAGTTTTGTGTCTGGCATAATTTGTTCCTTATTACAAGAGGTCAAGGTGAATCAAATTTCTATTTACATGTGAGAAAACAATTCTGGAACATAGCAAAAGCCACATCAAAATTTATTTTACTAAACCAAAATCAATTCTTTCTTAATTTTTAACTCTTAACATTTTGGTCTATGATGACTTTTATCAATCATTAGAAATTATGTAGGATAACAAATGTACTATGATATTTTTGTATACTTCTTCAGGAATTTTGAAAATATTTTATTATTCTATTGTTCCAATAAAGAGAAGATCAGAGGAGGTAGAAGAAGGACTTATTGTTATATATAAAAAACAAGACTATGACTGTTCTCTTTTTGGGAATGTTGGGCTCATTAAATATCTTACAATTCAACTCCCTTCTTGTTTATTTTTTTCTTTCTTCTACATTAATTTAAACCTCTGTGAAAATTTACACATGGATACACTAGTTGAATTTTCATCCGGCTTGATGGCTTATGTTGCAGCAATCATCTAGGTTTTTTTAAATCCCTGATTAAATTTTGGTTGCCCAAATAAAGATGTCTTATAATCTTTCATGAAGAAAAAGTTGTACTAAGGTATCAGTGTTGAGTAAGATGATGACCTGTAAAAGAAAAAAAAAAAAAATGTCATTCATCAGTTCTGAATTCAAAATTGTAGTTTTGCTTATTTTTAAAGTAAGATTTTACTTGAACATGAATACATGTTGAGTTGTTTATTTGAAAATGTTGTGCAATAATAGTGTTCTACCAATGTATTTATTGGTTATGTGATATGTTTTAACCACCATCTTCTTATTAAAAGTTGACATTGCTAATAACAAAAAGATAATAGCAAACTTATTGTGCTTTAGGCACTGTGCATACTAATTATAAGTTAATTTTGCTAATCTTTGTAATCCAACCAGAGAGTATTGTTACCATCCTCATTCAGAGTCAGAAACTGTGGTATAGAGAGATTAGGATATTTTCCCATGGCCACAAAGAGAAATGAACAGAGTCAGTACCTGAATTCCACAAAGTTGTGCCTTTTAAAACCACCAGACTGGCAGATGTAATGCTGCAGGCCTGTAATCCCAGTGACTCAGGAGGCTGAGCCAAGAGGATCTCAAATATGAGGCTACCCTCAGCTATTTATAGTGACCTGCCTCAAAATTGTTAAAAGAAACAACAACAACAACAACAACAACAACAACAAAAAACAGTGGGGTCTGGGGATGTAGGTTCAGTGGAAAGTATTCCTGGGTATAATTCCCAGTACCACAAATAAACTAACAAAACAACAACAAAAACCACCAGACTGACCTTATGCACAGTTTCATTCACTCCAGCATATTAACGACTCAATCCCCAGGCTGAGCATCAATGAAGAGAAAAGACCAGAGCAGAGCACAGTGAATGGTCATTTTTTTTTTTTTTTTTAGACAATTTGGGTCCAGGTGGTGCTCATGATTTTAATTGTTCACACATGAAAGCAGAATATTTTATTCCTAAAAATGTGTGAATACATTTATGTCAGCACATTCTGTTTGTCCTTCCACATCTGAGGGAAGAGGGGAAGTATTAGTAATTTGCCAAAGAGCAATTATGTGAAAGCACATCAGAAAGTGAAGAAGGAAGAATCAGAAAGTTGGGGAGGGACAGAGAGGTGTCAGGGTTTTTAAAAGTTGCTGGTGTTTTTAACTCCCTCTTGACCGGGGTGAGCTTTCTCTGGCTGGCAGAGAAGGCTGGGAGAGCATGCCCCAGCGATGAGACGAGATTGGGAAAGGTAGGGGCCGGCTGGTGGCCCACGCCAGCCCTCAAGATGGAAGATAATCAGGGACGCACCAGGGAGAACTTGTCAAGGCGCAAACTAGGTTTATTGAGGAAGTTGGATGGTCTTATAGAGGACATGGGCCAATCAGCAGAAAGATCATAGGGACACATAAGGAGCATGGGCGGATGCCATTGGCGGAGCCATTGGCCTATCCTTGGGGTGGTTTCAGTTCTCATCTTACATCAGGGGAATACCCCTTGGCCAGGCCAAGTCCTTGTATCAGGAAGTGGGAGGCAGCCAGAGAGTTAGGTTTTTCTATTATTTCGGCTGGAGTGTTCTTAAGTCCCCAACAGAGAGGAAGGGAGGGAGAGAGAAGAGAGAACATTTTGTGGTACAGATATAGCTCTTTGAAAGATATTTCAGGCTATCTGCAAATGCGTTTATTTAGGTTTCATCACTGCTCCTTAGACTAATAGCTCCTTGAAGGCATGTTATATTCATTTAGAAGTACTGTAGCACACATTTCTCGCAAAGTGTTGATCCTCAGGAAAGATTTTAGGAGTACTTATTGGATCAATCTCAATATAAATCCTACATATAATAATAGTTAACAGCACAGACTCTGGGGCAGAACTCACTGCATCAGATATCCAATATACTTTTGGTACTTTCCAATTTTCGGCAAGATGATTCATCTAAGCCATAGTCTTATCTGCAAACTGAGGATCATGCTAATGACAATTAACTACACTAATATTTGAACAGTTGTCCACAGATAATTTGAAACATGGAAAGCAGTTAATAATGTCATCTTTTTTTATTTTGAAAACACAAGTTTATATATCAAGTACATAGCAATAAAGTATTCCACATGGTTGATAATTTGAAAGTAGAATTTTTAAATGTGAGGCATGGTTTTTTCATTCTGAACTCTTTCTCTGTCTAAACCACATCACTGAGGTATTATTGACATAAAAATGTTGTACATATTTAACACATACAACTATGTTGGAGATAAGTACCAAAATAGTCTCTCTCTCTTCCCCTTTCTCTCTCCATATAGTCTGAAAATTTCTCTTAAAATGTACCATGTTAGGAAAATTTTAAGAATATAATACAGTATTAATTATAGGAACTATGCTGTACAATAGATCTCTACAACTTGTTCATGTTGTAAAACTTTACATTCTTTCACAAAACTGTACCCATTATCTTCCCCTCAAACCCCTGGCAATCACTGTTTCTGCTTCTATGATTTTAAATATTTAAATTAATCTTCTAAGTGGTATTATGTAGAATTCATCCATCTGCAACTGTTTATTTAATTTAGACTGATGTCCTCCAGGTTCATTAATATAATAATATAATAATAAGTGGGAGTACTCACTCATTTTTTAAGCTAAATAGCATTCCAGTGTATGTATATGCCGAGTTTTCTTCATCCATTTGTTTGATAAACACTTATTTTGCTATCACCTCACTCCTGTTAGAATGACTATCAAAACAAACAAATGAACAAAAGAAAATGAACACAAAGAACTCTAGAAAAGAGTGGAGAAGATGGAATCTGTGCACACTGTTGGTGGAAATGTAAATCGGTGTCTCCACTGTAAAATAGTAACAAGTTTCCGCAAGAAATTAGGACTCACAAAACGACCCTGCAATATCACTTCTGCACTTTTATGCATGGGTCATCTGTCTCGTGATTGCAAGGCAATAGATGATAACTATTTTTGCAGGAAAAATAAAATAAAAACAAATGCTGCTTTTCTTTTTTTTTTTTTTTTGCCAGGAATTAGAAATTGAGATATTTTTTCAAAGGGGAAATTATTGTAAATTCCATTAGCTCCCATTTTGTATTTCAAGAGTCACACTCAATGATCTGTATCATAGATTTTTTTTATTATGTTAAGTGCTTTATTCTCTTATATTTTAAACATAGCAGAACAACCATGTCAGTTAGGATGAGGGGAAATGGCATTCAGTTGTAGGGGAGACCAGGAAACCAAATGTCATTTCAGTGTGAAAAATAGTAGTTAAATGCAGATGAAAAGGGTCAATTAGCTTGGTTTTTATGTGAGGTAAAGGCACAGGCAACCTCCCAGGTTTTTTCAGCAACAATTTGGAAGCTGAAAGAAGGGACTTAGCAACACTCAACCATTCTCAATGCTTATGCTATGAAAGGAATTCAGCTCCTCTTTTTCTTTATGATTGGGTGATGGGAGCAGCTGATGCTGGAAGGGAAAGTAAGAGAGTTTCCAGTGGTGAGAGAAGTGGACAGCAGAAGAACCTGTGGTTCCTCACTGAGGCCTAGGGATATTGTCTCATCACCACAGGGTTTCACATGGAGACAAATGAGCAGGAGTACTGCTGGGCCTTGCTAAAACCAAATAGGAACTAAATCTGTGTTAAAGCAGCTCATGAATTAGCAGGACACTTCATAACATGCCAGGAAAAGCACCTCACTAAATTTCCTCCTAGACATCAGCCACAGCACATATAAAAACCAGAAGGCCAAATTGCCACTTAATGTGTTTATCTTCACACTAGGTATAGGTATGGCCTTACAATTTGAGCTGTTGATAAAATAGACCAGTCTATAAGCATCTGCTCTGGAGGAAAGATGTAAACTGCACTTGTATAATATTTAATACTGTGATTCTCTCTATTTTGTGTTTCTGGATTTGACTCACCCCCAAGTTCTTTTTGTAGAGGTGTTAATAGTTGTAATCAGGCTAATGTCAAGTCCTGCTGGCCTGGGAGTCATCTGCTCTTGAGGTAGCTACTTAGCTATTCTCAGCTCCATTATGGGTTTGTATAAAAGATTCTAAATTAGAGGACAATATTTTCACATTTATTTTCAAATCAGTCTTTCAAAATTTAGATTTATTTCAGACTTATTTGTAATAGATGCTATAAAATAACTCACTTTTCCTGTTTTTCATGTACTTCAAATGTTAAAAGTTTTTTTTTAAAGAATTTGAAAGACTTTTAAATTTTTTAAGGAAACACTTTATGACATCCTAAAATGATTAGAGGCTTTGGCATTAATGGAAAAAGATTCTGCAATATTTGCCAACTTTGGTAAAAAATGGGGAACCATTAGACAAAATAATGGATAAACTGCAGAAATGCTGAGAATAAATTGTGGTATTTACTTATTTAATGTGATTCTAGGAATCAAACCCAGGGCATTGCACATGCTAGATAAACACTCTATAACTAAGCTACATCTCAAACCTTTGTTTTGTTTTGTTTAATTGGCTTTATTTTAAAAATCTACAAATTTAGTAAAGCAAAGATCTTAGATTTTGGTCACAGTATTATAATTGGCTCATAGTATTAAGGCAGCATTTTAAAAAAGAAAGAATCATTAACAACATTTTTATACCCAGAAATGTCATGTGTGAATCCAGATGTGCAACTTCTAAAAGTCCTAGTTTGAACCGCTGCATGGTAAAACAGTTGCAGCTGAGTAGTCTTGAAAAGAAAGACAAATATTTCTCTTCTGTTGTCATTCGCTGGTAAACGTACAATAGTAACAGCCAACCAGACAGCCATGCATTTCGAGGAAAAGATAAAAGTGTATTTCTTAGTTTAACTGAAGCATATTCCTGGGGGTTGATACACCAACTCATTAAAATATGACAGACTGTGACACATTGCAACCATCCTCTCTGCACTTGCATTATTAACTCTCCTGCCTGTGCAAGACAGGTGTGATCTCATTGACTGGCTTGTCACCTGACAGTGCAAAGTTGTTCTCAAGACCAACCCTACAAAAGTCAGCATGGGAAATACCAACATAACTGGGCATGTGTAATAGTGAGGATGAACCCTCTGAGTCAAGAGCAACTTTGGTGAGTGGTCACTGTAGATTTCAGAGGTTCCCTAACCAACACACATGTCAGAAGAGATGCCTCTGCAATGATGAGTTTGTGTTTTATTAAAAGTGATGTCTTCCTGAACACACATGTCCTTGAAATCTGCAGCTACTAAAAGTTGAAATTTTAATCATTGAATGAAGGCTTTGTTACTCTGAATTTCTGTGGTCAAAATTTAATAAGAGAGTCCAGCTTCCTATAGATACAAATATCCTTAGATATTGTCTTCTACACCCAAATGCTAAATGCATATGTAATATGTGCAGCATTAAAAATTATTTAGACATATTACTGGACCAAGAAGCAAAATAATGAGGTGCCTTTAAAGAAAGGAAGACTCAAAGCAAGGCATTCCTGATGTTTTTGTATGGTTTTGCTCCTAAAGAATTTGATATTTTAAAAATTATTATTTAAATTCTTTTTTTTTTTTTTTTTTTTTTTTTTTTTTGTGGTACCGGGGATTGAACTCAGGGGCACTTGACCACTGGGTCACATCCCCAGACCTTTTTGTATTTTATTTAGAGACAGGGTCTCACTGAGTTGCTAAGTGCTTCCCCATTGCTGAGGCTGGCTTTGAACTCGCGATCCTCCTGCCTCAGCCTCCCAAAGTGCTGGGATTACAGGCGTGCGCCACCGCGCCCGGCTTATTTAAATTCTTTTTAAAATTCTAATTGAGGTGAAATTTGTCTAACATAAAATTAATCATTTTAATCACTTAAGTATATATTTTAGTAATATTAAGTATGTTCACAGTATCAGACAATCATTATAATTCATTTCCAAAACTTTTCTTCTTACAAAACTGAAACTCTATACCCATTAAACAAAAATATCCTATTTTCTCTGTCTGTAGTCTTTGGCAACCACCATTCTCATTTTGTCCTGTGATTTTGACTACTCTGGGTACTTCATGTATATGGATATGTTATAAATACTAATGTAGGGATCGCATCCCTGCTGCTCAAGCATTAAACAACCTCACCAGCAGTGTGGCCTCTGCTCTGCATGCACGAGGCCTCCTAGATCAACGTGTTAGCAAGTGGACATTTTGATAGATCTTTCTACTATAAGATGTTTGGGATATTGTACGGGACAATGCCTTGCGGGTACCCCTTTTCTTAACCCTGGTAGGGCAGCTGATTTGTCTAGAGAACTCAGTGCGTTACTTAATGGAACTTAGGGCAGCTGATTTGTTTAAAGATCTTGATACGCTATTTAATGGAACTTGGCTCGTCAGCACAAAGTTTGCCGCCTTAGAACTGGAGCATCTCCTCATGATTGGTTGGCTCGATATTAGTATTTATATGTTATAATATACTATTGACATGCAAATTTATATTAACATATAAATATTAGTATTTATGCCATATTCATATTTATTTGCACATATTTATATATAAATATATCTAAATTATATATTATTTATAATTATAATTATATAATATAATATAAATAATAATAATAATTATATAATACTAATATAAATATTTAGTATTTACCATTTTGTGACAGATTAATTTTGCTTAGCATAATATCCTTCAATTTTATTCAGTATAGTATTACAAGTTTTTTCAAGCACACTATCATGTATATGGATTATAAATACTAATATCTATACTAATACTATCATATACCTCATGTATATGGATATGGTATAAATATTAATATAAGTATTAGTATTTATAACATGTTTATATTCATTTATATATATACAAATATATGTAATATATTATGTATATTATATATTATAATTTATAACATATTATATATAACATATAATATGTTATAAATACTAATATAAATATTTAGCATTTACCTTTTTGTGACAGATTAATTTTGCTTAGCATAATATTCTTCAGGTTTATTCAGTATAGTATTACAAGGTTTTTCAAGCACACTATCACATTTGTTCTAGGGAAATACCACAATTACTTAAAAATGCTTTTTGAAATTCATAACATGTTTTAGGTGAAAGGGGCATTTCTAATGAAAAATTGTTATAAATGAGAGTCAAAGAAGAACACAGTCTTTCCTAAATTTCACTTAGGATAATGTATGTTATTATGTTTATTCTATTTGAGGAAAAAGAGAATAAAATGTATATGAATGAAGAATTTTGTTAATCAAGCTGCACTTGCCAATAACATTATCAAATGAATAATGTAATCTCTTGTATTTTTAAATATAGACTTTTCAGAGAAACTCTGCTTACCCTGGGAGTGTGCATTAAAGATAATTTGCTCTTTTATACAGAATTAAATCTTTCTGTTTCATATAAAATTTGCAAGCTGCTAAACATATGAACTTTATTTCACCTGCTTAATTATTGTCTAGTTTATTTTATTTTATTTTTTATTTCGAACAATGGAACTGTTTGGTTCAATTTTTATAAATAAATCATATGACAATAGAAAATATATTTCAATTTTCACTAAGATACATAAAAATAAAATTTGTTTTATTTCTCTAGTGTAATTCAGTGTGACTACTTCCCCCACCACTACAACTTTAAATTTTAGAGAAGCCATCATTGATTAGAATTTGATCAATAGACTAGAGACAAAATATGTAATTTATTTATTAAAACAGGTTTCAATTTTTATTATTCTAAATTATAAAACATTAAATGACATAAAATTGTAATGAACATTAAATGTTTTTTTTTTTCTTCTTCAGTTTATTTTGTGCCATAAGAAAATGAAGCACAGCCAGATTGAGAGAAGTATTGAAGGTGTTAATGTAATAACATAATCGAAACTAAATTTTCTCAACTCCACATGGCAAAAATTTTCCAATACACAGGTCTTATGCATTTGTTATTGATAAATGAATACATTCACCATTAATAATGACCCTTTGCTTCACTTGAGATTAATGACTTTCATATAGTATGTGTTTTCCATCTTCCATTTTGATCTGAAACCCAGCAACAGGCAGGAAATGCTGCTTCTCTGTATGTCTGACATAACTCTAATAGCTTTTCTGAGAAACAGTCAGGTATTTCATATTGATTTATTCGAATGTCTGCTGAGTTACCATATACTTTCTATCAACATTTCTACATTACCTGTCCCAGTTTTCCTTCACAGGACACCTCTGCATCCTCCAAATGATGTGCCATTTACAGGACCTCAATTCCCAAACATGGCTAGCTTTCTCTCTGCAGTCTCTATTTTCTTCTTCTTCTAAGTACTGTTACGTTATTTGCAAGAATCTAGATCCCTAGAGATAGCAAGATATTGCAGTATTGTTTGAATAATTCTGCTTTTCTATCTTTAATTAACATTGCTCAAATTATATGTTTCTAGAAAACTACAAAAGCAGCACTGTAGAAACAAAAATTTATTATAAAACCACACAAAACTCTTTATTTTTCCATTTGTATACTCCCTTCTCTAACAAAGGCAGGAAAAATTGAGTGACAGACAAAATACCTATTCAAAACATCATTCCCTTCATACAAAATTTAAGTTGTTATTGGATGAATCAATGTTTACATAATGATATTAGGAGAACTTTTACTTGAATAAAATCTTTACTTTCTCAAAAAAGTTGAAATTGCAAATCCCAATCAGTTCATAGAGTTTTCTGTAACTGGTTTAAATATTAGGAATTAATCCCAATGTTGATTAGAGTAAGGCTCCTCCACTCTTAGTTCACATGCTGAAGGATTAACACTCAACTGAGATTATATCCAGGACAACTTCAGGTCTCAAATTGGGAGGCTGCGGGGAGACAGCATGGAATGGTTCTTACCAAGCTCCTCAAGGGGCAGGATGATGATGGCTCCTCTGTGCCAGGTATCTGGCCCTATTCTCTTTGCTGGCTGAAGGAAACAGTTTACTTGTGCACAATTCTATGTATGATAATTTTCAATTTACATTCTAAGCTAAATTTCAAGCAAGAATATGGATCCAGGGGTATTTATTCACTGTATATTTTCTATTTTTAGCTGATGTCTCTGAATCTATACTTTGACTGATTCTGGCTGTTATTACATTTTTTTTTGTCTTACTCCATCCCTTAGAACTCCCCAGACTTTCAAATTTCACATCTCTCTTTTTCAGTGCTCACTTAATTATAAATTAAATGGTTGTGTGTGCTGCCTAATTTTTGCTGTTATAAATTTAAACAGATCAAGTTAATTCAAGCAAGTGGATCAGTAGTGTTTCTTTTAACTGTCATGTTCTATTTGCATTTTAAAAAGGATATTGAGTAATTGATATGAATCTTCAATTGCAATCAATTCTTCTGATCAAATAACAAAGTTCAGAGAATGTTCTGTGAACAGGCTTCTGCCTGAGACTTTCTTCCACGTCATGATTACAGACACCTTACACTTCCCAGAAAATGGAAAACAGAGAGTCTAGGAAGTAATAATATTTTGAGCTTTCCCTCACATATTTCACACTCTGCTTTCTTTGTCCACTAATTTTTAAACTGAAATTTTTCTATCCCAATTACCTAAAAAACTTCAACATTCCCTTTTCTTGTTTTCCTTAGCAAGATTTATTTTATCTTCTACAGCTGAAGATCTGCTTTGCTCCTGCTTAGTATTCAGATGATTATTACTGTTACTGTAGACAACAATATCTCTAGCTGACTGTGTTGTCTACTATTGCAGAAACACCTGAATACTCACTTAAGCCATTATTTAAACTTGATTTAAAAAATCATGAGCCTAATCTTCCTCAGTGCCTGCATGATATAATGTATATTTTTGGGGGCTCTGGTAAAATGCATCTTCCTTTCAATCTATATGTAAAAAAAAAATCATTTGTTCTACCATTTAGTCATCATGAAGATGTGGAAGGTTATTTATGGAAATAAGAAGATAATCTATAAGTGTTATTAAAGAAAGAAGCACATTTTTCTCTTGATGTTCTTAGAAAAGTGCTACTGTCTACACACACACATGAACAGTGTGGACACATGCATAACAATAAAACAAAAACCATATAATAAGGTTATTAGCAACAGTTCAAAATCCCAAAGGAGTAAAAATTAAAGGAGAAAATAGGCCATTAGTTTACTTAAAGATTGTCTTAAAGTTTCAAGAAAATCATCACCTTGAACTTGATGGCAAGTTGCAATTTTCAGGTTTGGAAAACAAGCTTTAATATGTGTTTTACTGGTGATTAATATCAAGCTTGGATACAGATGGCAAATTGTTAATATGTGAAAGTTGAGGCTGGTCTTTCAAAGAATTAAAACAACTCAACAATATTGATTGCAATATAATTGAATATCTGCAATTTCATTTTCCTGTAAATGTATTCACTTTAGTTAATGCTTATTGACAAATTTGTTACCAGACTATGACTTTGAGCCTCTGCAACTGTTTGAAGGGCAGAACACCATCTGACAGTCTTCCAAAAAAATGAGGGTGACTTTACCTGAATGAATGCACTATTCTAGTTTAAAATAAATTGCTTACAGTGTTTCAATTTCCTTAGGCATTAAGGACTGAGATTATTTTCACAAAATGGAAATTCACTAAATAAGTAAATGTGGCCATGCTACCTGATCCCAATTTCCTCTGTCACATAGTTTCTATGTAAACCTTAAAACAGCTCACTCTTTAAAAAAAAAAAAAAAAAAATTATTCCCTTTAAACATGATTTCTATCGGCATTTTCTGAACTAAAACTGAATTGTTTGTTTCTAACAATCTATAAATGTAAGTGGAGGAAAAATGCATATGAATAATTGAGGAGGTTGAATTGCATACATGATAAAAATGGAGCCTGTTATACGCTGCAGTCAGAGTTTGTCTTTTAGTTTCCACAAATCTTGAAAGTAACTAAGAATTAACATAAAACTTTACAAATTATCTGTAAAGTTGAATGGGTATGTAAGTTTATAATAAAATGATAAACTCGTTTTACCATTTATTTTAAATATATTCTATCATTGTTTTAAATTAAGTGGAACTTTGACCTCACAGGAACTCAAATGACACAGAATCTGAGTCTGTTCAAGAATACATTACTTAACAAGTGAGTCATTCCCTAATTCTAGTTGATCCCACCCACCTATCAATGTCAATTTTTATTTTCAATGTAACTGTGGGTGAAATAATGTTACTCATATTTGATAATATTAGAATTTTTAGAAGTTTCTGGAAATTAATATTACCATTTGCAAAGGTTTTCATGGTGTAGTTTCTATCCATAAAAATGTAACAATATGAATTATGTACCTGTCTTTATTATATTCATCATGTTTTTATGTTTTATGTTTAGAGAACATATACTCTGCTAAAAAAGCAATCCCATAGGAAAAAAGACTGACACAATATTACACATGGGAGACACTACAATGCTGTATGGACCAACCAATCTGCAGGACTATCCAATATGGCCGTTCATAGATCCAGGATGAGATACAAGCTTCAATCTTCAAATTATGGGTTTCTATGTTAGCCTGGGATTTATTTCATTTTCACTCCAGCAAGATGAATAGGAGTGCATGGGATAGTTTATGAATCAGATCTGGAAGAGGAGTTCTTCACTTGGCTAGAATTTAACCATGTGCTTATACCTAAGTAAAACAGAAGTTGGGAATGCAGGTTAGTTGTATCCAGTGATAAAAAAGATACATACGTTAGTTAGGTTTCCATTGCTGTCATGAAAATATATAACCATAACAAAGTGGAGGAGGACAAGTTTATTTGATTCATGGTTTCAGAGGTTCAGTGCATCGTCAAGCTCTTCCATCACACGGGGCCTGAAATGAGGCAGAACATCATGGCTAAAGTGTACGGAATAGGAAAGCTATTCAGCTCATTCTTTCAGAGAAAGAATGAGGGGAAGGTCAGTTGGTAAGTGAAATCCTTCTGTGGTATGTCCCCCAGTGTCTCCTCACTTGACTACAGTTACCTCTCAGTCATTCCATTCAAATTAGGGTAGATTATTAGGTCACAGCTCTTGTAATCTAAACATTTCACCTCAGAATTGAGGTTTTGGAGGGATACCTCATATCCATACAGTACTAGACCATTAATTCTTTTATTGTAGCAATTGTCTATTCTAAGTGTTTTCTTATGATTGTCTTATTAAATGCCTTCAATTACTGTTATATTTTTAAATTGATAAATTAACACATTGAAATTTGGAGAAAGTACAGTACCAAGTTATGGAATGACAGAGCCAAGGACTAATATATAATATCTCTGTTCTTTTTCTTTCTACTATTCTTCAATATAATTATTGCTCATCAAGTGTGTCTGATTTGACTCTTCATAAGAATTTCCATTTCTCATTGAGAACATTCTGCCTAGTCAATTTTTTTATCTAACATCTACATGCAGATATGCAGTGATACAACCTGTCACTCTTCAAATTCTTTATTACTTTATTCATGTAAGGGACAGGTTTTTCTCTCCCTCTCAACATAATATGTTCTTTGCCTTATAGTGAAGGTATCATATATGTTTTCCAAAGATAATGTCGGTATTTTAAATTATGAAATAACAAAATTCAAGGAACACTCATTTTTATCATAGAGGATTATGATTATGCAAGGGCCTTGGGCAGATTCTATTCTCTTTGGATTATTTGATTTGTCCATTCAACAAATATTTGTGGAGCATCTTATGCATTTGTCATTTTGTGATATAGGGGACAGAATATCTCAAAAACCAAATAAATATCTCCTGCTTTCAATGAACTTCCATTTCAGTGGTAAGTGCAAATATGCAAGCAATAAGCAAATAAACATGATATATATTTCATCATATCATATAACTACTATGTTGAAAAGTAAATCAATTAAGATAATAGTTTTTCATTTTTATTAAATTATACATGTTAAGATAAAGTCATCACAAGAGTCCATTATTAAGCTTGATATTTTTGCAGAAACAGAAATGAAAAATAGATAGATGGAAGCAACTATTATTATACTAGTATTTTTAGCAGAGCTTTATCTAGTAGGAAGTAAGCAGTGATGGAGTTCAACTGAGTTTCATTATAAATAACTATTTGAATGAATTATAGGAAGCAAATTGGTAATGAGTAATGGCTTTAAGCAATGAAAAGGTTAATGTAGTTTGTTGATGTAGACACTGGTGATATTTACTGTATTTGAAAACTTGAGGCAAAGATGAATCGAACACCTTTGCAGGTGATTAACTTTTACCTATGACTTAAGTTATGTGCTCAGGTATGGAATGTTGTGAATGGATATTTATAATCAACCAAATAATTAATGATCTAATTGCTATAATAATCAGATAAACAAAAGAGTACCTTTACAATCAACTTCTTTTTACAAATAGTGCTATGATCTAGAAATCAAAGTTCAGTAAGTTTTTTTTTTTTTAGTTATTATCTAACTTGATATATTGTAGATTATCAACTCAGGAAAAGAGTATTGGGTTCATTAAACAAATGCAACATGGTAAAAATATTATCTATGAAATTTATAAAGAAATATGCTACCAAGATTTGGAGGTATTTGCATTTGTTGACAACCTGTAGAGAAACAAAAGCTATGTAAAATTAAATCATTATTAATATGCAGAACATGTTCTGATTTCTATTTTAGGGAGTTAGACACAAACCTAGTGAGAAATACCAGGGACCAAGTAGATCATTTGAATTTATATTGAATCAATTTTATCGTCTGGAAGAATTTGAGATTAATATTAGAGGAACAATATAAAGTTGTGTTTTCAGTGGGGGGCAGCGCATTTCATACACCATCATCAGGCAAAGCATTGAAGGCAAGACGTTAAAAATCTGAAAGGTTTTGAAGTGGAATTTGAAATAAATTTTGTCATGAATAAAGCAAAAACAACAAGGAATCCATTTTTATTGAGTGTTGTTGACATTCACAAATAGAAATGTCAAAAGAAATAAAACCCAACAATTTTATATTTATTTGCATAAATTAATTTTGATCATCTGGTAGTTTACAGCAGAGTATGTGTGTGCATGTCTTTGTCAGAATGAACTAAATTGTCTTATTTATATTGTTATTTTTAAGGACCTAGGAGGAAAAAGAAAGCATTCATAAAATTTCCTAGTCACAGAGTAGAATCATTACAGCTGTGATTAAAGCATATTTTTAGGTATTGTAAGATAAGGAATGATTCTAATTCTTTCAATCCTGATGATAGTTCAACTGAAAGCATATATCAACGAAAGTGTATTGCTATTATGTAAATGTTTAAACATGCAAAAAAAGAGTAAGTAGTTCAATGGATGAAACACCCAGATTCAGGAATAAATGATACTATATTTCTTTTTAAAATATTATCCATTACTTTGTTTTTTATAAGTGTACTAGTATTTTTTTATCTTGGACTAAGCATTGTACTTATTTTTTTATTGAGGCATAATATTGGTACATCTTTATGGCATGCATTGTGGTGATTTGATACACGTACATAAGGTATAATAATCAAATCAGTTTAGTAAGCATTCCCATCTCTTTCCATCTCTCCCAACACCAATCATTTTATATGTGCTAGGAATTAGTTACTCCTCTAATCAGTGGAAAATATATCATAGACTTTTAATCAATACTTGTTGGACTGTGCCAAGGAATAACCAGATGTAATTCCCACACTTAATTGTGTTTTGATGTCATTTGTTGAATTTCTTTTCATCCCTCCTCCCTTCTGCTCTTCCCATCTCTATGATTCCATTCCTCATAAGGTCAACTTACTGGTTTTCACAAACAATTGGAAACATGACATTTGTCTTCCTGTGCATGAATTATTTCACTTAACATTATCACCTCTAGCTCCATACACATTGCTGAAGGTTACAAGATTTCATTTCTTTTAAATATCTGAACAATATTCTATT
The DNA here is from genome assembly GCA_025594165.1 of Tamias sibiricus. Lineage (NCBI taxonomy): Eukaryota > Metazoa > Chordata > Mammalia > Rodentia > Sciuridae > Tamias > Tamias sibiricus. The sequence goes on along the minus strand of CM046662.1, from coordinate 154,373,296 downwards.
GTGTATATTTAATATGTTTTCTTTATCCATTCATCAAAAAATGGGAATCTGAGTTGATTCCACATTTTATCTTATCCTGGATTTTTGAAGCAAATCCCAAGGTATCATACCTTTTCCACGATAAATATTTTAATTTTATGCTTCTAAATGATGAAGTTTAATTTTTTTACTCTAAATTTTACCTTGCCATCATCATACCCAACAAATATGGAACTATTCCTTAATATAATCCCCTACTCCAAATAAAAGTGCCCATTTGGGTCAAAATTATTTTTATTCAGTCCTTTGGTTTTGATCAAGATGAAATCAGTCACACATTGTGATTGCTTTCTGCCATAAATCTTTGTAATCTATATTGACTTCCTAGCTTTTTTGCTATACATTTATTTTAATATACATTCATTTTTTGACAAACTAGGTCATTTTCCCTAATAAATACGTCCAATTTTAAATTTATGTGATTGGTGAGACAGCCAGATAATAAACACTTTGGACTTTGTGTGATAAGTATTTACACCTCTGCCTTCTTGACAGGAGATACATGTAGATCATACTTGAGTGTGTGGTATCATATTCCAAAAAGCATTATTCATGTACATGGACATTGAATTGTGCATAATTATGACATGTCATGGAATATTATGCTTCTAATATGTTCAATCATTTGAAAATATGCAAGTCTGTTTTTAGCTCATGCAAATCATTGCACCAAGGATTTGTTTTAGCCTTTATGCTCTATCCTTTCTATATCCCACAAGCTGACAATTGAATTTAAAACCTAAATTTAATTCTTATTATTTTTTAAGCAAGAACATGGGTGGTTCATTGTAATTGTACATGGGTGGTTCACTGTAATTATTACTGAGTCAAGTCCTAGTATGCCTAATGTGTTGTCTCATTTTAGCAATGCTAATTATGAACAATGAACTCTAGTGGTATCTAAATCTGTGTTGCAAAGTTACTATTAACTTTTCACTTTCTGACATTAGTTTCTATTGGTTGTTGGTTTTCTTATTTCCTCTCTATCAATACACTTGTAATTATAATTCTTTCTTATTTTTCTACTATTTTAAAAGCTACAACTCATAAATAGAGCTTAGTTCATCAACCATTTTTTTTTCTTTGCTACTGGGTTTTTATTTTATCTCTTGAAGATGTATTCAGGTACACTTGTGCTATCTAGGCTCAATGTCTGATGAGATGATATAAAATTATTCCATAAATATTATGGTTTGCCATTTAACTTCTCATGACTAATGTTGATAAAATGAGGTAATAATACATTGTTTTAGTACATTGAAAAATAAATATCCTTGGATCTATCCACATTAAATTGGTCGAATTTGGATTTTTGTAGAGTCATGTAACAAAAAAATCCTTCTTATTTCTAATGAAATAATAAATTATTTTATATGCTTAAGGTAATTATTGTACTTGAACACTTAGTGCATTCCTAAAGTTTTATCTTATATTATTAGTCAGCAAATATTGGCATTGAACTGTTTAAGACAATTGGATTATTTTATGTTTTATAAGGCTTATTGAGGTTATTAGGCTCTTTCATTGATCTTTTCCTTAACACTGTTTAGAATGTCATAAGTATTTAAATTGCAAATAAAATTGATCCCCAATACATTGAGTTAGTTAAATAAATAACAACAACAAATAAAACAGAAAATGTTGATGATTAAGAGAAAATTGGCCTAGTGCTTATCTTAAGTTCTTTAACTAAAATTCATGTACTTGTAATTATCTCTAATACCCATGCTAATTTTTGTTTCAATATTATATTATAATAAAATTCCTTTCTGAAAATAACTCTATATGGCTCGATATTACAGCTTGGGTGAGGATGGACATTTAATTTAAAAATGGGAAAAGGCTTATAGTTGAAGGATATAGTTAGTAAATATCTATAAGCTATCGGTCCTTTTAAAGTCATTCTCTCAATTTTATACTGGATCCCATGACTTCTCTCCTATTGCAGGACTATGCATCAGCAGGGTCAGATCTGATAGCTGTATTATCAAAGTTTCAGCACACACTGGGTCATTCTCATCAGCATATACACATTTTAGCATTTCTTCCATATTGAAACAACAGTAATTAACTAGATGTCATTCTCTTCACTTCTTATATTTTCATTTATCTCCTTCCTTTTCCAGCAAAACTTCTCAAAAACGTGATAAATATAGTCTTCTGTCTTCCTTTTCAATATCATCATTTATTTCCATTTTGTTAAATTCAATGTTTGATGTTAAGATCTGACCTCATTTATTCTAATAATAGCACTTAACTTGCTAATACCTCTTTCTCTTTCATTTTTTCTATTTACACCTGGCACATTGGCTTCCCTACTACTATATTGACCACTACTGTATCTCATTCCCTTGTTATTTGATTTTGGCACTGCCATATATTCAAGACCTATCACCTTTTGTGCAATGTTTATATATGGGTTTATAATTTCAAATTCTTTTTTTTCAGAAATTGTATTAGTATTTTTATTTTTAATTTGTTTTAGTTAGTTGTACATGATAATAGAATGCATTTTTGCACTTTGATATATCATACATAAATGGGATATAATTTTTCATTTTTCTCATTTTTCTGAGTGTACATGTTGCAGAATCATATTGGTCATGTAGTCATGTATATATATATATATATATATATATATATACACACACACAGTAATAATGTATATATATATATATATATATATATGCATATATACACACACACAGTAATAATGTCTGTTTCATTCCACTATCTTTCCTATCCCCACATCCCATCCCCTCCCTACCCTCCCATCACTTTGCTCTACCTAACCTAGGGTAATGATGCTATTCTTCCCTAGCTGATATAACCATTTAAAATTTTTTGTACTATTTCCTATTTCATTAATGATTTTTATCATTTCCTACGGCATCAACAATCATAAGTAATTTGTTCCATTTCAATAGTAAATTTTATGTTTGTGTTCATATATGTGTATCTTTTATTGTTGATTTAATTGCATTGAATTCCAGGAATAAAACCTGTGTTCTCTATATCATTTGTGATGTTTTCAGAATTTTCTTATAGTAAGCAATTATTAACTTTAAATTTTAAATTTGTAGTATTTCTTACCATAGATATGTATTTATTTTTGACTCTTTGTACTTTAGTGATTGGTATTAAGAGTTTCCAATAGGATTGTTAATTTGTTTAAAATTCTGTCACTTTTTGCTTTATAATTTTTGGGGCTATGTTTTCAGGTACCTTTATGTTTACGACATTCTTGTTCACTTTGTCTATTACTCAACATCTCAAGTTTCTATTTAATTCTTGAATCTTTGTTTTACATATTTTGTAAATGATTTTTATTGCAGTATTTCTTATCATTTTCATTCTTTTCTTTTCAAATGAACTGTGTTGTTTCATCTGTACACCAGTAGACTTTGATTTTTACTCTAAAAAAATATTTTCCATCTGTCATTTGTTTATTTGTCCCCTATGGAATTCCTTATAAACAATTAATGGCTTCTGTTTAGTTTATTTGTGGTGCTCTCCATTTTGGACATGACAACCTCCAGAACTGTAAGACATAAATCTTTTTACTTTATAACCTATGCTTAGTCTTAGATATTATGTTATACCAAAACGAAATGTAAAGACAAGAGCTAATTCATGTCATTGGTCCACATACAACCTCCATCGCAAACTACTGAATTCAATAAATATTTTGTGGCGTGGCTCAGAAGGGAGACTTATCTCTACTGGCTGAGTCATCCTCTCCTCTGTCTTGTTTAGGAACTTACAGATGACAATTTCTAAGGAACAATAATACTATTATCAAATATTCTCATATTTAGTGTCTGTTCTCATTACATCCCCATATGCCTCTTTTCTAGAAGTCCTTTCCACCAGACTTCCAACTTGGTACTTTAGACAATGGAGCAACTACCACACACATTGCCAATACCCACAAATCCATGCTTTTTTCAACATTTTCAGATTTTTTTCCCAATGCAATGTAAATGAAGAAATACAGTTTATGAATTGTAAATATATATATATACTTACAATTCATAAAGTGTATTTCATATATATATATATATATATATATATATATATATATATTTTACTTTATAGTTTTTGTCACTGTGGAGTTGCCCTCATCAGTGCCACTATTCAGCTGTCAGAAAAATAACCAATTTTCCTTTGTTATTTTGATAAGAACTATATTATGGTGGAAAATAGTGACATCTTGATCTTTTGGTGTTTCATGGTTTAGCATTCATGTTTCCACTAGACCCCAGTAGCATGCCAGGAGATATGTTTTATATGGTGGTGAGCTCACAGTCATAGATAAAAATGTCTGCCCTCTGAATCTCAGCAAATATGAATGTATCAGTTTCATTGAGTTTTCTAAAGGAGCCAATATTTTCTTTCTCTTTGAAGACACTTATAGATCTTGGATTCTGTTAGGTCCTAGGACCAAGTCACAGGACTACTTTGCTTACATTACAAGGTAGACAAGTTCTCCTGGCTATTGTTTCACACAGTCAAAACTGGAAGCCTGACATCTCACCTGATAAATTAGTGGGAACATTATTGCCAAGTATGGAATATAAATAGTGTTTCTAAAACCTGAAAACTCCTGAAAAAAACGTATTATTCTCTCTTGACTGAAGACATTCTAAAAATACAGATATTTACCTTTTACTTTAAAAGTGACACTCCGTCATACAATACTTGTTTCTTACATATTTTATCATGGAAAACCACATAGGAAAACAGTAATCCCCCATACCCAGTGAAGGTCCATTTGATGTGAGTTATTAAGCAATGATGTGTCCTGGGATAGAACTTTCTTACACAAATACATTGTCATTTCAGAAACTTGTCCTAGCAAGGTAGCAGTGAAGTAAATTTACATCATGATTATTGTTAGTATTTTTCTTTAGTATCAAGTAATAGTTCATCTATTGTGTAGTTCTGTATCTTTCTCAACATTAATAGAACTAATTCTTTTTCTATCTATGCTCCTTATATTTTTTCTTACTAGGAGTATCTTCTGCATGTTTCATATAGGAAACCAGCTAGCAGTCTATCTTCTGTTCAAGGAAGGATTCAGGTGTCTGATAAGTATTCACTTTGCCTTTTCCCAATGTAGCTTGCTAGAGATATAAACTGTTTTTAATTATTTCACTGATAATTTTCTGATAAAAATTCTTCATGTTTTAAGAAGAAATTATAAATTAAGTGAAGAAAACAGAAAACATTCTACATACATCAAGCAGGAACGGATTTATCATTGGAAATTGGAAGCTTGCCAAATCACTGTAATTCTTTATAGTTTGTTACTACAACAAACTCCTGAAGCTAGAAACTTAAAAATAAAAGAGGTTTATTTTGCCTCATAATTATCATCCAAAGTTGAGGTCCCATATTTGATGACAACCCTCTTACTGTCGGAGTCTCCTGGCAGGGCAGAATGTTGCCTGTCAAAAGACAGGGAGGATGTGCATGTGTGTGTCCCTACTTGTTTCTCTCCCTCTTCTTATAATGTCACCACTATTTAACTATCATTTTTTTTTAATCCTGGTGCCTTAATCTAATCCTCATTACTTCCCAAAGGTTTCACCTTGAAATGTCACAGATTGTCTCTCCTCTCTTAGTATCTCTCAATGACAATTAAAGCTAACCACACAAAACCCTGGAAATATACTTAAACCATATTCAGAGCATACACTGGTTCTGTTGACAGAATGAAAGCCAGGTCCACTATCTGCCAAGACACCATTGCTGCCATGACACAGGCATGAGTTCATGTAGCCTTTGACTCCATAAGAAGGCACAGACTCTTATGTAACAACTATGTCTGCAAAATATTAACTGAAAGTTAGCATTACTAGTGAAACATCATCTCCCCTGTGCTGTCTTTTGAATTTCACAAAAGTATATCAAGATGACAAAATTTGAATTGTGCCCAGTTCTCAGGCTACTGGCATGTCTGTAAAATATAGATTTTTATCTGCTTTTTCAGTAATGCATGAGTGATGTTACAATAAATTTTAAATGCCAACAGGCAGTAACTTGAATAAATAAGATATGTGATGAGTATATTTAAAATTTTGCAACATAGATGCCACTTGAAAGGAGAAATTCAAATGTTCTTTCTTTTCTTGTGTTTGGGAAAAGCAATAGTCATCAGGTATTTAAATTGAGCAAAATGACGTGTGTTTCCTTGGCAAACATCCTGTATTAACTGTCTGGGGCTATCATCACAGAATTCCACATATTGGGTGTCTTTTACAACAGAATTGCATTTCTGAATTCCTTGGGCTGGATGCCCAAGAGGAGAATGTTGGCAGATGTGGTTCTTTGTGAATCTTCCTTTCTTGGCTTACAAAGCTGTCTCTGCAATGTGTCCTCATCTCCTCCTTTGTGCCTACCCCCTTGGTGTTATTTCATGTTATTACCTCTTATGAAGGCACCAGCCAGATTGGATTAGTGCCCAATATCATGGTTTTGAGTTGGCTTCATGCCTTAAAGGTCCTTTCTTCAAATACTTTCACATTCTGAATTACTAGGGGCTCAAGAACAAACACAACTTTTGGGGAGACCACAATTCAGCTCAAAGTACTCTTTGCCTTTACTTTTTCTAATACTGAACACACACTTCATGAAATGAGACCATTTGAATTCCATAATCATTATGGCATTATATACAAGATAACTCTCATGCACTTTTTCAGCAAATTTTAAAGTATGTGTGTAAGAGAGTGTATGTGTAGTAGTAGTAAGAATAGAAGTAGTGGCAAATACACTCACAAAACAGATATTTTAATCCAAATTTACTGAATGCATGAGCTCAATCATGTGCATGCCACATTAATGACATCCAAAAGTAAAATCAAAACTCCTGTTACACTGTAGAATATTTGGATCTATTATACATTTCTTCAACATGAGCTTAATCTTCAATGCATAATTTTACTCTGAGAAATAAATCCCATTTCTAAAGTTATAAGAATGAGAAATGAATGTTTTTCACTTGTTTCAAATAAATTTGTTTTCTGTATGAGAAGATGGAGGAAATGGGTTCTTTTCTCATATAAGCAATAATTATTAAGGCAAAAATTCCAAATTATGCTAATCAATTTTCAATGGTGAAAACACTATAATCATAGCACAATCAAGTTAGTAGAGCAATGTTTTTAAGTTCTAGCTAGACTTTAAGTGAAATTATATTAATTATGCAAATCTTAAAAGTTTCTCAAATGCTCCCATTACCATTATCTATCAGTTGTTACTTTGAGATGCTGCCAACTATCCTGTGGATTAGAGAGCAACTGAAATCTTATAATCTTATAAAGGTAAAAATTGTGATATGGTGATTTATATTAGTTGCTTTCATCACATATAGTACAGTGTGAAGATATAGTGACAGATAATTTCTGGGTAGAATCAAAATGAAAAGTGTGTCCCAATTACTGCAAAGATTTCCAGGTATATTTTTTTTTTCTTGTTTTGTTTTGTTTTTTTTGGCTTCAATTGGCAACTCAGAAGGAAAGGTCACTTCTGGCACATGTTTGAATATGAAAGTGAACTTATTAATTTGGCTTATTATACGCAAATTCAAAATTAGGGCATTTATGAATGCTTAATTATTATTTTTCAAGGTGAAATTATTACTAAAATCAGAAAAAGTGACATAAGATTACATGAAGTAACTAATTAAAGTAAGTTTAGGTATATCTCAAATGAATAATGCCTTTCATATATATTTCAGAGATTTAATCATATTCCAGTTTTCTTTCTCTCTCTCTCTCTCTCTCTCTCTCACACACACACACACACACACACACACACACACAAACACAAAATATATTTTGATATATAATTAACATGCCGTATAATTCATTCACTTGAAGTTCACAATACAATGCTTTTATATATCCACAGAGCTATGCATCCAACAATATGATACATTTTAGAATTATTTTATTACCTCAAGAAAAAACAAAAAACCTCCAAAGCAAATAGCTCACCTACCTATGCCCACTCCCCACCCTGAGTCTTATACAATCACCAATATACTTTTTTTCTCTACATACTTGTGAAGTTGGGCAAATCATAGGAAAGAAATCATATAGTGGTCTTCTTTGAATGATTCCTTTCACTCAATGTACTGTTACTGAGAGTCTTTTGACCTTTAATATCCATCAATATTTTACTCCTTATCAACCAATATATTCCACTGTCTGGTGATACCACATATTTTATTCTTTCTTCAGTTGACGGGCATTTGTGTTTTTCTTCCCCAGGTTTTGACTATTATGAATAACGCTGCTATATTTGTGCACATATATTTTTATTCGTCAGATACATAGCTAGAAAACATACTGTAAAATTTTATGACAACTCTATGCTTAAATTTGCAAAGTTGCCAGACTCTCACAAAATATTTGTACATTTTATATTCCTACCAGCAGAGTATGAAGCTTTTAGCTTCTTACCTCCTCATCCACTCTCTTTCCTATTACATGCATATTAGTAAGTGTGAAGTGATAACACATTATGGTATAAATGACTCGGTAATATATCAATTTGTAGCAAATAACTTTTGGTATTACCAGTTATCACTTAAACTGCACTGGCCAACCATTTCAGATATGCTGATTTTGCCAATTGCAAACTACCTAAAATAACATCTAAATAATTAACAGGTATACATCAGTTGAAAAAAGAAAAGATCATAATAATAGTAATTATAATTAAGAAACAATTTTTTTGGATGTTCTATGTTTAACCTATTATTTCATTGGTTTATGTACATTTGTGTACAAAACAATGAGTAATGAGAAAAGGAAGACATGCTACCATAAGAAAGGAATGAGTTATCATTTCAAAGGTAAATATGTTATCTTAACATCAATTGAAAAAAACTTTAAATGTAGAACTATCATGAGGCAAATATTTCAACAATTTTAGAGAACAAAAAATTATATTTTCAGACATCAATACTGAAACAATAAAGAAAAAATATCACATGCAAATGAAAACAAATAATTTTATATACACTTTTAGGAAGCAAAGTTACTTAATTTGAAAGAAATAAATGCATTTAGATTGACAACCAATTTTAAGGTTGGAATGTTTGTTTTTATGCTACTGATTTTTGGAGTTACTTATATATTCTGTATATCAATACCATCCAAGTAAGATGCATAGTTTGCAAACATTTTATCACTTTATGTGGATTGTCAGATCAGTCTAGTGATTGTTCACTCAGCTTGAAGGGCAAACATCACACCTGGGACAGCCTTGCAGCCAAAAGATTTATTCAACAGCCTTCGTGGCCGGTAGCAAAAACCAGAGAAAAGGTGCTCTGGTCGAAGGTCGAAGAGGTGGGAGAGGGGAGTCAGGGAGAGGGGAGTGTGCAAGCTCTGGACAGAAGGTGGGTGCCTGGTCGCACTGGCTAGGATCTCTGGAGCTGTCGGCTAAAGCAGCTGCTGTCTGGCTGGAGGCTGGAGCTGTCAGCTGGGAGAGGCCTTCGGGCTGAAGGTGGTCGGTCTGGAGCTGTCGACTGGAGCAGCTGCCATCGGCTGGAGGCGATGGGCTGGAGCTGTTGGCTGGGACAGCTGGGGCTGGAGACGATGGGTTGCTGTGTGGCTTCCTCCTCTCTGCAGCGACGAGCCAATGTTGTGTGTCCGTGTGTCTCCCTCTGTCTGGTCTGAGTCTCTTGTACAGGGCCTTATATAGGGATTTCTGGTGGGGGGTGCACTAGAGCAACCCCAACGCCATTGGCTCTTTGCCCCTAGAACAGGGTGACTTTTAAGCCTATGGGCTCTTGCCAGGGGAAAAGAAACATCCTGCCTGGGGGAAAAAACATCCTGTTTGGGGAAGAAAACATCCTGCTTCTCTCAGGATGTGGAAAACTCTGAGGGAGGGAGGGTAACCTATCTATCACAGCTGATGAATGGATATACTATATATGACATTTATATAATATGGAATAATGAAATTGTTATTTTTGGCAAAATGAATGGAACTGATCATTATGTTACATGAAATAAATCCAACACAAAAAAGTATTGCATGATATCATTTCTATATGGATTCTAAAGAAGTTGATCTCATAGAAGTCAAAAGTAGATTGGGGTTTATCAAGAACCAGGGATATATAGGGTAAGTTTATAAATAGGTACTAATTTAATCATATAGATGTGTTCTGATGTGCTATTGCACAGTAGTGGTGAGCTAGCAATAATGTATTGTGCATTTCAATAAAAGGAATAGATTTTGAATGTTTTCACCACAAGAAATGACAAATGTTTACGGTGATAATATATTTAGCTTAATTAAACATTACACATGTCTGCATTTATTGAAATGTTATATGTATACATTTTGCTCTTATGTATCCATTATGAAACAAATTTTAAAAGATGATTTCTAAAACACGCATGTCCTCAGAAGAATGAAGATAAGATCTCTCATTCTAATAACTCAGTCTTAACCCCATGGGCACCAGGAACAATGTTGCATAAAGATGAATTCTCATAAAACAAGGTGAAGTCACAGGTTATGTAACATGTTTGACAATTTGGAAATCTGACTGAGGTAGAGTAGGGTATAGAGAATCAACTGAAAAGATTCAAACAATCAGTAAAAATATGTATCCAAAAGTTAAATGTATTTAAAAAGATAAAGATGTACATTAAAGGTAATTTAATAACTGTATATTTATCAGCTCAGTACTCAAAATAACATAAGCTCTGCCCTTTTATTTAAGTGAATGGTAATTAAACAATAATTAAATATTTAAGGAGAGGAAAAATTATGACATGGTACGAGAAATGTATCTTCATTTCCCACAACAGAAAATCAATAAATGTTTCAAAATGAAGTTATTATTGAAGTCTGAGGATGTAATTTAAAATTATGTGTGGATATATGAGAAACATGGAAAGAATATACATACTTACTTCTGAGTGAGAATTTAGGAGGGAGAAGAAATTGAACCTTGAATTCTTCTCTCTTGAATATTCTTGAGTGTTTTTTAAATGCTTCAATTAACATTTTTCACATTACATTCATAATATTCTAAAAATAATTTGTTTTGCATATGTTCATGTAATTTTATAACACAAGAATGGTGGGCTTTCAATAAAGAGTAAAAAGAATGGAATGGGAAAACTGTGTTCCTATGCCTTGAGATCCGTTTCCAATTGGACAATCCATTTCTTTTCCTCTCATCCTTTAGTTAATGACAATGAAGCTCCGAATCCTGGAATCACTGTATTTTCTACAACTGGGATCGCTGTATTTTCCACAACTCAGTGAAATTTACAATTGATCATTTTTAATCTATACTTAAATAACTATCTGCACACACATTCACACATGCCTGAGCTAAAAAAATTCCAAGAATATAAGGTGTAAGCCTTTCTGAAGTTTAATTTTAGAATGTATATTTATTCTTATACTATGAGCTACTTTTTACTCAATTTAATTTCTTCTTATGTCTACTGACTAGTTAATTGAATTAATAATTCAAAATTTTGAATGATATTCTCTTTATATGCACTGAATAAAATCTGGTTTGAAACAGTTCTAGGATCCGTATTTTAATACAGAAATAATATTAAAATATTCAGTTTCAACACCAGGGATTTTAGGGATATACAGATAAAATTATTAAGTTAAAGCAAATTTGGCAATACCATTGAAAAGACAGAATTGACTATAAATATACAAATAATTATTACATAATTATTTATTAGACTTTTCCTAGCTCTGTGAGGTACTTGAATGAAAATGTTATCTTTATAAATATTCAGTGTTTGTTTTTGACTGAAGAACTGCCACTAGTTATACGGCAACATTTCTTTTTATTGTTTATGAGAGATCTGGTTAGTTAAAAGTTCTCTTCCATGGTGTATTACTTTCTCTAAAATTGAATTTACACGTGGCATGTTTTTAAAAATAATGTTGCTTCTTTTGGGATTACAGCTCAGAAAATTACTTGGCCACTAGTTCACTGCTCTGATTTTTCCATTTAAAGCACAATTGTTGTAAAGTATAATCCACTAGGTGATAGCAGAGATATCTTTGAGTGCTAATGCTCCAGCATCCTACAGAATTATCCATGAGCCATGAACAATATGTGAACAGATGGTTATAATTTCAGAGGATAAAAATAAGTGTCAGTGATGATGAAGCTCAGAATCCTGGCAAGCACCTTGGGGACACAAGACTAGTTTCTTGATATTCTGGAATTACCATTCTCAAACTATTGTAGATGTCAGGTTTCAGGTATGCCTAGAGCTGTATTAAAGAGAGGGCAAGGGAAATAGAGATAAGCCTGGCTCCAGGCATCAAACTTCATCCAGTTCAACAGTATAAATTTAGAACTGTGTGGTTTTATGAAAAGTTGGAAAGTCTACAGCCAATTAATTTTCTTTGGTGATAATTTGGATGAACAATTCAATTATCTCTACTGCTGTACTCAATTTCTGTTTTGAAAACAAAAGGTAGTGCCCAATGCAAGTTATTAACTGCTGGGCTTGCTTCAAGTTTTCAGATCCATTTGTCTCCCTTGTATTAGAGTTAAAAACACATCCTCATGTCCTCTATTTCCTAAATCAACATTAAAGTGGCAGATAAAATTGAAGACCTATGTATATCAATACTTTCAAATTTAATACACTTGATAAAAATGTAAGCTATTTTAATTTTGGCAATGTTCTTTGCTACTGAAATTATTATGGCTTTGGTTTAATTTATATGGACATTGATGTTTTGTGAATATTTGTGTTCTCAAGGCATTTTAAACACAGATTTGATATTTAAAGCTTGCTAAAATCATATTCTTTAATAGTTTCAAAATCTTATGTTGTCAGTGATAACTCTGTATATTTAAGTGTTATTTCTGTAAGGCAAAGTGTGGAAGATATCTTAATTTTTCTGTATTGATCAGGTGAACAGCCCTCTCAAAGGAGATCTAAAGACTCTATATGAAAAACAGTATTAAACATCAAAATATGAGCAGAGACTACACTTTCTCTCAATCCACAATACTGGTACAATGTTGGTTGGCTCAGTCTCAATGGCACTGGGTTACTTACAAATCCAAACATATATTCTTGATAATGAAGTGAGTTCACATCAGTAGTAGCATGTTAAATTTAATTATGTCAAATAGTTTACTTAATTTCCTTCTAATATACATTAGCCAAAGTTTTTTTTTTATTTCTGTTCATTAAAATTTTATAGGTTCAGTCTTTTCTAATTCTATACTTTTTTTTTTTTTTTAATAATTCTTCTGCACCTACTATTCTTTGGCCATTTTATTTGACCTTGAATTTTTTTAGCAAACCTCTTGCCTACTCTCCAATTATTATTAAAACAATATAAGAAGTGTTATGTATTTATTTCAAATAGTAAAGCTACATAAATTTTTGCATTGGAAACAGAAATTTTTTGTTAATTCTAAATAAAAATGATGAATTTTCCAGATAATTTATTTTATGAATTGATTTTTCTTCCAATGAGTTTTTTTCATTCTCATATTATTACATTAAAAATCATTTGCATTAATTCTGCCTATAAAACGGTGTATTTCCTAATTGCTCAATTTCAATTAGGAACCAGATATTAACAGAAGAAGAAATTGAATATTGCTCAAGATTTGATTAACAAAAAATAATTGCATAGAATACTTTTTTCCGCTATCACTAATCAGGCTGTCTAGTTTTTGAAGGTCAAAAGGAAGAAAATAATAGAAGTTAGCCAATCAGTCCATGCAGTAGTGGTAGCTATAAAGGTCAAATATAATTATAAAGTGTTAGGAAGAAATAAGAGGAATTTTAATATCTGATTTTATACTTAGTTTTTAAATATATTCAACACAAGTTTAGTGAATGCAATTTTGTAGAATATTTATGTAGGTATATGTATTTGAGTATGTGTTTCTACCCTGCTGAAGAAAATGTTGAACTATGGGAATGGAGTAAATAAAATGTTTTTCATAAGAAGCCCGGATGAAAGATGATATCAACATGGGTTTTAAAACAAATTTAGCTTACAGTTGATATGTCGATGATAAGATAAAGTGCAATTCCTGAGCAAAGGTTGTTTTTTAAATAACTATGCATATCAAAGCATGTAGTCATGCTCAGCATCTATAATACACTGCTATATGGTCATGGAAACAGAAGAGTAATGTGGCATCAATGATTCAGTGTACTGCAGACATTTAGGTATTCCGTTACTATAGAAGGAAACAGCTACTTGATTGAAGATGCACATAAACAATTTTGTATGTAGTCTTAAAATGCAAATATAAATCATGCAATTGTAGTTCTGTGTTTTGTCTCCTTTTTTTTTTTTTTTTTTTTTTTTTTTTTTTTTTGGTACCAGGGATTGAACTCAGGGCCACTTGACCCCTGGGCCACATCCCCAACCCCTTTTAGTGTTTTTTATTTAGCAACAGGGTCTCACTGAGTTGCTAAGTGCTGCGCCATTGCTTAGGCTGGCTTTGAACTCATGATGCTCCTGTCTCAACCTCCCAAGTGCTGGGATTATAGACTGTGTTTTTGTCTTTATACTTTTCATATTGCAGACATAAAAAGTTAAGACAGTCTTTGATAAGGTGAAATAAATACTCAGATATTAAATACCGTGCATTTAGTTCTCATGAATGCATATCAAAATAGAAAGCTCTAGCTACTCCAGAATTTTCCATCAATCCTTCTGCTTTATTCATTTATTTATTTATTTTGTTTGTTTTTCCTGGTTAAAAAATAAATAAAAAAGAAAGAAAAAGAAAAGAAAAAAGTCCTCTTCATTTTCGGCAAACATTAGTCTGCTTATTTTTACCATATGTTATTCTTTCCCATTTTAAAACTCCATACCAATGGAATCATTTGATATGCTCTTTTTGTTTAAAAGTTGGCTTTTTTTATTTACTCATAATACTACTGGGGTTCATCCATGATTTTTGCAGATATCAGTGGTTCATTTATACTTATTCTTAACTCCATTCTCTAAATATAGAACAGTTTGTTCAGTTTGTTTCAACATTATTTTCTGGATATACAACTTTATTGATTTCCATTTAAGTTAATTGTTGATAAAGAAGCTATGATCAAGTATTAAATAATTTTATTAGTGAGTACCAATTACTAGTTTAGTGAAGATAAACACTATTATATTGCATTGCACTTTTTGTTACATTTACACTTTGGTATGTGCTGATTTTATATTTGTTACACTTTAATAAGAATTTCTAAACTTTTTGTCTCTAATTCTTACCAGTATTGGAATATAATTTTATTTTAAATATTTGCTATTTTCTGAAATATTTATATTTACTTATTTCTTAATAAAAGTGTTGTGAATTGCATCTCCATCTCATCCTAGGAAGAAACATCAAATATTTTATTCTTAATTGTGATATTACTTGTGGACTGTTCATAGCTGTCCTTTATCAGGTTGAGGAAGTGTCTTTCTACTCACAGTTTAATGATATATATTAATGCACACACACACAAATGGTATTTCAGTTTGTCAAATTCTTCTCCTACATCTATGGAAAAAAATCAAATAATATTCTCTCAGTCTATTGATGTGATTTTGAAACAGTCACTTTTGAAGAGAAAATTCTCCTAAATCCCTGGTAGAACAGTCAGGAGGTGATGCTGTTTTCCTGTTTCTCCCCAGAGTGACCTGTTTTATGAATATTGTAATGGCAGTTACACCTGTTTTGTAACAAACTCTGCTAGGTTATTGAAGGAGCCCTAATTAGGAAGGGCTGTTGCAGCTAGCTGGAAGCCATAAGTTCCACCTGATATGTATGTGACGCACCTGTAGGCACCCGCAAAGCTGAAGGTATATAACCGGGTGAAAGCGGTCCGAGTTAGGAGAACGGAGAATTCAGTCAGTCGGGCAGTCACTGGGTCGGTCAGAAGAATCAGAGCGGCCAGAACGTAGGCAGAGCGGTTACAGAAGAGAAACCAGATAGAAGAAGTAATAATGACTGGTCAGAGTTAGGCCGAGGCTCCCAAGGAAGACAGAAGACAGAAGAAAGAAGAAGAAGGAAGAAAGAAGAGAGAAGAAAGAAGCTCTAATCTTTCTCTAAGCTAAGCTCGCTTTAATCTTTCTCTCTAAAAATCTTTCTTTCCCTCTCTAAGCTCTAAGAAAGTAGAAGTAAAAGTAGTAAAAGCTTTACTCTGCCTCCGAGAGTTTTTCATCCCGGGTTACGGTACCAGGTAGCTTACAGGTTATTTTTGTTTTCTTTTTTTTTTTTATTCAAAGTTGTTGTATTTATAACAATAGTATGTATTACAATTCATAAGACACATATAGAGCATCTTTTTACTTAACACTGTTTGTATACAAAGTATATTTGTACTATTCAAGTCTTCAATCATGCATTTAGGACATTGATATCCATCTTATTCTACCACCTTCTTTTTTTTCCCCTCCATCCCCCCTTGCTCCCTCTCTTCCCCTTCCTCCCCTTTGAACTTTCTAGTGTTCCTCTTATCCTCCTATGTACCCTGACCCAACACCATTATGAATCAGCTTCCTTACATCAGAGAAAATATTAAGCATTTGGATTTTTGAGATTGACTAACTTCACTTAGCATTATATTCTCCAACTTCATCCATTTACCTGTGAATGCCATTATTTTATTCTCTTTTATTGCTGAGTAAAATTCCATTGTGTATATATACCACATTTTCTTTATCCACTCATCAACTGAGGGGTATCTAGGTTTGTTCCACAATCTAGCTATGGTGAATTGTGCTCCTATAAACATTGAAGTGGCTGTGTCACTATAATATGCTGCTTTTCCTTTGGGAATAGAACCAGGAGTGGGATGGCTGGGTCATAAGGTGGTTCCATTCCCAGTTTTCCTGGGAATCTCCATACTGCTTTCCATAATGGCTGTACCATTTTGCAGTCCCACCAGCAATGTATAAGTGTGCCTTTTTCACCACATCCTCTCCAACATTTATTGTTGTTTGTATCCTTAATGGCTGCCATTCTTACTGGAGTGAAATGAAATCTTAGAATATTTTGATTTGCATTTCTCTAATTGCCAGCGATGTTGAACATTTTTTTCATATATTTGTTGATCTATAGAGCAATAGTAAAAAAAAAAAAAAAAAAACAGCATGGTATTGGCACCAAAATAGACTAGTATACCAATGGTACAGAATCGAGGACACAGAGATTAATACATATAATTTCAGCTATCTTATATTAGACAAAGGCGCCAAAAATGTACAGTGGAGAAAGGATAACCTCTTCAACAAATGGTGCTGAATAAATTGGAAATCCATATGCAACAAAATGAAATTAAACCATTATCTCTCACCATGCACAAAACTCAATTCAAAGTGAATTAAGGACCTAGGAATTAGACCAGATACAATATGCCTAATGGAAGAAAAAGTAAGCTCCAATTTACAACATGTCAGATTAGGCCCCAAGTTCCTTAATAAGTCTCCTGTAGAGTTGGGGTCTCAAGCCTTGGAGCGTCCTCCCCTGAACCAGTGCGGGAAGGAATCTGGAGGCACTCCCCAACAAGGCAAAGTCGGGAGAGGTAAAGTTGACTGGTCATTCACACAAGAAACACAACGCACCAGTGAGTTCTGTCGAAGCAGGAACTGTTTATTGAGGAAGAGCACACAACTTATAGAGAGCTTAGCCACAAGCAGCTAGTGAAAAAGGAAACTGGGCAGGCAGATTAAGGGCATGCTTACCCTAAGCTGCAATGAGAGACATGAGCTGAGGGCGGAGGACTTCGTGGCCAATTAACAACAATGATCGGACCAGATGTCTGTAAGCTACCTGGTACCGTAACCCGGGAGGAAAAACTCTCGGAGGCAGAGTTAAGCTTTTACTACTTTTACTTCTACTTTCTTAGAGCTTAGAGCAGGGAAAGAAAGATTTTAGAAGAAAGATTAGAGCGAGCTTTTCTTCTTGTCTTCTTAGAGCTTCTTTCTTCTCTCTTCTTTCTTCCTTCTTCTGTCTTCTGTCTTCTGTCTTCCTCAGGAGTCTCGGCCTAACTCTGACCAGTCATTACTTCTTCTATCTGGTTTCTTTTCTGTAACCGCTCTGCCTACGTTCTGGCCGCTCTGATTCTTCTGACCGACCGAGTGACTGCCCGGCTGACTGAATTCTCCGTTCTCCTAACTCGGACCGCTTTCACCCGGTTATATACCTTCAGCTTTGCGGGTGCCTACAGGTGCGTCACACATATCAGGTGGAACTTATGGCTTCCAGCTAGCTACAACAGCCCTTCCTAATTAGGGCTCCTTCAGATGTCACCATTTTTGGTGACTCCCCTAGGTCGATGGCCAGGCGCCATCTTGTTATTTACAACTTTTACCCCACACATTCCCCCCTTTTCTTTTATAACGAGAGATATCCTTACTTGAGAGTGTGCCTGTCTTAGGTTGTCCCCCTCTGGGGATCTTACCCATCATTGACTACCACTCTAGCTCTTCAGGCATATCTCGACTTAGGGCTGGCAGGCCTCATTTGGGGGTTTAAATGTGGGTGTTGATTTCTTCAACAGTCAGGGGGTCATAATGGTAACGGACCGTCATTGTTTGAACACAATTAGCGAACGTTCCCTTTAAGGATGTAACTTGGGCCCTCTGCTCAACAGACTCACGTCTAAGGCGGCAGCATATCCACAAACTAAAGAGAAAGCAAAAAAGAATCATAGTAAATATTCCTGACCAAGCTTTAAAAAACTGAAAGCACTTATATAGGGTATTTAGAAAGTCCTTAGCAAAAGTAGGATTGACGTGTGTCTCATTCACAGCAATTACTTGATTTTCTAGGGTAGCAGTATAATTGAGGAATTCAGAACATAACATAACATTATGCTGAACATAACCGGCCATTTAGCAACTTTACAGTAGATGATAGATTAGCAACCTTAAGAGGGGTGACACAAATATAACCTTAATTGGGTGAACAGGAAGCATGCATCATGTCATACAGAATGTCAATTTCTTCTTGTATTAACAAAACTTGTTGATTTAATTGCAAGATTCCCACCCGGATATGTTCACTTATAATGTTTTGTGTTACCAAGGCCCTTGCAACTCTGCCCGAAAGCTGATTGACTGTTTGGGCATTGGCCACACTGGTAGCGATGGCAACGCCAGCGGCAGTAGCAGCAGCAGCGATGGCAGCGATAATTCCAGCAGTGATTGCAAAATCTCTCCTTTCTCGTTGTAGCACAAGTGGATATCCACCAGAGACATTCACAGGGAGTGGCACGACTCCCAGAAGGCGGGCCACCACAGCGTATTAGTCTCGAAACCAGCAACTCACTAAATTACACTCAATTTGAGAGCAGTTAAAACTAATAGAATTAAGGGTAGAGTTAAAGGTGACAAAGAAGAAGGGGGGGGGGGGGGTGACACATGACCCTAGCATAGGAAAGGTAGAGAATCTAGTAATATTGTAGTTGAGGGAATTTTCAAAGGCCATTGAGACATTCCAGGAAGAAGTACCATTGACAAGATCAACCTTAGTGGCCGCAACAGCTAAGGATCTTATGTCAGAACAGGCAAATCTCCCACAAAGGTACCAACCAGCGAAGGTGGGCGCAATACTTTGGTTAGGCTGCCGGAAGTGAAAGGGCTGTGGCTCTATGGTTTCATTTTTGTAGGGAGGGTGAGGTCCCCAAAACCACAAGTTATTTCTTATGGGATAAGGGGAGTGAAAGCCAACATAATCAGGATGAGGTGGGGGAACCTCTAACAGTGAGGTTTTTGGGAGTCCCCAACAAAAGGTTGCAGGGGGATAATTAGCTGACACATTTCTTTTGTCATAGATGGGAAAATCTACCTTTTCCCATCCCAAGTACTTAGAAAAGGAGGAGTTACACGGAAATCATCCACACTAGCATTGTTAAGGATAACACAGTGTTGGTTAAGAGTAAAGTCACACAGATTGGTGGTCCAGAAAAAACACAATGTATTTGTGAGGTTCCATTGTATGGTAACATTAGGACTCTCAAGGTTAGGAGGGATGGATGGAAGCCCCGTGCTCCAATTAGTGGAGAGAAACATGGGGAAACTAGGACTATTTAGGCCAACTGGCATAAGAATGGGAGAATTTTTAACAAAAGCCCATCTTACCTCTGAGCCTATTGTTACCTGGAATTTAATGAGGTGTAGCACAAAACAAACTGCAAGGAGCTTCATCTTAAGGGAGAATTGTTGGAAGAGCTCAGGTATACTAAGACTTAAAATGAGTATTAGAAGTGAGCAGATGAGGAGTCCAATCACAACAAGACAGAAGGTCCACCACAGTCTTTTCATTCCTGTGGAAAAAGGGAAAAGATCACACCTCAAGAGAGTGTGCTCTTGGGTGGTCAATTTGTTTTAATTGGCGGTATTTGAGGTCCCTGGCAGGTACCCAAGTAGGGCTTGGTTCCCCAATTGGGAAGACACATCTAAATCCTCTGCCCGCACTTATGAGCAGATCAGGACCATGCCAACATCCGGTTAGTGGGTCCTTCCATTGGACCTCAACATTTAGGTAGGGTGTCTGGTTGGACCAATGTCTCTGAAAGGCAGTTAAAGGCTGGTCTTTGGAAAATTTTAAAATATTTAATGTAAGCATCACTGTTTTTAACTGATCGTGGGGGCTGTTTCCCCCTTTTTGTTTTATTAATTGGTCCTTTAGGGTCTTATTGTGCCTCTCAATGATGGTTTGTCCTTTTGGGTTATATGGGATCCCTGTGGTATGTTTAACGTGCCATCCTTGGAAAAATTTTTGTAATGGTTTGCTCACAAAGCAGGGTCCATTATCTGTTTTAACCTGTAGGAGTAGGCCTAAGATGGCAAAACATTGTAAAAAATGGCTTTCAGCATGTTTGGCCCTCTCACCAGAATGGGCAGTGGCCCAGCAGGCATGTAAGTAGGTATCAATAGACATAAATATGTACTTCAATTTTCCAAATGGTGCATAATGGGTTACATCAGTTTGCCATAGGCCTCTAGTATTTACCACAGGGGACTGGAGGGGTGGGACCTGTAAGAAGGGCATACAGGATTTACAGGTCCTTACAATTTTTTTTCAGACCTTTTATAGGAACCAAGGGAAATTTATGATGTAGACCTCTCCAATTTAGATGAGTGAGGTCATGAAGGCCTTAGGCCAGCTGGAGATCTTGTTGGGGTTGCCTGTAGCCACCAGTGTCCCCAATGTGGCCAAATGATCAGCCGTTTGTTTGCCCCATGTTAGGAAACCAGGCAAGTCTTGGTGTCCTCTTAGGTGTTGTAGGAATATGGGCTCGACACGCCCCTTCAACAGGGATCATACCTGAATCATTAAGGGAGTTATGGGATTCTTATCTAGCTTAATATAAGATGAAGCCAAAGCCGGCAGCAGGTTTACTACATAGAGGCTGTCTGAAAAGAGATTCATGGGTTCACGGACATGAGTTAAAGCTAAGGCAACTGCATAAAACTCTTTAAACTGTGCAGATCCAGTGTCTGGCTCTAAATAGCTAACTTTTTTCCCTTGGGCGTGCAAGAGGGAGGAAAATAAACTATGAAGGCAGATCCCTCTTTTCCTCCATCAGTGAACACATTCATGGCTCTAGGGAGGGGCCTAGTGGAGAAGAGAGTGGGAGGAATCCATTTTAGCCTGGAGAAGGAAGTTACCTACCTAGTTGACCCATAGTGGCAATCGACTTTCCCCCAAAACACTTCTAATGCACAAGATACTCTGTTGTTATTTCTTTGAACCCACTTGAAATCTGACAAGTGATAAGGGACTGTCAAAAGATCAGACTCCTTTCTGTAGTGCCTCACCTAGGCTTCTCTACCTTTAATTATGAGGTCTGCCAATTGGTCAAGTTGAGAATAGACTCTGGGTGCTCCCCCTATGAACAAGTGTATCCATTGGAGGGGGTCGCCCAACTGAGTGAGGGCAGCTGAAGACAGCTCAGCACAAGGGAGGACCCAGAGACAGAGGGGATGTTCAGGTCAGTACCGAGCCAACTGGGCAGAATTGAGGGCTGACTGAATCTTCTGGAGTATTTGTTGATGGTCCTGTGTTAGTACAATGACATCTGTGGGACCCTTGTCCCTTAATAGGTCAAAGAGGGGGAGCATGTCTTTGGTGGAAATGTGAAGCCAAGGCCTCAACCAGTTGAGTTCCCCTAATAGCTTTTGCAGCTCTACCAAAGAGTAAGATGATTGGAGGAGCAGCTGAGGTTTAAGGGGGCAGACAGAGTCTGATTTAAGCTCAGCTCCTAAGATTTTAAAAAGAGGTACAGTGTGAACCTTGTCACTAGAGACATGTAATCCCCCTTTTTCCTAAGAAGTCTTGGAATTCCCTGTAAGCGGAACTCAACTGTTGGGCATCGACAGCTCCAATAATGATGTCATCCATATACACATAAAGTGTAACCAGTGGTCACCGCAGAAGGCGTTGTAAGACATGGGAGACAAAGTGTTAACAAAAGTCTGGGCTTATTAGCCATACCCTGGGGCAGAACCACCCACTCATATCTCTTGTCAGGCCCCTGGAAATTAGTGGAGGGAATAGAAAAGGCAAACTTTTCACAATCATTAGGGTCAAGGGGAATAGAGAAAAAACAATCTTTAATGTCAATCACAATGAGCGTCAGGTCCTGCGGAATGGAGGGGATCTAGGGCAGGCCCCGCAGGTGGGTACCCACTGGGACCATTCGCTCATTAATTTTTCTAAGGTCTTGTAACATTCTCCATTTTCCCGAGGCTTTTTGTATAACGAAAACAGGGCTATTCGAAGGGCTCAAAGAGGGTCTAATATGGCCCAGGGCTAATTGTTCCTGCAGAATTTCTTCTAGTTTTTGAAGTTTATTTCGAGGCAATGGCCACTGTTCCACCCACACTGGGGGGCCTGGGCGCCACTGAATGGCAGGGGTTGTTGGAACAGTGGCCCTTAGGATTGGGGTGAGGTCTCACTCGGGGAGCAGGCACATGTCACCTCGACGCCTCAAAGAGTGGGTCCCCCCTATAGTTGATAAGGGAGCCTGGCAAATTAAACTGTTGTTGGTATTTTTCATCTTCTAGGATATCATCATAAATCATTTTGTGGTCAGTGGTGATGTATACTTCTGCTTCCCTCAAGATATCTTGCCCCAATAGTTTGGCCGAGAGAGACCAGAGGCCACCAAAGGGCGAACATCTCCCTGACTGCCATCTACGTCTCGCCATTTTAGCCAGTTTTTGGTTTCTTCAGACTTAGTGTCGCCTCCCACCCCGAGTAGTTGGGGCCCTGGGACTAACTCCCACTGAGGCGGAATTTCTTCCTTTCTTAGTACTGTGCGGTTGGCCCCAGTGTCAATTAGGTAGGAAATTTTTTTCTGCTATGAAGATGTCCATTTTGGGTCAGATTCCTGCGACAATAGGGACTGCCCAGTGAGCCCTGGGAGGACTGCTAGACGAAGGAGGGCCTCCTTTGTGTAACGGGGCTGGAGGGTGCCCCGTAGTTAGTTTAAAGGCTTTCCTTTGATGTCAAATTTGGATTTACAATCTTTCTGCCAATGAAATCCTTTATGGCACCAGGGACAAGGCGTCTTGGGTTTAGTTTGATCTTTTGTTGCCTTGGTAGGCAATTGGGACGCTGTCTGGTTTTGGCCCCGGTTATTAGGGCAGTCTCTCTTAAAATGACCTGGTTGCCCACACCCAAAGCAGGTTCCTCCTCTTTTACTGGAGAAGACCTTAAGAGCAGTGGTAAGGGCCTCAGTAAGCGAGGCAGTTTGTGCCTGCAGGGCAGCAACCAAGGACTGGGACTGGTGAGCCTGGGTGCCGATATCCTTAGTTGCCACAGTCCACTTCACCATAGACCGGTCTTTCATTCCTGCACAGGTCAGTTTATGGTCTGTGGTCATTCCTTCCCAAACCAACATTTTGACAAATTGATCCCGTAGGGGCCTCGGGGGTAATTTTCTTTGGAGGCTTTGTTCTACCCTCTCAATAAAAGTGGCCAGATCCTCGGTGGCCTTTTGGGTAATCCCCACTACGGGGGGCTCCGAGGGGCCTTCTTCCAATTTTTTCCTGAACAGGCACCATTTGTTGGGGTCTCAAGCCTTGGAGCATCCTCCCCTCGACCAGTGCGGGAATGAAACTGGAGGCACTCCCCAACAAGGCAAAGTTAGGAGAGGTAGAGTTGACTGGTCATTCACACAAGAAACACAATGCACCAGTGAGTTCTGTCGAAGCAGGAACTGTTTATTGAGGAAGAGCACACAACTTATATAGAGAGCTTAGCCACAAGCAGCCAATGAAAAAGGAAACTGGGCAGGCAGGTTAAGGGCATGCATCAAGCCATACCCTAAGCTGCTATGAGAGACATGAGCTGAGGGCGGAGGACTTTGTGGCCAATAACAACAATGATCCGACCAGATGTCACCATTTTTGGTGACTCCCCTAGGACAACGGCCAGGTGCCTTCTAGTTATTTACAACTTTTACCCCACACTGTAGCACAAGAATTAATATCAAGAATTAATAAATGGGATAGATTCAAACTAAAAATCTTCTTCTCAGCAAAAGATACAATCAGTGAGGTGAATAGAGAACCAGCTAATTGGGAATAGAGCACTAAACTCTAGAATATATAAAGAACTCAAAAAATCTTAACACTGAAAAAAAAACAAATAACTCAATCAATAAATGGGCTAAAGAATTGAAAAGACACTTCTCAGAAGAAGATACACAATCAATCAACAAATACATGAAAAAATGTTCAACATCACTGGCATTTTTTTTTTCTTTGTTTCAATGGTAACATTGTATGACTTTGCTGTCAGACTCTCAATGGCTTTGTGAAGTGAATTGGGAAGACTTTGTTCCTTTGCTACTCTGACAAAACTTGTGTGATGTTGGTGTTTCTTTTTTCTTTAAATATCTGATTGAATTTACAAGTAACTGTAGAACTGGTTATTTTGTGGGAAGATATTTACGAGTTACATGTTTAAAGAGAGAGAGATACATTTATATCATATATTCTTCTTGTATGCATGTTGGTTGATGTGTCTTTAAAGTACACTTGTATTTTATTTAGGTTTTTAAATTAATATGAATGGTTTTTCAAAGTGTGCCCTCCATATCATTTTATAATTTGTTACATATGTAGTACAGACTCTTCTTCCATTTCCAGTGGTATTGATTTGTAATTAATCCTACTGACTTTCCATTTCCTCTTTCCCCTCCCTTCTTTTCATTTCCTTTGTCTACTTCACTGAACTTCTATTCCCTGCCTCTCCCTGCAGTTATGGTGGGTTAGCTTTCACATATTAGAGAAAATTTGTTGTTCAGTGATGTTATTTTACTTAGTATGAGAGTCTCTAGATTCTTTCATTTATCAGCAAATATCATAAAGTCGTTTTTCTTTTTGGTTGAGTAATACACTTCATTGGGTATGTATAACAGATTTTCGTCTATTGAAGGGCATTTGGGTTGACTCCACAATTTATCTATTGTGAATTGAGCTGCTATAAACACTGATCTGCCTGTGGCACTATGGTATGCTGAGAGGAATGTGATACCTGGGTGATATGGTGTGTCCATTCCTAGTTTTGTGAGGAATCTCCATACAGCTTTCCAGAGTACTTTCACTAGCTCCAATCAGAATGGCAATTATCAATTTTCAAACTATTATAAGGTTTTATAAAATTAAAGAACTCTATTATAATTCGTTTTCCAAAATGATCCTTTAACTTATTTTACTGTTCCTTTTCTATACTTTACTTCTATATATACTATACAGTTTCTTATTATGGACTGAATTTTACCCTTTTCCATTTATGTACTGAAACTATAACATTGAATGTGATTATATATCAAAATTAGGTCTTCAAAGGGGTAATTAGGTTTAAGAGGGTGGAAGGGTGGAGGTCTTATTAAACCTGATTGGTGTCCTTGCATAAAGGTGAAAAGACACCTGGGTTGTACACTCCCAGGGAGCTTGTCATGTGAGGACACAGATGACAGCCATCAGCAAGTCAATGAGAGAAACCAGAAAGGCCAAATTAACCAATGCCTTGTTCCTAGGCTCCTCTATCCCAAACTGGGAGAAAATCAATTTGTTTTTCAGTCACCCAGAATATAGGATTCTGTGATGGTAGCCCTACCAAAGTAATATATCTATTATATATTATATTAACATACCTATTATGTATTACTATTATATATTAATATGTTATATTAATATTTGACTATATCATGATATTAAAGAACAAAATTTGAGTGTACAGTATGATCTAGACAGAGTTCTGCTTAAAACAGAGACCTGTAACTTTTTCAGTATACCTCTTCATTAAAATAATTATATCTCTACTTTGAACTTGTAACAAATTTAAAAAAAAATACTGTTCTATTTTTTTACTTGATTTTTTATTGCCCTCTTTTCAATCTGATATACCTAAAATTTTAATGAGTCACTGATATTTGGGAAGATAATGGACACTGCTTTTAGTGAATTTTGCTGCAAATAATTTTCTAACTTTTATGTATTAAAATTCTTATTTTCAGAGGCATTATGATATATTTTTATTGATTACTTGTTAGTTGAAAATACATGTACTCTTATCTCTGAGTAAACTCTAGAAAAAAATGCATTGGATTCAGGAATGCATTTATAGACATTTTACTTTGATAAGTTGTTTTCATTTAACAAACCTTAGTAGGCGGGAGTGAAATGGGATTAAAAACAAATGTCCAGTATGACTGACTTTCCTTTTACTCATTTGGGTTGCATTTATACGTATTACTATTATTTACACAAAACTTTCCTTTTAGTGTATATCATATAAAAATTAATAGTATGGAAGTGGTCTAAACTATAGAGCTCATTTTTTTTTTTTTTTCTTTAAATGAATCCAGTTCTCTGCCTCTTTCAGTGTGAATATTTTATCTAGCAATTTGAGGAAAGGAGGACTTGCTGCAAGGAAAAGGGAGGGCTTCATTGAGACTGGGTTTTTTTCCGAGGAGTTTTTTGATGTGGATTACCCAAATGTGTGGGATTCAGCTCAGGCAGTGTGTAGAGAGAAATGGACAGTGATCCAATTCTGCGTATGGGGAATATTTAACTTACAGGGAGTTCCCTTCCAAATGGATAAACAGATCTGAGGAATATTTGGTTCCAGATTGCTTAGTGGAATGAGAGAATATTTTTTATACTCTGTATGCTTTGCTTTTTTTGGGGAAGGGAATTTTGAGTCTGTGATCCTGTCCTGAGAAAGATTGGATGGATGTACACACTTCCTTTTTCTTATCTACAACTTAACATTCTCCACCTCTTTATTAAAAATCCCTTGAAACATGCATGTAAGTATGTTTTTGGGTGAATTTCAAAAATTACTTAACAGTGTTAGAAAAAAATTATGAAATCTTTAGTCATTAAGAACCCACTTCTCCAGTTTATACTGGCATTCACCTGTTCTTTTTCAACTGTGACAAGCAGTTGACACTAATCTGACTTCCTTAAAAAAATTGCTAAAAAAGGGGCTGGGGTTTTGGCTCAGTGGTAGAGCGCTCACCTAGCACGTGTGCGGCCCGGGTTCCATCCTCAGCACCACATAAACAAAAATGCATTGCATTGTGTACAACTAAAGCAAATAAATATATATTTTTAAAAAAATTGCTAAAAATATGATTCATTTGTCAATTAACACAAAGATGATGTTGTCAGGTTTAGTATTATGAATTTATGCTTTTTGATACTTTAAAAATTGTCTATTTCTATCATTCTCCTCATTGTCCTGATACCATGGCCTCAATTTTAATTTACTTAAGAGCTTAAAGGCGCTACAAGAGGTTTTGTTTTACTTTATCTTGCTTCCAGATCACTTCACTGTAGCCCTTAGAAGCACAGCACTCCCAGACCTTCCCTTTGTGTTTTAATTTAGAAAGAAATAGAACTGTATATATTTTTTTAAATAGAAAATTTTGATTTCTTTCATTAGTAATTTATTTTCTCTGCTTTCATTTAAATCTTTTGTTTCAAAATAAAATGTTTTATTTAGCATTTGTTTTTAAGTGCAGATTTATTAGAGATGGTTCCTTTAAGCTTGTTTTTTTTTCTGTCACACACACATAATATCAATGTATAATCCTCAGTTTACTTTTATTTTTTAAATGTATTATTACAGAAAATCAGCATCTAGATTAACTCTTCTTCTTAATTCTTTAAATATTTAGTTTTACTGTCTTTTGGTTTCCATTGTTTTTATGAGAATTCAGCTACAATTCTTACATAAATCCACTTCAAGTTTCTATTTTCTTAGTCCTTTGTCAAAAATTCCCCTTTTCTTCTGTTTATGATAGTATGACAATGATTTATCTTACTGGGATTTTATTGTTTTTTTTTTTTTTTTTTTTTGTATTAAATTTCACATAATGTTAACTTCTGGGATATACTTATGTGTATTTTGAATCATTTACAACACTCTCAACTATTGTCTCTTCAAATAGTTTTTGTGATCCATTTTCTCTTTCTCTCTTCTCCTGTGTCTATAGTCCTTGTATATTTAAATTTCTTGGTATAGTCCCATAGGTGTATAATAATCTATTCCATTTCTCCACTGTTTGGTGCTTTAGTTATAATAATTTTATTTAGCAATCTTTTAGGGGTACATTTTTTAGAGATAATTCCAAGTTCCCTAATTCTTTCCTCTGCAGTGCATATTCTGACCATAAGCCTATCTCATTCGTTAGATTTATGTATAAATATGTACTATATTTGCATTTATTTAAAAATCCAATTATCCACTCTTCATTTGTTTCATCTTATAATATTGTTTTAATTTTTTTCTGAAATCTCCCAAGTGTTCATGGAATAGGTCACTATTTTACTATTATATCCTTGTTAGGGTTAAGACTGTTATTTTTAGATTTTTGACAATTTTGAATTTTTTTTTTTTTTTAGTTAAACATGGACACAATATCTTTACTTTGTTTATTTACTTTTATGTAGTGCCAAGGATCAAACCCAGTGTCTCACATGTGAGAGGCAAGTGCTCTGCCACAGAGCCACAACCCCCGGCGTTCCAATTCCTGACAATTTTAACACCTAATCTACTTATATTGCTTTATCTGTTCCTGATTGGTCATGTATTCTTGGTTTTCTTTGTGTCTCATATATTTTGAGTGAATATCAGATATTGTTCCTAAAGAAAGAGAAAAAGGGCCTAGATGTAGGCAGATTACTTCTTTTCCTTTGGAGGATGGCATCAATTTAGTTTGCATTTGAATATAAATTAAGCTTTGCATTTACCTTAGTTAAACTCAGTGCATCCCAGTTTTGGAAAATCTTCCACCTATGGCCTGCTTGCCTTTTACTTAGTTAGCATGAGGCCTGGAATGCTGGGATTGTTCTGTGTTTTTTTTCTCCCCTTTTCAGCTTTCAGCAGGCCCAGGAATAGTGTGCTAAAGATGGTTTCTAATGGTGCTTTTGCTTCTCTCTCTGCAGCAGGGTGTGGTTGTTCTGCAGTGCAAAGCATAGAGTGGGAAAAGGTTTTCCAGTTCTCCTGCTTCCTATTAAGGTGCATATCGGCTCTGTTTCCTTAAGCTTCAGGTCATGGGCTGTTGGGGTCCTGTTTGAGTTGCTGGGGTTTTTAGTTCTTCCCGACCTGGGTTTAGCTTCTTCCTGGCAGCAGAGAAGGCTAGGGGGAAAACATGCCCCAGTGCAGGTGTGATCGAGAACGGTAGGGGTCACAGCTGGTGGCCACCCAGCCTTCACTACGGAAGACACTCAGACCTACCAGGGAGCCCAGTCAAAGCTGGAACTCAAGTTTATTGAGGAAGTTGGACAGCTTTTATAGAAGACATAGGCCAATCAGCAGAATGATTACAGGGACACATAAGGAGCATGGGCAAATCACATTGGCTGAGCCCCTGGTCTATCCTTAGGTTGGTTTCAGTTCTCACGACACATCAGGGGACCGCCTCCTTATTAGGCCAAGTCTGTATCAGGGAGTGAAGTTTTTCCATTCTTTCGGCCAATGTATTCTTAAGTCCCCAACAATGGGCTGTGTCATCATTCGTACCTGTCCATGGAAAACAATCCGGCCCCCCATTCCGTTTTTGAGACCACAGAGTTTTCTATCACCCGCTTTTGACAGGTATTGGCCTCATGTTGAATCAAAGTTAACAGACAGGCTTGATTCCCTGTTCAGTGTTCCATAGCAGACAGCTGAATGCTGTGCATATACAAAGCCTGTGATAGATACTCCCTTTGAACTTCTCATAGCCATAGACGACTTTTGCTTTATTCAGTGCAGTGCATTAGGCAAACAGATTATCTCCTTGCCAATAGTAGGTAATCTTGGCTTTTTTAAAAATTTAATTTAATTTGTTATACATGCTTGCAAAGTGTAATTCCTTTCATATTACATAGAAAGAGCACAGTTTTCCAAGTCATTAATTTTACACAAAGTATTTTCACACCATTTGAGTTTTTACACATGCACTTAGTGTATTGATGTCCAACTCATTCTGCCATTATTCCTACCCCTTGCCTCCTCCCCTCCTCTCCCTTACCTTTGTTCTATTTAACATTCCTTCATTCCTCCCATGCCCCATCACTTGCCTCTATAATTCAGTATCATCATAGCAAAGGAATCAATCAACCTTTGATTTTTTGGGATTGGCTGACTTTACTTAGCATTATTTTCTCCAACTCCATCCATTTACCTGAAAATGTCATGATTTTTATTTTCTTCTGATGCTGAGTAGTGTTCCATTGTGTATATATACCAAAGTTTCCCTATCCATTAATCTATTGATGGGCATCAGGGTTGTTCCCACAATTTAGCTATTGTCAATTGTGCTGCTATAAACATTGTTGTGGCTGTGTCCCTGTAGTATGCTGTTTTTAAGTCTTTTGGCTATAGACCGAGGAGTGAGATAGCTAGGTCAAATGGTGATTCCATTCCAAGTTTTCCTAGGAATCTCCATACTGTTTTCCAGATTGGCTGCACCAATTTGCAGCCCCACCAGCAATGTATGAGTGTGCCATTTTCTGCACAATCTCACCAGCATTTATTGCTGTTTGTGTTTTTAATAGCTGCCATTCTGACTGTAGTAATATGAAATCTTAAAGTTGTTTTGATTTGCATTACAGTAATTGCTAGAGATGTTGAACATTTTTTTTTCATATATTTGTGGATTGATTGTATGTCATCTTCTGAGAAGTGTCTGTTCAGTTCCTTAGCTCATTTATTGATTGGGTTGTTTGTTTGTTTGTTTGTTTTTGGTGTAAAAACTGGAAAAAGACAGGGATGCCCTCTTTTGCCACTACTATTTAACATAGTTCTTGAAACCCTAACCAATGCAATTAGACAAAATAAATAAAAGGGACATGGATAGGAAAAGAAGAACTCAAATTATCCCTATTTGCAGATAATATGATTCTATACATAGAAGATTAAAAAAAATCCACCAGAAATCTTCTAGAACTAATAAATGAATTCAGCAAAGTGGCTGGATATAAAATCAATACTCATAAATCTAAGGCATTTCTGTACATCAGCAACAAATCCTCAGGAAAGGAAACTAGGAAATCCACCCCACTTACTATAACCTCAAATAAAATAAAATACTGGGAATAAACTTAACAAAAGAAGTGAAAGACCTATACAATGAAAACTAGAGCACACTAAAGAAAGAAATTAAAGAAGATCTTAGAAGATGGAAAGATCTACCTTGTTCTTGGATAGGTAGAACTAATATTGTCAAAATAACTATTCTACCAAAAGCGCTATACAATTTCAATGCAATACCAATCAAAATCCCACTATCATTCCTCATAGAAACAGAAAAACAATCATGAAATTCATCTGGAAAAATAAGAGACCCGGAATAGCCAAAGCAATTCTTAGGAAGAAGAGTGAAGCTTGTGGCATTACTATTCTGGAACTTACATTGTATTACAAAGCAATAGTAACAAAAACAGCATGGTATTGGCATCAAAATAGACCAGTAGACCAATGGTACAGAATAGAAGACACAGAGACTAACCCAAACATCTACAGTTATCTTATATTAGATAAAGGTGCCAAAAACATACATTGGAAAAAAGACAGCCTCTTCAACAAATGGTGTTGGGAATACTGGAAATCCTTATGTAATAAAATGAAAATAAACCTCTATCTCTCTCCATGCACAAAATTCAACTCAAAGTGGATCAAGAACCTAGGAATTAAACCAGAGATCTTGCACCTAATAGAAGAAAAAGTAGGCCCAAATCTCCATCATGTTGGATTAGGCCCCAACTTACTCAATAAGACCCCTTATAGCACAAGAATTAAAACCAAGAATTAATAAGTGTGATGGATTCAAACTAAAAATCTTCTTCTCAGCAAAAGAAACAATCAGTAAGGTGAACAGAGAACCTACAGAATGGGAGCAAATTTTTACCACAAGCACATCAGGCAGAACATTAACTTCAAGGATATATAAAGCTCTTGGCTTTTTATTAGTGTAAAAAAATAGGAATATTAGTGTTTTTCTCTTAATGACAGATAACTTCTTCCTCAAGCCAATGAAGAATCTGGGGCAGATGAAGTTACGCTCTCTTCCACAGGAACAGAAAATATCTGTGTTTCATGACATCAAGGGCCAG
Organism: Tamias sibiricus; assembly: GCA_025594165.1. Lineage (NCBI taxonomy): Eukaryota > Metazoa > Chordata > Mammalia > Rodentia > Sciuridae > Tamias > Tamias sibiricus. Next base: position 154,340,638 of record CM046662.1, on the reverse strand, counting down.
GTTTTGTGGGAAGTTTTCCTGCCTACTGCTGAAGTCAGTCAACCTTGTAGATATAATGGGATTAGGTAAAGAGGGATATTACTCTAGAAAGTACTTCTTTCCCCTCAAACACCAGGAAGCCATGAATTCTGTATTAGGTTTCTCTATAGGAACATAACCAACAGTATATATGATTGTAAAAAGGGGATTTATTAGACTATTTTACAGGATCAGAAGCTGAATAATCCCACAACAGTCATTTGTGCACCAAAGAGCTAGGAAAACCAGTAGTTGTTCAGTCCAAGAAATGGAAGCCTCAGAAGAAGAGATACCAAGAATACAGCCAGTCTGAGACTGAAAGCCTGCAAACTCCTTAGAGAATCATTGTTGGTCAGAGTCCAAGTTGAAACAGTGAAGGAGCTAGATTCCAGTGTCCCCAGCTGAATGCAGCAGCAATCCAAGCACCTGCTCCAGAAGAATGGGACTTGGTCCTCTGTGGGTATTCTCCTTCTTCTACCTTTCTTCTATCTAGGCCTCCAGCCTGTTGGACTGTGCCATCCACATTCAGGGATGGTCTCTTCACTCAGTTTTCCGTCCCCCAGGCCAATCATCTCTGGGAACACCCTAAGTGACCCACCTAGAAGTATCTTAATGTTAGGCATGTCTTGCCTCCAATCAAGTTGACAATCCTGACTAACCGTAACACATCCTGTGCTGCTTGTATTTCTATACATGAGTTCTTCACCTGTGAAAGGGATAATAGCAAGTGGAAATAATTATCTTTTTGATTTTAAGATTTACAGGGATTCTAAATTGTCATGCTTACCCCAAAATAGCCTATTTAGTATGGAAGTTAGGCTACTTTAATTCAACTTCATTTTAACGTAGGTGAGTTTCATTTGCGTTGTGGTGCCTTTGATGAAACATATTTTGTGTGTCCCATCTTTTCTTGGAAATCCATATTATCAATTTTTTTTTTCACCATGAATTCTGTTTATCTCACTGTTTTATTGACAAGCAGTCTTGTTATCATTGTTCAAGTAGTAACAAAGATTTTTTGTTTTATTTTTTAATTTTTTGTGTGATTTATACATTATATATATAAGAAAATAGATATTGCACTTTTAATGTCTTAATTTTTTTTTTTTTTTGTATGGATGGGGCTGTGGCTTAGTGCTAGAGCACTTTGCCTGGCATGCGTGAGGCACCAGGTTCAATCCTCAGCACCACATAAAAATAAAATAAAGGTATTGTATCCACCTTCAACATATACATGTATGTTGTAGTTGTAGATGGACACCATGCCTTTATTTTATTTGTTTATTATTATTATTTTTTTAATGTAGTGCTAAGGCTAGAACCCAGTGCTTCACACATGCTAGGCAAATGCTCTGCCTCTGAGCTACAATCCCAGACACTTTTTCTTCTTTTTGTCCTTGTTTTTGGAGTAATGGGGATATTAAACCCAGGATTTCATGCATGCTAGGTGCTGAGTAGAGCTACAACATAAATATAATTTTAGGGACTGAGGTTTCGCTTCAGCAGTAAAGTGCTTGCCTAGCACATGCCAGGCCCTGAGTTCGATCCTCAGCACCACATAAAAATGAATAAATAAAATAAAGGTATTGTGTCCAACTACAACTAAAAAGTAAATATTAAAAAAAACATAATTTTAGAAAGATGATGTCAATATTTAAATTTGTCTATTTTGCTCTTTACCGATGATACTTTTTCTAGCCCAATTTTATTCTCATGTTACTTTCCATTTCTCAGAATCATAAAAATACCAATATTTGACTTAGTTCCATGCCAAAAAGTTCAGAATTCCATGTATTAGAAGACACTTTGCCTGGATAGGTGTGTGTTTAATTGAGTTCATCAGGCTATATGATTCTATAAAGCTATAATATAAAAAGAAAGACTACCAAAGTAAAATATTTATTTTTTAGATGAAGCATTTCATTTTGGCATGTAAAAATAGACACATGGGCTTACCATTCCTACTATATCTACTTATCCAGCTACTATGGGAAGTTATTTACATCAATAAAATTATACAGGAGCTAATTGAATATAGGATGATTAAAGTATCATCATGAAAATATAAAAGTTCTTCTGTAATAGGTGAGACTATGTTTTGAAAACATAATTTAAATGGTGTACCATAAAATATATGCAGTTTCAATTTATTGATTAACTTTGACAAAATTATACAATATTTTCACTAATATTTTGCCTGTTAAGGAAGTCATAATGATTATGAGTTTGGCTTGAGGTGAGTTATAGGGCTGTCCCTCCTTTCTTAGGCTTTTACATAATTAGGCTCATGTGAAAGGCATTGAGGTGGCAGTCTCAGAGTTTTTCAAAGTTGGTAGTTGAAATTCTATTACAGATACCCCTCCCCTCTTGCCCTCTCTCTCTTTATTTATTTTTTTAACTTAGAGACAGGGTTTCCTTGTGTTGCTGAGAACCTCACTAAGTTGCCAAGGCTGGTGGGAAACTTGAAATCCTCCTGCTTTTGCCTCCCTTATTTGTAGGATTATAGGTATGTGCCTCCATGCCTAACCTGAAAATTCTCATTTAAATGCAAATCCCTTTCAGACTATGAAAGTTACTAGTATTATCCCTGCTGATGAGACAGTGGTTAATATTGTATATGAGCCAGGATAGTCAGAAAATTGTCATGGCATTATTGCCTTATCATGGAAGACCATCTTCTCCTTTAATTTCTGCACATTCAGTGTCAGTATCTACAGAGATACACATTTAGAACTTCCTATTTTTCCTGAAATTTCCAATTAATTTCAAACCTTATGTGAAGGGGTTGTCTGGTAGTGCACTTATTTTCTGTGACATCATGAAGTTATCTCACTTAGTAAGAGTATTTAAATAAGTTTACCTACCTTTTCAGATATGGCAGTATTTCTTGTTGTATCAAATTAGATGTCCAGAGTATGGGAATCACTGAACTTTGCAATTCATTTTACTGTCTTTCCCTTTCCCATCCCCCCCAGCCCTATCCATAACTCTAAATTAGAGAAAAAAATAACATGCATTAAGAAACATAGGGTACTAGTACACTGAAGGAAAGAGTGTTCTTTTTGACTTTGCAGAGGCAATAGGCTTGACTAAATGGATGATAAACAGATAACTGAATATTTATAATGCCTTTACAAAAAATGAAAGTAGTAATTCTACCTGTAATAATGAAAATGACAATCATTTCAGCTACAACCTTATTTCAAATAATAATAATTTGTAAGTGGTCTTTCAAGGAGAACTAATAATTGTATTTTTATTTCTTAGATATGCTGAAATAATAGCTTGTTACTCATGAATTTTAGTGGAACATGCATATTTTTTCAATCTACACTAAGTTATCCTGGATTTACCATGATATGCCTTATCATTTTTCAAAATTTTCAGGGTTTTCATCAAGTTGTTTTCAGTACTAAAACTTGTATTATCATTTTTTTATTTCCTTTTTTTTTATTTGCTCTTTTTAGTTATACATGACAGTAGAAAGTATTTTGACATATCATACATACACTGAGTTTAACTTTCCATTCTTGTGGTTGTATGTGATGTGGTATAACACTGGTCATGTGATTATATACAGACATAGAAAAGTTATGTCCAAATCATTCTCCTGTCTTTCCCATTCCCATCACCCCTCCATTCCCCCACTGCCCCTGGCCCAATCCAGTGACACTCCATTCCTCCCCTTCCCCACCTATTGTAAGTCAGCATCCACATATTAGAGGCAACATTTAGAGTTTTGTTTTTTCAGAGTTTGGCTTATTTCTGTTAGCATGATAGCCTCCAGGTACATTTATTCACTAGCAAGTGCCATGATTTCATTCTTCGTGGCTTAGAAATATTCCACTGTGTATCATATTTTCTTTATCCATTAATCGACACCTAGGTTGATTCTGTGGCTTAGCTATTGTAAATTGAGCTGCTATAAACATTGATGTGGCTATATCACTATAGTATTCTGGTTTTAAGCCCTTTAGGTATATGCTGAGGAGTGGGATTGCTGGATCAAATGGTGGTTCTATTCCAAGTTTTCTGAGGAATCGCGATACTGCTTTCCAGAATGGTTGCGCCAATTTTTCAGCAATGCATGAGTGTACTTTTTTTCCCCCAAATCCTTGCCAACATTTGTTACTTGTATTCTTGATGATTACCATTCTAATGGGAGTGAAATAAAATTTTAGTATAGTTTTAATTTGCATTCCTCTAAATGCTAGAGGTGTTGAACATTTTTACATATGTTTGTTGATTGATTGTATTTCTTCTTCTGTGAGGTGTCTATTCAGTTTCTTAGCCCACTTACTGAGTGGGTTATTTGCTTTTTTGGTGTTAAAATTTTTTTGAGTTCTTTATATATTTTGGAGATTAAAGCTCTATCTGATGTGAAAGTGGCAAAGATTTTCTCCCAATCTGTAGGGTCTTTCTTCATGTTCTTGATTGTTTCCTTTGCTGTGAAGAAGAGTTTTAGTTTGACACAATCCCATTTATTGATTCTTTATTTTATTTTTTTGTGCTTTCAGAGTCTCCTTGAGGAATTTGTCTCTTAAGACAATATGATGGAAAGGTGGGCCTACTTTTCATTCTAGTAGGCACAGGATCTCTGGTCTAATGTCTAGGTCCTTGAGCACTTTGAGTTGAGTTTTGTGCAGGGTGAGAGATAGGGGTCTGATTTCATTTTATGACATATGAATTTCCAGTTTTCCCAGCACCATTTGTTGAAAAGGTTGTGTTTTCTCCAATATATGTTTATGGCACCTTTGTCTAGTTTGAGATAACTGTATTTCTGTGAATTTGTCTCTGTGTCTTCTGTTCTGTGTCATTGGTCTTCATGTCTGTTTTAGTGCCAATACCATGTAGTTTATGTTACTATAGCTGTGTAGTATAATTTAAGGTGTGGTATTATGAGGCCTCCTGCTTCACTTTTCTTGCTGAGGAATGTTTTGTCTATTCTGGGCCTCTTATTTTTCCAAATAAATTTCATGACTGTTTTTTTCTATTTCTATGAAGAACATCATTGGAACCTTCATAGGAATTGCATTATATCTGTATAGTGCTTTGGATAGTATGGCCCAAAGTCTGTATCATCTTTATAATCTAAACCCAGAGCAGAGCATCATAATAACACCAGTGTTAACATTTACATAAAGGAAACACACACATGTGATTGGCACCCACAGGAAGAAACAGACTATTCCCCAATCTCCCAAAGCCTTCTTCATATACTCTTGTTGGTGGTGACAATTAGTACACATGGAGGCCCCCGCAGAAGAGGTGAATCACAATCCTGGCATCCCAGATCATACACTATTGTTATGGGTTGGATATGGAAAGACCCATGTGATGAAAACTCGGTTTCTAATGGGGCAATGTTCAGAGGTGAGGTTTTGGGAAAATTATTAAATGATGATGTTTTTAACTTCATCACGGATTAATTCATTTGCTGGCTTAGCGATTTGAAAGGATTACTTGGTGGTAGTGGAAATTATGGAGAGTTGAGACTTGGGTGGAGCTAACAGTCCCTGGGCACTGTATCTTGTCCCTGGCTCCTTCTTCCTTTTCTGTCTCTCTTCCTGGCTGCCATGAGCTGATAGTTTCCCTTGCTATGGTCATGCCATGAGGTCCATGACCATGAACTGAAACTTTTGAAAAGTGAGCCAAACTAAAGCTTTATTCCTTACAAGTGTTTTTCTCAAATATTTGTCACAACAACAAAAAAATTAACTAATGATTATTTTGCCTATTTTTTGTGTTATTTCTTTGTGGATTATTTTGGTAAATATTGTGCATATGACTTTAATCTAAACTAATCCCTCTTTATCTTGAGCTAAACATTCCAGAGTGTCAGTAACTCACAGCCAAATATGCTTTGAAAATATAGTAGAGTCCAATAAATTATTGTGAGAGAAAGAGAGAGAAAGTAATGGAGAGAAGATAGAGAGCAAACATTATAAAACTTTAGTTACAGTGTGTTCTTAAAATTTTTATGTTTGATTATTAGTTACTATTACCCTCTAACTATGCTCAATTTATATATTAATTTTCACAATGCATATGTATACATGAGGGGGAGGATGAAGGGAAAGGAAAAGTACTGGAATGTATATTTCATGCATTTGTAATTATGTCACAAGGTATCTTAATGTTATGTATAACTAATATGAACCAATGAAATGGAAAAAAAAATGTGCTTGTATATATGTATACATATACAGGGAAAAAACTATGGAGTTTGGTACTATGTGTGGTTTCAGGATTCCACTGAGTTGTTGAAATGTATTCATCTCTAGTTCCAATTGCTTTGTTTTCTACATGCAAATAATCCTATGTTATTTTCATTTAATGTTCTGATGGGATTACGTTTTATTTTTAATTTCAATTTGCTTTTTTAGAGCATATTTATATATATTCTGTGGTTATTTGGATAGAATCTTTATGAAGGACTTATTTTAATCTTTTGCTAATTTTTCTATTGGAGCAGCCAGATTTTCTAAATTAATTTATGAATGTTATTCAATCTAGACATTTTCTGTCTTCATACACATATGTGTATATGTGTATTGCATGTATGCACAATGTGCTTAGAATGTGACTTCCCGTCTATAAATTTATGTCTATCTAGAGAAAGACCAAAGACCAAAGATGGAAAAATATGAATTATTGAAAATTAGTGAGTTGTTTTGAGACTCTTGAAATGTCTTAACATGAAGTCATAATATTAAATTGATGTTCTTAGTACAAAGAAAGTCTGACACTGAGAAACACATTCTTACCATCACCACAACAAAGGCAGTTATAATATATATGTATGTATATGTTCTCATTTCAATATAAATTCATAATTCATATTCTCATTTAATCTTCAAAAGTCACTAAAATCAATTCCTTATACCTAGTTTTTATCAAATACTATGACTTTTTTCTTGAAACTTTCTAAAAAATGGTGTATTCTTTTCAAGATTCTCTACTCAGTGGAATATGTCCTTTGTCTTCCAGCTTTTTGGAATATTCCTTACTGATATCTTAATTTAAAATTTATGTATCAGTTTTATCCATTCTCCTTGTATATTTGTGTTTCTTACTTCACCATCATATCACAAATCTAAAATTGTAATATTTTGCTAATCAATTCACACAAAATTCAGTCTATCTCTTTTACAAACAATTTTTATACAAGACTGATAGATACAGCTGTTGAAAAGGCAATTCACTTCATTTTAAAAACGTATTTAAGATTTTTCTATGGTGAAAACTTACCTCTGCAGACAGAGCCTAACAGAAATCTAACTGGGCCATATTTTATCTAGTTATACCTTAATTGGTTTATATTTATGATACATGTCATTTTATTACACAATATTTGTATGGTTGTCAAGAAGAATCCCATTTAGGTCCATACTATGAGTTCATGAAATAAAGAAGCATTTTACTTTATAAATGTTTGCTACATTTATTTTCCATAGAATGCAACTTGTTTTTTACGTTTGAATGTGCATGTCTTCAATACTAATGTTTTAACAATTATAATCAAATTTCTATCTGATTATACTACATTACTATGTTAGGGCCCCAAAAGTTATTATTAAGTATCAGCCTTATTAATACATCAGAGGACTTAAAAATCCTGGACTCCTCTTTCTCTGATTACTCTTACATTATTTACCATAGAACATGAAATGGTTTCATTTCTTTTTAATATCTCATATCAAAAGAAATGATAGTTATTTTCCTTAAAAGGAAAAGAATTTTACATAAGTTTCTAGCTAAAGATATTTCAGGATATTTTTGTCTCTGTAATTAAGTTCTTGTGTGAATGAGAGCCTACTTTGAGCCATTTTAAATTTAAAGAACATTGTACATACTATATTTACTTTTATGTGTAATCTTTCTTCATATTATTCTCTATTTCATTCCCTAAAAGATTAACTGGCATGAAGCAGGCACTTAATAACATTGCTTTAAATAGAATGACAGATATTTCTTGGCCCTTACTTATAAAATATTAATAACAAACTATAGATTTTATAGGTTCCTATTAAATTTAAATGAGATATTGAACATAAAGTAATTTAAAGTATGCTCTGTATGTTGAAAAATCCCATTACATATTAGCTTTCTATATTTTCTGATTAAACTACTTTAAAAACTTCCTTAAAACATAAACTACTTCCTTAAAATATAAACTACTGTAGTCAGTTATGACTATTTAATACATCATATCTATATATAAGAAGCAAAGGCATAAAGAATTTTACTAATGTTCCTTAAGTCAGTTTCTATGAGAACTCTCCATTTATTTTATTATTTTGCACAATGTCAGTATTATTTTAAGTTTATTTAACAGTTTCCTAGAGCTATCATAAATGACCACAAATTGGATCACTTAAAATTAATGCCTTACAGTTCAGAAAACTGAAAATCTAAAATTAGGGCAGAGTCATTGCTTTCTGTGGGCTCTGAGGAAACCTGCCCTGTGTGCCTGCCCTAGCTGTTGGTCATTGTCTGCATTTGTTGGCCACCTTTGGCTTAGAGTTGCATCACCAATCTCTGTCTTCATCATCTGGTATTCCTCTTTCTTGTGTCTCTATGTTTAAGTTACCCTCTTAAGCACACCAGATGCTGGTTAGGGTTGACATTAACCTAGTATTATCTTAACAATTACATCTCCAAATCTTGACTTTGTCATTTTCTAGAGTCCTAGTTGAACTTATAGCAGTGTACTAAAATTTCCTTGTCAGAAACAGACCTCACTTATTTCAAATCTACTTTAATTTTTGAGAAGATGTACCTTGAAATAAATTTATGTCATCATTTGCAATTAATTGCTTTTGTGGTTTTTACATAATTAATTATGATAAAGAATAAATTGCCATAATATGTTGAAAAATAGTATTTAGTGGACAGGGAATTCATATTTTTTACTGAACACACAAATGAAGCACACAATAGTCAATACACTAGTAATTATTATTTGTATTTCTTGAGTATATTTATTTTTCATAGAAGCTTTCTATAATTGTTTACTGAATCTCAAGATTTAAGAATCGATAACAAAGTATTATTTAATGCTATATGCAATTTACATTTAAATTCATAGTTAATTAAGTATATATATATATATATATATATATATATATATATATATTTGATGTTCCAAGAGGATTATAAATATTTCAAATTAGCTTTATGAATTTGGTAAAAATATTATCAAATTATTTAGGGACTTCTGGTTAAAAAGATAATACAAAAGTAAAAATATGCACATATATTAAAACATAATGAGAATAAAATAATTTACTGTTAATTCAAGTACGCTTATTTAGTTCAGTAGAGGGACCTGTTTCTTGCAAAGAAAAGATTATGAGTATAAAGTTTCAGCTTTGGGGATACACATGTGTGAGGAGACAGGAATAAATTTTCATTGAATTAAATGATGACAGGAAATAAGATAAGATTTAAATTATTCAAGTTATTCTGATCACTCTGACAGACATTAGAAGGGATACTAAAATATAGCTACTTATGTTGCGCTGCTGACAAAATACATAGTAACACAGGATCATTGAGTTCAATAATGAACACTTAAGTTTAAAAGTTCTTTATATGTACACACACTCATATACAATATAATCTATCTGTATATTTTTATCATATAAAATGTCAAAATAGTTTATATCTATTATCTTGCTCTCAAGGCTTAATTATTCTTTGGGCCTCATTTTAATTCCTTGAAGTCCTAAGATTTATTTAACTCAGGATTTTATTCCCTCCTTCCTTCTTTCCTTGCTTTCTCTCTTTTCAACATATCTCCATCTCCTTAATATATGTCATGCACATATTTTTCTTTTTAATTTCACACAATTTGGTAATATAAGTCATTCTTTATGCCATCATTTTTTAATTTTTTTATGTTGTGCAGAGGATAAAACCCAATGCTTCACACCTCACATTTGCCAGGCAAGCATTTCATCACAGAGTTACAACCCCAGCCCACATTAAGTAATTTTACAATTGTCTTCTCATTGCATTTGTTTCAGTTTTCATTGTGATTTTGATTTCCATTTCCCTGATTATGTTAAGCATCCTTTCATGTGATTTTTAGCAGTATATATCTTTTTGGTTAAAGTACTTGCTTACATCTCATTTATCAATTTTATCAGGTCATGTGTGTATTTTTGATTTCTAAGAGTTGTTTTCACAATCTGAGTTAAAGTTCTATATCAGGTACATCTTCCAAATATTTTCCTATGAGAGGGTTTTATATTTTGTTTTCTTAATTTTTGAAGTGTCTTATGGTGACTAGAGGTTTTTTCTTTATTACTCATGAAAAGTTGAGTTTTCAAGTTTTTCTTCATATTTTAGGCTATTAAGTCACATCTTAAGTAGTCTTCTCCAAAACAGCAATCACATTTCTCATTATTTACTGAAATTTATTTCTGGCTTAATTTGAGTTTTGCATTACATTGTATAATCTATCTTGAAGTAATTTCTATACATGGTGAAAGATGTATACTTTCTTTTTCTTTCTCAATATACTATTTTTTGCTTTTATTTGTGCACCATACTTGTACACAATAATAGAGTTTATTTTGAATAATCATACATGCATGGAATTTGATTTACTCCCATAGATTAATTTTTAGAGAAGTTTTACATTTGCATAGAAATTCATCAGACAGTACAGAGATTTCCTATTATAATGGATTTCCATTGGGATAGGATCATTTTTTGAAAAGATTATCATTTCACCTTTTGAAGTGACTCCTATGTATTTCAAATATAATTGATCTATTTGTGCATCTATTTATTTTTTTTTTCTTTTTGGCTCACTTAATTTATATATTTGTTGATACTACTTCCATGGTTAACTACGACTTTATAATGATTTTTGATGTCACATTATTTAAGTCCTAAAACTCTATTCATATTTCACAAAACTCATTTTGCCAATTTTATCATATATTTTGTTGTTATTTTCTTAAAACCCCATCTTTCAAATCTTTGGCTGATATATAAAAGTATTATACATAATCATTCATTTTTCAGATGAAGATGGACAATTGTATTAAAATGTACTTATCATTATGCATTTTTCTTTCTTGCACAACTACATTCTTCAGTGAAATGAAGAACTATAATCACAGAAATCCTATACCTATTCCTAATGTTAACTTAGCCATTCCAACTTCCTTTAAAGTAGAATTTGCATGGTATGTAGAATGGGGGACTTAGGGTTTGGCTGAGACATTTATGAGGTAGGATGTAAGAAAATAGAGGTGTTAGATTATTTGACTGTTGGGGATTTAAGAACACACCAGCCGAAAGAATAGAAAAATCTAACTCCCTGGCTGCCTCCCACTTCCTGATACGGGGACTTGGCCTGGCCAAGGGGTGTTGCCCTGACATAAGATGAGAACTGAAACCACCCCAAGGATAGGCCAATGGCTTCGCCAATGGCATCTGCCCATGCTCCTTATGCATCCCTATGATCTTTCTGTTGATTGGCCCATGTCCTCTATAAGACCGTCCAACTTCCTCAATAAACTGAGTTCATGCCTTGACAAGTTCTCCCTGGTGTGTCCCTGATTGTCTTCCATCGGTGAGGGCTTCCATGGGCCACCAGTGGGCCCCTGCCTTTCCCAATCTCGCCTTATCGCTGGGGCGTGCTCTCCCAGCCTTCTCTGCCGGCCAGAGAAAGCTCACCCCGGGTCAAGGGGGAGTTAAAAACCCCAGCAACTTTTAAAAACCCCGACATTTGACTAGTTAGAGTCTAATCATAAGAAGTTGTCTGTTAGTAGAAGAAATAAGACTTAGGTATCCCCATGCAAGACTCCCTGTTAGCTCAACAACAGGATAACTGTTAGCACCTTTAGTAGAGAAACCTCTGGTGCAGGCAGGCCCAGAGAGACCTTGGTGATGTCTCTCCAGTTCTCCTCTGGGCAGGGGTATGGCAGGGCAGGCAGGCAGTTGGAACTACCTCTCCTGTTCTCCTCCCAGCCTCAATAAGCGTTGGCAAGGATGTGGGGAAAATGGCACACTCATACATTGCTGGTAGTACTGCAAATTGGTGCAGCCAATCTGGAAAACAGTATGGAGATTCCTTGGAAAACTGGAAATGGAACCACCATTTGACCCAGCTATCCTACTCCTCATCTATACCCAAAGGACTTAAAAAACATCATACTACAGGGACACAGCCACATCAATGTTTATAGCAGCACAATTCACAGTAGCTAAATTGTGGAACCAACCCAATGCCCTTCAATAGATGAATGGATAAGGAAACTTTGGTACATATACACAATGGAACACTACTCAGCACTAAAAGAGAATAAAATCATGGCATTTGCAGATAAATGATGGAGTTGGAGAAAATAATGCTAAGTGAAGTTAGCCAATCCCAAAAAAACAAAGGTCAAATGATTTCTTTGTTATGAGGATACTGATTCACAATGGGGAGGTTGGGGGGGATAAGAGGAATGAAGGAACTTAAAATAGATCAAAGGGGAGGTAGAGGATGTTAGGGGGCAAGGGAGTAAGAATAATGGTGGAATGAGTTAGACACCATTACCCTAAGTATATGTATGAAGACACAAATTGTGTGAAAATACTTTGTATAGAATGAGTGACTTGAAAACTTGTGCTCTATATATGTAATATGAAATGAATTGCATTCTGCAAGCATGTATAACAAATTAGAATAAATAAATAATTTAAGAGTTTAAATATATATATTTAGCTTAAAATAGTCTATTTTCAAATCATATGAAATTACTTCAATTATAATGCATGAATAATACAATAGTTCACATTCATTTTCCCATTTCCATTGTAAAATAAATTACTTACACATAAACCTTATACAGTATGTTAATGCTTTTTCAGAATGTTAATTATTTTCTAAAGATTAGTAAAACAAGTATAAAAACATCATTTTTTATTCCATACATACTTCTACTTCTTCTGACATTATTTATTTATTTTCATTGGGTTTCATATTATTCTACATTTAGGATTTATTTTTGTATTGCTCATTTTTATTTTTATTACTGCTTAGTTTTACATAATATTGAGATTCTTTTTTATTTTTCTAATTATTTATACATGACAGTGGAATGCATTTTGACACATCAGTTATTGAGGTTCTTTTTGACAGATTACACAAGGATGGAATAAAATTTGCTACAATTCATTCCCCAGTGCTTATCTTTTCCCTCTTTTCCTCCTTTCTCCTGTTTCCTTTCCTCTGCTTTATTGATCTTTATTCTAGTTATTTGTAGTTTTTTTAAATTAGTGCATTATGGATATGCAAAGGTGAAACCCATGTGGTATTTTCATATATCTACATAGAAATGTTTGGTCAGATGCAAATGTTTGGTCACATCCTTCCTTTTCCTGTCCTTCTCTCCTTCCCCTCAATCCCCTCCTCTACTCATTGATCTCTCTTCTATTTTATGCAATCTGCCTGCTATTCACTATCTCTCTTCTCTCCCTCTTTCCCCTCCCTCCATTCCTTTCTGTTCCCTTCTCTCTCTCCCTCTTTCTCTCTCTCTCTTTCTTTTTCTCCTTATTTTGGTCTAGCTTACACAAAGAAAGCATTTGACCTGTTACTCTCTGGATCTGGCTTATTTCACTTAGCATGATGTTCTCCAATTCCATTCATTTACAAGCAAATGCCATAATTTCTTCATTGTGGCTCAATAAAAATCCATTGTGTTTATATACTACTACATTTCTTTTGAATGGTTTTATGGACAATGAATTCTTATTTGCCTAAAAAATACTCCATTTTCCACTTTTTTTGAAATGCATTTTCTTAGTGTTAAGAATCTTATATTGTCTTGTTTTTCTGCCAGCAAGTTAATATTGTGATTTTATTGGTTGTATGACGTGCATTGACAATATAGGTTTGTGATGAGAAGCTTGTTTTTATTTCTCTACATATATTGTGTATCTTTTTTTTTTTTTTTTTTTTTTTTTTGTGGTACGGGGGATTGAACTCAGGGGCACTCGACCACTGGGTCACATCCCCAGCCCTTTTTTGGGGGGATTTTTTTTTTTTTTATTAGAGACAGGGTCTCACTGAGTTGCTAAGTGCCTCGCCATTGCTGAGGCTGGCTTTGCACTCACGATTCTCCTGCCTCAGCCTCCCAAAGTGCTGGGATTACAGGCGTGCGCCACCGCGCCCGGCTTATTGTGTATCTTTAGTTACGTTTAAGATGACATATTTTTCACATAATTTTAGATATTGAATTATGATGTATTTTGTAGGCTTCTCTTTTTCTACTGTGATGGTAGTTCATTAAATTTGGGGGAATTATTGATATATATAGTTTAATCAAATTTCTATAGGTTTTAGCCATCATTCTTACAAATATTTAGCTATAAGTATTGTTCTAAGGCCATTGAGTACTGCCCTTTAATTCAGGGATGATTTATTTTCTATGTTTTCCTTCTCTGTCTCTCATTTTGATAACTAGTGCTATAAATTCATGTTTAAATGATAACTAGTGCTATAAATTCATGTTTAATGATCTTTCCTTCTGATCCTCAGATTTTTTATTTCATTTATTTTTTAATTTTTTTTAGATGTTGATAGACTTTTATTTATTTATATGTGGTGCTGAGAATTTAACCCAATGCCTCACACATGCCAGGCAAGTGTACTACCACTGAGCCACATCCCCAGCACTGCTCTTCAGATTTCTTGATCATTGCATCTACTGCAATTTCCAGGTTAAGTGTTTTATTTTTCATGTCTTCTAATAATGTTTAGGTCATTTTTATATTTCATATCTGTCTTTTCAATATGGGCATGCTTTCCTCTACATTCAAACATACTGATTATATATATATGTGTGTGTGTGTGTGTGTGTGTGTGTGTGTGTGTACATATACATGTATATATATTCACATGTATATACATTTTAATGTTTTATCTTCTAATTCCATTAACTCTGATATCTCTGAGTCTGAACAATCTTTTAATTGTATGTCATTGGGAAATTGGCTACTGAATTTTGTCCTATTTCTTTCTTTTTTTTAATGTTTATTTATTTGCTTTAGATGTACACAATGCAATGCATTTATGTTAACGTGGTGCTGAGGATCGAACCCGGGCCACGCACGTGCTAGGCGAGGGCTCTACCACTGAGCCCCAATCCCAGCCCCTGTCCTATTTCTTAAAAAGCTTGTTTTTACATGTAATTATTGTATTTAGAAAGAAGCTAGATCATTTTAAGCTAGAAAATCCTCTGTCTAAGGCTGAGCCTCATTAATAATGTGAGTGTTCTTGATGATGGCCTGTTTATTGTGACATCTTTTCTGTACTGCTGTTGACATCAAATACTATTATCAGCCTTGCACAGGATGCATGGGGTCCAGAAATTGTTTGTTTGTTTGTTTGTTTTTAACTGAGGATTGAAACCAGGGGTGCTTAACTGCTAAGCCACATCTACAATCCAGTTTTATTTTTTATTTTGAGGCAGGGTCTTGCTAAGTTGTTGAGACTGACCTTGAACTTGCCATCTTCCTGTCTCAGCCTGCCATGATGTTGGGTTTACAGGTGTTTGGCCCAGTCATAATTGATTTCTATGGATCAGTATTTAGCCAAAGAATGAGGGAGATCTTCCTGAACATATGGGAAGTTTTGTTTTAGCTATGACATCTTTTTTATCTTATTAAAATAGTTCTCATCTATGTTTTTCTTTTTGATGTTTTCAGTTATCTACAATGTCATTCACCCACAGTACAGCATGGTCTGAACATACTAATTGGGTATTTTCAGAAATAAAAATGTATATATATATATAAATTTTAAAAAAATTTCACCATTCTAAGTAGCATAATAAAATCCATTTTGTCCCACTCTATCTTGCCTGGGACATGAATCATCCCTTTTGCCAGTGTATCCATGCTGTATAATTTATCTGACTGCCCATTGGTCTTTCATTGTCCATTCAGTTACCTCATCAGTTGTCCTCATTTGACAGTACTTGTCTTCAAAGAATCCTGATGTGTTATCCCAGTGTTCTATAACAATACCTTCATCATTCACCTGACTTCATCACATAGGCATTGTAGAATCTCTCATCATCACATGTAGAAGAAAGGTGAACACAGTACAATATTTTGAGAAAGAGGCAGAGAGATTGAACCTATTCGTTAAAATTTTATTACAGTACATACTTATAACCTTTTATTAATAAAAGTTATTAATCTTTTATTATGCCTAATCTATATATTTTAAAAATTGCAGGTATATATGTATAAGAAAAAACAGTATATATAGGTTTTCATAGTATCCAGTTTGAGATATCCATTGAGAATCTTGAAACATGTTCTTGTTGTTAAGGGTTCTTTCCATATAATGTGCTGCAATTTGAGCTGAAGGGTACAATTTGAGCTTTCTCTTACTTGAATCCTTAAAAGTACCTCCAGAGGTTAAAGAGGGGCAGTCACAGGATTTCAACTTGTTTCATTTTCCTCCTATATCCTATTCCTGTGTAGTTGTTTTCCAATGTCTCATAATATCTTTCACATTTGAGTTCATATTCCCAGACATATGTGCTGTTGGTAGAGAGGGGCATAATTCTTGTAGCAGTTAATTACTCATAGAGGAAATGATTTGTACAACAATTTACATGCATCAACATATTCAGTCCTTGTATACCTTAAATAAGAAAACTGTGTCAGATCATTTTGTTGTCAACTTGTTTTTAAAGTGGTAACTAACTTTTAAAGAATCCACTCCTCTGAATATTCACGGGTTGAAGTTGACCAAAATTGGAACTTTCACACTATATGAGATGGAGAAATATGGAATTGGCCATCACCCTCTGAAAGTTGTTTTGGTCAGAGGTGATAACAGTTACTGATGCACATTGAATTTTCCAGCTTATCATCTTTTTCCCTCCTAGCTTGTCCTGATCTTTCTGACTTTTGGCCTCATTTACTAAAAAGGACATATATCCACTCCTTGGTTCTTGGATATATACTCACAGTGGTGAAGGCTCACCTATATTCATCTAGGATGCCTCATTTTCAGGTGAATATGTGTTTGGCTTCTCGTTTTGACAAGAATTGAATCCTTTTGACTCCATTGAATCCTTCACTTTCCTGTTCTATTAATTGCCCTCTCATTTTGCTTTGTTGTGAGATCTAATTCCTGAAATAAATCACATTGCTTACAATTCCTTGTAAACCTGTTTCCAATATTCAACCTTTACTGATAACACTAAGTATTTACAGTATTACATTTTAAATGGGTAAAATAACAGGTGAAAATAATCAATAAGTGCCTCAATGTTAACAAACCAATCATTAGCAGACTGGGATTTGATCCAGGTAGTCTACTTCAGAAACCCATTATTTTATTCAATTTGCATTATTATATGCTCAAGTCTCTCCATTTGACAATGGGATAGTCTTCATGTGCAAGTATGTTTTAATGATATGCAGTATTGAGGCAGTATGGATTTTATTTATTTGTTAAAAATATGCCTCCATTCACATTTATTTAATATCTAAAATTCTGCCAGTTCTGGAAGCTCTCAAATTCATATAAAGTATTAAAATTAAATTCAAGAATAAATTTTTCTTTTGATGTTTACCTTAAGGATTAATACATACAGAGAGAGGTTTTGGGGGAATAAATGCATAAAAGAACTGAATATCTGAATAAGACATATGAATAGAGAATAAGAAATTTATTGTTTAATTTTTAATTAAAAAGTAAATTTATATTGTCTTCGTTTTTCTTACACTTTTTGTAGTAATTATTATTCAAGTAAATCTACCCTTTAAGAATTAATTTTTAAATTACTGAACACATTTTGCATGATATAAATAGTATTCTACAATGCTTAAAACTATATGACATTCTACTGAATAATTTCACACATAATGAAACAAAAATAAATACTATATAATTACATTTGTGTGTTCACTAAGTGTACACAATATTTTTATTGACATACGTTTCCAACACAAAGTAGTATTTAGAAAGAAGAAAAAAGTTAATATCTTATTTAATCAAATGATATCTTATTTATTCAATCTTACATGTATTGAAAGTTCATGTATTCATGTAATTCTTTCTGTATTTCAGGCATATAAATTTTATCAGTAACACTTTAGTATTGCTAATAAATCACCAATAAATCACTTTAGTAGTGATTTATTAGTAACAGCTAGTCTATGAATTATATACAATTCAATTTATTGATGATTTGATAGTTTGAGATGTTTAAATACCTCAAATTGAATCAGCAAATATTATCGTAGTATTAGTTTAAAATAGTTTTTCACTTGCAAATCAAATAGCACAGTGCCTAGTTCAAATAATTGAATATTGATTAAACTATTAATTTGCTTTTGATTAAAAATTATGCATTTTTTAATATTGTAATTAATATACTAAATTTGATTTTGTGTTGCAAAGGACCCTGTAGGAGCACCATACATATATATTCTTAGGTTTTTAAGGTTTAGGAAATAAATAAAAGTTATAATCAATACATAGAACAAATATTACAAGGACACTTGAAGAAATGAAAGAATGTATTGTTACTTGTCCTGAAACTATAAATCAGTTTTTAAGTTATTTTGAACATTTTAATATCTATAAAATAAAATGGGAGAAAATAGAGTAATTTCTTTTATATACATGATTATACAAATTTTTATGTAAGTTATGTGTCTTGAATTTATAAATCAGGTAATAAGCAATTTTGAACAATTATTTTCACTTCAATAGAATACAAATAATTTTGATGTAAGGAGTTAGCATTTTAAATACTCTTAATATATTAGTGTATTTCCCTTGTTTAGTTGTTTTTACTATGATAACTTCTACCAGTGGAGTAGGCCATGAAGATCAATCTCATGCCCCCAAGGAAATATGAAAATTGTCATGAAAAAATGACATTACTGAACTTATAACTTTATAACTCTAAGAAATTCACAAACCAAGCCTTAGGGTAAATGATGTTTGATTATCAAGGTTAGAGAAAGTGGACTGTGTTTTGAATATAAAAACCTTTATCTTAGAGAGGGTAAGAATACACAATAAGAACAATTTTCTAGATTTGTATTTTAATAAAATATCCTATATTGTCCTAGACTGGGGATGGGGATATTTGAGGACAATTTTCAAAGCAATATGTCTAGTTTTATGTAGATATAGTGCTGTTTACAGAATCCAGTGAATTGCCTGATTAGCAGGGTATAATTCTGGAATGCTGCCTTCTATTCAGCAAGCCTCTGGAGAACTTTGTTCATTGTCTGTGAGGCACTACCTCCATCAGCAATGTTAACAAATATCTGTAAATATCATTTTGTTAGTTTCTGAGAATATTTCTGGAAACTAGTCTTAATGAAAACCACATCAAGAGTGCCAAATAGAGGGTCTATGAGATATTGATAACACAGGCTTTAGCAGGAAATAAAGCAACTCACATGATAATTATAAAAATAAAACTATCCTTAAGGAAGAGCAGGGATATATCTTAAGCCAAGGTGTTAGTAAAGCCAAGGAGCTGTAGGAGTCCTACATGAAAGTATAGATATCTGGTTTTGCAGCAGTATAGATTGACTTGTGAGATAATACAACCTATTAATGCTTTGACCTCTGGAAAATTTCTCTGTATGAAAAAGGCACTCATATATTGCTGGTAGGACTGTAAATTGGTGCAGCCAATCTGGAAAGTAGTATGAAGATTTCTAGGAAAACTTGGAATGGAACCACCATTTGACCCAGCTATCCTACTCATCGTCTATACCCAAAGGACTTAAAAACAGCATACTAGGGGCTGGGGGTGTGGCTCAGCAGTAGAGCGCTCGCCTAGCATGTGTGTGGCCCGATCCCCAGCACCACATACAAATAAACGCATTGTGTACAACTAAAACAAATAAATAAATATTAAAAAACAAAAAAAAAAAAAAAAAAAACAGCATACTACAGGGACACAGCCACATCAATGTTTACAGCAGCACAATTCACAGTAGCTAAATTGTGGAACCAACACAATGCCCTTCAATAGATGAATGGATAGGGAAACTTTGGCATATATACACAATGGAACACTACTCAGCACTAAAAGAGAATAAAATCATGGCATTTGCAGGTAAATGGATGGAGGTGGAGAAAATAATGCTAAGTGAAGTTAGCCAATCCCAAAAAACAAAGGTCAAATGATTTATTTTTCTTCTTCTTTTTTTTTTTTTTTTTTTTTTTTTTGTGGTACCAGGGATTGAACTCAGGGGCACTCGACCACTGGGCCACAACCCAGCCCTTTTTTGTATTTTATTTAGAGACAGGGTCTCACTGAGTTGCTAAGTGCCTCACCGTTGCTGAGGCTGGCTTTGAACTCGCGATGCTCCTGCCTTAACCTCCCAAAGTGCTGGGATTACAGAAGTATGCCACTGCCCAGCTTCAAATGATTTCTTTGTTATGAAGATACTGACTCATAATGGGGAGGTTGGGGGGAGGGATGAGAGGAATGAAGGAACTTAAAATAGATCAAAGGGGAGGGAGAAATAAGGAAGGCAAGGGAGTAAGAAAAATGGTGGAATGAGTTAGACATCATTACCCTAAATGCAAGTATGAAGACACAAATGGTGTGAAAATACTCTATGTAAAACCAGTGACTTGAAAAATTGTGCTCTTTATATGTAATATGAAATGAATTGCATTCTGCAAGCATGTATAACAAATTAGAATTTTAAAAAAATTGAAAAAAAGAATATATAAACTACTACTAAAAATAAATAAATAAATAATAAATAAATAAATAAATATAGTAGAATAAATGAGTTGGGCATAACTTTCCTAAGTTCATAAACAAATATACTGCAGTGAAACTCCACATCATGCACAACCTCAACAGTGGGATCCTAATAAAATAAGTTTTACTCCATGTATGTATAATGTCAAAATACAATATACTGTCATGTATATCTAAAATAAACAAATTTAAAAATACATTATTTTGGGGAAGAATATAGCTCAGTAATTTCAGTAATTGTTTAGCATGCAGGAGGCCCTGGGGTTAATATGTAAGCACTCCTCACCAACAGATTACCAAGAAAAATAAATCAGCAATGAAACATCACAGTTGAAACATACTATAGGTCAAATGGATGAAACAGATATTTATAGAACATTGCACATGCAAAATTCTTCAGTTTAGATCATATATTAGTACACTAAACCAGACTCAACACATTTGAAAAAATTCGAACTCTTATCTTATATCTTTCTTGCAACAACAGAAATAAATTCAAACCAACAGAAAAAATGTTAGAAATTGTAAAAACAACAACAACAAAAAAGCAAAAATAATTTTCTTGAATGACTAATGGGTCAATAAATAAATTAAATGAAACATTAAAAAATAAACATGTAAGAAGTGAAAATGAAGAAAATATAACAAAATCTCAAAAATAAAAACTTTGTCAAGTAAACACAATAAAAAGCAAATAACAAGAAAAGAAAGATGAAAATAACCAAACATTATTAGTAAAAAGAAAGAACAGATAAGAAACAAAATGGACATTAATAATATACAAAATATCAATAAACAATAACTTTGGTGTTTATTTTGGAAAATATAAATAAAATTGACAAAACTTCAGGTAGACTTACCAAGAAAAAAAAAAAAAAAAAAAAAAGAGAGACAGAAGAAATCTCTAATAAAGTCAGAGACATAAACACAAATGATCATCAGGTTCTATTATGAGCAATGATATGGCAACAAGTTGGAAAACCTAGAAGAAAGGGAAATATTTCTGGATATCTATAACCTATTAAAACTGGATAATGAGGACAAAAAATGTCTGAATAGACCAATAAAAAGTAATGGTATGAATCAATAAAATAATTTAAAAAGTCTTCCAACAAAGGAAACCTGAAGACTTAATGGATTCACTCCTGAATTTCACTAAACACTTGAACACTTAATTCTCATCAAATTGTTGAAAGAAAGGAGATCCACTTAAATTCACTATACAAGGCCAGCATTACTCTATTACCAAAAGCCAAAAAAGGACACAAGGAAAATAAAGAAAAGAAGAACTAAAGACCAATGTCCTTGATAAATTTAAAGGCAAAAATCCTCAAGGACATATTAACAAATCAAATCCAACTGTACATCAAAAATATTATAAGCCATCATCACATGAGATATATACCAGCAATGAAAGGATGGTTCAACATACACAAATCAAGCCGGGCGCGGTGGCGCATGCCTGTAATCCCAGCACTGTGGGAGGCTGAGGCAGGAGGATCGCGAGTTCAAAGCCAGCCTCAGCAATGGCGAGGCACTTAGCAACTCAGTGAGACCCTGTCTCTAATAAAAATACAAAAAAAAAGGGTTAGGGATGTAACCCAGAGGTCGAGGGCCCCTGAGTTCAATCCCTGGTACCACACACAAAAAAAAAAAATAAAAAAAAAAAAAAAAAAACACAAATCAGTAAATGTAATATATGTCATATCAACAGAATAAATGATAAAAACATAGTGTCAGCTCAATAGAGAAAAAACAACTGATAAGTGTGAACATTTGTTAATAATACAAGCATTAGAAAAATAGAATATAGAAGGAATGTACCATAACACAATTGTATATAATACATATAATATAAATACATTTATATTTTTATATGGAAAACAAAGTATATATTCAACTGAATAGAAAAAAGTTGAAATCTTTTCGATTAAGATAGGAACAAGACAAAGATGTCCATTTTTACCACTCCTGTCCAATAAATATTGGAAAAAATTGAAGTGATTAAACTAGAAAAGAAAATAAAGGGTATGCAAATGGAATTGTCTTCTTTGCAGACAATATAATTTGATATGTGGAAAAAAACTCAAGAATTTATCAAAAATTGTTAGAACTGAAACAAATTCAGTAATGTTGTAGAATGGAAAATTAATATATCAAATTCTATGAGTTTTTACATATCAATAATGAAATTGTTGAGAAACTAATAAGAAGGCAATTACATTCAGGATAGCAACAAAATAAAAAAAAAAAAAGTATCTACGCAAAAATTTAATCCAGGAAGGGAATAATCTCTACAATGAAAATCATAAAAAACTGATGAATGAAATTGAAAAGGACCCAAAGGAAAAGGAAAGACATCTCATGTTCATGAATTAGAAGAATTAATATTGTTTAAAATTCTACTATCCAAAATAATCTTCAGAATCAATGAAATTCCTATGAAATTGAACATCATTCTTCATAGAAATGGGCAAAAATATCCTAGAGTTTGTATAGATCCACAAAAGAGAGTCCACATATCTAAAGCGATGCTGAACAAATAAAAGTTGTCAAGATTACAATATTTGACTTCAAAACATATCACAAAGTTATAATAAGCAAAACAGCATACATAAAAACATACACATGAAGTGGGATAGAATGGAGAACCTAGAACTATGTCCATATTTACAGGCATCTGATTTTGACAAAGTTAGAAAGAAGATTTAATAATGAGCAAATATTTTCTTTGATATAATCCAAATATCCCATTTAAAAAACAAAAATTGGCAAATAAATAGTATATAAATGCAAAAAAATTTCTAAAAGGAAGTACATCAAAAATTTTCAATACAGCAAAGGAAATAATCAACACTTAGGATACATCCTATAGAATATGAGAAAATATTTGCAAATAATTCATCCACAAGAAAATAATTTCCAGATTGTAGAAGGAACTTCAATGACTCAACAGCAACAAACAAAAACAAATATTTCATGAAAAAATCAGTGGGTAAGAGACTTCAACAGTTATCAAAACAGGATATACAAATGGCCAAGAAGTATAAGACACAATGCTCAAAATCACTCATTATCGAAAAAAAAAAAAAAAAAAAAAAAAAAAAAAGAGAGAGATTAAAACCTTAATGAGATGTCTTCTTACTCATCCAGTTATAATGGCCACTACAAAAAAAAAAAAAAAAAAAAAAAAAAAAAAAAAGTGCTGTCAAGTGCCTCACTTACAGTAAGGGGCCAAGGTCTTTAGCCAACCCCCTTCTGGGCCAAAAGAAGTCCCTTTCTGTCCGGCAGAGAAGGACTGGGGTAGCCTACCTGGCGAAGTCAGGCCTAGAGGACAAGAGTCGCCAGCGTCCCCTCCCCCACCCATCAGATGGACACAGGGTCACGCTGGGGAGTTTTGGTCAGAAGCGGTGCCAAAGACTCCTTTATTGAAGGAGTGGACTGTACTTATAATGGACCATAGCCAATCAGTGACCAGCAAGGGCGGTTCCAGTTCTCACCATATGTCACAGCCACGCCCCCTGCTTAGCCCCAGTCCTCCACAGGGCGTGGGAAGCAACCAAAGCCAGAGTTTTTCCATCCTCTTGGCAGACAGCGTCTGGAAGTTCCCAACAGTCAAGGATTTGGAGAAAGAGCAACTTTCCTACAATATTAGTGGGAACACCAATTAGTAAAGCCTTTATGGAAAACAGAGTGAAATGTCTGTAAAATCTAGAAACAGAACAACCACAGGATACAAAATACTTGGTATATATTCCAAAATATTGAAGTTCACTGGAAACGTTGGCACATGCCTGTAATCCCAGTGGCTCGGGAGGCTGAGGCAGGAGGATCACAAATTCAAAGCCTGCCTCAACAACAGTGAGATGCTAAGCAACTCAGTGAGACCCTGTTTGTAAATTAAATACAATATAGGGCTGGAGATGTGGCTCAGAGGCTAAGTACCACTGAGTTTAATCCCTGGTAACCTCCACCCCAAAAGAAAATATTGAAGCTGATGTGTCAAAGAGACATCTGCCTTCACACATACATTGCAACACTGTTCACTATAAATTATCATTCTAAATTTGTTAATGATTTTTTAAAAATGGTTTCATCATTCATCATCACATATCATTATCAATGTCATTATTGTTATCACTGATTTTACTATTAACTTGAATTTATTTCCATTCTCCTTACTGTTGTATTTCCTTTTTGTTTTTTCTCTCTCTTTTTTTTTCCTTTTCTTTCTTTTTTTCTTTTTTCTTTTTCTCTCTTCTTTATTTTTAGTGCTGGAAATTGAACCAGGTCTTTACACATGCTTGACAGACATTCTATCACTAAGCTCATATTTACTCTTATTTCCATTATTAATATTAGGATTTATATTTATCATTCTGTTGATTAAGATAATAAACATATATCATGATGATTATGTAGTCTAAGTTACTTATCCATAGATGAACATTCTTTAATATTACATTCCACCAATACCCAGTTTCTAAATCTATTTTGGAGGTATAAAACTAGAAATGTTTGGTTTCCATGTGTTCTTACTAAATTAGCTTGGGTTTCTATAACAAAATACCATAGACTGGGTAACTAAAACAACAAAAATGTATTTTCTGATGATTGTGGAGACTAGAATTATAAGATCAACGTGAAAGCATGGTCAGGTTTCTGATGAGGAATTTCTTTCTGACTTGCAGATTTCTACCTTTTGCAAAATCCTTATGGTAGGGACACAGGAAAAACACTGTGGTGGCTCTTCTTTGATGTGCATAAGTTCTATCATTAGATTCCACCTGATGAAGTAATTTCAACCTAATTATCTACCAAAGGCTTCTTCTCCAAATACCATGACACTAGGATTAAGACATATATATATATATATATATATATATATATATATATATATATTATATATATATATAAATTAAGATAAAAACCAGTATATAAATTGGGGGTGCTGGTGCATAATTTAGTAGTTAGCAATTGTGTTCCTATCATTCTATCTTCATATTTCATACATTTTCAATAAATTCTTCTGTCTCAGAGAATCTACCTTTCATGCCTGGAAAACAGATCTTCTGTATGGATGAATGGATGCATCTCTTTTTCCACTGATTTATGGACATGTTGCCCTACATATATGAGTTGCTAGATATTTTGTGGTGATCTGTAAAAAAATCTGAATCACTTTTACTCATACATAGATATTTTCCCAATAGTGAAAATTATATACTCAATAATATTAGTCAAAATAATATGCTCATCTATTTCATATTTAAAGCTATCTTTTCTAAGCTTTTTCCAAGACCAGAATTTTTAAAAGTGTACTTTCAGTTGAAGAAAGAAATTGCTTTCTAAATAATAAATAGCATGAGAATTACATAATTCATAAGCAGATGTTAATTCCCAAAATCAATATCAAAATTTATTGACTACATTGCATGTCTTTATCTAGGCAACTTAAAAAATAATTAATCTTCAAAGAAAATTTAGTCAATAGTTGCATCAACATGTATTAGTTGGAACTGTAAGCAAAATACGGGAATCATTAATGCTACTATTTTATAAATTGCTTTGATGTCTTAAAATTTACTTTGAGTCTTTAGTTCCAAACTGTAGCATCATTTAATATTAATTAGCCTAACTAAATAATTAGCTTTTTAATTTCCTGAGGTGTTGGTAACTGGAGAAATCAAAATTGAATAGGTGAAATGGTGTAGGAAGCTATTTATCTTTCTTACAGGCACTAATTCCTATTATGGGGACCTATCACTAAAGGCCTAGTCATTTCCCAAAGGGCCCTTTCCCTCT
The DNA here is from genome assembly GCA_025594165.1 of Tamias sibiricus. NCBI lineage: Eukaryota > Metazoa > Chordata > Mammalia > Rodentia > Sciuridae > Tamias > Tamias sibiricus. The sequence continues at coordinate 154,314,035 of CM046662.1, read as the reverse complement.
AACCATCACCTTGAATGTTAGATTTTAATGTATTGATTTAGAATGGCCCTAATATTCAGTTCTTAGCACTACCCTGAACTTCAGTTTCACTTGACATTTGGTTTTCAATAATAGTTTCTTCATTATACTGGCCATAAATTTTCAGGCAACATTTATCTATTTCATATAATGTTGTGAGCTGACCTAGACTCATGATTGTGACTCATGAGGTGTGGTAATGATTCTGTGGACTGTAATGGAGAATCCTTGAGCATATCAAATCAACAAAAACAAGAGTTTGTTGATGTTTTTACCAAAAAGAATTGAGCCAGGTATTTAAAGAATGTAAAGTAAAAGGATTCACAATCTTCTCTTTGAGTTAACAATTCCCTGGGATGTAAAAGAAAATCATAAAGTTGCCATAGTACAAGACTGTCTGTAAACACCTTTGGAAAGTATATGAATATTAGGAAAATAAAGAAAAGTAAACACTATAAGGGTTTAAAAGAATTGAAGATGTACTTTTGAATTTTAGTTGAATTTCTAAACACAGAGATAAAAGAATGGGGTGATGCACCAAAAATGTGTACAAGCAAGGATCATATTCAAAAAGGCAACTCATACAGTTTATTTATATTGGGAAAATGCAGAGGAATAGTACTATAAAATTCAAAATACCAATTCAGTGTCGTAGTCCAATGAAATTTAATTTCTAGAATTTGACTGATTAATTCAACAATTATTTCCTCTATGAATTATAATTCCAGACACCAAATTACACACTGGTAATTCATCATTGAAATGATAAGAAAGAGCATTGTTTAGGAATGTGTAGTCTAGAAGGAGGATAAATATGAAAGAGGAAATTATATGAACAAATAGAATTATAACTAGTTCTCAGAAGGCACAGTATAGAAAGCATATTGTAGGATTTCTATTTTTTTTTAGTTGCTTCAAAAAAGAAGCCCCTTTAGAAACAAAATTGGTTTATAAATAGTAGGAAGAGAAGGGCAAAAGATCAGGAGACGCATGTGAGTGGAGATGCTGTGATGGTGGCCCCAATGCACCTGGGCACACATAGTGCTGTTCTGCTGGAGGGAAGAGAGGGAAAATAAGCTACTCCCAGACGTAGTTGGGTGTTTCAAATTATTTTATTTTTTTCCTAAACACCAAGAGGTATTATTCAGGTAGATAATAAGAGGAAATTTATTATCAGAGCTTCATTTCCAAAATAAAGCATTCACTCTTGAGGAAAGAAGAGTTGAAGGGAACAACAGAATATGAATAGCAAATTAAATGCTTTTATGGTGGATCAATTGAAAATTAATGTTACTACACAAAATGGTTCAGAGGTAGATAGCTATGAAAAAAATATGAAATAGCTAACATTTAGAAGGGTTTTCCAAGTTTAAAATTTGTTCCTGAGATGTGATATTTGAGTAAATGATAGTTCTGTGGACTGTGATGGAGAATCCAGATGATACTAGAAAACAATATTCTTTAAAGCATGGACAGCCATAAGCTCAGTGTTAGTCCCTACAGGGTTCCTTTGAGATAGACTTCTGAAAAAAGATGTGAATTGCAAATTCAAAAGTTAATGTGGATTGGATGTGGAAGTTGGTGCATGGCCTGTTTACTTAATAGTAATTGAAGCTGAAGCAGTAATGAAGATTTTCTAGGAAGCAATAAAAAATACAAAGGAACTCCGAAATTTTGACTAAGTAGTATATCATAAAGCGAAGACATATCAAGAAGGAATAAATCAAAACATTAAAGGAAAGCCAATAGTGCGATATCATGCAATTGTTTCAAGACAGTCAATAAGGTCAGTAAATGCTAAGATGTCAAGTAAAAGGATATTGAACACTGGCTTTTGAGATAGAGAAATCAATGAAAATGTTAGAAATGCTATTTCAGAGAAGTGATGGGGTAGAAAACTGATTATTGTGGGTTACAAAGAAACAAATAGGTGAGGAGTTGGAGCCAATGTATTTAAGTAACTGTTTTAAAGTAGTCTGGAAAAGGAGAAGACAGAACTACAATTGGAGAAGTATATAATGGAAATGGAGGATTGATTTTTTTTTTTTAAAGATTAGAATATTGACTATAGTAAATGGATAAATTCAGTTGAAGATGATTGAGATTACATTCCATTTGGGACAAGGCAAAAATAATTTTTTTTTCCCCAACAATAAAATAAGAAAAAAGACAAATTTATTTTATAAATTAATACAAAAAAGCTAAAATTATGGTTTGGAGTTATGCACTTATTGAAAGAAGTAGCAAAAATTAAAAGGCTAATGCAATTATACATTTGCGGACCTCATAGGTATTGATAACAGATGCTGAAATTGAAAATTATAAAACCAATGTGATAATTTAGAAAAAAAAATAAACTTGATTGCATCTGGAAAATAATTTAACCTAGAAATTTGAAAGGGTTATGTGAAGCAAAAGTAAATGTCAAGTTTATAATCATGAGCATCCAAATACAGATGATGAAAACAATTTATAGGGAATATGATCTCTGGGCCTGGGATACTTTTCCATAACTCATTACACAAAACAACTGTATTTTCACCAAACTCTTCCTGAATACCATTATAAAAAATATTATTCCCATACCTTCTATAAGTTTTCCTTGCTTTTTCCTCACATGGTAATATACTATGCAATATTTTGTACATTTTGCTAACTCATTTATTTATCTATCCCTATTATCTAGAACAGTATTATGAATGAAACTTTCTGCCTAAGGGGAATGTTCTGTATTTTAGACTTTTAATTTGGTAGCTGTTACCATATGTGATTATTGATTACATGAAATGTTGCCAGGTGGCTGAAAATTGATTTTTAATTTTATCTCTAAATTTAATTTTTAATTCAAATAGCCATGTATAACCAGTAGTAACCACCTTTTGCACTACGCAGAACAAAAATATAAAATCTATAATGACAATGATTTTTAACTATTTTGTCTAGTACTTTAATTTTTTTGCATAGAAAAATACCTAAATTACAATAGATGCTCAGTAAGTATACATATCAATGGGTGGAAGCATAGATGTAGAAGTGCAGTCAGTGGCTAAGTAATGTGAAATCTGGATTACAGGAAGGAAAAAAAATCAATAAATTTAAATGACTATTACTTGAAGAGAAAAATTTTAAATCTGAAGAAAAGGAGAATCAACAAAGAATAAGATTTCATAAAAAATAATTTCAAGTTGGAAACATTTGCATTTAGATATTCTAAAGAGTTTGAGGAGGATGAAAATAGTGAAAGAAAAATATCCACAATGTGGTGAAATGCATGTCATGAAGCAAATCACTTTTCAGAGGAGTTTGTGTGGGTAGTGAAAGAGAGAAGGTTGAACAAGTTTGGCAAATAGGCCCATCAGCCACTCATTAAATACTGGAAGGAGAAAAGTAGAGAGTTTTCTTGGTAGAGAAATATAATTTATGTATTTTTGGTTTTTTGTTTAACAGTGATTGTGAATATCTGTGATCCCTGGTGTAAAATTCATGTGAGGCATTCTAAGAAAAATAATACAATACATAGAGCAGGCTCTCAGAAAATTATGGATTGTCTCAGAACATACAGATTTAAAAGAGAAGAGATTCTTCTTCCTCTTTTCCTCTCTTTCTCTGACTCTTTCTGTTTAATTCTCTCTCTCTCTCTCTCTCTCTCTCTTTTAACTTTCTCTCTCACTTTTCTTTCTCTCTCTGAAAGGAAAACTGAGGGAGAGAAAACCAGAGAGGTTATGGAATTCCTTTCAGCCATCTTGAATCATAACAGAAAAGAAAAACTATTTAATTAAGTAGAGAAAAACACTGTTCTGGGATAAATGATGAGTTAATAAATCATTGCTGAATAGCAAGGCAGCCCATCTGGGGGTACAGTGCACGAACAAATCATATTTTCATGAACTATGCTAGTAACATTTGGCAAATATGGTGTTGGAAGACACAAAGAGACATGTAAAATGATTGGAATTTTGGTTCCACAAGTTTATGTATGATGTCAAAATAAAAATATTAACCTATGGATGATGACAAGAATCAAGGACCCCATAACAAGAAACAAAGACAGGCATTCTGTGATGAGTAAACCATCTGGATGAGGTGGTGTGTAACCAAAAAAATCAACAGCCAGTAATGAGAATGACTGCATCTTTCCAAGTCAACTGAATGATTTCAGCAGCAAAGGAATATTTAAATATTTGCCTATAATGTAATTTCCTAAATTAAGAAAGAGAAAAAGTAGACTAGTAATGATGGTAGTAAGCTAGAATCTTTATATATTATTCACAGTCTTCATAGAAATAGAATGATTGCATGGCATTTACCTGTTTTATGATAACATGTTTCTTCAGGTTAGGAAGCAGTGCCTTATTCAAGGGGAAAAAAAATCCCACGTTTAGACTGTGGACACAATCTAATGTTCTCAGTTCTAGTTTCCACTAGAATGTCACTTCACCCCTGAAGCACAGACTAGGTTCTGAATACATCTGAAAACATCTTCCCAAAGTTTGAAATCTTCTTTTTACTAGAATATGTGTTTGGTCTAACCTGTCTTAGACTCCAGCCTATCTTAACCTCTGAGAGTTCTAGTTGTTTGTGGTTGGTCCAGCTATTCTGTCATATTTAAGGAACAGTACACTTTAAATCTCCTTCAGGTAATTTGAAGTTTGGTAGCACCGATGTTGGCATAATGGCCTCTGTAATATCGCAGTTGACATGCTCTCTCTGAATTTCTCTGCATTTTCAATGGCAAATCCAAGCTTTCTCATGTAGCTTTCAAGGAAACTTCTCAACTCTTCTCTGCATGTGTTGATGATTTAGTCTGATAAGTGTAAAACTCTCAAGATGGTTTAATGTATTTTTCATGGATATATTTCTGCTTCTAGATGGACTTATTTGAATTTTTTCTCTCCCTGTCAATTATCAGAAATCAGATTCCAGAGATATATTTTCTAATGTATGAAAAGCTGAAAATATCTTTATTCCAACTTCATATCTGATTTGTGGTTTGGTTAGATACAGATATCTATGAAAATCTAATTACATTGAAACTTGGAAAATTCCAACATTTAGTGCTGCTGCTAAGCATTGGGAGCCCATCTTCACTGTCCTTATTTTATGGCACGTTTGTTTGATTTTTAAAGTCACATTTTCAAAAATCTTATTTTAACTTAAAAGAAAATATTATTTTATTGTTGTTCATAGACGCCTTCTTTAATCAGCCACTAAGAAAAAGTGTCCACTGTTGATTTAAACTAATTTCTTGGACATAATAATTAATGCTATTGACACTTCTTCTGATAGCAGTTTTTTTTTTTTTTTTTTTTTTTTTTTTTTTTAATTTCTTGGTCAATTTTAGTAGGCAAAAAATTCTGGTAATAAATAATAAAGAAATTGCTCATAAAATATTTAGCCATGATACATTTTCTACCATTTCTATGTATTGGCTTAAATTATAAATACACATGCACAAACTCAGAGTACTCAGATATAGTGATATATATATATATATATGTGTGTGTGTGTTTGTATATAAATATAAACAAACATAAATATAAATATTTAAATAAATATCTTGCAAGGGAGAGAAAAGGTGAAAGACAATAAGGGCAAAACAGAGAAAAATGGTTGTTTTGTTTTTTTTTTTTTTTTTTTTTACATTTTACATGATAGTTGCATTTAGCTTTAAAATCTATCAAATCTTTTTGAAAGCTGGGAACATATGAACAAAGAAAAATAAGAGCCATGAATTTGAATACCTATTTTTTTCTAGAACCAGATTATATGCAATCACTTTTTATTGCTTCATTTTAGTAAGTTTATTTGATTAATCATTTTGTCACTGTGCTTATGAATCCTGTTTACTGCAACTCATCTGTTATATTCATTTCCTAATACGAGTCTGTTTATGCAAATGAGACCTTTCTTTGCTTATCTCTTGGGTTTACCTTCAAATGTTCTTAAATTTTATATTATAATTGTGTCTCAATAATATCATTCATTATGTTCCAGAGGGATAGGCAGAGACTCTGAAACTGTATTATGGTTTATGAATAATATTTTATCCCTTTGTTATCTATCTCTAAAAAGCTCAAAAATCTATGTAACTGTGGAGGAAGTTGTCTATATGTATATAGAGAGAGACATATCTGTGTGTGAACACACATGCACCAGCAAAATTAAACATTTACATTTTTATAAAATACATAAAATATTTTAAAATTACAAATAATATGATTGTGTGATTTCTTTTGTATTTACAGGAACTCAGAATTCTGAAATTACTGTTAGTTTTAATCCATAAAATAGTTTTATCACTTATAGATCAAGAATACTTTGGATTTTGGTCATGTGAATAATATTATTTCTTTTTACCACAAAAAAAATAGGATTATTGAAATTTAGTTATTTGCTAGCTTTGTGATGGAACATTGTTGCTATTTCTAGTTTGAAGAAACAAATCATATATTTGCAATAAGGTGGTTAAATGATATTATACAATGTTTTGTTAAATTGTACATTTTTAATGATTGTCCAGAAAATCTGCTTTGATTCTCTATTTCTTTACTTTTGTCTATGGTAAGTCCAGGATACTGACAAGAGAAAACATCATTTAAAGCCTTTTTTCATATAGCTTTTTTTTTTCTTTATAGATAAACATGATGGTAGAGTGTATTTTGACATATTACAACGTATTCTAATTAGGATCCTATCCTTGCAGCTTTTAATGGGATTCCAAGGAGAAGCAGTTTGGGTCCATGTTCTTCTTGCTTTATACCTGTAAAGGTTTGGTAGTGGTAGAATTCCCCCAGCTGCTTCAGCTGCTTTATGGTGCCTTTTTCCTCACCTACAGTTCTCTGTAGGTTTATTCTTGCAACTCTTGTTCCCTTCGAACTGAAATAGCAAGAGTCCCATCACCACCTCTCTCCATTACTAGTTCTGGGTGTTAGAATTATAACCATATGAAGAATGTCCATTTTCCCTAGTCTGATGATGGCATGTAGGATGAGATGTGCCATCTTTTCCCTTAAAGGAATATTCTATACTATTTGAACTGTTTATGACCATGGCAGAGTAGTTCATGATAAGTGGATTATCCTCTTTAGAAAATTAAAGCAATAAACTTCAGCATCAGGTAAACTAATTGAGATTTTTGAACAAATATTTTAAACATTTATTTCTGAATATTCAACTATTGCTTAAGTGGATTCAATTAATTACCTACAACAGAAAATAATGGTCCACATGTAAGAATCTTATAAGGACTTAGTAGGCTTGTAAGTGCGATTCTGTATAACCACTTAGTTCTAAGTCCTAAAAACACTATTCATCATTTTGCTTAAGATTATATCTGACATATATTATTTCCAATCAATGTAAATTTAATAAACATCTTATAGGGCATTATAGTTGGGTGGTTTACCATTATATTCATTCTAAGCCACTCTAAATTAATTAGTGGCATTTAGAAACTGTAAATGACACATTGGAAATCATTGATGACTAAAATATGTTGTTCTAAAATAATTTTAATAGGTGAAGATAATATAAACCAGTTTCAAAAGAACTTCTGAACTTAAAATTCTTTAACTCCATCATTTTAATGTAACTGCCTCATGACAGTAAGTATATTTTATTTAAAGATATACTGTATTTTTAAGTGTTTATCAAAATAAATAAATTTAGATAGTACAGTTGAAAAGAAATAAAACTAATGAAAAAAAAAGTGAAACCTAGTCATGGATATTTAAAATTCTTTTTATGTAAAATCCATTTAACATTTGTCAATTTTTAAAAAATTCTGACTTTATATTTTTAATTAACTAGAACATTGAAAAAATATGGTGTGTGATTTTTAAATATTACATTTCAAGAATAACTGAAGAAAATTCAATTTTTCAGACTTTTGTTTTTCAATTGTATTCAACTGATTTCATAGATATACCTGTGACATATACTTCATGTTTAATTTTTCCTAAGTCAAATTCAGGGCCATATCTCATTTGTTTTGCCTTTATGTACACTCTAAATACCAAATCCATATATTTTAAGGTTTTGTCTTTGAAACTTATTTGCCAGGTCTTTTGACTTGTGTTAACTTTCAATAAAACTCATAAAATTAAACTGGTCCAAATTCTCATATTTGCAATTCTTCACTAATAAAGTGGTTAGTAGATTATATATACCTATTTAATTACCCACATCTCCCATTCCACAGAAGTAGTGAGTTGCTAAATGTTACTCTCATGACTTATAAAACTTCATGAACTATTTGACAGTCTTAAAGCATTATTTATACGCAGAAGTTTGCAAAAAGGCTACTGAGTTGCAGCTAAAGATCATGAAGTACATTGATAAAAGGGAAGATCAGATCCAACACAGAATGAAAAAGTAAATGATCTTTATATAGACCTTCTCCAACTTTCTTATTTCTTTCCATTTTTTTTTCTCTCACTTAGAATACTAAATCTTAGATTAAAGTGGTTCTATGTAGAAGATTCTTTGATAATTAATTTTATGTGTTAATTTGGAGAGTGATTTTAGGTGAGAACAACTTTTATGTCAGTGCGCTTTGAAGTAAGCTGAATGGCCTCCATAATGTGGATGAGATTCATCAACCTATTGAAGTTTTTCACAGATCATAAGATGAGGCTCCTCCATTCATCTGTTGAAGGTCATCTAGATTGGTTCCATAACTTAGCTATTGTGAATTGAGTGGCTATGAACGTTGATGTGGCTGTATCACTATAGTATGCTGATTTTAAGTCCTCGGGGTATATTCCAACAAGTGGGATAACTGGGTCAAATGGTGGTTCCATTCCAAGTTTTCTAAGGAATCTCCATACTAGTTTCCATAGTGGTTACACCAGTTTGCAGTCTTACCAGCAATGTATGAATATGCCTTTTAACCCACATCCTTGCCAACAGTTGTTTTTACTTGTATTCTAGATAATTGCCATTCTGACTAGAGTGAGATGAAATCTCATTATAGTTTTAATTTGCATTTTTCTAATATGTGATAATGTTGGACACTTTTTCCTACATTTGTAGACTCAAAAGAATATCTGTTGGCAGTTTAGGGACCTCAGTTGTACATTGATTCTCCTGAGTCTCAAATCTCTTGGCCCACACTACAAATATGGAGTTTCCTGTTTCTTTTCCTAAATATTTAAAATGAACACATTATGATTGATTTTATAGTAAAGTGTGATATTTTAGTACATGTATAAATTATGTGATGATCATATCAACATAATTAGCATATCCTCCATCTCAAATATTTATCATCTCTATATTGGCAACATTGAGAATCCTATTTAAAGAACTTTTGAAATGTACAGTTAATCAAGTTCAACTATAGATACCCATCTCTTCTTTAGAACATAAGAATTTACTCCTCCTACCCACATGCACCCCTGTGGAAGTGTGGGGCTTCTACCTTCTTACAAGTTAGAAATCTGAAAAGAGCACCACACTTGTCCTGCTGGCCAGAAAATGTGGTTGTGATTTACTAAATAAATGATTTGATTCAATCTACCACAATAAAGTTTGAAGGGAAATTATCAAGTCCTAAATCTAAACATACACAAACACTTCTTTTAACAGAAGAGGGGCACAACTCATCTGTGGCAGGATATGGGAAGAAAATAGCCACCATATATATATATATATATATATATATATATATATATGTAAATACATTCTGCACTCAAAAGTTTGCATTCACTCAAAATCTATTTTCACTTAAATTCCAAAAGAAAATACAGCTAACATGTATTGCTCCTAGAGCAGTGGTAAAGTTTTACTACAGCTATGACAAGGAAACCATGTCTTAGAGACAGGGAGGAAATAATTTTCAGGCCAAATAACTTAGAGATTTCCTGTCTTAGGTTTGGCAAATTCACTGAGAATTCCTGTTTCTGAGACACAGGAAAAAGTGTATGCTTCTGGCCAGCACAGCAGAGAAGGTGCATAGTTGCCCACCATTGCCAGATCAGAAAGCACCAAGTAATATGAAATGAAACTCTAGGGGATGGTAAGACACTGGAGAGAGAATGCAAGATACTGGAATCCAGGGAGAATCTAAAGCTGAGAGTGGAGCAAGCATATTGAGGTATGCACAAAGCAGTGTTAGAGGAATTTGAGGACAATGTTTTACTGAAGTTAATAGTTGGCGATGAAAATATCAAAAGCCAGCTCAACTTCTGACCGGGAAGAACTGTGTTCTTCACAGTAGTAGAATAGCAGAAAAACAGGTATGACTATTTGGAAGACTGAATATCATGTATTTCAATTATTATCATCCCACACCAATGTCCACCATCTAAGAAAGAACTGTGACACATATACTACTAAAGGAGAAAATAGAATATCAAGAGACAAAACATCAACATTACTAAACTGAGTAGAATATTGGAAATATAAGACAACATTTTTTTTTTTTTTTTTTGGTGGTGGGGATTGAACTCAGGGACTTGTGCATGCGAGGCAAGCACTCTACCAACTGAGCTATATCCCCAGCCCCTAAGACACCAATTTTAAAATAAGCTAAAATGAGTACAGTCTTAAAATCTCAAGTGAAATTGGTTGAGAGCATGCAAATAAAAGCAGGGATTTCAGCAGAGAAATGGAAACTGTGAATAAGAATTAAGTGAAAATTATATAAACCAAGAATACATCAAGAGAGATGAAAAATGATTTTGATGGGCTCAATATAGCAGAGGAAAGACTAAATGAACTTGAAAAGTGATTTTTATAGTTATCCACATAGAAACACAGACAGAAATAAATTAGTAAACTGGAACAGAGCAGATAATATCAAGTGACACAACATACATTGGAATTCCAGATAAAGAAGAGAGAAATATGTGAAAAAATACAACTTAGAATTTTTTACAAGTAATGAAATGCATCAAACAACAGATCTGAGTAGCTAAGGGAACAACAAGTGGTACTAAAGCAAATACACAAATAAACTAAATACTATAAAGCAAATATAAGATTTTCTTCAAGACAACTGAAATGGGGAAATTAAAGACAAATTATATTCTAAGGGGATAAGATGAGTAGCAGCAGATTTCTTTACAAGGTTAAAGGCAATACAGTGCCCCAGAGCTGAAGAGAATTAGTGATATTTTTAAAGTAAACTAAGAAAAAATGTAGATCTGTTATTATATTCAGTAGAGTTTTCATAACAAAAGGAAAAATAATAAAACATTTAAAAATATAAACTCTTAATAATTAGCGAAAGTATGACCCAAAATATTCAATGTCATTGTTCAGGCTACAGCAATAAGATACCAGACAAATTTATTCAAAAATGAACATAGATCTTCAGTCATGGTTTAACTACTTATGGATATTAAGTATGGGTTTTGGGAGCTGGTGTTGAAATACAATTAACTAAGTAGCTTGTAAAAAAATCAGAAAGTTAACTCTCACACATTGGGTGACTGGTAAATCCAAGATTAAGGTGCCAGCATAGCCAGATTTCATTGAAAACCACCTTCCAAATTGCAGACTATCAACTTCTTTGTATTTCCTCCCATGGTGGAGGGGAAAATTACATTTCTGGGGTCCCTTACGAAGGTTCTGATCCCTTCAGGACAGTGCAGCCATCATTACTTAATCATCTTCCCAAAGGCTTCACTATACTAATTATGATTTGGCATGTCGGTATTGAGGAACACAAATATACAGATGATATCAAATATCTTTTTTTAAAAATATTAAGCACCAAGATAATACATGCATACATTAGGAAAATTTTTCATTAAAGGATTGCACAGTAAATATATTTTCTTTGCAAGTCACTTGCAATCTGTATCATATCTATTGCTTTTTTTTCCCTCTCTATACACTTTCTCTTCCCCTCACCCCTCCTATTGAAGCTTTTACTCTTTTGATTATTCCTTTTAAAATTCTTCCTCCCCATTCTCCTTCATCCACTTTTTCTTTCTCCCCTTTTTCTTATTGTTCTTCCAATTTTTAAGATTATACATATATATGTATGTACATTTATATATGTATATAAAAATAATTTTTTAAAGCTTATATATTGTATCATTTACAGTGTACAATGTGATTATTTGAGACATGTGCATGTATATAAATGCAATTTAGGAATAATGGCACACTGATTCAGCAGCTAGAAAAATCTCAAACTCTTAATATATCAATAAACTCTTATATACACACACATATATCTGTATATGTATATGTCTATAAACACATATATCTGTATATGTATATATAATAAATATATAACATATATGTATATATAACATATGTATATATAACATATGTCTATATAATATATAAAACATCTGTGTATATAATATATATATATATAACAAGGTATATTATATACATCAACTCATGTATACGTACACATATATTAATTCATGTATAAACCTATGCATATTATTAATTCATGTATAAACATATATATATGTATGAATAGACATATGCATATATATTGTGATGTCATATTTCTATATGTATATATTATATATGTATACATCTGTATATGTTATATATTATGAATGTATATGTATATATTATATATATTGAGTCATTGACTATACATAGAAAAGAGTATATTTTTGATTTAGCTCATTTGATCATGCTGTGTATAGAATATTCATATCATGTATAAAGCAACAATAGATATAATTGAGGATAGTTTTAGAATATGTGTGAAATATGTGAAAATGAATAAAAGATTGAAAATGGCAATGAGGTATATGCTATTTTAAGATTCTGCCATTATCTGGGAAGTCAATGAAGTGGTATATTTGGGAGGACTGAGATTAACAGGCTGAAAAATTGATATTAGCTCTTTTCAAAGGCATGGTATCATTTGTCATTGAAGTCAACTTTCATGGAATAGTTCTTGCTGAAAACTCTTTAAGTATGCATTCTTCTCTTTAAGTAACAGCATGTTGATCAGAGTAAATGCTAAATCTTGAATCAGTTTTTTTCTTTTTTTTTAAATAAAAATAATTATTTCATATATCCTCATATTTATGTATAGTTTTCTTCTTTCCTCTTATGATGTCTGTGGGGATGTAATGAACTCCCAACTTGCCCTATACCTTTCGTAGGGAAGATGGATGGAAATCTATGAAACACATTGACATTTTCAAATAAATAGAAGCAGTTACACTGATTTTCCTCTTTTTTTTGTTAAGCTTTCATTCATTTATAACTACACTTTATTATTTCTGTAAGTCTGTTGACTTTGAGCTTATTTTTTTTCTCTTTTGTTCTTTATCTTTTCTAAGGAAATAGCTGAGAGTTTTGAGATTTTTCTTTTTCATGCCAGCATTTAATGTTATAAGTTCTCCCTAGTTTTGCTATGTGAAAAAAATAAAAAATAAATGTAGGTTGTCCTTTAATTCTCATTCAGTTTGAGGCACATTCTATTTTCCTCTTGAATGTTCTCTTTAATTACTGAGATTATAATAAGTATGATGGTTAATTTCAAATTACTTGAGGGGTTTTCCATATTTTTTTCTTATACTGAGATCTACTTTAGTAGAAATGGAGTATATGCTGAATACTCGATTCAAAAACAGAAGGATAAATGCAAACTGAAGACCGTAATTTCTCCTAAATGTTTATGAAAAATTACTGTGAAAAATATTACTAAATCAAAACAAGTAAATATATACACAAAATTTCATTGTAGGCAAGTTTTACTCAAGACAATCTGAAGATTCAAAATTCCAGCATTGGTTAATATGCTTCAAAATAATAATAGACTAAAATAAAACATGGTGCCCTTTATAATGCAAATTAACATTTGATAACTTCCAAAATTTATTCTTTAAAAGAATATGTTAACAATAACTAAAGCAAGGGGATTTGCTTAATATCAAGATGTGTTATCTAAGGAAAAATAAATATAGCTAATATAAAATGTTTCTTTAGATTTAGAACATTGTATAAATCTAGGGCTCTGAAATCTTATAATATATTTTTGGAATTTTACACAACAGAATTAATTACATTAAGAAAATTTAAATATAGGAAACTTGGAAAAAATTTAAACTTTACTAGAAGATGAAATATTTGTCTATGTGGGGAATATTAAAATATTCACACATTATCTAATACAAATATGCACATCTAGAAAGATAGATGGATGCAATTAATGTGCAAAAACTAATTATATATAATCCATTAATATTTAGAAAATAGAACAGAATCATCATGTCACTGTTTTAAGGGTATCAAAAACACAGCTTTATGTATAAATATTGCACAGTTTTTATATATGAAAAAGTATCAAATATTGGTAAAACAAATTTGAAAACATCTGATTTGCAAAAGTATTATGCATTCATATTTAATTATATCAATTCTCTCCAGTTTTGATATAGATTCAACTCATTTTGTCAGATACATGTTTTATGTTTTTGTACAAATCTGCCAGATAATTCTAAAACGCATATGGAAAGTAAAGGACCTAGAAAAATTGAAGTACTTTTGAAAAAAGACAATGTTGGAGAAAATATTTTACCTGACTAAGATTTATCATAATGCTACAGAAATCATGAAAGTGTGTGCTGCTGAAAAATAGTCTGACAGGCCATTGGAAGAGAAGAGATATTCAGAAACAGAAACAAATATAATAGTCACAATTGAATTTTCATAAAGTTTAAAGTTAGTTCATTGGAAGAAGGTTGTCTTCAAACAATCATGCTGAAACAACTGAATACTCATAAAGAACACAAACAAATCTTGACATATACCATGTACCATACACCAAAAAGTCAATTCAAAATGGAGTATAATATAACTACTTATTTATGTTAATTTTTTAAAATTCTAGAAAAGTACCTAGAAGGTAGAAGAACACACACACACAAGGATATATTGAACTATTTAAAAATGCAAACCTTCTGCTTTTCTAATATGGCTAAGAAAACATAAAGTTTAATTGACATGTGTAAAATATTTAACAAAATGAATATCAGATAAAAATTGTATCTAGAGTTATATTAAGAACTCTCAATCTTCTTAAGAATAAAAAGTACAAAAAATATTTGTACACTTTGTCATGTTAAAAATAGTTGGACAATAGGAATTTACATATTGGAAACATAATAGTTTAGTACTAAATTTCTACTAAATTTCTACTAGAATTGATTTAGAAATAGTGCTATAGCATACTGGCAAATATGTGGAACAGCAGAAAATCTCCTGCATTACTGACTGACATGCAAAATGATCTGATTGTCAAAATAGTTTGGAGACTCAACAATCCAAAAACACATATAGAAAGAGAAATTTAAAGCTACATATAGAAAGAGAAATTTAAAGCTACGTTCACAGAAAAACTTACAAATGATTGCTTGTGATTCTGCTACTTGCAAACACTCAAAGTTGAAACCTTTGTAAATGCCCTTTACCGGCATTTGAAAAAAATTAAAATGCAATGTCATACTGTAGTGCAAGGAAGGGGGGGTGCATACTGGCAAATATGTGGAACAGCAGAAAATCTCCTGCATTACTGACTGACATGCAAAATGATCTGATTGTCAAAATAGTTTGGAAGCTTCTTAAACAAATAAATATTTCCATAAGACTCAACAATCCAAAAACACATATAGAAAGAGAAATTTAAAGCTACATATAGAAAGAGAAATTTAAAGCTACGTTCACAGAAAAACTTACAAATGATTGCTTGTGATTCTGCTACTTGCAAACACTCAAAGTTGAAACCTTTGTAAATGCCCTTTACCGGCATTTGAAAAAAATTAAAATGCAATGTCATACTGTAGTGCAAGGAGTGATAACTGACATACCCAAAAACATTAATGAATCTTTTTAAAAAATGGTTAAATGAGAAGACTATACAATGTTTATTACTAATTGAAATGATGTTCTGGAAAAGGCAAATTAATTAGTGCAGGAAATAGATTATAGGTAGGCAAATCAATTGGGGAAAACTATAAAAAGGCACTAAGGTTTGGTGATTCATGAATCAATTATATATATTGATTTTGTTGGTAGCTTTACTATTACATTCATTTCGTAAAATTTCAATAGATGTGGAAAAATTATATATTTTAGCATGTGTAAATTATACATCTAAAAACCAAACTAAAATAATTAAATATTAAATAAAATGATCACAACAAGACACCAACAAGAAGGAAAATACATATCATAAAAATAGTAAAAAAAAATCAGAGTGATCTTATCAATATGTAATAAAATAAAATTGAAGTAAAGAATTATTATTAAAAGTAAGTTTGTTTCAAAATTAAAAATGAGAAACAGGAGGAGTGCATGAAAAATTATACACCCTTAAGACAGAATCCAAATTCAGGAGGATGAAACGAGACTGTATTTAGAAAGATTTTTTTTTTAATTTGTAGTTGAAGATAATTTAAGATTTTCATGCACTTCTATGAGGGAAAAAATACACAGGTTTGTAAGAGATAGAAAAGAGTGTGCTCAAAGCCATATTTCAAGATTCTGTCCATTGATTCCAGATTCTTTGTAATCAGGACCTTTTGTAACATCTCACCATAATAGTAAGATTGGTTTTCTGAATAGCAATACTTTCAGAAGTACTTTAATGGTACTTAAAACTAGAATAAATCTAAAAGTTGTTCAACTAGTATATGGTTTTCACAGGCTATAATCGTGACTCTCTCTTTCTCCATCTTTTCTCTCACATGCTCTAGATGAAGGAAGCTGCCACATTAGGCTCAATCTTACACAAGTGCACAAAAAGGCAATAAGAGTAAAAGTGTGCCAAAATATATTCATAAAGAAGAAAAATGACTTAAATGATTAAATAACTTAAATCAATAATTAGATGTCTTCTCATGATAAAATATTGTGAACCAGATTTCTTCACTGTTGACTTCTATCAAACATTGAAGAAGAATTAATAACAAAACTACCAAGACTGTATCATGGAATAGTTTATATATCAGAGCAAGTAGAAGTGTTTCTTAATTTGGTAAGGGAAATATCCCTTCTATCCTGAAAACAAACAAATATACTATAAAAAACTACTGTGCAATATCATTCATAAACATAAATACAAAGATCCTTGCAATAATGAACATATAGAATCTAGCAATGTATAAAAATAATTATACATCATAGCTTCGAATATCATATCAGGAATGTAGGGTTGATTAACATTTTAAAATGTCCAATTCAGAATTGATTAAAAATATATAATATCTTTTACATGATAAAAATAAAACTAAACCCTGGTTGACATGATGGAAATTACTTACAAATAAAATATACTATTAATCAAAAAAGCATATGAAATGATGCTTAATATAATATACCTACACTTTCAGGAAGTAAAAAATAAAGTTTGAAAGAGATAAAATGGCACACAGTGAGTATGCATAAAATTAAAACAATATTAATTTGATATTAGTGCTGAGAAGTAGCATTTTTTTTTTTTTTATTGTGGTGTTGGGGATTGAACACAGGGCCTTGTACACGCAAAGCAAGCACTCTAGCAACTGAACAATATCCGAAGCCCAGTGCTAAAAATCTTAATGGCAAGTAGGAAAATAGGTGAAATTCTTCAGTATTGTAGCTGAGCTTGCAAAATGATGCAACACCACTTAAAATGAATGTGGTTGCTCCTTGGAAGGATAAATATACATTTCCAATATGATTACAGTGCCCTTGTGCTTTTAAACATCTTTCCATAATTAATGAAACTACGTGATCACAAACCAACTTTTGATTCATGTATTTAATAGAATTATGAATAACAGTCAAAGTAAAAAAAAAATCTAAATATCCACTGATATGTGAATTGACAATTAAAATCTAGTATTACCTGCACAGTGGATTACTTACAACTCAGCAACAATAATTAAAAAAAAATTTACACTGTAATGTAAAATAGTCTTAAAATCTCCATGCCAACTGAAGGAAAACAACAAAAGACAATGTATTAATTCAAGTCATATTAATTTCTAAACAAAATAAAACTACAGTGATAGACAGCCGATTACTGTTTTCAAGATCTGTGTTTGGCATTAATTGACTGCAAAGCACATAAGGGAACTGCATGGGATGATAAAATAATGTACCCTAAGGATGAGTTTTGCAACATACAAAATGTGTTCACTAGTCAAGACTCAATAGCTGCAAATATAAAACAATCTAACTGTATTTTTATATTAATTATACCTAAATAAATCTAGTAAATATCTACAAAATTTTAAAAAGTGGACTATATTAAATTTAAGTATTGCTGTTTACATTAAGATTGCAAATATGTAAGAAAAGCCCCACTGTTGGCTAAGGTATACATATATATTATACATATATAATATATATCCATGGAATATATATGGGAATATAATACATTCATGGAATTTGTATATATATATACATATATATATATATATATATATGTTCCATATAATATAATATATATTCCACAATAATATATATACATATTTTTTCATTAACTAAAATAATATATATAATATTACATATAATATATACATATATACTATTGTATGTGTGTTATATATAAACAATAATATAAATATGTATGTTTTCGTGAAATAAAATAATATCCAGAATAGGTAAACCATCTACATAAATTCATAAATTCATAAGGCAAAGTAACAAATGATGCTTAGAAAACTGTAAATACATATGCAACAAAATGAAATTAAACCCCTATCTCTCACCATGAACAAAACTCAACTCAAAGTGGATCAAGGACCTAGGAATTAAACCAGAGACCCTGCACCTAATAGAAGACAAAGTAGGCCCAAATCTTTATCATGTCAGATTAGGCCCCAACTTCCTAAATCAAAAATCAATAAATGGATAGATTCAAACTAAAAAGCTTCTTCTCAGCAAAAGAAACAATCAGTAAGGTGAATAGAAAGCCTACCGAATGGGAGCCAATTTACACCAATTTGCACATCGGGTAGAGCACTAATTTCTAAGATATATAAAGAACTCAAAAATCTTAACACTAAAAAACCAAATAACCCAATCAATAAAAGGGACAAGGAACTGAACAGACACTTCTCAGAAGATGATATACAATCAATCAACAAATATATGAAAAAATGTTCAACATTTCTATCAGAGAAATGCAAACCAAAACTACTCTAAGATTTCAACTCACTCCAATCAGAATGGCAGCTATTAAGAATACAAACAAAAAATAAATGTTGTCAAGAATGTGGGGAAAAAGGCACACTCATACATTGCTTGTGGAACTGCAAATTCATGCAGCCAATATGGAAAGTAATTTGGAGATTTCTTGGAAAACTGGGAATGGAACCACCATTTGACCCATCTATCTCACTCCTCAGCCTATACTCAAAGGACTTAAAAAGAGCATACTATAGTGATGGAGCAACATCAATGTTCATAGAAGCACAATTCACAGTAGCTAAACTATGGAACCAACTAAGGTGCCCTTCAGTAGATGAATGGATAAAGAAACAGTGGTATACATACACAATGGAACATTACTCAGCATTAAAAGAGAATAAAATCATGGCATCTGCAAATAAGTAGGTGGAGTTGGAGAATATTATGCTAAGTGAAGTAAGCCAATCCCAAAAAAACAAATGCTTAATGTTTTCTCTGATATGAGGATGCTGATCCATAATGTGTATGGGGGGGGAGGGAAGAAGGGAGGAATGGAGAAACTTTAGATAGGGCAAAGAGGAGGGCAGGGAAGGAAGGGGGCAGTGGGTTCAAAAGATGATGGAATGAGATGGACATCATTACCCTAAGTACATGTATGAAGATATGAATGATGTGACCCTACTTTGCGTGCAGACATGAAAAATTGTGCTCTATATGTGTACTATAAATTGAAATGCATTCTGCTGTCCTATACAATAAATTAGAATAAATAAATAAAAAGGTTGCAAATATATAGGAGATATATAGGATATATTACACACACACACACACACACACACACACACACACACACAAGGTTAACCCACTTTCATAAGAAACAAGAAACAAGGAAATCTAAATGTATTATAAGCAATATATACTTAATATAATTCATCATCTGAAATAATCTATAAACACAGTACCATTTACTATCCATACACATCAAAATGCCAAAAAAATAATGTCAGACAATCCTGTTTTTATGAAAGATGTAGACCAACAGAGACTTTCATATGGTTTTGGTGACATTAAACATCTCTACAGCCCTCTTGAAATATTTTGTCAATATGTCTTAAAACAATGCTTTGGATACTAACTGCTCAGCAACTCCAAGAAGTATATAGTTAGCAGTACACTGGGTACACTGTAGATGCTAATATATCAACATAATGGAATACTACTCAGAAAATATACAATTATGAGTAAATTATTGATGGTATTCTAAATTATGTTAGAAAATGGCATGAGATAGAAGAGAATCTACTACCTGAAGAATTTAACATAAAGTGAAAGACAAGCAGGTGAATCTGTGATGACAGTTGTATGGAGAGAGCTGAAAGAGACCATGGAGAGATCTTGGGTCATTGAAATGGTATGTGTCCTGGGAATCATAGCTATTTTCTGTCTACATAAACTTAATGTATCATTGAGTTCAAGAATATGTTTTACTCAAAAAAATCATCAATAGCAACTGCAACACAAGGAAGTATATTTCAAAATAATAAATATAAATTCAAGAAACTTATTCTATATAAGAAAACTGACATTTTATTCAATTTGGTACTTAACCCCAGTAAAAGATAAAAAGGGTAGAAAATGGGAAAGCCTTTTAAAAAACTTACATGCCTCTGTACACGCTATTCAAATATTAGATAAAATTATATGGAGTATATTAAAAAGCAGTTAATAAATTACAGTTTTTTTATGCTGTAATCATACAAAAAGAGAGAAGTGAAATTGTAAATAAAATAAATATGTATTATAATTATAATTCATCATATGTGTTATCAAATTACTTTTACTATTTTGGAGGAAATTCTGACACTTTAACCAGGAAATCATTTTGGTTCTTGCTCTTATTTTCTTAAATTCACTTGCTTTGATTGAGAGCTGTTTACTTATGCTTCTTTTCCTCAGTTAGTTTTGTATAATAATTCCACTAATTTCTGAGATTTTTCACTGATAATTCCTGCAGAAATTTTTATTAAAGGCACACTTCATATATTTGAACATATATTATTTAAAAAAAATCCCTCCTATTAAATTATAATTATGTAATTATATAATTATGTAATTATTGTACTGTAAATTATAATTTATAAGAAATTATAGTTACATGATTATATGCATATATATGTTCTATATGTAATTTTCATAGGAATATATTAGGGGAATGCAAGAATTACTTTATAAAGTAAAATTACAAAATGTATTCTGAGTCATATCATTCATTTTTTGAATTTCTTCAAAATGTTTAGCAACAGCAACAATGCCATATTATTTTAATGTTCAGTAAGGGAACAAACATATGAGAGATACAAGCCATTAAATAAATATACTACTAAAAATGATTTCATTAAAATACATAATAGACACTTTGAATTGATACAAGACTAATAAATTTATTCATAGAATCATTTATGATAGCAGTGGTGTCTATATTGGGCAAGAGAAATTCTCTTTATGTACACTAAATCTTGAGACAGTTCCATAAATTATTAGATTCATTTTTATAATTACATAATTGGTGTCTTCTATTGTTTTCACTCAATACAAATTTGACTTCTGACTTTGGAAGAAATATGAACCTTTGCTTGAATGATATTATAAAAACACTGTATTCAAGGGAACACTGAGCAATATAATACTATAGTTAACTTTTTTTCTTCATTTTGTGTGAAAGAAAGATAAAGGAAAAGAAATTACTAGTGGAGGTGAATAATAGCACTGTCAAAATGAACAAGAGAAATGAAGACACTTGTAAAAGTGTGTTTTCATTTGAATTATATATATATATATATGTACATACACATATACATACATATATACACATGTATATATGTATGTATATATATATATGTATATATACATAATAAAATTAAAGATGAATTCCTTACAAGTGATTTATTTTTAAAACATGGGATAAAATATCCTACAACTTTTTAAGCTCGCACTTTATATAGTCAGGTGGAGCCCTTTATTGTCAGATTTATGCATTATTTACGATATGAAAAGAGCAAGGACACACTTGCAATTTAGAAATTCTTTAAATGAAAAAAATTTGAGAGCAAAACTTATATAACTCTCATTGCAAGGAAGGGTAATAGCATCTCTGTCTAGCAAGTCTAAACTGTCTCAAAGGAACAGCCAAATTGCATGTTCTTGTTTTTATTAGATTTCAAATTACAATGTTTTCAGCATATGATGATGAAGTGGTTCAATTAGAGAAAGGACAAGATGAAATTTAGCTGATAAATCTCAACCACAGGGCTGAGTCTGTAGCAAACTCAAGGCAGTATCTTGAGAAATGTTCTGAAAAAGATGTGTGGACTTGATGAAAAATCATTTTCAATCTAGGTTGATAGAGGTCGAAGACTTTTCAGGTATTATACATGCTTTTTTAAAAAAAATCATTTGTGCTTTTTAGATATACATGACAATAGAATATATTTTGATATATAAAATATTTTTAAAAATGAAGCATATCTTACTCTAATTAGGATCCCAGTTCTGTGGTTGTACATGATGTAGAGATTTTCTCTGGTATATTCTTATATGTACATTGAAAAGTTGTGTCAGATTCATTCCATACCCCCCTGAAAATATGTATGCACTTTAAAATTTATTTAAGATCCTATACATTTGAAGTATTTCTAAGGCAATGACATTTATCTGTTACTTTTTCTTCTTTCCTTCCTTATGGCTTTTATGAAGTGTCTGTGGAGCTTGAATTTAATGTTTTGGTAAGAACAACAACAAAAATATAGCGATTCACTAACATTCTTATCTTTCAAGGTTATATATTATACTTTGTCTGTAAGGTGCATTTCATGCATTCACACCAAAATTGCTCAGATTTTGAATATTTTTTATCACCCTTCATTTCAAACATCTTATGCATAAAAATTATTTTGCGTACTTGAGAAGGGGATGCAATTGTTTGAGTATGGAGATGAGTTCTGACCTCATCATTTGCTCACTAGAGTATGGTTGATGGATCCTCATATCTGCTGTTCTTTTACAAAGCTGTACATTCGTCTTGGAAAAGTATTGCCTTGTTATAGCTGATGTTTCAGTTAAATAAATCATGCATTAGAGATTGTGCTTTCCAGATCAATTCAGCACATTACTTACCTTCAAGGTTTACTGATTATAATTAATAGGTTGTTAAATGGAGAGGTATTCTAGCCAAGGTTCTTGGATTTGATTTAGATCACAGATTAATACTTAGAGTGTCCAAATATACCATTGAGTCTTCCTCCAAAAAAAATGTACTCATTTAGACTTCTGATCAATTCTTCCACTTTTGGGGTTTTGCAAATCTTGCATTTAAAATTCTGTATTTTTCAGAAGGTTCTCCAGAGAAAGAAAACCAATAGATTTTTTTTTTAAAAAAAAAAAAGTTATATAACTGACTTATGTGGTTATGGAACCTGGAAATTCCAAATTCTGTGTATGGTGCTGGTGGTGGTGGTGGAAAGCAGGGAACATCCCTGATACGCAAAAGAGCAAAAGTAGCTACAGAAGTTTGATGGTCATCTGCTTGAAGAAATTCTTTTTGTTCAGAGTGTCAGTCATCTTTTGCACTTAGGCCTTTAACTGGATGGATGAAGCTTACTGCCCTCTGGGAAAGGCAATGCATTTTAATAAAGTTTATTTATATCTTATCCTCATCAAAAACACACTCAGAGAAACATTCAGAATAATATTAATTCAAACATCTGGATACTGTGTCCTAACCAAATTGACACATACACTTATTTATCAAAAATCCACTCTTTATAGACTTGGAAACTATACATATCTCCTTCAATCATAATCTCTTAATAAAAACAAAAAATGAGCTCAGGCCTGGCCCAGATCCACCCACATCAACCTAAATGGGACCTAGGCCCAGAGTAGGCCCAGGTCTATCCCATCACTGGCAGACTTCTGCCATAGCTCAAGTTCTGGCACAGGACTGACTCTTCTGACCAGCAGAACTCTGTTGGAGCCCAGACATGGCCCAGATCTGCCCCACCAGTGGCAGACACCCACCAGAGCTCAGATCTGCCCAAGATCTGTCTCTGTCTACCTGTTGTGTCCCCAGACTCAGGGTAGGCCCGGGTCCATTCCACCACTAACAAACAACTGACAGAGCTCAGGCTCAAGCACAAGACCACCTCTTCTGACCAGCAGACCCCTGCTGGAGGCAAGGAATAGGTGCAGATCAGCCTACACTGGCCTACATTGGACCCAGGTCCATGGTAGTTATGTGTCCATCAACCCCCCACACCTGGGAACCCAGTACTAACCCACTTACATCATGGAACACTGCAGGTAGTGCCATAGCCTTCACCATGCATTAACCTCTACCTTTTGACAACAGACAGAGCCTAGAAGCAGCTGCAACTCAGTCCAAAGACAATGTAAGGCCCTCACGGTAAGACATTGCATTCATCTTGGGGCACTTCCACTGTTATCTCAAGTTACCTCCACTATTGCTGCCACCACCTTTAGTTGCACTAGCATACATCGATGGACATCTGTAGGGTTTGGAAGCCCAACATGAAAGTGAGGCACAAATAATCTGCAAGGATACTACAATAATATAGGGTAAAAACTGTAATATCTCATC
Source organism: Tamias sibiricus (assembly GCA_025594165.1). Classification (NCBI taxonomy): domain Eukaryota; kingdom Metazoa; phylum Chordata; class Mammalia; order Rodentia; family Sciuridae; genus Tamias; species Tamias sibiricus. The sequence goes on along the minus strand of CM046662.1, from coordinate 154,289,254 downwards.
AGTTCCACTTGAAGAAAGGAAGACACATAAACAACATAAAAAGGCAAGGTAGGAAAGTGCCCTAAACAAATTAGGATACTACAATAACAGAACCCATGGACAGTGAAGTTGATGAAATACCAGAGAAGGAGTTCAAAAAGGTCATAATTTAAATGATCTCTGAATTAAAGAATGACCTAAATGAGGGCTGGGTTTGTGGCTCAGTGGTAGAGCACTTGCCTAGCATGTATGAGGCACTGGGTTCGATTCTCAGCTTCACATATAAATAAATGAATAATTTTGACCAAAAAAAATGACCTAAATAAGCAAATACAGGCAAAAGTTGATCACTCCAACAAAAACATAAGAGAGCAAATACAGGTAGCAAAGGATTACTTCAAGAAAGAGAGACTTTGATAAATAAAATAGTCAGAAATCCTTGAAATGAAGGAAACAATAAACCAAATAAGAAACTCAATAGAAAGCATCACTAACAGACTAGATCCATTGGAAGAAAGAACATCAGATAATAAAGGCAAAGTATACTATCTGGAAAATAAAGTTGACCACACAGAGAAGATAGTGAGAAACCATGAGCAGAGCATCCAAGAATTATGGGGCAGCATCAAAAGACCAAATCTAAGAGTAATTGGGATAGAGGAAGGCACAGAGTTTCAAACCAAAGGAATGCACAATCTCTTCAATGAGATAATATCAGAAACTTTCCCAAGCATGAAAAATGAATTGGTATATCAAATACAAGTGGCTTACAGAAAACCAAGTGAACACAATTACAACATGTCTACACCAAGGCACATTATAATGAAAATGCCTAGCATACAGAATAAGGATAGAATCTTAAAGGATGCAAGAGAGAGGAATCAGAGAACATATAGGGGGAGACCAAACCTATCTCAACAGATTTTTCAACCCAGACCTTCAAAGCCAGGAGATCATGGGACAATAACTGCCAAGCTCTGAAAGAAAATGGATGCCCACCAAGAATCTTACATCCAGCAAAATTAAGGTTTAGATTTGATGATGAAATAAAAACCTTCCATGATAAACAAAAGTTTATAAGAATTTACAACTAGAAAGCCTGCTCTACAGAATATTCTAGGCAAAATATTCCATGAAGAGTAAATAAAAAACAATGATGAAAATCAGCAGAGGGAGGTGTTACACTAAAGGAAAAACTAATCAGAGGGGAAACCAAGTCAAGTTAAATACCAAAAATAAATAAAAATGGATGGGGATACAAATCATGTCTCAATAATAACCCTGAATATTAATGGTCTAAATTCACTCACCAAATGACAAACACTATCAGATTGGATTTAAAAAAAATACCCAACAATATGCTGCCTCCAAGAGACTCATCTCATAGGAAAAGATATCCACAGGATGAAAGTGAAAGGTTGGGAGAAATCATACCACTCACATAGACTGAGGAAACAAGTAGGGGTTTCCATTGTCATATCAAATAAAGCAGACTTCAAGCTAAAGTTAATAACAAGGGATAAAGAAGGACACTATGTACTGCTCAAGGGAACCATACACAAACAAGACTTAACAATTATAAATACATATGCCATAAGCAATGGAGCATCTATGTTCATCAAACAAACTCCTCTCAAGTTCAAGAGTAAAATAAACCACAACACAAGAATTTTGGCTGACTTTAACACACCTCTTTCACCACTGGATAGATATTCCAAACAACAGCTGAACAAACAAACTGTAAAACTCAATAATAAAATCAATAAATTAGACTTAACTGACATATATAGAATATTTCATCCTTCAACAAACAAATATGCTTTCTTCTCAGAAGCACATGGATCCTTCTCTAAAATAGACCATATATTTTGCCACAAAGTAACTCTTAGCAAATATAAAAAAAGTAGAGATACTACCCTGCATTTTATCAGATCATAATGGAATGACATTAGAAATCAATGATAAAATAAGAAATAAATCTACTTTCAACATCAGGACACTAAATAATATGCTACCAAATGAACAATGGGTTGCAGTAAACATCAAGGAGAAGATTAAAAAGTTGTTAGAGGTGAATGAGAACACAGACACATCATATTGAAATCTCTGTGACACTATGAAAGCAGTTCTAAGAGGAAAGATCATTGCATGGAGTTTATTCCTTAAAAGAAGAAAAAGTTAGCAAATAAATGACTTAACATTACATCTCAAAGCCCTGGAAAAAGAAGTTCAAATCAATAACAAAAACAGTAGAAAACAGTAAATAATTAAAATCAGAGCCAAAATCAATGAAATTGACACAAAAGAAACAATTGAAAAATTGACAAAACAAAATGTTGGTTCTTTGAAAAAATAAATAAAATTGACAGACCCTTAGTCATGCTAATAAAGAGAAAAAGGAAATATCACAACAGACACCATAAAATTAAAAATTATTTTGAAAAGTTGTACTCCAATAAAGTACAAAATATTGAAAGCATTGACAAATTTCTAGAGTCATATGATTTGCCCAAATTGAATCAGGATGATATACACAATTTAAACAGATCAATTTCAAGCAAAGAAATAGAACACACCATCAGAACCCTACCAACCAAGAAAAGCCCCGGACTGGATGGATACACAGCCAAGTTCTATAAGACCTTTAAAGAAGAAAAAACTATCTATGCTAAACCCCAGGCCAACATCATTCTGAATGGAGAAAAATTGAAAGCATTTCCTCTAAAGTCTGGTACAAAACAGTGATGCCCTCTTTTACCACTTCTATTTAATATAGTTCTTCAAACACTGGCCAGAGCAATTAGACAGACCAAAGAAATTAATTGAATATGGATAGGTAAAGAAGAACTCAAATTTGCACTATTTGCTGACGACATGATTCTATACCTAGAAGACCTCAAAAATTCCACCAGAAAACTTCTAGAACTAGTAATTGAATTCAGCAAAGTAGCAGGATACAAAAATCAACACCCATAAATCAAAGGCATTTCTGAATATCAGTGATGAATCCTCTGAAAGGAAAACAAGAAAACTACCCCCATTTACAATAGCATCAAAAAATAAAATATTTGGGAATCAACAAAAGAGGTGAAAGACCTCTAAAATAAGAACTACAGAATGCTAAAGAAAGAAAATAAAGAAGACTTTAGAAGATGGACAGATCTACCTTGTTCTCAGATAGGCAGAATTAATACTGTTAAAATGACCAAATTACCAAAAGCACTTTACAGATTTAATGCAATTCCAACCAAAATCCCAATGACATTCCTCATAAAAATAGAAAAGGCAGTTATGCAATGCATCTGGAAAAATAAGAGACCCAGAATAGCTAAAGAAAGAAGCATGAAGCAGGTTGCATCACTTTACTTGACCTTAAAGTATACTACAGAGCAATAGTAACAAAACCAGCATGGTATTGGCACCAAAATAGACTTATAGACTAATGGTACAGAATAGAGAATACAGAGACTAATCCATATAATTTAGTTATCTTATATTAGACAAAGGTGCCAAAAATGTACATTGGAGAAAAGATAGTCTCTTCAACAAATGGTGCTGGGAAAACTGGAAATCCATATGCAATAAAATGAAATTAAAACCCTATCTCTCACCATGAACAAAACTCAACTCAAAGTGGATCAAGGACCTAGGAATTAAACCAGAGACACTGTGCCTAATGAAAGAAAAAGTAGGACTAAATCTCCATCATATCAGATTATGCCCCAATTTCCTTAATAAGACTCCTATAGTATAAGAATTAATATCAAGATTCAATAAACAGATAGATTCAAACTAAAATGCTTCTTCTCAGCCAAAGCAACAATCAGTGAAGTGAATAATTTGGGATCAAGTTTTTACCACATGCACATCAGATAGACCACTATAATCTCTAGAATATATAAAGAGCTCAAAACTCTTAAATTAAAAAAAAAAAAAAAAACAAATAACCCAATCATAAATGGGCCAAGGAACTGAACAGACACTTCTCAGAAGATTATATACAATCAATCAACAAATATAGGAAAAAAAAAATTAACATCTCTGGCAATTAGAGAAATGCAAATCAAAACTACTCTAATATTTCATCTCAATCCAATCAGAATGGCAGCTTTTAAGACTACAAACAACAATAAATATTGGTGAGGATGCTGGGAAAAAGGCACACTCATACATTGCTGGTGGGACTACAAATTGGGGCAGCCAATATGGAAAGTAGTATGGAGATTCCTTGGGAAACTGGAAATGGAACCAACATTTGACCTAGCTATCCAACTTCTTGGTCTATACCCAAATTACTTAAAAACAGCATACTACAGGGACGTAGCCACATAAAAATTTATAGCAGCACAGTTCATAATAGCTAAACTGTGGAACCAACGTATATGTACTTCAGTAGATGAATGAATAAAGAAATTGTTGTATATATACACAATGGAATATTATTCAGCATTAAAATAGAATAAAATCATGGCATTTGTAGGTAAATGGATGGAGTTGGAGCATATAATGCTAAGTGAATTTAGCCAATCTCCCCAAAAAACAAATGCAGAATGTTTTCTCTGATTTAAGGATGCTAATTAGTAATGTGCTCCGGGGTGGGGGGAGGGTGGTACATGGGAGGATTAAATGAACTATAGATAGGGCAAAGGGAAAAAATGGAGGGAGAGGAGGGGAGGGGGCTTGGGAGTAGGAAAGATGGTGGAACGAGATGCTTATCATTCACCTAAGTACATGTATGAAGACATAAATGATATGACTCTACTTTGTGTACAACCCGAGATATGAAAATGTGTGCTCTATATGTGTAATATGAATTGTAATGTATTCTGTTGTCATATATAACTAATTAAATTAGAAAAAGACAAAAATATAATAAACCTAACATTATACAACTATGTTCTGTCTAACTGAAAATTCACTAATACTTATATACCATGTTATAAATCAGTAAATGCATCTCTTCTTATGTGATAAGGGAATAAGGGAGGGAAGAAAACAACATTTTTTTGTATATATGTATTTATTTGAGTACATATATATGTGTAATATATACACATATATACGTGTGTGTGTGTGTGTGTGTGTGTATATATATATATATATATATATACATGCAAAGAAATAAAGGAGAAATTCTCATAATAATCATAGTCCCCCTTTTTGTAAATGTTCCTGTGGTTGCAGCTGGTACTTCTGTGTCCTTCCAGTACACAGAATTTTTTTGCATTCTGTATTCCCTTATCCCTTAGCAAGACAATCAGCTGCCTATGCAATGTTCTACTAAACAAGCCAATACTCTCAGGAAAAAAAATGTTGTCTTCCTGTTAATAAGAATTAAGGTAATAATGAATGTTAACCATATGAGACATGTTTTGTGCTTGCTTTCAACCTTTAAAGTAATTGTAAAGTTAAACATTAAACACATAAACACATGTATGTAAAACTATAAAGTATTCTTAATAAAAAATAAAATGAAGTGTCTAATTAAATGGAGAGTTAAAGAAACTGCTCAGAGCAAATAACACTTCAGATGAAATAAGAGTTGAATGGAAATTAGGTAAAGAGTTAGGAGGAAACCATTGTAAGCAAAGAGAAACTTGTATAAGCAGATCTTCAGAAAAGAGCTTAACACGTTCTTCTAGGACTGATTTTATGTAGAAATAAATTCTGCTGCTGATTAAAAGAAAAAGGAAGAATACCTCAGTATAATGTAGGAATAACAGACAAGATATAAATATTACTTGGCCTTGATATTTAGTTTGAATTTAAAACTTTATTTATTTATTTATTTATTTATTTATTTAATGCAAGAACAGTCACTGAAAGTTTTAATTCAGGGTGAGGAACTTTAGGACACATATCACTGGAAATCATGGAAAAATGTAATTCACTAAGGAAAATATTTTTTAAATAATTCTATTGAATAAGATAATGCTCATTTGTTATGATGGTCAATTTTATGTGCCAACTTTCTCAGCTGAAAAAATCCAATTTTTTATTACTAAAACAAATGTATATGTTGACAAGAAGGTAGATTCCATTAATTTCTGCCAGCAGTACAAAGAAACACATTACTCTGTCCAATAATATTGGTGAATAGCATTTACTGAATTATATATCTTAATAGCAATGCCTGACATTTCCCAAAGAAGAAATTCAGCCTCAAAATACACTGTACATTTTAATGGTGCAGTGACTGTCACCATGAAATGTACTATTATATATAAATATAATGCATTAATAAAAATGCAAAAAAAGAAATATATTAAAAATTTCATTTTGATTTCCCAGACTATTGGACTATTCCACAAATTTTGGACTTAATAATTCCCCCAAAATGTGAGTGAATTATTTTAACCTCTCTTTCTCTCTCTCTTCTCTCTCTCTCTCTTCCTCTCTCTCTCTCTCTCTCTCTCTCTCTCTCTCTCTCTCTCTCTCTCTCTCTCTCTCTCACACACACACACACACACACTCTCATACACAAGTATTCTATTTGTTCTATTTTTTGTAAAAATTTGTATATTATAGTAGCATTTATAACTAACTATACATGGATAAAAATCCCAAAATAAAGTAATCTCTTTTTTAAAAAAAATATATATTTATTTATATGTTTTAGTTGTACACAGTGCCTTTATTTTTACATGGTACTGAGGATTGAACCCAGGCTGCACACTTGCTAGGCGAGTACTCTATCACTGAGCCACAATCCAAGCCCTAAAGTGATATCTGATGAAACCAGGTAATGCATGTTCACCTGACAGACAGCTTTCCTCCTCGTTTTGATCCAGAGCCCAAATTCCTTTTATAGTGTGGAATACCAGCCCCTTCAGTTGTCACAGAGCAAAATTACCTGGAAGTCTTCACCTTTTTAGATATTTAAATGAGTGCATTATACTTATGCATAGTTTTGGGGGGTTTATTTTAACCAGAAAGTCTTCTTAGAGCACAAGATTATAAGGCTGCCATCTAAGGAGTGGTGGTGTTGTTTTTTTTCCTTTTGGTGTTTTATTTTGTTTTCTGATAATTTGAATTGGAGTTATATGTCAAAACTGCAAGTTGTGCTAATATTGTTAGTCCAGAGATAATATTTTGAGAAACCCTCTCCTATATCTTCAAGTGTTTTCATTATAGTTGGTGGAACAGGAAATTAATATTGTTGGTAACTTAACATCGGTCATTGTGGGGGTACTAAAACCCTAGAAATTAGAAAAATTAAAGTATACAAGTATATAAAGTATATAAAGTATATTGTTTTAAGACATTTATTTTCTGCGGAACTGATAAATATTTACCAGAATACAATAGGGCATATGGTGGAAATTAAAAATAATTTTCAGGTTTCTGGCTCTATTTCCTAATAGAACTCATGTATGATTTGCTATCACAGGGACACTGAAGAAGAGCCTTGGCAAACAAGAATAGTTTGTGCTATATTGTTTTAGAGGTAAGTATGAGCCATGTAGGATGCAATATAATGAAGAAAGTTAGAAATCTAACATTGGATTTGTGAAGCTCTCACAGAGTACACTGCACAAATGTTCCAGATATTCACACAGTATAACACAATTAGGATTCCAAATGATTTAAGCATTGAAGGAAGTTACTGTCCTGTTTAATAAAAAAAAAAAAAAATGCAGAATTATGTTGATAATCAGTTGCTTCATTCTGTGTTCTAAGAGCAAATTACCAGGATTCCAGGTCAATGCCCATAAATCAACAGCTTTCCTGTATTTTCATAGTGATTCAGCCCAGGAGGAAATCAGGAAAACCATCACATTCAAAATAACCTCAAAAAATACACTTGGGAATTAATTCAATCGAAGAAATTAAAGAATAAAAATTTTAAAACACTGAGGGAAGAAATTGAACAAGACTTTCCAAGTAGGAAAAACATCCCATGTGCTTGGATAAACAGAATCAATGTTGTCAAAATGGCCATATTACCAAAAGCAATATACAGATTCAATGCAATCCCCATCAAAATACCAATAATATTCTTCACAGAATTAGAAAAAAAATCATTTTTTAACATTTATTTGGAAAATTAAGAGACGCAGAATAGCCAATGCAATTCTGAACAAGAAAAGCGATACAGGAGGCATCACAATATCTGATCTAAAATTATACTACAGAGCTGTAGAAACAAAAACAACCTGGTATTGGCATCACAATAGATATCAAGACCAATGGACTAGAATAGAAGACACAGAGACAAACCAAATTTATACAGCCATCTGATGCTTGAAAATGTTGCCAAAAATATATTTTGGAGAAAGTAGAGCCTTTTTAACAAATGGTGACAGGAAAATGGGTAGCTATATGTAGAAAAATTAAACTAGACCCCTCTCTCTCACTGGGTCCAAAGCTCAAATTGCAGTGCATCAATGACTTGGGAATTAGGTTAGAAACTGTAACTGCTAGAAGAAAATATAGGGTCAACCCCCATCCTTTAGATGCTGGCATTGACTTTTTTTAATAGTTTATTTTATTTTATTATTATTATTTGTGTGTGTGTGTGTGGTGTTGGCATTGACTTTTTACACAAAACACCTAAAGTGCATAAAATAAAAACAAGAATCAATAAGTGGAATTCCATCAAACTAAAATGCTTCTGCACAGCAAAGGAAAACATGAACATTGAAGAGACAGCATACAGAATGGAAGAAAATCTTGGTCAGCTACTCTTCCAATGGGGGATTAGTATCCAGAATACATAAAAAATTTCAAAAAACTTAACGTTTTTGAGTTAAAAAAATAAAAATAAAAATAGCCAAATTAGTAAATGTTCAAAAGAATTAAACAGAAACTTCTCAAAAAAAGATACCTAAATGGCCAACAAATTTATGGGGAAAAATGCAACATCTCTAGCAATCAGGGAAATATAAATCAAATCAAAATACTTAGATTTCATCTCACACCTAACAGAATGGCATCAATCAAGATTACAAGCAATAATAAATGCTGGTGAAGTTTTGAGGAAAGAAAGTACATTTGCATATTTTTGTTGGGACTGTAGATTAATACAACCATTTTGAAAAGCAGCATGGACTTTCCTCAAAACCTAGGGATGAATCCACCATATCACCTAGTTATTCCGTTCTTTAGTATTTCTTTGAAATATCTAAAATTTATATCATAGTGGTCTAGCCATGTCAATGTTTATAGCAGCACAACTCACACACACACATACACACACACACATAGAGTACACTTCTACTCAGCCATAAAAATTAATGGAATTACGGCATTTGTTGGTAAATATTATGCTAAGTGAAATAAGTCTCATATGTGGAAGGTAGAATAAAACAAAGGAAGGGGAGAGGAAAGGATAGGATATCATAAAAGGGAAAATCAGTAGTGTAGAAGAAGGAGATCAAAGGCAGAGTGGAAGGATGGGAAACGGGAGACAATGCAGAATGAATTCTTAAAAAAATCATTTTATGTGTATATATAAACATACCATTGACAATTTTGCCTTTATGCATAAAAAAGAAAAACAATCAAATATAAATACATATACCAATGAAAGAAGTCATGTAGAGTAGTGGAAGGAGATCAGAGAAGGGGAGGGAGGATCAAGGGAAAAGAAGAATGGAAAATTGAACTGAAATTGAATTCCATGCACATATGTTTATGTTGGGATGTACCCAATGACCATGTATAAATATAGAGTTATAACAAGAATGAAGGAACAGAAAAAAAAAGTATCAAAGAGAGTTGTTGAGTGACTGAACTAATGTGCACTTTCTTTTTTTAAGGGAATAATATGTTTACTTATGGCTTGTGACACTATTAGTCATTAGTCGTATGTGCGTTTTTAGATGGAATATTTTTGTGGAACAAAAACGCTGTTTTGCTAGAAAAGTTGAGAAAAAATTGGCTGCATTGCATGAAACCTATTAGGAATTTTTTTTTCACATGAAAATATTGGCTATGTATATCTAGGAAGACAATGTGGAAATTAGCCATAAAGTAAGAAAAAACATAAAGCACACCGTAGTCAGTATACTATGCCAAAAAACGTCTATTTTTTGTATAGAATCATCAAGAAGATATGGTTAGAGGGCACATTAATTATGCAGAGATAATTTAGTTTTTCACAAAGTGACTTCTGGTGTTTTATGGCACCCAAGATAATTCCTCATTACAACATGAATTTGTGAATTGGAACCATATCTGATCTGTCACTATGTTACCACATCATTTCAAGTCTGTTTTAAGTCTGGCATTACAACATAAATGTTGGTGAAAATTGTACATGAGCATGCAATATGAATCTTATTGATCAACATGTCTGGAGAACAATGACTTTGATAGCAGAGACCTTATCATTTTATCTCATGAAGTATACCTGGTCTTTTATTAAGAGAGTATGAGGTAAAAAAGCTATTGTTTAAAGAAACACTATGCTAATACAGGATTATTTATTTGAAAATTTGTACTTAGCATGACAGTGTAAATAACAAAGCAAATATATATTTTAGATATAGATGACTGCCTTTAAAACAAGGAGTATACTGAAAGCATTATTCCCCACAAATATATTTTGCTTTGACTTTTGTTTACTATGATATTGTCTAGATTGGTTCTTTTTCTTGAATATAAAACAGAAGCCAAAAATCTTTAGTCCAGATACTATAGATATTGCAAATATAATAGGTAGTTAAAGCACATAAAGAAGACACATGAATGTTAAAACATGCCAGATGATGTCAATCAAGAAAATATAATAGAACATTCAAATCAGTGTATATATTAAATTCAATATATACTACTTCTTATGAGAAAGTATGAGAATATTAAAGACAAAGAAAAGGAGAAGATGCTTCATTGGTTTTTACCTCATGGGTTCAGTGTATTGTGACAACAATTGTTCAGCTTCTAGAAGTTCTGTTTTATGACTGTTTTATAATCAGTGGGTATTGTGGGACTTATGCTGAGGATATTTGCTATCTGTCTAATATAGAGGTATCTAAGGGTCACTTACATTCATTTATACATCCATTCAGAAATGCCGTTTTTCAAATTTATATATTCTAATTTATTATATATGACAGCAGAATACATTTCAATTAATAGTACACATATAGAGCGAAATTTTCATGTTTCTGGTTGTACACAAAGTAGAGTCACAATATTCATGTCTTTATACATGCACTTGGGTAATGATGTCCATCTCATTCCACCATCTTTCCTATCCATTGCCCACTCCCTTTTTCTCCCTCCCCTTTGCCTTACCTAAAGTTCCTTCATTCCTCTCATGCCCACCCTCATGCACATTATGGATTAGCATCCTCATAATAAAGAAAACATTCAACATTTAATTTGGGGGGAGTGTGCTTCACATAGCATAATATTCTCCAACTCCATCCATTTACCTGCAAATGCCATGATTTTATTCTCTTTCAATGCTGAATAATATTCCATTGTGCATATATACCACAGTTTCCTTATCCATTCATCTACTGAAAGGCATCTAAGTTGGTCCCACAACTTAGCTATTGTGAATTGTGCTGCTATAAACATTGATGTGGCTGTCTCACTATAATATGTTGTTTTAAAGTACTTTGGGTGTAAACCAAGGAGTGGGATAGCTGGGTCAAATGGTGGTTCCATTCCAAGTTATCCAAGGAATCTCCATACTGCTTTTCAGATTGTTTGCACCAATTCTCAGTCCCACCAGCAATGTATGAGTGTGTGTTTTTCCCTACATCCTTGATAACACTTATTGTTGTTTGTATTCTTTTTTTTTTTTTTTTTTTTTTTTTTTTTTTGGCACTGGGGATTGAACTCAGGGGCTCTTAAACACTGGGCCACATCCCCAGCCTTTTTGTGTATTGTATTAAAGAAAGGGCCACACTGAGTTGCTCAGTGCCCCTGGGTTCAATCCCCAGCACCACTAAAAAAAAAAAAGTAGTATGTAACTGTGTTGTTTGTATTCTTTATTTTTTTTATAAAAAAAATCAATAGGAAAGATACAATCTGAATTTAAAATATTTTACAAGAAAAAAATCACATACCATTTATTAAAACTTTGACATTTGTGATACGTACATACACCCAAAAATGTCTATACAAAAATAATGTATTGGACTTTTCACATAAGTTGACACATATGTGGCATTTGTGTCACATTTGTGTTACATTAAGAAAGAGTATTACTCATCAATAAAAGAGGATAAAATCATGGCATTCACAGGTAAATGGATGAAGTTGGAGAATATAATGCTAAGTGAAGTTAGCCAATCCCAAAAAGCCAAATGCTGAATGTTTCTCTGATATAAGGAGGCCAATAGCTACCATTCTGATTGGAGTGAGATGAAATATTAGAGAAGTTTTGATTTGCATTTCTCTAATTGGTAGAGAAGTTAAACGTTTTATATTTGTTGATTGATTGTATATCATCTTCTGAGAATTGTCTTTTCAGTTTCTTGGCCCATTTGTTGATTGGGTTATTTCTTTGTATGATGTTAACATTTTTGAGTTCTTTATATATCCTAGAGATTAGTGCTCTATCTGATGTGCATGTGGTATAAATTTGCTCCAATTCTGTAAGGTCTCTATTCACCTCACTGATTGTTTCTTTTGCTGAGAAGATTTTTGGTTTGAATCTATCCCATTTATTGATTTGATTTCAATTATTGTGCTATAGGAGTCTTATTAAGGAGTTAGGGCCTAATCCAACATGATGAAAATCAGGGCCTACTTTTTCTTTTAAAAGGTGCAGGGTCTCTGGTTTAATTCCTAGGCCCTTGATCCACTTTGAGTTGAGTTTTGTTCATGGTGAGAGATAGGGGTTTAATTTCATTTTGTTGCATATGGATTTCCAGTTTTCCCAGCACTATTTGTTGAAGAGGCTATCTTTTCTCCAATGTATGTTTTTGGCACCTTTGTCTAATATAAGATAACTGTAATTATGTATGTTAGTCTCTGTGTCCTCTCTTCTGTACATTGGTCTATCAGTCTATTTTTGTGCTAATACTATTCTGTTTTTGTTACTAAGCTCTATAGTATACTTTAAGATCTGGTATAGTGATGACACCTGCTTCTTTCTTCTTGCTAAGGATTGCTTTAGCTATTCTGGGTCTCTTATTTTTCAAGATGCATATCATGATTGCTTTTTCTATTTCCATGAGGAATGTTATTGGGATTTTGATTGGAATTGGATTCAATCTGTATATTGCCTTTGGTAGTATGGTGATTTTGACGATATTAATTATACTTATCCAAGAACAAGGTAGATATGTCCATCTTCTAAGGTCTGTTTTAATCTCTTTCATTAACATTCTGTAATTTTTATTGTAGAGGTCAAAATCTCTGGGACCTAAGAGGAAAGTACTAAGAGGAAAGTTCATTGCTTGGAGTTCATTTCTTAAAGAAGAAAAAGTCAACAAATAAATGACCCAACATTACATCCCAAATCCCTAGAAAAAGAAGAACAAATCTACACCAAAAGCCATAGAAGACAGGAAATAATTAAAATCAGAGCTGAAATCAATTAAATTGAAACAAAAGAAACAATTAAAAATTGACAAAACAAATAGTTGGTTCTTTGAGAAAATAAATAAGATTGATAAACCCCTAGCCATGCTAAAAAAGAGAAGGAGAGAGAAAACTCAAATTACTAACATTTGTGATACAAAAGGAAATATCATGACAGACACTACAGAAATACAAAAAGTAATTAGAAATTATTTTAAAAACTTGTACTCCAATAAAATAGAAAATATCGAAGGCATTAACAAAGTTCTTGAGTCATACCATTTTCCCCAACTGAATCAGGATGATATACACAAGTTAAACAGATCAATTTCAAGCAGTGAAATAGAAGACACCATCAGAAGCCTACCAACCAAGAAAAGCCCATGATCAGATGGATACACAGCCAAGTTCTACAAGGCCTTCAAAGAAGAATTAATACTAATACTACTCAAATTATTTCATGATATAGAAAAAGAGATGCAAAGAAAAATGTTCTTGGCATCCAAAGAAAAGCTGATAATTTGGTAGTCAAAAATTCAGAAAAGAGAATTATCTGAGATAGAGTAGTTGTTAATATTATTGATTGTTGTTGGAAATTCAGGCAATGTGGGTATGCAAAGTGCCACTGGTTTTAGCTGTATAGAGGTCACTATTGATTTTGGCAAGTGCCACATACTAAATAGATGGAGGCACTGGCCAAATTGTGATTGCCCAACATGTGAGTGTTTGACATTATGTTTTTAATCCATGATATGATTTGCTAAATTATACCATTGAAAACTAAACTATTTGGCTGGGATGTAGCTCAGTGGCAAAGCATTTGCCTTGTATTCACAAAGTCCTGGGTTTATCCCCTAGTTAAAAAAAGAAAGAAAGAAAGAAAGAATATTAAAGTATTTAATCACTTAATGTAGCAGAGATACTAAGATTAGAGTTAGATATGGTTACCACGTTGTTCTGTTTTCTTAAACTTTTTATCAATATGATATTTGAATACATGTATTGAATTTTGTCCTGGAAATGAAGCAAAATATACAACACTCACATATTTAAGTTTAATGATAGTAGTATCTAAAATGCTAATTAAAATTATAACTTGCCTCAGAGAACAACTGTTCTAGGAAAGAAAATTCTCCAGAATAACCTAAAAATTGCTTCTTAGCAATTGCTTTGTTATTCAAGTGCTTTGCTTTCTTCTTTCCTTTATAATAGTTGATGAAGTCTGTATCAATTGATGAGCTAGCATTTATTTCTAGAGATAGAGAAGCAAAGTTCAATTTAACCAAAAATTATATCAGTTCATTAATATATCTAATACAGTTTCTATAAGAATTAAAAGAAACAGAAAAAAAAGATTTTTTTCATTTGTGTGAATCTTGGAGTTATTTTGGAAACCTGGACTTTATCAGTAAAAAGAAAATTAGAATAGACATGTATAATAAGTTTAATATATATTGATTATACTTCATATTTAATATATGGTTTATAAATATGAAATATTTGGAAATATATTGCACATATTTTATATGAAAATGTGTGTTAGTTATTATATAATCTACATAAATTTGGAAAATATACTGCACAATTAACATTTTGAGTATGTGTTTTATATTACCTTGAAATGATAGAAATTTTATTTTCCTTATAGCAGTTTACACGTGATTAGAACATTTCTTCGATTACCAATTTTTTCATTCACTTGTTCTGGAAAACAGCTATAATTGTAAATTTATATTTCTTTTAAATTATGTAAGGCATAAAGTTTTACACAATTCAACATAACAGATATTTCCCCTGTTTCTGTAGTTCATGCTGAACAATAATTTATAAGATATGAACACTTCTTAAAGTCACCTTAGCTGACATGGGAATTATCAACCTTTTTACAATTCTATAACTCTTGTCTTAATTTTTGTATTGTATACTTGTACATTATGTAGCCTAGTATTAGTTGCCAAATTCATTTGTTCCAAGACAAAGAATTTTAAGATTTATATCAAGTCCACTCTATTAAATTTCTTGATATTGTTATTTTTATTTGAATATTAATTTATTCAATTCACATAATACATTATTAAATCAGCATAATTAATTTAAATTTACTGACAAGTATACTATTTCCACTGCTTAATGTGTTTCATTAGTTTTCCTTTCTTCTTATATCTGTGACCTTCTAGCTTTGCTTATATGTCATGTACTTTGGTATTTTCAATGGTTTTAGCTTGCTTTCAACATTTGAGGGCTGGGGATATAGCTCAGTTGATAGTGCTTACCTCTCATGCAGAAGGCCCTCAGTTCAATCCTGAGGACCACAAAAAAATAAATAATTAAATAAGAACATTTAAAATGATGACAATAACAACTGAGAGGTAATCGTCTACATACTAAACTTATGTTTTTCATTTTTAGGCATTGGAGAGAGATAAAATAAAATTGTATGGTATAATAGAAGTTTCCAACTTTATTTCTAAAGGTAGAAAACTATTCAAGAAAATAGCAATTAAAATCTGATTATACTATGCATGTCCATGTTATCATTATTAAAAAAAGAAAAAAGATTGCAAATATAAAACACTGCATTGATTTTCACATTTCCAGATAATCCTTCTTTTTCTATAATTTATTTAGTTTTGAGTTATGAGTTTGATCATGTCAGAAAAATTGGAATCTCCATATGACTTTTCTCTTGCTGTACAGCATGCATTTAGATGATGCACATATGTATATTTGACTTATAATATTTTTGGAATTTGAGGTTAAAAGGAGGGATATTTCCAAGCCACCAAATTAATGGGTCAATTGAAAGCCAGGAATTTCCTTGAGAATGACAATACTTGATAATACTCTGGACAACCATTGTCCACCAATAATCCTCTAACTTTGCTAGGCCTCAGGAAGGTAAAGGCATGAAATGCAATACGTGAATGATGAAAGAAAGCAAACCAAACAAGAAAAAAATGAAAGAGAGAGAGAGAGAGAGCGCGCACAACGAATGAGTAGAAAGCAGGGAAGACAGGAGACATGTTAGTGATAGTGAGATGGGACATGCAGTAGGCAATATAAGACTGGTTATCAAGTTGAAATGGAAACATATATGGTCTATTAATTGAAATAAATCATATTGATTATGATAGAGAAGATTAAGCATTAATTTACTTAAATGTAGAAACTCAAGTGCCACAAAACATTCTTAATTTGCAGAAACTGATTTTCTCTTACTCTGAGGCTTCATTTACTCCGAAGGCCACATACTCTACATACTTTTCTTTATCAGTGAACACTTAAGTAATTAAAGCTGAAGATGTTTTTCAGGACAATTCTTCACATTCATCTTCCTAAGAAAGCATCTGGGTACAGACTTTTCTAACTACACAGTGATCATAAATTATTAGGTTGCTTTCCAGTACTAGTCTTAAGTTTAAGATGATCCTGTAATCTGGTCCTTAGATATCTAGAATTAATTCCAATTAGATATGGTTTGCTGTATCTGGTCCTCTTTTGTCTCTTTATAAGGATGGTATCTGGGACATATACCTGTTTACATGAAATGGCCAACTGTGTTGTTGTTGTTGTTGTTTTTTTTAATTTTTTACCCTAGGATTTGTTGTTGTATTACCATTTCCTGTATTGACACCTATTTCATATACCAACTATGTAAGTGTGGCCACTGTTTTCAGTAAAATTTCAGTTAACACTCCCTAGATTCTTCACTCACCTGCCATCATCTGTTCTTACACAGATGGTTCTCTACCAATTGCCTAATCTAAATTTGTTTTCCTTGTTTTTTTTTTTTTTTTTTTTTTTTTTTTTTTTTTTTTTTTTTTTTTTTGTGAACCATCCATGGAATGCACCAGTATGAGATCAGAGCAGTACTGTCAATGGGTTTATGTTCATGTCCCTCTCCTCTCCCTCACTGCTTAAGCAGGATTTTATCAATTGTCACAGCTTCTTAAGCAATAGCTTGTCTTTTATTCATTTTTAAGTTTTTGATAGTTATACATTACAATAGAATACATTAGGCACATTTATCATATGTAAATGGATGATAATTTCTCATTTTCCTGATTGTACATGTTGTAGAATCACATTGGCCATGCCCTCATATATGTAATAGTGTCTGTTTCATTTTACTATCTTTCCTACCCCAAGACCCCCTTCCCTCCCTTTACCCCCTTCTATCTAATCTAAAGTAAATCTATTATTCCCTAACCCTCACTCTTATTGTGAATTAGCATCCAAATATCAGAGAAAATATTTGGCTTTTGTTTTTTGGCGATTGGTTTATTTTGCTTAGCATGATATTCTCTAGGTCCGTCTATTTACTGGCAAATTTCAAAATTTCACTCTTCTCTAAGGATGAGTAATATTCCAACACACACATACACATACACACACACACACACGCACATATATATATATATATATATATAACACATTTCTTTTTAATCTATTCACTTGTTGAAGGGCTCCTAGGTTGGTTCCATAGTTTAGCTATTGTAAGTTGAGCATTTATGTGGCTGCATTAGTGTAATATTCTAATTCTAAATCCTTTGCATATAAACCAAGAAGTGGGATAGCAGAGTCAAGGGGTGGTTCAATTCCAAGTTTTCTGAGGAATATCCATATAGCTTTCCATAACGGTTGTACCAATTTGCATTCCCACCAGCAATGTAGGAGTGTACCTTTTCCCCACACACTCACCAACACTTATTGTTGCTTGAATTTTTGATAATTGCCATGCTTACTGTAGTGAGATAGATTCTTAGAGTATTTTTGATTTGCATTTTTTTAGTTGCTAAAGTTGTTGGACATATTTTTTCATATATTTGTTAATCAATTGTATTTTTTCTTCTGTAAAGTGTCTGTTCAGTGCTTTATCCCATTTAATGATTGGGTTATTTGTTTCTTTGGTGTTAAGTTTTGTATCAGGGGTTAAACCAAGCAACATTTAACCAATGAGACAGATACCCAGCACTTTCTTATTTTAGTTAGGAATAGGTTCTCACTGAATTGCTTAGGGCCTTGCTAAGTTGCTGAGGCAGGCATTGAACTTGCAATCCTTCTGCCTCACAGGGCCTAATAATCCTTGTTTTTCATTTCAGGGCCTTCCAATTCAGAGTTAAGACAATATCATAGGATTCAATTATTATTCTTTTCTTCCTCAGCCTCTTCCTTCGTCACCTTGCTATTTTCTCTTTCTAGTTCTTCCCGTTCTCTTATAGGAGATGCTCCACTATTCTATCCTTTAGGGATCAGACTTATATTTTGTGTGTGACAAATAAGAAAAAGAAATGATCCCAGTGAAAGGGAAAACTTTATTGGAACATAATTAATGAAAATGGGGTCATGACAAGTGAGGAAAAAATCTTTATCATGACTGCATCAGTAGGTACCTGCATTGCGCAAGAATTTCAAATAGTTGTACTTGGGTATGGTGAGGGATTTATAATAATCAGAAAATCATGCATATGGAATGTAGGTTTAAATAAATCAAGTGAAGGAAAACATGAGCCACATGCTTAATTTCTCCAACAAATTTTAACTTTGTGTGGATTAAAAAAACACACTGGAGTATTACTCAGCCATAAAAAATACTTTATCGCATTTCCCATTGAATGGATAAATCTGGAGGCTTTCATTCTCACCGAAATAAGCCAGTCCCCAAAAGCCAAATGTTGAATGTTTTCTCTGATATGTGGCAACTAATCCACAATAAGGGGACATTTAAAAAAATAATAAAAGTGCAGTGGAATAGAGAAAGAAGAGTGAAGGGAAGTGAGGAGAGATCAGAAAAGGAAAGATAGTGGAACGAATCAGACATAACTTTCCTATGTACATCTGTGAATATACCAGTGAATCTCCCCATTGTGTACATACAGAAGAAATTAACTGAAAAACAAACTATGAATGGCAGAAAGATCAATAAAGGAAAAGCAATCAGGGATTGGGGACAGTAAAGGGTAGGAGAGGTACTTGGGACTGAATTAGAACAAGGTATATTTCATGTTTATATAATTATGTCAAAATGGATTCTTCTAAAAACTAAAAGAACCAATTTAAAAAAAAACTGCTATAAGAAGCAATTATATACTATACCATGGAACTTTACAGATATGAACAATGTTCCATAGAACTTGCCCATTGAACATGTGCACATCAATCTATAAAAAGTTGTACCCTTACCACAGTTAGTTTCAGAACATCTTCATGACTCTGATAAGAAGACCTGCAACTATGATCAACAAATCCACAGTACCTCTAGTCTCCCTAGCCTTGACAACCACTAATTTACTCTTTCTGTCTAAAGGTTTGCCTATTTTTTATACTTCATAAAAAACTGTCAGCTTCCGCCTTTTACCACTGAGGATGGATACTAAGCAGACATTTATAAATAACAATTAAGATTCAAAGAATGCAAATGGAAAAGTGAACAGGGATAATGTAGAAAGGTAAGTGTGAATGTTTGAAGGCAACGTTCTCACTGAAGTATATTTTTTTCTTATGATTTTATTAAGATTATACTATTCATATCTTGGTTGTTTGAATATTTTTATATTCTTTTTGTCTTCTACATTTAATTTCATACATATATGAAATCCTGTTTCTTGGGCTTAGGATTCTAAAGGAAACTAGTTTAGTATCAGTAAGTGCTTTGTTTTGTTGTTTCCTTTTAACACTTAATCAATTTTATAATCGAAGAATTATATGCTGAGATCTTAATGTACATCTCCTAGAGTTTATATATTTCTTTGTCTCTGTTTCTAACTAACCCTTATCATTTCACAAAGATAAAAAGGAAATGAAGGAAAAAATCAATAGTCATTCTTAGAAATGTAAGGAATGTGCAATATTTATCTTTATGAGATTTTTCTACATCACTGAACACTGATTCTACTGCTTGGTATGGATGCATTCAGCAAAACACAGAAGCACCAGTCCAACCTTGGATTTAAATTATTTCTAAGGACACATTTAAAAATTAATATTTTCCCAATTATTGTTACTTGAGCTTTCTATCTTCTAATTTTGCCCTCCAATTTCAATGTCTCCACCTGAATATTGTACCTTTCTAGTAGATTTGATTGTGATTTCAATTTTCAAAACAACCATAACAATATCCATTAAGTAGAATACATGCTTCTCTCTGATAATTTGTGACAGCGATTTCCTGTAATGAACTACTTTTCCACATGGGGTGGAATGATATATTGGTAGGAGAATCAAACATAAGCCAGGTCAGTTCACTTTCATAAATATTTCTGATGTGCTTACATTTGGTTGGGCAAGTGCTGAGTTGAAAAAGATGGAGAGACTGTCCTTACAATTGCTTATTATACTTTGGGGATACCCACTACTTAAACAGATCTTATCACACTTTGATCAATACCACTTAATAGCTGTCATCATAACCTAAATATGGTATTTTGTCTTTATTTTTCTAACTGGAAAAACTTTTACTAAGGAAAAATTAGTTAACTGTATTTTATATAAGTAATAAGTAATAAATGCATTTTTATATAAAAAACAAATGAATAAAAATGCAGAATTGAAAAACAGCTCAATGCAAATGGGAAGTTGAATTTATTTTAATGGTATTTAAGACATAATTTTATAATTTAGAATGTTTTAGGAAACTTGGTTTGAAATTTTATTTAATTTTTCTGAAATTCAGTTTTCTTTATATTAAAAAGTTGTGATATTTGTACAGTTTCTTCCTAACTCAAGAGTTATTTTTTCATCAAATAGATAAACAGTAAGGAACTAACTATTCACTGGAAAATCCATGTAAGTTGTTAATGTAGCAAATAAGTGTTTATAGTCCATGGTTGTTTATTGCTACATGCAGAATCAATCATTTTATATATGACATATTTCTTCTTTACCTTTAACAACTATAAAGTATAACGAAAGTATCAGACTTACCTAAAATGAAGTTAAAATATTTTATATATACTTTGTTTTTTTATATTTATTGATATATTTTAAATTACATATACTTGATACTTCTAGATCTTACTTGTTAATATTTACTGTCAGGCATTTTTCTAGGAACAGTGGACAACTAGATCTTACTTGTTAATAGTTACTGTCAGGCATTTTTCTAGGAACAGTGGACAATTTACTGGGCTTACCAACATGCAGGATACTTATCAGCAAGCAGTAAAGGCAGGTAATAAAATGGTAACTAATATTGTAAGTCACTAGAAAATATCATTCAGAATGAAACAGAAGGAAAAGAAGTTCTTGGGAGGCAGTTTGATTTTTAGAGGGGTTTTTGATTTTGAGAGATGGTTTTTATCCATGACATAGAAGAATTTATGAAGAAGAAAACTACATTTCTGGATTGAGGAAATTCCAGGTGAAAAGATAAGCAAGCATAATGGTCCTGCACCTAAGCGAGCTGTGCCTAGGAACAATGCCAAGGTCAACATGACTTCTGTGGACTGAATAAGATGGAGAACAGTAGAAGAGGTCAGAGAAGAGACCAGACTCTTTTCAGCCATTGTAAAAGTTTGATTTTAATTCCTGGAAATAGAAAACATATGGAGACCATTAAACAGTGACATGACAATATACTTTAAAAGTTCAAACAGAGTGTGCCATGGAAATACCATACAAGAAGTCAAAAAGAGAAGAAGGAATATAGTGATTAGTTGCATTATCAATTTTGCTGTAGCAACAACAGTAATCTTGTATACAATTCATGACCAAAGTCACGAGTTTGACCATTTAGTGAGTGCCAAGGTTGTTTAGCTCAAGTATACAGGATAGGGACAAACCCATAAAATGACAGCACAGTGGGAGACTTGGGAAACTATATTGGGATGTGGGTGGCCATAGGTGATTCACTTAACCTATGTGAAGCCACAGAGTTGGGGTCCCTCATGCCTTCATACCTCACATTTTCTGGTATAATTGCAATTAATAAATTTCAAATTACTCCTAATAACTAATACTTGTCAAATGCAGACAAAGAAATAAGCAATTTTGATACAATGGAACATAGTCTGGATCTCATACTTAGTATGTTTAGCATAGCTGGTAATGGCGGCGCACACCTGTAATCCCAGCACTTGGGAGACTGAGGCAGGAAGATCGCGAGTTCATAGCCAACCTCAGCAATGGCGAGGCACTTAGCAACTCAGTGAGACCCTGTCTCTAATAAAATATAAAAAGGGGCTGGGGATGTGGCCCACTGGTTGAGTGCCCCTGAGTTCAATCCCCAGTACCAAAAAAAAAAAAAAAAAAAAAAAAAAAAAAAAAAAGTATGCTTAGTATAACACTGTTTATCTTAAACATGCTATGCTAATTTTAGTCCCTCAATAAGTTAATGTAGCAAAGATTCCACCAGGCATTAAAACTTCAAACGTTCCTGAGGCTAGAAGGAACCCCATCCTAACCATATTTTAGATGAAGTTTCAAAAGACTAGCTTATTTAGTATTCTTATTCCAAGAAACCAAATGGTTTAATATTTAGCCTTAAAAGATGCCCTGGGTGGAAACTGTATAGAAATTCTTAAGAGGGTGACTTTTATAGTAAATAGAACTATTCCACAAAATCCTTGAAAATTATTTTTCTTTCTGTTTTAGTATGAGCAAACAAAAGGAAACCAACCAACCAACAAAAACTCACCCATGTTACTATTTTAATATTATCCAACCACTTCCAAGTTACACAATTCATCAACTAAGAAGCTGAAAAGTGAGATGCTGTTCTTCAGTCTTATAGGCAACCTCAGTGTCTGTTAGTAATTATTTTTCCCACTCCTTATTTAGTTTAAGCAGGAAGAAAGTTATCCAGCTGTAATGGTGTTACTGCTACAGTTTCCTTCTTGAATAAACACAGTATCAATATTTCTATTATTCTATCCTGTGGATTTATTTAAGTGTTACAGATACAGGACATTTTGCTCTTTATATAAAAAATGTTCTGTGTAGTCATTACAAACATATATATATATATATATATATATATATATATATATATATATACAAACATATATATATTACAAACATATATATATATATGTATGTATATAACATTACTCTAACTTGGAGTTTTTAGCTAAGATTTTGAGATTATAACAAATGCAATTTTTATCTTGTCAAATGATTCCTTCTGATAATGCATGAAGTCCAGAAAGAAAGCTATTGTTCTGTTTTATGTGTATGGAAAACACATAAAAATGGAAGATCAGTGGGGTAAACTTGACTCTCAGTGATGAACCATATAGCTCATCAATCAAACACCAACTCAGGAGAATTAGAGACAAGAAAGAAAAATAAAATTATTTGCATGCTCAGCAAACTAAAATATTTTGTTTATAAAAATGCAATGTGGAAATATAATACCTTCAAGAAAAGAGTGAATTAGATTGCCTTACATTCTTGAAATACTTATATATGACAAAAATTTGTTCTCTCACAAATGTAATGACTCATATGTCTACTTATTAAGTGATAATTGGCTCTGTGTAAAACTGGTAAACTACTTTTCAGAATCTTGTTTGTAAACTCTTCTATTTTCTATTTTCTTCTATTTTTTACCACCATTCTCAATATTTGTTCCATGGTTTATGGACCAGAATAGATAGTACATAATATGATGTCGAGGTACTTTTAGATAATTCACTCTTGTTCTATGTAATTTTGGGGAACGAATTATTAAAATGTCTTAGTGTCCTACAAAGAATCTACCTCTATTAGTTTTAGAAATCAAACCTCAGGAATATAAATGCTAGAGTAGATTAATATGTCCATTTCACATTGAGAATATGAATTGTTTCTAAGAAAATACTTCTATAAATCTTACAAATTGTGTTCAAGAATATGCATAGTGGGTAAAAATTTGTTTCATATCTTTAATAATGATAATGATATTCACAAAGTAAATTTAAATACATATGAGTTAACTCAGGGATATTTGAAAGACAGTTGACTAAAGTTATAATGAAAGTATGTATTAATTATATAATTAAGAAAATGATATGACTCTCCAAATTCCTATGTATGTATATATATGCATACATATATATATATATATATTCATTATATATATCATGTACATGATATATATACATACATATAATGTATGTGTATATTATATATGTACATAAATATATTATGTATGCACATACACCTAATAGAATTTTAGACATGAACATCCAAAGTTTATGTGTGTATATATATATATATATATATATATATATAAAAATTTCAATTGTCTCCTCAATTTCTATGTAATTCTAAATTGTCCCTTTTCTATCAACTTTAATTTATAAGTAAATTATGAGTAAATGCACATTTCTTATTAAAGTTAAAAGGATTGTGCTTAACTAAACTATTACCTTGGACTTTCAGCTGTTTCTTACCTAAAAGTAATTTCATTAATGTTGCTATAACTGATTCTATAATATGATTAGAGCTGTACAATTTTTTTCTTTTTTCTTAATTGCCCTTTATCTTTCTGATTCTAGGCTAAGACTGCGTGTTGCTTATATTACTAAACAGAGAAAAGAATGCAAGTTATTTAAAATGGTTTTGAGAGAAAACATTTTACCCTTGGTTATATAAGTCTGGCTTATTTCACTTAGTATGATGTTGTCCAGTTCCATCCAATTATCAGAAAGTGCCATAAATTCATTTTTTAGTGGCGAATGAAATTCCATTGTGTATATATGACACATTTTATTTATTCATTGATCTGTGGACAGGCATCTGTGATGGTATCTTAACTTGTCTATTGTAAATTGTACTGCTATAAACATTGATGCAGCTATATCACTACAGTATCTTGATTTGATTTATTTGGGTTATATACTGAGGAGTGGGATAACTGGTTCATATGGTGATTCAATTCCTTGTTTACTGAGCAATCTTCATATTGCTTTCCAGAGTGATTGTATAAATTTTCATCCCCAATTACAATGTATGAATGTACTTTTTCTCCCATATCCTCACCAACATTTATTGTTACTTATGTTCTTCATAATTGTCATTCTGAGTAGAGTAAGATGAAATCTCAATGTAATTTTGATTTGCAATTCCCAAATTGCTTAAGGATGTTGAACTTTCTTTTTTCAAAAATTTGTTGTCCATTTGTATTTCTTTTTTGCGAAGTGTCTGATTAGTTTTTTTTGTCCATTTATTAATTGCATTTATTTGTTTATTTATCTTGGGGTTTTAGGTGGTGTTTTTGAGTTTTTTATATATTCTGAATATTAATCCCTTGAGGAGCTGTTAGAAAAGATTTTATTTTGTTTTGTTTTAATTTCTTGCATTTTAGAAGTATTGTTAGGGAATTTGGTTCCTTTGTCTACATATTGGAATGTTGAGCCTACATTTTCTTCTTCAGAGTTCCTGATCTACTTCCTAGGCCCTTAATCTACTTTTCCACTTTTGAGTTGACTTTTGCACAGGGTGAGAGATGTCAAGTTTCATACTTCTACATATGTGAAGCTAGACCAAAAAAAAAAAAAAAAAAAGAGGGAAGGGAATCATATGAAAAGAGAAGACAGATCAATAGAGTACAGAGCTGTGATTGAGAGGGAGGGAAGAGAGATAAAGTATGGAGGAAGGGCGAAATGAAATTAACTAAACTATCCTATGTACATATATGAATATACCACAGTGGATTTAATTTAATCTATAAGCATATCTCTAAAGCACTAATTAAAATGCATATATATTAAGACCAGTTGAGTAGGGGAGAAGGAATGATGTGGGGGGAGGGAAGGAGAGAGGGAAAGGGGAAGTACTGGGGACCTAATTGGAGCAAATTATATTCAATACTTGTTTAATTATGTCAAAATTAACTCTTATACTATGTATAATTATAATGAATCAATAAAAAATATTTTAAAATAAAGTGTTTTAAATTTCTTATCTTTGTATTTAAGCATGCTTTAGATAGTGTGCTATTGAAAGAGTTAGGGCACTAACACATTTTCCACAGAAGAAAACAACTTATCAGGGACAGGAGAAAGGAAAGATACTCAATCCTGAGACCATGGGGGAACATTTGTTCAAATGTCCTCTGACTCAGACAACATAAATTGCAGTGTCATTCAATTTTCTCTTATGCTGAAAGCTAGAGGCCAGAAATGCATTTGAGTTTCAAAGTATTTTAAAACTATATTGGCTAGACTTTAGTTCTAAACAGAAAGAAAGGAAGAGAGAAAAAAATAAAGAAAAAGAAACAAAGAAATTATATTTCTACTCAGCACAAGGTTATTGATATGAAGTTCAAAAGTACAGTATAGTGGCAAAACTCAAAATGTATATTTTTTAAGTTTTGGGATTCAGTTTTCACTTCCTCTTTTACTAATTACTGTGACTATCAAATTATATTTCTTAAAATAAAAATTTTAAAATTCTATTTACAAGTTAACTTGTTGGAACTATATATATATATGTGTATATATATGCATATGTGTGTGTATATATATGTATATATATATACATACATATATGTGTGTATATATATGTATACATATACATACATATATATATTTGAGTTTGATTTTAAACTTTCTTGACTTACTGAATTTCATGATTCATTAAAGTATATTTTATTAAATAAGATTTTTAAAATTCCTTTAAAATATATGTGTATATACACACATATATGTGTATCATACACACCCACATACATACATATTCAATTCCTTTAACATATATGTGTATATACACACATATATGTGTATCATACACAAACACTCACATATATACATATTCAATTCAATGCATGCTATATGTGTATGTATGTACAATATGTATACACTACTGTTAGAGATATGACATCCTGAAATATTGTGTTAAAATTCATATATATGTGACAATTCTATGTTGATAAAACTTAACAATATGACTCAGTTCTATGATTTTCTAGCTATGAATATTGAATAAGTTATTTAGATTTTGTATTACTGAATTTCCTGAATAACTCCCTCATTAAATTATAAAGAGAAAAACAATTTGGAATTATAAAGTACCCAGTTATTGACAATAATACGTGTCACATCACTCTTGATTACTAACACAGTCTACAGACAAGTAGCATAGAATTTTGTTTCAAAGTTGAAATGCAAATATTTGCCTAATTTATTTATACTTTCCATGTTATTATTTAATCTTCCACAAATTGGAAACTTAACAAAAGTATGTGGGGGGGCCCACATACACACACACAAAAAAACCCTCATGTCATGTATAGATTTATTTTAAATGTTAATTTGTCCATTTGAAGGTCAAAATTGTATTTTCCATTTATTGGTATTACATGCCAACATATTGAAAGAAACAAGTTCAATTAAGCACGAGCATTTGACATTTTAAAATGTTAACCCATGTGTTTGTTGTCTAATATAATAAATATATTACTAAAATACTCAGTCAACTTTGAATAATTTTAAGACAATGAGCACAGCATGAATGTTGATATTTTTCTCAAAATTTAAAAGCTCCACGCAAATAAACAAAGCCACTTTTATTAGTGATAAAAGTGAGATAACTCTTTACTTCTGAAAAGTAGAGATATATTTGTATTGGAGAAAAGTGTAGTTGTATTTAGAAATTGAAAGACAAATATGGCTGGTATAAGAAATCATCATTTAAATTTACCTTTTCTCAAAAGTAACATACATTTGTAAAGACAAAACGTTTTGTATCATATAGGCTAAAATCTGTAGTCTAGGCAACCTATTTTGTTTGTGTCTACACTATCAAAATAAAAATGAACAAAATATCTTTAGATTACATGTTCAGATAGGGGGAAAACATAAAAGTCAGCTATGTTGGTATTTCAGAGTGGGTTTTAATGTAACATTAGGAATCAGAATTTCTTTTAATAGTAGAAAGCCTTCATTATCCAAGTTCAATCTGTGTAAACACCATATATTGAAAAAGAAGAAAAAAGAAAACAATTTAATAAATTACAACAGAGGATGAAGAGGAATGGACAAAAGATATGGCAAATAATCAAGCTCCATAATTTCCTTCTAGTTTCAATATAACATAGCATATTTTCATGCTGTAGTCTCCTACCCAGTCTGAGGTCAGTAACAGGCACACCACTCAGGGTGAGGCAATGGTAGGTTGTGTTGAGGAGAGGCAAGGACAGCTGAGTGACAAACCAAGAAGGAAATTAGGTAGGGCTCCTTCCCTCTCTTCAGAAATTACTGAATAAAAATTGAGGGAAATTACTGTGTTATAAGGCTGGTAAAAGTTTAACTTTTAAGTAATGGTGAAATTATTGCACAAAATAATTAAATAAATTTATAGTCCCACAAAAATTCTACTTAGAGTGAATTTCTTCCACATTCTTGGGTATAAAAGGTTATCCATTTTTAAGCTCAATTTGCTTTTACTCAAAGAATGATATTGAGTATCATCTTACATATTTGTTTTTAAAAATTATTTTATTTGAATACATATATAAAATATATTAGAGAATATTTTACATCAGGATACATATTCTCTTAACATTGTGTAGATTATTTTCATTTAACTAACAACTCCTCCTCTATTGGTAACAAATTTGGTCTCCAGGATTTTATTAAAAAATACCTATTTTTAATTATATTTATAAATAATGTCATGTCTCATGATGCCTCCAATCATTGAATATTTTTATGTGCTTAAAGGGGCAGTTCCCCTGTAATGTGTCTCTACATAAAGTAGAGAAATACTGTATAACTTCATCTTATACTACAAATAACAAACCAAACTATGATTTCACTGGCCAAGTATATCAATATTTTTGTTAAAGGATCATATCAATTTTAGCCTCCTATGATATGTTAACCAGTACACTGGTGTCAAAACATGGTTCAATAAAAACAGGAATAAATCTTTATTGAGGCTTCATAACTAGTTTATATTTCTCCTCTCCAAACCACAATTTTGCTTAGGTCTACATTCCCTGATTTATTTTCTCTCTGACTTCATGCAATAACATATCTCAAGGTCTATATACCTTTCCATCAACTAAGTGAATCCAATACCTAGAGTTTATCTCTTTCAGTGTAGGAACTATAGAAATAAGGTTGTGGAATATATTCAGAACTCGAGTTCCAATTTAAGAAATGCCTATTGAGAAGTAAAGAGTTAAATGTTGTCATCTTTCTGTTACACAAAATTGGTTTATAGTAGAAAAGGTATGGAAATATTATAAAAGGATTATTTTATTTCAGTCAAGAATTCACATGCAGGCAATTGTACAGGCTGTCTAATTTCAGATGTTCTGCATTTATAAATATTTTTGATGGGTAATTGTTTGCATTCAAATTTCACTGCCAAGACCAATGAATAGGAGAATTGGTATGAAATGATATTATTTTACTTGGAAGTATGTCTTTTGACATATTTGCTTTAAGTCCAAGAAGTTTTATGATTTATCTGAACAAAAGGATGATGAATATTTCACAACTGTTTTAATTTTTACAGTTTTTTAATGACCTGATTTTCTTTACTTTGTTTCTTATGTCAGCATTTTGAATCTGGAAAAAATAAATGGATTGACTTTACATCTTATACTTTGAATTTAAGGATTACAGAATTAAAGGTAAACTATATCATCACTACTATTAATTTATTATTAAATTAACATTAAAATATGTAATTCAACCTACTAAGTGAAAACAAATGGGATAAATGGAAGTCTTGAATACTTAGTAATATCACATTAAGAATAGTAATAAGCATGAGAATAAAAGTCCATGTGAAATAACAACACATTGAGTTAAAATCATACATATCAAATTTAGTTCTGTAGATGTGGTTTTGTTAGGTAGGAGGCTAAAATTGATATGATCCTTTAACAAAAATATTAGTATAATTGGCCAGTGAAATCTTAAGTTTGGCTTGTAATTTGTAGCATAAGAATGAAGTTAAATAATATTTCTCTCCTTTATGTAGAAAAAAATAAGATATATATGTGGAAGTATGGCAGTTCACTTATTGACAGACTGAGATGAATGTGCTTGTAGAATGTAAATGTTAATATGTTTAACAAACATTGATAGAATTTCTCAAAAGTGATCAAAACTCCAAAATTTTAATATTGAGACACAGAAGAATCACAACAAAAAAACTAAGATGTAAAAAATTGGAGGTTTGTCTACTTTGGTACAGATGGCTGTTGTACTAAAATTCTGTAGTATAATTTGAGATCAAATACTGTGATGCCTCTTGCATCACTCTTCTTGGTCAGGATTGCTTTGACTATTGTACAACAGTTATCCTTCCAATCAATTTTAGAATTTGGGGACTTATTTTCCACTTTTGTGAAGAACATCATTGGTATTTTTATGGGTATTTCATTGAATCTGTATATTGTTGTCAGTGGTATAACCATTTTGATAATATTAATTATATCTAACCAAAAACATGGGAGGTCTTTCTATCTTTTAAGGTCTTCAATTTCTTTCTTCAGTGTTCTATACTTTTAATTGTAGAGAGGTCTTTCACTTCCATTTGTTTTTGTTGTTTCATTAGTCTTTCTTTCTTTCTTCCTCCCACCCTTCCTTTCTTTCTTTTCTCTCTCTCTCTCTCTCTCTTTCTCTCTCTCTCTTTCTTTCTTGAACCAGGGTATTGAATCTGCTTAACCACTGAGCCACATCTCGAGCGCTTTTTATGTTTTATTTTGTGACACAGTCTCACTAAGTTGCTGAGACTAGCTTTGAACTTGTGATCTACCTACCTCAGCCTCCTAAGCCACTAGGATTAAAGGCATGCTCCACCATCCCTTGCTAAACTTTTTGTTTGTTTGTTTGTTTGTTTGTTTGTAGGTTATTGTGAATAGGTAGTTTTCCTAAAATATTTTTCAGCACATGAATTATTGAAGTATAAGAAAATCATTGATGAGACCCATGCAGGTACAGTCATCTGATACTCAACCAAGGTGCCAAAAACATAGGCTGGAGAAAAGAAAACCTTTTCAATAAATACTTTTGAGAAATGGATATCTATATGTAGAAGAATGAAACTTGATCCCTGTCTCTCACCCAGCACAAAAGTCAATTCAAACTGGATCAAAGACCAGGGATTAAATCAGAAATGTCTCAACTGCTAGTAGAAAATGTAGGCTTAACAATCCAACATATTGTCACAGACATCAACTTCCTTAAGAAGACAACTATAGCTCAATAAACAAAACCAAAGTCAATGAGATGGCATCAGATTAAAAAGCTTCTGCACAATAAGGAAAGATGTATATGAAGAAATGTAGCTGTCTGATGCTGTTGCTTGAAGCTACGACGCCACGGGAGAAAATTCGAAGGCAGGATGAAAATGAAAAAGATATTTTATTCTTCTTCTCTCAGCAACCTCTCAAACTCTAACTGCTCTGACTCCTTTCAACCAGCAACCTTCTTCTTCTTCCCACCCAAACCAACCTCACCCGGTTATATACATTTAGCTTTAACAAGGACAAGTGCTTACAGCTCGAGCTTACAGGTGCGTCACACAGTGTTCACGGGCATACAAAGATTCTTTGAATAATGTATTACTATCAGGTGGAAACTAGAACATCTTTTATGGCTCTCAGCTAACCACAGTCTTTGGCTATCTCCTTGATTAGGGCTCCTTCAAAGAAAGAGCTTACAGAATGGGAGATCTTTCCCACTTGCTCCTCAGACAAGCATTATGATGCAGAATATATAAAGAACTTAAAAAATTTCGCATCAATAAACAAGCATACAAATAAATGCACAAAATAGTTAAACACACATTTCTCAAAATAAAATAATTACATATGAACAAAAAATATAAAAAACATTTAACATCTCTAGCAATCAGGGGAAAGCAAAACAAAACTAGAGTAAGATTCCATCTCACTCCACTCAGAATGGCAATTATCAAGAACACAAATAATAAAAAAAAATTGACAAGGATGTGGGGAAAAGATACAGCTTATACAGTTTTAGGACTGATAATTTAGTACACGCTGGAAAGCAATGTGACTATTCCACCAAAACCCACTCCTTTGCAAATAACCAAAAGCTCTAAAATCAGCATACTATAGGAATGTAGTCATATCAATATTTATAGCAACATAATTAACATATTTTAATATAATTAACAATATCCAAACTATGGAACCATAGGAGGCTAAAGAATCTGTAAAGAAAATGTGAAAAAAATATATATATAAATGTATTTTTACTCAGACACAAAGAAGAATAAAATTATGGCATTTGTTGGTAAATGGATGGAATTGGAGAGCGTCATTCTAAGTGAAGTAAGCTAGCCCCAGAAAATCAAGGGTCAAATATTTTTTTCTCATATACAGAAGCTAAACAGAAATAAGGAGAAAAAAAGAAAAAAAGTCAGAGGGATTACATCAAAATAGAAGAGACATCAGTGGAGTAAAGGGATTGATTGGGAGGGAGGAGAGACAGGAAAAGGGTGGAATAATTCTGACCAAACTATCTCTGTACATATATGAATATACCATTGTGAATTTCACATTTGTATGCATCCATAATGCACTAATAAAAATATAAATTAATAGAAGAAAGATCAGTAGCAAAGAGAAACAAGTAAGAGGGAGAATGGGAGGGAAAAACGAAGAACTGGAAATGGACTGTAGGAAAATATAGTCCATGCTTATGTAATTATGTGAAAATGAACCACAATATTATTCATAACTACAATGAACTTAAAAAAAAAAAAAAAAAAAAAAACTACCTTTTCCCCAAAACATTTGGGTCTAGAGGATGAATCAAGACCAAATGACAAAAAAAATGGGAATTTCAAAGTGAAAGTGATTTTTATTTTTATTTGCACCAGAAAGCACTAAAAATCAAAGCATTCATAGGGACAATATGCTCCAGTTTTAAAAGGTTATTCGTTCTGTGGAAAAGAGCAGATTCAGTGGAGCAATGGACACAGAGCTTCATATATTGCAGTCAGTTATCAGATAAACACAAGTTATGGAATTGAGAATAGTGCATAAAAAACACTGTTTGTTTTCTTTTGTCCTCTGACTAGATCCCAGTTATTTTGCAATACATAAAGAGATGACACATAGGTTGGTTTATAATAATTAAAATATTAAATGCATTATTGACTAAAAATTAAAAAAAATGTATACTTTTAAACTGGACACACCAGACAATCAAAGAGCACCATTTGCTTAATATAATTATGTAGGGACATGTCGTGGAAGGCACTATGAACACAATGTGTTGCAGGCCATTTTTTTAATCATAGTATTTCTTTATTTCATAACTTACAATCAACTTTAATTTGTCCCTCAAATGTTATTTAGTTACTATTTTCTTAAAATACTATTTTTATGTACAAGAAAGGGGAAGAAATTAGTACTTAAATAAAGCAATCAACCCTTCCCCACAAGCACACAAGGGGGAAGACAATCATCTTAACTACAAATAATCTTCCATTTTTACTTCATTGCTATGAAACTTTCAAGTTGGTTATTCTTCAGATTTCTTTATTTTGATGGTATAGTAGCAGAGAATTTTACATTAATATGTTCCAAACAATTAATTCTTCTATTTCATTCACATATTCTGTAATGACACTTTGGAGGTGTTTCTTGGAGGTTCAGGCTGCCATCCAAAGGAATGGTTAGCGGACCATGAAGTTAATTCATGCATCTAAGCACAGGTCAAACAGAATTCACCTTATGCTTTCACAAGTCACATTTTTTGAAACCACAAATGTGTTTTTCAATAGTACATTCATGAGTAGATGCATAAATCACAGCCACTGCCATGTTCAGCAAGAACTTCTATATGGTGCTAAGTCCTTATAAGTATCAACACCCAACCCCACTCTTCCCTGGTTATAGCTAAGAGCTCCATATTCCAGGAGTTCATGTTCATGAACTCAGGGCCAACAGCTTCATTTTCCAGAAGCTCCTCTTTGGTTTTCACTACTCGGTGGACCTGATGGACAATGAAACAAATTTGCATTCTGGTTTCCTGCAAATGTACAGGGACTTCCAGAGATGAGACTGGAGTTCCCTCACTAAGCAGATTCTGGCAAAGCCTTGAAAACCTCACCTCCTTTTCCTCAAAGTATTCTTATAGGCTAACCGACAAGGACCTTATTTGCATTGCATATTCCTGACAGAATTGTTCTGACTTCTAATTGCAGCAGAGTAACAGAGCGTGCAAACTGACAAGACGATGGACCAAATCCTATTTATTGTCTTGATAGAAATAATAAATGTGAACATTAATTAAAAAGTATCTACTCTCTGGTTAATCACAAGCCACATAGCTTTCTATTATGCTATATCCAGTCCATTTATACATTGTTTTAATTGTTTGATCCCTGTAGACATCTGAGTGTGAAAGAATATAATTATATACACCAAAGGTTATTGTCACTACTCTGAGAGTCTCAAAATAGAATCATGCTTTATGATCTCTGACACTGCTTTCCCAATATCACTACAACTGAGAAAACTGCCACCAGAAACGTTGAGCCAACACAGGTACTAAATCATGTGTTGTTATGTTATTGTTATGTTTTGGATGTGAGGTGTTGCCTGAAAGCTCATGTGTGAGACAATGAGAGAAGGTTAAGAGAAAAAGAAAATTGGGTTATGACAGCCTTAACCTGATGGGATTAATTGAGTGGTAACTAAAGGCTGGTAGAGTATGACTGGAGGAGGGAGGAATTGGGGACATGTCTTTGGGGTATATATTTGTATTTGGCAAGTGGAGATGGATCTCTCTCTCTCTCTCTCACTCTCTCTCTCTCTCCCCACACACACACTTCCTCCCTCCCTCTTCTTCCTGATCATCACATGAACTGCTTCCCTCTGCCATACTCTTCAGCCATGATGATCTTCCTCACCTCAAGCCCCAAGGAATGGAACCAGCCTTCTATGGACTGATACTTCTGAAGCTGTAAGCCCTCAGATAGACTTTTCCTCCTGTACAGTCGTTCTGATCATGACTTTTAGTCACAGCAGTGAAAAAGCTGACTAACACACATATTAAATGAATATATTATTAAACAGCCAAAGGCTTTTGTCCATTGTGTATGTTGTCATGGCCTTAAACTTAGAAACCAGAGTCTTGGCAATGACCCATTGGGAGTGAGCTCTTTCTAAAGAGAAAGAAAGGTGCCCACTGATCACAAGAAATAATTTAGGGGAAGTGGTTCAGATTACTGTGTTCAATCATTATTATTTTCCTATAGCCATAAATCAATATATTTATATTATTTTGAATACATTAATATCCAAGTCTACTTGGGAAGTAGTAAAATTAAAATCCTCACTAGTATTATCTCATCCTGCAGACCTGATCCTAGTAAAAACTGATAAAATTAGCTTGGAAGCTTCTGAATAAGAATGGTAGAACTATACTGAAAGTGAATACATACTCATAAAAGTTACCAGCTTATTGCTTCATGACACCATGAAAGTGAATAATGCTGGAGCTGAAAGTTACCCATTTAGAAAGAATGTAGGTAGAAGAGTTCAATATGCTTACAATTTAGTGGAATGAAAATAGTTCACCTGGAATATTGCATGTACAACACCTACTTGACAGAAATTGAGGATCGCTCCTATTATGGTCCCCCCCCCCCAATAGCTCATTATAATTAGCAAAGTCATGTGAAACTGATCAAAGGAAACCAGGAATTGAGCATTGCATATTACATATAGTTAATCAGTCCTAATACAATACATTTTCAAAGTCCCCGAATTCCTTATGCCCTATATTCCTCTTTCACCCTTGAAACAATAAACACTGGTATCTCTATAGGTTAGTCTTCACTTATTTTATTATTTTTGAAGACAAAATATGTACTTCTGACATAATTAATCATATATAGTTATTTCTACATTGATTCATGTTACGGTGTTTATGATTTGTTCATTCTCTTATTATTTTGCATTACGTATTTATACTTTTTTTTAATCATTCTGTATTCTATGGTACTTATGAAGGTTACTTTATTGTGTCACCTTGAGTGGACTAAGGATTGCTTAGTCAGCTGATAAAACATTTTGGGTATGCCTCTGAGATTGGAAAACCTTAGTCTTTCTGGAAAAGATTAGCATTTGGATACATCACCTGAATAAAGATCACCTCACCTATGCAAATGGGCATCATCCAAGCCATTGAATGAAAGAAGAGTGGATCCTCTTCTTCTTATGCTGTTGCATCAATGTTTTCCTGTCCTAGGCCATGACAGTGCCTACTTGTCAGACCTTCAGACTTCATATAGTGGGAATTCGTATTCTCCAAAACTATGTGAGCCAATTCTTTTGATGTCTTGTCTTAAAATTTTTAGACCAATATAATAATATAATTTTGAAATGAAATGAGTTCTCTGAAAAAAATTTTTCAAATTACAAATATTCAAGAAATATGAGAATTTAATTGATTAATCCAGTGTACATAGTGAAATCCAACAATTCAGGTAGTTTGAAAATAAATTTAAAATAACAATGAACCACAAGAGATTCCAAATAAAGATGGAATTTACAAAGTAAAAAGAGACATATTTTAAATCAAAGTGAAAATAATGGAAAGTATATAATAAATTCATACCCATATAAAAGCTTAAATTAATCTATTACACATAATCTGGGATAATTTTCAAATACATCATGGATGCAAATGCATCTAGTATTTAAATATATTAAGACAACAGAATATATGGCTGAATATATAATTTACCTGTTCATTCAATTACATTTTGTTGAGGCAATGACCATTAGTTAATGTTGTAGTTAGTTTTTTGGTCTCTCTGACCAAAATGCTTGACAAGAATAATTAAATAAGGAAAAGTTTACTTGGGGACTCATGGTTTCAGAAATCTCAGTCCATAGATGGATGACTCCAGTGTTCTGGGTTCAAAGTTTTGAAGTGAGGCAGAGTATCAGTGCAGAGGAATGGACAGAGAAAAGCAACTGGCAAAAAGCACTACTAAACAGAGAGAGAGAGAGAGAGAGAGAGAGAGAGAGAGAGAGAGAGAGAGAGAGAATATGCAAGTGAGACAGAAAGAGACAGACATAGAGAGAGAGAAAGAAAACATGCTACCCACCAAGAACAAAATATATACCCTGAAGGCAAGCCCACAGTGCCCTCCTCCTCCAGTCACATCCTACCTGCCTACAGTTTTCACCCCATTAATTCCTATCAGCAGAATAATGCAGTGATTATGTGTTAGGATGGGCTTAGGCCTTAGCCTAAGCAGCCCCATTTTAAAACTTCACTTTGAACCTGAAGTCCCCCACCAGGCCTGCTGAAGGAGCAACTCCAATATGGTCATGAGGCATAGCCTGGTAAAGTCAGTCACTCCTTTCAACCCTGGCTTAAGCCCAGAGGGAAGTTTCTGTCATGTTACCCTCACCCTGATAAGTCCCTGCCAAACACAAAAGGCTAGAAAATCAGGGTGGGAACCACCAGACCAGATGTCTTATCCGCAGGGCGAATGATGTCACTGAGAAACCCAGTAGCAACTGATAGGGATTGAAAGGGGGATCAGAAATCCCCAAATTAAGTATAAATAATGGAGACAAATGAACAGACATTCAGCCATCTGACACTGATGCCAGCTTGCTGGAGAGCCTGATGAGAACCTGGACTGATATCCCGACTCATCTCATCTACCTGAACCTCTGTGTCATCCTCACTGTTCTCAAACTCTACAACCATATCCTGACCCTGGTGAGAAAAGGACTTCTCCTTACAACCGTCTGTCTTCTCAACCAGCTATTAGCACCACACCAGGAGAAGCCTGCTTTGGTTCCTGATCTGATCACCGCAGTCTGAGTGAATGGACATCTGCTGGCCATTAGAGCCTAAGACTTAAGACTTTTAATCTAACACTTAAGCTTAGCATGGAGAGGGAATGTCTGTTATGAGTCTGCCATGATTAAGTGTGTTTGCAGTGTTTAAAATTAACTTAGAATTGTTTGCTCTGGATTGATTATATCTATTGCAGTGCTGAGCATTAAGGATTGTCATTTTCTTGATTAAGAATCTATAGAGTGAAATTGTATTGGGTGATTTGAGTGAATAAAGCATTGAAAAGGGCAGAAATATGTAGACACTTCTTATTTCTCCCTCTCAACTGCATAATTGCACCTTTGCCCATTAGGATAGGACTAGCAAATCCCAAAAAATTTCAATTCTGCTCTTCCTTACATTGCCTCACTGAGCTTTTGAGAGATGCCTAATATCTAAACCATAACACTTAACAAAGCATTTGGGGAGGCACTTGAGTGGTTAAGGAGTAGTTCAAACTTATCATTTAGGACACAGCCTCCTACTCATGATTACTGTAGCTCTGGAAATATATCCATTTTTGAGCAAAGAAAAAAAAAATTGAAGTCTTCTTCTCTTAAGGATTTTTTCTTCCATTTGGGAATACAAATGGTTTCTGGTGAATTACACTTACATTTAATTAGCCAGAACTGTGTCACATGTTTACCACTAACTGAATATGAAGCTCCTGTCCTTAAAAATATCAGTTTTTGGTTACTATGAAGAACATAAATGCATTATACTGTCATGCATAATTAATTAGAACAAATTTAAAAATTTACAAAAAGAAATACATACTGCAGATAATATCAGATATTATAATTTTAAAGTCTTCATATCTTAAGTTCCTTGATATTATATTTTTTTTCTTAAAATATCTATTTATTTACTTTAGTTGTACACAATGCAATGCATTTATGTATACGTGATGCTGAGGATCGAACCCGGGCCACGTACCGTGCAAGGCAAGCGCTCTGCCGCTGAGCCACAACCCCAGCCCGATATTATATTTTTTTTTATCTGAGATAATGATGTGTGAATATTTAAGAAGTTGTGATTATATAAATAAAATAAAATTCAGAACAGAGATTTCATGATATAGCATAATTCATGTATGATGTACAATAGGTTTTACTTACAAAATATCATGCCATCTCTATTGTCCAACAAATCATCATATGATTTTGTCTATCCACAGATATATTTCAAACCAGAAAGTTAGGAAAAGTAAAAATTTGTAGCCATCATTTGAAGATAAAATCAGATTTCAAATCTTGTGAAATGAACACAAGTGGTATTCAGTTCTTCAAGTAGCATTGCTTAATTCTTCCCTGAAAATTCATTTCCAACATAATGTGCATTCCCATAGCTTCATTTTTTTCTCTTAAAATATATTCTCTCATTTCTACTTAACTACCTTAAGTAGTTGGCTACATAAACCAATACAAAGTTAACTTTGCAGCAACCCAACAATTCTGCCTTCTGTATTCTCTCACCCTGGCTGCTGTATAACAATATGTGGACTCATGGACTCTCTTCTCATTTAATAACATCAATGGAAAAGAGGAAAATACCAGAATGAGTATTCCACAGTCACATTAACCTCATTGTACCATCTGCTTCAATTATTTTTGTCCTTTATCCTTGAAACCTCTACAATGAATTCTATAACAAAGCCCCATGATTTTTATATGAAAGATCAAAGATCAGGTCTGCAAGGGTGATTTGGTGACATAAGTGACCCTTTTTCACATAATCTATTTAATAAGGAACTAGGAGTCATCAAAGTTTTGTGAGTAAGCTATTACCTTGAGGAATGAACAGTTTTTACAAGACAGCTCAGAGGTCACAATGATAGAGACAGGATCAGAGACAGAAAGGAACAACAAAGAAAATAGTTAAATATAATGTTCTTAGCTCAAAAACATGAAAGTGAAGAACTAATTTAAGAACTTTTGGGACACGAGGAACAAATTGGATACAAAATACATTGTGTATTTTAGAATAGGAAAGTGTTGGTAGCATATGATGTATGATAGGCTGGAATCTGTTAAAATAACTGCCAGGGGCACAGGTTTATTGCTGAGATGCCTGACTGCTTTTGCTTTCCTAGCATTTGAAATCTGAGTTTCTGCTGGAGGGTCTTACTTGACCTAAACACAGTGCTACCAGAACAGCTACTGGGAAAACAGAGGGCACAGCACAAATTAGGTGTGGTGTATGTATTAGCACAGATGTTCCTGTAGGCTGTTTTATATTGGAAGTTCTGCAATATATTGAATAATTCTATAATGATATGAAAATATGTAATATTAAATTGAGATGAGTGTTGAGCTATTTGATATGAGGGGCAAGGTGAACAATACAGAATGCAAGTTTGGTATTAAGGCCTTTGTTTACCTAATTTACACAATCTCCCTTAAGCTTATTAGCTCTAGTTTAAGTACTAAGAGAATGACAAGTAAACAGATAATAGCATTGAGGATCTGGATTTTGGATAGTGGTCAGTAATTATCAGGATGATAGTAACAAAGAAAATTTCTTGAAAGTAGAATCTGAATTAGGTTTTGTCTTTACAAATAAGGAATGGGGAATAATAAAAAAATAGGTCAGCGATTAAGGACGGACATTACATAGCTCATTTTAAAATATATATATATGAAGGGGACAATCTGATGAAATATTTCTAACCTTAAAATCTGTGTATTTACAAAATAATTCTGTACTATGTTATTAAATATATGTTTCACATAATGAATTAGACTATATTTTTGATTTGAATAAAATGAAAACTGTCTCTGGAAAAACTTTTATAAATTGTTTTTCTTAAAATCAAGAAAAACACTTTAAAATTTTTACTGGCTATATTCTTCTTGGGTCTGATTCTTTAAAAAAAAATTAAAGACAACAAAGGATTGTTATCGTTTTTTTTCCATTTCTTTGTGTTCAGAGAATTATGCCCCAAAGCCATTACTGTATATATGAATATTTTTAGAAAGTTGCTGTGTTCTTGTAATTCACTGTACATTGTAGTCTATGCATTTTTCTTTAATGCATAAGGAAACATCCATGGCCTTAGGAAATGAGGAAATAAGAGATAACACAGTAAAATTCAAAGAAATAATCTGGCTTTTTATTTTAATTCTAAATTTGACTTGAGGTAAAAGATGTAGAGAGTCTTGGTTATATAAGTTGATTTTTTTCAAAGTCTAGATAGAAATAGAAAAAAAATATATATATGCTGGGGAAAGACTAGCATCTTATTAATTGTAAGACTGCTGGGATTTTGCCCTGTGGAAAATACTAATAACTAGGGTCTCTGACAGCAAAGTGTGTGCTCCTCATATCAAGAGTACGTTTGTGGAATAGTTTTATTTCTTGGGTCAGCATGGTGAAAGAAATGTCTACATGGAGTAGACATCATAGATTCCCCAGATAAGATGATAGACACCCAAATTATCCCAGAGGACACAATACTTTAGAATGTGTGTGGTATCACTGCAGGTGGCAAGGATGATTCACAGAGACCATAGACCCAAATGGTTAAAAACAGAGCATGAGAACATCAGCAGTAGTCAGAGTGGGAAAATGACTATATCTTAGACCAGAAGAAGGAAATCTGATCAGTAAAAAATAAAAAATAAAAAATAAAAAATAAAATCTCAGGAGATATACATTGCTTTCCTATCTCAAAAACATTTGCACTCTAAATACCTTATAGAAATCCAAAGAACTGTGGAAACCCATAAATTAAGTTTTTTCAAATGTCTCACATTATTGGAAATGGCATATGATAATGAATTAAGTTCAGAACACAATTTTTTTTTCACACTGAGAATGTGAGATGAGATTCATGCCCTCTGTATTGTAATATTTTCATATAAATATTGCAAAGTTAAAGAACCTATTAGATTCAAAGTCATTTTAATTTTAGGATTTTTCTCCAAAATATGAAGTTTTTAGTACCATTTATGTTAGGAAATATTTGCAAACTATGTATTCTACTTTTCCCCTTAAACTTATTAACTCAGAGAAGTCCAGTGGTATTTTACTGTTACTACTTACTTGTGAGAGATCCATTAGAACTGAGAATGCAAGTTTATCCATATTACCATGTAAGTAATTGGTTACAATTTATGTTTGAAGTCTTGTATTCAGTACTTAATTCTGCTCAGTTGTGTACAGGAAGATTTCCATACTAGATTTTATGTTCTACTCTGATGCCCTTGAATTTATAAAGTTGATCTTTGAACTTGCGTTTCATAATCAAAGTCACAGTAAACTGAAGGGAAACACTGAATGTGCAACTTGTGTCCACCATGCTTTTAGCTCCACTCATTATACAACATTTGGGATATACATCAATACAGAATTGGAGATGACCCAATATCCATCCATAGACCTTCATGAAGACTCATCCAGTACCAGGAAAGTGTGTTAGCTCTATGTCTGAGTAAGCCAGGTGCTAAGAGCTTTGATAAAACAATCTTTTCTTTGGAACTAGAACTTACTTCTGATGAAGAAAGAAGGTAATAGATTTCTTAGAAACACAGTTGAAAAAATTGAAGTGTTCCTACCATTCTTGCAATTAATTAGCTCCTTGTATTTAAAATTGACATTACATAATATAAGAATGAACAACAAAATCTTTGGTAGTCATTTTAAATTTACAATTTTCTTTACATAGCATATCAAATAGCTTATAAAAGGTCCCAATATACACTGAGAAAATGTGACCATCTTAGAAGTTGGGTGAAGTTGGTTGTCCTTGAGATGGTTAGTTTTACTTTCTTGGGTCAATTGGATTTGAGAGTTAGGTGCTCCCTTAGATGTTGCTTCTGGTTTTGTCTGTGACAGTTTGCAGCATCTTCTTTCTGATGGCAAGCAAAGGCATCTCCATCATGGGCAGCAGAATCTGTCCATCTGGGAGGAGCACAAGGCAGCTCCCCTAAGAGAAGATGTAGCATAAATATGGCTGATTCTGATCCTATACTCTTACTGTCTTGTTTCCTGCTCATATGGCCACCGGGTGTGAATACATTAATTATTAAGAATAAAACTGGTTCTGGAAATTTTAGCCTTATGGAATCTGAGTTAGAAGCATAAAAACATTTTCTAAAGTTGTACTAATATAGCAGGTTTCTAGTTAGGAAACAGCTTTTGTAAATGCCCGCTGTTTGACATCTTCTCATTATAATCATGTGCACCAAGAAAAAGCTTCAAAGGTCTTTTTTTGATTGATAAAAATTCCTTTTACTTTTGAAATAGTTTAAGATAGATATATACAAGTTCCTTAAGATAGAAGTCATTCAGGCCTAACATTTGGCTAATGAGAAAACACCTGTTAGCTTGACTTCTGAAAAACAGCTATGCCTCCCTTCCTTGTCCCTAGGTTCAAAACAAAACTATTATAGAAACACAATAGTTCTTTAAAACCAGGCAGAAAAAAATTAACTTCAATCAGGCAGATATACAGGTGTGTGGAGGAATGGCTTCAGAAAACCCATGAGAAATGAACTGAACCCAGACTAGTTACAGATAAAGTGTGGCAGAAATGCAGAGTGTCCAGATACTGTATATGTGACCCCAGTCTACAGAGGACCTTGAAACATGTTGGGTAAAAGATTAAAATGTCTGGAATGTAATCAGCAGATGTTGCTGCTTCCCTAGATCTTGTGACTGTGATGTAACCACAAAAGTTAATGTATGCTG
Source organism: Tamias sibiricus (assembly GCA_025594165.1). Taxonomy (NCBI): domain Eukaryota; kingdom Metazoa; phylum Chordata; class Mammalia; order Rodentia; family Sciuridae; genus Tamias; species Tamias sibiricus. The sequence continues at coordinate 154,245,314 of CM046662.1, read as the reverse complement.
CCAGAAAATATGCTATATTACATTCAAAAATGAAAGTAAAGACAGAGGATTCAGCAGCCTGACTCTCATGTCTGTGTGCTGATTTCTCCTTCTCTAATCACCAACGCTTTACCCCAAACATGCCCACGGGCACCCCAAACGTGCTTTTTGCACCTCCAATGTGCTACTCGCACCCCAAGCGTGCTACTTTGTACCCCTGGCTGAGGCCAGACTTCGGCAACAGTTTTTGCAGATGAGATAAGAAATTGAAGCAATGGGCTAAATGAAGTTAATGGATTTTTCCAGTAGGAGTAAGCCTCATCTGATTCCTCAAGGGCTTGAATGGCACAAAAGGCTGAGACAGGAAGAAATTGGCATTTTTCTTACTTCAGTTTTTGAGTTGAGTTATCGCATATCTTTTTTTTTTTTTTTTTTTTTTTTTTTTTTTTTGCATTAGGATTTACATTATTGATTCCCTGTTTCCTGGAACTTTTGGCTTAGGCTGAATTATGTCAACCCCTTTCCTTGATCTCCAGTTTAGAGACAGAAGTTCACAGTCCTTCTGGGCCTCCAGAAATAATGATATGGACCAATTCCTCATCATCTATCCCAACCTATCTATCATTTATCTATATTACTGTTTTAGTCAGCTTTTGCATTGCTGTACTAAAAGAGATGACAAGAATAAATTTAAGGAAGAAAAATACAATACGTTTTTGGCTCAAGGTTTCAGAGGTTCAGTCCACAGTTAGCAAATTCCAGATCTCTAGCACAAGGTGCAGCAGAATATACAGGCAGAAGGCTATGGCAGAGGAAAACAGCTCAGTACATGACAGCCAGGAAGGAGAAAGAAAGCTCTGCTTACCAATGACAAAATATAAACCCCAGAGGAGCACTCCTAGTGACTCACCTCCTCCAGCCATACCATGCCTGCTAATAGTTACCACCAAGTGGATCCATACTGTTGGATTAATCCACTGACTAGTTTCTGCCTGTCATACTCTAGTCATTTTATCTCTGAAAATTCTTGCATTTTCTCACACCTGTGTTTTTGAAGGATACCTCATTTGTAAATAATAACACTTCCTATCTCTCTTTGTATTCATCTCCTACTCTGTATATCTCTGTCTCTATTTCTCTATTTATCTATGTTCACTTTCTCTGGAGGACCTTGACTAATATAATCTAAATGCAAAATAACATAGTTCTGATTGAGAGAAACCAGAAGTCAGCAAACTAAGAGAAATCCAATTTCAGCAAAACAAAGGGAATTGATTTTACTATGAAATTATAACGGTGAAGGAAAGAACTTTCATGAGAATTACAGAGAAAGAACAGGGGTAATACAATAGTAGTGAGAATTTATTGTCCTTTAGAAAATTGCCATTCCTACAACCTTCATAAAATACCATATTTTAAATTACAACTTATTAATATCTTCCCACAAAGACCTTTCGATATGTCAATTGCAGGGAGAGAATGTCTAGGTTATAAGTGGAAACTCAATGATTATTTGAGAATTTTTCAGATAAACTTGTACATGTATTTATATTTATGCCAACAATTTGTAATAAAATGAATAAGTAACACTATATGCAGGGTTATAGCAATCAAATCAAATAAATAGGTGTGACTCATTTATCAGGACTATTGAATTTATACCAAGGATTCTCTGCCAATTTAAGGAAATGAGATTTCTTGGTATTCACTTTGTATTTTTAACCAAAAGGTGTTTAATTTTCTCATAACTTAGATTTAGAAGCCTCTAAATAAAAGAGATATTCAAGATTCCTCTCACCTCAGCAAAATATAGATAGTAAAAGTCTACATAAAGATGATGTCATTAAATCTTGATAGAATTTGATCTTGTTTTAAATTTTAATGTGTCTCCTTATGTGATAAGATTGTTGAATAGTGACGCTTTTGTGGTAGAATAAATTTTGAGAAAAATATTCATATTCACTTCAAAGAATTTTAATGATTGCTCTTCTGTGTATCTTCAGATAGAATCTCAAAGACAACAAGGAAAGAGGCAATTGTTGCAGATATGTAGTTTTTTTTTTTTTTTTTTTTCTTTTAAGTTAGTTAGCAAGTCATCCATGTAGTGGAATTTTTTAGAAATAACAATGATAGGAAGAGGTCATTTTCTTAAATAGCTAATGAAGGTGACCATACTTCTGATCTGACCAGGCTTAATTAGTTATTGGAAACATATTTATTTTTTCACCACTGACAACCATTTTTCAGAAAGAATATTACTGAGTTAAGCCAAATGATATATAAATACTTTTTTGAAATAGAAAAATGAAATAGAGTAAAAATGAATGAATACTGTGAATTTCACTAGTGCTAAATAACAGAATAATTAGACCTTGACATTGTCATGAATTATTAAAAATATAAAATGTTTGTTAAATATAGAAAAAAATTTTAAATATTGTTTTGATTTTTGCTTCAATTTATATTTCATGTATCTTTTTTAACATAGGTCAGTGATTCAGTGATTACGTAGAACTTGGTAAGAAATAACTCTATTCATTCTCTTTAAGATAAAGTCTGTGCACAAAGACACTTTGAGACAATGGAGTGTGGATTATAAATCAAAGGAAAGAAAACCTATGGAAATTATGTAAACTTTCATGTATTTAAGAGAGTGTGAGTGATTTGATTTTGTGAGTTGTTTTAGGGACAGAGATATATAATTTGCTTCAATAATTAACTTTCCTGCTCATGAATAATGAATAGTGACCACTGAGAAGTTAAATTTTTTTTAAAGTTTTTTTTTCCTTGCCTTGTGATAAAAAAAAGGGAATACAAATTATGAAAATACTCCAATACTAATTGAGTGAATAATCAGATAAAATAATCACATTGCCAAAACTCTCTTAGAGTCAGTTTGTAACTCATGTAACTAAGTTCCGGGTATGAGTATAAAGAAGAGAAGAGGAGGCCACAACCAGGTGGTCCTTCAAAATAACATTGTTTATGATACCTTACTGCCTCTTCTTTCCATGTTTGCTTGGAAGCACTTGGTATAAGACATTCCCCTAAGAAGAAATAAGTTTGACAGTCATTTAGTGGAGAGAAACAGTGAGCAGCTGTGAATTGACTGATAAATAAAACTTTCATAAATGAAGAGACAGGGATTTGTCAATTTATTACCATAGGAGAGTCTACTTTCTTCTCATCAAGAAATAAACTGATAAAGAAGTGATGTGCTACATTATTAAAAATATAAATTATACTTCAAAGCATTGTTTCTCCTGTTTACGCAGCAAGGTACCAATTATAAGAGGCGTTGCAAGTAAACAGACATGAAACTGACAATAAAAAAGCTACTTGACGTAATTTAGAATGCAGACTGCATGCTGACAAAACAGAAAATTATAAAATATTAGTACATATTTGTAGCCATTGGCAGATTTGTAAAGATAGGATAAAAAGATCAGAGATATTCCAAAAATCCAAGCCCTTCCAAGTGTGAGAGGAAATATTTCTGAAATGGAGCATTACAAAATTTATATGGAACAGAAGGCAGTAATAAATTTAAGAAAATTTAATAAATTGACCCAGGAAAAAGATCAAACTAAAGATTATCTCAAGCTTTTTTTCCAGATAATTTTAAGGAAAGCTACTAAGAGAATAAGAGTATGGAATAAAGTATACTTGGAACTTATGTCAAGAAAAGGATTTTAGAAGACAGAAATAAAAGAGAACAAATGTTTTATGTTTGTGCAGGATGACTAAAGAAACCATTTGTGAGGCAGATTCATTGTATACTAGTCCCCAATTTGTCTGGGTCTAGCAATAAAAAAACCTGCACACACAAGTCCAGAGAAGTGGATCTGGCAAATATACAGCAAGATAAAAGCAGTGCCTAGCATTCATGGTGAACTGACCACTCAAAGCTCAGAAAAGCGGCTTTGTACAGATAAAGACCTATCTCCATGCCCCACTTGCATTGCAGCAGAGAAAAATGGGAAAGCAACTTGTCCTGGATCTCATACCCTAGGCATATGGGCATGACTGCTCTAAAACATGGAAAGACATTCTCTTTCTAGGGGAAGCCTGGAAGAGAGTCCAAGCTGTTCAGGCCAGTCCTTCCCTCATAATACTGCATTCCCAGAAAATTGACTGTTATTCTTAAGAACTGCAAGCAAGAAAGGAGGAATACCAGGGCAAGTCCAATGCCTACAGATTAATTAATCCCTAAAAGCCTTTAAATATTGAGGGCCCGGGGGCGGGGGGGGGGTTGTAGCTCAGTGGTAGAGTGTTTGCATAGCATGTATGAGGCACTGGATTTGATTCTCAGCACCATATATAAATAAATTAATTAAATGAAGGTTCATCAACACCATGAAAGTATTAAAAAAAAAAAAAAAAAAAAAAAAAAAGGAAGGCTTGAAATAAAATGAAGCCAGGGTACCTAACATTTTGGAGAGAGGAGAGGCTCATTTCAGATACTGCTGAAGGAGTACACACTTTAAAAATGGTGAAGGAATATAAGGAACAAGTGTTTCTCAGGGGTCAGAGTCAGCGTTCTTAGCCATGGGCAAGGGGCTCCTTCAGGATGAAGAATCAGTATTATCAGGTCACATACATCAGCCCTAGTGTGTGTGCCTGGAAACCACTAAAATCTTTTCCCAAAGGCTTTTAATTGTTGTTCAGATGGTGCTACAAGCCACCATGTTTGCCTTTTCCAATCAGGAGTGGTTACGCGTGCACCCTATGCCTGCACCATTGTTTCATATTGGGTTTGTACTAGAGAGGAACAGATAATTTGCCTATTAAATGTGTAGCTCTTCTTCCTAAGACCATCATATCTGGATCTAATGGCACCTAGAGAATATGTACTATCAACAATAATCAGAGAGCAGATAAGAGTTTACATGGTCTCTCAGGAAGAGGGGAGACTGGTATAAGTGAAAGTAGAAAAATGTGTTTTGATGACAAAAAGACTCTGTAAAGATAGAAATATGCATTCCAAAACTTTATCTTGGATACAACAGAAACTAGCCTCAATCTGTGCCTCAGTTAAATCAAGGTCTATAACTGAATTCTGACCAGTGGAATGTGGGCAGACATGATGCAAAATAATTCCCATATAACCCTTTACATCCAATCTCCCAAACTCCTTTTACCCTTCAGTAGAGATAATGATGTCTAGTGTTCCTAACCTACATTCACACCATGGATTGGGCCTGGTTCCCAATAACTAGCAGGAAAGAAACAACCTGCATTAGACTCTGATATGAATGAGAAATAAAATTTGCTGTGCTAACTAGTATTTGAAAGCATGTTTTTTTTTTTTTTTTTTTTTTTTTTTTTTTTTTTTTACAATAGCTTTCTCCTAATTCCCTAAAAAAAAAAAAAAAAATCAAGCATCTGTAATATTGATAAAATCAGATAAAAGGACAGAGATTCTAATCAGGATATGGCATTAAAAGTAGACTGTACAAAAACTTCCTCGTGATAGCCTTCAGCTGTCACTATAAGCAAAGAGTTTTCTTTTGTTTGTTTGTTTTGTTTTTTCCTATGTTGTCTCTGCTTTGGTGAGTGAGGATAGAAGAGCAAATTCTGGTTACATGTTGGCAGCAAAAGAATATAAATATCAAATTACCTCTGGGATTGGCAAAGGCTCAGAATTCCATCCTGAATTGAGGGATTATCCAGTACTTTTATAGAATGGAATAAATCCTTGCACAGTACTTTCAACTCAAAAACTGAAAAATTTAGAGAGCAAATCCAACAATTTATATTACCAACAGCCAGCTGGGCCCTACTTTCCAAAATGATTAGAAAACAGATAAACAGAAACACAGACACAGTAACAGTCCTCTAAAATCAAGGACTGAAGGGAAGAAGTACACTGGGCCACAATGAGTGTAATGTGAGATAAGAAAGACAGCGAGGAAACCCAGAACATGTGCACAAAGACAGAATATGAAGCATATGTCAAAAGAAAAAGTCCCATAAAAAAACTTGGTGTAAAATAAAACAATAGTAATAATAACAAAAATTTTAAAACAGATACATCCACTGAATTTTAAACAGAAAAACATTCTACTTAAGATGTTTCATATGTATGTGCCCCCAAAGAGAATAGGAATGAATTACATAGGTCATAAATTGGAGGCATAAGAAGGTATATCTAAAGTCATTAATTTCATATAACATTGATAGAAATAGAAAACATCTAAACACAAAAACTCTTGATATTATCTGTAATGGATTTGTTAATGCATATGTTCTTGTCGTGAATAAGCAATAAATAATTTGTCATGAAGCATACTAAATAACTTATATAACAAAAAAAAATATGTAAAGGAAAATGTGGAGGCACAGATTATTCTATGCTACAAAGTTACAAATACAGTTACTATAGATGAAATGAAGAGCTTCAGAATTAGACAAAATAAAATTTAACCATCATTTTGAATCAATTTACAAAACATAGTCTGAAATATGTGCACTTGCCTAGGAAGTAAGGGTCTTTACCCAGAGAAATGCCCAGGGTACACAGACTGAGGTAGGGTATTGTGGTAGAAGCTTTTGTCCAAGTCTTAAGGATCTGTGTGACCACTGGAAAAAATCAGCAGAAATGAAAAGTAAATTCAAAGTAGTAGGAATTTTTGGATAACAACTGTGGAAAAATTCAGAAGAAATAATTTCTATACAAATTCCCATTTGACACACATTTCTGCAAATGATCAAAGAAACAAGAATGTCTGGGCTTCTCAAATGTAGGAAAAAATTGAAATAAAAATAGTATAAAAGATGACATGAAAGCAAAATGAAATGCAGAAGGGAAAGAGATTGGTGTGTGGGGGGAGGGTAAGGGGAAAGAGGAGTGAAACGACTGAAAGCCATTCTGCAGAAAGGGTCTGGAAATATATGTCTCATTTCTTTGAATCATGTTACTTCATGCCCACCCTGGATCCACAAATATTTTCTCCATTCAGTCATATGTATACACACAGACATGTGTATAAATGTATGCATTAAAATGCATATATTGGGAAATATGGAAATATATATTATACATGTATATATATGCATTTACCATGTCAAAATGCATAAATATAAAATAAAAATAGTACAGTTGTGCTATTTATCTTTAAGCACTAAGATATGCTTGTGTGTTGAAGGAAGAACACATATCAATGAATGATATATTGTTTCTCTTATAGGAGCACACTATTGGGCGAAGAGAAAGAGTAATAATATAATTGTAGCATAAACTGTGTTATTATTACAATACCAAGTGTACCTTATAGGAACATAGAGACTAAGAATGTCAAAGAAAAAAATTCAGAGGTGTGCTTGGTAAGTGAGTAATTGTATTTTGAACTGTATAATGAATAAAATATCATTTACAAAGTTTTAGCACATAAGTAAGAATGAAAAATGAATAAATAGTGAGTAGTTCCATACAGTTGGAAGTTAGAGTATCTGGTGGCTATTTCTTTTGATACTCATGGTGACTCACATACAGTGTGGTAGTATCACATATAGGATTTAGTTTATTTCTTGAATCAACAAAAATTTTTCCCCACTTAACTCATTTATTTGTCATTTGCTAAATAACAATGAACTTTCATTCAGTATGATCTAATTAGTAGGACATAGCATATAATAATGAAACTTAAACAAGATGTATTCTAAGGCCAAATGAGCAATATCTCCAAAAGTATATTAGAGGTAGAATAAAGAAGAGAATGTTCAACTTGAAATAGTGAGTGAGAAATGCACAAAAATGGATATGAAGAATAAATAGGATTTGAAAAAAACGTACTAAGGATTTTTGTTGTTTTTATTTTTTCTATTTAGGCAACTTTTGTTATGAATAAATTCAACCATAAACAAACAGGACTAGTGTAATATGCAGGGTCAGCCATGGTCGATTCTTCACTGTAGTGAACGCGTACTCATTCATCAAGTGTCTCTGTGAACATCACTTCCTTGGAGAAACTTCCCCTGATTGCCTGTCTCACAAATCTCCTTTGCTGACGTTGCTCTTCCCGCTCTTCTTACAAATCTCTCAACATGATCTTTTGCTTCACCCATAGTGCCACCTTATCCATTCTCCTCAGGGCAGTTTTGAGGAAAATCTCACATGTCACATCATTCCATCTGTGAAAACTTTCTATGTATTTCCAGATAAATACAAAATGTATGTGTATCACTAAACTAAACTTCTCTAATAAAGTGTGTGGTTTTTTTGTTTGTTTGGTTTTTTTTTTTTTTTTTTTTTTTTTTGTGTGTGTGTGTGTGTGAGCATAATCATGGAAAGGATTTTCTGTTACAATTTAGCAAGAGCTAAATTGAAAGTTAGAATACAAATAAGAATGAGGAGAAGGGGTCTTGGGGTGCAATGATGTTGAAGCACTGTCCCTTGAAATTCCCTGATTATCCACAGCTTTGAAGACTTAAACAGTTCTTTCTCCTTAAATCTTCAGATTCCCTCCATTGACAAGAATAGATTAGGGGAATAATATATTCCAAGGCCTTCTAATTGTTGTTTTTGTGTTTTTGGATAAATTTCTATTCCTTTTTCTTTACCTTTGCTTTTTTTTTTTTTTTTTTTTTTTTTTGGTGCTGGGAATTGAAACACAGTGGTGTGATTTGATAGTATGTTTTTAAAGTCACAAGTTCCAATGAATTTTGGAAGAATATCCTTCAAGATAAGCTGACAATACTCTGTTCTTTTTTGAAAAGTAAATTAGAATAGCCTTTTGGTAGATACTTCAAACTTTTCTAGAGCAGAATACAGTACCACATGTTTTCTTCTACATCGTTGAAGAAAATGCAAAAGGCTCATTATGCCCTCTTCTTGACTGCAGGGAAAATATGATTATGAGACAATATTTTAAAACACTTTCTATCTAAAAAGTATCAAAAACAGTTTCTTTACAACTCGTTTGTTTTTAATACATGCAAAATAGCACATATTTACATGGTACAATGTGATGTTGTGATACACACATGTATTGCATAATGATTAAATCATGATAATTAGTACATCGTCACCTCAAGCATTACATGTTTTGCACTGATAATAATAAAAGTCATGTCTCTTCTAGATATTTTGAAATATGCAATACATTTTCAATAGTCCTCTACTATGCAATAGAATACCAACAGTTACTCATCCTATCTCTCTTCTGCAATACTGTACCCAAGAATCAATCTGTTCTTATTATCTCTTTCTCTTTACCCTCTCTCCAGTATCTGGTAACCACTGTTATACTCTGCATCTCAGAGATCACATTATTTAAATATCACCTGAGTGAGACCATATGGTACTTGCCTTTCTGTGCATGACTTATTTTATTTAACATTTTAACATTTAATATAATGACACTTCAAAGTCATTCATATTGTCCCACGTGACAATATTTCATTCCTTTAATGACAGAGTAACATTTCATTCCATACTATATTTTATAAATTTTTACCAATTCATTCACTTATGATGGACATCTAGTATAGCTTCATTTCCCAACTACTGTGAAGTTTTAAAATAAACATGGGGATACATATGTCACTTTAAATACTGATTGTATTTTCTTTGGATATATATACAGTAAAGAGATTGTGGGATCATAGTTCCATTTTATTTTAAACTGGAGATACCTTGATAGAGTTTTTCATAATATTGCTACTAATTCAGACTCCCACCAACAGTGTGCACATTCTTCAGATGTTTTGGAAAATAGATGTTCTAACTGGAGTGAGGTAATCTAAACATGTGTTTTGTACTACCCTGAAGATTAATGATATTGAACTTTTTTCATATACCTGCAGGCCATTTGTATGTATTCTTTTTGCCATTTTTATCTGAATGCATTTTAATTATACAGAATAATGAATTGCATTGTGGCACATCTGCACATGAATATAACATGCAGGTATGTATTATTCTTTGTGTACTAAGATTTAAATTTATTTTATTTTTTTTAATTACTGAATTGCAATTATTCACAGTGGTGGGATTCATTATGTCACATTCATATATGCACAAAACAATTTGCTTCAATACATTCCCCAGTATTTTTCATTTTCCCCCTACTGTCTTTCCTCTAATCCTCTGGTCTTCCTTCAATTTATTTACATATATTTCATTGTTGCATTATAATTTTATACGAAAGTGGTGTATTTATACACATTGTAATTTTACATGTGGTATATTTATACATTCATATAGTATAATCCCATTGGTTTTCTTCCCATTATCTGCCCCTTTTCCTGACTTCCTCTCTCTCCCTGATCTCTTGTTACTATAATAACCTTTCTTCTTTTTTCATAATATTTCTCTTTTCTTTTCTCAATTTCTTATTTCTCTTTAACTTCATCATGAAAAAAAAAAAATTGAATCCTTGACTTTCTTAGATAGCTTATTTATCTTGGCATGATGTTTTTCAGTTCCATACATTAACCAGCAAATAACATAATTTTTTTCTTTATGGTGAGCAAAATTACAATTTTATATATATATATATATATATACATATATATATATATACATATATATGTGTGTGAATTATATATATAACACATATATATGTATATATGTGGTGTATATACATATATACATATGTGATATATATGTACATATATATCACATTTTCTTTATCATTCATCTGTTGATGGGCATATAGACTGGTATATAACTTAGTGATTGTGCATTTCACTGATATTAACATTAGAATGTGTGTATTGCTATAGTAGGCTGACTTCATTTCTTTTGGATAAATACCACGGAACAGAATATCTTGGTCATAGTCCAAGATTGGTTCCATTCCTAGTCTTTGGAGGAATCTTCATATGATTTCAATAGAGGTTGTACTAATTTGCAGTCCAACTAACAATATATAAATGTTCCTTTGTCCCACATTCTCACCATTACTTCTTATTATTTATATTCTTGATGATTACAGTTCTAACTTAGGTCAGATGAAATCTCAGTGTAGTTTTGATTTGCATTTCACTGGTTGCTAATGATGTTGAACAATTTTTTCATGTATTTGTTGGTCAATTAGTTTTTTTTTTTTTTTTTTTTTTTTTTTAATTTTAGGAATATCTGTTTAGTTTATTTGCCCATGTATTGAATGGGTTCTCTTTTAGTCTTCTTACTCTTTTCTTTTTCATTTTGTTCCCAGTGCTGGGAACTGAAACCAGGAGACCTGCATCACTGAGTTTCATTCCCAGGCTTTGCTCATTTGTTAATTACTTTTCACTTTGAAACAGAATCTTGCTGAATTGTCAAGCATGATTTTAAGATTATAATCTTCCTGCTTCAGCCTCTAGAGTGACTGGAATTACAGGTTTGTGTTCCTTTCATTCATTTTTTAAAATGGGGTTTTCCTTTATTTTCTTTTTGATATTTACTTGACATGTATTTTATATATTAAAACATTTTAGATGTATCATTTCCAGACATATATTTGCATTCTTCACTGTAGTGTCTCTCTCTCTCTCTCTCTCTCTCTCTCTCTCTCTCTCTCTCTCTCGTCTTTAGTGTTTCCTTTACTGTGCACAAACTTTTTAGTCTGAAGTCCATTTGCATGTCTTTGTTTTTGTTCCCATGCTTGGGAACAAAAGCAAAATCATTTTGGGTTTTATTAAAAATATCTCACCTAGAGCAATGCCACAGAACTTTTCTTCTATATTTTCTTCTAGTGGTTTTATAGTTTTGATCCTTACATTCACAGTTTTAATCTATATTGAGTTGATTTGGCATCTGGTGAGAAATAGGGGTCTATGCATATGGATATGCAACATATGCAACATTCCTAACAATATCTATTTAATACCATTCTTTTTTCATTGTGTGCACCTTTGTCAAAAAATAGTTGACTATAAATAAATGAGTTTACTTCCAGGCTTTCTGTCCTGTCCATTGGTCTATGTGTCTGTTTTTATGACAGTTCTAAAGTGTTTTGATTGCTATAGCCTTGCATGGATATCATGTAGTATAATGCCTCCAGCCTTGTTTTTACTGAGTATTTGGTTATTTAGAGTCTTTCGTAGTTTCATATGGATTTTGAATTGTTTTACTACTTCGGTAAAAAATGCCATTGTTGTATTGGTAGGGATTGAATTGACTCTTTTGATCTCTTTGGATAGTATGGACATTTTAACAATATTGGTCCTATCATTGTGTGAGTACAGATGATCTCTCTATTTGTGTTGTGTTCTATTTATCTCATCAATGTTTGTTTCTTTGTTTTTGTACTTGGGGTTGAACCCAGGGGTGTTTAGCACTCAACTTCATCCTCAATACTTTTGTTTATTTGAGGAAGGATCTCACCAAATCAGGGAAGTTGACCTTGAACTTGTAGTCTTCCTGCCTAAGCCTCCTGAGTTGAAGGGATTATAGGCGTGCACAATCATACCATGCATAATGGATGTTTTATATTTTTTGGTATATAGAGCTTTTACTTCCTTTGTTAAATTCACTCATATTTTAATTATTTTTGGCTGAACTGAAAAAGGCATCATATTTGTCTTTTTTTTTTTTTTTTTTTTTTTTTTTTTTAGATAGCTCTGTACAAATGTACAGGAACACTGTGGACATTTGTATGTTGATTTTGTGTCCTGCTACTTAGCTACATTTTAAAATTAGCTATAACAGTTTTTTGATGAAGTTTCTTGGGTTTTCCAAATAGAAGATTGTGTCATATCTAATCAGGGAAACAGGAAAAACTTAATTTCTTCATTTCTAATTAAAAAGGCTTTTTATTAGTCTTGTCTCATTGCTGTCTGGGACTCCCAATACTGTATTATATAGAAGTAATGAAAGTGAACATTCTTTTTTGTTCAAGATCTTAAGAAGAAGGCTTTCAACTCTTTTCCACTTGCCATGACGTTAGGTGTTAGTTTGTTTTCTACAGGCTTCATTGTGTTGAAATATATAAATTCTACAGATAATTTGTTGAGAATCTTGATTGTAAGAGTTTTTTATCCTGTTGAATTTTGAAGGTTCTTTTTTTGTGTGTGTCTATTGAAGTTAATGGGTGCTGTTATCATTTACTCGGTTCATGTGATGTTTCACAATTCTTGATGTCAAACCATTTTTGTATCCCAGGGATAAATATTACTTGATCATGGTCAGTGATCTTTCTGATGTGCTATTGAGTTTGGTTTGCATATATTTCATCAAGAATTTGTGCTTCTACTTTCATAAGTGATATTGGCCAAAAGTTTTCTTGATGTTTTTCCTTTCGTTCTTGATTCAAAAAATAAACAGAAGAATTCCATTCTCTCTGATGTCTTATAATAGTCTGAGAAGAACTGGCAATAATTCTATAAGTGTTTTGTATGTTTTGTAGAATAGAGCAGGGAAGAGAACAAACAGGCATTGGGATTTCTTTTATGAAAATTTGTTTTAGTATGGTTTAATTTTTTAACTCATTATTAATCTATACATATTTTCTATTTATTCGTGATTCAGTATTGATAGCTTAAATATGTGCAAAAATTTATTCATTTTTCCACATTATTTGGTGTGTTGACATATAATTATTTATCATAGTCTCTCATAATCCTGTGTACTTCTGTACAATATTTCTTTTACACTACAACATCAGCCATGATTTATGATTTATTTTTTTCAGCTTTGATTTTTATTAGACTCTTCTCTCTCTCTCTCTCTCTCTCTCTCTCTCTCTCTCTCTCTCTCTCTCTCTCTCTCTCTCTTTAGTCTAGCAAAAGTATCACCAATTTTGTTTACCTTTTAAAAACCACACTGTGTCATTGAAAATTTAGTCTCTATTTTATTTATTACTGCTCTGGTATTTCTTCCTGTCCACCAATTTTATATCCATTTTGTTCATATTTTCTCATTCCCTGATTTGCAGTACTAGATTGTTCCTTTACTATCTTTTACCTTTTTGATGTAAGCCTTTATTGCCATAAACTTTACTCTTGGAAGTGTTTTCACCGAATACCATAGGTTTTATTGTGCTATATTTCCATTTTTATTTCTTGCAAAGAAACTTTTAAATGTTCCTTTTAATCTATTAATTGACACTTTGGTTATTCCGTGATTGTTTAATTTCCTTTTTTTCTTCAATTTCTAAATTGTTCTGGTTATTGATTTCTCATATTTATACCATTGTGATAAAACAGATACTTCATAAGATTTCAATCTTCATTCTACCAGACTGATCACATATTTCATGTGCAGTTGAGAAGAATGCATATGCATCTACCGGTTGGAACATTTTATGAATGTCTGTCAGGTTCATTTAGCTTAGAATGAAGTTGAAGTCTCATGTTTATGTGTTCATTTGCTGACTGGATGATCTGTCTGTTGCTGAGCGTGTGGAAAATACATTTCTAATATTATGTAAAAAATTTACATTTCAAAATAAGCAAGATACATTACCTTAAATAATATAATGTAAGTGGGAATCTTCATGTAACGTTGCTGCCTAATGTCATTTATCATTATGACATTCTAGAAGAGACAAATTTTAAAAATAGACTTTGACATGGCCGTGGGTTCCTATGAACTACTTGTTTCTCAGATTTCAGGTCTTGGTTTTTCCAAACATGCATTGCCTCAGAATGGTTAGAGAACTCACTGTGAAAAGCCCAGTCATCTAGTGGATGCTATGGTGCATGCCTGTAATCCCAGCAGTTTGGGAGGTGAAGGCAAGAGGATTGCAAGTTCAAGGCAGTCCTCAGCAAAAAAAAAAAAAAAAAAAAAAAAAAAAAAAAAAAAAAAGAAAAGAAAAAAAAATGAGGTCTAAGCAACTCAGTGAGACCCTGTCTCTAAATAAAATACAAAATAGGGCTGAGGGGTGTGGCTCAGTGTTGGAGAGCCCCTGAGTTCAATCCCCAGTACCTTCCCCTGAAAAAATTCCAGTCATCTTCTAAAACCTATAACTTGAGTCATAGTAAAGGAGAGAAATCAGTTGATCCTTTAGTCACATCTTTTAAGCATGTAGTATGCTGTTATCTGCGTGTCTGGTGAGCTTCCCCCGCCTCATCTCTCCCTTTCCTCCCTCCCTGTCTGTGTGTGTACGTTTTTTTGTTTGTTTTTTTTTATTTTTATTTAATCCCCATTCATGATAAATAATATTGTTCCAGTACACATGATGAAATGATATCCATCCATTCATCCTAGATGCAAAAAAAATATTTAATACAAGCATTGAAGTATTTCACAAAAACAACTTTCTTATGTTCTAATGGCCTTCCAAAAATGTGTGTTCTGAGATGTGGGTTAAGAAGTTTTCTACTGAATCTTTTAGTTAGCTTGTACCTCTGAATTGTGGACTTCACAGTGCTTTTGAGTGTCCTCTACTCAGCTAGGACAAGATTGCTAGAGGATAGTGAAGATGCATATTTCTCTTTCTCAGATTAGCTAGCTCTGATAGAATTTCAGCAATTTAGTTTAGTTGCTACTTAAGTAGTCTCTTCTGATTACAGATTTTTTAAAAAATGCATTTTATGTATTTCAAAAGTGTTAATTTCCTCCTCCCACTTCAGAAAAAAAAAAGCAAAGATTTTTCACAAATAAACATAGTAAGAGCCTGCCTAGTCAAACTTCAGAAGATAAAAATCACAACAATTTTACTATTGGTCCTCCCTGGAGTTTTATCACTGAAACTTCTCATAAGAGCTCTCATAAATTTGTCAAATTTGTCAAATATAAATTAGATTTCCCCACCCAGCCACACTACACAACAAGTAGTTTTAAAATAAGCCTTATGGTCTCAAAGTTCCTTTGAAAATTATAGAAAATATGACATAGTGTTCATTTGTAAGGTCAGATACGTATTTTGTATTGGAAAAAAAATTGTAGAACTTTACCTGAATAAAATTTAAATTGAAATAAAAATACAATGTTGTTTTAAGAAATATTTTGTGAATAATTTACTTTGACAGACAATCATCTTTATGCATTTCATATGCTTTTAATTCAGATGATCAAGTTTCATACAACTAAAATATTTCATAAGAAATTGCAATTATATATAAACAGTGTTTTTTGTTGTTGTTGTTTTGTTTTGTTTTTTTTTATTTTTATGATATCCATCCATTCATCCTAGATGCAAAAAAAATATTTAATACAAGCATTGAAGTATTTCACAAAAACAACTTTCTTATGTTCTAATGGCCTTCCAAAAATGTGTGTTCTGAGATGTGGGTTAAGAAGTTTTCTACTGAATCTGTCTTTTAGTTAGCTTGTACCTCTGAATTGTGGACTTCACAGTGCTTTTGAGTGTCGTCTACTCAGCTGGGACAAGATTGCTAGAGGATAGTGAAGATGCATATTTTCTCTTTCTCAGATTAGCTAGCTCTGATAGAATTTCAGCAATTTAGTTTAGTTGCTACTTAAGTAGTCTCTTCTGATTACAGATTTTTTAAAAAATGCATTTTATGTATTTCAAAAGTGTTAATTTCCTCCTCCCACTTCATAAAAAAAAAAAGCAAAGATTTTTCACAAATAAACATAGTAAGAGCCTGCCTAGTCAAACTTCAGAAGATAAAAATCACAACAATTTTACTATTGGTCCTCCCTGGAGTTTTATCACTGAAACTTCTCATAAGAGCTCTCATAAATTTGTCAAATTTGTCAAATATAAATTAGATTTCCCCACCCAGCCACACTACACAACAAGTAGTTTTAAAATAAGCCTTATGGTCTCAAAGTTCCTTTGAAAATTATAGAAAATATGACATAGTGTTCATTTGTAAGGTCAGATACGTATTTTGTATTGGAAAAAAAATTGTAGAACTTTACCTGAATAAAATTTAAATTGAAATAAAAATACAATGTTGTTTTAAGAAATATTTTGTGAATAATTTACTTTGACAGACAATCACCTTTATGCATTTCATATGCTTTTAATTCAGATGATCAAGTTTCATACAACTAAAATATTTCATAAGAAATTGCAATTATATATAAACAGTGTTTTTGTTGTTGTTGTTGTTTTGTTTTGTTTTGTTTTATTTTGTACCAGGCATTAAACTCAGGGGCATTGGACCACTGGGCCAAATCCCCAGCCCTTTTTTATATTTTATTAGAGACAGGGTCTCATTGAGTTACTAAGTGTCTCGCCATAGGTGAGGCTGGCTTTGAACTTGCGATCCTCCTGACTCAGCCTCCCAAATGCTGGGATTACAGGCCTGGGCCATTGCGCCTGTCAAGAGTGTTGTACTACTTTTTTAAAAAATAAATTTTTACATTTTTATTCAAGAAATTCCCTGGTGAATATAAGTTCCCCTAAATCATCAGATGTTAATAGCATCACAGAGACTTCTATATAACTTAGTTATTTCAGTCTAAATCAAATTATCAAGTCTCAGGCACAATTCTGAATCTATTTGTAGTTAATTGTTTGTTTACAAACCAAAATTCTTAATTCTTTCCTGAATCAGAGAAATGAATCCAATATTTTTCTCATAGATCATGAGTTTTTCATTTACATGGCTGTAAAAGTATCATAGTAAGATTCAAAAAATTTACAGACACTAAGAAAATTATTTTGGTAGTGCATTTTCACAGTTTTCATTGATTTAAGTTTTCTTTTGCCTTTCAAGGCTTTCATGTCTTTAGTTAAAAACAAACATGAAAGAAAACGAATGTTTCTTTTCTATACTTTTAAGGATTGGCTAAAATAGGTCTCTAAGTCAGCAAAAGGCAAAACCTTTCTAATATAGGTAATACAAGGCAAGTATTTGTAATAATTTTAATCAACCAAAATCTATATGTGTTCTTCAAAATTTATATATCTAGCCGGGTGCAGTGGCGCACGCCTGTAATCCCAGCACTTTGGGAGGCTGAGGCAGGAGGATCGCGAGTTCAAAGCCACCCTCAGCAATGGTGAGGCACTTAGCAACTCAGTGAGACCCTGTCTCTAATAAAATACAAAAAAGGGCTGGGGATGTGGCCCAGTGGTCTAGTGCCGCTGAGTTCAATCCCCGGTACCAAAAAAAAAAAAAAAAAAAAAAAAAAAAAATTTATATATCTAAAAATATACATTTGAGCTTGTCACAGTGGTGCATGCCTGTAATCCCAGTGGCTTGGGAGGCTGAAGCAGGAGGTCTGAAATTACAAAGCCAGCCTCAGCAATTTAGCAAGGCTCTAAGCAAATTATCAAGGCCCTGTCTCTAAATAAAATATAAAATTGGTTGGGGCTGGGGCTCAAAGTTTAAGTGCCCCTGGATTTAATTCCTGGTACCAAATAAATAAATACGATTTGTACGTTTGCTTAAAGTGTTTAAACATCTATAACAAATCTATAACACTCTTTTAAATTTTTTATTAAAACATATCAATTTCGCATATTAGTGAAGTATGACATTTCTATAGATGCGTCCATTATATCTAGTCACCCTTCCTCCACCCTTGCCACAGTCCCACACCTGTACCCTTCTAGACCCTAGTAATTAGGATTCTATTTTCAGGTTGAACTTTGTTGTTAAAGTTTCCTCATAAGAAAGACAACATATATTAATTATTTTTCTGTGTCTGATATGTTTCACTTATCATGTATGCCCTCCCTTACCATCCACTTTACTGCAAATCTCAGATTAAATTTATTACAAATACTGTCTTTATATTAGGAAGGTTTGTGTCTGTACCATGATATAAATTCAAAAGTTAGCTGGGCGCGGTGGCACACGCCTGTAATCCCAGCACTTTGGGAGGCTGAGGCAGGAGGATCGCGAATTCAAAGCCAGCCTCAGCAATGGCGAGGCACTTAGCGACTTAGTGAGACCCTGTCTCTAAATAAAATACAAAAAAGGGCTGGGTATGTGACCCAGTGGTCGAGTGCCCCTGAGTTTAATCCCTGGTACAAAAAAAAAAAAAAAAAAAAAAAAAAGTTCTCATTTGAAATAAAAGGTGTAAATTAAAAAAAAAAAAAAAAGTTAAACCAATTCTAATCAAATACCTAATTGAGTCATTCCTTAAATTGTATCAAAGAGCATTTGCTTTATTTTAACTAAAATGTTACCTGCCATTTTTATTTATGTCTGCATAGTATTTCATTAAGTTTATATATCATGTTTCCTTTATTTATTTATCTACTGATGAGCACCTAGGTTGATTCCATATTTTAGCTATTTTGAACAGTGATATAATAAACTTGGGTAGGTAGTTATGTCTTTTCTTTGTTGACTTTGTTTCCTTTGGATATGAACTAAGGAGTGAGATAACTGTTTTATATGGTAGATCTATGTTTGTTTTGAGAAAACTCCATTCTGTTTTCTGTAGTGACTGTGCTAACATACTCTCATCAATTGTGTATAAGTGTTCCTTTTGCTCCAAATCTTCACCAGCATCTGTTATTTTATTGTTTTGTTGTTGTTTTGATAACAGTCATTCTAATTGTAGTGAGATGATACCTAGTGGTACTTTTGATTTGCACTTGTACTTGCCTGATGGCTAGGGTGGTAATATTGAGTATTTTTTTTTTTCAAAAAAGGAATTGGACATTCATGTTTTGTCTTTTTAGGAATATTTATTCAGATAATTTGTCCATTGTTAAATTGGATTCACTTTCACTGTGGATATATTCTTTTCTTTTCTTCCCAGTTCTGGGAATTGAACCCAGAGGTGTTTTACCACTGAGTCACATCCCCATTCCTTTCCATTTTTTTTCTTTTTTTATTTTGAGACAGGGTCTTCCTAAGCTGCTTAGATCCTCACTAAGTTGCTGAGGCTTGTCTCAAGTTTGAGATTCTCCTGCATGAGCCTCCCAAGTCACTAGGAATTCAAGCATGCATCACAGCATCCAGCTTGATTAGGTTTTTTAATGTTAAAATTTTTTAGTTCATTGTATGTTATGAAAATTAATTTGTAGTAGAACAGAATGGAAACTTTAGCAGTTTAAGAACTGACAGGCTATGGTTCTGCACACTGACACATAGCAGCTCTGCTTACTGACATATAACCATAGAGGCTTACAGCTAACATGTACCTGTAACAAGATGACTGGAAACAAAGTAGCAGAGACAAACAAAAATCCCCCTATAAACTTAGTGCAGTAAAAGTCTTCAGCTATCTGATCTGAAAGCCTCTAGACTGTTGACAACTTGTACTCATATAAGGGATGTAAGATATACCCTCCAATAGAATTGTACCAACTCGCTTGCCTTGATGTACCCACAACGTGATTATGCATAAAAGTAAAAGCCCTGCTATGCTCAGGACTCACACTTTGGGAATGATTCCTCTAAGCCATGGTGCAGCTAATAAAGTGTTGCCTCCAAATCTTGGTGTCCTGACCCTCATTTTCCACTAAAAATCCATTGTCAGATAAATAGCTGGCAATTTTTTTCTCCATACTATATGCTGTCTCTCCACTCCTTTGATTGTTTCCTTTGCTATGCATAAGCATTTTAGTTTGATGTTAATCCATTTGTCAAGTTTTGCTTTAGTTTTCTGTGTTTTTGGAGTCCTATCCAAAAAAAAAAAAAAAAAAAAAAAAAAAAAAACATTGCCTGCAAAATGAGGAGCCTATCTAAATACACAAATTTGTTAATACCATCAAACATATATATATATATCCCACTAATGAAATAAGCTTTATTCTAAATGTTGAAGATATGAAAAAGCCGGGCGCGGTGGCGCACGCCTGTAATCCCAGCACTTTGGGAGGCTGAGGCGGGAGGATCACGAGTTCAAAGCCAACCTCAGCAATGGTGAGGCACTTAGTAACTCAGTGAGACCATGCTTCTAATAAAATACAAAAAATGGCTGGGAATGTGGCCCAGTGGTCAAGTGCCCCTGAGTTCAATCCCCAGTACCAAAAAAAAAAAAAAAAAAAAACCTGAAGATACAAAAATATCAAGTATTAATTTGTAAAAGCTCACAATCTGTTGATCAAATGTGACAAATGCAATAAGATAAATATGATGATATATATCAACTACTCAATTTACATGAATTTGCAGAAAATAATTGCACTAGATATAAATTCCTTTCAGAATGAAACTATGCATTCCTTTTCATGTTATCTTCAGGGACTTATGTAATATTAACCATATTTAGAACTATCACAAATATGTAATAAAATAAATGGAATAGTAGTGAGACTCAAAGATTGTTCTTATTTCATGATTAATAGGAGTTTACAAAGTAAGTACAGAATCAAAATGAGAACAATCATAATTTTGTTTACTGCAGATTTACAGTTTGAAAATGACTTCCAAGAAAACCTGATGACTATAAATATAGGTTGGTTATATTATGGTGGACATCTAATTGATACATAGGTTTTGCATTTAGTCAAATACACATTATTTTAGAGTATATTTCATAACTAAATGCCACCATCTTCTTCTAAAAGTTTTTAACAAGCATCAGTGAATTATAAACATAAATTAGAAAAATTATATTATTCACTTAAAATTTCTATGAAGTTCAGGAAATATCAGACTTTTGTATTATTTCCATTTTTTCATGTAAAGGTAAATATTATAAACAGGAATAAAAATATTTATTTTCTCACAGATGTTGAAGTTGAGAAAGCAAATAGAAGAAATGAATGGAGCACAACTAACTGTGCAAAAGATAAACAGTTAGTTTTGAAAAATTTCATACATTAAATTATATACTAAAGACATATATAACTCCTACAAATTTAATAAATGTTATCCAACTGGCTTTAAAATGTTGAGATGCAATAGAACTGACACTTATTAAGGGGATTATCTAGTGAACACTGAGATGATGTTTGAAAACTTACAAATTTTCATGTCTCAAGATCCAAACTATAAAAACTTATAATGTGCACTAACACTCTTAGTGCTATAAGGCTTTATGAACCAGATTCATTCAGTTCATAAACTGTTCTTCACTATTAAGGACAGTGCCTTTGGAAGGTGCATTAATTAGTTAAGGCTAATTAGTTTAATTTACATGTAAGATATTTCTTTATATTCAGGAATATTTGACTTCATTGAATTCTAATTATTTCCCCTGATGTTATAATAGTTAGCTTTCAATCATTATGTTGGCCTTTAACATTTATATGAGAGTTAAACTTATAATAAGATGTAAATAAAAAGACTAAGCATTCATATTAGTTGTTTGATGAATAGTAACCAAGTTTTAATTCTATAATGTATTATGTATATTGAAATTGCATCAGTTACTACAATATTATAACCTAAAAGTGAGAGTATATATTATTCTAGATTCTTTATTTTTTTAATTTTATATTTAATTTACACTCTCTAGTCTATAGTGTGGAAAGTCCAAAGTTACTTCAGTATTATTGCACTTTAATTTTGCATGATTTATTAGTATTATGAACCCTGTGGTCTTTCCAAAGTGCTATCAGTTTTATTACTTTATTCAAAAACTTTGTTTCTGAAAGTACTTAATATTTTTAAAAATTTCTTGAAATTAAAATTTCATCCATTCTTTGCTTTATTTCCCTCTTTGCACATAATTCTGAAGTTTAAATTTTTAGTTATTTTTCATGACCATAAATACACTGATTTTTTAAAGACAACTGTGATTACATCAGTTAAAATTTATTTATAATATTTGGTTGTCGGAATAATATAAGGGGTTGGGTTCTTTAGCTCCCCCCATACCCGGGATGGACCTCTCTTGTCCAGCAAAAGAGGCTGGAGAGGCCTACTGCAACGAAGATGCTAGATTGGGAAAGCGAAGGCCACCGATATTCCCTCCACCTGCCTTTAGAAGGCCCAGGAACATAACAGGGAGTCCAGTCAGTCAATGCAGGAGCTCCTTTATTGAAAGGATGCACAATGCTTTATAGTGGGCCATAGCCAATCAGTGACCAGCAGGGTGGTTCTGGTTTTCAAAGCCACGCCCCCTGCTTAGCCTAGGTCAGGTAACAGGGCATGGTAATGTGGCAAGCAGCCAGAAAGATCCCCTAGGCAAACAATGTAAGGTCCCGACATTTGGTAATTTCATATTCTGACATAAAATTTAAAATATGTGTTGATTTTTAATTTTTTTGATTCTTTCTCGCTTTTAATATTTTTGTTGGTTTTGTTAACTTTTTGATGTCTACAATGAAAGTTAAAGTAAATTTTTAAAATTATAAAATATAAAGTGTACTATTACAATGGTTATTATTAGTAAATGTAGTAATTAAAAGTCTGATAGATTTTAAGCAGGGACAATTTTCTAGTTTAAGTTTTAGTGAAGGGTAATCAATATGAATAATTTTCTATGACTAAAGAGACAAGCAAAGTCACTTAAAATTAAGGAAAGCACTTTTATTTATGTAATTGAAACATACACAAAGGCAGAAAATGTACATATGTACATATATTAACAGAGTAGTGTGTAAAGTTTAATATGTGTATATCCATGAAATGCTTAAATAAGGCTAAACATATTTATCCTTTCAAATATTTATCAATTTTTTGTAGTGAAAATTTTTCAAGATGCTTTTTGTCTAGCTTTTTAAAATATATAGTACATTATTTTTTTTTTTTTAATATTGTGCAACAGCACTCCAGAACCTGGTGCTTCTAACAGACACTTAGTACCTATTGCTGAAATTTTCCATACCCCCAACTCTTTTGATCTTTATTTCTGGTAATCACCATTCTATTCTTGAATTTTTTTTATTTATTTAGTTTTAATTAGTTATACATGACAGTAGAATGTATTTATGCACTTTGATATATCATACATAGGTGTGATATAATTTCTCATTTTTCTGAGTGTACATGTTGCAGAATCATATTGGTCATGTAGTCCCATATATACATACAATAATAGTATCTGTTTCATTCTACTATCTTTCTTATCCCCACATCCCCTCCTCCCCCATCACTTCCCTCTACCGTATCTAAGGTAATGCTATTCTTCCCTAGTGCCCCCGCAACTTATTGCGAATTAGCATCTGCATATTAGAGAAAACATTCAGCCTTCAGATTTGTGGGATTGGCTTATTTCACTTGCCTTCATATTCTCCAACTCCAACATTCACTGGCAAATGCCATAATTTCACACTTCTTTAAAGCTGAGTAGTATTCCATTGAGTATACATCATGTTTTCTTTATCCTTTCATCTATTGAGGGACACCTAGGTTGGTTCCATACTCTAGCTATTGTAAATTGTTTTGCTATAAACATTGATTTTTAAGTAAACTAATTCTTTAGATACATTAGTAACACCATGTGTTTCTTGTCTTTCTGTGCCTTGTTTATTTCATTTAACCTCATGATTTGTTAGTCCCTTCATGTTGTCCCATATGGTAGGATTTTGTTCTTTTTTATAATGGAATAATAGTTGTTTGTGCATATGTAGCAACTTTTCTTCACCCATTCATCAGTTGAAGGACACTTCTCTGTTCCCATTTCCTGGGTACTGTGAGTGGGGCTTCATGAACACTGGTGTGCAGATTACTCTTTGACATCATTTTTGTATTGCCTGGGATACATATCTAGCAGTGGAATTGATGAATCATATCATAGTTATATTTTTAAAAATTTGAGGAAACTCAGAGAACCAAAATTAAAAGTTAAAATATACAAGAAATCAAAAGAAACAGTGAATAAACAAGCCATCTGGAGCAAAAAAGAACATAGCAGGAGGCATTATGATTCTGGCTTTAAAAGGTACCATAAAAATTGAAGTAAACAAAACAACATGGGACATATAGCTGAGGCAAAGAAGTATGGTTCTTGCTTAGCATGCCCTAAGTCCTGAGTTCTATCCCCAGGACCACACAAAACAAAACAAATCAAACAGCAACAACAAAAACAGAATGGTGTTGGCTTACAAACACAGACAGACAAGAGGAACAGAATAGAGTCTAGAAGTAAACACATGTATCCATAGCCAACTAATTTTAGAGAAAGTTGCTATGAACACACACTGGAAGAAAATGCTAATTATGAAATGGTGAACCAGTAAGTTGACCTGGGACACAGTTAAATATATACATATATATAATATGGTGCAAAGGATAAATTATACCCTACAGAAAAAATTCAGTATTTAAGCAACCATCATTTTATGTGTTATGACATCATCACTCTACATGCCCATAAAAGCAAAAAAATAAAAATAATAATAATAAAATAAAATAGAAGAAAGAAAAGGTACAAAGAGCTCTTTTTGATAATGTTCTGTTTGTTTATTTATACATTTATTTATTTGGTACTAGGGATAGAACCCAGAGATGCTGAGCCACATCCAGGGAAGCCCCATTTTTTTTTTTTTTTTTTTTTTTTTTTTTTTTTTTTTTTTGAGACAGGGTCTCACCAAGATACTTAGGACCTTGTTAAGTTGCTGAGGCTGGCCTTGGATTCTAACATCCTACCTCCACCTCCTGACATTTTTTTAAATTTCAGTATTTTGTACTAGCTGTCAAAAATTTTTAATATTTAGAATGATTATGAATGTCTTAAGTTTTTAATCAAAATCTAAATACAACTGCAAACTTTTTGTCAAAACATTTTCTAATCTATCTCCTTTCACAATTTTTTGTAGTAATCACATCATCAGCTTTCAAATATTGCTATCAGGGTATTATTAAACAGCATTATTCTTTCTTTAAGGTACTGATTGCTTGGGCAAAAAAAAAAAAAAAAAAAAATCAATCACCAAAATAAATTCAGTATAACTTTCTCCTAACTTAATTTTTTAAAGAAATTTGATTCACACAATGTGATTAGTTGCTGTTCTCTTGAAATGTATTTAATTCTTTCTTGTCCATGTACATGTATTTAGTTTTCTCAAGATTCTACTTTGTATTCAGATATTAAAACATCATTTCTTACACTTATTTTCCTGTTCTATCCTACAATTTTCTGCCAAATGAATTCTATACTTGATGATTGATGCTTGCAAAATGTTCTAATATGTAGTTATTGAAATACATTTGCAGAACAAACAGTTAAAAGGAAAGCAAAAATAAAATATTTTAAAGGTGATAATTTGAATCTGATGGCTGTCAATTATTCCTCTTATATATATAATCATCATGTTTGTATGGAGTTACTTCACAGTAGAATATTAGCTAAAGGGAATGGTGCTCTTCCTCATTTCTCTAGTTCTTTGTGTAGTTGTTTTAGAAAGTTGGGCTGGCAGTAAAATGCAGAAGTTCTGATTCTATAATGTTGAGACCCTTTATATCAAACTTTATATTGTGATATTCATTTACATTTTGTAAACAAAAATAACAATTTTAAGTATCATGTGAAAATGATTTCATACATAAAATTTTGATGAGTATTTTATAGATAATAGTATAACTCAGGTGTAGAATATTGTTCTGGGGGTGGAGCTAAGTTATAAAGTAATTTGCTAGCATATATGCAAGAGCTGGGTTTCATCCGTAGTGGTGAAGGGAAAAAAAAAAAAAAAAAAAAAGATGCAAGATGTTCACACTTGAAACTTGATCAAGATCAGGAAAAATATCTCTCTCTTAATATTCTACTAAGAGGTAAGAGAAACAAAGAAAAAATTTTTTGATTGTCCATTGTGTGTTTGAACTTAATGTAGTTCAAAAATATATGTTAGTTATTGTAAGAGTTCATTAATTTCTCTCTGGTAGAAAACCACATATATGGTGCGTATCTGAATTGGACTTGAAAGTAGGTGCACAATCACCATGCTTTCCAATTTTTAAGAATTCAGAATTATAACATTATTATTTTAATACAAATGTTATTTTTAATTAGAAAAATGAAAGTCTATTCTTGTGAATGAATTTTGCCTACTTTTTATAGATTTCTATATAGTGTGCCATATTTTTATATTTTACCTGTTTTCATTTATAACATGATTGAGTACTTAGTTCAAACCTGATATCAAAGTGAGCATATCAAATTTGAACATTCTAATACTTTTCAACCGATCATTTTCCTGGTAATTCTTTTTTGGGTATCATCAGAAAGCAAAATTATTGATGACCTGAGAACTTTATGTTATCTCAAAATTTTGGATCATTTGGGCAAGGGGAAAAAAAGTGCACATGGAGAAAAGTTTCTTTCCTCTTTAACTTTTATAATAATTCCTTTGAGACCAGAACTTCCATGCCTGGAGTTGCTTTCCTATGGAGAAATGTGCAGGGCTCTCAATGTACTCAGAACGCTGTACATATTACTAGGGAAACTATAAACATACTCTTTTGAAAACATCAATGGTTCCTGTGGTGTTTCTGCTGTTGTGTCTTGGTTTAAAAATATCACCTTCTTGAATATACATACTTTCTTGACAATGACATTTAAAGTAAAACATAGGAAATGACTTTTGTTCTTCATATGACAAACTAAAATACTGAATTTATATATGCATTTTTATCTGAGTAGATATTAGTTAAAAGCTAGCATGTGAGTATGAGATTTCTAAAAGTCTCTGTATCAAATTAGCCTGTCCCAGAGTTACCAGTTTCATTATACTATAACACACACACACACACACACACACACACACACACACACATCATGATCATCATCATTATCAACTACATGATTGTCCTCAAATACCATCATCACATCATCAGTGAAATAAATAAAAGTAAATAAGTTGTGGTAGCAGGCACTTGGCTTTACCTGTATGAAAAGCACAGTTTTCAGATTGCAAAAATTTATTCCATTCAATAAACAGATTTAAAAAAGAGCTGTGGATACTTTGTAGTAAAATGACTAGAATCTGAAAAGTAAGGAAGATTTGGAGAGAATGGGGGTCTCTGGGTCTTCAGGAGGTCTACATCAGGGTCCTTTAATGGGAAACAGTTAAAAAAAAATGGCCTTTCTTGTATCAACATGTCACCATAGAGCAGAAGTCACTCTAACCTGTACATTCTAGGGCACATGACCCTCACAACTGTCTTGAGGCAGGCAGGGAAAAATGGATATGAAGTTCAACAGAGCCCATGTAAGTAGGTGCAGTACAAAATTATAAAATAAAAAACATTTTTATCCTTTACCTAATCTCTTTTTTTTTCTTTTTTTGCCTCTTTAAAATTGGCATGGAAATGTATCCTCTAACATGAAGCTTTGTATTCAGGTAGGCACTTGATTTTATTAATAAAATTGGTACCAAAAATTAAAAACAAAGCAAGCATTTAGACAATTAGTTTAAATTTGGGCATTTTACATAAGATTCTTCTAAAATATTAGCATGATTCACATAGCAAATAACATCAATGGTGTGATCTTACATATCATGTTAGTTTCTTGTCACTGCTGTAACAAATTATCAGAAACAAAATTTCAGTGCCATTATTATTGGGCTAAAATCAAGGTATTTTGGCAGAGCCCATTACCAGCAGAAGATCAAGTCAAGATATTTCCCTTCCTTTTAGAGTCTCTGATGACATTCTTTGCTTTATACTGTTTCTTTCCCATCTCTCCCTCCATGATCACATTGCATTCTTGCTGTGTGTATCTGTTCTCTTTCTGCCTCTTATATGGATATATCAGGCTGCATATGGATGTCATCCAGAAAATCCTGGATAATCTCCTCTACTTGACATTTTTTACAATTTGGCAAACCCATTTGGCAAAGCCCCTCCCCTTTTCTCCAAATAAGATAAGATATACAAACCCAAGGGAAAAACCCACTTAATATTTGGGGAACATTATTCATCCTACTTAGTCTTTTTGAATTTAAAGATTTATAGTCATTTCAGATGTAAAATATATTCATACCTTATTAACATTTTCAAAACTTTGACATATTGATACAGTAGCTCAAGGCCAAAGTGTCATTTAAATAGGACTGATCAATCCAAATTTTTCATATATTATCATGTAGTATAAATCAGATACATAGAATTCTCTTGATATGAAATAGTCTGGTGGAACTTTTCTTCTCATCTTTATACCTGTGAAGCTGTAAAAGTTCCGGTGATGTGACAGATATATTCTTCTTGGATATTTCTACACAAAGAGGGAGGAAAAATGGAAAGAAGAAAGAAGTCACAGTCCCAAACAATGCTGAATTCAAGCAGGTAAAATCCCATTAGGTTTCAAGGTACAGGAGTATTCTTCTGTAGCTCCAGACTCTGATTTTGTCATCACAGCCCCAGCTCTTGTCTCTTTGCTTATGGAACATGTGTCTTCTGATCATGCAATAGGTTTGGCCCCAGAATCTCTGCCTTCAGAGTCATGCTTCTTTATCTTGAAGGGTAACTTGTGTTTTCTAGTAGTTTGTTAAGCCTATTTCCTGCATGTGTAATTTTTTTTTTAGTTTAAAAATTTTTATTCATTTAATTCTTTGTCTATTTCAGTTCAAGAGGAAGTGCTTATGATGATATATCATTCCTAAAAGCCTTGGTTTCTCCCTAGTATGCCACAGGAATTCACAACTTTAGCAAAAAGCATCTTCCTCACATCTCTCCTGTCTCATAAAATCAATATTGCTGTACTTTGTAGGATGGTTGAGTGAATTCCTGTGTCATGCATGTAATCTCTCCAGAAGTAGTAAAAAAAGTTTTTCTCTACACCATAGTCATTTCTTCTACAATGTACTTTCTTAGCAGTTACTTTCCTCATTTTATCATGTTTAGCAAACCAGACAGGCTGATATTGTCCCAAATCATCAGGTGCTGATTCCTTTTTTTTTTTTTTTTTAACCAAGGTAAATACATCAATTATTTAAAATATCAATGTTCAAAAACACCATGTTCAAGAAAAAGGGCTACTGTGATTATGCAAATAATAAGCTTATATTAACTGGCAATCAGTTCAGTAATTGTATCCACCTTCATATTTGCACTGCTATAATTAAATATAAGTATTTGTGTGAAGGAAAGTTTTCTTTATTTTATGCAGTCATTATTACCAGACTGTAAATAATAAGCTCAAATGTCACTGATGTGTTTGGAAAGTATTAATTTTGTAACACTTTTTAAACGAAGCCCCATTCTCAGTTCATCAACAATGACCAAATACCCACTTTGGGCAAGGAGCAAGGACTAAAGAGATAAAATTCACACACCCTTAAACAGCTTACAATAAAGGAACCAATCTAAGTGTCCTTCAACACATGATTCCTTTTAGGTTAATTGTTTCTTCTTCAGTATATTTTTGTCTTCTAGCACTTTATACAGAAGCAGAAAATACCTTCAGTGTGCGGCTTAATCAACATTACTTTCTTACAATTTCTGATTATCCACATAACTGTAAGGTATAATTTAGCAAAGTTTTCTGTCATCCTATAATAAATATTGACTTTCCCATAGCTTTCAATGATGACTTTTTTTTCTGTTTTTCTGAGATTCCATCAGAAATAACTCTTAATGTCCACATTTCTATCAACAGTCTGTTTATGAAAATTTAAGCATTTTCTATCATGTGACTAAAACATTTTGTAGCCTCCATTAATATTATCCATTTCAAAAGCTTCTAATTTTTTTTTTTTCTGGTATTTAATATTACAACATCCCCTATCTCTCTATCAAAATCTATATTAGAATCCTATGTCTCAGACAATCAGTTGCTACAAATTTGGTGTCTAAAAACAATGTAATGTATCCCCAAAAAATTTCAGAGACTGGAGCCAAGAGACAACATTAATGGGACAAAATCAAAGTGTCAGGAAGGTCACACTTCCTCCAGAAGATATACAAAGAGATCAGCTCCTTGCCTCTGCATTTCTGGTGGCTACCAGCAACTGTCCACTTGTTGGGACTCATGTCTGCCAAGGGGAAGGACTTTGGCTGCTTACCACGCCCTAGTAGGACCAGGGCTAAGCAAAGGGGTGTGGCTATGACGTAGCGTGAGAGACTGAACTGCCCTGCTGGCTGATTGGTTAGTTCTGGGCCTATTTAAGTTCAGCACCTTGCCAATAAAGTTGAGTTTTTGGCTTTCTTGCTCTATACAAAACTCCCTGGGTGTGGCGTGGTATCTGCCCAGCAGGCGGATAGGAGACACTCAGCGTATTTTTGTCCGTTAAGCCCATCTTCGCCCGGTAAGTTACTTCCTTTCTGCGAGCAGGAAGGAACCCCCTTTTAGGGCCCAAAAGGGGGGTAGCTTTAGACCACAGCCCCATTCATAACTCAGCAGCCCCGACAGGTTGGTGCCCAAGTGTGAGGCACGAAAATTATCGGTGGGCTTAACACGGTTAGAGACGCAGCGTCTCTTTCTCTGGCAAAAATACCCTCTATTATGGGCAAGCATTAACATTTAGAAAAACTCAAGACACAGCCCTCGAGGCATGGTGATGTATTTTAAGAAAGCAAGGTCTCCAAATATCTGATAGCCAAGCGGAAGTGATTTGGAATTCATTAATGCGGGCGGCTCCCTGGCTCCCAAAGTCTGATTTTAATTCTTGGAAAACGTGGCGTGAAGTGGAACAAATTTTAAGAGAGCGAGAACATGAATATGGGGAAATCCCGCCTCCAACTTTATCCGCCCTAAAAACATGCTCTCTCTTGGAGACAGCAAAAGAATCTGCAGAGGCCACAGAACAGGCACTTCAGATCATAGGAGTTGAGGTAACAGAGCAGGACCTGCGGGAGAATAAAATATCTAATCTTTCCCGGTCCAGAGAATTAAACAGCCCCTCCCGGTCCGCGAATTTGGAGAAATCTAACCAATCCCTAAAAACAAAGAAATCTCGCTCCAGGGAATTAGAAAAAATTACAGCCCCTCCCTTAGAGAGCTCTAACAAATTCCCTGAGGACAAAGGCCACCGGCCACATGGCTCACCACCTTGTGAGCGGGATCCGCCATTTTATGAGCCAGCCCCTGCTAAGCCTTCTGCCCCACCACTTTACCAAGAGGAGCCAATATCACAACAGCTGCTAGCGCCCTCTGGTGGGCTTTCACCTGTAATGGCATTTCCAGTTAATTTAAATCCGAGAGAAGACAGACCAGGTATTTGGTACCCCTGGGAGACTCAAGAATTAAAAGAATTAAAAAAAGCTGTGGCAGAGGATGGGCCAAATTCGCCATGGGCAGAATGTATTTTACAAAGTCTCGCCCATCACGCCTGTACGAGTAGAGATTGGAAAGATCTAACAAAAGCTGTGCTCCCAAGACCTTTATTCCTTAAATGGTGTGCATATTTTTCTGATAAATGCCATATGCAGGCTGAGAGGAACCAAACTGCAAATCCTCCCATACCAATAACCTTTGGGATGCTGTCAGGAACTAGTGACCAATATGCCACAGGAATTCAACAAGCAGCATTACCAGCTCCATACCGAGAACAGGTGCGAGCTTTAGGGCTGGCAGCATGGAAGAAGCTAGAGGAAGGCCCTACAGAGCCTCCTATAGGTGGAATCACTCAAAAGGCTAATGAGGATCTGGCCACATTCATTGAGAGAGTGGAAAAAAGCCTTCAAAGGAAATTTCTACCTGGTATGATGAGGGATCAATTTGCAAAAATGTTAGTTTGGGAAGGAATGACTGCAGATCACAAGCTGGCCTGTGCTGGGTTAAAAGATAGATCTATGGGGAGATGGATTATTGCCACCAAAGATGTGGGTTCGACAACTCACCAATCTCAGATATTGACCACTGCCCTTAATGCCCACACTGAGGTATTAGCAACAGTTTTAAATGGAAAAGGAGCCTGTTTTAAGTGTGGACGACAAGGCCATTTTAAAAAAAACTGCCCCAATGGCCCTGGTTGGCCTCCAGAATGCTCCCCTAGCCAGACTCAAAGTCCAGCTGCCCCTAGAACAATTTGTCCTAGGTGTAAAAGAGGATATCATTGGAAAAAGGATTGCAGGTCTAAATTTGATATTCAGGGGAAACCTTTAAACTCCTGAAGGGGCAGCCTCCAGCCCCGTTACACCAAGGAGGTTCCCCTACTCACAGTCCCCCTAAGGTCCATTGGACAGTTCCTATTGTTCCAGGGATTAGACCAAAGATGGATATTTATATATCAGGAAAGAAATTTCATTGCTTAATTGATACTGGGGCAGATTGTACTATACTAAGGAAGGAAGAGATTTCACCCCAATGGGAACTAATTCCAGGACCTCAGTTACTTGGAGTAGGTGGAAACACTCATTCAGAAGAGACCAGAAATTGGCTTAAATGGAGAGATATAGATGGAAACCAAGGGGAAGTTCATCCCCTTGTGGCCCTTGGATTCACTTCTAATTTATTAGGCCAAGACATCTTAGGAGAAGCAGAGGCATGCATTACTACAACCCATAGAGAGCTTCAAAATGATATATTAACTAAAGATACGGAGAGAAAAACTTCCAATCATCAAATAGGGTCTCACCCCCAATCCTAAGGGCCACTGCTCCCCAAGTTCCTGCCATTCAATGGCGAGATGGCCCCCCAATCTGGGTCGAGCAGTGGCCCCTTCCTACTGAAAAACTAAACCATTTGAGGGCAATTGTCCAAGAACAGTTAGCCCTAGGACACATTAGACCTTCTCTTAGCCCATGGAACAGTCCTGTTTTTGTTATACAAAAGGCCACAGGGAAATGGAGGATGTTACAAGACCTCCAAAAAATTAATGATAGGATGTTCCTTGTTGGCACGCCTCTGCGTGGCCTCCCCTGGATCCCTTCTATCTCAAGAGATTTAACCTTAATTGTTATTGATATTAATGATTGTTATTTTTCAATACCTCTTCATCCAGATGATTATGAAAAGTTTGCATTCTCTGTCCCCTCAGTCAATTTTCAGAAACCAGATGAGTGATATGAATGGATAGTTCTCCCTCAAGGTATGGCTAACAGCCCAGCTTTTTGTCAATATTATGTTTCATGTCTTCTGTCACCATTAATGAAAAAAATCACAGCTCACCCTATATGTTTATATGGATAACATCATCCTGGGAGCTGCTGATGTCCAACAACTAAACTCAGCTTACCTAACCCTTCAAGAGCTCTTAGAAAAAGGAGGGTTACACATATCCAATGATAAGATACAAACTATTCCTCCCTTTAAAATATTGGGGACAAACTTAGCCTAGACTTGGTTTGTCCTCTCAAACCTCAACTAGTCATTCAAAAATCTTACTCCTTGGCAGAGTTACAGAAGCTATTAGGAGAGCTAAACTGGTTAAGACCATGGCTTCATATCTCTACTGAGGATTTATTATCTCTCTTTGAGTTGCTACGGGGGAAAATCCCCCTCTGATGTGATTTTACTAGAAGAAAGTCATCTGTCAATATTACAAAAAGTCCAAGATGCCCTCAATTCAACCCAATTGACTCAATACCAACCAAAGCAACCTCTATATCTGTGGTTTTTCTCAGGTGCTAAGCTCCTTACAGCTATGGTCACCCAGATGGGAAATCCCTTAGAGTGGATACATTCCTTTGTGGGAGGAGCACCTCGAGTTTATTCCCAATTAGATCTATTAGCAGATCTTGTAATAAAAGGGAGAGATACATCATTGAGGCATTATGGAAAAGACCCATATATTTTAACAATTCCTTACCGTTTGTCAGACTTTGAATGGATACAGAGAAACAACCCTAGAGTCTCCTATGCTTTAGAAGGATTTCTAGGAAAAGTTGACTGTCATTACGGGTCAACCAAATGGACCTCTTCTTTTCCCAAACTAGAGTGGACACCCCCCATCCTGTTTTCCATCAAGCCACTCCCCAAGGCAGTAAATGTCTTCACAGATGGAGGAAAAGAAGGGTCAGCAGTTGTAGTATTTCACCCATCCTCAGGCCAAAGGACACAATACTTTGAAGCAGTTACTAGTTCTGCTCAATTTAAAGAATTATATGCTGTTGCATTAGCCTTGACCCATGTCCAAGAGCCTATGAATCTTTTCTCAGATAGTTTATATGTAATTAACCTATTACCTACTCTAAATGCCTCATATATAAAGATAGATAATAATCCTATCACCCCTCTGATGATCCAGGTTCGATCCCTGCTAAAGGGGCGTAATGAACCTGAACCTGTTTAGGGTCATCAAGGCTTATCTGGGCCCCTCTCTGAGGGAAATCAGGCCACTGACCGTTTGGCCACCACAGGTGTATTAACAGTTACAGTCCCATATCAACAAGACTTTCAGTTAGCCCAAGGTCTTTACGACCTTGCTCATTTAAATTGGAGAGGTCTACATAATAAATTTCCTTTAGTTCCTATAAAAGATTTAAAAAAGATT
Source organism: Tamias sibiricus (assembly GCA_025594165.1). Lineage (NCBI taxonomy): Eukaryota > Metazoa > Chordata > Mammalia > Rodentia > Sciuridae > Tamias > Tamias sibiricus. The sequence continues at coordinate 154,210,320 of CM046662.1, read as the reverse complement.
GTAAGAACATGTAAGTCCTGTTTGCCCTTCTTACAGGTCCCACCTCTCCAGTCCCCTGGGGTAAATCCCAGAGGCCTACGGCCCAACGCTGTCTGGCAAACTGATGTAACCCATTATGTGCCATTTGGAAAATTAAAATATGTATTTATGTCCATAGATACTTATTCACATGCTTGTTGGGCCACGGCACACTCTGGAGAAAGGGCTAAACATGCTGAAAGTCACTTTTTACAATGCTTTGCTATTCTTGGATTGCCAAAACAGGTTAAAACTGATAATGGACCCTGTTTTGTGAGCAAATCATTACAAAAGTTCTTCCAAACTTGGCATATTAAGCATACCACAGGGATCCCATATAACCCAAAAGGACAAGCCATCATAGAGAGACATAATAAAACCCTAAAGGACCAATTAATAAAACAAAATGGGGGAAACAACCCCCATGACCAGTTGAAAACAGCTATGCTTACTTTAAATATTTTAAATTTTTCCAAACAGCAGCCTCTATCTGCGTTTCAAAGACACTTGTCTAATCAAACGCCTTATGTAAAAGTTGAGGTCCGATGGAAAGACCCATTAACTGGAGTCTGGAGAGGTCCTGATCCGTTAATAAGTGCTGGCAGAGGTTTTGGATGTGTCTTCCCAATGGGAGAACAAAACCCTATATGGGTGCCTGCCAGAGATCTCAAATACTGCCAATCCGACCAAAATGACTACCCAGGAGCACAAGCTCTTGAGGAGTGATCCTTTCTTTTTTCCACAGAAATGAAAAAACCGTGACAAAGCTCCTGTCCTGCTGTGATTAACCTTCTCATCACATCCATTCCAAAATTCATCAAAAACACTATCTTGGACTCCTTCTTTGTCAGTATCTCAACCCTCTGCGATGAGAGAAGACAGACCGTGCCATTCCTGTAACAATTATCTGGACTTTGTGCTGGACGGCTTCCTTCGGACTCTAAGAGAAGAGTCCCATTCCTGTGACAATTGCTCGGACTTTATGCCAAAAGATTTCCTTTAAACTAAGCTAAATGGATGGACTTTCTCCCTTGGATAAAATCCCTGCTAATTGGGTGGACTTTCTCTTTTTGGTAAAATCCCTGATTGTCATTGTCTTTGTGTGCACTTTTAGCCCTATAAAACTAGCCAGATTGATACAGCTGGGTGGTCTGCTGTCACGATGAGCTATAGCCCTACAGGCTTGGCCACGGTCCCTAACAGGATGCAGAGGTTTGCCATCCAGTGTGCTGACCCCCGTGTGCTCCCCTTGGCCACTTGCTCACCCTAGGTGTGTCCACCTAAAGTGCTAGAGTGATAGCCAATGACGGGTAAGATTTTTCCCAGAGAGGAGAAATCAACCTAGACAGGCACACTCTCAATGAGTTGGACACCCTACAAGATGGGACATCCCATTTTTAAAATATAAAATGGAGAGACCCCATTTTAAATAAAACAAAAAGGGGGGAATTGTTGAGACTGAACTGCCCTGCTGGCTGATTGGTTAGTTCTAGCCTATTTAAATTCAGCACCTTGCCAATAAAGTTGAGTTTTTGGCTTTCTTGCTCTATACAAAACTCCCTGGGTGTGGCTTGGTATCTGCCCAGCAGGCGGATAGGAGACACTCAGCGTATTTTTGTCCGTTAAGCCCATCTTCGCCCGGTAAGTTACTTTCTTTCTGCGGCAGGAAGGAACCCCCTTTTAGGGCCCAAAAGGGGGGTAGCTTTAGACCGAGGCCCCATTCATATCTCACAGCCCCGACATCCACTAATGCTGCTCTCATCTCTGCCTCCACCTTCACAGAATTCAATATGTATATACATATATATATACATATATATGTATATATATATATTGCTTTGTTAAAATTAGCTTAATTTATTTATTTTTCTATTATTACCCTGTAACTTTCAAAAGTTTACTTATTTTATTAAAGAAGTTCAGTATGTTTGAATGTAATAAAAGGTAATTTTTTTCTGATTGCCCAAATAAGTATCATTTAAGGGTGTTAGAGCATGAACTATTCTATTAAGTCTGGTTTTCCAATTGATATATACTATGTAGACTTTCTTTAGAATAATGGTGCTTGCACAGTGGGATAACTATTGAACTTATTTACATTTTATTTTCAGACATTCAGTAAATGGTTTATCATGTGATTATCATTAAAGACACAGATTATTGCCTTATAAAATGGAAAAAAAAATATTCTATTTGTATTTTATCACACATGGCACTTCATTGCCTTCTGGCAAAAGCCACTGTTAGAACATTAATGCATAAATTTAATATTCTCTATTAAGTAGCAATTTCTTGCAAGACAACCTGCTGATCTGAAGCAATAGGCCAACACACAAATGTAGCAATTATAGATGTATTTTGCTGCAAGAATTTCCATTTCCTTGTATTTCAGCTCATTATGTTACAAGCTTCTTCAAAGGACCAATCAGTCTCTATCACTTGCTTCTGGGGAGCGAGACTATTATAATTTGATTTGGGGAACAATACTTCCAAAAATATAAAATGCATATATTTTGAAATGTGGATACTTGCTCTCTCACAGATCTGCCTGGCCATACTCCTGCTTATCATATCTGAATATTCAGTATAAATCACATAGGAAATCTCTATCAGCAGAAAGCAATATCATTACTTAAATGACAATGCAGAAAACAATTAGGGTTTCATCTCTGGTATATAAGATTATGTGTATTCAAGTAAAAAAGGTGTCAAAGTACAATGCAGGCAAAATAAAGTAGACTTTGGAACCACATTGCTTGAGGGAACTCAAGATCTACTCCTGACTACCTGTGTGCCATTGATAGTATTGTTTATTTTACTTTTTAGCAAAATGAAAAATATTCCTGTAGCCAATTTATTATTGTTTCCATTATTTATTCATATTCACAAGAGGCATATACAACATTGCTTGTGCCAAAACAACTGAAACTGGAATTAGTCATATAACTTGCCTTTGCCTGATGGATTGTGAATGAAAGGTACATGCACTGTATCATAGCAGAAGCTGTAGGAAACATCATGAAGTCCAACCATCACACACTGTGCTTTGCCCAACAGCAGCATGTCTCAGATGAGGGCCTGCACTTATGTCTGGATCCCAGAATTAAGAAGCTGTGATAGTAAGGGCATGGTTGTATATTCATAAAATCCCTTACATCCCATATCTCTATTAAAATCTACATTAGTCTCTTATGTCTTGTACAATCAATTGTACAAACTTGGTATCTGAAAACAGAAGGAGGATCACAGGATTGAGATCAGACTAATTAACTTAGAGCCTGTGTCAAAGTAGTAGTAGTAGTAGTAGTAGTAGTAGTAAATACAATGAGAAGGGCTGGGAATGTAGCTCACTTGAATAACATATACAATACTCCAGGCTCCATCCTTAGTGTTGAGATGGAAGAATGCAGCTCTGACAAAAAAAGCCACAACCAATCCATGAACAGAGCAGGGACTGAGCAACATACAACACTTACTATTGACATTCTAATAAGTCATAAGGGGTAAGGTAGAATTGGCATAGAACCTATCAAACAATGAACAATCATAGTGGGTCCTTCATATAATTTTTTTAGATTTTTTCTTTTTTTTTAATTTTTAATTTGTTATATATGAGAGAAAAATGAATTATAATTCATTTTATACATATAGAGTACAAATTTTTATAACTCTGGTTGTACACAAAGTAGAGTTACACCATTTGTGTGTTCATACATGTACTTAGGGTAATGATGTCCATCTCATTCCACCGTCTTTCCTACCCCCATTCCCATCCCTTCCTCTCCTTCCCTTTTGCCCTCTTTCGAGTTCATCTAACCCTCTCATGCGCCCCTCCCCCCAGCCGCTTAACTAAATTATGAATCAACATTCTTAAATCAGAGAAAACATTTGACATTTGTTTTTTGGGGACTGACTTCACTTAGCATTATATTCTTCAACTCCATTAATTTACCTGCAAATGCCATGATTTTATTCTCTTTTAATGCTGAATAATATTCCATTGCATATATGTACCACATTTTCTTTATCTATTCATCTACTGAAGTGCATCTGGGTTGGTTCCATAATTTAGCTATTGTGAATTGTGCTGCTATAAACATTAATGTGGCTGTGTCCCTGTAGTATGCTGTTTTTAAGTCCTTTGGGCATAGATTGAGAGTGGGATAGCTGGGTCAAATGGTGGTTCCATTCCCAGTTTTCCAAGAGTCCCTCAGATAATTATTTTGAGTAAGTTTCAAAGAAAGAAGTCAGTAACAGACAAGGTATATAGAAGTATTCAAACAATTCCTATTATTGCTGTTGTCATTATTGTTATTGTTAATGTAATTAATTTAAGAAACCAAGAATCAAAGATAATCAAACTTTAGATTTTAATAGCATGAGACAAAATCATATTTCATGGAGTATAATAAACTATGTTATAAAATGAAGCAAGATAAAAAATTTTTTTCCATATTGTATGAAGGAATAAAAAACAGAGATTGACTTTTGAACAGGTGGGTATTCAAATCCTTCTGAGAAGTTCATAATTTGATTAATTTAAAAAAAAATCAGTAAATCTTACAAATCTGTCATATTATTACACTACTTCCATTATATCCTATACCAGTGATGTTAACCTTGTTTGAGTCAGTTTTTTTTAATGCTGTGACCAAAAGACCTGACAAGAATGATTACAAGAGAAAAAGGTTCATTTGGGGTCCATGGTTTCAGAGGTCTCAAGGTCTCAATCCATAGATTATAACTCCATAGCTCTGGGCCCCAGGTGAGGCAGAATATCTTAGGAGAAGAGTGTGGTGGAGGAAAGCAGCTCAAGACATTACTTCAGGCACTAAGCGAGGGGGGGGGGGGTGGGGGGGGGAAGGACACTCAACTCACCATGAACAAAATATGAATCCCAATTTCATTTAATTTCTAAACTTTCTTGCATTTTCTCATATATGAGCTTTTGGGGAACACCTTATATCTAATTTATAACACTCCCCAAACAATAATAAACAATGACAAAACTGGTGCATTCATTGTTTCTTAGCATTTCCCAAATTTTGCAAAAATGTTTTTGTTTGCATATGATAAAAATTGCTTTCAGTAATGTTTTTTAAAGTAGGCCAAACTATTCCTAAAGAAATTTAAACTTTATTGCTTACATAGTGTACAGGAAAGCAAAAAGATAAAAATTTGTTGTACATCTAAAAAGTAACAATAGTAAAAATTTCTTAGCCCTGCATCACTGCTAAATTCCAATGCTGAATTCTCATCTACTTGAAATTGAATTTTCTATCTCTTGTCCTCTGAATTTCAAGACCCTCTACTTTGAGTACAGTTAGTATTTGCTGATGTCATTCCATTACTCTATAATTTACACTCTTCATGTGTGATCCTATTATTTCTATTTATCACTGGCTACAGATGAAAGGAAGTACTGTACTGTACCCCATCCCTGACCCTTGTCTGTAGTTTGAATTTTTTATATTTCAGTTACAGATAAACTGCCCTCCCCCAAAAAATTCAATGGGAAATCCCAGAAATAAAAAAAAAAAAAAATCATGACTTAAGTTGTGTTCCATACTGAGTAGCATGGTAAAGTCTCAGCAAGTCCAGCTCTGACCAATCCAGGATGTGAATCACCCTGTGACCAGCATGACCCTGCCTAGTATGCAACATTTCCAATTTGTTGCTTAGTGGCCATCAGGGTTCTCAGATCCACTGCAGTAGGACTGCAGTGTTTTAATTTATGGCCCCAAATCACAAGAGTACTGATGTTAGAAATACTATGAGTGTGTGTTGTTATAATTGTTCTATTTCATTAGTTATCATTGTTTTCTTATCATGAGCAACTCATTAACAAAACTTTACCATAGATCTGTATATGCAGGAAAAAAAAAAAAAAAAAAAAAAAAAACACAATATATGTGGATCTCTGTGTGATCCACAACTGTAGACATCTACTGGGGATCTTAGAACATTTGCCCTACAGAAAATTGGGCACTTCTGTGTGTGGTACACGTAACATGGGTTTAAAAACAAAGAGAGTTTGCATTGATAAAAACCTGTCTATGATTGATTACAAAGTCCTACCTCTCTGAACTTGATTTAGCAACTAAAGACCCTTCAACCTATTATCCATAAATAATAATGACATCTACTATACTGAGTCATAGTGTTAAGAAAATATCTTTGCACCTTATATACTATTTACAACAATAATCATATATATTAACTAATGGCTGCATTATCATTCTTGATTTTATCTTCATAATAAAATGAATATACCTATAATTTTACCTCTCCTATAATATTTTGTGTGTACCTTTAGTACTCAACATACATTAATAATGAATCAAAAGCCTTTAGATATACACTGACCCAAGAAAATTTCAACTCATTTATACTTATAATTTGAGTGATGCTTCTGAATGAAGAAAATTACAATGAAATAGACAAAAATGAGATAATGCAATATGATCCATATTCAGTAAAGTGAAGTACTTGGAAAACCTTTTACACAATACTTGCAGTAACACCATGCTTCTATTCTGAGGTCTTCTAGGTTCTTGGATATCCCCTCGCCTTCTGCCGGGTACAGCATCCTAAGGGCAAGAGGCAGGATAGACACAGTGTAGTTTAAAGTCAGAGAGAATGTGCTTAACTTGTTTTGTCATTCATGTATTTTGTGACTTTGAGTATTGTTATGGGTTTGATATGGAGTGCCCCCTGAATAGCTCATGGTGTTAGGCAATGCAGGATTGTTCAATGTTTTGTGAAATGAGTATTGTTATGGGTTTGATATGGAGTGCCCCCTGAATAGCTCATGGTGTTAGGCAATGCAGGATTGTTCAATGGTGAAATGATAAGATATTGAGCCCTGTAACCTAGTCACTGGTTAATCTATTCGGTGGCTTAATAATTTGAATGGATTATTGTAATGTAATTATTGGCAGTAAGGGCATGGCTGGAGGAAATAGGTCACTGGGGGCATGTCCTTGGGAATTATGTTTGTCCTTGACTCCTGTTTCTCTCTTCTCTTGGGCTGCCATGGACCAATTGACTATCTTCTACCACATCCTTTCACCCACTGTTCTGCCTCAACTCTGACTCAGAGAAATGTAGTCAGCCATTCACAGACTGAACTTCTAAAATCAAGAGCTCAAAATAAACTTTGCCTCCCTTAAGTCTTTCTTGTTCAGGTATTTTGGGCACAAAGATGAAAAAGGTGATAACATGAGAATGCTATATAATTACTGAGGCTTTGTTTCATTACATAAAAATACAGACATAATTATGCCATTACTAAAGTATTTGGGGCATATTAAAAAAGATTACATTTATGAAAATAAATTAAGGAAATTTAAACAGCATGACTTGCTATACAAATTTTTACTGGGAATCAAATAAAATGCAGAAATTACATTCAGTTTACATTTTTTATTTATTAGAATTAAAGAAATTATCCTGATCCTTGTCCTTTATTTTTAAATATATTTTTAAAATCATTTAAAACACATTTATCTTCATTTAGTAAATGTAATAGTAGAAATGTCCCAAACCCAACATGGCAGATGAAGAAATAAATAAAATCGATTTTTAAAAAATTATTATAGATGGGCACAGTGGTTCACTTTTCCAGTCCCAACCAGTCAGGAAACTGAGACAGGAAGATCCTATATGTACATATACATATATATAAAATGTACAAATATATCTACATATACAAAATGTACATGTGTGTGTATATGTGTGTATATATATATACACACACACACACATATATACAAAATGCATATATATATACACACATATACACATATATGTATATATATATATATATATATATATACACACAATAAATATATATATACACACATATACACATATATATTTGAACTTTTGCACACACAGGAAGAGAGAAAAAAGTTTATGTTCTCAGACTTGAAATATGGCAACAATTAAAGATTAGACTGTTAATAGGAGGATCTAATAGATTAGACTGCTAATGGATTGGATCTAATAAATTGTGCTTTCCTTTCCATTTCTAATCAAGCTTGTTTTTAACTAAAGGTATTATTAGCAATTATAAAAATTCTAATATTTTCCCCTTTGATTTTATAGGACTTTTTTTAAGTTTCATGTCTGAGAAATTGCTCCTTTTTGTTCCACTTCTTTACTTTAATGTTGCTTTAATTACATTCTTTTTCCTTATATCTTAATGTTTTGTCCTTGACTCTTTTTAAAGCAAGTTCACACATTATCTTGCCCTCTATTAAAAAAAAAAGACATTGACATATTGTAATTATTTTATTATCTTTTCATTTAATTTTTTTCTCTTTCCTCTTTACTCTTTACTGAACAATTATTAATGTGTATATTTGCTAATACACTTAATATTTATTTTTTTTAATTTTTATCATTGAATTACAAACACAAGTGTGGAAAATTAATTTTTACTGCTTTATCAACAAAAATTTAAATAGTTTGGTTTTCCTCCAAAAAATTGCCTCAGTTATTTCTCAATTTCCCAAGCTATATCTAGGCTGGTAATTAGTGTGAGCATTATTATTTTATATCACAGCAGTAGGAGAATTATAAGTGTTTACCTGTATTATCTGTATAAGAATAGAACCCAGTCTTCAGGTAGAGCTGAGTTTGATGAAATTTGTTGAAATTTGTTTTTGAAGCACTCATTTAGTTTTTTGGGCACTCTTGCAATGCATTGCTTAATTTCAATAAAAATATAAAATTATTCCCAAAGCAATTTACTGTAGTAATCTGCTAGTGAAAGTCTGTTTAAGAAATTCTGGTAGTGTTTCAAATAGTGTATTAGTCATACATAGTCACAAAGATGAGCTCCATATTTAAAACATTTCTTGATCAGATCATGTCTACTGTACCTGTACTTGAATACCTTTGGTAGTACTATATAACTACTTCCCAAATCCACTGGGATATTTCCATTAACTTGAAATATTTCTAAAGGGAATGAGGTAGATCCCTAAGTAGGTAGCCTTTCCATGCATATAAATATATACTATACCAGAAGTTAAAAATTGTAACTTTGCTGTGCTCTGCAGATGTCACCTTTTCAACTAATAATTCTTGTATCCAAAAGTGGCCAAATAAGTTAAAAACACTGAATATCTTTCAAGGAATGAGTCACAAAGTCTATAATGCCCACTTTTATCATAATATAGCTGCCAAACATATGAAACCCTTTTCTTTATTTGGTGAATTTCCATCATGAAAGGATTGATATGGCTTATCTTATACTCTGAAGGGAATACATTAGTTTAGTCCACTTTATTAATGTCTCCAATTATCCTCTGCCTTTATTTTGAAAGGATTTTTACATCCCTGCCTATGGCTAAGTTATTGTATAAGTGCTTCTCTGTGGGAGGAGTTTAATTTCCTGCCCCATTAACATCACACTTGGCCTTGCAACTTGATTTCATCAATGAAATGTGAGCAGTACTGGTTGTGTGTAATGTCAGAGACAAAGCATTCATAGCCATCACATCATCCTGCTCTTGTGACCCAGGTTCTGTAAAGATAATGCTCAAGGAGAACAACCTCTGTTAAAACAAAGATAGCATAAAGGAAATAAGAATTGTCGTATTTTGTTCAGACCATGACATTATATTTGCTGTCTTAAAAGCTGAACGAAGCTGTTCAATATATTTAACTATCTCACCTAACTCATGAACATGCTGCACAACCTCAGCTCATCAGAAGCACCAAGTCACAACAGGAGCAAGGACTTAGTGATAAAGATGAGCACAGCATGGTACACATTCTGTTGGCAGAGGCACCTGGGTTAGCCAAGTTTGTGTTCCAGGAGAAAAACTGTCTGTCTTTTGATGCTGGCAACAAAAGCAATGGTGCAAGCTGCTCTGTAAATTATGTACTGCAAACAGGGTCTTGATTTCTGTGGTAAGGTTTTTTCTGTAGCTCCAGCCCCTTTCTAGTCCCCGCCCCCCAACTGTGGCATCCTAATTAACCTACAATCTCTGCTTAAAATATTAAGCCGTTTTCTTTTCCTTTCAAAGCAACACCAAATGTTTCTGTAATTGTCACTATACCAGGTTTTTTGTAATCATTCAGGAAAATGGAAACATTCAGTTGTTGATTGTCTGGCCATGTTGAAGCTGATGGTGTTTTAAATTCTTCTTGTCTTACTGGGTCATGCTCAAGAATCTTGCCTGCAGTGGTGAAAACGAATTGGTGATCACCTGGAAAAACTGTAGAATGAAACAAAAAGTCTAAAAATTGAATGACCACTCTCATAGAATAGTATGAAGGATATAAAATGTTTAAAGACTATGGGATAAGGGAATTCTATGGTAGTGTTCAACTCTTTGCAAAAGGAATAATAGGCAAGTTTCTTTTTACTTATAATACTTTTTTTCTTTAGTTGTAGATGGACACAATACAGTTACATTATTTATTTTTTTAATGTGGTGCTGAGGATGGAACCCAGTGCCTCACCCATGCCAGTCCAGCACTCTACCACAGAACCAAAACCCCAGCCCAAAGTGTTATCTCAAAACAATGGCTGAAGCATTGGAGAATCTCATGACTACACTTAAGACCCAGGTAGTTTTGTAGCTACTGGAATGGGGAGATGAAATCAAATGGTGATTTTGAAATTTAAGTTGTCAACTTACAACTTTAATTAAAATTATTATGTGACTCGTTAATTGCTTATTTTTATTGTTAACTGTTGTCTTTTGTTTTTCTATCTAAACATATGAATAAATCTCAAACATTTTAGAAGCTATGTTCCTCATAGTAGTATAATAATGATAAATCCTACATTTTAAATCTTAAAATGTCAGTTTACAATTTCCTAAAATTACTGCAACCAGTTTCTATGAATAAGACATATCATCCTCAGAAATGGAATTATAAATAACCAAAGCCACAGTAATTCAATATTTTGGCTCTCAACTCTAGACAGATTCCTTACTGTGGCAAAGATTTCACCCAAGGAATTTTAGTTTTGTTAATGGCCAAACTATATATAGCAGGATCACTCTCCAATTTCTTTTTTCTTTTTTCTTTCTTTCTTTTTTTTTTTTTTTTTTTTTTTTGGATACTGAAAATGTACCACCTCCACACACAAAAAGATAAAATGTACTAATATACTACAAAAGGAAGCAAAAGTTTGGAATTCAAACTAACAAAGAATCAGTGGGTAATATCTATACAGCATTTTTTCTCAAGTAATAAGAATTTTGTGCATCACAGGTTAGCTAGGAAATCAGGTAGAATTCACAGGAACAGAGCTGTGTACATAGTTCCAGGGGTGAGCTACTCCTTGTCATTGTGGAAATAAAAGTTTGGAAATTGGACAATGTCAATTCATAAAAGCTTAGTAAACATGCAAGTCACTCCACCAAAAACTCTGAAAAGACTCTGCCCTTGAGTAATAACTGCATTCCATAAGCATAGATTCACTCTTTGACAATAAAGGTACAATAGAAACAAATAATAGATCGATAACTCCTAGCAAAAATGAAAAGCAAAACCAGAAAAAATATAAATCACTGTAATCAAGAGTAAAAAGCCGGGCGCGGTGGCGCACGCCTGTAATCCCAGCAGGCTGAGGCAGGAGGATCGCGAAAAGCCAGCCTCAGGCAACATAGCAACTCAGTGAGACCCTGTCTCTAAATAAAATACCAAAAAAAAAAAAAAAAAAGGGCTGGGGATGTGACCCAGGTCAAGTGCCCCTGAGTTCAATCCCCGGTACCACAAAAAAAAAAAAAAAAAGAGTAAAAGAGAACATAAGATTAAGATTAAGCACATGCTGAAGGATTGTGAAAAATAACATTTGCTAATTATTTTATGACTTAGATAAAATAGACAAATCCTTTTCTATTTACTCTTTTTAAAACTGATTAAATCAATTTTATTTGACACATAAAAACAAACTTTTGCATATTAATGGGGTACAATGTGATGTTTAGACACATGAATATATTGTGTAATGTTTTAATCAACTTAAACGTATCTTCCTTCTCATTTATCATTTCTTTTAAACACTGTATTCTTATTTGTTTTTATGAAACATACTACTTGCACATCTTTGGGGGTTATGTTATAATGATACAAAATATATGCAATATTTAATAATCAAATCAAGGTATTAAGTATTTTCATGTTTCCATGCACTAATTATTATCATACATTGGAAATTTTGTATGCTTCTAGTCATTTTGAAAATATCATGGGTAGTTTTAATCTATACTTACTCCAAGGTGATCAAGATCCAGAAGTAATTCCTGTACCTGATTGCTTTGGTACACTTGTTGTGCTTCTTTCTGTGCCCCCTATTTCCTCCCCTTCCCTGTCTCTAGTGATCACTATTCTTCCTATTCTTCTACTAGATAAACATTTAGTTTCCACAAATATGGTATTTTTCTTTCTGTGTCTGACTTATTTGACTTAACCTGATGACCTTTAGTTATATCTAAGTTACTACAAATAACAGGATTTCATTAATTTTATGGCTGAAAAATATCCCTTGTGTATTTATACCATATTTCTTGACTCACACACTGAAGGGCATCAAGGTTGATGAAACATTTTAACTGTTGTTAATCTTGCTGTGAAAATCATAGATAGCAAGTGGGGTATGATGATTTCATATCCTTTGGAAATATATCCAGTGGTGCATTTGCTGGATTATGTGGCAGTGCTATTTTTTGTTGTTTGCGGAATTTCCACAGTGATTTCCATATGGCTGTACTAATTTACATTCCAACCAATCATGTATAAATATTCCCTTTTTTTCACATTCTTGCAGCATTTGTTGCTCTGTCATTCTGATGATAGTCTTCCTCATCGAGGTGAAATAATATCTCATTATGTTTTTGGTTTGCATTTCTCTGATAAATAGTAATACAGAAATTTTTTCATGTACTTGTTTTCCACATCTATGTCTTCTTTGGAAAACTGTTTATTCTTTAAACCATTTTTATTTTCATTGTTTCTTTTATTGATGTGCAACCTTTGAGTTCCTTATAATTCCTGGATATCAGTCTGTATTTAGATGAATAGTTTACAAGGATTCTCCCTATTCTGTACATTGTCTATTAATTCTGTTGATTATTTACTAGACAGAAGCTTCTCACTTTGATGTAATTCCCATTTGTTAATTTTTAAATTTTGTTTTCTGTGCTTTTGGGATTCTATATAAAAAGAAATTACCTACATTAAAGTCTTAAAGTATTTCCCCTATTTTTATTTTTTTAAATTGTAGATGGACATAAGACCTTTATTTTGTTTACTTACTTTTATGTGGTTCTGAAGATCAAACTTAATGCCTTGCATGTGCTAGGCAAGCACTCTACCACTGAGCCACAACTCCAGCTCTCCTTTATTTTTATTGTAGTAATTTCTGTTTCTGGTTTAGAATTTAGGTCTTTAGTCTCCTTATAGGATACTTTTGCATTTGGTGACTGGAAAAAAATCTGCATATACATTTTGCCAACACCAATATATTTGAAAACAAAATTTTCAATAAAATATTTCAAATCAAATTCAAATAGCATTTTTAAGAAAGATCACTAGACAGTGCTTTAAATGATACAAATGGCCAAAAATACATGAAAAACTGCTAAAATTCACTTTTCATGAGAGAAATTGAAATGAAAACCATAATGAAGTATTATTCCATCTGGTTCAACTGGTTATCATCAAAAAGACAAAAAATAACAGATGCTGGCATAGAGAAAGGGGAACTGTTACATACTGCTGTTGGGAAAGTAAATTGTTACAGCCATTATGGAAAACAGTATGGTGATTCTCCATAAAACTAAAAAAATATAACTGCCATTTCACCCAGAAATTCTGGTACTGGGTGTATTTCCCAAGGAGTTGAAATCTTTACACTAAAATGATAATTGCACCTCTATATCAATTGCAACATTATTTATTGTAGGAGACCTAATTAAGGAGATAGCTAAGATTGCGGTTAGCTGTGAGCCATAAAAATGTTCAAGCATTACCACCTTCCATGGTCTCGCGAGACTTGGTCCGGGACATTGCGGATCGGGTCGGCGCCATTGTGTGGTGGTTGCAGGAGTGTGGATGGTGTTGGAGTTGTTGTTGGAGCCGGAGAGAGAAGCTAGCAGAATAAAGAGCCTGTTCATTTCCAGTCTGCCTCTGAACTTATTCCCGTGGTGTCGTTGCTCCAAGCAGCAATCACTTCAGGCAGCGACAAGTGGTGGCCCATACAGGGAATTTGGTCAGCAAGTAAGAAATAAGAAAATTTTAAAAAATGGGAGTGAAAATAACAAAAGGTTGGATAATAAAAGCCATGGATGTGTTTTTCGATATCATGGACTCAGTGGATAGTGAGAAAAGTGATCAAGAAAGCATAGCATCTGTGTCAGTTAATACCAGTGAGAAGAGTAGTGGTGTAAATTCAAAAGTAAGACCTGCAAAAGCCATCAGAAACTTATTGAAATTAGCCAAAGAATATGTATTCTCTTTAGAAGCTGAAATTCAGGATACCAGTAAAAGTGATAGTAGTAAGAAGGAGCCAAATCCATGAAAGTACGGTCTCCTCCACTGAGCCAGTTAGGAACTATGAAACTAGTAGTGAAGAGGAATCAAAAGATGATTCTGGGAACACAGTCTCCAGTAAAAAGAACAAAAAGAAATTAAAAAAGAAAAAGGACCGTCAAGTAGAGGAACCACTTGTGTCTTCTACTCCCCCATGGGTGGAATCCATTACAGAAAATATGAAGGGTATTACTAGGCATTTGCATACCCTAGAAACAGAAATAAAAAGTCTTTCTGAACGCTTATGTGCTCTCGAGGGTAACTCACAGATACATTGGGAATTGCCAGTATTTGAAAATGAAAGTGGACAGAGGGTCCACCAGTCAGTAGATTTCAAAACAACAAAAAAAAAATCTCAAAGAGGCAATAATGACATATGGGCCCCAAGCTCCTTTCATGTTGAGTATGCTGGAGTCCCTTAACACCTTTAGCTTAACCCCCTCAGACTGGAAAAGTCTATGTAAAGCATCATTAAGTGGGAGGCAATACTTGGTTTGGCGATCACAATTTCAAGAACTTTGTATAGAAATGGCTAAAAGAAATGCGCAGCTGCAGAGTTTGGAGACCATAATATAGAAATGCTCACAGGAGAAGGGCAGTTCGCAGACTTACAGGTCAAAAATATTATGACCCAGGTGTATATGCTCAGATAAACACAGCTGCCTTAAAGGCATGGAAAACTTTACAAGGACCTGGGGATCTACAAGGTAGCTTGTCAAAAGTGATTCAAGGACCTAATGAGCCATAAACTGACTTTGCTGATCAACTTTTGAGAACTGCAGGGAGAGTGTTGGGAGAGATTGATCAAGCTATGCCATTAGTTGTTCAATTAGCATACAAAAATGCTAATAAATACTGCTAGGAAGCCATCAGGCCATGGAGAAATAAAAAGGATCTTGCCATATATATGCAACTATGTAAAGATATAAATGATGCCTTTGTCACAGGAAATGTGATTGCAGCAATGAGAGGTGCTTCCCCTCAAAGTTTCACAAGGGCTCAACCTAGACATTATAATCAATCAGGATATTCCAGGCAAAATTATCATAATCAATCAGGATATTCTAGGCAAAATTATCATAATCAATCAGGCTATTCTGGGCAAAATCCCCAAAGAGAAATAAGACCAAGTTTATACCATGCCCCAGGCCGCTGCCCCAGGTATAGAAAGGGAAATCAATGGGCCAATAAATGCCATTCAAAATTTGACATCTATGGAAATCATTTGTCCAGGAATTCAAAAAATGGGGTACAGGCCCAATGTCCTGGGGCCCACAAATGTACGAGGCATTGGAGGAGGAGTATCCTCAAGTATCCACTCAGATGCTTCCCCGAAACAATCCCTACTACCCATCCACTCCCTCACCAGAGGAACAGTAGGAAATGCAGGATTAGACCTCTGTTCCACCACCCGAATAGTGTTAACACCTGAAATGGGGGTTCAAATGATTCCCACAGGGGTCAGGGTACCTCTTCCTTCAGGGACTGTAGGACTTATTCTTGGGTGAAGTAGTAAAAGCTTATTAGGTTTGCAAGTGACCCCAGGTGTAATAAACTCAGACTACAAAGGGGAAATAAGAATAATGCTTAGCTCACCCCAAAGTATAAGTTCTGTTAATCAAGGAGATAGAATTGCTCAGCAGCTTCTCCTTCCAAATTTACATAATTCATCTAAAATGAGTATGCCTCAAAAAAGAAACAATAGAGGATTTTGTTCCACTGACTCGAGACCCATGGCTTGCTGGGTTCAGGATTGTTCAAGGAGGCTTATGTGTAAAATAAAAATCCAAAGAATAGAAATGGAGGGACTGATAGATACTTGAGCTGACTCTTCCATCATTAATCTATGGCAATGGCCCAAGCACTGGCCTCTGCAAAAAGCTTCAATCAATTTAAGAGGCTTGGAATATAATAACCTCCCAGGGAAAAGTGTGGTAATTTTAAAATGGGAGGATGATGAAGGGAATAAAGGAACATTTCGGCCTTATGTTTTACCTAACCTACTGGTTACTTTATGGGGAAGAGATATTTTGCAACAAATGGGAGTACACCTTGCAACCAAGCCTGCAGATGTTAAATGTGAAAATCTACAGAGTAATATTAACCTTATAAAAAATCATTATCAAAAGGTACAGGTTAATCTTAACCTTAAAATAAATCATTATCATAAAGGAAAAAGATATATTTTTTCTGGGCCACTGAGAAAATAATTTTGAAAATACCATGGCTTTCTGATAAGCCAGTTTGGGTCCCTCTGTGGCCCCTATCTAAAGAGAAATTACAAACGGCCCACCTACTAGTTCAGGAACAACTAGAAGCAGGACATATAGAACCTTCCACCTCTCCCTGGAATTCCCCCATATTTCTGATCAAGGAAAATGATGATTGTTACATGATCTTAGAGAAATTAATAAAACCATACAAATCATTGGCCCTACTCAAGCTGGACTTCCTAATCCTGTAGCTATTCCAAATAATTTCCATCTTTATTACTCTTGATATAAAAGGATTGTTTCTTTTCTATTCCTGTACATCCTCTGAATACCCCCAGGTTTGCTTTTTCATTTCCTTCTATTAACAATAATGGCCCTGATCAGAGATATCAATGGAAAGTTTTGCCACAGGGAATGGCTAATAGCCCCACTATGTGTCAAATCTATGTAGATAAAGTTATTCAGCCTATCAAAAATAAATACCCAGAGCTTATGTGCCTCCATTATATGGATGATGTTTTGCTTGCTCATCCTAATCAAGAAGTCTTATTCACCATATTTAATGATATATCGGAAAACTTGAAATGATATGGACTAAACATTGCTAAGGAAAAGGTTCAAATTAGATCTCCAATATTATATCTAGGATTCCAAATTATGGACACTTTTATTAGGCCTCAAAAATATTAATTAATAAGGAGCATTTGGCCACTCACAATGACTTTCAAAAATTGCTAGGAGACATTAATTGGCTTCGCTCTACACTAAACCTCACTACTGGCCAACTAAAACCTTTATTTGACATCCTTCGCAGGGACCCTGATCCATCTTCACCGCGAACATTGACTCCTGATGCTAGGAAAGCTTTAAAGTTAGTAGAAAAAGCCATCGAAGGAACTCATTGTGATAGATTTGATTTAACTCAACCGTTGATATTGATTATTATTTCTTCACAATATACACCCACAGGAGTATTCTGGCAATAAGGGCCTTTATTATGGATACATTTGCCCATCTCTCCTAAAAGTATAATTGAATCTTATACCTCCATGGTGGCTAAACTTATTCTTCAAGGATTTAAGACTTCTACTAAAATATTTGGCATTCACCCTGCTACTATTATTACTACTTATTCATCATCACAGATTGAATATTTATGCTTCAATGATAATGATTGGGCTATAGCTAGATGCTCTACTTCTGCAAATTTTGATAATCATCTTCCTAAGTCTTCTATATTATCTTTTTGTATCAATCATCCTATTATATTTCCACAGGTAATAAAAAGTGAACCTATTCCTAAGGCATTAAATGTATTCACAGATGGGTCCTCAAATGGTACTGCTACAGTAGTCACTAAAAAAGAAAATATAACTTAAATAACTGTACACAAATAAGCTCAACTAGTGGAACTGGAAGCTGTGGTAAGAGCTCTGGAAAAATTTAGAGAACAGCCCGTGAACATTTTTTCAGATAGCCATTATATTGTACAAGCCGTCCCAAAATTAGAGTTAGCAGGACCAACAGCACCTCATACTTCAGCCTTTAAATTGTTTTATCAAATACAAAAACTTTTGTGGGCAAGAAAAGAACCTCTATTCGTAGGCCATATTAGAGCACATACCAACTTTCCTGGTCCCCTCCATGAAGGTAATCAAAAGGCCGATGCCCTTACCCAAACAATCTTTATACTTTCAGTGCTCCAGCAAGCTACTTTATTTCACTCCCAGTTTCACGCCAATAGCACCACCTTGCAGCGTAGGTTTAAAATCACAAAGGAGCAAGCCAGAACAATTGTAAAAGATTGTAAATCTTGTATGACACATTTGCCCAATCCTCATTATGGTGTTAACCCTAGAGGATTAATGCCCAATCATTTGTGGCAGATGGATGTTACTCATGAGCCAAGTTTTGGAAAATTGCAATTTATTGATGTGACCATAGATACATGCTCAGGCATAATTTTTGTTTTCTTACATTCTGGAGAAAAAGTTAAAGATGTTACATCTCATTGTTTGCAAGCTTTTGCTGCATTGGGCATCCCCCAAATGCTTAAAACAGATAATGGCCCTGCATATATGTCCTATATGTCCTCATCTTTCAAACAGTTTTGTGCAAAATTCAATATATCCCATAAAACAGGCATCCCATACAATCCTCAGGGTCAGGGCATTATTGAAAGAGCAAACCGCACACAGAAAATTATGTTATTAAAACAAAAAGAAGGAAATTGGAAAAATCCTAGGGACAGATTGGCAGTTGCCCTGTTTACCTTAAATTTTTTAACTTTATACTCTAATGGTTATTCTGCTGGAGACAGACATTGGAACCCACACCAACAACATAAACCTTTGGTTTACTGGAAGGATGTTCTTTCAGGTACATGGAAGGGTCCAGATCCAGTATTAATTTGGGGGAGAGGATCTGTTTGTGTTTTTACAAAGCACAAATCCTCTCCAATATGGTTACCATCTAGATTAATAAAGCAGGTACCAAATCAAAAGGATCAAAATGAAGTTGTTGAAGAATCAAGATTAATAAAAAAAAGTACAAAATCAAGAGGACCAAGATGAAGGTATGGAATGATTCCCTTAAAAGAGTCCTTCAAAATATTTCACATCTTAAGTGTCATTCCTCCCGTCCAGGATGAGGAGATATCTCTTTATTTAGTGTGCACACAATTGTATTTTTTTTCTCTCTTTTTATATATCTTTTTATGTCTGTGCATTTGTCTAAATTTCATGTAAATGTGATGTCACAAATATATGTTTGTAGGTTTGTGTGTCTGTCCAGTGTGACGTCACAAATAACAAAGCGCTTATGAAAAAATATATGGATCCAAATAATTTTAATTCATTTAAGTTTAAGAGTATTCAATGTGGGTAAATAATTTAATAAGTGAAGGTACCTTCAATTTTGATTTATAGGTGTCCCAGGGATTTCTCTTTAGCGAAGAATATGACTAGTGCTGTATAACCTGATTTTGGTGTTTTGACATACGAATGTTTATTTGTAATTAACTTTATTTGTTTTATAGCTGATTAATTTGAGTTATTTCAACAGATAATTTCATGGAAGGTTGCAGAGACTCGAGGGTTCCAGCTAACAAATTATTTTTCCAAAGTGCCTTTAGCTTTTCTTTACTCTATCTTTAATGCATTAAATACCCTCAGTCTTTCTTTGTTTTGTTCTGAATATGATATTTTGCCAGCTTATGTTTGTGGGAGCTCAAAGCAGCAATGTGTGTGATCAGAAATCAACTTTAATTTTCTAATCTAATAATTCTATTTTTTTAGTTTGACAACTCGCCTCTTGACTCAGTGCTGGAATAGCACTGCCTTTCCTTTAATAACTGACGCTTGAGTTTCTAGGTAGCGGGCCCTGAAGATTTGCCGGTGGCATTGTCTAGACATAAAAAAGACGGCTGTTGCTACAGCTGCAGGGATCACGGTCAATGCAAACATCTCTGCTGCTCAAGCATCAAGCAACCTCACCAGCAGTGTGGTCTCTGTTCTGCATGCATAGGGTCTTCTAGATCAACGTGTTATAACAAGTGGACATTTTGATCTTTCATTGTTTGGGACTTACAGGACAATGCCTTGTGGGTTTTTGTCTAGAGAACTCAGTGTGTTACTTGATAGAACTCAGGGAAGCTGATTTGTTTAAAGAATTTGATATACAACTTGGCTCATCAGCAGAAGGCTTATCGCCTTAAAGCCACAGCATCTCCTCACAATTGGACAGCTGTTAGTCATCATACACAGTCGATCCTGAAGGGTTTGATTGGATGGCTGGTAGCCAATGATGGGTAAGATCCCCAGAGGGGGACAACCTAAGACAGGCACAGTTGCACGGGACCAGTCTCATGTGGCCGACATATCAACCTAAAACAGGAGTCAAGGACACAGCCTTGATTATCCGATGACGGGTAAGAATATTGGTTGCACATGGACATCCTAGAGCATCCCCTCTTTTAAAACAAAAAGGGGGAAATGTAGGAGCCCTAATTAAGGAGATAGCTAAGATTGCACTTAGCTGTGAGCCATAAAGATGTTCAAGCATTACCACCGTCCATGGTCTCTCGAGACTTGGCCCGGGACATTGTGGATCAGGTTGGCGCCATTGTGTGGTGGTTGCAGGAGTGTGGATGGTGTTGGAGTTGCTGTTGGAGCCAGAGAGAGAAGCTAGCAAAATAAAGAGCCTGTTCATTTCCAGTCTGCCTCTGAACTTATTCCTGCAGCGTCTTTGCTCCAAGCAGCAATCACTTCAGGCAGCGACAATTTATAACAAGGCAAAATGTGAAGTCAACACACATGCCCTTCTGCAGATGAACAGTTACAGAAAATGTGGTTTGTCTCCACAATTGAGTACCTCTCAGCCATAAAAAAGAATGAAAGCCTGTCACTTGCATCAATGTGGATGAATATGGAGAACATTGTATTGAATGAAATAAGCCAGTGGGTGAAAAAGGTAATACCACATGTTCTCACTTATTTAAGAAACAAATAAATCAGTAACCGTTTCAAAGAATGGAATAGAATAGTGTTCACTAGAATCAGGGAAATGTACAGGAGAGCATGGTCTAGCCAAAATTAAAAGGGATTTTTCAGGAATGGAAAGGGTCCTGGGCCATGATGGAGAGAGGGGAGTGTGGAGGGAGGTCAAGTATAGAAAAGGTGTGGTTTTATGTCATTAGTGCATGATCTGTGCATGTATGGAAATATCACAGTGAAACCCATTAATCTGTGTACTATTATTAATATATTAATAAGAGCAATAATAAAATATTATACACAATTATCAAGTTGGTTTCACTCCAGGATGAAGGATAACTCAACATGATGCAAATCAGTAAATGTAATACAGCATGTAAATGCAGTTAATGACAAAATCACCTCAATAGATACGCAAAAGCATTTGATAAAATTCAAAGTCCCTCATGACATAAAAAACCTGAATGAATTATGTGTGGATGGATCATATTTTAACAAAATAAAAGCTATATATGTTAAAATTGAAACCAACATCACACTACATAGGCAGAAATTGTAAAAACTTTCCCTAAGTTCGGGACAAACCCAAAGACATTTACCCCTCACTACTCTTTTTGAATATGATAATAGAAATTTTTAATTTTAGCCACAGCAATGAGGCAAGGTAAATAGGCAAAAATAAATAAGAAATTATTAATAAGTAAAAAGAATAAGAAATTATTATAGTAATTTATATACAAATAAGGAAGAAAGCTGTCAAATTATCGCTATTTGCTTGATAACATGATTCTACATATTGAAAAATACTTAAGACTTAATCAAAGAACTTTAGAACTAATAATCAAATCCAATAACATAGCCGAAAACAAAATTAATGTTACAAAAATTCAGTAGCATTTCCATATACCAAAATGAAATCACTGAGAAAGAAATAAGGAAAGGAATAAAATCCACAATAATAAAACAGAACATAGGGATATGAAAGTAAAAATATTATAAAAAGTAAAACCTAGGAATATACAAACTGAGGATTTAAAAGATGCCGATAGTAAAAATTATAAAATATTAAGGAAATTGAAGTGGACAATAGAAACTACAATGGCCTCTCATGTTTATAGATTGGCTAGATGAATATTGTTAAAATGAACAATGTTATCTACACATTTTATGCAATCCCCATCAAAATACCAATCCCCATCAAAATCTGTTTTTGCAGAACTAGAAAAAATTATCCAGAAATTCTCCTGGAAGCACAAAAGACCCTGAATAAGTAAAGTAACCCTCAGAGAAAACAGCATGTAAAGGTCTCACAATACCTAATTTCAAAAAATTCTACAGAAGTATAGTACAGTAGAGAAATAACATATTTTTCTATATATAAATAGGTTGACCAATAGAACAAGATAGAAATTCTAGAAATAACTCTACAAATCTTTAGCCAAAATAATCTTGACAAAGTTGTCAAAAACATACATTGGAGAAATGGCCCTCTTCTTCAATAAATGGTGTTGTGGAAATTGTACATCTACATGTGGAAGAAAAAAAATAGAATATCTCTCACACTGTGCAAACATCAACTCCAGATTTATCAAAGACCTTAATATAAAACTCTAAATTATAAAATTACTATAAGGAAATGAAGGGGAAACCTCTAAATATACTGGCACATTCAGTAATATTCTGGATGGGACTCCAATAGTTCAGGAAGCATAACCAGGAACAGTCAAATGGGATTACATTAAATTGAGAACTTTCTGCACAACTAAAGAAACAAAGTGAGTGAAGAGACAATATACAGAATGTAGAATATCCTTGTCAGCTGTTCATTTGATAGTGGCTTAATATTCATAAAAAAATAAAAACAATTAAAACAAAAAAATCTGTTTTAAAATGGGTAAATCAACTGTATAAAATATCTCAAAATAAGATATTTTGATGGAGTTTTTAAAATCAGCTTTTTGTTTTTGTGACAAACTTCCTGAAAAGATCTTAGAGGCAGAAATTTTGACTTTGGTTCCTGGTTTTGGAGGTTTCATCAGTCCATGATTGGTTGACTCCATTGTTTGGGCCTGAGATGAGAAAGAATGTCATGTTTGAAGAGCCTAGTGGATGAAAACTATTCAGCTTATGGAAACTGGAAAACAGAAAGACAGAGAGGGGGAAACCTTTCAGTTTATGCCCCCAGGGACCCAACCCCTCCAGACATATCCCACCTGCCTACAGTGATCACCCAGTCAGTCCATTCAAATTAGGATAAATGAATTAGGTTTCAGCTCTCATAATCAAATCATTTTACCTCTGAATATTCTTATATTTATGGGAGTTTTGAGGGTAAACTTCATATCCAAACTGTAACAAATGGCTAATAAACATATTTTTAAAAAAATAGTCAACATATTTAGCCATTGGGGAAATGATTTGATCTCACCCTACTTCTATGATTATTATAAAAAATAAGGGCAAAGATGTGGAGAAAAACAAACCTATTTATGTTGCTGGAAATGTAAATTAGTAGAACCACTGTGGAAACAAGTAAGAAATTTCCTCAAGAAACTTAAAGTAAAGCAACCAAATGGATGATCCAGTTATTCCATTCCTGGGTATAAAGCCAAAGGAAATGAAGTCAGAATACCCTCGTTTATTGTGGCACTGTTCACATCAGTCAAAACCTGGAAACAGTCTAGGTGCCTGTCAGTGGATGAATGAACACAACGGTATTTTATTCAGCCATAAAGAAAGATGAAATCCTGTCATTTGCAGCAGAAAGGGTAGAACTGAAAGTCATGCAAAATATAACAAATGAGGCACAGAAAGACAAGTATCACACGTGTTGTCTTCTTTATAAAATTGAAAACAAACAAACTTGACTACCATAAAACAGAGGAGGACTGTTAGGCACAGGGAATGTAGCTGGGAGAAGCAGGAAGAGGGAATGATGGGACAGGGAGAAGGTGGACAGGATCAGTGCATGATATATATGCATGTATGGCAGTCACAGTGAAACCCACTTATTAATACAGTTAATAGGTGTCAACAAAAATGAGAGCGATCACCTCATTACTCTAATGTAAGTTTCCAAAACTGCCTAAGGAAAAAATAAATCTTCCTGTTGAAAAATAAACTCCAAGCTCATTCACCATGTTCTACTTTTCACCCAATTCAGTTTGTGTAAACCCTGAGTTTTCTGAAAGCCTTTATTTATTATTTAACAGGGATAATTGAACACAGGGGCACTTAACCACTGAACCACATGCCAGCTCCTTTTTATTTTTTCTTTATTTTGAGACAGGATCTTGCTAAGTTGTTCAGAGCCTCACTAAGTTACCCAGGCTGCATTTGAATTTGTAATCCTCCTGCCTCAGCCTCCCAAGTCACTGGGACTACAGGAATGTTTCCACTATGACAGATCTGAAAACTATTTTTTTTTGTTGCTATTTTTCAATATTTTTAGCCTTATTTTGAAGACTCAAAGGAATTCTAGCAATTAGCATTTCTCAACCTGTGATGTCCAATAATTAAGTGATAAAATTAAGTGAAAAATATTAGGTTAAAACTGTGATTCCAGTGCAGTAATAGGACAATCACTTCCCTTTAATAAAGTCCTCCTCTTCAACTTGGCCCTTATGGGCTCATGTTTCCTGGAGGAGTAGAGTAAGCTTTTAACCCTGTTATTTTTCCAGTGTTTAATAATTATGTCACTACTTTATCAGGCTAGTTAAGGGTTGTAGGGTGGATGAAGACCTGGGAAGTTTAGAGAAGAAAGCCTTCTTCAGAGAAATCAAGAACTGAAAGGAGAGAGAGAGAGAGAGAGAGAGAGAGAGAGAGAGAGAGAGAGAAGCAAATTAAAGCCCTGTTGAGAGCAGTGTCACAGTAGTAGATGAAATTGTCTGTTTGCCTTGCAACATCAATTCCATTCTCGAATATTTGTTCCAGAGAAACTCCTGGTCATATATATTTTGAACAATAGTGGCAGATAAAATGAGCCTGCAAGGATAATATATTGTGGGAATGTATCTCAGAATTATGAAGATGAGAGAAATAATAAATTAGAGATATGTGGAGTAACATGCACTGGTCTTTGAAAATGTAATACTCAGTGAAACATGAAAGACAGGAAATCCATAGAATCATATAATTTGTTTATTAGAACATTCAGAGCAGCACTGTTTATTTTAGGAGGACACACACATATTCCAGCATACCTCACACACAGCAGCATGAAGGCCTCGGGCACAAACAAAAGAAGGAGTTTTGCAATGATCCATGATAATAATATGCCATGAATCCAGAGAATGATCAATGATCTTCACTAGTGATTCTCCACAAAATAAATTGAGGGAAAAAAAAAAAAAAAACAAGAAGAGAAGATAGCAAATGCCAGTAGAAAAAAAAAATGCAATTAATACATAATGCTAAGGAATACATTAAGAAATATGGAAAATCACCATCAATTGGAGCCAACACAAACAAAAACAGCAGATAGACTTTACACTGATATTTGTTATAAGAATAAAAGTATCACATGTTTGCCAGTATATGCATTAATTATCTTCTTCTCTGATCCTGGTTGTTTAAAATGCTATCCCCAGTTTGTAGGTCAATAATGGAAGCTTTTATTAATATTTAAACTGGATTTCTTATTAAATGAGTTTCATTACATTTCATATCATATAAGCATAAGGAACAGGGGCAAGTATAAGATATATATATATATAATCTAATCTTGAATATAATACTGAATAATTAGAAGCAAATAGATTTTTATCTCTATTTGAAAAAGAAGCTGCTCTGAAAGGCAATATTCCAAATATGCATGAATATATATGCATATGTATTCGTATGTTCATATGTATTTGTATATATATATCCACATATATATGTATATGTAAATATGTATAGTACAATTGCCTAGAAAGCAATATTCTGTATATATATATATATAATTTAATATTCTAAATACAAAAAGAAATGTGTATATTTATTCACTTACATATATAAATATTTTACATGTATATGTATTTTACAGTTGCCTAATAAGCATAAACATCATATTAGAAAAACTATCATATTCAGCAAGAGAAAGGCAATTGAGTTTATTGTTAATAGGACAATAAAAGGCATATAAACACATGTTGATTGAATTAAAAAGTTACAAAAAATTTCACACCACAAGGATTTAAATTGAAAATTAAGGGAAAGTGTTTAGTTTATTCAACTTTTTGCTTTATTGATTTAACAAATGTGTCCATTATTACTTTTTATTTTCTTGAGGTTATCTCAGAGCTCACCTATGATCTTCATGCTCAGTTTCTCTCTCAGGTATTTCCTGTGCTCAGAAAAGAATAAAAATATTGTCCTAATTCCTAGATTTGCCTGGTATATTAATAAAGTTTGGCAAAGCTATGATTGCATAACAAATAACTTCTAAATCTGGGAGATTTACAACAAATGAGGTGTATTTTCCACTGGCACTGCACATTTATTACAACTGAATGCATGTTGTCTCCACTCAAATACTTTCATTGGATAGGAAAACCTCCATCTGTAATTTCCAAGCTGAACCAGAAAGATAAAGCGATAACTGAAAACTGGGCTTGGCTCTTAAATTCTCTGCTCAGAAGTGTTGTATTTCTGCCCACATGCAGTTGGCTCAAGTTACATGGTGATCTTGAAACCAATGGAGTGGGGAAGTAAAATTCTTCTCCCAGGAGAAATTCTGAGTAACTTTTAGTAATACCAATCAAGCATCCTTAGCCTAACTGCTTAGAATTAGAAGTGTTTTGGATTTGGGAATTTTTGAGTTTTGGAAAATTTGTGTGTGTGTGTGTGTGTGTGTGTGTGTGTGTGTGTGCAGTGAGAAATATTGCAGAGGAGTACAAAGTCTAAACAGTTCATTTATGTATCATTTAAATCTTAGACAAATAGGTTCAAAATAATTTTCTACAATGTTTTAAATAACTTTGTGCATGAAACAAGGTTTCATGGTAGGGATTTTTTCACTTGTTGTTTCATTTCAGTATTCACAAAGTTTTTATTTTGTATATTAACCACTTGTTGTTGTATTTTAACCACTACATGACCCAGTTATACCACTCCTTAGTATTTATTCTAAAGAAAAATTACCACACCACAGTGATACATGTATATCCATGTTTATTGCAGCACAATTCACAATAACCAAACTAAGGAACCAGCCTAGGTGTCCAGCAATGGATGAATGCATAAAGGAAATATGGTGTATACCCAAAGGAGTTTTATCTAGTCATAAATAAGAAAAAAAGTATGTCATTTGCAGGAAAATGAGACCATTATGGTAAGTGAAATAAGCTAAAGTCACTTGTTTCCTCTTATATGCTAAAACTGGAGAGGATAAAGAAATGTGGGGTAGGGGAATCTCATGAAAATTGAAGGGAAAACAGTATAGTAAATCAAAGGAACTGGAGGTGGGGAGAGGAGAGAAGGGAAAGAAGAAATACTAGGTAATGATATTGGCCATATTTTATTGTTATATTTTGTACATATGTAAATATATAACAATAAATCTCACTCTATGTACAGCTACGATGGACCAATAAAAAAAAAATGGGGACAAAAGTTTTGGAATTTTGTAGCATTTTGAATTTTATATTTTTAGATTGGCAATATTAAAATTGTACTTGTTGTAGTACAATTTAATATAGTACTTTCTAAATGGTGTTCTGCATCATCTTGGGAGTCAATGAGGAAACTACTTCATGAATTGTCATCAGAACTCAGATGGTGCTGACAATTTGGCCTGACCTGTACTGTGTCTAGAGAAGGCACTGTTATTTTATTTTCTGTGTAGTAGGAAATATTTTTAATAATGCATATTTGCATATTGATAAGTTCTCTATTGGATACTAAGAAGATAAAAAAAGAACACTTCTGTAATTATTTTTCTAGAATGCAAAATTATTTATGTCATGATTAAATCAGTATCATGTAAGTTTATAAACATGATAATATATGTCCTATATCTACTTGTTCATATCTAATTTTTCATAGCATAAAATCTTTGAGAAAGAGATACTGCCCTTATAGAGTCATCTGAGAATTATATTCTCTGTTTATGTCTTTTATTGAGTACTTAATTTATTCCCTTTTGTATTTTGTATTCATTACACATTTATTTTTGTTTTCTTTTGGTGTTATTCATATTTATTCATTTGAATTCCTGGGCAGTATTTGCCATTGATAGATAACCACCCTTAGTTCTCATATGATTGTATTATTATGTACGTACTCTTTTTATTCACAGATATTTTTATTTAATTTGTTTAATTAAATGTCTGATGGCAGTATTCATGCCAGTACTATCAAAAAGCAAGCTGCATATAGGACACTGATAAATATCTTTAATTATTTTTTAACATATGAACCAACGTTGTGTCTGAAAAATATAGAGGAGAGTAAGTATAGTTTGATTCCTTTCCTCAATGTTGAAATGCCCCTAGAAATTGAAATTGGCCTAGAGTAATTTCTAAAACAAAATAAATCAAGTGAAATAAAACAAATAAGAAAAACAAATAATTCTCTATTCTAAAGTCTTTATTAAGAACCACTGTCCTAAGGCCAATAGGATTTATGACACAATTTTACCAGATTAGGGAAATTGACATGACTCTGAATCACTGGGATGAGTGTCAGCTTTTCCCTTAAGTGATGTGATTCTCCTTCTTTATCTCCCTGTAGTAGCTCTGAGGACTGGGATCATAGCTCAGTGCTATAGCTCTTGCCTAGTATGTGAAGGGACCTAGGTTTTTATCCAAAACACTGCAAAAGAGAGAAAGAGAGTAAGAAACACATAGTAGTAGTTCATTCCCAGAAATAGAGTATTCAGGAAACAACTTTAGAAATCCACCACCCTGATTGATTGATATTCTTTGATTATTTCACCTCTTCTTTTCTCTGGTTATTAAAGTAAGCATCTCACACAATGCTGGAGGCCCTTTTCCTGACTTCATTTTCATCTGTTCAATTACATTGCAAATTAAATACTTTAGGCTAAGTAGAAGGAATAAAAATAATTTTAATTGAAATTACATTACACTCTATTGTATTGTTCACACATTCAATAAAGTTTGAAAAGTTTTCTCTCCCTGACTACATCTAAAGAAGTAAATTCAAAATACAAGTATATACTTTATCCCCATTACTTTAGAAGATAGATTTAGTGAAATTCTTTTAAGAGACATAAATGTTTTTATGTTAAAATAGTCCCATGATTCCCATGTTAGATAGAATTAAACTTGGCACAATAATTGATATATATTATGTTTCATTATAATTATAATCTTACATGCAGTAAAATAATAGAAACTTCTACCTTGGCTCGTTTGTATTTTTCATGAGATAAGTGAACTAAAAATTTGAGTTTCTGTATTACTATTTCTGCTGTAATTGGGGTTATTCTACTCTTTTATTTTTTCATTATTCTAGTTTCTTGACTTTTGTGCATTTTTTTCTGATACTACCCTTAACTTACTTCCATCTGAGAAGCACAAAACATAGCATGTTGACAAAGAAAGAAACTACTGAAAAAGACATTCCTCTCCCTGGTGTGTTTGTGCATCAATAGAAAATGGTTTTTGTTACAGTAATTTTGTATTGAAAGTAGTGTGCCCTTTTCCCTTCCAAATTAAGAAACTGACACATGCACACAAAGAGCAGTGAACACTATCCAGATTACTTTTGGTATACTTAGTAAACTTAATAGCATAGAGTAACAGAGTATCTTATACACCCAATGCAAACATGGGGATTCTTTGCAGCCTTGGTTGGGATAATGGAGACTGCAAGGAAATCAGCATTAAGACAACTGATTGCAAAACAGTTGCACTTGTTTAATGAATCCATGGCCAAAAGACAGGAAAACATCAAAGAAAGATATAGCACACCAAAAATTCTGGTAATTCAGTGGCTCCACTCTCTAGATCACATGACCCAGTGGATGACAGATTCTTCCTACCTCATTCTTTGTACATTCTTCTACCCAGGGCACTCAGAAATTGACCATAGGTAAACTCAAATTTCATTCAGTAATAGTTTGGGAAGAGTGAAATACTAGAATAATTTACAATTTTATACGCCATATTTTCAAGGATAGCTGGTCTTTTTAGAGTTTAGCATTTCTTGTTTGCTTATTATACTCCAATTGAAACATAAGTAGAGCTTCACTAGAGTCAATTCTCCTTCTGCTCCCTCACCAAAAAACCATCTTAATAATGTCTTTGTGTCTGAATCCTTATCTTTTCTCTTAAACAATTCAATTAGGCTTTTTCCCTTCTTTTAAAGGTAGCTAATTTCTCAGTCCCAAAACAAAAACACAATAGTTTAATTTTATTTTAGCAGAATAAAATACATTTGATGAATCTCAATTTGATTCAGTTTACTTTTTTTGAAATATGGCTTCCTAATTTATTGCCACTGGCTGTCTTCTCCTGGGAACTTTAAGATGGACTGCTTGGGGCTCTGTACCTGCCTCCCTGCTTGTCTTTTTCTGTATCCACTGTCTTGGAGATTACATTTCAGCTCATGGATTTATGTATCATCTATAATCAGATGACATCAAGATATAACAAATCACCTCAAAACATCATGAATAAAAATTAATTTATGACTATGTTTCATGATTCAGACTGGCTGATGATACTTAGTAAATAGTTTTCATTTGAGAAGTTTCATGCAGTTGTGCAGGATTGCCAACTCATCTGAAAAGGCTTTTTGAGCTTATCATCCAAAATGTTGTTTTTGCACATATGTTTGGCTACTGGCCTAATATGGTTAGAATAACTGGAGACTGTGCATATATTTTCTTCTCTCCATGGCTACCTTGAGTTCCTTTAGAATTACTAAACCTCAGAATTCTTATACCACTTGGCTTATCCTCCAGTCTTTGTTGTTTGTGTCACTTTCTAACATAATTTATAATTTTGTTTGTTAGATTTATTGTCTATATCAACCTATAGAATGAAGATAAACCAGATGTAGGTAAAGGATCTTTGACTGTTTTCTTCACAGCTGTTTTTAAATTATTTTAAACAGTGACTAACAGAAAGTATGTACTCAAAAATACTTTTTGGAATCTATGAATGGTTTCCCAAATATCCAAGAAGAATCTGTGACACCTAGACAAATTTTTTGAGAAAGAAAGTAAGAAAGTCAGAGGAAGGGCAGAGTGGCTATCAGTAATGCACATTGAATATGCACTGAGAGAATTCTGCCTCACAAAAATATATGTTCTCATACAATGTACAGAAAAAGTGAATTGTGTAAAAGTAAAGATTGTGTATTTTCAATCTTTTAGGCCATTCATTTTTGTCATTGTTGTTATTGTTGTTGTTTTCAGGTAATTAAATTGAAAGAAACAAGATGAAAAGGAAGGTTATATTAAGAAATGTTTACTAGACATTATATGTTGAGCTACACATCATGGGCATCATTTTGATAATTAATTTAGTAGATTGCAGCAATGAAAGTTTGAAAGAAAGAGGCTCCAATAGGAACTTCATAACATCTACTGGAAAACATTCTAATGGCACGCATACAGCTTAGGCTCTGATGCCAGTGGAACAAAATCCTGCTGAACAAAAGAAAATAATGCTATTCTCATGGTAGGAGAAGAGTTGTAAAAACAGACATTGCCCAATTTATAATTATAATTTCTAAACTTCACAATGGTGTGAAAGTAGTCCCATGTATCATTTCTGTTTTTCACTTTCAGTACTCTGTATATTACAAGGAGGTATTCAGTTCTATATTATAAATTAAGCTTTGTGTTAGATAATTTTATCCAAATATAGGCTAGGGATGGGGTTGTGGCTCAGCGGCACAGCACTTACCTTGCACATGTAAGGCACTGTGTCTGATCCTCAGCACCACATTAAAAAAAAAAAAAAAGATGAACAAAATAAATTTTTTTTAAAAAAACAAACATACGCTAAAATAGATATTGTCTGAATTTTTAAGGTAGTCTTGGCTAAGCTATGATGTTGAGTAGAAGTTGTGACTTTAATGCATTTTTTACTTTGGTATGATAAACTTATGACAGGTTTACTGAGACATGCCTATTGCAAGTTTGGATCATCTGGACTTTATTAGCTAAAAGGAAAAACTTTGAAAAAAATCATGTTGAAATTATTAAAATTAAAAAAAACTCTCCCTAACTGGATAACAGAAGAAAATATTAAGAGATAAATGTGTGAAGATTAAGTGAAAAGGTAAATAAGTATAAAGACAGAAAAATATAAAGAATCAATCTTAGAAAATATTATAATTAATAGATCAGAGCTTATGAAAGAAATTAATTTAAGCAAAACATTTCAGCTCTTATATAAAACAGACAACATCTCTCATTAATATCCAGAAGGAAATAAAACAGACATTCACATATATTTATTATGGCAGCAATCTGGGGGAAAAAAAAAGTAAAGAAAACTTTCAACCATTTAAAGGGCCTGGGTCTATTCCCAAAGGACTTAAAAACAGCATATTACAGTGACACAGCTATCTCAATGTTTGTAGCTGCGCAATTCACAATAGCTAGGTTGTGGAACCAACCTAGATGTCCCTCAGTAAATGAGTGGATTAAGAAAATGTGGTATATACGCACAATGGAATTTTACTCAGCAATAAAAGAAAATAAATTAATGGCATTTGCAGGTAAATGGATAAAATTGGAAGACATAATGCTAAGTGAAGTTAGTCAGTCTCAAAAATCCAAGTACCAAATGTTTTCTCTGATATAAGGAGGCTAGATCATAGTATTGTTGGATGGGGGGGGTACATAGGAGGACTAGAGGAACACTAGAATGGTCAAAGGGAAGGAAGGGTAAGGGGGGGGAGCAAGGGGGGAGGGAGGGGGAGAAAAGGAAAAAAAAAAAAAAAAAGAAAAGGTGATTGAATGAGACGGATTTCATTTTCCTAAATGCATGATTGAAGACCTGAATTGTACGAATATACTTTGTATACAAACAGTTGTATGTAAAAAGATGCTAAATTCATGCACTATGAGTTGTACACATTAAAAATTATTAAAAAATAAAAATAAATAAATTTACTTTAAAAAAAGTAATCAAATATAAGTAAATCAGAAACAACAAAGATATTTGTGTTTCCTTTTGAATACCAATAATTTAGACAGTATTTCACCATATGAATAGTAACAACTGTGTTATAAAAGAGATGGAATAAAGAGAGAGAACAGTAGAACTAACATGAGGGAACAAGGAGACGAAGATAACCACAGGGAATTCATGCACCCCCAACACATGGAACAAAAGGCAGAGTAAAAGAGAAGAACTAAATTTGGTGGTGTGCCCCCATGTCTGTCGTCAACATATATGCTCTGCTTTCCCTGGAGTCATATAATTTCCCAATTATTAGCTATTTTACAGGTTTATGTATTTAGCTTCCTTCCATTCATTTCAATTCCTTGACTTGTTTGTCTAAGACCAAGTTTGGGATGAAGAAATGTGACGACATCATGGACAATTTACAGATGATTTCTTTAAACACAGATTTGTTGGCCCTAGGTTTTCTTCCTTCATTTTTCACAATCTGAATAAAAATATCCCTCTGTAATTTGCTTAAATTCTGCAGATGAAAAAAGAAGTATTCTTAGAGAAACATTTAGATAGAATGATGACACAGACCAAGTTCACTTATAAAAGTCCTTAAACAGAGTCAAGTGAAATATAGTACTGCCTTAATCCACTATTTTCCAAATATTTCTTGATTTCTTCATTTGTTTAACTTTTTTTTAGATTTAATGAAACATCATGTCATATGGCATAAACAATTAAAAGTATGTCTTATAAATTTTGGAATAGATTTTGCAAAAGTATTAGATATAACATGAATAGTAATAACATCGATGTACCTTTAGAAAGGTATTTCTTCTGGATAGTGTTGATCAATATAATGAATGACTTTCTCAGAAAGTGGCTTATTAATAAGGCAATTGAGCTTTAAGATTTCTGTATGTAGATGATGGAGCTAGGATTCACTCGGAACAAGAACAGAGAAAGAGGAGCAGTTATGGCAGAGAAAAATTTAGCTTTTGCGATCTGTAGAATATTTATATTGTCTACAAATATGATGAAAAGTCCAGCATATTGTCCATAGTGCTATGTTGAACATTTACATATCATTAACATTTATTATTATTTAAGTTTTGGAAGCAAATAAAATTGTTAAATATGGTGATAGCATGAAAAATCAGAATGCAAGATGGCTAAAATCAGAAAACAAAGACTATTAGTATTTATGTTCCATAAAAATGAAGAAGAAATCTGAAATTTTCATTATTTTGAATGCACATTCTTGAAATCACTAAATTTACCTCTGAATACAGTTAAAGGCTGATGTGAGTGGATGTGAGTGTGTATATAGCTATTTTTGTTTGTAGATTATAAGAATGACAAATGAGGGGCTGGGGCTATGGCTCAGAGGTTAAGCGCTTGTCTCGCATGTGTGAGTCTCTGGGTTTGATCCTCAGCACCACATATGAGAAATAAAGGTATTGTGTCCATCTACAACTAAAAAATATTTTAAAAAATAACAAATGATCACAATCATGCATGTACAGAGGAAAGGACTGAAAATCTGAGTTAAGGAGTCATAACAATTCAAGAAATGCTCCCTCAAGACATAAGTGCATGCCACCTTCATTAACAAAATTTATTCCCAATCACCTCTACTATAAATAACCTTCCATCTTGTTCCCTTATTACTCATAAATTAATTTCTTTCTTTCTAGAATTTTCTTTTTTCACTTCTTATGTACAATAAACAAAAGTGCATTTATCATGTTTTATTGCTTGTCAAGCCATTGAATGATAGTCTTATATGCTTCATTTACATGTTACCACTAGCATGCCAGGTTCATTATGTTTAATTAAAATCTTGAAACTTGTGTTTTTGTAAGTTCAAAAAAATCTGACATCGGAAATTCAGTAATGATTGACTTTAAATGTAATAGGAACTCAATTTACTTACACAGTAATTATTGATATACATATGATGAACCATTTAAACAATAATATATGTATCAATACAGGTTGAATATTTCTAATCCATAAATTTCAAATCTGAAATAATCCAAAATATGAATTTTTTTAGCATTAAAATGATTCCAAAAGCAGAAAAATCTTCACGTTACCTCATGGTATAGCTTACAGTCTAAGTACAGGTGAACTAAAACTATTGTACAAAATTACCCTCCAATCAAATACATACAATTTATATGAATCATAAATAAGTTCTTGTTTAAAACTTGGGTCCCTTTCTTAAGATACCACATTGTGCGAAATGCAAATATACTAAAATCTGAACAAAAATTCTAAATTACAAAATAATTCTGATCCAAAGAATTTTGGGAAAGAGATGGTCAACAATAATACTTTGAATATTTAATTTTTTGGAGGTATAGTTTCTGTGAGTTTTGATAAATGTCTGATTATATGTAGTCATCATTATATTTGTTGTGAACTTATGGTAAGGGGCCAAGGTCTTTAACCCCCACCCCCATGGGCCCCAAACGAATCCTTCTTTGTCCAGCAGAGAAGGGTGTGGGGGAGCCTA
This sequence comes from Tamias sibiricus, assembly GCA_025594165.1. NCBI lineage: Eukaryota > Metazoa > Chordata > Mammalia > Rodentia > Sciuridae > Tamias > Tamias sibiricus. The sequence continues at coordinate 154,174,430 of CM046662.1, read as the reverse complement.
CCTGTCAAAGACAGGCTGAGAAGACCAGAGCCTCTAACGCCCCCTCCTCCGCCTTCAGAAGGACTCAGGGCCACGCTAGGGAGTTTGGTCAGAAATGGTGCCAAAAACTCATTTATTGAAAGGGTGGACAGCACTTTATAATGGACCATAGCCAATCAGTGACCAGCAGGGTGGTTCTGGTTCTCAGGATACATCACAGCCACCCCCCCTGCTTAGCTTAGGTCCTTAACAGGTCGTAGTAACGGGCAAGCAGCCAGAGAAGCCAGAGTTTTCCATCCTTTTGGCTGACAGTGTCCGGAAGGTCCCGACAATATTAACATAAAAATAGTTTTACAGGCCCATAATTTTTTGTGTGTTCTGACTAATCCACCTTCTTTCTCCTTAAACCCAGGCAACCACTGATTTTTTTAGTCTCTATAATTCTATTTTTTCTAGATCATAGAGCTGGAATCACATGGTATGTAGCCTTTTCAGATTGGAATATTTAATTTAATTATATAAATTTAAGTTTGCTTTATATGCTTTATTAGGTTAATAACTTATTTCATTTTAATTTCAAAAAATATTCCATTGTCCTTCATATGCCACAAAGTAAATATTAAGAGAGTTAATTTGAAATTTATATCACAAATTTATATAGTTTAATTTATTTAAAATTATAGACAAAAGATAATATTGCCACTTCAACCTGGAAAAACAGATTTTACTTTGCCTCACTTTGAATCTACATTTAAAAAAAAGAGATCAAGCAGGAGATAAATTTATATGATGGTCCTTTCAACTAGAGCAGGAAAGCTCTATAAAACTGACTATTCTTCCCCAATTTATTATACTTCCATGCATGTGGTTTATTTTATTTCAAAATAATAAGGAAACAAGATATGTTGATATTTTGATCTTGTAAATATATTTATAATAAATCATCACTATTTTACAAAGAATTCCTCCTTAGTTTAAATTAGAGGAAATGAGGTTAGAAAGTCTTTTAGAAATTAGTAGTACCACAGGGGGAAAAGAAAGAGTTGCATGTATTTTAACTATGACTCAATCTAATAACTTAAAATATAATTTTAAATGATTAAAAAATTTAACAATCAACCATAAAACTGGATCTTTGAATTTCCTTGTTCCAGAAAGAAGGCTATGGATATGTTTTCTTGATCTTTTAGATGTAAATTGTATATATTTTTTTAATCTAAAATTACCATGTCATGTAAATAGCAAGTAATTTTGCATAACTAACAACTTAATTAAAAAAAAAAAAGAAACCTCTTGGATTGATAAGAGGTTGTCTCCCTGATTGTCACATCAAATATTTTATGTTAGGAAAACATTTTGGTGGCTGCATTCTTCCAACATCTTTTACTAAATTCTTCAATAATTTTAATTATCTTCTTTTAAAAATTCAAGAATAAGACTACATAAATGTTTTTCTTTTAGGGGATTAAAGACAATAGCTCCATGTTTAGTTGAGTACAAATAAACACAAATAAGCACGACTGACATTTGAAACTGACAAAATATTTTATCTGCAATTAAGTTCTTTGCTCTTCAAAGATAAATGGTGTTTGTTATTCTGAATTTCTTTTTTTAACCCTAATTTGTTTACAGAATGAAATGTACTCTGTTTTTCTGTGAAGGGTGAGAAGAGTTAGAAAATCCTATACTGCAACTTGGTTCCTCTTTTCCCTCAAGAGGTGCTGTGTATCTTCTCCACTGAGAATAGATGAGAAGAAAACATTCAACATATGTCAACATATGTTTTTCCAGATTGCTTTATTTTTTTTATTTTTTTTATTTTTTTTTTTTTTGTTTTGTTTTTTTTTTTTTTTTTTTTTTTTTTTTTTTAAGTGAAGCTCTTGTCCAACCCCCACCCCATCACCCCTTAGGAGAATTGGTTTTCAGTTGCAGGCATCCATTGTAATAAAGGGCCCCAATTGAGACAGGGTTATTTAAATTCTCATGAATTCTTATCTCTTCTTGTTAATGTTGTTTTATATAAGAGGAAGAAGTTGTTAGAAATAACATTTCTATGTCTGCATTTTTTAATTATAACTTCAATGTTAGTAAAAGGAAATGAGGAAGGATTTACTTTATAGTTTTGCACCCAAAGAAAACAAAGGATTATGCTATACATAAACAAATAAGAGGTAGAAAATTGCACAATATTGTATATATATAGATATATAGATATACACATATATATATTTATTTAAGTCAAAATTTGTTTACATTGAAGACTGAAAAAAAATAAAGAAACTCAAGGAAAAATACATAAAATAACATCCACTTGGTGCAGAAAACCATATTAGACACCACATTATTTGTAAAATCAATGTGTATATGTATAATTAACAGTATTTAAATAAGAAAATGAATAAGTATTTTTACACAATAATTCCTATTACTTTACTTTTGACTTACTCCTAGCAACATTTTGAATAGGAGAAAACTGCAATTTTCTTTGAGGATTCGTTCATAAAACTCTGTAATATGAATGCCACCTTTAAAAAGTTTATGATTGAAAAAAAAAATATTAAGGATTTCTTCACAGCTTTAATAAAAATTGTTTTATAAAAAGGTGACCATAAGAAGATATAAATACCATAAAGAAAGTGAGCCAAATAGTACTTTTTATAAACAGAACAAACAATATCATAACCTTTATGTGATACTGCAAATCATCTGAAGTTTAGTTCTCAGAGACAATAATCATTTCAATTTTTCAATTCAGTAAAGAAGTTTTCTGTAGTTTTAAAATAGGCTCCCACTTGTGCACTTGTCAGCTTCAGTCAATATTTGGAAGGACAGAGCTAGTATTTTCATAAAAAAGAAGAAAAAAAACAGTAAAAAACACTCTTGTGAATGTGACATAATATTCAATTATCAATATCACCTGATTATTTTCTATATTTGACATATAAAAATACAATGATTTTCAGAGAAATTTTTCTAGTTATTAGTGTTGTTTGGTTTACAATTACACAATCTTATTAAAACATTTACTTATTCTTTTTTGTCACTGCAATTATATATGGTTGTTTATCCCTACAATTAAATACTAATTACTAGGATTACACAGTTTAGATTAATTCTTGGATAATCAAAAACTTATGACAAATGAATTGGATGTGGGCTCCTAATGGTACTGTGCAGTGATAGAATGTGAAGATTGTCATGGATGCTAGGTGTGATATTCACTATCACTATTGCTAGTCCTAAAAGAACTAAGCCACTCTGCTTCAAATTTAAAGTTTACACTAAGAATTTATTTAAAATATAGGGAAAGTTTTAGAGGAGATTTATGTTTGACTTTGGAAGCCACAAAAAAAAAAAAAAAAACTGACAATGTCTATTGAAATTGGTGTAATGTTATTAAAGGATACAAGCCAGGAACTATCACCAGTGAAATTTTACTTAATTTTTTTTTTCTATTTCTTAATTTAAAATAAAAAAAAAATTTGCTAATAAAAATTCTATGTCTAACTAGCATTGATTTTTCACATGTATTTTAACATCTAATATTCTAAGCTCTTGTCTAATTCTATTGTTAATATTTTCTTTGGTTCATGGTATTAGATCATATTCCTCACTGTCTGTTTTGTTGTTGTCCAAAACATCAATAAAATGAAATTGAATTTTATTAATCTTTATCCATAAAACACAACATGGAAAAAAACACTCAGGAGTATTTTGAAATTTCCTATACATTGTGTTATAATATAATCATTCTGTTTTATAATTTCAATGAAATGCTTTGCTTTGTCTTTATAAGTTACAGAGCATCCACACAATGGGAATGCATGTTCTAGAGTCTTCAAGTAGTTATTCCCTTAATTTTTTGTGTAATATTGAATAAACTACTTTGATTTTCAGAATTATTTTTATATAAATTAAATGATGATTACTTCAGTATCTACCTCATGGTATTCTTCTGAGAATGAAGTTGATTTTATTTATCATCATTGAATTATTTGCTGATACTATTAAATGCTTATAGTTCTATTTCTATCAAATTATCATTATAATAATTTATCTGTTTCTGTGTGTTTAAGACTTTTAAAGTTACTAAGTCCTATAAGCAATGCAGCAAAGTTTCTCTCTGTTCTGATTTTTCAGTACTGCTACTCATGCTCATATCATTTTGACACCCATAGTGATATCATATTTTTTTAAAATTTTTAATTATATAAAGGAAGTCTGACATAGCATAGGATTATAAATAAATATATATATACAGATATATACACACACAAATGCATACATAAGCAAATAAAGTTACATATATATAGATATTAATATTTTTTTAATTTCATATTTACCAGTAAGATAAAATACTTTTTATTTCTACTGTTGGTAGATGTTATGGTCTGAATGTGTCCCCCCAAAAAATCTAACCTTTAAAACTTAAACACTGATATAATGCCTTAGGCAGTAGGGACTTTGGGAGGTGACTAGATCTTGAAGGTAGAACTCATGAATGGGACAAATACCCTTTGAAAGAGGTTCCAGAGAACTGCCATGCACTTTCCACCATGTGATAAGACAGCTAGAAATAGCAGTGCATGAACTAGAACCTGGTACTGCACCAGACTTTGACTCTGTCAAGGATTTGATCTTAGACTTCCAGCCTCCAGAACTGTGATAAATAAATTGTTTAGTTTATAACCTCACCAATTTAGAGTGTTTTGTTGTAGCAACACAAACAGACTGAGAAAGTGAATAAAATACGTCATTTTCAAATCATACAGTATTTGAGAGTATGAGAATTTACCAGTCCAAAACTTAACAGAATGTGAAACACAAAGAAGAAAACACACGTAGAAGTAAATTTATCTAAATATGTTCACCAATCTGGATTGTTTTGAGAGTTCTGTGGGACAAAATAAATATAAAAACTCACTATCTAAATAAATAATGTTTTTCCTAAATGAAATATTCTTTCCCCAAAAGAAAAACAAGTAAACAAAAAAACAACAAAACAAATCTTTCTAAGTATAAGAACATAACAAATTGCCTGAATAAAGATGGTTTTTTTTTCAAATACAAATAGAAATGAAGAGCACAAGAAGAATAAAATTTTGAAAATTTTAAATTATAATGATAATGTAAAACAATAATTTTGGGGGGTTAAATCTTTGAGTTTATAATATTTTGTGTATATATATATATATATGTAATCACTAACTATAATGGATAGACTAATAGATAGGTGTTGGGCTTACAGAACATGTAGTGGAAAAACACTAGTTTATGAAGACGGAGAGTAAGGTACCAATTTAAATTTTAATTTGATGATTTAGTGAATAGAAATAGTATGTGTTATAAATGTGAAATTAATTTCTGAGAGAATTTCAATGATTATACATAATTAATATAAAAGAAAATAGGGAATCAAAAAAATTAGACAGTAAAAAACCAAAAAGGTAGATTAAATATTCCAAAATACCATCACTAATTTTCCTAGAAAGAGATAGAAAACACACAAGTTAAAGTAAGGATGAAAGCATTTTCAAAATCTAACAGACTTCTGCACCTATCTAGATATATTAAGAGTTTGGAAGTTATCACTCTGGTTTCTAAAAATTGAAAGTAAAAACAAAGAAAAAAAACTGAACAAATTAAAAATGAGCTACTTTCTTAGGATTCAGTAGATCTTAGGTCAAAGGCCAAGCTGCCACTGTATAAATCTGGAACAACGTAAATCATACAGTCGCAACCCAAACCAGCTTATTTGTATCAAAAAGCAGGAGTCATGAATTGGTAGAAACACTTAAATTATAATTGTGACCACTTGTTGGAAGCTGAGAGTAAGGAGCTCTTGGGTTCCCTGTATTAGGAAGCTCTCATGTTTTCATGGTCTCATCTCAGGAGCCCCACAAGGTTCAGAAGATAAAGAGCTGATTAAGATGCCTATTTTGCTCCAGTAGGAGTAGGATAAAAGAAGAAGAATAATACAAAGCTTTATTCTGTGGCTATATTGGAAAATAAAGAAATCAATAACAGGAAAAAGCCTGGAAAAATCCTCAAATATTTGGAGATTGAACAAAAACCTTTGAATTTTGTGTCAAAAAGAAATCTGAAGGGACATGGAAAATGTTTTGTTCTACATAAAATTGAAAATATTTAATGTGTGGGATGAAATAAATCAAGTAGTACTTGGAGAGATGTAGTTAATATTATGTGTACATTTCAGACAAGAAGATCTAAAATCAATAATTGGGGACCAGAAGTCAGTTTTTTATAAGAGCAATAGAATTTATAACTGTCCAAATTAATAATAAAAGAGAAGAAAATGCAACAGCATGACAAATGAGTGATTATAAGTATCAATCTCATAAATAACATATAGTAGAAATATTTTGAACAACTTTATATTCTCAAATTTGATTACTTAGGAGAAATGAAAAAAATGAAAGTTCCTGAAAGACACATTCTAAGAGTTTAGACCAGATTATATACATCATTAGACAGAGCTAGAATCAAAAGCTGACTAGGTTGAGAGGTCATTCACAGAGAAGAAAGATTGAGTCAAATAATAAACTGATTTTTTAAGTAAAGATGTGAACCGAGGAGAATATAAAGAATGCAAGAAAAGGGCAAATGGCTGAGCACTCTATCAACATAGCATCACAAAAGTAATCAAGTTTATTGATGTTAATGATGTGTGCCTTTACATAGTTTTATTTTTCCCCTTAGATTTTTTTTTTTTTTTTTTTTTTTTTTTTTTGTGGTACCGGGGATTGAACTCAGGGACATTCGACCACTGGTTCACATCCCCAGCCCTTTTTTGTATTTTATTTAGAGACAGGGTCTCACTGAGCTGCTAAGTGCCTAACCATGGCTGAGGCTGGCTTTGAACTCATGATCCTCCTGCCTCAGCCTCCCAAGTGCTGGATTACAGGCATGCGCCACCACTCCCAGCACTTTCCCCTTAGATTTTAATGGAACAAAATGGAAATGGAAATTTTAATGGAAAAAATTGGTAAAAAGAAAAATATTAAGGGGAGAATGTTCATATATATATATGTGTGTGTATATATATATATATATATATACACGCGTAAATGTTTATTTCTCTTTCTCTCTCTCCTTTATTATATATATGATTTTTATATATATGATATACATATATATCATTAATATATGATATACATACATACATATATATGTATACATTATAATATATATATACATATATATATATATATATATATATATATTAGGAAATCAAATTGTATGTGAAATACTCAGAGGAAAGTATTTCCTTCAAAAGTTACCTTTGCTATTGGGACCATAGCAAATAAAACTCAAGAATAACAGAAAATTCAAACAATACTACTTTAAAATTTAGCAATTCCCTATGGGTTTTTTAACTGAGTTTCTAAGTTAAAATAGTGGTAAACGATACTTATATTACAAAACAGTGTTTGAAATAAAATATAAAAATTTGTGGTTATTAAATTTTTCATCTGCTAATCATTTGCACAGATTACCCTTATTCAACAAAATTCATTGTATTACTTATTTTAATACCTAGAAAAATTATTTTAAGGAAGATAGGTAATACTGAACACATTTATGTAAATGCATAATTATATACCAATTTGAAGGGTTAAATAACAAAGATCTACATAGGTTTATTGGGAAGAAATTTGATGCAATGACATCTCTTCACATACAATCATCTATACCATAGAACAAAATTATGATGTTTAATGTTTTTTATCATACAGGTATGTGAAAAATGTCCACAAAAAGGAGGGAAACAAAGAAAATATAAATATGAATTACACCATTGCTTATATGTTGGAGTTCCAAACAATTTAAAATGTATTTGAATAAAGACTGGACTTCAAGATATTCTATTTATTAACATAGCAGTGGGTCTTGAAATTTACCCTTTCTTAAGACTCAGAATGAGCTGCAAATCAGTATCTGAGGAAACGAACTGCCTTAGGATCCAACTGAAAACTGACATCAAACCTAATTGGATCCTTTCATCTCTAACTTAAGAAAGTGGTCAAATTTTCTCTCTGTGCCTTTGGCGAAATTGACCTGTCTTTATGTATCTTTAATAGGAAAGTGAATTTGCACAAAATACCACGAAATTACTGTGCTCCAACTTTTAAGCACCTGAAGAAAAACACGCAATATGTAATGAAGTGAACTCTACACAACTGTCATCAAGTTTTGCTATATTAGGAATTTTTCTTTTTCAAATAAATGATTTAAATTTAAATCTTTTTAATTGTGTATTGTTTTTGAATGGTCTTTTTCTTGCCAGTAGGGAGAGACATTTTTTTTTTTTTCTGGGAGCCCTGAAAGTTAGTAAGAGGAAAATGCATGTTACGAAGGAGAAAAATCAGGAAGAATTGACAAAACAATATAGAACAGCTTAGCATAGGAAAGTTTTATATCCTGTTCTTTACCATATTTAGTGCCTTCTATGTTGTCTTTGTTAAAAGTGTCATTGTTAGCTGCCATTCTGACTGGAGTAAGACAAAATCTTAGAGTTGTTTTGATTTGCATTTCTCTAATCACTAGAGATGTTGAACTTTTTTTTATATATTTGTTGATTGTTTGTATATCATCTTCTGAGAAGTGTTTGTTTAGGTTTGTTTAGTTCCTTAGCCCATTTCTTGATTGTGTTATTTGTTTTTTGTTTTTTTTTTTTTTTTTTTTTTTGTGTGTGTGTGTGTGTGAGTGTGTGTGTGTGTGTTAAGGCTTTTAAGAGCTTTATAAATCCTTGAGGTTAATGTTTTATCTGATATGCTTGTGGTAAAGATTTACTCCCATTCTATAAGTCCTCTATTCACCTCACTGATTGTTTCTTTTGTTGAGAAGAAGCTTTTTAGTTTGAATCCATCCCATTTATAGATTCTTGTTTTTAGTTCTTGTGCTATAGGGGTCTTATTGAAGAAGTCAGAGCCTAAACCAACATGATGGAGATTTGGGCCTACTTTTTCTTCTATTAGGTGCAAGGTCTCTGGTTTAATTCCTAGGTCCTTGATCCACTTTGAGTTAAGTTTTGTGCATGGTGAGAGAAAGAGATTTAATTTCATTTATTACATGAGGATTTCCAGTTTTCCCAACACCATTTGTTGAAGAGGCTGCCTTTTCTCCAGTGAATGTTTTTGGCACCTTTGTCTAATATAAGATAACTGTAGGTATGTGGGTTCGTCTCTGAGTCTTCTATTCTGTACCAACAAAACTGAAAAAAAAAAAAAAAAAAAAAAAAAACTTCAAAAAAAAATACAAGAACCAATAAAAAAAATTAAAGATGTAAATATCTGCAAAACAATCAACTACCATAATATAACTAATGATTATAAAACACTACCTCCAATTGCATAATGCACATTTTTCAAATGTACATGGTACATTTGTCATTATAGACTGTATTGAGTTATAAAACAAATATTCAATAAATTTTGAAAAAAATTTAAAAAAGCATCATTGTGGTAGCCTTGCTTTAGTGAATATTTGTGGATTTAAATAATATGAGCAGGGGTCATGCTCATGGCTAAACTAACCAGGAAAAGTACAATGGCCCCTAAATACAAGAGGAGAAGCATAAAGAAAGTGGAAATTCAGAGCACAGGGTGACTCCCAGAATGTGAACCCATAAGAAACTTCAGGGAGAGGAGGCATGAGTCCAGGCTTCATACAGTACACAGGATAGGAGCTGCCACCAGTTTAATGAAAAAATCAATGTTAATTCAAATATTAGACTAATTGAACTAAACCAGATTGAAAAAAAAGGCAAATAACAGTTTCCTATTTATAGATAACAAAAAGAAAGAAACTAGTAGGGAAAGAACAAAACAGTAGAGGAAAAATGAAGGAGGATTAGTTATCATTTAAATGGTACAAAAAGATAATGAGAAACATTAAAACATATGAAGTAGTGATAAAATATTGCATATACATTTAATGTTATTTTATTGGAAATTTTTAAATTGTTAAATGGAGAGTGCCAAGCAAACTCAAGACTATGCAATATGAGAACAAAGGATAAATATTCTTCAACAAAAGGTGGTAAGAAAGAAATAAGAAGAGATGGAGAAAAAATATATAGATAGGTGAGAGAAAATGAACTCTGTGTAAGGACCGTTTGTGTCCCAATTTGAACAAATCGTGAAAAACAAAACATAATTCAGGATATGCAAAGATTAATATTTGATGACATTCAGGAATTATCATTATTTATTTTTAGGTATTAGGATTTCACATTTTGCAAAAGTCTTAATGTTTTAACAACACCTGAAATATCAACAGATGGATTGATGTAATATGTGAAATTTGCTTCAAAATAATATAAAGTTGACTAGTTAGAGTACAGATAATGCAAGACTGGACATTACCTAAATTACTAAATCTGGGTGTGGAAATACAACATTCTCACTCATATATACCTGAAAATTGTCATACCCCAGTATGAAAAGGAAAATTGAATAAAAAATCAATTAGAAGAAGTTTGTGACATCACTGATAATAATAGGTAGAAATGCAGGTAAGAAAAATAGCTTTGAATGTAAGCACTATGGTACATAAAAGATAACATAATTAATCATAAGAATTATAAATTAATATTTGATCACACAAAATACAAAGGGATCATAAAGAACATTGAACATATTCTACTGTTAATTTATAGTGCCTTATAATTTTCTGAGACATTTCTTATTATTGTTTTCAGTTTTTTGTGTGATTATGAATAAAGACACTAAAATCATACTTAGGGATTTTTATGTGATGATAAATTTTCTTTTCCCCAGGGTAAAAGCTTAAAAGCAGAACTGCAGGGTGATTCTATGTGAAATGTTTGTGCCTCTTTTTATGAATTGACCAAAATATTTTGCAAAAGGACTTTTCTTTACCATTATACAGTTTAATCAGGAAGGTATGGTATTTCATTCACTTTGCCTCTGCCGATATTTCATAACATTGGCTATTAATTCACTTTTGTATTAAATTGTGGCCATTTTAATAGAAAATGAGTAACCTCTTGTAATTTTATACTGTAGTTCCCAAATACCCAATGATCTTGAGTATCTTTCTGTATGTTGTTTTTTCATTCACACATCTTTCTTGTGAATTATTGTTTTAAAGTTTTGTACAGTTTGGTAATCATTTAATCTGTTTTCCATTTTAAATATCTGCATGTTCTGGGAAGACAATTTCATCAGATTTTTTTTTTCATATATATTCTTCCCAGTATTTTTTTTTTTAATTTTCACTAGATTTTTCCTATTTATTAGTTTGTTATCAGTGCTGGAGATTGAACCCAAGGCCTTGTGCATTCTAGGCAAGAACTCTACCACTGAGCTACTTCCTCAGCCCCATACTAAGTATTTTTACAAACCAAAAATTTATACATTTGATGAAATGCATACAAATTTTTCTTTTTTAAAATTATTTATTTATTGGGAATTGGGCTCAAGTGTACTTAACCACTGAACCACATCCCCAGTTCTTTTAAATTTTTGAGACAGAGTCTAAGTTGTTTAGGTCCTAAGTTGCTGAGGCTGGCCTTGAACTTGTGATCCACCTGCTTCAGCCTTCCAAATGGCTAGTATCATAGGCATGCTACACACCACCATACCCTACTATAAATTCTTCTTTAACAGACTAATTTTTGTCTGAGAGCACAAAATCTGTGCTTAAGTAGGTTTGCAATCAAGTTCTCTTATTTTTTTTTTCTTTGCTAATAATGTAACACAAATAATATTTATGTTCTTACTCATTTTGAGTAACACATTTTTAGAGTGCTAATTATTGTTTAGATTTTCTTTAAATATGGAGTTCTCATTGTTTTAGCACCATTTGTTAGAAAAAAAACATTTTCATCATTATGTTCATTTTTTGCTTTTGTCTTAATTTTGGTCTCAATTATCAATTTACTTATGGCACTATTTTTTGACTCTATCTTATGCCATCGATCTGTGGTTCTATCATTAGGATGAATCTACATTTTCTTCATTGTTGTAGTTCTAAGTTAAGACATTAAACTACGTAATATAAATTATCCAATTCTATTCTTTTTCACACTCAACTTTTGTTGTCTGAATTACTTTACTCTTCTTTATCAATATTAGAATCAGTTTTGTAACATAAAGAAAGAAAGAAAGGGAGGAAGAAAGGAAGAAGCAAAGAAAGAGAAATAAATGCCCAGATTCTGATTGTTATTTGTGTAGTCTCTAGAGCAGTTTGGGGATATTTGACATTTTAGCAATTTGACTGATATTAGTGTACCTATTTTAAATAATTCTAGTTTTATCTTTCAATTTCTAGTTTTCCATTGATTTTATACAACAGGATTTATAAATCCTATTGTCAAAGAACATGTACTCAATATGTTGGACTTCTCAGTTTACATAGTGTCTGTTGCAATTATTCAACATGATCTCTATTTGCCAATGTGAAAATAAGAAGTCAATATAAGATTAAGTGAACATGGATATGTTCTTAAAACTTTGTTTATAGGGAAAGAACTGTAACTTTCATGTAATTTTCATGTGTCAAAAATAATATTCTTCTTTCAATTTATGTTTAATCTTAAATATCAAATCCATTTTTAGCTCAAAAGTCATATAAAAAAAAGTGAAGAGATATCACGCTTTTCATACTTTGATCATGTCACCACTAAAATTGTTTGGTTCATTTCTAAGTTCTGGGAGCTTCCCTTTATTATATTTTTTTTCTACACAAACTATCATTTCTTTTGCAAATAGAGTATTTTTCTTTCTTTCAGATGTGTGCCTTTTATTTATTTCTTATTCTTCAGTGTAATGACTAAGATCTCTAGCATGATGTTAAGAGAATAAAATGAGAGTGAGCATTACTGATGTATTCCCTGTCATAAGAGTAGTCATTAAGTCTTGAACCAGTAACTATGATGTTAACTGTAGATATTTTAATAATATATTTAGATATACTTTGCTTTTATTCTTATTGATTATAACTATGATTTCCCACGGGGAAAAATTTGATTCTTTATGTTATTAAAGGTGTGATTTGTTTCTTTAATATTAAAATGTATGGATATTTCAAGATAGCATTTTTTTTTAAGTTTTTGATTATATCCACTACAGGCAGAGAACATTCTTTAATTATTTCAATTATTTTAAATGAAATTTGGGTTGTTTGTTGTCCAAAATATTGTCTAACGTGCTGAATGTTTCATTCATACTTTTAAAAAATATGTTCTGCTTGTTGTTGGGTAGAGCATTACTTAATGTCACTAGTTTTAGGTTTTTCAACCTGTTTGTTACAACTACATTACTTTTTGCTTTAAGATATATTCTAAAGATAGAGTGCACTGCTATTTGTGATGGTAAGAATTTTTCTCAGGTATTCTTAATATGAAAAATTTTTATTTTGTCTTTTGATTTTTAATGTAATATATTTTATATATAAAATTGTAGAACTACCTTTTTTTTGTTTGTGTATACATGTGTGTGTTCTCTAAGAACTTTACAGACAGATTTTCAGCTTTATGAGTGACATTAGTCAAATTTTCATTTTTGTGACCAAAAGACTTGCCAAGAATATCATACAGGATGAAAAGCTTAGATTTGGCTCACAGTGCCAGTGGGTCAGTTCATGGTTGGATGATTTCTTTGCTTTGGGCCTAAGGTGAGACAAACCTCACAGTGGGTAGAAGGTGTCTTGTTGAAAAACTGCTCATTTCATAGAAGTAGGAAGTTGAGAGTGCATGCATGCAAGGATCTGGAAATAATATACAATCCCTAAGGGCATGACCCCAGTGACCTCATTGCTGAGTCACACTCTACCTGCCTATAATTTCCACCCAGTAGTCCATTTCAGTTACTAATACATCAAATGGATTAATCCACTGATGAGGTTGCAGCTCTTATCAGTGCCTGAAATCCCTACCTCTGACCCTTACTGCATTAGAGATCGTGCTTTCAAAACATGAGCTTTCAAGGGGGCATAGTAACACTCTTCTAATTTTAATCATTGCAGTAAGAAGTCTGCTGAAACTGTTAATATGCCTTTCTTGATAATGTATCTTTTATCTCTTTTTGCCAGGAGATATTTTTTTTTAAACTTTAATTTCAAGTAGTTTGAATAAGATATGCCTAGAATTTTGGCTTTAAAAAAGTATGTTTGCAATTGTATGGCCTTTAATGGTCTAATTTTAAACATTTTGGTTGTGTGCAAGAGAACAACATGCAAAGAAATCTGTAATTTATAACTTATGTAGAACTATAATCATGTGAATACCCATGAAAAGATGAGCAGAAGAAAAGTTACTAGATTTAGAAATATGAGTTCAGTGTAGAGCAAGCTGGATCCAGGCAAAAAGAAACCACAGAACACAGGAAATGTTCATATAGTTCATACATGCTAAAGATAGGAATGTCGGGACAATGTATCTGGATGTATAAATAGATGATGTTCAACTTAGTCAAAATGAAGTAATAACATATTTGCTTCCAATTCAGCCAGAATTGGCCATCACCTAATTAATGTGCAATGATAATTATACTAAAATATGTCTTGCTCAGTCAGGAAAAAGGATCAGAAGATGTTGAAACACATGGATGAATTTTGCATGTATTTGGTTTCTTCAGAAAATCATTAGATACTGTGTAGTTATTTTATTAAAGCTATTAGAATCTCCCAAATAATACCTAGCTACATCTATTTTTAATAGACTTACACAAAAATGAAGTACAGTTCTGCAACCTAAATTTTTATTTGTATGATTTAGAGAGATTTATGAACAATTTTCTGAAGAAAATCTTGGTCTTATTTCTTCATATTTCATAATCTCACACAAGAAATGAAATAGTGAAGTCAACATTCCTAACTGTAGCAGATTTCCTCCAAAATCTATCCTTTCTTGAAATTTCTTATGTATTTATATACATATGATATATGTCATATATACATGTATATATATGATGCATCAGCTTATATAAAGCATACCATAACAATGATGGCCATGCAACAGCAACAACATCTTCAGCTAGTATGAATTCACATTCCTTGCCTTATATGTATCAATTCAGTTAATCATTACTATACTCTTTTAATATATGTTTTATCGATCTATATTTTTGCTCCTTTTATTTGTTTATTTTAAACAAAATCACTATTATATATATGTAAATAGTGTAAAATATTTTTTTGTTTCTCATTAGCTGATAAAATTTTGATTTAAGTGTATAAGTATCCTCAATAAGTACATATGTTTTTTTAAAAATAAAAACCATTTTAGAATTATTTTGATCCCATTTTATTTCTCTATTAAAGTTACTTGATGTTTTATAAATATTTTATTTTCAGAATTGATTGATTTTTAGTATCATCTTAGATACTTCCAAGATCATTTAATTGTTTTTTGAAGCAAGCCCCTCCTAGGGCCTATATGACTGAGGCCACACATGAACTAATGAAAAGTCAATAAAATCTTCTATGAACATCAACTGAAGGAAACTGTTGCACATGATTGGCTTCTGAGAGAAGAATACCCTCTGTGCACATACAGATCAGATTTCTAAGCTTTCAATACTTGTGATCAGTCAACGGAAAATGAAATTCACTATGTCAAGTGACAAATCATAAACAACAAATATTTGGCCTTCACCTGCATGATCACCCTACACAAGCACTTTTCCCTTTGAAATTAAAATGATTGCTGCTGGGCTGTGGTTGTAGTTCAGTAGTAAAGTCTGTGCTATGCATGCTCAAGGCTCTATGTTCAAAACCCAATACCACATCCATATATAAATGCTGCTGTAGTTCAAGTTTCCTGGGAAGCCGAACACCAGGTAAACAAAATTGTCTGTGGCTCTTTAGAAAAGTGAAGATCAAGTTAGTAGAGGAATAAGGTAAGATTCAAAGAGGTTATCACAGATAATTCAATCAGTCCTCCAAAAAATTGCAACACTTGTATGAAGTCATGGAGATATCCCAAAAGGAGGCAAGGGGACCGTGATTTTATATTCTAGCTTTAGCCCGTCTTTGTACATAGACTATTTCTCAGGAAAGGGGATTATTTGAATCTTCACATATCTTTTTGCTAAAAGCTGACAACACATCCATTAGCTGGTACAATGAAGGACTCAGTCCTAAAGGGGGCTCATGGAGAACACTGCATCAGACTCTACGTGGGCTTTATTTGGGCTGATGCAAATCAATTTATTTGAACATAAAAGCAAGAGTATGTCAGATCTCCTATACTCTTGATAAAGTAAAAGAAAGTGTTCCTCAAATAACTATTTTAAGTATGCAGTGGTAATTTCCATGAGATATTGTATTATGGACAAAGTTAATTATTTGCTATTAAAATTAGATTTCCTAATGCAGACATTTTACCTGCTAGGTATTAATTTGAATAGAAAATAATAGCAGGGATTCTGTAATCTGCTGTTCTTTGTTCTGAAATTAGATGTTGTCACATGTGCAGCACTTCAAGTATGCATGCAAGTGCAACATTACTTTCAGCAGGTGATAAGTACCTTACACTGTGTGCTGTGCTGAGATTATTGCTAGAGTACTAATCTGCTGAGCACGGCCAATAGAACTCAGCTGAAATGTTACATTTTTTTTCACTCCTTTGAAAGGGCCAGTGAAAATAAAACCTGCTGTACACCTTAATTTGCCCCATTTTTAGTGCTACCATCAATAATTGTGTATGTCTTAATAAATAGAACTTTATTATATTAAGGAATATTCTTAGCAGAACACATACCTGAATTTTCAGTTTTTCAAAAATTACTCAAACATTTGCAGCTATAATATTACATTATTGTTCTTTATTATATGAGTTTTTAAATTTACACATAATTAAGTCTCCTGAAAAATTAAATTAGTAGTTGCAACTTTTTCTTTATGCATTCCCCAATTGAAATGAAAGCTCTTCTTGTCATTGTTCCGTTTTACTATGTAACAAGTAATCCCAAACTTTAGTCACTTAAAATTACAACCTTTAAAAAAAAATACCCTACAGCTTTGCAGATTAGTGATTATGATGGTCAATTTGATGTGTTAACATTACCAAGTTAATATATGCCTAGATATTTGGTAAAATATTCATTCCATGTGTGTCAATGAGAGTATTTATGGATGAAATTAACATTTGAATGATGCACTTTGCCCAGCACATTCCCCTTCTTTAATGTGAATGGACCTCATCCAGTGAATTGAAGGCCTAAATAAATTAATAACAGCTTAAGACATAATTATTTCCTCTGTCTTCAAACCTCATAAGAATGATCCAGGCATGGTGGCACAAGCCCATAATTCCAGTTACATGGAAGCTGAATCAGAATGATTGCAAGTTTGAGACTAGCCTTGGCGATTTAATGAGAACTTTTCTCAACAACAACAACAACAAAAAAAAAGAAAGTGCTGGACATGCAAGTCAGTGGTAAAGCACCCTGGGGTTCAGTCCCCAGGACTGCAAATAAGTAAATAAGTAGATAGATAGATAGATAGATAGATAGATAGATACATAGATAGATAGATACATAGATATGAAATTCCTCATAGAAATAGAAAAAGCAGTCATGAAATTTATCTGGAAAAATAAATTGCCATATTCTTGTTCATTCTTAGAGTACTTTTTATTTGCATTTCTCTAATTGCTAGAGATGCTGAACACTTTTCATATATTTGTTGATTGATTGTATAACTTTTTCTGAGACGTGTCTGTTCAGTTTCTTGGCCCAATTATTAATTGGGTTATTTGTTCATTTGGTGTTAAGATTTCTGAGTTCTTTGCATATTCTAGAGATTAGTGCTCTATCACACGTGTGTGTGGTAAAAATTTGTTCCCAATTAGTAGGCTCTCTATTGACTTCACTGATTGTTTCTTTTGCTGAGAAGAAGATTTTTAGTTTGAATCCATCCCATTCATTGATTCTTGATATTAATTTTTGCTATAGGAGTCTTAGTAAGGAGGTTGGGGCTTAGCATATGAATTATAATGGAGATTAGGGCCTACTTTTTTTTTTTTTTCTAATAGTCACAGTGTCTCTATTCTAATTCCTATGTCCTTGATCCACTTTGAGTTGAGTTCTGTGCGTGGTGAGAGATAGGGGTTTAATTTTATCTTTTGTTGCATATGGATTTCCAGTTTTCCCAGCAGCATTTGTTGAAGAGGCTATCTTTTCTACAGTGTACATTTTTGATGCTTTTGTCTAATATAAGATAACTGTAATTATGTGGGTTAGTCTCGGTGACCTCTATTCTGTACCACTGGTCTACAAATCTATTTTGGTGACAATACCATGCTGGTTTTGTTACTATTGCTCTGTAGTATAATTTAAGGTCTGGTATAGTGATGCCACCTGCTTCACTCTTCTTGCTAAGGATTGCTTTAGCTAGTCTGGGTCTCTTATTTTTCCAGATAAATTTCATGGCTGCTTTTTCTATTTCTATGTCGAATTTCATTGGGATTTTGATTGGAATTGCATTAAATCTGTATAATGCTTTTCATAGTATGGTCATTTTGACAATATTAATTCTGCCTATTCAAGAACACGGGAGATCTTGCCATCTTCTAAGGTCTTCTTTAATTTCTTTCATTGGCATTCTATAATTTATATGTACATCATAAAATATAACTATGAGTATTTTGGAAAGTTACCTTTATTTAATAAAGAAGATATCATGAATGTATTAGACTAACATCTTTATTTATAGCTCCTAATTTAAACTAACTGCTGCATGGCTATAAAATAATCAAACATTTTCCAATTGCTAATAACATTCATATTTCACTATTATAAATAAAATGTAATTAGTTATTTCTTTATGTATACATATATTTATCATTGTACACATATAGACATTGCTGTAGGATAAATTCCTGATATCAGAATTGCTTAGTTAAATAGTATATGAGAAAATCATGTTCCAACTAATATAAGTATCAACACATTAATACAATATCTACATAGACAGATAGAGCCCCTCAACAATAACATATATGATTAAAATAGAGAGCTTATACATATTATGTCTGTATTATCAAAAGAATAAAATGAAAAGACTCAAACTAGCTATGCATGTTTTAGAATTTAGAGTGTCAGAAGAAAACATATTTACTGTCTTGAAGTATTCGTGATTTAAATTAAGACAGAGGAAACTGGCCAATGTGTGACAGCATAGATAATCATGAAATTAATAACCAACCACACAGACGCAAATATATAAGAAATTTTGGAGGTTTTCATTCTTATGTAAAGCTATTAAATAAATCCCAACACATTTAGGGTATTGATTAGTGAACTTCTCTCAGGATAGTAGCACCTTACACTGCAATTTTAAGCAAAATTATTTTCCATGCACCTCACAGCTAACAGAGTTGAAAATTAAGTGAATTTCAAGTGAAGTCAGGTGAAGTCATTCCATATTCATGACTCAAAGTCTACCAGACAGAAATAGGATTATTTAAATTAAGAGTTTGAAGAGCATAATGAAGAACTATATTAATGATTTGTGAAAGTGATCCAACAGTCTGAAAATGACAGGAGCAAATAATGTCTATTCAAAATTTAGTACTCATATTGATATTTCTATACAGAAGAATATTGACTTAAATTATAACCTGTTTTTGAAGAAGAGGTTCATCCAGAAATGTATGAAAAAAGTTAATTAACCCATGCCATCCAATTTATTTTAATTGCATTCATCTATTCCAGTTTCTAAATAAATGCTTCTGAGATGCTTCTTTCATTTTTAAATTGAAATCATTGGACATGCAGTCTTGCAAGTCACCCACTTTGCATTATTAACAGCTCAGTGGTTTTAATTTTTTTTCCTAGTTTAAACTTATGGGCATATAGCATGAGACAATATACCTGAAAATAGTATGTGAATGCATTTATTGAAGGCAACATTTTACATATCCATAAACAAATATGTATCCCCATAGGAATTAAATTCATATTCATATAGTAAATTGGAGTTCAATTACAATATCCCTAATGCTTTTTCAATCACCACCTGCTTATAATAGAAAACTACTAGACTTTTCTTCTTTGCTTGTTCTATTTTAAAATGAATCTTCTCTACTGCTTTCATTCTATTCTCCCATTAAAATTTGTGTACTTTTAAAAATAAAATTTGGACCCAACACTTCAGTTCATAGTTCTGGACATGGGGAAGGGCAAAGACAGAATAGGAATGTCTGTCATATTCTGTTTCAACTTGTGCCTTAAAGTAGAAGGTCAGACAGGTGAGTATGAAAAGATGAAACAGAAAGGGCTGTATCATGTGATAACAGCTTTGTTGCAGGGTAACTAATGCAAATGCATGAGAGAGAGAGAGAACTCACTCCTCTAAAAAATACAATAATCTCTCCTCAAATGCTCATCAATTTAAAAAAATAAAAAAGACTGTAGAATGAGATGGATATCATTACCCTAAGTGCATGTATGAAGACACAAATGGTGTGAATATACTTTGTATACAAGCAGAGATATGTAAAAATGTGTTTTATAAGTGTAATATGAATTATAATGCATTCTGCTGTCATTATAACAACTTAGAATAAAAGAAAAGGAAAAAAAAGTTCATCACTGAAGGTGGTGGATAAGAGAAAGGGTATACTTTCCAGCAGTTCCATAGCTTAAGATGGAAAATGTAGGAAAACTGCTCCTCAATGAGATAGGCAACTAAGGGAACTCACTGGAATTCAGTATCGGATAGAAAGAGCGGCCATGGATACAAAAAGTCGGAAAATTCAAACATCAGAAATAAAATAGATACACCATTTGAAATAAAATAGATACAGAAATAAAATAGATACACCTCTGGTGGCAGAGGTGATATCAGACTTGTGGCTGCTGCGGAAAGGTCGGAGTACAGGCAGAGAGAGAGGAAAACACAGGAAAATTAAATAAATGCATAAATAAATGGCCTGGTGGAACCTGTAGAATAGGAAGTGAGGCTGATCTTTTCGTTGTTTTTGTTCTAATTAGTTATACAGGACAGTAGAATGCATTTTTACACATTGCACATAAAATGAGTGCAACTTCTCCTTCCTCTGGCTATACATGATGCAGAGTCACACTGGTAGTGTAATCATACATGTATAGTTGGTAATAATGGCTATCTGATTCCACCATCCTTCCCATCCCCATACCCCCTAACCTCTCCTCACTCCCCTCTGCACAATTCATAGGTCCTTCCTTCTTCCTAGCCACCCCCAACCCCCCACCATTGATCAGCATCCACTTATCAGAGAAAACATTTGGCTTTTTTTTTTTTTTTTTTTTTTTTTTGAGTTTGGCTTAATTTTCTTAGCATGATATTCTCAAGCTCCAACCATTTACTTGCAAATGATGTAATTTCATTCTTCTCTAAGGCTGAGTAATATTCTATTGTGTATATATACCAAAGTTTCTTTATTAATTCATCTATTGAAGGACATCTAGATTGGTTCCATAGTTTGACTATTGTGAATTGAGCTGCTATAAACATTGATGTAGTTGAGTCACTATAGTATGATGATTTTAAGTCTTTTGGGTATAAACTGATGAGGGTTATAACTTAGTCAAATGGTGGTACCTTTCTATGTTTTCTGAGGAATCTCCACACTGCTTTCCATACTGAAAAAATGTTCATCATCTCTTGCAATTAGAGAAACCCAAATCAAAACTACACCAAGAGTTCATCTCACTCCAGTCAGAACGGCTATTATCAAGAATACAAACAATAATAAGTGTTGGTGAGGATAGGGGGAAAAGTACACTCATACATTTCTGGTGGCATTGTATGTTGGTGCAACCACTAATGAAGACTGATCTTAATGGAATGAAAAAGGCACAAAGAATATTGTGCCTGGGGTAATGCAGGCTCTGCATACCAAAGAGAGAGAGAGCTCCCATTAGTGTTGACACTTCATATGAGACATTTTTGGAAAGACACCAACGAAAGCCAGTCAGAAGCATCATTACTCCAGTGCTGACATGTGATAATTCACATCCATAGCAATGAATGTGAACCCTTTGGAGTTTTAGACCCTACGCCATAAAAGTGGTACTTTTTATTTTTACAATTATTTGATTAATTAATATTGTAAAAATGGCCATACAACTAAAAGCAATATACAGATTCCATGCAACCCACATGAAAATACCATTGACATTCTTTACAGAATTGAAAAAAAAAAAAAAAAAAAACAGTGTTTAAATTCATTTGGAAGGATAAGAAACTCAGTATAACCAAACAGTATAACCAAAGAAATCCTGAACAAGTAGAGTTATGCAGGAGGCCACACAGTACCTGATTTCAAATAGTACTACAGAGATATAGTCATTAAAACAGCATGGTATGGGCCTCAAAATTGACTTGAAGACCAATGGAACAGACACTTTGAAGACAGTTAAATAAAAAAGTTGTTTGTAGAACTGTGGGTAGCAATGAGGAAAACCCCAAAGAGTGGGGCCTCAAGTTAGGAATAACTCTTGCCAGCAGCTTCTGTGGGTCAGGATAGGAGATCAGGCTACCAAGCACTGCAATAGAAGCTAGGGGAAATTCCTCCCCCTGACCTCTCACTTCTCTCTCCCTGTTACCTCTTGCCACTGTCTTCTATTGGCTAAACCCACCACGAAGGCATAGAAGCCCATTGAATTGATCTGTATACATGAGATGACATCAGACAGATGATGGAGGACAGCCAATGGGGGGGGGGCAATAAAATAGAAGATGGAGAGATAAACCTACTCATTTGTAATCATCTGATACATGACAATTGTGCCAAAAATATATGCTGGAGAAAAGATAGCCTTTTTTTTTTTTTTTTTTTCTTAACAAATGGTGATGGGAAAACTGGATATCTGTGAGGAGAAGAATGAGACTAGATTCCTATCTCTCACTCTGCACAAAAGTCAAATCTCTGGATCAAAGATTTAGGAATTCGACCACACTTGGCAATTACTAGAAGAAAATGTAGGCCCAACACTCCATCATATTAATGGGGCACTAATTTCCCTAACAAAATCCCTGAAGCTCAAGAAATAGAACCAAGGATCAACAAGTGGGATGCCACCAAATTAAAAACCTATGCACAGAAAACAAAATAATCAAGAACATGAGGACAGAGAGAACTGCCAGATACACCCGTGACAGGGGATTCATATCCAGAGTATATAAAGGACTCAAAAACTCAAAAGCAAAAAGTCGAATAATCCAGTCAATGGGAAAAAGAACTAAACAGAGACATTTCTAAAAAGAAAAAAAAAACATATGGTAATAAATAAATAAATGAAAAAAAAAATCAACATCTCTTATAAACCAGGAAATGCAAATCAAAACTACACTAAGACTTTGTCTCACTCCATCCAGAATGGTAACTATCAAGATTACAAATACTAATAATTCCTGGAAAGAGTATGGGGAAAAAGGATCACTTGCACATTGTTGGTACTGCAAATTAGTACAACCATATTGGAAAAGCAGTGTGCAGATTCCCCATAGAAGTAGGAATGGAATCAATACATGACCCATCATATAAAATCATGAGTTATCCCACTCCTTGGTATTTATCCAGAATAACTAAAATTAGCATACTATAGTAATACAGCCACTTCAATGTTTATGACAATTCACAATAGCCAAATTATAGAACAAGCATAGGTTTCCTTCAATAGATAAATGGATTATGAAAATATGCATGTAAATATGTGTGTATGTATGTGTACACACACACACACACACACACACACACACACACACACAATGGGATTTTTCTTAACCATAAAGAAGAATGAAATTATAGCATTGCCTGTAAGTGGATGGAAATTAGAATATCATGCTAAATGAAATAAAAAGCAGATTCAGAAAAACAAGAGTCTTATTCTTTCTCTCATATGCAGAACCTAAAGCAAAGTAAGGGAAAAGGGTGGTAGTTGGCTATTTTTAAGATATAGGGAAGATAAGAGAAGTTGAAAAGGAGATAAAAAGGGAGGGAGGAGGGGCAGGAAAGGAGAGGAAAATATACCACAGGGAATTTATGTGTATATGTAGAAAAACAAATAAAAATGGGTAAATGACTGCAAGGATGATCAGTAGAGCAGAGGAAGGAGATCAGAGGTGAGGAGGTAGAAAGAAAAAGGGAGAGGAAACAAGGACTGAAATGGAAATTCCATGCATGTATAATTTTGTCAAAATGAACCCAATGACAATGTAAAACTATAATGTTCTAAAATATAAAATAAATTAAAAATAAAATATTATTGGTACACAATTCTTCAGGTAAACTTTTATGAATTTACATGTTTTTTTAAATAGTTTTTACTAAGTCATTATCAAAATCCTGAAAAATCAAGTTTTTACTAAGTCATTATCAAAATCCTGAAAAATCAAGCTTTTACTAAGTCATTATCAAAATCCTGAAAAATCCTGAATAAGAAAAAATGTTATTAGTATTTCCATTATTCAGCAACAATGTAATAACACTGTTTGATGATTTTATTTCCAAATGATATTTCTGAGAGTGTGTAAATATATACATGTAAATAATTAAACAAAATTTCAATAGTTTTGAGTAAATTTTCTCCAATTCTAGCATATGGAATTCTAGTAAATTCATTTTTATGCCTTCAGTTATTGACTGATAACATGATTTTCATAACTGCATAGTACTCTAGTGTATGCACAAGTCATAAAAAATGATAATGGTAAATTTTGTGTACTTAAATTGTTCAGAAAATGTTGTTTGGAAACAAAATGGCATAGTTGTAGTGGCGAGATAGAACTCTTGGTTTGAAGATTCATATTTCTGCCATTTAATGGTTGTTTGGTTTTGGACATTTTTTATCTTCCAATAAATAATAATATTGTCACTTCTAATCATATATATGTCTACCTTTCTTGAAAAAATGTGTGAGCCCTTAATGAGAGGGACTGTCCATTTATTTTATTTATTTATTCATTTATTTATTTAGGGTACCGGGGATTTAATCCAGGGGCACTTACCTACTGAGCCACACCCCTAGTTCTTTTTCTTTCTTTCTTTCTTTCTTTTTTTTTTTTTTTTTTTTTGAGACAGAGTTGCTAAGTTGCTTAGGGCCTCACTAAATTGCTGAGGCTGGCCTCAAATTTACAATGCTTCTGTTCAGCCACCCAAGTCACTGGGATTACGTGACTGTGCCACCATGTCCAGCCATTTATATTGTTTTTCTCAGTCCAGGATTTAGCCTGATTGTCCATAATTGTCATTTACTCAATGATTTTTCATTATTTTGTTGAAAATCTGATTTATGATAAGAATCAAATTAGAGGATAGAAATGAATATAATCATAAACTATCATTTCATTATAAATGTTTTATCTTTATTTATTGGAGGAAGTATTATAATCATGGAATTAACTATTAATAGAGAAAATTTAACTGTGCATTTGCACATCTCTGAGATGTCATGCTTAATAACAATATATTCAGACATTACCAATTACGACTTTGAGAATCAGAGCTCAATTGCTGAATATTTGCTTAAGTCTACTAGAGTGGTAGTAATGATCAAGGGCTCATGAAAAAAATAAAAAAAAAAATAGAGAAACTCTGAATACAGTGGACAATGAAGGTCTTAACCTTGTTTTGCCTGAGTAAATTTTTAATGAATGAAGTAAACCTATGTGACATGATACACAGTTAATCATAAAGTAAGATAGAATAAACTGTAATCATTAAAACTCTGAAAATGAGTATGAATATTCAAGAGGCCTAATACAGAAATTTAAGAAAAAAGTTAATAGTGTACAAAAGGAAAACTTTCAATCATTAAGTGGATGATAATTACAATGGCAATTTATCATTAAAATATCTTACAAAAATCTTAGTTCTCAAAATATACAACATATAGCATTCTAGTGAAACCATTCTGCACTGACTGTATCCTTCAAATATATAAAATTTAAAAATCAAATAATTGGTATGAAAAGATCAGCAAATATTTAATGACACTAAACATTTTATAATTATTCTTGGTATGCAGATATTTCAGGCATATAAAACAAAAAATGCTGTATTTCATGTTCAGAGGTCATCAACCTGTGAGGTATTTGATAGATGTATGTGGTTTAGATAGGCATTTTTGATGAAAACATGGAAGCACAGGTAACAAACCAAATATTTCTGAGAATTAAATAATCACTTTGAATCAGTTGTACAAATTAATGATATCTAAAATAGGGTAGTAGTATAAATACAAAATAGCTTTATTCCAGGAAAAGTGCCCCACATGTAATCTTCTGATCTTGTGAACTATAATCTTCTCAGCATTCAATTCCCCTGATGTAAGTCTGTGATACATTGTTAAGACTGAGGATTTTTTTGCTACTGGAATAACACATATAATCATTTTGATTGATTGATTGCTTTTCTGTATGCATGGTACAGTTAGTTAACTGTGTCCTTGTTATATTTAACAGTTTTCTAAGACTCAAGCCCTCATAAAAGGTGTTAAAATGCCATTTACTCAGTTGGTAATGAACAGTGTGGTAAGCCATCATTAGCAAAGTCTTGGTATAGACTGACACTTGACTATGTTTGAAAAAGAATTGCCAAATGAAGACTTTAAAGGATTTTATGTCACTAATGAGAACATCATGTCAACCTCTGCCCCATATGTCTCCATTTATCAGCTGAAAGAACAAGATAGTGAGAACTGGCATCTATGAAATGATGTGCAGTGACTATATATTGTGGCTTGTATATTTCTTGGTAGTGAAATTGCTGAAATGGAGTTAAATATAGAAATGTGTGAGGAGAGCAGTGTTGGCAAGCATGCTATTGTGAACTATTTGACAAGAAACATTTTTAACATGATAAAAAATATCTGCTCATGTAACTTTTAAAAAATCTTGATGCTGTTTATTAAAATTTATGTTAAATAAGAGAGATGACACTGGAGGAAGTTATTATAGAAACTATCTATCTGGGATAGCTTCAGTAATTAGGACTTTGATTCTTTTCCATCATTACATATTCAACTGTACATGTTCATGAGAAAAATGATTTACCTTTTTCTCAAACACCTTCAAACAACCAGATGTCATTAACATGTGTAACATAGATACAAATATTTAACTTAGTCTAGAATTTATTAAACTCTTCTCTTAGAAATAGCATATTCTATTTTGGTCGATAATTAGACCTCTTTTAGAATAAATCCAATACTCTATAATATTTTTAAATAAATTCAAATATAATTAATAGTCTTTTATAAAATCACTTCTATTGTAAATATTAGTGTGTTTGATTCTAATAATACTCAGGACCTTATCTGAGCTTTCTGCAATATATGAAATGTGCACCGAATTTAATTTGTAAAATTTAGTTTCTGAAGCACATCTGGACCTGAGGATTTTGAATAAAGAACAATGGATACTTTAAAGGATGGCTAGGTAACAATTAAGTTATATAAACTGGATGTTCCCTGACATTTAACACAACAATATATGTGTTTTCACAGGGCATTGGAAGACTGTAGAAAATTTTACCCCCCTAAGGCCAACTCTGTGCTGATTACTGACATCAAAGGCCATTGGAGACCAGCAGATGCTGTAGGAGGCTTTACAGTTATTCCTTATCTGTTTAAAGACTAGATCTAGCATTGAACACAAATGGCTCAGGTCCAGTCCCTGAGGTTTCATTAACTAAACTCATGGTGCAGGAAGGAAGACTGAAGAATGCAACCATGTCTTGAGAGACTGTCACAAGATGTGTCTGTCTGCCTGGCTCATTAATTTTGCCAAGAAGAAATGTTTATGAACACTAGGCCCATCTATTGCCCCAAGAAGTTACATGCTCATAAGTGCTCACAATCCCCATTTTCTTCTCCCCCATGAGGAAGGAGATGTAAGTAGCTGAACCTCAGTCTATTTTGGGATCACTGTCTTGTGATTACACCTGGGTGCTTTAAATAACCCTTTTTCTTCTGCTAATCTATTGTCAGTTCATTTCTGAGAATGTTTGGAGGGAAAAGGCAAGCATTCTTTCTGCTTCTACAGCAAACATAAACTAATGCTTGTATTGTGCTATCAATTGGCAATGCAATAAGAAAACATTTTTAACACAATCCATACAATCAAAGTTTAGATTGTACATGTTTAATGATTTGTAGATGATTGTACAAAGGAAAACAAAATTATTAAATTTTAAATTTATGTATAAATATGCTTTTAAATATTTTATAATATGAGGACCCCAAGATATTGAATGTACACTTTTTCATGAAGTAGAAATGATTTATCCTTGCTTAGAAGTTCTGCTGGCTCTCTGAAGTGCCACTCTCTTTCCTCACTTGGAATTTGAAATGCTATCTTCATAAGGAATGGGAATTTTATGTCATTCCTATTATTTGTGTAGCCAATATTGCGAAGGGGACTGATTTGAACAACAAAATAGGAAATACATTAACAATATTTTAAAATTTAAAAAAATCAAAATCATACTATTAAAACTGGTCGAAAGAATAAACATTGAACTTAATTTCTCTGTTTCTATCTCTTGTGTGATTTCTTCTTCTATGTAGAGTTATGGGAATTGATAAAAACCACAAAATCAATTTTACAGTAAGACCACTTTAGTAATATATATTTTTATTGTATACTTCAAGGTTTTGATTGCTGCCGGTAATTATTTATTCACCTCACCAGGTATAAGAGTAAGTCATAAGTCATCTCTATAAACTCCATTTTTACAAATCCATATATGAAAAATCTAATTGAGAAACTAAACATGATTTAAATTAAATATATAATCAAATTTGATATATGAATTATATATGTATATATATAATGTACAGTATATAAATGCATACATTGTTTCTTTAGTTACCTAATTTCATTTTGTATTACTCTGAAAGGGGGGCTAACAAGCCACTGGAACATAAGAATGTACCTAAGACAGTTTTTCATAGAAAATATTATGATTATGTGAATATTTATTGTGATTATGCACTACCTGCTATGACTTGGATGTGGTTTGCCCCACAAAAACTCATGTTGAATCTGGTGCCCAATGTAATGGTATGGAAATGTGATGGGACTGATTAGAGGTGAGGAGGTTTTGAGGAGAGATCAATGTCCTTTACACAGGAGTGAGTTCTCACTCTCTTGGGTTCGCCTTTTGTTACCTGCAAGCAAGTTGTTATCACATCAAAAATCCCATTCTGTTTCATCTCTTCATATGAACCTGCTTGACCTTCCAATTTCTGTCATAAGTTGAAACAGAGTGTCACAGAAATCCCTGTTCAAACTTTGAGATATCTGGTGTCCAGAATCATTAGCTAAAATAAACCTTTATCCTTACAAATCACCCAGTCTCATATATTTTGTTATAGAAACAAGAAGAATTTTAAAAAAAGACAGAAATTCAGTACTTGCTGTGACATTGTTGCTGTAAAGATGCCTGAAACTGTAGAAGTTAGAAGAGTTTGAAGGAACAAGCTAACAAAAGCCTAGAATGCCATAAACAGCAAACAGGCCCATTCTAATGAGGTCTCAGAGAATAATAAGGGAAAGTTTGAAACCTCTTAGAGATGACTTAAGTAGCTTTTACCCACCAGAACTCTGATAGAAATGTAGATACTAAAAACGGTTCCAGTGAGGTCTCAGAAATGAAGAATACTCGTTGAAAATTGGCATAAAGGATGTCCTACTTAAGCAGTTACAAAAATCATGACTGTGCTTGTATGCCCTGGGGATTTGCAAAGGTCCAACTTCAGAAGGATGAACTGGAGTATCTGGTGAAGAAATATCTAGGCAGTCCAGCAGTGAACTTGCTGGGTGCCTACATTAAAGTGCACACACAAAGAACAAAATAATTATTTAAAGGTGAAATTTATAATTAAAATGGACACAGAACACAAAAATCTAAAAAAATCTTAACCTGGCCATGTACATAGTGATAACACATACACATGTTCAGCTAAATAGCCACATGCTAAAGAAATTAGTACAAACAGTGGAGAACTTGTCCTTTTTTTCAGGACAATTAGGGAATGGCCCCAGTGGCTCTCAGAGATATTGACACTGCCCCTTCAGTAGGCTCAGAATGGTATGGCATTAATGGCAGAAAAGGCTTGCTGCCCAGTGCTGCCTGAAGTCTCTGCTCCCTAGATCCTGGTAGCCACCCCAGCAATAGCTCAAGCAGTCCCAGGTGTGGCTCATGCTACAGCTCTGTCCAGTGCAAAGTGTGAGTCTTGGAAGCATCCCTGTCCATACTCTGTCAATGCTCAGGCATGCAGAATGCAAGAGTACTGGGAGAATGACTCCAAAGAGTATAACAAATTTCCTGGGTGCCAAGATAAGAATTTTCTGTAGGGGGTAAACTAACATAGAATATCTCCAGTAGACTGACCACCATTGGAATGGGACCAACTGCATTTGGGATCCTAGAATCCCATGGAAGAGTCATTGAGAATGTAAAACTCCAACCCAAGAGAACTACTGTACAGAGGCTCCCAGCAAAATCATAGAGTGGGGTTTCCTGATTCTTTAGGGACTAAAGCTTCCTTCCCAATGTGATCAGAAAAAAAAAAAAACACAGGGAGTGGAAGATTATCCTAGAGTTTTATGACATGATGTCTGCCTTCTTGGTTTTCAGATTTTCTTGGGGTTTCTCACCCCTTTCCTCTGGCATATGTTTCCCTTTTTGAATGGAAATGTGTGCTAAGGCCTTTCCCTCAACTGTATGTTGTAAGCAGATACTTTTTTGGTGGTGTTGTTTTTTTAATGTCATAGACTCACAGAGAGAAGTAATTGCCTTGACTTTTAGATGATATTTTGGACTTTGGACTTTTGAGTTGGTCCTGCAATAAATTAAGACTTTTGGAACTATTGGATAGTATGACTATATATTTTACGTGAGATGGACCCCAATGTACATGTGTACGTGTGTGTTGGTAGGGACAGGAGCGGAATGCTATGATGGACGTGGTTTGTCTCCACCAAGACTTTTATTTTGAAATTTCATTCTCAATGTAGTGGTGGTGAAAGGTGATGAAGCCCTTAAAAAGTTTAGCTCATTACACAGTTAATCCTTTTTTTGTGAGAGTGAGCTTTCACGCTTGCATTATAGGATTCATTATTGTAAAAATGGGTTGTTACAAAGTGAAGCAGCCTCTCATGTCCTGTCTCTTCTGCACAAGCCTATTTGCCTTTCACTATCTACCATGAGTCAAAGCAACACAAGGTGGATACCATTTGTAGGTCTCTGGATTTATCCTTCACAGCTGTGAGTCAAAATGCAGGAATGCACTGTGTAATCGTATTTCAGTTGATGATGGATCTCATCTATGAGGGTGATTCCCTAAAATTATAATGGAGCTGAAAAATGCTTAGTGACATAACAACTTTTGTAATGTTGTAGCACAAGTGTTAGTGGTGAATTTGGTGTGAAAAAATTGCACTCCACACTTCCAGTTACATGATAGTGTAGCATATGCAATTTTGTGTAGTTCATAATGTTTAGTAATGAATATAAACAACTATGTTGCATGTTTTTTTCCATGATATATTTTTTATTATTTTATATTGTACTCCTACTTATTAAAAAAAAAAAGTTAAGTCTAGAACAGTCTCAGGCAGGTCCTCATAGAGTGTTGCACAAAAAGGCATTGAGTTCTTAGCAAATGGCAGCATGTACATGTAACTGATCCTAAAGACCTTCTGACTTTCCTGTGGCAAAGATGTAGAGGTGAGTCAGTGACAGTGATGATCCAGAGATAGTGATGATCTGGAGACTGTGTTGGTTTTGACTAATGTGTATGTTTTTTTTTATCTCAACTTGCAATAAAAACATTTAAAATAATAATTAATTTAAAATTGATTCTTTTTTCAAAATAAGAATACAAAGAAAATATTTTATAGAGCTATTCAATATACTTGTGTTTTAAACTGATATTTTTTAAAAAAGTCACAAATTTAAACAGAAGTTTATAATGTAAGAAAATTACAGTATACTGAAGTAATTTATTTTTGAAGAAAGAAACATTGTTTTATAAGCTAAGTGTGGTAAAAGTGTACAGTGTTTATTAAATCCACAGTAGTGCTTAGTCATGCCCTAGGCTTTGCGCTCACTGGCCATTCACTTGCTGTCACCCAGAGCAACTTCCAGGCCTGCAAGCTCCACTCATGGCAAGTGCCCTACACAAATATGCCATTATTATTTTATCTTTTATACTATAATTATACTGAAAGTTTGCTACATGAAATATGTTAAGGTACATAAATACTTAACAACATATACTTACAATTGTGTTATAATTGCCTCCAGAATTCAGTATAGCAATACACTGTGTGGTTTTGCAACATTAGAAGATGTGATCTATTACATACAGCCTAGTGGGCTTTACCATCAAGGTTTGTGTAGCTACCTTCCACAATGTTTGCACTAGAATCAAATTCCCTAACCATGCACTTCTCAGAATTTGTCTCCATTTTTAAGTGGCCTATAAGTGTTTTTCCTTTAAAATTACTCAGTCACAGGTATTTTTTATAGCAACAGAAAACAAACTAAGCAGTATCTCTATGATGTTTGTTAGCAAATATTTTGTATGAATCTGATATCTTAAAACAAACCATTTTCTAAAAGTAACTGCTTCAGATTATTTTATCTAGGAGATTCATGCCATTGTGAGCCCCAATTTTTGTGACAAAATGCACATACACATGCCATCTATTCAAATTATTACCCTCTCTATATCCTTTATTGCTTCTGTATGGCTATTCTCACAGCAAATACTAGAAGGAAACGACAAAATATTATTCCTGATTTAGATTTTTTTAAATGTAAAAGTCTAAATGCATTAAAAAGATGGTTCATTCCAATTTAAAAAGGTAGAACTTAAATGGTTAATTCTAATTCATAATTAATATAAGTGGTAAATTTGACCATACTGTTGTTTTGAACATAAAACAGATGGCCACTTGAATTTGAAACATCTAAATTATTTGAAATGAAGGATATGGAAAAGGTAATAATTAGAATAGATAGACAGAAACAATATATTTGATAAAATGTTTTCTTAGAGAATTATTTATAATTTTAGAAAAGTATTTCTATTTGTGCCTTTTAATTCTATGGATGGTTTATAAATAATTTGATACAAATAATTCAAGGAAGTTATGTAATTACTGATTTCATACAAATAATGTAGATGTATGTGAATCACTTGTACAAATCTTTATAGATATTATGTATTAGTAAGCTGAAAAAAGTGAAAATTTGATAAATCATTTTATCAGAAATAAAACTATTTTACTTATAACAAGATTTTCATTGTTGGGGCTGGGGTTGTAGCTCAGTGGTAGAGCACTTACCTAGCATGTGTGACACACTGGGTTTGATCCTCAGCATGACATAAAAATAAATAAAATAAAGGTATTGTGTCCAACTACAACTAAAAAGTAAATAGTAAAACAAACAAATAAACAAAAAGCAAAACAAAACAAAAAAAAAACCAGGATTTTGATAGTTTACACTCGGCGGTCAAATGGTGACAGCCAATTATCTCTGCCACCAGCAATCCTAGTTATAAAATTCTGAAAATAGAAGCTGTAACATGTTCATCCAGAATTGTTTAATCTACAGAATGTCATTCGCAAATGCAGTTAATGATCCACTAAAGGTATTTTCATCATAATGGAACACCCATAAATACTGAAACTGAAGCATAACATTTGAAAGCAGTGAATATATTTTATTTTATTATGCATAATTAAGGTCATTTTAATCTACTTTCTGCAAAAATCTTTTGTGAAAAATAAAGGAAAACATATTATAGCTTATAGATTTTTAAAATATATTTTTTAGTTGTAGATGAACACCCAGTATCTTTATTTATTTTAATGTGGTGCTGAGGATCTAACCCAGTGCCTCACACACGCAAGGGAAGCACTTTACCACTAAGCTACAGTCACAGCCCCTAGCTTACATTTTATATATAAGAAATTCAAAATTTTGCTTGAAGAACCTTTGATATTTTTTTAAATTTTACTGGATATTTTGTTTCATTGTTGTCTTTAATTTGACGTGGGAACAAATTAATGTTCTTATACATTATGCATAATATATAGCCAGACTTCACAGAATTAACATTTCCACAGCAAGAGAAAGGCATTATTATTTACATGTTACAATGACTATACAATGATGATAACAGTAAATTTAATGGCAAATTTTTAAAATCATCTTTAGGGTATTGTTGTAATAATAGGAAAGTTATATATTTATCATAAAATATAGTTAAATGTTAAAATGATAATATATTTACATTATAATTTATTTTAAATGACTTATGCCTGAAATTAAACTATTTATGTACCCTTCCAAGCAATGTTTCTTATGTTAAATGCAGGATGACCAAGTATAAAACACTGAAAAGGTTTATGCTTCTTACAGCATGGCTGTCTAGATAGACTGAATAGTATTTTAAAATAAGTAGATGTCACAGGAAGGATCATTTATTTTTAAACGTTTCCTTAACTGGAAGTATGTGAAGATTCCCAAAAGTTATTGTAACAACAAGAACAACAACAAAAAATAACTAAGAACTGAAAGCAGATGGGTAAGCAAAATGTGTGACCAAATATCAATATCTTTAAGCTTGTGCAACTGTATCACAGAATGGTAAATTAGTCTTTGTATCACCATGAGGTAGGCAATTGAAATTGAGACAGCCTAGATAAGGGAGAAGCACCCTAAATAAAAAGAAGAGAGGCAAAAACATCAATTTTTTTAGAAAAAGCCTTTAATTCTCTAGTTCTTAAAGTAAAAGAAAAGACAACACTCATTTGCTGAGAAAACCTAAACCAAGAATAAAATATTGCCTTTCCAAATGGGAAATATTGGCATATTCCTGTGAGAACTATTACATACCTATAGGTATTCAATATTGTTGCTCCACATAACAGTAAGGCTCAATATCATAAAGGTAAGATTAAGCTGAAGAAGATAATCACAAAAGTGCATCATCCACTTTCATAAAAAATTGAGCAATGGCAAAACAATTTTGTTCACAGTCAGAAAAGGAGTTGCACTGTAAGGAGATAATGACTGGAGAACATAAAAGGAACTTCTGGTATCATGAAATACTACAATTTTTGATGTAGATGCTGGTTACATTGACAAATCTAATTTAAGAAATCAAACAGATTTCTATGCATTTAAACTTGCATGCTACTCTTCCTTGTAGATCGTGACGATTGTGACTAGATTTATACATTTGTTTGTTTGTTTATTTAGTATGTGGTGCTGAGATCAAACCCAGGGCCTAACTCTAAGCAAGTATTCTACCACTGCAGTTTCTACAACCATTGTGCAATAATGGCTCCCAATTCTCTTTAAATTAAAAAAAAAGAAAAGATTTTTGTTTTTGAAGTGTTCTTATTTATCATAGTGTCTTTGGACCTCTTGGGAGTGGAAATATACCCATGTATTTAGTTCTGTTGTCCACTTTGCTTAACAAACAGTAGTGATTTGAGTCCACATCAATCAAAGTACCACACAAAGGAGGCATCACCCTGATTTATGTTGATTCAGTTTTAAGAACAACAACAACAACAAAAATTATATGACACACATATAGCAGCATGTAAAGCAACAGTACAGCAGCATTTTTTAGATCCTAAGACACAAATTCTAATGTCCCTAATGTTTTAACATGTCTTCATGATAAATAAGATTGTCCATGCAAATCCTGATATGGGATTACTGACCATATTTTAACTGGCCATAATGCTCCCACTCATACTTCCTATACTATGACCAACCAGCTAACTTAATCACTGTCTTTTACTTCTTTGAATTTTTGTTGTGCTGGTAATTAATCCTAGGGCTCTGCACAGGTTAAGTGAGTGTGCTACCACTGAGCTACACTCCCTGCCCAATCTTTTTTTTTTTCCCATATTTTTTTAAAAAAATCTCTTTCAACTTATCATATCCATTTTTGTTGAAAATAGCTCCCTCTAATGTCCTTACCTAAATTATTATGTTTTTATCATACCTAAGAGGAGCTTTCAATCACAATTTTCCATTACCAGTCCAGGTCAAATCCAGATTTCAAGGACCAAAGCACATTTGAATATATCATTTCCAGTGCTGGATGAGTATTCAAAAGTTAAGGGTATTTCTGCAGAAAGAGAAAGTCAAGTAAAATTAATTCACCTTCAAGTAGCAATGCCACTTGGGCCATTATTAACTATTCAGAGATGTATTTCCAGAAGTATTCTGGTCAATATAAAATAAATGCTCCTGGTAACTATATTTTTGCAGGTTTAGGGTCAAATAATCACTGAGCTTTAGCTATTATAGAAGACTTATATTCACCCTTTTGTAGGTAATTCTATTGCCTTAAATAGTTACTTTTACAATGTTTCAGTTTCACTCTATCTGAACTGAGCAATAGAACACAGCAGAACATGGTATAGGAATAAGCAGTCTTATGTATTTTATTTCATACATGTGCGGTCTTAATTATATGATTTTATTCATGGTATTTAGTCGCTGAAATTAGTAGAAACATTACTAGACAAAATGTTCAAACTTTCCAGTTTTGATTATTGGGAACTTTTTCTGTTTCTTTCCTGTGTTGCTTTAACAATTGGCATCATTTTCTTTCTGTTTGAATTTTGCTATGCATCCCCACGTGCTTCTTTATTTGATACTGCAAGATGTTCTAACATCATATTTCCAGTCCTAGGGTTAGCCATTTCTCTAAGGGTCCTGACGGATTTGTTTTATTGCCCAATGGTTTTAGAAACCATGATCTAATAGAATTTGGGGAGTCTGCCTGAGGCTTTCTCAGTTGACAGACCAAGGAAATACATGTATTAATATGTGTATGAACTCATATCCACATGTAGGAATGTGTGAATATATGAAGATATACATATATATATTCATATATGTTGTGACTAAACCTGAATTTCTACTGTTGTATCCAACTCTAATTCATTGCTACTTGAGTTATTTTAGCATTCTCTTCTTGCTCCTTTGAAATTTCCTCTTTCAATATTTGGAAAACTATCTCCAACCATCTGCCATTTGCTTAATTGCTCAATTTCTTAACATATGCTCAAAATACGTAAGCTGTACCTTTACAAAGAACAACTCTATCAGTTATCAGAGCTTATGTGTAGATCCTTTGGGCTTACTTGTATAGACTCCATTTAGTTCCAGTTACTTGGCCAGTTTTTCTCTAACCATTTTCTATATTTTATTTCAGAGATTTGTAATTCAGTTAAATCCTTTTGTCATCTTCCATCCTGTGATCCAATGTCCTCTTAAATTATTTAAATTGATGTATATTAAAATTACTTTTTGTGCTATAAAGATTGATGCATTCAAAAATGATCAGATTATGTTTTCACCACTGCTATTATATACAGAAAAGCATTATGGTCTTAACTTACATTAAGTGCATAAATTATTTATGCATACCCCATCAAAACTCTTGTAAATAGCAATATTATTCATTGCCTATTTCATTTTAACCTTTCAAAAATTTAATATAAATGGACTATAGTTTTTTAAAAATCTATCTTTTAGCACATGTTGTTAACATGAATTTCTGCTTTTATGTAGCTTGAAAACTTACAGTTTTTGATAAATAATAATATTCCATTTCATACTACTGTGGAAGTTAATTTAATCATTCACCTATTGAAGAACATCCTGATTTCTTTCAGCCTTTAGCAAATATGAACAAAACTACTACAATAATTTTCATGAAGTTTTTTTGTGCATCTGTGGATAAAGCTTTCAAATCAAGTGTTATGTATGGAAGAGTACCATTGATAGTTTGGTAAGATAATAATATTTAACTAATAAAATGTCCAAGGTAGCAGTTATGAGTTAAGTCAATGGTTAATGAGAATTATTCTTTTTCTAAATTTTAGTCAATTTACATATTTTGTAGATTCTAATAGGATATAGTATTTTATCTTGTTTTAATTTCTAACTCATTACAACTGATGTAAAGCATGTTTTCAAAAGCAAATTTGCCATCTGTATGTCTTCTCTGGTGAATTTTTTTTTTCAGATTTTTTTCTACTCTTTAATTGAGATTTTTACTTTCTTAATGTGAATTTGAGGAACTATTTGTATATTTGGGCATTATGAGATATGTTTTTCTTCTAGTATGTGTCTAGAAAACATTTTTGCTTCCTGATCTATGATTTCACAATTCATTTTAGTAATGTCTGTCACAGAACTGTAGTTTTAAATTTTAATAAATTAAAACCTTAAATTTTACTTTGATGAAGCATGATTTTGATGTTTTAATTAAATTCTTATTTTAAAAGAAAAGCCAAACACGGATTTTTTCTCACATTTTTTCTCTTAGAAGTTTATAACTTTTCATTTTTATTGTGCCTTTAGATTTTAAGTTAATATTGGGTAAAATATAAGTTCTCTTTATAAGCTACATTGTTTGCACGGTGAAGTACAATTGTTCCAGCATATTTGTTAAAAATTTTACAAGGAAATCATCCAACTTGTCACCATTAAATATGATGTCAGCTGCAGATTTATGTAGATGTATTTTGTCAAACTGTGGCATTTTCCCTCCATTCCTAATTTTGCTGAGAGTATTTAATCATGAACAGGTGTAGAATTTTTCAAAAGATTTTTCTGCATCAGTTAATATAATCATATGATTTTTCTTTCTGACATGTTGACATTATGGATTAAAGGGAATGATTTTTAAAAGTTAATATCCTTTCACATGTTATAAAATTTCTTTTGACAGATTAGTAGATTCAGTTTGTTAATATTCTGTTATGACATTCATGGTGTAGTTCTTGATAACTGTTGGTCTGAAATTTTCTTTTTCATAATATCTTATTTACTGAAAAGTACTGGATCAGAGTAGTGAAAGTACCCAAGATGAAATTCTAACTAATTAAGGCGTATTTGAATGGTGACCCATAGACAAGAAATCCAGATATATGTAGGGGCATGTCTGTCTTGGAGTAAGTGAGTCCTTATCTGCAAATTCACCAGACAATTGCAGTGCAGTGCCAGTACACAAAGTCAGTGTCAGGAGGACAGCTACTCCCCTACCCCGTGATTTTTTCCTTTAATTGCCTATTTTAAGGGCTGGAAAAAATCAAATATAGAATTTTTGTATAGAATCAGAATGCCCAACTAAACTTTTTGATCTTCCAGAAACTAAATAAGAAACAAACACTACCCCTTTTAGTATTCAAGTGAGTTGGACAGTACATATCAATAACAACAACTGAGGTAATCAACATTAGGATTTACAATCCAAATAGATACCTTCCTTTGTGGCTAGTCAGCAAGAAGTCAAGACTTAGGCAGTTATCAAGGCTACATGGACCAAGAAGTTTGAAGTAATGTGTTGTACCTATAATTCTACAGTGTCTATTTATAATCTTAAAGACTATGAATGACAGGTTGCTCATAAACTTTTCTAGATGAATGACCTCTACTGTATATAACTACTCTAGAATGAATATGGATAGAGCTTTGGTTTTAACATCTGGTAACTGAACACTCAGAAAATCTCACACAGATTTTTTTTTTTTTAATTTCCTTGTCACATGTGTTCTTGAGGCTACCAGGATATCTATTTGTGACTTATCTAGACCTATCTATATCATCTAAAATCCATTAGCTTCACATGGATTTGTATTACCTAAAAACCTGATTCTGCAAAGTTATTGGTTTAATGTACATTATCTACAAAATATCTCTCACTTTTCAGAAAAAGTTATCCTTCAAATTTCACTGTTGTTATGGGCCCTCTATTTCACCTACAAAAATTAAACATACTCAGTAAGCAATATGTGCCTTCAGATTGTCTAATTTGGTTCATTTTTCTGAGAAGATATATATTTTGACATCTTTATAATGAATCAATTTAATTTGAGGGGGAGATACTGGGGATTGAACTCAGGGGCACTTGGACACTGAGCCACATACCCAGCCCTATTTTGTATTTTATTTAGAGACTGGTCTCACTGAGTTGCTTAGAGCCTGGCTTTGACTAAGGCTGACTTTGAATTGTCTATCCTCCTGCCTCAACCTCTCCAGCTACTGGGATTAGACTAAAAATGCTTGGAATTTCAGATGCCCTGAATGAGAGAAAAATGATGCAAATCATATTACTCAATATAAATGTTGAATTTTACAATTCGAAATACAATTTAGAAATTGTATTTCTTTAAAAGATATAAAGACTTAGCATTAACTCATGTTATATGAGCATGCCTGTCTCTTTAGATGGTGAGACTTCCAAATAGTTTCATCACAACTGGCATGTAAATGCCATGAATTTATTCTACTCAAAACAATTAAAAAAAACAGTCTCCATGAACCATATTGTTCTATTTTTTTTTCCTGTAAGAAATTTATTCTGAGAAGGAACAATACATGATAAAAGGTACCTCAGAATTTTTTTATAATAAAGAAAATTTTAAAAAGCAATGCTGAGACATATAAAGGAGCTTTCTATAGCATCTAACATAAGTTTCTGTGAAATTTAGCAATTAATTAATAATATATGAAACAGTTCCTAAAAGTATACAAAAATATAGATCCAATATCTATTTTGGAATCTCTCCACAATGGTTTTCTTAAACATCCCATTTTTATTGATTCATTTTATTTATAAATAATGCTAGGATACATTTTGACATGATTATAAAAGCATTGAATATAATTTACTATAATTCAGTACCCTTCATTTCCCCCCTCCCCACTCTCTACTCAATTGGTCTTTCTGCAATAGATTTATATTTTTTTATTAGTGTCTTATGGATGTACTTGATGCTGAGATTCACTATGATATATTCTGTATATAGGAAAGTTTCTCCAGATTCAGCTCATTGTTCTTCCCCATCCCTCTTCCTCCCTTTCAATCACCTTCCTCTACTCATTTTTCCTCTATTTTGATGAAATTACCTCCCCTTTCTTTTTCCTTTCTCCTTGTCACACCCCAATGCCCTATTGTGAATTAGTTTCTGCATATCAGAGAAATATTCAACCTTTCACTTTTCGGATTGGACTATTTCACTTAAGATGACAGCCTCCAGATCCATCCATTTACCAGCAAATGTCATAATTCCATTCTTATTTATGGCTGAGTAGTACTCCTTTGTGTATATACTATACTTTCTCTTTCCATTCATCTGTTAAATGGCACCTAGGTTAGCTCCATAGCTTGACTATTATGAATTTTGCTGCTATAAATATTGATGTAGCTATGTCATAGTAGGATGTTTATTTGGATATATTTTGAGGATTGAGTAGCTAGGTCATAAGGTGGTTCCATTCCTAGTTTTTTGAGGGATATCCATACTGCTTTTGAGAGTAGTTGCACTACAAATTAACATTCTCACCAAAAATGTGTGAGTGTATATCACTAGTCTATGCCATCTTATTTTCTTATAATTCCATGTTTTTCTCCAAATAATTCTGTCCAAGTACCAGTAATCTTTTTGTTTTTTAATGTGAAGAATATATATATATATATATATATACTTTCTATATTCTGCACTTTCTAATCCTTTCCCCAACTACTCAATTTTGGGGTGTATGAAGCTACCATAGACAGTCTACAAATGAATAGATATGGCTCTGTTCCCTTAAAATTTAATTTATAAAAATATATGATTTTGTTTTCAGGCTATATTTTGTTTGCCCCTGATATTTTTAACCTCATTGATTCCATTTGCCTATGCCTTCTTTTCATACATTTAATTTTAACCAGCCACACTTTTGTTAACAGAAGAATCTTTACTCACCCCAATTTTTTTATATCTCCACTTGGCCATATGAAAGAATCTCAAATTCAAGATTTGAAACAATAAATTACTACTGTATTCTTTCAGATTACTTTCTTCCATCTCAGAAAAGATCAATACCATTTTCATTGATTTTTTCAAGACAGAAAAATTATGACTTCTATTTGACTTTATTTCTTGTCATAATCTTCTGGATCAAATTAAGCATAAATTCTTGTCAATTCTTTCTCCAAAATATAATATAACTTGCATCTATAAAATTAATCAAGAGAAAAATAAATGCATGTATCTACACAAATGTTGTAACTAAATGTTCATACCAGCATTTTTAAGAACAACCTAAATCTGTAAACATCCAAATACCTACTATCTATTTAGGGCTAAATTGTAATATATATTTAATATAGAAGGATAACTGTAAAACAAACAAAATATTGGGTAAAAATCTAACACATCATGATGTGCAAAAAGAGTTCAACATAAGATAATAGCTACAAATCAACACGATTATGTTTATATGAAATTTTAGGTGACAAATATTCTGTAGTGATTTTTAAAGAAAAAATCTCAGAGATTGTGTGGGGCAGAATTAGGGGAGAGGTTGAAGCACAAGGAGACTGAAGGAAATTCTTTAGAGAATCTGGCATCTT
Source organism: Tamias sibiricus (assembly GCA_025594165.1). NCBI lineage: Eukaryota > Metazoa > Chordata > Mammalia > Rodentia > Sciuridae > Tamias > Tamias sibiricus. The sequence goes on along the minus strand of CM046662.1, from coordinate 154,132,011 downwards.
TGATATACTGATTGTAGTAGTGGTTTTGTCACCATAAAATCTCCATATTCATTCATTCATTCATTCATTTATTCATTCATTCATTGAGACATGATCTTGTGAAGTTGCTCAGTGCCACACTAGGTCGCTGAGGCTGGCTTTGAATTTCTCATCCTTCTACCTCAGCCTCCCAACTTGCCTGGATTAAGGTATTTACCATTGTGCCCAACAATATTCAATATTTTTTAGTCAATTTTTCCCTCTTTTCAAATTTGTCATAAATCAAGTGACCACATATGTGAGGCATTGTTCCGCCATTCTCTACTGTGTTCCATTGGTTGTATTGTCTATAATTACAATAATTCCACACTCTTTTTATTACTATAATTTTACAATAAGGTTTGATATTTGATATAATGAAGCTTCCAATACTTTTTTCGTTCATTTGAGGGTTTTTTGACCCTTTTAATGTCTCACATAAATTTTAGAATCCATATCCTTGTTTGTTCAATACATATGTTCATACATTTGCTCAGAGTGACATAACTCTTATCATAAATATCTTTATCTTTAATCTATAAGGAGGACCCTGTGGTTACACTGAGGGCAAATAGTTACATCCTTGACAAAATACAGGATCAATCTAAATCTTCTATAGTAATGTATTTTATTTATTGCATATAAAGATAGTTCTAGCCATTTATTTTCTCAACCTCACTTACTATAAATCAACACAAAGTCCAGATGTAATTAATTTTCCTGAGATAATTCATTAAATCCATAATTGACAGCTGTATCAAAATTGACAGTATTACCCATACAGCCATATATAATATTAGGTAATATGTAATATTAGGCTTTCTTCTTTGTGTGAGACCCTCAGAGTCTACCTCCATTCACATTTCCCAGGATTTAGATGATGTTAATTGCAACAATGTTTTTTCTTAGACCTTATGTTAGCAGATAAGTTTTATATTTTGCTATGCAACATGCTGACATGGAGTGCACATACAGGTCAGTAGACGATGACAAGTGGCATGAATAGAACTGGCATAAGTAGAACTGGAGGACTTTATAAAATATTTTCTCAATATTGGTCATTGTAGCATTTCTGCCAAGATAATAAGGCAAAATAGAAGGGGCTACTTTTTACTAGCAAGGGAAATTCAGTGATGTTTTGTGGCTTTAAATTACATTAAAAATAGTGAATATATACATAGAAAAATAACTTTATCTTTACCTCACACTTGTAAATATTCTTGTTTTCAAAGCTCCAATATTTCCTAGTCAATAGCATAAGTTTTACCCAAAGAACTGTGAAGCTAAGCATTCACCCTCACTGGAGTTCAGCAATGGCAGACTTGGCTTCTGAATTTTGGGTACACGAACCTTGTAGCTGCTGCGGGAGACTAAAATATTGGAAGACAGTCCTGGACGATCTATGCACCTCTCATCACTTCTTCAATTGATATATTAAACCTTGAGATAGTCATGATTCTACTTTTTTATCTCTATATTTTAGGATACCACCATTTTCCCCACATCATTTTAATTCCTCAAAGTATACATGTGAAACAGTGACCACTCACTCTGGGAAAGTCGTTATCTCTTGTAGGCATGTCTTTTAATTTATTGTAATGATTCAAACTACTTTGCCATTGTTATGCACTAATAAAACCCATGTGGGGTGTGGGTAAGTACTGGGTATTGAACTCTGGGGTTCTCTACCATTCAGCCACATATCCTGCCATATTTTATTTAGAGACAGGGTCTCACTGAGTTGCTTAGGGCCTTACTAAGTTGCTGAGGCTGGGCAAAGCTCTTGCCTCAGCCTCTCTAGCTGCTAGGATTACAGACATGCGCTACTATGTATGTGTGTGTGTGTGTGTGTGTGTGTGTGTGTGTGTGTGTGTGCGTGTATACATATGTCTCCAAGTTCTGAAGAGGAATAAAATCATTTTATCCTTCAAAAGCTACAACATTGATTGCATGAGTATACATATGTACATATATCAAATTATCATATTGTACAATTTCAATGTGTACAACAAAAAGAAGTAATTCTAAATTCCTTTTCATTTTTTCTTTTTTTCTTTTTGGTTTGGGAGTTAAACCAGGAGAACTTCAGCACTGAGGTACACCTCCAACACCCCCATCATTTTAAAAATTTGAAACAGGGTCTCACTAAGTTGTTTAGGACCTCCACTATTTTGAACCTGGTCTTGAACTTGCTACCCTCCTGCCTTAGCCTCCTGAGTCACTTGGATTACAGTTGTGCACCACTGTGTGCTGTTGAAGTTCCAATCTTGATGCTCTGCTGCAATTCTCTTATTAAATAATGTATCAACTAGCATTCTGTCCAAGTAAAATGAATAGCTTATGTATTTTACCAGAAAGAGTTAGGTATAAAATCTAGGCTTTGCAGTCTAAAGAAGGCAGATGACTTCTTTACATGGTCATCCCTGTGTGAAAGTATATGACCTATTCTCTTTGATAATAAATTACATGGGTCAAATTGGAACACTCCTACCCTAATGGCCTCATTTTAACCTAATTACATTTTTAAAGACTGTCTCCAATACAGTCACGTTCTTAGGTACTAGTGCTTAGGGGTTAAAAACATGAATTTTGTTAGAGATAAGGTTCAGTTCATAACAGGCAGAATATGTCAGTTATTGGCTTTGATACCAATAATTACTTCTAAAACACATACACACACAGAGACACACACAGACACAGACACACACGTGCACAAACACAATAACAGACTCTCCAGGTGGCCGCCTCTGCCACCATTAGGAAGACAAGAAATCAAAAAAACCCAATTTGAATCAAGGGATACAAACAAACACACTATAAAAATTTGCATCAAGGGGTCAGGAAAATAAGTAATGCACTCAGATTGTTGTGCAAAACCGCTCCAAGAATCAGTTAAAACACTTTACATTATCACCTCTTTTTAAATGCTTTTGTATTTTAGCCTGTTCAAAATTCTATTTTTTTTTTTTTTTTTTTCAGTTTTCTTGATTCTTTGAGCGCGGATAGACAGGTATTATAATTTAGTTCTGTTTAAATATTGTCATTAATTTTGAATACATCTGTCTCAATCTATCACAATTTTCCCCATTCACAGTCACTTTTACTCATTTGTTAGGTTTTTCCTCACAAATGTTCATTTTGCAATTATGTTTAACGAACATGTAACAATTGTACATTTGTAAAGCAAATTTTGCATCTAAAAATAAAATAGCTTTATATCAGGACATTTTCAATTTGTTTATTTCAGTGACATTTTGAAACATGTAATCAGGCTGAATTTTACTGTAATACTCCTCAGGTTCACTGCCACTTATTCGGTATGATAAATATCTCAGTTGAAATATTTTTGCCAGATGTATTCAAGTGTAAGTTTAAAATCCACACGGGTTGGGATGGAAACTGTCAAGTATATTTTATAACAGATTAAGCATGAATATGGCAGAAACATGAAAATCCAATAGAATAATTTATATCTTTATGGATGTTTTGATCAATCTTTTATTATATTTACTATAAAATTGTATATGTTAATTCCCAAAGATATGAAAAATAAAGTACTATACTTAAAAACACACATGCATTTTTTATGGAATTGAATTGTTTACCTGATCAGATTTGATGTTAGTTACATTTCTCCCTTTTAAATTGATGGAGACTATGAAAAAAAATAAGAGAAAATTTTAATAAAGAAAATGAATTGAGGTAAAGTTGTATTAGTTCATTCAATCATTCCACACATCGTGTGTGCTTTTGTGTGTGTATTATAACATTGCTTCAACCACACAAATATGTATGACCTTAAAGGAAGAGATTCTCTTTCTAAATTAGATTGTGTTTATTAAGGGTGGAATTCTCTTTTTTGAAAGTTCAAGGGCTTCATTTTGTAGCTCTCTTTTACTTTATATTTTTCGCATAACTGAACATAAAATTTATGCTCATTCATAGGTCTTCAATAAATATAGATATTCTTGCTTACTTTCTTCCTTATGTATTTCTTTTTAAGATGTTGTGTACTTAGAAAGTCTGTTTTTTATTTAGTGATGAGCAGAAATTAGTGATTATTGGAACTTACAGAGGCTGGCAAGGCTGTAGTTGAAACTTTTGCAAAGCATATCTTTGAAGCCAATAGGAAAATATTCTTCCAGATAAAATTAAATATTCATTATTCCTTCTAGAGTATTACAGAAGGAAAAATAATTTAAAGAACTAAATACAGATATTAATTTCATTGATATATATCAGCAAAAACAATTCAATTATAATATGCATGTTATAATAGTCTTTATGACTGAAATAAAATATGATATTTTTATAAATATTAAAATGTGCAAAATTTTAAAGAAATTATAGGCTTTTATAAAAATATATTAATTATAATTTGAAAAATATATAGCCCAAAAATTCATACTCAATATTTAAAGTACTATTTTTTAAAAATTATATGTGATTTCAACTAATATCTCAAAATATGTTTAAGGAACATCATAACCTTGAATCTAAAATTTACCATAAAAGTGCCCAATAGAGTTCTAAATAGTAAAGTGCGCTATATCTTATAGATACTTTGACTCATTTTTTGTAAATTTCAAAAAGGCAGTGTGATATTGTACAATGGCAAAGATATCAATCTTGTTCAATGAATGTATTAAGTGAATTATTACAAAATATTTAAAAATTCATATTAAAATTAAAGTTAGTTCTTGGCAGAGCAAAACTATAAATTAGCAAGGCATAATCTTGTTTTAGGATTCTGAGTAGAGAAAACTTAAATGATACACAGAGAAAATAACTTGTCATTTTAGAATGTCCAAGTGTTTTATTTTTGTATTTATTGAACTGTTTAGCTCTAGAATTACTTTATTGTTTTCTATTATGCATATAGTATTTCATTATGACTTTGTCTTCTATATCAATATGCTTAATAATCATTTTCACGGATGCTTTCTTTGAAATTTTCAACTACATATAAGTCTAATCTTTCATTTAATGCTGTTATCATCACCATATCAACATTCACTTTCTAAACAATTAACTTTGATTATGAGATTATACATTATCTGACAATTATGCCCTTCTTTTCTTCTACACTTAGTGAGGTGCTGTTGATTAGTGCTTCCAGGGAAAAGTGGTGAGCTTTGAATCTCTTCATCTAGGTTGGAGAGATGAAGTCTTGCATGTCAGCTGAATCTCCTGTGCCCCTCCCTAATTATTTTACTGTTAACTTTTTCCTTTTAGACTGTGTTTTCTAACTCCAATAGAATATTGAATCTACCAGGTATGCGATTAACAAAAAGTTATTCTCATAACGTTCCTTCCATTTGTTTTCTTATGTGTTTGTGTAATGCTTTTAACCTCCAGTCTACTGTAGGATGTATGAATTAACATATTGCATTCTATGTTATGGCACGTCTATGTTATGGCACGTCTATGTTATGGCATTTATGGCACTTTGGTATGTGTGCAGTGCAGGAATTGAACCCAGATCCTTGTACATGCTAGGCTAGGACACTACCACTAAGCTACTTCTTCATCCCTTTTTAAATTTTATTTTGAGAGATGATCTTGCGAAATGGGCCATGATGGCCCTTAACTTGCAATAATCCTGCCTCAGTAGCTGGCATTACAGTAGTATACCATTATGCCTGGGAGGGAACAGAAAAAATTGAAAGCATAAATTTCTTCAAATTTCTCTATCCCATATATGATTCCAATTTATTCTGACTCGATCACAGAAACATATCCTGAAGTCTCTTGTAATCAGCTAAACATTTTTTGTATATCTTTAACTTTTAACTAGATCATAAAGTCAGGATTTGTTCATTTTAAGAAAACAACCAGACTATTTTATATAACTGACATCTCTAAGCTATTTCAACTAACAAGAGCAGAATACACATCACCACCAAACTCATATGGAAAATTCACTAAGGCCATATTTGGGGCCACAAAACAGAACTTAAAAATGCAAATTAATAAATCATTCAATGAATTTTATGGAACTTGATGGGATTAAATTAATAGTCAGTAACAGAAAAAATAATGGGGAAATGCCCCAATTGCATGGAGAATAAACAACACATATATAAATATTAAATTATATTAATAAAGAAAATTCTACAGATACCCTTAAATACATAGAAACAGAGTGAAAAGCTTAAAAGCACGGCATTTCAGAATTTACCACACAGTGAAAACAGTGACTAGAGGAAAATATATTTCACTGAATGCAAATATTAAAAGATAAGAAAGCAAGGTGAAGTGGCTCATGCCTGTAATCCTAGCATTTCAAGAGACTGAGGCAGAAGGATCGATAGTTTAAAGCCAGCCTCAGCAAAAGCAAGGCACTAAGCAACTCAGTGAGACCCTGTCTCTAAATAAAATACAAAATATGGGGGGGGGGGGTGTGGAAGGACGGCTTCCTAGGCGATGTCAAGGTAAATCCAACCGATGCTGGAGGGGAAAGTCGGCGAAATGGGAATGATGCACAGGAGTCAGGTTGAAGAAATCCTTCTCCCTTTACTTTTCTCAGCAATGGTTTTTATACATTCCAGCAAACACAGCAGTTCACATTCCACTTATTGGAGGTTATATTAAAGAATTTCAGGAATTTACATTTCAACTATAGGAGGTTACATTAAAGAATCTCAGGAATTTCCAGGGTCATATAATCAGGGGAAAATCAAATATTTATCCTAAGTACATACTATTGATTCATCTTATCTATCCTAGATTTGCTGAAGGATAAGGAAGAGTCTTTTACAGACACACAAAAAGACCATTAGCTTTTCAATGGAGAGAAGTTTAGACAATGGGTAATGCTGCGCCCTGCAGAGGGGGGTTATTTGCAAAAGTTAATCTTTAGTTGTAAAAACCTGTCTTGCTGGTTTAGCTAGCTTCTGGCTGGATTCCACAGGGCCATAGAACTGGTTTTATTTTTGATAATTAAATGTATTCATACCTGGTGGCCATGCAGCAGAAATACATCAAAAGCAGACAAAGTTAATTCCTCTATAGTCACATAAAGGTGACATCTCATCAGCAAAGAGGAGCCAAGTTCAAACTTCCAGGCATTTAACTGGAAGGAGCTTGGGCTCAAACTCATTTGCGTAACCGAGGAAGAACTCAGATTCAAACTGCCCCGAATTAACAAGGTGGAACCCAGCTCAATTTCTGGTTGAGAGACGCCACGGGGGGGGGGGGGGGGGGCTCAGTGGTTCAATCCCCAATACCCACCCACCTCCCCCCACAAAAAAATATAAATAAATAAAAGAGAGAAGGAAAATCTAAAATCAGTATACTAATATACTAATTTTCTCTTTAGGACAGAATAAAAAGAAGAGATTAAATGCAAAGTGAGAAGGAGAAAAGACAAAATCAAAAATTAAAGAATAAAAAGTTTAGAACTTTTTAAAATAAAAATACAAAATCAATACATCCAAAGTTGGTTATGTTAAAAGACCAGTAAGTTTGATCAGACTCTAGCCTAAGGCCACCTGAAAAAAAGAATATGAATGGCTAGTATGAGAACTGAAAGAGATGATATAATTACAGATACAAAGGACATGAAGAGGATAATATTATAAACACCTCTGTGACCATAAATTTCATAGATGAAATCAATCAATTCTTTGAAAGACACACTCTGCCAAAACTTGAAAAAATAATCTGAATAAGCCTATATCTGTTTAAAAATTGAATCAATAATTAACAACCTTCCAAATGAGAAGAAACACAAGTTCATTTGGATTCATTGGTGAATTATACCAAATATTTTAGGGAGAAATTTTACCAATTTTCCACAGTTTCTTTCAAAAAACAAATGCTGCTCTAGTGTTTCCTAGCTATACTATAGGATCAGCATCTCCCTAAAGCAAACCATGAAAAAGCATTACAAGAAAAATAAAAGGACATACAGAACAATATCTATGTAGAGAAAAAAATAGAAAGACCTACAGAACAATAGTTGTCATGAACAGAAATGCAAAAACTCTCAACAAAGTATTAAACAATTATGACAATGTTCAAAAAAAAATGATACACCATAATGAAGTAATATGTATCCCAGGTATTCAAAACTTGTTCAATATCTGAAATTAAATTAGTGTAATCTCTAACAGTAGTAGTCTCTAGAAGAAATATACATGATCACTCAATAGACAGACAATAATTTCTTCCTAAGTTTCCACACCCATTAATCATAAAATCTCAAGAATAGAGATTTGTGCTCAATTTGATAGAGAACACATACATAAAACATACAATAAACCTCACACTTAAATGTGGAAATGAGAATCTTCCTCACAAAGACTATTAAATAAAGATCAGGAGAAAGGAAAAACGTAAGGGGGAAGTCCCTTCCAACCACTTATTTTTATATTTTCTTCATGGTTCTGGGGATTAAATCTGGGGCCTTGCACATATAAGGCAAGTACTCTACCACTGAGCTATATCCCCATCCCTTTTATTTATGTATTTATGTATTTATTTATTTTTATTTTATTTATTTATTTTTTGAGCCAGGGTGTTACTAAGGTGTCCAGGATGGCCTCCAATATGTGATCTTCCTTCAAGTGCCTGCTGAGTAGCTGGGACTACAGGCCTGCAACACCAGGCCCAGCTCCTGACCATGTATTTCTAATATTGTACTCACAGCCCATGCTAAAATAACAAGACAAAAAAATGGGATGAAAGACAAAATGGGAAAGAAGAAATAAAATTGTCCTTTTTTTTTCATATGACATGTCATGTCTGTAGAAAATGGAAAGTAATCAACAAAAGAACTGCTAAAACTAGGTAATTATAGTTAGGTTCCAGTATACAAACTTGATACGAAAAGTAAATTTCTTTCCTGCACACCAGCAATGAACAAGTAAAATTTGAATTTAAAACAAAATGTTACAAAAGAATTACTTATGTATAAAGTTAATAAAATATACATAAGATCTATATGAGGAAAACTATTAAATGCTTGTAAAAGAAATCAAATAAGACCAAAATAAATGGAGAAATAAATATCATGCTCATGGATAGGAAATCTCAGTGCTGTCAAGATATCAGTTCTCCCCAAATTGATTTAAGGATTTGGTACAATCCCAATCAAAACACCAGCAATTGATTTGTAGATACTTACAGACTAATTCTAAATAATAAATTAAGAAGGCAAAAGGCCCAGAATATCCAATAAAAGGTTGAAGAAAAGCAAAGTTGCCAAACTAATTCTATCTAACTTTTAAACTTCTTATAAAATTCTGGTAATGAAGACAATGTGGTTATTTGTGAAAGAGTAGATTAACAGATCAATGGAAAGAACATAAGAACATAAAAAGACCCATACACATATAAAGAAATATTATTTAGCAAATGAACAATATTAAAACAATGGAGAAAAACTCTTCCTTTCAAGAAATGATGCTAGGATAGCTGGACAACCACATGCAGACAAGTGAGGTTAGACAAGGAACTTATGTCATTTACAGAATTAATTCAAAATAGATGAGTGATCTTAGTGAAAAATTAAAAACTATGAAAGTCCAAGAACTTAAGATAGGAGACAACCTAGATTACTTTAGGTCCAGTGAGGATGTTTTCTCTATTACACCAAAGGCCTGATCCATGAGAAAACTGAGAATCTTGACATTTTTAAAATTAAAAGAAAGTCATACTTTGCAATAAAATAAAATAAAATAAAATAAAATTTGTATATTGGAAGAACATATTTGTATAATTGATTATGGTGATTGTTTGCATAAGCATTGATGGTTATGTTAATTAGTTTTCTTGTTGCCTGATTAGGTAAAAATATTAAATGTCTTAAACAGGCAGAAATGTTAGAAGTCACACTTTATAAGAAGCTAATGTTCTATTTAACAGGTTTAAGTTCACTTTAAATAAGCAGATATTCCCCATTTGGGGTTAAACATTTCCAATAATCTTTGTCTTATTCCCCCATAAGGTGGGGAAAGTTTGAGCTTCCTAAAAGAATTCTTGTTTAAAGGAATTTTTAACCAATGTTAAAAGTAAAGTAGTCTTGCAGATTCCATTATTTATTCTTATCTGCTGCACTTAAATAATTCATTATCATGTGTTGGACGCATTAAGATATAGATAATGTGAATGATGCAATTACTATAAAATTTAAGTATAGAATTATTCTGTTAACTGGCATCATACAATTGTAGAAAATGACATATAATAAAAAGTTGTGAGTTACTTTCCTTATATTGATATTAAAAATAGTTTGTCAAAAGTTAATTTTTCTTACTAATTATTGGAAATTAGATTATTGATAATAAATTTCTTCTTAAAATAAACAAGCTAATATATTAAAATTCTGTATGGCTTTATAATGATAAATAAATATAAACATTCTGACACTGATATGCATATATATATATGCATACATAAGTATATAGGTGTGCCAAGAACATTTCAAATAATACCCATTTTATTTTAACAAAATATTTTGTATGTTTATATGCCTTTTTAAAAAAGTGTTGTATACTTTCCTTTTTATGATTTTTTAGAGTAGAAAAATAATTTATAGTGAAAAACTTTAGAAGAGCGTTTGCCTTTGAGGGAGTAAAGTCAAGTAGTTCCTGTCAAAGTCATTAAGGGAATTTTCTGAAGAGACAGCAATGTTATCTTAATAAAATTTTGATTCCAGGATATTAATGAAAATTTCACAGATGGGGTACTTAAGGTCTACATATAAAGTTTCCCTAAAGAAATATATAAATAAATATTGAATTCTTGCTATTAACACTCATATTGAATCATTTAGGCATAAAGTGGACTTGCATCTACAATTAGTTCGAAATGCATCAGAAAAATGAGATGGATTAGATATGAATGGATAACATGAGTCAAAAAATGTGGTAAAACAGATCTGCTATGCTAATTCCAGAATCTGAGGAGTAGATTTATGGGTTTATTCCTTCATTATTTCTGCAAGGTTAGACATTTTCATAACATGTTTTTAAAAATGCAGTGAAATATGTTGTTCTTCCACACACTATTACAGTTTAGATAATTTATAAAAAAGAAGATAATCATTTTAGTGTTTGACTCTCAGATACCTGCAGTAGAAAAATGTGTTCTAAGTTTCTTATCTGTAAGAACATAGATCTCATCATGTTTAGAAGGAATTACTTCTGGAAATCTGTAACTATCTGGCAGTGCACTCAGAAACACATGCTCACATATGCTTATTATTAAAAGGTATTGGATTACACACTCTGAAGGCCCTGAAGTCCCATGATTTGCTAGTCTGCAAGCTGGAGACACAGAAAGGCCACTAGTGTGGTTGGAACATTTCTGCCTGCCTATTGCAGAGACTGCAGTCCTTGTCTAAGGCTTGAGAACTGAAAGCACTGAGGGCAGAGGGTCAGTATTCCACTCAGGCAGTGGGAGAGTGAATCCTCACGCATTTGTCACCCAGAAAGGATTGGCTGAGATTCATGCACCTAGTTAAAGAAGTCTTTGGTTTGGATGTGAGATGTCCCCCAAAAGTGCACGTGTGAGAAAATACAGACAGATTTAGAGAAAAATTGACTGGGTTATGAAAACCTAGTAAATTAATTCCCTGATGGGATTAAATGGTAACTGAAGGTGGGTAGGATGAGGCTGGAGGAGGTGTGTCAATCGAGGCCTCTCTTTGTGGGTATATATGTTGTTTGTGGCAAGTGCAGTCTCACTCTCCACTTCCTGATCATCATGTGAGCCACATAACTCCTCTGCCATGATGTTCTGCCTCACCTCGAGGGCCAAGGAATGAAGCTTGCTTTCTATGGAACAAGATCTCTGAAACCATGAGCCCCCAAATAAACTGTTCCCCCTCTACAATTTTTCTGTTGAGGTCTTTTACTCACAGCAGTGAAAAAGCAGACTAAAACTCTCAGTCTATAGATTCAAATACTAATGTTTTTCAGAAACACCCTCACAGAGAAACAGAAAAATATTTAATCACGCATTGGAACACCCCATGATCTAATCAGGTTGACAAATAAAACAAACTAAAATTAATAACCAAACACCTTTGTTTCTGTCTATTCATCCATTCATCCAGAGTGATCATTTGCGGGGTGGGTTGTTGGGAGAGTTACTAGGGATTGAATTCAGGGGCACTCAACCACTGAGCCACATCCTTGAAGGAGCCTATAATCAAGGAGATAGCTAAAGATTGTGGTTAGCTGAGAGCCATAAAAGATGTTCTAGTTTCCACATGATAGTAATACATTATCCAAAGAATCTTTGTATGCCCGTGAACACTGTGTGACGCACCTGTAAGCTCGAGCTGTAAGCACGTGTCCTTGTTAAAGCTATATGTATATAACTGGGTGAGTTATTTAGTGTGGGTGGGAAGAAGAAGAAGGTGGTGGTTGGAGTTAGAGCGTTTGGAGTGATTGCTGGAGCCGGAGAGAGAAGAAGAATAAAATACCTTTTTTTTTCATTTTCATCCTGCCTCCGAATTTTCCTGCGGCGTTCGTTGCTCCAAGCGGTTTCCGCTTCAGGCAGCAACAAGTGGTGGCCCGTACGGGGAATTTGGCGGCAAGGTAAGAAAAAAGAAAATTTAAAAATATAGGAGCGAATATAACAAAAAGTTGGTTTATAAAAGCCACGAATGAAATTTTTGATAGCGAGAACTCAGAGGATAGTGAGAAAAGTGAACAAGAAAGCATATCCTCTGACTCAGTTGAGACCAGCAAGGAGAGCAGTAATGTAAATTCAAAAGTAAGAACTGCAAAAGCCATCAGAAGCTTAATAAAATTAGCTGAGGAGTATGTACTCTCCTTAGAAGCTGAAACTCAAGATACTAGTGAAAGTGATAATAGTAAAACAAGAAGCCAAACCATGAGAGTACGGTCTCCTCCACTGAGCCAGTTAGGAATTATGAAGCTAGTAGTGAGGAGGAATCAAAAAGCGATTCAGGGAGCACAGTCTCCAATAAAAAGAACAAAAAGAATTAAAAAAGAGAAAAGACCGTCAAATAGAGGAACCACTAGTGCCCTCTGCTCCTTCATGGATAGAATACCTAACAGAAACAATAAGGAGTATTGATCAGAAAGTATGTGCCCTTGAGGTAGAAATTGGCAGCCTTTCTGAGCGCTTATATGCTCTCGAACAACATAGACCGCAGGAGCACCTAGAACTGCCAGTATTTCAAAATGAAGAGGGACAAAGGTATCACGAGTCCCTAGACTTTAAGACCATAAAGAATTTTAAAGAGGCGGTAATGACCTATGGGCCTCAAGCTCCGTTCACATTAAGTATGATAGAGTCACTTAACACCCTAATCTTAGCCCCCTCAGATTGGAAAAGTGTATGCAGAGCGGTACTAAGTGGGGGACAATACCTAATCTGGAAAACTCAATTCCAGGAACTTTGTTCAGAAATAGCAAAGAGAAATGCTGCAGCAGATTTCCCTCAACGCAATATAGATATGCTCACAGGGGAGGGTCAGTTCGCCGAACTATAAAATCAGCTACAATACGATCCCAGTGTGTATGCCCAGATACACACTGCAGCTGTGAAAGCCTGGAAGACAATATCAGGCACAGGGGATCTGCAAGGCAGCCTATCAAAAGTTATACAAGGGCCTAACGAACCTTATGCTGATTTTGTAGATAGACTCTTAAAAACAACGTCTAGAGTTTTTGGCGAAGTCGAGCAAGCTATGCCTCTAGTTATCCAATTAGCTTTCGAGAATGCTAATAAATATTGCCAGCATGCAATAAGGCCATGGAGAAGTAAAAAAGACTTATCAATTTATATCAGACTGTGCAAAGACATTAACGAGGCTGTTATCACAGGCAACTAATTGCTGCAGTGATGAAAAATTCCTCCCCTCAAAATTCCCAAAGGATTCAACCTAGAACAGGATATTCCAGACAAAAGTATTATAATCAACCAAGATATGCTAAGCAGTATCGCCCAAGGGTAATAAGAGCAAATTCATACCGCGCTCCAGGCCGATGCCCCAGGTGCAAAAAGGGTATACATTGGGCCAATCAATGCCATTCCAGATATGATATATATGGAAATGATTTATCAAGGATTTCAAAAAATGTGGCACGGGGCCCAATGCCCCGGGGCCCACAAATGTAAGAGGCACTAGAGGAGGACATAGCCCTCAGATCCAAATGATTCCTCGTCACAATCCCTCCTACCCATTAACTCCCTTATCAGAGGGACAAGAGGAAGTGCAGGATTAGATCTTTGTTCTACTGCCCTGATGGTCCTGACACCTGAAATGGGGGTTCAGCTGATTCCTACGGGAATCAGGGGACCTCTCCCTTCAGGAACTGTGGGACTAATCCTTTGGCGTAGTTCCAAGAGTTTATTAGGCTTTAATGTTATACCAGGGGTTATTGATTCAGATTATAATGGAGAGATTAAAATAATGCTAAGTACACACAGGGGCATCATCTCCATAAATCAAGGAGACAGAATCGCACAGCTGCTCCTCATTCCTAGTCTCCATAGTTCTTTTAAAAGCATGCCACAAAATAGAAATAGCAGAGCATTCGGTTCCACTGGTTCAGGACCTATGGCTTTCTGGGTACAGGATTGTTCACGGAGGCCGATGTGCAAATTAAAAATTCAAGGTATAGAGATGGAGGGGCTGATTGATACAGGAGCTGACTCTTCCATCATAAATCTACAACAATGGCCTAAGCACTCTACAGAAAGCCTCAACAAGTTTAAGAGGCTTGGGATATAGTAATACCCCAGCACAAAGTGCTGTAATCTTAAATTTGCAAGACAATGAAGGCCATACAGGAACATTCCAACCTTATGTTTTAAACAGTTTGCCAGTTACCCTATGGGGAAGAGATATCTTACATCAAATGGGGCTACACCTAGCAACCAAGCCTGCAGGTGTTAAGAATAAAAATCCTAATCATAATAAAAAATGCAAAGGACATTTTTTCTAGGGGCCACTGAGAAAACAATTTTAAAAATACCATGGCTCTCTAATAAGCCAGTTTGGGTCCCTCAGTGGTCCCTATCCAAAGAAAAATTGCAAGCGGCCCATCAATTAATTAAAGAACAATTAGAAGCAGGACACATAGAGCCTTCCACCTCTCCCTGGAATTCTCCCATATTTGTAATTAAGAAAAAATCAGGAAAATGGAGACTATTACAAGACCTAAGACAAATTAATAAAACAATGCAAATTATGGGACCTACCCAACCTGGACTTCCTAATCCTATAGCTATTCCAAAAAACTATTACCTTATAACTCTTGATATAAAGGACTGTTTCTTTTCCATTCCCCTACATCCTCTGGATGCCCCAGGTTTGCTTTTTCAATTCCTTCTATCAATAATAATGGCCCTGATAAAAGATATCAATGGAAGGTATTGCCGCAGGGAATGGCAAATAGCCCTACAATGTGCCAACTATATGTGGACAGAGCTATACAGCCCATTAAAAACAAATATCAAGACCTCATGTGTCTACACTACATGGACGATGTTTTATTAGCTCACCCTAGTGAAAAATCTTATTTAATATATTTAGTGAAATAACAAAAAAATTTAAAAAAATATGGATTATATATAGCAGAAGAAAAAGTTCAAAGCAGATCACCTATACTATATTTAGGCTTTAAAATTATGGATACTTTTGTTAAACCCCCCAAAATTCTAATAAGTAAAGAACATTTGACCACCCTCAATGATTTCCAAAAATTATTGGGAGACATTAATTGGCTTCACCCTACACTAAGCCTCACTACTGGACAATTAAAACCTTTATTTGACATCCTTCGCGGGAACCCTGATCCATCCTCACCGCGAACATTAACTCCTGAGGCCAGGAGAGCTCTAAAATTAGTAGAACAGGCCATTGAAAGATCCCATTGTGATAGATTTGATTTTGCACAACCACTAATATTGATTATTATTCCTTCACAATATACACCAACAGGAGTATTTTGGCAACAGGGACCTATATTATGGATACATGTGCCTGTCTCTCCTAAAAGTACAATTGAGTCTTATACCTCCATGGTGGCTAAACTTATTCTTCAAGGACTTAAAACCTCTACTAAAATATTTGGAATACATCCTGCTACTATTATTACTCCTTATTCATCATCATAGGTTGAATATTTGTGCTTCAATGATAGTGATTGGGCTATAGCTAGATGCTCTACTTCTGCAAATTTTGACAATCATATTCCTAAATCTCCTATACTGTCCTTTTGTATCAATCATCCTATCATATTCCCACAGGTAATAAAAAATCAACCCATTCCTAAAGCATTTACAGATGGCTCCTCTAACGGTACTTCTGCAGTAGTCACTCAAAATGAAAAAAATGATTCATATCACTAATCAAAAATCAGCTCAATTAGTGGAACTCGAAGCTATAATAATAGCTCTGGAAAATTTTAAAGAACAGCCTATGAATATTTTTTCAGACAGCCACTATATTGTACATGCTGTCCCTAAATTGGAGCTAGCAGGTCCAATAGCACCACATACTCCAGCTTTTAAATTGTTTTCTCAAATCCAAAATCTCCTATGGCAACGAAAAGAACCTTTATTTATAGGTCACATAAGAGCTCACACTAATCTGCCTGGTCCTCTCCATGAAGGTAATCAAAAAGCTGATGCCCTCACTAAAACAATATTTATATTTACTACAGTACAACAAGCTACATTATTTCATTCCCAGTTCCACGTTAACAGCACTACCTTAAGACAAAAATTTAAAATCACAAAAGAACAAGCTCGTAGAATTGTAAAAGAATGCCCATCTTGTGTAACACTTTTGCCCAATCCACATTATGGGGTTAACCCACAGGTTTGATGCCCAATCATTTGTGGCAGATGGATGTCACACATGAGCCAAGTTTTGGAAAATTATGATTTATTCATGTCACCATAGATACATGCTCAGGCATGATTTTTGCTTCTTTACATTCTGGAGAAAAAGTTAAAGATACTATATCTCATTGTCTGCAAGCTTTTGCTGCATTGGGCATCCCCAAAATGCTTAAAACAGATAATGGCCCTGCATATACATCCACATCCTTCAAACAATTTTGTACAAAGTTCAATATTATCCACAAAACAGGTATCGCTTATAATCCTCAGGGACAAGGAATAATTGAAAGAGCAAATCGGACACTTAAAAATATGTTACTAAAGCAAAAAGATGGAAACTGGAAAAATCCTAAGGACAGATTGGCAGTTGCCCTGTTTACCCTAAATTTCTTAACTTTAGATTCTAACGGATATTCGGCTGGAGATAGACACTGGAACCCACACCAACAACATAAACATTTGGTTTACTGGAAGGATGTTCTCTCAGGTACATGGAAGGGTCCAGACCCAGTATTAATTTGGGGAAGAGGATCTGTTTGTGTTTTTCCAAAGCACGAATCCTCTCCAATATGGATACCATCTAGATTGATAAAGCAGGTACAAAGTCAAAAGGATCAAGACGAAGTTATTGAGGAGTCTAGATTGAATAAACAAGTACAAAATCAAGAGGACCAAAATGAAGGTATGGAGTGATACCCTTAAGAGTCCTCCATTAAATTTACAACTTAAATTTCATCTTCCCGGCCGGGACAAGAAGATCTCTCTTCAGTGTATACACAATTGTATTTTTTTTCTTTTATATATGTCTTTATGTCTGTGCATTTGTCTAAATTTCATGTTAATGTGATGTCACAAATATATGTTTATATGTGCGTCTGTCTAGTGTGACGTCACAAATAATTAAGCGCTTAAAAAAAATAGGTAGATATAGATCCAAATAACGTTAATTCATTTAAGCTTAGAATATTCTAATTAGATAATCAATAGATAGATAGATAAATAGATATTCATATAAGTTCAGAATATTTTAATTAGATAATCAATTATAATGATAATCAATTTTGATCTATAGTTGTCTCCGGGACTTCTCTTCAGCTGTGAATATGTTTAATGTTGTATAACCTGATATTTTGGTGTTCCGACAGAGGATCATTTATTTGTTATTAACTTCATTTGTTTAATAGCTGATTAATTTGAATTATTTCAACAGGTATAGGATTGCTGTGTATATAGAGACTCGAGGATTCCAGCTAACAAATTATTTTTCCAAAGTGCCTTTAGCTTTTCTTTATCTTTAATGCAGTAAACACCCTCAGTTTCTCTTTGATTATTTCTGAATGTGATATTTTGCCAGCTTATGTTTGTGGGAGCTTAAGCAGCAATGTGTGTGAGCAGAGATCAACTTTTATTGTCTACTCTAATAATTCTTTTTTTAGTTGGACAGCTCACCTTTTGATCTCAGTGCTGGAATAGCACTGCCTTTCCCTTAATAATGGATGCTTGAGTTTTTAGGTAGCGGGCCCTGAAGATTTGCTGGTGGAAATGTCTAGACATAAAAAAGACGGCTGCTGCTACAACTGCAGGGACCGCGGTCTCTGCAAGCATCCCTGCTGCTCAAGCATCAAACAACCTAACTAGCAGTGTGGCCTCTGCTCTGCATGCATGGGGCCTCCTGAATCTATGTGTTATAACTTATGGACATTTTGATTTTCCATTATTTTGGGACATTATGGGACAATGCCTTGCGGGTATTTGTCTAAGAGAACTCAGTGCGTTACTTGATGAAACTAAGGGCAGCTGATTGGCTTAAAGAACTTGATACGCTATGGAAACTTGGCTCGTCAGCAGTAGGCTTACCGCCTTAAAGCCGCAGCATCTCCTAAAAATTGGACGGCTGTTAGTCAACACACAGTCGATCCTGAAGGGCTCTATTGGATGGCTGGTTAGCCTATGACGGGTAAGATCCCCAGAAGGGGACAACCTAAGACACGGCACAGTTGCACGGGACAGTCTAATGTGGCCGGCATGTCAACCTAAGCCAGGAGTCAGGACAGCCTAGACTCCCATGACGGGTAAGAATGTCGGTTGCACATGGACGTCCTAGAACATCCCCTCTTTTAAAACTAAAAGGGGGAAATGAAGGAGCCTATAATCAAGGAGATAGCTAAAGATTGCGGTTAGCTGAGAGCCATAAAAGATGTTCTAGTTTCCACCTGATAGTAATACATTATCCAAAGAATCTTTGTATGCCCATGAACACTGCGTGACACACCTGTAAGCTCGAGCTGTAAGCATGTGTCCTTGTTAAAGCTATATGTATATAACTGGGTGAGTTTAGTTAGTGTGGGTGGGAAGAAGAAGAAGGTGGTGGTTGGAGTTAGAGCGTTTGGGGTGATTGCTGGAGCCGGAGAGAGAAGAAGAATAAAAGACCTTTTTTCATTTTCATCCTGCCTCCGAATTTTCCTGCGGCATTCGTTTCTCCAAGCGGTTTCTGCTTCAGGCAGCAACACATCCTCAGCACTATTTTGTATTTTATTTAGAGACAGGGTCTCACTGAGTTGCTTAGTGCCTTGCTTTTGCTGAGGCTGTCTTTGAACTCAAGATCCTCCTGTAGCAGCCTTCCCAGCTGCTGGGATTACAGGGGCATGTATCAACGCACCTGGCCAAAGTGAGGATTTTTTATTCTCTGTTTAGAGAGTATTATTTTTCCAAACATGTGAATACATAACAATTATAAAACAACAACATACATACGTACTCTAAAAATAAATGCTTTGGATGTGGTCCCATGACTGGAGTCTCAGCTACTCTGTAGGTTAAGGAGACAGAATCTCTTATGCCCATGAATTTGAGACCAGCCTGGGCAACAGAGCAAGACCCAGTATAAACACAAAAATATGTACGCACTCATGTGCGTGCACACACACACACACACACACACACACACACACACACTATGCACTTAGATATCATTTGTCCTTGTTTGTTTGTCTGAGGTGCTAGGGAATAAACACATGGCCTCCACAATACTAGGCCATGGCTCTATACTGAATTTCAGTCCCAAACCCCTCTCAGAGATGTAAAAGACAGAGGACTCTGTTCTGGTTCCCATGGCATCAGCTGACAATCACTGACAGTATTTATGCTTGCTTGTTTGCTTTGAGTTAATCTATTTGTGGGCTTATCTCTTTAAATTGTTTTAACATGAAATTATTTTTTAGTTCTCTTTCCTCTTTCGAATGCAATTGGAAAAATAGGAAGGGATTGGTAGAATAAATATACCATTCTGTTAACATAGTATATATAAACAAAACAAAAATACCTTTTGGTAGAGGTGAAATCATATATTGATCCAGGAGTTTGTGAAAAGAAAAATTAAATGAATCCCAATTAAACCTGGTTCCAGGCTTAGTAACCCTTGTGTTTATTTTTTTCATTAGAAATTGGAAGAACATACACCTGAGAATAGAATGTTTTAAAGGAAGATTCTTGGCTTTGTGTTAATTAAAAATCCGGACAAAACTCAGACTGAAAAAAAAAAAAATAGCAATTGCCTTTTTAGCACAGGGAAAGCATCAGAAAGCGTTTCATGGCATTTAGTTGCTAAGTACAACCTTAAGCTAATGGCATTTTATTCTAACAATTTATTATTCTGCACTATAAAAGCCCTTTAAGTATGTATTGACTACTGAGTTTGGGTTTCATAATTTTTACTCAGTTTACAAATGTTTCTTATTACTTTGTATTTTCCTTATTAATTATAAAAAGAATAATAAAATAAAATTTTCCTAGTCATAAAAGTATAAAATATATGAACAATTTTATTACAAAGTTATAAATTGTTGTATTCTGGTCTATGTTACAATATACAAATTAAACATTTTCATGCAGTTTTTTTTGTATTTTATTGAATAACTTTTCACTGGACAGGTTCACAATATTGTTCACAATTGTTGTTTACATATTGTTACCTTATGATTAGATTGCATAGTACATATAAGGTATATATAATAAGAATAATGAAAAAAATCCTACCTTGAAATATATAAACAATACTATATTTTGTAGTTTGGATCCAGAATGTTTCCCAAAACTTATAAACTCATATGTTGTAAGCAAGATCGAGGGTGAAGCAACTTTCAGAGATGGGATTTTGACAGGATTATATGGCCTCTGACCTCACTGGTGATTTCATCTATTGGTAGCTGAATAGACTACCACAAGTTGGAACCTAGTTGGAGAAAGTTGGTCACTGGGGATGTGTCCTGAAGGATTTATCTTATCTCCAGCCCCCACCCCACCCCACACACTCTCTCTCTCCTTACAGGCTACCACGATTTCAGCAGATTTTCTCCTATACGCCCTTCTTCCATGAAGATTCTGCCTTACAGCCAGCTTACTATAGATCCAACTTCTGAAACCATAAACCAAAATAAACTATTACTCCTCTAATATATTCTTGTCATCTTGTCACATATTTTGGTCACATTGCTAAAAAGCTGATAAAAGCCATAAAACTAAGCTGGGCGCGGTGGCGCATGCCTGTAATCACAGCACTTGGGAGGCTGAGGCAGGAGGATCGCGAGTTCAAAGCCAGCCTCAGCCATGGCGAGGCACTTAGCAACTCAGTGAGACCCTGTCTCTAATAAAATACAAAAAAAGGGCTGGGGATGTGGCCCAGTGGTCGAGTGCCCCTGAGTTCAATCCCTGGTACCAAAACAAACAAACAAACAAACAAAAAGCCATAAAACTGGTATAAGATATTAACCAAAATGAAGTTAACTTTTATGATTTCTGTATAATTTGCATTGTCTTTAAGAACAAAATTTCTGCTAAGGGCGTAACTGAATGTGTAAAATCAATCTCACTAGCTTAATTTTGTGAAACACAGACAAATGATATATATCTATATCTATATATTTATTTTTCCCTATGAATTTCATACATTATTTACAGACTTCCATGGACCAATAATGACAAATATACTCATCTTAATAATGATGAATTATAAAATATATATTTAAAGAATATGCAAAAATATGTCCATATGTATTTTCCTTTATATGCTAAAACTCACATTTCTTACCAAATTCCCTAAAAATGGACCTACTTTCAAAATAGTAAATTTTTAAATCACAAAAAGTGTATGTTTGTTGCAAACAACAAAATGTTTTTAAATATGTGTACATTGTGGAATGATTAAATAAAGCTAGTTAAAATATGCATTATCTCATATCATATTCTTCCCTCCCCCACCCCACCCCCCTTCTTTTTTGATGGTGCAAATACTACATAAAAACTATTTTCTTGGCAACTTTCAAAAACAAGACACTCTCTTAACTATAGTTGCCATGTTGTATAATGGACCTCATAAAGATTTATCTTATGTAACAGAAATGTTGTGTCCTTTGGTCAATGTCTTCCAAAACTCCTCTTCCCCCATCAAGCTGTTAGCAACAAAATTCTCATGTTTACTATTTTTAAAAATTTTTTTATTTATTCTAATTGTATGACAGTAGTATGCATTTTGACATATCATACATAAATTAATGGAGCATAATTTCTCATTCTTCTGGTTGTATATGATGTAGAATTATACCAGTCATGTGATCATATATGGACATAAGGTAATAATGTCCAACTCATTCCACTGTTTTTCCCACCCTTTACCCCTCCCTTTCCTTCACTCCCCTCAGTCTAATCCAAAGTACCTTTATTCTTCCCTAGCCACCCACTTCCTCTTATTGTGAATCAGCATCCATCCACATGTCAGAAAAAAAAAAAAAAGAAAAACTTCAGTCTTTGGTTTTCTGAGACAGGCTTATTTCACTTTGCATGATATTCTCTAGCTCCATCCATTTACCAGGAAATGCCATAATTTCATTCTTCTTTAAGGCTGAGTGATATTCCATAGTTTATACATACCACAACTTTATCCATTCATCTGTTGAAGGGCATCTAGGTTGTTAGTTCCACAACTTAACCATTGTGAATTGAACTGCTATAAACATTGTTGTGGGTGGGCCACTATAGTGTCGCAAAGATATAAGGTTCCAGAAAAGGGAGAGGAAGAAATAAAGATAGAGAGAGAAAATTTTGTATGATTGCCTCATTTTCTAGAGGATGCGTTTACTCGGGAGGCCCTATCTGGCTCGAACGCTTAGCCCAATCCGTCGAAGTTCTGCCCCACATTGGGCGCCACTTTGTCAGAATATTATAAGGGGTTGGGGTCTTTAGACCCCCTGTACCTGGGATGGACCTCTTTTGTTCAGCAAAAGAGGCCAGAGAGGCCTACCCCAATGAAGAGATTAGAGTGGGAAAGCGAAGGCCGCTGATATTCCCTCCCCTGCCCTCAAAGGACACAGGAACATACCGGGGAGTCCAGTGAGTCAATGCTGGAACTCGGTCTATTGAGGAAGTTGGACGGTCTTATGGAGGACATGGGCCAATCAGCAGAAAGATCATAGGGACACATAAGGAGCATGGGCAGATGCCATTGGCAGAGCTATTGGCCTATCTTTGAGGTGGTTTCAGTTCTCACAGCCACACCCCCTGCTTAGCCTAGGTCCGGTAACAGGGCGTGGTAATGTGGCAAGCAGCCAGAAAGCCAGAGCTTTTCCATCTCCTTGGCAGACAGTGTAAGGTCCCGACACTATAGTATGCTGATTTTAAGTCTTTTGGGTATAAACAGAGGGGTGGGATAACTGTGTCAAATGGTGGATCCATTCCAAGTTTTCTGAGGAATCTTCATACTGCTTTCCATAGGGGTTGCACCAATTTGTAGCACCACCAACAATTTATGAGAGTACCTTTTTTCCTATGTCCTCACCAACATTTATTGTTGCTTGTAGTCTTGATAATTGTCATTCTGACTGGAGTGAGATGAAATCTCAGTGTAGTTTTGATTTGCATTTCTCTAATTGCTAGAGGTGTTGAACATTTTATTCATATATTTGTTGATCAATTGTATTTCTTCTTCTGTAAAGTGTCTGTTCGGATCCTTAGCCCAGTTATTGATTGGGTTATTTTGATTTTGGGTGTTAAATTTTTGGAGTTCTTTATCTATCTGGGAGATTAATGCTCTATCTGAGGTGCATGTGGTAAAATTTTTCTCCCATTCTGTAGGTTTTCTTTTTATGTTATTGTTTCCTTTGCGGTGAAGAAGCTTTTGAGTTTGATTCCATACTATTTATTGATTCTCAATTTTACTTCTTGTGCTTTAGAAGTCTGAAGGAAGTCAGTTCCTAAGGCAACATGGTAGAGATTTGGGCCTACTTTTTATTTTCCTATTGGGAGCAGGATCTCATCTATTGCCTCAGTCCATGAACCACTTGGAGTTGATTTTTTTGCAGGGTGAGAGATAGGTGTTTAATTTCATTTTGCAACATATGTATTTCCAGTTTTCCTAGCACCATTTGTTGAATGGCTGTTTTTTTTTTTTTTTTCCAATATGTATTTTTGGTGCCTTTGTCTAGTATCAGATCACTATATTTATGTGGTGTGTGTCTGTGTCTTCTAATCTGTACCAGTGGTCTATGTATCTGTTTTGTTGCCAATACTATACTGTTTTTGTTACTACGGCTCTATAGTATAACTTAACATTTGGCATTGTGATCTGCTGATAAGGATTGATTTGGCTATACAGAAGGTCTCTTATTTTCCAAATTAATTTCATGATTTCTTTTTCCATTTATATGAAGAATGTCATTGGGATTTTAATAGAAATTACATTAAATCTGTATGACACTTTTCTTAGTATGGCCATTATTTTATTCTAATTTGTTATACATGCTTGCAGAATGCAATTCATTTCATATTACATAGAAAGAGCACAATTTTTCAAGTCACTGGTTTTACATAAAATATTTTCACATCATTTGTGTTTTCACACATATACTTAGGGTATTGATGTCTAACTCATTCTGCCATTATTCCTATCCCCTTGCCCCCTCCCCTCCCCTCTCTCCCCTTTGTTCTATTTAACATTCCTTCATTCCTCTCATCCCCCCTCCCTTGCCATTATAATTCAGTATCATCATAGCAAAGGAATCATTCGACCTTTGGTTTTTTGGGATTGGCTAACTTCACTTAGCATTATTTTCTCCAACTTTATCCATTTACATTTGAATGCCATGATTTTATTGTCTTTTAGTGCTGAGTAGTGTTCCATTGTGTATATATACCAAAGTTTCCCTATCCATTCATCTACTGATGGGCATCTGGGTTGATTCCACAATGTAGCCATTGTGAATTGTGCTGCTATAAATATTAATGTGGCTGTGTCCCTGTAGCAAGCTGTTTTTAAGTCTTTGGGGAATAGACCAAGGAATGGGATAGCTGGGTCAAATTGTGGTTACATTCCAAATTCTCCTAGAACTCTCCATACTACTTTCCAGATTGGCTGTACCAATTTGCAGTCCCACCAGCAATATATGAGTGTGCCTTTTTCACCACATCCTCTTCAAGATTTATTGTTGTTTGTATTTTTGATAGCTGCCATTCTGACTGTAGTAAGATAAAATTTTAGAGTTATTTTGATTTGCATTGCTGTAATTCCTAGAGATGTTGAACATTTTTCATATACTTGTTTATTGATTATATACCATCTTTTGAGAAGTGTCTGTTTAGTTCCTTGGCCCATTCATTGATTGGGTTATATGTTTTTTGGTGTTAAGGTTTTTGAGAGCTTTATACATCCTTTAGGTTAGTGTTCTATCTGATGTGCTTTGTTAAATATTTGTTCCCATTCTGTAGGTTCTCTATTCACCTCACTGATTGTTTCTTTTGCTGAGAAGAAGATTTTTAGTTTGAATCCATCACATTTATTAATTCTTGGTTTTAATACTTGCACTATAGGGGTCTTATTGAGGAAGTTGGAGCCTAATACAACATGTTAATTCTGCCTATCCAAGAGCATGGGAGATCTTTTCATCTTGTAAGATCTTCTACAATTACTTTCTTTAGTGTTCTGTAGTTTTCCTTGTAGAGGTCGTTCACCTCTTTTGTTAGATTGATTCCCAAGTGTTTTATTTGTTTGTTTGTTTGAAGCTATTGTGAATAGGGTATTTTTTCCAGTTTCTATTTCAGTGGATTTATCAGTGATGTATAGGAACAAAATTGATTTATGGGTATTAATTTTTTATCCTGCTACTTTACTGAATTCATTTATTAGTTCTAGAAGTTTCCTGGTGGAATTTTGGACAAAATACACCACCCTTATATGCTCAAAACACTAGAAAAATGAGGGATGGCAGGACCATCAAAGTCAAACATCTTTCTAAGGAGAAAAATTGAAAACATTCACTCTAAGAACTGGAACATAACAAGGATGCCCTCTTTCATCACTTTTATTCAATATCGTCCTTGAAACTCTACCCAGAGAAATTATACAGAAGAAAAAAATTAAAGAAATATGAATAAGAAAAGAAGAATTCAACCCATCACTATTTGTCATTTCCTTTTCAGATAATATATATATTTTTTAATACCACATGGAACTGATTTGGTGAATTATCTTCCTGCGTCAACTTATTGCACTCAATCTAAAACCCTCCACATTCACCTACATCTACATGCTACAAATGACAGGACTTCTTTCTTTGAGATGAATAGTAAAAATACCATATTTTCATCTATTCATGAAAAGTTAGGTTGACTGCACATCTTAGCTAATGTGAATAATGCTTCATTGAACATGGGAATGCAAATATTTATTCAATATGCTGGTTTTATTTCCTTTGCATACATACCCCATAGTTAAATTTCTGTATCATATGGTAGTTTGATTTTTAAATATTTGAGGTCTACATATGATTTTCTATAAGAGTTGGATTAATTTACATTTACCACATCATTGTGCAAAATGTCCCTTTTTTTTTTTCCACATCCTTGCCAACACTTGTTATATATTTTTTTGATAATAGCCATTTTAACTAGTGCAAAGTGTTATCTCACTTTGAATTGTTAACTTGTGCTTCTCTAATGATTATTGATTAATGATTATTGATTCTTGATATTAAACATTACCACATTTGATCATTTATGTCTTCTTTTTAGAAATATCTATTCAGATTCTTTGTCCATTTGTTAATATTGTTTTTGCTACTTTCTATTGAGTTGCTTTATTTCCTTATATTTTTGGAATATTAATGTCTTATCAGGTGTATGGAAGCAATTATTTATTTACTCTTTACTGTTGTTTTTTTTTTCCTTTATGCATACTGAAATCTTTGTTTCCTCATCCAAATAATAAAGTCCATTTCAGTACATTTTGAAATAGTATTTAATAATATCATTTTAATATATTATTCAAAGGGAATTGTGTGTCTACATTGCAGGGGGGAGGAAATATAAATTTAATCAAGAAATATATTACTCTATCATTGCAAATTTAGAAATAATTATTTATGTAAACCATATAGTTCAAAAAACATCCTATCCCAAAGCAGTATTTTATAGTGGTTTGATTTAACACATACTGAGTGCTAAATATTTTCAATTAAGAATCATATTTTAAAATTATACAACACAGACATATGCACAGCAGTCACATGTAATTAAGTTTTAAAATATTAATGTATCCTGTAATCCCAGGGGCTCAGGATGCTGGGGCAGGAGGATCACAAGTTCAGAGTCAGCCTCAACAACTTAGTGAGGTGCTAAACAGCTCAGTGAGACCCTGTCTCTAAAAAAAAAAAAAATATATATATATATATATATATATATATATATATATATATATAAAGGGGTTGGGGTTGTGGTTCAGTGCTTAAGCACCTCTGGGTTCAATTCTGGTACTAAATGAATGAATGAATGAATGAATAAATAGTTAACATATTTAAATTACCAGTGGAAACCAATGGTTGAATGAAATGATATTGCTTCTTATTTCTAGTTTCCCCATGCTGAAAGTAAACAAAGTAGCAAAATAAATGGCATAAAATAAATTCCAGACTATTTAAGTGACTTTTTAGAAAGGCTTAAAATTGAAAAATGTACAGACATTATCTCTGACATCTTCTTTATGATAGAGTGAGCAAAGCATCCTCATCATCATAAAGGAAGGAAGGAAAAGCATTCTTCCTTTTTATGGAAAGATGTAACACAAACATGGTGCTGAGAAAGTTAACCCTGTCTGTGTATATTCTTACTGTCTTTATATGACCACTAGGCATAATGCATTAGCATGAAACTGACCACAATAGATTATTACTCTGTGGAATCTAAGTCAGGACCTCAAAAACAAATTCTTAAGTTGAACTAGTATAACAGGTTTTTAGTTAGAAATTAGCTTTTTCAAATGCTTACTGCTTAACCCCTCCCTGCTGTAACCATTGAGCACAGCAAATACTCGTTGTTTAACCTTCTCCTTGTTGTAATCATGCATTCCATAGAAAAGCTTTAAATGTTTTCTTGTGTTTGATAAGGACTCCTCTTTATCTTTTAAGTAAATTTAGGATATAGACAACCATACTTCTTTCTTCCTGAGCTATAAACAAAGTTGTTATAGGGACACAGAAGAAGCCAAGAAGTCTAGGCCCAGCTGAAGTTTAAAGAAAAAAATAATAGGGCAATTTAGCTGTAAAAAACCTTAGGAGTAAGCATGCCTAGACTGGAGGAATCTTTGGTTTAGGTTTAGAGAAATATGAATTTTAGAATGTTTTCTTCTGTCTATAGATAAGATTAATCAGTAGTATGTACTTAGGATAAATATTTGTTTTCCCCTGATTATATGACCCTGAAATTCCTTGAAATTCTTTAATGTAACCTCCAAAAGCTGTAATGTGAATTGCTGTGTTTGTTGGGATATATAAAAACCATGATGAGAAAAGTAAAGTAGAGAATTTAGCAGCCTGACTCTCATGTCTGTGTGCTGTTCCTCCGCCGCTGCCCATCGACTCCTTCTCTAGCCCTATGGAGACACCCTCTCCCTGTTGAAGCCGGACTTCAGCAATTATCTTTCTTATTAACTCAATTAAAGAAATAATAGGAAAAACATTTATTATAAAGTTTTGGGCCCTTCTGGAGCAAATGTTAAGTGATTATTTCTTTTTGATAAGTGCCAACAAAGGGCACCTTGAAGAGAAGAATAGAAAAGAGGTTAGGTGAATTGCTGGGATAGACTGTGCTGGAAAGAAATAAGGAAGACACATCCACTCCAACATATACAGCTACATAGGAGATGTCAATCAATTTATACTCACAAGCATTTCAGAATAATTTTTCTTGCTCCTATTTTTTAGTAATACTTCTGGCTTTTCATGCTAATAAGAACTGGTTACATGGCCATTCAAATATTTTCTTATCTTTGCTTGCTGGTCTACTACCTGAATAGACCAAAGTAGCCAGTTCTGCACATTTTCCAAATCAATTACTCACTTACTCTGTCTCTTATAAAGTGTTCCTCCCCTGCTTTGAGTCAATATGTGTAACCCTGCTGATACCAATTTAATTAAGAATGTGGAATCTGAATCCCATAGAAGAATCAACTGAGTTTGAAAAGGAGCTAAGCTACTCATTCCTATATATTTGAATTAGAGAACCATCTGTTTTAATAACTATGGGAGACACTATGGAATATAGTAAATGCTAATTTAATGCATCTAACTCATTTTGGAACATTGCACAAAGCTACATCCCTTAAGGCACTTCCACCTGAGTCCTCCTTTATCTGGACAAGTGTTTCCAGACTAGTGTATGTAGCAAGTGAATTACATAATCAGTAGACTGTTATCATTGATTTGTTCTTAATAATTTGTTCTTAATAATTCTGTGACATAGTTTGTTGATAAACATCATTTAAAATTTCAAATAATAGTATCGGTGAACATGAACTCAGATATACATTGATTTCAATTAGGACATTATGGTTTACATATGTGTCCTCCAAACACTCATGCATGAGACAATGCAAGAAAAGTTTAGAGGTAAAATAACTTGGTGGTTATGAGAGTTTTAACCTAATCAGTGTGTTAATCTCTAGATAGGGATTAATTGGATGGAACTTTCAGGTAGGTAGGGTGTGGCTAAAGGTGGGTCATTGGGGGCATGCCTTTGGTGTATATAGTTTGAATCTGGTGAAGGAGCTGTCTCTCTTTGCTTCCTGATCATTATGTCCATAATTTCATTCCTCTGCCATACCCTACCTCATAATGTTCTGCTTCCTCCAAAATTGTTCTTGTCAAGTCTTTTGGTCACAACAACAAAAAAAGCTGACTAAAATAGGAAGCATCACTACTATATCTACAGTGATACCATACCCAATTCACAATATTTATCTCAGTTCCTGTTTAGTTGGTACACAGCAATGACAATAAGTAGATTAAGCTTAGTTTTTAAAAAAAACAATCCATTTTAACCTAAACAATTTTTTTAGTGCAGAGATGAGAGCTACTCTGTCATCAGCTCACTATTCAGATACAAAGTTGGCTACATAAGAGGTTGGCAGGCTGGTATTAGTGTTTGTTGAGTATAGTCTGTAGTAATACTCTCACACGAACAGTGACTTGGACATTGACTTGAACCATAAAAATCATTACTCTTTAAATTTACTCTGGAAAATTGACTCATATCTCCTCTTTACAGAACTCCTTTATTGTTGCTAGATGTCTCCATTGTAAGATGCCCATTTGACTTAATGCTTCTAACTTTAGGTCTCTGCATTTTCAAAGTAATGATTTGGGTGTATTTGGTTTTGGTTTTCCCGTTTGCCACTAGGTGGCACTCACAAACACATTTCTTCCATGTGGTAATCCACAAACACCTGGGGAATTTGAATGTATAATGTATCTTCTTTAACAATCTGCACAATATAACTACCATTGGAAATTATCTCATTTAATGTCAAAATGAGCTAGAACAAAGACAAACATTATAGACATTTTCACAGTTCCAATACTCAGTGTAAAACAAGTTTGTTTTTTAAAGATTTGTTCTTGAATATTATGTTTTATTTTCGAAAGTTTTTTATTTATTAGAAAATTTTAAAGTTGAAAATAATTATTAGTAGGATGCTAATATATAATGTGAAAGTAAATAAAGCTGTGCTAGTTTTGAGTTTCTAATAACTAATTTTATATTTGGAAATTGTTGAACATTTTTTTTTTCCTTTTTCTTTTTGGACTGGGTATTGAACACAGGGGAAATATACCACTGAGGTATATCTCCAGTTCTTTTTATTTAGTTTATTTTAGAGAATGAATAAGTTCCTTAAGATGTTGGTAGGTTTCTGAGACTGGCCTTATGATTTGCAATCCTCTTGCTTCATCCTCCTGATTCACTGATATTAGATATGCACTACCATACTGTGCTTGTTGAACACTTTTGAATACCTGATATATATTTATAACAAATTTCTTCATGCCTATAAAGAGTAGTCAGTAAGATTTTAGGAAATATGTATTTTAATAGGTTTATAGAATGGATTACAATACATTCATTGCATAGATTCACAGCACAGACTCACAGAGAATTGCCAGTTTAAAAGAAAGTGTATAGTGTGAAAGACCTGTATAAATTCATACATAGGGTCAACATAAATATAGCCACCTAACTTGTATTTCAAACCCTTGTAATAACTAATATTTGTAAGATTATTTGAATCATAAAATATTGTCATATTATCATATTAATTTAAGTATGAAAATATCGTCTTTTTTACTTTAACATTGAGGACATAGCATCATTACAAAATAATGTTAAACATGTAAATAATTACTCTTAGCTTGCTATAGTTGGTTATTTATGAGAAATAAAAAATATTACCTAATGACACCAGACAAGGGAATAAAGCCTACATTTGATTTTTAATGATAGTTTTACAAAATTTAATGTTATTATTAAATAAATATAAGTGAATTCCACTTCACAAACCAAAAATTTAAATTCATCAGTGTTAACTTTATAATGCAGAATTATTTCTTAAGTGATAAGGCTCAATTCCCTTGTCTATCAAGATTCATGTTGGTTATGTATGTGTTTTCAAGTCAAAATACCTCAAACAGTTGAATGACTTTCAGGCTGTATAGAAATGTGCAGAGTATTGCTAAGGAAATAAATTTGAAATTAATGTATGGCAGCATCTTCAAAGGTAGCCTTCACAAAATCAAAATGAACCTAGAAACTTTGCTGATAAAAAAGGATAAATTATAATTTATTCTGCTGACAGTGCAGAAACCTCGTCATTAAGACATTGTAAGGAGAACCTTGAACAGCTTAATAAAATCCTATACATGACAGCCTCAACTTCATCTACCATGTCAGCAATAGCAGAGATATACACAGTGGTAAATGCAATCAAGCTTAAATTCTGATACGCAAAAGATTGAAAAAGGATCAGAAACCCTAGTACTTAAATACCTTTGTAAAAAATTTTGGAGCCAAGTTTTATAGAAGAGGATTATTTCTCTTTATGCTAAAGGCACATATATTTTACATTAAGATGCTTATGACTTTTAAAATGCTTACATTAGAATTTCTAAATGTGTGTGCAATTTATTAATACCATATGTCTTTAAATTTTGAGTTTGGTGAGATCTTTTGTGATTAGTTTGAGTGTCCAGGGATTGAAAACCTGAACATAGAAGAGGACTTCAATATACTTACGGATTTGTGGGCTAAACACTTTATTTAGTAACAATGATTTAAATATATGAAAGCAAAAAACAATAATTTCGAAGCAATTTTCAGCTATAACTTTTTAAAATACATAATGTTCATAAATTTCAAATAACAAAATAATTTTGGTTTTGAGTCCCTTTTCTCCTCCTTTAAGCCCATCAGTTTACCTGGCTTCTTGGAAATCATCTAGAATAAAGAGGATTGAATACTCCGGTGTCCTGATCCTGTTTTCACATAGAACATCTATGCTTTTATCTAACTGAAACATAGACTTTCTAAACTATTCCATTTTAAGAAATGGGTCCTTTAGTAAAGGAAAAACAAAATGAGTCTCTGTTATATTTCAAATTTTTTTTAAATGCACATATTAGTATTCTTGCCTTCTCAATTTATTGTTTTTTTGTTCTACATAAACTCTCTGTAAAATTAAAAGTGTCATATAAATTTTGTCCTCTTTTTCTTGGACATTTCAAAAGACCATTTTTAAATGAACATTTTCTTTTCGCAAGCCTCTGCTGTAATGTATGCTATAATTTATAATGTTCAACTTATGCAGAATGTTTATATATTTATTTCCTTCTTCATTAAATCTTGAGATAAGATGTTTTGAATTTTTTATAAAACTTACAGACATAAATCACATGCTTTCCCTGTCTCTCCTCACTGTACACTTGGGTGAATTTCAGTTTTCTGTTTTGATAAAATTTACATATGGAATGAACATTGTTATGCCTAGCTTAGGACAATGACTCCATACCCATCATAAATGTTACTGTTTTTCAGGTCTCAATTCATAAATCCCTGTATCTTTTCTGATTTTTATATTTCTGGCCTATCTCATCCCACACTTTTTGTTTCCATAATTTCTATAGCTTGATAAAATGCACAGCTATGCTTCTACTCAATTCCTTTTCCCCTGGTTTTAGAAACACATCAAATTGCCTAAATACCTCTAAATTTAGATATGTCATGTACACAACAATTTCATTATGTCCAAAGTCAACTTATCATTTTAAATTTAAATACAACCTTTTTATTATGACTTCTGATGTCTTGTGTTAGCTTTATATTTGAGTATAAAGTTCCTTTTCCCTTCTTTCAGTTGTGAACTGGTTTAGCAGTGATCCTTTCTACTACAACTACCTGATTGAGCCATTCTTGGATGTCCAATGGACAAAGAAGTTTCTGTCAACAGATTTTCTGAATCATAGAAATTTCAGTTTTTACATGCCTTTCTAAAGGAAACTTTATACTCCAGATTATATGTGATTATTCTGAATTCACTTTAAATGTCTTCTTCCATTAATGTAATCAGTATCTAAACCCTACACAGCTAAAACTTCAATGCTCCATCAGATGAAATAAATGAATGTATTTATAGTGCCATACTCTGTTATGTCTCTTAAATTATGAAGAAGCCCTTGTTTTCTGACATTTCTTTATATTTATCTATAATTAAATCTCCCTTTCTGGAAATATACTCTAAATATTCCCTTTCCTTTGACTAATTTAATGTCCATTCTCTATGTATATACTATTACACTGTAATTGGTATATACTTTTTCTCTGTGTCATTCTCTCGAGCATGGATAATGTGGTTTTGCTTTCCAGCATTTATGACAAGGTTTATGATACATCAGACTCCTAATGAGTCACATAATAATTGAAGACATAAATTGTTAATGTGTAAGTGGCATATATACGTAACATTCCTAAACATTTAATAAACTTTTTTTGACAATATTTTAAACCTACGTGAAAAGTAAAGGTATTTTAAATAATTTATAAAACATATATTAAACACTCAGTGGCCCCATATCTCTACCTCCAAAATTGTTCCTCAAAAAAGAAAGAAACAAACAAAGTTACACTAGCGTAGTATCTAGTTTGTGTATTTTGCTCAAAAATTAAAATGAATCACAATTTCATTTTTTGTGATTCGAATAAGCTAGAAACATGGTTTTACATTGTATTCAACAAGAAAAAATATTGATATAAGAGCAATTATTTTTTTTCTTATCTCTGCATCATAAAAGGAAAGAAACCGTTGACACTGAAGTTCACAATTCCCACTATGATTATTAAAAAGTCTTGGGAAATAAGAGAACAGTGAACAGTTGGCTATGATTTAATTGACTAAATATTTTATAATTATCAAATAAACAAATGAGTCAGATACCTGAACTGGGGATGCACCTGCTCTAACTATATTTGTCAATGTGTGATGACTAGGTCTAATAGTACTTTTCTGGTTCTTCCTAGACTGAGAATAAGAAAAAAGATTATCTATGATGCAAGGGAAGTTAGAAGAATAAGAAAGCATTTTTCCAAAGAAAGGAATGGGTTGGGGTGGGCAACACTGAGTGACAGAAAGCAATTCAAAGTCATTTCATCTAATCACTTGTTGAGGAGTTCTCATCTTACCTATACAGGAGATATAAATGCATTGGAAACATTGTAAATTTTATTTAATAACATAAGCTACAAAACCATAACAATCTGTTAAGCTTAAAACACAAATAGTCTTTGAGTGCACTGAAGAATGTGTGTATTTGATATATTAAAACACTTGGAATATTCTTAAAATAGATAATGCAGAGAATCTCATGTCAATATCAAACATTCCCACTCTATGATATTTACAATTCAGCAGTTTCTAAATCTATTATTTCAAGTTTATCCAACCATATTTTTGCATCATACAAGAATAGGGAACTATCTGAGCATGCACACCTGTAATTCCAGAGGTTTAGAGGCTGAGGCAGGAGAATCTCAAGTTCAAAGCCATTCTCAACAGCTTAGCTAGGCTCTAAACAACTTAGCAATATCCAATCTTAAAATTAAGCAATTTTTATAATTAAAAGAGGGCTGAGGATGTGACTCAGTGGCTAAGTGCCCCTTTGTTCAATACCTGATACAAAGCAAAACAAACAACAACAACAACAACAAATATGTGTGTGTATATATATGTGTATATATATATATATAATGTATATATAAATATATATAGTATATTTGAAATATATATTTGAAACTTGCCTTTCTGTTTTTCTCTCCTATAATGAAAGCACTAAAGATACTGCAGATGCCATAGGACTACTAACATAAAAGCTGAATATAAGTAAAACAAATGATATTGAGAGAAAAGGACAGGTTCTATTATGAGAATTATATTTCTCAAATTGCAAGAGAAAATGATCCCCAGGATGGAGAATAATGGCAGATATGTAGTTGCACTTTTTAGTTCGTCCTACTGTGCTCTTATTCTATCACTCTTGTACAAAAGCATAGCAATAGCAATAGTATCTAAGCATAGAAGGGTAATTTCTGGTGAGTGGTAAAGCTTGGCATTCCTGGAAACTGATAAGAGTGGCAGGCCCACTGATCAGCTCATAGGCATTTTATGCTTACCTTTACAATACTGCAGCTCTGAAGAACTTTTGAAAAGAAAAGATCCTTTAGCTGGTACAGGGATAGTTTATTCTGATGTTTATAGGTGTTTAAGAAGTGATGAAGCCAGATGGTGAATTTTGAATTTTAAAACCTACGCTAATACCCACAAAAAATTATCTGAACTCCGCAGGATTTGCACTTTCTGGGACCTAGGCCCTAGGTTCTCTAGTTGGAGTCATGGAGACGATGTATACTACTAAAAATATATAAGTTCAATGGTTAAAAATATCAAAATTCACAAAATGCTACCTAAAGAACTTATATTAAATAAAGTAGAAAAATATACTGAGGCAGAAAAAAAAATAGACTTCTATATATGATTACAGACTTGAAGATAATGACAAAATAGAATCACAAAATCCAAAATATACAGGAAGAAATATTATCGGATGTGAAATAACAAAATAATGATGAAATTGAAGGCACGGGTAATATGTTTACTATCAGAATAAAACTAAGAATAAATGGGATAGGTAGAGTAATAGATTGAAGAATGTTTCCACAAAGCATCGGGAAGCAAACAAGAGATGAGATACACAGAAGAACATTTATGTGGCATAGAGTTTATACCTAGAATTGTTAACGTTTATTTTTTAAAAAAAGTACCAATAGACATATCAAAATATAAATGTCAGAGAAGAAATAATAAATGAAATCACCAACAATAGCCCGTATTTATAAAGAATACGAAATCTCAAAATGACAAAGCTAATGTCATTTCCAGGTAGTAAGAATAAAATTATCCCTTGTTTATCCATAATGGGGTGGGGTGAAGGGACTTTGGATTGTGCAGAGAGGAGTGAGGGGATGTGAGGGGGTATGGGGATGGGAAGAACAGTGGAATGAAACAGACATTGTTACTTTATATACATGTATGATGACACAAGGGGTGTGACTCTGCACCCTGTTCAGCCAGAGGAAGAAGTTGTGCTCCATTTGTGTATAATGTGTTAAAATGTATTCTACTGTCATGTATAACTAATTAGAACAAGTTGAAATTTTTAAAAAAATAAAAATGAATAAAATTATCCCTTAGCTGCACTGTGGTTTAAAACAATAAGAAGACTGAGAAAAGAAGAAGAAGAAGAAGAAGAAGAAGAAGAAGAAGAAGAAGAAGAAGAAGAAGAGGAGGAGGAGGGAGGAGGAGGAGGAGGAGGAGAGGAGGAGGAGGAGGAGGAAGAGGAGGAGGAGGGAACTTATTAGGAACTTATTAGGAGCAGGAGGAGGAGGAGGGGGGAACTTATTAGGGTTCTAAAAAAAGGTTGTTCTAAGTAAATAGACTGAGATTAAAATAAGATTAAGCAATAGTAATATGTGTAAAAGATTACAGTGCAACACATTTTTCAAAGTAATATAGGACAATAATTTCAATTTTATAGTAAGGTGAATGATTGCTTAAATGTGAGGCTAATAAAAAGATATTGAAAGTTACACAAATTCTTAAAAAAATTGAGAAAATAATTCAATAACAAAAGAAATGCAGTTATTAAAATGTAGATTTTTAAAAAGTGAATAATTGAATAAAACTTTTGTCCATAAAGATATGTTAAAAGAAAAATAATATTTATAAACATTTTACACACACATAGATGAACATTGACGAAACTAAGACATTTAAGGAGTGATGTTTCAAAATCTAATCTTTCTGCTTTCTTGTTAACACAAACTTGTTATAGAATATACACAATGAAAATTATTTACCTGATCTACCTTGCTAAATATGGACTAGAAAAATATATGCAGTTACTGAGGTGAAAGGTGAAGATAATTCAGGAAATCTACTAATTACAGTAATCCTTGCCTGATTAATTTTCTTCCTTCACATGAAATACAGAAAAATCAAGAGAGTGGTAACAGTCATATTGGAAGCATGCAGCAAATCATTTTAGACGAAGGTGTACACCCAAGGATGCCATATGGAAATGTGAAAAGTGTCATTGTCCATATTATTGAGCTAATCTACCCATTTGTGTACTTGATTTACTGTTATAGGATAGACTTTAATACCAACGTCTATGGTATAGGATTTTTATTTCTTCCCCAGTTTCACATCCTCCACATAAAACATAAATGTATCTAGTAAAAGACAGAAAATAAAAAATAATAATATTTTAAGAAGGCAATGAATACAAAATATTGAAGAAAATGTCAGATATGTACCATAACATAGCACTCAACAAAATAATTATGAAAGTTCTCAACTCATCAAAAGTAAATGAAAGGAGACTGCTCTGACACATGCCTGAAATCCCAGGGACTCAGGAGGCTGGGGCAGGAGGACTGTGAGTTCAAAGTTAGCCTTACCATAAGTGAGGTGCTTAGGAACTCAGTGAGACCCTGTCTATAAATAAAATTTAAAACAGGGCTGGAGGTGTGGCTCAGTGGTTGAGTGCCCCTGAGTTCAATAGTTCAATTCCGGGTAACTGCCCCCACCAAAAAAAAAAAAAAAAAAAAAAATTGTATATATATGTATACACACACACACACACACACACACACACACACACACACAGCAAATGAAAGGAGAGAGAAGTTGCAGGATCTAAAATTGATCAACAGATATAAGTGAAAAAAACAAAACAAACAATATTAAACAAAGTAACATGACCCACCTATTTATTTTACATGAGAAAAATACTTCAGTGCTTAAATGAGTAAGAATATCATGGTTAGTAGAGAGAGTTGGAAAATGTCAGTCTACAAAGATGACTAAAAGGGAATAAGAGAACAAATTTGCTATCAAAATGAAATTTAAAGTGAAACATCATAATTGGCTGAAAAGCACATTTCATGATATATCCGAGTACTCATTAATCTAGAAAACACTTTTTAGAAATTCATATGGTCCTGATAGTATTGGGCCTTGAGAATGCAGAGGTAAAATTTACAAGTCACCTAGACATTAAATTTCATTTTAGATATTCTTACATATGATAGTCATATAAAGGATATTTATTTTTCATGTGTCCCATCCCTTCTCAAGGGCTTCTGTAATTGCCCCTCCTCTCTGCTGCTCCCCCCTTCCATCCCTCTCCCTGGAATCATTATCATAGAAACAGCATGAAATGTCATGGTGAACATGTTAAGTGACCAAGATGGCACTTGCAATCAATCACTCCTTTCTTCTATCATAACTTCCAGAAATAAACTAGAATACTAAAATCTTGTTTCTTAGACCCTCTGTGATTCACAATTTGGAAGTGAGGTAAGTTAGCTAGATCAGGTGAAAAGTGCAAGCAGCACTGTGTGTCTTCCTGTTCTTTTACTTGCTACTATCAGGAAAGCAAAGTCATAGAGTAATTGGAACTTTTTGACAGTAGTGTTTCATATATATCATTAGTTTAATGAGTGTCAAGAAACAAGGAAGAGGTGTCAATCGTAACTGGACACAGCTTTCCCCACCCAGGAGCTAGGCATATTGCTGGCAAGTGGTGAAGCATCAGTGGTGGTGGCTTCTGGACCCTTGAACATTAGCTGCCTTGAAGGCAATAGTTCCAGTGGAGAAGTCATGATTCCCTGGTTGGGGAAAAAAATCACACACAACATGTCATGTGTACCATCTTTGATAGATTACTGACAGAAGTAAGGTCAGGAGTATGGGAATACAAAAGTGATACTGCAGTACTCAGCAGGAGTTACCTACCATTCCTAGGGCTGAAAAGTCAAGGAAAACAAAACGAAAGGAAACATTACTGGAGTCCCCAAAGTCCTCCAACTATGGAGGAATGACTCCTGGAATGGGGTAATGCTTTGGAAGGACAGGACTTCTGCTAGAGGATGAGGGGATACTTTTTAAATCGAATAATTTGTATTACATTTATACTTTAAATAGATCAAAGGTTTCTATTTCTTGGAATAAAATCCCGAATTCTGAATAACAAATTCATCATCTTGACTCCATACCCTTACTGAGCTATTTCCATGCAACTTTTTATTGTGACCAAGAAATAGATTTATATATCCCCATTTCCATTTCTTATCTAACTAACATTCTATTTGACTCACTCCAAAGTTGCTTTTGTTAGATTCTGGGTCAACTGGCCACACCTCCCAGGTAATTTAACCAGGCCACACATCCCAGGTACCTTAAGACAAGACACACCTCCCAAGCGCCTTAAGCTGGCCATGACTCTGGCCACACCTCAGGTGCTTTACTGAGCCAATTACGACACATGGGTTCCCGTTTCAACCCCTGGCATCCTATGGAGTTGGATTCTCTCTGGGGGGTCCCTCTGACCATGGGTTCACTACTTACGCCTTCTCCAGACTGAAACCCTTTCCTTCTTTTCTTTTCATTGTCCTGTCTCCTTTCCTCCCCTCCCACCGGTTTTCCTCATTCCCTTTCCCCTCCACGTGTCCCTTGGTCTCCACCAGCCACTAGGGGCCAGTTAATAAACCCCATTTCTACACAGTGATCCCAGTGTGTGTTCCTTTGCCCTTCATTTTGGTGCATTGGCCAGGAAATGTGTCTATTCTGAGGTCATAAACCTCCTGGAATCGCCTGACTCAACCTCTGTTCATCTTTTCAACCATGGCATCATTGGATTTGGTAAGCTTCCCCTCCCCCAAGTAACTAAACCTGTCAGGTCATTAGGCGGTGAGAATTTACCATTAAGTATCGGGCAATCTCACCGGTGGCCTGTACAGGGGGAGGGGGAAACATCCCACTCAGGTCTTCAAGGCTGTGGTGGACCCCAGGAACTACCCACCCCCATCTGCCCACCCTAAAGACTTTGCCTCCAGGGCTCTCAGCTGGGAGCAATTAAAGAAGTTCTTCTTGCCTACTCCAGACTTGAGTCTTATCCTTCCAGGTGGCTCATAGTCCTCCAGTCCTCTTGGACCACATGTCTGCCTGGCTCTGGTGATGACTGGGTCACAGACTTGGAATTCACTCTAATACTTATTTTGAGGTAGCTTCTTACGATATTGTATTAGCCTCTTCCCATTCAGAATGGTAAAAATGGGAGTTTCCTCATCCCTTCTGGCTGACTCCCCTCTTAAGTGCCTTTTAAAAAATCAGGCAAATCTAAGCTTAAAGCCAGACATAAAGACAAAGAAACTCATCAAACTCTGTACCAAAGTCTGGCCTTCGTACCTCTTAGCTAGCAAATGGCCAAGTTCAGGCTCCCTTGACCCTTGTGTTTTACAGAAACTTTCCAGTTTTTGCCAGCGGTCGAAATGATGGGTGGAACTGCCCTATGTAGAAGCTTTTTTCCTCCTCCGTTCCAATCCCTCACTTTTTACTCACTATACCCCTGAAACTGTTCTCCTTGCATGCCGACCGAGCGATCCACTTCTATCCCTAATTGACCTTGACTTCTACCGGAGGTTAGAGGTTCCACCTCCTCCATACCACCAGGCTAGAACCCCAGCTCAGCCCTCAGCCCCTCTTCCTTCTCCGCCATTTTCAGAGTCAGCTCAAACCAAGCCTCTAATCCCTCTTCTTCCTTCTACGTCATCTCTTGCAACGACCCAGCTTCCAGCCTCTCCCCTCCCCTTGCTAACTTCTGCATCGGTCACGCCTATTTCAGCCCCTGATCTTCCTTCAGCCCCCGATATTGTCCTTCAGCCCCCATCTTCCTTCATCCCCTTCCCCTGTGGCTTCTGTGCCGGCTCCGGTTTCCCTGGTTTCTCTGGTTTCCCGGTTTCTCTGGTTTCTCCCCCAGCGGTTTTTGCTCGGGTCCTCCACACCTCCCGCCTTCTCCCATTGCAGTCCCAGTATTGATCCCAAATTCTCAGGTTCTTCTGCCACCCAATCCCACCTTCAGTACTCCCTGTACATTGTTTGAAAAAGCAGGCATGACAATTTACACAAATCATAGTGCCCTAGAGGGAAGTGTCAGGGGTGGAGGGAATAATTAGGGTTCATGTTCCATTCTCCATGGCAGATTTATCCCAGATCGAGAAGCGGTTGGGTTCCTATGCTTACTGACCCCACCACCTACCTTAAGGAATTTCATCGGGTCACCCAAGCTTATAGTCTCACCTTTCATGATGTATATATGATACTGGCAAATACTCTTCTTCCTGAGGAGCGTAGGCGAGTCTGGGAGCAGGCAAGGGCCTATGCTAATGAGAACCATAGAACTAATCCAAGTCATCCCATTGGACCTCAAGCTGTGTCAGAAAAAGACCCAATTTGGGACTATAATTCTCCAGGGGACATTGCTCTGAGAGATCAGTTTGTCACTTGTATAGTAGCTAGCCTTAAACATGCAGCACAGAAAGCCATTAATTTTGATAATCTACAGGAAATTATACAAAAAAAGAGAAAAGACCCTCTCCAAGTTTCTTGATCAGCTGACAAAAGCCCTCCAACAATACACTAATTTAGGCCCTGAATCTCCAGAGGGGTGTCAGGTTCTTATGACTTATTTTATGTCCCAAAGTTACCCCGACATACAGGCTAAATTAAAAAAAGCTGCAGCAAGGGCCCGCAACACCTCAGACAGAGATTTTGGCCACAGCCTTTAAGGTCTATCGTAACAGATATGAGGAAGCAGAGCATCGCAAGTTTCAAAAATATGTAAAGACTGAACGATCAAAGTTTCAAATGCTGGCCCAGGCCCTACCGGGGCTCTGACGCTTGGGCCTCAAAAACAGGGGTTCGAAAGTCCACACAGGAGGAACCTCCAGGGCACTGTTACAGGTACGGGAATAATGGATACTGGGCTAAAGCTTGCCCTAACCCCAGACCCCTTACATGCCCATGCCCTAAATGTTCCAAGATGAGCCATTGTGGTGTTGACTGCCCCAGTCCCCACAGGGGGGCTGGACCAGTCACAAACCCCAACCTGCTGGCACTGGCTACAGAGGTTTGATAGGGCCCAGGGACTCCTCTCCCAACCATTGACATCATCTTACAGGAGCCTAGGGTTACCCTCCTTGTTGATGGTTGCCCCATAAATTTCCTACTAGATATAGGAGCCACTTCCACGGTCTTGAGGGAGTTTTGGGGTTCCACCACCGTAGTACCATTCCCTATTGTCCAGGGAGAGGGAAATGCTATTTGCCCCCATAAGACTCCCATGCTGTCCTGCTGCCTCCACCACCATCCCTTCACCCACCAGTTCCTAGTAATGCCTCACTGTCCCGTGCCTTTACTGGGCCAAGACATACTGGTCAAATTTCAGGCCTCAATTGTGTTCTCTGATCTGCCTCACTCAGTTGTGCTCCCTGGCTCGTTTCACTCCTCCTCTGTCTTTCTTTTTACCGTTTTAGAGGCCACTGGTGACCATGAAGAGACCCCTCAACCCCCTACTGATGCAGGAACCCCTCAACTCTATACCAATGCAGAAACCCCTTAACCCTCTAACAATGCAGAAAACTCCCATCATCCTGCTCCCACCCATCTGGTACACCCCAAATTTTGGGATACCCAGACTCCCTCCCTTGCTCATTGTGACCCTGTACAAATACACCTTAAAGATCCCCAGCATGTCCCCAACAGTTCCCAGTATCCACTTCCAGCCACTAGCCTTAGGGTTCTCCAACCCATTATCTCATATCTTCTGTGGAAATGTTTTCTCAGACCCGCCCATCCCCCTTATCATACTTCCATATTGGCGGTTCAGAAGTCCAATGGGTCATATCCTAGTCCAGGATCTTTGTCTTATCAACCACGCCATCAGGCCCATACACCCTGTGGTTCCAAATCCCTATATCATTCTCTCCTTAATTCCCTCTGTATCCACCCATTTCTGGGTTATTGACCTCAAGGATGCCTTTTGCACTGTTTCTTTAGCTCCGGAATCCCAAGACCTTTTCACCTTTACCTGGACTGACCCCAATACTCAATGGTCCCAACAATTGACCTGGACAGTACTCCCTCAGGGTTTTTGAGACAGTCCTCATATCTTTGGACAAACATTGGCTGAGGACCTCAAAGACCTTGAATTCTTTTGACTCCACCCTCCTGCAATATGTAGATGACCTTCTCCTCTGCAGCCCTTCCTTTTCCACAGCTCGTGAAGACTCTTACACCCTTTTAAATTTTCTTGCCTCTCGCGGGTATCACATTTCCACATCTAAGGTGCAACTTGCCCAGACCCAGGTAGTTTATTTAGGAGTTCAGATTTCCCATCAATCAAAGGCCATTACTGTAGACTGAAAGGCCCTCATTGAGCATCTCCCATGTCCCAAAACAAAGGAAGAGATTCTTTCCTTCCTATGGCTAGTGGGAAATTTCTGTGCCTGGATTTTCAATTTTTCTCTTTATGCAAAGCCCCTATATGAGGCAGCTAAGGTGATTGAGGAAAAGTTCCTCCCTGAAGGTATTCGGGTTGAGTTTAAGCACCTGCAGCAGGCACTATTACAGGCCCCAGCTCTTCACCTCCCAGACCTTCTTCAGCCATTCACCCTTTATGTCCATGAAATGAAAGGTCTGGCTCTAGGTGTTTTAGGCCAATACAAGGCCTCCACTTTTGCTCCAGTTGCCTATCTTTCTAAACAGCTTGACCCCACCATTCGTGGATGGGCCCCCTGTCTTTGGGCTCTGGCTGCTGCTTACCTACTTCTATAGGAATCAAAAAAGTTGACCTTTGGTGCCCATGTCACTGTTGCCTCTGCTCACCATTTAAAAGATCTACTAACCTATAAGAGCCTTCAAACTCTCCCGTCTGGTCTGGTCTCATTCTCTCTCTCCTTGTTTCTTTTCTACATGACTCCTCAATCTCTTTCCAACCCTGCTCCTCTTTACACCCAGCTTCCCTCCTCCCAGCCTCCTTAGAGCCCCCAGAGCAT
Organism: Tamias sibiricus; assembly: GCA_025594165.1. Taxonomy (NCBI): domain Eukaryota; kingdom Metazoa; phylum Chordata; class Mammalia; order Rodentia; family Sciuridae; genus Tamias; species Tamias sibiricus. Next base: position 154,087,344 of record CM046662.1, on the reverse strand, counting down.
CATTGTGTAGAGATGCTTGAGGCTTTAATCCCCCACCCATCCCACACTCAAGAAGGATCACTTACTGATTTTCCCCTAATCTTGTTCACAGATGGCAGCTCTTTCCTTAAGGATGGGCAACACTATGCCAGCTATGCTGTCAACACTATGCCAGCTATGCTGTCGTCTCCCTATCAGAGGTTATTGCGGCAGCACCCCTCTTCCCCCAACACCACAAACCAATGGCTGAATTAATAGCTGTTATTCGTGCCTTCAAATTAGCAGCTGACCAAAACCTACTCTCTGTTGGCCTCTTCACTGTAAGTCTCGTCCGGTGGAATATAGGCCTTCAGACAATAATCCCTCTCACCTTCTTTCTCTTTGTTGTTTTCATAATAGTGTTACAATGCTACCTGTAAACTCGTGCGGCCTACAATTCCTACATGCTCTTCAAGAGGATAGCTGGCTGATTCCCCCAGTGACCTCTGCAGGAGCTTGGCTTGACACCCTCACCGATTTATGGTTTCAAGGAAACTTCATCCATTTCACACCTGCAGAGATTCATCTTTTTGGTGCCTGCCTCCTGGAAAATTTTTTCGCCCTCAACCCTGACCTGCCTGCCCACATCTCCCCCCTCATAACACCCCACGTCGCCCTGTTTCAGCTTGAAGCAGCCAGATTGAAATGTGACGCCCGGCTTCCTAAGAAAACAAAAGGGGGGAATGTTAGATTTTGGGTCGACAGGCCACACCTCTCAGGTACCTTAAGACAAGACACACCTCCCAAGTGCCTTAAGCTGGACGTGATGCTGGCTACACCTCAGGTGCCTTACTGAGCCAATTATGACACATGGGTCCCCCTTTCTACCCCTGGCAGCCTATGGAGTTGAGGGTCTCTCTGGAGGGTCCCTCTGACCACCAGTTTGGGTTCGCTACTTAAGCCTTCTCCGGACCGAAACCCTTCCCTTCTTTTCTTTCTGTTGTCCCATCTCCTTTCCTCCCCTCCCACCAGTTTTTCTCATTCCCTTCCCCATCCATGTGTCCCTAGGTCCCCACTGGCCATTAGGGGACAGTTAATAAACCCCTTTTCTACAAGGTGGTCCCAGCATGTGTTCCTTTGCCCTTCAGCTTTTATTCCTACCCTTCCAGATCAAATTCTTTTCAAAGTGACAGATGGCTTTCACTTAACCAGATACAACAGTCCTTTACAGTTCTCCTGTGTCTCCACCACTTACTTTCATCATGTGACACAACACCCTGCAGTTTTCCTCCACTATGCACTACTTTACAAAACCCATTAATGAATCACCTTCATCCATCATAAACTTCAAATGTTTGAGAAATTTCCTCCCTTAGTTTGAGACCAGTCCTCATCTGTGAATTTGCTTCTTCCCTGCTGATTTCATTCACTTATTTCACATATTTTTTTTTTTCCTATCATTCATGGTTGGTAACACTGAACCATCTTTCACTTGGATTTCAAATTTATTTATCAATAACTCTTCTACACCTACACCTTTATATGTAATAATTATTTCAATTGTTATCAATTTTCTTCAGTTGTATCTTCCATAGGCTTTCCCTCTCAATAAACAGAAAAACATCCTTTTTAAATTTCAGGCTAAAACTTTTGGTGTCAGCAGTGAGTTCCTCTTCTCTCATGTTTTCTAGTGAATCTGAACCTTAAGATAGTTTACTATATCACCTCCCTACCTATACAATTTTACCATCACTCTATTGTCTACACAGAAATCAGAATGCCCCTTCATTCCTCCTCAGCAACCCTAAATGGTCCACCTCTCAGAAGAGCATTCACCATCAGTTACAGCCTAGAAATTGCATTGCATAGCCTGCTCTTTCTTCTTATTCCCCTCACTCAACTTGTCCCCACCTCAGGGTCTTCTTAATCCACAAACATCAAGCATGCATTTATCTAAAGATTGTCACTTGCTATTCTTTCTGCTGGGATTTCCTAAAGATCTGCCTTATTTCCTGCCTCCCATTTTATCCAAAGTCCCATATAAAGTGCAACAATGCTTTGCTTTGATCTTTGTAGCTTAAATTGCATCCTGTGTGTGTGTGTGTGTGTGATGATTTTCAGTCAGCACTAGAATGCCATTTAATTAGAGAAGATACTTTGTCTTGTTCAGTGCTTCTGAAGAGCCGTCTTCTAAGAATGACTCCAACTTCCACCATTATGTACAACCAAAACGCACCAATAAAAATATGGAAAAAAGAAAACCAACCAACCAAACAAACAAACAAAAAACAAGAAAGAAAAAAAAGAGGGCTTCCACTGATCTCTTCCTCTTTGCTTTCAGACCTTAATAGAATCACATCTCCCTGAGTATTGGCTAGAGAAATTCTTCTAATGTTTGCAGTATGAAAAGTGTGAGATGACCTCTGAGATCAGGATACACACACACACACACACACACACACACACACACACATATTTTAACCTCCATACTCCTAGCTCTGTGGTCCTTCTTGGGTATACACTGCAGAGGACCATGTGATAAAGAAGAGAGGGCAGACCATGCTCCCAGTACAGAACAAAGCCCTTTGTTCAACATCCCTTGAGGAAATGAATCCTGAATTAAGTGAGTGTAGAAGTGTTCCCCCCCACCCTTGTCAAGCCTTCAGAAGAGACAAAAGCTTTGGCTGGTATGTTTGTGGTAGCATTTGAGAGACACTAAAGCTGAGGATTTACTTAAACAGTTCTGGGATTTATAACCCTCAGAAAAAAATGAGGCACTAAATGTTGTGTTAACCCAGTAAGTCTTGGAGTAATTTTTATGCAAAAAGTTTATAATTTTTATATGAATCAGAGTTTTGTATTTCTTGCACAGAAGAAAACTAATAAATATTATGATAACTGTATGAAATTGTCATTTTTATGTATCAAAATTCAGTGTTTTCACAAAGTTCAACCTGTACTTGTTGAATTAGCAAACATAAATAGAAACTTCAAAAATAAAAATAGAAAAGTACTTTAACATAGTTAAAAGTAGTTAAGGGGAAATCCCTCATATGATTTGGTTAGAAAATCACATTAGGATACTATGGCCAACTTTATATCCATAAATTGGATAATGTAAAAAAAAAAAAAATGAAAAACTTCTTCAGAGGCAAAAACTACTAAATAATATCTAACAAATAAATATTTAACCTGAATAGCTCTATTGCTATTAGAGGAATTGTGTTTCTTGTTAAAAAACTTTCAACATAGTTAACATGAAACCTAGATGGCTTCACTGGATATTTAAAAGCAGGTAGTTTGAAGGAGAAGAGGATCCATCTTCATTGCTTTGATTATAGTGATGCTTTCATGGACGTACATGTTGTTATTTATCAAATTGTACATTTTAACTATGCACAGATATTGTATGTGAATTATATCTCAAAGCTGTTAAAAGAAAAAATATAAAAGAAAAAGAAAATCACATTAGGCTACAAAGTCTTGTTTCAAATTGTTGATTTGCCACTCAGGTAATGAGTTGTTTCACAAATCACTCTCAAACATTTGGTTTACTTTCTTTCTTACTTTATTTTAAAAATTGGATTGTATCAAATATTCTAGAGGATTCTTATGAAGAGAAAATGATAACAATAGAAAGAATACCTATCTCATTATCTGACACACAAGGACTTTTCAGCAAGTGCTGTTTCTATCATAGGCAAAAATATTATTTATTTTCCAAAGTAGTCTTGCAGATTTTGAGGAGATCTTTCCATATTTGGGAAACTAAGTAATAAAGCTAGTTAAATTTTGATATTGAGTCAAAATATTATTTTTTTACAAAACTTACTTTTTAAGATTAATCATTTATAATTTTACATGAAGTGATTAATTTTTAGAATCAAAATGATACTGAAAAAGAGTCATTTCATCAATCAATTAGATTTAAGATAATTATTTCAAGATAGAATCATTCTTCAGAAGGAAAACAATAATCTTTGCTTTAAATCAAACTGAGGTATTCAGGTTCAATACTAGACCTTTCAGTAGTAGACTCTATAAACTATCTAAAAAGCCAAAGGACACTTTTCTTGAAAGTCAAGTACAAGATAGGCACTTTACAAATGAATCATGGTGATTTATCTGAAGATTTTTTTAACTTTTTCTTTTATCTATGTATATGAGTAAGTTAAAAGCTCCCAAGGGCTTTGGACAAGCCATTCCTATAGTTTTGCTGGTTCTACACTCAACATCTTTCATGGACTAGCTGTGTATACTGCCTGTAGCTTCCCTCAGTTGACATTCCTCATTGCTGAAGCTTCTTTTTTCTTGGTTTCTCTTCTGCTTCCTGGCTTTACACTCAGAGCTCCATGTATCACTTTCTGGGGTCTCTTTGCAGGAACTCTGACTCTTTAACATACTTTCTGGCCTCACATAATTTCCTTTAAAATATTGTTGGAAGTATCCATTAATCCATGCTCTTGCATTCTACTTTCCTATAAAAATAGCATGATGTGAACAATGCCTAGGTCTGCTATTGGTATAGGCTGTTGATGGGCCTGTTTGAAACTTGACTGAAGCAACCTCTGAGTGCCTTGCTGGATACACATGAAGAAACTATTCTACAGATAGTTCTGATTGAGCAGATGCATCGGAACATCTTTGAAGCAAATTTGCAATCCTACGTCTATGAGACAGTAATGCCTGTGGCCTTGCTCCAGATTATCTTTCTTTCTGTCCCACATGGCATATTAACTCTATAATCTTTGGACAAAACCTCACACACACTCCTTTTGTGGTCAAGTGGTGAAATTTTTAGATATTTTTACTCTATTACTTTTTTATTTGTTTATTTTCCTTTTCTAATTCTTACTGTAAATTAGGCAAGAAGCAGTAACAGCCATACTGTAAGTGCTTTACTACCTTGAAATTTCTTTCACCAGATAAAATAGACCAACAGCATTAAACACAGCTCCCCAAAAGTCTCAGTATATGAAGAAAATGCATCCAAAATATTTGCCTGAGTATAATACAGATATTGTCTAATCCAACTGTCAATAGAGTCCTCATTTTCATCAGCATCTTTGTTACTGTTGGCATTATATCAGCATTCTGGTCTTCTAAGTACTCAATAGAACTGCCCACTAAGCTCCAACTGTACCTTTCTGTGACGAAGTTTTCTGAACTTCTCCCATAAAACAGTTCCAGTGGCATTTCCACATTGGAAGAGTCACTGTAAGGACCCCACTGCTGGTACCTATTTCCAGTTAGTATGATTTACACTACTATAATGAAAACCTAAAATAATTTACTTGAAAATTCAAAAAGTTTTTTACCCTCTTGGTTTTGGAGGTTTCAGTTCATCATCAATTTTTCCCCCATCGTATTGTGACTGTGGCAAGGTAGCATCTCATAGTGGAAGCACGCAACAGAGCAAACTGTTCACTTCATAGCTATGGAAAAAAAAATAAAAAGAGGAAGAATAAGTCACTCAAGTTCCTCTATACCCTTCAAGGACATGTGCACAATGATATGAAGACTCCCCACCAAACCCCATCTCTTATAGTTTCCACCTCCTTCCTGCCAATAGCTTCAAGCATGAAAACTACACATTAACATGAACTTTGGGACACACTTCAGATCCAAACTATGGTAGATATTTTAAGATGTCGGGCCCTTACACTGTCTGCCAAGGGAGTGGAAAAGCTCTGGCTTTCTGGCTGCTTGCCACATTACCAAGTCCTGTTACCTAACCTAGGCTAAGCAGGGGGCATGGCTGTGAGAACCAGAACTGCCCCGCTAGTCACTGATTGGCTATGGCCCATTATAAAGTATTGTCCACCTTTTCAATAAACAAGCTCCTGCACCCATCGACTGGACTCCCCGGTATGTTCCTAGGCCTTCTAAAGGCGGGGGGGAGGGAATATCAGTGGCCTTCGCTTTCCCAATCTAGCCTCTTCATTGGGGTAGGCCTCTCTGGCCTCTTTTGCTGGACAAAAAAGGTCCATCCCAGGTACAGAGAGGATAAAGACCCCAACCCCCTATAATAATCCGACAAAGTGGCGCCAAGCGCGAGGCAGAACTTCTCAGAGGATTGGGCTAATCATTTAAGCCAGACAGGGCCTTACGAGTGGAGGCATCCTCTAAAATGAGGCAACCATACATCTCTCTCTCTCTCTTTCTCATCCACTTTTTCTCTCTTTCTTCCTCTCCCTTTTCTGGGAACTTCAGCCTTCGGACTTAGGTCTGAAACCTCTGCGCAGGGAAACCTGCAGTTTTCATATGCACCTGGCGGGGAGAAAAAGGGAGGATGTTTGGAGAAGGCATGCTCGGTGACCTGAGTCTGGAGCCTCCAGCCACGGTCATCCCCCACCATGCCTCCAGTGAGCTGCCTCCGCCTCTGGAGTGGAGCTCACGCCGAGGGAGGAGGCACACATGTGACCATGCCCAGGGGATACATGCCGATAGCCCAGCCTTCTGTCAACAAGGTTAAACCTATACCTCCTTTTAAAATCTTAGTAGCTGAACTTAAATTGGATTCTGTCTGTCCCCTTACTCTTTGGTACAGCTGCAAAAGCTCTTAGGGGAACTCAACTGGTTAAAAAGTGCCTTAGTCCAAGGCATCTGCTCATAATTGCAGTCCCCCACCCTTCCAGACCTGAGCAAGGACTTACATTGAAATGCAAATGGAGAAGTAAGCATAAGCCCCAAAGGGGAAAAAAAAAAAGGGTTAAAATGTCTTTTTGCCAGCTTGTCATTTTTCTAAGATTTTTGGGGCTCTTGATTCTGATGTTTTGGTTATGTTGTGTGTACACTTGTGTTCTGTTTGTGTGTTTTTATGTGTATGTAGACTGAGCGCTCATGAAAATTTAAAATATGGATCCAAATACCTTTAACTCACGTGATTTAAAGTTCTTTAATTCTAAAGCTGGACCTTTGCTCTAGAACTCCAGGATAAAATGCCATCCAAGGGGATGCACACCTTGGAAATTTCCAAGGCCCCAAGATGTGCCTTCTGTCCTTTGGATTATTAGAGTGAACTGCCACATCAAAATAATAATAATAATAATAATAATAATAATAATAATAATAATAATAATAATAATTCCTAGTTCTTGCTCCCTTTTGTCTTGTCTTGTGTTGCCGCCTGAAGCGCTTGGAGCAACGGAGCTGTGGGAAGAACTTCAGAAGCAAACTGGAGACAAACAGCTTTTTATTCTGATAACTTTTCTCTCTGGTTCTATCAACAACTAACACACGCCAAACACACCACTAAAATGGCGCTGACCCGATCAGCAATTTCGGCCAAGTCACTCGAGATCCCGCAACAAATCCCGTGAGATTACGGGTGGCGAAAATGGCCAAATCTCCACGGCTCATAGTCAACTGCAATTCAAGTCAATCCCCAAACAGGGCTCCTGCATTTCCCCCTTTTTGTTTTAAAAGAGGTAATGCTCTAGGACGTCTATGTGCAACCAACATTCTTACCCGTCATCAGATAATCAAGGCTGTGCCCTTGACTCCTGTCTTAGGTTGATATGTCGGCCACATGAGACTGTCCCGTGTGAATTTGCCTGTCTTAGGTTGTCCCCCTCTGGGGATCTTACCCATCATTGGCTAACCAGCCATCCAATGGAGCCCGTTAGGATCGACTATATATGATGACGAACAGCCGTCCAATTGTGAGGAGATGTTGCGGCTTTAAGGCTACAAGCCTTTTGGTGATGAGCCAAATTGCATAGCATATCAAATTGTTTAAACAAATCAGCTGCCCTAAGTTCCATCAAGTAACACACTGAATTCTCTAGACAAATACCCGCAAGGCATTGTCCCGTAAAGTCCCAAACAATGAAAGATCAAATGTCCATTTGTTATAACATGTTGATGTAGGAGGCCCCATGCATGTAGAGCAGAGGCCACACTGTTGGTGAGGTTGTTTGATGTTTGAGCAGCAGACGTCTTTTTTATGTTTAGACAATGCCACCGGCAAATCTTCAGGGCCCGCTACCTAGAAACTCAAGCATCAATTATTAAAGGAAAGGCAGTGCTATTGCAGCACTGAGTCAAGAGGCGAGTTGTCAAACTACAAAATAGAATAATTAGATTAGAAAATTAAAGTTGATTTTTGTTCACATACATCGCTGGTTGAGCTTCTACAAACATAAGTTGGAAAAATGTCATATTTAGAACAAAACAAAGAAAGACTGAGGGTAATTACTGCATTAAAGATAGATTAAAGAAAAGGTAAAGGCACTTGAGAGAAATAATTTGTTAGCTGGAACCCTTGAGTCTCTGTATACAGAGCAATTTTTTACCTGTTGAGATAATGAAATTAATGAGCTATTAAACAAATGAAGTTAATAACAAATAAACAATCTTAAGTCAAAACACCAAAATATCAGGTTATATAGCACTAGTCATATTGTTTGCTAAAGAGAAGTCCCAGGGACACCTATAAATCAAAATTGAAAGTACCTTCATTTATAAAATTATTTACCTAAATTGAATACTCTTAACCTAAAATGAATTAAAGTTATTTGGATCCATATATATATATATATATATATATATATTATATATATATATATATTTTCTTTTTCATAAGCGCTTTGTTCTTTGTGACGTCACACTGGACAGACGAACAAACATACAAACATATATTTGTGACGTCACATTAACATGAAATATAGACAAATGTACAGACATAAAGACATGTATAAAAAGAAAAGAAAAAAAAATACAATTGTGTGCACACTAAAGAGAGATCTCCTCGTCCCGGCCGGGAGGAATGACACTTAAGTTGTGAAATATTTTGAAGGACTCTTTTGAGGGAATCATTCTATACCTTCATCTTGGTCCTCTTGATTTTGTACCTTTTTTATTAATCTTGATTCTTCAATAACTTCATCTTGATCATTTTGATGTGGTACCTGTTTTATTAATCTAGATGGTATCCATATTGGAGAGGATTCGTCTTTTGGAAAAACACAAACAGATCCTCTTCCCCAAATTAATACTGGATCTGGACCCTTCCATGTACCTGAAAGAACATCCTTCCAGTAAACCAAAGGTTTATGTTGTTGGTGTGGATTCCAATGTCTGTCTCCAGCAGAATAACCATTAGAGTCTAAAGTTAAAAAATTTAAGGTAAACAGGGCAACTGCCAATCTGTCCTTAGGACTTTTCCAATTTCCTTCTTTTTGTTTTAATAACATAATTTTCAGTGTTCAGTTTGCTCTTTCAATAATGCCCTGACCCTGAGGATTGTATGGGATGCCTGTTTTATGGGATATATTGAATTTTGCGCAAAACTGTTTGAAAGATGAGTACGTATATGCGGGGCCATTATCTGTTTTAAGCATTTTGGGGATGCCCAATGCAGCAAAAGCTTGCAAACAATGAGATGTAACATCTTTAACTTTTTCTCAGAATGTAAGGAAGCAAAAATCATGCCTGAGCATGTATCTATGGTCACATGAATAAATCGCAATTTTCCAAAACTTGGCTCATGAGTAACATCCATCTGCCACAAATGATTGGGCATTAATCCTCTAGGGTTAACTCTGAAATGAGGATTGGGCAAATGTGTCATACAAGATTTACAATCTTTTACAATTGTTCTGGCTTGCTCCTTTGTGATTTTAAACCTACGTTGCAAGGTGGTGCTGTTGACATGAAACTGGGAATGAAATAAAGTAGCTTGTTGTAGCGCTGAAAGTATAAATACTGTTTTTGTAAGTTCATCAGCCTTTTTATTACCTTCATGGAGGGGACCAGGCAAATTAGTATGTGCTCTAATATGGCCTACGAATAGAGGTTCTTTTCTTGCCCACAAAAGTTTTTGTATTTGATAAAACAATTTAAAGGCTGGAGTATGAGGTGCTATTGGTCCTGCTAACTCTAATTTTGGGACGGCTTGTACAATATAGTGGCTATCTGAAAAAATGTTTACGGGCTGGTCCCTAAAATTTTCCAGAGCTCTTACCACAGCTTCCAGTTCCACTAGTTGAGCTGATTTGTGTGCAGTTATGTAAGTCATATTTCCTTTTTTAGTGACTACTGTAGCAGTACCATTTGAGGACCCATCTGTAAATACATTAAATGCCTTAGGAATAGGTTGATTTTTTATTACCTGTGGAAATATAATAGGATGATTAATACAAAAAGATAATATAGGGGACTTAGGAAGATGATTATCAAAATTTGCAGAAGTAGAGCATTTAACTATAGCCCAATCATTATCATTGAAGCATAAGTATTCAATCTGTGATGATGAATAGGGAGTAATAATAGTAGCAGGGTGAATGCCAAATATTTTAGTAGAAGTCTTAAGTCCTTGAAGAATAAGTTTAGCCACCATGGAGGTATAAGATTCAATTATACTTTTAGAAGAGATGGGCAAATGTATCCATAATAAAGGCCCTTGTTGCCAAAATACTCCTGTGGGTGTATATTGTGAAGAAATAATAATCAACATCAGCGGTTGAGTTAAATCAAATCTATCACAATGAGCTCCTTCGATGGCTTTTTCTACTAACTTTAAAGCTTTCCTAGCATCAGGAGTCAATGTTCGTGGTGAAGATGAATCAGGATCTCCATGAAGGATGTCAAATAAAGGTTTTAGTTGGCCAGTAGTGAGATTTAGTGTAGGGCGAAGCCAATTAATGTCTCCCAGTAGTTTTTGGAAATCATTGAGGGTGGTCAAATGTTCTTTATTTATTAAATTTTTTTGGGGGTCTAACAAAAGTATCCATGATTTTAAATCCTAAATATAATATGGGAGATCTGGTTTGAACTTTTTCTTCTGCTATATATAATCCATATTTTTTTTTAAAATTTTCTACCACATCACTGAATACATTAAATAAGATTTTTTGATTAAGGTGGGCCAATAAAATATCATCCATGTAATGTAGACACATGAGGTTTGGATATTATTTTTTAATGGGTTGCATAGCCTTGTCCACATATATTTGGCATATGGTGGGGCTATTAGCCATTCCCTGTGGTAAAACCTTCCATTGATATCTCTGATCAGGGCCATTATTGTTCATAGAAGGAACAGAAAAAGCAAACCTGGGGGCATCCAGAGGATGTAGGGGAATAGAAAAGAAGCAATCCTTTATATCAAGAGTAATAAGATGGAAATTTTTTGGAATAGCTACGGGACTAGGAAGTCCAGGTTGAGTAGGCCCCATAACTTGCATGGTTTTATTGATTTGTCTAAGATCATGTAACAATCGCCATTTTCCTGACTTTTTCTTGATCACAAATATGGGGGAATTCCAGGGAGAGGTGGAAGGTTCTATATGACCTGCTTCTAATTGTTCCTGAACTAATTGGTGGGCCGCTTGTAATTTCTACTTGTAATTTCTCTTTAGATAGGGGCCACTGAGGGACCCACACTGGCTTATCAGAAAGCCATGGTATTTTCAAAATTATTTTCTCAGTGGCCCCGAAAAAAAATATCTTTTTCCTTTATGACAATGATTACTTTTAGGGTTAAGATTACTCTGTACTTTTTGATAATGAGTTCTTTTATGGTTAAGATTACCCTGTAGGTTTTCACATTTAACATCTGCAGGCTTGGTTGCAAGGTGTACTCCCATTTGTTGCAAAATATCTCTTCCCCATAAAGTAACCGGTAGATTAGGTAAAACATAAGGCTGAAATGTTCCTTTATGGCCTTCATCATCCTCCCATTTTAAAATTACTGCACTTTTATCTGGGAGGTTATTATATCCCAAGCCTCTTAAACTGGTTGAAGCTTTTTGCAGAGGCCAGTGCTTGGGCCATTGGCGTAAATTAATAATGGAAGAGTCAGCTCCAGTATCTATTAATCCCTCCATTTCTATTCCTTGGATTTTTATTTTACACACAGGCCTCCTTGAACAGTCTCGAACCCAGCAAGCCATGGGACTTGAGTCAGTGGAACAAAATCCTCTATTGTTCCCTTCTTGAGGCATACCCATTTTAAATGAATTATGTAAATTGGGAAAGAGAAGCAACTGAGCAATTCTATCTCCTTGATTAACAGAAGTTATACTTTGGGGTGAGCTAAGCATTATTTTTATTTCCCCTTTGTAGTCTGAGTTTATTACACCTGGGGTCACTTGCAAACCTAATAAGCTTTTAGGACTACGCCCGATAATAAGTCCTACAGTCCCTGAGGGAAGAGGTCCCCTGACTCCTGTGGGAATCAGTTGAACCCCCATTTCAGGTGTTAACACTATTCGGGCGGTGGAACAGAGGTCTAATCCTGCATTTCCTCTTGTTCCTCTGGCGAGGGAGTGGATGGGTAGTAGGGATTGTGTCGGGGAAGCATCTGAGTGGATGCTTGAGGATACTCCTTCTGCAATGCCCCGTACATCTGTGGGCCCTGGGGTATTGGGCCCCGTGCCCATTTTTTGAATTCCTGAACAAAGGATTTCCATGGATGTCAAATTTTGAATGGCATTTATTGGCCCAATGATTTCCCTTTTTACACCTGGGGCAGCGGCCTGGGGCACGATATGAGCTTGGTCTTATTTCTCTTTTGGGATTTTGCCTAGAATTGCCTGATTGATTATGATAATTTTGCCTGGAATATCCTGATTGATTATAATATCTATGTTTAGCCTTTGTGAAATTTCGAGAGGAAGCACCTCTCATTGAGGCTGCAATCACATTTCCTGTGACAAAGGAGTCATTTATATCTTTACAAAGTTGTATATATACGGAAAGATCCTTTTTAGTTCTCCATGGCCTGATGGCTGCTTGGCACTATTTATTTGCATTTTCATAAGCTAATTGAACAACTAATGGCATAGCTTGGTCAACATCTGCAAACACACTACCTGCAGTTCTCAAAAGTCGATCAGCAAAGTCGGCATACGGCTCATTAGGTCCTTGAATCACTTTTGACAAGCTACCTTGTAGATCCCCAGGTCCTTGTACAGTTTTCCATGCCTCTAAGGCAGCTGCATTTATCTGAGCATATATATCTGGGTCATAATCTGTTTGAGCCTGTAAGTCTGCGAATTGCCCTTCTCCTGTGAGCATGTCTATATTATAGTTTTCAAACCCTGCAGCCGCGTTTCTTTTAGCCGTTTCTATACAAAGTTCTTGGAATTGCGATCGCCAAACCAAGAATTGCCCCCCCGTTTAATGTTGCTTTACATAGACTTTTCCAGTCTGAGGGGGTTAAGCTAAAGGTGTTAAGGGACTCCAGCATACTCAACGTGAAAGGAGCTTGGGGCCCATAAGTCATTACTGCCTCTTTGAGATTTTTTATTGTTTTGAAATCTACTGACTAATGGACACTCTGTCCATTTTTCTTTTCAAATGCTGGCGGTTCCCAATGTATCTGTGAGTTGTCCTCGAGAGCGCATAAGCGATCAGAAAGACTTTTTATTTCTGTTTCTAGGGTATGCAAATGCCTAGTAATACCCTTCATATTTTCTGTAATGGATTCCACCCATGGGGGAGTAGAGGACACAAGTGACTCCTCTGCCTGACGGACCTTTTTCTCGGTCTTTTTTAATTTCTTTTTCCTCATTTTCTCAGGATCACTTTTACTAGATTCCTCACCACTGCTAATTTCACTGACAGCAATATCCTGAGGCCCAGGTTCCAGTGAGAGCAAGTATCCTTCAGCTTTCGCCAATAACTCCCAAATAGCTTTAATAGCTTGGATTTTTGTCATTTTTGGGTCTCTTCTAATACTCTCTTTACTGGTCTCAGTTGGCCCAGTGGAATCTACACTTTTTTGATCACTTTCACTTTTGTCTATATACTCCTCACTGAGAACAGAGTCAGGTATATCAAGGAGTCTTTGCATAGCCTCTATCACTTGGGATTCAGTTATATTCGAACCCATCTTTAGAGACCTTTCAGTTCTTACCTGTCCGCTCCGAAGTTCCCCGTACGGGCCGCCACCTGTTGCCGCCTGAAGCGCTTGGAGCAACGGAGCCGCGGGAAGAACTTCAGAAGCAAACTGGAGACAAACAGCTTTTTATTCTGATAACTTTTCTCTCTGGTTCTATCAACAACTAACACACGCCAAACACACCACTAAAATGGCGCTGACCCGATCAGCAATTTCGGCCAAGTCACTCGAGATCCCGCAACAAATCCCGTGAGACTACGGGTGGCGACAATGGCCAAATCTCCACGGCTCATAGTCAACTGCAATTCAAGTCAATCCCCAAACAGGACTCCTGCAGTCTTGTATTCTATAGTTTTTCTGCCTTCTTATTGTGTGTCTTCTCTGGGGTAAATGTAAGAAAAATAAATTTATAAGTAACTTTGTTTGTTAGACATTAATTTTCAAGGTTAAAATACTAACAGTTAAATTCCATTGTGTTTGGTTCCAGGCAGGTGGCTAAACCTCCTAGGTGGAAGACCACACCTCCCAGGTACTTTGTAAAAGACTATATTTCCCAGGTGCCTCAGCCTGGCAGCGAACGTGGCTAACAGGTGCCCTGGCCATCACCTTCCTTGCCCTCTATGCCATTTTTGTCCCCTACCACGCCACGTGGCACCCCAATAAACCATCCCTTTTCAACATGGCGTCCCAAGGTAACTTCTTTTCCTAACAAATTCTGATACATCGAGTAACATTATTGATTGTTTTCATAAATTGGTCTTTGTCATCAATGAAACAGATTAAAATTTCAACAGGTCTAATTCTATATGCATGAATGTTATGTTCTCATGAAGTGGTTAACAGATGTGTATGATTTTATATAAAGGTTTATAAAAAATTTCTGTATATGCAGAGGCTCAAAGGATTCAGCTGTTTCCGTTGGGAGTACTGCAATAACAATATTTTTATTGAGATAAAAGGCTTACCTAAATTCAAATTGTTACAAAATTATTTAAAATTATGAACAGAAAGGAATTATATAAAAGCTCTGTAAAAGTTGATTAAATAAGTATATAGAACAATCAGGAAATGCTATTTAAGGTTTTCTCCTAAGGTCAATTGTTAATGTACTGATATAAACCAAAGCTTAATCTATGATAAAAAGACAAAAATTTCTTAACATTAATTTACCTATAACATTATATTTGTTAAGTTTTGGGTTTTTTTTGAACAAGTAATCTAAAAGAAATTAAAAATTATACAGCTATAATTAAACCACAACTATTATTTTAAAATATTATAAGGTTATTTCTTTAAGAGCTAAACTTGATTTATGGAAACATCAATGTAACTGTATATTGTAAAAGCATTTTGCTATTTTTCCAATAAACTTTAAATACTCTCAAAATTTCTTTAATCTATTCTAAATGTGATATTTTGTCAGCTAAAGTTCATGGGAGCTCAAGCAGCAATATATTTAAATGCTATAGAATTTTACTTAAGAAACAGAGATCAACTTCAGAATTAAAACACCTGACTTAAGATTAAGAACCCCACTGTACCTGAGATAAGATAAAGCTCTGGTCTTACATGCCAGAATGTATGGTCTAAAGAGTGATTCTTGTTGTTCAGAAGCAAGGATTATAGTATATAACTCAGAATCCAACATGGTTATTACATGAACTAAATGTGTTTTTAAGTTTGCCTGTTAATGTTTTGTACCACAGACCCCAGCTAATAAAGGGTAAATAATGACTGTAAGTTTATAAGCATTGAAGTTAAAGCCCAGTGTTCTCAATTTAAGATTAGCTTACTAAATGTCTAAGATCAAGACCTTAAGTTAATTCAAAAAGGGCCAAAAAAAAAAAAAAAAAAAAAAAAAAAAAAAAACAATATTTGGTTCTTGTTCCAGAGTCAGTCTGTTTGGGAACAGGAAACTTCTCTAAAGAGCTTTGCATCTCTGGGCCACATAATTTCCCGATAAGGGAGGTAAATGAGACCCATAAAGAAAAGAAAGCCAATCAGTGCACTTGCTATAAGGAGGGTCCATAAAAAGTGAGTGATATCCCTAATGCCTCCAATGGAAGCCACAAGGTCAAGCAAGACCTAGACTCATCCTTGCAGAAGGCACCGAGCAGAAAAGCTGCTCTCAAGTTTTCCCAAGATTCCCATCAGAAATCAGCTGACTCTTAGCAATAGTTAAAAGCAAAAGTCAGTTTGACAGACTTCATCCTAAACATCTAGTAAACAGTTGAAACAGATACACAACCATTCCTGGGCATTTTAAAAGTAAAGGTAACTTCAAATATATACTTGTATAAAAGAAACAGTTTAACAACTAAGTAACTGCCAAGTCAAAAGTTTTTAGTCGATTTAAGGCCTGCAGATCTTCCTAAACTAAACAGGTAGGCTTAATATTCAATAATATCATTATCTAGCCTTAAATGACAGAGATAAAGAGAGTTCTCTACTAGACACAGAGGTCATAAGATCAGATGACATTAAGTAGCTTAACTACCATCTTATCTAGATAGACATCTGTAACATTAAATGTTATGTTTACATTCCTGATAACTCTGTGCATGCTAAAGATTTAAATTATCATCCTCATGGTATACATTGAAATGTTCCAGATGCTGCAACATTTATTCAATACTCATGTTTTTTGTTTCTCTAATAGAAGCTCCCGTCCCTGATGACTTTACAACCCTCCCCAGACTTCAATCTGACCTGACTTCTAATAAGGGAACTCCAAACTAGTTCCCCCATCTCTTCGCCCACTTTCAGCCCGAAGAAGCCAGATTCAGTCAACATCATATTCCCTTACAGTAGTAAGGAATTCCTAAAATTAGAAGGGTAAAGAAGCCAAAATCTCATAGATAGTTGGTATCTGTCTTCACTCAATGGCCCATTAAACCCTCTTCACCTGAGGGCTTAAAGGTGTTTTACAAAAATTTTTTCAAAAGATGGCACATTAAACACACCACAGAGATCCCATATAACCCAAAAGGACAAGCCATTATAGAGAGGCACAATAAAACCCTAAAGGGCCAATTAATAAAACAAAAAGGGGGAAACAGCCCCCATCATCAGTTAAAAAACAGCGATGCTTAAATTTTTCCAAGCATCAGCCTTTGACTCTCTTTCAGAGACACTGATCCAACCAGATGCCCTACTTATGTGTCTTTCCAATTGGAGAACCAAGCCCTATTTGGGTACCTGCTAAGAACCTCAAATACTGCCAATTAGAACAAAATGACTACACAAGAGCACGTGCTCTTGAGGGGTGATTTTTTTCCCTTTTTCCACAGGAATGAAGAAACCATGATGGATCCTCTGTCTCCTTGTGATTGGACTTCTCATCATCTCTATCCTGATGTTCATCAGGAGCACTGTTGCCTTGGACTCTCCCTTTGTCAGTATTTCAACTCTCTGCGACGAGCGAAGAGGGACTATGCCTATTCCTGAGAAAAAAAGTGTTATTTCTGTGCCAACTGTCCGGACTTTATTCTAGACAGCTTCCTTTGGACTGAACTAAATGGACTGGCTTTAGCTCAAGTGGTTACTTCCTCAAGCTGGACTTTGTATCTGTCTAATCCCTACCTTCTCCTTTTTTTGTGAAATCCCTGACTGTCATTTTCCTTGTGTTCACTTTTGGGCCCTGTGTATGGCTTGGTGGTCTGCCAATAATGCCTTCAGCGATGCTGAGTGAGAGCCCTACAGACTTGGCCATGGTCCTTAACAGGACGCGGAGGTCTAAACCAGCCATCCTTGAAAAGCTTTCCTAAAGGCGACTGTTCTGTCCCATGTCCTTCCCCTGGCCACTTGTTGGCCCTGGGTGTGTCCACCTGAAGTGCCAGGGTGGTAGCCAACAGGCACACTCTCAAGTAAGATGGACACCCATTTTTGAATACAAAATGGGGGAGCCCCGTTTTGAAAAAAACAAAACGGGGAACTGTCGGGACCTTACACTGTCTGCCAAGGGGGTGGAAAAGCTCTGGCTTTCTGGCTGCTTGCCACATTACCATGCCCTGTTACGTGACCTAGGCTAAGCAGGGGGTGTGGCTGTGAGAACCAGAACAGCCCTGCTGGTCACTGATTGGCTATGGCCCATTATAAAGCATTATCCACCTTTTCAATAAACGAGCTCCTGCACCCACCGACTGGACTCCCCGGTATGTTCCTGGGCCTTCTAAAGGCGGGGGGGGGGGGGGGGGGGGAGGGAATATCAGCGGCCTTCGCTTTCCCAATCTAGCCTCTTCGTTGGGGTAGGCCTCTCTGGCCTCTTTTGCTGGACAAAAGAGGTCCATCCTGGGTACAGAGAGGATAAAGACCCCAACCCCTTATAATAATCCAACATTAAGTAATCCTCTTGAAAAGTACCTATTAGTGTTTCAAATATGTGGTAGCTATGAATATGCTCCACTGAGATCTCTGGCTATAGGGTAGCATTTCCTGATGTGTCACCACATTATGTTAAGGACATGCTTCCCAGTCTGCTTCCAACCAAAGCCTGAGCAAGGTAGATGCAGTAATGCTAGGGCTTCCCTAACTACCAAAAGCACAGCTTGGAATATCACCATGGATCTGGCTGAATGTTCTTAGATACAAACTATAGTCCAGGACACTTCCTGTCCAATTCTTTTATTTCTCATTTTAAAAATATATGATTTTATGAATAATCATATCTTCAAATTATAAACAATTGATTTCTTTTTTATTAGAAGTATTTATGTTTGGCAGAGGTTTAATGAGAAAATAAGGTCATTATTAATAAAATCTGGTATGCTGATATGTGGAATGAGACATGTAATTATATATCTAGATGGATTCTCCTAAAGAAATTGTCTCTGTTGGACCCTCTGACTCCTTAGAGCTTGTGGAGATGATTCACCACTAGGTGAAACCACCACTTTATCCACACTGGAAGATGCTGTTATGGCCTCTTCAACTAGGATAGCAGGTGACCACCACCCCTGCTTAGAAAGCTCCATTGGTAACTAGCCTTTAATTTTAACATATTCCATCTGGGATGGAATAACCCAGGGATGGCATTTTGAGGATATTTAACAAATGGACCTACATGTAAGTCTTACTAATTAATATTTCTTCTAAGGACACAGGGATTTACTTTAATATTCAGACAGCGACCATAGGATATAAAACTAACTCACTACTCTAGAAAATTAATGTCTCATGCTGAGCAGCATGGACATGGCTGAATTGTATGGCATAATAGAAGCTGAGGGAAGAGGTAATTGAAGAAACTACCTGAGTCCAAAAGGCCTAATACAGGATAATGCTTCACAGAGTGACTCAGAGTACACACCCTTCCCCAAAGATATCAGAGACCCATTGGTGAGACTTCAGGGATGATTCTTCTCTTTATTCCTGAAGTTAGTATTGGGGAAAGCAATAAACCCAAACAAACAAACCCCAGGAAATTATTATGCATGAGGAGCTTTAAAATAATTAATGTGAGGTGGGGATGATTAAGCATCAGTTAAGTCCCCATTTATTCACTGAAGATAATCAGATTTCTAGGAGGAAAGGTTTTTGCATGGCAATAAGTATAAATTCCTCCAGTTTTTTCTTCCAAGACACCTGTTGTCATTTACTCAATGACCATTTTATATGGGCATGGGCAGACATTTTGATAACTGTTGGAAACGATTCCTGAGTGGACACTGATTCCTAGGAAACCAAAATGCTTTCATGGTCCACAGGGCTAGAAAACCAGTGGAACCTTGACTTAAGTCTCACTGAATCTGTAAAGCCCAGGTATTCAATCCCAAATTCTCAAGTGGAATTTATATATTGGAGTTAGCCTCAAATAACATCCTTTCTTTGTAGTTTAAAAGCTATTATAGTGGGGAAAGATACACTAGACTTCTGAAACTATTCACTCACTTATCCAAGATAGAGTACCAAAATTACATTTCACAATTGGGGTTATATCAAAGATTAGTGACTACATTAAAAACCTGAATAATTCAGAAGTTGTTATTCCTGTAATATTTCCTTTTTATTTATTGTTCTGGTCTCTTAATTTGTTTTTTCTTCCTGAAGAATATATCTAGACTCTCATGCATTCAATTTAGTGGTAACCCAAAATGAGTCTATGATCTAGACTTGGTGTCATTTCCAGAGTAATTAGTATGACCTCAGGAATATATTATTTGGTCATTTCTTATTTCTTACTCACTGGCACATTTTAAATATAGTCTTGTATAGTTATGGTGGTCTGAGAAAGACATTGCCAAAAGTTCAGAAATTTCAGAAATAAAGGTTTGAGTTCTTTCCCTGGTAATTCATTAAGACCTAAGACTGTGATAATTGATGTTGTAGACAGAGTTAGAAAAAATAGTGTTTAGTTGATAGGGGAAGGAAGAATTCCTGTTGTAGGCTGAGCCTAGGTGCTTCAACCAGGATGCAGTTCATCCTACTACATATCACCACTGTTAAGAATTCCAGTAGGAATCCAGTCCCAAGGGAAACACAGTGGAGGGTATTCTCAAACCCACTTGAAGAAGTAGATCTACAAATTATGAGAAGGAAGAGCTATAGTGGTCATAATTTATGATGATCAGATTTTCTACTGAAGGAAACAGGATGGTTAGGCATTTTTTGCTGATTCTTCTCTGGATTCTCCAATTTCATGATGTTCCTGGGTTGCAGTTAGTGCCTGAGTACAGTCAGGATATTGGTGCACTGTCATTCACATGGAATGTTGTCTCTCAAATGGTGCATTAGCTTGCAGATGCCTCTACACCTGGCCAGAAACACCCTCAGAACTTTTCTGTACATTGGGAACTTTCTGTACCAATTTTATTTTTCTTCTTCCCTCTTGCTTTCTTGGATGAGAATAGAATAATGGTCTGAAGATTTTATCCACCCTTGCTACATACATTTTATCCCTCACAGTTGTTTTCTCTAATAATTCTTTAAACAGGTCTAATACTGGCTTACTATCTGCTTATCAAGTCACAAAGACAAAACACTTTTACAGCTTTTTTATGAAGATGTGTTTGAAATCATGTAACATTGTTCATTGTTGTTTATCTTTCATTTGCTCCCTCCTCTTTAATCTCTTTTCTTTTCCTTCTGAATATCTCTTGTGCTATTGTTTATGTGTGATAGAAACTGAGAGGCAGAATCAAGAAAGAAATGCTAATCAACTGCATTATTTTTGGTAATCAATAAAAATCTGACTTGTTTTTGAGAAGTCATGATTACTATAAAAGAGTGTAATCAATCATGATACAGAGGTTTTATGTGAAGTTAATATTTGATTCTACATTTTTTACTTGCAGACTCTTACTTTAAATCCCAATTAATTTATGGAGATTTTCAGTTTTTGCTAACAACAACAATAAAAAATGACCCTTAATCATGCTTTCTCTAATAGCAAAGTGCTAAAAATAATAGTTTGTCAAGTCTAAAACACATTTAAAAGATTGCAGTTTTTACTTTGTGTTAAGTGAAAACTGTTTAACTTTTATTGCTCAAATTAATTGTGAATTAATGTGATAAGATAAAATGCACAGTTCTGATTTCCAAGATTATCTGAGTGAGATTAAGGCACTGTCACTTTATTAAGTTGTTTTTCATTGTATTGTTGCATGTATTGGGAACTCTTTCTTATATAGAGGAATTTATTCTACCAATCTTATTACTTTTCAGTTTTTCTTTCTACAAACACAAAATAGTGTTCAGAAATGGTTGATTTCTACTTCTTGCACATTGACAAAATGAAACAATGAAATGACAAAACCCTAAACCTATCATTGATTTTCTTAAATCACTAATTCGGAAATTTTGACATAGTCACCTAATCTAGAAATATTAAATATCTCTATTTTGTCAGACACTGTGGTGAGCACTGAAAATGTTTAGTAAGTACACTGTATCCTTCCTGCTTCTTCTTGAAGAATGGAGAATGGAAATAAGATAGACATAAAAAATTCCAAATCAGTAATAATATAATGAAATACATTGCTTGGTATAACCTGGGAACCCAGTTATAGGTAATGGTCAGAGAGCTTGATTTATTCAGGAATAAAGGAATGCCTGGCAATACAGAAATTTAATATTAATTTGTTTATTGAAAGATAAGTCATCAACATTTTTTTTTTTTTTGCATAGGGAAAATGTATGTTGTCTTTTGGATACTATTCCTTTTTCAATCTTCTCTTTTCATGACTACACCTCTTTCTTGTGTTGAAGGTATTATTAATATTTTTATTGTAGCAAACAATATAAGAGACCAGTTCCTGGAAAAGGCTATTTCTCTGAATATCCTTTGTTTTATGAAGTGGTTGCAATTGCCAGAACAGTTGCATAGTGTTGGAGATATTCCTGTGGGGTATGGAGGATATTTTACAACCAGGACTGTGAAGATATCTATTTTAAGTGCATACACTATTCAAAACCATGTTAAAAGAATTAAAAAGTACAAAATGATGTCTATTTACATTAAAGCACCCACAGATCTTAGAAATTCATGCATAATAATAAAAGCAGCATCCTTAAGCTCTAAAAATATTGTAGTCTCTAGGTTTATCTAAAGTATCAGTGCATGGTTAAGCTTGAGTTATTATAACACCAACCACCCAAGTCCATTGACTGAACACTAGAATAGTGGCTGAATGTGCATGTGCACCAGAGCTCTGACCTTGGAAAGGAGATGGTCCTGATGGAAACCCAAAGCATCTCTGAAGAATTGTGGCTTACAGAAAACATTATCAATGTAGGAAACATGATTCAGTAAAGTTTTTTAGAACTTTGTACAATAGTGATGTGTTGACACCATATTATATTGAGCCTAACTCTGGAAAATGAATCTGTTTCATCAGAAATTTCTCTGCCAGGAATTTTCAAGCAGAACTGCTTTCTTTTGCCTCTCTTATGGCTGAATTCTTCAAAATGTATTTGGAGATTATAGAAGAAACCATTAAACTACTAAATTCATTTTTCTCATTTTTGAGTATATAACTAGACTACACTTGGCCAGCCAGTTCACATTCAGTATGGCCTTGAGGCCAAGTTCTCTAAATAAAATGAGTGCAACTGACATTGTTTGCACTTTCAGATTGGACATTTAAAAACATTCCTCATATTTTCTTTCAAAGCCTTCTTATGGTCAAACATTAAGGCTCTGGAAGATGGTAAAGCCATGTATGGAAGTAACACCAGAATCCTGATTCATGGTTGATAGGTAAATGAGAAAATAAGCACATTTACCTGAACACCTACCTATATTGTAAGAGTGATTTAGTTTAAAATTATTTTTACTTTATTTTAGTTCAATTTAAACTATATGTGATTATCTTGCTAGAAAAAATGGTTTCTATAATAATTTTTTTGCTGCTTAAACAACATATTTATTCTATTTATAGATGAATGAATTTTTAATTCAGGCTGGAGAAGAAATTGAAAATCGTTGTCCATGTTACTGAGTCAAAATTGAAACATAATTTTAAACATCTAAATAGAACAAACAAAAAAGCAAAAAGCAATTCTTCAAATTAGCAATCTTCTCACAAGCATACACATACTGTCAGATATAGGTAATAATTAAAGTTATATACAATTTGCTTTGCAAATATTATGCCATAAGAATTAGAGTGCATCCCACTCCCTGAAATTTTTATTAATTATGACAACATCATGTTATTTAAGGTGCTTTAAGGAATAAATCAAAGATATACTGAATCACTGACACTGTTGAGATCAATTACTTCTTAAATTTAAGAATGTACTGAACTATCCATAAGAGAGTTTCTCTTAAAAGAGAAAATAATTTGAAAAACACATGGATGATGTTTTCTTTAACTTAAATAAATATTATTTGGAATTCATATTTTGTCACTTTCCCTCAAATTTATGACTTCATACTTTTAGCCTCAGATCTGTTCAAGTAATGTTAAAGACACTTATTTTTTCTTTTCTTATATATAATTGAATATTCAAGATTTTTGTATAAAATGAAAGAAAAATCATCACTAAGTGGGCACTGGGTTTGTCCCTCTTGTACTGAAAGGGAAACACTGGTGGCCCTTGATTAGAATGATAGGGTTGCCAAGTTTGACTAGGAGGGTGTTTATGAAGATGGTGTTGGGAGTTGGTAGACTGAATGGAGAAGATCCCTGTAAAATGTGAGTGGGCACAATCAAATGAGCTGGGAGCTTATATGAAAAATAAAAAAGGCCAAAAAAGGGCAAATTCTTTCTCCTTTGCCCCATGTTGAGATGCCCCGTATCTCTTGCCATTGCACATCAGAACTGCAGGTTTCCAGCTCATGTACACCGGCACACTCTCTGTCACTCTCTGTTCCCTTAGTCTCCTTCCCTGAACTGAGTGTT
This sequence comes from Tamias sibiricus, assembly GCA_025594165.1. Classification (NCBI taxonomy): domain Eukaryota; kingdom Metazoa; phylum Chordata; class Mammalia; order Rodentia; family Sciuridae; genus Tamias; species Tamias sibiricus. The sequence goes on along the minus strand of CM046662.1, from coordinate 154,063,194 downwards.
TTCCCGAAATTTCCTTGATGCTGAGGATTTTGCTCTTTGCACCATATTCCCTGGTTCTCCAGCTGCCAGAGTGTGTAACTCTTGAAAATTTCTGCATAAGTAGACCTGTATGTCTGATTTTTTATTATTTATGTATTTCTTTGCAGTACTGGGTATTGAAATCAGGGCCTCATGCATGCTAGGCAAGTCCTCTCCCAATAAGGAGACTTTTTTAAAGAAAAGCTGTTAATATTATGTAAAGCTTTAGAAAGTATATTTTAGAAATCACAAGCATTGCTGAATTATTTTTGAAAAAATCTGAAAAATTTGAAAGGTTGCAGTCATAGACTGTCTATACAGTGAGAATAATCATTTAATGTCATGTGTGAATTTATGTGGTATTAATATTTAGTTATGTAATATTTATTGCAACATTTAAAGCAATATATATATTGTAAGTATCTGAATTTTTGTGTTCCTTCAAAATTCCCATGTTGCCCCTAAGATGATGGCAATAAAAGGTGGTGTCTTTGGGAGGTGAGTGGGTCCAGAGAGTAACATCTTCATGAATAGGTATTAGTTACCTAATAAAAAAGACCTTAGAGAGCTCATTGACCAGTTCCACAATGTGACATGAGAGTGAGAAGATAATATTTACAAACAAGGAAACAGGCCTAACTATGTTCTAAATCTGACAGAATCTTGACATTGGACTTCTCAGCAACTAGAAGTGTGAGAATCAACTTTCTGCTTGTAAGCCACTGAGCTTTTGATATTTTGTCATCACAAGCCAAATGTACTAAGAAATGGCTATGTATATCAGTGCAATTGAAGATCAGATTTTTGTTATAATAGCCTCCAAATACCAAATCAGGTATTTGAAACTCATTTTCTCAGCTCAGTCATCACAATTGTAATTTGGATTTTCAAATTTAAAACAATGGCCCAGTAAATATTTCCACTGTATCTGGGTTTAGAAAATATTATTATTAAATATTTTATACATGGGTAGAACTGTAAATATATATAATACTAGGGATTGTATAAAAGATCTCACACATGCTCGTGAAGCACTCTACAGCTGAGCTACATCATCAGCAATTTTAATTTTACTTTGAGATGATCTTGCTAAGTTGTTCAGACTGGCCTAGAACTTATGACCCTCATGTCTCAGCCTCCCCAGTAGCTGGAGTTACATGTGTGCACAACCATGCCCAGCTATTTTTTTTTCAGCTTGTCTACAGTGCATTTATGTTTAAGCTAGGCTAAACATTCGGAGGATTGATATCTCTGTTTGCTGTCTTCAAGTCACAACAAAAAATGTAATAGAAATAAATAGCATTACTAAGAGTATTAAAGTATTTGTTGCTTTTTCACTTTATAATTAGTAAGAGTCAAAATTTTTATTTTGTCTATATTTTTGAGATATTTGTTTTTTAACATATTTTCAATTGACAAAATAATTAATATATTTACAGGGGACAATGTGAACTTTTTAAACATGTATACATTATTTAACTATCAATTCAGGAAAATGAGCACATATATCACCTCATATATTTATTAATTCTTAGGGGTGAAGTTATTCAAAACTCTTCTTGCTGTTTTGAAATATACAATAAATACATAACTATTGACTATAGTCACTCTACTAAGCAATGGGGCACCATAACTTATTTTTTCTATCTGTAACTTTGTACCTATTCCCTATCTCCACCTCTTTACCCTTCCCAGGCTCTTTCTAGTTTTATGAGATCCACATGTTTAGATAACACATATGAATGAGATTATGCAATATCTGTTTTTCTGTGTCTGTCTTATTTTACTAAATATAATGATGTTCAGTTTCAACCACGTGTTGTAAATGACAGGATTTTATTTTTTATGGACGAATAGCATTCCTTTATGGGTATATGCCACATATTTTTAATTTGTTCACCAGTTTAGGAATACATAGTTTTTTTTTTTTTTTTTTCACTTCCACTGTGAATAGTACTGCAATAAATATGGGAGGACAGATGTCACGTCATGTCACTTCAACAAAATGACTTCATTTCATTTGCATATGTACCTAACAGAAAATCCTTTGGTCATACAATAGTTCTGTATTTATTTATTTATTTTAAAATTTCTATGTTGATTGCCATATCTTACCAATTTATAATCCCACAAAGTGTATCCATACTGATTTTCATATCTTACCAATTTATAATCCAACAAAGTATATGCAATGATTTTATTTCCTGTGGAAAATATTTCAGTGTAATCCAAGGAAGGACAAACCTGTCCTTGAATATAATCAATGAAATGATTATGTTATTGGATTTATTGAATAATCATGTACCTTAGCATTGTTAGAACAAGTGGTTATTTAATAATAGATTTGGTTCAACTGAGCATCTAAATTTTAAAGAAATAGTTCTGCTCATTTTTATTGAGATGGATACTCAATTAAAAAACAATGGCACTTTAACATTTTTAAAAAATATTTTTCTAGTTGTAGTTGGACACAATACATTTATTTATTTATTTATTTATTTATTTATTTTTGGTACCAGGCATTGAACTCAGGGGCACTCAACCACTGGGCCACATCCTCAGCCCTTTTTTGTATTTTATTAGAGACAGGGTCTCACTGAGTTGCAAAGTGCCTCGCCATTGCTGAGGCTGGCTTTGAACTCAAGATCCTCCTGCCTCAGCCTCCCAAGTGCTAGGATTACAGGTGTGTGCCACCGAAACCAGCTAATAACTTTTGTTTTATTTATTTATTTTTATGTGGTGCTGAGGATGGAACCCAGCACCTGGCACATGCTAGGCCAGTGCTCTACTGGTGAGCAACAACCCCAGCCCCCACATTTTTACATCTTAATATAATATTTTATTTTTGAAAAGTAAAGTATAATCTCTTCACATTATTCAAAAAGACTAAAATTTGGATGCAACTCAAACACTAAATATATATTTGTTATCATTTTCTCTATGACATAACTTGTGTTCAGAATTTTTAGTAAGTTCATAATGATTTCTTGTAACATTTTTCCCAGAACAAAATTAAATTGCTATAAACAAGTAGAAAATGAATAGTTTGCAAGAGAACGAGCATGTTAATGATAAAAGGGTGAATAAAATGATGAAAAACCGAATTGCGGATAGTTAATAATGTGAACTAAAATACTGGAGAGAAGGGAAGGACCTGAGTAATCTTCAGAGGTATTAGGAACAAAAATTAACACAGCTGTGGTTAAAATGCCTATTTGTTAATGGTTATGAGAGTTCTATTGCATTTCAGTGCAGCATGTCACATGGCCTTAATTGGGCAGCTACCATAATATGTATATTAGTGCCATCACTTTTATTTTCTCCATTAGCCTGTAGAAGCTAATCCTATATCATTAAGGTTTGGGAAATTGTTAATGAAAACATAAAAGCAGGCCCATAGGAACGAGAGCACTGATTCTGAACTTGGGGCAGTTGTGCTCAGCAGAGGGCAATCTCTAGAGATTTGTTTACATTTGGTTTTTAGTTTTCATTTATGAGAGTAAGAAGTGCTACAGAATCAAGCAAATTAGGCCAAAAATAACCCTAAATTTCCAAAAATGAACAGGATATCTTACTGTAATAATGACAACAAAGTTTTTCTGATCCATAATGTTAATAGGACCAAAGTAGAAAAGCCCTGATACATGGTATGATTATGCTAAATACTTTTCAGTAATTTTTAAGATGAAAAAATAAAGTTATTATAGATTCATTTGAATATTCACAGGCCTCACAGAATATAACTTAGGATATGGCTTCAATAAATCAATATTAAAGCCTATAAGAATTTTTTCAAAAGTTACATCATATGATTAATCTGTAGAGTGTAGTTCTAATGAAAATAAGAGTTTGGAATTATAATCAGGTAATAACCAATTTTAAGAATATTGAATATCCAATATCAAGGCTGAATTATTTGTTTTTAATTTCTCAAAATAATATCTTTTATTTATTTAAAATAATATGTTTTATTATAGTTGCACATTGTTTCTACATTTTGCACACTTTTGTTAATTTTTTAACTTCCCACTTAAATTTTCCTTCTCTTCGCTTTCATATAATGACCTATTAGTCTGATTCATTGATTAGAGAAATAATGACCTGCATCATTACCTTTGAAAAACATTTCAAATATTATTGAGTACACATATATTTTCTCATTCATTTTAAGGTATTTTCTTTCATTAACGATAACTTTTCTTATTCTCCTCCACTAATAGCTTATGAAAGATACTTTTTCCATAGTTACTTGTTTTTTCTAATCCATTAATCTTATCTTGTCTTTTAGCTCATTATGTTAACATTCTATCAGGCTTTAATACAAAATTAAGGAAAATAAAGTAAAAGTAATTGAAAAGGTTATCTATATACCCTTCTTAAATACCTGGCCCATTAAATAAGCAAATAATACACATTCTGACAAAAACATGAATTTCTTTAAACATTTTTACTTTTCTTTTTCTTTCTTTCCACAAAAACCATTAAGATTCATTGTATTAATTTAACCTTTTATTAGATATCTCCCCACACCTTCAGAATCACATTCAACTTATGTTCTACAGCTTTCTGTTTCTCTAATGGAGACCTATTTCTTTAAACCTTATTTTGATTACATACAAAGTAAACATAATACATGTAGTTACCATAATTGATTACATACTTCACACTTTATCTCCCTATTAGATAGTCAGTTAGTTCGTGTGTTTAATTCTCTTTCATATGATAGCAAAATTCACTTTAGTCTAAGTCAATAATGGAAATCTCATTATCTCATTCTGTCTGTTGGGTTATAGGACTGTGATTCTGCCCCCGCAAAATAAAACAAGAACAACAAAAAAATACATTATATTTCTATTTCTAATGTATGTTCATATTTATATCTGGCAAAGTATACTGGAATGATTTTGAAGAAATTTCACTCAATAAAGTAGATAATACACAAAAAGAGTTATTCTCATTTATCTGGAAGCTCTCGTGTACACACAGGCACACAGTACCATCTCATTCTCTCGAAAGGAGGAAGTGTGGGAACAAAGCTGCTATTCTGAGGAAGGTAGGACAGAGAAGGAAAAAAAGTGGGTTCCTGGTGGCATCATTGGGCACTTCATTAAAAAAATACTGGAGGTTCCTGACCTTTGGAGTCTGGGCTATATAATAATTTTTTTCATTGGGTTGAGATTTCTATTTTTTGTTCATGCAAAAAGCATTGTATCTGGTACAGTATATACCAACAATTCTGGTGGCATGATGTATTAAATTAATTCATATACAGTACATAGGGGAGATTTTGGGATATAAAATACATTAAATACAGCAGTTACTAATACTGAACTTCTTTTTCTTCTTTTATAGTTAATATTATCAGCTTATAAATCCTATTACTATAATTAATTCATTTCTTCATATGGCCTAAGTAAGATTTAGTTTCCTTGATATCAGTATTTTGCATTTTTACAAAACAAGAAACAATATTAAATAATTAATAACACTTAAGATGAATAGAAATCATTTCCTATGCATAATAAATATTTTCCTATGCAATTTTTTTAGTAAAGGAACTTTTTAAGTTGCGTTATCAATTTTTCAACAGTTGATCCATGATCTGTAAACATTTCTCCCCCTTATGCATCTTGAAAACTTTTACAATTAAGACATATCCCTTTTTCAGGTTGGATGCATTTTTATCAATCATGATAGATAATGATATAGAATTAAGCAAATAATAACTGTGACAAAATGATCTTGACAATTTAAAATCATGCAGTTTTCATAAGAAAATGATTTTTCAAAACACTAGGAAACCAAATGGAAGAAGCATAATACATAATATCCTAATGCAAGTCCTTATATACTTGAGTCCTATTAAGACAATAATGAATGTTGATCTCTTAAAATAAGTTAAGCTTCACATTCTAATGGGTGTGAAGGTGTGAGTATATTCTCATTGTAGTTCTTTTTCTTTTTCTTTTTTTTCTTTTTTTTTTTTTTTTTTTTTTTTTTTTTTTTTTTTTTTGGTACTAATTATCCCAGGGGCACTTTACCACTGAGCTACATCCCCAGTCTTTTAGTTAATTTTTTTTTTTTTTTTATTGTGAAACAGGGTCTCACTAAGTTGCTTATGGCCTCTTTGAGTTGCTGAGGCTGGCCTCAGAGATCCCAGTCTCAGTTTACTGAACTCCCAGCTGCTGTGATTACAGGCAAGCAAGCGCCATGGCGCTCTCATTGTAGTTTTGAGGTGTGTTTCTTGAAAGATTAGTGATGTTCAGCATCTGTTAACCTGTAACTGAAAAGTTGTAAAACTTTGAGGGAAAGATTATACACATCATTTGCCAATTTTTAATTTTAGGAATTCTTTATTCCTTTTATCAATTCTCTATGGGAAATATGATTTGCAAATGTTCTCTCTTCTTTTATGGTTGTATTCTTTATGCATTTAGAATAGTGTTTTTTTTTTTTCTTGCTTTTTTTTGTTGTTTGCTTTTTGTTATCTATATACATATACATCACTAGTTCTTAATTTTTATTTTGAAACAGTGAGTCCATCATTTTCTGAGCCTGGGTTTGAACTTGCACTCCTCCTGCCTCGCCTCCTGGGTGGCTAGGATTACAGGTGTGTGCCATTATGCCCAGGTATAATGCTTTTTAATGCATATTATTTTCCAGGTTTTATGTGGTCCAATTTATCTTCTTTTATTTTTATTATTTTGCCTAGGCCTTGGGTTTCATATCCAAGAAATCACAGCCAAATCAAATATCATGAAAGTTTTTTTCTTCTAAGGATTTTATGGTTTTAGGTCTCATTTTGATACATTTTAAGTTATGTTTTGAATACCATGGGATATATATATATGCCCAGTTTTCTAAGCATCATGTGTTCTGAATATGTCTCTTTCCCTTTGAATGACTGTGGTATCCTTGTCAACATTCTGGACTTCTAGGTAGTTCCAGAGCATTCTTTGGGGAATCAATTTGCCTTGAAGTACTGAGGTGCTTATATGTTTGCTTGAGATGTGAATGTTAACAACCATGGTTCCTCTTTGTTCCCAAGGATGGACCTCGTTGGGTCAATTTTCCCATTAATATTTCTAACATAGGAACACTTCAATATCTTTTCCCACCTGAAGGCAGTTTTAGTGTCTGGCTTTTTAAGGAGATGCCTCTGTTAACTCCTCCCCATGGTTTAAGAAGGTTTGTCCTAAGGGGTTACATTATATTATCCATGTACATAGAGATAGATATCTGGATTCCAAATTTCTGCATACATTTATCTAAATATTATTTTTATAATAATATCTTACAATTTCAAGTAATTTTGTCTATGTAATTTTTCTAATCACCTCTCAAATAGTCATTTATGTATAAAAGGAAAATATAATGTGAATTTCTATATAGTTATATTAATGTGAATGATAACTTCCTAATCTTATCTATGGTATATATAAATAAAAGAATGTGTAAAATTTAAAGTTCTAGTCACAGCTTTAGCTATAGATGTCAATATCTACATACAGGAAAATGCATTCTAGGTAACAACAGATTAAGTTAAAAAATTAAAGTAATAAAAAGAAGAAAAATGCAACAATCTGTTGGGGTGTTTAAATGGAATTAAGTTAAATTTTAGTCACTAAAACATGTGATCAGAAATCTTTCTTCCTCCTAATTAAACTGAATTTATCTAAGGCTAGCATTGTTGGTAATGATTTTTTAGAAAGAAGCCTTTAATTATTCTGTAAAGTACTGCCATAAAGTAGATAAATTCAATCAATTTAATGCAATTTGGCTCTTTGTGAATAACCTTCAAGCCTGAAAGAAAGAACATTTGAAAAGTGATTTCTAAAATGGTCTGAAGGTTTCTTGTCAGGTATATAAAGTTAATCCAAACCATTTTACACTACAATAACTCATTTAGTTAGCATTTTTTCTTGATCTACTGAAATCCAAGGGCATCATGAGACTTCTGCATGTTTGTGATGGTGTAAACTTTAAAGGACTGAAATATTTAGCAAAAAAATCTAGATGGTAATGAGAGTGTAATAATGTAATGGTGTCATTCTAAAAGCAAAGTAACACATTTTGGCAATAATTTCTTATAGTTTGAAACATAAATTATTTGTATTTTCTTCCTCAATAGTAACTGAACACGTTTCAAAAAAATTCCTGCTAGTATATGACATAGTTTCTTGTCTCTGTAACATTATTTGTTGATTAATATTTTTTGGTGTTTGTTCCCTGATAAAAGCCTTGATCATAATGCCAAATATTCTATAAACTTTAGAAACATTCAAATTTAAGATTGTTAATACTTTAATGTGCTCACAATTTACTATGATATGTCCAAGAATAAAAAGAAAATATTAGATGAATAAAAGAAAAGTTCAGAGTGAGGATATGTCCTGTTAAAAATATACTTATAGTCAAGGGGATAATTTAGATTGGAAAGATAGAAAGAAAAAGAAAAAGAAAACTAGTGACAAGTTTATATCTGATTACTTAATGAGAATGTGTGTAATGTGTAAATAGATTTCTACTGCTTGGTCAAATGTTAAGCAGTTCTATATGTTGCTTTCTTTTAATGGTTCATGATCAATGAAAACTTGTATAATTAACTAATTCTTCTCATGAATTCATCATGTAAAAAAGGAAATTTTTATTTAATTATAAATTATAAAATCAGCTGTCTGACATTATAATATTATTTTCCAAACTGAAAACGTTGACTAATTTAGGAAGATTAAATGCTTATAATAAAACAGTCCCAACAATAGTCTCCACCAGGCCAACTCTGATAAGAGATTTTCCAGAAATTGAATAGGTATTCTATTTAGAAATGACCAAAGCAAATGGTAATACCAGTTGACTTAGATAAATAGAATGATCTAGTATGTCAGATTCAAGCTTTTACTGCCACAGTCAAGGTTTCTGGTCTTACAATGATTCTGTGGGTTCAAATCCCACTTCTAATATAGCTTAAGACAGAACATGTATCCGCATGGTATGGTGTATACTTAGCATGCTCAATACTCAAGGTTCAACACCCAGCATCCCAAAAAAATAGCAACCACAGCAGAATCTTTGGTGTGCTATATATTAAGAAAGAATTTACATTCCCTGCTTTAAAGACAACTGAATAACTGAATTTTCCAACATAAGAATAAGTTGATTCATTGTAATGAATTTATCATAATTTGTATCTCACAGTAAGAAGCTGAGGGTGTTGGGGGAATGTAATAATACATCTTGAAGCCTAAGATAATTAATTTCGCTAAAATTGGTTATCATAATAAATTATTGGAATATTGGTGTGTGTCATGAGAATTATATGAATAATAAAATAAACTAACAAAAGAAACATAGAATTTCTTGAAAATTTTCTTAAATATCCTCATCTGGGTATCTGTAATTTCCAATACTTAATGTAGTGCTTTATTTCACCCTGTCCCAAAAATGAAATGTAAAATTATATATAGAATGAAACTATCTTTAGATAAGTGGGCCCAACATTGTACTTTTTTGGGTCTATAAAATTCATATTAATATGAAAAATACTTTAGGAAGATCACATTTCTGGATATATACAATCTTTTTTTTTTTCTTCCTGTAGTACCAGGGATTGAATCTAGGTTTGCTCAACCACTGAGTCACATCCCCAACCCTTTTCATATTTTTTTTTTTTGTTGAGAGACACAGTCTCACTAAATTACTTAGAGCCTTGCTAAGTTGCTGAGGCTAGCTTTGACCTTACAATTTTCCTGCCTCAGATTCTCCAGCCATAAGGATTACACATGTTCACCACATCCCCACCCTGGATATGTGAAATCTTGAATCTCTTTCATAAGTAGTAAATGCTAGGATTTGCGACAATCTACGGCACTGTAATTGTACATAGTGGCTTTTTACTTGGCAAATCCTGAAAGGCATCATAATATTGAGACCTAAAGTATGTATCATGTCATTGGTAATGTTAAAGGTATTCATTTTGATATGTAATAAGCATCTCAGTAGAACTCACTCATGAGGTGGAAATTGTATACAAGAACAAATCACTGATGATAGCTTTGGAAAAACATACTTTATTCATGAATGTTTGGTCACCCTGTTTCTGGGGAAAATGATAAAACTCCTGGAAACACTGATAGCTGTTGATGATGAATGGCCTGAAAAATAAGATTATCTCCTTGCTAAAGCAAAACAAGGGGTTGAAGGGTAGGAGGCTATGCAATCACAAAACGTGTCACTTTGGCTTAAGCATTATTTTTTGTTGAAGGCAATTGAGAAAATGAAGATTTAGGAAAGCCCCATTGTCCTCCCCTTATTTGTTTACAAACAGGATATAAACTTATAATTGTGTCTCTCCTCCCCTCTTAACCAATGCAGGGTAAAAGTTGATCACTGAAGACAACTCTTAAGCCATTATCAGCTTGCAGTGTCACCAGGAAAATCTGCATTACCAACTTACTAAGAAGCCATACATTTGCCTTCTTCAAATTTTCTGCCACTGGTGACTAAAGGTCACTTGTTGAAGAAATTACATGAGGCTATAAGTGACAATTTTAAATCACCTCTTCAAGAATTACTCATACCCTTTTATATTTGAATATACATATTAATGAAATTCTCTTGGTTTTACTTTTGTTAGTCTGTCTTGTGTTATGGATTACCAAATAAGAATGTAGATAAGTAGCCAAAATTACTTTTTCCTTTCCTATGCAGCCTAAGTGAGTACCCAGAGTCCCAAAGTAAGGGAAGTTGGCATTTTGCAATCAGCCATCTACTCTCCCTACTGAAAAAAAAAAAAAAAATACAAGTTCAACAAGTCAAGGTAAGTAAATGTCATCGAAATAGTTAAAGACATCATATGGGGTGATACAAAAAAACATCATTAGACAATCTTTGAATTTGCAAGGATAGTTTGGCCATAATAAGTAGCACTGCTCCATGTTCAGATGTTTGGTCAAATGCAAGACCTCCTTTACAAGGTCAGTAGATTATCCACTGCAGCTATGCATTGAAATAAATGTCTCAGATTTTCACTACACTTTGAAGGAAGGACCAAATACTAAATTATTTTAATATTCTGTGATTTTAATGGGTCAAGAAAATTCAGAAAAAAAAAAAATGTTGAATAGTACTTTACCAACCTTGCCTTAGAAAATTGCATTCTTAGGATATCTTTGATATTAGCTATAAGATTCCATGTGGGAATTTCAAGAAGGAATTAAAGTGAGCCATGTAGACAATCAATAATTACTTGCTCAGAAAGTGGCTGAAAGCCAATGCAGGAAGCTTTTCCTTTCCAGGTATATTTTATCAGAGCAAGGAATGCATTTTCCACTGGCCAATGATGCAAAAATATCCTAAAAAGCATTACATTAAATGGATGTATATTATCTTTTATGGTCTAAAAGACATTTGATTTGATAACTGGGATGGAAAATTAAGTATTATTAATAGAAATGAAAAAAATATGGATAAAAAGTGTTGATTAGCTCAAATGGATTAATTTATTCTTTATTTATATGTAAGGGTAGAAAAGAGGATAAAGTGGAAAAGGTTTTGAGAAGTTTCTGAGAGTTTAGGACAAGGAAGGTAAGGCGTTAACAAAGATGCAAGCCCTGGAGTTTCCTCTGAAGAAAGTGTGTGTTCTGTGTGTCCAAAGGTAAGTCTAGAATGACCCTGTTAACTAATCAGCATGAAGTGAATCTTATGACATGACCACTTTTAGAACTGGCTTAACATGCCCATTATTATTATTTGTATTAACATTAAGAAGAGCCGGGCGCAGTGGCACACACCTGTAATCCCAGCACTTGGGAGGCTGAGGCAGGAGGATCGTGAGTTCAAAGCCAGCCTCAGCAATGGCGAGGCACTTAGCAACACAGTTAGACCCTGTCTCTAATTAAAATGCAAAAAAAGGACTGGGGATGTGGCCCAGTGGTCAAGTGCCCCTGAGTTCAATCCATGGTTAAAAAAAAAACAAAAAACAAAAAACAAACAAACAAACAAAAAAAAAACATTAAGAAGATTGAGTGTGTAGTGCTTGGAATGAAAGAATGTAAGGAGATGTGACCTTCTCACTTTGCTTTTCCCATCATGCACATTAGTCCATTTTTTGGAAATGGAATTGGTTCAGGACTACTCGTTTTTTTTACCTAACAGGAAGACATTAGTATTCCAAGACCATTTTCTGTTTCTCTGAATTTGTGAAGTTTCTAATGTAAAATAAAATGGAAAGGAACTTCATCTTATTGCCTAATTGAAAAATAAATAGTGCTCAATTCATGACCAAAGAAATACTACCAACTCCTTTCCTATTCTTCCTGTTTAGAGAAGACAACTTAGGAGAATGTAGATTTAACTGTCCAGCTGAACTGGACTGGGCTGTATGGTTTATGTAGAGGCTCCCATGTGGATCACTGATTCCAAGTGAAGGTAGATAATAAATAGAAAGGAGTAAAGGATATGAAATCGTGGCAGTTGAAAATGAAGGTCTCAAATGAGAGATTATGGTGGAAAAATATCCTTGCCTTTTTCTCACAATACCCTCTCAAAGCAGGGTAATAATACATTTTGCTGTTTCTCTCAGATGTGATGCCAAGGCTCAGCTGCTTCTGGAGAAGCTCGTAGACTTGCTATCTTGTGGAGAGAATAATTATATAAAATTCAATTTGCAAGAATTCTTTGTCCCCATATATGTAATTTAGAGAAAAGGCATTAACCAGTATCATTTAATTACATCTCAATAATAGCTTTTGGATACTGATTGTTTTATTTTTTACTTATGTTCCTTATATTGGTACTCATAGAGATTTGAATTTCCTACCTTTAAACATTACTGAGTTTCTTGATAAGGTCAGAAGGCATTTAGTATATTCAGGTGCTGTGAACCTGGATGAAAATAGTTAAGATGAAGACTTGGGTATGAAGAGATACACAACACTGGTGCTTCTGGTCATGGATGCATATCTATTACTTTTTTGACTACTCCAGATAAAAAATGGGTTGCGACATTACAAAAGCAGGCACCAAAAGAATCATACAGGGCTTAAAGTAAGGAAACACTGGCATGATGCAATATTATTATTATTTGCACTTATATTCAAGAAGGAATCATGACAGGCTTTGTGACATACTTAGACAACCCTCTAGTTGTTGATAGAAAATTATCTAGTTTGTGATTTCAAACACCTTAATTGGTTTCATTTCATCATGGACTGGCAGCATTTGTGGTGATTTTACCAACTAACCAACACCAGTTCCAAAGTCTATGGAGTTATGGAACTTGATGTGTTAAGTGAAAGACAGATTATTTTCCTGGACATTAAGTTACATAATAAAAAGCATTTATTAGCTCAGCTATTGTCACTGGAGGGAATTTTATGAGAAATAAGCAGAACATGGCACTATGCCCAGAACTTAAAAAACCTGTTTATTTAAAAAAAAAAAAAAAAAAAAAAAAGGTGCAAAGAAAGGTAGTAGGAGGATAATTAGTAATAAGGTCACTGGTGCCAAGTTTTTACTAAGGATTAGCAATGGAACTTCAGCTAATGTGTAATTTGACATAAGCATTGAAAGATGAATGGAATTTAAAAAGACAAATGTGCAGAAAATTTGTGACAGATGATATGTTTATCAAAAAAGTATGATTCTTTTCAATGACATCCAAAATTTAAGACATGATGAATTACCTGGTTTTCATATATCATATTAACCCCAAATAAAATACTCACAAACCAAGCTACACAAGAAATATTGTTTTATAATTTTACTGGAGTCATTCAATATATGATGGACCCAAACCAGAAAATTCTTCGTTACAGTTTGTCTCTCCTTTTTTCATGTTAGCACCTCCAGTCTTTCATCATGTCCAATATTCCAATAAGAAAAGGTACTTTTTTTGAGATGAGAAGTATAAACACACTTGTCATTGATATTGGTCATGAATCTGGAATAAGATGTTCAATTTCTCAATGGTTATCATGTTTCCTTAAGTATGTATTAATTGATAATAATATATATGATGCATAGGCATCTAGTCCCCATGACTGGTGGTTGTCAAGAGACTAATCCCTTCACTTTCTTGCCATTAGGTCTGGGTTGCTTCATGAAAGCTTGTATATTGAGCATGCACCAGAAACTCCAATAGCATTACGAAAGTAACTAAACCCCCAAAGTGTCATATCCTCAATATTACCTACACTGCTTTGTCACTGCAAGTTTTTTCAAGGGAAAAGATTTACACATAGTCATGACTATTGGGAACAGGAATCACTGGTAAGCATTTCAGAAGCTGCATAGCACAAGATGTGTTTAAATGTGTTCTCTTGTTTCATAAATTGTCCTTACAGCTAGTTTGATTTTGCTATTTGTTTCTCTTTGATGCTTTTGCTTTTCAAATGAATATTTTATGAATGTCTTATGCCTTTTGGCTGCACACTCAATAACTGTGTGCATGGTAAGACTCATAGACCAGAGAAGTGTAAGTTTTGATTTTGTTAGATTGTGTCACTGTGGTGATGCAAATTCACATTTTTCTTTCTTCCTTTGTTTTTGTTCCTTTAGTCATTTCCTCCTTTTTTTCTTCCTCCCACAAGGCAGGCTTCCTAGAAAGGAATATTTTAGACTTCTGATTGGATGGACTCCCTTACTCTTCATCATTGTCTTAAAGCGTGGAGAGGAAACTGCCCTGTGATAGGGGTTGTTTTCATATTTGCTTGGTAGATATTTCTGCCTATGGACTATGCCTATTAGTGTAAAGTACTGTAGCCACATGTGTACCATTTTCATATATATATATATATATATATATATATATATATATATATATATATATTTTTTTTTTTTTTTTTTTTTTTTTTTTTTTACATTTCATACATTCTAAGGAACAAGGTCCAATTTTCGCCCTGGTTTTGTAGAGGCAATTACCTTCATGTCAACATATATAGCAATTTTTGTCCTCCTGCTAAGTAGACATCTAAATAATGCAGGTTTTCTGACCCATTTCACCTCTATTGTAACAATGTCTGCCCCAGTGTGTGAGGCTTTCTGATGTTCATTTAGACAGTTTAAAATGCTTCCTGAATTATTCCAGGAGGGTTCAACTTCCACTACTTTTCTAAATCCATAACTACCCTTTATCTATTTCTTTAGCAGACTTCCTCTTATTGTTGCTGTTACGTGGTTTGTTTTTCTAAATCTTCATAGATATATTCTTTTTATTTTATGCCTATATTGTTATTTTAATGAGTCTTGGAGGGGGATGGAAGTAAACACATATGTTCAATGCAACTGTCTTTTCCAGATGTCACTACTATTTTTATTATATTCAGCTTCAAACGACTTTGTACATCTCTACAAAATTTAATGTTCCATTGCTTTATTCATGTCTTGTTTAATGAATTTTAAGGCAACGCCAGTAAACATAGGACAAGAGTCAAATATCTTCTTTTATTAAGCTGCTTTCTTCCACAGGACTTGATTGACATTCTCCCAACCATTTTATTGATTTTTTCCCTTGCAAATACTGGCTACAGTCATATCCCCATTCAGGCCACCCACATTTTTTTCTGCCATCATCTGAAAAAATGTTCTACCCCCACATGCAATTTTGGTTTTCTGGAGGGGTTAGTTTATTTCTTCAATGTCAAATGGTAAGTTTCCAGGCCAAAATTTATGCCTAGAATCAGTGACTTTAAAGAACCATTTCTTAGCTTGTCACTGAGTGGTTTGCAGCTGGATTCTCATGTCTGAACCCCTCTGGACTGTACATTTCCTGAATCAGTACAGACATGAACTCTGCACAAATAAAAACTCTGCATTTCCATGCATTTCCACTATTCAAATAGATATTACATATGTGAGGGTGTGGAGGGGGCAATTATCACAAGAGAATTATTTAGGTATTAAACACCAAAACTGATTATATCTGTTGTAGATGATTATCCCTGCCCACTCATTAGATTTTCAGCAATACCTACTGATCAGATAGGTTATGTAACTGCTTGCTGATTAGTACATAAGTTAGTCATGCAAACTGAAAACAACAATATTGGTTTTACTTTTTTTTTTTATAAGTACATCTCAAAATTTCTCTATTTGATGCTAAAGAAAAATTTTATAGAGAGGAGTATTCAAAATTTTCTATGATTTAGATTTATTTATATTTTATTAAATTAACATAAATCCTCCAATGTGTGTGCACATGTTTTTTTTTTTTTTTTTTGTGTGTGTGTGTGTGTGAGAGAGAGAGAGAGAGAGAGAGAGAGAGAGAGAGAAAGAGAGAGAGAAAGAGAGATGGGGAGAGAGAGAGAGAGAGAGAGAGAGAGAAAGACAGATTTGGAGATTCTACCCCAGCAAATTGTATGCATAGCTAAAATGTGGAACCAACATAGATGCCCTTCAATATATTAATGGATAAAGAAAATGTGGTATATGTATGCAATGGAATATTACTCAGCATTAAAAGTCAATAAAATCTTGGCATTTGCAAGTAAATGGATGGAGTTGGAGATTATTATGCTAAGTGAAGTAAGCCAATCCCCAAAATCCAAAGGTAGAATGTTTTCTCTGATAAGTGGTTGCTGATCCATAATGGGGATGGAGGGTGGGGGGAATATGGGAGGGATGGAGTAACTTTAGATAGTGCGAAGGGGAGGGAGGGCAAGGGAGGGGCCATGGGCGTAAGAAAGATGGTGGAACGAGGTGTATATCATTAAGTATATGTATGAAGACACAAATGGTGTGACTTTACTTTGTATACAACCAGAGACATAAAAAATTGTGCTCTATATGTATAGTATGAATTGAAATGAATTTTACTGTTGTGTATAACAAATTAGAATAAAAATTTAAAAAAAACAAATCAAATAAATGTTAAATTATTTTTTAAAAAACAAACTGCATCTTCTACTGTGTGATTTGTATGTCATGATTCATGTTTTGATGAATTTCTCTTGCATTCTAAAAATCATATTTTTTATGTTGAATAGGACAGAGTCACACCATCTCTCCTGATTTTGTCATCTGCTCTATTTGTCAGATGGCAGGCAGACAGTAGTTTATGTAAAAACCCTTGAAGTTACTTCTTTTCAAAAGCAATTATATATTTATCTTGAATCCAGAAATCCAGTGCATTACGTGTCAATTATATTGAAAGCAGTTCTTGTTGTAGAAAGTATATTTTTAATGTGAAGTCGTTTTTTCTACCACAAATTGTTACACAAAACACCAAAAATTTGAAATATTCATTGGTTTACTCAACATGATACTAAGTTTTACTTCAATGGGGATATGTGTCCTAGTTTGAGTCCTTCTTAGAGCATGCCACAGTTATGATCCATCTCTTTAGAGGTAACAGAATTGTCCTGTTATTTGTGTAGTTTCCATTTTGCCCTTGGCTTGAGCACAGCATGAAGGAATGTCCACTTGAGAGATTGCCAAGAGCACCGAAATGAGCCATATGCCATACTAGCCATTATTTCCTCATAAATTCTGCATTTATTGGAAGCATTTTGCCATTCCAGAAGGTGACCGACCATAAAGGTATCTTGGCTATGTGTGGCATCAGTAGCAAATAGAAATTGCTATCATGAAACCATTAAACTAAAGCTCTGCTGATGACCTGACACAGATCCTCATGTTGAAAAAAACATCAAGGATTAGGGAACTCCCTAAACACCTGATAAAAATATGGAAAATGGCTCAGTGCTCTTTCAAAATTTAGTATTGACTTTATGTATGCATTGTCCAAACAATGTAGATTATTCTGGTTACTCCAGTATGGCTTGAGGTAAATCTCACTCGGCAGGAACCTAGATGAAGAAAAGAAATACTAGAATTTTTCTATTATTTCCTTATCTCTGTTTGCATGATAATATTTTATATTTATTTATTGAATGTGCATTGTTTCCAAACACATGTGCATGCACATACATACACACACATGTGCACATGTATAAACACCCACACAAACAGAATAAGTAAAATGGAGGAGGATTGGTAGGAAAGGAGGCTGGAAGAGACCAGATTGAAAATGATGGATTATTTTTTAATATATTGAACCATAAAAATCTAAAGGACTTTTACAAGTGTTAAACTAGGTGTGGAGATGGGAGTTGGAGATAGAATTGGGAGGTATTAGAAGATATTTTATGAGACCACAGAGACTGGGTCATTTTGTCCATGGAGAAGGTATAGATGAAGAAGCAAAGAAACCTCAGAACTTAGCCATGGGTCCTCCTTTATTTAATTGTGGGAGATGTGAATGATTCATCCAAAGGGATTTTAAAAAATGAATTCAGCAAAAATGAATTCAGCATGACAATGGGGAAAGGACCAAAAAAAAAAATACAAAAAAAAAAAAAAAAAAAAAACAAAAACAAAAATAAACAAAGACATCTCTAAAACCATTTAGAAAGAGCTGGTAATGAGTTCCTTCAGTACTTATGAGATAATATTAAAGTTGAAGAGATAGTTACAGGGAAGTGGACACAGTATATGAGCATACATTTATTACAAGTTTTTGTTTGTTTGTTTTAGTAAAATGTAGCAAACAAATGAGGTTTCAGTCATAAATCTATGTGTCTTCAAGTGATTTTTGTTTATTTTGTTACTTAAGATAGGACATACAAGGTATGTATGCCTAGTATTGGCAAGGAAAAACAATGATGATTGATGATAATGATTTCAAAAGGAGCATCCACAACAAGAAATAACAACCTCCAGGACATAGATGTAACTTCTGAATTTAAATCTGTAAACACTACATTTCCTGAGTAGTTGGAGGTGTGGCAGATCATCTGGGTATGCAGGCTTTTTGGACTGTATCCACATACTGTGAATTTGCTTCAAATTTGAACTATGGTTTGAGGTCTAAACATCAGGTATGTAACATTGCTATGGGAAGTAATACATAAAAGAAATATCAAAGAATTTTATGAGTTATATCACAATTTCCCTGGTGATAATCAGCTACTTAGGTTTAGATTCCCAAATCAGATACATAAGTTTAACCAAGGTCTATGATTTCACAGAGGTGCACAAAAAGAGGATGAAGAATCAGGGGGCTTAATATGAGAATCAAGTCAGTGTTGAGAAGGCTGATCCATGCAACCCATAGTAAGTAAAAGATGAAAAACTAAGTGCTGCTGACATTCCGCTGTACATCCCCTCATTGCACTTCTAATTATATCCTCCATGAACAATTCATATCTATGTTGATAGCTTGCCACCTCTGGTGACATTGGTTCTAAGTTTATCTACATCAAGGTTTTTTCTGATACTTGAGAAGTTACTTCAGCTCATATATAGCCTTTTTCTGATGGTAAAAAGAATTTAACCGCCAGATTCAAATTTTTAAAAAATTAGAATATGGAGCTGTTGGGAAAAAATTTACCAAATGTTCACATCCTTCTGGAAAATTCTGAAGTATCCTTTACATAGGTCCTTGTAACATTTCGGTAAGATTGTGCTTCATCTATCCAATCAATACATGACTCATAATTGTATGCTTTATTTGCTTTTCTTTATTTCATGCCTTTCCCCCAACATATTTACTTTTTATTCTTGGAATCACCTCCCAAATAATCTGCATATATCCAAGAGCTTATCTATGTGTCTCCTTTAGTGGAGCTAAAACTAAGAGGATTTTGATAGTAAAAAATTCATTGTTAATAACAATAAATTAGAAGTATTGTGAGTGAATAATAGATTAGGTTTTCATATTAAGTTGTATAACCTGGAAAGTTGAGAAACAATGCTTGGATAATATTAGGTAGAAAAATGTGATATCAGAGGAGAATAAACTCCAAAAATATTTCACCTCCAAGGAATGTTTGAAGTATAGAGGAGATGGGTAAAAAATTTTTAGGTATACCTGAAAAAAATAATTGAAGGTGTTGCTCATATCAGCTATGGATGCTGAAATTACGAAGAATGTAACAGGGATTTGATGGTTAGAGTGCAAAAATGAAGTCATGCCTAGAAAATGGGCTTGAAAAGGAAGTTGTATAATAACAGTTGCTTCGGAGAGATAGGACACACGAAGTGAGCGGAAAGATTGTTGAAAGCCACAAAAGGGACCCAAAAATACATTTAATCAATGTGATATAATATATTAAGTGTAGGTTTAAAAAAGATCACTCCCTTGTAAATGCCGAAAGTCATCAGTGTTCTCTGGAATAATTCCTGAAGCACTAGAGCATTCAAGAGACTTAAGTTTTGTTATTTTCCTTGAAGGAGACATTGACTCACAACCCCTTGCCAGAAAGGAAGGTTTGGGAGTAGAGTCTGACAGAGATATGGGGGTCAGATGTGAGATGAGATGTAAAGGCTGTCAGTATATTGGCCTTCTTAGTAACCATTAGGAAAATCTCTGTATATGGCTATAAGAGTTTTAATTGTCAAAGTGTTCACAATGAGAGTATGGCATTGGTTTCTTTTTGAGAAAGGAATTAAAAGGTCTGGAGCAACAATCTTTACTGAGCTATTTAATGTTTTGTGGCCCTGAGCTAGCTTGTTCTTCTTTATTTTTTCTGCTTTAATTTCTTCATTTAGTAAAATGTAGATGAGATAACATCTTGGAGGTTAATTAGTGTTTCTAAAATATTAGACATTATAAATGCAGTCAGAAGCACTAATTACATTGACAGAAAGGCAAGATTTGGACTAGAGGAAACTCTTTTCAATACAAGTAGCAAGTACACTTTAACTTCCTAATTTCACTTTAGTATCTTGCCTTGATAACAGCAAGTCTCCTGCTTGAAGCATGGAACAAATCTTACTACCATAAGAACATTGATGTCAGCGAAGTGGAGTTTTAGTTAATGTTCCCTATATAACCTTGTGTAATTAATCCCATGTTTACAGATAAGGCAATGTAGCAAATAATGATTCTGATCTGGAGTCCAAAAAATAACTGTAGTGCTTGCTAATTGTGTGACTGAACTTGTGTTAATTTGAATATTAGTGCATATACATAATCATCAAGTATACGTAATCATCACTCATTCAAGATAGTTGTAAGGCTTCAGGAAAATGTTATTACATTTAAACATGTTTTGAACTGCAAATGAATAAATAACCTTCATTACTATCTGCTGGTTTTAGTTCTTCCAATTGAATTTAAGTAGACTGCTGTTCTTATCTTTCCTTTATGTGTCTAACATTCCTGAATATTTCATTACTGTGATTAATTAATAATTAATCTAGCTATTTATTCAACAATCAAGTATTATATGCCTTAGTATGGGAAATCAACCATAGGGAAAATAAAAATATTATGAACAGTGAATGTAGCCAGGGATTTTACAAAAGAAAAATAATTTTGCATTAATGCAATGAACACCAAATATCATAAATCTCTTTAATCTCAGTAGTTTAAACAGACACAGATCTGATGTCACAGTTTCTGTTGTTCAAAGTCTGGGCTTGGTTTGGAGTATTCTTTTGGGTATATCACAAGCCTTGGCCCAGGTTTCACCCAGGCTGTAGTCTCACTGTGACTCTACTGGGTAAGAATACATTTCTAAACTTTAGATCCAGGGTGAAAAATTTATTTCCTGGGCTGTATGAGAGAAGGTCCTGACTTCTTGTGGTCTGATAGCTACAGACTGTTCATAATTCCTACATATTACTTGTAATTCTTTGCAATTTGAGATTCTTCATTATGACCACTTGCTTTTTTGAAACCAACCAAGGAATTTTGTCACCTTAAAGAGGGACCCTGTTCCTATTTGAGGAGCTTCAGCTTGACCAGGTCAGGCCCACACAGGCTGATTGCCTTCTTAATTCACGCAACATTAATTTGATTTGCAAATTTAGTTGCATCTTTGTAAATCCCTACATTTTCTCATATTCTAGCAGCTAGAAACGAGTCACAGGTGCTGCCTATGCTCAACAGGGGAGGACCCCTAAGAATCTGAATACTGTGAGATTCACTGCTAGGTTCTGATCACCACAGCTACTGAAGAGGCTGAGCTTTAAAATAATGAAACTTCAATTAATTTTAATTTAGCTATAAAAGGACAACATGATAAGTCCTTGCATTATCAAGGGGAAAGACAGAATGAACAATTTTGTTAGTGATATAGAATCTATAATCACAATATTATTTAGAAATAAATATAAATGTACATAGAAGGGTAGAACAAATGGTATGGGCAGAAGCTCTTTTACTAAATATCAGTGTTGCCTTCTCTGGCACAGATAAGTTTAGGCAGAGACATTAAAGAAGATGTATAAATATCTACTGGAAGAATATTTCAGGTAAAGGGGCCTACTGGATGAAATTTTGCATTAGGACTTTGGATTTTAGTCTGAGAGAAATATGAAAGCAATGAAGAAAACCATTTTTAAAAGACTGTTTATATGCATACAGTCCTTCCCCCTTATCGGCAAAGGATGATTTCCAAGACCCCAATGGTGGCCCAAACCATGGAGAGCATGGGCTTTATGTCTACAGTTTTTTTTCCCCTAAACATACATACCTAAAATTTAATTTAATTTATCACAAAATTAAGAGATTAACAGCATTAGTAATAGAATACTTATGACATTATGTGAATGTTTCTCCCTTTCTCAAAATATCTTTCCATATTGTGCTGGTTCTTCTTGTGATGATGATACTCAGTGCTTGTGTGAGGAGATTAAATGAGGTGAGTGGTGTAGGTGTGGTGATATAGTGTCAGCATCAACCTACTATTGAACATGTGACACATGTCATTTCAGAACTTGGTTGACTTTAGGTAACTAAAACCATAGGAAGCAAAACTGTGGATGAGGAGGGATGACTGTATAGAGGGTAACCTGGGTAGGGGATAAGGAAATGGGAACTCAGTTAGGAGGGTCCTTCAGAGAACCAGCTGGAAGATGAGGTTAATTTGATGATTGAATGGTTGAGTGGTTAGACCCTGAATATATTTGCAAAATACAACTAGTGGATAGATTTGGCTCAGATGTTTGTGGTATTCCATAACAGACTTTTCATAGGTCTAATGTTAAGATGGTCAAAAGGCACACACAAGCACTTAGCAATACAATGCATCCTTCTCTGGTAATTTCCAACCCAGTCCCTGGGAATCACCTGGTATCTATGACAACAGGGTCTAAAATCCTGGTTGCCCTAGAAACAAAAGCAACATCAGCACAGAAGCAAATTTCATGAAACATAAAACCCCCAAAACTTATATTTAAAAAAGGTCACTTATGCTCCTTTTATGAAAGAAACACCTAGTGACTCTCTCAAGAATAATATACAGAAAGAAAGGGGAGAGAGTCTCCCAGACCCTAAGAATGATCTCACAGAAAAGGTCACAAGATCCCTGATTGCATCCCACCTGTTGCTAGCCTGATCCATCTTGTAAAAATGCTTCCAGTAAAAACTCCCCAACATCAGAATGTGACTAGAAAGTATCTTTGAAGAGAATCAGACTGAAGGGGACAAGCCATTTCTGGAGAAGCAAGTCACTAGTGCCAGTTGACAGTCCCAAATGTGACAGTGGTGACATCAAATATTTTGAGTGAAGCAAGTGCAAAAAATGAGTAACTACTTGGTTGCATGAAGAAATATGTGGAATGAGGAATTCATTTCTAAGAACTGATCTTTGAAACACTCCATTATTTGCTGATCAGAAAGACTAGGAGGATCATTGATGGACATTTAGTTGAAATGTACACTATACAGTAAGGAATTCCAGAAGCCAATGAAAAATTGTTTATTAATTTAACAAATATTCTGAGGCAATTTTTTTAACCCACCTACAGGAAATAAAACAGAAGACATGTTATATTAAACAAGATTGAAGATTTCCTGCCAAGTTATATGAAAAATATAAGGGCAAGTCATTAGAGAGTATATGCATAAGTTATTGTTTTAGTTAGCTGTTTTGTTGATGTAATTACAAGACCTGACATGAGCAATTAGAGGAGGAAAAGTTTATTTAGGGGCTCATGGTTTCAGAGGTCTCACTCTATACAGAGCTGGCTCCATTCCCCGGGGCTCTAGGTGAGGCAGAACACCATGGTAGAAGAGCATGTCAGAGGAAAGGGGCTCACGTGATGATGGGGAAGCAGAGAGAGCTCCACTTTCCAGATAAAAAATACATACCCTGCATGCCCTAATGACCTACCTGTTCCAGCCACACTCTCCCAGCCTTCAGTCCATATTAATCCCTATCAGGTGATTAATTTAATGATTTGAGTTAAGACTCTCATAACCCAATCATTTCTCCTCTAAACCTTTTTGCATTTTCTCACACAAGAGTTTTGGGAGACACCTCACATCCAAACCAAAACAGTTTTTATTATGGCTCCTGGATTCATAGCTAGAGGAAAAAAACGGGGTAAGAGGTGAGAACAATTCTTTGCTTCACTTAGCTTTAGACTGGTAAGGGTATCCCATGGGTCTCATCATCCTCAAGTTCAATATTTTATTCTCTGCCTGGGCTTATCCAACCAGTAGCCTTTCCTAAAGATATCACCTGTTTCTCATTTGGAAACCTCTTTCTTCATTTCTGGATTTAAAAATTACTGAACAAGTCTTTGACTTTAAGTGCCTGTATTCTGTTGTCCTGACATAAATATCCATTAAATAATAAAACAAAAAATCATTATATGTATGCAATTGTTATTGGAAAAATAGATATAAAAAGCATATATGCATATATGTATGTGTATATACATGTATTTTTATATACTTATGGCTATATATATATATGTGTGTGTGTATGTACATACATATATATGTAAATTACCTCTTATTTTCATACTTATTTCCCAACAGTACCCGGGGTCAAAGTAATGAGTTCTGATATTCTACACCTCAAAAAGTCTTGTAATTATGAGACCTTTAAATATCTTGTCAAAATTTATTATAGTTTCAATATTAATGTTTCATTCCTTTTGTTTAACATGGAGTCCATGCTAAAATGCAAAATTTTTCTCTGAAAATAGAACTGATATGTCAGTTTCCATGTCTTAATATAAATTGATTTGTCAACTGAAAGACTACCACCACACACACACACAAAGTGGATTGCAACTCATTAAGATTGGACATAAAACAGTTATATTTGCTAGAGGGTGGATTATAGGGAGTCTATAAACCACAGGGTATTATCCTTATCCTACTTCACAGTGTGGTCTTGGCAGCTATCACTGTCTTTGGAATAAAGGTAGCCAGATTTTAAATAATTACAATTATATTTACTTCCTTCTTTATTCTACAACTCCAAATATATCTCACATTCTGAAAACAAAATGTCTTGAAAGATATATTTTAGGTTGCCTTATAAATTGTTATTTATTTATTAATAAAATCCGTAAGAATCAATAAAAATAAAATTTAATTGTGTAACCAAGGAGGCAGTCATTTGTTTGACATGAGTGAATAGCCTGGCTTTTAGTATGAACTATTTTTACAGAAGAAAACCTGGTTGAGTTGTGCTCAGGGTAATTAACTTTTCAGACTCAATAACTTCAAAGACATTTATTTATGTGTTTTAAAAAATTACTTCAAAATAATTTGTTTCAAGTTTATGAGCTAGAGCCTAATTATTGTAGATATTACAGAAGGAGTAGTTGCAGTTTGGTAGTGTGATACTTTTTTCTCTGTGCTCTCAGAAAATGCTGATTGGAGACAGGAGGAAATTCGTAAGTGCTATGTTTTTAAAATTATTATGATGAAGTTAGTAAAGTATCAAGGTACTTATAGACAGTGGAAGTCAGGCAAATATATTGAACTTATGCAAAATACCTTAATTCCATTTCTTTTTTACAATATATGGTAAATCATTTATTTTACTATTTATAGAATCACATTCAGTAAAATGTTATGCATATCATACGGATGAAAATTTAGTAACTGTCTATTAATGGCTAGGTCATTATTGTACCAAACTCCAGCTCCTTTCCCTCATTTTCTTGTGTTCTAGTTAGAAATGTGCTAATCTCTTCATCATGCCTCCTCATCATGAACTGTGGAGTCCTAGGAATTGAAGGGACACCTCAGCTAAACTTTTCAAGGAGAAGCACACAGAATATGAATGCACAAAAGAATTCTTTGATTTCTTTCCTAATATTCAGCATTGTTTTTCTCTTCCATAGTAAGAAGGCCTTACCATTTACAAGACTTGATAACTCACTTCTTTGATCACATATTATAATTTATCTCATATTAGAATGAACTAGGTAATATGATCATGCTGTCTGTTCTTTAGTACATGTGTAGTAATAAAAGTAAAAGGGTATGTTTGCTGACAGCTGAAGGGATTATTGAGGAAAGCCATTATTATTTGTTAGAGGTAGAACTGAAATGTGCTTTATACCAGATGATACTTTTAATGTTTGTATTTTGTTTTCATTCCTTAAAATTTGTGTGCCTAGGGCTGGAGTCGTGGCTCAGCGGTAGAGTGCTCACCTAGCACGTGCGCAGCCCGGGTTCGATCCTCAGCACCACGTAAAAATAAACACATTGTGTACAACTAAAGCAAATAAATAAATATTAAAAAAAATTTGTGTGCCTAAGCTCAAATGCTATGGTTAATTAAAATGCTTCAACTAATTATCAATAATTGGCCATTAATGCAACCTCTGTGTATATTTTATAAAAATTTATTTATATTTTATAAACATTTTAAATTTATGTTATGTATTAACAAAATATTTTTACAATTTTGTAGAAGATATTAACAAGAATATGAATGACAACACAGTATTTTTTCTCATATTATATATGTTATATATACACATAACATATACATATTATAAAGATTTGTATATATATGTACATTTGGGGAGAAATTTTCACTTTATGCCTGCAATTTTCCTAAATTATTGATATAAGAATTCATGTGAAAATGTGATTGTTAATATGTTGAATAACAAGTTTCAAAATTATGGTTAGTGTAAACTAGAAATAACTAGATGGTGTAAGGGACGGGGTTAGATGCATACTAAATTTTTCTAAAAGTATCTGGAAGATAGCACCTTATTAAATGTAGGGTACGCAAGTGACATGAACAGGAATTGTTGTTAAAGGGAGTTTATTTTCAATGAAGTTTATGATGATAAACCTAATTTGTGGCCACCTTTGACTCACACATAATCATTGTACTTGTTGTTCAATTCCTTGGGCCCAAATCTAAGAAACATATTTTAGAAGAAGAAAAGGAATAGAAAGTTGAAACTCCAGGCTTATAAGTTAAACTTTGCTAAGTTTTTCTCTTTAATTTTACTGTTTACTAGTGTGACATATTTCAAATCATGCAGTATAATTTTCACACCAAATAATTCACACTGAAATGCAGTTACAACATCAAGAGCATCTTACCAAAAATGATTCCCCACAGAAGAAAACCAAATGTGTTTTTGCAAAGTTTCAACTTAAAATAATAACCTTGTAAGGATCTTTGTGTATTGGATGTGATCCATATGGAAATAAAACAGTCTCTTATTCAAAGAAGCTTCAGGATATTTCTTCACATTAGATATAATTATTTGGATTTACTACATTTTCCCTTATTCCATGTCTGAATTACAGCAAAAGCCTCATAATTATGTGCCCTGAATTGACCCTTATTCATCTTTTATGATTCTTCCACATGGTAGCAAGAATTCTCACTAAAAAAATAAGATCTTTTCACTCCTTGCTAAAATCATTGAAGTAGCTCTCAATTTCACTCCAAATGTAAGCCAAATTCTTTGTAATGACTTACCCCCCACCAGATCAGCCCCACTTAGTTCTTAACCATCTTTAATTATTCTCCATGTCCACTCTTCTTCTCCAACTGCAGGTTCTAGGAGCTCTCTCCTCAAATTCCTTGCAAGTTCCACTGTGAGGATTGTACATAGGCTGTGCTTGATCAATTTCCCCCAGGCATCTTCATGTCTAAGTTCCTCATCTCTTCATCTTTTTTTGGTTAAATACCATCAAGAAAATTCTATTTCTATCAGCTTTAATAAAATTACAACCCAGCACATGCCCTATCTATAACTGCAAACTCTTTCCATGCTGTAGTTTTTCTTCCACAAGACTCATGTGCTTTCACATTATTTATCATTTTTGAAATATACTTATCCTCATATGTTCTCCCCAGGACCCATAAGTATTAACTCCCTAGTGTATCTTAGGAAAACAGAGTAGAATTTAATTCACGGTAGGTCTTCAATTCATATATTTTTTTGTGTTGAATTACTAAAAAAGAAAGACAAATATGCATGATTTGGCTTAAATATAAATTGTGATAGTAAACTGTCAATTGCTCTTAGAAACAAATGAACAAAAGTTAAATGTTTTTTTTTTTTTTTTTCTTTAAATAGGTGCAAATAATATAGACTTGAGAGTTCACCTTGGAGCCATTTATATTTTGTCAGTTGTATGAATTTTAAGAAGCAGTGTTTTTTTTCCAATTCACAAAATCAATCAGGCATGCAAACCTGAGTTTAAATCTAGACTGCTTATAAAGTGTATATTAAAGTATCTTTGAAATTAAGCATTAATGTACATGAACAATGGACTAAGTTTCAAGTGTTGTATATCAAGAAGACCTTCATAAGAGAAAAATGTCACTTGGCCCATTTCAATAAGCATTAGAATCTTCAACAAATGAAGAGTCATAATTTAATTTTTTGTATTAAAGGTTTGTAATTTTCATCTAGCTTAATGTTCACAGTCCCTCATTATTTTTGTTCAGTTGGTATTTTTTTCATTAAATTCTCAAGTTGTGAATGTTCCCTTTAAAATAAGATCTTCCTCACATCTTACAAATAAAATGTACATGTTGCTGCATTTCAAATACATTTATTATGCAACTGCCTTAACAATAGATCAGCAAGCTTTCTCCAAAAATCCAAACCAAAGGGATTTCTCTCTTAGTTTCTTAATCCACAAAGTATTGCATCTGAAAAACTGCATGTGGTGATGCAATAGAGTCTCCCCATCCTCCTCTTTATGTCCTTCACATTTCATTTTAACGACAAATTGGAATATAACTCTAAAAAGAGCCCACAGCAAAATCATTCTTGTCCCTTTTGAATAATGTTCTCCAGATAAAGAAAAAGTCAAATGATGAAAAGGTTAGACTATGTTTTAATTCATTTTTGCAAAGGTTATAATTGCATTATTGTTCAGGTCAAAGTTAAATCAAAGCTTTAGTTCTTCATGCTATCTAAAGAAGTGTCAGAAAAACACAATACACTATTCATTTTAACCCTTACCTACAATATGTTATCGGACATCTAATATTAGTGACTTTCAAATTTACCTCATGCCTGAATATTTATTTCTTGTAATGTGAGTTTTCTATCTTAATTATTTCCCATGTAAAAAGAAAAAGCAGTCTATCATTTTGCAGAAAATATATCTCACATGGCTGTTCACACATAGCAATCAGGATGGAAATGTTTAGAAAATCAAGTTCTTGCACTCAGAGTACAATCTGCTGTACTCATCTGAAGTATCAATCCACAAACAGAAAAAGAAGTCACCTCAATATAGAAAATTTTACAATATTTTCTATTCATTTCAACAGGAACCTAAGAAATGCTGCTATGATGTTGGTGTTCAATATTTTATCCTTTTTAAAAAATTAATTAAATTATCTAAACCTTTTCAATTCACTTTTAGAGATAATAGATATTACTATTAGTGTTGTAGTAAACTGCCTGCCACCTCTCTCATTTTTTTTTTTTTTAATTACCACCATCTCTTATATATACCAATCCTGGTTCAATTCAACTTGGTCTCATGAGTCTGCATCATTATCTCTGAAAACTTCTGATTGCATTGCTGTCACATAAATATTCTATGAATTGACAATCTAGTATTATCATCATGACTTGTTAGTAAAGAAACATTAAATATTTGCAAAAGGTAAAAATATTACATCTAAGAATTTTGTAAAGAAACTGGAATATGTCAATTAACATTGCCCATTCTTAACAATATCTGTAATGGTACCAAAATGATGCTTCTGCTATTAAATTGCTTTCTGTTTGTTTTCCTTAGCAACTATTAAGCTCTGTATAATAAAAACTAAAATATTAGTATTGCATAGTTCTTTCTGAATGATACTCTTTGGCTCTTATTTTAGTGATTTTTAAATTACTAAAAATTAACAATTTTTTATTCTGGAAAGACTCCCAGATAATTGGCTAAGTCTCAAGGAATTGCTGCAGTAACAATCATAATAGTATCCTAATATATTCTTGGGTTCTGCACTCATGCATTCAACAAACCATGGCTCAAAAACATTACAAAAAATACTGCATCTGTACTGAAAATGTACAGTTTTATTTTTTGTTATTGTCCCCTATAAATCCAGTATTTCAACTATTTGCATGCATTTACATTGTACTCAGCATTAAAATTACTTAAGTTATCTTAATGTATAAGGACAGATGTTCA
Source organism: Tamias sibiricus (assembly GCA_025594165.1). Taxonomy (NCBI): domain Eukaryota; kingdom Metazoa; phylum Chordata; class Mammalia; order Rodentia; family Sciuridae; genus Tamias; species Tamias sibiricus. The sequence goes on along the minus strand of CM046662.1, from coordinate 154,032,779 downwards.
TAGGTTACATGCAAATGTTTGGCATTTTATATAAGAGGCTTGAACATCTAAAGATATTGATATCAGAGAAGGATCCTAAAACCAAATCCTGGGGATAATGGAGGACAGATCTGCATCTATAATACACTATATATAAGAATGATCAGCACTTAAATACACAAAAATATAATAATAATTTTCAATTCGTCTTTATGTAGAGAATTTTGTCCTCAAAATTTGTGTATTTGCCAGTTTTATAATCTTATTTTCATGTTTGACTCTCTATTCCCACAAAGATATCTACTCTATACAAGTCATTACTGAAAAAAGAGGAAACTTCAGGCTTCAAACTTCCACTGCTTTTTTATTGAAAAAGAAAAAGAAAAAAGTCCTTTCTGATATTTTACTGTATCTATACTTGGCTAAGTATCTTGTAACTAATTTCTACTGTAAAATGTTCATTGAAGTATGTTTTAACGTATATGATATGTAAAAAAATATATGTTATTTTTTCACATTTCAGTTATTTCAGATTGAATAAAGAAATATATCTTCAGCAAGCATGGTGGTGCACACCTGTAGTACTCACATCTCAGGAGGTTGAGGCTAGAGGATTGAAAGTTCAAGGTCAGCCTAAGCAATTTACTGAGGCACTGAGTGAGAACCTACTTCAAAATAAAAAATAAAATAAATTGTCTTGGGATGTGGCTCAGCAGTTAAGCACCCCTGGGTTCAATTTCTGACATTAAAAAAATATTTTTTCCTGGAAAAAAGAACTGTATTAAATAATCTAACTAAGAGCACTACAGTGTGAAAAATGGCAGATGCTACATGGGAGTTAATGCATGGAAACAGGAAAGTACAGAATAAAGAGTGATTTTTCTCATTTCAGTTACTCTTGGCTTGAGAATAATTCAGTTACATATTACAATGAAGTTAAAAATTCAGTAGGAAAACATAGAGTCTCATTTTTTTTTTTTTTTCATAAAATCAGAAGATAGAATTTGGGTAATCATAGCTGCTTGGCTCTAAAAGAGAAAAATCCTAGAAAGGACAGTACCAACAAATAAGAGCTGCTAATTTTGCATATGAATTCTGCCCATGTATATGGTTGACACTAGCACTATATGAACCGGGGGCCAACTTCACAAAGGCCAGCTAAAATTGAAAGAGTATGCTGAAAATTTGAGCTGCCAACTACTACAGGAAAAAAAAAAAAAAAAAAAAAAGATTTGTTATTTGAACAAATTATCAAATTAATTGTTTATTATAATAAAACAAAAAAAAATGGCATGTTCAAGGAAGAATATTGCAGACTCCAGATTCTCTATGTAATGCCACACAAAATAAGCAGACTCCAATCTAAATTTATTTAGTGCATTAGAAAATAAGAAAGCATAACTCATTCTTAAGAAAATATTGGCATTAAAAAGTAAAGATCTAGAAACAACTAATTTACCTAGTCACCTTGAAAAAATGTTTATCTTTAGTTAAAATCAAGTTTTGAGGCTGAGCAGAATATACAAAGGAATTTCTGCCCAGTAATATTTGCGGTGAAAGGAAGGGAAAGTACTATAGAATTACATTATTTAGAGCTAATTGTCATCAAATAAGATATAATATTTGGTGATTTTCACCTACCCTCTAATATAAACAGAAAGAGGAAATTTTCTGGATTTTCTTTTATAGTATGATTTTTCATGTATTCACCTTTAAAATCCAAAAATATCATTAATTGGAACAAAAATATTTTCTCCAGAGTCTCTCTAGTTTTTACATATGGTGGCAAATATCTGCTAAGTTAGCTAGTTTCTGTAGACAATATTTCTCTTGAATGCACTCACAAAATGTAACATTGTTTTCTTACAGGTACTCATGTGTTTCATCTTTCAGTAGGAAAATCTCTAGGAAGCTCATCTGTTGGTAAATTCTGAATTTCTATGTGAAGAAGAGTTTTGTTTTTTTTCCCTGCAAGTGAGGTTTTCTGACATTTTCATCAAATATATTTATGTTTAATAATCACTTTGTACCTTTCTGTAACATTAATTATATTTTAAAAATATTATATTTCAATATCTTTGTTATCTGCAAATATATCAACCTGTTGGGAAGATGCAAGATTTTCTTGAATCCATAAGAATTTTATGATTTATTGGTGCAAGTTATTATTGATGCTCTGTCAGTACAGATACCCACACAGTATCTCAATCACAGACTTTCGTTTACAGTTGTAAATATGAAATTCACTTTCTTTGCTATTTATGCCCAGATACTTGCAACAAAGAATTAAAATTTGAAGTTCATCATCATCTAAAAAAGTTTTCAAATGCTGCCAGTTGACAGGTTTGACAAAGCATTTGATGCTCCAGTTTGTGTATTTCTATTGAAGCTCACTTCCCTAGCACAATAGTATTCAGTGGCAGGGGTTTAGGAGTGACTAGGTTATGAGTGTTATGCTTATATAAAAGGAACTAGTGTCTTGATGAAAGGACTAAAGGGCATCTTTAGTTTCTTTTCTCCTTCATATTTCATCCTGTGGTGACATGTCACTTGCCCTTCCCAATGTGAAGATGCTGAAATAGAACACTATCAAAGGGATGTGGGAAACCCACCACATACGAAACTAAAGTTGATCTTGAACTCCTCAACCTCCAGAACAGTGAGACATAAATTTCTATTATAAATTCACTATTTGAAGGTATTTGGAAATAACAGTGGACCAGACTCAGGCATTTGAAGGTGTTTCATCACAGAACATCTCTATAGGACATGACCTGTCATCATCAATGTATCAACAGATAGCAGATGAGATTGAGTGCTTTTCACTTTCTTAAACTACATCATTGGTCAGCATTTAATTAACTATGTGTACTGTAATTATTTGTTTCTCACAAACTGTGAATTATTTTGTCTGAGTATACTTCAAGTTTGCTACTACATGGCTTTCTTCTTAAGCAATTATACTGAACATAATTTTATAAACAAATGCTTAATTCTGTTCAAGTTTCCATTACTTTTCAGTTATGAAAGAGTATTTAGTGACTTTTAATTTTTTGTGTGTAATTGCTATATTTACATGTTGTTCCATACCATCCCTTTCCAAAATAGTTTCAATGACTTGGATTACCAGCACATGTGAAACCCTTTTAAAATTAGCTTTCACTGTGAAGATGAACTTTCTGTGGGGCAGTCTCTTATTGATGGAGGTAGTTAGTGACTTCAGGGTTCAAGCTGTTCTTCACTATGAAATACGTCAGGCTTGACTATAGGATTAGGCACAGAATTCTACTCTTTCACACAACACCAAATTTTATAAATGTTTAAATTTAACTTTCAGACGTGTTTGTAAAGCATAAACACAAAATATGAAAAGAATGACAGAATAAGTAGCAAAATGAAAAAAAAAATTGCAATGAAATTCACTTTGGAGCTATCCGATTCAATTCATTGTAACATTTTGAATAATAGCAAACCAGTGGAGAAGAGCTGGTATGGGGGGAGAGAACATTCAATTTGGAGAGTATAAAAATTCCTTCCTTAGAAATGATATTATCTTCCCGTATTTTGTTTTATTAGTAAAGATTATTTGCCCTTACAAATTAGTGGGAAGTGTACAGAAGGGGTTCAAAGATGAGATTAATGTAATCAAGGCAACCTCCATCAACTGAAAAAACATTAAAGCAAACCATACACTCTTACTGTCATTTGCATACTTAGGGTGAGATATCACTACCAAAATAGTTAAAGGGCTTGCTCAGCCTTGTTCCACTATAATTCATATTTTCTAATTCAACATGGCCATTTTGTCTCTACTGTTTAAATTCCCTTTGTTTATTGCCCTTCAGACACTCATTTGTTCCAAATGAACTATTGAAAGATTCAATAACACAGTTCCCTTCCTAAGAAGAAATCTGAGCTTGGTCGTTTAAGTGACAGAACATTCACCTCGCAACCTTACACGAGTTTCATGGACTTTTCTAAGATGGTGGTGGTAGGGCATTTCAGGCTTTCCCAATGATAATACGGGAATAAATCTAAAAAATCTAGAATGTGAATCTCTTTTGTAAGCACAGCTGAGATGTTCATGTTTGTTCCTGTTTTCATAGAACTAAATCTAATATTTCTTACCCCAAACATTAAGCTTCACAAATACAAATTAAAAGAAAGCTAGTGTTTCATAACAATAGAGTTAATATTTGGAATTTCAAGCAGGGTGCAGTGGTGCGCTCCTGTAATCCCAGTGATACGGGAGGCTGAGGCAGGAAGATAGTGAGTTCAAAGCCAGCCTCAGCAAAAGTGAGGTGCTAAGCAACTCAGTGAGACCTTGTCTCTAAATAAAATATAAAACAGGGCTGGGGATGTGGCTCAGTGGTCAAGTGCCCCTGAGTCTAATTCCTGGTACCCCCCTCCAAATATATATGTATATATATTTGGAATTTTGAAATAATCATATTTTATCAGGAATTTTTAAAAAATTCTAATGTGTAGTACAAACTACACACAGATAATCTATTTGCCCAATATAGAAATAGTTTGTATGTTTTGTGTACATATGTATGAATAATGTGTGTGTGTGTGTGTATTGTGTATGGAAAGAACAGTCAGAGGATGGGAAGATGTGGTAGCTTTCCCTAGTTATATAATTAATTGCTGCAAATTCAAAAGCTTAATGTAACAGAAATATATTATCTAATAGATCTAAAGGACAGAAATCTCAAATTCCACTGGGCTAAAATCTTCAGTGCTGTATTCTTTTGAGGCTTTTAAGAAAGAATCCTTTTAATGTTTTCTCCATATTTTAGGGGCTGTCTATGATTCTTAGCTGACCACCCTCTTCCTGCAACAGCAAAGCCAGCATCGAAGGGTCAAGCCCTCTAGCATTGCACTATTTTGAAAATGCTTCTATCACCACACTTGTTTTTCTGATTTTCCCGCCTACCTTGACAAAAAAAAGATTCAGTTTTGAGAAATGTTCCTGTCTTTTTTTTGGTACCACACAGGTAATCCATGATATATCCCAACTTAAACACTATCTGATATGTAAATAATTGCATCTGCAGTTTTAGTTTATCTTTTCCATGTAACAAAATATTCACATATTCTGGTAATTAAGGTGTAGACTTCTTAGGGTTGAAGGGGCAGTATTCAGCATATCTTAACTCCAATTTTGCATTTAGAGAACTATTTCTTTGATACGTTCCCTCTGGTTAAACTCACTCTGGTTAATCTAGTTGAAATTATTTCCTTATTCAAGCAAATACTGCCCTAATCCTACATGATATTTAGAGTTGTAAAGAAAGCCAATTTATTGAAAGAACATGGAAATAATGAGAAGAAATATTATAAATATTATAGCAAGCTTAATAGACTACTGCACATTTATTAGAACCATTAACAAACTATGAAATAATTATTTTATATTTTTATTTATCCCTTCAAACTTCATGTACATATACATATTTATAAATATTTACACACCTATATTTATGTGCATACACATATAAACGTTTATATTTTTATAAGGAGTCACCTAAGAAAACACACTAAGTCCAAATTCAAACAAAAGAGAGAACTTTATTTACCTGGCCGTGGGCTATAACCCACCCATAGAGACTGAAGGTCTGTGGGAGAACAGCAACCCCACCTCCACCCTGCTTCTCTTGGGAATTTTAAGATGAAAACTACAACTGAAAGGCTTTTCTCAGCATCATGCAAGCAAACCAATCAAAGAAGCTAAAACAGCAATTAGTGAAACCTGCAAACCCCAAACAGGACTGCAATTTTTCAGGTGGCAAGCAAATAAGTCACAGGAGCTAAAATAGCAGTTAGTTTGAACACTTTAGACAACTTCTGCTCAATTTTGAGCAGGTGTTAGACAACCATATCCTGAGTTAAGTCAACTTCAAAGTCATGTAGACCCACAAATGTACTCGAACCCAGGATGTAGCTCACCAAGACCATCACCATATCCTGTGTTGGGTACAGTTTGTGAGATACAAAGTACAGAAAAATAATTTTGTATAAGAAAACGGCTTTCATTTTAGTTTCTCAGAAATGGGTCCTGCAGTTCTCTCTTCACAGGAGCAATCACAGAAAAAATAAGATGGAGTCTAGAACAGGTTAGATGAAGTTTCTATTTCCACACCTTTATAACCATAGTGACTCCATTTCTGCTGCCCCAGTAATGAGGGAAGTGTTACAAGTAATCAAATGGTTTTACTACAGCAATAGCATCATATTACCAATATCAGTAACTCATTTAATGATTACTAAAAACTACAGTTATCTCATGGCCTGCATACACATTTACATATCATTTACCATTGACATCTATAAACTTTATGTCTTTATCCTATGCAAAGCTACATGATCAAGTTAATATATTTGTTCATAGCTATATTGATTAACCTTATCTATGTCTATGTTAACCTTTGAGCTAAATAGGTCAAAGGTTTTAACTCACTAATTTATACTTATCTATTTAATACCTAATTTCCTATGACTTAAATCTTATGTCTTACTATTGCTTATCTATGCTATCTTTTCTTACTTATCAAAGTCTTATTTCTATAGTCTATAACCTATGCCTATGACTTATTGTTTATATTAATCAGTTCACACCACAGCAATATGTGTATGGAAATACACACATCTACAAATACCATATATTTTATATAAACATATATGCATTCGATGTGTGCACACACAACATTGCATGTGTATAATGCTTATATATGCATACTCACGTGTATGTATAAATAAAGTAAGATAGAAAGAGACAGATACAGGACAGAAACAAAGAAAGACATGGAGGCACTCACTCATTCCTCATTATTGTGAGAGTCTTTATTTGAGAATTTTCCTAGTCCCTATATAAAACCAAAATCAAGGGACATGCTCAGAGCAGTGAAAATTTTGAGTTGCCTGATTTACATCTTTCCAGATGAGGTTGTAGAAGGTAAAACTCTATTTTATCATTTTTTTTCTTTCAGCATTCTTACTGCAACAGTAGGCTTAATATTCAGTAGTATGATTATCTAGCCCTGAGTAACAGAAATAAAGGGTTCTCTACTAGACACAGAGGTCATAGAATAGAAAGATTTTATAAGATCAGATGACATTAAGTAGCTTAACTACCATCTTATCTGGATAGACATCTGTAAAATTAAATGTTGTGTTTACATTCCTGATAACTCTGTGCACATTAAAGATTTAAATTATCATCCTCATGGTATATATTGACATGTTCCAGATGCTGCAACATTTATTCAGTACTCATGTTTTTTGTTTCTCTCATAGACGTTCCTGTCCCTGTTGACTTTACAAACTTCCCCAGTCCGACCTGACTTCTAAAAAGGGAACTCCAACTACTTGCCCCATCACATCAACCCCTTTAAGCTCGAAGAAGCCAGATTCGGTCATTGTCCCATTCCCTTGCAGTAGTAAGGAGTTCCTAAAATTAGAAGGGTAACGAAGCCAGAATCTCATAGGCAGTCAGCATATATAGGTAAATAAAGTCAGGTTGAAAGCCAATTTGAGTGAGCCAATTTTGGGAAGTTGGGAGACTGTCCCCTGAGGGATTGAAATGCTGATTCCCTCAGAGCCCTTCTTCCACCCTTATCAACAACCTGCCCCATCCTGTTGCCAAGGTAGCCCCTCCCTACAGGGAGCTATACAGTTTTTTAATTCACGTGTCCTGGGATGCACCATCCTACCCTTCCCTGCTTCAGCCCATCTGCTTCCCACGTTTTGGCCATCTGACTGGGCCTGGTCACAGTACAGCCCTGGTCACAGCATGCAGGAAGGAGATATGAGATAGCAGCAGAGACCCTCTTATTACCCATTTTAGATAGACCCTGCTTTGTATGCTTGCCTCAGCATTCTTCTCTAGTGTTCAAACTTCAACATTCAGGGGAGCAGAACTCATCATGGACAAAGGTTAAACAATTATAAGAACAGTTAGAAAGGAAAAATTACAACTGGCATGACAATCCCATTGGGACATATTCACAAAACTCTTTCATCAGCTAGGCTCTCCCAATATTGAGACCTCTAGTTGGAGTTCTATTCTATGCCTTTTTTTTTTTTTTTCCTGTATCATAAAATTTCTACAGGAACAACTAAGTAAAATCTATCCTTCATCAGACATCAGCTGTGGACATGCCAAGATTACATCCTGCCTGAACCAAGTAGAGTTACTGCTTCATTTCCATTAACACCTGGTTCTTAGGTATATTTCTCCCTTCCCCAGGACACAGGATCAGTCTCCCTTGTCCCAAAATAGACAGGCCCCTTCCAGATTGTGCTGTGCATACCCACAGCTGCTAAGCTTCATGAAACCTCAGGGAATTTGACTTCTTGGATTCATATTTCCAGACTGAAACCAGCTGCTCAACCAACTGAAGATCCACAAAAGGATGACAAACAACTACCTCAGTATGCTTGCTCTTCCATTCCCACTGATCCCCTAAAAATTTGTTTCTCTCGTGTGCCTGATACCGACTCAAAATAATCTTTTCTGTTTTTCTTATTTTGAACATTTAACCAGCTTTTCCTCAGGAATTATCAACTGTTGAAAAAACCAATGGATGGCTTTCCAACCAGAGTTGACTTAGACTCTTCATCAGTCTGCTCCGAGAGGCCCCTAACCTGCCACCCTATGCTCGTTATGATGTGCCTCGCACTCTCCATTGGCCTCTTCACCATAAGTCCCACCTGGTGGAACACAGGCCTATGGACAATAATCCATCTCACCTTATTTCCCTTTGTTGCTTTTATAATAGAGTTACCTATAACTCACAAGGCCTACAATTTCTACACATGCTCTTCAAGAGGATAGCCAGCTGATTCCCTCAGTGACTTTCTGCAGAAGCCTGGTTTGACACCCTCAATGATCAATGGCTTCAAGGAAACTTCATCCATCCCATACCTGGAGAGATTCATCTTTTCCGCACCTACCTCCTGGGAATTTTTCCACCCTCGAACCTGACCTGCCTGTCCATATCTCCTCCCCTCATAGTACCATGTGTTGCCCCACTTCAGCTTGAAACAGATTGAAACATGACGCCCCACTTCCTAAGAAAACAAAAAGCGGGGAATGTTGGATTTTGGTCAGGGAGGCCACACCTCCCAGGTACTTTGAGAAAAGACTATACCTTCCAGGTGCCTCAGGCTGGCCAGCGGAGCTGGTGCCTTCCCCGCCCCCTCTTGACCTCCAGCAGCCTATAAGGACACCACCAGTTTGATATTTAAGCCTGCTCCAGACTGAAACCATGCCTTGTTCTTCTTCTTATCCTTCCCTTCCCTGCCCCTTCACGCCGTTTCTTCCCTTACCTCCCTACCCTTCCATGTGGTCCCTAATAAATCCCTTTTATTGAAACGCCATTCCCAGCCTGGCTTATTTTTTCCAACAGTCATGCTCTTTACATTTTTATGTCTTTGGTGATTTTGTGTTTAAAATGGCTCCTAAGCTCAGTGCTGCAGTGCTGTTTACTACTCTTAGGAGGAAATGTTGTACTTTTTCCTCTGATTTTGGCTTGAGGTCTTTCTCTAGAGAGTGGCTATAATCTCTAGCCCTGCCTCCAAGGGGCTCCAGAGAATGTGATCATGGATGGTTATTTACAGAGTGCCCTTCCCAATATTCATTTATTCTGGCAGCCTAATACATAACTGTCCAGTCTATGACCAGGTGGCACTGTCACAGGAATCTTGTTGATACTGGGAGATGTCTTCGTGGCTCTTGACTGTCTGTCTAGTTTATGAGTGCCAAGGTAGCCAGCCCCTAGAACAGCCTTGACTAGGAAAGATGTTAAGTTTGGGTGTGTATCAGGTGAGACACAAAGAAAGGAAGTTAATAAATGATGTAAAATGTCACAAGCAGTTTCTTACTCATAGATCCCAGAGAACAGAGGTCAGTACACCTCCCAAGTCCAAAAGAAAGATTCATCCAGGATTCAGTGTTCAACCAGAAGGTGGGGAGCAAGAGGGATGCTGAGGGACTTAGAAGCCTTCATCTTCATTGGGTCCAGGGAGTAACCTAAGCAGATTTCTTTCAAAGAATTTTAATTGGTGGGTTTAGAGCAAGCAGCCATTTGGTCCATAAAGCCATTGTTAAAGATATCTAAAATTGACACTTACATTTGGATTGTATTCCCATAATCTTTTGGGGGGTACCAGGCATTGAAGTCAGGTGCACCCAACCACTGAGCCACATCCCCAGCCCTATTTTTTTTATATATATTATGTTTAGAGACAGGGTATACACTGAGTTGTATAGTGCCTCACTTTTTGCTGAGGCTGGCTTTGAACTCTCAATTCTCCCATCTCAGCCTTCCGAGCCTCTGGGATTACAGGTGTGTGCCACTGTGCCCGGCCATATTCCCATAATATTTTAACCTTATACGTAAGAGGTACAAATTGCCTTATATTAAGAGGAATTTACTCACATTTATGTCATCACTTAAGAAAACAAATAAAATAATGTTGATCTTTCATTGCCAGGGATTACACAATAAATAAAAAGAGTTAGATTAAAGAAAAATGTGAACATAAATTTTTGTTTTGTTTTATATTGTTCTGCCTTGGGCTAATGTGGGCTTAAACTTCCATTTCAAAGGGAGTTTGATGATTCTATTTGAGAAAAAATGAACTGTAGGAACCAATTAAAAATCTTTTCTGGGAACTTATTTTAGCCGTAGGAAATGAAGCAATTTAAAGTTAATTCAAGCTACTTCTTCAAAAACAGAGATTCATCTCCAAGGGAATGTGTGTATCCTTTTAGTTTGGTTTATTTATTTATTTTTTTCAAACTCTGAGTACTCACCAAAATTTCAAAGACTTACACCATAAACAGTTTCTCATATCCTGGATATTGTGAATAGTGATTAAATAAACATGGGAGTCTTGGTGTTTGGTGTCCCAGAGTTTGAGAGCAGAACAGTAGTTTCCAGAGAAAAGGGGAAAACAGGATAAGGTGGGGAATGGCAGTCAATAGACATAATGTTAATCCTTGATAGGAGGAAAAACTTCTGGTATCCTGTGGCACAGAAAGTAGAATTTCAATAATAATAATACATTATAAATCTAAAAATAGAGAAGGATTTGAATTTGAATGACATTAAGGAAATAATTAAAGTTTAAGGTGATGGACATTCTAATTAACCTTATATAATCACTACCTAATGTGTATGTGAATCAAAATATCACACTGATTCCCAAAAATATGCATAAATATTATATGCCAATCAAAAATGAATAATAAAAAAGTCCATAAAATTATTTGTTAGAGGAAATATTTCCCAAATCAAATTATAAGGAAAGTGTCAATATAAGCATTTGATTCTAACTTACATATTTTTGTTTTATTGTATTCAAAATATATAATGAACAGGAATATCAAAGTCCTCCACCTATTATAGCTTATTATAGGGCACTTATGGATAATATTTTGAATAATTAACTAAATATTTTGTTGTGGGAAAGAATACTGTGAGATGTGCAATCTTTTCGGTACTTAAGGCAAGAAGAATTCTGAGAAATGCGAGAAATGAATGATATACAGATCAGAAGAAACTATCTTAGGGGATGAAATATCAGTTAATGATTTTACTGAGATAGAAATTGATGGTACAACCCTATGACCCAGCCATCCCACTCCTGGGTCTATTCCCAAAAGACTTAAAAACAGCATATTACAGTGACACAGCCACTTCAATGTTTATAGCAGCACAATTCACAATAGCTAGGTTATGGAACCAACCTAGATGCCCCTCAGTAGATGAGTGGATAAAGAAAATATGGTATATATACAAAATGGAATTTTACTCAGCAATAAGAGAGAATAAAATAATGGCATTTGAAGGTAAATGGATGAAGTTGAAGAATATAATGCTAAGTGAAATTAGTCAATCTCAAAAATCCATGTACCGAATGTTTTCTCTGATATAAGGAGGCTGGTTCACAGTGTTGTTGGAAGGGGGTACATAGGATCAGAGGAACACTAGAATGGTCAACGGAAAGGGAGGGGAGGGAGGGAGTAAGGGGGGGGGTTGGAAAAAAAATTGGTGGTTGAATGAGATGGATATCATTATCCTAAATGCATGATTGAAGATCTGAATGGTACTTATATACTTTGTATACAAGCAGTTGTATGTAAAAAGATACTATACTTGTGCATGATGAATAAGTAAATAAATAATAAAAAAAAAAAAAAAAAGAAAAGAAATTGATGGTACAGTTGTGCTCCCAGCTCCTTGTTAGGCTGAGGCAGGAGAATCATCTGAGTTCAGGAGTTTGAGGCCTGCCTGAGCAGCATAATGAGAACTCATGTCACAAACAAACAAAAACAAAGAAGTAATTGAATGAGATTATGCTTAAAAATAAATATTGTTTCTGAAAAAATGAATTTGAGGGCAAAAAAAAAAATGAATGAACTGAATATTTTTACTTTAAATTCAGTTACTTCTTGAGTTAAATGACAGACAATGTAGACTTAGAATTCATCCATTGTCTAATTCAGTTTAGTTGATTCAACTTCACTAAATTCTAGAATCTGTTGTCCCCATGAAGCACATCAAATATTGATGACATACTTGAAAATTTTGTGACAATATAACATGCTGATTGCTGATATAAATGCGTGTAAAGGGAACTAGGTAAGCATTAATGTAGTAACAGATTGATTTAGGATTGCAGACATAGCTTGTTGACACAAATAACTTATGTTGTGTCTTGATACATAAGAGATCTAAACAAATAAAATTTGAAAAAGGTTTTTTTTTTTTTTAATATTTATTTATTTACTTTAGTTGTACACAATGCAATGCATTTATGTTTATGTGGTGCTGAGGATCGAACCCGGGCCGCTCACGTTTGAGGCGAGTGCTCTGCTGCTAAGCCACAACCCCAGCCCATTGAAAAAGGTTTTAGTAGAACAAAGAAGAGTAAGTGGCAAGGACTGAAGGGAAATTGTAGGTGTAAAATTTGTAGAAGAAAAAACAGTTGCGAATGAAGTTGTAATGCAGTCAGACCCACTGATAGAAATAGAGAATTCCCTTTTTAATAAGAATAGAGAAATCCTCTCTCCCCACTCTTGACTCCAGTTGGGTCATTAAGATAAATATGTAAATGATTGTTACCTGGCTATCCAAGAAAAGTTGTAAAATAAGAAAAAGATAAAAAAAATAAGCTTTTGAAAATATGACTCTACAAATTATGATTCAGTAAATGTGATCTAATTAAATTTTAAGGGGAGAAAATATGAGGAGACAACTCAGATCAGAAGTCTGTAGGAAACAGTCCTTGTACATTGTCTTGCGTATGCAAGTAGAGTTGAAACTGGCAGAGTTGTTGAGAAAAGGTAAAATTGAAATATGAAGTAATTTCTTTTATTCAAATGAGCATGCATCTCAATAATATTCAGTTTTCATAAATTCTCATACAGACTTCTAAATTAAGTGAAATAACTTGTTTAATTTCCCAGAAGCCAGAACTATGAGTTTTCTATTAATTTCATCATAAAATTTTCATAAAAGGAAATTCTGAATAAATTTAATGAAATACCTATTTCAGACATATTTGAAAAACTAGAATCAGATTTATCCTCTTCTAATACTATGTACATCCAATCTGTCTTCCTTAATTTTGAGAGTGGTCAAGGGTCACAGAGGTCACAGCAACAAAGAAATGGGAAAGGGAAAATGAGAGTAATCAAAATCCAATTTTTGCTCACAACAATTTCTAGAGGTAATTAGTTCCAGTAAACTGCTCACTGGTCCCATTACAGTCATTAGTCATGACCTTGATTCTCCCAAGCCTCTAGTATGGATGCAGAGTTTTAAAAACACATCAAATAGGCAGTTTGTCATGTAACTCAATGAACTGCTCATGTTCATTTTACTTTTATTAATTGTTCTTTGATAATTTGGGAAAGGATTTTGCATTTCTTAACTGACTTTTATCAGGATAGAAAATCAAACTTTATTTACATATGGTTACATTATAAGAAAATTTTTAATGATTATATGTTTTATGGTATGAATACTAATGGTGTTAGCCGTATTAGCTTAGATCATTATACCTTCCCTTTTAGTTTTCTGTATTTCTTCCACTTTTAATTACCTCAATGGTTGTTTTCAGTTTTTGCATATGATTGAACACCTGCCGGTCTATTGTTTATTTGTTTTGTTTTTTTGGAAGCAGGTCAGAAATATTGACAATGCAAATCTTTTTTAATTTACTACAAAAAATGACAACTCAGAAATGATTCTACAATTTTAGTAGCTCAAGACCTTGATTCTATCATAGAATTTACTCATAATATCAGTTAAAAACCCGAATGAATTCTTAACATGTACCATGCTAAATTATTCTCTTCAAAAATTTGCAACCTCATATCCATTATAATCACAAATAATATTTTTGAGCAATGAGCATAAATTTTGAAATAAAAATCAAATCCTCACATATTCTAAATTCATTGCATGTAACATGGTAAGTTTATATGTATTCTTACACATACATACATATGCACATGATAAATCAAAATAAAAAAAATGTGTCATTTCAAATTAAAGAGTACATATAAGATTACTTTTCTGAATCTGGTTACACTAGTAACAGTGGCATAGTCATTCACGGAGACATTTTAGGTGTTTTTTATTCAACTAGCTATAATGAAATAAATTTTACTTCCTTTGTATGTAAATTGTATGATCTCACAATGGCTTCATTTAATAAGAGACTTGTTGATAAAAGGTAAATTAATTAAGTTACATTATTTGACATTCTTGGGTATCTATATGTTTGATTCACATAACAGAGAAATCAAGAGTAAGTTTAGAGATAGAATGATTTATTAGTTCTGGATATATTCATTACTATTGTGTGTTTAATTGACTAACAATTTTTCTTTCCCTATGAAGTTTATACTGGAGGGGTTGGGTTTGTGGCTCAGTGGTGGAGCATTTGCCTAGCACATGTGAGGCACTGTGTTTGATTCTTAGCACCACATAAATATAAATAAATATCTACAACTTAAAAAAAAGATTATACAGGAAAAAAATAGCTGAAAATGAATAATAGGGAAAATAATAAATAGAATATGCATCATTGTTACAATTTAGATCTGCAATGTCCCTACAAGCTCATGTGTTCAAAGCGTGATCTATAATGAAACAAGTTTCAGAGGTAGGGTTTTCTTTTAATATTTTTTTCATTTGTAGGTGGACACAATGCCTTTACTTTTTATTTATGTGGTGCTGAGGATCAAACCCAGGGCCTCACACATGCCAGATGCCCATGCTTTATGGCTGAGCCATAGCCCCAACCCCAGAGGTAGGGTTTTTTATATAATGATGGAATTATGAAAGTTCTGACCTTATCAGTGGATCAATCCATTTAATGAGTCAATCACATTTATGATTAATCAATTTGATGGATTAATTTTATTTATAGCTTTGTAGACACATTAATTCAAATTTGTTGGATTAATCCACTGATAGCTGTGTGGACTACTGGGAGGTAGGATTAAGTTGAAAGAAATAGGTCACTGAGCATGTGCTCTAGAAGGGTTTATCTTATAACTTCTCTCTTCTTTCATTCGTTTATTAGAATCCCTTCCTTCTTTAAGGCTGAATAAGGCTCCATTGTATGTGTACACCACATTTTCTTTATTTATCCATCAATAGATAATTGGGTCATTTCTTCTTTTTGGCTAACATAAAAAATGATTTTGTAAATGAGTGTACATATATCTCTTTTTTTTTTTTTTTGTTCGTCTTTTTGTTTTTGATTTTCCCTTTGTGGAGTTTACAAAAAGTAAAATTGCTGGATTATATAGCAATTCTCTTTTTAATTATTGAGTTCTCACTTTTCTGTTTTCCATAGTATCACTTTGGAAACATTTCTACCAATAGTGCATAAGGATTGTTAATTTTTCTACATCCTGGTCAATACTTCTTATTTCTATTTTATTTTTCTTCATCAGTAGGACCTTTACTTACATTTCTTTAATGATTGGTAATGATAAACATAATATTCTTGTGCTCTTCTTTCTTTTGTACATCATTGGAGAATTAGGTCTGTTCAAGGCATTTTCTCATATCTAAATCATAATTTTTTGTTGTTGTTGAATTGTAGAAATTTTTAAATATTCTGAATATTAACCCCTTATCAGACATATGATTTTAAAATATTTCCCCAAACTGTGAATTGCATTTCCATTCTGTTGATAGTATATTCTTTGGTGCACAGATGTTAATGCAATGATGTTCTGATATGTGGATTACCTGTTTTGTTTTTTTTTTTTTGTTGTTGTGTATACTTGGTAAGGTATCCCAAATATAATGTGAATTTATGTCTTCATTTTAGTTCTTGCTTGTAGCTTTTTAGTCCATTTTGTGATAATAATATTTATTACATAGTATATGAAAGAGTCCGATCTCCTTCTTTTATATTGGAAATCCAGTTTTTTCAATACTGTTTATTGAAAACACTGTCATTTTCCCCCACTGAATGATCTTTGGACAATTATCAAAAATAGCTTTATTGGGGGGTAGGTGTAACTTAGTGGTAAAGTGCTTGACTAACATGAACACGGCCCTAAATTTGTACCCCAGAACCACACACACACACACACACACAAATTTATATGAACACCAGGTGCAAAACTTTTTTGTATATTATATATTCTATTAAATTGTGTGTTTGTCTCTTGTTTGCCATACCTTTGTAGTCAGTTTTACAAGAAAGAAATGTGCTTTCTTCAGTTTTTACATTTTTATTTTCCAATACTGTTTTGACATTTCATAATTATCGAAATTCCATTGAATTTTAGGTTGGACTATTTATTAAAGGAGTTATTCCAAAAATGGCATTGGGATTTTGATGGGAATGGCAATGAAAGTATAGTTTTGGTTGAGTGTCTTCATCATTTCTAAGTTTCTCAATATGCACGATTAGCTTATAAATTTGAAGTCTCCTATTTAAATGTAATATCAAAATTTTTCAGTTAGAGTTACTTCATCCCATAATTATTATTATTATTATTATTATTATGTTTTTTTTTTTTTTTTTGTGGTGCTGGAGATAGAACCCAGGGCCTTGTGCATGCAAGGCAAGCACTCTACCAACTGAGCTATATCCCCAGCCCATCCCATAAATTTTTATATGTTGTGTTTTCATCTTCCTTTGTCTTCATATATTTTATACTTACTTTTGTAATTTCCTTGACCTATTGATTAAAAATATGTCGTTTAATTTGTGAAATAGTTATGGATTTCATAACTGTCTTTGTACTATTGATTTGTACTTTAATTCCACTGTTATTAGAAGAAATCTGTTACAGGATTTATCACCTAAAAGTCTGTATATTTTAGAAAATTTTCTACGTGAACTTAAAAGGAATATACTCTTTCACTTTTGGCTGGAATGTTCTGTATAACTTTTATATCCAGTTTGTCTATAGGTTTATACAAATATTCTTGTTTCTTAATGGCTTCTTTGTCTGATTGTTCTATTAGTTACTAAAAATAAGATATTAAAGTCTCTTATCATTACTGCAGAGTTGTACATTACTCCCTTCACTCATTATGATCAAGGTCTGCTTCATGTATTTTGAATTCTGTTGATTTTGCATATACGTTCATAATTTTTCTATCTTTGTACTTACAATTTTATCACTATATACTATCTGTTTTTTACACTTGTGATAGTGTTTTAGTTAATGTTTATATTGTTGGGATTTAGTGTAGCCATCATTGTGTTCTTTTGCTTATGATTTGCATGTAATTTCTTTTTTATATTTTGTATTTCAATATATTTGTATCTTTAGTCTTACTGATATATCATGTAGTTGGATATGTGTTTTATTACTTATTTTATACATTCTGCAAATATTTGTGTTTTTGTGGGGTATTTTAATACACTTATATTTAAAATAGTGACAACAGGGAAAAACAACTAGTGTTTTTTATTGTTTTCTATAAGCTTTATAGGTATTTTGTCCCTGATTTCCTCCCTAAACAATAATTTTTCTGTTTTGATGATTTTGCTGTACTCACATCTATTTTTTTATATCCTTTCTTTTGTATATTCAGTAGATAATTTCATTGTGGCTATCATGGGAATTATATAAAATATCCTAAATTTTGAATAATAATCCATTTAATACTGTTAGGAACTTAGTTTCTATTGTGTATCCTAATTCTTCTCCTTTAGAACTGTGACCTCTCTACTTTATATCATTGATGTTGCAAATTACATCTTTATTATGTGCATATTTATATGAATTTGTAAAATTTTATTCTTTGGCTTTTTAAATCCTAATAAAATCATTAATGTATGAGTAATTAAGGAAAATTGCTTTATTGTTTCTATGTTTAATTTTTCTGGACAATTTTATATTTTCCTTTGCTTCCACTTTTTCAACTGGAAGTAATCCTTTAATATTTTTTAAGGCCAAGTCTTATAACAATAAATTCCTTTCACTATTTTTTAAGGATTATCTTAATTTATTCCTCATTTTTGGAAGACAGTTTTGCTAAATATAGTGTTATTTCAACATTTTTCACATATTATCCCACTGCCTTTCATTGTATATTTTAAAGCTCAAATAAAATGGTTTTTAACCAGAAACATGTTCATCTGCATTTAACATTAGCACTAATATGCGAATTAAAATATGTTAAATTCTTTCATTTTTGTGTTTGGTTATCTTTTTCTATATAATGTATTCTTCTGTTTTAGAATTGCTTATTATGTAATTATTTGATTTCAATTTCATCAGCTTAAGATTGATTTAATTTTTTTTTTTTTTTTTTTTTTTACTATTTTATCATTTACTTTTGTAAATGACACAAGGATTTTCTCATTCATTTGCTTTATTGACCCTCACGACTTTTTGACTCTGTTTCTTGGTATGTCTGTTAAATATCTCTGTTCAAATTTGGTTCATGAAATGTAGTGTCACTAGTAGTAGAACTCTAGGATAGCATTTATTTCTTCCTGGTACATTGAGAATATCAATCTACTATGTTCAAACTGTCAGTGGTGCTACCTGTGCAGAGGCAGTATAGAGGCCCAAATTCCTTACAGGCTCTTGTGTTTATCCTTTCTCCCAGAATTCATAGGAGAATCTCAACACTTACTTGGTCTATTACCATATTTTACTAAAGTGGTAAAAGTTTCCTTGGAGAAATCAGGACCAGGGCCTTTCTCTATTTGGACATCATATGGAACTAGGATTAGTGATTTTATTTCTTATGTTAATTCTCTGCATCAAATTAATGTTTCTAATACGTTCAGTTTGTCAAGTTTTATCAGTTCAAGGAGTGGACACAATTAGTCTGAATTCATATTGGAACTAATGGATTTAAAAATCCTTTCTGGGGGCTGAAGTTATGGCTCAGTGGTAGAGCACTTACCTAGCATGTGTGAGGCATTGGGTTCAATCCCCAGCACCACATTAAAAACAAAACAACAACAACAACAACAGGAAAACAACAACAACAACAACAAAGCCTAAATAAGCAAATTAAAGGTATTAAGAAAAAATAAAAATCATTTGCTCTTTATCTATCTTTATGTTATTGCCTTTTTTAGTCAATCCATTTCTCTCTCTGGTATTCAACATTCAAATCTACAGTTTGGAAAAATGGGATGAAATATAGCTAAAGGACCTACTAGACATCAATTGTCCTCTTCTGATTACACATGCACAGTTCATACAGAAAAGAGATTGGAGGAGAGAAAAAAGACCATTTAAAAATACATGAGCTTTTAAAAATGTACTTACTGTTTAATGTTTAGTAAGTCAATTTATTTAACAAAACCAAACAGCTTTATATTTGTAGTTGTGAAAAGATGTAGTAGACCAAAAAAAAAAAAAAAAAAAAAAAAAACATTTCAAAATACATTAAAATGAAATGACTATTAGTTAACATAAATGTCCATCTTGACTATGGTCATAATTAGCACTAACAATAGTAACATTACAACTTTGGAACAATTATGTGTGTCCACATCTTATGAGGTTTTAAATCATTGTGATGGGACTGAATATAAAGTGTGGCTTAAGGCTGAAAACATTCAGAAAGTGCTTCAGAAGCAATTCACAAATAAGGAAGAAGGGCTTGGGCCTACTGAATGATTCAACATTTCTTTCAGTCTATAGAATTTATAATTTCAAGATAATCAATCGCTTTTTAAATGGTCATCACTGTAAAAGCAGTAAGTTATAAAATCTGATTAAATGATAGGTCAAACATAAAATAAAAATCAACAAAACCAAAAACATTTGAAATGTTTTACATCTCTTCCTAATTCTTAACTAATGAGTACAGAGTTTGATTTTCTCATCAGTTCTACAGATTAGGGATCAATATAAACGAAAGTGACAATTATAAAGCCCTGATTTTGAAAATGCCTTAGAGGAACTGAGAATGGGTATCTTGGGAATGAACAACAGTTTGAAGTTTTCTTTAGCATGTTTTCCTTCATATCAATGCTTAAGACAATACGAATAAGACTTGAGTCAAATTCCATTCTTTACGCTAAGTAAAAACTAATCATAACAACAAAAGCAATCAAAGATATTTGTTGAATATATAAAATTGAAAATGCTCAGAATTTCATGTTTTTCTGATATGTTTTCTGAACGTTGCAAGATGAACATGCTTGATTGAAAAGAAAAGATAATCATGTCCAGGAACATCCATAAAGCATACAGAAATTAGCATCTGTTTAGAAAAACAAGGCTGTGGAAATAGTGAAAGAAAGAGAAAGCTTACATACACTATTAGGGAATGTGGGTCAATTGTGGATGTAATGAATGATGCTTTTATTTATTGATAAAATGGATAATGCATTTTGTAAAGAAACACTTTTGGAGCTGTATGGTCAAGAAGTAAAGACTGGTCACGTAATAAAATGTTTTATTGAAGTCTATTTTAAAGACTATTTTGTCTCAATTAAATATTATTTTAAGGTATATATTAATTTAATTTAGATGAATATAAAAATAATAATAAATTTTGAAATGTATCAAAGAGGTTCAATCAGAAGGACACAGTGTCAACTCCACCCAACCCCAGTGGTAACTTTTCCTTTCCATTTTTACAATATAATGTGTCTCCATCCAGTGATATTTATATCATTGCAGTTTTAGTAGAAAATCCTCTCCTCCTGGGAATCACACTCCAGCTAATTTAGGAAAGTGATTCTGGCCTTTGCTAAACCTCTCTCCTCAGAGTTAATAAAGGATTTTGTACAAACCCAAGTGTAATTATGGCCTTTCAGTGTCATATCTGTAGTACAGCCAGAAAAGCTCGTCAAGCTTTGGTTCCTTCCTGTCCTGCAATTCATCCACCACATTGTTTGTTTCTCTCCAGCTGTGCTAGCAATTTCTTCTTTTCTTTCACCACTATGCTCTGCCTCTTCTACCACAGGCTCTATGAACATGAACTTTCCTTTGGAAGCGCAAATTCCTCTAATTTTTATCCAGATATTATTTACTCCTGAGTTACTACAGAGTTTGGCTCTTTTACAGACATACTGCTTATGTTACTGACTGAATTAAATACCTCCATTTCATCTTCCTGTAAAATGGGTTCTTTTGCATTGTAACACCTGGCAACCTCTGAAATTTCTTGTGTTTATGCCCATTTGATTAATGTCTTACTCCATCCCTAAATAAAAGGTCAGGAAGGAAGAGAGTATTATGTTTTTGCAAATCAGATGCTACCTCCTTTTTGACATGTAATAGGCAGGTATTAATTATGGTTGAATAAATGAAGCTTTGGGGCCTTATTGTAGAAGTTCAGTTTTGGAAGAGTTACTTTTCTTCTTCTTTTTCTTTTCTTTCTTTCTTCCTTTCTTTTATTTTTTTATTAAAAATGAGAAGTAGCTAACACATTTTGAGCTGGGGATTTAAGTGATGAAAAATGCACTTTAAGCCAATCTGAAATCAATATGAAAGATGGATTGAGGTAGAAGACACAGAGACCTAGAGTGCAGTAATGGCAAAGAATAAAGTGAGGTTAAATTACAGCTGCCAGTTCAAACAAAAATGTGATGACGAAGGAAAAACTATATTGGAAAAGTGAGACATGCCAACTTTACTTCAAAAGAGAAAGAAGCTACAAATAAGAACATTAGTCATGGGAATGCAAAGGTTGCAAATTTTGTGAATAAAATTAATCACACTGGGCTGGGGTTGTGGCTCAGCGGTAGAGTGCTAGCCTAGCACATGCGTGGCCTAGGTTCGATCCTCAGCACCACGTAAACATAAATCCATTGCATTGTGTAAAACTAAAGCAAATAAATAAATATTTTTTTAAAAAATTAATCACTATTATGACTAAATTTATACAGTATATTTGGAAACAAAGGAATAAAAGTCCTCAGTAAACACAGAGTTGCAAAACAGCATCAACCAAGCAGGAGTTAAATTTTATTCATTTAAAATCTTTTAACTTTTATTAGCTAAATTCAGCCCTCAAGAAAACACCTGGTAAGGGACTTAAGTGAGGACTGCAAGGATCTCAGATTTGCTTGCTATCAGGGCCAGCTCTAGCCTGAGCAGGAGGAGATTGTGAGCCTCAACCTTGACCTCATGTGCCTTCCATGACCGCAACACATTAGCTGCACCCCAAGTCTGGTGTATGGAAAGCAAGTGTCCTCCTTGACCACAGCCACAGAGAGCCATAAGAGTATTCTTTGGTCAGGCAAGACAGAGCAGACATTCTATGTTCACTGGCCTCTTGATCCTTCAGTTTTCTTTTCTTTGTTTAATTTTACATAGTTTCCATTTCAAAATCATCACATTTAGCGGCCTTCTCTTATCAAATGTCTAATATGCCATTAATGCCATTAAACATATTTTTAGTCATATGTATTTTAGTTTGTATCTCATTTCTATTTGCCTTTAAAAATATCCTTTAGATCTACTTTAGATCTACTTTAGATCTACTGGTATCTTGAGCATACCAGATTGTAAGTTTCAATTTCATTGTCTGCTAACATTAAAATATTTGTCAGTTTTAAATTTTTTGGTGGGGGGGGCAGTACTGGAGATTGAGCTCAGATATGCTTAACCACTGAGCCACATCCCCATCCATTTTTATTTATTTATTTTTTTTTATTTTGAGACAATGTCTTGCCAAGTTGCTAGGGCCTCCTTAAATTGTTGAGGCTCATCTTATCCTCCTGCTTCAGCCTCCTTAGCTGCTGGGATTATAGGTGTGAGCCACCTTACATGCATGTTCTCAATTATTTAAATTTGATTTTTCCCCCATCCTAACTATGGGCCAAATTTTGTAAAGTCTAGCATAGTTAGAAGTTTTGAATCGGTCACCCAAAACTGAATTTGACCTTTCTGACAGCCAATTGTGTGTGTGTGTGTACATATTTTTATGAATATTGTGAGTTTTACTTTATGACATAATAAAAGTATTGAAACAGATTGATCCTCTCAGGTCTGGCTTTTAAGACTTGTTAAGCTGAAATGAAACATTTCTCAATGTCTTTTGTCTTCTGTGTTACCAAGGCCTTGTGAATCATAAACATTCTGGGGTAGCTAATGGTGTTACAGTTTGGATCCTGAACGTCTCCCAAAAGTGCATGTGTTAAAGGATTGGTCCCCAAGGCAGCGATGTGCAGAGGTGGGGCTTTGGGAAAGTGACTGGATCATGAGGGATTTGACCTCATCTGTGGATTAAGAATTTGATGGCATTACTGGGAGGTGGTGGTGGAAACTGTAGGAGATGAAACCCAGTTGAAGGAGTGGGTCCTTGGTGGCACACCCCTGGGCACGTATATTGTTTCTGGCTCCCTCCTCCCTGTCTTTCCTTCTTAGCTGCCGTGAGGCGAGCTGAGCAGCTTGCTCCACCATACCCTTCTGCCATAATGTTCTGCCTCACCTCAAACCCAAACAAGGGAGCCAGAGACCATGGATATTGAAACCTTCACAAATGTGAGTTAAAATGAATCTTTCCTCTAAGTTGGTTTTCTTAGGAATTTTTTCCCACTGACAGAAACCTGACTGACACAAATGAAAGCAGGCACTATTGTTGAATCCAGAAGATTTCCATTCCTGTAACTACAAATGCTCTGCTTGTTTATTCCCTCACATAGGCTCTTACCATTATTCATCTGAATAATGAAGGTGCACCTTCTAAAGATTTTTAGATTTCCTTCCTTCTGTAACTCCAGTTTTTTCTTCTGTGAAGTCTGATCAATTCAGTCTCCTTAGTATTTTGTATCTTTTCAACTCACCCACTTCAGACTGCACCAGATATTCCTATCCGTCCATTTCTGACTAGAAAATCTCTCCTGATGGTAAATTGGGACAGTGGAAGGGATCGACTTCTTTGGTTCACATCTTCAATCACATCACAATTATCTGTTCCACTGTATTATGTATTGTATACTTGGTCTTTGAGATGGGAAAACACATCTTATTCTTTGTACATTTGTCTTCCAGAAGTGGAAAGCAAACTATATATCTTATATGAGCAAACTGTTATGTTGTTAGGTAGAAATCCACACCTGAGGATACTGCAGGATATTGCATACTAAACACATATTCTTTTGGGACAGAAACAATTCTACTTATATTGAATTTTAATGTCCTATAAACAGGTATGCACACTCAGAGATGCCCCTTAATCCTCAACCAGTTACAGCACCTATTATGTGCCAGTTTGTGAAAACTTCAAAATTATAACCACTTTCCCCCAAACAACATTATTCTAAATTTTCCATTACACAGAATGCTTTTAACTTTGAAATATTGGAAACTTTACTATATAAATGTGTATAGCATCAGGGTTTTCAACTAATATCTTTCCTGAACATTTAGAAAAATTTCAACATAACAAAGTATAATGGAGATTTTCCTGTGTCTATATTCACTGTCACATCAAAATGTCATATGCATTTTTTGGTGGCTTCAATTACCAGGACTGATATCCCAAGTTGCTTTTTCCTCAGTGGGCCATTAAACTTGAGTGCATATATTTGACTAAGCATGTTTTAATTTCCAGAGAATCCCTGTTGTAATGTATTTGGTTTTCCAAGATATTACATACTATTTACCCAAGATAAGCCATTTTTATTAAAGAAAGAAATGGATTAATTTGAGTAATGGATTAGAATGACATAAATCCTAGAGACTACAAAAATTAATAACATTTAATGGGGACAAAACACATTCAATTCAAACCAGTAACTATTTTATAAAAATAAATAAAAACTACAGAATATTTTAAAGTATGTGGGTACATAAATTTTTTTCAAGTATAAATACATAAGGATCTGTATTTACCTTACCTACATAGGCAAGGGAATCTGTCACTGTGATTGAAATGAGTTCTCTGAATAGATTTCAGAGATCATAAAAATTTTTTACCTTTCAATTAAGCCTGAAGTGCTGTTTTAAAATAAAGTCATCTGTGGAATTAATTGCTCTAAGCTAACCTACATTTGGAGAAGAGTCATATGAAAATTTGTACCTAATTACTTCCTAGCTTCTACTTAGCTCAAGTATGATTGCAGTTCGTACATCAGATTAAATTGATATTTATTCACTTATTATACATTTGTAATTTACATATTCTTGTATAGTTTTCAATAACATAATTGTATAGCTGTCCTATCATGTCATATCAACAAAATAAATAATGTTACTATGTACTGTCAAAAATAAAGTAAGGTAGAAATATGCACAGGCACAAGCATGCACATAACTATATGCTATTTTCCATCTGTTTTAAATGGTCAACCCATGTATCAATTCAGTATCTTATTCTAAGTAGAAATCTATAATATAATCTGTTCTATACTATTTCATTTATTTTTTCACATATATGTCACTCACACAATTTTGTATATGTGCATTATTATGAACATTTCTCAATGTTGTTTGTGTATAGATTTTTCTTATTTCCCTACAATTTTTCTATGACCACTAAAATGATCCATTCTCCTCTTCAACCTTTATTTTTGTTATTAAACATAGAATTAATAAAGATGCCACATATTTGTTTTATTAATATTTATGTGACACTCATGTACATGTATATGTCATATATTGCTTTAAAAAAATAAGACTCTATTGTTAAAATTTGGGTGTTTTTTGTTTTTATCAACATCCTATGAATATTCTTCCAATTAAATGATCAGATTATTCAATTTGTAAATGAATACATGATATTAAGTTATTCTCTTGCAGATGGGTATACAATCATTTTTACTTTTTTTTTTTCCAAAGTATGAAATGATGTGGTACGTATTTGTTCATGTGTCTCCTGAAATGTTTACTTTTTATGAGATGTAATTTCCAAAGCAGTTTTCAGGAGAATGGTATATCTCTTTTTCTATTTTAAAATTCGTGGCTGGATTGCTTTCTGTCAGCAGTACGTATAGATAACATTTTTCGTCTTAATCTAAAGAAAAATGGCTTTTGATTTATTTGATATTCTTTTGTGTTTTGGTCAATGACTGTTAATTTCTTTTCAAAATCACTAGCTATGTAGGAATCTGAGTATCTTTACATGTAACAGTGACTATTTGAGTTTATTCTTCTGAAACATTTCTATTCATTCCACTTACAAATATGCTGTTGTAACATTGGTATTTTTCATGTCACTTTTAAAATTCATGTACTTTTTTTTTTAATCGACCCAGTTTTCATACATGTAACCCTTTAAAATTGACTTTCTTTTACCCTTTTCCATCAAAAATTTCTTTCAGTTTATTGAAATATGACTATTTTTTGCAAGATTTTTTTAAACTTTTATTAGTTGTAGATGGACACAGTACATTTATTGATTTATTTCTAGGTGGTGCTAAGGATTGAAACCAGTGCCTCACATGTGCCAGTCAAGCACTTTACCACTGAACCATAACCCCAGCCCTATTTTTGCAAAAACAACCTCACTAAGGGCGGTGGTGTACAAAAACATGAACTGAAAAATTTTGGAAATGAGTAGAGTCTGTGAAATTCAAAGCAGATATTGTACAGACTCAATAATTGATAAAGTAACTCAGTGATAGAGAGCTTGCTTAGAATGTGAAAAGACTCGACTCAATACCTGGGACCACAAAATAAATAAATGCATACATTGATTAATACAGTAAGAGGTAAATATTCAGTGCATAATAATCCAAATATATAGATCCCCACTAGGAAGTGGAGCATAATCCCCCACTCGTTAGTGGGAGCTATGCATAGATTACTGAATTCCAAAGAATACAGTATGTAGAAGAAAGGAGTAAGTAACTTCCACAGTGGGGAGTCAAGGCAAACACCTTATCAGCCAAGTGATGGAGGCCAACATGCAGGGATGGTGCACTGATATTGTGTGCTTCTGATAGGCTGTGATGATGCCACTTTCCCCCCAAGAAATATGACCCCAGTTTAACCATTACAAAAATGTCAGAACCATCCAAATGTCTAACCAGTATTTCACAAAACTCTCATGGCAAATGAAAACAAGCAAAAGATTTAGGAACTCTCAAAGATGAGAGGAGGCTAAAAAGATAAAATAAATAAATACAATGTGGTTGTTAGGTGAGATCCTGATAAAATAAAAGGTTAATTAGGTAAACTGTAATAAATCTCAGAGGATGCACTTTTTTACTTACAATGTATTCATACTGGTTGACAACTCATAAAAATGCAACCTGACTTTTATAAGATATTAATAGTAAACAAGAGTAGATGCAGATTTGCAGTTACATTTATCAGTCTAAAACTGTGATAATAATAATAATTTATTTTTAGAAAAATCACTTTCAGTAAATAGCTTTAGAGTTTCCCTTTGGCTTAAAATGTTATTAATGAATGTGTTTTTATGATTTTTCCTTTTGCTTTCTTTTTTGCCTTTTAATACTTGGGCATTTAGTTTATCTGAAATTTATTTTGCACAGAAATGTAAGTAGATTTACATCCTTTCCATTTTTAATGATCTCAACATTATAAATAAAATTAATATACTTGTAAAATAAATTATATGCTTTTTAAAAATTTGTACTAGTGAAAATTTATTCAATTTCCAATTGGATTTAAGCATTTTTAGAAGAATATTATTCTTTATGAGCCTTTTGCATCTATAACCTATTCAACAGACACTGTTGTAAGAGCAGCTGACAGATTAACACACACCAGCCTAATGCACTATGATGCTGGGGAGAAATTTTGGTACAGTAGCAAATGGCATTCATTAAAATATTTATGCTAATTACAGTGCTAAATCCATTCTTCCATTTCTTTCAGAGACAGCAGGACAGATTTGTTATCCTGCTTAACACTATAAAAATCTTCTAATATTTATTACTTTGAATGTTTTAGTTTTCAGTATAAAAAAAGACTTAGCAAGCATTTTTTTTTTTTTCAGGAAAAAAAGGATATTAATTATCTTTGTATGCAGAATGTAAGACAATCCATTTTCTTCATATTCTTTATTAAATGAGAGATTGTCTACATGTATTTCACCCTTTACCTTAGTTATCAGTGAGAAACTAGTATAACTTACAGTCTTTGATGCAAACAAATGTGTTCAATGACAATGTCCAAATATAAAAGCTTTCAATAATTTTCAAAGGCAGATAATAGCTAGAGTTTCTGATAGAGAAAATTGTACTTTTAATGGTTAGTAGGATTTTTTCCTCCAAAATACACCTGAGATGAATATTTACTTATTTTCAACAAATACAATGGTATTTTTGCTTACTAGTAAAAAGTTGAGCTCCTAGTTGCTACTAAACCATAATGTCAACCTGTGCTTGATCTCACACCACTTCTCTAATTAACCTTTCGTAATTAAGTATATATCAAATATGTAAGAAGTAACACTACAAAGACTATTTGCCTTTGCATTACTCTATACATAGGAAGAGAGGTGAACTCATTTATTGGATCTTTAGTGTGACCAACATTCAAAAAAATACTGTGTTATTCCCAGACTCCATTTATAAATTGAGTAAAAATTATTGATTATTTGCACTGCACGATCACTGATTTTAGAACTAGAAAGGACTCTGGCTGCCAGTAACTAAAAGACAGGGATGGAAAGGAACAAATAAAGGAGAAATTGCCTCAATTTTGAGGAGGTTAAAATTGAAAAATCAAAGTGGATTATATAAAATTGCACAGACAATGTGGTGGGTGGTATTATCAATCCCAGTTTTTCTTCACCTTTCCCAATATTCATGCCCTTCAGCATGAGATGTCACAGTTACATCTAGTAAAACTATGATATATTTTCCTATCACTCAAATATAAGCTCTGCATATCTTCCTGTGGACAGTGGGGATATTAACATTTGTCAGAGAACAGGCATGGAATGTAATTGTGTGGTAGGGCTTTACTTTCTTCATGCCTACTTTTGCTGTAGCAGTGAAAAGCACTTGCCTCCTTGGCATACCTGTCCAAAGTGGATGAGAGACATGTGGGGCATAACCAGATCTGACCTGCAGCTTGGGGGCAACCACAGTCATCCTGACCCATATCAACCAAACAACAGCCATTGTGGTTTGGTTATGAGTTGTTTATCCCCCAAGCCTCATGTGTTTAAATTTATCCCATTGTGAGGTATTAAGAGAGAA
The DNA here is from genome assembly GCA_025594165.1 of Tamias sibiricus. Classification (NCBI taxonomy): domain Eukaryota; kingdom Metazoa; phylum Chordata; class Mammalia; order Rodentia; family Sciuridae; genus Tamias; species Tamias sibiricus. The sequence goes on along the minus strand of CM046662.1, from coordinate 154,003,196 downwards.
GGAAATTTGATGCTCTTAAAGCGTTTTGAGGAGGGCCTTTGGAAAGTGATTAGCATTAAATGAGGTCATTTGTTTGGAGACCCATGATTGAATCCTGTTGACTATAAGAAAAGGGAGAGAGACCAGAGACGTGAGCACATGCACTCCCTGTCTCTTGCCTTGTGCTCTGTACTGCCTCAGAACTCTGCAGTGAGAAAGCCATTACCAGATGCTACCCTTGGCCTCGAACTTCCAGAACATGAGCCAGAATAAACATATTTTTATTTAAATGTACCCAGTATGTGGTACTTTGTTATTGGAAACTGGAAATGAACTAATACACCAACTGATGTGTAGATGCGTGAAAGAAAATAAATTATGATTGTTTCAAATGGGAAAATTTGGGAGCTGGTGCATTACACAGAATAATTAGAACAATAATTAAAACACTAAATACTAGGGTGATGTATCCATCCTGTTTTCATTTTCATCAAAAAAGAAATACAACTATAGACAAAAGTACCTTAATAAACAGAATTTAGAAAAGTAGAGCCTTCGTCTAAGGAAAAGAGAATGAAATAGAGTAGCCTTTTATGTAACAGGAGGGAATTGATTAAATAAAAAGACATGAAGGAAGAAAAATAAATTTATGGTTTAGAAATTAAATAAAAATTTAGGATTTAAAGGAAATGACTCATTTCAAATATTTACTTTATTATAGAAAAAAATTAAATTAATTCCCAAAATTGTTGCACATTATTGCTATAGGGCTAGTGTATACATTATAAGACTTTTATCAGAATTTATTTTAATAAACTATAATTTCTCTTAAAAGTAGATCTACTATGGTTTCATTATTTTCCTTATATTCTTTTTAGTCATAGCTTACAGAATGCAATTTGCTCTAAAAAAGTATCATTTTAGAACCATGATAATTTTAATTTAAAAAATCAAATCATTCCTCAAGTATCATGTCAATTTAAAAATCAGTCTAACAAATCTCTATTACTTTAGTTAAAAATTTGGATTACAATTTCAGTTGTAGGGGAAGATGATTTTTAGAATGTAGATAGACTCTGTGCTGAAAAACAATTAATATTATATATATACCAGTTAAAAAAATCCCCACCTATCTCAAGCATATAAAACAATTTAAAATCCCTTCAAAAGTAAATTATGTAGTTATTTAATATGTGATGTTTATACTGTATTTATAATATCAAAATGAGCTTTGAAAACAAAAACAAACAACAAAAAAAGAGACTTCTATACAAATGCCTCACTTGGCTAGTTTAACAAAAAGTGCTAAAACTTGAGAATATTTGAATTATAAAGTCTACTTCTGTGTCAACTCAATTCACCAGAAAAATGAGGAGTTAAAATCACTAGTGCATTTAAGTATGTAAGTGTAACATGACTTCACCATTAACTTTGGTAATTCAATAAAGAAAAAAAAAATAAGATTTATGAAATATGTGAATCTAAAGATGATTTAAATAATATTATATTTCTAAATTTCTTATTCTAACATGTATTTATGAACAGGATTTATTAAACTGCACTAAGATAAAAAACTGCAATGGATAATCTCTCTTTTTTGCCTTTGTCTTTCTCCCACTTTGTTTCCTCGCATTCCTTCCTCCTTGCCATTCTTTCCCCTCCCTATGTTCAAATATGTCTTGGTCCTGTAAGTTCTATACATTCTGTAGAATATGTTCTTTATTATTTTGCCTATCTATAGTTGAATATATGATTGTTTTTGTATGATCCTTTTATCCCAATCAGATCATTATTACTAATTACTGGCCAAATATTAACAGCCTATATATAATTGTAATTTCTCTCTCTTCTTATTCTGGTATTACCAAAATTACCCTTGTTGACTTAAGGTTATACTGCCATTCCACTAACACATCAAATGTTAGCCTACATTTTAGATGCCACTGGTTCTGATTGGCATAAATAATTGTCATAAATATCCTATTAATCAAACAAATAGTGATCAATAAAGTAAGTCATCATGCTGAATCATTATGCTGAAAGTAAAATGATATAAACATGTACCATCAATTAAATGAAAATGAAGAACGAATTGCTAATTTTTCCATGTGTCATACTAGCACATAATAAGTGCTGCTGTCACTTGCCAAGCCTCCACAAACTCAGAATTCTTTGGAAGATTGAAAAAGTTTTTACTTTTTTCAATTTCTCCTTTCCTTTCCATTTCCTTGCTCTATGAATCACTTCAGCCTAAAAATCCCTATGTGTTTTTAGAAGAGCAGATAGGTATCCACATGAGGGGAAAAGAGGAGGACCACGAGCACTTTCTTGAGGGTTTAGAGACCAAGCTGAGGGAAGGGTATTGTTGCCCCAGTACACATGGGTATTCAAGGCTATGACGGGAGGCCATCCCTACAGTGGGGAGGGCAGCAGTAGATTTTGGATTGTTAGAACATGAATACGCCGATCACAGTGTGTCTGTAAAGGGGTAACACAGGTCAGCTTCAAAGGGAGATTGGGTAGATAGAGTGAGATTGATAAAGTAAGGCCGTATGTTAAAGACAATGATAGAAAGGCTTTCATGTCTATCAAGTGAATCACAGAAAAGGAAAGGGAGACAACCAGAAGGAGCAGGAGGAACTCTGAGGTTTTGGACCAGAAGCGGAGATATCAGTTGATATATACTTAGTTATAGTTTATTCTACAAATGAAGAAAAGTGAGTAAAAAATGTTGAGCCAGAATCATTTTTCTTTCCCCAGAAAAAAATAAGATAAACCCCAAAACTAAAGTGAATAAATAAAAAATTTTAAAAATAAGTAATTACATTATTAAGCAAGTTGTAGAAATTCCCACTCAGTGACCGAATGTAGGACAATTTGAGCATCAAAATACAAATAGTAGATTATAACCCATGGGGGAAAAAGGGTCTAAAGAGGTAAATATACACATCTTGTAAGTTTTAGGAAATAAGATACATATGCTGGGTTAAAAAATACTTCTGCAGAAAAGACTTACTAGAAAACAGAAAGGATACCTTCATAGTGGGGAGTCCTATCAGGCACCACCCTTTCCCAGTAATTAAAACTATCATTATTGTATCAGAACAAACCACATTGTTTGATATCTAATGTTATGGAGAGATATTTTAGTGACATTTCTTTGATATTCTGGCCAAATATTAACAGCCTATATATAATTGTAATTTTTCTTAAATTTGCTCCTGTGGTTTGTTGCTGGAGAGTGGCTATAACCTCTAACTCTGCATAGACAGGGCTCCAAGGAATACAGCCATAGACACTTATAGAATGTCTTCCAGGGGATACTTCCTATCCTGATGGACATACTAATGCCTAAGGCTCCCACTTGTGACTCAGTATTCTTTACACAGGAAACATTTTTATCCTGAAAGAAAACCTGTGGCTCTTGTATGACCTGTGTCCAGTTTAATCCTGCCTTGATTGCCACTCTGTGAGTCTTAACCAGGAGAAAAGTTATATTGAGATGTCTTGGTGAGGTAAGATGCAGAGAAGACAACTCAATAAATCACATGAAATAACAAAAGCAGTTTATTACTCACAGGTTCCATAGAGAAGAGGGCAGCATTCTGTGGGACCAACAGGAAATGGGGGGTCATCTATAGCACACACATTTGACTAGTGAGTAATAAGCAAAATGAGGAGAGTGAGGGACCTGTGAGCTAATGCTTTTATTGAGAACTACAGCATTACCTGGGTGAAATTCCCACTAAGAGATCTAATTTGAAGGTTTAGAGCATACAAGCATGCAGTTTTTGGAACCACACTAAAAGGGAGAGGTGGTCAGCAATGTACCTGTGTAGGTCATTTATGGCCGGATTGCCAGTGGGACAAGAGGTTGTGTGTACATGGGTTGGCATGTGTGTGTGTGTGTGTGTGTGTGTGTGTGTGTGTGTGTGTGTGTATTTAGAGCAGTGGTTGCATAAGAAAGATACCAGGATCAACCATATTGAGAAACTGGGGGAGAATCTATGTCAAGGGTGACTAAGCCTATCTCTGGTGTATTCAAATTTGATGTCAGCATAATATTTTACAAATTCATTACAATAATCATAAGAAAACAGCAGTCAAATAAATTGAGGGGTACAATAAAATACTGTTCCTAAGATAATCTGATTTGTTTTGTCTGGAGGGAGGAAGAATGTGTATAATTTTAAAAGCCTCTTACAGGCTGTTGCTGAGCAAAATTGACAATCATTATTCAAACTCTAGCAAAGAAGCTGTTATACTTCTTTTTAAGAACATGATTATAATTATGATTATCATCATATTATCATTATTATTTTAAGAAAATTAGAATGCCTTTTTTAGAACTTCATTGTCATTCAATGGTAAAGATTTTTACACTTAGTGCTAAACCTATGGACTGCTTATGTGAATTTGGCCAAGGTCCTTAACAGGAATTGGCACCAAATTTTGTCAAGTGCTTTTTCTGAATCTATTACTGTTTCTGTTAAGGTGATTAATTACAGTAGTTAATTTTTAATTATTACTCTTATCTATTTGTAATTCTGTGCCTGACAACTTGTCTGAAATTGCCCACTCCCCTTCACTACGTTTTTCACAGATATGAGTACAACTGCTTCAATGATTTCCCCTCCTCCCTTTCCATCTATCTACAAACTTTGTCTTCAGTCACTTGGTGAGTGATCAACACTCTACTAAATCAGCTGAGTCTATTATTTTGAATTTTTGTGTACAACTTTTTGAACAAATTTACTTTCCATTTTAGGCTATTTGCAAGACCATATTGAAAATGTAAGGTTTCGGGGAGGAGATGTAAATAACATAAATGCTACCAATTACACAGCACCTGTTTCCGACAACCACATGAAATATTTACAGAAGAGTAAATATAGTTTTAAACATTATACATGCTAAGGTGAGAGTTTGCTACTTTTACATAGGCATTTTTTTAAAAATTGTGTTTGCATTTCCCAATGAGTACCTGTGGGGATTTTGCATCAATATGTATATCAGATATTTATGTAGTTAAAAAAGCACAGTTCAATTTTGGCTATTGTTTTCACGTAATATATCTAATTTTGTAGGACTTGATTACTGAGGTTAAGCAGAAGTCACTTGCATTTGTAATGTGTAAGAATGTGCAAAATTAGAATAATTGATCAGTATTTGATTTCTAATTTAAAATCTGTAAGTTGTGCAATTTAAGTCAAAGTCACTAAATTTTTAAATACAATTGTAATATTTAAACTATGTATATTTTAAAGTATGAATAATCACATTTACAATTATAGTTTGTTAGATATAATAATTAATAAATTTACATGAAACCAATACTAATGTAAATAAAAAGAGACCAGGGTGCTGGGGTGTAGCTCAGTGGCAGAGCGTTGGCTAGCATGTGTGAGGCACTGGGTTTGATTCTCAACAGCACCATATAAAAATATATAAAAATAGAAGTATTCTATCCATCTCCAAGAAAATATATTTAAGCTAAAGAGACCACATACAATAAATGTGAAAGTGTGATTTAAAATATTTAAGGGCAATTAAGCCTGTTAAGAAGAATACACATTAGATGGTCAAATGTGACTTACCATTTTAGACTGAAAACGAGATATTTGAAAGCCTAATGTAAAAATGATAAGAAATAATGAGTTTTTAAATTATAATTTTAATGAACTAAATATTACTGCCTAAAACCAAAATAAAAATGAACGCTATTTTTTGGAAGAAAATTAAAAAAAAAATAAATCTGCCTTTGAAGAGAGACAGGATTGGATTATTTATCTCTGTTTATAATGTAATCCATTAAACTTGGTTTTGCAGTCATCTCAGCAAGAATTGATGGTACTGTGAACCACAGTTCAAGGTGATTGAGTATAAGAATAATGAAAAGGGATTGACTTTGATATGTAGATGCTATGGTTAATGTTGCAGACAAACAGCATGACTGAAGGAGGTAAACAAAACTAGGCTGCCCTCTTTTCTGGTTTAGCAAGCAATTTGATAGGAACACTGTTAATAGGCTGTGAATATTCTCAACTTCTCATACTGAGGTGTGTAGAATGAGAATGAAAATGCCTACAGTTGATAACTATAGAAAATAAAACTTCATTTGGTACAGAAGGCTTTTCAGAAGACTGAATAGGTGCACTGACTGCATGATATGGATGATGCATGAGAAAAAAGAAGGTTGTATTTTGAGGAGAAGCAAAGGGTCCGAACTGTGAAATGATGAAGAGGTCAGCTATGATGCTACAATAAGAGGTTAGATTTCTATCTAAAATGTAATCAGTGTGCAAAAATTCATTTATAAACATAAATCCCATAAAGTAAGCTAATTCAACCATAAAACCAATGACAAGATTTTTGTAAAGGCTCTTTAATTTTTAAGACAGTAAGCTAATTTTCACAATTTCTTTTCTTTGTTTTAGTCCTATTTTAAATTATTTATTTTTATCTTCATACGTCATTTCTATACATCCCAAACTCTCCGTTATTTATTAACTGCATCATTTGGGCAAAGTTAAGAAGACTTCCTTTGAATCATAATGTATTAAAAGACATGAAATGCTTCTGTTTCCTTCAAAATTAGTGTGTTTAATTTTGTAAGCAAATAATTAATCTATCCGGAAAAAAATGAAATCCCATATTTGTCTATAATTGCAAATATAAATCAATCTTTTGTGAACATCTGTGATCTTTTACTTTGCAATTTCCATACTTATACAATTTGATCAAAATTTCACTTTATTTATAAATGTCCTACAGCCATATGTCTGCTTGGTAGAACAATTTTGGCTGGCATTTGAGACTTCCTGCTTTTCTCCCTTTTTCATCAGACAATAATTTTTTTTTCAAACCTGCTTTCTTGGCTTTTTGCACTCATATAAAGATGGTGCAGGATGCCTTCCTGACTACACTGTTCTTGTGCCTTATGGGGAACCCATTAAAACAGGCCTGAGGAGGTCTCCAGCATTTTTCAAATAGACCATTTACCAGTCACAGAACTGCTGAGCTAAAGCAAAAACTTCACAGTATATAATTCCAATGTTGAGAACTGGAAGACATAGGCATACAAGAAAAATTCTAGAGTTAAACACTTCCAGTTATTTTTTTTTTTTTAAATGATTTCTCGGTACTTTCAGTGAAATAGAATAATAACCTTTTAAAAGCCCTTCTCAATAAGTTGTTAAACAACAACACACAAGCTCAACTTACTAGCACTTAGGGTCACTGCTGTTGCCTTACCATCCATCTCATCTTTATCACTTTATTGGCTTTCTCCTTTCAAATGTCTTAAATATTGAATTCCAATTTCCTCCTTAAAGACAAATTTCTCATAAAGATGTGCAAACAGCTACACAATGGTTGTTTGGGAAGAATTCATCACAGTCCATTACTGAATTCACAATGTAGGTCCCAGCACATTTGAATCATAGGAAAAGATCTACTGGGTCAGTTGCTGCTTTAGTCACTGTGTAGGAAGTTTCTAAATAAGAACTATACTGATGGGTAACAAGTTTTGATATGGCATTTTTCAAAGATGTCCACAATTTTCTTACAATTTCTCTATGTGCGATCATGCATATGTGAACTGAGTTTTACAGGTTGCATCATGCTCGAATCATAAAAGCAGAAATGATGAGTGACTTTGAGAAAAAGGCAAGAGGCACATTTTCTTTCAAATTACACAAAGTCTGCATTCAGCTCTGTAAAAAAAAAATTCGTATTACATAGTGTATGACATTTATGATAAACTCAGGTAAGAGTAATGTAAGAATGGGGGCTGAGTTCTGACAGAAGATTTTGCATTTATTGGCTGTTTCAAAAGAAATGTAATGAAGCAGGAAATAGTCACAGATACTAATATGCTGTTAAATATACAACAGTCTCCCCTATCTTTCAAACCTTAGACCTCTAGAGAAGAAATGCACAGTCTTTTCAATCATGTATAAATATGTACATAAAGTAGTCTCCACTTTTTGAGATTCAAATGTCAAACAGCATTATAACTTCAAATAATACATGTAATTTGCACTTTGACTTGGCACTTGATGTTAATTCAGACTCAGTACCCTTAAATAAATAATTCATTCTTACACTTACTAATCTCTATTACCATAAACAATTTTTATGTGGGACTGTTAGTTAATTACAGCTCCGCCTTATTGACATGCCTTCTGTGACAATTTAGTGACAAGGAAAGAAAATATTTTTTAATCAGAGAAAATATATGTCAACAGTTATTAAATAAAGTTCTTTGATGAGATATCGAGAATGGCTTCTATAGGAACAAAACTGAATAAAAATAAAGCAAAAACTGTTTTTAATTTTTTTAAAAAACAATTACTTGTAATTCTAGAGGTATAATTTTACTGATCAAATGAGAAAATTAATCCCAGTCAGTCACATCTCAGTGTAGAAGAGAAACTACTGACATTTTGAGCAAGAAATTTCATCGTTAATACAGACTGTCCTGGGAAAAATAGAATGTAACAGAATCCCTGACCTCGAACAACTTGATTTCAGTAGCATTCCCAACAGTAATGGAAAGGAAAAATATTTCCAAATATTGTCAAATGTTTCCTTAGAAGGGGACAAAATTTCCCTAGATGGAGAGTCACTGGTAAAGAAGGACTGTGAAGCCAAAAAAAAATTGAGGAATGCTGCTCTAAGGAAAACTAAACAGAGAGATGTGGATGAATACCCTCTACATAAGTGAACCCTGAAAATGGAAATGGAAAGGTAAGAACAGGAAGTGAACAAAGAGAAGAAAAGAAGTACTAAGATAGAAAAGTTGAAACAAGTTGAATGAGTTTAAGGTGATTTAATTCATAATTAATTACTGGTAGGAAAGCACAGGACTCACATAACTTGGCTTATTTTTTTTTTTTTTTTTTTTTGGTACTGCGGATTGAACTCATGGGCACTTGACCACTGGGCCACATCCCCAGCCCTTTTTTGTATTTTATTAGAAGCAGGGTCTCACTGAGTTACTAAGTGCCTGGCCATTGCGGAGGCTGGCTTTGAACTCGCGATCCTCCTGCCTCAGCCTCCCAAAGTGCTGGGATTACAGGCGTGCGCCACCGCGCCCGGCTATTTTTTTTTTTTTTTTTAATTTATTTTTAGTTGTAGATGGACACAATACCTTTATATTATTGATTTATTTTCATGTGCTGCTGAGGTTTGAATCCAGTGCTTCATACATGTGAAGCGAGCGCTCTACCACCAAGCCACAACCCCCAGCCATTGGCTTAAATTTTTATGATGATACTTCTCTATAGTTTAAGAAAGCAAATTTAATGTACTTTTAAATATTCTTATTAATTCACTTAAAATAATAAGAATTGTATGACCATAAACACAAGCAATAGGTTTATGAAAACTATATTTTTTTAAAAATAGCATCCTACTAATGAGAAAAGAGGGATAATTTAACATATTTTGAAACCTCTTTAAGTTTCAAGTGATACATCTGGCTGTTCTATATGTGAAAAGTGCCAGCTCAAGACATATAATTATACCTTTCTACATTGGGTGTGTTTAATAATACCATGTTCTGCCTTCAAAGGCTCAAAGGGAAGCTCAGAAACCTAGTAAAAAGTTTTGAGTTCTAGATAGGGGCAGTAGTTCACACAGTGTGAATGGTCTGAGCACAGTTGTACTCCATGAGAATGCTCCCCTAGGACATCTACACCTAGAATCTCACTGATCTGAGGGCAAAGTCCATATTTTTAATGATTTCTTCTCAGTGTGTACAACAGCTGTTGTGGTTCCTCACTTAATGGGATCTTTTTTTTTTTTTTTTTTCCGTCCATAGAATAATATATGGATCTTCTCTCAATATAATGATGTGTCTACTGCACCACCTTGGGGTCTGACCAGTTGCCAGGATAAATACCAGTGCAGAATCACTCCAGGAAGAGAAGTTGATTAAATTGCCCTTTTCCTAGTAGAGGGTGGGTGACTTTTCTTTATGGTAATGTGTCTGCCTTCTCTCACTGCTATTATTCTGACAGCATTATCATCCTCATGCTTTTAAGTGCCTCTTAAGCCATCATGGAATCTCATCAATGCTACTATCATGAGGAAGTAGGTTAACTTTGGGCTCTCACATATGGAATTCACTTTTATAGCTGCACACGCAGAGAAGCTGAGATCACACAGTGGTGGAAATGACCAGATGTAAACCTCTGATCTTAATAGATGTAATCAAATTGAACATGTCTTCTCATAGCCTGGGGCTGTGTCCCTGAGAGAACCCTTTCCAATTTCTGTCTAGTAAAGTTCAGGGTTGTCAAAAGAATCTACCATTTGTTCTCCCTAACATTGATGTCACTCCTGACCTCCCTTTCTTCCAGCATTTACTAAAAAGGGCTTTCAATTGTGAATCCTTCTTTTTCATCTTTGAGATATATGAGTACCTTCAGCAACTCAAAGTGTTTTTCTCAAGGACCTAAAAGCCATTCCTTTGAAATGCAATCATCAAGAAGAAAAGAACCTCTGTCTCCCAGTGTCTGTGGGAGGAGAGAATTCTAACTTTGATAATTACTAGCTACCAGATATTACTTGCCTAATTGCATTTGCAGGGACCAATCTTATAATTTTCACTTCCCTGACTCTTCTCCTCCCGCATAATTTTTTCTTCCTTTAAGCTTCCTCTGTGCAAATCAGAATGATTCTCATATTTTTCCCTGGCTTTCAGGAATTGATGAATAAAACCTGTTTTCAGTATTTTAACTAAAGTCCAGCTGTGCTTACTTTTTACATCCTCAATATCACACTCACTATCCCCCTCCCACTCATTCTCTGCACTGGCTGCTATTGAGTTTTTTTCTCTGGCTCCAGCTATCATAATACAGGCCCACCATGCCCAGAGACATTAGAAAGAAACTGCTTATTAAGGAATCTCAGAAAGGATGATGAGCTTTTCTGCACAAAGGCAGGAAGCCATAACTGTCTTTTGCCAGTACCCAGATATTCCCTGTTTTCCCTGAGGAGCAAAGATTCTCTGAAGAATTCATGTCTACATTGAAAATCTTGCCTGAGTAGAACATCAGAATGTGGAGAGATGGAATATTGCAGATCAAGAGCCAAAATTATTTTGAGCTGTCTTGGTCTTTTTAGTAGCCATTTACATTCAGCCTCTGTATTTGACTTATAGCCTCATATTCTTACAATATATTACTGAGCTTAGCAGGCCCCTAACCACCAACACTCAAGCTAAGAATGATCTAAGATAATGTCTAAAATCTATAGAAGAGAAATTATCTGTTGTGCTGCAGCCAACCTATCAAATTGTATTAAGATACTCTTTATTCTATCACTATAAAAATGCATACATTTCACTCAGATAATAACTTCAATCTGTTAGTTTGAGGATGTAGTCACTCATATTTGTTGGAGCCAATTATTTAAATAATTAAAGTATTTTCATTTCTTTAAAACATATGGCGCACGCCTTAATCCCAGCACTTTGGGAGGCTGGGCAGGAGTCGCGAGTTCAAAGCCAGCCTTGGCGAGGCACTTAAACTCATAACCCTGTCTCTAAATAAAATACAAAAAAGTATTTTCTGCCCCTGATTTCCCCCAGTTTAAAAAAAAAAAAAAAAAAAAAAAAAGAATTCTTATTTCATGTCAACACTCCCAATCCAAAATTTAAAAGATACCTTAACATAATTGGAAAAAGCAGTAAAACCCTTTTTTTGCCCATTGTGCACCTTTCCCAGCAACCAAATGGGTACCAAACCAATGGCTGCCAGATGTACCTGCAGGATAGTTAGGGAGTATTGCCCACCTCCACACACCCCATCCTAATAAAGCATCGTACTGCCTCAGTGTTTCCTTATTTTACTCAAAGAAACATATTGTCATTCAAACGATTTTTTATTCAAGTTTATGAATAGTCAAACAGTGCTAATTTTTTGTCTCTGACTTGATTTTATTTTTGAAATTGCAGTACTAACCCCACCATTTCATTTCGTGCCTGTAGGAGTGGCTTTCTCTTGTGGCTTATTCTATTGCTGTTGTTGGGGTGCTGGAGATGGAACCCAGGGCCTACCACTTGCACTTCACCACTGAGCTACACCCTCAGCTCTGTTGCTTTCCTCTAAATACCCTCCTGATGACTTCTTAGCTCAAAGCTACCTTTGTGAACAAAGTCCTATTTTAAATTACTGTATTTTATGTGCTTAAAATGACTTCTGTTCTCTTGTGTTAAGACACGATGAAATAATGATAAAAAAGACATACATGCATAAGTACACATACAATACACATATATGCATATACAAAGAAGGTATACCACATATCATTAGAACATGAAACCCACAAAAACATTCATTTATATATGTACACATACACATGTACAAACATAAATTTATAAATATGCACATGTACAAAACTGTGCTTACAAAAAATTCTATGTAAAAGCACAAATTCATGATAAACACATTAAAAGGATATGAGTTGTAAAAATTATAAATCACAGTCATAATCATCATAGTTATTTAGTATTAAAAATCCCAACAAAATTCAGTATTAGTAAACATTTAGTCATGCATGCCCATCAAAATTTACGCTTCAATTTTAACCTTTGTGTGATCATCTTATTCACATTAAGCACTTTTGACACCAGATTCCTGCTTTCTTTGGAATTTGATATGACAAGAAAGAAATATTAAATTAAACATAAGAAAGTAAGCTCTCAGTCCTGAATATATATATCATCCACTCTCCTGATTGAAAGTCTGGATGTCAATGTGATGAAATTTAATCCCTTTTTGCAGTTGGGATGGAAACTATTTTTTTCCCTTTTCACCTTTTCAAATTTTAATAGGACTTTGGAAGCACAGAGGCAGTGATTCATGAGTTTCATGAAGTACTTCAGCAGAGAGCTCTGTCATTTTCAAGCTTCTAAACTACAATTTCTTCATTAAATCAACACTATCTATCTTTATTATATGATCCTTCTTCTCTCATTCAAAATATTAGAAGGAAGTTTGCTTAATTCTAAATCCCAATGACCCAGAATATCCAAAGCAATCCTTAGCAAGAAAAGTGAAGCAGTGAACTTTGTGCATGGTGAGAGATAAAGATTTAATTTCATTTTGTTGCATATGGATTTCCAGTTTTCCTAGCACCATTTGTCGAAGAGACTATCCTTTCTCCACTGTACATTTTTGGTGCCTTTGTCTAATATAAGATAGCTGAAATTATATGTATTAGTCTCTGTGTCCTCAATTCTGTACCATTGGTATACCTGTCTGTTTTGGTGCCAATACCATGCTGTTTTTGTTATTATTGCTCTATAGTATAATTTAAAGTTTGATATGATGATGCCACCTGCTTCACTTTTCTTGCTAAGGATTGCTTTGGATATTCTGGGTCTCTTATTTTTCCAGATGAATTTCATGACTCCTTTTTCTATTTCTTTGAGGAATGTCATTGGGATTTTGATTGGAATTGCATTAAATCTGTATAATGCTTTTGGTAGTATGGACATTTTGACAATATTGTTCTACCTATCCAAGAACAAGGTAGGTCTTTCTATCTTCTGAGGTCTTCTATAATTTCTTTTCCAGATCACATTCAAGCGAGTAAATAGAAGATGCCATCAGAAGCCTACTAACCAAGAAAAGCCCAGTACTGGAGGGATACACAGCTGAGTTCTATAAGACAATTAAAGAAGAAACAATTCCAATCTCTTCAATTTATTTCAGGAAATAGAAAAAGAGGGAGCACTACCAAACTCATTCTATAAGAACAATATCACTGTGATTCCAAAAGAAGGCAGAAACACATCAAAGAAAGGAAACTTCACATCAGTATCTCTAATGAACATAGATGCAAAAATTCTCAATAAAATTCTGGCAAATTGGATATAACGACTTATCAAAGATAATACACCCTGATCAATTGGGGTTCATTTCAGGAATGCAAGGTTGGTTCAACATATGGAAATCAATAAATGTAATTCATCACATCAATAGACTTAAAGATAAGAATCATATTATTATCTCAATAGAAGTAGAAAAAGCATTCAACAAAAATACAGCATCCCTTCATGTTCAAAACACTAGAAAAAATAGGAATAACAGAAACATATCTCAACATTATAAAAGCTATTTATGTTAAGCCCAGGCCAACGTTATTCTAAATGGAGAATAATTGAAAGCATTCCTTCTAAAACCTGGAACAAGACAAGGATGCCCTCTTTCACCACTTCTATTTAACATAGTTCTCAAAACACTGGCTGGAGCAATCAAACAAACAAAAGAAATTAAAGGGATACAGATAGGTAAAATAGAGCTCAAATTATCACTATTCACTGAAAATAAGATTCTATAACTAGAAGACCCCCCAAAAATTCCACCATAAAACTTCTAGAACTAGTAAATAAATTCAGCAAAGTAGCAGGATACAAAATCAACACCCATAAATCAAAGGCATTTCTATGTATCAGTGACAAATCCTCTGAAAGGAAAATGAAGAAAATTACCCCATTTGCAATAGCATCAAAAAAAGATTAAAATATTTGGGAATCAACTTAACAAAAGACATGAAAGACCTCTATAACAAAAATTACAGAACATTAAAGAAAGAAATTAAAGAAGACCTTAGAAGAAGGAAAGCTCTACCTTGTTTTTGGATAGGCAGAATTAATATTCTCAAAATGACCACACTATGAAAAGCACTATACAGATTTAATACAATTCCAATTAAAATCCCAATGAAATTCCTCATAGAAATAGAAAAAGCAATCATGAAATTCATCTGGAAAAATAAGAGACCCAGAATAGCTAAAGCAATCCTTAGCAAGAAGAGGGAAACAGGTGGCATCACTATATGAGAACATAAATTATACTACAGAGCAATAGTAACAAAAATAGCATGGTATTGGCAACAAAATAGATTCATAGACCAATGGTACAGAATAGAGGACACAGAGACTAACACACAACCCACATAATTACAGTTATCTTATATTAGAAAAGGTGCCAAAAATGTACATTGGAGAAAAGATAGCCTCTTTAACAAGTGCTGCTGGGAAAACTACAAATCTATATGCAATAAATAAAATTAAACCACTATATCTCACCATGCACAAAACTCGACTTAAAGTGGATCAAGGAACCAGGAATTAGACCAGAAACACTGCTCCTATTAGAAGAAAAAGTAGGCCCTAATCTCCAGGATGTCGGATTAGGCCCCAACTTCCTTACTAGGACTCCTATGGCTCAAGTATTAATATTAAGAATCAAAAAATGGGATGGATTCAAACTAAAATTCTTCTTCTCAGCAAAAGAAACAATCAGTGAGGTGAACAGAGAGCCTACAAATTGGGAACAAATTTTTACCACATTCACATCAGATAGAGCACTAATCCTTAGAATATATAAAGAACTCAAAAATTTCAACACCAAAAAAAAACAAATAACCCCATAAAATAATGGGCCAAGGAACTGATCAGATACTTCTCTGAAGAAGATACACAATCAATCAGCAAATACACATGGCTTGTACTTCCTTCCTGCCCCCCTGCCTTAGCAATAGAAACTTCCTATGATCTCTCCTTATCTTTAACATGAGCTCCATCTTCCTTCCATTTTTTTTTTTTTTTTTTTTTTTTTTTTTTTGGTACCGGGGATTGAACTCAGGGGCACTGGACCACTGGGACACATCCCCAGCCCTTTTTTGTATTTTATTAGAGACAGGGTCTCACTGAGTTGCTAAGTGCCTCGCCATTGCTGAGGCTGGCTTTGAGCTCGCGATCCTCCTGCCTCAGCCTCCCAAGTGCTGGGATTACAGGAGTGTGCCACCATGGCCGACTTTCCTTCCGTTCTTATACAAAGGCAGATCAGTGCTCTTATGTTTAACTGTCCATGAGCTTGCCTTTTTCCATAGATTTCAGCCTAGTGTTCCACAAGTAGCTAGAAGTCTGTGTGATGTCAATTACATTGTTTGCTTTCTTATTAAGTTATGACAGGATAGTTGTATTTATTTGTTTAATCTAATTTATTTCAGATACAAATCCTTGTAAGGTATGCAGATGTCAATCACTTTACAAATTTTATTCCTTGTTTTATCATTTTCTCAAAATTTGAACTTAAAACAGAAATTTTAAATTTCAGTGAGGATTTATTTATTCTTTTATAGTTTGTGATTTTTATATCCTATGAAATCTTACCTTATACCAAATTCCTAAAGAAATAACCTCCTCCTCTAGGATTTTTGTGACTTTACTTTTTGTGTTTGTGTACCCATTCAAGAATTTTATTTATTGTGCAAGATAAGCATTGAGATTAATTTTTCTGTATGCATATCCAGTTGTTCTCACAAGATTGGTCAAAAGGATCATCATTTGCCTGGTGAATTTTTTTGATAAATCATGTGTTATTGTATTAATTTTCTAGGGCTACCATAACAAATTACTGCAATTTAGGTGGCTTAAACATCACAAATATTGGAAGCAGCAATTGTTTTCTGACAAGGATGAGTGTGTCTCTTTCTTCCCATAGATGACAGAAGCCAACTGATTGCAACATTTCCAACTGTATGAAATAACTGTATGTTTGTTCTAAACTGAGTTTACAGAGGAGTGTCCTCCCTCTACTTGGAAACAGAAATTCAATACCCTATCTCTACTAATCTACTTCTTTCTTTTCCTCACCTTAAATTGTATTTTGTGCCAATTTATTTATTTTTTTCATATTGTTATTTTAACATCATGGACATGTTCTTATTTATCAAAATATGAACATTCCAATTTTGTAAATGAGAAAATGGGGTTAATACATGTTAACTAACCTGATTAGGGTCACAGAATATGAAATCATTTCAGTGTCCTAGCATTACCACCAGAGCTCCCAATCTAAGTATTCTGCTATCCATCCTCTTCTTCAAAAACCGACACATAGGATTTGGCTTAGTGCATCAGAAAAGTGGACACAAATATTGTTCCACAATGCACAACACATTTACATTTATGGCATAGAGAGAGACTTTTTTTTAAGTATAATAAAATCTTTTAACCATAAAAATAATATCAAGTGCATAATAGTTGAGTTTGGTGACTATTAGCTAGTATTTATCAGTTAGCTTGGTGTGTACTTTGTACTCATTGATTCTTCACAAATATGCTGGGAATTCAAGTTTTAAATAATCCAAAAAAAAAAAAAATGTCCATGAGGTAAGGAATATTACCTACCAAATTTTACAAGGAGACCAAAATATACAGTCACATAGTTTGCCTACTGTAGATACTCAAAATTTTATATGTAGACATATTTAGATCCAGAATCCATGATTTTGAGTACTTCATTTTATTCATTATGTATTTTATAAGAAAGGAAGGCATAGTAAAATTTTTTCTGATATTGGAGATAAAAATATTTTTAATTATAAAATATATAAACAATATTAAAAAATTAGGAACTTTATGTACATCCAGAAGCATGTTTCTCTTTTCTTTAACAAATGTTTTCAAATGAATGTCAATTTCTTCATATAATTTCAATACTGAGACATAATGATAGTGCATGGTATGTGTGAATTTTTAATTTTTTTTTTACACATAGAAAATATCAAAATTCACAGGTATTTGTTTCTATTGGGGTAATACCTGTGAATTATTTATGGCTAATATTGGGTATCGACCCTTGAGTTGTCAGTGAACCAGTTTCTTTGATCATCCAAGACTGAGAATGTGTGATATTTCTTTATCACACATTTATATTTTCTATGTGTAAATTTTTTTTTTTACACATAGAAAATATCAAAATTCACAGGTATTTGTTTCTATTGGGGTAATACCTGTGAATTATTTATGGCTAATATTGGGTATCGACCCTTGAGTTGTCAGTGAACCAGTTTCTTTGATCATCCAAGACTGAGAATGTGTGATATTTCTTTATGTGTAAAAAAAATTTAAAAATTCACACATACCATGCACTATCATTATGACTCAGTATTGAAATTATATGAAGAAATTGACATTCATTTAAAAACATTTGTTAAAGAAAAGAGAAACATGTTTCTGGATGTACATAAAGTTCCTAATTTTCTAATATTTTTGTTTATATATTTATATAATTAAAAATATTTTTATCTCCAATGTAAAAAGATGCTATATACGGGCACTATGAATTGTAATTATTATAAATTAAAAAAATAAATAAATAAAAATACTTCATGGATTATACCAGTATTTCAGCTTTGACTAAGGAAAGAAAAATTGTTGAAACTTTTAAAATATTATTGTATTTTTAATATCATTATTTAATTAGTTAATTAATTTTTGTGTGTGTGGTACTGAGGATGGAACCCAGTGCCTCACAGATGCTACACAAACACTCTACCACTGAGCTACAACCACAGCCCCAAACTGTTGAATCTTAAAAAGACACAAGGAAGCCGGGTGCAGTGGTGCACACCTGTAATCCCAGCACTTTGGGAGGCTGAGGCAGGAGGATCGCGAGTTCAAAGCCAGCCTCAGCAATGGCGAGGCACTTAGCAACTCAGTGAGACCCTGTCTCTAATAAAATCCCAAAAAAGGGCTGGGGATGTGGCCCAGTGGTCGAGTGCCCCTGAGTTCAATCCCTGGCACCAAAAAAAAAAAAAAAAAAAAAAAAAAAAAAAAAAAACACAAGGAAATTGTTTATTTTCCAGTACAAACACTGACACATTAAATGCAATCTTTCATATAATCAACATATTTAATTTATGAAAAAATACATATGCAGCCAGGTGTGGAGGAGCATGCCTGTGATCCCAGGAGCTCAGGAGGTTGAGGCAGGAGGATCAAATTTAAAGTCAGCCTCAGCAAAAGGCTTATTTTGCTTAGCATGATATTCTCCAACTCCAATCATTTACTGGCAACTGCCATAATTTCATTCTGCTTAAAATCTGAGTAATAAGCCAGGCGCGGTGGCGCAGGCCTGTAATACCAGCACTTTGGAAGGCTGAGGCAGGAGGATCGCGAGTTCAAAGCCAGCCTCAGCAATGGCGAGGCACTTAGCAACTCAGTGAGACCCTGTCTCTAATAAAATACAAAAAAGGGCTGAGGATGTGGCCCAGTGGTCCAGTGCCCCTGAGTTCAATCCCCAGTACCACACACACACAAAAAAAAATCTGAGTAATAAATATTCCATTGAGTATATATAACACATTTTCTTTATCCATTCATCTTTTGAGGGACACCTAGGTTGGTTTCCTACCCTAGCTATTGTGAATTGAGCTGCTATAAACATTGATGTGGCTGTGTAATTATAGTATGCTGATTTTAGACACCTAAAGTGCAAGAAGTAAAATCAATAATCAATAAATGAAATGGATTCAAATTAAAAAGCTTCTTCTCAGCAAAGGAAACAATTAATAATGTGAGAAGAGAGCCTACAGATTGGGAGAAACTCATTACCACATGCACCTCCAATAAACCATTCATCTCCAGGATACATAAAGAACTCAAAAAACTTAACACCAAAATATCAAATAACCAATCAATAAGTGTGCTAAGAAACTGAACAGACACTTCACATAAGAAGAAATGTGATTGATCAATAAATACATGAAAAAGTGTTCAACATCTCTAGCAATTAGAGAAATGCAAACCAAAACTCCTCTAAAATTTCATCTCACTCCTGTCAGAATGGCAATCCTTAAGAATACAGGCAACAATAAATGTTGGCAAGGATGTGATGAAAAAGGTACACTCACACATTGATGGTGGGACTGCAAATTGGTGCAACCACTATGGAAAGCAGATTCGAATATTTGTATGTAATTTGGAATTTTTACTATATTATGTCCTGGGTAACGGCAATGTAGATCAGATCAGGATATTCCACTAGAAGTATCAATGAGAAGAACTGAAAAGCTGTACTCCAGGCTTTTTGGTAGAAATTAATGTGGAAAAACTACTCTAATTCATCAAATTTTTTCAAGAGAAGCAAATCCTCAGAAACATCTGGATTTCTGTCTCAAAAGGAAAATGAACAAAATATCAAAACTGATATAAGTCAAAAAGACCTCTGCTGTTAATGAAAAACTAATGATAGAAATCACAATGGAATAGCTTGTAGAATAAGAAGGGGATACTTATGGGATCAGATTAGGATACGTAAAATTATATTATATTGTGACCCATGTAGAACTAGAATTTTCATATTCCAAAAATAATGCATTTCAGTAATGTCTAAACAGTTTCTATATCCAAGGCACAAGGCTCAGAAAACTGAAGGATCTAGCTGAGTTAAATGTCACTGTCATGTCAGTCAATTAAAAAATGTGAAAGAGAAACACTAAAATAAAGAAGAAGAAAACTTTCTCGGTAATAATAATGTTACATGCTGATATAAAACAAAAAGAAATACAAAAAGTAGTTAGTCAACAAGAGAACATAGAGGTGTGTTTTTAACCAAATTGCTGCAGGATAATGACATCAAATGATGGACTATTTGCCTAGCACATGCAAGGTCTTGAATTCAATCCCCAGCATTGGAAAAAAATAAATAAGATTAGGGAGCTTGAAAATTCATGATAAAAAGAAGCATGATGAAGAATATGTTCTTTACAATACACTCACTGAAAAATGCACCACACAGAGAGATTTAAAATTAAAAGATAAAAAATACAACACATGGTAGAAATAAAAATTAACTTCAGATATCTATAATCACAATCAGTTAAAGGATGATAAAAGGAAAAATTATTACTATGCCTGAAAAAATATCTCAGTGAAATAAGGTTCTAATCACAAAGAAGACATAATTTTCACTATGTGTGACTCTCATACATAGCCTCAAAATCAGTCACAGGTCCAGGAGTTATGAAATCTGAATCTTGTATAAAAATTAGTAAACTTTTTCCTCTAAAAAATGAAAGCTACAAAGGCATCAGCACAAAAATCTGTACAACTTTATTTTTATCAAGAGAATAAATTCACTTATGACAAAATTTAAAATATCATATACTCCAACATTATTTATAATATTTTCATAAGTCTTTTACCTTTGTAAACATCCTCTTTTTATATCATTCCTTTATACTTGTTGAGAATCTTTTTATATTAAGCAATTATATAATATTGTTTCTATAATTAAAGCTTTCTATTAACATAATTGATTGATATTTGTTTAGGATTGTTAATTGTGATGATAAATTTATGATTAGGCACAATTATGTGGTTGCTGCAGTATTGCTACAAAGGAATGCTCTAATCATAAGGATTCAGATAAATTCAATTCTATATCATTCCCCTAAAAATAGTGTCAGAACTACTTTACATACTATAGTACTACACCTTTCAAATTAATAGAACTTCAGCTTTTACATGTCTTAACTAAGGACTTAATCCTTCCTTTTCATTATGCACAGCTCAATGTGAGAAGCACTTCTACAGTTTATATATAAAATATTGTTTCCCCTCACTGCCCATACATCAGTAGCATCAGGTGGCCAAGTGTGTTGACGTACTGGGGAGCTGAGTAATCAAGGAAAGCATCCATACTATAGATAGCCATCAATCACTTCACTGAATGGTGAATTAACCAATACTCACACCCCATTATATCCATATTACCTACCAAGTTCAATTTCTCTTTATCAAGATTGAAAATTTCCAAGTTCCCTGTAATTCCATATAAGGGAAGAGAATTTGCAAAGAGACATCAGAGAAACAGGTCTGGACAAGTAAAATGCAATATTCTTTAAAAAATAGGTCACTATAGGAATCAGTTTCCATAAAGATATTGAAATGCCTTTCCAATGTAAAATCACCAATTCCAGATAATTTCACTGGTGAATACTAGATATAATAAATTACATTAATTTCCAACAATATCTTTCAGAAAATAGCAACATAAGGAGGCACTTCCTAAGTTACTCTATGAATCGACTGTCATTCTAAAATCAATATCAAACAAAAATTATGGCCCACTATCCTACATAAACATAGATACAAAAATTCAGAAAAACACTTTAGCAAACTAAGCCCCCTACATTTTGAAAGGGACTGTACACCACAATCAAGTAGGATTTATTACAGCTATTTAAAGTTCATTCAAATGCAAAATTTAATTGATGTAATCTGTCATATCAACATAAGATTATATCAGTAGGTAGAGAAAACACAGGAAAAACCAACACTCATTATAATAAAAACTCTCAGTGACCTGAGATTAAAAGTGTGCTTCCCTAACTTGATAAAGAATACCATCAGAAATCTATCCTTAATATCATCCTCAGTGGAAAAAGAAAAGGCTTATGCTTATTATTCCTGTCAACAATAAACCGAAAAATCAAATGCAATAAAGAAAGAAAAGGAAATTTAAAAGTACACAGACTATATGGACAACAACAACAACAACAACAACAACAAATTGTTCACAAGCACCATAATTATTTGCATAAAAATACTAAAGAATCAACAAAGGCTCATTTTAAATCCACAGTATTCAAGACAGGATGCTATTTGGAACAAAAAAAAAAAAAAAAAAAAGCAGATCAGTAAGCAGAATACAATGCCTAGAAATAAACATACAAATATATATATATAGTCAAAGGAACCATGCCAGTTTGATGGAGAAAGAATAATCTTTTTTTGAACATATGCTGGAAAATCTGCCTATCTAGATAAGATAGCAGTCTTGGCACAGTCATTAAATTGTTCATAGTAATTGACACAATGTGGGTCACAAACCCAAATATGAACTTCAAATCTATGAGATTTCTAAAAGATAGCATGCACAGGAAAAATATCTAAGAGACCTAGGGTTTAGTGATGAATTTTTAAGTAATATCAAAAGGAATAACAATGAAAGGAAAAGTAAAGGGTAATATGGGGCTCAGGAAAATTCTTTTTTCCCCTTTCTGATAAAGAATACGGTTACAGAAAGAAAAAAAAATACCACAAACTGGGCAAAACATATATCTGATAATAGGCTGTTATCCATATATAATCAAATAACACATGATTTATAATATAAAGCAAACAATTCAACTTTAAAATGGGCATCTTAACAAAGACTACATATAAATGACTAATAAACAGATTATATCTCTCACCATGCTCAAAATTCAACTCAAAGTGGATCAAGGATCTAGGAATTAGACCAGAGACACTACACCTAATCGAAGAAAAAGTAAGCTCTAATCTCCAACATGTTAGATTAGGCCCCAAGTTCCTTAATAAGAATCCTGTAGCCCAAGAATTCATACCAAGAATCAATAAATGGGATAGACTCAAATTACAAAGCTGCTTCTCAGTAAAAGAAACAATCAGTGAGGTGAACAGAGAACCTACTAATTGGGAACAAATTTTTACCACATGCACGTCAGAGCATGAATCTCTAGAATATATATAAAAGAGCTCAAAAATCTTAACACACAAAAAAACCAAATAACCCAATCAATAAATGGGCCAAGGAACTGAACAGACACTTCTCAGAAGAAGATATACAATCAATCAACAAATACATGAAAAAATGCTCAACCTCTCTGGCAATTAGAGAAATGCAAATCAAAACCACTCTAAGATTTCATCTCACACCAGTCAGAATGGCAGCTATTAAGAACACAAACAACAATAAATGTTGGAGAGGATGTGGAGAAAAAAGCACGCTCATACATTGTTGGTGGGACTGCAAAATGGTGTAGCCAATATAGAAAGCAGTGTGGAGATACCTTGGAAAACTTGGAATGGAACCACCTTATGACCCAGCTATCCCACTCCTTGGTCTTTATCCAAAAGACTTGAAAACAGCATACTACAGGGAAACAGCCACATCAGTGTTTATAGCAGTACAATTCACAATAGCTAAACTGTGGAACCAACCTAGATGCCCTTCAGTAGATGAATGGATAAAGAAAATGTGGTATCTACACACAATGGAGTATTACTCAGAAATAAGAGAGAATAAAATCATGGCATTTGCAGGTAAATGGATGAAGTTAGAGAATATAATGCTAAGTGAAGTTAGCCAATCCCCAAAAGCCAAATGTGAAATGTTCTGATATAAGGAGGCCAATTCACAGTTGGGTTGGGATGGGGAGTATAGGAGGATTAGAGGAACACTAGAATGGCCAATGGGGAGGGAGAGGAAGGCAGGGGGCAAAAGGGTGAAGAAAAAAAAAAAGATGGTAGAATGAGATGGATATCATTACCCTAAGTGCATGTATGAAGTCACGAATGGTGTGAATATGCTTTGTATACAATCAGAGATATGTAAAACTGTGCTCTATATGTGTAATATAAAATGTAATGTATTCTGCTGTCATTTATAACAACTTAGAATAAAAAAATTAAAAAGAAACAGATTAATAGACATGCCTCATCATATATCAATAGAGAGTCACAAATTAAAACAAAAATGAGGTATCACTGCATGCATATTTTTATGACTAAAATCCCCTGACAGTAAAATTGCTATTGAACTTGGACAATAACAGGAATTTTCATTCATTGCTACTGGAAATGCAAAAGGCTGCAACATGTTTGGAAAAGACATTGGAAGTTTCTCATAAATGTAAACATAGTTATAACTATGTGTTGCAACTATCATACTCTATGTCAACACACAAACCTGCACTTTAATTTTTATCACAGCTTCATTTACAGTTGTCAAAACTGAAAGAAGTCAAGTGTCTGCCAACAAGTGAGTAGTTCAATAAATTCTGGTACATCTAGACAATGAGGTAGAAAATTAATTAATCACATAATCAATAAAAAATGGGTAGTTGCAAATGCACATTGCTAAGTAAAATAAGTTAATCTGCAAGGGTTGCATACTATGGTTTAAACTTTATAAAATTCTGGAAAAATAAAATGTGTAGTGATATAAAAAAGATCTGTATTTGCTGGAGTAAGGAAAGATAATATATAGGTGAAGCACAGTAGATTTGGGGGGGGGTGGGCTGTGAGAATCCTGCAAATTTGTAGATACATGATATAAAGGTATAGGATAAAAATCAAGTACCTTACTAAAACTATGGAATTTCATTAACTATAATGTATTACTGTTGTTCATCAATTACAGATAAATGTATTACATTAATACAGTCTTGCTAATAATGGTGAAGAGCAGCAGAGAGGAGGGGTGCATTGGAACTCTCTATACCATCAGCTTTATTATTAGATAAAACTAAAACTTCTATAAAAATAGCCAATTAATTTAAAAATTGTGAGTCATTAACCCAAAGGAACATGTTTCTAGGTCCCCTCTAAGATGCTCTGAATTGGACATTACACTGTACTTGTGAAAAGTCTTCCTCTCCCTCATCCCTAGAAATCCTCATAGCATTCCTGACTACTCCAAGATTTGTCATACTGTTTCATCTTCTAGAAATAGTTCAGGAAATATGTACCAAAGAGATAATTGAAAAAAAAAAAAAAAAAAACAAGTGACTGATTAAATGAGTAAAAATAATAAACTTTATCAAATATTAAAACTAATTTCTTTTTTTATTGACAACGAGTCTTGTCTTATTTTCATGTACTGTTTACCACACTGATACCAGATTACTTCAAATTTTATATTCATAATCTAATTACTTTCCCAATGTCCCCCTTTCCCTTGTCTGTCTTGTATAGTTTCCTATTCCTCAATCTCCTCAATCTCATCTCAAATACGTTTTGCTATAATTGCTCCCTGTCAGTGTTTTAATGGTGAATTTCAACTGTTCCTAGTTATAATGAACACATTTAGATCTAGATTATAATTATTTTAGTGTCCTTTTACTTGTTTCTCAATTCAAACTATTGCTGAGACATATAACAGAGAAAGAATCATCACTACCTGTATTTAGGCATTTTATATTCTAACTGATGAGAAGTTTGCGGACATATAAAGCATCAAGGAATCAATTATATCTCTAATTTCTCTGATTGCCACAAGAAGTCTTTACTCTTGATTAACAGCAATGCATAATTATTAGAAGAAAACACCTATATTTCTCTTTGATTTCTCACTGTATTCACTTATGCCAATTTTCAGCTGGATATTTGGGACATGTGAGCTGCATATTTACAGCTGCTCCAGAAGGAAAAAATCTTATCAGTATTTATATATTTTGTGTACCGAGACAACAAAGAGGACAATATACAATTGGCAGTCCTCATAAGCCTTCTTCATTTTCTATTCCTTAATGGAATGATGGATAGTTGTGGAATATATACCACCAGGAATTTTTGTTCTCCAAAGTGAGCTTTTAAGAATAAAATTATTTTTATTCTGATTGTAAGTTCCATATTTTCTACATCCAGAAGATTGCCAAAATAAACTTTAAAAAAATATGTGACTCTGTACCATATTGTCTCCATCCCCCAAACTGATGGCATTTGGCTTATACTGCATAAACACTCTACTGCTGACTTTGTAACAGCAAATGAGGCTTACAAAAAACTCCATCCAGAGAGTCATGTTCTTCTATAAATGTGATAATTGCCCTCATTTGACTACTGATTCATTTGGCCTTCATATGGATAATTAAGAATCACAGACCTGTTGTAATGACCTAACCACATGGTATTCTGAACAATTTGCAACATCCTGTTTAAAACACACCAATTAAATTAACCACATTAGGAGAAGCTTTGTTTATTGTTTAAATCAAAAGTATTTTTTTTACATTTATACTTGAAGGTGGAAGGTAGGTACCATAAACATTCCTTTGTCAAGTATTATAATAGGTCATAATGTTACAGTGTTAATAACTTAGGTGTGTTTCATTTCACTCTAATGTGCATAGGGTTTCTTCTAATTGCTTATGTAGAATGTACAGAATTTCAGATATACATTTTTATTTTGACTTCTTACAAATAAGTATATTTTATATTTGATGTTTGTTTCAAGTGACTGCCTGAAGAAAAATAAACAAATACTTTCTTCATTAAAAGAAAAAATGATCAAATAATTCAATTTTGTATAGGCAATATTACTTGGCAAAAGAAATTCTATTTGTTTAGTTAGTTAAATTGATTTTGATAATATTTCAGTTTTCATTTATTTTGGAATAATTCATCATAAACTAAAGAGGAATTACATTAGTGCTTTTTCATTCTCATGAAAAATAGTCTACAGATTTAGCATTTGACTCTGTCCATAAATTAATTGTATTACATTCAGTTCAAAAGCTTGAATCTCTATCATAAGAAGTTAAATGAGGTAGAGAGGAAAAGATCATTTCAAAATTTAACTTCTTTTCCAAAAGAATGTAAAAGTTTTCTTACTCTTTATAAATGGACAGAGAATAGCACTTAGCTCACAAGGCATGGTTTTCTTCAACAGCTCCAGTGGATAATTTGTTGGGTCTCAGTCAACTGTGGTAACCCCAGTCTGTGTTGTTAATTTAAAATTAAGAATATGAGCATGAGACATTAGAATACATCTCACATGGTATTTTGTGAAAGATTATGTTAACATATTTTAAATAGAGTACACACAAAATAAGAACATGTGTTTCATTAGATTTGTGGATTTTTTCATATGAAGACTTGGAGCTGTGAAAACTCTCTTAGAACAATTCTGCATGTTATTCCAAGAGAATTAAGGCAATTTCATTTTTAATTCTTGTGTTGTTGAGCATCTGAATCAAGGAGAGAGTACCTCCCTTCATAACTTTCATTCAGTGAGATAATCAATACTCTGAAGGATTAACATATTTTTGTTAAAAATTTGTTCTTTGTAGATAAAAATGATATCAAAAAGTAAAGTGATTGAATAGATATTTAGACATTTTCTGCCTTATTGGGAATTTTATCTGATTATTCCCCTAGCCAATATTGCATGTGGGAAGGGTATATGATTTATCTAAACTGATATAACTAGGGGGAAATAACTATATAAAGTCAATTGAAAATTCATCTTTGTTTCCACTTGAGAAAAAGATTCCAAATAAAGAGTATATCCCTATTTATCATGGGTCTGGGAAATGATACTGCCTAATCTTGGCGTTCAAAGTTGTAAAGTGATTTTATATCCTCACCCTCCTTTTGTGCCTGATATTTCAAACTCTACCCATTCTCTTTTGGTTTTATATTAGTTCTGAACTTGAGTGAAGAAAAAAAGTTCTTTATTAATGCCTCTTCAGTGGCAGCAATGGGTGGAGTTAGTGACTAAATGTAAACGTGATTCTTTCCATTACTTTGTAGCTTTTTACTCTGAAATTGCTTCTTACCTTGATAGGAAACAGACAGAAAGAATTGGGGAGGAACATGAGGTTAAGGGAATAATTCTACAAAATGGGCCCACTCTGACTCCCACATGCTTTCTTTTCTAAGAATCAATTTATCTGTAGCCCTGCCTGGTTTAAGTGGATAGAATATGTAACACTCTTCAACAAATCGTGTGTAATCTGCAGGAAAAATGCAGTCCTGAAATAATGTCAATAAGAAGAATTTACCCAGAAGGAGAGGACTTTTGTGACCTCAACATAGGCCAGATCCTGGAACTCAAGAAGATATGGATAACACCCCCTAAACATGAAATATATTAAAAAAAAAAAAAAGTTCCAAGTAGAATTGATTGGCATGGGTCATTATGACCTAGAGTGGTCATGACACTGGGGACTTGAAAGTCTAATATCTTTCTATTGTCAGTCAAAAGTAAAGAGGTAGACCAGGGTGTAATTCTCTGGAAACCTCTCTGGGGTATTCCATAAAATGACGGCATGAGAGGCATACTGTGTTTCTCTGCTCTGAGAAGGCCCACTCTCTCCCTTGAGAGTAGTCCCTTTCCCCATTCCCCCTCCCTTCTAATAAACATGTCTATACCTCCAAGAGATTTGTCTGAAATCTTTCTGACTTGATTACAAGAATCAGAGTCGACATGGGAGGGCCTCCATGCTGCTTCAGTTTCCTGGAAGGCCCCAGCCCTATAAAAAAAGTGATAGCATTTTTGAGGTAAGAAAGCTTGTCCCCAAAATCAAATTCTACACTCACTTTTAAGATTGATTTCTTTTGCTTACCTGGCTTGATTCTTAAGGTTTGTTTTTTGTTTGTTTGTTTTTGGTTTTGTCCTCTGCCTCAACTTCTACATGTCACAAAGTCCTGTGGCTCTTATCTGCAGAAAGTTCTTTGAGGATTTCTAGCTTCTATGCCACCTTTACTCCTTCTTTTTTTTTCTACCTGTATCATGTATAAAGCCCATTGTAACCAATTCTATATAAAATAAAAATAAAATACTAATTTCATATTTCTAAGAAGTGGGCTATTAATTATATTAATAACTAATTAAATTTTTATAGTCATTTTTTATATCTTAAATTCCTTTCTCCACTGCAATTCTAATCTACTTTTTGCACCAACTGTACACTAAATAGATTACTTTACTAATACCTGGTACACATCAGTGGAATTTTGTTTCATTAAAATGATAAGGCCCTTGAGTATATGGATAGCATTTTACTGGATATTGTATTTCCACCATATTCACATTAACATGAAATGTGTTCAACAAGTAATATTTTAATTAATGCAAAATAGTAATCTTATTAGTCTCACACATCCAATAATTTAAAAAAACAATATTTGTTCAATTTTCTGTTAGCATTACATTTGCAATTACATGTCAATGGGTAAATGAATGACAAAGACAAAATTAGGTATCAAAATTAGAGAAAAAACTTACCACTGAGAAGGACTATGTTTGTGTTGTGTGTGTGTGTGTGTGTGTGTGTGTGTGTGTGTATGTTTTCCTTTGGTTATTCCTGTGACTCTGTTTGATTTTAAATACAATGTACAATGTCAAGTAGGATATAGAACTCAAAAGGGGAGCACAGAACAAGAACAAAATAAGCCTATCACAAATCTACACAATTACTTCTAAAGATTGGATTCATTGAAAAGCTCATTTTTTACAATTCAGAGCTTTTTCACATTTCAAAAAAATTTCTTTCTTTTTTTTTTGTTACAAGAAATTGAACCCAGGCATATAATTAGCCAATGAGCTTCATCCCCAGCCCTTTTGATTTTTTTAAATTTTGATACACGGTCTCATAGGTTGCTTATAGCCTTGCTAAGTTGCTAATCCTGGTTTTGAACCTACAATCCTCCTGCCTCAGCCAACGTAGCCTCTGGGATTATAGGCATGTGCCACAATGCCCATCTTCAAAAATTCTTATAGGATTATTTAGCATAGAGTTGATGGATATAAATAAGTTCATGTTCCCATGGTGGTTCTGATATGTACTTTCTCTAGTATCACTCTTTCTGTCAAAAGAATACTTCCATTTTTATATTGGTATATTTCAAGTATACAGGGAATGGCAGAGCTGCTAATCTCAATAGAGGCCAAGTTCATTTAAAGTACGTAGATTTTGCAATCAGCAGTGGTGATGGATAGAGATACTGAAATAAAACAGTTGGACTCTGGATTAGCTCTTTATCACAATCACAATTCCTCTTTATCTAACAGAGATGTTGTGAGGATCACAGGAGATAATTCAGCAGAAATTTGAAAATTCTAAAGTGTTATGGCTATTATTTTAATATTAGAAAGTAATGCTTTTGAATTAACCTTATTATCTTACTCAATGCCTCTCTTCCTGCCAGAGTATCATAGAATTGAAGACTATAAAATATTTTGTGTCGGTAGGACCTGTAATTCAGGAATTCAGGAAGTTCTAGTGCCCATTCCAGATCTGAACCTGAGGTAGTGATTTTACCTCTATGAACTCCAGTTTCCTTATCTTTGCAAGAATTATAAAACCAATAATAATAAGACAGTATAATTAAAACCAATGTCAATTTGAGACAGTGCAATTAATTATAAGATGGTTTAATTCTATGCCTGGGACATAATAATAAGTGTACATAATTACTAGAGAATTTTTAAAATTATTTTTCATTATTCTAATTATTCTAATTTGTTATACATGTTTGCAGAGTACATTTCATTTCATATTACATATAAAGAGCACAATTTTTTCAAGTTGCTGGTTTAATATAAAGTATTTATACAACAATTGTTTCCTCATACATGGATTTAGGGTAATGATGGATAACTCAGTCTGCCATTATTCCTAACCCCTTGCCCCCCTCCACTCCTTCCCCACTCTTTGCTCTATTTAAAGCTCTTTCATTCCTCTTATTCCCTCTCTCTTGCCTTTATAAGTTAGTATCTTCATATCAAAGAGATCATTCGAACTTTGGTTTTTTGGGATTGGCTAACTTCACTTAGCATTATCCAACTCCATCCATTTACCTGAAAATGCCATGATTTTATTCTCTTTTAGTGCTGAGTAGTGTTTCACTGTGTATATATACCAAAGTTTTTCTATCCATTCATCTGCTGATGGGCATGAGGTTGGTTCCACAATCTAGCTATTGTGAATTGTGCTGCTATAAACATTGATGTGGCTGTGTCCTTGTAGTAAGCTGTTTTTAAGTCCTTTGGGAATAGGCCAAGGAGTGGAATAGCTGGGTCAAATGATGGTTCTGTTCCCAGTTTTCCTAGGAATTTCCATACTACTTTCCAGATTGACTTCACCAATTTGCAGTTCCACCAGCAGTGTAAGAGTATGCCTTTTTCCCCACATCCTTGCCAGCATTTATTATTGTTTGTTTTTTTGATAGCTGCAATTTTGACTGAAGTAAGATTAAATGTTCACGTTGTTTTGATTTGCAGTTCACTAATTGCTAGAGATTTTGAACATTTTTTCATATATTTGTTGATTGATTGTATATTGTCTTCTGCGAAGTGTCTCTTTAGTTCTTTGGCCCATTTATTGATTGAGTTATTTGTTTTTTTTTGGTGTTAAGGATTTTAAGAGCTTTATAAATCCTTGAGGTTAGTGTTCTATCTGATGTGCTTGTGGTAAAGATTTTCTCCCATTCTGTAGGTCCTCTGTTCACCTCACTGATTGTTTATTTTGCTTAGAAGAAGCTTTTTAGTTTGAATCCATCCCATTTATTGATTCTTGTTTTTAGTTCTTGTGCTATAGGTGTCTTATTGAGGAAGTTGGAGCCTAAACCAACATAATGGATATTTGGGCCTACTTTTTCTTTTATTAGGTTCAAGGTCTCTGGTTTAATTCCTAGGTCCTTGATCCACTTTGAGTTGAATTTTGTGCATGGAGAGAGATATAGGTTTACTTTCATTTTATTACATGAGGATTTCCAGTTTTCCTAACACCATTTGTTGAAGAGGCTGTCTTTTCTCCAGTGAACATTTTTTTGCACCTTTGTCTAATATAAGATAACTGTAGGTGTGTGGGTTTGTCTCTGAGTGTTCTATTCTGTACCATTGGTCAACTGGACTATTTTGATGCCAATACCATGCTGTTTTTGTTACTATTGCTTTGTAGTACAATTTAAGGTCTGGAATAGTAATGCCACCAGCTTCATTCTTCTTGCTAAGAATCGCTTTGGTTATTCTGGGTCTATTATTTTTCCAGATGAATTTCATAATTGCTTTTTCTATTTCTATGAGGAATGAGATTGGGATTTTGATTTGTATTGCATTGAATCTGTATAGTGCTTTTGGGAGAATGGTGATTTTGACAATATTAGTTCTACCTATCCATGAACAAGGTAGATCTATCCATCTTCTAAGATTTTCATTATTTTCTTTCTTTAGTGTGTTGTAGTTTTCATTGTAGAGGTCTTTCACTTCTTTTGTTGATTCCCCCCCCAAAAAAAAAAAAAATTTTTGAGCCTATAGTAAATGGGATGGATTTCCTAGTTTCTCTTTCTGAGGATTTGTCACTGATGTACAGAAATGCCTTTGATTTATAGGTATTGATTTTATATCCAGCTACATTGCTGAATTCATTTATTAGATTTATAAGATTTCTGGTGGTATTTTTTGGATCTTCTATGTATAGAATCATATCGTCTGCAAATAGTGATAATTTGAGTTCTTCTTCTCCTATTCGTATCCCTTTAATTTCTTTCATTTGTCTAATTGCTCTGGCTAGGGTTTCAAGAACTATGTTAAATAGGAGTGGTAAAAGAGGGCATCCCTGTCTTTTTCCAGTTTTTAAAGGAATGCTTTAAATTTTTCTCCATTTAAGATGATGTTGGCCTGGGGCTTAGCATAGATGGCCTTTACGATGTTGAGGAATGTTCCTGTTATCCCTATTTTTTCTAGCATTTTGAACATGAATGGATATTATATTTTATCAAATGTTTTCTCTGCCTCTAATGAGATGATCATATGATTTTTATCTTTGAGCATGTTGATGTGATGAATTACATTTATTAATTTTCTTATATTGAACCAACCTTGCATCCCTGGAATGAAGCACACTTGATCATGATGCACTATCTTCTTGATGTGTTTTTGTATTTGATTTGCCAGAATTGAGAATGTTTGCATCTATATTGACTAGAGATATTGGTCTGAAGTTTTCTTCCTTTGATGGGTCTCTGTCTGGTTTTGGAATCAGTATGATATTGGCCTCATAGAATGAGTCTGGTAGTGTTCCCTCTTTTTTCTATTTCATGAAATAGTTTGAGAAGTATTGGTGTTAGTTCTTGTTTAAAGGTCTTGTAGAACTCAGCTGTGTATACATCTGGTCCTGGGCTTTTCTTGGTTGGTAAGTTTTTTATGGCATCGTCTATTTCTTTCCTTGAAATTGACCTATTTAAATTGTGTATATCATTCTGATGTAGCTTGGGCATATCATATGTCTCTAGAAATTTGTTGATGCCTTCCTTATTTTCTATTTTGTTGGAGTATAAATTTTCAAAATAATTTCTAATTATCTTCTGTATTTCTGTAGTGTCCATTGTGATATTTCTTTTCATCATAAATACTGGTAATTTGTGTTTTCTCTCTTCCTTTCTTTGTTAGCATAGCAAAAGGTCTATCAATTTTATTCATTTTTTCAAAGAACCAACTTTTTGTTCTGTCAATTTTTTTCAATTTTTTTTTTTTTTTTTTTTTTTTTTTTTTTTAGTTTCAATTTCATTAATTTCAGCTCTGATTTTAATTATTTCCTGTCTACTATTTCTTTTTGGGGTTGATTTCTTCTTCTTTTTCTAGGGCTTTGAGATGTAATGTTAGTTCATTTATTTGTTGACTTTTTCTTTTTTGAAGGAATGAGCTCCATGCAATATACTTCCCTCTTAGTACTGCCTTCAGGGTGTCCCAGATATTTTGGTATGTTGTATCATTGTTCTCATTTAACTCTAAGAATTTCTTAATCTCTTTCTTGATGTCTTTTGTAACCCATTGATTGTTCAATAGCATATTATCTAGTGTCCAGGTGTTAGTGTAGCTTTTCTTTCTTTATTTATCATTGATTTCTAATTTCATTCCATTATGATCTGATAGAATGCAGGGTAGTATGCCTACTTTTTAATATTTGCTTAGAGTTGCTTTTTGGGATAATATATGGTCTATTTTTGAGAAGGATCCATGTGCTGCTGAGAATAAAGTGTATTGGTTCATTGATGGGTGATATACTCTATATATGTCAGTTAAGTCTAAGTTATTAATTTTATTATTGAGTTCTATAGTTTCTTTATTTAATTTTTGTTTGGAAGATCTATCCAGTGGTGAAAGAGGTGTGTTAAAATCACCTAGAATTATTGTGTTGTGGTCTATTTGATTCTTGAACTTGAGAAGAGTTTGATTGATGAATGTAGATGCTCCATTATTTGGGGCATATATGTTTATAACAGTTATATCTTGTTGATCTATGATTCCCTTAAGCAGTATTAAATATCCATCTTTATCTCTTTTAACTAACTTTGGCTTGAAGTCTACTTTATTTGATATGAGGATGGAGACCCCTGCTTGCTTACATAGACCATGTGAGTGATATATTTTATCCCATCCTATCAACTTCAGTCTATGGGCGTCTTTTCCCATGAGATGTGTTTCTTGAAGGCAACAAATTGTTGGGTCTGTTTATTTAATCCAATCTATTAGCCTATGTCTTTTAATTGGTCAGTTTAGGCCATTAACATTCAGGGTTATTATTGAGACATAATTTGTATTACCAGTCATTTTTATATTTTTTAATTATTTTTGGTATTTAGTTTGACTTGGTTTTTCCTTTGGTTGGTTTTTCCCTTTATTGTAGTTCTTCCCTTTTCAGATTTTCATTATTATTTTTTATTTCCTCCTTGTGGAATATTTTACCAAGAATGTTTAGTAGAGCAGGCTTTCGTGTTGTAAATTCTTTTAGTTTTTGTTTATCATGGAAGGTTTTTATTTCATCCTCAAATCTAAATCTTAATTTTGCTGGATATAAAATTCTTGGTTGGCCTCCCTTATCCTTTAGAGCCTGGTGCATGTTGTTCCAGGCTCTCCTGGCTTTGAGGGTCTGGATTGAAAAATCTGCTGAGATGTGAATTGGTTTTCCCTGATAGGTAATCTGACTTTTCTCTCTTGCAGCTTTTAAAATTCTATATTTTATATGCTAGGCATTTTCATTACAATGTGCTTTGGTGTGGACCTATTGTAATTTTGTATATTTGGTGTCCTATATGCCTCTAGTATTTGATTTTCAAATTCATTCATCCTGCTTGGGAAATTTTATGATATTATTTCACTGAAGAGATTGTGCATTCCTTTAGTTTGAATCTCTGCACCTTCCTCAATTCCGATAAATCTTAAATTTGGTCTTTTGACGGTATCCCATAGTTCTTGGATATTCTGTTCATGGTTTCTTACCATCTTCACTGTGAGGTCAACTTGATTTTCAAGAATATGTATTTTGTCCTCATTGTCTGAGGTCCTATCTTCCAAGTGGTCCAATCTGTTGGTGATGCTTTCTATTGAATTTTTTAAGTGTCTTACTATTTCTTTCATTTCAAGGGATTTCTGTTTGTTTTTCCCTCAAACCATCTCTTTCTTGAAGTAATCTTTTGCTACCTGGATTTGTTCTCTTATGTCTTTGTTTGGTGTGATAGATGGTTGCCTGTATTTGATCTCTTATCTCTTTGTTGGAGAGATCAATTTTTGCCTGTATCTGTTCACTTAGGTTGTTTTTTAAATCCCTTATCATTTTAATTATGTATACCAGAACTCCTTCTCTGACATTTCACCTACTGTGCTTTCTATGGTTTCCATTGTTGTAGTATCTTGGTTTGTTTGGGGCATTTTCCTCCCTTGTTTCCTCATTATGTCTATGTATTTTCCTCTCTTGCAAAGT
The DNA here is from genome assembly GCA_025594165.1 of Tamias sibiricus. Taxonomy (NCBI): domain Eukaryota; kingdom Metazoa; phylum Chordata; class Mammalia; order Rodentia; family Sciuridae; genus Tamias; species Tamias sibiricus. Next base: position 153,967,109 of record CM046662.1, on the reverse strand, counting down.
AAGCCTGAGTTGTTACAGCTTCTGCCCTTTTGTCTTATAAGGTCCCTCCAGATTACCCAGAACTGCTGAGGTTTGGTCTCAGCGGGGGGTGCAGAGCAGCACATTCGGGGTAACTGCCAATGTCTGGGGTTATTGGCTGTCGAAGTCGGGTTATCGGCCAGGGGATATTAGAACAGTATCGTGGGGTGCACAGAACCTCACTTTTTTAGGGAAATATCAATATTAGATCTTTTAATGTACCCAATGTGTGTCCATATATCTGTTAGTTTCTATTTTATATTTACAGTTTTGTCACTATAAACATAAATGGTGAGATCAGTTATCTTATACCATATAATCTCTGTTTGCCTGGTGGTTTACAGTATCTAATGATAGAAGGGGGAACTTAGAGGTTGGCTTCAATGTTAATGAAGTAAGATGTGAGAAAATAGAGGTATTAGATTATTTTACTAGTGAGAGTATAATCATTAGAATTTGGCTGTTAGTAGAAGTAGCAAGAGATAGACAGCCCCATGTAAGATTCCCTGTTAATTCACAACATCATAACTGGTTGCACCTTCTGGTGCATCCTGGTCTCTAGGGACCTTAATGATGTCTTACCTGGAACTTTTTGTTGTTCCTTGGTAGTAGCGTAGCTAACTCAGTTTTGTGGCAGTGGTAGCCTCAGGCCTATAATTATATTGGTGTTGGGTTGAGTAGCTATGGGATCCCAGTTCGGTGTTTCTCTCTGGGCAGACGTGGGTTGCCTCTCTGATTTGTGGGCATGGAGCGGACCTCTCTCTCTGGATCACCTCCTGGCCACAGTGTGGTGGAGCAGGCAGTCTGGATTTCTTCTACCCACTCTCCTCCTCCTGGGTCTCCTCCCAGTCTAGTTGTTAAGGAGGAGGTTGGGCAGATGGGCAATGGGGCCCCTCCACAGGGTGAAGCCTGCAGTTCCTGGTCCTGGTGATGGCCTATGCTGGTGGTTGGGCGGGCTGGTGGCTGGGCTGCTCCTTCCAGCGGGTGTCTACCACTTGTTCTGGTCACAGCTGGGTAGGTCACAGTTCCTCAAGAAATGGATGGTATCCTTCCTCTGGTCGGGCCCTGTCTGCAGCAGAGACCTGCTATTCCTAGCCCTAGAGGCGATGGCGAAGTGAAGCAGCGTCCAGGCAAAATGGTGGTTGGGCCGCTCCTTCGGGGCGGGTGCCACTGCTTGTTCTGGTCGCAGCTGGGCAGGTTGCAGTTCCCCAGGGAATGGATGGGGCCCTTCCTCTGGTCAGGCCTTGTCTGCAGCAGGGAGCTGCTATTCCCAGCCCCCGAAGCAATCTTACTGGAGAATTTTAACAAAAAAAATCTTGACAAAGATAAATTCTATCTTGCCTATGTTTTAAAAACCTTCTACCCTACTTCAACAATCCACACCTATCTCTTAAAAAAATTTTCAGTAAAAATATTATATTTTAGTCTCTCAAGTTTCCTTTTAGATCTTTATTAGGGCTACATTCATTTAGACTCTTATACTTTTAAGCTACTTAATTATTCACTGAATTAAATGAATTATCAAGTACTATAGAATATATTTGCTAAATAATTCATTTTCCATTCATTCATTTAACTATTTGTTGAAAATTATATGCTATGTTTTCTAAAGTAAGCATACACAATAAAATTTAATAAACCAGGTGTTATAGATTCACTCATTTTCATATGGGAGAACAAAAGTACATAAACTAGCAAAAGCATAATAAGAAAATAGGCATTCTGAGGACTGAGTGTAGAGAAAAGTTCAGTGTGGAATTAAGAAAATCAGAAAGTACAGGCATAGCCAAAGACAGAATCAATCAGTAGCTAAATGTGTAAATGTGCTAGTTCAGTATGGGCAACAGTAGTGGGGTACAGAAACAAATAGGAGGAGTTTGATCATGTTGCATACTCAAGATTTACAAAACCATTTCATATTCAATGAGAAGCCAATGATCATTGTTAAGATCTACAGAGACCATTGTTAAGAATGCTCCACGATGCCAGGGGGGAGATAGAGATGGAAACCATGCAAACATGCTAGATGTACGGGCACCTCAGGTAATCTGCTCTATGACCTTCTGAATTTTTCCAATTATAAGTCCATAATAATGGTGGTCCAAAATGTCCAATTCATATTGAAAACATGCTATTATGAATTTGCATTTGAAGGTTATCATGAACTGAATATCTAGTTTTTCCCCAAATTCCTATGTTGAACCTTAGAAACTCAGTTGGACTGTTTGTGGGATGAGGGTCTTTATGGAGGTAATTAAGAGTAATATAAGTGATAAAAATGAAACCCTAACCCAATAATGTTGGTGTCCTTAAAAGAAGAGGAAAAAGAGATCAGGGCTTTCTCTCTCTCAATGGACCAAGAAAGAAAGTCCCTATGAGGACACTGATGTAACACTCATCTTCAAAACAAGTAATGGGCCCTCATCAGAACCAAACTATCTTGGCATGGTGATCTTGTACTTATACATTTATATTAAGTCATACAGTCCATGGAAATTTGTTGTAAAGACCAAGCCGACTAAGAAGCAAATGAGAACATCTGCACATGTCCAGGCAGAGTCTATAGACTCCTCTGCACACAGAGTGCCATCATCCTACCCTTAGAATCATTCTCAGATTTGTGATCTTTCAATGCCTTGTTCTTTACAGCCATGGACTTCCCTACATTCATAAAATGTAAAAGTATCTTCTAAAACTTTGTAAAAGTCTGTGAAGAAAGCAAGAAAGTCTAAGAGTTACAGGAAGCCTCCAACAAACCAGTCAACCATATTCAAATGTACTGACAGAGATTAATTTTCAAAGTCTAAGCTTAGGGGTGCACACATCAAGGTCTATACTGCACGTGATGTTTTCTCCTGCAAAAGTAAAACTGTTAAATATGTATTATAGAGTAATGGGCATAGGGATATTTTAAGGTGACATAGTGTTTTTTAGGCAAAACTAATTGAGGTCTTTGGATGAGTTTATTGCATGAATATATCCCTCATTTACCATAATGTAATGGTGCATAAATTTTCACTGTCCAAAATTTACCTATTCAACTTCTTGTCAAGGACATTTGTGACTCACATAATAAGATTAGCCAGTAGTTTGGAAATAGAATATTAAGATTTTCTGTTAGAATATATGAGGTAACAAATAAAAGAAATGAGGACAGACTTTTAGAATTTTTTGGTTTATGTGTTTGTTTAATATTCTATTTGGATTGAATAAATTTGACAGTTCCATTTGCTGAAATTGAGGTTTCTGAGAAAAAATAATGTAGCTCATGATTGAATATCACTTCAATGTGTCTCATACAATTTCCATTTCTGTTCTTCCCCAGTGCCAGTGCCATTATTTAAGAATTTAACATATTTTATGGCTATATGCTGCTTCTGTAGTCACCAACTCAGTTGCTTTAGATCATAATCTCCAATAGTCATATTATACTTTGAATATCTGAAAGATATTTGGATTCAAAGCCTAAGGCTTAATAGATCTATAAATTAAGAAAGCCATTTAACCTGTAGAAATTCAGTTCCTTTCCACATGGTAAGATAATAACTACCTTGCAAAGTTGCTAGAAGAAAATACATAGAAAAGCACAATTCTAACACTTGCCATATATTTGGAGAATTGGCTTTCATTATATATATATATATATATATATATATATATATATATATGTATGTATATATATATATATTTATATATAATAAAACATGTATATATTATTTCACCATATCTATTCTGATTTAACCTATCATTCAAACCCTACCATATTTGACCCTATTAATGGATGTGGAAAAAAATTCTTAACCTCCTTTTATCCCAGGTTAAAAAGTTTAATGTTTATGTGAAGAAGCAAAAGTAGCACACATATAAAGTTAAACAATGCAAAGATCTTACAAATAAATGACATACTTAGTTTACATCATATCAGTGTAACATAGGACTAGCAATTTTTTCCTTTTTTATTTGTTCTTTTTAGATATACATGATAGTAGAGTGAATTTTGACATTTTATATGTACATGGAGTACAACTTATTCTAATTAGGATCCCATTAATGTGGTTGCACATGATGGGAAATTACAATGGTTGTGTATTCAAATATAATCATAGGAAATTTACGTCAATTTCATTCTACTGTATTTCCTATACCCAGCCCCACACCTTTTTCCTTCATTGCCCTTTTACAATTTTTTTTTTTTTTTTTTTTTTTTTTGTGGTACCAGGGATTGAACTCAGGGGCACTCGACCACTGGGTCGCATCCCCAGCCCTTTTTTGTATTTTATTTAGAGACAGGGTCTCACTGAGTTGCTAAGTGCCTCGCCATTGCTGAGGCTGGCTTTGAACTCGCGATCCTCCTGCCTCAGCCTCCCAAAGTGCTGGGATTACAGGCGTGCACCACCGCGCCCGGCTCTTTCATTGCCCTTTTAATTCAACAATTCTTTATCATTTTTTTACTGTTTCACAAGGAGAAAAACCAAGCAATCAGAAAACTGCTAGGGGCTTCCTATTGTAGAACACTGGTTACTGTGTAATGGTAAAAGAAAGTCTTCTGTTACCTATAAACTTTCATGTTTATTGTTCTACAATAATAGGAACTTCAGAAATGCAGAGCATCATGAATAGTCCCTCTAACAGAACACAGACATTACTAATGTTTTTTGTGTGTTTTATTCAGACTTTTCTCTTTAGCATATATTTTATTTTTAATATAAACTAAAACATTATAAGTTTATTTTTACATTTTCCAGGTATCATTTATTATTTCAATAGAATTACTTTCCATGATTTTTTATCATTTTGAAACCATTGTATCAGAGGCTGATTTTAAAATATAATAACCTTCTCCCATAAAATTATAAATATCTCTGGATATTTCAGATTTTTTAAAAAATATATTTCTGTAAAAAGAATTGTAGGACAAACTGTTTAACATTTTTGGCATATTTTTCAAATTGTTTTTGTTTAATAGTTTATGATAATTCATGTTCCGTACAAACTGTGTTACTACTCTACTCACCAGCATTCATTTATTGTTATCAATTTAATGTATATCCTAGTTGCATAAATCAGGTATAGCTCTTTTTTCTCTAAAATAACATAGAACTTTTTCTCATATTTTTAATCAGTTGTTTTCTTTTTTTAATACAGTTTTACTTGGTTATGGTTAGAAATCATCTTTCATTATATTAATGTGTAGATCTCACTAAGCTGTAGTAATATTATTAACCAATTTGTTTACTTACAACTGATATGGGTATATTTAAAAATAGTCACATAGTTAAACGCTTTTTACTCTATTTTAACAATTGTGTGTGTGTGTGTGTGTGTGTGTATTCTTCACTATTTTTTTCTATCTTTTTAAATACAGACCACATCGAGTTCCCTTTTTAAAAATTATTTTAGTTGTTGATGAACATTAATTTATTTAATTTATTTATATTTGGTGCTATTAATTGAACCCAGTGCCTCACATATGTTAGGCAAGTGCTCTACCACTGATCTACAATCATAGCTCTCAAGTTCCCTTTTATGATATCTGCAACTATTATCCTATGGACTATTTGCTATAACACTATTTACTGCATAAAATACGCTTGTAAAAAATCTATATGTGTATTTCTCTGTACGAGTTTATAATATTTCTTAAATGGTGTTTTGATAGAGATCTTACATTTATCATATATTGTGATACTGACTAAAAAACTAAAACAAAATGCCCTTTAAAATATTCAACTCTGCCTCCTTATTATGGTTTGTATATGCAATGCCCCCAAATGTTCTTATGTTAATGAAAGAATATTCAGACATGTAATGATTGAATTTGTGAGAGGTGTAACATATTTAGTCCATCCTAATTTGAACAGGTCAATGGGTAAGAACTGTAGCAGGTGGGGCATGGATGGAGGAGGTGGGTGACTGGAGGTGTGCCCTGCAATGGTTGTTCTTCCCAATATCTTCTTCCACCTCTTTCTTTCTGTTTCCTGGCTGCCATGAGTCCAGCAGCCTTCCTCCATCATGCCCTTCCACCACTATGTTCTGCCTCACTTTAAGCCCAGAGCAATGGATTCAGCCACTCATGACTAAATCTGTCAAAATATGAACTAAAATAAACTTTCCCTACTCTCCAATGTTCTTATCATGTAGTTTGGTCACATTGACAGAAAGATGACTAATATACTCCTAAATATACAAAAAAAAAAAACTTCATTTATTTCTTTTTTTGGGATTGCAATATGTTTTTATATAGTGTAGTAGTGAGTGAAACTGTCGTGCATGTCTGTAATCTCTGCTAATCATGAGGCTGAGGGAAGGAGGACTGAAAAGTCTTACTTGTGCAATGTAGCAACAACCCATCTCAGAATAAATTTTTGTTTAAAAAATGCTGGTGGTATAGCTCAGTGGTAGAACACTTACTTAGACTGTGAGGTTTTGAGTTCAATTCCATGTACTATAAAAAAATAGATTTACTTCTTTTAAGACTTATAGAAAATCATACAAGTATACAAGCATCTTTGTCTTTATAAGTCATAAAGGACTAATCATGTTGACTTTCATCTTTAATATAACAATAAAATATACACCAATGTACAGACAATTAGTTAAATAAAGTGTTGTATATTGGTATTACAAAACAGTAATAAGCTATAAAATATATTGTGGTGTGTATTAATAAAATATCTATATTAATACTTATATTTTTATAATGCTGACTATATAACAAGCTTGGTTCTAAGGACTTTCCTACAAGTACTTGTTAACTTTGACAACATCCATATTAGGTGAGACAATTTCATCCACAAGATCATACAACTTTTAACAGAGGTGTCAGAATTCTGTTATAAGCTCTGTGGTTCAAGAGTCTAGTATCTTACTCCATTTGCTATATGGATAAATAACTATGCAGTACTTATTTGGGATTAAGGAAAGTCAACTAACAAAATACCATCATATAATTTTGGAGATATATTAATAGAGAGAGAGGGAAACAGAGAAGGGAGGGAGGAGGGAAAAGAGTAGACAAAAGATAGAGTGATGCATGAGGAAGTTCTCAAAGTTTTAAAAATATTTACACAAAAGTCATGGTAGAAACATATGGAAGGTAGAGTTTATGCTAATTATTACTTAATATTTATGTAAATTAACAAAATTTTTTAACACATATCCCTTTAAAACCCACTAATATACCATGTGGTAATGGGAAGTTCTAATTTTCAGAAAAGATTCCCTGAGAGGAGATATAATCACAGGATTCAGCCATGCTAACAGTAACTTGTGATTGTTTTTCCAGACACTGGACAGATGTGCACATAAGATTTCCAGTTCCTCAGATGACATGTCTAAGCAAGTCTAAAGTTTATATATAAAATCAGTTGTTACAGTTTCATTTTAATTTTCCACTCCCTATAATCTATTTTACCTCATTGGTATTGGCTTATGTGTGTCTCTCCAAAATTCGTATGGTGAAACTTCATCCCTGCATCCTCAGACTGCAAACAATTTGTGGAGATTAGATTTTTAATGAAGTGATGAAGCTGAAATGAGGCAAATTGAGTGGGCCATAATCCAATAGGACTGGTGTCCTAATAAGAAAGGGAAGAGGGACAGAGGAAGCATTGGGATGACCATGTGGAGAAGCAGCAAGGGAGGGCTGTATATCTAAAAAGACAGAGATCCCAAGAGAACCTTACACCTTTTTCCCCTTGATCCTTAATATCCAACCTTCAAAACTTAAAAAAAAATTAATTTCTGTTGATTGAACTACCCTCTTTCTGGAATTTTGTTTTGGCATCCCTGGCACACTAAAGAATTCATTAATAGAGCTAAAGTTGCTTCAGGGAGCTGTTTGCTCTCATATGCTCACAAACGATGACATTGGACCAAAACTATGCAATAGATACTAGTTTATTGTACTCAGTCCTAGAGGATTAGTTTTCAAAGGTGGGACTTGAGACCAGCATCATCAGCACAAGCTAGGACCTTTTTAGAAAGTCAAGTATTTGATCTCCCAGGTAAAATGTGTGCATTTCAGGATCTGACAGAGAAATCTGTTTCAAAACGCATTCCAGGTGATCTGATGCATGTCAAGGTTTGAGAGTCCTGTGTTTCAGATGAACTTCACTAGAGTCTAGGCAGGTGATATTCATGAGTGGTGCAGCCCAGGTGTAGGACAACAGGATGTGTCTGATATCATGGCCAATTGCAGAAGGAATGTATCTTCACTAGGGTCACAGCCAGCCAGCAAACAGGTTAATGCCAAATGGGATTCAGTCACCAGAAATGCATTTTCAAGTGGACATTTCCTAGATTTTAAATGTCAGTGGCCAATTCTAACAATTGTTGGCAGACTACATGAAACGTACTTGCATAATTATTCCATTCTGTGTGATCTCCAATTGATAATAAAGGAGTTTGGATGTGGATAGTGTGAGAAAACTTCTATTTCCCTTTTACCTGAAAAGATTCTTGAAACCAGATTCAAAGAAAAGGAGGAGATATTAAAGAATCAGCATATTTGTTTGTTTGTTTGCTTTTTTTCTTACTCATGGTAAAGTTTCTACATGTTAGAATAGAGATTAAAATATTAAACTATTAAAACATTTTGGTATTATGTATTTATAAGATAATTGCGCCTATAACTCCTTTTTTCACCCACTGTACACTTAAGACTTTACGCTCTTCTTTACTCTGTGTTCTGACTATCCCATGGTAGGGTTTGAATTTTGGCTCTTTTACAAACAAGGCAAGCATATCTTTAATAGCAGGTCTCTGGTCAACTGAGGTCTGTTTTCAGAGCCCTTGCTGCTCCAAGTGTCACTCCCACTGCCATCTGTGCCTTGTATGTGGGGATTTAAAAACGGAGAGATGCTGACTGGGACAGTTTCTCTTCCACTAACCATCTGCCACAGGTGCTGGAAACAGCCCTTATAGTAGTCGATTTTCAGATGAAAGGTTGAATGATCTGGCATGAATTTCTTACTAAATTGTTGTGCCCACTGTTTGAAAAACACTTTCTCCTGTAGGATCTAACCTAGATTTTTGGAAGCTGTTTTCTTGTTTGAGGGGATTGTCTTATTGTTGTTGTTTGCTTTGGGTGGGGGATTATTTAAAATGAATGCAGAAAGAGAAGAAAACTTTTATTAAGTTATTGAATATTATGAGGCAGGAACATGTGCAAATGACATGAAAAACTTGACGCTTATTAACCCTTCTACCTGCATTACCCCCACCTCCCCTGCAGGCCAGGACTGCAAAGAAGTCCTTGAAGATAAACACTTTTTTGCTACTAACACTCCCTTGATACTAATGCTGGAAGAACATGATACAGTCACTGCAAATAAAGGATAAGAAATACATAACGCAAACTGATTCATAGCAACACATTGTGAAACCTTGAACACTCTAACAAGATAGTTCAGATATTATAGTTTACTTAAAGCACATAAAAAAAATCACATAGCTAATTCGTCATTTGGGGTAAATGAATTTTCTTTATAATCTAAATGTTAAATTCTACTTGGAAATAATCCTAAATGATTAAAATTGTTCTTTAGGGAGGAATTGTGAACGTAAAGATGAATCAACTTGTTTAGAGCAGTTAGATATTTTCCCAGAGTTGAAAACCAAGAATATGGCAGGTTTGGAATTCAAAGCATCTTGTCGTAATGGAATAGTGTTTTTCTGCACATTTAAATCATACATCCCTGAGCACATATATTCTACATAAGTCAGGAAATTTTAGACAATGGTTGGCATTCGTTAGTCATGTGCAAATTCATCAAGAGTCAGAATTCGAGGGACTATTCCAGTATATGCCTCCTCTGGTTAAAAGGCAAATCTCCCCTTCAAAGTCTTTAGTATTAGTCATCTTGTTTCAGAAGAAAACTATGGATTTGTGAGGGTAAGATTAACATCCAGAGCATGGAGAAGATTGAAAAGAAAACTGTCCTTCAATTTATCAAAGCTTCAGATGAGAAATATGTAACAAAAACATCCCGTTGCTCAGAAGATTGACTGCACAATCCCCATCATTATTTATCTAATAAGAAATTATTCCTTTCTGTGACATTTGTTGTATTTCCAAAGTTTCTGCCACTCTACCTAATTCTGTCACTCTGGGGAATACCTGGTTCACCAGATAATCCTGTAGATGTTCAGATAGACAGCAGCAATATGTATTTCTGGGAATCCAGGTGGTGTTTATGTGACCTCACCCTCAGGCGCTAATCAAGCATTGGAACACTGAAGAATAATGGAGAGAACTTTTGGACTAGGATTTCACTTCTCTTTCTAGATCTCATCCTAAAGTTGAATTACTTGATTCATGTTGATCCTTCTTCCTTCAAATCAGTGCTCTGAGAATCTGCTGGACAAAATATTTTAAACAATGATTTACCAGTTTTTATGAATAGAATTCTGCAAGTATTATTATCAACTTAATAAAAATAAATTTAAATGATGATCAAAGGTTTAAAATTTACTTTAAAGTATTAAGTTTTTCAACCACCTTAATATAGAAGAAAAATTAAATATGTGAGGTATTTAAATACAGAATACAGCCAGGCTCCATGGCCCAGCACTTGGGAGGCTGAGGCAGGAGGATAGTGAGTTCAAAGCCAGCCTCAGCAATGGTGAGCTTAGGAACTCAGTGAAACCCTGTCTCTAATAAAATACAAAAAAGGGCTGGGGATGTGGCCCAGTTGTCGAGTGCCTCTGAGTCCAATCCCCAGTACCAAAATAAATAAATAAACAAATAAATACAGAATACAGTTTGAAAATACAGATTGAAAATAATCAGTAAAGGTGTTTATTATTGCTTGAATATAAGTGACTCAAATTTTCATAAATTCAAATAAAGTTAATTGTTTGGAACTTTCCTGTGTATAATAGGGGTAATTTTTGTTTGTTTGTTTGTTTGATTGCTTTCTTTTTTAAAAAATATATTTACTTTATTTTTATGTGGAGCTGAGGATCAAACTCAGTACCTCGAATGTGCGAGGCAAAAAATACTCTACCACTGAGCTACAACTCCAGCCCCTGATTGTTTATTTATTGCACTTTTAAAGCATGGAAAACAATAGCAAATATATATTTTTGTTTCCACATTAATCACATTTTTCATATATCTTTTAGTTATGACATTTATTTTATCATCAATTTCATTTAAAATCATTTTTATGTATACCTTTTATATGCAGGCAAATTGTTAAGCAAATTGAATTGATTTATAATTTTAAAAATAATTTGATATAAATTAAAGATTTATAAATATCTTTTCATCAAGTACCTTCATCATTATCTGCATCCTAATGCTAGTATTCAGAAGGACTCATAGCCAAGATTTCATTTTATGAAATATAACATACAATTTGAGCATATTGGTCTTTTCATAGCTTCTGAAAATACACTAGTTATATCTATTGAATGTCATTAGTTTTCTTGAATTCTTTCAGATGAATGACCCTATAATGTAACATTTGACATTCACTACAGAATCAGGAGGCATTGTGAAAGAAAAATATAATAAAGAAATGATATTCTATTATATTATACTTTCATTTTATTGTTGAAACCAAAAGTAAGAAAGATTTGGTGCTTAAAAAAAGATGAATGAAACTAAAATTCTCCCAATCTGTGCTCCTATAGGTTTACTTTGGTAGAGTTAAGATTATAATTAAAATAAAATAGCACAAGTGGAAAACATCAAAAGGTAGTATTAAAATAAAATACTCATTCATAAGAATTAATTTCCAAAGCTAATAGAAGGTATTATTAAAATTTGAAAATACTTTTAAAATATTTAATTCAATAACTGACCCATATAATTTTTAAAATTCAAAATGGAAATGACAATGAATGACATGATTTTAATGATTGATTGTCTAAAGATGTTTTATTTTATAGCAATGAAAGAAAGTGTTAATGAGAGTGCCACCAGGCGCAGGCTCCAGCCATTCCTGCTGACCTCTGCTCCAAAGCAGGAGAGAGCAAGGATAGACCCGCCAACTCTGCTTGAGTTCAGGAGGCCCAGGTCAGTCCTGCTGACCCTCACCCCAGCTCGGCCAGCCCGAGGTCAGTCTCGCTGAACCCCCACTGGTGTGCAACCAGTCTCCAGCCAGTCTTGCAGACCTCCGCCCTAGAGCAGGAGTCAGCAAGAACAGACCCGCCAAATCTGCTTTAGTTCAAGCAGGCTGAGGGCAGTCTCAGGGACCTATTTTTGAGTGCCTCCAGACCCAGGTCAGTGGCTCTGTCCTTCACCTCAGCGTGGCCAGCCCCAGGTCAGTTCCTCTGACATTCCCTCGTCAGGGAAGTTCTGCCAACCTCTGCCAAAGCACAGGTGGGCCCAGGTCAGCCCAGCCCACACCCAAAGAGCTCAGGCAAGTCTAAGACAGCTTCACTGACCTCAGTTCAGATGACTGCCTCTTCCAACCAGAAGACCACCACAGGATCTCAGGATCAACCAGTTCAACCCACACCAACCTGCATGGACCCAGCCCCAGGTAGCATACTTTGAGGGACAGTGGCAGGTTCTGATAGCCTAACACTAAGGGGAGGTACAGACAAACTGCAAGGATATTATAAGAATATAGGGAAGAAACTATAATAACTCAGATCTACACTGCAAGAAAGTAAGGCAAATAGAAAACATGAAAAAACAAGGGATGAAAGTACTCCAAACAAACCAGGATTCTACAATAACAGAACCCATGCTCAGTGAAGTTGATGAAATGTCAGAGAAGGAGTTCAGAAGGTTCATAATTAAAATGATCTGTGAATCAAAGAATGACCTAAATGAGCAAATACAGGCAAAAATTGACCACTACAACAAAGATATAAGAGGGCAAATACAGGTAGCAAAAGATTACTTCAAAAAAGAGATAGAAACTCTGAAAAAAACAAAAACAGTCAGAAATCCTTGAAATGAAGGAAACAATTAACCAAATAAAAAACACAATCGAAGGCATCACAAACAGACTAGATCAACTGGAAGAAAGAACTTCAGACAATGAAGACAAAGTATATAATCATGAAAATAAAGTTGACCACACAAGGAAGATAGTACGAAACCATAAACAGAACATCCAAGAAATATGGGACCACATCAAAAGACCAAATATAAGAGTAACTGGGATAGAGGAAGGCACAGGAGTTTCAAACCAAAGGAATGCACAACCTCTTCAATGAGATAATATCAGAAAATTTCCAAAGCATGAAGAATGAATTTGAAAACCAAATACAAGAGGCTTATAGGACACCAAACGTACAAAATTACAACAGATCTACACCAAGACACATTATAATGAAAATGCCTAGCATACAGAACAAGGATGGGATTTTAAAGTCCGCAAAAGAGAGGAATCAGATCACATATAGGGGGAGTCCAATTTGTATCACAGCAGATTTTTCAACTCAGACACTCAAAGCTAGGAGATCATGGAACAATATAATCCAAGCTCTGAACGAAAAGGTATGCAAACCAAGAATCTTATACCCAGCAAAATTAAGCTTGAGATTAGAGGACGAAATAAAAACCTTTCATGATAAACAAAAGTTAAAAGAATTTACAAGTAGAAAGCCAGCACTACAGAACATCCTCAGGCAAAATATTCCATGAAGAAGAAAAGAAAAACAATGAAGAATTTCAGCAGATGGAGGTATTACACTAAAGGAAAAAACAATCAGAAGAGAAACCACGTCAAGGTAAATACCGAAAATAAGCAAAAATGGCTGGGAATACAAAACACATCTCAATAATAACTCTGAATGCTAATGGCCTAAACTCACCAATCAAAAGACATAGACTAGCAGATTGGATCAAACAAACAGACCCAACAATATGCTGCCTCCAAGAGACTCATCTCATAGGAAAAGACATCCATAGCCTGAGGGTAAAAGGTTGGGAGAAATCCTACCACTCACATGCACTGAGAAAACAAGTAGGGGTTTCCATCCTCATATCAGATAAAGTAGACTTCAAGCTAAAGTCAATCAAAAAGGATAAAGGACACAATATACTGCTCAAGGGAACCATACACCAACAAGACTTAACAATTATAAATATATATGCCCCCCAAAATCGAGGATCCATGTTCATCACACAAACTCTCCTCAAGTTTAAGAGTCAAATTGACTACGACACAATAATTCTGGGTGACTTTAGCATGCCCCTTTCACCACTGGATAAATCTTCCAAACAAAAGCTGAACAAAGAAACTATAGAACTCAAAAATACAATAAACAATTTAGACTTAACTGACTTATATAGAATATTTCATCCTTCAACAAGCGAATACACTTTCTTCCAGCAGCACATGGATCCTTCTCTAAAATAGACAATATACTATGCCACAAAACAACTCTTAGCAAATACAAAAAAAAAAAAAAAAAAAAAAAAAAAAAAAAAAAAAAAAGATACTACCCTGTATTCTATCAGACCATAATTGAATGAAATTAAAAATCAATATTAAAATAAGAAATAAAAGCTACTGCAACACCTGGAGACTAAATAATATGCTACTAAATAAACAATGGGTTGCAGATGACATCAAAGAGAAGATTAAAAAATTCTTAGAGGTGAATGAGAACACAGACACAACATATCAAAATCTCTAGGACACTATGAAGGCAGTTCTAAGAGGAAAGTTCATTGCATTGAGTTCATTCCTCAAAAGAAGAAAAAGTCAACAAATAAATGACTTAAATTTACATCTCAAAGCTCTAGAAAAAGAAGAACAATCCAACACCAAAAGCAGTAGAAGACAGGAAATAATTAAGATTAGAGCTGAAATCAATGAAATTGAAACAAAAGAAACACTTGAATAAATTGACAAAACAAATAGTTGGTTCTTTGAAAAAATAAATAAAATTTACAGACCCTTATCCAGGCTAACAAAGAGAAGGAGAGAGATAACTCAAATTAATAACATATGTGATGAAAAAGGAAATACACAACAAACACTATGGAAATACAGGAAATACAGGAAATAACTCAAAATTATTTTGAAAACTTGTACTCCAACAAAATACAAAAGACCAAAGTCATCAACAAATTTCTAGAGTCGTATGATCTACCCAAACTAAAGTAGGATGATATACATAATTTGAACAGACCAATTTCAAGAGACTAAATAGAAGATGCCATCAGAAGCCTACCAACAAGAAAAGCCCAGGACCAGATGGATACACAGCCGAGTTCTACAAGACCATTAAAGAAGAACTGATACCAGTACTCTTCAATTTATTTCAGGAAATAGAAAAAGAGGGAACACTTCCAAACTCATTCTATGAGGCCAATATCACCCTGATCCCCAAATCAGGCAAAGGCACATCAAAAAAAGAAAACTTCAGACCCATATCTTTAATGAACATAGATGCAAAAATTCTCAATAAAATTCTGGCAAAACAGATACAAAAACATATCAAAAATATAATACACCAAGATCAAGTGGGGTTGATTCCAGGGATGCAAGGATGGTTCAACATACAGAAATCAATAAATGTAATTCATCACATCAATAGACTCAACGATAAGAAACATTTGATTATCTCAATAGATGTGGAAAAAGCATTTGACAAAATACAGCACCCCTTCATGTTCAAAACACTAGAAAAACTAGGGATAACATGAAAATATCTCAACATTAGCTGTATATGCTAATCCCCAGGCCCACATTATTCTAAATGGAGAAAAATTGAAAACATTCCCTCTAAAAACTGGAACAAGACAGGGATGCTCTCTTTCACCACTTCTATTCAACATAGTAATTGAAATGCTGGACAGAGCAATAAGAGAGACGAAAAAATTTAAAGGTATACAGACAGGTAAACTTCAATTCAAATTATCGTTATTTGCTGATGGTATGATTTTATACCTAGAAGACCCAAAAAATTCCACCAGAAAACTTCTAGAACTCATAAATGAATTCAGCAAAGTAGCAGGATACAAAATCAGCATTCATAAATCTAAGGCATTTCTATATATCACTGATAAATCCTCTGAAAGGAAAATGAGGCAAACTACCCCATTTGCAATACCACCAATAAAATAAAATTAAAATTAAAAATAAAATAAAATACTTGGGAATCAACCTAACCAAAGACGTGAAAGACCTCTATAATGAAAGCTACAGAACGCTAAAAAAAGAAATTATGGAAGACCTTAGAAGATGGAAGGAGCTACCCTGTTTTTGGATAGGCAGAACTAATATTGTCAAAATTACCAATAGTAACAAAAACAGCATTGTATTGGCACCAAAATAGGCTGGTAGACCAATCGTACAGCATAGAGGACACAGAGACTAACACATAATTTCAGTTATCTTATATTAGAAAAAGGCACCAAAAATGTACATTGTAAAACAGATAGCCTCTTCAACAAATGGTGCTGGGAAAACTGGACATCCATATGCAAGAATTTGAAATTAAACCTCTATCTCTCACCATGCAAAAAATTCAACTCAAAGTGGACCAAATATATAGGAATTTTACCAGAGACACTATACCTAATAGAAGAAAAAGTAAGCTCTAATCTCCAACATGTTGGATTAGACCCCAAGTTCCTTAGTAAGAATCCTGTAGCACAAGAATTAATATCGAGAATCAATAAATGGGATAGATTTAAACTACAAAGCTTCTTCTCAGCAAAAGAAACAATCAGTGAGATGAATAGAGAGCCTACTAATTGGGAACAAATTTTTACCACACGCAGGTAAGTTAGAGCACTAATCTCTAGAATATATAAAGAACTCAAAAATCTTAACACCAAGAAAAAAATAATAACCCAATCAATAAATGGGCCAAGGAACTGAACAGACACTTCTCAGAAGAAGATATACAATCAATCAACAAATACTTGAAAAAATGTTCAACATCTCTGGCAATTAGAGAAATGCAAATCAAAACCATTCCATGATTTCATCTCACACCAGTCAGAATGGCAGCCACTAAGAACACAAAGAACAATAAATGTTGGAGAGGATGTGGAGAAAAAGGCATGCTCATACATTGTTGGTGGGACTGCAAAATGGTGCAGCCAATATAGAAAGCAGTATGGAGATACCTTGGAAAACTTGGAATGGAACCACTTTATGACTCCTCGGTCCATACCCAAATGACTTAAAAACAGCATACTACAGGGACACAGCCACATCAATGTTTATAGCAGCACAATTCACAATAGCTAAACTGTGGAAACAACCTAGATGCCCTTCAGTAGATAAGTGGATAAAGAAAATGTGGTGTATATACACAATGGAGTATTACTCAGCAATAAGAAAGAATCAAATCATGGCACTTGTAGGTAAATTGATGAAGTTAGAGAATATAATGCTAAGTGAAGTTAGACAATCCCAGAAAGCCAAATGCCAAATATTTTCTCTGATATAAGGAGGCCAATTCACAGTGGAGTTGGGATGGGGAGCATAATAGGATTAGAGGAATACTAGAATGGCCAATGGGGAGGGAGGGGAAGGGAGGGGGCAAAGGGGTGAAGGGAAAAAAAAAAGATGGTAAAATGAGATGGATATCATTACCCTAAGTGCATGTATGAAGTCATGAATGGTGTGAATATACTTTGTATACAACCAGAGATATGTAAAAATGTGCTCTACAAGTATAATATGAAATATAATACATTCTTCTGTCATTTCTAACAACTTAGGATAAAAAATAAATTTGACAAAAGAAAGTGTTAAATTCTGAAAGCAACAATCTTACTATAGTTTATTATGAAAGAAAATTACATCCCCATTTGTTATTTGGTGTTTATTTAATAATCATCTCTAAATTAAATATATAACCCTTTTTGAAATAAGTAAAATTTAGAAATATTTTTGGCTTAGTAATTTATCATTTTGTTTTATTGGAGCTGTGTGATCATTCATAAATGTGATAATTATCCAATAATAAATATAAACATTTGAACTAACAAGCTATTGCAATGAATAAATGGTGATGATCTTCCTTTTATGAAAATTCAACTCATTATTATTTTACCTTTTTTTAATAGTCCACAATTTTATTTGTGATTGCAATAGTGCATATAATCCATTCATGACTTTAGCAACTTGCTGTTTTTTTTTCATTTTTTTCTGTGAGATTTTGTTTACTTTCAGCAAGAGTTTAATGAGATTGAATTTTGTGCGTTAGGAAACAGAAACCCAACACCATCTAAAGCCATAAATTGAGAATAAAATTCTATATATTTTTAATATCTTTGCAAATTTCTCCAGAAATCTATTCATCATTCAATCGAAAATGTTTGTGTACTTTTTACAATATGCATGCCTCTGCCATGTTGTAACTGTATAAAACAGTGGATGAAGAAACCTAAGTCCTTGCTTACATGAACTTCCCACATCAGATAAACAAATACATAAACATATATACAAAATTTCTGACTTCATGTCAGGCAACTGTCCTCTGTGGTCACTGCCTTCCTAGGCAAACTTGATGTTTATATACTGTTGGCATACTTCAGGTCTCTTAAGTGCCAAGACATTTTGCATTGTTTACATGAACTATGTCATGTAACACTATTCTAGAAGCTTGAATGTTGGGATCAAGTCTTGGGATAAATGCACTTTCTCAGGGAAGTCTGTTTTTCAATCCAGAGTAGTCACACTGGTAGCTCATTTCCCCAACAGCTATCTTACCTATAAACATTTTATTTTCCTTGAAAGACTTAACAATTTATTATGTATGTATGTATGTATATATGTATGTATATATATAATCCATATATATAATATATAAAAAGTTTATTACTGCCAGCATATACATTTAATGCATTAACAATATTTAAATAAAATTTAAATTTTAAAAGTGTCTTTATTTTCTTGTTATTCAAATATTTGCTTACTTCTGTATTTTGTGCCCAGCAAACCATAATCTTCTGGAGATCTGAAACTATTTATTAACCTTATTTCTTTTTTAAGAATGCTTTTTTGGAGCCATAACAGGTTTTGCAATGTTTGCCAAATGTGTAATGCATCAATAAATGAGTGTTATGGATATTTTCTCTTTTTTATTAGAACTTAGAAGTCATCAAAAAGCTTTATGTCAGGGAAACCCAGTACTAATCCATAATTAGAGATATCACTGTGCCTTCTTGCATAAAAAATCAGTGTTTTATTCCCGTGACGATCATGTCCTTGTACTTCACAAATTCATATTAAGGGTGTTTTCCCATGATAGTTTTGATTAATTGAAGGCTAAGACTACAGGTTTGACCCAGGAAATTTCAATGACTAATGAACAATGAACAATGCTTGCTTTCTGAAATATTTGTTGAATGATCAAATGCCTTATGAGATGCAGGTATTTAGTTAAGCAAATGAATACACTGATTATAGTGTTCAGGTCCAAATGTTAAATGTTCAATTTCTAACTTTAAAGACTTCCTTGCACAGTAATGAAGGCATACCTGAAAACAAATTATTAAATTCAGAGTGCCACAATGTAAATAATATTGACAACCAGATAGTCAGTCTATGATTATGATATGGAAGATGACATGTAAAAAATTGTTTTGTTTTTGTTTGTATGTTTTTTTTTATAGTTTCTCTATAAACATTTTTTTTTTTTCAATTTGGTCACTGTTGACATGTGGATCATCTTCTACTTTAAATCTGTTAAGCTAGGCTTTCACCAAGTACATTACATAAGATACATCTAGCATATACATAAAGATGATGGTTTTTCAAATTATGACACATACCACTATTTTATTATAATTTAATCAAAAATTACTTTGTAAATTGTAAGAGGAAAAACTGGATATTTTTGCCCAAATACACTTGACATTAAATTCTTAATCTAATACATAATATCCGGATTAATGATAAATATCCAAGGCAGGCTCTGAGATAGCAAATAATTGATTGCTTTTCAACTATACGTAAGATGATTTCATTAGATTGTGGCATGCTCTGCAAAGCCCACTGCTCTTAATATACACTGTGCACACTGTGGTTGGTAACTGTGGTGCTTTATGATGACATAATGATGGCTACAAATGAGTAAAGGGAGAAGAAAATGGGAAGCAATAAATATTAAAAGCCCTGCTTACTGTGTTCCCCCTATTGGTAGTGCTGGTGGCAGACTGGGTGGGTGGCTTATGAATCAAAAAGCAAGGCCAATCCAGCAGGGGTAAAGTACTTCTCATGAAACCACCAGGATGCTACAACAGCCCAGGGCTCTGTGACTGCCATAGGCATAAATATGGCTCCTCTGCATTCACCCACTATTGTTACACCTCTGAGTGTGTAATATCACATGCAGGATTTTGCAAATATCATTACAGTAGGAAGATTATTTTGAATAATCCAAATAGTCCTAATATAATCAAATGAGTTCCTTTTTAAATTCTGTATGGTGCATTGTAATTATGCATAATAGCAGGATTCATTATGGCATATTCTTATATGCAAAGACATAATTTGATCATCTCACTCCCCATTACATTTTCTTTTCCCTTCTCCCTTATGTAACCTGCTTGCTCTGATATCATTTTATCATTTTTATTGATATTCTTACTTTAACTAATGGGTCATAATTATATATATATATACATGTGTATATATGTGTACATATATGTTTACAGCTATATATACACATACAAATATACAGGAGTCATTGTAGTATATTCATACATGAAAATAGCATATATTTTATCCACCAGTACTTCTGCATGTCCTTCCCTTCTCCCTCCCTCTCTATCCCTTCCTTTACTCTGCTGGTTTTCCTTCTATTTTTGTAATTCCTTTTGCTCTGAAAAAGCAAAAGAGAAAGTACAAGCATAAGTAAGAGAAAAAAGACAGATAATCATGCTAGGGATCAGAAATATGAAACGATTTCCGCTAGTTTGCTGGATTTAACATGTAGGAACCATGCAGACACTTTTGGAAGGAAAACGATGCTTCCAACAACTGGAATTAATCTAGAAGTCTCTCCTTCCAAGGCTCCAGAGAAGTAATCATGCTAGCTCATATGATGATAAGTAGATCCTGCATGACTACCAAACAGTAAGATTATAAGATAATAAATTAATGATTCTCTAAGCCTTGGTTATGTACTAAAAAGGCTTCCTAAAACATTGGAGTGTTGTGATTTCCTATACAATGAATGAATTTCTCCAGATATAATGTAGAATTTGCCAAGCTTCTTAGCCTTAAATGGACAGAGCTGAGGCATGTACCATATCCTTATCATTGTGTTTTGTTGAAGAAAACAAGTTACAAGTCTAGCCTGGATTTAAGAGAACAAGAAACAGACTTATTTTTTTAATTGAATAAAATTAAAGGTAAATATATAAGGGAAGGGATTAACTGTGGCCTTCTTTAGCATGTATCTTCTACATTCCCAAACTTACTTATTTGTTCAACATCTGGTAAAAAAACAAAATCTTTTATATTACCTAAAATCAATTATATAATAAAAAATCTTTTATATTATCTAAAAACAATTATTGACTCATTTAAATGTCACCATGATGTTGTTTTAAGTTACAAAGAAAAATCATAGAAGTAATGAAATTTTTTTACCCCAAAGAAATAGCACTGATAAGTAAAGAATGTATTTTGTATCACATAGCAGTACCAAGGAGTGTAAAAAATCAGTACACATCATGCAAATTCACTATAAAATGTTTCTCCACAGAAAACTTTTTGAACAAAACTTATGTAATGCATTTTATTTAGAAACAGAGCCTTAATTGTGAACTTAATTGGACTAAGCATATTTTTATCTCATCTATTTTTATACATAAAAGAGTGTCATATGAAATAATGCAAATGATTTAAATATTTATAAAATCTTACTTAGATTAAACTAAATTCTGTTAAATAAATAGTACTGATTGATAATATGTTGAATATCTTTATTAAGAAATACATATATATATGCACAATTATGAGTTTTGCAAATCAAAAAATATGATGCACTATGTAATGAAGTCTCATTTTACATATATTTAATTTAACAAAGATGCAATAAAAGTCACTCAAAACAAAACAAAACAAAGACAAAGAATGAATGAATGAAGGGAAGAAGGGAAGAAGGAATAAATAATTTAAAGTCATGAGAATTTTATCTTTTTTCAAGAATAAATAAAATGGATGAAACAAGCACCTAAGTTTCTCTCTGTTGGCCTAAAATTTAATCTGACTTTTGTTCTTTATCTCCTACCTCTGAGTTAAGTCCATCCTTGAAGAACCATTAGTCAAATATGATTCAATAATCAACATAACTTCTTAAGTAATGATTATCTAAAAAATAAAACAAAACTATCCTAGTATAGGAAGAAAATAAATTTAAGACTTCCTAAAAATTGTTTATCAATATCCCATACAGCATATTTCAAAGATAATTTAAGAATGACTTTTTTTGGTTTGGATGTAAGATGTCCCCAAAAAACTCAGGTGTGAGACAATGCAGAAGGTTCAGAGGAGAAATGATTGGGTTGTAAGATTCTTAACCCAATCAGTCAATTAATCCCCTAATAGGTATTAACTGAATGGTCATAGAAGTGGTAGGGTATGGCTGAAGGAGATAGGAGTTTAGGTGTGGTTTGGGGCATATATTTATATCTGACAAGTGGAGACCTCCCTCTCTGCTTCTTGATCATCATGTGAGCTGCTTCCCTCTACCATACTCTTCTGTCTCACCTCAAGCCCTGAGGAATGGAGCTGGCCTTCTGTGGACTAAATGTTCTGAAACATTGAGACCTCAAATAAGTTTTTCCTTCTCTACAATTGTTCGGGTTGGGTCTTTTAGTCATAGCAGTGATAAAACTGACTAAACATGCCTTTTATCAAATAAAGTATTTATTTACCAGCTTAATTTAGAAGCCTGGTCCCATATGTGATGTGACTCCACAGAACTTCAATTAACTGTGTATTTGTAAGTTAAACATAACCTCACTTTCTTTTAAGCTTTCTCAATTTAATAATTCAGACACTGTCTTTTCTCTTACTCCATTTTATCATTAACTAAAAACTAGTTTCTAATGACATGTGACAACCTTAAATAAATAATTTTAAAATTGGTTTGAATATTTGATGTATTTGAAATGGTATAAGGAATACATTCCCTTGGGAAAATAGAGCTTTACTTCCTGGTTGTGTCACAGAATCGACTCAAAATTTAATTAATTTTACAAAATAAAAATTGATTTCACACTGCAAAAGAGATAACTACATTTTATTATCATTTTATCCTCTATGTTCACTTAAAGGGCCTTGACGTCTTGCTTATTCTACAAATACTTCTTTAAAAACATTCACAATGTAGGGCCCATATTGACAACCCAAGGAATGTGTAGGGTTAATTGCATAAATAGAAGCATGTAAAAATGTATTCTTCAAATTATAGGGAACTATGTGATTATGTATGTTTTAAACAGCTCTATATAAAATAAGGCTATGTAGATTTTTATTTAAATTTTAAGTTTAAATAATAGATTGAACTATAAGAGAAACATTGGCCAAGTAAGAGAAGACTACTTGTTGTTTAAACAACTTTTAGTAAATTATATAGATGCTTAGTAAATAGTCCCAAGTTTTACAATATTTACAAACAATGAAGATGTTTTTGCTTTGACAGTGATCTCATGGTTGTTGCTGAGAAACACAAAAATTCCAAAAGACACCTACCTTGGATATTTTGTGCATCAGTGGAAGAACAACCATCTACCAAGAAGTTAAAATTATATATTCAACCTATTCAAACACAAAACTTTTGGAGAATACAATAAAATTGATTGTACCCATTTTAGGACAAAATTCTTTTCAGGGAAATGTGTAGGTATGCGTTGTGTGTGTTTGAGGAAGGAATATGTAAATGATAACAGCAATGGTTACTATGATGACTTGCACAATGTAATAACAAGCACATTAACTAATTTATATCATGTGTTTTGTAAGATTGTACTCTGTGTATCTAGGTATCTAAAATGTCACTTATTCTGTTAGAATTATGCAATCTGGAATATTCATAACTTGGATTTTAATGTTGATTAAAATTCAACATTTGGGATTACATCTTAACAATAATACATCCATGTCTATCCCAGCTTGGAGTGACCCTTAAATAGCATCTGCAAAAACACTGACATCCCATTGAGAAGGGTCATCAGGTTCAAGGGATACTGGTAAGGAGTACACAATTCAAATGCACTCTCTCTGCAATTTGAAAATTACCTGTTCCCCAAGGAGAACAAATTGCAAATATAGAGCAGTAAGGATGTCAATGTTCCAGAATAAGAGCTATTCTTGTAATCAATTAACTCAAAAGGAGTGAATATTAAAAGTGTCAGTGGGGAGGGCCAGGGTGTATCTCAGTGTTAGAGAGTTTGCCTAGCATATGTAAGGCTCTGGTTTCAATCCCTACCACATGCGCGTGGCGTGCACACACACACACACACACACAAAAAAAAAAAAAAAAAAAAAAAAAAAAAAAAAAGAAGAAAGAAGGAAAAATTGAAAGGTACATTCAATATAAGAGGAATATTTTATTTTTTCATTTTAAAATTTACAACTAAAACAAGTTCAGTGTAATATAGCACTACGATTTCTGTTGTATCATTCTACTTATCTCCAATGCTTATTTAATCTACACAATTTCAATAAATGAAAAACACAACACCCAAATAATTTTGTAAATATGACTCCTAATATATGAAGGAGACCTAGATAAAATAAATAAATAAATAAAAATCCAATCTGTGTTTTCATGGAATTCTCACAAAAATATATTTTGTGTGATTTAGAATACATTAATTTATGTGATAAGGAATACCAAAATGTTAACCTTAGAGAATCCAAAGAGATCCAATTTAGTTATTTAAAAGAGACAAAGAAATATACAAGGAAAGGAGGCTGATAACTTTGTGGGAATTTTCTAAGCTATCTTCCATAGTGATATGTCTTATAATTTGAGGCACGTGCTCTACCAACTGAGCTATATCCCTAGTCTCATAATTTGCAATAATTTATTTTCTATTATTATTATAAAGTTAGCCACTTTTTAAAAAGACTTTCCTGTGTATGTGCTGGGGATTGAAACTCCACCAGTCAGATGACCTTTTGCCAGAATATACATATAATTTTATCTTTTATTATCTAATATTCAAACTATCTGTTAGAAAATCCAGGCTGACAGGCTATGCCTCCTACGTAGTCTAACCAGGCCATACCCGCCCCGGTACCTGAAGACTAGACACACCCCCTAAGCCAGCCACAGGGCAGGCCAGCAGAGCTGGCCACACCTCAGATGCCTTGCTGAGTCAATTAGGACACACGGCCCCCTCTCGACCTCCAGCAGCCTATGAAGATGGGGACCCGCTTCAGGGGTCCTGCTGACCACTAGTGCCCTACTTAAGCGTGCTCCGGACTGAAACCGTCCATTCTTTTCTTTTTCCCTGTCCCTTCCCTGCTCTTCCACACCGCTCTTCCCTGTTCGTCGCCCCATTTAGGTAGCTCCCGGTTTTCCCTGCCCCTTCCCTCCACGTGGCCCTAATAAACCCTCTTTTACTGACACAGCATTCCTGCATGGGTTATCTTTGTCCTTCATTTTGGCCCAACGTGGGGCACCTCTCTAATCAAAGGACAAAGTTTCCCGGGAACTGCTTTGCTCACTTTCTGACCACCAACTTAGCCGCACACATCGCCGGTCATTGGATGGGTAAGCCCCCTCTGTCTCTAGGGCTCTTAACCTATCCCCACTTCTCTCCGTCCTCCCACACCACGTGTCTGCCGTTAGTCCAGCCCAGCGCCCTATATCTTTCCCATGCCGAAGGGGAATATGGGACTTTTCTTTCCTCTTCATTCTCCACCCTAGTGCTCATCTTATTCTTCAGTCTCCTGGTCATTCGCTATTGGTCGCTCTCCTTCATTTTGGCGCCACCAGGGAAGGGACAGGGAAAAAGAAAAGAAGGGATGAGGGGAAAAAGAAAAGAAGGGACAGGAGAAAAATAAAAGAAGGGATGGTTTCACTCTGGAGCACACTTTAAGTGGGGCACTAGTGGTCAGCAGGACCCCTGGAGCAGGTCCCCATCTCCATGGGCTACGGAGGTTGAGAGGGGGGCCAGAGTGTCATAATTGGCTCAGTAAGGCATCTGAGGTGTGTTCGGCTTAGGGGGTGTGTCTAGTCTTCGGGTACCCAGGGGGTGTGGCCTGGTTAGACTACCTGGAAGGCTAGCCTGTCCGCTGGATTTTCTAACAATATCTCCCTTAGAAGTGTGAAGTTTCAATTACATAGCAAATCGCCGAATAATCTGGGGGAAAATGGTTAAAAGGAAGTGATAGGATCAGGATCCAAACTCTGGTACTGCTTATATCCAAAGTCCATGCTCTCTGTAGCATGCTACATTGCTTCCTCCACAATCTAATGTGGACACAATAGTGGCATAAATCAACACCTAATTTTTAACATTCTGAAAATTACCATTTTGCTTTTATACTGCTACATTGAAGAAGGAAAAACACAGGAATAGTGTGCTATATTCAAATGATCTCAATGAGATAATTATTAAAAATATAGAACTACAGAAAATTCTTCTTAGTTGTTTCAAAAGGCACTTCAAATAAAGGATATATTTCTTCTAAGAAAATACAATATTGGCAATATCAGCCCTGACAGCTATTAAAAGGTTTCGTTGAAAAGGGCAAGAAAGAAGCCATTTCAAAATAAAAGAACTGCCATTTAATCTCCTGTGAAAGCAGGTGAGGTTTTCAGTGGGGATGGAGGCCCTCAGGAAACAATACCTGTAAGGCTGTTTCTGCAATACTCAAGTTTGTGTTTATCTTGCCTGTGTCTCCATTTGGTGGTTCCTATCATTTGACAGGTTTCAGAATGATTCTTGAAATTCATATGTGCTATGATTTGAATATGTTCCCCAGAATTCACATGTTGGAAACGTAATTCTCCAAGGAACCAGTGTTAAGAGGTTAGACCTTTAAGAGGTGAGTAGGTCATAAGGTCTCTGCCTTCATGAATGGATTGATACTGTTTCACAGGAGTGGGTTCCTTATTATTCCCTTTCCCTCTTTCTCACCCCATGGGAAGCTTTCTACTTGTTACTGTGAAGCAAGAAGTCCCTCTCCAGATGCAGCCCTTTGATCTCTGACTTCCTTCTAGCTTTTAGAAGTGTGAAAACAAATTCTGTTCATTGTAAATTACACTGTTTGTAGCATTCTATTATAGCAACTGGAAAAGGACTAAGACAATATGTAGCCATCATTTCTGAGGAAGTTTGTCATTATTCCCAGTATAGGTAAAAAGCTGGCAATGCTAATATTAAGAGTTAAGCATTTTCTTCACAATGCTCAAATAAAAAAAAAAAAAAAAAAAAAAAAGCGCACATTTATTTATTCTTATAAATAAAATTGAATTTGTCTCTGTACTTTAAATATTTTAAAATAATTAGATCTATATTTTAAAGCCTTTCTCTTTTTTCTTTCTATAGTATAAAAATCCCAGAAGCCCCACAATTAAAACAATAGAGCAAGAGCCTTTGTGTGTGTGTGTGTGTGTGTGTGTGTGTGTGTGTGTGTGATCTATTGCGGTTATTCCTGGGATTACCACCATATCCACCCCACCTTCATGGGCCATTTGAAAGCAGATTCAGAATTCAAGGCATATACTCTCCTATTGCTATAGTCACCAAACTTTTTTGTAGTGCTCACAATGTCACCATTCAGTTTTCTGCTGGAAAACTTCCACAGCCACCCCTTCCAGAGGTCTTGCTGCCTTTAGAATGGAAGAGAAGTGAAAAAAGAATCAGGCCTCTGTGGCCAGCCATTTCCCATCCTTTGAAGTCAGCCCCTGTGCTCCTTAACCTCTACCCCTCCTACCCCAATTTGAGTGCTAAAATTACTTCATTGCGTTTGCAAAGGTCTTTTTATTTTCTCTTCCTAATGCAGATCAGGCTCCCATGTTCAAGACACAAATCCCTGACCACCTTTTTTGGAAGGAGGAGAAAATATCACTTCTCATTCTTTGGTAAATATCACCTCTCATTTTCAGCAGCTGGAGAAAACAGCCATGGTTATTGACTCAATCAATTATATTGCCATATTCTCTCTCTAGTGTGTACTCCTTGTTAAAACACTGCTTTTCATCGCAGTGTCCCTTGAGAGGTGGACTAAGACAGTGTTTACATGTCTGCATCTTCCCTACACAGCCTCATCTAATCTGTGTGTAAGCAAAGGGATATTTTCACTTTTTTTTTTTTTTTTTTTTTTTTGGATATTCAGTAATCTGACCTTCACTATTATCGGGTTTGTTTGTGTAAACCTTCTTATCAAGTATTTAGACATCAAACCATAGCATTTCACATCAATGATGTGTTTTTTAACTCTTGTAGAAGTTATGATGCCAATGCCAATGTTGGCTATTTATTAATAATATTCTCTAAACAAATTCCATGTTCACTCTCAGACTGTACTTTAAAATTATCCAAGTTTTTTATTATTATTATTTAAGAATTTCTACTTTGGGTGAAAATCCTCCTTCATTGCCTATTTATTAGATAGATGGATAGATAGATACATAGATAGAAATATATCTCAGGAGGCATATCTACATATGAAGAGATGGGAAGCAGTTCCTCACCTCAGGCTTAAGCAATGTACTATTCTTTTTCATTCTTCAGGGCATATTTCAATGTTTTAGACATTCAGAATCTGAGATAAAAAGGTTAAAAATTACCTTTCCAAAACTCTCACTTTCAAGGTGTTATCTTGGAAGTTTCAAATAAATCAAAGTCTTTAACTAGCTATAAGACAATCATTTATCTATGTCACTTCTGAATCTACCTGTACTCCATTTTATACCTATCCAAATATCTCTCCACATTCTGTATGTATTGAGGGAAAAATTAAAAATGATCTCCCTTAACAATCCAGAAAATCCCCTCAAATTTAAAAGAAAGAAAACAATTTCATTGTTAAGTAATTATTTAAATAAACCCTAATGTGCATCACAGGCAATCCACTAAACAGATTACACAGACATAAAGAATCCTCATATTTTTTACAGGCAAGCAGATATATATCTTGTGCACACTCTCAGAATAAGTGATGACTTGTCTTCATATAAAAGGATTTGACACTTGATTTGCTATGAATTCTGTCTTAATTCATTCTAAATTCATATGGTATTTGGAGTAGTTCTCAGTTCTAGCTATTTGTCTTCATACAAGGAAAAAGCAAAATATCTAGAAAAGTGGCAAAGCTAAACTCTCACCAAGACAGCAAAATGCAGGTATTGTCTTTTCTGATCTCACTGGGTTGTATGTAACTCAGGAAGAAGGGTGACTTAGCTTATTAAAAGCTTCATATGCATGTCATAGGGACATAGGCAAGATACACAACACAAATTCCGTTGAGAAAGTAGGCTCAGAAAAGGAAAGGGGGAAGAGTATCTTATGTTAACAATGAGGACCAGTCTCCTCCACCAGTAAGATACCTTATAATACATATAAGCCTTTCACATTTTCTTTTTGTGGGTGCTGGGATTAAACTCGGGGCGTCATGCATGCTAGGCAAGCACTGTACCACTGAACTACATCCTCAGCCCTCAATATGTTCTTGGGGTAGCTATTTTTTCATAATGAGTTTAAATAGTTAAAAATAGATATAATTTCCAACATATTTAAAATAAGGAAAATTTAAAATAATTCTGTTACAGTACCTTGAAATATTTCCAAAAGAATCTAGGAATCATTGCTAATTTTTATTCAACACGTATATGCACAAAAATATACAAATATATATGTAATTTCTTGCAATTTTTATTTGAATTTAATTTCTACTTTCTCTGCATGGTGTTTACCAATAAAACAAATGTAATTTATTATCAGAGTGCAATGGCACATGCTTATAATCCAAAAGACTCAGGAGGCTCAGACAGGAAGATTGCAAGTTTGAGGCCATCCTTCACTATTTAGCAAGACCCTGCTTCAAAATAATAATAAAAATAATAAAGGTCTGAGGATGTAGTTCATTGGTATTGGGGTATAGTGCACCTGGGATCAATTCTCAGTAATAAAGACTACAAAAAATTAATTTATAGATTATATGGACTAAACTTTTTAACAAAGAGTTTTTCAGTATGGGATATTTTCTCTTTGAATAGAGTTTTTATTTTTATTTTTTTATAGTTATAGATGGACAGTATACCTTTATTTTATTGTGGTGATAATTACCAAACTCAGCGCCTCACATGGGGTAGGCAAGCACTCTGCCACTGAGCTATATATAGCCCCTGCCCTGAATAGAGTTTCTAAATTATGTATTAAATTCTGAAGCGAAACATAAAAATGGTATATGTTTTAAATGGAACTACTTAAGAAACACTGTTTTGAAAATCCATTCTCTATTTTTTTTTTTTTTCCCTTTGAGTCAATGTCCCCATAGTAGACTCTTGCTCATTGTGAGAATGTGGTAGGGTGCACGTCATTTCTGCATTTTCATAGATCAAGACACCAAGAAACCTTGTTCTCAGAAATGAGTAATTTAGAGTTGAAGGATTTTATTACAACAATATTACTCATTTCTTTGAATCATTTAGAGAATTATAACAAAAATCAGAGAGTGATATACTTAAAAACTCATTTATACCCAGGTGCCCCTGACAACTCAATTAGATATTGCTTCAAATTTTTGAAAGGCAGAAATGTAATAACCTAAAAAAAGTAGTCATTTGCAAAAGGTTTTGTTATGGAGTCATAGGAGTCACTTACTTTTTATAAATGAAAATGAATATTTTGAATTGCCTTTTTTGTTTTTTACCCTGGAGATTTCAATACCTAAGGCTAAGTACCAAAAGAAAGTTAAGGATGTTTGAGAAGTGTTATTTCTCTTCTGAATAAAGAAAGTGTTGGTAAAAGATGCTTTTGAAAAGGAAAAATTGAAAGTAGAATACCAATAATTAGAACAGAGTTTATTCGAATTTGATTATGGAAAACTGGTACTGTCACCATAAAGAGGCATGAGGAGGACTTTCCAGAGGTCAAGGAGACCTCTAATCAGACCATTCTTGACATGTCACAGAAAGGAATTTAAAGATGCATTAGGTTTTAGCAAAGAGAACGGTTTTATTTGAAGAGGAAATGTGAAGATGTTCATTCTGAGAGCATAATGGGGACTAATCTTGAGAACCAGATGTGCCTTCCGGGTCTTGGGCTCCTATTTTAATGGGAACTTTGTGAGGGCTGGGCATGGGGAGATGGGTGGGAAAGACTTCTGCCTGGTCAACTGAGTTCTTTCATCACAGATCACAAAACATTCATTTGTGGTGGTTTTGTTCTCTCCAGGTTCCTCAAGCTGACATTGTCTCCTCTATCTACATAACTTTTGAAATGGGCCCTTAATTTTCTTAAAATATAGCTCACTTATTTTAACTAATCTGACAATACAATGTGTAGGAAAACAGTGTCCATGAACTTTGATCAAAATAAAGCAGTTTTCAGAAATGAGTGAATTTACAGTAACTTTAAGATATGTAGATTTGTCAGAAATTTGGGAGTTATTGGCCTGGAGTAGTAGTGTCTTTCTGTATTCCTTTTTTATCCTTTATACCCATCTTTGTATCTTTTTTTCCTACCTCATTTCTGTTAAAAGTATCTGACTACCTACAATATCTCAGGTTTTCCTGTTCTCTCAGGGGTTAGCAGATTTTGGATTAAAACTAAGAAGCTACAGGAGCTGGTCAGGGGTTACATGGTGAAATATGTGTTTGTGAATGGTCACAGTGGCTGCTTTATGTGAAATGGACTGGGGAGGAGGAAGAAAGAAAGTCAGAAACCTGTTTGGGAGGTTTTCCTCAGTATGGATCAAAAGTCATCTATTGTTTTAGTCAGCTTTAATGTTACTGTGATCAAAAAACCTGAGAAGAACAATGTAGAAAAGGAAAACTATATTTTGGGTAAGAGTTTCAAAGGTTCCGTGCATGGTCCTGACTATATAATTCTGGGTCCCAAATGAGGTAGAACACCATGGTGGAAGGGCATGGTGGAGAAAAGCTGCTTAGGACATGGCACAAACAAACAGAAAAAGCTCTGCCTTACCAGGAACAAAACATGAACTCCAAAGGATGCCCCTGGAACCTACTTCCTCTAGTCACACCCTATCTGTCTACAGTTACCACCCAATTAATTATTTTGTTTTCATAGTTTTTTTTTTTTTTTTTTTTTTTTTTTTTTTTTTTTTAGTTGTCAATGTACCTTTATTTTATTTTATTTTATATTTGGTGTTGAGAATCAAACTCAGTGTCTCACACATGCTAGGCAAGCACTCTACCACTGAGCCTCAACTCTGGCCCCCAATTAATTCTTATTGGTGAATTAAGCCACTGATTAGGTTACACCTCTCCTAATTTAATCATTCTACCTTTGAAAATTTTCACATTGTCTCACACATGAGCTTTGAGGGATACTGTTTATCCAAATCATAACCACTATACATCCCTTATTTGCTTTACCCAATGCAACAATAATGATTTTTGGGTTCTTAAAAGTCAACTAATAAAAAAGAATAAACTTATTCAAGAACACCAGTCCCTAACCTCAGAAAGTTTAAAATTGTTATAGGCCAGCCTGCTTTCAATTTTATCTTTATGCCTGAGAGTGCCTTCTATGAGCAGTTATACCAATATACAAACAAATACATTCAAATAGAGTAAAACTATCTTTCATTACAATTGTAGCACCACACTTATGACATTACTACAAGTAAATATGCAATTTTATATCCACAAAGTATTAGGTTGAAGTAAACTAATCAATAAGACATGTTTGTGTGTATATGTGTGTGTGTGTGTGTGTGTGTGTGTGTGTACTACTCTTCTTAGCATATTGAGTATTCTTAATCATTAAGGCAAATGAGCATAATATATTAGGACAGAACTATTCTCTACTCGTGTGCTCTATAAATACAAAAGAAATAAGGAAGCCTCAGCTACTTTGTCTTTCAGAATGGTTTAGCCTGCATAAATAAATAAATAAGTTTTTTTGTGTGCAAAAAGGCACAAAACTGAATTTTTCAATTCCTAACTGTGTTTTTATTTAATTTTCTAAAAAAAAAAAAAATAGGAAGATGAGATGAAAAGCCAGTCTAGATGAAAAATGTGCTCTAACAGGTAATTTGTGGAAACTGAAACAAATAGAAATGAAAAAAAAAATTCTTTTGACGCTTTGGTAAATGAAAGTGTGAGAAAAATAGGAATATATTACAGTTGCATATATAAGCCCTTTGAAAATTTGCTGATTATAAAACAGAGAGTTAATGATCTCTAATTGTGTTGCAATTTGAATGCAGTATTAGTAAGGAAGATAACAGATTTTCATGTGAACATGAAGAAAATTAAAAGATTGAGTGGTGTTCGGGATAATTAATCCTATACCTCAATCCTACATACAAATGCATGTATAAACTGAAGTCAATTCTAAAGAAAACTTAAAAAACTAAAAATAGACTAAACAAAGTTGTATTTTGTGGTAACTTAAATTAATATTTTTGATGTTCTCTGTGACTATCTCATTTAGTTTCTATTGTGTTTGCTTTTATTCCAAGGTGATTTTAATGGATTGACTAATGCATAAAAATCTGCATAACATATAGAAAATCTATATGCAGTGCCATTTTGAGATCTTATCCCATAATCAATTATATCTCAGTTACAGCTGTTGTTTCTGCTATTGTTTAAAGTTTTTTTTTTTTTTTTTTTTTTTTTTTTTTTTAATGTATGTGTGTCTTAAACTTATTCTTCCTATTCCAATGGGGGAAAATACACAAATTAAAATTACAAGAATATTTTGGACCCAGTGTCAATCAGCTTCACTTCCAAATAAATTATGAGAATGGTAAAAACATATTATATAAAAACAAAGTGCTGAGAAATAGGCAAAGGCATTTTCACGTGGATAAGAGAAATTTAAAATGAGAAGTAGAAAATAAAATTATGTGTTCTAAAACAAATGACTCCTTTTCCATGGTACCAAGATCCAACACAGCAGTAACCATTTCACCACTTTTCATTACCCACATCATTGATATTAGTTTTCTAAAGAATTATTTTGATTGTTAATAACATTAACAAATTTGCATTAACAAATACCAGAAATTTTGAATTCACCACTCTTCATTATCACAGCACTTCAGAAACTTATAAAAATATAAACCAAATAACTTTGCAAATTATTTACCAAGAACTTTAAGTTAATTTGCTTACAATGCAAGACATGACAACCTCTTTATCTGTGAATGCCTTTTCCTTCAAGTGTTAATAGTAATTTGAAACTCAAGGAAAGACCAGTCACTGACACCACCTGGACAAATCAAAGCTTACTAACCTACAACTTACATAAGAAAATAAACATGGTCAAGTTCATGGCAAAGTGATGAGTGCTGTTCTGTAAAACACATTGCAAAGGGATGGACAGCAGTGTCCTTGTCAGGGGAGACCATCACTATAGATCATAACTTTTGAGAAAACAAGGATTAATTCACACCTGCATAGGTCCTAGCCAAAGGGCATTTTCAATACAGCTAGAGCCCCTCTTGATTTAGATTTATTTGGACAAATACCAGAGACTTGCTTACCCAGGCCTGGTGCACTTCAGTTATCATAATTATATAATATGCAATGTGCCTACAGGGCACAGTAAATGTGGGCATTTCAGGCATAAAAGCAAGCCATATCAATCATCCCCAGCCTTTGCAGGGTAGAAGATATGGCTCAAAGCTTATCTGTGTGCATAGAACTGGAACAGAGCATTGGAAGTAGAATAAGGGTCATTAATCTTTTGTCTATGGAAGCTCATGAGATCAGCTGTGAATGCTACACCACACTTCTTAAAGTAGGTTTAATTCCCATGCCTATATCTCAGTTCAATCTGAATTTGAGAAATGGATTGTTATTTAGCAGACTCTTATAACGGTTTGGATAACTCTACCTGGTTTAACAAATAATTCTTACTTAAGTGGCTAAAAGGCTAACACTTATTTCTAATTAACAACATTCATTTAAGACATTCCTAGTCAGTAGGTAATTTTTTTTCCATGTGGTAATCCAGGAAATTGGCCTCCTTTTTCGTCATTGCAACTTTTCTGTAGGGCCAGAGAGTTCTCCATCTTCAACTGGAAAATGTAGGAAGAACTGGAGGAATGCTGAGAAATTTATATGAACCAGCCCTTGAAATGGTGTATGTGAATTAAGACTCAGACATTTGAAAATATACCCAAGGTTTGTATCTAGGAAATGACTAAGTTTGTATCTAGGAAGAAGAGGAATTTGGTGAAGAACTACCAAGCAATGCTTCAGCTTCTCAAAATCTAACTCTGTGTAACAGGGAGACCATACAAACCTTATATTACACAAACATGTTCAAAACCCTTTTTCTCTTGCTATTAACATACTTGAATTTTTTTACTAAAATATGCTCTGAGTTTATGGGTTTCCTGATCCAATGGCCTTCAAAATGAATGTTGGTAGTGGTGATTACATTTATGTTCAAGAAATAAAGACTTAGTTATGGTTTATATGAATATTCAAAAGAGATGTAGTAACAGGCCCTTACACCAGCAGAAGTCTCCATCAATAATCCATCTCCTAACATGGGCTAACTCTCCTTACAATCTCATTTTCTCTATGTAGATATTATTTTATAAAATTTATATTTTCTTATAAGCAAAACATATAATAAAATCTTTCAACCATTCAAAAGAAATTGTGAAATCTGTAATATTTATAAATATATAACTTATGTATGATGGCTGTAATCTTGCATTTTAAAATTTTAACGTATTATTTTTACCGATTGCTGTTGATTGAATGAGTGTTGAATTTATTTTTTCCATTTTCTTTTTGTTGTTCCTATTGGTATTATTTGTCACACAAGTTGTCTGATGGCTGGAGTACACTAGTCCAATATAGACTCCACTACTTACCATTATTTCATGACTTCTTCATGAATAATATAAATTATAACCTTACACTACAACTTGTTCATTTTTGCTAGTTTGTTAAAATTAAATATAACACACAAAGCATGGAGGTATAGATTAACATTCCCACAACTATCCTACATCTTTCCACACTGTTCCACATGTTATATATATCATTTGTTAGTGGAAGTATATTCTTGTATATGCAATAGAGAATAAATTATATGAAAATGGTGCCCCCTGAAGTAAAGCAATGTGAGACACTTTGAAGTCCCTATTAAAAAAATTCTAAAATACAGTAGCTTCATCAAAATATTTAATTTTTCTTTAATAAGCAAAAAGTAAGAAATACACTTACATGAATGTCTAACTGTAAAAATACATTCCATCTTCCTTACACAGTGCTACTTAAGAGTACTGCTTCATCTGAATGACCAAACATTGGTAGTTTCTCTATAAGACCTCTCTTCTATTTTACTTGTGACAAGAAATCTATACTGAAGAAGAAAATAGAATTACTGAAATGAGAGATTCATTGTACAATAACATCCTTTTCTCCTGTCCCAGGATCATTTCTCTATTATTAATTACCAAAGAAAGCCAACTAATTGTATGAGATCTGGATAAATCTATGCTAACTAAAGAAGCTTAGCACTTACCAAATAACATGTTAGCTCATATTATTAGGCAATTTTCATCATGCCCTACTTTTTAGGCAGCTTTTCATCACTGTGACCAAAATGCCTGAAAAGAATAGCTCAAAGAAGGAAGTGATTATTTAGGGTTGTTGGTTTTGGAGATCTTAGTTAATAGATGGCCAACTCCAATGCTCTGGGCCAAAGGTGAGACACCACTCAGCCCATTCAAACTAGGATGAATTTGTTACAGCTGATTTTTTACAGCTCTCACAGTCCAGTTACTC
Organism: Tamias sibiricus; assembly: GCA_025594165.1. Classification (NCBI taxonomy): domain Eukaryota; kingdom Metazoa; phylum Chordata; class Mammalia; order Rodentia; family Sciuridae; genus Tamias; species Tamias sibiricus. The sequence goes on along the minus strand of CM046662.1, from coordinate 153,930,230 downwards.
TTCCTTGAAACACTACTACAATAACACAGGAGCTTTAGAGAGATGTCTTATATCCCATTCATAATACTTCTGTTTTCTAAAGCATGTCCAGATGCATTTTTTTTTATTGTTGTTGTTGTTGTTGTTGTCATTGTTGTTTTTCTAATATGTCAAGATAAAGTCTCGAGCTAGCACTTTCTGTCAGGAAAGATTGGAAATTAGTGTTTGGGTGTATGAGAAATATATGCAAGAAACTAAGGCTTTCTAGTCATTATGTAGACTGCATACAATGCAGCCTAAACATGTTTGCTGCATTGGGATTGCCATTTTCTTTATAGTATAAAATTAAAATTATCTATAATTTAATAATTACTTCTCGTTAGAAATAAATTTTCTTATGATGAATGAGTCAAAAATGCACATTTAATGGAAAATATGGGTAGTATTGGTGGAAAACATATAAATTGCACACTTGAGGGCTGTAATATTGTCATTAACCATATGAGAAGAGACACACTGACAGCTTTAAAAATGAGAAGAAAAAGAAAGGTACTTTGCCATGACAGGAATCCCAGAGGAACAATGCCTCCAACAGCCTCACTGATGTATACCAAGCACAGAACTTCCAGCTAAAATAAAGATATTTCCTATATTCAGGAGATGTGACAGAAGGCATAGTTTTCTACAGACAGCCCCATATAGCACAGCTTCATAGACAGTTTTCACCATATAGCTAACAAAAATTATCATCATCATCAGATCTTCTGATTCAGCACCAGGCCAACTCCATAGTCTTCTACTGCCTGTGAGGAAAGGGTCTCTTTAGAAAACAAAGAGAAAATCCAGACAAAAGGAAGAGGGGGAGGAAGAGACAATTAAACTGTGTTTTCAGGAGCCTATGCTTCTGACTTTGATTTTACTACTAAAACAGCCCTAGGGGAAAATTCCTGGAAATAATAAAAATGATCTATATAGGTTTCAGAGTTTTAAACTCACAATAAAACGTTGTTCTTTTTTTCTGTTTTATTATTGTTCATAATCAATGTATGAATTATATTCATGTTCTTTTACAAATAATTATTCCATGAGATTGTATTTGAGTTTGGGGATTTCAAAGTTATAAGGATAAACTGAGTTGTTATACATTTTGTCTGTAAGATCTAAGTAATATCATTAAAAGCTCAATTTAATTGCTTTGAGAAAGCAATGACATGATATTCAGTTTTTCAAATTTCACATAGTTCAGTCTCCATACATTATCCCCTACAAAGACTCACTTATTTTTCTGCACATTTCTTCTCTTGGAATACGAAAGTATTATGACTTAAGTCCTTTAAAATCACTTGGTAAAATCTTTCAGAAACAATTCATTCTCCATATATCAACCCCTGCAATTTCTCACATATTTTTCTTCTCATTTTATTTTTTTTTCCTTAGAATACAAAAGCATTATGGCTTAAGTCCTTTAAAATCTCTGGTAAGGGCTGGGGATGTAGCTCAATTTGCAGAGCACTTTCCTAGCATATGTGAGCTCCTGGGTTTAATCCCTAATACTGCAAATAAATAAATGAACAAACAAACACACTGGGAAGCATATGATCATAAATTGATGAAAATGTATTAATTGTCTAATAATCAGTATCTTTAGTTTACAGGGGAAAAAAAGCATATTGACTCTTTTGGCCAAGAATTCCAAATCTAATTTGAATAACAATAGAAAAAGAAACAAGCAAAAACTATTATCCTAGTTAGTCTTATCTACAGATATGCACAAGGAGATTCAGCTGTGCCTAGAACCACAGAGATAAAGATAGGCAGAGATAAAGGTAGTTGAGGGCTAATATATGCTGAACAAAGAGATTTTAAAATGGAACTTGAAGATTGTTGGGATTATGGTAAGGTAAATATGAAAGCCACAGTATTATATTGAATTGTTCCTCGAACTCTCTAAAGATAATAGTGTTTGCGACTTTTCCATTTAAGTCAGACTGTGTAGATACTAACAGCACACAAAAATGCAAGGGATCCCACCATCTCTTACAGTGGTTAATATAAGATGAAAGGAGACCTGATGATATAATATGACATTCAACAATATAACATTTTTTAGTTTAAGGAAAACTTGTGTATTAATTAGTTCAAGCTACTATAACCAAAAAAAAAAAAAAAAAAGACAGGGTGGGTTTAAAAATAAATCTATTATTCATAGTAACAAAGTCTAGAATTCCAAGATCAAGGTACAAGTTAAATTGATTCTTGATGAGGAATTGTTTTTTCCTTACATTGTGAGAAGTGGGGAGAGAGAGAAAGAGAATCCATTACAACATTACAGCAGTTTGGACACTGTATAAAATCTCAACATGGGAATGTTGAAAGAAGATAAAGACTTAGAAAACTGGATGAATTTGTGTCAAAACTATCATAGTGTTATTTGATAACAGAAAAGAGGGTAGTGCCACATGGATTACATAAGTCCCTGGTGCTCAGGAAACATTCCTGCAGGTCATATCCTCTTGGAAGAAGTTTTCCACAGGAACTTTACCATGCCAAATGACATAGAAGGAACGAAGCATGGCATAGATGTTATTCTGGGAGAGTTAAACAATTGAAGTATTACTCTACGACCCTCCTTTGTATTGACCTTTCTTGTATTACTCAGCAATAAGAGATAATAAAATCATGGCATTTGCAGGTAAATGGATAGAGTTAGAGAATATAATGCTAAGTGAATTTAGCCAATCCCCAAAAGTCAAATGCCAAATGTTTTCTCTGATATAAGGAGGCCAATTCACAGTCGGTTTGGGATGGGGAGCATAGGAGGATTAGAGGAACACTAGAATGGCCAATGGGGAGGGAGCAGAAGGGAGGGGGCAAAAGGGTGAAGAAAAAAATAGATGGTAGAATGAGATGGATATCATTACCCTGAGTGCATGTATGAAGTCATGAATGGTGTGAGTATACTTTACATACAACCAGAGATTTGTAAAAATGTGCTATATATGTGTAATATGAAATGTAATGCATTCAGCTGTCATTTATAACAACTTAGAATAAAAATAAATTTAAAAAAATAACATATACACAGGGAATCAATCCCAGAATTGGCAGAAATTGCAGCTCACTTTCGGGATCCTGCATACTGAGTGGATGGCTTAGAAAAGCTGTAAGTGTCACCTGTGGCAGTGTGAGGCTCCACAAAGGAGGAGACAATATTGCAGAGCCTATATTTTATGAAAGACAGTGTCTTAAAATTTCAAGAATTTTTAAGAAATTTCAAGAAATTTTAAATAAATGAGTGGAATGTAAACCAGAAAATTTTGCCAAATCATTTTAATTTCATGGAAACTGAACAAGGATTTAAAATGTATATTTTAAATAACTATGCAGGAAGTTGATGATATACATACATATGTCATGTGCAGAGAATTATTAGACCCAAAGTGAATGGATTTTTTCACCCAGATGAAAGAAAATGGAACAGAAATACTGCACAGTACTTTTCTTCCTCTGTGTCTATTACTAAAAAAGAATAAACATTAAAACAATGCAAGAGATATTAAAAAGAGGCTAAAATTGTTGATATTTTTAGTGTACAGGAAGTTAAAAGTTTGATTCTTAAAGTAATGATGAACAATCTGGTGAGAAATCAAGCACAAAATTAGAGGAGTTTTTCATAAATGAGTAAGGAGAGTTTATTTGGTACTACTTTAAAATTTTGCTTTATCAATTAATTTTAAATGAAATTATTAAAAGTATAGATAATAACTCAAAAAATTTCAAATTCTAATCATATCAGACACATAATTTTAACAAGAAAATAAAAAATAGCAAATTCTTAACTTTTATTTAGTGGTACTGAGGAAAGAATGAGGAGTTTTTAGTACTCATTTGGCTAGGCAGGAAATGTCAGGAAAGCATTACCATTTTTAAAATGTTTCCATACTTTTGCGGGGGCTAAGAATAAAAACAAACAAACAAAAAAACCAGACTCAGATAAATACCTAATTGGAATACACTGCAGAATTCTGTATTAACCTTGTTAAAATGTTTGTAGATTCCATTCAAATTAGATTATGAGGAAAACACTATTGGAAACAGATTTAATTAACTGTCCCTAAACAGGAAATAAAACTTTATGGTTATCTTCTGAGACATTGTATTTAGTCTTTTGCCTATTTATGATATTGTAAATGATGCATTTCCTTTTCTAGTAAAATCTAATGAAAGACGATTAAAAGGTACCAACTAAATTAAAGGTAAAAATAGAAGTGCCATGAATATCGTGTTATATGAAAGAAAATGAACTGTAATTTATTTATTCTTAAAGCTCACTCTCTTCCATGGGCAGCAGGTGTGTACATATAGATGTATCAATATACATACAGTATAGATAGATGTGCAGACTGGATTTTTAAACATAGCAACATAGTAGAAATATTTTTACATTGGGTCATCAAAGGAATTAAAATATGAACCTGAGGTGTAATAGATAAAATTTTTTTCCAAAAAATATAGATGATAAAATGATATGATTCTATCAGAAAATGTTTCAAAAATAAAATATAAAAAAATGAGAATGAATTTTAATGTAGAACCTATAAATACAGCTTAGGACAGATGAAGTTTAAAAGAAATGGTTTTCCTTTTTCAATATTAGATGATAATTTATAGTAAACTGAGTCAAGCATGTCAATTATTGATAAAAAATTAATGAAGATGCAGAGTTCATAAGATCTTAAATTATTGGAATGTTATAAATACCTTCACAATGAAAAGATTATACATGTTATTTGTGTAGGCTTATATATGCTTTTCTACATAAATAATTTATCCTCTCAGCAAGGAACAAATGAACTATGGCTACTGGCTTAATTTGGATTATTCATGAACTAAAGGACAGTGCTTTGACGATGTTCATGAAATACTGAATATTTTAATGTATTATGTAACAATGCAACATATGCTATTCCCCTTTCCTTTAACACTTGGTGCAACTATCATGGTTTAGGTTTTCTTTTCTGATTACATTTATAAGTTAAATGGCCTGCTTTATTTAAAAGTAGAACAAATATTAACTTTTTCAACCTCTCTAGGTCATCCTGCAGGCATCACTTTCCAGCCTATTTGTTTCTGCAGAATCTACATATTTAATACTGAGGAATTTTTCCTTTCATAATATTTGTTCACTCATCCACATCATTAATAAAGTTATTAACTGAGGACAAATCCAGCACCAGTACTCCCTCACCACCTTGAAATATTGTGCTGATGCAGAGGTTGTATCTGATTTAATTCTTTAAGAAGTATTGATGTGGAAATAGTTTTCAGCAGTGGAAATCTTTAGTACACATCTAAGAACAACTCATTTAATGCTCAGCAAGGAACTTTTCTGCAAGAGTAATGGATAATAGCAGATTTGTGTCTAGAGAGGGCCAAGAAAAGAGGGTCGTTTTGTTGAGATGGGGAAGGAAAAAAAACCCAAAATAAAAACAAACAAAAAATGGCTAGTCAGGACAGAAGGCTAAAAAGAAAAGGGAAATGAGTAAAAAAGCAACTTTATTTTTGCCCATTGATGAAGGACCAATTCTGAAACACTTTTAATGTTTTAAGCTCTAAAATTATGTAGATGTGTAAATTGATAATAACACAATTTCTGTACAAAGTACTGGTGTAGAGAAGAAGCTTTGGTTAAGGTTGCTGTATTTAACTTCGTCATCTGAGACATCTATTTCCCTGTTCTTGAAGTCATATATATGATTTGCAAAAAAATGGATTTTGGTTTGTTTTTGCCCTCTGCTTAATGTTAGTCTATTCAAAATAACTTAGTAATTTTTTTTATAATAATGATGTTAGAAATAGACTAAACAAGGATTTTATATTTTCTGTATTAAACTGAAGATAGAAGTTTTCTATTTACTTTAGAGAATATGACAAATTTCATAAGACACAGTCTATTTCAATGAAAGTAATTTCCCCAAGCAACTGAAACAAGCAAAGGATAATAAAATGGAAGAAAAGGTACAATTTTAAGAGATCATCACAGTTTTCTTAATGTCACACTTTGCTCTTAAAGAACACATTAGTCTATAAAGGATACTGTTTGCGAGGATCATTTTCCTTATATTTATTAGTTAAATTATTCTCTGCTCCAAGTACATATTAGCTAAACATGCAAAGTTAAAAAAGTGTAATAGTAATATTGAGAAAGAGCTCAAACAACATCAAATTCATAACAACTAAACATTTTTGATGCCCAATGAAAGGCATTACGTTACAGAAAGTCAGATATGAGGACAATAAATGAATTTAACAATGACTCAGGATACAAAATCAACACCCATAAATCAAAGGCATTTTTGTACATCAGTGACAAATCCTCTGAAAGAGAAACTAGGAAAACTACCCAATTTACAATAGCCTTAATAAAAATAAAATACTTGGGAATCAACTTAAAAAAAGAGGTGAAAGACCTCAACAATGAAACCTACAGAATGTTAAAGAATGAAATTAAAGAAGACCTTAGAAGATGAAAATATCTCCCTTATTCTTGGATAGGCAGAATTAATATTGTCAAAATGATCATACTACCAAAAACACTATACAAATTTAATGCAATCCCAATCAAAATCCCAATGACATTACCCATTGAAATAAAAGAAAAAGCAGTCATGAAAATCACCTAGAAAAATAAGAGATCCAGACTAAATAAAGCAATCCTTAGCAAGAAGAATGAAATAGGTGGCATCACAATACCAGACATTAAAGTATACTACAGAGAAATAGTAACAAAAATGCCTTGGTATTGGCACCAAAGTAGACTTGTAGAACAATGGAACAGAATAGAAGACACAGAGACAATATCACATAAATACAGTTATCTCATACTAGACAAAGGTACCAAAAACATATATTGGAGAAATGTTAGCCTCTTCAACAAATGGTGTTGGGAAAACTAAAAATCCATAAGCAGCAAAATGAAATTAAGCCTCTATCTCTCACCATGCATAAAACTCAACTCAAAGTGGATCAAGCACCTAGGAATTAAACCAGAGACCCTGTGCCTAATAGAAGAAAATGTAGGCCCCAAACTTCATCATGTTGGATTTGGCTCCATCTTCCTTAATAAGACTCCTATAGCCAATACATAAAATCAACAATCAAAAAATGGGATGGATTCAAACTGAAAAGCTTATTCTCTGCAAAAGAAACAATCAGTGAGGTATATAGAGAGCCTACAGAATGGAAGCAAATTTTTACCACACGCATATCAGATACAGCACTAATCTCTAGGATATATAAAAAAAAACTCAAACTAAAAACACCAAAAAACACAAACAAACAAACAAAAAACAAACTAAAAAAAATCAGTAAATGGGCCAAGGAACTGAACAGACACTTACCAGAAGATGATATGCAATCAATCAACAAATATATGAAAAAAATGTTCAATTTCTCTAGCAGGTAGAGAAATGTAAATCAAAATTACTCTAAGATTTCATCTCACCACAGTCAGAATGGCAGCTATTAAGAATATTTTAAAAAACAATAATTGTTAGCAAGGATGTTGGGGAAAATCCACACACATACATTACTGGTGGAACTGCAAATTGGTGCAAACAATATGGAAAGCAGTATGGAGATTCCTAGGAAAACTTGGAATGGAACCACCATTTGACCTAACTATCCCACTTGTTGATATATACCCAAAGGATTAAAAAATAAACACTACTGTGACACAGCCACATCAATGTTTAGAGCAGCACAATTCACAATAGCTAAATTGTGGAGCCCACATAGATGTCCTTCAGTAGATAAATGGATAAAGAAACTGTGGTATATACACACAATGGAATATTACTCAGCTTTAAAGAGAATAAAATCATAGCATTTGCAGGTAAATGAATGGAGTTGGAGAATATTACTCTCAGTGAAGTAAGCTAACTCCAAAAAACCAAAGGCTGAATGTTTTCTGTGATATGTGGATATGTGGATGCTGATCCATAATAGGGGTGTGGGGCGTGCATGGGAGGAATGGAGGAACTTTAGATAGGACAAAGACAAGGAGGGGAAGAGAAGAGAGGCATGCGGGTAGGAAAGATAGTGGAATGAGATGGACAACATTACCCTAACTACATGTTTGAAGACACAAATGGTGTGACTCTACTTTGTGAACAACCAGAGACATGAAAAATTGTGCTTTATATGTGTATTATGAATTAAAATGGGTTCTGCTGTCATATATAACAAATTAGAATTAAATAAATAAATTTAAAATAAAAAAATTCAGAATGACAAAAAAGATGATGAAATAGTTGTTTATTCAAAAACAAACAAGAAAAAAATATAAGAGCTATTATAAAATTTTATAAAGCATAATATTCTCAGGGAAGTTAATAAATTTAGTGTTTTTCTCTTTTAGAATTTGTATCCTAATTTTTAAATGGAAAATCCTTAACCGGTCTTTTAAGAATCAATTCCAAACATAATTCTTTAAGCTTGTCAATAGTGTTTGTTTCATTCTACCATGTTGAAATTTTTGCTGAAACAACTAATTTAAAGAAATTACTATAATATTGTATTTGAAAAATAATAAATGAAAATACACATAGGCCTATTTTCTCTTCTTTAGTACCATTTGTGAAAATATGGAGATAGAGTTGTAGAAATTACTATCATTGCCTCTATCATAAACTGGATTATTTTAATATGAAAATAAGAATTTTTGTATAATAATATATCAGTACTTTATATTCAATTTTGTTTTGTATGTTTACATATATCCTGTTTAGAAGGAAATCTCATATATTCAGTCAACATATATACTAAAAATTCTTATTTATGATTCTAATAAATAAGTATGATTTTATTTTATTTTTAGTGATAATACTTATTGAATATTTTATTATTTAATTTATTAATTGAGACAAATATTTTACTGTCATCTGATAGAAATGGTCATCTGGGAAATGTTCATTCAAGCTTATTTATAAAGCTGTTAGAAGTATCAAAGACACTGGATTTTATAGGATTGAGAAGCTGAATAGCAAGAAAAAACTACCTGCAAGGTAGCATTCCATTCTATCACAACCATTGTTTTGTAGACAAACCAGCCATGAACCAGACACTAAGTAAATCACACACCAGAGGCTATGAGATGAATGAAGTACTGGCCATCTTACAATGAAACCAAAATAGTTAACAGCCACTCTTCAGCATTTTTTTTTTTTTTTTTTACTTTTTCCTTTCAAATCTTACTTTTTTTTCCCCCCGTAATACATTATTTACAAAGTGGGAAGAAGTCAGTTTCACATCTATGGAGGTAAGAGCTCATCAGGTTTACATGATCTTCCCAAACACCCAAAGCTGATTCATAGTTGCATTGACCAGACTGTGAAGATTCGGAAGTCACTAGCACATAGCCTGCCCCTTTTTTCTTTTCTTTTTTTTTTTTTCTTTCTTTTTTTTTAAATAATTCCACTTAAGCATAATTTATTAGATGTAGCAATTTCTCAATCGACTCTTTATAGTTTAAAAATGAGCATACCATGTTAATTTGTAATGTGATATTGAAAAATATTTTTTTTAACCAATGAAATGTTGAACATCCAATGCATAGCATGTGAATTGAATTGCAAGTTTTTCAATTAAAAATATAACTTGTTTTTTCAGTTTTGAATTCTTGATTATTTATAAAACCACTATATATAAATCCCTCAGGTGCCTCTTAACCAGGAGATTTCAAAACAATTCTTCTGTTTCTACTATTTATTTACAAAAATTAAGCAGAATAATCTGTCTTAAACAAAAACAAAAAGACCAATCTGATTCATTGTAAATGTCCCAGTCAACAGTATATATTTTTATATACTGACAATATAAAAGCATACCAAGTTTACCTAATCCGAGTTTCACAAGTCATGGGGTCATTTAGAAATGAAGACTGAAGGCCTAGAGCAAATTATGTTGTTTTTCTTAGGTTTGATGAAGAATGGACATTTGGGTAGAAATGTGATTGAAAAAAACAGGTAGTAACTAAAAGTAATATGGACTGAGGAAGCGTCCAACAAGGCCCAAATGTCCAGAAATTTCTTGAACACTTTTTGCACCTTGAATTTTCTATCCTTCTGGATAAAGGCAGGGTCTTCTGGAGAAAGATCATTTTACCTGGTGTCTAAGAACACAGGCCAGAGAATTTCGGTATGGATCTCATCTTCACAGACAGGCAAGGAGAGATTAGGGAAATATTTCTATTGTCTATGGCTAGCTTCTAGGGGAAGCATTCACATATCTATGACCTATCTTGGGGAACAGAAATTCTGTTTCTACTAAGAGGGGGAGGAGAAGGGTGAGAGAAAGAAGAGCAGGAGAAGCTTGAGAGACTTGCTTCTGAGAACCCTTCTGAAGTCTTTCAGTTGTGTTTAGTTCCAAGTACTGGACCTCCCGAAATATTGCACTTTGAAGTATAATTCTCTGAGTCCCAATGACAGGCACATGGAATCTTGGCAGACAAAGGACCACCAAGCATTCAAAAGTGGAGTTTATATTCTCAAAAACACTACAATGGAAATCCTACCATATTTAATAAATCACTTATTAAATCATTCAACTGATTCAGTTTAGTAAAGAAATAAAAATAAACACACACAAGTTCATGTGAACAGCGTACATAGTTGTCCTCGTACTGATGTTCTGTAATGTAACGCCTTTCGTTAGGTGTCACAAATATTTATTTGCTATGAATTTGATGTTGTTTGAGTCCTTTTTCAATATTACTGTTACACTTTCTTAACTTTGAATGTTTAGCTAATATGTAGTCAGAGCAGAGAATAATCTAACTAAGAAATATAAGGAAAATAATCCTTGTGTTTGAATATATCCAATTTCTATAGTTTAATCTTTTATCTCACTGTTGCCTCTTGGCTGCGGCAAGAATTCTAATGAAATTGTTGTTGTTGTCACTTTGTGTAGATGGCAGTAGATGATCCATAGTAATATTAACGTCTGCAAATAAACTGAAGTTTAACAAATTTGAAATATAAATTTATCCCTCTATCCCATAAAACTTGTAAAAGTTAGGTTATCAGAACTAATACTGACTGTCACTATGGGCACTTTAGCAGTCAATATGTTATTTTAACTAATTTTTTAATTTAATCTTTTAAAATAGATTTTACCCTCAAACATCAGCTGATGGAAGCATTACATGATGTTTTTATTCATTTCTTTAATAATTCTGAATTCAATTTAATTGATAAAAAATGTAGCATGTACATCACTGCATACTTGAAATGTGTCAATTCTATAAAATATAAATTGTGTATACTTTATGAGTGAATTCAGCTATAGAAAGAAATAAAATGTAACTCTTTAATGTTTTAATATAAAATGCCCCATTTCTTAAAAAATAATATTCAGAATATATTAAATTTTGTATTTATATTCAGTAACACTTATTTAATAAGCAATAACATAAATAAAAACATTAAAATTTTCAAAGAGGTAATTTACTCTGAAGTATTTTATAGCTTTAATATAAAACCAGTTATAGAAACCACACAGGGACCCAGGCCCCCACCCAGGATGCCCTGCCAACCAGCAGACCCATGCCTAAGATCAGGCCCCGGACCCGGGACGGAACACAGGGTTACATTACCTTCATCTTGGGACACTGCAGCCATCATCATAGCAATCCCAACACAGTAGCGTACACCTTGGGACAACAGATAGGACCTGGAGGCAGCTACATCTCCAAACAGCCCACTGATAATAGTTGCTTCTATCTTTGGACACCCTTACTGCTAACTTGAATTATTTCCGCTATTGCCACCACCACCTTTAGTAGCAGTGCCATTTATCAGGGGATACCTTCCAGGGTTTAGAAGCCCAACACCAAGGTGAGGAACAGGTAATGTGCAGGGACACTATAAGATTATAGGGTAGAAGCTGTAATACTTCTGATCTACACTGTGAGAAAGGAAGACACATAGACAACATGAACAAACAAGGGAGGAAAGTGTACCAAGCAATCCAAGATACTACAGTAAAAGAATCCATGGACATCAAAGTTGATGAAATGTCAGAGAAGGAGTTCAGAAAGTACATAATTAAAATGATCTATGATTTAAAGAATGAGCAAATACAAGCAATAATTGATCACTCCAACAAAATGATAAGGAAACAAATACAGGCAACCATTGATCACACCAAGAAAGAGATAAGGGAGCAAATATAGGTAGCAAAAGTCTACTTGAAGAAGGAGAGATTCTGAAAAAAAGGTTAGTAATCCTTTAAATGAAGGAAACAATAAATCAAATAAAAACTCAATAGAAAGCATCACCAACAGACTAGATCACTTGGAAGACAGACATAATGAAGACAAAATATCCAATCTTGAAAACAAATTTAATCACACTGGGAAGATGGTAAGACACCATGAATAAGACATCCAAGAATTACGGGATAACTTCAAAAGACCAAATATAAGATTTATCAGCATAGAGGAAGGCACAGAGTTTCAATCCAAAGGAATGAACAATCTCTTCAATAAAATAATATCAGAAAATTTCCCAAACATAAAGAATGAATTAGAAAACCAAATACAAGAGGCCTATAGGACACAAAATGTACAAAATTACAACATATCTACACCAAAACACATTATAATGAAAATGCCTAGCATACAGAAGAAGGATAGAATTTTTAAAGCAACAAGCGAAAGGATTCAGATTACATATAGGGGAAACCAATGAGGATCTCAGAAGATTTTTCAACCCAGACCTTGAAAGCTAGAAGATCCTCGAATAAGATATACCAAGTTCTGAAAGAAAATGGATACCAATGTAGAATCTTACATCCAGCAAAATTAAGCTTTAGATTTGATGATGAAATAAAAACCTCCCATGATAAACAAAAGTTAAATGCATTTACACCTAGAAAGTCTGCACTACAGAACATCCATGGAAAAATATTCCATGAGGAGGAAATGAAAAACAACAATAAAAATCAGCACGGGGAGGTATTATACTAAAGAAAAACCCAATCAAAGGAGAAATCATGTCAAGTTAAATACCCAAAATAAACAAAAATGACTGGGAATACAAATCATGTCTCAATAATAACCCTGAATATTAGTGGCCTAAACTCACTAATCAAAAGACATAACTGGCAGATTGGATTTTTTTTTAAAAAAAAGAGTCAACAATATGTTGCCTTCAAAAGACTCAACTCAGGAAAAGACATCCACAGACTGAACATGAAAGGTTGGGAGAAATCATACCAGTCACAAAGACTACAGAAACAAGCAGGGGTTTCCATCCTAATATCGAATAAAGCAAATTTCAAGCAAAAGTTAATCAAAAGGGATAAAGAAGTAATTTACATACTGCTTAAGGAAACCATGCATCAAGAAGACATAACACTTATAAATACATATTCCCCAAAGAATGAAGAATCTACATTCATCAAACAAACTCTTCTAAAGTTCAAGATACAAATAGACCACAACACACTGATTTCAGGTGACTTTAACACACCTCTTTCACCACTGGACAGATCTTCCAAACAAAAGCTAAACAAAGAAAGTATACTACTCAATAATACAATCAATAAACTTAGAAATAACAGACATATATAGAATATTTCATCCATCAATAAGTGAATATATTTTCTTCTCAGCAGCACATGGATCCTTCTCTAAAATAGACCATATATTATTCCTCAAAGCAATTATTATCAAATACAAAAAAGTAGAGATACTACCCTGTATTCTATCAGATCCTAATGAAATGAAATTAGAAATCAATTATAAAAAATAGAAGCTACTCTAATAGCTGGACACTAAATTAAATTGAATTGACGCTATATTGAATATGTTGCAGAAGACATCAAAGAGGAGATTAATAAATTCTTAGAGGTAAATGAGGTTACTGATACAACATCAAAATCTCTGGAACACTATGAAGGCACTACTAAGAGAAAAATTCATTGCATGGAGTTTGTTATTTAAAAGAAGAAAAAGCTGACAAATAAATGAACTAGCATTATATCTCAAAGCCCTAGAAAAAGAAGAAAAAATCAACACCAAAGCAGTAGAAGACAGGAAATAATTAAAATCAGAACTGAAATCAATGAAATTAAAATAAAAGAAAGAATTGAAAAAATTGACAAAACAAAAAGTTGGTTCTTTGAAAAAATAAATAAAATTAATAAACCCTTAGCCATGCTAACAAAGAGGAGAGAGAAAACTCAATTAATAATATATGTGATGAAAAAGGAAATATCATGGCACACACTACAGAAATACAGAAGATAATTGGAAAATATTTTGAAATGAAATGTTTACTTCAATAAAATAGAAAATATTGAAGGTACCAACAAATTTCTAGAGTGATATGATTTTCCCAAACTGAATCAGGATGATATACAGGTCAGTTTCAAGCAATGAAATAGAAGAGGCCATCAGAAGCCTACCAACCAAGAAAAGCCCAGGATCTGATGGATGCACAGCTGACTTCTGAAAGACCTTCAAAGAAGAACTAATACCAACACTCCTCAAATTATTTCATAAAATTTAAAAAAAGAGGGAACACTCCAAACACATTCTATGAGGCCAATATTACCCTGATTACAAAACCAGACAAAGATACATCAAAGAAAGAAAACTCTAGATCAATATCTCTAATGAACATGGATGTAAAAACTCTATAAAATTCTGGCAAATCAAATACAAAAACATATTAAAAAGATAGTGTACCATGATCAAGTGGGGTACATCCCAAGATGCAAGTTTGGTTCAACATACTGAAATCAGAAAATGTAATTCAACACATTAGTAGACTTAAAGATAAGAATCATATGATCATTTTAATATATGCAGAAAAATAATTCAATAAAATACAGCACCTCTTCATGTTCAAAATACTTGAAAAATTAGGGATAACAGGAACATATCTCAACAGTGTAAAAGCTATCTCTGCTAAACCCAAAGCCAACATCTTTCTAAATGGAGAAAAATTGAAAATATTCCCTCTAAAATCTGGAACAAGACAGGGATGCTTTCTTTTACCACTTCTATTTAACATAGTTCTTGAAACTCTAGCCAGAGCAACTAGACATATGAAAGAAATTAAAGGGATATGGATAGGATAAGAAGAATTCAAACTATCATTACTTGCAAATGACATGATTATATACCTAGAGGATTCAAAAAACTCCACCAGGAAACAGTGAGGTAAAAGATTGAACTATGGAAATTGGTCATATTCAAACATAAATAGGAAACAGAAAGTGATATATGGTTGAAGATGGCATCTAAGAGCTGTGGGACAGCTCTGAATATCTAACATATAAGTCATTGAAATGCTCAAAGATGAAAAGAAAAGGGAAGTAACATAAACAACTGAAAAATTTCCTAAAGTAATGTAGAAAATGGAATCACAAATCCAAGAAGCTTAGAGAAACTCAAGTGATATAAAGGCTGTAAATAATCAATGAAACACTGCAGGGGCCCACTGCCCCTGGAGGAATCAACCCACACCGCACTGCCCTCTACACCGCACTGCCCTAAGCCAGAAAGTAACACCACACCTAGGAGGAGAGGGACACTGCTTATAGCTGTGGTTCCCTAGTTAGCAACATGTGGCTCCACCCATACCATCTCCATTTTGAGACACTGCAGCCAATGCCATAGCCCTCCCCATGTGCTAATCTCTACCATCAGAAATCGGACAGGGCCAGAAGTGAGCTGCTCATTGCAACACCACATGCCATACTGCGGCATCACCAAATAGGCCACTCAATGTCTGTGGCACCTACAGGCATTGTTAATGTGCTATTGTTAAAAAAAAATGACCAGTTGTTTCTAAAGAAATATTTCAGTCTTAGAATGTTAGTAAAAGAAAAAAAGAATAAATGATTGGCTAAATTTTTTAGAATGTTGGTGTTTTCAAAATGACAGTTTACTTAAGAATTAGTTTTAATTGTTAGTGATCATTTATATACTAATAGACTTATTGCCAGAGTCTGCTTCAATTAAAGAAAACATTCCAAAGAATAATCATTTTTTTATTTGAAATAGTTAAAATCATGATAGAGTTCTTGCTCTGTCTTTTAAGTTTCCAATTCTGTTTGTTTTGTCTTTCCTTTTTGTTTTTTTCCCTTTGTTTTTTGTTCTGCACTTTGTCTTTTTTGTCTTGCTTCATGTTGAATTTCTTTTCTTTTTGTTCGTTCTTCTGACAAGTGATTGTTTTGTGGCCTAATCTATAACACACAGAGCAAATGCCTACAGATCCTCATTTCTTACAAATATTTATGAGAGAAATCTACCTGTAAACCCACAACCCTCATTATAATTTTTTTAACAAAATATTTCAGTGTTCCTCACTTTGTGCAGCTATTAAATATTGTGCATTATAACATTTTACTTTGTCAGGGGACCACTGATTGCTCACCTACCAAAGGCAGAGACAGAATCCAGCTGACTCATCATTTTCCTGTGTGCTATCTAATGCACTTTAAGTGTATTGATTTTACCTTTGAAATACTATACAGCATTACTGTTTTTCTCTATCTCTACTACTGCTGCCTTAAAGAATGAGAGAGTCAGACAATGCCTATTCTCCTGGCTTTTGTAAGAGAAATGATAACATCAGCACTGAAATTAGAAAATTTGGGGAAAGGTATGAAGGGATATCTGAGGAAACTCAATGTGAAAAATATTCTTGCTAAATTAATTTCCCTCATTCCTCATTAATTCTCCCTTCTGAAATTTTGTTATGGAAGAAATTTTCTTACATCATTTCACTTTGCATGCCATTCAGCAGATCTTTATGTCTTTTACAATACAACCAATTCTTCATTTCAGTTCACTAGACCCTGTGTAGTTTTAACTATGTGTATCTTAGTTTTCTAGAATCACTGATTATGTTATGGTGGGGAAATGATTCTTAATTCTATAAGTTTGTTAAGCTTTATCCTGTTTCATAAACTGCTCACAAGTTCCTCAAAGTCCTTTCTCTGCCTTTTCTTTGCTAACATCTCAAAATTGAGGTTTTGTTTAAATGACCCAGCCTCAAGGACTCTTTTTCCTTTCTAATATTTTCTGAAGCTGGATTTTGTTTTTGTTGTTCTTGTTATTATAGTGGTTTGTTTATTTCCTGTGAATTACTTTTTAAAATTGGAAACAATTTATGGATGTGTGTATTTTCTCACTTAAGTTCAAAACAGTGGTGCCATTTCTCTATCCCCAAGTCTTATGCCAGATCAGTGTCTGGTAGGAAGAAGGCATTTAATAAATATTTGCCAATGAGTGAATAAGTTATTTAATGAATTACCTGCTACATTTTGACTGATGGCCTTAATTGCTACATTTTGACTGACTACCTTAATTGCAATCTCTCCAGAACTGAACCCCTCTGTAAATTTAAATTATACCTCTCATTGTTCCTACTCTTGTTTTCTTGTAATATCAATTCATAAATTGATCAACATATTATTGTAGACTCTAAGCTTACAGAGTTTTATATAAGAAGTGATTTTACACATCAAAAGATAAATTCTAACATTGTAAAACTTTATGGTAATATGAGAAACATTTTTATGGGGTCCAACACAGGAAACAATAGTTAACTTGTTCTGTTTGGGAAAAATAAGGATTTTTATGTTTTGAATTTGAATGTTTTCTGTAAATAATATTTTTTCTAGATATCCAATTCATGATTCATTCTATAAGGTTTTCCTTTTCTGTTATTTTTCTCTGGCTCATCTGTGCACAAACACATTTTTCCCAACTTTAAAGGGGACAGTCATTTGTGTAGGCATCATCATATTGGTTATCTTTTTCTCTAGTCCTCATATATCAATATTGCAAATTTCATTTTCTAAGAATTATGTCAATCTTATTATATTTTAATTTATGTAGCATAAAAAGTTAGTATTAAATCAAATGTATTACTAAAAGTGCTAAGGAGAAAGATATTTAGATATCTACACATTAAATTAATAGGAAATATTGCTATTGGGTGAGAGAGTTATTTTACCTCTGGACTGAGACAGCTCCATGATTCTATCCTGGAACATTTGAAAGACTTGTACTGATTCTTGAACAAGATAAAATCAAGATTAAAAATATGCCATTTAAAGTTTGGAATTTCTATGGTGGCGCTATGGCACTTTTGTTATTGACAGGTTACATCTTGTATAACCAGTAAGGCAGCTTGCAAAAGATTCACTTGGAGATTTTTGGAACATTCTACCTAAATCAAAAAACTTTTCAAAAATTTGTCTATTCCTACTGGAGAAATAAAATATATCATATGGGGGGGTCAGGGAGAAAAAAATAGTCTTGAAGAAGCACATGGAAGTCTGGACATCTTTTAGGTTTTTGGATGCTTCCTCTTGCTTTCTCTTCTTATCTTATATGCTATTGTTTTATCAAAAGCCCATTGTAAGCATGCTTTGTGAGTTCTGGTGTGTTCTTTCAATACCCAATGATGTGAAAATATTAACAGTAATTTACTGAATCAAAATATTTAGTAGTAATTCTATAGTATTATAATAACATTTATAATTATCATTCTATAATATTATCTAATAGCTAGGCCATATCTATCTTATCCAGGTTATTTAAAATTTTTACTTTATAGATTTTTAAAAAAGAATAATAAGTACTTAATCAATTCCATACTTCACATTGGCTGTTAGGTCATTATATTCTTTTGTCTCTTTTATCTATAGCAATCTCACCACCACTTAAACTGATATTGACTTTTTGAGACACCAAATCAATTATTATTGTGTACACTATTCTACATCTTGAATTTGTTAAATTGCTTCCTGTTGGTGTCAAGTAACCTGCCATTAGTACCTGCATTTCTTGCACCATTATTTTTTGTGGGCATTATATTTTGTCTTAACTACTTGAGGCAAAACATTTTTGCAGGAACTTTTCCTGAGTGTTACACTCTTTACCACATCAGAAGACTCACTTCAGCTTGTCTCATTATTATTGATGCTAAATTACATGTTTGGTATAAATGTTGCCAATTTCACAATACTCTTTTGCAATTCATGCATAATCTACAAAAACATGCTTTGACAACTAGTGCATATTTAATACATTTTAGGCACTAAATGTGTTACCTAATTATGCCACCATTATTAAAACCAAAATAACTGGTATAGTAGGACTACATTTTTAGTCAAAGCTCTTTCACTAGAAAACCTCAAATCAAGTTACACTTTTGTCTTAGAATTCATGTGGAAAATACTGGAGATGTCTAATACTCAAAGTATGATTTCTAGGAGGCAAAGAATTTAAGAGGTCCTAACACCTGAAATTGGGGACAGGACATAACCATGACTATGGGTCTACTTTGGATCTTCTCCGTGTGGGTGCAACATCATTTTCTCCTATTGAATATTAGTTAATTTTTCCCTCTTTGAGAAGCAGGAAACAACCTGTAACCCAATAAGTGTGAGGAGATGAGAGAGGTGTCCTTTTTATGTCTCAGAATTTCATTAAAACCATAAAGCATGAAAGAATGAAGCTGATTAATTCACTGTGGTGTTTAATGAGGGTACACAAGATGTGTTCAGCCTTGGTAGAGATAGGTGGCAGTGGAGCTGGTCAGACTAAAAATCATGGGTCTGTCGTCCATGTCAAAAACTGTGTAAAATTGTAAGCTAGAAATCTACCACCATTTAAGTCTACCAGAAGTTTCTAAGAATTATATTTTACCTGGCTGTAAGTTCAAAAAAAGAAGAAAGTTTGATCATGGAAACAATGCTTTTTTGAGAGAATTTGAACACAATTATCTCTTTTCAATATTTAAGATTTTTTTCTCAAGTAATAATTGACTAAAGAGTCATTAACCACTGCCAAGTCTTCAGTGACTAGTTTGATAAATAAATGGCATAAGTACCAATTAAATAAAAGTTATTTTAGTATTAGAACTAGCCACTGTTAGAGAGTAGTTGGGTGTCTCATTGCCTTTTAAAATAAAATTCTAGATATAATTTTATGGATTTAGTGATTTCTATTCTTACCTCATTAATCCATTTAATGACTTACTTATATAGTGACTGAATAAGTTATATATAAAAGAGTATTTAGACATGTGCTCAGTGACCATTTATAAGAAAAAAATTCAACATAATTTTGAAATTACCAAAATAAATTGTTTCCTAAAAATAATATGGAAACGAGTTGAACATTAAAAAAATACATGATATATAATTCTTTTTAAAGAGTGTCACTTCAAAAATTATAAACGCACACTTGGTGCATTGGTGCACGCTTGTAATCCAAGGAGCTTGTAAGGCTGAGACAGGAGGATCACAAGTTCAAATCCAGCCTCAGCAACTTTGAGGTACTAAGCAACTCAGTAACACCCTGTCTCTAAATAAAATACAAAATAGACTGGGGATGTGGCTCAGTGGATGAGTGCCCCTGATTTCAATCCCCAGTGTGTGTATGTATATATATATACACACACATATCATATCTTTCATTATGAGAGCTTTTGATATAGTTAATGAGATCCTCTCAAACTCATAATTTTCATTGGAAATACAGATTACAAAAATTTTAATAAGCATTTGATGAGAAAACTTACATCAAATAGGGCTAAAATATTTACTGCAGAATGTATAAACAAACTGTTATTTTTCCCACTCCCTTTTACTCATTTTAAATATTACATTTTAGGAGACATTGAGTAAGAATTTATCACAAGTTTTGTAAGTTAACAAGAAGGTGTGAAAGACTCATTCAGGAAGAATATTGAAGTAGATAAACATCTAGTAGAAAATGAAAATATCAACAGAATGTTTAAATATCATACTATATATCTGCAGCCATAATATAGTTTATATTTAGGCCTTAATATAACTGAGTAGTACTTGGTTTTATTCTAAGGTCTTTTTTCATTATCTGACATCTTATTAGAATCTTCATGTGCCCTCCAGAGATCTTAGATAATAAGTATGGCAGTACCAGCTTCTCTTTGGAAATCCTTGGGCTTTTCCGTCATCAAAATGATGGAAGAGAACTAATAGCATTCCTATGAGGAGGGTCAGCAATACTAGATATCTTATAATTTTACGTGGCAGCAGTGTTCCCTGTCAGATGCTATGTACAGTGACAATCATGTGTAATTGTTTAGTCAAAAAATATTTTATATTTTATTTGGGTAATTTAATATAAGATTAAAATTTCAAGACTACAAACATTATGTAAATGAAAGACACGAAATACACCCTTATATTATAGAAATCTTCAAAAGTCTTAGAACACTTAAAATACTTATGTGGTTAATGGCAATATTACTATACTTATTTTTTTTGACTCACCAATAAGACACACTAGGGATATTGCCATATCCCTACTGTTATACCCAAGATAGTTGGAATATCTGAATATACAACTATGTATTCTTTGTTTAGAATCATTAGATAAAAATCAAAAGTGTCAATTTCAATTGAATATTAAAATTTCAGTATTTCAGCTCAACTGGAAATGTACAGTCCCTATTTTCTGCCCTAATGAAATGATAAAACTCAGAATAGAAACCATTTAATGAAGTTATCTGCATACGTAGTAAGTAAAATTATAAAAAATATAATTGTTATAAACTTAATTTTTAAAATTGGAGGCATAGTTTGATAATGAATATATTGCCATCAAAATGTCACAACATGTTTTATAATTTTAAGAATGAGGATAGATATTCTAGACAATTTATTTCCTCTTTTGCAATTAAACATGCAAGAAGCCAGTCATCTTGCATTAGGAAAGACAAAGAAAACACAGTTTTTCCTTCGGGTAAAGTATCTTGGGAAGCTCCTCAAACTTAGTAGAGTTTATCATGAGCATTTTAACCAGCCTTCCAGTTCTGTGGCCACTTAAAGTAGAGAACACTTGTCCTTGACCAAAATTTAGTCAGGCTTCCTGGTCCTTTTTGTAGCAAAAAATTATGATAAGCCAATTTATTGAAAATGTCCTTAACTTTGGTGTCAGATTGCCTCTGTCTTTAGCAATACTTCAGTTTAAAGAAATTCCTCACTCTTAAAAATTGAATCTTGTTTTATCTACTAATCCCAGTTTGTTAACTATAAATCCCCATTTTCTTTACCATGTTAGGAGTTGAGTTCAATCTCCACTCCGTATTGAAACATTTTCTATTATATTGCAAGCATCCTGAATAGAGTTTTTAACAGGCATCTGGTATAAATATTACTTTTTAACAAACTTGTCTGTACATGGGGAAAAGAGGAATGTCAACAAAATTTCAAAACACACACAAAAATATCCTATTCAAACCATTGAAAACCATTCAAACCACAAAATAAGCCCTCTGTGGAGTTATAAAATGCTGAAGGTGGGGGTTAGTATGTGAGCAAAGTGTTCAGTTTCAGATGGTGTCAAGAATTCTGCTGGAGAGTCACACAGGGGAAAGAGATCCTCACTACCATGCCTTAGTCACATGTATTCTTTGGATGGTTCTGGGAACTTAATTTATATAAAAACAGACTTCCTCAGGAAGTCAAGTGCTTTCTCCTTTTCACACACAAAAAATGCACTTTAGACAGGTGCAGTGACCCATGTCTGTAATCCCAGTGGCTCCTGGAGGCTGAGACCGGAGAATTGCGAGGTCAAAGCCAGTCTCGACAAAAGGGCAGAGCTAAGCAACTCAGTGAGATTCTTTCTCTAAATAAAATAAAAATAGGGATGGGGATGTAGCTCAGTGATTGAGTGTCTTTGATTTCAATCCTCAGTACCACCCCTCCAAAAGAAAAAAAGAAAAAAAAAAACCAAAAAACAATGCACTTTAAAGTTTCCATTTGGCATGTCTGAGTTGCCAGCATCACTACTCTTGTGCTTTTGGGATATTAGTAAATCACAGTCTCTTGAACTTGAGCACTGGGGTACTATGCCAGGCAATCTGACAATGAAGACTCCCAAGTGATAATGATTGAGTACCTTAAACAACAGGAGCAAACCAGACAAAGGGATTTTTATCATGCCATTCAGAATAGTGCATAATTGAAACTTTTTAATTGCTTATGAAATTTTTCACTTACTATTTTTGACCATGAATGAGTAAATAAAATCAAACAAAATGAAACTAGAGAAAAGGAAATTGATGTTTAAATTTTGGAGGTTTGATGAGCAATCTCTGATTGTACCATGTAATTCCTATCTCTTAGTATCCATGTCTTTAAGGAATACCCTCTCTTGAGTCCTCCCTGAATCTATTAACTCACTTCTATCAGAGAGAATATGTGAGAAGTGATTAATAATACTTCTGAGATTAGGTTGTTCAAAGACCTTGGCTTCCATTTTGGGGAGAGCTCTCTAATTCTCTCATTCTAAAGGAAGCCAAATGCCCTCTGTGAGTTTTTCCTTGGGGAAGCCCAGATAGCAAAGAACGTGTATCAATCACCAGTCATCATTCAGCAGGGACCTAGACTTCCAACAATCACATGCATGACCTTGGAAGTTCATCCTCCATGGGTTGTGCCTTTAGATGACTTCCTGAATGCAGACTTATGAGTGATCATGAGCTAAAAGACATAGGTAACCCTTTCTGCAACTCCTGTCCAAAAGAAAGAGACATAATGAATGTTTATTGTTTTGATATGTTAAGGTTAGGGGTAATATTTTAAGTAATAAAAAATAACTAATTACAGAGACGATCCTGAGAAAGTAAGGCTCATCCAAAGGGGAAATAACAGTTGTATAGATTGAAAATATCATGTATAATTTTGGGTCGTGGAGATTTAGAGTTGGGTACAGAAAAATAACATGTAAGATTCTTACTAAGTATAACTAGTAAACTCATTATCCAACAGCACAGTTTCATGTACTTAAAAGAAAGGATTTTCTGACTCTTAAGTGGAGATAAAACAACTTCTACAAAACATGAGGGTCAAGTAAGAAGAAATTTCCACCTCTGGAATCTGAAATGAAGGATATCCGGAGGATAAGGAGCCTCTTAAAGAACTGAATTTAGGGAAAAATCAAATTCATGATAGAGAAGCATTTAAAGGTTGAAGAGGAAGCACACGGTTGGTTACTTTCTGATTGATTTGCAGGGATATAGGTGCCATTTTTTTTTTCTTGTTAGGGTGAGCACCTTAGAAATGCTTTGTACTTTTCCTCCCATATTTTCTGAAGCATGCTTATGGCAGAAGTACAGTTTTGTTTATTTTAGAAGCATATTGAGAAAGCTTTAATGGTATTATTAAATCAGTAGAGAAAATAATCAATGATATAAACCCAGGTTTTCAGCATATTTTTAATACCTTTAAAGTGATTCTAGAAGAATCTTGGAAAAATTGGATATTTGTATTCATTTTATGTGATTTTATTGTGACTTTATAATAAATGAGATTTTTTGGTAAATATTGGAAGTTAATATTCTGTAGTTTGGAAAAGCAATTTTGAATGTTTCAATAGGAAGACCATCTAAAACTGCATAACACCACAGAATGTAGTAAAATTGTAATTTAATGAACTTGGGAGACAAACTATGTGCTTTGTGCCAAGCTTATCAAGGAAGATACAATTTCAATACCAATGAAATAAACTCCCACAAATTGATTTTTCTTTGTGTGCACTCATCAGTATAAATACAATTAAATTATAAAGCCTGCACTTGTTCAGGAAAGATATTTTCTGTTCATGTTCATGCTTCGTGGGTGCTTTGCTTTCTGATACTTTGTTATGTGTAATCCTTGCAAAGTGAAAAGAGAATCAACAAATCTACGTCCATGGGTCTTTATCATAGAGAATTGAATCCTGTGCCTTTACATTTGCTCTGTGTTATTTACTTATCTATTTATTTATTTAGGTGCAGGGGATTGAACCCTGAAAGAGTCTACCATAGAATTGTATATTCAGCCTTTTTTCTATTTTTTTTTTCAGACATTTCTTACTTATTTGCCCAGGGTAGCCACACACATACAATCTTCCTACATCAGCCTCCTGAGTCACTGGAGTTACAGGTAACTGCCACCATACAAAAACCATTTACTTTAAATTAAGAATATTATTATTTTGATGTAATTATAACATCACTAATATTTTTGAAATATCCCATTTCTTGAAATTTATTACAAAGGACTAAAATCAGCATATTATAGTGACATTTATAGCAGTGCAATTCACAATAACCAAGTCATGGAAGCAGTCAAGGAGAACCTCTGACATATAAATGGATTAAGAAAACATGGTATATAATACAAAGTGGAATTTTATTCAGCCACAAAGAATAATAAAATTAGGGCATTTTCCAGTAAATAGATGGAAAGGGAGTACTTGGAAATGCTAAGTGAAATAAGCCAGACTCAGAAAATCAAGGGTCAAATGCTGTTTCTTATATGCAGATTCTAGAGCAAAGTATGGTGAGGGAGGGATAGAGGAGTTTCATGAGAATAGAGGGAAGTCCAGTGCAGTAGAAGAAGAAGATTAGGGAGAGATGGGAAAGAAAAGGAAATGTGGAATGAATTTGACAAAATTATGTAATGTGCATATATAAGAATACCACAGTGAATGCCACCTTAATGTATATCTATAAAACACCTATTAAAATAAATTGACAGATTAAAAAGATGGAAGACCAGTAGAGGAAGAAAAACACAGGGAAGGAGAAGAGGAGGGAAATAAGAGGATCTGGGGATAAAAATGGAGCAAGTTAAATTTCATACATGTATATGAGTATTTTAAAATGAATCCAACTATTATGTATAGCAATAATGCACTAATGAATTTTTTAATTTAGATTTTTTTAATTAATGTATACTGGTTACAATAATTTTTATGCCCAGAAATATTGGTATTGAACATTTTTCAAAAGCATATTTACTTTTCACATAATTTTGTGAAGTGTCTATTCCAAATACTTTGTCTAGTTTAAGTATTTCCCTTATTGTATACTTTATCAATTGAAAGAAGTATTTTTTAAAAAATAAATTATTGATTACATATTTTAGATGTGTATTATTTTCAGTCAGTGGTTTACTCTGGCTCTCTATGACAGTGGCTATGCTCAATTATAGTGCCACTGAAGACTAATTTCTTAAACAACTTCATTGGTTTCTTTCATATCATACTTGCCAGAAATACATTGGAGAACAATGAGTCTTCCTACCATTGCTCTACTAATTTCTTATATGGACACAATCCTCAGTGACAAATGGAAGCAGGTCATCACCCTTACTTGCATAGCAAAAAGTTCAAAAGCATGGACTTTCTGGATAGCAGACAACTGCAGGATTCCCTTTCCTCCGTGGAAATGGACTGCAAAAGGGGTGTTTCATGGGGGAAGGGGGAAGCTGCTGAGTCCTTGGTGGCTGCTGAGTGACTCGAGCCAAATTTTTTTCTTTTCCTTTTTTTTTTTGAGGGGGTGGGTACCAGGGACTGAACTTGGGGCCACATCCCCAGCCCTATTTTGTATTTTATTTAGACATGTGATCTCACTGAGTTGTTTATCGCCTCCCTTTTTCCTGAGACTGGCTTTGAACTTTAATCCTCCTGCCTCAGCTACCCTGGATTTACAGGCATGATGCACAACCATGTCGTGCAAACTCTTTTTTTTTTTTTTTTTCTTTTTTACCTTGTGTTTTTGGTTTCAGAAACTTTTCTTTATATTTTTTTTTCCCTAAAATGTTTGAGTTTTAAATTTTGTATTTAACTTCCAATTTTCTCTCTGAAGTTTCTATTGTTAAATCTGCTAAAACAACATGAAAATAGGAAGATTAATAAGAGAAAACCACATTCATATTTATTTATTATATACAATCATACAACATATAAACCTCAAAGGACCATGTGGTTAGGCTTAAACACTCTTCATAGGTTAGTTGGAAATGAGGAATATAGGCAGTGTGTGTGTGTTGTGTGTGTGTGTGTGTGTGTCCTTTCACTAGAATGTTGAATTCCATTGTCACCTGGCTTGCATAGAGTTTCAAGACATAAATTACCTCTATTTTTAATATTTATGCTTCTGCATATATTCAACTATATAAAATATTTAACAAACAAAAACACACAAAAATTGTCTGTTCATATTTTTCTTACTTTTTCATTGATTTTTTTGACTTTAATTTATTCTAATTAGAAATACATGATAGCAGAATGCATTTTGATTCATTGTACACAAATGGAGCACACCTTTTCATTTCTCTGGTTGTACACAATGTTGAGTCGCACACATGTGCAGTCATACATGTACCTAGGGTAATGATGTTCATCTCATTCTACCAACTTTCCTACCTCCATGACTCCTCCCCTTCCCTCTCTCCCCTTTTCCCCTAACTAAAGTTCCTCCATTCCTCCTGTGTTCCTTCCCATACCCATTAAGGATCAGCATCCACATATCAGAGAAAACATTCAGCCATTGGTTATTTGGGATTGGCTTACTTCACTTAGCATGGTATTCTCCAACTACATGCATTTACCTGCAAATGCCATAATTTTATTCTCTTTTAATGCTGAGTAATGTTCCATTGTGTATATGTACCAGAGTTTCTTTATCCATTCATCTTTTGAAGGGCATCTAGATTGCTTCCACATTTTAGAAACTGAGCTGCTATAAACATTGATGTGGCTGCATTAATACAATACGCTGTTTTAAAATCTTTAGGGTATAGACCAAGGAGTGTAATAGCTGGGTCAAATGGTGGTTCTATTACAAGATTTCTAAGAAATACTGCTTTCCAGATTGGTTGTACGGCCCGGCGCGGTGGCGTACGCCTGTAATCCCAGCACTTTGGGAGGCTGAGGCAGGAGGATCACGAGTTCAAAGCCAGCCTCAGCAATGGCGAGGCACTTAGTAACTCACTGAGACCCTGTCTCTAAATAAAATACAAAAAAGGGCTGGGGATGTGGCCCAGTGGTCGAGTGCCCCTAAGTTCAATCCCCACTACCAAAAAAAAAAAAAAAAAAAAAAAAAAAAAAAAAACAGATTGGTTGTACTAATTTGCAGTCCGACCAGCAATGTATGAGTGTGCCTTTTCCCCCACATCCTTGCCAAAACTTATTGTTTTTTGTATTCTTGATAACTACCATTCTGATGGGAGTGAGATGAAATCTCTGAGTAGTTTTGATTTGCATCTCTCTAATTACTAGAGATGTTGAATATTTTTTCATATATTTGTTGATCAAATGTATATCATCTTCTAAAAGTGTCAATTCAGCTCTTAGCCCATTTATTGATTGGGTTGTTTGTTTGTTTGTTTCGGTGTTAAGTTTTTTGAGTTCTTTATATATCCCAAAGATTAGTGCGTGTGGTAAAAATCTGCTCCCAAAATATAGGCTGTCTCTTCATGTCATTGATTTTTTCTTTCACTGAGAAGAAGATTTAGTTTGAATCCATTCCATTTACTGATTCTTGATTTTAATTTTTGTGCTTTAGGAGTCTTACTAAGGAAGTCATGGCCTAATTAGACATGGTGAAGATTTGGGCCTAATTTTTCTTCTATTTGGCATAGGGTTTGTGGTCTAATTCCTATGTATTTTGTCCACTTTGAGTTGAGTTTTGTGATTGGTGAGAGATAGGGTTTTAGTTTCATTTTGCTGCATATGGATATCCAGTTTTCCCATCAACATTTGTTGAGGAGGCTCTCTTTTTCCCAACGTATGTTTTTGGCACCTTTCTCTAGTATGAGATAACTATTTTTGTAGGTTTGTTTCTGTGTCTTCTTTCTGTACCATTGGTATACAAGTCTATTTTGGTGCCAATATTATGATGCATTTGTTACAATAGCTCTGTAGTATAATTTAATTTCTGGTATTATGATGCCTCTTAATTCACTCTTTTTACTAAGGATTGTTTTGGCTATTCTGGGTCTCCTATTATTCCAAATAAGTTTCATGGTTGCTTTTTCTATGTCTATAAGGAATGATGGTGGTAATTTAATTGGAATCACACTGAATCTGTATAGCACTTTGGGGAGCATGGTCATTTTGATAACATTAATTCTAACTATCCAAGAGTATGGGAGATCTTTCCAACTTCTAAGTTATTCTTCAATTTCTTTCTTTAGTGGTCTGTATTTTTCATTATAGAGGTCTTTCACCTCTTTTGTTAAAGTGATTCCCAAGTGTCTCATTTTTCTCTGAGGCTATTGTGAATGGGGTAGATTTCCTAATTTCTCTTTCAGAGGATTCATCATGTATGTGGAATGTATATAAATGTATATAGAAATGCATTTGATTCATGGGTATTGATTTTATATCCTGCTACTTTGCTGGAATCATTTACTAATTCTAGAAGTTTTCTGGTTGAATTTTTTGGATTCTTTAAGTATAAAATTATATCATCAGCAAATAATGATAATTTGAGTTCATCTTTTCCTATTTGTTTTCTTTTAATTTCTTTCATCTGTCTAATTACTCTGGCTAGAGTTTCAAGGACTATTTTGAATAGAAGTAGTGAAAGAGGGCATCCTTGTCTTGTTCAGTTTTTATTGGGAATGCTTCCAAATTTTCTCCATTTAGAATGAAGTTGAACTTGGGTTTAGCATAGATAGCTTTTACAATGTTGAGGTATGTTTCTACTATCCCTAGTTTTCCTGGTGTTTTGTACATGAAAGTGTGCTGTATTTTGTCAAATGCTTTATCTGTGTCAGTTGACATAATTATATGATTTTTATCTTTAAGTCTATTGATGTGATGGATTATGTTTATTGATCCATACGTTGAACTAACCTTGTGTCCCTTGAATGAACCCCACTTGATCATGGTCCACAACTTTTTAAATATGTTTTTGTATGTGATTTGCCAAAATTTTATTGAGAATTTTTGCATCTATGTTCATCATCAGGGATATTGTTCTGAAATTTTCTTTCTTTCATGTGTCTCTGTTTTTGGTATCAGGGTGATGCTAACTCATAGAATGAGTTTGGAAGGATTCTATTTCATGGAATAATTTGAAGAATAATGGTATTAATTCTTTGTAGTTCTTGTAGAACTCAACTAGAATCTGTCTGGTCCTGGACTTTTTTTGGTTGGTAGGCTTTTGATGGCATCTTCTATTTCCATGATTGAAATTGATCTGTTTAAGTTGTGTTTGTGTTCCTGGTTCAGTTTGGGTATGTCATATGCTCTAGAAATTTATTGGTGTTTTCATAGTTTTCTATTTTACTGGAGTATATATTTTCAAAATAGTTTCTAATTATCTTCTGCATTTCAATTGTGTCTGTCATGATATTTCCTTTTTCATCACAAATTTTAGTGATGTGAGTTTTTTCTCTCCTTTTCATTAGGATGGCTAAGAGTTTGTCCATTTTATTTATTTATTCAAAGAACCAACTTTTTGTTTTGTCAATTATTTTAATTGTTTCATTGTCTCAATTTTATCAATTTCAGCCCTACTTTTAGTTATTTTCTGTCTTCTGCTTCTTTGGGTGTTGGTTTGTTTCTATTTTTCTAGGGCTTTGAGATGTAATGTCAGGTTGACTTTTTCTTCTTTTAATGAATGAGCTTAATGCAATGAACTTTCCTCTTAGCATTGCCTACACAGTGTCCCAGAGATTTGGATGTGTT
Source organism: Tamias sibiricus (assembly GCA_025594165.1). Lineage (NCBI taxonomy): Eukaryota > Metazoa > Chordata > Mammalia > Rodentia > Sciuridae > Tamias > Tamias sibiricus. The sequence continues at coordinate 153,899,704 of CM046662.1, read as the reverse complement.
GTATAGGAATTCTCATTTACCTCTAAGAATTTTTTTATCTTTTCTCTGATGTCTTCTATTATCCATGTATCATTTAATTGCATATTATTTAGTCTCCAGGTGTTGGATAGCTTCTATTTTTAATTGTATCATTGACTGCTAATTTCATTCCATTATGGTTAGATAGATTTTTTTGTATTTGCTAAGATTTGCTTTGTGGCATAACATATGGTCTATTTTGGAGAAAGATACATGTGCTGCTGAGAAAAAAGCATATTCCTTTGTTGATGGATGGAATATTCAATATATGTCTGTTTATTCTAAATTATTTATTGTTTTATTGAGTTCTATATTTTCTTTTTTAGTTTTTTTAATTAATTAACTAATTTATTTATTTATTATGTGGTGCTGAGGCTCAAACCCAGTGCCTCACACATGCTAAGCGAGTGCTCTACCACTGACACACAACACCAGTCCCAATATAATTGATTTTTAGTATAACAAATAGAGTTGATTTTATAATCCATATAAAAGTTATTAGTGAAATGCTTTGCAGTCTCTTTTTCATACACATTCTTCAAAATCCAGCATGTGTTTTACAGTAAGAGCACATTTTGATTTGGATTTTACATTGTTATCAGAAACTTTTTATATAACTTTAAGTGTCACAAAATTGACAATTGGAAAGCATATATTCACATATTCACATTGTTCTGTACACACTTAAAAAGTTCTCTTACCTCTAAAGCAAGAACCAAAAGAATCATTTTTCTTTAATATTTGTACACACATTAACAAAACTGATTTCTCTCTTTAATTTTTTTATTCTACATTTTTACGAATGACAGCAGAATGCATTACATTTCATATTATACTTATAGAGCACATTTTTACATATCTCTGGTTGTATACAAAGTATATTCACACCATTCGTGTCTACATACATGCACTTAGGGTAATGATATCCATCTCATTCTACCATCTTTTTTTTTTTTTTTTTTTTTTTTTTTTTTTTTAGTTTTTGTTTGGAAGATATATCCAGTGATGAGAGAGGTGTATTAAAGTCACCCAGTATTATTGTGTTATGGTGTATTTGATTCTTCAAGTTGAGAAAAGTTTGTTTGATATACATAGATGCCCCATTATTTGGGTCATAGATATTTATGATTGTTATGTCTTGTTGATGTACAATTCCCTTAAGTAGTAAGAAATGACCTATTTTATCTCTTTCACTAACTTTGGTTTAAAGTCCACTTTATATGATATGAGGATGGAAACCCCTGCTTGTTTATGTGGTCCATGTGAGTGATCATTTTTTTCCCAATCTTTCACCTTCAGTCTATTGGTGTCTTTTACTATGAGATGAATCTCTTGAAGGCAGGATATTTTTGTAAAATCCAATCTGCTAGTCTACATCTTTTAACTGATGTATTTAGACCATTGATGTTTTGGGTTATTATTGAGACATGGTTTGTATACCTGGTCATTTTGATTTATTTTTGGTACTTAACTTGACTTGGTTTCTCCTTTGATTGGCCTTTCCTTCAGTGTAGTTCCTACCTTTGTTAATTTTCATTGTTGTTTTTCATTTCCACCTCATGGAATATTTTGCCAAGAATGTTCTGTAGTTTAGGCTTTCTTATTATAAATTATTTTACATTTTGTTTATCAGAAAGGTTTTTATTTCTTCATCAAATCTAAAGCTTAATTTTGCTGGATATAAGATTCTTGATTGACATCCATTTTCTTTCAGAGCTTGGCATATGTTGTTCCAGGATCTCCTGGCTTTGAGGGTCTGGGTTGAAAACTCTGCTGATATATCAGCAGGCAATTGGTCTTCCCCTATATGTAATCTCATTCCTCTCTCTTGTGGCCTTTAAAATTCTATCCTTATTCTGCATGCTAAGCATTTTCATTATAATATGTCTTGGTGTAAATCTGTTGTAATTTTGTATATTTGGTGTCATGTAAGCCTCTTGTATTTGATTTTACAATTCATTCTTGATGTTTGGGAAATTTTCTGATATTATCTTATTGGAGAGATTGTGCATTCCTTTGGTTTGAAACGCTGTGCCTTCCTTTATGCTGATAAAACTTAGATTTGGTCTTTTGATGTTATCGCATAATTATTGGATGTTCTGTTCATGGTGTCTTACCATCTTTCCTTTGTGGTCAACTTTATTTTCAATATTGGATATTTTGTCTTCATTGTCTGAGGTTCTGCCTTCCATATGACCTGATATGTTGGTGATGTTTTTTTTATTTAGTTTATTGTTTCCTTCATTTCAAGGATTTCTGTTTGCTTTTTAAATTTTTTTCTGAATCTCTATATTTTCTTGAAGTTATCTTTGGCTACCTGTATGTGTTCTTTTATCACTTTGTTGGAGTGATCAGTTTTGACTGTATTTGCTCACTTAAGTCATTCTTTAATTTTCAGATCATTTAAGTTATGTACATCCTGAACCCCTATTCAGACATTTCATCTACTGCACTATCCATGGATTCTATTGTAGTATCTTGGTTTGCTTGGAGAACTTACTCCCTTGTTTTTTCATTTTCTCTATGTGTCTTCCTATGTTTCAGTGAAGATCTGAGGTATTGCAGCTTCTACCCTATAATCTTATAGTGCCCTGCAGCTTACAAATACCTCAACTTTAAGGGGGATATCAATGTTTACAGCACCCAATGCAACCAATATGCAGCCATAAATCAATTAATTTCTATTTTGACATTTACAGTTTTGTTGTTATTACAGAAATTATGAGTTTGGTTATCTCCTACCATATAGGCAGTAGGTTTGCATAATGGTTTACAGTTTCTAATGGCATACAGAGGGTAGGGGTAGGCTGTGATATTTATGAGGTAGAATGGGAGTATATAGAGATATTCAACTATAGGACTTGTGAAAGTGTAATAAAAAGAAGTTGGTTGTTAGCAGGAGAAAAAAGAGAGAGATGTAACCACATGCAAGGCTCCCTTTTACCTATGCAACAGAAGGGTGTCTGTTAGCACACCTAATAGAGATACCTCTGGTGCTACTGCACCTACAGTGACTTTGGTGATAGTTTAACACATCCTGGTTGTTGTCCCTAGATGGAAGTGGCCATGCCCCAAGTTGGTGTATAAATATTGTAATTGTATGAATATTGTGAGAAGACATTTGAAAAGTTAACAGAGAAATGAGTTAAAATGGAAACAAAATTTTACATCCCTTTTGTCTTCTTTGAGTTTAAATAGGCCTAAAAAGTCAAAATCATATAAAAATATGTGATTTTCAGTTATGTGATTCCAAGGAGAAATAATTTCTACTTATTGTACACATCACTTAATTTACTTAATTTTACTCGATTGCTGAAAACTCAAAAGAGTCTCTCGAAAATTATGCATCACAATAAAACTTCCTATCCATCAATAAAAGTGTCTTTGTAAAGGAAACATTTTCATAGGCTTAAATTTTGTAATGGTTCACATTTGCCTTTCAGCAGGTGAACTTTCCCATTAGAAATGTGCTTGCAAGATATAATTTCCATTTGCATTTTCTCCTATGGGTTTTCTAGAAGGTGTTTAAAATCCTTTAGTTATGTTAAAACTAGCATTATAATAATAAATAATTTTAATACTAAAAGTTATTATAGAACAAAAGCATAACTAACATATTTAAGCTATTATTAAAGAAATATATATATTGGCCTTGCATTTTTGTATCCCAACTGTACATATAATGCCATTAATTTTTATAGATATTTATTGTAAAGGTGTGATAAATGTTCAAAACCTATAAACACATAAGAAAATTTAAGTACTATAATACTTGGTGTTTATGTTCTGTGTGTTTTTTCTATAATTTTCTTTTGATTTTTTATTAGTACAGACTCAATGAAAGACAAAAATCACTAGCTCTTAGTTAAATGAGTAGTTCAGCCTCCTAAAATAATTGGATAGTTTACTTTTTTTTTTTTTTTTATAAGTAGCAGAGAGGGAATGCTTCTATATCTGTTCGTGACTTTTACACACATAAATTTGTCTAACACCATGCCTACATTTAGTGAATCAAGTCTATCCTGCGGCTCCGTTGCTCCAAGCGCTTCAGGCAGTAACAGGTGGCGGCCCGTACGGGGAACTTCGGAGCGGACAGGTAAGAACTGAAAGGTCTCTAAAGATGGGTTCGAATATAACTGAATCCCAAGTGATAGAGGCTATGCAAAGACTCCTTGATATACCTGACTCTGTTCTCAGTGAGGAGTATATAGACAAAAGTGAAAGTGATCAAAAAAGTGTAGATTCCACTGGGCCAACTGAGACCAGTAAAGAGAGTATTAGAAGAGACCCCAAAATGACAAAAATCCAAGCTATTAAAGCTATTCGGGAGTTATTGGCGAAAGCTGAAGGATACTTGCTCTCACTGGAACCTGGGCCTCAGGATATTGCTGTCAGTGAAATTAGCAGTGGGGAGGAATCTAGTAAAAGTGATCCTGAGAAAATGAGGAAAAACAAATTAAAAAAGACCGAGAAAAAGGTCCGTCAGGCAGAGGAGTCACTTGTGTCCTCTACTCCCCCATGGGTGGAATCCATTACAGAAAATATGAAGGGTATTACTAGGCATTTGCATACCCTAGAAACAGAAATAAAAAGTCTTTCTGATCGCTTATGTGCTCTCGAGGACAACTCACAGATACATTGGGAACCGCCAGCATTTGAAAAGAAAAATGGACAGAGTGTCCATCAGTCAGTAGATTTCAAAACAATAAAAAATCTCAAAGAGGCAGTAATGACTTATGGGCCCCAAGCTCCTTTCACATTGAGTATGCTGGAGTCCCTTAACACCTTTAGCTTAACCCCCTCAGACTGGAAAAGTCTATGTAAAGCAACATTAAGCGGGGGGCAATTCTTGGTTTGGCGATCGCAATTCAAGAACTTTGTATAGAAATGGCTAAAGAAACGCGGCTGCAGGGTTTGAAAACTATAATATAGACATGCTCACAGGAGAAGGGCAATTCGCAGACTTACAGGCTCAAACAGATTATGACTCAGATATATATGCTCAGATAAATGCAGCTGCCTTAGAGGCATGGAAAACTGTACAAGGACCTGGGGATCTACAAGGTAGCTTGTCAAAAGTGATTCAAGGACCTAATGAGCCGTTTGCCGACTTTGCTGATCGACTTTTGAGAACTGCAGGTAGTGTGTTTGCAGATGTTGACCAAGCTATGCCTTTAGTTGTTCAATTAGCTTATGAAAATGCAAATAAATGGTGCCAAGCAGCCATCAGGCCATGGAGAACTAAAAAGGATCTTTCCGTATATATACAACTATGTAAAGATATAAATGGCGCTTTTGTCACAGGAAATGTGATTGCAGCCTCAATGAGAGGTGCTTCCTCTCGAAATTTCACAAAGGCTAAACGTAGACATTATAACCAATCAGGATATTCCAGGCAAAATTATCATAATCAATCAGGCAATTCTAGGCAAAATCCCCAAAGAGAAATAAGATCAAGCTCATACCGTGCCCCAGGCCGCTGCCCCAGGTGTAAAAAGGGAAATCATTGGCCAATAAATGCTATTCAAAATTTGACATCCATGGAAATCCTTTGTTCAGGAATTCAAAAAACGGGGCACGGGGCCCAGTACCCCGGGGCCCACAAATGTACGGGGCATTGCAGAAGGAGTATCCTCAAGCATCCACTCAGATGCTTCCCCGACACAATCCCTACTACCCATCCACTCCCTCGCCAGAGGAACAAGAGGAAATGCAGGATTAGACCTCTGTTCCACCGCCCGAATAGTGTTAACACCTGAAATGGGGGTTCAACTGATTCCCACAGGAGTCAGGGGACCTCTTCCCTCAGGGACTGTAGGACTTATTATCGGGCGTAGTCCTAAAAGCTTATTAGGTTTGCAAGTGACCCCAGGTGTAATAAACTCAGACTACAAAGGGGAAATAAAATAATGCTTAGCTCACCCCAAAGTGTAAGTTCTGTTAATCAAGGAGATAGAATTGCTCAGTTGCTTCTCCTTCCCAATTTACATAATTCATTTAAAAAAAATGGGTATGCCTCAAGAAGGGAACAATAGAGGATTTTGTTCCACTGACTCAAGTCCCATGGCTTGCTGGGTTCGAGACTGTTCAAGGAGGCCTATGTGTAAAATAAAAATCCAAGGAATAGAAATGGAGGGATTAATAGATACTGGAGCTGACTCTTTCATTATTAATTTACGCCAATGGCCCAAGCACTGGCCTCTGCAAAAAGCTTCAACCAGTTTAAGAGGCTTGGGATATAATAACCTCCCAGATGAAAGTGCAGTAATTTTAAAATGGGAGGATGATGAAGGCCATAAAGGAACATTTCAGCCTTATGTTTTACCTAATCTACCGGTTACTTTATGGGGAAGAGATATTTTGCAACAAATGGGAGTACACCTTGCAACCAAGCCTGCAGATGTTAAATGTGAAAACCTACAGGGTAATCTTAACCATAAAAGAAACTCATTATCAAAAAGTACAGAGTAATCTTAACCCTAAAAGTAATCATTGTCATAAAGGAAAAAGATATTTTTTTTCGGGGCCACTGAGAAAATAATTTTGAAAATACCATGGCTTTCTGATAAGCCAGTGTGGGTCCCTCAGTGGCCCCTATCTAAAGAGAAATTACAAGCGGCCCACCAATTAGTTCAGGAACAATTAGAAGCAGGTCATATAGAACCTTCCACCTCTCCCTGGAATTCCCCCATATTTGTGATCAAGAAAAAGTCAGGAAAGTGGCGATTGTTACATGATCTTAGACAAATCAATAAAACCATGCAAGTTATGGGGCCTACTCAACCTGGACTTCCTAGTCCCGTAGCTATTCCAAAAAATTTCCATCTTATTACTCTTGATATAAAGGATTGCTTCTTTTCTATTCCCCTACATCCTCTGGATGCCCCCAGGTTTGCTTTTTCCGTTCCTTCTATGAACAATATTGGCCCTGATCAGAGATATCAATGGAAGGTTTTACCACAGGGAATGGCTAATAGCCCCACCATATGCCAAATATATGTGGACAAGGCTATCCAACCCATTAAAAATAAATATCCAAACCTCATGTGTCTACATTACATGGATGCCCATATTTTATTTAATATATTCAGGCCCACCCTCCCATATTATATTTAGGAAAATCTTATTTTTGTTAGATAAAATTTTAATAAATAAAGAACAGACCACCCTGATTTCCAAAAACTACTGGGAGACATTGGCTAGAACTAAAACCTTTTAAAAAATATGGACTCCTGATAGGAAAGCTTTTAAAATAGTAGAAAAAGCAGAAGAAATTGTGATAGTTTGAAACTCAACCGATCTTCACCACCCACAGGAGTATTATATTTAGCCCGTCTCTCCTATTTAAAATCATGGTGGGCTATATTCTTCAAGGACTTAAGACTTCTACTAAAATATTTGTCCCCTATATTATCTTTTTGTATTAATCATCCTATTATATTTCCACAGGTAATAAAAAATCAACCTATACCTAAGGCATTTAATGTATTTACAGATGGGTCCTCAAATGGTACTGCTACAGGTAGTCACTAAAAAAGAAAATATGACTTACATAAACTGCACACAAATCAGCTCAACTAGTGGAACTGGAAAAGCTGTGGTAAGAGCTCTGGAAAATTTTAGGGACAGCCCGTAAACATTTTTTCAGATAGCCACTATATTGTGCAAGCCGTCCCAAAATTAGAGTTAGCAGGACCAATAGCACCTCATACTCCCAGCCTTTAAATTGTTTTATCAAATACAAAACTTTTGTGGGCAAGAAAGAACCTCTATTCGTAGAGGCCATATTAGAGCACATACTAATTTGCCTGGTCCCCTCCATGAAGGTAATCAAAAAGGCTGATGAACTTACAAAAAACAGTAATTTATACTTTCAGCGCTACAAACAAGCTACTTTATTTCATTCCCAGTTTCATGTCAACAGCACCCACCTTGCAACGTAGGTTTAAAATCACAAAGGAGCAAGCCAGAACAATTGTAAAAGATTGTAAATCTAGTATGACACATTTGCCCAATCCTCATTTCGGAGTTAACCCTAGAGGATTAATGCCCAATCATTTGTGGCAGATATAAATGGCAGTCTCATTGTCTGAAATGAAAAATACATGTATTGTGCACTTTGTTACATATGATGCTAAAAGTTTCTATCTCTCACCAAAAAGTCAAATTCTTAGCAAACTGTAGCAAGCAGATATTCTGACATAAATAAGAAAAAGTTAAGAAATGTTCTAACATACAGTACTTAAGAAGATCACAAATGTTAAAAAAGACATAATAGATTCTAAAGAATTATCAATCAGAAAACTATAGAAAATACAAAAAAATATGCAAACTGTCACTTGAATTACACTCAGAAAGATCACAAGGCATAAAATTGTGAAATATATTTCAAAGGCCAAAAAAATGATGAAGGCAAACCTCAAATTTTATGTCAGGGAAATTTATAATTAAAGAATAGGTAAAGATACATTTTCAAGAAAACAACTGAAGAATTGCTATATAATATAATTAAGTGCTATATAATATAATTAAGTGCTATATAATATATGATGAATATTAATTAATTAAATGGAAATTTTACAATAATGAAAGAAAAAATGATGTGAAATTGCATTCAGGTAGAGTATCACTTATATGAAATACTGAAGCCCAGAAGTGTTTTGGATTTAGGATTTTTTTTTATAACATTCACATATATAATGAAATAACTTGGAGATGGGGCCCTGGTCCAAAACCAATATCACTTATGCTTCATAGCTTCCTTACAAAAACTGCCTATAGATAAGTTTATGCAAAGTTAAAAGTGCACCTGTAATTTGAAAGCATCACATCACAGGAGGCCAGGTGTGTGATTTTCCAAATTTTTGTTGTGTTGGCATTCAAAATGACCTTGGTTTTGGAGGATTTCAAATTACACAAGAATCACACTAGCAACACTGAATTTGTGGGTAGAAGAAAGGATACACATGAGATAATGAAGAAATTAATAACTGAAATTTATTGAGGGCATAATGTGCATAAGCTTTAAAATTTTGTTAAAATGTTTATAAGATTACAAAAATTCCCTACTAGTAGAAGAATATACATAATATTGAAACAAAAGAAAAGAAGAAATGACAAATATATGGGAAGAAAGACAAGACGAAAAAAGGAGCTTCTGAGAAGTATAGAAAAGCAGTAAGAGTGAGGGGGGGCATGAAAAGCAAAATAAATGGAAGAAAATATGACTGTACAGAATAAAAATGATAAATGTACATGGAAAAGTTCACATGCAGGTTGTTGAAAGAAAACAGTTTATAACAACAGCAAAGACACACTTTTCTAGTTTCAGTCTAGGATTGGATATTACAATCATTTTCCTACCTGCTCCACTGCATATGCCTCTTGAAATCCATACTACCAACAAGTGGACACTTGTGTGCCATTGAAAACAACCTTGTTGCTTCCTAAGGTTGCCTGTGGGCCACAATAACCAAGGCAGAGAAAGATGGCCCCTGAATTATTTATGCCTTCCAAATCTCATGAAAATACCTTTGATTTCTGGTACTTAATTCCACTCTAGAAGCATAGCTGCAAGAGAATGTGAAGAATCCATTGCTTAGTCTTGCATATTCTTCAGTAAAAAAAGGCACACTAAAGGAAACTGAAAGAGGTGTTGTATGCCTTACCACATCCCTGGCATTCATGTTTTCCTCTCTAGCAGTGTTATGTTATGAACCCAAAGAAATAACACAGTAATCCGATTAAACTATAATTATTCTGCAGTCTGAATTCCTCGGAAGTAGTGATTTCACATAAGTCTTTATGGAGCCTGTTCACATCCTTGATAAGACTTAGGGTAAATATAATTCAAAATAAAAGGCTTAATTCTCCCATGTTGAAAATAAGGGAACAGACTCCTCCCTTTTGCTTTCTTAGAGCATTTATTTTGAGAATGTGTAAATGTAAGTTTTTTCTCTGAATACATGTAAATCTTTTTAAAAGCTAAAAAAAAAAAAAACATTTTATAAGACAATAAGGTTTATCAAAGAGTATTTCTCAGATGATGAACATTAAAACAAACCTGGAGCCCCAGTGGTTCTTAAATGAAATGAGATCAGGCTTGGGCTTGCTGCAGTTCCTACAGTGGGGCAGGGAAGATAGGAAGCTAAAAAGAAAGAAGATAGTATAAAGGAGAATGCAAAGGAAATTATCAACTTTAATAATGCTTCTATTAATATTATCAACTTCAATGATGCTTCTGTTAATAGTTTTCCACAGTTATCACTAATTTTTAAACATTACCAAATATTTAAAATGGTTGAGATCATAAAATAAGCATTTCATAATTCAGTCATACTGTTTTTGAGGAGCTTTTTTTTTTTTTTTTTTTTTTTAAGCTGTAATGCTGGGAACAGAGCCCAAAGCCTCTCACATGCTAGGTAAAGAAAATGCACTTTGTTGTTGTTTTTGTTTAGATAAGGTCTTGATATATTTCCTGGGCTGACCTCAAAAATTTAATTCTCCTGCCTCAGAATCGGAATTGCAGGCACACCTGGTCCAGTGGGTGCCACTTCATTATGAGATACTAAGTGTTGGAATCTAAAAATGAACTATGAAACAAGGGGCTTTTCCTCATGGAGTTATTTTCAGAAGGGTTAGAAAAGCAGAACTGAGTATTTAGACAAATTTATATTAAGTTTTAGTAAGGAATTATTTTTTATGTAACTTTATTAAGGCTATGATAAAGCAGGTATGCAGATATCTGTGTACATTTGTAATATATAGATGTATTGATTTCCATTGCTTAATAATAAAAGAAAGACTATAATTTAAAAAATTGATACACATATACACACAAATGCACACATATCTTATTAGCGAATAGTTTCAAAATAATTTTAATAGGCATTTTATAATATCCAAAGAAGAATTTAACTTGAACCTTCTGGTGAGCCTTTGTAACTGATATTTTAATATTTCTTTTTGACATTGTGAAGGTGATCTCTAATAAAATTCTCAAATATGAAATGGATCAAGAGTCAGGAAGTTAATCTTAGCCTGCCATTGTGGCTGGTACTTGTAATTCCATTTACTCAGAAGCTGAAGCATAAGGATCACTTGAGCTCAAAAATTCAAAGCTTGTCTGGGAAATTGAGACTTTGAATCATTCAATAAATAAATAAATAAACCATGACCCTGACTTCAAGTAGTTTACTCATAATGTAAACCAATATGAAACCAAACTATGATAGTGTTTAAATTCAAATGACTATCAGATTGGGTTGTTACTTCTAATTAATTCATCAAATATATGAAAGATTCATTGATTGAAATGTTGATAATTCTATCCATCCAATACATTAATTAGAAATGTGATCAATTTTTTTTTTTTTTTTCTGAGAGTCTATCATTTAGAAAATCACAACAACTACCATTCGACATCATGGAATTTCAATGTGAATTTTTATAGGATGTCTATAAATTTCCACAGGAGAATTGAATCACATAGTTCTTCTTGACGTAGACATGAAAATGAGTTGGATCTAAAGGTTATCATGTTTGGAGCATCATCAAATCTGGATGATGACAAATCAACAACTGGTAGATGATTTCTTTTCTTTTTTGTTAATTCAAAGTTGTATTTATAATAGTAGTATGTATTACAATTCATAATGCACATATAGAGCATCTTTTTACACAAAACTGTTTGTATACAAAGTATATTCGTACCATTCCAGTCTTCAATCATGCATTTAGGATAATGATATCCATCTCATTCAACCACCTTTTCTTTTCTTTTTTTCCCCCTCTCCCTTCCCCCTTGCTCCCTCCCTTCCCCTCCCTTCCCTTTGACCATTCTAGTGTTCCTCTAATCCTCCTGTGTACCCTGAGCCAACAACACTGTGAACCAGCCTCCTTATATCAGAGAAAACATTCAGTATTTGGATTTTTGAGATTGACTAATTTCAGTTAGCATTATATTCTCCAACTCCATCCATTTATCTGTGAATGCCATTGTTTTATTCTCTTTTATTGCTGAGTAAAATTCCATTGTGTATATCTACCACATTTTCTTTATCCACTCATCTACTGAGGGACATCTAGGTTGGTTCCACAACCTAGCTGATGTGAATTGTGCTGCTATAAACTTTGAAGTGGCTGTGTCACTGTAATATGCTGTTTTTAAGTCCTTTGGGAATAGACCCAGGAGTGGGATGGCTGGGTCATAGGGTGGTTCCATTCCCAGTTTTCCAAGAAATCTCCATACTGCTTTCCATAACGGTTGCACCATTTTGCAGTCCCACCAGCAATGTATGAGTGAGCCTTATCCCACACATCCTCTCCAACATTTATTGTTGTTTGTGTTCTTAATAGCTGCCATTCTAACTGGAGTGAAATGAAATCTTAGAGTAGTTTTGATTTGCATTTCTCTAATTGCCAGCAATGTTGAGCATTTTTTCATGTATTTGTTGATTAATCGTGTATCTTCTTCTGAGAAGTGTCTTTTCAATTCCTTAGCCCATTTATCAATTGGATTATTTGTTTTTTTGGTGTCAAGTTTTTTGAGTTCTTTATATATTATAGAAATTACTGCTCTATCTGATGTGCATGTATTAAATATTTGTTCCCATTTAGTTGGCTCTCTATTCACCTCACTAATTGTTTCTTTTGCTTAGAAGAAGCTTTTTAGGTTAAATCTATCCCATTTATTAATTCTTGATATTAATTCTTGCTCTACAGTTCCTTAATAAGAATATTAAGGAACTTGGGGCCTAATATGATATGTTGGAAATTGGAGCTTACTTTTTTTTCTATTAGGCATATTGTCTCTGGTCTAATTTGCAAGTCCTTGATCCACTTTAAATTGAATTTTGTGCATGGTGGGAGATAGAGGTTTAATTTCATTTTGTTGCATATGGATTTCCAGTTTTCCCAGCACCATTTGTTGAAGAGGCTATCCTTTCCCCACGGTACATTTTTGGCACCTTTGTCTAATATGAGATAGCTGAAATTATATGTATTAGTCTCTGTGTCTTCATTTCGGTACCATTGGTCTACCAGTCTGTTTTGGCACCAATATCATGCTGTTTTTGTTACTATTGCTCTATGGTATAATTCAAAGTCTGGTATGGTGATGCCACCTGCTGTTGCCACAGGAAGCTATGGCCACTTGGAGCAACGAAGCCACGGGAAGAAGTTCAAGGCGAACTGGAAACAAACAGCTTTTTTATTCTGATAACTTTTCTCTCTGGCTCTAACAACGACTTTAACATGCACCACACACACCACCAAACAACCTACACACCAAAAATAGCGCAGACCCGATCAGCAATCTCGACTCAAGTCTTTCGAGATCCCTGGCCAAGTCCCGTGAGACTATGGAAGGCGGCAATGCCCAAACATCTCCATGGCCCTTAGTCAACCGCAATCTTAGCCATCTCCCCAAACAGGGCTCCTGCAACCTGCTTCACTTTTATTGCTCATTATTGCTTTAGCTATTCTGGGTCTCTTATTTTTTCAGATATATTTCATGAATGCTTTTTCTCTATTTCTTTGAGGAATGACATTGGGATTTTGATTGGAATTGCATTAAATCTGTATAATGCTTTTGGTAGTATGGACATTATGACAATATTAATTCTACCTATCCAAGAAAAGGTAGGTCTTTCCATCTTCTGATGTCTTCTATAATTTCTTTCTTTAGTGTTCTATAGTTTTCATTGTAGAGGTCTTTCACGTCTTTGGTTAAGTTGATTCCCAGGTATTTTATTTTTTTGATGCTATTTGTAAATGGGGTAGTTTTCATCATTTCCCTTTCAGAGGCTTTGTCACTCATGTACAAAAACTTATGCCTTGTGTCCTGCTTATTGCCAAATTTATTACTAGTGGTAAAAGATTTTGGGAGAGTGGGTCTTCTAGCTATCATGTCATCAGCAAATAGTGCCAAATTTGAGCTCTTCTTTTCCTCTCTGGATCCTTTTAATTTCTTTCATCTGTCTAATTGTTCTGACCAGAGTTTCAAGTACTATGTTAAATTTCAGTGGTGAGGGGGCATCCCTGTCTTGTTCCAGGTTTTAGAGGGAATGCTTTCAATTTTTCTCCATTTAAGATAATGTTTGCTTGGGGCTATAATATCTTTTATATCATGTTCATTTCTATTTTTTCTAGAGTTTTGAACATAAAGGGGTGTTGTAGTGAGATGATCATATGGTTTGAGCTCTTCTTTTCCTCGCTGGATCCTTTTAATTTCTTTCATCTGTCTAATTGTTCTGACCAGAGTTTCAAGTACTATGTTAAATAGCAGTGGTGAAAGGGGGCATCCCTGTCTTGTTCCAGGTTTTAGAGGGAATGCTTTCAATTTTTCTCCATTTAAGATAATGTTTGCTTGGGGCTATCCGTAATATCTTTTATAATGTTGAGATATGTTCCTGTTATTTCTATTTTTTCTAGAGTTTTGAACATAAAGGGGTGTTGTATTTTGTCAAACACTTTTTCTGTGTCTATTGAGATGATCATATGGTTTTTATCTTTAAGTCCATTGATGTGATGTATTATGTTTATTGATTTCCGAATGTTGAACAAACTTGCATCCCTGGGATAAACCCCACTTGATCATGGTGCATTATCTTTCTGATATGTTTTCATATCCGATTTGCCAGAATTTTGTTGAGGATTTTTACATCTATGTTCATTAAAGATATTGGCCTGAAGTTTTCTTATTGGCTGTGTTTTTTCCGGGCTTTGGAATTAATGAAATATTGACCTCATAGAAAGAGTCTGGAAGAGCTTCCTCTTTTACTATTTCTCGAAATAATTTGAAAAGCATTAGTATTAGTTCTTCTTTGAAGGTCTTGTAGAACTTGGCTGTAAACCCATCAGGTCCTGGACTTTTTCTTGTTGGTAGCTTTTTGATGACATCTTCTATTTCTTTGCTTGAAATTGATCTGTTTAAATTGTGTATAGCATTCAGTTACAGTTTGGGCAATTCATACGACTCTAGAAATCTGTCAATGCTTTAAATATTTTCTATTTTATTAGAGTATAAGTTTTCAAAGTAATTTCTAATTATTTTCTGTAAATCTGAGGTGTTTGTTTTGATATTTTCTTTTTCATCACAGATGTTAGTAATTTGAGTTTTTTCTCTTCTTCTTTTCATTAGCATCAAAAAGAAGGGTCTGTCAATTTTATTTATTTTTTCAAATAACCAACTTTTTGTTTTGTCAATTCTTTTAATTGTTTCTTAAGTATCAATTTCATTGATTTCCGCTCTGATCTTAATTATTTCCTGTCTTCTACTGCTCTTAGTTTTGGTATGTTTTTCTTTTTAGTGCTATGAGGTGGGATGTTAAGTTATTTATTTATTTATTTATTTATTTTTTTTTTTCTTTTAAGGAATGAACTCAGTGCAATGAATCTTCCTCTTAATACTGCCTTCATAGTGTCCCAGAGATTTCTATATGATGTATCTGTGTTCTCGTTTACCTCTAGGAATTTTTTAATCTCCTCCTTGATGCCTTCTTCAAACTCTTGTTCATTCAGTAGCATGTTGTTTAGCTTCCAGTTGTTGGAATAGTTTGTTTTTATTTATTATTTTATCATTGATTTCCAATTTCATCCCATTATGTTCTGATAGAATGCAAGCTGCTATCTCTACTTTTTTATATTTGCTGAAAGTTGCCTTGTGACATAATATATGGTCTATTTTGGAGAAGGAGCCATGTGCTGCTGAGAAAAAGTGTATTCACTTAGTGAAGGATGAAATATTCTATATATGTCCGTTAGGTCTAAGTTATTAATTGTTTTAACGAGGCCTAAAATTTCTTTATTTAGCTTTTGTTTGGATGATCTATCTATTGGTGAGAAAGGTGTATTGAAGTCCCCTAGAATAACTGTGTTGTGGTTTATTTTACTCTTGAACTTGAAAAGGGTTTGTTTGATGAATGTAGGTGCTCCATTATTTGGGGAATATAGTTTTATAATTGTTATATCCTGTTGATGAATGGTTCCCTTAAGTAGTAATAAATATCCATCTTTGTCCCTTTTGATTAGCTTTGGCTTGAAGTCTACCTTATTTGATATGAGAATGGACACCCCTGCTTTCTTCCGCAGCCCATGTGAGTGATTAGAATTTTCCCAGCCTTTCACCTTTGGTCTATTGATGTCTTTTTCTATGAGGTGTGTTTCTTGGAGACAGCAAATTGTTGGGTCATTTCCTTTAATCCAGTCTGACAATCTGTGTCTTTTGAGTGGTGAGTTTAGGCCATTAACATTCAGGGTTATTATTGACGTGTGATTCTTATTTCCATCCATTTTTATTTATATTATGGTCTTTAGCTTGATTTGGTTTCTCCTTTGGTTGGTAATTCTTTTAGTTTTATATCTCCATTTGAAGATTTTTAATTGTTGTTTTTCTCTTCTTCTTCATGGAAAATTTTGCCCAAGATGTTCTGAAGTGCTGGCTTTTGAGTTGTGAAATCTTTTAACTTTTGTTTGTCATGGAAGGATTTTATTTCATCTTCGAATCTAAAGCTCAATTTTGCTGGATATAAGATTCTTGGTTGACATCCCTTTTATTTCAGAGCTTGAAAATATGCTATTCCAGGATCTTCTAGCTTTTAAGGTCTGGGTTGAAAAATCTGAACATAATCTGATTGGCTTCCCCCTATATGTAATCTGCTTCCTTTCTCTTGTGGCTTTTAATATTCTCTACTTGGTCAGTATATTAGGCATTTTCATTATAATGTGAATGGGTGTTGATCTGTTGTGATTTTGTACGTTTGGTGTTTGGTAAGCCTCTTGAACTTGGTTTTCCCATTCATCCCTCAAGTTTGGAAAAATTTCTGCTATTACTTTATTGAATAATTTACTCATTCCTTTGGCTTGGAACTCTGCATCTTCCTCTACTCCAGTCACTCTTAAATTTGTTTCTGTTGTTTTTTTTTTTTTTTATGTTGTCCCATATTTCTTGAATGTTCTGTTCTTGATTTCTTACCACTTTTGCTATGTAATCTAGATTTTTCTCCAGAATATATATTTTGTCTTCATTATCTGAGGTCCTTTTTTCCAAGTGGTCTAATCTGTTGGTTATGTTTTCAATTAAACATTTAGTTTAGTTTATTGTTTCTTTCATTTCCAGAATTTCTGTTTGTTTTTCTTTAGAACCTCTATCTCCCTATTGAAGTAATCTTTTGTTTCCTATATTTGTTTTTGGATTTCTTAGTCAAAATTCTCTTTTACCACCTGTATTTGCTCTCTCATCTCATTTTTGAGTTCATTCTTAAGTTCCATAAACATTTGGAATATGTAATTTCTAAATTCCATCTCTGTCATTTGACCAACTGTGCTTGCCATGGAATCTACTGAGGAGGTATGTTGATTTGTTTGAGTCACTTTCTTCCCTTGTTTATTCATATTGCTTGTGTGTCTTTTCTTCTAGCATTGTGGGACCTTCACTATTTCAATTTTGCCTTAAATTCTTATGTTGCTCCTGTAGAACAATGCTATCAGATCCCCTTATAAATACTTTACACTTTAAAATCTAACACTTTCTATTCAGCAAATCACAGTTTGATTACAATGTACAGATTTAGTTAACTCAGATATTGTTTCCAATTTACTCTGTATGCTTGTGTTGGGGTTTATAGTTTCCAGTATTGGACACAGAGGTGATATGTTTTGGAAGAAGGAAGTGAGGGTATTGAGTTGTTCTTTCTTAGGATGTATGAAAAGAGAATTCTATGAAAATGGTTTAATATCAACAGATGAGAGAGGAATAAGAATGGAGTGAACAATTTAGTGGGAAGACCAAAATATATATAAACCAAACTTATGCAGCTGTTGAGCAAAGAAAAAAAGAAAGATGGAAAAGAAAAAAATGACAAAGAAGTAGGAATTAGTGTAAGAGTCAGGAGAGATAAAGTAGGTCAAGAAAATAGAGAATAAACTATATATAACAGCACTTTGCTGTATAAATAAATAAATAAACTATATATAACACCGATTTGCCCCAGTTCTAGAAATCCCAATTTCTGTGTATAACTTGTTTCAGCCTCTGATGAGTATGCAATGGCAGGGTGTGATTAGGAAAGATGAGGGAAGAAGAAAAGAGACAAAAGTGAGAAGGAAGAAAAGAAAGAAAGAAAACAGGAACAAAAACAAACACACTGTCAAACAAAACCAAAACAAAGCAAAACCAAACCAAACCAAAACAAAACAAAACAAAAAAAGTCAAACCCAGGAACAAGTCTCAAACAAACAGGACCCTGGGAAGCCCTGCTTTTTTCTCTTCCAGTTTAAGCCAGTTGTCCTGGATCACGTCCAGACAGTCACAGAGAACCTGTTAGTGGAGTCAAGTCTGCACCTTTGGCCAGCAGCAGAATGGCACAGCAGAAGAGTGGCTCAGGGGGAGTGTTTGTCAGTAGGTGAATGGCACTTGGGAAGGGTCCATCCAGAAGGCGTCCATTCCCCACGCCCACCCACAGTTGTAGCATCTCGGGGCTATGGTGCTGGCCTCAGACACACCCTCCCCAGCTGGCTGCCCATGTCTCACCCAGGTGTGTGCTGTTCTCAGAACACTGGCTGGATCCCTGGATGCCTGCAGCTGCTTTTTCCTTTCTTCCTTGTTTCTTTGTCTCGGTCAGCTGTGCCTATTCTCAAAGATAGCAGTGCTTTCCTCGGGCTCAACTTGCACTCCTGAGCGTGAGTCTGGCTTGGCAAGTTGTGTGAAAGAACTCTATGTGGACACTGCTCACATCTAGCTTCCCTTTTATCCTTCTGCGCTGTTAGGTTTTAAAGCTGTTGTCTGGATCTTTCCCTTACCACAATGCTACCGCGCAGGCTGCGCTGATAGCGCTGGTTCGGTCTGTGGTGGGTCATTTTCTGTGGGGAACATTCTTACTTCATAATCCTGATGCTCTTGCTTGTCCCTGAATGACTTCTGGGGGCAAGTTAAGAATTTGCATTGGCAGACATGAGAGTACAACAGAGTTCTACTTACATAAGTGCTTGTTTGCACAGAGCATTCAATATCTCTGTTCTGATATTTTAGCTAGATCACCACATTTGGCAGGATATTTCAGTAATAGCTGTGTATCAAATGGACATGGATGCTCTGGGTCCTTAAATCTCTGAAACTCTAACAAATCAGATCTATAGTAGTGTTTTAGTAGACTACAAGAGGAATGAAAGAAGGAAACTTGCCCTAATGTAAAGAAAAATACTGCTTGTTGTCTCTCCACTGATGACTTTGGATGATCAGAGTGGTGAATAACCATTTAACAAAAGAGGAATCCCTTCAGGAAGCATTCTAAGGTGCTTTAAGAGATACAGCAGCTGAAGGAAAAGGACTGAAAACAATTGATTTAACTTTTCAGAAAGGGATGAAAATGCAAAGCATCTGTCATTGTGTGGGCAGACACTTGCTGGAAAGTTGGATAAATTTGTAATAACTGGAAGGCAGCTATTTTGTTCTCAGGTGCATTAGATATCTTGGGAAAATGTTATTAAGTGATGAACAATTGCTATTCAAAAGTTTCATGCTGTTTGTAATATACAGTTGCATAAATAAAGAGTCCACTGTTATTCCAAAAATAGAGAAAATATGAACCTAAAGAAAATGTCACATATGACATACATTAATTTTATGATTACAAGGGAAATATTTTAAACAAATATGGGAGCTGTCTGTGTTTGTGAATATACATGTAGCAAAATTCCCAGGAACTTCTTTACTTTTTCTGTATTAATTTAATTCACTGGAAATTTGGAATGATAGATGCCAACCCAGTTTTACTGAATCTGAATTTTAATGACATTCCCACATAATAACATTTCCACATAATACTCTTAAAAGTGAAGAAGCAGTTATTCCTTTGGTCTTGAATTCTGGTCTTAGAAACACATTTGCATCTGTGTACTTCTTCATTAAAACTTTTTAATGACTTCCATGAAGTTTCAAAGTAAGCTGCCATTTATGGAATATAACTGAATTATAGTTCATTTCATTTTATTTTTTCTAGCCACTACTGACTAAGAGAAGAAAGTTTATTTTGACAAATTGAATTAAGAAGAATAATTTTAGCTTTAAAACTTTATTTTTACAACAATGTTTCATCCAGGAACTTGACTTGATCCAAATCCACAAATCCAAATCCACTTACTCCAATCCACAGATCCAAATCATCATCTGACAAAATTCAACATTATTTATGGTAAGAATTCTCATAGAACTAAGAAATAAAAGGCAAAATTAACTGAAAGGCAGAAATGACAGCAACAGAAAGAAAAAAAAAAAACAGAAAAAGGAGAGAGGGCAAAGGGTGAATGAGGTTCAATTTCTCTTTTTATACAGGACAAGTAAGAGGTATGTTCTTGTGACTGTACATCAATAAAATGCACTGCGAAGTGCATGGCTTAATCCATTGAGGCTGGGGACTCCACTTGGTCATCTGGGTGGAACAAACTTCACAACAAACTATATGTTTAACAAAGACTGAATGGAAACTAAAAAAGCATGCAAGTCAAACATTTATTAACTCATTAACAAGTGAAACAAAAATATGATGTTTGGGTTTCAATTCTTTCATCCCCCAGATTTATGTTTTCAAGTCTTAACCTTCATTTTCTGTGAAAATAACCCCATAGAAACTCGAAAGATGTGAGCCAGTGAAGATGAGTTCATTAGGGCAGTATTTAATGCAATATTGTCAGTGGCTTATAGCAGGATTGGGAGAGGCAAAATATGTAAAAGAGAAAGTCCTGTGCAGTCTGACACACAAGGACAGACACACAAGGACATGGGCAGGAGTTGAGGTTCAAGGGATGCATGTGCACACCAGCAAACCAAGGAAAAACAAGATTCAATGGCAGTATCAGAAGGTAAGAGACATACATGTATGCAATCGTGAGTGGAAAGAAGAAGAGAGGAATGAAGGAAGGCAAGGAGAGAAGGAGGGAGGGAGAGAAGGAGGAAGGACAGGTTTGTCTCGACCCATTATCTGAACTTTAGCATAATATGAATATACATGAATATAATATATATACATATTCACATATAAAAATTCATATATTAGAAATCACCTATTTATAATTAATATACTTCTGTATGTCTATACACTAAAATATCATATCCAGAATAGAAGAAAATTTGAACTATAAGTTTACTTACATCCATATTAAACAACTTATTTGAGACCCAAATATTTCTGTTGAAGAATATTTTTTAAATCCCTGTAAAAAATCCATGGAACAATTTAAATAATTCTAAGCTCCAGAACTGTGGACAATAAATTTGTATTATTCCAAGTGATCCCATTTGTGGTACTTTGTTATAGCAGCCCAGTTGGTTCCAAGAGCATTTGAAGGACTGGTAAATTATACACTTTATTTTCTCAAAGTTGCATTAGGCTGAAGTAAGATTCTAAACTGGGTAATTTTCTACAATGAAATAAAGCTCTAATTTTGATATTACATTTTAATTGTTTGTTTGTTTGTTTTTTGAGTTATAAAGTAATATACACTAACTGACATTTCAGAGGCATAAAATTTTAAAATTTTAACATATGTATAGTTCTATAAAACTGCCACTCCAAAAAGTTATCTCATGACCCTGATTTTGATGTCCAAAACAGAACTAACCCAGTACAAGTCTGTTTTGTTTTTTTTTTTTTTTTTACTAGTATAGAATAGTTTGTGTTTTTCTGTGATTATATATAAACAGAATCATAGAGTAGAAAGTCTGTTTTGTCTTTTTTCCTTAACCACATTTTCAAGATTCAAGAACAACTTTAACAACTTTATATATATATATAATATATATATATAAATCATGCATTTTTTACTATGGGAATATTATTACCTTTAATAGGCATACCATTTTATTATTGTTTCTATCATCATCATCATCATCATAAACATCATCATCATTATTTATTCATTTATCTCTTGTCCAGTGTTTCTCATATGAGATAAATTTTAGCTGCAAGGTGATACTAAATGTGTGAAATGTTTTTGGATATCAGAATTCATTGAAAAGGAGAAAATTATTGTTATTGCCAACTAGTGCCTGCAAGCTCCACACAGGGCAGTTCACCTCAACAAAGGATGAGCCCACATCAATGTCAATACAGCCAGGTTGCAAAGCCTGCTCTTAATGAATGGGTGAATGACTTTCAGCTTTTGAATATTATCAATGAAGGTAGTTGCACAAGTTTTTTTTTTTTTTTTTTTTTTTTTTTAAATGTACGCCCCCCACCCCCACAGGTAAAAGTTTAAGAGTGAAATTGGTCAATCATAGTCAGATTTACTTTTCTGAAGTAGTTGTAATGTTTTATGCCCTTATCATCAGCATATGAAAGGTATGGGTTCCGGTTTTATGATACTTATACCAAACATTTATCATGTAATCTTTAATAACTTTTCTAGTAGATGTACAGAATTTTCTTTTTTGTCTTTATTTTCATTACTAAAGATCTCATGCTTTAGGATTATAAGAAAAATACTGTTTTATCATATAAAATTGTTTTTAGTTGTATCCTGACAGGCTAAAAATCATTAAGACTGCATTGATTTGGAAGTCAATTATCAAGATTGCTTTTTGAAAAGCATGATAAACCTAGGATAAACAGAAATACATTTATTTATTTATTTTTTGCATTGCTGGGGACCACACCCAAATCTTCATGCATGCTGGGTAATTGCCATACCACTGAGGTACACTCTCAATCTTAGAAATTTAAATTTTAAGTAAAATGCCAACACCAATAATTTGGAATTAAATTATCTACACAAAATGAATAATAACAGAAAATTTTTAAAATTTTAGATTTCTTAGCTATTTGTTATGAACATTCTTTTATTTTATAATTTTGTCATGTTGCTACAGAAATAATAATATGTAGATTTTAAATCCACTGGCATAACAGAAATTGGTAATTACAAATTAAGAACAATATGTTTTGTGGATTATGTATTGAAACAAATGAATCCAGTATGTTAGATTTGAAGACAAAAATTATGTATTTTTACATAGAATATTATTCTTATACATTTTAAGTATTTTAGAATATTCAAATTTATGATCTGAATTTTTGTGTTATTTTATTTAAAAACAATGGCAAAATAATAATGTAGAGAGTGATATCCTTCATAAAATTCACAACTTGTACTATGTAAACACAGATTTTTACCTTCAAGTTATCTGCAATTTTAAAAACTTTTATCAAATATAAAAGTATTCTTTTTCAGACATTTTTGCATGCATATGTATCACATCTCTGGAAATAAATCAGAAAAATAATACACTTTGTCGGGTATGAAGATAAAGAACTCAAGAACTTAACACACACACAAAAAAAAAAAAAAAAAAAAAAAAAAGAAAGAAAAAAAATCAATAAATGGCCAAAAATCTAAACAGCTCAAAAGAATGAATACAAATAGCCAACAAATACATGAGGAATGTTTAACAACTCTATCAGTAGGAAAATGCAAGTCAAAACTACACTGAAATTTCATCTGAATCCAGACAGAACTGCAAATATTTAATGCTGCCAAGGATGTGGGGATAAAGGTACACTTGTCCAATGCTAGTGAGACTGAAGATTAGAGCAACACTGGAAGCTGTATGGAGATTCCTTACAAAACTAGGATTGGAACCAACACATGACCCACTCTGATATTTTCCAAAAATATCTAAAATCAGCATATTACAGCAATACAGACCCTCAATATTTATAGCAGCACAATTCACAACAGCTAAATTATGGAATAAACACAGTGACCATCAATACATGAATGGATTAACAATCATGGTATATATATATGCACATGTGATTCAACTCAACTTTAAAGAAGAAAGAAATTATGGCATTTGCTGGTAAGTGGATAGAAATGAAAAACATCATGCTTAATGAAATAAGCCAAACTCAGAAACTCAAAGACTGAAATGTTTTCTCTCATAAGTAGCTAGAATAAAATAAAGGAAAGGGAGAAATTAAGATAAGATATCATAAACATGAAGGGTAGATAAGTAATGCAGAATAAGGGAGGGAAAAGAGGGCATCATGAACTGAATCAAATTCCATGCATATATAGTTTGTTGGAAAGAACACAACTATTATGTATAAATATAAAGTTTAATAAAAATATAAATAAAAAGGAAAAAAAAAAAAGAAAGGGAAGGAAAGAAAAAAGATGTTCCTTTCTCAATGAATGGGTAGCGGAGGTGGGAGTGTTGGACTTAATTCTTGTTCCAATTACATTAATTATGTTTTACCCATGAGCTGAGCACAGTCATTTTAGTATCTGTAATTAGGCCATATGTAAAAATTTGTCCACTTATCTGCCTCCCTATTGATCTACTTAGTATTTATCTGTCAACTTATATCATTTGCACAAAATAAAGTGTAAAATTTTTTCAGCATTATCTCTCTCAAGACACAAGTCTCTTTTTATCTCAGCATTCATTTATTATTCTCATATATGCCTTGACATAAATTGTCTCTGTCATTCTATTACAGGGTTATGCTGCCGATTAGTTTAACGTATATTAATTGCAAATAGAATGTGTTTTCCATTCTGACAAAACAATAAAAGTCATGTGCCTATACCCATGCCCACAGCTGTATTTTAATAAAGGCTTAGAAAAATATCATAGACTCATGAAGTACTTTGAGATTAAATTAAAAACAATAACACTTCCCCATTTATTCTGTGGGAAAAATTTTCATTTTTGTCTAATGAATCTTAATGCATATTGCCAAATCTTTATCAGAAACATTATACCAAATTGCCTGTTATCTTTCTCCCACACAACTACCATCATTGTATACCTTCATATTTTTAATAATTTCTATTTTGAAAAATAACATTGCAACTTAACATTTTTTTCCCTATTTTCAAAGAGACTGTAGCTTTCTTCAAGTTTCTGAACTATGTGTTGTCTTTCTGTGCTACATGTGTTCATTACTTAGGCTATTTTTCCATCAGAGAGTTTTGTACTTTGCAGCTAATTTTAATCTTTTATTGATTCTTCATGTACACAGAGATAAATACACAAATATTTGTGGCTCATTGCATTTTAACATGCTATGGTCCTTCAAATTGAGGTAATTCTCTTGTCCTGTACCCTTATAATTTCTATCCCTCCCTGCCAGAGTAACACAACCCTAACTCCTATCCTTATGGAATCATACAACATGTAGCATTTTGTGCATTATTCTCTTTCTTAATATTGTTTGTGAGATTGTTGGCTGTGCTGTGTGTGATTAAAGTCATTAATTTTTATTGCAGTGCACAATTGTATTATGTTTATATGCCACAATTTATTTACTCATTCTACTCTTGATAAGATAATTTAGTTTTAGTTTTTTTCCTCCTAAAACTTTTCTGATAGTTATTCTAGAAAGTGCTTCTATTTTCTACATTTCTTTAGAAAGATATGCACACATTTCTGGAGAAATCCTTCTTAGATGCAGAATTTCTGGGTCTAATATATATGTTTGCCCACGATGTTTGGAACTAACTCACACCTTCTCAAAATTGTGAAGGCTTAGAATTATGATTAATTTACTGGAATGCAGTGAGTTTGGCTATCTGCTTCCAAGTGGGGCTTTAAATATGTGCCCTCTAGAAGGGAAGAATATGGTGACCTCTCATGGAAAAAGTTGGAATGGTAAAAAGGAATGAAATTCTTCCATGAAAACTTCTTATAACAGCATTCATTCATGAGGGCAGAATCTTAATGACTTAAACATGTCCAAAAAAGCTACAACTCCAAATACTGTTAGATTATTGACTATGTTTTCAACATGAATTTTGGAAAGGAAAGATTCAAAACATAGCAGTATTCAAGAGACAGAAAAGAAGTGTAACATTACACATTTTTCTCCATGGCGTAATAATCATATTGATTAACTGCTACATGATTAGTATAATTTTCATCTCTCAATCTGATCAATCTCTTATAGTAGACTGTGATGGTCAGCTAGGGGCTTTCATGCATAAGCAACAAGATGAGCCTGTTTTTAACTGTCTTTAAATATTTTGAACACTTTAAGGAGTATCAGGCTTTTAAATAAACTGTGATGTATATTATGACTGATTTAAATCATAACCTGATTTTGAGTTTGGAAAAAGTGGTACATATTTGAAAATAGATGACATGGACAAGTAGAATAATATACACAAAAGGAAAATGGAGGTGTTTTGAATGGAAATCTAATGTATTTTTAGAGCTTTTATGAATTTTCAAATTGAGCAAGTAGGAAATGTCTATACATAAACATTATCCTGATGTGATAAGAATAAAGAAAACTTGAAATGATGTAGAAATTCTTAACCCTGAATAATTTATCTTCCTTCCTTCCTCCCTCTCTTCCTTCCTCCCTTCCTTTTTTCCAATCTTTTTCCTTCTGCTCCTCTTCTTTTATTCTTCCTTTGTTTTACCTCATTTCCTCTGGGATCCCTTCTGGACTTCTCTTGGGAAGATCACATGGGTGGAGCCAAAATTGGTTCTAGATATTCATGTCCTCCATGTCCTTGTCATAAGAGTACACAGTTTCTTAGAAAGGTAGTTGATTTTTCCCCTCAAGTATATACAACACATAATTCCATAGTTAAAATAGGAGCAATATTGAGGACATTTGTATTTGTTTTCACTTGATTTAAAAAGAGTTGTATTAATGTATTTTTTCTTATGGCACATGTCCTTTTATATCTGTCTTTTGTGGGAAAACTATTAGAATTATCAAGAATTTTTATATTTTTAACAGTTCTATTTGTCACTATGCTTTTGACACAGATTTTAATTCCAAAATATAACTCTTTGAGTAGATCTTTATGTACTGTAAAGTGTTTCATATTATTTGCTATGCCAATGAATGGAACACATTTTTGCCAATAAAAAATGAGCCAATTATTTCTTTATATTCACTTCTAGAAATTATTGTTAGGAAAAAAAATAACCTTACATGCTAAAGAAAATTAATAAAACTTTATTGATGCAATAAATACAGTGTGCTTATTGTTATGGTGTGGATGTGTGGTATCACCCAAAAGCTCACATGTGAGACAATGCAAGAATATTTAGGGTGAAGTGATTAGATTATGAGAATTGTAACCTAATCAATGATGGTGGTAACTATAGGCAATTAGGATGAGACTGGACCGGGTAGGTCACTTGGGTTATGGCAAGATCATGGTGAGTGAGGGTCTTCTTTCTCTCCTTCTTGGTAGCCATGTTCTGAGCTGCTTTCCTTCATCATACTCTTATGCCATGAATTCTGCCTCACTTTGAGCCCAGAGCTATGGGATCAGCTGACAATGGATGGACCATTAAAACTGAGAACAAAAATCAAATTTTCCTCCTTTAAGTGTACTTGTCAATTCTTTTGGTCACAGCAATAAAAAAGCTGACTAAAACATTTATTCTATATATAGTTTTATTATATTTTGGTTTTTCATTTGCTTATAGTTTTGAGCACATATTGTAGGGAATTGCCTTGTAAAATATGAAACATGTAAAAGAAGCAGCATCCTACAATCAATCTTTCTCTCCGTGATTGGGAAAATTTTCAAGACTAAGCATATAGCACAAATATTTTACAATTGATTTTTAAAAGTATACTCTTTTTTCTAGAGATAGGCAAATAGAATTGCCATTTATAACAACAATTATTAATGGAATATGCAATACATTCTACTGTTTATCTTTTAAGAGTCTTGTTTTAGTAAGCTCTTTTCTGCTGTGACATTAAAAGACCTGACAAGAACAATTTTAAAGGAGGAAAAGTTTATTTGTGGGCTCATGGTTTTAGAGGTCGCAATCCATGGACAGCAGGCTCCATTCCTTGGGGCTTCAGGTGAGGCAGAACAACATGGCAGAAGAGTGTGGCAGAGGGAAGCTGCTCACATGAAGAACAGGAAACAGAGACTTAAACTCAGCTCACCAAATAACCCATCACTTCCAGCCTCCACACACCTTACCCAATTTCAGTTACCTATCAGGTAGTCTCCTCAGAGGATTAATTCACTGATTGGGTTGAAGCTTTCATAACCCAATCATTTTACCTCTGAATGTTCTTGCATTGTTTCACATGTGAGCTTTTGGGGCACACCTGACATCCTAATATAACTAGGCTTATAAATTTTCATAACTCATTTAGATACAAAAAGATTCCTTGGCACTATTGATAAATACAGACATCCTTTGCATTAGAATTTTTAAAAATAATTCAAAATAACTAAACATTTTATTATCAGTTATAATCAAAGATCATGATGTTTTTCTGCAAATCCTCATATTTTTCCAGACTCTATAAGGAAGAACTTCCTTTTGAATACTTTAATAGATGTGTCATATGTTTGTCTCACATGTACCATTCTTTCTTACACTAAATTATTATTTACTGTCAACCACCTATAAAACAACTGAAAAATAAAATTATCAAAAGGACAAGTAAGTCAGTCCTCTGAATAGTGTGAACTAACCACACCATGTGAAGCTTGCCATGCTCTTCTCTTCTTTATTATTCTGTTACCGACTATTTCTTGTGTGTCATTCAAGTGTGAGTAAATAAAATCAAAATATACCTTATGGAGTACTCTTTGTTTCCCTTTAATGGTACCAGTGGTTGTTTGATGTGAGGTAAAAAGGAAAGGGAAGAAGCACATACAAAGTTTACTATTAAGAGTGAAAGAAAAAGCAAGTAAACAGATGAGGGAAAAAATGTTATCACTAAAACCAAAATTTGATTTTATTGTTTTACATTTAATAAAATTTTCAATAGGGTTTTCAGTATTTTTGACTACTGAGCCATTTGTACAAGAGTGCTGGGATCAAATTGTTGTGGAGTAACTTAACATTTTCAATGATAAAAATGTAATTGAGTTTTTGATTGCACTTTTTGTAACTGTATTTATCAAATTTTGCAAATAATGTAAAAAATTTGGTTATTTTCTTAATTGTTATTTATTTAAGACAATACTGCCTATGTCATATATAGACTGAAAATATATTTTTTCATAAGAGTAACAAAAATATTTTTAATACAGTAAAAATATTGATAGTCCTTCATAACTCCTTATCTAGAATTTCTTTCATGGAAATTTATTCTAAGGAAGCAATGTATCACACATGAGGAATCGAAGTCTTTTAAATGACAGTTTTTTTTAATATCATTTGAATAATAATCTCTTATTTTTATATCTTAGAGTTACCTGCACACTTGGCTGAGAGGAATGGTGAAAAAAAAATTAAATGATAGCTTCTTTTGGCTTTAAATAATAAACATATTTTATGTTCAGTTTCTCTTATATTTACATATAAATTTATAAGCACACAATATAATAGTGTTCATTGCTCATTGGGATTAAATGGACTTCAAATATTCTGCTTTTCTTATTTTTAATTTTTCTAATCTCATTATGATATTCTTGATAAAATTAAAATGTTTATAATTAAGCTGTATTTCTCTATTGAAATAATGAATTTAATGGAAATATTATAGTGAATAAATGCAAATGTGGAAAATTATACTTTTTAAAAATTACAATAAATGATTCACAAGTTATACTTTTCTAGATGATGGAGAAAAATATACTTTTCTTTCTCAGTTTTTTTTTTTTTTTTTCCCCGCAGTACTGGAATTTAACCTAGGGATACTTTATTACTGAGCTGTGTTCTCACCCTTTGCTGCTGCTAATGCTTCTTTGTCTTCTTCTTCATCTTCTCTTCATTTATCATCATCATCATCATTATCATTTTGGAACTGAGGATTGAACCTGGGGGTGTTTAACTACTGAGCTATACCACCATCCCTTGTATTTATTTATTTACTCTTTTATTTTGAGTCAGAGTCTCAGAGTTGTTGAATCTGTCCTTGAACTTCAGATCCTTTTGTCTGAGCCTCCCTAGTCACTGAGATTAGAGACCTGCACCATTGTGCTTGCTAAAATCTACTATATTTTACAACTCTACCAAAAGCATAAAAATGCAAGAAGACCAAACTCTTAACATAATATTCTATATACTGGAAACATGATTTTAAATGACAAGCTTCCTAGGAATATTTAAACAACTTAAATGTAAAAAAAAAATGAAAAAAATGAAATAACTTGACATCCAGGCTGCATTTCATTCCACTGTATATATTGCCAACCTGCATTACATCAATTTTTATTTCCAATGACTCTGTTTTCATTAAGTTTAAATGTGTTGGCAATTCATTTTCAGAATAAATTTAGAAAGTGCTTCTCTGTTCTCTCATTGATGAAAATATGTTTCTGCTGAAAATATTCATTATAGATTAACTATGCTCTACTGAATTGATACATATATTAAATATCATTTTAATTTTAAATTTTAACCTGAATAACAAATAGAAATGCTGAAAATTATATGTATTTCTGTCTCATTAATTTTTAAATTAATGAGAAATATGATCTATGACATTCTTTCTACTATTGTATTGTTTTATAAGCCAAATCTAACATATAGCATTTCAGATTATACTTGTAATTATTAAACAGTTACACAGAATAATACATGATATCTTAAATGATTTTTTCTAAAGCACATGCATATCAGTAATGCTCAAAGTGGATCATAGAAAATTAATATATCAAAAAGGCAGTAATTTTTTTTCAGCTTTTGTGATAGCTTTGTCTTCATCTTCCAAAGTTTTGCTTTGTTTTCTCTATAGTTTATATTGTCTTCATATTTTTACTTTTTTCCCTATTGATATTTCATTTTTCTTTACTTATGATACATTATTTAACTCTTTTTTTTTTTTACTTATATTTTTTATTTAGGAATATCTTGGAAAAAAAAAAAAAAAAAAAAAAAAAACTTCTCTATAGGGAAAAGATTGCCACCTAATCTGCTCTTTGTAGATTCTGATTCTGAGTGTTGCCTTCTCTGTACAAGCTGATACTGCATCTGATATGCAGTGTGCATAATTTTAATTTACGTTTAATTTTTTTGTTATTGAAATGATGAAATCTTTTGCATTAGGACATATTTTTATTCCACTAAAATTTCAAAGTGCATAGTAAAATCAATTTTTGTTGCTCTTCATTGAATGTAGTTACTAACATAACTACTATTTAGTATTTTTTGATCATTTAGGGAAATAGAACTAGAAATGTTTCTTTAAAATTCAGCCTGCAGTGACTTAAGAGATATTACTCAATATCACGTTAATTAACAGATTAGCACACCAATATAAAATCTCATATTTTTCATTTGGTTGTTTATTCCATGTAGAAAACTACATTTAATGTATATAAACATATGTATTTAATGCAGTTTTTCCCCTCTATATATGTATATGTATGCACATTTTAATTATATATGTGCACATAGATGTATGTACATATAGATGTATATTTAACATAGTAATAGGATAGAAACTATATATTGTGGTTCATCAAAATACATGCTAAATTCAATTTGACTTCTACTTAGCTTAAGATTCTAACCTTCTTGGACATAGGCCCTACAAACTTTCCATGTGCAATCAGCAATTCTCTAAATACCTTGCTCTGCATCATTCCAAGGTGTCTCTGCAAATGTCATTCCCAAAATGTAGATTAACCATATCTATCTTGACTGTATGCTTTTGCATGCTGTTTTCAAAATTCTAGCTCAAACATCACTTTTTTGTGAGTCCTGCCTTGACACCACCCTTTTACAGTCATCAGTAGTTAGAGTTACATACTCTAGTACCTATTAGCACTATTAAAAGTACATCTTTCTTCTGAAAAATTGTAATAATAAGACTGTGTATCATCCAACTTTGTTTCAGCCTCTTCCAGAATGCAAAAATCATAAAATTTATTGTTTACGATGTACTTATTGAAGACAGGATACTGGGAACAAAGTAAGGGTTATGGAATTTGAGCATCTGCTGTTTCAGTATTGATTCAATTTTTCAATATTTTTACTAGGAGTAGTTGCACACAACTTATGAAATAATATGTCTATGTGAATAAAATTTGACATAAGTGTGCAAATATTAAGTTTCAGTAGGAAAAATTTTTCTTATATATACATACATATATATGTATATATATACAAACACACACAGACATGTGTATATATATATATATATATATATATATATATATATATATACACACATATATATATGTATGTCCACAAACACACACAGACATGTACTATAGGCTTGCCTTTTAAAATAAAGAGAAAAAATTTGAGAAATAACAATTATTCAGATTTTGCAAAATGTCAAATGTGAGTGCATGTACAGCCTTTCTATTAATTGTGAGAATGGGCCTATAAAATAAATACCCTCATTATTTCAGAAGTATTTAGTTAATATGAAATCATACAATACACACTTATTCTCTAAATGATTAACTTTCCTTAGATATATAATATTTTCTTGCTGTTTATATTCTGTTAAATGAATTTATCCCATCACATACACAACATATTTTAATCCCAAAGAATATATATATACTTTGGACTATATTGTCAGTTTACTAAGGAGAACAAAAAACAAAAATTCCCATCAGACAAGTGCATTCCAATATGAGAAAAAAAGGTTTGTGTAACAGTGAATGTAACAGAAGGCAATTTACTGCAAATTACTCACAAAAGGAACCGACATGTAACTATATCAATATTTATAAAAATGTTTATAAATTACTTTAGATTCTCTGGAGAGAAAGTGCAAAATTCAAGGAACAACTGTTTTGTTTATTTTCAAGATTGCAATTATGAAACTCTAGCATTTTATTTTTTATTTTTCTCTAAGAAGTTTTACCTGAAGCTCCCCAGAATTCTATGAAAAACATATTATTATGGGCATTTTACTTTTTTCTATACCATGAGAATTAATTTTATGTTTTCTATGCCTGGAAGAACTGACTTTTGTAAATGACGTATGGTCCTGAATCCTTTTTGGAAAACAAAAAAAGAAAAAGTAAACAAAAAAACTCCTATTTTCATGTTGAATAAGTTTTTCCTTTAAGTTCATGACAACTTAGCAAAAGCTTGCCATAAGAATATAGAGTAATCAATTGAAATTATATAAAATCTAATGAATAAAGCATTTAAGCAATTCCATGTTCTTTCATTTTAAATT
Source organism: Tamias sibiricus (assembly GCA_025594165.1). Classification (NCBI taxonomy): domain Eukaryota; kingdom Metazoa; phylum Chordata; class Mammalia; order Rodentia; family Sciuridae; genus Tamias; species Tamias sibiricus. The sequence goes on along the minus strand of CM046662.1, from coordinate 153,866,597 downwards.
GAAATTTTAGAGAAAATATTTTGGAATATACTAACATAATACACATTCACATCTGGCTCAACAAATTATCATGACATGATTACTTCATTAAAGAACAAAAAGTAAAGTTTCCTTTGGACTTTCCATAAAGCTCATAGTCAACAAAACTACTGTCATTATTTCTGGTATACACTACACAAAAATTATATATATATATATATATAGCTTTTATATTATATATATATATATTTTGTGTTATATATATATATATATATCGATATATATATCATGAAATCTGAGGCTATCTATGTCAACCTGGTACAAAATTTATTACATAAGATTATTTTTTTAGGAAAATAAAGCTGTCAATCAATAAATAATTTCATTGTTTGCTTTAGAAAATTCTTACAAACCAATTTGTATGGCAAATAACTATCCTCTGAGACAATATATTGCTCAGCTATGCAGATAGCTGTTTATATTAAATAGCAGTTTAGAAGACTCACTTTAAGTCCCTCAACTCATATTATCTCTTAATCCCTTTACTAATTTTAATCAGCTACTGGACATGAAAGTTCCCATATAAGCACTTTAGTCCAGAATCCCATCCCCTATAAACATTATCTCATCATGAGGTGATATAAGGCAGCATTTTCACCTACAGTTATAATTTTTTTAAACTTAGTTTTGCTTAGTCAACATGTTCAATTAGTCTGTCAGGGAATTAAAATGTAGTAAACAATCCCAGATATTTCTCAAGAACCAAGCAAGACCCCTTTAACATTTTGTTTCAATATTTAACACAGAAAGAGGGAGTTTTCCTGAGACCTCTTGAAATACTTGTGTGTGTGTATCCCTGATCGTAATGTAAAGTTAGTTTTGAGAGGAATCTGAGCCCTAATTTTTTTCACTATCCTCTCAAAAATTTGGCCCTGGGAATGAGAAATGCTTTTTAGGATTGTCTGCTCACTTGATGATCTTTTACAGTTGATAAAAAACTGCTTAGAACATTGCTGATTATTTCCCTGCCGTTTTCTCATCATATATTTTTTATGAGACTTTAATAAGCAGTTCATGGGGAGAGGACCAGGCATAAATTCCATAAATTTGCTTCTCCATTTGACTGTAAGTACTAATGAATTCAGAAGACATCATTAAAACCAACATCTTTATAAAACCTATTCTGCTTTGAGTCACCTGTAAGAATTTTATGAGAATCTTCCTTGGGCTTCTCTGGTTTTACCTGTGAGAACCTGTATATAAGAGGTATTCACTCCAAAACCTCTGTCTGCCTGGAGACATAGATTCATTGGTATTCAATCAAACACATAATCAAACAGTGGCCCATGACAAATTTCTAAATTTCCTAAGGAATCCATCACCTTAATCTTATAGATTCATCTCAATTTAGATCCACTGCCTCCTTCATCTTATATATTTTCACACAATAATCATGCTTTATTATATTATAATTTCAAGTGATGAAATTTCTCTATGCATTTTTATGTATCTATAGGGACCCTTTTGTAGAATAAAATGTTTGAGAAGTTTATTAGAATTATAATGGAGGACAAAAAGACCGATTTTCTTATGCTTTGACAGCATTTATTGTTGTAGCAACTTCTAAACCTATTTAGACTTCCAATGCTCATTCTTAAAATAAATTTTAAGTCTATAGGCAAGTCAAAAGAATGAATGCAAAAAAAAGATTGAAACTCCCTCACTTCCCATGCATCTTCTCTTTAAATCTTGACTTGAATGAGTGGCCTTCATCTCACAATTCCTTATTACTCTTTTAAGTGATCTGTTTCTAGCACATCTTTTTTTCCCCTTTTGGTTCTGAACACCAATAGCTCAATTGTTTCCTAAATTTTAACTTACTTTATTGAAGAGAAAGACCATTTTTGCTCCATTTAAGTGCTGGTATTGATGAGTTGAAGTCATTTTGGATTGTACCACAAAGCCTAGACAAGCTTCAAAAAAAAAAAATATAGAAAATAATTTAGAATAATTCTAACAACACACAATGTATGACTTTCACATCAGTGTCAATTGATTTATATAGCATAAGGAATCTCAGTGGCAAAAATAAATTAATTGAAAGGCAGAATATGAAAACTCTAGGGATGACATAAAAGATCATGATATACATGATAAATCAGAAGGATTAAGCAACCTGTATACATCATACAAGGCCTAATGTTTTTCTCATAAAAAGAGGAAAAAAAATGCACTTTGGACTCTAATTCAGTCCTTACAAATCTAAGTGACAAATGAGGGTGCTAAATGTGAGACCTGAACATGGAATTCATCCTCTCACCCATAAACTCACAAAGAGTTATTTACCTCAATATTAAATGACAATGTGGCAAACTTATTTGATAAGGATGCTAAAATATTAACCATAAATCCTGCTATTTTTCTGTAATTTTCCTGGGACTTAGCAAATTACTAGGATGGTGAGTATCTCTAATAATCCTCTATGATTTCCTGTTTCCAACACAATGACTTATATTTTTAACTAAGTAACACTCCTTTTATTCTTTTTGACATTTTATTCACTAATTTATTAGTGAAGATCTCTTTTTTCCCAAGTGAATTTTCAAACTGAACGCTCATTTTAAATTTCTGAGGATCTATTCCCCTGCCTCAATCAAAATTAGATTTTATTTAATATGAATGTTACCTTAAATCAAGCCTAAACTTAAGTCATTCACAAGGTGTCAGACATTTTCAATCCATAATTTCACATGGATTAGATAAATCCATCAAATATGTATAGAATCTTTGAAAAATCAATATTTTAAAAAGGTTTCTTCAAAGAATAAACGTTCTCTCAGATATATAGATGCTAGCACAGCGAAGAAGGGGAAGGGGAAGAATAGAAGTTCATTGGATTAGACAAAGGGAAATGAAGGAAAGAGAGAAGGAATGGGAATAGGAATGACATTGGAATGAACTGGGCATAACTTTGCTATGTTCATATATGAATACAGGACCAGTGTAATTCTACATCATGTACAGTCAAATAATGGAAAGTTATACTCCTGCATGTATGATATGTCAAAATATACTCTACTGTCATGTATATCTAAAAAGAACAAATAAAAAAAATCAATAGGTGTAAAAACAGTACCACAATGTTTAAATACACCTTACATCAGTTTTTGCCTCTTTCATAAATTCAGTGAATCAGGATATAGATTTGTTAAGGACATCAAAGCCAAAAAGAAAAATAATTTCAGTACTATGATGTTTTCTTTGCTATTTGAAGGAATGCACTTAAAATTGTAGATGTGTTATCTATTTCCATAGTATAATAACAGATGACATTTGTATATCTGCAGCATGATAATCATAATTCCAGTGTGAGATTTTTATGAGATTTTTATATTCAGTGATAATTAAGTAATTGTGTCACATTTGGATTAAGTATTATTAATTAGAATGAGTTCTTTCATAGTACTTATATACATATATCTCACTGATAGAACATTTTTTCATGAGTTTTTATACATTAATGAATTCCCTCATTTGAATGGGAAAAAAAATTTATAGATTGATGGTCTATAACTTCAACTTTTGTGTTCTGTTTATGTAGATATATATGCTACATTTCTCAATCATATGTTTATTTTATTAGGGTATGGGGTTGAGTTCAGAATGATGTAAATATGTAGCAATGGTATTTTGTCTTATTAGGTACTATACACTGTAGTGGTTATTTTAAATATATCTTCTCATGTTGTTGGGAAAATCTCATAATATGGGTACTAATACAATACTGATATTAAAAGTAAAAAAAAATCAAAAAATAATTAAGTTGTCTAAGAAAGTATATGATTTGTTCTAATCTTCACATGAGTAAGGAATCATGCATATTCAGTTGATGTTTGTCAACAAGCTGCCATATGTTAAGGATGTTGAGATGGGAGATTGTCCTCAATGATTTTGGGGCACAGTTAAATGATGAGTTTAAAAATAGAAATGTTTTCTTGGCTAGAGTCAGCTGGAGATGAGATTATAGAAGAGCACAGAGATACAAAATTGCTGGCTTTGACTAATAAAGAAAGGGGACCACACTTCATGTAACACAGCAGCCTCTATAGTCTGCACATAGCAAGGAAATGGAGTCTATCTGAGGAGCTCCTGTACAATTCCATTCTGCCACAGTTCCATTCTAGCCCAGTTGGGCTCGTCAGATATCTAACCTACAGAACTACATGATAATATATTTTGTATTGTATTAAACCACTAACTTTGTAGAAATTTGTTACAACAGCACTAATAAAATAATGCAGGAGTTTCAATAATGGAGATAAAATCACAAACCAGAAAGTAGAATATCTTTTCTTGCCAGAGTTTACAATATAACAAGAGAACAAACATTAGTAAGCCCCCATCAGATTATCGTACCTTAATTTTAGCTGGAGCTGTGGAAGGAAACAATAAACTTTATATATCATAGAGCATAAGGCACATAGCGCATATAAAAGGAAGTGCCTATGACTGAATATTATTTGGGTTCCAGGTAATAAATGTACTGTTTTATAGTAAGCCAAACCAGCAAGTTTGTTGAAAGAGGACTGAGATGCTAGAAAGAACTGGAAGTCATCAAAGTTTTAGGCATCAATTATAACTTTAGAAAAATTATTTTAAAATTATAAGCAGTCTGATACCCATAAAATATGTACTCGGTTTTTAAAATCACAAATGTCCTCTAAAATTAATAGTCTAATAAATGTTCATCTTGATTAAAGTGCATGGAAAGCTAGAGTTTAAATTATTTGGTCACAAAGTGTTTCTAATAATACAAATTAATTCAAATGCTGCAAAGCTCTGTCATCTTCTTTTACACTATTGTAGAGATGATTTAATTGTCTTCCACTGTCATGGAACACAGCCAGGGATTAAGCTGATGAGGTTGCAAACAATAAAAAATGATGAGACGTGGAAAAAAGAATCATTGCTTAGTGAAGGAAGTCTTGCTTTACTCTTTCTTGACAGCAGAACTAATATAAAAAATGATTGTCTTGTTCCTGATGAGTTTTGCATGTGTTTTGATTGTGTCCGCTGAGGGTTTTCAAGTGGTTTGCTTTTAGATGTGTCAGAGACACACATCCCCCAATAGGTTTTCCTGTGTAGGTTCCAAAGTGCAAAGTGTGCTTAACCTTAAGTGAGAGGGATGTCTGTGCAGTTTGATTTTCTGTGTGATTACTTCTGATGATTGTCTTTCTTCCCAAGATGACATGTACTTTTCCAGCCAGATTATTTTTCAAAAGAATTACATTCCTTGGTTTTACAGAGAGCAGTGCCCATTTGCTGAAATATGAACTTGAATTTCTGAAAAAAAGAAACACCAAATTCTCATACTAATCTGTGAAGTAAGTATAAATTGCTATAATTTTTTTCACACTGAGGCATCTCTCAAAAAATCTAGTTTTACTGCATGATAGAAATATTACTTTATCCCTTTTATTATTATGTGCAGAATGTAGTAGATTAAGAGTACATGTACATGTTCAAGAGTGTGTGTGTGTGTGTGTGTGTGTGTGTGTGTGTGTGTGTAAAATGGGGTATAATATTACATTAAAGGAAAAAGTTCAATCAAGTAAATGACCACTGGTAAATAAACCATCATTCATTTTATTTATTTATTGCAATACTTCTCACAATTAGATAAGTCATCCAATGATGACTGCCTCACCACACAAACAGACACAAGTACATAAACACACTGCCCTGCATGTATGAGTATATGTGTTTTTGTGCTTTGGTAAAGAGAAGTACCCACGAAAAACTTGTTTACATATTATATAATCAAGTTCTTTGTTTGTTTGTTTGTTTGTTGCGATGCTGTAGATTGAACTCGGGGCCTTGTGCATGCGAGGCAAGCACTCTACCAACTGAGCTATATCCATAGCCCCATGAGTTCTCTTTTAACATAACATAGACCTGTCTATGCACAAGATATTTCACTTGAAAATAGAATGAAAGAACATCCATTTCTGTCTGTCCTTTCTTATTCATATTCTATAAATGAGCACCTGAAATCCAGTGTATACCCCAAATGTTTCTGTTGACTGCAGAATAACTGATTTTGAGGCAAAGGATGCTGATGAGATTTTATGGTACAGGATAATAATGATCGACAAAAAAGGACCCTGGTTAATCGTATTTTAGATTGTTACTAGTGGAACTCCCCAAATATCATCAAGACAACTCATTATTAAAGCAAAACTACATTTATTAAACCTCACTGAGCCAAGGAAACAAATAACTGTGACAGATTTTCAGTTGATAATGAGAACTGAGAGGAAGCATTTTATCACTGTGACTATAGGTCAAAGGAGTCAAGTGAGTTTTTCAAGGTGAGAAGCAAATTGACAATAGGTAAAATTTAAAGCAAAGAAGTTTCAGGTTTCTGGCCTCAGTAAGGTGAAGGTTTTGAAACACATTTTGAAAACTACTGCTGAATAGGCAAGCTATTCACCTAGGTTGCTTCAGAAAAAAAAAAAAAAAAAAATCATTTATTTCCTGAGGGAAACATTTAAATTTTTTTGTTGTATTTTTATAATTTTTAAATTTTCTTTTCAGGAAAAAGTTTTATAGCAGAGAGGAGAAAAACCCACTGCACTAACATTGGCCTAGGTCATTTCTCACCTTAGGGCACTCTTTGCTGTCCTTCAGTCTGAGCTAGAGGAGAGGCCATTATTATGTGAATCTTGCTCCATCCATATCCACACTGAAGGTTTATAACACATGATTATGTCAGTTTGCTGTTAGTTACTGGGACCACCATTAAATTGATTTTCTATTCCTCATTTGGATGAACAATTTTGTATCATTTAATAAGATAGCATCTGTACACAACAGTTTGAGATTCTGGAAATAATAATGTTATAGACAAATGTAAAAGGAAGAATTGTGATCAATATTTCAATCTGATTCCCAAAGAGCAAAAAAATCATTATTAATCCAAAAGAATAGATTCTACTCTCAATCCAGTAAGCCTAGCAAACCATAGATGAGAATTGTATTAGTTATCTATTTGTGCATAAGAAATTACCCCAATGAATAATGATTTAAAAAAATAGTAAGCATTTTCTTTCTCTTAGTATTTTGGGGGTCAGATTTTCAGGAGTAGCTTATGAAGAAGTTTTTTTTTTTTTTTTTTTTTTTTTTTTAAAGAAATCTGATTCTTGATAAGAATCTGTCAAGAAATTAATATGTATTTGTTGGATGGGACTGAAATAATCTTGACTTTTTCAAATTTGTGCTTTTTAGTTGTATATGACAGTAGAGTCTATTTTGACTGATTTATACAAATATGGATTACATCTTATTCTGTTAGGATTCAAGTCTTGTGGACATACACTATGGTGAGAGTCACTGTGGTGTATGGAGAACATCTGCTGGTGAATTGGTGTTGGCTGTGGGTGGATAGCCTCAGTTCTTCCTAATTTGCATTCTCCCTCATGTCACATGGGCTCTTCACAACACCACTGTTAGATTCCACCTGGCTAAATGACTCAAGAAGCCAAAATGGAAGCCACATCCGAATTCACATACTGCCACCCAATCATACCTTGTAAATAACATAGAACAGTTTTATGACAATGTAGGGAGAGACTATATAATTTTATAAATAAGAGGAAGTGAAGATATTTCACACTCACTTGGTGATTGTCTACCATGGAATAATTTATCAAAGTCTATAATCTTATGATGTAAGTAGTTGTCCTCTGGGACTTCTTGTGAGTATTAAAAATCTCATAAACTTCTATAGATATGTAAGTATAGCATTCTTTATCTTGAAGTAGCCTATATAATACCCAGAATGGTGAATGTGACATCTAGAATTTCTGTGATTGAAGTCATCAGTTCTGTATTTCTCATTAGTGTCTTGGTTGAGTTCTTTGGTCTAATGCATTCTATAGCTTTCCTGCTATCACAAAATCATAGTATGAAAATTTTCAACTTTTATGCATTGTATAAAGTCTGCTATTAAAAGGTTAAATGAGAGAGGAAATTTGGAGAATTCTCCTTGAGTGGTTAAGATTTCAAATAAGGATTTGAGGCTCTATTTTTCTTTTAAAATTGAATTATTTAGTAAGAAATTTTTTGTCATTTGTTTGTTTTGTTGTGTTTTATTCTTGGAGTGAATGGAAATAAAGGCCCAAAATAGACATAGAATGGTAGTAATGGCATTGTGAAACGTGTTAATTTTCCAAGTGTGTTTGCTTCCTATGGTTACTATAAACGTGAACAAACAGTTGTTTAAAATAACATAGACTAATTGTTTACCATTTCTTTTTAGAAGTTCAACATAGGTCTTTCTCCAGATTTTAGAGTCCAACCATATTGTTTGACTTAGGGTCTTATCTTAGTCCTTGGGGTACAATAAGAAAATACCATAGACAACAGACATTTCTTTCTCACTGTTATGAAGGCTGGGAAGTCTAAGAGCCAGATGTTGGCAGATTTTTTTTTTTTTTTTTGAGGACCCACTTTGTGATTGGTAAAGAGCTACCTTCTCCTCTGCTAATTTGATCCTTTTCAGGTACATATTCATGGAGAAAGAGGAGAGAGGTAGGTGGAGAGGAAGAGAGAAAGACATACATACATACACACACACACACACACACACACACACACACACTCATAGAGAGAGATAGTAAGGGGGGAGAGAGAGAGGGAGAGAGAGAGAGAGAGAGATCTCATAACTTCATGTTCTCTTGAGGACACTAATCCTATCACAAGGGTACTACAATCATGACATCAAAGGTCCTAATCTGTGATGATATCAAATTTGGAATTAGTGCTTCAACATATTATTGTAACAGTTTGCTGTTCCATTCTCAAAGGCAGAAACAAAGTTAAGGTTTTCATCACATGATAATAATCTGGCCTCATTTTTGTCTCCATCTTTCACTTAGGAAGATCGTTGTGATTATATTTGAACCACTGAAAAAATCCATTATATTGTCCTTACTTTGTGGTCATTTAACTTAAATCACATTTTCCCACATCTATTTGCCACATAAGCTAACATATTCATAAATTTTAAGATATGGACCTTGAACACCTTTGAGGGGTATCATTCTTCTTACCAAATCATTTAGATGCTGTGAAGTCAGCTCTAATAGTAGGTTTTAGTATGACAAGTCCAGTAGCTGCTGTTAGGTTTGATCAACCATTCTAGTGTTAACCAAGTAGAATGTGTAAAGTAAAGACTTCATCACACAGAGAAGAGGTAGATGAAAACTGTCTTAATTAAGGCCATTTTTTAAGATCTGCAAATGTAAGAAATACACTTGCATATTTCACTTACTCTCTATCATGTTTCCAAGAGTCCTCTTTTTGAAGGTTTAGTTGCAGAATCAGTCTTCTATAAATGGCTTATGAGCACTGTTTTCATTGTTGTTAACCTCCTAAGTATGGCATGATTAGTCTTTTGTTTAGTTTTGTTTTGTTTTTGCTTTTAGTTATCTAATTCCTGGCTGTCTGCCAGAAAAAAATGTCAAAGACTAGTGAGTCTAATTTTTGATGAACCCAAACATTTCATCATAACGATTCAGTGATAAAAAGAGATAGCTGGCATCCTAAGGAAAATATTTGCAAAAATAACATTTGTGCAAATGCATATTTACCAACATTTGGACAAATTGCAGCCAGCTCTTAGACTCTTCTAGGCAATGACAAAATATGTCAATAGAAATATTAAGAAAAATAACTTTATAAATAAATATAATTGAAAGTAACCTGAAAGCACAAAAAATGAATATTAGGGAGAGCTGGGGCTGCTGAATCATCAACACGCTGGGGACAATGCAGTGGCTGTGGGTGGTCTGGGGATAAAGGTGGGATGAGGAGCTGCTCAGACTCATCCACTGGCACAAACCAGCATGGGTTCATGAAGCCAAAGTGACATTGCATCTTGCCCTTGTTGCCTTATAGGGTCCTAGGCTGTCTGTTCCCTTCAATGAAAGATGGGTGATGCTGGATTATGGAGGATAGGGCCGGCTTCAGTTGGCACTGACCCCCTACCTCCAGGTTTCTGTCTATCCTTCATCTTGCTCATCCTATTTCAATAAAAAGACTGGATTGATATCTTAGGAAAGCACTTCAATCCTTTCAGAGGCTTTCAACACTTCAACCCTTTCAGAGGTGCCTCTGAAAGCGATCACCAAAATTCTGTTTTCTGGTCTGAAATAGCTTCCTGAATGGGCAGTGGTGGTAATCCCTGAAATTTTCTAAGTGGCGATCTGGTTTGTTGGTACCTTAAAATGTAAATGAAGTGTCAGTATCTCTTTAAACAATAAGACCAGTTGGAGATTGGGGCATTAATACATAAGGCGTGGGGCATACATTCCAGAATATTGGTTTCATAGAACCCAGGCCATAATAGTAGTACTACATTAGCATCTTTATCCCTGAAGTGATTTGAGGATAAGGAAGATGAGGAAAGTTCAAAGGAACAAAGGACAATTGCAAAATAAAAAATAAAGTTTGAATTTTTTCCAAGCATGCATTACTTTGCAGTGAATGAGTCTGCAAGTTTGGAAATGAGAAGTGTGTTGGTGGTGTGATTTTTTGGGGTCATGGTAAAAGAAAGTACTTGATGTGTCCATTAGTTTTTCAATCTCTTTTGATGAAGATGACAAAGATAGTTCTGTCTCGTTCTTAAACCATGATTATTTGGAAGATCTGTATGGAATATTTAAGAATGTTAATGCCAGAGAAGGAATAGTTGGCTGATACCACACAGGCCCTACACTACATAAGAATGACATCACCATCAAAGAACTCATGAAAACATACTGCCCTAACTCAATATTGGTCATTATTGATGTGAAGCCAAAAGACCTGGGGCTGCCCACAGAAGCATATATTTCAGGGGAAAAAGTCCATGATGATGGAACTCCAATCTCAAAAATACTTGAGCACATGACCAGGGAAATTGAAGCAGAAAAAGCTGAGGAATTTGGGGTTAAACACTTGTTACGGGACATCAAAGACACTAAATAGTGTCCACTATAAATGTAGTGGACACTCTTTCCCAGAGGATCACAAATCAGCTCCATGTTTTGAAGGGACCTCTAAGCTTCTCAATATCAGGAGCTACCTGGAAAAGCTAGTTACAGGCAAGCTGCCTATCTACCAGCAGATCATCTACCAGCTTCAGTACGTCTTCACCCTGCTGCCTCATGTGAGCCTGCAGGAGTTTGTCAAGGACTTTTACCTGAAGACTAAGGACCTGATGGTGGTGGTGTGCTTGGCCTCGCTGATCCACTCTGTAGTTGGCCTGCACAACCTCATCAACAAAACTGCTAGTTGGGATACAGAAAAGAAAGAAAAAGAAGGAAGCAAAAATTATAGGAAAGATGAAAAAGAGAAAGAAAAAAGACAAGGAAAGGAGTCATATGCAGGAAGAAGAGAAAAAGGAGAAAAAGTAAAATATGTAGCTTTTTTTTTAATTTGTAAATTCAAGTCTTACAAACTAAATCAGTCTGTCACTAAAGGGTTCTAGTTTCACTTTTAGTGCTTGTTAAAAGGTTGTTCTGATGAGAGCTCTCTGCCTTTGATCACTCTTGCTGTGGCATTAGTGATGTAAATGAGAGAAGGACTGATCTCCAACTCAGACTGCAGCCTCAGCTGCTGTGCGTTGGAAATTATGATGGCTAAGGTTTCAGATTGTGTAAGAAAAGTGAAGAGATAACAACATAACATTTTTGGTACTCTTCATTCTTTATTAACAGCAGTTGGATTTTCTCCATTTTGAGAGATTCTTGGCGGGATATCTTTCTAATAATTGGCGAAATTGCTAAACAGAATGTATGGATGTTGAATGTTCTCTGGCTTGTAAAACTTGAGTTCTGACACTTCTGAACTCTTGAGAACCACACCACATTTTGGACCCACATTTCTGGCATTCTCAGGGACTAGGGTCCAGCTTCATGTATTGTTTACCTTTGAAGATCAAAGTAAGTGGCATGGTAAGAAAGAAAGAAAGAGGGGTGGGGGGAGAGAAAGGTAAAGAATAAAAGCATGCAGATTAAATGTGAAAATCTATAAATTTTTCTCTGTAGACTTCAACTGGTAGATATTTCTATCTTGACCAGAGATTTGCATGATCCAGTGGTCACTGATGGAAGCTGTCTCCTTGCAAATACTGTTTGCTGCTGGGAGATTCCTAAAAATCATCAATGAGTTTGTAGTTGGGTAGCCTTTCCATGATTTAAGACCTATACCTCTGTATTTGAAATAGGAACTCAGGATCACTCTCTTGAAAAGCTTTGGTTTTGCTAGTTGTGAATACTGCCTGATATCAATCTTTCCATTGGGATCTTTCTCTTAGGTCCCTTCCAGAAGACCAGACATCAGATTTGAAAAGCAATTCTACACACTTTGTTTAGGAGAGTACTGAGATAAGAATTCTGGCCTGTTGTTGATAAGAATAGATTTCTCTAGTCCTTACAGAATTTACTTAAACAAGGACATTTTAGCATCAGAGGTAATAGTTCCAGACACTGTAGTGGCCTGTTACTAACTCAGCCCACAGATTAATTGAAGAATGAAGAAATAGCATAGATTTTGAAGGTATCTGTGAATTTTATCAACTTTAGTTTCAGAATTCCCTGTGTTCTTTTGTCTTCTCTAAAGAAGATAAAAGCGAGGAAGTATGATACAGTAATGAAATTTTGCCAAATTCATTAGTAAAAATTCTGGTAAAAGAGTTTTCCATTCTGGGTACAGTGGTACATAGCTATAATCCCAGGGACTCAGGAGGCTGGGACAGAAGGATTGGAAGTTCAATGTCCACTTAAGCAACCTAGTGAGAACTTATCTCAAAATGAAAACTAAAAAAGGTTGGAGATATGAACAACCCTTCAGTTTCGAGTACCATAAAAACAAACAAACAAACAAACAAACAAAAAAAAAAAAAAAAAAAAAAAAAAAAAACTTTTCCCTACTAAAAGGGAGATAGGTTAGAATTCCCCAGGCTGAAAAAAGATTTTATCCATGCCAAAAAGAAGCAGAGATCAGGACACAGGTGGAGTCCAGTGCCAATATTAGTTGTATGAATTCATTTGGATTTTGCCAAGGAACATGTTACACTTTTTCTAAGACTTACCTGGATGATGGTTGATGTAAGCTCTAAGGTCTTCTTAGAAATATTAGTACAATTTCTTCCCCACTATTGAGTGCATAAATTAGTCAACATGTTTTCAATGGGCTGAAATGGGTGATTTAGACTCTTTTGTGTTAATCCATGTGAGTGAAATGCTTTCTTAAGTTATAAAATAATTTGTGGGAATGCCATTAAGAATTTCCCTGAGTTTAAGAACAAATTAAGTGAGGGAAGAATACTGGCAACCCCTAGATGAATTGAAACCATGTACATCTGATGGAGGAATTAAAATCTAGGAACAAATGTGCTGTGTAGGTAATGATTTTGGCAGACTTTTTATTTTTTTCTTAAACAAGAATTCCTTCTTTTTAACTGAAAACTACACATTCTGAAAAGGTTTTATGCTAATGTATTTTCTTTATACATAAATCTGAGATGTTCCTTCATTAATTTGGTAAAAAGTCTTTAAAATACCTTTAAGTTAATTACCATTTGGAACATGTCAAGAAAAATAAAATTATTTCTATTTTTCTTCCTTTTATAGGGTGAAGGAGCAAGGCTTTGTGTCACCTAATGTAATTTTCAAGAAATTTTAAAGACAGTTTATTCACCAAAGTTGCATTAACTGTGTATAATCTAAATTGGGGGACTAAATTTGGACAAAGCAACAACAAATATGTCCAAAAAGACAAGGTAGGATTATAGGTCTTCATTTGTCAAAGTCAAAATACTTACTAAAAGATAACATTGTAAAATCTAGAAACAATTAACATGACTAATATGTTGTTTTGTTAAAATTATGTAATATTGGATAAAAGGAAAGGCTTTATTTTCTTCTTTTAAAATAAAATTTGCATTCTTTTTTTTTCAGTGTAGCAAATAAATCAATGCATGTATTATACTGAATGGATAGTGTGACTAAGTCGTTCCAATGTCTTTAAGAATATCAGGTATTTTCACATCTGTCAGTACACATACAAGTATGGTCTCTACCATTTTTAATATCATAAAAATAAATCCAAAATGTTGTTTTCTTTAAAGAAGAAACCAAACACCCAGGTGTCAGGTAGATAACACTTAGCAATGCAGGATGGGAGCTCTCAGGATGACCATAGAGGCTTCAGTGTAATCCTAAAGTTAAATTGCAATTTAACCATTACTCTTACAGATAGAAAGATATCAAGACCAGGAAGATTAAGTAATCTACAGTGTATATATAAGTAGAAGCCACACGAAACAAGAATTAATGTCAGTTTTGTATGACTAAAAACATAACTTTCCTGCCTTTGAATTAGAAAAATGAACTAATTCCATACATGTGTGGACAGAAATAGAAAGGAGGAATCATAAATGATTCCTAAATTTCAGAACCTGGATATTAGTATTGCCAAGTGTGCTGTGGATGGGAGGTAAGGAAGTGACATGTGTGTTAGGGTATGAATAGGAAAATGTCTGTTTTAGGCCTGGGTGGTAATGCAGAGAAGATGGTTCCTAAGGAAAATCTTACCAGAGATTGCATCTTCTGTCACTTTTGTGCACTTGCATGAGAAGATATCAAGCAAGACACCAGACTTATTAGAAGTCTAGTAAATTTTATTAGAAGGGAAGAAGAGGGAAGACATTTTCAATGAGGAGAGTGGGTACTATCAGAGAGGAGAGTGACAACTCACTTCTTTGTGTCCCAGTTTTTGCTGGAGTTGGTGGGGGGAGGTTTCTAGAGAATCCTGCCCAACCACTGCCTCTGAACTTTTTACTAGCAGTAGAACTGCATCAGATTTTTAGTTCCCAAATGTGCATGTTTTTACCTAAAGGCAACTTTTGATCATTTTGGTTTGTGTAAAGGTCATGCCCTCCTTTATCTAGATCATCCTCACATCAGGGTAACTTGTGGTCTTTTTATAAGTAGAAGAGTTTTTGGACATCTATCGCTCAGCTTTGAGAAGGAAGAACAACCCTGAAAATAGCAAGCTTCTTGGTCAAGGATTGTAACATATTGTTATCTTTTTAAACCATTGCTGGGTCAGAAGGGCTTGTACAAATTGCTTCAAAGGAAGACATGGGGAGATTTAGAACAGAGGCTCAAGCTATAGATTTAACCCTTTATCAAGCCATATTCTCACCCCCTTAGGCTACCTGTTACTTAACATAGTAATTTTGAGACAGCTATGAAATACATAAAATAGTGATAATTAAGGGGTTACGGTTCAAATAGATCAGAGCAAAGCATGTGCTCAGCCTGTGTAATTTCTTGGTTTCAATGCACATCAATGGAGAGAGAGAGAGAGGAAAAAGAATTGTGATCAGCACAGAGAAATAATTTTGAGATTTTTTCAGCATAACAATTGTCTATAATATTATGTAAATAAAGAAGATTAGGTGAAAGACAGGTATAGTTGAAAGAAGGCTCAAGACCAAGGTTTGAGACATTCTCAAAATTTAAAATTTAGAGGATGAGTAAAGAATCACTGATAGATGACATGGGATTGACCAAGAGAATGTGGTCACACAGAAGTAGAACAGAGTTTTTTCAAACAGTTAGAATCAATAGTTACATGTTGCCTCCCACATACTAAGAATAGTACTCAACAATGGTTCAGATAAACATTTTGCAGAAAACAAAGTCATTCTGTTAAAAAACACTATTACAAACAAACTAAAAAAAATGGATTATTCAAAATGTTTTTCTTAAGGAGATTTTTTGGAGGAAAAATATAAAATAAACTTTATTTATGCCATATGCTAAAATTGATTTCAAGTGAATGAAAGGCTTTCAGATAAAAACTTTAAGTATTAAATAAATGGAAATAAACATTCTCTCTAAAGCAGTTCTGTGATTGTTTCACATATAGTGATGGTTAATCTTACCAGCAACTTCTCTGAGTAAAGCAAAACTGTACTAATTTTCATGCATGATTGAAATATCCTCCTAACCATTCTTCCAGTAAATTGAGGTGATAAAAGATGATAAAAGTTGCTCAATGCCACTGATCTATATAGTGATGGATTTGGAATTGGAAAGCAGGTAATCTGGCTCCAAAACATTGGTATTACCCATTGCATTACACACCACAATGACTCATTGAGTAAAATACTTATAATGTTATTGATAAGGTAAAGGATATATTGATCTAACTGGTATTTAAATTACCTTTCAAAAATTGAGATTCAATTTCCCAAATTTAATAAAAATTAAAAACTAAAACTAAAGATTGTTAATCAATTTGCAGTGAAAGTATTCATTGTCATAGTGTGCTGTAAAAAAGTGAACAACACTTTTAAAAATAAATACTTTTTGAAAGTCCGTTTGAATTACATGACAAGAAAATTGTTAAATTTATAGTTTTGGATCAGCAAAAATTTTTCAAGGCATATAGAGCTTATATGTGAATGACTCTCCCTGAATTTGCTTTAGGGGAAAAGGTAGATAGTAAGTTTTTTAATCCCATTGTTACTGTGTGGATGTGAGGTATCCCAAAGGCTCCCATTAATGTAGAAATATTCAGAGGTGAAATAATTAGATCCTGCAATAAGAGAATATGCCCATTCTAGGTTATATGACTGATGGCATGATAATTGTAGTCAGGTAGGGTGTGACTTGAGGAGGTAGGTCACTGGAGGAGTGCCCAGAGGAATTGTTCTTCCTTTAGCCTCTTTGCCCCTTCTCTCAGTCTCTGCTTCCTGACCCCATCATGAACTTAACAGCTTTCCTCTGTTGGCCCTTTACCAATGATGTACTTCCTCATTTTGGGTCCAGAGAAATGCAATTAGCCATCTATGAACTGAGACCTATGAAACGATGAAACCAAATAAAGTTTTCTTTCTTCAAGTGGTACTTGTTGGATATTTTGGTTACAATGAAACCATGAACCTAAATAAACTTTAATGATGAAAAAAAAGCTAACTAAAGCAACTATGAATATCTCATTTTATAAAATTGAATCTACACCCATGTTCATAGAATCTATAAAGCAAGCATGTAATTAAAATGCCCACAGTTTTGATTAATAAAATTAAATTTCATTTTATTTTATGCTTTATTATATTTTATTTATGTGATATTATTATAATTCTTCTTATGAGTTTTTCCAGTTTTTATCAATGCCCATAAGCCACTTGGTCATTGAATAAAAGTATTTTAATTGATGCTTTTATTATGATTCTTTACAATACTAAAATTTATAAACAACTAAAAATTCAAGAAAAAACATGTTTAGTTGAATATTCAATGATGGGAGAAAATGCTGGTGATTAATTTTTCCTGTTGCAGTTATAATATAAGCCCTAAAATATAAAGTTAACTGACTTATAAAAGTGTAAAGTTAAAATTTGTTTATTTTTATGTTTTTCCATTAATATCCTAATATTGTGCCACTATTTAGATAACTGGGAATAAAAAATAGTGTTGTCCTAAATAGACAGGACCAAAATTTAAATATCTATGATAATGATGGAAAAATATTTTGACTTAGTGTGAATCAGAATAAGCCCTGGAAGCAGCTCTGGAACTTTTCATTCTCATGAGTGTCATCTCTGCATTGAGCATTACTGCCTGAACTCTGCTTTCCCTGTAGCTGGGAGTGTCATGAAAGAATCCAGGAAAAGTGGTTCTCCTTCCAACTTTCTTCTCTAATTCTAATTTTCAATCTGTCAGTGATGTAAGGATATAACCATAGAAAAAATTTTGAAATTATAAAAATAAATTTGAAATTCAGTTTGATTAGGCAAGTCATTTTCTAGAAGACTCAAGTACTGTCTCTTGGGACAAAGATCTATGGGAAAAAACTTTACTAAAATACTAGGCTTTAGAATATTTTAAAATAGCTGTAACCTTTGAAATTAAGCTTTTTGCACCATTAAGATAAATAAACACACTTTTCATTCATGGTCTTCAGTTGTGCTTTCAGAGGGAAAGTACTTTCCTGGAAGAGCTCACACTATCTGAATTATGCCACATGTGACGTTAACTAGAAGCCTTTTAAAAATAATTTTTAAAATTTTGTTCTAATTAGTTATACATGACAATAGAATGCATTTTTGCACTTTGATATATCATACATAAATGGGGTATGATTTCTCATTTTTGTGATTGTACATGTTGAAGAATCACATCAGTCATGCAGTCATATATGTACATAAGAAAATAATGTCTGTTTCATTCTACAATCCTTCATATCTCCATATCCCCTCCCCTCCCTTCAAGAAAGGCAGACCTCCAATAAATCATTTCAAACTGTGTGTCTTTCAATGGGACTTTTAAAACATATCCTACCTCCCTTCACAAAAAGCATTTCAATGACAAATAATTTGCTCTATTTGAAATTATGCATCAACATGACTATAGAGATAGCAATGAAACTAATTGATTTGGCCATAATCCTTCCAGACTTAACAGTAAGTTTACAGCAGCATATATTTTCACTACAGATTTAGTTCTCAAACCAATCAAGTTTTTAGGATCAAAGGCATGTTTTAGTCCTGATTTATGTATGAAGGAATTTATGAAATTACTT
Source organism: Tamias sibiricus (assembly GCA_025594165.1). Taxonomy (NCBI): domain Eukaryota; kingdom Metazoa; phylum Chordata; class Mammalia; order Rodentia; family Sciuridae; genus Tamias; species Tamias sibiricus. The sequence goes on along the minus strand of CM046662.1, from coordinate 153,847,973 downwards.
ATTTCTTTTTTTTTAAATTGCTGTACCTTGTGATCTTGATATTAGAGATTTTGAAGGAAGGATTTAAGAAAAAAAAAAAAAACATTATAAGGAAGCAATTTTGATTTTTTTTAAAGAGCTAAAATACAAAAAATCCTCTATGATGGATACAGTTTTTTTTTTTTTTTTTTTTTTTTTCCCCCAAGGAAAGATTTTATCTTGGCTGCTGGAAGCAATGTTACAGAATGGCTTTAGCTGTCAATTCATCAAGAATTGCCTGAACTGTAAGAACTGTCTGGCTCAAGTTAGGCAGGCACTTCCTGGAACACCTGACATGCAAACATTGATGGAGAAAAGTATATGACATATTGTCAATTTGGTCCTGATTGGGATGATTCTGAAAGATTCTTCATGTCCAATTTTGGTCCTGAATTACAATTATATATTTTCTTAAATCTTCCACCAAAATAATGGTTCAATGGTAGAGAAAATTATTTAAACTTATTTTACATTAATAAGATATTTTACTAATATGGAATTAAAGAATAATTGTTCCAGAATTTATGTTAATTAATTCAGATCTTCACAATTCATTATTATTGTTGTTGTTAGCTCACCTGTTAATTGTATATATTTGTGGAGTATATTGTTATATTTTGATGACATTATATAATGATAATAATTAAAAGTTTTCTCATCAGGCTATTCTACGTATTTGAAAACCATTATGAGTTCTAATGTATGAATGTGAAGCATGTAGGAGTGGGAGTGAGAAAAATTAAGATTTGTGAACTATCTATTTCTTCCCTGCAACATAATTTACTATATTGATCTTCTACTCTCTAAACCCCACCCAACTAAAATTTTGCAGCATGCATCTAGGAAGCTCTGGATAAAAGGAAGATAATTTAATATCCTACACTGAGACAAACAGTGACTTCATTTTGGTTTTCCATTTAGAGTTTATAGTCTAATTAAAGAAAATGTACATATATCTGGAGATAATCATGGATAATAAACACATATAATTACCATTACCAGAAGATAACTGCAACAGCTAAAGCGCAAAGAGAAAATGAAAAAGGATTATCAGCAATATGCAAATGCATATGCTCTTAAAGAATTCCAGTTATAGTTGAAAATATTAAAATAACATATGCAGAGCCCATATACTTTGTTATAATTTAAAAAACACATTCAAAAATATCTCTGTATGCAAAACATTTTTATAATGATCTTGTTTAAATGAAAATGTTTAGAATAGTGCAGGGTAAACCTACATTGTAGAACAAAATTACTTTTCTCTTTAGAATACATATAATAAAATGTAATCATTGGTGTTTTTTTAGGAGTATTATCCTGAATAATAAGGATATTTTTTTTCCTTAAGGCAAATAGTGTTTTAATTATTTCTTAACTCAAAGAGAATATTGACAGTCCATATAAAAGAGATCTAAAGGTTGTACAACACATATAGTGAAATATATCACTATTGATATCACATACCAATATATGTATTATTAAACTGTAAAGCACATTAAATATGCTACATATCAAGTATAGCCTCATATTCATATGTTCTTAAGATTATACTCATTTTATTATACTTTTCAAAACTATTTTTAGTTAATTTGTCTTTGTGATTTTATCTTTCATACTAACAAGTAGAATAACTTGAGTCACTTATAAAATATATATATACACTTATATATAATACATACCATATATAATATATACACACATATATACATATATATATACATATATCTATATAAAATTGTTGCTAACCATAGTGTTTTATTAAGTATCCCTAAATAAAATTTTGACAATCATGTTACATATTACTACTTATTTTATATATTTGGTCACGTGTAAAAATTTAGTCCCTTTTGCTATATCAACATCATCACATTCAGCATCTACTAACAAATAATACTTTATTTCTCCCTTACAAATTTGTTATTTTTCCATGTGAATATTCTGGCATATCACATTACTCTAATAATTAATTCAATGTCTTTACTGTGTATGTCATAGAACATTTATTACTCTTCCAATGTTCATGGTTACATTCATTAACATAATTTCGATTTTAGCTGAGCCACATTTCCAAGCATCTTTTGCATGTGAATTGAACTGTGTTAAGATAAATCGTATGTAACTTCTGGAATGGCTTCTTAAATGTAGTTGATTCAGCATGAGGTTATGCCTTTTCACTTTCCTATACTTTCTGCTGCTGGCCTGGAATAAAAAATTGATGGCTGGCAGTGTGAGGTTATCATGGAATTGTAAGTCATATATAAGGTCAGGGAAAGGTAAATATACTAGTTTATGTTTCGGATGACAATGTGACACTTACACATGAACAATAGATTTCCAGTTTGTAGATTTCTTATATGTAAATGAAAGAAATCTTTATATTTTTAAGCTTCTATAGTTACATCTGTAATGTTGTTTTCTAAATGATACAAAGGTCCATAATAAAATGTCTTAGAAATTCATTCATTAGTTTAATGTTTATAATTTACTGGAATGGTACTCTTGTACTCTATGCATAAAAGCACTTATTCAAAACACAAATACTGAAATCTATGTGATAAGACAAACTTCTTTTTGTTGTCTGATATGATTTTGTTGACCTAACGATTTTGTTAATTTTAGTATCAAAGTTGCATGCATCTTCAAATGGTAATGCATTACTTCTGCTTGTAGTTTTGGAATGGGAAGCCCTATCCATTGTGTACATTACTGCTTAATCCAATGAAAATAATCTCTTACATATCATGGACTTATAGATTTTTATGAACACACATTTTGAAAATATTAGAAAATTTAATATTAGCTTTCTAAGTCTGTTTTCAGTATGGATATTAAAAGTAGACAAGGAGATGGATATCATTATCCTAAATGCATGATTGAAGATCTGAATGGTACTTATATACTTTGTATACAAACAGTTGTATGTAAAAAGATGCTATATATGTGCATTATGAATTATAATACATACTACTATTATAAAGGAAAAAAAAGAAGACAAGGATATCCTACTTTAGATATGAGATGGAGGAAAGTTTGGCACGTTGGTTGAATACCTGACAATGGAGATGATGTAGCTCTATCATATGGAAGTTTTTATTTAGAAGAGTTATTCTGCAGTAGAGTTAGTCAAAGGAAAATTACCAAAATTAAAAATAATTTACTGGGGAAAACACTTTTCAAAATAAGTATAAAGAATACTGAAGCTGATAGGTGTCCTTTAAAGTGTATAAGAATTCAAAACTGGGAGCTATAACAGCCAGCACACATACACTTGCTGATAAAAGGAGAATATCATGTTCTACTTTTCTTAGCAAGAGGGTACTAGGAATATTCCTTCCTGCAAAAGAAATAATGAAGATATTTTCCTTTGTTATAAAAAAAGAATATGAAGATGCTTAAATGGCATGTGATATTGTTGCTGGTAGAATGTCAGCACCACCCACAAAGTATTTGCCCATTTAAACAATTTGTGACTATCTGTGTTCACATCACCATTATATGTATGATGATTTTTTTTTTTCTATTCACACAATCTGGGAATGAACAGAGAATATACAGAAGATAGAAAAGTGCAAAACTGGTGTGGATAAACCAGTGATGGATATGCTTTTTGATATCCTAAGTTTGTTCATATCACAAAAGCATGCTCAAATTTATAGTCATGAGAGCATAGGACCTCTAATGTGTTGAGGTTGTTTTATGTTGATTTTAAGTAAGTCAGCAATGAGGCCATACAAATGATATATACAAAGTGAATCAGCTCTGAGTGCATTCAGCAACTTTGCCATTCAGGTCCTAGCTGATGTTTTGTGGTTCCAGCAATGCATTAAAAACAAACAAATAAACAAACAAACAGCAACAACAACAAAATAAACAATAGTTCCTTGGATTCCATATTCTCAGAGCTCTGGTCTTTCATGTTGTTTGATAGGTAGGTAGAAAGCAAACATTCATCAATATTCAAGTGTATGCTCTCTTGTTATATCAGAAATTCATGTTGTGCCACATCTACATTTTGCCAAATTGTATTTCTTATGACATCATTTGAGTTTCTGGAAAGTTTTAATAGATGCATCAATGCATCCCATTTCTGGTTCATGCTTTCATGGGTGGTGCTGACTTTCTCCCAGCAACAATATCACAAGGTTACATACAGAGTCATAAGAACTTAAAGAAAGTTTACTAAAATTTAAGGTGGTGTGAATTTGCAAAATTAATTATTACAGAAAAGCCACATGAACAATATCGTTTACTAGCCTTATTTCCACCATGCTTTGAACATAACCACATTTTAATCTAAGCTCTCTTATAATTAAGTATTTGCCTCTACCAAGTGGTCCTTTCTTGTCTGTTTTTTTTCTTTCTGCTGTTTCAGTTACTCATAGTCAATTTCTGTCTGAAAATATTAAATGGAAAATTCCAGGAACAAACAAGTCATAAGTCTAAAGACATGTGTCTTTTGGAGCAGCATAATGAAGTCTCACACCATCCTGCTCTGTCCCAGCTAGGGCAGGCATCATCCGTTTGTGCATCTGTATAAGCTGCATACACTCCCCAAGCATTAGTCTCAGACTCCTTAGCTACCTGAGCAACTGTCATGCTATCACAGAGATATGTCCAAACAACTCTGGTTTTACTTAATACTGTCCCCAAAGCTTCAGAGCATTGAAGCAGATATTTGGATTTGAAAAAGCAAAGCCATAAAATGTCTCCTTTATGTGAAAGGTAAACATAAATAAGATATTTTAAGAGAAACACCACATTCACATAACTTTTATTACAATATATTATTATAAATGTTCTATTTTATTTTTATTGTTGTTATTATCATTATTCTTATCTATAAATTAAATTTTATTGCAGGTATTTACATAAGGGAAAACATAGTTAATATAACCTTTAGTACAAGCTGCACTTTTGAGCATCACCTGGAGGCCTTAGAATATATCCCAATGGGTAAAAGAGAACTACTGAAACTGTCATTCTTTTTTACACAAGATGCCTCTTCAAGATAAAATTAGGATGCTAAAGAGCAATTTCTTATAAAAATGCCTAGGGCTGTGATAGTAATTATTTGTTCTGTTTATTTGCTTCTAAAGCCCTAAAGTTATTTTATTTTATAATAAGTCACAATTTTATGCAAACATTTTTCTGCCAGGATTCCTATAATTGTTGTCAGCATATCAGTATGGATAAACCTGTTAATCTCCACATGAATATTATGTTTATATTTTTAAAAAAATATTTTTATTTATACATGGACACAATATCTTTATTTTGTTTATTTATTTTTATGTGGTGCTGAGGATCAAACCCAGTGTTTCACAAGTGCGAGGAGGCAAGCGCTCTACCACTAAACCACAACCCTAGTCCCTTATGTTTCTTAATATAATGTATTTACAATTATTACTGATTCTAAGGTCTTTTAAAATAAGATATGCTTCTTAGGAAAATGATTTTAAAGTAGATAACCCATTCACAGAAAGACAAAATGGTGACTTTTTTTTTTTTTAATAAATGATGCTTCTGTTATAAAAAGTTTAAAAAAATGGTGTGCTATATGGGCTGTGAATTCCTCTGTGTTTCATTGTATACATTTGTTTCCAATATTATTAGAAAATATAACAATTAAATAACATCATTCAAAGAATTCATTTGTTTTAATATGTTAGAAGAAGTTCGATTTTCTGTATCCATTAAATATACACTTTTAAATCATAACTATATAAGATGTAGTATTCTAAAATTTTCATGTCACAATATTTATTATATAATTTAATGAAACTTTAAACATAAAGTTTGGAATGCAGCTTATTCACAACAAATATTTGTGTAATAAGCATATACAACATAAAACTAACTTTAAAAAATGAAAACAGTTATTCTCATTAAATGAGTTGTGATTTTTTTTTTTTTATTTAACATTACTCTTAGCCTGGAGACCATAAAAGGCCAAGAAAGAAGAGAAGACAAAAATACAAAAGTGTTAAGATATTTTAGTTTAAACATAGGGTTGACAATATGCCTTGATATTTATACATTCCAAGTTTCTTTGTATGATTCTTGAACTTGTCTGTCTCAAAGACTTAAAAAAAAAAAATCCACATCTGTTGTGGGATTTAAAAGTTCCATAGCATAACAAACATCTTCCTGAATCTGAAGGTGGGCCAATAATATTTTTGTTTGAAGGTGTGGTGACTCTTCAGGATGCCAAGGGAAAAGGCTTGAATGTGATAAAAACAAATTGTTCCCTCTTGCTTCTATGTCTAAATTCTTCCTGAACAGTCAACATGTTAAGTAAAAGCAGCAACCTCCCTATATAAATAAAACTGGAGAGTGAAAGACTGTTGAGTCCAAAGTCCCATCCATTCAGTAATGATGATTAAAGAGACCAGGTAGGTGTACAGGAGTGTGATCTATTGGCACTACTTCTAATTGAACCAGTGAGGTATGGTTACATTCTGTGCTGGCAACTTTCTGTCTTTCATTCTCTCTGTTTCTCCTATCCATCTATCACCTGTCTGTAATGTCTTTATTTAAGTTGTTCTTTCATAATTTACCTCACATTGGCCTCTCTCAAACTATTTTACACCAACATTCTACTAGATGAGCTATTTAGTTCAAATGTACTTCTGCCTCTATATGATACATGTTCTAGTAAAATGGATACCATTATCAAAGTAACCAAAATTGAGTCAAGTCCTGCTTACTCTCTGGTGGGCTTTCTATTCTGCATAGTTAAGTCCAAACAGCCTCACCCCTCCATTATTTTGCTAGCATGAAAGCAAACATCATTTATTTTTCTCCACCTTTTTTTATCTAGACCTCTTCTCCACAAGGTTCTAATAATTAGTGTGCATGTTTTAATTTTAAATTTCATCTAACTTTATTTTTACTAAATAAATTTGGTTCACTTTCCCCCTGCAATACTATATTTTTCTCATTAAAATAATACTGCCAAATCAAACATTAAGATCAACCTGAGACAAAGCAAGGAGTACAATGAAGGACAAAGGCCACACCCTTATAGTTCTGGAAAAAGAGTAGAAGTAATGGAAAGAATGTATCTGGAGACTAAAAAGGTTTCCACACTCAATTCCATTCATTAAAGGCATATTTCTTATTTATCCTTCCCATGCTTGCCTCCTTAAACCATGTCTACTCTATAATATTCAGATTTCAGTACAAAGTCAGGAAACAATATGGATGATTCCCTGACCTAAGGAATATGTTTTGTTGGGGGGAGGGGGTGGTGGGTGCCAGGTTTTGAACTCAGGAGCACTTATCCATTGAGCCACATTCCCAGCCGAATTTTGTATTTCATTTAGAGATGGGGTTCACTGAGTTGCTTAGCACATTGATTTTGCTGAGGCTGGCTTTTTGTTCTGAACTCTAAATCCTCCTGACTCTGCCTCCTGAGCTGCTAGGATTACAGGCATGCGCCATATCACCCAGCCTGACCTCATGAATATTATATGTAGAAGGCACTGGAGAGATGTGTAGAAGAATGAATGCATTCCCTTTAGGTATGAACGGAGTTTCAATTTCGAGTGTAATAATATGGTGTTACTATAGTCTTTAGAACTCATTTGGTACTTAGGGACAGAAATCCAACTAGAGAGAGCAAAGCTACAGGAAATGTACTGCACATGTCAGAAGGCATGTGTTACAGCTTGTGGGAAAGTTTAGTGAATAGGTTCAAAGTCTATGAGTGTAACTTGGTCTAAAGAATGGTGTCATAGCTGTGGTGACTGCATGCCTGTAATCCCAATAGCTTGGGAGGCTGAGGCAGGAGGATTGCAAATTCAAAGAGACCCTCAGCAACTTAGGGAGGACCTAAGCAATTCAGTGAGACCTGTCTCTAAATAAAATACAAAAAAAGGCTGAGGATGTGGCTCAGTAGTTGAGTGCCCTTGAGTTCAATCCCCAGTAACCAAAAAAATAAATGGTATCATAAAGACTGAAATACTGCCATTCTTTTGGAGGGTTTTATGCTGATGTTTCCTGAAGTTTATTGTCACCATTGCTAATTCTCACCACCAAGATACTGCTTAGAACAAAACAAATGATAACTATTTGTTGGATAATTGTATATATGACAAGACATATTTTAGGATGTTTTAATATGATGAAAGCGTTAGGCCCCAAGTTCCTTAATAAGAATCCTGTAGCACAAGAATTAATATCAAGAGTCAATAAATGGGATAGATTCAAATTACAAAGCTTCTTCTCAGCAAAAGAAAAAATCAGTGAGGTGAATAGAAAACCTACTAATTGGGAAAAAATTTTTACCACATGCACGTCAGATGGAGCACTAATCTCTAGAATATATAAAGAACTCAAAAATCTTTTTTTTTTCTTTTTTTTTTTTTTTTTTTTTTTTTTACATTTTTTTTTTTATTTAGCATTTTTTTTACATACAATTGCTTGCATACAGAGTATATTCATACAATTCAGGTCTTCAATCATGCATTTAGGAAAATGATATCCATCTCATTCAAACACCTTTTCTTTTCTTTTTCCTTTTCTCCCTCTCCCTCCCCCCTTGCTCCCTCCCTTACTCTCCCTTCCCTTTGACCATTCTAGTGTTCTTCTAGTCCTCGTATGTACCCTCCCATCCAACAATACTATGGACTAGCCTCCTTATATAAGAGAGAACATTTGGTACTTGGATTTTTGAGACTGACTAACTTCACTTAGCATTATGTCTTCCAACTTCATCCATTTACCTGCAAATGCCATTAATTTATTTTCTTTTATTGCTGAGTAAAATTCCATTGTGCGTATATACCACATTTTCTTAATCCACTCATCTACTGAGGGACATCTAGGTTGGTTCCACAACCTAGCTATTGTGAATTGCGCAGCTATAAACATTGAGATAGCTGTGTCACTGTAATATGCTGTTTTTAAGTCCTTTGGGAATAGACCCAGGAGTGGGATGGCTGGGTCATAGGGTGGCTCCATTCCCAGTTTTCCAAGAAATCTCCATACTGCTTTCCATAATGGTTGCACCATTTTGCATTCCCACCAGCAATGTATGAGTGTGCCTTTTTCCCCACATCCTCTCCAACATTTATTGTTGCTTGTGTTCTTGATAGCTGCCATTCTGACTGGAGTGAAGTGAAATCTTAGAGTAGTTTTGATTTGCATTTCTCTAATTGCCAGCGATGTTGAACATTTTTTCATGTATTTGTTAATTAATCATGTATCTTCTTCTGAGAGGTGTCTTCTCAATTCCTTAGCCCATTTATTGATTGGGTTATTTGTTTTTTTGGTGTAAAGTTTTTTGAGTTCTTTATATATTCTAGAGATCAGTGCTCTGTCTGATGTGCATGTACTAAATATTTGTTCCCAATTAGTTGGCTCTCTATTCACCTCACTGATTGTTTCTTTTGCTGAGAACTAGTAAATGAATTTGGCAAAGTTGCAGGATACAAAATCAACACACATAAGTCAAAGGCATTTTTGTACATCAGCAAAAAAGACTCTGAAAGGGAAATGATGAAAACTACCCCATTTACAATAGCATCAAAAAAAAATAAAATACCTGGGAATCAACCTAACGAAAGAGGTGAAAGACCTGTATAACGAAAATTATAGAACACTAAAGAAAGAAATTATAGATGAACTCAGAAAATGGAAAGACCTACCTTGCTCTTGGATAGGTAGAATTAATATTGTCAAAATGTCCATACTACCAAAAGCACTATACAGATTTAATGCAATTCCAATCAAAATCCCAATGTCATTCTTCAAAGAAATAGAAATAGCAGTCATGAAATTCATCTGGAAAAATAAGAGACCCAGAATAGCCAAAGCAATCCTGAGCAAGAAAAGTGATGCAGGGGGCATCACCATACCGGACCTTAAATTATACTATAGAGCAATAGTAACAAAAACAGCATGGTATTGGCACCAAAACAGACTGGTGGACCAATGGTACAGAATTGAGGACACAGAAACTAATACATATAATTTCAGCTATCTTATATTAGACAAAGGTGCCAAAAATGTACAGTGGAGAAAGGATAGCCTCTTCAACAAATGGTGCTGGGAAAACTGGAAATCCATATGCACCAAATTGAAATTAAATCCTTATCTCTCACCATGCACAAAACTCAATTCAAAATGGATCAAGGACCTAGGAATTAGAACAGAGACAATACGCCTAATAGAAGAAAAAGTAAGCTCCAATTTCCAACATGTCGGATTAGGCCACAAGTTCCTTAATAAGAATCCTGTAGCGCAAGAATTACTACCAAGAATTAATGAATGGGATAGATTTAAACTAAAAAGCTTCTTCTCAGCAAAAATCTTAACACCAAAAAAAAAAAAAAAATAAAAAACCCAATCAATAAATGGGCCAAGGAACTGAACAGACATTTCTCAGAAGAAGATATGCAATCAATCAATCAATACATGAAAAAATGTTCAACATCTCTGGCAAGTAGAGAAATGCAAATCAAAACCACTCTAAGATTTCATCTCACACCTGTCTCAATGGCAGCTATTAAGAAAACAAACAACAATAAATGTTGGAGAGAATGTGGAGAAAAAGGCACACTCATACATTGTTGGTGGGACTGCAAAATGGTGCAGCCAATATGGAAAGCAGTTTGGAGATACCTTGGAAAACTTGGAGTGGAACCACCTTATGACCCAGCTATCTCACTCCTTGGTCTTTACCCAAAGGACTTAAAAACAGCATACTACAGGGACACAGCCACATCAATGTTTATAGCAGCACAATTCACAACAGCTAAACTGTGAAACCAAACTAGATGCCCTTCTGTAGATGAATGGATAAAGAAAATGTGGTATATACACACAATGGAGTATTACTCAGCAGTAAGAGAGGATCAAATCATGGCATTCGCAGGTAAATGGATGGAGTTAGAGAAAATAATGCTAAGTGAAGTTAGCCAATCCCAAAAAGCCAAATGCCAAATGTTCTCTCTAATATAAGGAGGCTAATGTACAGTCGGGTTGGGATGGGGAGCATAGGAGTGTTGGGACTTTCCGGAAGCTGTCTGCCAAGGGGATGGGCTCTGGTTGCTTACCACGCCCTGTGGAGGACCTGGGCTAAGCAGGGGGTGTGGCTATGACATATTGTGAGAGTCGGAACCACCCTGCTGGTCAATGATTGGTTATATTTAGGCCTTTATAAGTACAGTTCACTGTTCAATAAATGAGTTTTGGCATTGCTTTCTACCAAACTCCCCCGGTGTGACGTGGTGTCCGTCACTCAGGCGGGGGTAAAGACACTCGGCGACTTTTTGCCCGTTAAGCCTATATTCGCCATGTAAGCTACTTTAATCTTTCTGCTGGCAGAAGGAGCCCCCTTTAGGGCCCAAAAAGGGGGGTAGCTTTAGACCTCGGCCCCATTAATAAGTAAAGCAACAGTCTTGGCAGTTGGCGCCCAAGCGCGGGGCACAGAAAACAAAAGAGAATTATCGATAGGCCTAGCAAACGGTTAGAGACGCAGCGTCTCTCTGGCAAAAGTATCCTCTAATATGGGGCAAGCTTTAATATTTAAGAAATCTCAGGACCCAGCCCTCAGGCATGGTAATGTATTTTAAGAAAGCAAGGTCTTCACATTTCTGATTCTCAAGCTGAGAAAATTTGGAGCTCATGAACACGGGTGGCTCCCTGGCTCTCGAAGGCTGATTATAACACATGGAAGACATGGCACCGTGCGGAACAGCTTTTAAGGAAGAGAGAAAATGAATATGGGGAAATTCCACCTCCGGGAGTTTATCCAGCTTTATCCGCCCTAAAAGCATGCTCTCTCATGCAACCAATAAAAGAATCTGCACAGGCCACAGATCAGGCACCTCAAATTATAAGAATTGAGGTAACGGAGCAGGCCCTACGGGAAAATAAAATATCTGAATCTAATCTCTCCTGGTCCGGGGAATTAAACAGCCCCTCCCGGTCCGCGGATTTGGAGAAGCCTAACCACTCCCTAGAAGTAGAGAAATCCCGCTCCGCAGAATTAGGAAAAACTAGCAATCAGGAACCTACAGCTTCTCCCTTGGAGAGCTTGAAAAAATTCCCTGAGGACAAAGGCCATCGGCCACATGGCTTACCACCCCACGAGCGGGATCCGCCATTTTTCTTCGCCACCGCTTTTCCAGGAAGCGACAATTTCACAGCAGCTGCTACCGCCCCCTGGAGGGCTTTCACCTGTAATGGCATTTCCAGTTAATCTAAATCCTGGAGGAAATAGGCTGAATCTTTGGTACCCCTGGGAGACTCAAGAGTTAAGAGAGTTAAAAAAAAAAAAAAAAAAAAAAAAAAAAAAAAAACAGTGTCAGAAGATGGTCCTAACTCTCCATGGGCAGAACTCATTTTATCAAGCCTGGCACATCATTCCTGCACGACTAAAGATTGGAAAGATTTAGCCAAAGCCATGCTTCCAGGACCTTTATTTATAAAGTGGTGTGCATATTTTACTGATGAATGCCATATGCAGGCAGAGAGGAACCGATCTATGAATCCTCCCATACCAATAAGCTTTGGGATGCTGGCAGGAGTTAATGACCAATATGCCATGGGCATTCAACAGGCAGCAATACCAGCCCCTTACGGAGAGCAGGTGCGGGCTTTAGGGCTGGCAGCATGGAAAAAGCTAGAGGAAGGCCCTACAGAGCCTCTTATAGACGGAATCACTCAAAAAGCTAATGAGGATCAGGCCACATTTATTGAAAGAGTAGAAAAAAGCCTTCAAAGGAAATTTCCACCTGGTACTCTGAGAGATCAATTTGCAAAATTGCTGGTTTGGGAAGGAATGACCACAGATCACAAACTGGCCTGTGCCAGATTAAGGGATAGATCTATGGGGAGATGGATTATTGCCACCAACGATGTTGGTTCTCACACTCATCAATCTCAAGTCTTAACAACTGCCCTTAATACCCATACTGAGGTACTAGCAACAGTTTTAAATGGGAAAGGGACCTGCTTTAGTGTGGACGATAGGGCCATTTTAAAAAAGACTGCCCCAATGGCCCCGGTCGGCCCCCAGAATGCTCCCCTGGCCAGACTCAGAGTCCAGCTGCCCCTAGAACACTTTGTCCTAGATGTAAAAGAGGATATCATTGGAGAAAAGATTGCATATCTAAATTTGATATTCAGGGGAAATCTTTAAACTCCTAAAGGGGCATGCTCCAGCCCCGTTACACCAAGGAGGTTCCCCTGCTCACAGTCCCCTTAAGTTCCATTGGACAGTTCCTATTGTTCCAGGGATTAGACCAAAGATGGATATTTATATATCAGGAAAGAAATTTCGTTGCCTAATTGATACTGGGGCAGATCGTACTATACTAAGGAAGGAAGAGATTCCACCTCAATGAGAACTAATTCCAGGGACCCAATTACTCGGGGTAGGTGGAAACACTCATTCAGAAGAAACCAGAGATTGGCTTAGATGGAGAGACATAGACGGAAATCAAGGGGAAGTTTGCCCCCTTGTGGCCCCTGGATTAACCTCTAATTTATTAGGCCAGGACATCTTAGGAGAAGCTGAAGCTTACATTACTACAACCCATAGAGAGCTTCAAAATGATATATTAATTAAAGATACAGGGAGAGAAACTTCCAATCATCAAATAGGTTCTCACCCCCAATCCTAAGGGCCACTGCTCCCCAAGTTCCTGCTATTCAATGGCAAGATGGCCCCCAATCAGGGTTGAGCAGTGGCCCCTTCCTACTGAAAAACTAAACCATTTGAGGGCAATTGTCCAAGAACAGTTAGCCCTAGGACACATTAGACCCTCTCTTAGCCCATGGAACAGTCCTGTTTTTGTTATACAAAAGGCCACAGGGAAATGGAGGATGTTACAAGACATCCGGAAAATTAATGATAGGGTGTTCATTGTTGGCACACCTCTGCGTGGCCTCCCCTGGATCCCTTCTATTTCAAGAGATTTAACCTTAATTGTTATTGATATTAAAGATTGTTATTTTTCAATACCTCTTCATCCGGATGATTATGAAAAGTTTGCTTTTTCTATCCCTTCTATTAACTTTCAATGGCCGGATGAGCAATATGAATGGATAGTTCTCCCTCAAGGTATGGCTAACAGCCCAGCTTTTTGTCAACATTATGTTTCATGTCTCCTGTCACCATTAATGAAAAAATCGCAGCTCACCCTATATGTTTATATGGATGACATCATCCTGGGAGCTGCTGATGTCCAGCAACTGGGCTCAGCTTACCTGACCCTTTGAGAGCTCTTAGAAAAAGAAGGATTACACATATCCAATGACAAGGTCCAAACTATTCCTCCCTTCAAAATATTGGGGACAAAACTTAGCCTAGACTCGGTTTGTCCTCTCAAACCTCAACTAGTCATTCAAAAATCTTATTCCTTGGCAGAGTTACAGAAGCTATTAGGAGAGCTAAACTGGTTAAGACCATGGCTTCATATCTCTACTGAGGATTTATTGCCTCTCTTTGAGTTGCTACGGAGAAAATCCCCCTCTGATGTGATTATACTAGAAGAAGGTCATCTGTCAATATTACAAAAAGTCCAAGATGCCCTCAATTCAGCCCAATTGGATCAATACCAACCAAAGCAACCTCTATATCTGTGGATTTTCTCAGGTGCTAAGCTCCTTACAGCTGTTCTCACCCAGATGGGTAACCCCTTACAGTGGATACATTCCTCTGTGGGAGGAGCACATCGAGTTTATTCCCAGTTAGATCAGTTAGCAGATCTTATAATAAAAGGGAGAGATACATCATTGAGACATTATGGAAAAGACCCAGATATTTTAACAATTCCTTACCGTTTGTCAGACTTTGAATGGATACAGAGAAACAACCCTAGAGTCTCCTATGCTTTAGAAGGATTTTTAGGAAAAGTTGACTGTCATTATGGATCAACCAAATGGACCTCTTCTTTTCCCAAGCTGGAGTGGACTCCCCCCATCCTTTTTTCCATCAAGCCACTCCCCGAGGCAGTAAATGTCTTCACAGATGGAGGAAAAGAAGGGTCAGCAGTTGTAGTATTTCACCCATGCTCAGGCCAAAGGACACAATACTTTGAAGCAGTTACTGGTTCTGCTCAATTTAAAGAATTATATGCTGTTGCATTAGCCTTGACCCATGTCCAAGAGCCTATGAATCTTCTCAGATAGTTTATATGTAATGAACCTATTACCTACTCTAAATGCATCATATATAAAGATAGATAATAATCCTATAACCCCTTTGATGATTCGGGTTCGATCCCTGTTAAAGGGGCATAATGAGCCTATTTTTCCTCCAACAAGGCTTATTTGGGGCCCTCTCTAAAGGAAATCAGGCCACTGACCATTTGGCCACCACAGGTGTATTAACAGTTACAGTCCCATATCAACAAGACCTTCAGTTAGCCCAAGGTCTTCACGACATTACTCATTTAAATTGGAGAGGACTACATCATAAATTTCCTTTGGTTCCTATAAAAGATTAAAAAAAAAAAAATTGTAAGTACATGTAAGTCCTGTTTGCCCTTCTTACAGGTCCCACCTCTCCAGTCCCCTGGGGTAAATCCCAGAGGCCTAAGGCCCAACGCTGTCTGGCAAACTGATGCAACCCATTATGTGCCATTTGGAAAATTAAAATATATATTTATGTCCATAGATACTTATTCACATGCTTGTTGGGCCATGGCCCACTCTGGAGAATGGGCTAAACATGCTGAAAGTCACTTTTTACAATGCTTTGCTATTTTTGGATTGCCAAAACAGGTTAAAACCTATAATGGACCCTGTTTTGTGAGCAAATCATTACAAAAGTTCTTCCAAACATGGCATATTAAACATACCACAGGGATCCCATATAACCTGAAAGGACAAGCCATCATAGAGAGACATAATAAAACCCTAAAGGACCAATTAATAAAACAAAATGGGGGAAGCAACCCCCATGACCAGTTAAAGACAGCTATGCTTACTTTAAATATTTTAAATTTTTCCAAACAGCAGCCTCTGTCTGCGTTTCGAAGACACTGGTCTAACCAAATGCCTTATGTAAAGGTTGAGGTCCGATGGAAGGACCCATTGACTGGATTCTGGAGAGGTCCAGATCCATTAATAAGTGCTGGCAGAGGTTTTGGATGTGTCTTCCCAATGGGAGAACAAAACCCTATATGGGTGCCTGCCAGAGATCTCAAATACTGCCAGTCCAACCAAAATGACTACCCAGGAGCATAAGCTCTTGAGGGGTGATCCTTTCTTTTTTCACAGAAATGAGAAGAAAGAAAAAACACTGTGACAGATCTCCTGTCCTGTTGTGATTAAACTTCTCATCACATCCATTCCAAAATTCATCAAGAACACTGTCTTGGACTCCTTCTTTGTCAGTATTTCAACCCTCTGCGATGAGAGAAGAGGGACTGTGCCATTCCTGTGACAATTGTCTGGACTTTGTGCTAGATGGCTTCCTTTAGACTCTGAGAGAATAGCGCTATACCTGTGACAATTGTCCGGACTTTATGCTAGAGAGAAGAGTGCTATTCCTGTGACAATTTTCCGGACTTTATGCCAGACGGCTGCCTTTAGACTGAACTAAATGGGTGGACTTTCTCCCTTTGGTGAAATCCCTGATTGTCATTGTCTTTGTGTTCACTTTTGGGCCCTATATAACTAACCAGATTGATACAGCTGGGTGGTCTGCTGTCATGCTGAGCTAGAGCCCTACAGGCTTGGCCATGGTCCTTAACAAGATGCGGAGGTTTGCCATCCAGTCAAGCCTTCCCAAAGGTGACTGTCCTGTCCCGTGTCCTTCCCCTGGCCACTTGCTGGCCTTGGGTGTGTCCACCTGAAGTACTAGGGTGGTAGCCAATGATGGGTAAGATTTTTCCCACAGAGGAAAAACAACCTAAACAGGCACACTCTCGAGTGAGATGGACACCCTAATTTTCGAAATACAGATGGGACATCCCATTTTTGAAATATAAAATGGAGAAGCCCCATTTTGAAAAAAACGAAAAAGGGGAAATGTTGGGACTTTCCGGATGCTGTCTGCCAAGGGGATGGGCTCTGGTTGCTTACCACGCCCTGTGGAGGACCTGGGCTAAGCAGGGGGTGTGGCTATGACATATTGTGAGAGTCGGAACCGCCCTACTGGTCAATGATTGGTTATATTTAGGCCTTTATAAGTACAGTTCACTGTTCAATAAATGAGTTTTGGCATTGCTTTCTACCAAACTCCCCCGGTGTGACTTGTTGTCCGTCAATCAGGCGGGGGTAAAGACACTCAGCGACTTTTTGCCCGTTAAGCCTATATTCGCCATGTAAGCTACTTTAACTCTTTCTGCTGGCAGAAGGAGCCCCCTTTAGGGCCCAAAAAGGGGGGTAGCTTTAGACCTCAGCCCCATTAATAAGTAAAGCAACAATCTCAGCATAGGACGATTAGAGGAACAATAGAATGGCCAATGGGGAGGGAGTAGTGGGGAGGGGGCAAAAAGGTGAAGATAAAAAAATAAAATAAAAAGATGGTAGAATGAGATGGATATCATTACCCTAAGTGCACATATGAAGTCACAAATGGTGCGAATATACTTTGTATACAATCAGAGATATGTAAAAATGTGTTCTACAAGTATAATATGAAATGTAATACATTCTGCTGTCATTTCTAACAACTTAGAATAAAAAGTAAATTTGGAAAAAAAAATCTTAATAAAACGTGAAGTCACAAAGAACTTAAATTTTAGGATGAAAGGTGTTAAGAGGAAAATTCCTCAATATAAGAAATTGTACTTCATTTTGTTAACTTACAGTAAATGTACTTTATTTATTTATTTATTTATTTATTTTTTTTTTTTTTTTTTGGTACTGCGGATTGAACTTAGGGGCACTCAACCCACTGAGCCACAATCCAGCCCTATTTTGTATTTTTATTTAGAGACAGCATTTCACTGAGTTGCTGAGCACCTTTGTTTTTCCTAAGGCTGGCTTTGAATTTGCTATCTCCTTTCTCAGCTTCCCGAGCCACTGGGATTACAGGCATGCATCACCGTGCCTGTCCAATAACTGCATTTTTTACATTGATATTTAAAAACTAACATCTATAGGCTAAATATATATGAACTTATATACATTCACAAGTAGGAAACATTTTTGATGTTTCTTAAGTTTAGCTTTATTTATTTTTTCCCTCTACAAATCTTTTACTGAATCAGCATTTCTAATTGTAAACAATAGTACTTTGCAATTTGGAATAAATTTTCCAGGAGGGTTGGAACCTTCCTTTCTCATGCATTTCAACTACCAGAAATAGTGTTAAATCAGTATTTGATGTATTTATATGCTAACATTTATTAGCTACATAATACACCATTCTGACAAGTCACAGCAAATAAAACGTGAACTGTTACTGGTGGTAAAAATAATGTGATTTTTTTGGTACCTACTACAACCTACATGTCTAGTACTGTGGTAAGTAGTACTTTACATATGTTTCATTATCTCTGTGCTCCTCGCTTTCTGGATAATGATATGTAGGGCAGGTACTTTCACTATGTAATGAATGATGCAAATTATCCATAATTTTTTTCAGGTGCTTTTGTACATGTTAATGAAAGTCCAAATCAGTTTTCTTATTTTAAATAAATTTTTTTAATATTTTAAAAAGTTAATAAGTGCCCCATCCAAAGCCTTTTAAGAATAATATATCAAGATAGAAAGAAACTTTTTTCATAAAACTTTCCTTTTTCTTGGGGCTTTATGTTTCTCATTGCTCAACTATCCCACTTCTCTGAATACACTTAATTTCAGGATGAAAATTTGGAATGGGTTGGAAAGGCAAATGTTCTGCTTTTCTTCCTGTCTTTTCTCTTTGAGTCATAACACTGATTTGCTTTGAATTCAGCATTTTAGCTTTGAAAGCTTTGGCTTAGATTTTAATTAATTTATAATTCTTTGATGATAAATTGGAGATACTCTAGTTTTTGTCTTCCAAACAAAGTCATTTTTCCCTGAAGAAAGCAGTGATGGAATTTCATGAATACAAATAAAGAAGGCATATGATTTAAAAAAAATCAATTTTAAATTGAATGATATCCCTGATAAAGTAAAAACGGATAAAAATTAGATGAATATATAACATGTTGGCCATATAAATTATATACAACTCTCTGAAGTCTAATGCAATTAAATTATATCATAGTTTAGACAATAGAACTCTATAAATAGCTGCATTCTTCAAAAATAGAATACATTTAGTATTTTTGGACATAAGTGTAAGACATGGAACTGTTTATGTAGCAAATATGTTTACATCAGATATTGTATCAATATTTATGGATATTTATTTTTCTGTAGGGAGAATTAAGTAATTATGAATATTTATGAACTGATTTTTATCACTTTAAATCTTAATATTGTGCCAGATGTGCACTCTTCAAGCTTGTCTGTTTAATCAATGACAGGGTAATCACTCAATATGTGTCAACATGTGCCCTCAGGGTGTACTTACACACTAGCATTGCCATAGAATCAAAATTTAAATTTACTTTATTTAAAATTTGTAGAAAGTATAATGCACCTCTAGAAAACTCTTTCAAAGTTTGTGTGTTTGATCCTGGATAAAAGTAAAATGTTTCTGAAAAACAATAACATGAATTAATATATATTTTTCTCCATTTGTTGAAAATTAAAATAAAAGCACCCAGGTATGCTTAACTTTGATAATGGTGAAATGTGCTGAAATAGAGAGGGCCAACCTACACTTTGAAATTCCTTGTAATTTTTATGAAAATTGACACTATCTTATCAGATTGAGACTCACTAAGCCTCTGGATATGCTTATGCAATTGGCAAGTTAGAAACCTCAATTTTTTTTTCTTATAAGTAGACAAAGCTATACTTCAGTGTCTTTAAATTTTCAAATGTTGATCTCTTAGAGGAAATTAAAATAAAGTCATATTTAAACAAAACTGTACTTTGAAACATCAGAATACTTTGAAAATAATCAGGATGTCAAAATATAGGAGCTTATTATGTCTACTAATGTGTAAATTGAATAGTGCTTTTAACTATGTTAATTAAATTAACAATACAAAAATGATCTTTATAACCCACATGGGAAATCCAATGCATCATAATATCATGGATTACCCTTCACTGGTCATTCATGTATGCATTCATAGATTCAACAGATAGGAGTTTTCTATTGAAAATGAGTAATCTTGAAAGCACTTCACCAGTTTCACTTTTCCTATTTGGGGGAAGAAGAGTAGATATTGGTTTTCATAATCTGAAAAACAGGCTCTCACCTGCTTTATCAGTGGCCAAACTGTGACACCTTGGGCAAGTTAATGAACCCATTCAGGGTCCTAGCAATTGATTCAGAAAACCAATTCAGAAATAAACTTTTGCTATTGAAAATGTTATAGCAAACATAAATTAAGAAATGGGAATGTGAGCAGCAAATCATTAGATAAAGTAATTGTTAACAGCAAACACTTTAAATTTTTTTTCAGAACATTTTATTCTACCTCCTTTCATGATACAATTGAAAAAATTATGTACAAACCTAAAGCCAATTATGTCACTTTCCATTTTGTCAAAATATCAACTGATGCTCCCAGATACAAGCACAATAGGGAGCCAGGGCCTCAAGATAGCTCCAACAAGGAGGTAATATTAAAAACAAAGACCAGAATAAAATATATTTGGGGATTTGTCCAGTAAGAGGTTTTTAATACAAATCACGTTTAAGGATTTATGTAGTTCTGCCAGTCATTAAATTTGAATTCACAAATAAATTGTATGCTAAGTTGACAAAACATAGAGGGGAAAGATATATATTAGCTAAGAATTTGGCATGTATAACTTCCAATGTATACACTTTATTCTTCCTTGGCAATAACCATATAGTTAAAATATGCCATAGAATAATAGCCTATAACTCTTATACATAATTTTTGTGAGTATAAATATTGACTGTATTACATTTATATTTTAATTAATATAATTGATTAAAAATATTTTTCTTACTTTTTTGTTGTAATAGGTCTGTCCCTTTTATCTTTGACACTGATTTATATATGTTTAATGACTGTGTTGTTTTAACTGTACTAAGAGACTATTTAGTGAGTTAAAGCAAAGCAAATCCTATAAAGAGCCACAAACTGAAATGCATGGGGCCTCCTGAATCTATGTGTTATAACTTATGGACATTTTGATTTTCCATTATTTTGGGACATTATAGGACAATGCCTTGCGGGTATTTGTCTAAGAGAACTCAGTGCGGTTACTTGAAGAAACTAAGGGCAGCTGATTCGCTTAAAGAACTTGATGCACTATGGAAACTTGGCTCGTCAGCACTTGGCTTGCCGCCTTAAAGCCGCAGCATCTCCTAAAAATTGGACGGCTATTAGTCAACACACAGTCGATCCTGAAGGGCTTGATTGGATGGCTGGTTAGCCTATGACAGGTAAGATCCCCAGAAGGGGACAACCTAAGACACAGCACAGTTGCACAGGACAGTCTAATGTGGCCGGCATGTCAACCTAAGCCAGGAGTCAGGACAGCCTCGATTCCCATGATGGGTAAGAATGTCGGTTGCACACGGACATCCTAGAACATCCCCTCTTTTAAAACTAAAAGGGGGAAATGTAGGAGCCTATAATCAAGGAGATAGCTAAAGATTGCTGTTAACTGAGAGCCCTAAAAGATGTTCTAGTTTCCACCTGATAGTAATGCATTATCCAAAAAATCTTTGTATGCCCGTGAACACTCTGTGACGCACCTGCAAGCTTGAGCTGTAAGCACTTGTCCTTGTTAAAGCTATATGTATATAACTGGGTGAGGTTGGTTAGAGAGGGGGGAAGAAGAAGAAGGTGGTGGTTGGAGTTAGAGCATTTGGAGTGATTGCTGGAGCCGGAGAGAGAAGAAGAATAAAAGACCTTTTTTCATTTTCATCCTGCCTCTGAATTTTCCTGCAGTGTTCATTGCTCCAAGCGGCTTCCGCTTCAGGCAGCAACACTGAAAGATTATTAATTTTAATCAATATTAAACAATAAATTTTCATTATTCTTGGGCCAAAATATTTAAAATAGCATTACAAAAATAAATATAGAAATTGGTCCAGGTCAAGATTTATGCCACATAAAATAGTAGTTGATGCCGAGCGTGGTGGCGCACTCCTGTAATCCCAGCACTTGGGAGGCTGAGGCAGGAGGATCACGAGTTCAAAGCCAGCCTCAGCGATGGCGAGGCACTTAGAAACTCAGTGAGACCCTGTCTCTAATAAAAATACACAAAAGGACTGGGAATGTGGCCCAGCGGTTGAGTGCCCCTGAATTCAATCCCCAGTACCAAAAAAAAAAAAAAAAAAAAAAAAGTAGTTGACATATTATGAAGGTCTATGGCATAGTGTTAAGTATGTGACATTGTCACAATCTTTCTTCTTAGTCTTCCCCCAGTTACTGCAAACCTTAATCATCTCATTTGATCACATAAAAGTGATGTGACACATAATAGTTATGTCGTGATTAGCATCAGGAACTGGAAATCCACTTTCTGACTTGATCTAAGATATCACTTGCTAGAGTTCTTTGTAAATTTAATTTACTTTTTAAAAGATTGGCTTTCTTCTTGAGAGTAATAAAAATCAATTTATTCTTCTCCAAATTTGTATTGTGCTATCTCTAGTTTAGATGCTTCATGTAATATGAGATTATGTGCAGAAGTCTATATCTAATTATTCTGGCAGATGTGCTTGCCAAATGCAAAAATAAAAAAGAGATTCATATGAGCAGATTTGCTTTTGGGATCAAGTGCTTTATTAAGTAAAAGGTTTTGTTTAAAATCCTTAGCCTACCACAATTTGATGGAGATTCACAAATATCGGAGCATTTACAATGCATTCTTACTTTAAACCTGGCATGTCTCTCATAAGGTACAATTGCACTAAATGTGACTCTCTGGAAAACTGTAAATATGATCAGAATAGACTCAAACTAAATTAAGTTTTAGCAGCCATCAATTTATTCCAAAATGACACTAGCATGAAATGTGACTTATTGAGGTTATTTTGTTAGCTGTTGCGAGAGATAGTTCAGAAATTTTCAGCTCAGATGTAGTTCAAGACATAATCTTCTATTAGTAATAATATTCAAACTATTTTTTTTGAGTACATAAATGCACACTTCTTAAGATAGTTTCAATATTCTTCTCAAAAACCTCTAAATTTATTTCTAAATAACTGTCATTAATTTAAATATCTAAATTTTCCAGTTGAATTATTTATAATTCCTAAGTTCTAAGGTAGATTAAAGTTAGAACAGGGCATTCAAGCTCCACAGGCTGTGCTTATTTGAGGGAAGACATAGAATTATATTGTACGAAAAGATTAAGGTGTGATAATATAACCCTAGGAATATTCCGAACTTCAGCACTATTCACATTTTGTGACCTCATAATTTTGTTCTGGGGCTCTGGGCATGAATTGAGGGACTTAATGAAACTCTTGGCTCCACCTCTTAGTGGTTCACATCACTCCCCACAGTAGCAACTAAAACTGAACAGACATTGACAAATCTTTCCTGGTGAGAAAGATCACTCCCGGTGGATAACTTGTGGAAATTACAACAGGAACTCTCACAGCAATCATTGCATTGTGCATCTGATATTAAGGATTGATATTAAGTGAGAATGGACACTACACTTTCTTGTAGTGTCATTTTGAATTGTTTGCTCATTCTTCCATTATTGCTACTAATTTCATAACTATCTTAAGACTAGATACCCTAATAATAATACATAAATATCAGCATACAGATTTTCCTTAGATTTTTCAATTATTGTAACAGAGAAGTTCTTCAAACTTGATGTGCATAAGAACTAACTGCTTAGGGCCTGTGTATTTACGTGTGTGTACTGTCATACACACATTCATATACGTATATACACATACTAATTTATATCACTGTTTATATTTTTTGAGAGAAAATTTGAAAATTTGTCAGGGTATCTTAAGTTACAATTAAATTTAATTTATTATTTTTATTTTATATTTATTATTTTTATTTTATTATTATTAATATTTATTTATTAAATTTAAATTTAATTAATTTACTTTAGTTGCTACACTGTAATCCATTGACTCTTAAGAAGAGGAACTTAAAGTCCACATCATTCTCCTCAACCACAGACAATTCTGAAGATCAGGGCCGGTTGAGTGCACTGCTGCCGTCTAGTGGTGATGGTCATGAATGCTGGCAACCATCCCCTAATGCTCATCAGGGAGTTCTTCACACTGACTCTAAGAAACTGCTCTAATTCCAACACAGGATAGATTTTAACCACATACAGAAGATAAAGAGGTTTTAGCTTACAATGGAGAAAAAAATAAGTATAATATATGAATGGTGACTTTTACAACAGAATTTGATTGAAATTAAAAGAAAATGAGACTAAGTAAACATGCATTTTATAAAAGTCTTGTGGGCCTTGTGAAGCAGAATGGACAAATCTGAGACATTTTTAACTGACCTAAAGCAATTATGGACATTGCTAAACTGGGTCATCCTAAATTTAGGAAGGAGCTTGAGAAATATTGTGTACTAAAAGTTTTCAAGGCACTATATGGAATCTTTGGAAACTCTATAGGGAGTGGGAGATGAGAGTCAGCAAGGAGACACTTAGCTCAGAGTCAATTCAAGGAATTCCACTTATATGAGGATTAATCTTATTAACATGACAAAAAATTTCCCCTATCTATTATATTTCAAATCACACCCTCTATTAATCCTACTCTTATTATATCTATAGCTATTCTATCTATTGTACTAGGAGGCTGAGGGGGACTTAGTCAAACCCAACTACAAAAAATCCTAGCATACTCATCAATCACCCATGTAGGATGAATAATAGCAATTATCACATTTTACCCTACCCTAACTATGTTTAATCTAGCTATTTACATTATATTCACAATCAAGATATTCCTACTATTCTACTATAACAAAAAATCTACCACCTTATCACTTTCCAGTACATTAAACAAATTCTCCCTTTTAATCTTAACAACATATCAAGGTGTAGAAACCCACAAAATAATAAAAGTTAGAATGGAAGTCTAGACTCAAAACAATCACTTAGTATATTATTTGCATTATCTGGAAGAATGCAAAACAAAAAAAATGTATGTTATGTTTTCAAACAATGAGAAAGAAAATATTATTTTCTCAAAAAGGAAAAATCATAAAATTTTATTGGCTTACAACAAAATTTTTATTTTTATTCATTTTTCGTAACATAAAATGAAGTGGCTATGTACAGACAGTGTTGGAAGGAGGGCCTAATTAGTAAGGAGCTCAAGGAGGAACTTTTTAGGATCCATGAACTGTTTGTTTCAATGAGTGTGTCGATGGTTTCACAGATGCATACATACATAGGTCTAACCTTATCAAATTCCATATTTCAAGCATTCTTGACAGACTGTACAGTATAATTATACCTCAAGGAGTTCAATAAATAATAAAAAATAACCTATAAATGTCCTTCCTTTCACTAGTATCAAATATTTCACAACCAGCTGGGCATGGTAATGTATGCATGCAATCCCAACCATTCTGTAGGCTGAGGCAGGAGGATCACAAATTCAAAGTCAGCCTCAACAATTTAGTGAGGCCCTGAACAACTTAGGGAGACTCAGTTTCAAAATAAAAACTAAAAAGGGCTGGGATGTGGCTCAGTAGTTAAATGCCCCTGGGTTCAATCCCTTGGTATTAAAAAAAGAAAAAAAAAATCCCAGTAAATTAAAAGAAAAAGAGAAGAAAACTGAAATTGTTCATATTTAATCACTGATATGCTGTCACTAATACAATAAAGAGAATAACTGTCCCTTTCTTAAAAACTGCCCAAAATTCTCTGGACATGGACTTAATTCTGGGGATCAAATCACAAGGCACTGCTACTGAAGATTAGATGGGAAAAGCACAGAAGCAAAACTGGAAGCACTAGGTTTGGATGCCCATCAGGGAGGACAACAAATGATCTGGACAGGTCAGGCTCTTTCTCATTTCCCCCTCAGAACTAGTCTCTGGATGTGTGTCAGAGAGCCACTACTTCTCTAAAAATGTTTTCTCTGATCAAACCCTCTGTCTCCTTGTCAACCTTCTGCCTCCTGAAGTATTTGAATCTGGATGTTTGTATTTCAAATCCCCTGATTGCAGCCACGTTGCTTTGTCAATTTTCCCTTTCTCATGATTCACTTTGAATTTAGCTGCATGCTGAGACCAGTGAGTGACCAAAGGTTGTCTATTTACAGAGTCTGCTTTTGTCTCTGATCCCTTGTTGGTGTGCAGACTTTATTGTAAACTCCTATCTGCCTTATTTTTTTTTTGTTGTTTGTTGTTTCCTAAGGCCCAAAGACTGTATGATATGCTATTTTATGTTCCATTAAGCAAGAATATGTTGCTAATTAAATTAAGACATAGCATTTAATTATATAATGTTCATCATATTTTCAGAAGTAACTTAATATGTTTTTAAGAAGTATGTTAATATGAAAAACATGAATCTTAAAATATATAAATTGTGAGAGTATATTTGGATAATTATTTTAATTTTTATATTCTATAGTGTGTCTTTAAGAACTGAGATACCTCTATTAGTTTGGAGTACATGTATTTGGAGTTTTTCTGCACGGGAAATTTGCCCTTTATTCTCTATTGTCTATTCAAACATTTATTGATAAGTTATCTGCTCAAACATTTATTGATAAGAGTATTGACTCATAAAAATTACAATTTAGGTTATAATCTAATATTAATTTATATTGTTGCCCAAATCGTTCTAGCCATTCATTGGAAGTTCTTTGATATTCCAGCAAGAGGTTTTGCTTTTGTTTTGCAGGAGCCCTGTTTGGGGAGATGGATAAGATTGAGGTTGACTATGGGCCATGGAGATGTTTGGGCATTGCCGCCTTATGTAGTCTCATGGGACTTGGCCCGGGATCTTGAGAGACTTGAGGGAGATTGCTGATCGGGTTTGCGCCATTTGGTGTGTTGGTTGTTTGGTGGTGTGTGTGGTGCATGTTAAAGTCGTTGTTAGAGCCAAAGAGAAAAGTTATCAGAATAAAAAGGCGGTTTGTTTCCAGTTCGCCTCTGTACTTCTTCCCACGGCTTCTTTGCTCCAAGCAACCATTGCTTCAGGCGGTAACATTGTTTTATTTTTACTTTTGTACTTTCTTACTTTCTGGCACTACAAGTTTCTCCTGGTTTGTTTTATATATTTTATTCCTCATTCTTATAAGCAGGATGTATGTCTACAGATCCTAGTGTTTTCAAAATAAAGGTTTAAGAGTGAGGTATAATTGAAGCTAAGGAAGACCAGCTTCCTCAGATTCCTGTGGAAAGAGAAAATAATATGTTTCATCTTGCTCAAGTACTGGCACATATCTCTATATATTCTCATATATAATTATCTGTGAATATAATAAATTTAACATGAGTTCTGATTTATTGCCCAACTCTAATCTATTTTCACAGATAACCTTATGTATAATTACCAACTCATTCTCTTATCTTAACTCCAACAGTAAGAAATCTGACTTTCACCACTGCTATTTATTTATTAACTGCATAATTCGAATATACATAAATAGTATTTCCAGAACTGATAATCTGTTCCTGGTGAGGGGATATTTTATCAACTAAGGTACAGATTATGTACATTTTTTTTGCCTTTAGAAACTCCATTCATTTTCAATAAAACCATGGTCAGCTCCATTCTTCAGAAGTCTCTTTAGTGTAAATATTTTATATGTTTATAATACAGAAAGATAATTTTGTAATGTTCTGTATTATATCCTGTGATCCCAGGGTCTTCTAATTTATTTTCTTAATTGCATATATAAATGTTTGCACTTTGGGTTTTAAAGCTTTATATATTTTCCTATTTTTCAAAGACATGTTCTATAAACATAAATAAGATCAGGTTCAGTGAAAGTGCTGTCCAGGTCAACTCTATCCTTGTTAACTTTCTGTCTGCTTGATACTCAAATTACTGAAGGAGGAATATTTAAGCCTCCAACTATAATTTTGTATTTGTGATTTACTTTGTTTTCAGGTTGACAAGCAATAATTCGATAATTAAATTTCTAAATCAGTTGACTTGAAAAACAACCATTCATTGTGGGCCTGACCTAATCAAGAGAGTCATTGTTAGGAATGGGCTCTTCCTGGATGAAGAGATTAGAAGCATGAGAAGGATTTGGGGTAAGTCTGATTCTAGCTTTGAAGATGGAGGGGTTCATATGACATAGAATTCAGACATGTCTAAGATATGTGGTAGCCCATGGTTGATAATCATTGAAGAAACAAGGAACTCAATCCTACAAGCATGAGTAATTCTGCCAGCTACTTGAATTTGTTGTGAACCCCTAAGCTTCCAGATCAGAATGCAGCTCTTGTGAGACCTCAAAAGTGAGAACTAGTAGAGCAGCATCTAATCTACATAGATGTATGGTAATTAACTGGTACTGTTTTAAGGTGCAGATATCTTTCTTTTCACATCAATTGCATGCTCATACATGAATAGTTTCTATGATTTGTAAATAACAAATAACACACAATGAATAGTCTACAAAACAGAAATATAATACATAAAAACTATGCCTTACAAGCACAGGATTCAGTGACTAAATGTGTGAACACTGATAGAGCCAGATAATGGGCTTCACAATTTATTAGGGCTTGACCTTGAACTAATTAATTGATCTATGCCTCATAGATTTTCACCAGTAAATGGGGGATAAATAAAAATGTTATTAAAGTAATCAGATGAATTAATATTTGTAATTTGCTTAAAATAGTGCCTTGCACATACAAAATAACACACAAATGTTTGCTCAATATGCACATACTTGGAATGTTTCATAATTGTTTTGATTCCATATGTAACCACTCATCTTACTTCTTGCTAGCTATGTTTTAGATATGGGATATCCCCATAAAAACTCATGTGTGAGATAATTAAAGAACACTTAGAGGTGAGATGATTGGATTATGAGAGCCTTAACCTAATCAATACATTAATCCACTTGAATGATTAACTGGTTGGTAAATATAGGCAGATAGGTTGTGACTGGAGGATGTGGGTCACCAGGGGTATGCATTTGGGGGCTTTTAATTTTTTCCTCATTGGGAAAAAATTTAATTCTCTCATTGGGAAGAGTTCTCTCTCTCTCTCTCTCTCTCTGTGTGTGCTTCCTAGTCACCATGTCCTCAGATACTTTCTTCTTCCACACCCTTCTGCCATGATGTTCTGCCTTACTTAAGGCCAAGAGGAATAGAGTTGGTCAATTATAAATGGAGATCTCTGAAACTGTGAGCACCAAACCTTTCCTCCTCTACTTTTTTCTCGTCAAGTCTTTTGGTCACAGTGATAAAATAGCTAAATAAACACCTATATTGATTTACCTAATTAAAATAATGTACATTACAGTACTATTTTATTATCCTGTTTAGAATTCAATTATTTTTTGCTTCATATTAAAAATAAATGATTATTTCCAATATTATACAACAAGTTGTAATTCAAGCATTTTGGAGCATTATAGGATTTTGAAGTCAAAAGTATTTTTGAGTTATTGAATTCAATTATACATTTGTTAATTGATTAAGTGTTTATCAATTTGCCTACATCAGCCTGACCTACAAAATTACATTGAAATTGCCACTGTTCTAAAATTTTAAAAAATGATTATAAAGATTGATGTTGTTTGTTGCCGCCTGAAGCGCTTGGAGCAACGGAGCCGCGGGAAAAACTTCAGAGGCGAACTGGAGACAAACAGCTTTTTATTCTGATAACTTTTCTCTCTGGTTCTAACAAAGACTAACACACGACAAACACACCACTAAAAATGGCGCTGACCCGATCAGCAATTTCGGCCAAGTCACTCGAGATCCCGCAACAAGTCCCGTGAGACTACGGGAGGCAACAAAGCCCAAATCTCCACGGCTCATAGTCAACCGCAAATCAAGTCAATCCCCAAACAGGGCTCCTGCATTTCCCCCTTTTTGTTTTAAAAGAGGTAATGCTCTAGGACGTCTATGTGCAACCAACATTCTTACCCGTCATCGGATAATCAAGGCTGTGCCCTTGACTCCTGTCTTAGGTTGATATGTCGGCCACATGAGACTGTCCCGTGAGACTGTGCCTGTCTTAGGTTGTCCCCCTCTGGGGATCTTACCCGTCATTGGCTAACCAGCCATCCAATGGAGCCCTTTAGGATCGACTATATATGATGACTAACAGCCGTCCAATTGTGAGGAGATGTTGTGGCTTTAAGGCGACAAGCCTTTTGGTGATGAGCCAAGTTGCATAGCATATCAAATTGTTTAAACAAATCAGCTGCCCTAAGTTCCATCAAGTAACACACTGAATTCTCTAGACAAATACCTGCAAGGCATTGTCCCGTAAAGTCCCAAACAATGAAAGATCAAAATGTCCATTTGTTATAACATGTTGATGTAGGAGGCCCCATGCATGTAGAGCAGAGGCCACACTGTTGGTGAGGTTGTTTGATGTTTGAGCAGCAGGGATGCTTGCGGCGGCCGCGATCCCTGCAGCTGTAGCAGCAGACGTCTTTTTTATGTTTAGACAATGCCACCGGAAAATCTTCAGGGCCCGCTACCTAGAAACTCAAGCATCAATTATTAAAGGAAAGGCAGTGCTATTGCAGCACTGAGTCAAGAGGCGAGTTGTCAAACTACAAAATAGAATAATTAGATTAGAAAATTAAAGTTGATTTTTGTTCACATACATCGCTGGTTGAGCTGAAAATTAAAGTTGATCTTTGTTCACACACATCGCTGGTTGAGCTTCTACAAACATAAATTGGAAAAATATCATATTTAGAACAAATCAAAGAAAGACTGAGGGTAATTACTGCATTAAAGATAGATTAAAGAAAAGGTAAAGGCACTTGAGAGAAATAATTTGTTAACTGGAAACCTTGAGTCTCTGTATACAGAGCAATCTTTTACCTGTTGAGATAATTGAAATTAATGAGCTATTAAACAAATGAAGTTAACAACAAATAAGCAATCTTAAGTCAAAACACCAAAATATCAGGTTATATAGCACTAGTCATATTGTTTGCTAAAGAGAAGTCCGAGGGACACCTATAAATCAAAATTGAAAGTACCTTCATTTATAAAATTATTTACCTAAATTGAATACTCTTAACCTAAAATGAATTAAAGTTATTTGGATCCATATATATATATATATTTTCTTTTTCATAAGCGCTTTGTTATTTGTGACGTCACACTGGACAGACGAACAAACATACAAACATATATTTGTGACGTCACATTAACATGAAATGTAGACAAATGTACAGACATAAAGACATGTATAAAAAGGAAAAAAAAAAAATACAATTGTGTGCACACTAAAGAGAGATCTCCTTGTCCCGGCCGGGAGGAATGACACTTAAGTTGTGAAATATTTTGAAGGACTCTTTTGAGGGAATCATTCTGTACCTTGATCTTGGTACTCTTGATTTTGTACCTTTTGTATTAATCTTGATACTTCAATAATTTCATCTTGATCATTTTGATGTGGTACCTGTTTTATTAATCTAGATGGTATCCATATTGGAGAGGATTCGTCTTTTGGAAAAACACAAACAGATCCTCTTCCCCAAATTAATACTGGATCTGGACCCTTCCATGTACCTGAAAGAACATCCTTCCAGTAAACCAAAGGTTTATGCTGTTGGTGTGGATTCCAATGTCTGTCTCCAGCAGAATAACCATTAGAGTCTAAAGTTAAAAAATTTAAGGTAAACAGGGCAACTGCCAATCTGTCCTTAGGACTTTTCCAATTTCCTTCTTTTTGTTTTAATAACATAATTTTCAGTGTTCAGTTTGCTCTTTCAATAATGCCCTGACCCTGAAGATTGTATGGGATGCCTGTTTTATGGGATATATTGAATTTTGCGCAAAACTCTTTGAAAGATTAGGACGTATATGCGGGGCCATTATCTGTTTTAAGCATTTTGGGGATGCCCAATGCAGCAAAAGCTTGCAAACAATGAGATGTAACATCTTTAACTTTTTCTCCAGAATGTAAGGAAGCAAAAATCATGCCTGAGCATGTATCTATGGTCACATGAATAAATCGCAATTTTCCAAAACTTGGCTCATGAGTAACATCCATCTGCCACAAATGATTGGGCATTAATCCTCTAGGGTTAACTCCGAAATGAGGATTGGGCAAATGTGTCATACAAGATTTACAATCTTTTACAATTGTTCTGGCTTGCTCCTTTGTGATTTTAAACCTACGTTGCAAGGTGGTGCTGTTGACATGAAACTGGGAGTGGAATAAAGTAGCTTTTTGTAGCACTGAAAGTATAAATATTGTTTTTGTAAGTTCATCAGCCTTTTGATTACCTTCATGGAGGGGACCAGGCAAATTAGTATGTGCTCTAATATGGCCTACGAATAGAGGTTCTTTTCTTGCCCACAAAAGTTTTTGTATTTGATAAAACAATTTAAAGGCTGGAGTATGAGGTGCTATTGGTCCTGCTAACTCTAATTTTGGGACGGCTTGTACAATATAGTGGCTATCTGAAAAAATGTTTACAGGCTGGTCCCTAAAATTTTCCAGAGCTCTTACCACAGCTTCCAATTCCACTAGTTGAGCTGATTTGTGTGCAGTTATGTAAGTCATATTTTCTTTTTTAGTGACTACTGTAGCAGTACCACTTGAGGACCCATCTGTAAATACATTAAATGCCTTAGGAATAGGTTGATTTTTTATTACCTGTGGAAATATAATAGGATGATTAATACAAAAAGATAATATAGGGGACTTAGGAAGATGATTATCAAAATTTGCAGAAGTAGAGCATGTTAGCTATAGCCCAATCATTATCATTGAAGCATAAGTATTCAATCTGTGATGATGAATAGGGAGTAATAATAGTAGCAGGGTGAATGCCAAATATTTTAGTAGAAGTCTTAAGTCCTTGAAGAATAAGTTTAGCCACCATGGAGGTATAAGATTCAATTATACTTTTAGGAGAGACGGGCAAATGTATCCATAATAAAGGCCCTTGTTGCCAAAATACTCCTGTGGGTGTATATTGTGAAGAAATAATAATCAACATCAGCGGTTGAGTTAAATCAAATCTATCACAATGAGCTCCTTCGATGGCTTTTTCTACTAACTTTAAAGCTTTCCTAGCATCAGGAGTCAATGTTCGTGGTGAAGATGGATCAGGATCTCCGCGAAGGATGTCAAATAAAGGTTTTAGTTGGCCAGTAGTGAGATTTAGTGTAGGGCGAAGCCAATTAATGTCTCCCAGTAGTTTTTGGAAATCATTGAGGGTGGTCAAATGTTCTTTATTTATTAGAATTTTTGGGGGTCTAACAAAAGTATCCATGATTTTAAATCCTAAATATAATATGGGAGATCTGGTTTGAACTTTTTCTTCTGCTATATATAATCCATATTTTTTTAAATTTTCTACCACGTCACTGAATATATTAAATAAGATTTTTTGATTAGGGTGGGCCAATAAAATATCATCCATGTAATGTAGACACATGAGGTTTGGATATTTATTTTTAATGGGTTGGATAGCCTTGTCCACATATATTTGGCATATGGTGGGGCTATTAGCCATTCCCTGTGGTAAAACCTTCCATTGATATCTCTGATCAGGGCCATTATTGTTCATAGAAGGAATGGAAAAAGCAAACCTGGGGGCATCCAGAGGATGTAGGGGAATAGAAAAGAAGCAATCCTTTATATCAAGAGTAATAAGATGGAAATTTTTTGGAATAGCTATGGGACTAGGAAGTCCAGGTTGAGTAGGGCCCATAACTTGCATGGTTTTATTGATTTGTCTAAGATCATGTAACAATCGCCATTTTCCTGACTTTTTCTTGATCACAAATATGGGGGAATTCCAGGGAGAGGTGGAAGGTTCTATATGACCTGCTTCTAATTGTTCCTGAACTAGTAGGTGGGCCGCTTGTAATTTCTCTTTAGATAGGGGCCACTGAGGGACCCACACTGGCTTATCAGAAAGCCATGGTATTTTCAAAATTATTTTCTCAGTGGCCCCGAAAAAAAATATCTTTTTCCTTTATGATAATGATTACTTTTAGGGTTAAGATTACTCTGTACTTTTTGATAATGAGTTCTTTTAGGGTTAAGATTACCCTGTAGGTTTTCACATTTAACATCTGCAGGCTTGGTTGCAAGGTGTACTCCCATTTGTTGCAAAATATCTCTTCCCCATAAAGTAACTGGTAGATTAGGTAAAACATAAGGCTGAAATGTTCCTTTATGGCCTTCATCATCCTCCCATTTTAAAATTACCGCACTTTTATCTGGGAGGTTATTATATCCCAAGCCTCTTAAACTGGTTGAAGCTTTTTGCAGAGGCCAGTGCTTGGGCCATTGGCGTAAATTAATAATGGAAGAGTCAGCTCCAGTATCTATTAATCCCTCCATTTCTATTCCTTGGATTTTTATTTTACACATAGGCCTCCTTGAACAGTCTCGAACCCAGCAAGCCATGGGACTTGAGTCAGTGGAACAAAATCCTCTATTGTTCCCTTCTTGAGGCATACCCATTTTAAATGAATTATGTAAATTGGGAAGGAGAATCAACTGAGCAATTCTATCTCCTTGATTAACAGAAGTGATACTTTGGGGTGAGCTAAGCATTATTTTTATTTCCCCTTTGTAGTCTGAGTTTATTACACCTGGGGTCACTTGCAAACCTAATAAGCTTTTAGGACTATGCCCTATAATAAGTCCTACAGTCCCTGAGGGAAGAGGTCCCCTGACTCCTGTGGGAATCAGTTGAAACCCCATTTCAGGTGTTAACACTATTCGGGCGGTGGAACAGAGGCCTAATCCTGCATTTCCTCTTGTTCCTCTGGCGAGGGAGTGGATGGGTAGTAGGGATTGTGTCGGGGAAGCATCTGAGTGGATGCTTGAGGATACTCCTTCTGCAATGCCCCGTACATTTGTGGTCCCCGGGGTATTGGGCCCCATGCCCCGTTTTTTGAATTCCTGAACAAAGGATTTCCATGGATGTCAAATTTTGAATGGCATTTATTGGCCCAATGATTTCCCTTTTTACACCTGGGGCAGCAGCCTGGGGCACGGTATGAGCTTGATCTTATTTCTCTTTTGGGATTTTGCCTAGAATTGCCTGATTGATTATGATAATTTTGCCTGGAATATACTGATTGATTATAATGTCTACGTTTAGCCTTTGTGAAATTTCGAGAGGAAGCACCTCTCATTGAGGCTGCAATCACATTTCCTGTGACAAAGGCGTCATTTATATCTTTACATAGTTGTATATATACAGAAAGATCCTTTTTAGTTCTCCATGGCTGATGGCTGCTTGGCACCATTTATTTGCATTTTCATAAGCTAATTGAACAACTAATGGCATAGCTTGGTCAACATCTGCAAACACACTACCTGCAGTTCTCAAAAGTCGATCAGCAAAGTCGGCATACGGCTCATTAGGTCCTTGAATCACTTTTGACAAGCTACCTTGTAGATCCCCAGGTCCTTGTACAGTTTTCCATGCCTCTAAGGCAGCTGCATTTATCTGAGCATATACATTTGGGTCATAATCTGTTTGAGCCTGTAAGTCTGCGAATTGCCCTTCTCCTGTGAGCATGTCTATATTATAGTTTTCAAACCCTGCAGCCGCGTTTCTTTTAGCCATTTCTATACAAAGTTCTTGGAATTGCGATCGCCAAACCAAGAATTGCCCCCCGCTTAATGTTGCTTTACATAGACTTTTCCAGTCTGAGGGGGTTAAGCTAAAGGTGTTAAGGGACTCCAGCATACTCAACGTGAAAGGAGCTTGGGGCCCATAAGTCATTACTGCCTCTTTGAGATTTTTTATTGTTTTGAAATCTACTGACTGATGGACACTCTGTCCATTTTTCTTTTCAAATGCTGGCGGTTCCCAATGTATCTGTGAGTTGTCCTCGAGAGCGCATAAGCGATCAGAAAGACTTTTTATTTCTGTTTCTAGGGTATGCAAATGCCTAGTAATACCCTTCATATTTTCTGTAATGGATTCCACCCATGGGGGAGTAGAGGACACAAGTGGCTGCTCTACCTGACTGTCCTTTTTTCTTGGTCTTTTTTAGTTTCTTTTTCCTCATTTTCTCAGGATCACTTTTACTAGATTCCTCCCCACTGCTAATTTCACTGACAGCAATATCCTGAGGCCCAGGTTCCAGTGAGAGCAAGTATCCTTCAGCTTTTACCAATAACTCCCGAATAGCTTTAATAGCTTGGATTTTTGTCATTTTTGGGTCTCTTCTAATACTCTCTTTACTGGTCTCAGTTGGCCCCGTGGAATCTACACTTTTTTGATCACTTTCACTTTTGTCTATATACTCCTCACTGAGAACAGAGTCAGGTATATCAAGGAGTCTTTGCATAGCCTCTATCACTTGGGATTCAGTTATATTCGAACCCATCTTTAGAGACCTTTCAGTTCTTACCTGTCCGCTCCGAAGTCCCCGTACGGGCCGCCACCTGTTGCCGCCTGAAGCGCTTGGAGCAATGGAGCCGCGGGAAAAACTTCAGAGGCGAACTGGAGACAAACAGCTTTTTATTCTGATAACTTTTCTCTCTGGTTCTAACAACGACTAACACACGACAAACACACCACTAAAAATGGCGCTGACCCGATCAGCAATTTCGGCCAAGTCACTCGAGATCCCGCAACAAGTCCCGTGAGACTACGGGAGGCAACAAAGCCCAAATCTCCACGGCTCATAGTCAACCGCAAATCAAGTCAATCCCCAAACAGGGCTCCTGCATTTCCCCTTTTTGTTTTAAAAGAGGTAATGCTCTAGGACGTCTATGTGCAACCAACATTCTTACCCGTCATCGGATAATCAAGGCTGTGCCCTTGACTCCTGTCTTAGGTTGATATGTCGGCCACATGAGACTGTCCCGTGAGACTGTGCCTGTCTTAGGTTGTCCCCCCTCTGGGGATCTTACCCGTCATTGGCTAACCAGCCATCCAATGGAGCCCTTTAGGATCGACTATATATGATGACTAACAGCCGTCCAATTGTGAGGAGATGTTGTGGCTTTAAGGCGACAAGCCTTTTGGTGATGAGCCAAGTTGCATAGCATATCAAATTGTTTAAACAAATCAGCTGCCCTAAGTTCCATCAAGTAACACACTGAATTCTCTAGACAAATACCTGCAAGGCATTGTCCCGTAAAGTCCCAAACAATGAAAGATCAAAATGTCCATTTGTTATAACATGTTGATGTAGGAGGCCCCATGCATGTAGAGCAGAGGCCACACTGTTGGTGAGGTTGTTTGATGTTTGAGCAGCAGGGATGCTTGCGGCGGCCGCGATCCCTGCAGCTGTAGCAGCAGACGTCTTTTTTATGTTTAGACAATGCCACCGGAAAATCTTCAGGGCCCGCTACCTAGAAACTCAAGCATCAATTATTAAAGGAAAGGCAGTGCTATTGCAGCACTGAGTCAAGAGGCGAGTTGTCAAACTACAAAATAGAATAATTAGATTAGAAAATTAAAGTTGATTTTTGTTCACATACATCGCTGGTTGAGCTGAAAATTAAAGTTGATCTTTGTTCACACACATCGCTGGTTGAGCTTCTACAAACATAAATTGGAAAAATATCATATTTAGAACAAATCAAAGAAAGACTGAGGGTAATTACTGCATTAAAGATAGATTAAAGAAAAGGTAAAGGCACTTTAGAGAAATAATTTGTTAACTGGAAACCTTGAGTCTCTGTATACAGAGCAATCTTTTTACCTGTTGAGATAATTGAAATTAATGAGCTATTAAACAAATGAAGTTAACAACAAATAAGCAATCTTAAGTCAAAACACCAAAATATCAGGTTATATAGCACTAGTCATATTGTTTGCTAAAGAGAAGTCCGAGGGACACCTATAAATCAAAATTGAAAGTACCTTCATTTATAAAATTATTTACCTAAATTGAATACTCTTAACCTAAAATGAATTAAAGTTATTTGGATCCATATATATATATATTTTCTTTTTCATAAGCGCTTTGTTCTTTGTGACGTCACACTGGACAGACGAACAAACATACAAACATATATTTGTGACGTCACATTAACATGAAATGTAGACAAATGTACAGACATAAAGACATGTATAAAAAGGAAAAAAAAAAATACAATTGTGTGCACAC
Organism: Tamias sibiricus; assembly: GCA_025594165.1. NCBI lineage: Eukaryota > Metazoa > Chordata > Mammalia > Rodentia > Sciuridae > Tamias > Tamias sibiricus. The sequence goes on along the minus strand of CM046662.1, from coordinate 153,809,721 downwards.
TAAAGAGAGATCTCCTTGTCCCGGCCGGGAGGAATGACACTTAAGTTGTGAAATATTTTGAAGGACTCTTTTGAGGGAATCATTCTGTACCTTGATCTTGGTACTCTTGATTTTGTACCTTTTGTATTAATCTTGATACTTCAATAATTCCATCTTGATCATTTTGATGTGGTACCTGTTTTATTAATCTAGATGGTATCCATATTGGAGAGGATTCGTCTTTTGGAAAAACACAAACAGATCCTCTTCCCCAAATTAATACTGGATCTGGACCCTTCCATGTACCTGAAAGAACATCCTTCCAGTAAACCAAAGGTTTATGCTGTTGGTGTGGATTCCAATGTCTGTCTCCAGCAGAATAACCATTAGAGTCTAAAGTTAAAAAATTTAAGGTAAACAGGGCAACTGCCAATCTGTCCTTAGGACTTTTCCAATTTCCTTCTTTTTGTTTTAATAACATAATTTTCAGTGTTCAATTTGCTCTTTCAATAATGCCCTGACCCTGAAGATTGTATGGGATGCCTGTTTTATGGGATATATTGAATTTTGCGCAAAACTCTTTGAAAGATTAGGACGTATATGCGGGGCCATTATCTGTTTTAAGCATTTTGGGGATGCCCAATGCAGCAAAAGCTTGCAAACAATGAGATGTAACATCTTTAACTTTTTCTCCAGAATGTAAGGAAGCAAAAATCATGCCTGAGCATGTATCTATGGTCACATGAATAAATCGCAATTTTCCAAAACTTGGCTCATGAGTAACATCCATCTGCCACAAATGATTGGGCATTAATCCTCTAGGGTTAACTCCGAAATGAGGATTGGGCAAATGTGTCATACAAGATTTACAATCTTTTACAATTGTTCTGGCTTGCTCCTTTGTGATTTTAAACCTACGTTGCAAGGTGGTGCTGTTGACATGAAACTGGGAGTGGAATAAAGTAGCTTTTTGTAGCACTGAAAGTATAAATATTGTTTTTGTAAGTTCATCAGCCTTTTGATTACCTTCATGGAGGGGACCAGGCAAATTAGTATGTGCTCTAATATGGCCTACGAATAGAGGTTCTTTTCTTGCCCACAAAAGTTTTTGTATTTGATAAAACAATTTAAAGGCTGGAGTATGAGGTGCTATTGGTCCTGCTAACTCTAATTTTGGGACGGCTTGTACAATATAGTGGCTATCTGAAAAAATGTTTACAGGCTGGTCCCTAAAATTTTCCAGAGCTCTTACCACAGCTTCCAGTTCCACTAGTTGAGCTGATTTGTGTGCAGTTATGTAAGTCATATTTTCTTTTTTAGTGACTACTGTAGCAGTACCACTTGAGGACCCATCTGTAAATACATTAAATGCCTTAGGAATAGGTTGATTTTTTATTACCTGTGGAAATATAATAGGATGATTAATACAAAAAGATAATATAGGGGACTTAGGAAGATGATTATCAAAATTTGCAGAAGTAGAGCATTTAGCTATAGCCCAATCATTATCATTGAAGCATAAGTATTCAATCTGTGATGATGAATAGGGAGTAATAATAGTAGCAGGGTGAATGCCAAATATTTTAGTAGAAGTCTTAAGTCCTTGAAGAATAAGTTTAGCCACCATGGAGGTATAAGATTCAATTATACTTTTAGGAGAGACGGGCAAATGTATCCATAATAAAGGCCCTTGTTGCCAAAATACTCCTGTGGGTGTATATTGTGAAGAAATAATAATCAACATCAGCGGTTGAGTTAAATCAAATCTATCACAATGAGCTCCTTCGATGGCTTTTTCTACTAACTTTAAAGCTTTCCTAGCATCAGGAGTCAATGTTCGTGGTGAAGATGGATCAGGATCTCCGCGAAGGATGTCAAATAAAGGTTTTAGTTGGCCAGTAGTGAGATTTAGTGTAGGGCGAAGCCAATTAATGTCTCCCAGTAGTTTTTGGAAATCATTGAGGGTGGTCAAATGTTCTTTATTTATTAGAATTTTTGGGGGTCTAACAAAAGTATCCATGATTTTAAATCCTAAATATAATATGGGAGATCTGGTTTGAACTTTTTCTTCTGCTATATATAATCCATATTTTTTTAAATTTTCTACCACGTCACTGAATATATTAAATAAGATTTTTTGATTAGGGTGGGCCAATAAAATATCATCCATGTAATGTAGACACATGAGGTTTGGATATTTATTTTTAATGGGTTGGATAGCCTTGTCCACATATATTTGGCATATGGTGGGGCTATTAGCCATTCCCTGTGGTAAAACCTTCCATTGATATCTCTGATCAGGGCCATTATTGTTCATAGAAGGAATGGAAAAAGCAAACCTGGGGGCATCCAGAGGATGTAGGGGAATAGAAAAGAAGCAATCCTTTATATCAAGAGTAATAAGATGGAAATTTTTTGGAATAGCTATGGGACTAGGAAGTCCAGGTTGAGTAGGGCCCATAACTTGCATGGTTTTATTGATTTGTCTAAGATCATGTAACAATCGCCATTTTCCTGACTTTTTCTTGATCACAAATATGGGGGAATTCCAGGGAGAGGTGGAAGGTTCTATATGACCTGCTTCTAATTGTTCCTGAACTAGTAGGTGGGCCGCTTGTAATTTCTCTTTAGATAGGGGCCACTGAGGGACCCACACTGGCTTATCAGAAAGCCATGGTATTTTCAAAATTATTTTCTCAGTGGCCCCGAAAAAAAATATCTTTTTCCTTTATGATAATGATTACTTTTAGGGTTAAGATTACTCTGTACTTTTTGATAATGAGTTCTTTTAGGGTTAAGATTACCCTGTAGGTTTTCACATTTAACATCTGCAGGCTTGGTTGCAAGGTGTACTCCCATTTGTTGCAAAATATCTCTTCCCCATAAAGTAACTGGTAGATTAGGTAAAACATAAGGCTGAAATGTTCCTTTATGGCCTTCATCATCCTCCCATTTTAAAATTACCGCACTTTTATCTGGGAGGTTATTATATCCCAAGCCTCTTAAACTGGTTGAAGCTTTTTGCAGAGGCCAGTGCTTGGGCCATTGGCGTAAATTAATAATGGAAGAGTCAGCTCCAGTATCTATTAATCCCTCCATTTCTATTCCTTGGATTTTTATTTTACACATAGGCCTCCTTGAACAGTCTCGAACCCAGCAAGCCATGGGACTTGAGTCAGTGGAACAAAATCCTCTATTGTTCCCTTCTTGAGGCATACCCATTTTAAATGAATTATGTAAATTGGGAAGGAGAAGCAACTGAGCAATTCTATCTCCTTGATTAACAGAAGTGATACTTTGGGGTGAGCTAAGCATTATTTTTATTTCCCCTTTGTAGTCTGAGTTTATTACACCTGGGGTCACTTGCAAACCTAATAAGCTTTTAGGACTATGCCCTATAATAAGTCCTACAGTCCCTGAGGGAAGAGGTCCCCTGACTCCTGTGGGAATCAGTTGAAACCCCATTTCAGGTGTTAACACTATTCGGGCGGTGGAATAGAGGTCTAATCCTGCATTTCCTCTTGTTCCTCTGGCGAGGGAGTGGATGGGTAGTAGGGATTGTGTCGGGGAAGCATCTGAGTGGATGCTTGAGGATACTCCTTCTGCAATGCCCCGTACATTTGTGGTCCCCGGGGTATTGGGCCCCATGCCCCGTTTTTTGAATTCCTGAACAAAGGATTTCCATGGATGTCAAATTTTGAATGGCATTTATTGGCCCAATGATTTCCCTTTTTACACCTGGGGCAGCAGCCTGGGGCACGGTATGAGCTTGATCTTATTTCTCTTTTGGGATTTTGCCTAGAATTGCCTGATTGATTATGATAATTTTGCCTGGAATATACTGATTGATTATAATGTCTACGTTTAGCCTTTGTGAAATTTCGAGAGGAAGCACCTCTCATTGAGGCTGCAATCACATTTCCTGTGACAAAGGCGTCATTTATATCTTTACATAGTTGTATATATACAGAAAGATCCTTTTTAGTTCTCCATGGCCTGATGGCTGCTTGGCACCATTTATTTGCATTTTCATAAGCTAATTGAACAACTAATGGCATAGCTTGGTCAACATCTGCAAACACACTACCTGCAGTTCTCAAAAGTCGATCAGCAAAGTCGGCATACGGCTCATTAGGTCCTTGAATCACTTTTGACAAGCTACCTTGTAGATCCCCAGGTCCTTGTACAGTTTTCCATGCCTCTAAGGCAGCTGCATTTATCTGAGCATATACATTTGGGTCATAATCTGTTTGAGCCTGTAAGTCTGCGAATTGCCCTTCTCCTGTGAGCATGTCTATATTATAGTTTTCAAACCCTGCAGCCGCGTTTCTTTTAGCCGTTTCTATACAAAGTTCTTGGAATTGCGATCGCCAAACCAAGAATTGCCCCCCGCTTAATGTTGCTTTACATAGACTTTTCCAGTCTGAGGGGGTTAAGCTAAAGGTGTTAAGGGACTCCAGCATACTCAACGTGAAAGGAGCTTGGGGCCCATAAGTCATTACTGCCTCTTTGAGATTTTTTATTGTTTTGAAATCTACTGACTGATGGACACTCTGTCCATTTTTCTTTTCAAATGCTGGCGGTTCCCAATGTATCTGTGAGTTGTCCTCGAGAGCGCATAAGCGATCAGAAAGACTTTTTATTTCTGTTTCTAGGGTATGCAAATGCCTAGTAATACCCTTCATATTTTCTGTAATGGATTCCACCCATGGGGGAGTAGAGGACACAAGTGGCTGCTCTACCTGACTGTCCTTTTTCTTGGTCTTTTTTAGTTTCTTTTTCCTCATTTTCTCAGGATCACTTTTACTAGATTCCTCCCCACTGCTAATTTCACTGACAGCAATATCCTGAGGCCCAGGTTCCAGTGAGAGCAAGTATCCTTCAGCTTTTACCAATAAACTCCCGAATAGCTTTAATAGCTTGGATTTTTGTCATTTTTGGGTCTCTTCTAATACTCTCTTTACTGGTCTCAGTTGGCCCCGTGGAATCTACACTTTTTTGATCACTTTCACTTTTGTCTATATACTCCTCACTGAGAACAGAGTCAGGTATATCAAGGAGTCTTTGCATAGCCTCTATCACTTGGGATTCAGTTATATTCGAACCCATCTTTAGAGACCTTTCAGTTCTTACCTGTCCGCTCCGAAGTCCCCGTACGGGCCGCCACCTGTTGCCGCCTGAAGCGCTTGGAGCAATGGAGCCGCGGGAAAAACTTCAGAGGCGAACTGGAGACAAACAGCTTTTTATTCTGATAACTTTTCTCTCTGGTTCTAACAACGACTAACACACGACAAACACACCACTAAAAATGGCGCTGACCCGATCAGCAATTTCGGCCAAGTCACTCGAGATCCCGCAACAAGTCCCGTGAGACTACGGGAGGCAACAAAGCCCAAATCTCCACGGCTCATAGTCAACCGCAAATCAAGTCAATCCCCAAACAGGGCTCCTGCAGTTGTTTACAATAATTGATAGCTAAAGGGCTATGAAAGAGGATTCAACCACAACTTGAATTATAGATAAATTTCAGAAAATGAGGGGATATTAACTAGATAAAGAAAAAAGAAAATTACAAAAGAAAGAAAACAGAGTTTTCATGGGTGATTTTTGTGAAGTAGCTGCATGCCTTCAGGAAACCAAAAGTCTTATAGTGTCACAAAATTAAAGAGTTCACTTGGAAGATTTTTCTGAGAAAAATCTAGGGAGTTGTTGTGTGTGAATTTCTTGGCAAAGCATGTGATATGTGGAAAGTCCCATTCTGAGCTAGCTGCTTTTCATGGGTATGGATAACATTGAAGGAATAAGCTTGTTAAATAACACATGTATGCAGAGAATCACCAGAAAGAGATGAATACTGGAAATACAACATGAGAGTAATTGGCACATCATGGGAATTGAACTCACAGGGATGGTTGATGGCATGCAGGGAGATGGTGAAAAACAAAAAGAGCAAATGCTTGGTACTTGAACTCCAAGGGAGCATTTAACTTTATGAGGTGTAGGAGATGAGAAGTGACAAACGCAATGGAAGTACCAAATAATCATCACAAGTCAATTAAGCCATTGGTATGTGTTTAGTGCCGTGCTTATATTGCATAAGTTAACACAGGAAAAAAGATTAAGTATTGCTATTAATATAGGCTTAAGTGTTTTATTAGTTCTTTATTTCCCATTAAGGAGTTGACACTAAGAGAGTTTTAGGGATTGACCAGACAGTCAGATCCTAGATAATAACAAACAAACAAACAGACAAGCAAAAAACCTGAATCACTAGCCTGCAGTGCCTCCTAAAGAATGCATATATATTATTAGTTAGTTTGGGGGCATAAAAAAACCAAAATTTTCTAATTATTGTAGCTGAGAAAATACAATATAATGTACATGCTTGTATGAAATTAACTTATTAACATGAGCATAGCTTTAGTAACATATACTGACAATAAAATTATAAAGCAATATTTATCAATTAACAAAGAATTGGCCTAAGTGCTATATATTACAGAAGATTTGAGGAGAAACTTTGGTTATAAGCAATCAGGGATTTGGGTTATACAGCTGATTTTCATTCTTTCAGTATTTTAATAATTTAAAAATATATTTATTAAGAATCTAACAATCAGAAGACCTTATAATAGATGGATGGATTGTACAGATGAATGACATTCAAGAGACATCAGGGTACATTTGGGATGATATTACATTTAGGAGTTATAGTATCAGGGTAAGTGTTACAGTGGGGGATTGACACAGGGTCAGAGAGGATTGCTATTGGTTTTCTAGAGGTGCTTTCAAAGCTTTCATGGCAGATGTGTAATAAAGCTGGTGCACAAGCTTTTTCAACACCTCCATTCTTCTTAAAATTGAACAGGTTGGGAAATTAAAACAGAACAAAGCAAGCAATGCACCTTCATGTAAGGCAGTGTTCTGAAAGCAATTTATACCATGTATCCATTGTATGCTCACTCTTAGACCAGAAGGATGAAGTAAGTCAAAGCCCATCTCTATTGATGATTTTGTCATATAATGTCAAGGAGAGAGTAGTATCAGACGTCCTGAAAGAGATCGCACTCAGTGTCTTTAAGTGTAATCACCAGTTCTGTGGATTTGACAAGCTTCAAGTTTTGCAGCAGAAACATCCTCCCTACACAGGAAGTAGGAATGGCTGTGTGGCTTTGATTTCAATAACCCAAGACCTCTCCATGCCTTCAGCCACAAACACACTTCAGCTCTTTCGCCTCTTACAATTGTGTATGTATCAAATAAATGTACTTTCTGCTTGAGATGCCCACTGTGTTTTCTATTTCCTTCTTAAAACTATGGACAATGTAGTACTTTGAAAATTGTCTTTGAAGAAATTCACTAAGCCAACAAAGCTGAGCAAGGAATGAGTTAACAATGTCTGCCACCCCCTCATCAAAGGGTAGGAGCTCAAGTATGAAGAGCACAGTTTTAATCACAGTCTGAGTTTTGTAGGTCTGGAACACAAAGCCGTTAGATGAGCCTATTAAGAGCACTGTGGTAGCAAAGCAAAGTGGTGACCAGAAGTCCTAAAGTTTTATGTTTCACACAAAGCAGTTTTGATTTTATGTGTAAGCAATCAGCCTCAAGCCAAATGGTGTTCCCATCAAGAGTGTGTCTCCTGTAATGTACAGTTTGGGAGGATTAAGGTATAGACAAATCAGAAGCATTTTTGTAAACATGATTACTACCTATGACAAGAAACTTAATAATTAAGAAGTCCAAATGCACCTGCATTTATAGTATCATTTGTCCTCAAATCTTGTTTTTCTTCTCTGATGTTCTTATTTTTTTCTAATTTTTTTTCTTTCTCTAATGCTCTAATAAAATTTCTAACATTATACATTTTTATTTCAAAATAAAGGATAATAAAATGTAAACCTGCTTATCTTTTCTTTGAGTTGGAGAATATAATGCTAAGTGAAGTTATCCAATCTCAAAAACCCAAATACTGAATGTTTTCTCTGATATAAGGAGGCTGATTCACAGTGGGCTTGGGTCAGGGAACATAGGAAGATTAGAGAAACACTAGAAAGCTCATCATCTTTTTAAATTCTCAAAATATGCATTGAGTTTATGTGGCTATCTGATACTGTAGTAGCTGTGGCAGATAGATGATTATACCTAAGAATCTTATGAAGTATTACCAAATGAATGAATAATGAGTCTAAAATATTGCATCCCATATAATTATATATAAGGAAGTGTTGAAATGTAATGAGAGATTTTGGTATTGCTCATCTGATTTTGCTTTAGAATTAAGTACTTATATCACATCCCTGAGGAAGAGAGAATTAAGCTGAAAACTGATTAATGATGCTTTAATAATCGTCTAAGCTAGAGGACACAGTTCCAGATAAAGAAAGTGGAATTTCTAAAACCACAAGGGGAGCAGAGCCAAACTTTCAGATAAACTGTACAGTCATGTCAGAAAAAAAAGAGACTAAAGGGTGAACAAATAAGGCATGAAGCCAGAATGAAAACTCAAGAATTGTAGTCCAGGATAGTGCTAAGGTTATGAACATTGTGCTAAGCATAGGAACTCTATATTTAGAGGGTTTTGGAAAAATGTAGTTCATTACAATTTTGAGAATAAATAGATTGGAATTTCTGATGAAGGAAATGTTCAATGTAGAACAAGGTGCTAATTAAAGATCCTTTAATAACTTATGGTGGTTCAAACTAGTAATTATGAAAATGAGAAGAAAAATGAATGGAATTATATATTGATGAGGATAAACTGTCAAAGTTAAAAGGTAGATTTGATATGGGTAGTTACAGAAAGGAGATGCCAAAACAATTTTCCAGAGTAAGAAAAAAAAAATGGATTTACGAAAAGCAAATAGTGAGCTGCATTTACATTATCTTGATTATATGTGGAGGTGAATTTTTGAAGAAAGTTTGGAGCTCTGAGCATAGATCTGGCCTGGAGATATGCATTTCTAAGCCCTAGAATATAAGTCAGTTTTAAAGACATAGAAGTGTGTATATTTGCCTTGGGAGAGAGAAGGAGGAGGAGGAGGAGAGAAAGAGGAAGAGGAAGAGGAAGAAGAAGGAGAAGTAGAAGAAAAACATTAAATGCAGAGGAAGTTCAAATTTAATTGGTAGACATAGGAAGACAAGCATATGGTAAAAGGCACTAAAATATATATATTTCATATAAATATAAATATATACACATACACATATATATATAAATATATACACATACACACACACACACACACACACACACACACATATATATATATATATATATAGAGAGAGAGAGAGAGAGAGAGAGAGAGAGAGAGAGAGAGAAGAGGGAGAGAAAAAGAGAAATAAGAATAAAAATTCATGGAAGTTGACGAACTTGAAAAAATGGGGAAATGGGTCACAGATAGAATAATGAAATAGTGACAAAAGGATAAAACAATATGGAGATATTCCAACCTGTTTAGGTTTGGTTTCTGAGCCTTAGCGGTTTGTGTGTGTGTGTGTGTGTGTGTGTGTGTGTGTGTGTGTGTGTGTGTTCTGCTAGGAATTGAACCCAGGGCCTTATGCATGATAGGCAGGCAATCTACCACAGAACTGCATCCCCAAACTGTGATTAGTAGTTATACAATGATAATCTTCCCAGGTAATAATCAAGGTGAGAAGAAAAATTACACAAATGGCATATTATTGGCCCAAAGATTATAGGAGTAGTTAGGAAATGGGGAATATGTTTAAACATGATAATATACCTGTTCTGTTCAATGGCTCCTTATTATTTATTTTCAGGTTTCAAAGGAGTGATTATCATTTTTCCAAATAGTTTTATTATCTGTTATGTAGGGGGATCTACTTATTAATCAAGCAACAAAGTGCAATTTTGACATTTGAAACATTACTAGAATTCCTGAAGCAATTAACCTGAAGACCTGAATATGTCAACTACTTTCCTATCCATCCTATCACCAGTGAAAGGGAAGAGTCCATCATATGATGAGATTGATTATATAAATAAAAAAAAAATACCTTCCTCACTTACATGCCTACAGTGTATAAATTTGTTTTGTTAGCAAAATAAACAAAAACACACTAAATTATGTGTAAACCATAAGTAGCAGAGAAATACGTATACTTCTATTTTATAATTGCACTATTATATATTCTTTTAAATTTCTTTTTGAGTTGTTGACAGACCTTTATTTTATTTATTTATATGCAGTGCTGAGTATCAAACCCAGCATGTCACACATGCCAGGCAAGTGTGCTATTGCTGAGCCCCAGCCCCAGCCCCAGCCCCAGCGTTATACATTCTTAATTGTATGTTTCTTGTTTTCACCTGGGAATTACTAAAATTAAAATATCACCTTACATATTATAAGAAAATTTGTGATTAAAGTAAAAAAATGTGATTAATTTATATAAAATTGGCCCACTTCAATAATGAATGTGGCAGAATTAAAGGACTTCTTCTAGGACTGCACCTGTTTACTGCCTGAGATCATTGCTCTTGGCCACAAATCAATATTGCTTTCTTTCATTCATCAGTGATCATAAAGCTTTTCAATAATTCTAATTTTAAAGAATGATTACAGCAAGTATATAGTCATTGATTGCTTAAAGGTACAGCTAAAAGGAGAACAAAGGTAATTTTATTTTTAATGAATGAGCCTATTTGAAAAGTCAAGGATTTTTCCTGCACAGAACTTTATATAATAAGTTTATATATCTGATTATGTATGAGTTTGCATGCATGTATGTGCATATTTGTATATGTGTTATTTCTGCAGCAAATCATACGGTTTGTTTCACAGATGGGAATTCACAATGCTTAATTGGACATCCTGTTTATATAAAAGAGGAATTCTTGAAATTTATTCTAAAAAATTTTAAACAGATTAATGAACTATGACACTATTCAAAACATGTTCCCAATTAATTTTGATCTTTCTCACATCATGATGTATAGTTTAACATTTTTCCCCTTTAGTGTGAGCTAGGTTGAGTGGCCCTTTTCTAAGAAATACAATGTCTCAGAATTGGAATGTAACTTCTAAGATAAGCCCATAAAAGAGGAGGACTATAGTCCTGAGTGAACTCTTGCTGCACTCTGACTCAGAGTGTGTCTGTCTCCTTGGGTCTCTGAGTTTCTCTATTTCTATCACTATCATTCTCTCTCTGTCTTTCTATGAGTCCAGTCACCAGGTAAATGATTCCAGATTATCTTAATAGAAAACTCACTGGAACAACAAAGCCCCTGAAATATTCAGGTGACATGGAAAAGAAGAGGGACTCTAGATGACAGCCAACTAAATGATTGAGGATTCTTAGAACTAGTGTGTTATGGACTGACCCTTCCTGTCCTTGTTATTTTCATATGTTGGAATCCTAACACCTAATGTGGTGGTGTTAGGAGGTGGGACTTTGGGTAGTTGACCAGGTCAGTCATCATGAGTGGAAGTAGTGCCTTTACTAAAGAAACCTTGAAGAATTCCTTCACCTTTTTTCCCACTAGGTAAGGACAAAGCAAGAAAACAGCAATCTATGAACCAGGAACTGACCAGGCACCAAACTTGATGACACCATGATCATTATCTTTCCAGACTCTAGGACTATGAGAAATATAAACTTTGGTAACTTATAAATTATCCAATATAAAGCATTCTGTTACTGCAGCCCGAATGGGCTGTGACATACCTACTAACAATAATCTTTAGAGGGTGCAAACTAGACAACAACTTTACTGTAACCTTGACTCAGGAAAGAACATGAATCAGAATGTGCTACCTCAGTGATGTTTTTAACCTTTTAAAATTGTGTAGTAAATATAGTTAATGTAGTTGCAACTTTAAACTATTAAGTTTTAGGTTCTATTTTACATGAAAACATAATACATGATCATATATAAAAGTTTAATTCAGAGAAAATACAACTTAAATAATATTTAGCTTTAATTGATTATAAAAAACTCTCTATTAAAGTGATTTCTATCTTTCTTCTATAAACCTAGTGATATAGATGGAATAATCACTTAAATCCACATTTGGGTGTTGCAGTAATCAGTGTTTTTTAGTCCAAAACATCTCTAAGTTGATTTCACAATCTGAATCCTGAGTCATAACAAGATGTTTACTGTATATGACATTATATTCATAGATGAGTATCTAAAAATCCCTAACACTAAGAGGCTGAAGTAATTTACAATACATACTAAAAATATTGCTTATATTTAAAAAAATTTTCCCTGTACAAAAGGTTTAATTTATATTTATATCATCACGTTTTAGAAGGATGGGAGACAGTACCAAATGAAGATGGGGAAATATTTGTTACAGTGTAAGTGCCTTGCAAAGAAGAAGAAGAAGAAGAAGGAGGAGGAGGAGGAGGAGGAGGAGGAGGAGGAGGAGGAGGAGGAGGAGGAGGAGGAGAAGGAGTAATTAAATAGCATTGTAGGACAAAAGTAAAGCAATTCCAAAAATAAGTACATCACAGTCATCACTTTTCTTCCTGTCCTTATGAACAAAACTGACAGTGGTAGAATAGAAAACAGCAAGCAGAAAATGTTTCCTTTGTTTAAAATAGAACTACAGTGGTAGAGGTCTGCCAAGCTGTATTAAGAATTGTGATCTTTTACATGAAACCAAAAAAAGTAATTATAATATTTTAATATTTAACATGAATGGCAGATTTGAATTACCTAATTATTAACCTGGCTACTGCACAGGATTTAGAATAGAAAGGTTCCAAAAGAATGTATGTAATAGTTTTGAAAATAATGAAGTAGCCTATAAAAAATGTAGCTTTGAAATGTGAAATGATGTAGCACCTCAAGATCTTCCTCTGAGGGCTGCGGTTGTGGCTCAGTGGTAGAATGCTTGACTAGCACGTGTGGTTTCAATCCTCAGCACCACATAAGAATAAGGCCATTGTCTAATGACACTCTCTTGAAAAGTCAAGATGTTTATTTAATTGATTTCATTTATTTTGTGACTTTTTTGAACCCATTATGGTTAGACTTAGATGCAAATAAGTTATTTTGTAAAAAGACTCTTAGCTTGTTAGTTCCAAATACAGTTATGGTATTATATGGGGGGAAAGTGGAAATGATAATTTAAAGTTAAGATTGAAAAATATGCATTAGAATTCACCTTGGTATATAACACCAATAAATCATTTAATTTGCTTTAGTGGAACATAAAAGAGGACCTCAAGTATTCTCAATATTGTTCTTTTGGAGACCACAATTGGTGGATGGAACAAAGCCATGAGATTATACATGTTTGTCTTCCTGAATAAATTTATTAATGTGTCTCTGAAAAAAAAAAGAATAAGGCCATTGTGTACAATTAAAACAAATAAATATATATTAAAAAAGAAATGGTAAATAGAGAAGATGATGGTTGAACATGTTATTATAATACCTAGAAAGAACAATTAGTAAGCAATGAGAGTAGACAGAATGTAAAATTCTCAGAGGGGCATAGACATCAAGAATAATCCCTAGGATACTGGTTTACATGGAGCAACTTGGTGAGCCAAGAAACATCAAACAAGGTTTTGTTACAAAAGAGACATTAGGGATTTAATTTTCTAATGTTGGGTTTAGGACGAGTTTGAGATTTTCAAGAGGAGCTCTAATAAAAGAAGTTGCGTATGTGGGTCTGAGGTACAAAAGAGCTTCCTGAGCTATACTGGAGATTGAATTTAGAGTCCTATGGTGTAATTAATATTGAAGCTCTCTGTGTAAATGAGATTGCTTGTTGAGCACATAGACTGTAAAGAGAAAGGACTAAGAAGTGATTTGAGCCATCATTGGCTGTATATAGGCACTTGAATCTACAGAGGAGACAGAAGAAAATGAGAAGTAGGAAGGGCATAAGCTAAAGATGCCATCACAGAAGCAAAAATCATCTTTTATGTTGGAAATTGTGTTCGGTATGAATAAATAATGCCAAAGAATCAAATGACTACCTGCCCCCTGTAAAACACACACACACACACACACACACATACACACACACACACACACACACACACAAATGTCCATGTGTTTTGGAAACATTAGTAACATTAACAAGATTTATCAGGGTAATATTATAGCTATGGAAACTAGATAAATACGGAATTGAGGATCTGAGGAGTGGGGGAAATAGAATCAGAGAGTGCAAGGAGCCCTTTGATAAGCTTGGTTGTTGACTTGAGGTGAGATGTAGGAACACAGTGGAAGGTTTTATCTTTTAATTGAAGTGACTTAAAAATAAATGGCAAGTATCAGTTTTAGACAAAGATATTAACCATTTAAGAGAGAGAAGGAACAAGAGATTTCAGGGTTTATGAGAAGCCAGCATGAAAATAAAATTTGGGGGGACAGGATTACATCATGAACTGAGGGGGTTACAAAGTGCAGGGAAATGGGGTTCACTATTTGAAGAGATGCAATTAGGAAGAGAGCTGAAGTGACTGAGTTGCAAAGAAACTGTCAGAAAATGTCACAGGTTTTTGTGACACTGACATTGTAAAATTGTGGTGTTTCCAATATACCATATTTTGATCTTCCAGAATTAGACTTTTTGTTTGCTTGGTTGGTTGGTTTGATTTTCTTTGTGGTGCAATAGATGCAAGATATAGGCAAACAAACTTAGAGCATTTGCAAGAATGCTACTGAACTGATAGACAACAGATTTAAATGAAATAAATAAGCAACTAAAGGTGGGAAAAGACTGACAGTTTAGAGGAAAATAGAAGTGTATGTGATTTTGAAGTTGGAATGAAGCAGAAAACTAAAATAAGGTACATAATGATGGATTGTAGTGATCAGAAGAGAAAATTTAGTGTAAGTTGTGAAGCAGGTTCATTGTGTACTGACCACCAACTTCTCTGAGACCAGTGACACATTCATACACAGCAAGTTTTATGAAGCATGTTGTCTTACTAACACATAGGCAGCAAGGAAAAACAGAAGCTTAGCATTCATTATGAGCCAGGCCTTTCAGGTGCAGAAATTTTCCCAAAGTGGACAAAGCCTCATGTATATATGCCCCACTTGCACCCCAAGCTAAAGACCCTGAAAGACCACCCAGACCAAGGTCTAAATCTTGGGATCACAGGAAGCACTGGCCTAAAGCAACAAAGGATATCCTGTTTTTCATTAAGACTGGAACAGAGAGCCCAGCCATGCCCTCCTGCTCCCCACTTATCTCAAAAGTTGCAAGCACAGCAAATTATACAGTTATTCTCTAGAACTACAAGCAAAAAATTGGGAAGATGGGGCAGTTTAAGGTTACTGAAAGAACTGTCCTGAATGCATCCATTCTGTAAGCTAAAATTAATATAGGAGGAGTTCAGTAGTTTTGAGATATAAAGAACATAAAAGTTGAGAATAAATCATTCTCTCTTGCTGATGCTGAAAATGACCTCAATACTGAAAAAATATCAGAATGTAAAGTCCCAGAGACAGGAGGCAAAGTCTCAAATGAAACTAAGGAATTGACTCAGATATTTTTGGATTGCAGAAAGGAAGAAGAAGGGGATGAAGGTAGGTAAATGCACCAGACCTTGAAGTCTTTGCTTTAGGTTCAGATATTTCCTTGCAGGATAATTCATATTCATAAGAGGTTGTAGAAATGAATGGTATAGAAATTTAAAAAAATTAAAAATTGAAGGAAAGAGAACATCAGCCCCATTTCCTAAACGAAGGCACACTGAATCATGGATGTTTTTCAGTGAGTCAGAAAACTATAAAGCCCAGGATCTAAAGAAAATGGCAGGGACGGAAGGAGCCCTAATCAAGGAGATAGTTAAGATTGCGGTTAGCTGAGAGCCATAAAAGATGTTCAAGTTCCACCTGATAGTCATACATTATTCAAAGAATCTTTGTATGCCCGTGAACACTGTGTGATGCACCTGTAAGCTCGAGCTGTAAGCACTTGTTCTTGTTAAAGCTAAATGTATATAACCGGGTGAGGTTGGTTTGGGTGGGAAGAAGAAGAAGGTTGCTGATTGAAAGGAGTCAGAGCGGTTAGAGTTCGAGAGGTTGCTGAAGCCAGAGAGAGAAGAAGAATAAAAGACTCTTTTTCATTTTCATCCTGCCTCCGAATTTTCTCCCGCGGCGTCATTGCTCCAAGCGGAAATCGCTTCAGGCAGCAACAAGGGACCAAGTTTCACAGCATAGAAAATGTTCTTTTTTAAAATTTTTATTGTTGTTGTATTACTGAATTATGATGTTACATAACAGGAGAGTTCAATATGACATATTCATACTTACACATAACATGATTTACTTCATTTAAAACCCCAGTGCTTTCCTTTTCCTTCCCTTCCTCCTTTCCCTACTTCTTTTGCCCTACTGATCTCCATTATATTTATTAATTTTTCTGGATGGTGGATTATAGTTACAGATAAAAGTGGGATTCATTTTGATATATTGTGTTATGTGCTTGGCACTTAGCATAATTTGATGAGTTTCAGGGTGTGCTCTGAAAGTAAAATGGTAACTTCAGGAAGAACAATGAAAATTGTGAAGTGGAGATGTCTGAGTAGCCAGATATGGATGTGCAATAAAAGTTAAATAGCTGGGGAAAAACACTGTTTGGGATATTATGAATAAAAACATGGAAGAGAAGAATATTGGACAGTGAATAAAAATTGCACATTCACATGGTTGGTTTATAACAGGTATCTGAGGACAAACAAAAGAAGTATCTGGATCATCTGTTCATAAAGTAATGGTACAGTTGGAGAGAAAACTATTCAGTTCCAAGAAATTACATGCTTTCTCAAGAAAGAAAGGTGATATTTTAGCAGAGTTGTATTTTAAGTTTACAAATTAGACTGAAGAGATGATCAGGATTGGCCCTTATAAAATAATTATTTTCTCATGAAGCCAGGTGCTCATTAGCTTTTCAGATCAATGCCAACTTCCTATGAGATTGTTTCAGCCTAACTACAACCCAACCCTTAAACAAAGGCATTTACATTTTTATGGAGAGTTTAATGAAGAAAACTTTTTATTTTTTAAGGAAAAGTTAGGCCGGGCATGGTGGCACACGCGTGTAATCCTAGCACTTGGGAGGCTGAGGCAGGAGGATCGCGAGTTCAAAGCCAGCCTCAGCAATGGCGAGGCACTCAGCAACTCAGTGAGACCCTGTCTCTAATAAAATACAAAAAAGGGCTGGGGATGTGGCCCAGTGGTAGAGTACCCCTGAGTTCAATCCCTGGTACCAAAAAAAAAAAAAAAAAAAAAAAAAGAAAGAAAAAGAAAAAAAAAAAAAAGAAAAAGTTAGGAATAAAGGACAAAGAAAGGGGGAGGAGTATCTGAAGTAGTATTTTAGGCACGGAAATATTCAGGAATTTGAAAAAACAATCAGATGAGTCAAAAATAGATTGCCAGCTATCATAATTGAGATAATCATTGTAGAAAAATTGGGTCAGTATGCCTTTAATAACTACTTTCCTTTCTGTATTACTAAGCAACATCGTATAATTCCATTGTAGTTTACAAAGATATGGGAACTTGACACTTTTTAAAACAGTGTATTTGTGTTGTGGAAATCATAGTATGACCTGTAAGTAACCATTATTTCAACATAAGTCATAGACTTGTCTTCATTCATTGTACATTTCCCCTGCTCTGAAGACTTCCCTAACATGTTTCAAACTAACTACTCTTTTATTTTATTTTATTTTTTTAGTTTTCTGTACTTTCCTAGTTTATTTTTTGAGTCTAATAAAATAAATTTTAGGATTACCATAAAACACTGGAGAAATTATAAAAGGAAAACTCCTCCTTTTCCCTTTACTGTGATATTTACTGGTCAATAAATATTAAATAACAAATTTTGTTTTCACTTTAGGATTAAATTTGTTTAAAGAAAAAAGAGACACATTGTGAATTTTCGCTCTACAGACCTTCTACTTCTACAGACCTGGCTGAGGAGAGTAAAAGAGGACTCTCTATCAACATCAGAGTGTGTTCCACTACCCAACTTCTCCAACTCCACTCAGCCCTGATATGGGGCTGTAGAAAGCAGTACTGCTTCTGAAGACTGTCAAGAGCATCCACTTGCCAGGTGCAGTGATCCACGCCCATAATCCCAGGATGCCAGGTAGGGGAGGTTGCTCAGTTGTTGAGTGTCCCTGATCTCCAGTTCCATAACCAAAAAAAAAAAAAAAAAAAAAAATCCATTTGCCTCTATTTCCAACCCAAGATTAATGTTTGATACACCAAATTAAGAACATGTAAAAACATGACTAGACACACTTTTTCTCTGTCTCTCCCCACCACCACTTGTCAATTGACAGGGAAAAAGAAACATAGCCCTCAAAAATTAAAAATAATTTACTAATCTGAAGAAACACACCTATTTCTTGGAGGCTCAGGACACCAAAGACCACAACAAAAGAAAGTTGTTTTGCTATTGAAGGTTTTCCAATATGCAATCTGCAACATCTATCATGACTTTCTCCAAAACAAAGGTTAGCTAACAATATCTAACCATACATGCTTACGCCCTAGCCAATATCCCTTAGCACTGTGGTTCTTAGTGTACTATGTGAGAGAAATAAAGTTGATTTTGAGTGCCCTGAGGATAGCATATAAATCCTAATTTATTAGCAGATTGTACATGTTTGTGGAAATACAATTAAAAATAATGTCTCTTGTCAAAACAACAAAAGTTCTCCGTGAAGGTGAAAGATTGAAAACAACACCAACAGAAAAAAAAAAAAAAAAAAATTAAATAAATTTTAAATGAAAATGTACTATATATAACAGTTTATCTCATAACCAAGCATTTGCATGCTTCTTTTTAAGACAGGCCATAACCATTTTTCAAGTAGAGGAACTGGCAGCACTACTTGTCACATAGTTCATCCAAATGCCTTTGGCAATTGGTTAATGCAGCCTGTGTTAATACACTAAATCCAAAGAAACATTAGACATCTCACATGGCTATTTCAGGAGACAGTTTTGCAACTTGAAAAAGACAGAAGAGTAAGTTCTCCTCCTCCCAAAGAAACTGGGAAATAGGAGCCTTATCTCCCTGGATATTTCTATCCTAAAGAGAAGCCTTCCAAGAGGTGGAAAACTAGCAAGGGTTTTATTTAGCCTTTATAAAAACTTACATGTATTTCAAAGAGACAAAAAAATTAACAACACCAAATTTTATTTTAATATGTTTTCCCTTAAAACATTCAAAATCTTTACCTATTCCACAAAACAATTTTCTGAAAGTTACTTTTTTATTATTTTATTTTAATTGACAAGTAAAAATTATATATGTTTATGGTACAATGAATGACTAAATCAAGCTATTCAACTTATTACACATTACCTCACATACTTTATTATTTGTTATGATGAGAATATCTACTATCTTAGAAATTTACAAGTATAGAATATATTACCATTAACTGCAGTTACCAAGATGTACTATAGAGTTCTTGAAATTATTCATCTTGTCTAACAGGAATTTTGGGGTAATGCTTAGTATCTCTTATACAGGGAAATGTTAGTCAAAACTACCACATAGCTATTAAATTGGCTAATATTTCAAAAAGACAAAAGAGAACAAGTGTTGGTGAGACTGTAAAGAAACCCTGGGGTGGGAATGAAAATTATCACATCCATTAAGGAAAACAGTATGGAGTTTCCTCAGAAGTTTATTTTGTTTATCAAGTCAAACCTCACAGGCACATGTAGCTGCCTAAGTGGATTATGCGATAGCCTTTCATAGCAGATGCCTCTAGGCCTCAGCACTTCTTAGCAGTGTGCTACACTCACAGTGAAGCAAGAAACAATCCTATGTAACCTGAGATTCACTCAACAAAAATTCCTTTCTGCCTTCATAGCCATCTTTGGGCTTTCAACTGAAGGACTTCTGTCTCACCACTGGAGTCCATTCAGCTCAGTTCAACCATAGCTTAAATACAGGGAAGTTTTAAACACCAGAGAAATCCCTCAGTGATGCGCAAGAGCTATAGAACGAATAACCTCATCTTTCAGGTGGACAATGTAGAACACCATATGACACACCAGCAAAAGAAATACTTTGAGTTCCTTAGAGTAGAAAACTTTCTATCAAAATAACTTCTTAAAAGACAGTTTACAAAAAACCATCACCTAACATCAGAGTGACTAAAACATTACCTAAGAGTTTTGATTAAAAAAAAAATGAAAAAAAGAATAAATGAATCATAGAATCAAATCATGCAATCTGGAATTCCACCTGTCTAGAAAAGTTTTATATAGGGCTGGGGATATAGTTCAGTTGGTAGAGTGTTTGCCTAGCATGCACAAGGCCCTGGGTTCCATCCCCAGCACCACACACACACACACACACACACAGTTTTATGTAACAAAATATATTCAAAATAAAGAAAATGTTGGAGAGAAACAGAAAGTGAATGAGGGGAGTGGAGTTGGTTAATGAGAAAAATTTCTATTTACATCAGGCAGTCCTTTTACACAGGGTTTATAGTTCAGTTATTTCTTAAACATTTTCCATTCTTACAATGTGTCTCTCTGGAGTATATAAAATTTTAGTTATTCATCAAATTTTAGGTGGTGATATTTCCTCATTGTCTTTATTTAAGTCATTTCCTAGAGCTTCCTGATTTTTGAAACATCTGTGCCTCCAAACAGTTATCATTTCTCTCAAAACATGCTTAAATTAAATATAATGAATGAAAGACATTTTTATATTTATTATGCATTTTTGCCATTTAAATTTAGAAATCTGAAAAATATAAGTTTGTTATCAAACCACACTGTCTTGATTCAGAAAACAGATCAATCCACTTCTAATTAAACTCATGTTAAGTTCAGGATTTAACATGGTAAGCACGCCACTTACCACCCCTAAAGATGGCTTGACCATTATGCTCTTTAATAAATTATATTAACATTCTCAAGGTAATGTTTTAAATTTTCCTCACCTTCTATATTTATACTAGATTCTAAAGATCAAAGATTTTTTTATTTGTATTTATTTATTTTTGAGAAAGTGTTTCAACTTCTGAGCAAAGGTTCATTTTGGCATCTGTAGCCACCTACAGAGTCATGGAATAGCAGAGCCCTTTCACTGTCCTCATGGTGACAGCCCTGCATATATTAACTGGAGAGCAGTATTTCAGCCAAAGCTCCCCAGATTAACTTTTCCCTACTTCGGAGTTGTGACCTTTGAATGATGAATGTGTCACTAACACAAATATTTTACTAGCTTTTAAAAGAATTGTCTTTGTCAAAGCTTGGGAACAGGGATTGTTTTCATGCAATATCTGAAATAGATTTATAATATTAAAATATGATGAATGAGAATGGTGAAAAATAATAAATTCTAATGTGACTGAGCTTTCAATAACCTAGGAACTCACCCTCATTGGAGAACCACAACTGAAAAGTTTAAATCTCATAAATCAGAGCTTTAATATCTTGCACTCAGCAGAGTCACATGAGAAACTTAACTCTAGATTATTAGATTCTGCAATCAAATATTCTAGGAGAGTAATCAAGAATGTGTGCATTCAACATCTTCTCCCACATGGCTCTACTGAAAAATTGGCAAATAGTTTGGTGTTGGGTCTCTGCATTTAAACTTACAAATTTTCATGTCCTAGTCACCACCTAAACTTGACAAGTTACTTTAATGATAAGCATAAATTTCCATAGGTATTTAATATGGAAAATAATTAAATCCAACTCAAAGGAATGAGAAGTTAATAACACATGCAAAATGCCCATAGCTGAACTTCACAAACATTATTGTCATGTGTTTGCTGACAGTAAAATGAAAATAAAACAGACTTGTACTTTGAAAGCGTACTATCTGTGTATGGGAAATATGATTCCAAGATGATATTTTCTAAATATTAAGTAGGTCTCTCAAAATATTTGTGGAGGATTACATGCAGGGATCACAAGAAGAAAATAACCTTGTAAGAGTACGTTAATTGTCTTAATATGTTATGTGGCTTATGGAAAACTATAGGGGAAAACAGCACAGTCTAGAAAACTGGCTAAGCTGAATTTATTTTCTTTTCATAGATTGATAGTTGAAAGCATACTTTCAGCTATTAATTCACTTTTTTTTCCCTGACATTGGACAATACTCATAACTCATTACCTAAGAAATAAGGAAAAGTAAAACTTGTACAGTGATTACTATTCCTAAGTTTTCATGCCAGGCTGGTAGTACATTTTTGTGATAAAAAATCCATATTTAACCACTGGCATTCTTTATCTAAGACCCCATGACTCGCATTATTTGGACAGACTGAGAAGACAAGTCAAACACAATAAAAAGCCCATGTAGGGAAAAAGTCTGCAAGATTCTTTCCAACAAAGAAAAAACTTAGCAGCTGAAAAGCCCTTGTTCTGGGTGCTTTAGATCTACTAAGCTAATAAACAACAAAGCCAAGGGCTTTCTTTTATGAACTTATATCCCAATTTTTAGAGCACAGACTAAGATCTAGCAATGGTATAAAGCACAGTGGCTTCAAACTCTGTAATAAACTAAAACTTTCAGAAGAGAAGTAGAATAGAGGTAGGGTTATCTTCTTCAAGAAATGTTGTTTAAAAATAAATTTCTAATTCTTCCTCCCATGTGGAAAGGATACTACACAAATAAACTTCTGATGTATATTTAAAGTAAATCATTTAATGCATCAGTTGTCATATCATCTGATGATCTTGAGAAAACTTCAGTTCATCTTAGCAAAAAGAGTGGTTTGAACAGTTCCCAGAGTTATGGACATTAAGTTACCAACAACAAAAAATTATTGAAAATCAGGGCTGATGACTGTTTTAAGGCCAATATAAGACTTGGTCTGTGTCATGAACAAAGCGCCATTATCCTTGGATCCATGACTACAATTTATGAGAGGTAGAGTCTGAAAACATGGATGAACTGCAGGATAATGACTTGGTGGAAAAGCTGGCAAAGGTAAACAAGCTTTCCTAGTAAAATTGCCACCTAACATGGATGGGTGGTACCACAGAATATTCCACTAGTAACCATCCACAGTTTCCAGATTTCCATTGAAAAAACCTGTTTCACCTACCTGAACTTTTACATGCACCTCATCAGAGAAGGCTGTTGATGATCTCCACCTGTCTCTGGCACAATGATTATCCAGGAACTCAAGTTGATACATTTACCATTTTCTATGTAATAGATGATCAACAAAGACACAGGCTTTTGAGTTTTCATTGTAAGGATTATAGCATTAGCATTGCCATATATAAAGCTGAAAGTAGAATATAATTATCTATGAAGACTCCTTAAAAGTTGAAGCTGTGGTGCTAATGGAAAAACCAGTGACAAGTATCACTATCGAGGAAGCAGCATAGTACAGCACCTGTTTCCTAGGTAAATTTTTTGCTTTGCCATAGCTTTGCTGTATAACAAGTCACTTAACTTTGCTTGCCTTAAAAATCTTACCTGTTTACAGGGCATTTCATAAGGTTGTAGGTTTTGTTTTTAAGAATAAATGATATACTATATTTAAAGTACTTAGCCCAGTGACTGGCACAGTATAACTACTGTGGAAATGTTGGCTATTAATATGGATTTGAGATTTAGAGATAGATTCTAAGGTAGAGGAGACCTAGTGTTGTCATGTAGGAGACAAAGTGGTCTAGCAAAATATAGCCCATTGTGGGCCAGAACTGTGGCATAAACCAGTAATCCCAGTAACTGTGGAGACTTAGGCAGGAGGATGGAAAGATCAAGCCAGGCCTCAGCAACTTAGCCTCTAAGCAATTAGCAAGACCCTGTCTCAAAAATAAGTAAATAAAATGGCCTGCAAATATAGCTCAATGTAAAAGTACCCCTGTGTTCAATTCCCAGTACCAAATATACATATATATATATATACATATATATTAGAAATATATAAATTATATATACAAATATATATAAAATACAATATGATATATGATATAATACAATATAATATGATATATAATACATACCATATAGCTATTATATCTATTATATATTACATACCACTATATAATATATATAATTTATAATATACTACGATATAATATATAATAAATAGTATAATATATACTACATATAATATTATATATTATATTACAATATAATATATGCTATATAATATGATATTAATATATTGGTATATATGTATTTGTAATACCATATGTGTGTGTGTATATATATATATGTATGTGTGTCTGTGTGTGTGTGTGTGTGTGTGTGTGTGTGTATATATATTTACCATTATTGGTAGAATAATCTTCTTCACATTTTTACTGACACTCATCTGGATGACCAGAACCATATCTTCAATTTCAGGGATTTACTTCTGTCAATTGAGGCCTTTGTCAAAAACAATGTTTTAATGAGGGAAACTGGATGAAGAAAGGCCAGGCCTCAGGCATCAAGAAATCAGATTCATTTATCATTATGCAATTTTTAAAGCCTGCTCATATGTATTTATTAAATAAATATGAAGTCTTTTCAATCTACAGGAATTTATAGAAAACTGGATCATAAGCTCTTGATTTTCAAAGCAAATCCTCATGCTCTTCTATAATTATTT
The DNA here is from genome assembly GCA_025594165.1 of Tamias sibiricus. Lineage (NCBI taxonomy): Eukaryota > Metazoa > Chordata > Mammalia > Rodentia > Sciuridae > Tamias > Tamias sibiricus. The sequence continues at coordinate 153,785,190 of CM046662.1, read as the reverse complement.
TTTAGATAGCCTTTCAATTAAATTGAATGGACCCCCTGGTGGTCCTCTGTAGCTTTCTGCAATCTTATCTTCATCTATTCTTATGAGATAACTGCTCTTCAAACATGTTGTTCATCATCTCCATAACTTTCCTTTTACACCTTTGGACATATATCTAAAAATAGATATAAATGATTTTAATTTTCTTAACTTAAAATAATTAACTTAAAAATAATTTTTAGTATCTTGCCTTAAAGAGGAGCCCCAGTGATTTATGCCTGCTCAGACTCTTGCCCTTGAATCACATCTTCCATTACTGCATCACAGCAGGTCTACATGATCAGTAGACTCTGATAAAATGACAGTGTGTGACTTTTCTGGTTATAAAGGCATTGAAGTTTCTGCCATGGTGTCTTGATCTTTTCCTTTAGGTAAATAACCTGCTATGCCCAGATGACACAGAAATGGCCATTTGGAGAAGATCATATGAAGAGGAACTGAGACCTTCTCCAGCAACAAAAAGTATCGCCTTGCCAGCCCATGAGTGAGCCACCTTGACAGAAGTTCCACCTTTTTTTTTTTTTTTTTTTTTTGGGGGGGGGGGTTTACATTTATTTATTTTTTATTTTTCCTTTCTTTTTTTATTTATAATAGTAGTATGTATTACAATTCATAATACACATATATAGCATCTTTTTACATACAACTGTTTGTATACAAAGTATATAAGTACCATTCAGATCTTCAATCATGCATTTTGGATAATGATATCAATCTCATTCAACCACCATTTTTTTTCCTTTCCCCCCCCTCCCTCGCCCTTGCTCCTTCCCTTCCCCTCCCTTTCCTTTGACCATTCTAGTGTTCCTCTAATCCAACCTAGATGTCCCTCAGTAGATGAGTGGATAAAGAAAATGTGGTATATATACAAAATGGAATTTTACTCAGCAATAAAAGAGAATAAAATTTGCAGGTAAATGGATGAAGTTGGAGAATATAATGCTAAGTGAAGTTAGCCAATCCTAAAAATCCAAATACCGAATGTTTTCTCTGATATAAGGAGGCTAGTTCACAGTGTTGTTGGGTAGGGGTATATAGGAGGATTAGAGGAACACTAGAAGTTCCATCTTTTAAATTCAACAGTTCATGGTACCTCAAGCAACACCTGACTGCAATCTTATTCGTACCTGGAGCCAGAAGAACACAGTTAAGACACTCCCATGTGTTTCTGGCCTACAGAAACTGTGAGGAATAATCAAATTAATTATTATTTTAAGCTAGCAAATTTTTGAAGTAATTTGTTGTAAAAGAAAATACATCATATTGCATATGTTCTACCTACATTGACTTTTTTAAATTTAAAATTGTGTCTCTTTTAAGATTATTTTGGTTGATATGCGTAGCTCTATATAATCAATTTTAACTCTTTTATGGTAATAGAGCATACCATAATTTATTTGTGCATTATTTGTAAGTACAGAGGAACAAGAGTCCCTTTCAATTTTCACTGTTAGAGTATATGCCCCATAAAAATCTTGAAATCTTTTTCTCCAGAAAATGTTCAGGATTGTATATAAATTATTGAGTTGCTGGTGGAATTTATGGAACACCAGTTCATGTGTCTTGAAATTGGTATTACAAAGGTACTCTTCAAAACTAAAATCCCCAAACAAGTGGATGATGTTTTCATACATACATATTCCCACCAATGATTAGTGATATTAAGCTATTTTTTCCTGAGCTGTTATTATTTTCATTGTTCTCCTTAAGATATATGATTTTATTGGTCCTTAATAAATATACATTCCCTGATTTATGATAGTAAAGCAGGGTAAAATATCAAACATTTTTTCTTAAAATTTCTAACCAGTGTCCTGCCTCTCAGTATTTCAGAAGGGAAAACTGCAGGTATTTTTCATGGCAATAACACTAATCACATCCCTAATGCAACCGCACACTGAATTCAGCATCCTCTGGCATTGTAAAATGTTACAACATGTATTCTGGTTACCTAGGGGTTTCTTTGAATACAGTGTCTGTGACAAAGGTGACTTTAGGGTGTGTATGACGGGTTTTTCAAATATCTGCATATATCTCAATGTTCTCTACCAGGAGTGTGACATAAGCCTGGAATCATCTGATGAATTCAAGACAATCTAAGCAAAAACAGCTAAAACAAGGAATAATTTCTTTTTCATACTTAGATTACTATGCAATTGCAAGTAAACTGATGAAATGTAAAGGAACTAGGATAGTCTGATTGCTATAAATTTCTCAAAGTTAAACAATTTTAACTCCCATTTAGGAAAAAAATAAATAAATGTCCTATCACAGGGGACAAATTGCTGGGGATAATGGGGACAATGGACAAAGGAATCAAATGAAAGTGTGGAAAGAGAATTGGGCTGCCACAAAACCCTAATGTCACTGGGCTAGGAAAAGTGTTGGGATCAGCTGTCTGCTACTTAATATGTCATAAAATAAATTTGAAACAAAAATCAGTAAGCTGGATATGTAAGAAAATGTGTCATGCTAAAATAAACTACGTAAATGTAAGGACTGAGGATGTAGCTCTATGGTAAAATATGTGCTTAGCATTGTAAGGCTCTAGGATCATCCCCAGCACCTCATAAACACAAGAAAATAGTGGAAATGTAATAGCTATTTTATTTGTACACCTGAGAGTAAAACAACACCTTCCATAAAAGAGACCACTGGAAATGAAAAGAAACATGAAGCACACTGCTTCAGTTCAAGGTTGATAAAATGTTCAGAAATTAATAATGATAATATGAAGTTAGATAATAATAGTGTTCTATCAAATTGTGTTTTCCAACAGAAAATATTTTTGTATAGGTGTATTTAATTTACTAACAAAAATTTACATAAAATATTCTCAGTAAATTATAAATAAGAGTTATAATTTGTGCATTTTTTTGCATTTATGGTTAATATAAATATTTAAAATACATATTGCCTCAAATAATTTCTTAAGAAGCTTATAGGAATTTTGATACTGGGAACAAAAATCAGACAATATCTACCAGAAAAGCATAAAATTTTGCTTTTAATTTTAGATATTTATAAAGCCGTTGAGATTCTTGTTCTAAAAAAAAAATGTTTGTTTATACTAGTTCCCATTTTTCTGTAATTTTTTTTAAGTTTTAGATGATTGTTAGATAGTAGTGCAGATTCTAGTTAGTTTTGGAATTGATAAATCATGCTGTCATGAAAAAAAAAAAAAAAAAAAAAGCAGGAATAAATGAACAAACTCTTGTCTGATTTGTGACTCACATTCAGGGTGAGGCAGCTGGACCTATGCTTTCCATTCTCCACACTTAAGGACGCAAGTGCAGCAGCAATTGCTCTCTGCTTTAGAACACTGGAGGTCTGCAGGGGCGGGGCAGGAGGGAGAACATAAACAGAGGACTGGCATTCGCAGATAAATGGATGAAGTTGGAGAATATAATGCTAAGTGAAGTTAGCCAATCTCAAAAATCCAAATACCATATGTTTTCTCTGATATAAGGAGGCAGATTCACAGTGGTGTTGGGTGTTGGGGTACACAGGAAGATTACAGGAACACTAGAATGGTCAAAGGGGAGGGAGGAGAAGGGAGGGAGCAAGGGGGGTGTGTGGGGGGGGGAAGAAAAGGTGGTGCAATAAGATGGATATCAGTATCCTAAATGCATCATTGAAGACTTGAATAGTATGAATATACTTTGTATACAAACAGTGTTATGTGAAAAGAGGCTCTATATGTGTATTATGAATTGTAATGCATTCTACTATTACAAATACAACAACTTTGAATAAAAAATTTAAAAAAAATTTTGAATTTAGTAACAGCAAAGGTGATCAACATAAACATCAATAGTATTTCTATATATATTAGTAAAAATATATAAATATATTTTACAATGATATTAAACATTAAATATTCAAAAAAAAACAAAAACAAAACAAACAAACAAACAACAAAAAAAAACAGAGGACTGGCTTTTTAAAACTCTGGCCCACAAATGATGCTCTGGTGTATTATCACTTTGATTCAGAATTCATTGACCACAGCACACTAAGCATCATACAATTTCTAGGTAGGAAAATTAAGTCCATCCTGTTATGTGTCTGGCAGGAAAAACAGAAGTATTTACTAAGTAGAAAAGTAAAAATGTAAAAAACCATTTAAAAATATTTTCTCTCTGTCAGTGTTATTATTTATTCATTAATTCACTCATTTGTTATGTACTTACTGGTATTGGCATCAGTCTGTTTCTTTTTTGTTGGTGTTGTTTTAATCAGCATGTGGTGGTTTGTAGATGAAAGATTTTTTTGACTATGTTAAATTTTCTAAACCTTCATGTTAGTTTACATCTGCCTTCTGTTAATGTTTAGGAAATACAACTCTATTCATTATATTCTCTTATAGATAAGACATAAAAGAAAAAAAAAAAAAAAAAAAAAAAAACTAATGACAGTAGCTTAACCAAGAAAGAAACCAACTTATAAGAAAAAAAAAAAAAATTCTGAAAGTACTTTTACGAGAGTCCCCAATCATCATAGACAAGGTTGTGCCTCTTCTATAATTTTCTAAAATAATACAAAACTTTTAAATGAGAACAATACATCTAAAAATATGACTTCCATTTGATAATTCAAATTGGCTACACTATCTGCTTAAAATAAACCTTAGAACAAGAAGGAAAAGAAAATGGGTGAGGAAAGACTTTCTTCCCCTAATTAATAAGTGTGTCTGAGACATGCTTATAGCATTTTTGCCACCATATCACTGCACAAAAAAACCTTCCTATATATTTCAAAGTTTAATACACCATCCAAGAAGTGATATTTCAAAGTGATAATCAAAGTGATAATACACCAGAGCATCAGAAAAATATAAATTTCATTCCATCCAAATATTTTTCTTATAATAAAAAAAAAGAGCAATGTCTGAGGTTAACCAACTTCCAAGCTAAAAAGTTAACCTACAATAGCTTTATAGATGTTGGCAGAAAACATAAAACCTTTGGTACAGTTTCTTAGATACTTGCCCAATAACAGGCAATCTGAGCCTCATCTTCAGATTAATTCTCCTTGCCCCCCAAATCTCATGGTGGCAAAGCAGAGAGCCTGGGTGATACTGTGAGTGAACACAGTGGGTTTGTGTCACAGCTGAGCAGTTTCGTGCTTGGAAAATCTGGCCAACTTTTGTCCCAGAGCCATTATTATCTTTACTATTATCATCAGAAAGGAAATGTGTCCACCTCCCAAGAAAGAAACTATAATTCTATCTTCGAAGGCAATTTTTATACAACATTCTTTAAAAGATTGGAACAAATGCTGATTCAAAACACCTGAAAATGCCAAGGAGAGATGAAATTCTTTATTCTTTTCTTCTAAAATTTCTATCTAACATGTTGTTACGGATTGGATCTGAAAGGTCCCCTGAAAACCCATGTATTGAAAGCATGGTACCTAATGCCACAAGGTTCAGGAAGTAGGGCTTGTAGGCAATGATTGGATCATTGGGCTACATTGATAGCTGAATAGACTATCACGTGCTAGGACCTTGTTGGAGGAAGCATGTCATCAGGGGTGTACCCTACAATAGTTATCTTCTCCCTGGCTCCTTCCTCTCTCTTTCTCTCTCATTCTCTTTCTCTGTTTCTTGCTCTTCTCCTCCCCCTTCTTCCTGGCTGCCCTAAGCTGAAAAGCTTTCCTCCACATGCCTTTCTGCTGGGATAGTCCCTCTCACCTCCTTCCCAGAGCAACAGAATTTGCTGACCCTGGACTGAGAGAGACCTCTAAAGCTGTGAACCAAAATAAACTTGTCCACTTCTAAGTTGTTTTTTTTTTAGATATTTTGTCCACCAAGATGGTAAGTTGAGTAACACACATATCAGAATACCCTCATCTTTATATTTGTAGCTTTAATTCTGTTTGCTTTTGGAAATATTCTACCCTGTCTATTTCTGTCTTTTCACTAATTCATTTTGCCTTGCACATAATAAAGAATATGTTTAATGTACTAAAGAATTACAGTCCACTTAAATTTATCTGTGTAGTTAAATTTAAATTTTTAAACTTTCTTATATCATAGGGGCTTCTATTTCATAGTTTTTGTTGTAACCATAATGAATATATTTCTTTTCCTTCAACATTTCAAATATGCATAAGGTCAAATATCTTATCATTTTATAAAGTATATTTTCAGGTAGACAAATTTGCAGTGCAAGCTCATTTGTAGTGGGGCGTGTGTGTGTGTGTGTGTGTGTGTGTATGTGTGTTTTCTTCTCAGTGTATTTTTATCATTTTTTAACTATTTGAAGGTTACCCTTGATAAAATATCCCAAACTGAGTAAATTATAAGGTAAGACCACATATTTCAAAGCTCCTATCCCTTGGTAGTATGAGAAATATATCTACTGTGTCTGTACTTGGTTGCACAACTCAATTCTTTATACACACACACACACACACACACATGTGTGAAAAAAGTTATTGACTATGGTCCTTAACTCATGTTTTGTACCCTTAGGAGTTCTGTTAGACTCACCCCTTCATTCATTGTAATAAAACTCAATGCCAAACTTTAATTCCAAGTAATGATTTTGATTGAAAATTGTGACTGATGTGGAGATCTTCTAGTCTTTGTTCCATTACGTAACCTGTCCTAAGGAATGCCATAGCTGAACTGGGGATAGAAGTCCTAGATGTAATGACTCAGACACGTTCCTAACTCCTGTGTATGTTTTTTTTTTTTTTTTCCCCAAAGAGTTTCTGATTATTAAATTTTCTTTTGTATTTAATTATGATTTTCTTGATTTTACTTTTTTCTGAAGCTACTTTTTATTTGAATCAGAAATTCTTAATCTGATTACACTCAAACATCTTGATACAAAGATATTGGTCCTTTTATGTTTATTGAGGTGAGCCAAACTTAGGTATATTTTTGACCATATTTTCGTCATTTAGTTACAAGTAAATAAAGTTAGCAGGATATTAATTGACAGAGACCTTTTAGAATTTATTTCCTCTCTCAATCTCCTATTTCTGATTTCCTATTTACTTCAGTGTAAGTTGGAAGCTGGAAAATACCTGTAGTTCTGAAAGTGTTGTCAAAAGGAGAATTCTTTGATGTTACAAACAATTCTACACAGTGTTGCTCAAGTGGTTTGACCTCTAATGGGAGCCAAGCCCACTCATTAGTAAAAAAATCAAGGGAATCTCTGTTATTGCAGAGATTTTTTTTTTTTTGGGGGGGGGAAATAATTTATTAGGACACACAGATGGTCTAGAAAAAATTGTCAAAAATGCTATCTTTCTGAAAAAAATCATACTATCTAAGGAAAATTCCCCAATGAAGATTTGAAAGAGAGGGCCAAAGTCCAAAATATGTAAAACATTATTTATAAAATGCTGACATTGCTCAAGATTGTCAAAAGCATAACAATAGGTTTTTGACTATTAAATAAATAAATCACAACTGGCACACAAAGGCATAAAAATGTGTGGTATGATAAAATGAGTTAGATAGGTACTGGACATAGTGATAATTATATTTATGAACAAATCAATCTACATTTCAATTTATCTCTAAATTTCTTTCCTGATCATGAGTTTCTGGCCTTTCGTTGAATCAGCCATAGATATTTAACAATAACAACACTTGATTGAATCCCTCACCTCTTAAAGGTCTGTATTTCAAGTTTCTTGCTACTGTCAGCTGTTGTATGTGAACTTGGGGAGAATATATTTGGTGATAGAAGAAATTTTAACTTATGGTGAATCCTTTTCTAAACCTTCATGTGGCATCAAAGTTTTTCAATATTTTCAGAGAAGTTCATATTACAATTTAATATTTCTATATTATAGGTAGAATTAAATAAAATATGGAATAAAATTTGACCTATTTTCCTTTCCCATTCACTCGCAATTTATTTTTAAACTTAAACTCAGGTTAATAATTACAATCTTAATTACTTATCCCAGCACCATATAAACTAATATAAAGGAATCATTCTATTATTTTAATAAACCTGTCAATGTTGTGAAAATAAAATTTTAACCATCCCTTGTTATCAGAGAAAAATGTTTTTCCAAAATTCAGCATTATTAAAATGAACAAGTGATGAAATTTAAGATTGTAATTCAAAAGTAGAAAATATAAACTTCTATGGAAATCCATTTGGAAAATGTTCTAAGTTGATTCAGAGTTTAAAACAAAATAGAGATTATAACAATAATACAAACTCCTTCAGTTTCTTGTCTAAGTTTTACCACTTCTTCTCTCTTCCCTTTATCCACTTTTTCCATTCTCTTCTCATTCCATTATTTTTGCAATTTTTAATTAAATACTCCTGCACATCACTCAACATCTCTATTCATCGCCTACTAATGTAAAACTTTAGGCAACTACTGTCAGTCTATTCAGAAATTGAGCTTCAAACAAATAATCACAGCATAATGTGAATATTATTTTATTTAACTTTTCATAGTACATGTTTTAACCATTAGCATTCTTTTGACTAGGACAATCTGTGCTGTCACTTTTACAAATTTTGGATGAAGCATTTTTCATACTGTGCATATTGCTTATTAAATTGGAAGCAAATCATACTTCCCCCTTAAATTTCTTGCATCTTTTATGAATAAAATAGATTATGCTGAATCTATATCTTTATTATATGCAACACATAATGCGCAAATAAAATTCTGCGACTGTAGATAATAATCATGTCAAAGACCATTTTCTCTTATTTTATAATGGAATGCCAACTTCTTCTGAAAAGGCAAATTTTGTATCTCAAAGGTTAAAAAGGATCATATTTAAATAGACCTCTAGAAGGTTAATTCTAGACTACCAAATATGTGCAATAGAAGACTGAGCTCAGGCCTTATTTAATGGTACTTAAAGAAAAACGGGGCATATTTGCAGTCACTTTAAAGTCCTTAATTGCTGTACCCGTTACATGTTAAAAATTGTATAGAACTGCTTCATAGAAATATCTCTAAAATGCCTACTGATAACGAAATTGTACTCGGATATTAAAACTCCGAATGAAACAATAATGTGGTGGAAACATAGGCATGGAAAATGAAAAATAACAAATGCAGGTCGTACCATAATGATAAGTTTTTATTTAAAGTGGGGTTAGGTCCTGGTGAACCCAACAGAAATTGAAAATAGTCTGAGTTAAAATTGTATTTAATAGACCTACTGAACATCATAACTCAGCCACACAGTGCACTGTGGATAATGGGTTATTTGCTCTCATGATTGCATGGTTGACAAGGAGTTGTGGCTCCTGCCATTGCCCATATCACCAGAGAAGCAATATCAGCACACCAAACATTACTAACCTGGGTAAACATCAATATTCAAAATTTCAAATAGGACTTCTACTGAACACCTAGACCTTTTACAGCATTGTACTGCTTAAAAATCTAAATTGAACCACTCTAAATTGGAAACCATCTCCAGTAACTACACAGTGACACATGTGTATATGGTAATACAGGAATGCACATTCCCTAGTCTACAGAGAAGTATAAAGTTACATTATTCAAATTTGTCATTTTTTGTCCACTAACATAATGGGGAAACTTATCTTCTACATCTATTAAAATGGCTTATAAGGAGGTTTACATTTAGTTTACTGAACATTTGCCAGAGAACTATGGTGTTTGCCAAATTCTGATACTGATAAGGAGTCAAAGGGAATCTGAGTAAAATCAATTTGTTATCTTTTAAAATAAGCATTTAAATACTGGACAATACACTAATCATGCTATTTGACATTGCATAAATCTGTTATTTCTACATTAGGGCTTTGCATAAAATTTAAAGTATCCCATTATATATTAATAATAAATAGTAATTATCTGCTTTCCATGTGGGTCAAGGAGCAGAAATATGTTACTAACCACATAATTGCTATAAAGTCTGATGAGTGTTAAAATTGACTGGCCTCAGGGGATCATAGAAGAAACACCTAATTACATTAGGGGCATAGAAAGACCTTAGGAAAATAAACTTTCAACTCAATTATAAACTATGGAAAAGAAGAGTTCAGACTAAAGAAATAAGGAGTGTGGTGGAAATAAAAACGATACTATTACATTTGCTGTTAAAAATGGATACTGAAACTAGAAAAAATCATTTTCATAAATAAATTTGTAAGAAACAAATTCAACTAAAACAGAGTTTCAGAGGAATAGATTAAAAGCATATTTAGAATGAATTAATTAATTTTATACCACTAATATCAAAAAATCTATGTATACAATATGCCTTTGCAACATAGCATAACAGTCCTATTCTTATCATAAATAATTTCATGTTATGTTTCTACTTCTTCCCTAGCGGCCATAAGTATGGCACAATATGCATTTAACTATTTAAACAGGTATTTGTGTGTGTGTATTCCTGCTTTGTAAATATGGTATAAATAGAAAAACTTACTTGTTTATTTCTTCACTCCTTGTTTTCTAAATTATTTAACTATGTGTGAATTAAATACTTCTTGCTTGAAATATATTAGCTGGACCTAATATATGTCATTTTTCCTTTATATTTATAACAGAGCTAAACATTGTAAGATACAAGGTACAGTAATGCTAACTTCCATTGCTTCTGTTTTCTCAAAGTTCAAAATCATGTGAATAAAACAAAAAATAGGTTTATTTAAAAGCACTTATCAGCTCCCAGCAATTAATAAAGTGTAAACAAACAGAAAATAGATGGGATTTACCACACAACTTACCTGACATTCTCAGGAAACAAATACTGTTGAGCCTAGTTTTCATTCACTTGAATCTACAACTACTAAAGGCAAAGTTTTCTTGATAATAGCAAGGATTGATACAAAATAAGGGAATGAAGTTTATCAAAAAAGTTTTTCCATACATGATAGAAAAAAAGCAAGTCATCTATTTTACTTGTCTAAAAATATCACTATGTCTACTGTTACAGAATACTATAAACCTTAGGAAATGAGAGTACATGCAAATAAAGAGTACTATTTGAATAAAAAATAATGACTTTTTTTTTCTTTTTCTTTTTCTTTTTTTTTTTTTTTTAATTTTTATTGCTCATGTGGTACTTCCCTAGTGCAGGGTGTATTAACTCTTTAAAACTCTTGGGAAGCATTTAATATACTGAAGAACTTAATTTAATAGGACCCTGGGAACCTGAAAAGCAGATTACACTGTGGGAGAACCTGGCTTATTAAGTTCAGTGATGCAGCACCCAAAGGTATTGAATTTTAAATGGATTCACAAACTTACTAAATCACCCTTGCTGTCAAATGAAATATAATTTGTGAAAAATTTATTACCCATGATTATCATGTATTAAACATAAGGTTTAATATCTAAGCAAATGTTATACTCCTAGTTGGATAAACACTCTAGATTGCAAGGAGTCATTAATGCAATTTGACATCAAGCAGAGTTTATATTTCTGATGAACATGGTTTCATTCTAGGATAACTAGCTCATCCCTTTTCTTGTCACTCAGAGTACTAAATCCATCTGTAATCATGTCACATATATCCTTGTGCTTTCACTTCTAAATCCACTTATTCATTTTTTTTTTAATGCCCATATGTCTCCTTGACTAGTTTCAATGTCCTCAGTACATTTTGGAGGTGAAGAAAGGCAACATAGACTCTGCATAAAGAGTCTATGGCCACAAGATACAACTGGGCATCTCTAAAATTAGCCTTGTGGTTCATGGCTGCCTTTCACTGCTGCAGTACAACTTTTTAACTTCTGTCCTGACCAGGTGGGCCTTCACTTATACAAAAACTGACATTATCTATAGCTTCATTCATTTTTTTGCATGACAAACATTCAAAATTCACATGAACATAACCTTATAATTGTGGCCTTATCATAGACTGTATACCTGATAGTAATTATCAAGCACTTTTCTATTGAATTCTGTGATTATTGATACAAAAGCTGATAAACATTTATTCTGTAGAAATTTATATGACCATACTAAATGTAATTCATATCTTGCTTATTGCAATTCACACATCAGAAACGTATGTCCTTATTAACAACTCTAAAAGATAAAATGGTTAGAAAACTTTTCATTTTATCTCCAATTTATAATTATGAGCAATCTCCATGTGATTATTTAAGATTATTAAAACATTTCCAACAATTTCTCAAATGTTTGACTCTATTTGTAAAATTTATTATGAGACAATTATTAAACTATTTGGGAAAGAATAATCAACTTTCATCAGTTTATAAATGATAAATAAATTTACATCATGTATTGTCATGAAAATCACACAAATTATAGTAAATACGTAAACAATTACATATTTTAGAAAGTATGCACATTTAATTTCTAAAAATTTTTGTTGCACCTGCTTTTTATTTTAAACCTAAATTAATGTTGCATTTATTCATTCATTTATAACAACATTTAATATGTACTATAAGCTCTTTTATGAATATTTTGAATAGAGTAAATGGAAGAATGTGGCATCCATTTATGATATTAGAAGAAAAAAAGAGCAAGGAGTAAACCTATGACAAAAGTGGAAAACTAGAAATATCAGTATGCAGTTGAATATAAAAATAGGATAGTATGTGAGAATGATCTATTTATTGATTCATTGATCACAAAGTACCCATTTCACATCAACTTCAGTTCTTTGGATGTTTTCAGGTTAAGTTTTTATTTTCCATGATAATCCTAAAAAAAAAAAAGAGAAGTATATTCCTTATTTCAATGCAAGATAACCTCTCAGCCTACATTTTATTACCTATATTCAATGTAAGCTAGAAACACCTCACAATGATTCATGGGATAAAAAACACATTTTGCCCCCACTGGGCATAGGGCTTAGGGAGCTTACATGAGCATATGTGGAGTCTAGATGAAAAAAGTAGACAATAATATTCATGTATGAACAGAAAAACCTACATTTAGTGATGATTCAGCGGATTTTGCCACATAGTGGTCCTCATTTTGCAGTTTTGAATTCCCTGGTTTCAGTTAATTATGGTCAACATGAATCTGAAAATATTACATTTATTTTTAAGAAATAATTCACAAGTTTTAATTCTGCATTATTCTTAGTGTGGTTATGCCATCCCACAGGAGACGGGAATTTTTTTTTTAACTTCATGTCATAATGCCTGTCATTGCTGAATGTACGAATTAAATTTTATTAAAGGTATGTATGTGTTGGAAACAAATCACAGTATATTGGGGTTTCAGTACTATTTTCAATTTCAGACATCCACTGGGATCTTGGTATGTATCCCCTACAGATAGTGGATGTGAGAGAACCAAAGCCTCTCAAACATTTAGCATCATACTCCAAATTCTCTATCATCCAGTACCCCACTTTGTCAAATTAGGTGTTTATTTTCAATATTGAAGAAATTGCAAGTGGAAAATTGATGGAACAAAAGTGCACATAGAACTAACAAACATTGTGGGTGATTTGTTATAAAAATCATAATCTACAACTCAATAAGAATTTCACTAAACCTTTGTTACTCATCCAGTATGTATAACAATAACCAACGAAAATCATGGTTACTTGAATATACCAGGAGCCTTTACTTATGTATATAGGAAGAAAATATTTTCATAAGAGTGTCTAAAGAAATCCTGCTAAGAAGGGACAGGATGTGTAACTATCCCATTCTAACATAATCAACATCACTGTTTGAGGCTGGATCTTCCTGGAAACATGTTGTCTGGCAGACTTTAGGATGGCAAACACTTTCAGTGACATAGCATCATGATTATTAATTATAATTAAGCATTGAAATGGTAAACATTAACTTTATATTTCAAAATAATTGAGGTTTCCAATAAATACTGATTGCAATAGCATAATTCAGATGACACTTAACTCTCCCAATCTAGCCCCATTGCTGTGAAGATGCTGAGTTGGGGGTTTGTTGCTCCTTCACATCCTCAACTTCACAATAAAAACAATCAACATGGCAATGGAAAAGACCCTAAGATCTTTCCAATGATGACCTGCATGAACAATTTGATATGTTTCTTCCATGTGTAATTAGTACCTATACTTAGAACTATGTTTACCATGTATTGACACCATTATAACTAGCAATCTTCATAACGATACTTAATATTTCAAGGTATTTTGAAATTCAGAAACAAAGAAACTTCTCTGTGCATGGTGGTTCCCTGTTTTCTTGTTTTTTTTCATCAATAGATATTTCTAACTGATGCTCTTATAGACTAAAATAAATGAAGGAAACTACACCAAAAACTCCACTTGAAATAATGTTATCATACACTAATATTTATACTATAAAATCAACACTAAGTTATCCTTTCAGCTTATGTTCTTACATAATGCATGCATTTAGAGTTCATAACCACTTTCTATAGCATATATTAAAAAGAACTAAATCTAATAATGTTCTGATGTGATCATTTCACAAATGTTAGTGAAGTATGGTATGTTTTTCATTAGATTTTTATAATGCATGTTTAAAATTACCGTTTGCCTAGTTAAGAACAATGGATTAGGTGTCATGAACAACCATCTAAAATCCAGGAGAACTTTAATAACAAGGAGCCATTTTCTTTGGTAATAACAATCCATTCAGTTCATCTGTTTAGCATATAAATTAAAGAACATGGATCAAACCGATTACTCTAAATTGATTGGCTCTCTGAGTGCTAATGCTGCCTGCCATGCTAGGCTAACACTAGCATCTGTTATAAACAATGTATTATCATAAAATTCATATATTCATTCAAGTTCACATACTCAATTTTTAAAATTTTTAGCAATAATATTTATCATATTATTATTAAGAGTAAATAACAGAAATGAAATACTGTCTAAGGTAATCATATAAAGATATTCATTAAATGCTAAGATATACTTACACTTGGTTAATTCATTTAATTAAAAACATTTTTGAAATGTATGTTCTTTGTTCGTGTGGGGGGGTGGTACTGGGAACTGACCTTGGGGGCACTCAAGCACTGAGCCACATCCCAAGCCCTTTTTTATATTTTACTTAGGGACAGGGTTTCACTGAGTTGCTTAGAACCTCGCTTTTTGCTGAGGCTGCTTTGAACTTGCTATCCTCCTGTCTCAGCCTCTGGAGTCTCTGGAGATACAGGGGTGGGCCACCACACTGGGCTGAATATGTATTATTAATACAAATCTTAAGAAATAAAACTTTATTTAACCACATAAATAAAAAATTTATTAAATATATGATCTGTTAATATTTTTCCAATTAATATATTATATTTTTTATAGTTTAGTCTTAAGTATTTTCATCAGTAGGCATTAAGGAAAATCTATTTTATATTGAATGCATTATAAAATAAAGGTGATTATCTATACCACAGTGATCTAAATTTTGATTCAAAACTTAGGGGTTACCAAATATTTTCATAAACTTTCATTATGTTGAATGTGTAGATAATTTGAAAATAAACTTTTTTTCCTTTAATATATAATTTTATCTCTGATGATACAAACAAATTCTAAGAGAAAAAACAAAACGTCCCCATCCACATACAACAATTTAATAGACAAAAGAAAAACTATCTTTTGTAAAAAGTATAACTTCTAAAATCCCTCCTTTTTGTTCAGTCCCTCTAATTCTTCTGACCATCTCCTTAAGAGAATCATTCCTATTTTTCCATAATTCATGATTCGATGCTGAATTAATAATACATTTTTACCTTTTAAAAACAGTTTCATAAGAATTATAATTTTATTTAAAGGCATGAAAGTTTGAGTTACAAAAGTCTGCTAAATGGACCAATGAAGATTCTGACCTGGCATAGGTTACTTAGATTATTTGCAAGTTGTATTTTAAATTTGTTAGATACTAACAAAGGAGAGGTCTGAAGTGCTCATATAAATGCAGTTTTTGCATATTTTTTAAAATATTTAAAGAGTATTTCCCTGTGTAAGACTCTCCACTTGGTGCATGGAATAACAAAATATTAAAAGAAAAATATTCGAAGAACACTGAGTCTAGCTGTGAAGTCAATAGTAAGTAAATGATATTATGACATAAAAATGCAATAACAGAAGAAGCACATAACATAGAGAGAAATTTCAAAATTCTTCCAGGTAATATGAAAAAATATACAGATAATATAACACTTATCTGTAGTCTAGATAAAATCCTTAAACAGACAATATAAGACTTCATGATAAGTAGAATCTTATATATTGTTTAATGGCTACTAAGTCTAAACGACAGCTCACTTTGCAGCCCAAACTCGGTATAAGAATAAAATGCTCAAATCATTATCAGACTGGCTAGAGCAGAATCAGGAAAGCATTTTGTGAATTAAATTTGCTGTGGATGGAGCATTGAATTGCTGTGGGAGCTTGAAGGCATGCGACTCTGTGGAACTGCAGAGGACCCAAATCATGAAGTTTTCTTAAGACCCCTTAAGGAATAATAACTGTTCAGCAAGTGAACTTTTCCACCTCTATTCAGTGAAACATCCAATCAATTGAACATCTAATCCATGATTGTCTTAGCTTAGCTTACACTGCTGTAATGTAAGAGGAAAATTATGTGGCTTAAATAACACACACATACATCAGGTAACTTGGGAGACTAGAACATCCAAGATGAAGGTCCTAGTATATATGGATACTGGTGAGGGGTTTCATTTCAATTAATAGGTTGTACCTTCTCCTTATGACCTTACATGGTAGAAAAGCAAAGCAGGTTCTCTTAGAATTTTCATAAAGAAAATAATCACATCCATGAGGGATCTATTGTCATGTCCTTATCTAATCCTAATTACATCCCAAATACGCCTACCTCCCAATAAAATCATATTAGGAGGGAATGTTTCAGAATACGGATCTTAAGTGGATTTTAACATTCACTCTGTAACAGGTTTATACAGGAAGCAGAAAATACACAAACAACATAAAAAAGACACAGATCTGAGTTCTCATCAAGGTTACAGTTTGAGAAAAGAAAGAAATCACATGTACCCTTGAAAAGGAAGAGAAAATACAGAGTGGAGTAAGGAGATAAGGCATATGAGAATTAGATGGCAATATCGAATATATATATAACACTGGCTATATTTAGAAGGTTTGGTGAGAACAAAGACTTGATGGAGGTTAAAGACCTTGACAGTTGAAATTCCAGCATCCCAGGCAGAGGGAAGAGAGAGCTAAGAGACCAGTGGGAGTAGAGTGGGAGCAGAGTGAACACTGGAGAATGTCCAAACAGTAGCAGTTTATTGAAATATTTAAGTTGGCACTACCTCAGGGTTAAATTTGTAAGTATATGTGTTCTTACCTGATTTTCGTGTGTTCTATATTCAGAGAGAAAAATGATTTTTTTCGCAAGGAAGACTATGCATTTAAAGACAATATTTTGAATACTTGCTTATTATGCATTTCCTAACAAATTCAAACTCCACTTGTTCTATGGTATATCTAGTATAAATCTCTTCAAGAAAATCACATCAAACAATTGTTTTAAGAACATCTATCTTGGGCTGGCAATATAGCTCAGTTGAACAGTTCTTGCCTCGCATGCACAAGGCCCTGGGTTCAATCCCCAGCAACACAACAAGCAACCAAACAAAAGAGAACAACTATCTTCACTGGGCATGGTGGCACACTCCCAGCCAATCAGGAGGCTTAGGAAGTTCAAGGCCAGTCTGGGCAACTTAGTGAGACCCTGTCTGAAAATTAAATATGAAGCTCTTAGTGTGTTGCTCAGTTGTAGAGGACTTCTGGGTTCAATCTTTAGTTTGAAAGATTGAGGGGGGAAAAAAATCTGTGCCTATTCCTATATAATAGCATCCCAGGAATTTAGTGTAATCACATTCAAGGAGTAAGACGATCTAGAAAACTCTATCATACTAGTTTATCAAATACACAGAACTAAATGCATTCACCAAAACCACTCATATTGATTTGAACTTTGTGCAGGAGAAAGTAGAAGTAGTAGATTAAATTAGTAAAATTCTCAAAAGTAATGTTCATATGGGGGAAAAAAAAAAGGCATTATAGCAATCAGAAATTTCCTACCACATTATGCAGTGCCAGGTACACCTTTGATACCAGTGGCAGTCAACAAATTAATGCTTGTTTCTAATTGAGAAAAAGGTGTGTAAAAATAGTTACCTGCTTCAGACCCAATTATTCTCCAGGGAATCTCTCTATGGGCACAGTTAGAAACACTTCTCTCTAATTGTTTGTGGATTCATGACATTGTTTGACCTGTAACAGGGTATAGTAGAATAAGTTGTGCCTATACTTTAAAAAGATAGATTTACATAGTCTTCAGTGTGAATCTATATGTCTTCCCACTATCCATTTTATCACAGTTTGGATGAAAAGTTCTTAGAGGGCAATCATTGAAGAGGTGCAGGCTCAAGGTCATGTAACTATTGTTTAATCTACAGAGTTTCACTGTGCTCATTCATGTGAAAAAGGAAGTGCACATTTGATCAATTGAATTAGAAAGGGGCTTCAGTTGCTTCCTTATATCTAATTCTCCTTTCCTGAGCGTACAAGTATACATATATACTTTATTATACCTTGTGGTGGAGTGGGGCCATGTGACTAACTCTCACCAATTACTTGTCTCTGTGGTTCACCTGGGAAGCAAAATATTAAATTATGGTGAAAAATGAACAAATTTCTCTTCCCATATAATGGTAATGAAGAAAATTATTATTTTTTGTTTGTTTTGAGACACACCTCTACAGAATCAAAACAACATGGATCACTAAAGCCCTGCATGTGGCACAGTCATCCTGGAGAGATAATATAAAATTTTGAGCATGAAATATTTTATTATGTGTTACCACTGAGATTCGGGGGTAGTTTGTAAAGGAGCTCAAAATAACTTTTAGGTGCAAGTTTTCATATATCTCTCAAAAGAGTAAATATCATTCACTTTCCTTCTAAAACCACATAACTCTATATAGTCATATACCATAGAAGACTGAGACAATAATAAGCACATGTTCACACTTCATTACATGCACACACACACACACACACACACACACACACACACACAGGAATTTTGAAAGTTGATGCTAAGCAGAGGCAGGAGGGAAATTTTAGTCAATACAAACTTGAAACATTATTGTGATTAAGATTTAAATGTTTTAGTTTTAAGGCTCATATTTTAATGTTTTCATTACAAAGACTGATCTTTCTTTACAAATATTGTATTACCATTTCTGTAGTCCAGTGTTAATGTCTTTGAAGGGATGCAAATAACAAATAGATCAGGAGTTGTATTCGTTTTTTTGAACTGTCCTAACAGAACACCCAGAGTGGTTTAAATAACAGAACTTTATTCTCTGATGGTTCTCAAGGCCAAAAATCTAAGATCAAGGTGCTTTCAGGTGAAGTTTTCCTCCTGTACTTGCTGATGATGCATTTTTTACTGGGTCTTCACATGACTTTTTCTCTGTTTGCAAGCTGAGACAGTGAACTTTATAACATCTGTGATTCTTTTTATAACATAAGCCATCTGAAATTAGAACCCCACTCTAAGAATTCAATTAACCTTAATTATCTCCCAAAATAGTCACAATGGGCATTGAACTTTAATATATGAAATTTGAGAGAGCACACAATTTTATCCAGAACATAATCATCCAGAATTCTCTCCTTCAAGGAGTAGAAGTATATCAAGGATGGATAAGAAGCATCTCTCTAAACCACATAAACCAAAACACCACTGTTTTGTAGGGGTTAATTCAACCCAAAGGCAACCCTTTAAGATCATGATCAAGTAGTCTCTGACTATATTTTGACGGGAATGTGCATTATATCAGGTGTGCTCTCCACACACCTTCTGCTCTACTCTGTTAATACCAATCACCTCTCCGTTGCAAGTCTTCCTAGCACCAAGAACACCGAGGAAGTTTCATCCAGAAGATTCTGAATGCATGATAAAAGAACAATGATAGCCTTAATTCCAGTGTATCTCTGTGATCAAGGCTAAACATGCTTAGTCCATTCCTATTACACATTATTCTCAGATTTATTGTCCAACTGAACTTAAAAATCTATAATTATACCAAATATCAACATTTAAAAAGTTTCAAAGTAAAATGCCAACATTCATATATCCTGTATTTGATTATAAATTCCTCGCTTTTACAAGATTTACAAACAGAAATTAAATGTAAATTTCCCTTTGGAAATTAAATAAAAGATCAAAATTCTTAAATAAAAATGTATAGAAGTTAAAGTACAAAATAAGATTATTTAACATTCTTTATTAAAGGACAAAATACATAGCAAGCTGACCCTCTTCAGAGTTTTAGTTTGGTTTTTGAAAAACAAATTATCTGTTTCATATGGCCCAGGCTATTTTTCCATTGAAACAGCCATTGCATGCTGGGTCTCAAAGTTTCATTATTACAATATGAAGTCTCTTCAGTGTCTAATTTGTTTAAAAAATCTAAATGCATAATAAAATAGTTAAGCATGGCACTGTGTTTGAATCTACCAAATTTAGAAGCCAGACAATGCCAAGAGGAAGCCATCATTTCAAGCTTTCTCAAGATGTGTATGATGAGTACCTAGAGGTATTGAAAATGATAGCAGTTGGTCATTATGGCTGAGGAATAAAGGATTGCTGGTAAAAATCATGACTGCACATTTGCCAGATGACATGCCACATTTACTCTTTTTAAAAGTGCACTATTTTGATCCAGGTACTGTGGTTCACTCCCATAATCCCAGTGGCTTGGGAGGCTGAGGCAGAGGATCATGAGTTCAAAGCCAGATTCAGCAACTTAATGAGGCTCTAAGCAACTCAGCAAAACCCAGGCTCTAAATAAAATGTAAAACAAGGGCTGGGGACGTGATTCATTAGTTCAGCACCTCAGGTTCAATGCCTGTACAAAAAAAAAAAAAAAAAAAAAAAAATCCTTCATTTTGAATCTACTCCAAATTAGGGGAAATATCCACATGCACACAGATCTATGGCTACCATGTCTAGAGTCTATGTGCTAAACAATGGTTTCTAGGAAATGGTATCTAAGAATCATCTGCCTTTTTGCAAAGTCAAAAATGGACTAAGATAGTGAACTTAAGGTGATTTATTTTCTTTTTATATATTGTTTTAGTCAACTTTTTTTTTTCTGGTGTGATCCAAAGACTTGACAAAAACAAATTTAAGGAGGAAAAAATTATTTGGGGGCTCATGGTTTTGTAGGCCTCAGTCCATAGTCAATTCTACTCCTTGGGGACTGAGGTGAGTCAGAACATCATGGCAGAAGTGTGTTGCAGAGGAAAGCAGCTCAGGACATCACATCAGGTGGCAGAGAGGGAGACTAAGCTCAATGCACAAACACGTACCCCAAAGACACAGACACAGGTCCACACTCTACCTGCCTATGGTTACCACCCAGTTAATCCCTATTAGAGGAATAATGCACTGATTGGGTTAAGAGTCTCAAAACCTAGTCATTTCACCTCTAAATTGTCTCACATATGAGCTTTTTGGAAACACTTCATATCTAAACCAATACATACTTCAACAATATTATCCAGTTTCCTTCTGTGTTTCTTGTATAAAACTCTTAACACTCAAACTGGAGTAAGATGGTATCTTATAGTTTTGATTTCATTTTCCACCTCAGTTAGAATGGCTATTATCAAAACAAACAATCAAAAAATAAATAAAAGTAAAACCTCCAAAGATGTGGAGAAAAAGGAACACTTAAATATCCATGGTGGGAATGTAAATTAGTTCAGCCACTATGTAAAACACAATGCAGTTTCCTCAAAAATTTAAATGTAGAACTACTGTATGACTGACTGTATTATCTTACTTTTGGATGGAGCTGGATGGAGAGATAGATAGATAGATATAAATAGATATAGCTATATTTAGATATAGATATATCGATAATCTCAGCAAACCAAAGGAATACCTTCTTGTGCATGTTTATTGTGGTATTATTTACAGTAATTCAACATATGCAATTAGCTCAAATATCCATCAATGGATGAATAGATAAAAACAGTGTGATACCTTTAAGTAATGGAATATTGTTCGTCCATAAAAAATAAAATCCTATAATTTTTAACAACATTGATGGAAGGAATAATTTTAAAGGAAAGAGTCCAGACACAATGAATAATCCTCTCTCATAAGTGAAAACTTAAAAATAATAATAATAAAAAAGTTGTTTTAAAAGTAGAATAGAGATTACTATATATTTGGAAGATTGTAGAATATGGGCAAAGTTGGTAGGGGGATGCAATCAATGGATGCTGTGCACACATATAGGAATACTGTGAAAATCACTAATATGTGCAATTATATGTTAGTTACAAAATAGTATGAAATTAAGTATGGGAGCTCCCATTCTTAATTTAGTACTCAAGTTTGTCTATGACAAAATTCTTCTTGTGTGTGAGAACAGTATCCTAAGGATATTTTGTCAATAACTCCACTTTATTTCTACTGGTTAAATACCCTCAGTGCTTTCATTATGTGACACTATGGGTGATAATTCCAGATCAGGTGAGAACTTGTGGTAGGACTTTGTGATCCTTCAAATCAATTCAATAGAGATTTGAATGCTCCATTCTTTGAGTAAATTTTTATTCTGTTGTATTATTTTTTAACTTTCTATTTTTTTTTTTAAAGATCATAAAATTGTTCCTTTACCTTCCCCTTCCTCTGATTGTCTCATCTTTCATGCGGTTCAACCAAAGTAGTACAATTTAAGGAGCTAATGTCAGTCCTTATCATTCTCTAGCATGTATGACTGACAGTCATCTGCACAATTGCAGTGCCTCTTTCTCTGACTTCTTTTCTCCCTAGCCCAGGCCCAGACATTCATTGATCTAAATATTTATTATTCTTTCTTTCTTTCTTTCTTTGTTTTGAATGGAATAAACCCACTCAAAAGGTGTTCTCCTCTCAAATCAATCTAATAATCAGATTGAGGCAGATTTATTATTATCCTGTGTAGATCACCTTTAAGATGTAACTAGAATCATTTGCATATACCACTTGATAGTTTTAATATAATATGTTTGGTTATGGTCATACTCACATGTATACCTTCATGAGCCCCCAAAAATCTAATTAAAATGGAGTAAACACACCACACACACACACACACACACACACACACACACACACAAACACACACAGTTCCTACAGTTGTCTCTTGTTATCCAAGAAGGATTTGTTGTAGAACCCCTGCTGATACCAAAATTCAAGGATGATTAAATTCCTTTTATAAAAGTTATATCATTTGCATATAACTGACCTTCAATCTCTCATATACTTTAACTTATCTATCAATTACTTATAATACCTGATATAATCTAAATGTCATGTAAGCTATTAAATTATTGAAGGAATAATGACAAGAAAAGGAGTCTATACATGTTCAGTACTGACACAAGTTCCCTCTCTCTTACTGTCATGGCCATTTCCAATACACATTTGACTGAATCTTTGGATAGAGATACCAGGATACAGAGATCTTACTATTATGTATATGTCAAAGAAAAGTGTCACTGGAGTTCCTATCTGCCCTCCTCCTGGTGTTTCCAATTTCAAAAAATGGCCAAGAAGGACAGAAGCATAATGCTCTTTGTTTTGTTTTGTTTAATCTGTAGACTATGAAGGAGAATGACAAGCACAGGTGTGAGAAGACAGTGCATTTAGAAGGAGTGAATGAGGAGAAAAAAGATGAAAACATAGTAGTTATATAAATAGTAATTTCTTAAAAATCAGATGGCTTTTAATGTCTCTAAGAGATGCAAATAAAACCTGTAACCATTAATATTTTATTGGACTGTTTGTTTCAATGAAAGTTTATATGAGAAAAATGTGGTATATGTGAACAATGGAGTTTTATTCAGCCGTAAAGAAAAATGAAATTATGTTATTTGCTGATAAATGGAGAAAACTGGAGAAATTCATGCTAAGTGAAATAAGCCAGTCTCAGAAAGTCATTCGTCAAATGATTTTTTTCTCATATGTGTACAATAGAGTGTTTATAAGGAAAAAGAATAAGATGATTTTATGAAAACAGACGGGAAACTAAAAGATCAGAGGAAAGGTACCTGGAGAGGGAGCAGAGCAGAAGTCCTGAGAAACAAAATCCACCAAATTATGCTACATGTATGTACAAATATACTACAATGAATATATATAATTATAATGTGTTAATTTAAATTACAATAATTAAAATAGAGGGCAAATTAGTAAAGTAAGGGATCAAGGGCAGGGAGGAAGGGAGGAAAAGGAAAGTAATGAGAAGTAAAAATGATAAAATTATGTTATATGCATGTAAAAATAAGGCATAAAGATTTTTTTTCTATTATGTATAACTATAATACTCCAAAACAAAATAAATGAAGGAAGAAATATATTTTGTAACCACCCTCTAAGATTTTGATTCTAATGTATACCTTATGAATGTCCCATTGTATCTTTTCTTAATTTATTTATTTTTTATTCTAAGATGTTATAAATGACAGCATAATGCATTACATTTCATATTACATATATAGAGCACTTTTTTACAAATCTCTGGTTGTATGCAAAGTATATTCACACCATTCGTGATTTCATACATGCACTTAGGGTAATGATATCCATCTCATTCTACCATCTTTTTTTTTCCTTCACCCTTTTGACCCCTCCCTTCCCCTCCCTCCCCATTGGCCATTCTAGTGTTCCTCTAATCCTCCTATGCTCCCCATCCCAACCCGACTATGAATTGGCCTCCTTATATCAGAGAAAACATTTGGCATTTGGCTTTTTGGGATTGGCTAACTTCACTTAGCATTATATTCTCTAACTCCATCCATTTTCCTGCAAATGCCATGATTTTATTTTCTCTTATTGCTGAGTAATATTCCATTGTATGTATATACAACATTTTATTTATCCACAATCCTTAGTAAGAGGAGTGAAGCAGGTGGCATCACTATACCAGACCTTAAGTTATACTAAAGAGCAATAGTAACAAAAACAGCATGGTATTGGCACCAAAATAGGCTGGTAGACCAGTGGTACAGCATAGAGGACACAGAGACTAACACATATAATTTCAGTTATCTTATATTAGAAAAAGGCTCCTAAAATGTACATTGGAAAAAAGATAGCCTCTTCAACAAATGGTGCTTGGAAAACTGGACATCCATATGCAAGAATTTGAAATTAAACCTCTTTCTCTCACCATGCACAAAATTCAACTCAAAGTGGATCAAAGATCTAGGACCAGAGACACTATACCTAATAGAAGAAAAAGTAAGCTCTAATCTCCAACATGTTGAATTAGGCCCCAAGTTCCTTAATAAGAATCCTGTAGCACAAGAATTAATATTGAGAATCAATAAATGGGATAGATTTAAACTACAAAGCTTCTTATCAGCAAAAGAAACAATCAGTGAAGTGAATAGAGAGCCTACTAATTGGGAACAAATTTTTACCACATGCAGGTAAGTTAGAGCACTAATCTCTAGAATATATAAAGAACTAAAAAATCTTAACACAAAAAAAAACAAATAACCCAATCAATAAATGGGCCAAGGAACTGAACAGACACCATTGTATCTTTGATATAAACAATCATCATTGATATGAACAGGAAGTAAATTTTCACCCTATTAGCCAAAAGAGTAGATTCAAATTGAAAGAAGCAAAGGACAATTATACATGGGTTCTTGGAATTTTAGAATCAAAGATAAAGTCCGTTTGGTAGCATGATACACTGATGAATACACTCCATTTGGGGAAACATTGTGCACTTCATAGCTAAGTTTTAAATGAAGAATCAGAACTTTGTGGTCTTACATGAGTTCAATAAATTAGGAAGTCTAAAGTCTCTAGCAACTTCTTAAATTGGAAGTGTGTATTGAACTATGTTTTCATTGACCTTTCCTACTAACAAGAGTTTTAATTTTGATTGTTTGTTTTCAGGTAGGTGCTCATGTCTGCATTCATTAATCCAAGTCCTGCAAAGTAGCTACATGGATAGAGTGCAGGTCATGGGGAGCCACGTCCTTCAGCAACCACAGCACCTCTCCTTTCCCCAAACCAGCAACCATTAGCCTTTTTCTTAGGTAACCGGGACTTTAGCCCTGGGAAGAATAATTCTACAGAGGACTATGATACTTTATTAACCAACAGAACAAAAATGTTATTAGAAAATTGTAGTCATTCACTCACATGTTGGAAATATGCCAGGACTGCTGGTTTGTGCACTGAATTAAGAGTAGATTTTCTTGGAAATTAATCCTCTTAGGAGCGTTCAATATACAGATTTTCAGGTACAAATTAACTGTGTAGGTAAGAGAATATCTGAGATAGAGAGCATTATCATAGCTAGTTACAGAAATGCATCAATGGTTTGTAATTTAACCCCAAGTCAGGTGGGTTGAGATATTGGAAAGTCTTGCAGTTAATATTGCTGCTGATGCTATGATATATAGGAGGGAGGTAAGGCCAATAATAAAATTGGGAGTAATAGATACAAAGAATTTCTAAAATAAGTTAGTGCATGATGCACCTGGGAGAAAAGGAAATTTTACAAAGTAAATTGAGTGTTACCATTTGCATTTATTGCAATTTTCATCATGACATTTAAAGGATATTTTTATTCTCCTTTGATTTATGGGTTGACAATTTTATGAATGTAACTACACAATGATAAGGAGCTACATGTATCCTTAGATCAAATTTAAATTCCATGGAATTTCTTGAAAAATCAATTTATCCATTTAAATAGAAGTTCAAAATATGTACTTGGATTAATTGAGATAATCAGAAAATTACCAACTTCAAACACAATAATTGATACATCATAGAGTGGTTTTTATTAAGAAATAATTAGTTTAGTGTCAAGTGCTGACTGTGTGGGGTTTTTAAGTTCTATTATAGCTACATTTACATATCTCATATTTTGGCCTATTATTTACTAATTTTATCATTTTATTTTCATGAGAATTTATTAGAGTATTTTTCAATACAATAGGAGTAATTGTATGTCTTCTGATATTAAAGCAGGTTTTTGGATTATGAATTTTGGGACTCAGTTCCTTAAATTTTTTCATTTTTTACAACCAACCAGAAACCCCAGAATTAAGTAATGTTCAGCATCTCTAATGCATACATCACCCTCCTTAATAAAAAGTATAAAATCATACTGAAATCATCAATACAATTTTTATTACCACTAAAATTAAAACAGTTTAAAAAAGGCATGTAGCCAGTAGTGGTGGCACATTCCTATATTTCCAATGAATTCAAAGGAGGAGGATCATAGGTTTAAAGTCAGCTTCATGAACTTAGCAAGGTTCATGCTAAGAACCTGCTGAGACCTGTCACTAAATTAAAAATAAAAAGGGGTTGGAGATGTTGCTCAGTGGTTGAGCAATCCCCAATACCAAAAAAAAAAAAAAAAAAAGAAAAAGAAAAAAAGAAATATAAAAAGCATCAATAACATTAATAAACCTTTTTGTTAAATATTAATTAATATACTAAGCTGCTATGGGAAAATTCGTGAAAATAGCAACAAAAGAAATTTTAAAATTATGCTATTGTCTTTAAATACATATACTGGAATATTATAAAAACAACACTCTTATATAATCAACAGGCTGGCACTATTACTTATACCTCCTAATCGCAACTCATTTCAAAACACATTCCAACTCAAGACTTTATACACTACTGACCATATCTCATATTTTTGGCCTATTATTTACTAATTTTATCATTTTATTTTCATGAGAATTTATTAGAGTATTTTTCAATACAATACAATGTTTATATTTAAAACTATAAACTGCTTAAGGCAGATTATTTTTGTCTCCGCAGAGATATTATAGTTGATAAGAGTCGATATTATAGTTGAGGCTGGTAATATTTTGACAATTGAGTATATTGGTCACAGCATTTTCTTACACATCAGTAGAAATTGGTGAATGAAAGGGCTAAATGCCAGTTAAAATTTGATCTGTATTCATAATGTTGGAGTCCTGATTAAATGGCTCAATGAGAAACCCAAACAACCAAAATTGTTTTCTTTTAAATGAATGAAAACTCAAGGAATCCCTAAGAAAGCACAGTCTTATTAATTCAACTGACATCTCTTAGGCAGAAATAATTTCAATTTAACATGTTCAGTAATGTTTTATTTAACTGCCTCCAGTAGAGTTCATTGGATCAAAACCTGAAGTGTCTGAAATCCTCAGCAGTTTTATCTGCTGTGTTGTTGCCTCACAGGTCACACAGTGACCTTGTTGACCACTGTCATATAGTTCTGTCTGTTGCCATAAACATCTCACTTGCAGTTGAAGACAGTAATTAAAAGGATTCTATGATGAGGATGCAACATTTAGAGCAGAGGTCTGAGCCTGCACTGCTGAAGGATTTATGAATTAAATTTGCCCCCTGAGCTAAAGCAAAGGTGACAGAATCTCCAGTTTACAACCATGTTTTTAATTTAGACATGTTATGCATGGCCAGAAACAACAACAGCCATTTTATTCTTACATGGCTTATTACTTATAAATCATGACAGCACTATAGCTGCATTAATTTGAAAGGATGAATAGATAACTGTACTGTTATCATTTAGATGCAAGGTGTCTCCCAAAACCTCATGTAGGAGACAATAAAAGAAACCTTAGAGGTGAAAAGATTGGGTTACTAAAACATGAATATAAGCAGTGCATTAACCCACTGATTGGGATTAACTGTATGCTAACTGTAGGCATGTAGGGTATGGCTGGAGGAGGTGGGCCACTGTGGGCTTCACTTTGGGGTATATAGTTCGTCCTTGTTGAGTGGAACTCTCCTTCTCTGCTTCCTGATGTGATGTCCTGAGCAGTTTTTCTCAACCACACTCTTCTTTCATTATATTCTATCTTACCTCAAACCCCAAGGAATGGAATGCCTATTTTATGGACTGAGACCTCTGAAACCATGAACCCTCAAATTAACTTTTCCTCTTAAAATTGTTCTTGTCAGTTATTTGGGCACAGCAGCAAAAAAGCTGATGAAAACAAGTACCCAAACAGGTTTTTTAAAGTTCTAAATTTTCAAAGATGCAGAAATATGCAAAATAGCATTTTCTAAATGTTGGTATAGAAGTATGTGCTAATACTGAACTAATAAGAGGAAGTGCATTGAGACACCAACAATTCACTTATGATATCATCAAAATAAAAAGTGATGATTGATTTATAATGAGGTGGAAATATGCACAGATAAAGAAAGTGTTGTACAAAGTAAATGCTAATAGTCAAATGGCATATGAATGTTCACTGTTAAATTCTTTTTTTCTCTGTTTTAAACTTTCATAATAAAATGCTGGAAAATACTATAAATGTGCATGTGGTAATAATCTGTTTCCAGATATATTTCACAATTGTCAATTATTTTTTGAAAACTTAAAACAAATTGATCTAATCTCCAATGTGCTGTCTGTATATTGCTATGTAGCTGGAAATTGTCATGGTTTAGAAATTTAGTAAGAACTGAATCTTCGCTCTTTGTAGTGCAAACCACCAGTTCTTCTCATCACAGATAAGTGGAATGCCAGTTGCCATAAGTGAGCCATTTATTTTAAAATTCTCCAAGTTGAAAACTACCTGTTATCCTATAGTATATACTAGTCAGTCCAAATGATGATTAAATATAAAACTTCTTCCTTTGAGCATTAAGTACTTACTAAACATTAGTGATGACCTTATACTGCCTTGCATTTTGCTCTTCTGATTTCACTGTCTTGTGATAGTATACTTTAGTCACTACTAAAATAAAATATCACTTTAAACTTTCAATGAATTCTAGTTAGTATGATATATCAGTAGATATAAGTCAAATGTTTTCAATAACAGATAATACATAAAAGCTACTGAAATGATGTTCTACTTAGGACTAAGAGAAAGTTGAGTAATAATGTTCTGAAAGGTCAGAATTGCACAAGCACATGAGTCAAGCAAGGCTGATGGTTTTATTGAGATAAAATGGTGATATAAAGATAAAACTTTTATCATGGTTTTCAGGAAAAAAGTGAGTTTTTCAAAAGTTGAGGCAGCATCATGAACTATTTAAGCAAGGGAATCTTGAGGTCAGGAAAGTAGAACTTAAAGCCCTCCTATGCAGCTCAGATCATCGAGTATGGGCAAGACCAGGAAAATCTCTAAACTTCAACTTTTTCCTTTGTAATTCTGAGTTAGCAGTGTCTTTTATTACTCAGGCTTACTGTGAATTAACCAATGAAATCATTCATACGAGATGAATTTCAAATGCATATAAAGTATCAATAAATCAATCAATAATGATCATTTAAAAAACAATAGAAATTATTTACTAAAGGCTGAATGTTGCTTTCTTTAAAAACAAGCACTGATGTATGATTTTGGATTCAGAATATAGTTAAACTATATAAATGGTTACTATTTGATTTAAAAAAAAACCTATGCATTCATAGCTGTAGAAAATATTGGAAAACTTGATGGATTTGTATGTTGCCGCCTGAAGCGCTTGGAGCAACAGAGCCGCGGGAAAAACTTCAGAAGCAAACTGGAGACAAACAGCTTTTTATTCTGATAACTTTTCTCTCTGGTTCTAACAATGACTAACTCACGCCAAACACACCACTAAAATGGCGCTGACCCGATCAGCAATTTCGGCCAAGTCACTCGAGATCCCGCAACAAGTCTCGTGAGACTACGGGAGGAGACAATGCCCGAATCTCCACGGCTCATAGTCAACTGCAATTCAAGCCAGTCCCCAAACAGGGCTCCTGCATTTGTACACAGTTCTTTTAAAAGCAATAGTTACTATAAAGAATGAAGTATCTTGTTCTTCTGGGAAGGAACATTCTGAGAAAAACAGTTGATTGAAATAATGCCAGTGTCTGAATTTTTGCTTAAAATATATTATTTCCTTAGGAACTGTATTCCTTTTTTTTTTTTTTTTTAACTTTTTTTAGTTGTTGATGGAACTTTATTTTATTCATTTATTTATATGCCGTGCTGAGACTCAAACCAAGTGACTCACATATCCAAGGCAAGCACTCTACCAACCACTGAGCCACAACCACAGCCCAAGGAACTGTATTTTTTGGGTTAAAAAGAAGATGCTATGTAAACCCAAATATAAAATACACAAGCATTAATTTAAAGAAAGATGCACAAGACCTCTGTTCTGAA
Organism: Tamias sibiricus; assembly: GCA_025594165.1. Classification (NCBI taxonomy): domain Eukaryota; kingdom Metazoa; phylum Chordata; class Mammalia; order Rodentia; family Sciuridae; genus Tamias; species Tamias sibiricus. The sequence goes on along the minus strand of CM046662.1, from coordinate 153,754,003 downwards.
AATTATAAAACATTATTGAGACATGGTAAAGAAAATATATAAATAAGTTATTCCATATTTACTGATTAATAGTGTTAAGAAGTATGTTCTCCCCAAATTTGTCTATCTATTCAATGTATTCCCAATAAAAATTCCAATTGGTGTTTTGAAGAAAAAAAAATAAAGATGCTGCTTTTATTTAAAAAAAAACAGCAACAAGGTTATATGTTTTTAAGGTTGATTGTATAGAAATACAAATGCATTTATAAAAATTAATAATCACACTAAAATTACAAATAGTCACTGCAGATGGAGATGAAATAAAGGGCATTATACTAGAGATTGCATATCTTGACACCCAGTGTTTAGAGAAGAAAAGACATTTAACCAAGATAATGGCTATACCTGTGAATGGGAAAATCTACTGTGGGAAGGAAGAAGTAAAACTAATTGCAAAATTTAATTCAGATAAGTAATACTTAAAATGCTTTTATAAAAAGGACAATTAATCTCAAAGAAACATTTTCTGTTATGCCGGTGACACTGATTGTTTCTTCTACTATTTCACTCACTCATTCACTTAGGATACTTGCACATACTGAAATCTTTATTAATTCTTGCTCTTATTGAATTAGTATGTGAAGAGAACATGAAGAGATGGTTGATGGACTCCAATCTTCTATATTGGTTTGGTCATTTCCATTTTTCTAAAAATATTATCTATTGAACCTGTCTGGGTTAGTAAACTTTTCATTGCTGTGATGAATATACCTGACAAAAACAACTTGGAAGAGGAAACGTTTATTTCAGCTCACAATTTCAGAAGTTCAGTGCATGGTTTGCCAACTCCATTGCTCTGGTTCCAATGTGAGCAGGGCATCACGGCTAAAAGAAACAGTGGAAGAGTTGTTCTCTGCTCAAGGGAGCCAGTAAGCAGAAAGAGAAAAGAAAAGGGGCTGCAGGAAAAATGAACACCTCCATCACACACTCCAAATGATCCACATCATGCAGAGCCATCGCTTTTGCCTACAAATGGGACCCAGTTAGGCCATTCAAACTAGGATGGATTAATTAGGTTACAGCCCTCAAAATCTAATCATTCCACTTCTAAATATTCCTCCATGAACATAAGAGATTTTGGGCAACACCTTATAGCCAAACCATAATAGTGTCCTTCCAACTAGTTAATCACAAAGTTATATAATATCATGACAAAATAGAACAGATTATGCATTTTCTAAAATAGTCAAATTGATAAAGTATTTGCATTCTTTAAATTAATGGGAATATTTAAAAACAACAGATTTTTATTTTGAATTTTTGCATCTATATTCCTAATGAAGTTTAAGCTAGAGTATCAATTTACAATTAATTACACTAAATTTTTCCATGTAGTTATCTAAGTTTGTTAAATAAAATAAAAAAAGCATTTCAATCTTTTTTTGGCAATACGTGATAAACAAATTAAATAAATGTATGTATGTTTTATACATATATATTTATTTATAATGTAAAGACTGTACCACTAGACTCAAGGTCTTTGATTTCTTTCTTTCTTTCTTTTTTCTTTTCTTCCTTTATTCCTTCTTTCTGATTTTTGTGGTACTAGGGATGGAACCTATGGGTTACTGAACAACTTTTCCATATTTTTAAATTTTGAGACAGTCTAAGTTGCTGAAGCTGACCTTGAACTTGCAATCAGGCTCTTCAAGTCACTCGGACTAAAGGCTTGCACCGCCTCAAATTGCAGTGATGGTAGTTCTGACATTGTTATTTCACTTTCAATCATTTTCCTATGGCTATTGGTCTGTCTTTTATACACTCCTAAATTATTTTTTACTTTATTTACATGTTTAAAACATTTCAGAAAGTAGTATTTGCTATTATTTATATTATTTTTAAAATTTACACAATTGTGATTATGTTGATAATCTAATTTCTAAATTTATGTTGTTATTTAATTCTATTTTTATTAACAAAATCTCTTTATTATGTTTTCAATATAATTTTATTTTATTTTATTTTTTGTTACCTGGGATTGATCTCAGGAGCACTCGATCACTGGGCCACATCCCCAGCCCCTTTTTGTATGTTATTAGATACAGGGGCTCACTGAGTTGCTAAGTGTCTCGCCATTGCTGAGGATGGCTCTGAACTTGCAATCCTCCTGCCTCAGCCTCCCAAGTGCTGGGATTACAGGCATACACCACTGAGCTTGGCAATATAATTTATTATGTTCTCCATTTTATTTATTTCTTCTCTATATTTATTTCATATGTTTTTCTAAGTACATGCAGAATCTTCTGGGATTGTTCAGAGACATTTTCCTTAAAGTTATATCTCTGATAAAAATGTCATATATTTTGATAAAATTTTATTTCCCTTGTTTTACAATTTTATAAGCTTAAATGATCAAGGAATATAAAAAAACCTAGATACATGAATAATTCCCACTTGCAAGTGGGTAGTTACATGAAAATGCAAAAGAAACAAAAAAAATCAATAACAAACGACAGAAACAGAAAATAAGAAAGACTTGTTTGACCGGATCCTTAGGTTATTTTAAAATTATGGAAATGAAAACAACATTGTCGCAAGGGAAGACATATACATCAATGCCGTGAAACAGTCTCGAAAAGTATGTGCCCATAATACTGCCATGTATGAACAAATAATAAAGATGGCATTTCAAAGTAGAACTAAATTAAATTTTGCTTACATATGTCATTGTTGATAACTTTCTATTTATATGCAATAAAAAGAAAAATAAATTTACCTTACCTAATTCATACAAAAAAATACATAAATTGCTTCAAGTATATTAAAAGGCAACATAAGCTGTTTAAAATAATATTAATATGCAAGAATATATATGAAACTTTGGTAGGGAAATATTTCTTCATAAGATATGAAAAAAACTAATTACAGAGAAAAAGTCATGTTAGGTTGTATAGTAAATAAAATTTAAGCTATTCATAAGGCATAGAGCAATGTAACTAGATGTTTCCAAATGCCATCACAGAGTATATATTGAGAATTTGTAGTGACTATCTAAAGTGAATAATGAAATGAGTTCCTGCCAACCCTGTGTCAAGGACAAAGACTTAAATAGGTGCATTACAAAGAAAGCTACTTAAATAGCAACTTTAAAGAACAGATAATTTTCCACTGTGGACTTCCTGTGACCCTATTCATCACAAATTTTCCTTCTTACCCAACAGTGTGTAGTCTCTACATAATGGATGCTAAATGGCCATACAATTCTTCCCCCTGAGAAGTGCAATTTACATCTAGCTATTCCTAAACTCGAAGTACTTAGGTTAACCTCTCATATTAAGGCTCTATGCAAACTTCGCCCTGTCCTCCAAGGCAGAACTCAGACTGTTTCTCATGTAGCAGTACCATGTATATGTTTTGGTTTTTGTGGTACTGCAGATAAGGCTGGGGTGCTACCACTGAGCTACTGAGAGGAAAGATAGACTACCTAGAGCAGATGGGAATTAGGGCCCCAAAGGACAGAAGAGAAGGAGCCCATGCCGTCCTATAAAAGTCACCAGGTCTCGAGAACATTTTGTTGCTGCTCCAGGTAGTTTCAACCACAGAAGCTATTCACACAAGCTCTTCCTTAGCTCTCCTTAGCTATTTAGTCAACCACAAAATCTCCAGGTACTCAAAGCACTTCCTCTCACCAATTGATGTGTAATCCCAAAGCTGGGGCCATCCTCTCAATCATGTAAATAAGAGATTAAACTTGTACACCTTTAATAGGCCTGGTAAAATCAGACCTTGAAGGGTTTGACTGGTCCTTGGTAGCATCCATCTTTTACAAAGTCTCTACTGATCACCTGCACTGGGCCATCAGAAATGGCATCTGACCCTCCAGATAAAGAACAGCCAGGGATACCCTCCCAATTATGATGGCATTTGGAACCATCTAGTTATATCGCTCTACGTCTTACCCTTCTTTGGGACCTTCCTGCACTGTGGGAACATTTTTTCTGTTTCAAAAAATCTTGCTGCTCTACCTTTCTTTTGTCCATGGATCTTATTCTTTGAATTTGCAAAACAAAGAGCCCACCTGAGACAATACTCCCAACTGAAGTACAACCTCAGTCAGTCAGCAAGTCATTTGTTTATTTATCTATTTATTTATGAGACAATCTATATCTGCATTTCCCAGGTTACCCTGGAACTAGCCATCCTCCTGGCTCAGTCTTCTGAGTAGTTGGAATTCTAGGTGTGGACTAGTGGATCAGGCAGTTTGAATGAAGTCTTTCTTTAATGGCACTCTGGTTGTTTTTTACCACTTCACTGTGCCACCACTACAATAGGTAAGGTGCAGAAATTCAATAAGAACAATGTTGGGCTGGGTAAAATAGCAGATGTCTGTAATCCCAGCAACTTGGGGAGGAGGCTGAGGCAGGAAGATTCAAAGACAACCTCAGCAGTTTAGTGAGGCTCTAAGCAACTTAGTGAGACCCTGTCTCAAAATTGAAAAGAATCTAGGCGCAAGCCTGCAATCCCAGTAGCTCAGGAGGCTGAGACAGGAAGATCAAGATCGAAGCCAGCCTCAGCAAAAAGCAAGGAACTAAGTGACTCAGTGAGACCCTGTCTCAAAATAAAATACAAAATAGGGCTGAGGTTGTGGCTCAGTTGTCAAGTGCTCCTGAGTTCAATTCCTGGTACCCCCCCCAAAAAAATTGAAAAGAAAAGAAAAAATGAGGGTTGGGAATGTGGCTCACTAGATTCAATCCCTGGTACCAAAAAAAAAAAAAAAAAAAAAAAAAAAAAAAAATGAGGGTTGGTGTAGGTGTGGAGCTACTGGAACTTTCACATACTGCTGGAGTAATGTAAATTTGTAAAACCATCTGGAAAACAGGGTAGCACTAAGTAACAAATTCTGTTGCATATATGCTATAAGTCCCAGGATTGGTATTCATGGATACATGCCCTATCTAAACAAATTTCTATACAGATTTTCACTGCATGTTTTTGTATTTACCCACATTCATCAATATTGATAAAATCATAAATATTGATGACATTATAAGTTATGATTATTTTCAGCTGTCGAATACTGTGTGACATATTGAGAGAAAATGATCACTAAACCCAAGTCATGAATGAATAGCACATGATATCTATAGTTAAGAAGGTTAGGCACATAAACTCCTATCTATCTATCTATCTATACCTAATATTATTTTGGAGGACTTTTTTATTTCACTCAGTGTGTGTGTGTGTGTGTGTGTGTGTGTGTGTGTGTGTGTGTGTTTGTGTGTGTGTGTTTGTGTGTGTGTGTGTGTGTGTAGATAGATATTTATATATAAAAGATAAGCAAGGTAAGTTTTCATTATTATTAATATCAAGACAACATAAGAATAGAAGGATGGCAGTTAATATAAGCAGGAAATGTAATCATGAAGGGATCAATAGGGATACTGGTTTCTGAAAATGTTTATTTCCAGATCTCCTGTTGATTTCATGGATGTACATTTGTAAACGCTTTTTGTTTTTTTCAGGCATGCATTTACATGTTATATACTTTTCTATATGTTTGCTATATAATGTAATAAATAATATCAAAATATGTTCTGCTTTGTATTCTTTGAAGTTGAAGTGTTGTAGTTTCCCTGTAAGTATTTGGGTCCTAGATATTTGAAAGAATTATTTTCTCTGTAGAATGTTCTAATTGTTTGAGGCTAGACAGAAATTCAGTACATTCAGTTTTATCTTCAGCTCCAGGAATATTCTGTTGCATTTTTATAAATGTGTTTGTCCCAACTGTTCTGATTCCTAAGCAATATTAGATATCTCCTCTTCAGCCCTCAGGTATATTCAATCATTTTCAAAACAATTTACTTTTCTAATTTAATTTTCAAGTGATTACTTTGGAGGCTTTTTTTTTTTTTTAATTTCACTGTGTTAGTTTGATTGACTTAGAAGTATACATTTATCTTACATAGTTGCCTTTTTATCCTATTCCATTGATTCAGGAACACATTCTTTTACTCCTCCAGTCAATCCATTGATTTCTAAGATTTTGTTAGTATTTTATAACATGAACTCTTCTTTTAAATATGAATTTGTTAACTGTAAAACATTTTTTTCTTCATTCAAGAGAATGATCACTGTAATTTTCTGTTACTATAATAAATATGTGAGTTTGGGTACTTATAAATAAAAAGGGATTTATTTTGCTCATAGTTATGATGGTTCAAGGTCACAGTTGCAGTTTTGACATGGAATCTGAGAAGAATTTCAAATTAGAAGGCATTACTATGTTGGGAGTCTATGTGGAAAAATCATATCATCAGATAGAAACTAAAGAGACTGGGGAGTAGCTGATCTTGCTTTGCATTTGTAATAACTCTCTGAGTACAAAAACTCTCTGGTCCCACCACAACTATTTGAATCCCTCTTGGGTCCCATGACCAAGGCAAAAACCCATGTGCTCTATCTCCTCAACATTCTACCACACCAACAATGGCAAATTAGGGAATCAATAGCTAACATCCAGAACACAGATGTCTTCATTTCTTTCTCAAATACTCTCTTCTCTTTGTAAGTTTCACAAACATTTTAAAAACTTTTGCATCAAGACTGCAGATGTAGATTCTGCCTGGGATTAGAATTTTTTAAAAAAGAGTATGGAGATCATCTTTGGAGAAATTCATGATTTCTCTAAAGCCCTTCAAATATTAGAGTATATGTAAATTTTTAATAATACTTTAGTAATATGGAAGCTTGTATAAAATGAGTAAGTAGCAGAGGCAGGGACAGAAGATACATTTTTTTCTATGTCAGCATTAACCTTTGTGATACAGGTGCATTAGCTGATGATTTTCTTTATATACATTTTTGTTCCTCTCAACTTATTTTGCATTACAGTTTACCAATGTAGTATGTATTCTATTTTCAAATACTTATCATTTATTCTTTTATTCTAATTAAAACTTGACATAAATCCATGAACATTTCTCCAATTTCTCACCTCCAGACTGTGGTAACCGTGAGTCTGCTCCCTAGGCCTATAATCTTGATTGTTTGAGTCTGCACATGTAGATGAGAAGATGTGGTGTTTTTCTTTCTGTGTATGGCTAATTTCACTTAGCATAATGCACTGTAGTTTTATCCATGCTGACACAAGTGACAGAATTACTCTCTTTTCTCCTTTTTAAAGGCTGAATAGTATTGGGTTATCAGCAACCCAATACTATATATATATGTACACACACACACACACACATATATACACACATACTATATTACATTTCCCTACTCATTTATCCATTGATGAAAACTTAAGCTAAATCATGACTTGGCTACTATAAATAACTCTGTAAGGAACATAAGCATGTGAATATTTCTTCAACATACTGATTTCATTTCCTGTGTGTGTGTGTGTGTGTGTGTGTGTGTGTGTGTGTGTTTCCAAAAGGGAGATTCTTAGATCACATGATAATTTCATTCTTAATTTTCTGAGGAATTTCAAATGATTATCCATAATAATCATATTAATTTATGTTTCCACTAACAAATGTTCCCTTTTCTTCACATTTTTACCAACAGCTCTTCTTTTACCACTTGACAATAGTCATTCTAAGTGGGGAAGTGATATTTCATTTTGATTTTAATTCATGTTCCCTAATGATAAAGTGATATTGATCATTTTTTTTCATATATCTACTGCTCATTTGCAACTCTTCTTTAGAAAAACTTCAACTATACTTTAGATCAAATGGACCTAATGTATACATAAATTCCATTCAACAGCAACAGAATACATGATCTTCTCAAATACACACAACTTTCTCCAGGGTAGATTATAGCTTAGGCCAGAAAACAGGCCCAAGTTGATTTAAGATTAAAATCATATCAAGTATACTTTCTGATAATAATGGTTTGAAACTAGAAATTAGTAACTGGAAGCTTCTTGGAAAAAAAAAAATCATAAATATGTGGAAACTAAACAACATATTCTTACCCAAGCAAAGGTCAAAGGAAAGTTTAAAAAAATCTTGAGACTAACAAAAGTGAAGACAACATAACAAAGCCTATGGGATGCAGCAAAAGGTAAATGCAAAGTACTAAAAGTACTCTGAAGAAAGTTTAGAGCAGTAAATGCTTATATCAAAAAGAGAAAGATTCACAAATAAATAATTGAACATTACACTTCAAATAACTGAAAACAAAATCAATCTAGGCCTTCACTTAGAAGAGAGGAAATAAAGTTGATAGCAGAAATAAATGAAGTAAATATTTGAAAAACAATAATCAACAGAACCAGGGGATGGGTTTTCAATAATTAAAAGAAGTGGACAAAACTTCAGCTAGACTAATTAAGGAAAGTGGGAGTCAATTAAAATTTTTAAAAGTCAGAAATAAAAGAGACATTACAACTTATGCCAGAGAAATTAAAGAATCACAAATGACTGGTATAACAAATTATATCCCAACAAATTACATTCATTTATTTATCATAGAAGTGACTAAATTCCCAGACACATTAACCTAATAAGACTGAACCTTGAAAAAAAGAAAATTCTTAACAGACCAATAATGAGTAAGGAGACTGAATCAGTAATAAAAACATCTCCTACTAGAGAAAAATGTAAGATATGATGAATTCACTCCTGAATTCTACAACGTTATGAAGAAACACAAGTGCCAATCCTTCTCAAGTTCCTTTTAAGAACCCAAATGAAGGAATATTTCCAAACTCCTAATGAGGCAGCATTACCCTCATATCCAAACCAGATGAGGACATTACAAGTGAAGAAAACCACAGACCAACATTCCTAAAGACCGTAGTTGCAAAAATCCTCAATAAAATACTAGCAATCCACATTCAACAGCCCTTTAAAAGAACCAACCACAACAATGAGTGGAATTTATCCCAGGGATGCAATGGCAGTTGAACATATGCAGCTCTATAAATGAGATATATCATATTAACATAAATAAGAGAAAAATGTTCCTCTCCACCTTTATTTCCATAGAGAATAAAAAACTATTCTATCTTCTTTCAGTTCAGTTTTCATTATCTCCGTTATAAAATATTTAAACTCTGTGTCATGTTAATGGCATTGTTCATTATTTTTCTGTCGTGTAATTTTTCTTCATTTTTACTTTTCCTTGGTTGTTACCTTGGGGTTCTAGGAGGAGAAATTACATCACTGTATTTTTTTTTTTTTGTAATAATAAGCTTAAATAAAAGACAGCTATTTAGTCATTCAATAAATATTTATTTGACAAACAGTATGTTCTAATAAAATCAGTGTAAATTCCTTGGAGAAAATGCTAGATGAGTAAACTACACTTCAGGCAATTTAGTATATGCATAAAATCTTATACTTTCATGTCTCACCCAGTATTTTATCTTCATTCATAGGAGAGGTTCCTTTGGTCCTTATTTTATTTTACTGAGATGTATTCATTTTGATATTATGTGGGAATATAGTAGTGTTTAACCCTTTTAAAAATTATATATCTTAAGAAGTCATTGGGTGTTGTGGCATTTTCTATAAAGCCCTCTCCTTTTTCATGAAAGATATGGTGTTGAAAGAGTTAACTTTGACTTCTACTTGCTGCTGTTCAGTTCTTTATTCACATATATGGCCACCAGGTATCCCTATTTCAATTATTTAGGTCCAGACTAACTCTGTACATTTATCTTTTCTTAAAAAGAGTAACACAAACCTTTTTCTATAAGTACTTAATTTCTAGTTAATAAGCTTTAAGAGTCTTTTTGTGATTAAAATAAATTTCTCTTACTTTTAAAGTAGATATAAATCTCTTAGAGCAAAAAAAGTCCTTCAGCCTTGCCTCCCTCTTTTCCCTGCTTCTAGATTTTATAAACAACTGCTATAAAAGAAAAACAATAGTGCTATGGAATCCCAAACAGAGAAGGTTGACTTTTATCAGACAGCCTAAATAGTATACAGAGAAAACAGTTTCAGTCACGCACAGGGCCTTGAAAAGGTGCAAGTGACCTCAAAACCTTGAAATATATAAAATAAGAAATTTAATATGTCTAAAAATTAAGTCATGTCTGTAATGTAATCACCAAAGAAAGTGTAAATATTCTGTGCTGCCAAATATTGTGCTTAAGACCAAAAAGAAAGTGAAAAGTAAAGAGAGAAGATTCCACAGCTTGACGCGCGTGTCGGTGTGTTATTTTCCCCATCGCTGCTTCTCTGCCTCCGTACTTCGCTGAGCGCTCGCGTTGTACCCCCTGACTGGGGCTGGCCCCCAGCAATTGGGCGCACGGGCATGCCTATGAATATATACAAATGTAGATAGATAGAGAGATAGATAGATAAGAGTTCATTTGGTCAAACATTGATAATTGAATTTTAAAGTCTGGCATAGGCACTTATATAAGAAAAGGCCAAAATGGATTAGCTGATTCACATATGTACTGTTAGAAGTTTTATGTCAATTGGTACTGCATTCCTATATGCTCTAAGTTTGCAGTTTATTTCTTTTTTTTTTTTAATATTTTTATTTATTTGCTTTAGTTGTACACAATGCGTTTTATTCAATGTGTTTTATCTGTACATGGTGCTGAGGATCGAACCCGGGTCGCCCACGTGCTAGGCGAGTGCTCTACCGCTGAGCCACAATCCCAGCCCTGCAGTTAAAAGTCTCACTAGAAAGTTTTGGCCAGTTAACATAAAATCCTGCTTTCTTCCCCAGGTCTTTTTGTTCCAAATCTAAAGATGAAGTGTTTCCTTTGTGATCCAGAAAGCAGTCTGAAGCTCCCTGCCCGGAAGGGTCTTGTGATCTCAGTGTGCTTTTCTTCATCTTTACCTACAAAATCCTTGCTTTGGTTAAGGTTCTCTGTGAGTTCTCCATGAACTGTCTTGTGTATTATTTTATTTACAGACTCTGTGTGATTAATTGATTCAAACACTTTCCTATCATTAGCACTGATCATTACTATTTTGAGGTAGAAAAATGATCATATATTCCTTCCAATTGTCTTAGGCATGGTATGTCTATTCTTCATGTACTATTAAAAAGTAAATATGTCACATTCTCTTTTAATTTTTTTAAACATCCATAATTAGGTTGTTTCTCTGAATCAGAATCTCATTACTTGTCATGCATCTTTATGCCTTGACCTGTCTCCAGATGGCTTGATGAACCTGACAAAACCACAACTTGATAGCACCTTCCTTCTGTCCAGGCCATGGTTCCACCATGTTGAATTTCCATTGTCTCCATAAACACAGCATTTTGTTTTCTCAAGTGGGCAGTTATTGCTACATCCAAGATTGTCTTAGACCTCATAGAATGTGAAGTAAAGAAAACTTCTCACTTTCTTTTCTTCATAAGTGATCATGAAATACAATCCCCAGGATCTAGTAGTCATGCTTAATTTAAATAATGTATCATCACATTGTTTTTGCCCTTCCTTTGATCCACTGCTCTTAGTCTTGAAAACTGAAATTGGCCTTTCTAATAAATTATTAGTTCAAAAGTCCTCTGCCTCAGGGTTTGCTTAGTAGAAAATCCATGTACCAATATTAGAATAGTGAAATTAAACTACTTAAACTTAGATGGAAGGGAATTTTATGAAGTAGTTACTTTCTGGAGTCATTAAAATGAGATACTGCTTTGGGTGTCTAATCCTTAATATGATCATTTCCTGAGGTTAATCTCCCATTCCAATGCACTGATTTTATTTAAAACTTCCATTTCTTTTGTATTCACTGCAAATATTAACTGTCTCCATATTATGAATTTTAACAGTGATTTCAACAGCTCAGGATGGCTGTAGTGAACATCATCAGTGCAGTCAATGCTGAGTGGTGCCTCCCACCAGTTTGCAGTTTGCAGCAGCAATTAGTAAAGCATATTAAATCACATAAATTCTATTGTTTAATAGTGTTACTTGGACACAAACCAAATTAATAAGATTAATATATGAAAACTTGCAAAGTGAAAAATACCTTGAGTTAACATTATGATCTTTTAATTAAGAAGCCAGTTTATAGGGAAAAGGATTTCTGAAAATTTCTCAACATTTTAAAGTTAAAGCAGTCCTTCTCTAGATCAGTACACAAATGTTATAATTGTAAGTTAAAACATTTTACTAACTGATGAATTTGACTGAGTAGAGATATTTAAGCATTTCAAAATTCCATTTTCATCTGAATTGACTATGAAAATATAAGATTGCCAACTGCAAAGGGAACTCCCCTCTCTTTCACACTGTTGAAAGTAAGAAATATTTTTTACTTTGAATTTTTGTCAAGTATATTTATCTTATTATTCTTTGTCCAATAAAGGTTGATAGAAAAATACATCATTTTATTATTACAGTTAAGTCAATCTTAACAGGTCTTTTTAAAAGATCTTTCATATGTCCTCTGCAGATCTGATGGCATTATCATATATAATATATATATATATATATATATATATATATTTTATATGTATATACTAATATATGTATATTAGTATATATTAGAATATATATTAGTATATTCACCTAGTACACATCTACTAAAATCTAATAATTGGGCAAATGAACTATAGTTGAGAGAGTGACTTAACACCCATATTAAAAGTATCTATTAGAAATCTATTTTCATTCTCATTCATTTAGTTAAGGTTTGACTCATTGAATAATAGTAACAGGCAGTTGTCTCTTTTCAAATGTGGTGTTCCTATTCAACTTCACATGTTAAGTGTTAACTCTATTTAAAATAATTTTAGGAACTTACTAATATTTTAAGAGCTTCTTTCCAATGTCTTTCATGGTCAACAAAATTTACTTACTTTAATTATATAATAAAGGCACATGTTATATATTTCTACAAATTTAAAAAATAATTTTCTAGAATACTGACTTTTTTAAGTTTTATGTTTTAAGCTACTTGTCTCCATTTGCTAGCTCATTTCATATATTCTGAAGAGTCAATGATTTTAAGTAATGTCTTTACAATGATTTTGTAAGTCTGCTTGTCATTGATGTGGTCAAAACACCTGACAAGAACAAGTTTAACGAAGAAAAGTTTATTTGGGGCTCAAGTTTTGGGAGTTTCATTCCATGGCCATCTGATTTCATTGCTTTGGGTCTAAAATGAAGGATAATATCAGATGGAAGAACATAACATAAGCAAGCTGCTCAACTCAGAACAAACAGAAAGCAGAGATAGATAGGATTGGGCCAGGGGGAAAAAATATAGTCCAAGGCCATACTTTCAGTGACCTACTTTGGGCAGCCATGCCACACCAGCTATCAGTGGATCAATCCAACAAATGCATTAGTTCATTGACAATTTCAGAACCCTAATCATGCCTAAGAGCTCTACATCTGAACCTTTCTGTATTGGGAATAATATTTCTGATGCAAGAACTTTTGGGGGAATACCTCAAATCTAAGCAATAACAATCATATGATGTATGATTAACACATACCTACATTTCTTTCTGACTCTTTTCTCTCTTTCTCTCTCTCTCTCTCTCTCACACACACACACACACTCACACACACACACACCCCCTCTATTAACCTTAAACAATATTCTTACATTATACAGATGATATGATACTTCATTGATTTCCTTTTATCTGAAAATTAATCCCATTGAAGCAGTGAGTTTTTTTTTTTTTTTTTAATTTTCTGACTGCAGTGTTTTTTCATGACAACATTTCTACATCTTTCACTAGGCTGATTCTAATATACTACTTAATATAACTTCACATACATCCTCTGATAGGATCCAGTCTCTAAACATTTATACATTTCACTTTATATTAGATGATTTTTTTTTAATCTGGCTTCCATGAAATCTTACCCTTACGTATGTTACTGTATTTGAAATTTTGTCCACCTTGGTTTGGAGTTTTAAGACAGCAGTTTCTTTGAAAATCAAAGTACTTATTAAAATGCCAAATAAGTGAAAAAGTGTTTTACTATCCCCATTTTTATTTATGTACTAAATGTATTCATCTTCAAGGCAATTTAACATTACCAAATATCTTGTACTAACTCCGTAAGACTGTTATAATATCCCCCAAAAGTTCATTTTGAGACAATGCAAAAATTTAGAGGTGAAATGATTGTGTTATAAGATTTTTAACTTAATCGGTGTGTTAGTCTCCTAATAGGAATGAACTGGTTCTGGTGGATATAGGCACGTAGAGCGTGGCTAGAGAAGGTAGGTCACCGAGGGATGTGACTTTGTTGTATATATTGTTCTTGGCAAGCAAAGCTCTCTTTCTGATTCTTGGTGACCATATTCTGAGCCACTTTCCTCTGCTACACTCTTCTTCCATGATGTTCTGCCAACCAGGGCAAGGGAGCCAGCCATTTATCGACTGGGACATCTGAAACCATAGCCCCCAATTAAGACTGTTCTTCTCTAAAGTTTATCTTGTTGGGTCTTTTAGTCACAGTGGAGGGGAAAAGTCCTGACTAAAACAATGACCTTATTATAGAAAATATCAATGAATAGAATTTCCATGTTTAGTACATAGGCATTTTTGCAGTATAAAATAAATTATATTACAAATTAAATGTTATAATTTGTGTACACACAATAATGCAATAATACCTTAGAAAGTGCAATGAAAAACCTGACCAAGTATTGAAATTTACCAGTGCCATGAATTTCATCTATTTTGGTTATCCATAATTAATGATTTTTATTAGATAAGATTTAATCTAAAATTCCAGTCAGCCTTTAAATATGCCTTATCCTCTATTATATTTTATTGCAAATGGGTGAGAAAATGTTTGACAAATTTCTTTCATTTTATTAGGCTGTTTTTAAAGCATTCAGATAAATGCATATTCATTGCATAGTTTTAAATAAAACTTTTCTAAAATTTCAACATGAATAATATGCTTAGTTTCCAGAGTGGCTTCTATTCCTGAAATTTTGGGTGGGGTCGTCCTGTTTGAAGTCATAATGCATTCACATCATGCCTTTCTGATATATTTTTTCAAAATTATTAGCAACCTTGAATAATGTAATTTGGAATTTTCAGAAAATATAGTAGTCATTCAACTCTGATAACAGTGAAATAGTTGACTGAATACTATACTAAAAAAAAACACTTCTTGATAATCTGAAATTCAAATTAAACTGAGCATCTTATATTTCATCTGGCAACACAAATACACAAATTATGATGAATGATATGCAGCTCCTGAAAATTTTATGCTAGTTTACTTTTTCTCTAGTTTTCATAGGCTTTGAAGTGAAAATTGCTTTGAATATCACAAATTGTTTTATTATTTAACATATGCAAACATCTGTTTTGCATCATTTGGAAATGTGAATTCCTAGAATTGATAGGATACATATTGTATTTAATATATAGCTATATATTAATATATTTTCTATACTTAATATTTTTATTTTTCTGTGTATTAATATCCTTTTATTTAGTTTATTTATATAAGCAAGCTTGAAATATTTAATAAAATTTTCCCATGATCACAGGACACCATAAAATACAGAACTTGTTTTACAGAAAATGAGATGTTGTAAAGAAGAGTTATGTAACACATAAATTATAACAATGTATAATACGTACTCTAATTGAAAACATACTTTTGTTGTAAGAGCACATGTTGCTTTCATGAGAAAGCAGTAATCATGAGAAAAGATGGATGGATTATTTGCTAAGACAAGGGAGATGATGAAGAATATTTTAGATGGAGACAATAGAATGACAATATCACAGAGGAGTAAATGTGACTTTTAAAGTAACAGGAGATTTGAAACTATTGAAATGCAGAATGTAGTGCAACAATGACAAATTAGACTACAGCAGTAGGAATGCACTAGATCCTTTGTGTCTATTCAAAGGCATTGTGATAAGTGGACATATGAGAAAACTAGGCATTTTCCCAGCTACTCAGGAGGGTGAAGTGGAAGATGACAAGTTCAAGGCCAGCCTGGGAAACTTAATAATACCTTGTTTCAAAGTAAAATAAAAAAGCCTGGGAATGTAGCTTAGTGATTGAACACTTGCATAGCATACAAGAGACTTCGGTTCCATCCTCAGTACTGTAATATTCATAAACATAAACATAAATAAATAAAAGAAAACAAACCTTTTAAGAATTATTTTACATTTTAATGGGAAAATTAGTTTCACACTTTGAACAATGTGAATGTGTGTTTTTACTCCAAGTTTCTAATTATCTTGTTCAGTGAATACAAGTATTGTTATTCTCTCATTTTTTCCTTTCCATTAAAAAGCAATGAAATTTTATTTGTTTATTTAATATATTTTGTAAAAAAATACTCTATGAAGTGAAAATTGCTTTGACCATCACAAATTGTTTTATTGTGGAACATATGCAAACACCTTGTTTTGCATCATTTAGAAATGTGAATTCTTTTATGCAATAATTAAAAATGGAAGAATAGAATTAAATTGGCAAAGTATGAGGTGTCACTTTATTTCTAATGGATTGTATGTTCTCAGCTTGTGAAGTGACTTCTGCACCTTAGCCAATTACACAAATATCCATACTACTTTTGCCTTTTTTGCCATTAAGATTATACACATAGAATCATATATTTTACAGTTAGATAAATATTGGTATAGAGAGTTGGTCATTATTTGCTGATTTTTGTTTCCAGTTGCTTCTCCCATCAACACAAATAGAGGGCTTAAAATATCCTATACTTAAATATTTTGTTATTCTGATATTGTTCTCTTGTGCATGAAATTAGAACATTTTCAGCATTAACATCTATTTTAAGACTTACAATGTTGGTCTAGGTATAAAGTAAGGATAGTTACAAATGACTAGTCAATCTTGGAATCACATTGAATTCTAAGAGTGGGAAGGAGGCAAGAGAGTTTAACACCAACAAGTTAGACATGGACCTTAAGTACAAGAACTAGTGGAAATACAGTTAAGAGAAAACTTGGGTTTGAATTATGTGGTGCTTTTTAGAAATGGTTACATATACTGCACACACAGCATAATGATCTGGATCTACAAATATATTTACATTTAGCAAACCTACCCTCTACCCATCTACCTGAAATAGTTCTTTAGAAAATGAGCCAGACCCATATGTCAAATTTAAAGATGAAACAGCAATTATTTTTTAACACATCATTGTAAAATATTGAATGTTATTCTAAATAATATTTATAATTTGAAAGGTCTTACACTAATGTAAGGGTGGTGGTTTTCCTAAAAAATCATGCTTTCCAAACTCAATTTATAAAACTTTAATCAATTGGTTCACTGATAAATAAAAACCCTGTGCCCAATATTCCACAAACTGAACTGCAAGAAAGAGAAGGGTAGGGAAGGGGAGATAGAGTAAAGCAAATAAAGATAAAGGAAGAGCAAAAGGAAATAAATGAAAAGAGAGAGGAGGGCAGGGGAAGGAAGAGGGTAGGCATGGAGAGGACCTGGAAAGAAAGGAATAAAGAAAGGAACGTGATGTTTTTGTTATTTTCTTGGGGTAGTACCACAGTAAAGAGGGATGCTTGACTTTATTTTGCTTCTCCGACAAAGGGGCACATTTATGTTTTTTTTTTTTTGTTTTGTTTTGTTTTTTTTGTTTTTTTCAGTTAGGGTCTCTAGAAAGGAAATCCACAGAGCTAGTTAGTTCCTTCCATCATGTGAGGGCACAGCAATAAGCAGCTATGTGTAAGGAAAGCAGAAGGAGACAGAAGCAAGGTGCAGAGGCAAAGTAAAAGAGACTGCTCCTCTGAGCTGCCATCTTTATTTATATCCATAGGTTACATTAGGTCATTGGCATTATTAGTACATATTTTTCATTGTATAAAGTTACTGTTATGCAGGCAGGTTAGGGCACAGTGACATAATTGTTTTGTCTAACAAGAGTTTCTTTATTCCCAAAAGCTGAGTGTCTGAGATTAAGGTCCAGGCTGATAAGTCTCTAACACATTACCTCCTCATGAAGGACATTACGTAGCCCCTAGGCACTGAGCATATATTAGTCATCTTACAAGTTCCTTGGAGAATCTGCAGAATATTCCAACCATGGGAACAAATGTGCCTGTTATCCCCCAAGAGTTCCTCACCAAAGGAATTATGCCTTGTACATTCCCACAGCCATAATCCTTACAGCTATCTATGAAATACAACCAGGACCTTGCCAGCTACCAAAAGTGACTTGTTCATTGACTTCTCAGCCTCTAAAATTATGAGGAATATATATCTATTAAAATATATATATTTCCTAAGTTTTGATGAATAACAAAACACACATCTCAACAAGGATTGTTAGTACTAAACACCAATGTAATATATTCACTTGTAGGAAGAAATCAGACATAAAAATATTATTTTTGGTAAAGTGAATACATACTTAATTTTCAAATATGCAACTATACTTTATTTGAATTATTTTACATATTTTATTATCACATTAAAAAGATAAGCTTTTTCAGTTTAGTTACAGGTAGAAACTTAAGGCATGGTCAATTATAAAATGAACAGAGGGCAAGGGTTGTAGTTCAGTGGTAGAGCACTTGCTTAGCCACAATTGAAGCACCAGGTTGATTCATAGCACCACATAAAAATAAATTAATGAATAAAAGATATAGTGTCCATCTACAACTAATATTTTTTAAAAAATGAAAAATAGTAAAGATACAAAATACAAAATTGGCAAATTTAGTAATAGAATGAGTACTACCTTTCCCTGGTAGTACTATCTGCTTGGATAGATATATTTTATGGTAGGAAAGTACTACCTTTCCCTGGTAGTACTATCTGCTTGGATAGAAATATTTTATGTATATAAGTTCCACAAACCATTTTAATGACCTTTGAATTGGTAGATATTGCAAAATTTTATATAATCAAGTTTATAACCACCAATAGGTTCACATAGTTACAAATAAGATTTTGTTGTAAACAATGACTCAGAAATTAAAGAATACTAGATATCATATAGTTAGAATTAATAAGTGAATAAATGTATATAAACTGGACACAAATAATCTATTAACCTCCATCCTTACCTTTTATCTAAGTATAAAACTTGAATGATATTGGCTTTACTTTTTAAATTACTGAACTTTATATTTAAGGTATACAAAAATGTTATGCAGCAAGTGCTGAAAATTCCCTTAGATAGGAATACACATTATTTGAAGTTTAATTTTCCACAGTTTTAGTTTCTTATGATAATCAACTATGGTCTGAAAATATTTAATGAAAACTGCCAGAAATAATTCATTTTTAAAATTGCATATTATTCTTGGTTGTGTGATGAAATCCCTCACTGTTCTATTTAATCCCACAGGGCATGTGAATCATCTCCCTAGTATATCAGTGCTGTGTACCTGCCTGTCAGTTACTCAGGGGATGACTAGGTTGTCAGATGGATTGATGTAATAACACAGTGCTTTAGTTAAGGCCTGTAATGAATTGCCTTTTGGGCATCCACTGAGGATTGTGGGATCCCCTGTATATAAGGGGCAACCTATAGACATCATTTGCACCCTCCTCTACCCTTCAAAATTGCTTCATGTTATTAATATCCTCCATTAATATAGTACATTTGCGCCAATTGTCAAACCAATGTTGATACATTATTATTAAATACATTTCATAGTTAATACCACTAATCATCACTCTTTGGTATATTCCATGGGTTTTGACAAACATAGATGCTTCATGATTTACAATGGGGTTATTCCATATAATCCTTTTGTAAGTTGAAAACATCAGTAAGGCAAAAATGCACTCTATACTTAACCTACAACTGTAGTTTAGGAATGTACTATACTATAGATTATTCATTATCCTCAGGATCATATGGCTAACTGGGAATTGCAGCTCTCTGAAACTGCCCAGAAATTGGAGAGATTACCACACTGTATGTAAGTAGCCTGGGGGAAATAGTCAAAAATCAAAGTACAGTTTTTACTAAATCCATATCAATTTGCACCATAATGATGTCAATAAAATTTTAAGTCAATGCATTGTAAGTTGGGGCCATTTGTATATCATGGCATGCATCCAACACTACAATATCATACAAACAGTCTCACTTCTCTAAAATTCTCCTATTTATTCCTCCTTCACTACGGAACACTAGCTACAGGTGATTTGTGTGTGTGTGTGTTTTTGATCTTGTTTTTGAAGTGCTAGATGTTAAACCCAGGGACGCTCTTATGCACACTAGGATGAAGCTATAAGCCCATGACTAGCGTTTAATTGTTTTCATTGTTTTTCCTCTTTCAGAAATTCATATCACTGGTATCTTACAGTATAGAACATTTTCAATTCTTTTCTTTTACTTACACTTTACATATAAAGTTATCTCATATCTTTTCAGGGATTTTGAGCTCATTGCTTTTTACTGATTGTCTTTGATTTTATTGACCTTAATGTATATTTAAGTTTTTTTGAAATAATTTTTCATATATATTAGTCAAAGTTTCATCACAGTGATTGAAATACCTGATATGAATGACTTAAATAACAAAATATTTATTTTGGCTCATGATTTTAGAGACAGACAAAGTTTGTTCAGCTCATAGCAGCCAGAAGAAGAGAGAAAGGAAGGGACCAGGAACAAGAAATAATTTCTAAGGGCACATCATTAATGACCTACTCCTTCCAACCATACCTCACCTGCCTATAGTTTCTATCACTTCCCAGTAGTACATTCAGCTCTCAGGGTATGCTTGTGAGGTCAAAGTCCTCATGATCCAATCATCCCCCTAGAGCCCCATCTGTGATCATTGCTGCATATGGAAAAGAGCCTTCAACACATGAGCTTGTGTGTGGGGGACATCCCAGATCCAAACTACAACAGCATGTGTCTTATACAGATTTCATATCAAATACAAACATTTTTGTATAAGTTCTAGGACAATTTGTAAGCTGCCTGGTACCGTAAACCGGGATAAAAACTCTCGGGGGCAGAGTTAAGCTTTTACTACTTTTACTTCTGCTTTCTTAGAGCTTAGAGAGGGAAAGAAAGATTTTTAGAGAGAAAGATTAAAGCGAGCTTTTCTTCTTGTCTTCTTAGCTTAGAGTCTTAGAGAGAAAGAAAGATAGAGCTTAGCTTAGAGAAAGATTATAGCTTCTTTCTTCTCTCTTCTTTCTTCCTTCTTCTTTCTTCTGTCTTCTGTCTTCCTCAGGAGTCTCGGCCTAACTCTGACCAGTCATTACTTCTTCTATCTGGTTTCTCTTCTGTCTTCTATCTGGTTTCTCTTCTGTAACCGCTCTGCCTACGTTCTGGCCGCTCTGATTCTTCTGACCGACCGAGTGACTGCCCGGCTGACTGAATTCTCCGTTCTCCTAACTCGGACCGCTTTCACCCGGTTATATACCTTCAGCTTTTCGGGTGCCTACAGGTGCGTCACATACATATCAGGTGGAACTTATGGCTTCCAGCTAGCTGCAACAGCCCTTCCTAATTAGGGCTCCTTCAACAATTCTTTCTTATCTGTATTATTCAGGCTCAGTTAGCCTACATGCTTCTTATCAATAGTTTAATAAAATACATGTTTATTTGTAGCTTTACACCTAGAGTCTCTTGAGGATAATTCTCAAATATTAACTCAAAAATCCAGCAAACTTGATCGTGGGTTGCTTAACCTCATATAAATTCCATCATGCCACCATAAAGGAAGAGTGAGTCTGGCATGATGGTGCACACCTATAATCCCAGTGGCTAGGCGTGCTGAAGCAGGAGGATTGCTAAATTAAAAGCCATCCTCAGCAACATAGTGAGGCCCTAAACAACTTGATGAGACTCTGAATTAAAATTTAAAAATAAAGTAGAAATGACTGGGGATATGGCTTGGTGGTTAAGCAGCTCTGGGTTCAATAACTAGCACCAAAACTTTAAAAAATGGAAAATAAAGCAGTGAGAAGAATAAAATATATCATATTTAAGCGCTTTAATTGAAAGTGGCAGATATCATTTCTACCCCAAGAACATTAGCCAAGAACTAATTTTGTGGCCAATGTCACTGCCCAGAAGAAATTGTGTCAATTGATTGGGCACCCCAAGAAAAGATAGAAGTTGATTCCTTTGAGAAGACAAGATGACAGATTAAGAGAATTAATAGAGTCTGATTTTTTTTTCCTATTGGTATCATTCATACTCGTTTTAAAAGTATCCTCAATTCTACTTAGTATTATTATTATTGTACAATTTTATTAATGTTAGTATTGGTAAAGGTAAAGCATGATAATTCTATATTCATTATAAGCATTTTAATGAAAATTATTAGAAAGAAAACTATGGAATTCATTTTTTTGTCTTAATATGAAATATCTCTCCTAACCATACTCCCACACTGACAATATCCCAGAGATAAACTTTCTGTGGACTCCAGGCCATGGTATGTGCACAATCAAAATGATAATCTTTGAGTGCTGCAAAAATGTGTCAAGAAAATTCTCAATTTTAGAACTTCAATTATTGATAAAAAATTGGCACCTATGAACATTTTGTAAACATATATAATACTGTTCTACTCAAGAAATTGCATTTGGTATAAAAGAAGGATTTTTCTCAATACAACATTGAGTTATGCAGAATTAATTTAGAACAAATACCGAATGGATTACAAAATTCTTTGCTAGGCACTAAATAGGCACCTTTGAATAAATCAGTTATTCGTGTTTCAGACAGGTACAGAATGTTAATAGATTTCATTTGTGCCCTCTCTTGATGTGAGCTTGTGGACATATTGAGAGCAGAAGATAGAGATGTCTTAGGAAAACAGGGTTAAACCCTGTCTCCCCCAGGAGTTTACAAATTGAGCAGACAGCTTATGAACAATAACTCCATTAAACCCTCAAGGCATAAGCTAGAATCCTGAGTGAGTCCCTGAGGAAAAGCAGTGCATGATCAACATCCTGACTTGACCTGGGGCACATGATCTCCTGGTGTCCTGGGTGACTAGGTTCAAAGGCCACTTCCTTAAGGTATCTGACCTGTGGTTTTTCAAGGCAACCTAACTCCCTTCTAACCTTATCATATAAGCCTATGAACAATATCCATCAGCCATCAGATAACAAGCCTATCTTGGGACCACCCCCTCCTGGGGAGCTGTACTTTTTTCGTAAGTTTGTTCTCACCCTTCATTTCCATGGCTCTTGAATTCATGAGACAAAGAACCAACAATTCTCATGTCTCATTATCAAAAGGAATTCTTATAGATTATAAACTATACAATACCACATTGTACTGAAAAGGAAAACACACACACACACACACACACACACACACACACCCCTAGTACAAATTGCAAACTGTTTTAATAAATGTGTTAAGTGAAATGTGGTTACATTTTCATTTTGAACTTTTCTACGACAACTTTGTTAGGTTAATGATTAATGATCAGTTTTTCTCATCACTATTTTATATTAAGTCTATGTCCATATAAATGAGTTACATTAGTTATGTACTACAGTTTTAAACTATTTACTTATTTATATCTTCAACATTATTTTAAAACTTAAAATAATCTTTAAGAGTGCTTTCTTTGTTATAAACAGAATACCTTGGGGGAATTTCCTTAGAATTATGGACAATTTGGTTAAACAGCATACTGATTATAAGCAATAAAAATATCTGTTCAGATTTTAAAATACAAGCATCATAAAGTAATTTCTATTGACATTTAATTTGGAAATGCATAAAAAATACAAAGTAAGTAATATATCTAGTCGATGTCAGAATTGCATTTCCCTAAAACACACCACACTGTAAAATGTGTATAGAATCAAATACAAAATTATTCATCATAAAATAGTATCATCTACCTTTCAAAATAATTTCCCTGAGAAGTCAAGTTTGTGGCCAGCAAAGAAGGCCAGTTTATATAAAAAGAAATTGAAGCCAACACCTAAAGACAATCTATGATAAGCAGATATGAGAAATGAATGGAGAGTCATTCCAAGAGATCCACCTGACATGCAATCTAATACCTTCCAGGTCGGAAGGGACAGAGGTATAAGACACAAAATCAAACACAGTATTATAAGGTAGAGCAAGATGGCTATGTAAGCAGGACTCTCCAGTGACCATCATGGCACATAAATATCAATTTGAACAGATATTCACATTAGAAATTACCTTCACATGAGGAAACAAAGTAAGAGATCATGGTACCTGGTGTATCATAATAATAACAAGATGCACAGAGGAAGACAGGAAGAAAAGTGTTGCCATGTCACCCCTCTCCTAAATCCAAACAGAGTAACATACATAAGGACACCTCCTGTTGAGGGGAGGAAGAGGTATATAAAGTTTAGAGCTTGCACTTGAAATCCAGTGCTAGAGAGAACCCCCAAACCCCTTCTCCAAGGACAATGCCAATGAGCAGAGTCTCTGAAACCACATTAGGCTGGAAATGAAAAGTTTGCCTCCCATACCATTCCTGACCTTGACCAACACAATGCAAACATCCACTTGAGAATAAGATAGGGAAGGAAGAGCAGGAATTTGCCTTGAAACTCAGTGCCAGGACATAGAAACTCAACATTGCAGGATTCTGGTGTTTCTTGTCTCCAGGTCAGTACCTGAGGCTGGAGACGTTGGACCAACACAAGTTCCAGGCAGCTACCCATTACTCCAATAGGACAGACTTTTATTCTGGTCAGCTTCACCTGTAGCTCCTTGCAGCAGCGTTAGGCCACGAGTACTCCACAGTAGCACGCAGGAACTCAGGACAAAAGAGCACAGACACAGTTTTGCCCTATACTGCACTGGTCTCAGTGGGCGATGTACTACAGGTGTGACCCAGCTTTGTGGCTTAAAGGAGAGACTGTTATTTTTTTGTTTTGATGTCTTGACACAGCTTTGTTTATTCTTTTTTTTTCTTTTGTAGAATTTACACAGTTCTGTTTATTTCATATATATATGTATATATATATATATATATTCTTTTTTTCTTCTTCTGGTACAAAACTTTGGACTTAAGTTCAAATTATACGCATATGGTTGCTCATTATTCTTTTCATTTTTTTCTTTTGTAAATTTGTTCTAATTAATTGTACATGACAATAGAATGCCCTTTGATACATCATACATAAATGCAGTATAACTTCCCATTCTTCTGCTTGAACATGATATAGAATCATATAGTCATGTAGTCATATATGCACATAGGGTAATATGGTCCAATTCATTCTATTATCCTTCCGACTGTCATACCCCCTCCCCTCCCTTCACTTCCTTTTGCCTAATCCAAAGTAACTGTATTCTTTCCTAGCTTTCCCCCACCCCCTTATTGTGAATTAGCCTCTGCATATCAAAGAAAACATTGAGCCTTTGGTTTTGGGGTAGTTAACTTATTTTGTGTAGCATAATAATCTTCAGTTTCATCCATTTACTGGCAAATACCATCATTTCATTCTTATTTAAGGCTAATAAATATTCTATTGTGTATATATACCACATTTTCTTTTTCTATTCATCTGTTGAAGGACAGCTAGGTTGGTTCCATAGTTTACATATTGTGAGTTGACCTGCTATAAACATTTCATGTCAATAATGTGAAGAGACAGCCTACAGAATAGGAGAAAATCTGTACCACATGCACCTCATATAGAGCATTAGTTTCCAAGATATATAAAGAACTCAAAAAACTTAACATCAAAGGAACAAATACGCCGGTCAATAAATGGACTAAGGAATTGAACAGACACTTCATAGAGGAAATACCATCAATCAACAAATATATGAAAAACATGTTCAACATCTCTAGCAATTAGAGAAATACAAATCAAAACTACTCTAAGATTTCATCTCACTCCAGTCAGAATGGCAATTATCAAGAATACAAGCAACAGGGCTGGGGCTATAGCTCAGTGGTAGAGTGCTTGCCTACCATGTATGAGTCATTGGGTTTGATCTTTAGAATCACATAAAAATGAAACAAATAAATTAAAGGCATGCTATCCATCTAGAACTACAAAAAAATGTTTTAAAAATAATACAAGCAACAATAAATGTTGGTGAGGATGTGGGGAAAAATACACTCATACAATTCTGATGGGACTACAAATTGGTGCAAGCATTATGGAAAATGGGATGGAGATTCCTCAGGAAAATTGGAATGGAATCATCATTTGGCATAGCTATCCCACTCTTTGGTTTATACCTAAAAGACTTAAAATGAGCATACTACAGCCTGTCATTTTTAAGTATTCTCCTGAACAACATACTAGTTGAAGGTTTGGGACACAGTTGGGCCTATGGTAACCTTTCCTATGCCACAATGACAATATACTGAAAAAAGACTTGTGGCAAACTTGGGCGTTAGGATCTTTCTAGTGACCAAAAGCTTAGATCAAATAACTAGATTATATACACTTTTTGGAAGAATAGACACAAAGCCATAATATGAAGCCTGGAATAAATGATAATTCTTCAAGATATAGACATTGTAATATATATGCAAGGATCAAGAATTTCAGGGACATTTTACCTAAGGGACAAAATAAAGTACTGGAAACAAGGCATATAAAACCAAAACATTTAAAAATATGTGCAGAGTGTTTAAAACAGGTGCAATAAGGAAACACTACGAAGGAAAACACAGAAAAATAATATACTACTATGTCAGAAAAACTTACCAGAGAGATAAAAGTAAATTTTTTAAAAAATCAAAGAGAAATTCTTGAGCTAATATAGATAATGTGATAGTAGTTATCAAATAGAAGATATTATCTCAAATAAAAGATGGTATCTCAAATAGAATATACTAATTTAAGTAGAAGAAAGAAGGCATTATTTAAAATATGCTATTGGAGGATAAAAATAAACAATTAAAAAATATGAAAACATAGGACAGCATTAGAAACAAATGTTTAAATTATTTAGGCTCAAAAGATAATGCATGCTAGGGACAGTAATGCTTGCCTATATTCCAGTAACTGCTGAAGTTAAGGCAAGAGGATTTGAAAGTTGAGGCCAGCCTCAACAATTTAGACCATGTCTCAAAAAAAAAAAAAAAAAAAAAAATCTGGATGTAGCCCACTGCTCGAATTCCCCTGGGTTTAATCTCCAATTCTGAAAAAAAATTATTATATAGATAGACATGAGTGAAAGCCAAAAAGGTAGAAGGATTTTTTAAAGGGATGACAACAGAAAATCTCCCAAACCTAGAAAAAAATGATATGATACAAATATTCTAGTATGAAATGGTCAAAGGTAATAAGTCAGATTCAAGTCAACAAAATCTATTTCAAAACCTTGTAACCAAGATTTCAAAGGTTGAAGACAGAGAAAGTATTCTCAAAGCAGGGAGAGAAAAGAAGTAACAAAGATATATGGCTTTTCCTATTCATATAGCAGCAGATTTGTTAGTACAAACCTTAGAGACCACAGGGAAGCAAGATGAGATACTCTGAATACTGACAAGGAAATAAACAAACTCCCAAACAAAAGAACAGCTTTGTACAAAACCACCTTTCAGAAATTAAGGAAGATAAAGACATCGTCAGAAAAACTGAAACTCACAGAATTCATAACCACCAGATCTATGCAGTGAGAATGCCAAAGAGAATTCTTCAGATTGACAGAAGGAGGTGATACCAAGTAAAAAGAAAACATCACAATGTGTAAACCTCACTGGTAAGAGTGATGAGAGAAATTCAGAATGCTTTTCTATTGTAAACATGCAGAAGAAACAACCCATATTTGTATTTTAACATCCAAAACAATTAATTTTAATAATTACAAAGTTAAAATGTTAAGTGATAAGCAACAATGAGAATTATAAAATGGGACAATACAAATTAAAAAAATGAGCAGGAATGGAATGTAAGTATAGATAGAATTTTAAAAATAAATTTTAGTTGTTGATAGACCTTTGTTTTACTTATTTATACATGGTGCTGAGAATTGAACCAGTGCCTAACATATGCCAGGCAAGTGTGCTACTGCAGAGCCACAGTCCTAGCCCTAGATAGAGTATTTTTATATTATTTTATTGTTTCATTTTTCCTTCCTCCCTTCCTTCTTTTCTTTCTTTCCTCTCTTCCTTTATTTTCTATCATTATAATCAATGTTAGGTTTCTATATTTCACAACAGATTATTATATCTAAAATATGTATGTTAAAAATTTCATAGTAACCACAAATCAAAAATCTATAATAAATGCCCCCAAAATAATAAACAAGGAATAAAACACATTAAAGAAAAAAGTCATTTAATTTAAAAAGAAGACTGTAAGAGAGGGAGAAATATAGAGAGGAAGTACTAGTAAGTAATTTACCTTAAGTGTAAATGACTTATATTATGTAATTAAAAGTCAGAGTGAGTTAATTGACTTAAAATTTAATTAATCAAATAAAAAGACCCAAATATTTCCTGTTTACCAGAGCTCAGTTAATTTCTAAGTATATTCCTAGACTATGCAAAAGAGTTGAAATATCCCATGCAAATAAAATACAAATTTAATAAAGAATAGCCAAACTTATGTTAGATAAAATAGATTTTAAATCAAAGGCAGTAAAAAGGACAAGGAAAGTCATTATATAATGATTAAGGGATCAATTCAGCCAGAAGAAATAATAATACTTAAACTATATGGAACAAAAATCAGAGAAGCTAATATATTAATCATATGTTAGTAGACCTAAAGGGAGAGATATATCCAAATAAAATAATAGCAGGGGACTTTAGTATCACACTTCCAGCAGTAGAGACAGCAGTTAAATAGCTCCTTAGACCAAATGGACATAAAATATATCTGTAGAATACTCCATCCAAAAGCTGAATAATACACATTCTTCTCAAGAGCACACAGAATATTCTTCATGATAGGTTATAACAGTCCACAGAACAAATGTCAAAACATTTAAAAGCCAGGTGCAGTGGTACATGTCTGTAATCCCAGCAGCTGGGAAGACTGAGACAGGATCTCAAGTTCAAAGCCAGCCTCAGCAAAGCACCTTGGTGAGACCCTGTTTCTAAATAAAATACAAAATAGGACATGGCTCAGTGGTTGATTGTCCCTGAGTTCAATTCATGATACCAAAAAGAAAAAAAAAAAAATATAATAAATAAAAATATATATATATATATATATATATATATATATATATATATATATATGGAATCATGTGGATTGCTTGCTTTTGTTTTTGCTTTTGTTTTGTTTTCTGACCCTGATGTAAATTAGTAATAACAGAATATTTGGAAACCATACAAAATACAAAGAGATTATGCAATGTACTTCTTCTTCTTCTTTTTTTTTTTTTTTTTTTTTTTTCTCTCTTTTTTTTTGGGGGGGGTTGTTTTTGTTTTTTTTTTTTTTTTTTTGGTACTGGGGATTGAACTCAGGGGCTGTTAGAATTTGGGCAAAGTTTCTTACGCAGGGAATGCCATTTTAATAAAAGGGAAGTTTATTAGGGGCCACGTGTGGAAGGGGGAGAAAAAGGGAAAATAGGGGACGGACGGGAACAGGGGCAAGCACGAACAGAGAGCGATTTCAGTCCGGGGCTGGCTTAAATAGAGTGGGGGTCAGAAAGCCCCCCTGGAGTGAGTCTTTGCCCTATAGGCTACCAGAGGTCAGGAGGTGATGGCCAGGGCACCTGCTGGCCAGGTTCGCTGGCCATGCTGAGGATCTTGGGAAATGTAGTTTTTCACAAAGTACCTGGGGAGGTGTGGCCTTCTGCCTGGGAGGTGCAGCCTCCTGCCTGGAATCCAACATTCCCCCCTTTTTGTTTTCTTAGGAAGCGGGGCGTCATGTTTCAATCTGGCTGCTTCAGAGCTGAAGTGGGGCGAACGTGGGGTGCTATGAGGGGAGGAGATGTGGGCAGGCAGGTCCAGCTGGAGGGTGAAAAAATTCCCAGGAGGTAGGCGTGGAAAAGATGAATCTGTCTAGGTATGGATGGATGAAGTTTCCTTGAAGCCATAGATCGGTGAGGGTGTCAAACCAGGCTTCTCCAGAAAGTCACTGAGGGAGTCAGCCGGCTATCCTCTCAAAGAGCACGTAGAAATTGTGGGTCTTATGCGTTTGCAGTAGCATCTGAAGAGGCCAATGGAGAGTGTGAAGCACATCATAATGAGTATCAGGTGGCAGCATAAGGGCAGGACTCAGCAGGGCTCTCTGGTTGGAAAGTCATCCATTGGTTTTTTAACAGTTGATAGTCCCTGAGAAAAACTGGTTAAAGGTTCAAAACCAGAAAAAACAGAAAAGATTATTTTGAGTTGGTATCAGGAACACGAGAGAAGCAAATTTTTAAGGGATTAGTGGGACTGGGAGAGCAAGTATATTGAGGTAGTTGTTTGTCGTCCTATTGTGGATCTTCAGTTGGTTGAGCAGCTGGTTTCAGTCTGGAAATATGAGTCCAAGAAGTCAAATTCTCTGAGGTTTCATGAAGCTTAGCAGCCGTGGGTGTGCACAGCACAACCTGGAAAGGTCCTGTCCACTTTGGGGCAAGGGAGACTGTTCCTGTGTCCTGGGGAGGGGAGAAATATACCCAAGAACCGGGTGCCAATGGAAATAAAGCAGTGAGTCTACTTGGGTCAGGTAGGATGTAATCTTGGCATGTCCTTAGCTGATGTCTGATGAAGGATAGACTTTACTTTGAAGTCTGGGGAAGGTTGTAAAGTCAACAGGGATGAGAGCTTTTATGAGCGAACACGAAAAACATGAGTATTGAATAAATGTTGCAGCATCTGGAACATGTCAATGTATATCATGGAGATAATTTAAATTTTTAACATGTACAGAGGTATCAGGGATGTAAACACAACATTTCATTAGGGCTGAAGTTACCTTTAATTTTAAAATGCCCAGAAATGGTTGTGTATCTGTTTTAACTGTTACTGGATGTTTAGGATAAAGTTTGTCAAACTGACTTTTGTTTTTTACTATTGCTAAGAGTCAGCTGTTTCTGATGGGAATCGTGGGGAAACTTGAGAGCAGCTTTTCTGCTCGGTGCCTTCTGTAAGGATGGGTCCAGGTCTTGCTTGACCTTGTGGCTTCCCTCAGAAGCATTAGGGATGTTTCTCCCTTTTTATGGACCCTCCTTTTAGCAAGTGCACTGATTGGCTTTTTTCTCTATTGGTCTCATTTATCTCTCTTATTGGGAGGTCATGTGACCCAGAGATGCAAAGCTCTTTAGAGATGTTTCCTCTTCCCTCACAGGCAGACTCTGGGACAAGAACCAAATACTGGTTTTCTTGGCCCTTTTTGATTAATTTAAAGTTTTGATCTTAGACATCCAGTAAGCTAATCTTAAATTGAGAACACTGGGCTTTAACTTTAATGCTTATAAACTTACAGTAGCCAGGGTCTGTGGTACCTATCTGTCTTGATGGTTCTTGAACGTCAGGTGTTTTAGTTCTGAAGTTGATCTCTGTTAACATATATTGTTGTTTGAGCTTCCATGAAAATTAGCTGACAAAATATCACATTTAGAACAGATTAAAGAAAGGCTGAGAGCATTTAGCTGACAAAATATTACAATTAGAACAGATTAAAGAAAGGCTGAGAGCATTTAGCTGACAAAATATTACACTTAGAACAGATTAAAGAAAGACTGAGAACATTTAACTTTTTTTGTGGAAAAGTAATAACTTGAATTTAGGAAAAATATTTTGTTTATAGTACTCTTAATTAGAGCAATTGGAACTTTTGAGCTTTTGCATACCCAACAATTTTTTTATATTATTTGAGAGAGTCCAGGGGACGATGTATCAGTAGGGGGTTGGGAGGTTCCGGCTGTCTTGTTACTTATGTTACCGTGCTGTAGACTGCTGAGACAGTAGGAGTGAAGATTCGGTCTTCAAGACGTTGTTGCACAGGTCTTCTAGGAATTTCATACACCTGTTTATACCTATTGGAACTTTAACCTGTTTTACTGATGACAAAGACTAATTTATGAAAACAATCAATACCTGATGTCATATTTAACAGTGAGCAATTTAACCTTGTAAATTAACTAGCTGTTTAACAAAGTTAGTTATAAATGAATAATCTCATGTCAAATACCAAAATATGAGGCTGAATAGTATTAGTCATTTTCTTTGCTGAAGAGAAGTCCTGGAGAAACTTGCGAATTAAGTTTGAAGTTTGAAGGTACCTTTACTTATTTGCTTACCCAATTTGAATTGAACATTTTTGACTTAAATGAATTAAAGATATTTGGATCCATTATTTTAATTTTTATGAGTACTTGGTTTGTTATTTGTGACATCACATTTACATGAAATTTGGACAGACGCACGGACTTAAAAACATAAAAAAAAACATAATTGTGAGCACTTTGGGAGGGGAAGCGAGGAGCTGAAGAGGCAAAGGTGAAGTTAGCAGGGACTGAAAAGAGACAGACTTGGCAGGCATGCTGATTGATTTTCCCATTTTGAATGGGAACTGAGGGACTGTGTCCCACGTGAATGAGAAAGAGAGAGAGAGCCAAAGGACTGAAGGGATTAAACAAAAGAAGAAGTGGGTGAGAAATTAAGAGAGCAGAGGACAGAGGGAGTTTGCTGAAGGAAAAGGCCAGCTGCACTAGGGCAGGAAGTTGGAGGGAGGGTCGCGCAAGCCAATAGCTGCTAGGAATGAAGACTTTCAGTCTCCCTGGCTGTGGTGGGGTCTGGCTTACCTGAGCCAGGTAGACATGAAGTTTTAAGGGGAGGACAGGGGCTCTATGTGTCGTGCCGTGTGAACGGGAAAAAGAGACTCAAGTCTGGACTAGGCACAAGGCCTGAAGAGATTTTAGGGAGAACTGAGGGAGGGAGGGTCGCGCAAGCCAGTGGCTGCTAGGAGGGTTGGAAGAGTCCCGCGGTTGCCGCTGCTGCTGCAGTCCACAAGGCAGGGCATGGGCTGGCCCACCGGGTGCAGCAGCGAAGGCGGTGCTTGGAAGGCAGTCAGAGGGAACCACGTGGGTTGGGATAGAAGATGATGGATCAAGTAAGGAAGTGGAGCGGACAAATTTTGGGCGGAAGAACATGGCAGATCTGAGAGGGGGGTGGAGCTAAGTAGCAGAGCCTGTTGATTGGAATGGGGGAAAGAGGCTGGCTGCGAGGCTAAGAAGTTGTGATGTTGAGACAAAGGAAGAAGCGTACCCATGTTGTCGGCCGCCGGGGGATCTGGCCTGTGCGCGAAGAAACGCTCGGCTAAAATAGATCGGAGGAGGCAGGGTGGAACGGGTTGCTGGGTGTCAGATGTCTAGCAGAGGAGGCAGGCAAGGAGTGCCTGCTGCTGTAGTAGCAGCAGGCTGGGAGCGCGGACAGGGAGCGCACCGCTGCAGTGGTGGCAGAAGGGGAAAGAGAACAGAGGGGAGAAGAGATGTACCTGCGCAAACATGCTGAGAGAATGTACCCGGGCACGTAGACTAAGTGAAAGCAAAATTTCTGTGACTTGGATGAATGGCGAACACATGGTCGCCATTTGCTGGCGGGGGAGGGGGAAGGCGCGCAGAGTTGAGGATGGACTGAGGAGCTCGGAGCATGCCGCACAGTGGGTGCAGATGGACTGAAGAACTGTAGGTTTTAGATCTGAAAGCTGAGGTTCCCAGAGAAGGGAGAGGAAGAGAAAAAGAGAGAGAGAGAGAGAAAACTTCGCGACTCTTACCCATCCTGAAAACCGCGGTGTCCAAGAGCAGAGCGTCAGCAGAGAAAGAAAAAATAGCAATTCCCGAGAAATTTTGCCTTTTAAATGTAGAATTGCCCCATGTTGGGCGCCAAAATGTTAGAATCGAGGCAAAGTTTCTTACACAGGGAATGCCATTTTAATGAAAGGGAAGTTTATTAGGGGCCACGCATGGAAGGGGGAGAAAAAGGGAAAATAGGGGACGGATGGGAACAGAGGCAAGCGCGAACAGAGAGCGATTTCAGTCCAGGGCTGGCTTAAATAGAGTGGGGGTCAGAAAGCCCCCCTGGAGTGAGTCTTTGCCCTATAGGCTACCAGAGGTCAGGAGGTGATGGCCAGGGCACCTGCTGGCCAGGTTCGCTGGCCATGTTGAGGATCTTGGGAAATGTAGTTTTTCACAAACACCTGGGGAGGTGTGGCCTTCTGCCTGGGAGGCACAGAATCCTGCCTGGAATCCAACAGGGGCCACTCTACCATTGAGCCACATCCCCAGCACTGTTTTGTATTTTATTTAGAGACAAGGTCTCACTGAGTTGCTTAGCACTTCACTTTTGCTGAGGCTGGCTTTGAACTCTAGATCCTCCTGTCTCAGACTCCAGAGCCCCTAGAATTACAGGTGTGTACCACCAAGCCCATCTACAATGTACTTCTTCTTTTTTATTAAATTTGTTTTTTATTTTAAGTTGTTAGAAATGACAGCAGAATTTATTCTATTTCATATTATACTTGTAGAGCACATTTTTACATATCTCTGGTTTTATACAAAGTATATTCACACCATTCTTGACTTTTTTATTTTATATATAGGGGACTGAACCCACAGGTGCTTAACCACTGAGCTATGTCCCCAGCCATATATATATAGGGAGAGGAATTTAATTTATAATTAAATTTATAATTAAATAATTAAATAAATGTATATATATATAATTTAAAGACAGAGTCTCACTGGTTTGTTAAGTGTCTCACCAATCTGCTGAGGCTGGCTTTTAGCTACAGATCCTCCTGCCTCAGCTTCCTGAGTTGCTGGGATTACAGGTGTACTTGGCTATACAATATACTTCAGACCAACTAGTAGATCAAGGAAAAATTTCAGAAAGAAAATTAAATTTTTATGAAAATTAACAACACAATCTACCAAAAGTTATTGTACACACCAAGAGCAGTATAAAAATCAAAATATAGAAATGAATGCATACATCAAAAAGGTAGAAATACCTCAATTAAAAATGCACTGTGGCATCTCAAAGAACAAGAAAAATAAGAACAAATTCAAAATTTTAGAAAGAAAGAATAAGAGCATAAATAAATGAACTAGAAACTAAAATGGAAAGAAAAAAGAAAGCAATATAAAAAATAACACATTGGAAAACTGTTTTTCAAGATAAACAAAATTGACAACTTTTAGCTAGGCTAACTAAAAAATGAGACAGAGAAGATTCAAAAAATAAAATCAGATATGAAATGGAAAAAGAAAAAGGATCATTAGAGACTGTTGTGAACAATACACCAGCAAATGTGACAATTGAAATGGACAGATTTATGGATTAATAAATCTTTAAAGACCAAATAATGAAGATTATTATTATTATTATTATTAACTGACAAATGATAATTAACATAATTGAGTAAGTAATAAAAATACCTATAAAAGAACAGTTCAGGATCAAATTGCTTGCTGAATTCTACCCCAAATTTGTAGAACTAATGCCAGTTTTTCTCAAATTACTCTAAAAAAATGGAAGCAGTGAAAATTCTGTTGCATTTTTTGAGGCCAGTAATATCATGATACTGAGAACAGAAAAGAATGAACACATACACACAAAAAAAAGAATAAGGTCAATATAGCTAATGGATATATACACAAAAATCTTCAACTATTAGCAAATCTAACTAAATAGCACATTAAAATGATTATTCACCACAATCAAGAGGAATTCATTTCAGGGATGCAAGGATGGTCCACATAAATAAATTAATAAACATGATCTACTACAGCACCAGTTGGATGGGTGAAAAACATATGACATCTCAACATACAAGATGTAATGTTCAATTTGAATTGTCAATTTGATTGTATTAAGAGATTCCACGTCTTAAGAGGATTATGGGTATGTCAGTGAGGGTATGTCTAGGAATGATTGGCAGGTGGGATAGCCAACTGAAATGGAGACTTTCCCTAAGCATGAACAGCACCAACCAATAGGATGATGGTTTGGATGGAATAAAAGTTGGAAAAAATAGGAAGCAGCAGCAGATACAAGCTCAGTTCTTCTTGAATGGGTTCTTGATTGCTGTTGCATCTAAGGAAAGCAAATACAATAAATAAGCAAGGAATCTCTCGCTTCTTCAATCTTCCAGAGCACATTCTCTGGAAGCCTTTGGTCTCAGACTAGGGTAGCACCATTGATCCCTCTTGTTCTGGGGCTTCAGCCTTTTGGACTGCACAGATACTGGTTCTTCCACCTCTCTAGCTTGCACATGGCCATTGTGGACTATGTAGCTTCTAGTTCTATAAGCCACCCTGATAAATCCCATTTTATAAGTGTACTTCCTGTTGATTCTGTTCCTCTCTCTAGAACCCTGCCTAATACACTAGGTAAAGACAATTGAAAATATTCAACATCACATCATGATCAAAACCCTGAACAAGTTAAGTATAGAAGGAATGCTGTTCAATTTAATAAATTCCCTAGCAGGGCGCGGTTATGCATGCCTGTAATCCCAGCACTTGGGAGACTGAGGCAGGAGGATCTTGAGTTCAAAGCCAGCCTCAGCAATGGCGAGGCACTTAGCTATTCAGTAAGACCCCATCTCTAATAAAAACACAAAAAAGGGCTGGGGATGTGGCCCAGTGGTCAAATTCCCCTGAGTTCAATCCCTGGTATTAAAAAATAATAATAAAAATAAAATAAATAAATAAATTCCCTAGCTAAAATCATGCTGAATAGGGAAATACTTAAATATTTCTAAAATGAAGAATTAGAAAATTTTGCTTTCTTTATTCAACATAGTAGTCAGTCTCCTAAATCAGAGAAATCAAGAAAGACATCAAGAAGATTCATGTTGGAAAGGAGCAGGTAAAATTATCACCGTTTGTAGTTGATGTGATCAAATATTAAGAAAAAGCAAAGCCTCCACAAAAGAAAAAAGAAGAAGAAGAAGTAATGAAAAGAAATAATTCAACAAAGTTGCTGGAAAAAAAATCAACCTCCATAAAGTCAGTAGCACTTTCCTAGGCCAGTAGCAAATTATCTCAAAAAATGAATCAAAAAAGAAATTCCATTTGCAATACCTAAATAGTTTCAAAATCAAAAATAAATTTATCCAAAGATGTGAAAGTTATCTGAAGTAAAACTTTATTAAACATTGATTTAAGAAATTGAAGAGGACAAAAATAAATGGGCAGAAATTCTGTCTTTACGGATTACAGGAATAAACATAGTTAAAATGTCCATGTTAAACAAAATTATCTGCATATGTAAAATAATCCCTATCAAGTTACCAAGGGCATCCTTCACAGAACTAGAAAAAATAATCCAGAAAATCAGGGAACAACAGAAATTTTGAGTAGCCAAAGTAATCTTGACCCAGATGAACAAAGCAGTAAACATTATGCTGACTTCAAAATATGCTACAAAACTATAAACAGACAAGCATAATATTGGCATGAAAACCCATATATATATACTGATACTTTTGCCTACAAATGAACCCAATCACCTACTGCTAACTAATCTCCCATAAAAATGCTAAGAACATACATTGAGGAAAGTAGAGTCTATTCAATAAATGGTGGGGAGACTGGACAAGCATATGCAGAAAAATGAAACTTGAGACCAGTCTTTCTCAATATTCAAAAATCAGCTTAAATAAATTAATATAAGGCTTAGGGGATTCCATCAAAATAAAAAGCTTCTGCATAGCAAGGGAAACAATCAAAAGAATGAAGAAATAACCTACAGAATGGAAAAAAAATGCAAACTGTACATCTGATTCGTGATAATATATGGAATATATGAAGAACATAAACAACTAAATTGCTAAATATCAACCAGTGTAATTTAAAAATGGGTAGTAAATAGGCATTTCTCCAAACAATGTATGCAAATGGCCATAAGTATATAATCATCAGAGAAATTAAATGCAAAACCATGATAAGATATCACTGTACACACAGTAAAAATGAATCATATCAAATGCGTGAAGGTAAAAAATGCTGGCAAGAATGTGGAGAAGTAAGAGCCCCTGAATACCTTTTTATAGAAAACAGTATGGAGGTTATTCCAACGTTAAAAATAGAACTATCATATGATCCAGCAATACACTATTGAGTATATATCCAAAGGAAACAAATTAATATGTTGAGGAGACCTCAGTCTTCACATGTTCATTTTAGCACTACTCAGGTGGCTGAGAAATGTCCACCTACTAATGAATGGATAAAGAAAATGTGGCATGTATGCACAATAGAACTCTATTCATCTAATAAAATGATAAACTCTTTCATTTGTGACCACTGGCTGGATGTAGAGTTCATCATATTAAGAACAAGCCAAACACAGAAAGTAAAACATTTCATGCTCTCACTTATTGTAGAATCTAAAAGAATTGATCTCATACAAGTTGAGCATATTATAGTGGTTACTGGAGGCAGAGGAGATTAGTCAGGAGAGTAGGATTCAGAAAGTTTAGTGGATGAGTATTAATGTATAGTTGGATTGGATAAATAAATTTCTGTATTGTATTGAAGAAAGGTGATTATAGATGATAATTGTGTTTCTTAGCTATCACTG
This sequence comes from Tamias sibiricus, assembly GCA_025594165.1. NCBI lineage: Eukaryota > Metazoa > Chordata > Mammalia > Rodentia > Sciuridae > Tamias > Tamias sibiricus. The sequence goes on along the minus strand of CM046662.1, from coordinate 153,715,669 downwards.
TGACAATGTATCACAAAGAATCAATTTAGAGGAGAAAAGATTTGTTTAAAATCAGGGTTTCAGAAATTTCAGTCTATGTTCAGTTGTCTCCATAAGGCAGAGCACAGCTACTCCCCTCATGGTGTCTAGGAAGCAGAATGTGAAAACAAGCAAGGAGCAAGGAACAAGGTTGAGACTTTCCAGACACTCCCTCAGTGACCCATGTACCCCAACTAGGCTCCACTTCCCATAGTTTCCACCAGCTCCCTGTCCTGCCATCATATTATGAATTCATCAGTGGGCAAATGCATTCCTTGCTTAGTTAGAACTCCCAGAGTCCAACCTCTTCCCAAGAGCCCCACCTCTGAATTTTGCTACAATAGGACCAAGCCTTCAATACTGACGCTTTGAAGGACATTCCAGATGTGAACTATAACAACAATGTACTCCATATTTTAGAAAGATAGAAATGTTTTGAGTGAATTTTCCCACGAAGAAAGAAGAAATGTTTGAGGAAATAGGTATATTTACCCTGACCCGAATATTATAGGATAAGTACATGTATCAAAATATCACATAGTATCTCATAAGTGTGCATGATTTTATCACAATTAAGAAAAATTCAAAAATAATTTAAAAAATGCATTCAAGTTATTTTTAATTCAATAGAATATGGTTAACAAGTAGTTCTTGATTGGATAACATGTCTTAATATTACATCATAAATAATGCATTTTTATGAAAAAAAATCCTCCAAACAATTTATTGTGTATCAGTTGTGATACACCCTAAATTATGTTCATTAAATATGGAGTTAACTGTTTTGTGTTGATGCATTTTAATTATTCATAATAGTCGTTTTTATCATCCCATAGTCATACATACACTTAATATAATTTGATCAATCTCATTCCCCAATACCTGACCTTTCCTGCCTATCCTTCCACCCCCTTATCTGCTTGTTCCAACAATATCCTTTTTATGATTCTTTTTATTATTAGTTTACAGTAGTGCATTACATTGTAAACATGAGCAGTATTCTTGCTTTATATTCATACATGGATGTAGCATAACAGATTGAATTCCCCAGTACTTCACCCTGCTCTCCACTCCTTCCTTCTTCTAGTCCCTTTTCTCTATTTTATTGGTCTCCAGCCTTTTTTTTTTTTTTGTAAGGCCACCCCTCTTTGTATTCTTTGTCCCTCTCTTTTTAGTTTCTGCACATGAGAGAGAACATTGGACCCTCTGTGTGTGTGTGTGTATGTATGTGTGTATGCTAACACACTACTTGCAAAATTGTAATTATACCTGTTATTTTCAAAGAATTTGGACTGTTAAAGAAAAACAACATATATTTACAACATGGTAGTTTTCTTAGTATTAACAATTTTTAAAAGTATTTTGATAGTATCAATAATGTGAATCTATTATAACACTTGAGGAGTAATTTCTGCAATTGTGTATCTATGCAAACACAGATAAATATCTCAACTTCTCTAGGAGCATTCTTGATTTTTTTTACATACATGTAAAATTATGTGTAAAATGTCACTGTATGATAATTGCTCAAAATGACAATAATAATGTACTTTAGAATTAAATGAATTTAATAATGCCACACATTAGTGTAACTGCATAAGATAATTAGAATGTATCTAGATTTTTTTATAATTACCCTCTGACATTTTAAATTTCAAAATAAATTTATATACCTCACCATTTTAGTATATGTGTTTTCCATGCTGGGGACTATGATTAAATAAGAATGTACTTTTCTAACAACACTAGGGCTCACAGCAAATTATTATTTCATTCAATTACTATCACTGTCAATCAGCTGCTTTAATTAGTAAGGTTAACAATGGTATTTAACTTGCATGTCATTATTTTATTAAATTATTTAATGTTACTGATTTTAGGTAGTCATTTTCCTTTGATGATAAACTCCCTGATGACAAGTACTGTGTGCTCACTACATTACTTCATATATAAAAAGTTTGTGAGCCATTAGTTACTTCAGAGAATGGAGCTTATAAAAGATACAGATATCTGACCCAAGGGGGTGAGAATTAATAATTTGACATTATTAATTACATAATTGACTTAATTACAGTGACCCATAAACAAAATGAATAATGAGAGTTAAATCACATTTTACACTTGATAAATAATACTTCTTAACTATTAGCTGAATGTGGGTTAATTTTTTATATGTTAAATAATATGTTAAACTTAACAGATTTTCTTGTCATTGCTTATAGAAATAAGATAACTCCATGTTTTAAGAAAGAGGGAATGAAGGCAGGAAGGAAGGAAAAAAAAAAATAATAAAAGAATATATTTCAACTAAATCAGAATCTTTCTTAGCCTATAGATAAAGTGCCTAGAAACTATATTATAAAAATTAAGGGATTTGAAGAAAATAATCAATGATTTTGATATTTTTTGTTATTTATTCTTCACTATTTATTAAACATGAGCATTACATTCAAATGTTGAAATCAGAAAATATATTCAGCATCAACAATTTGAATAATCACTGACAAACTAAGTTTCTAAATACCAAGGAAATGAAACAACTCCAGAACCCATTCGTGGTTTCTGTCTGATTCTTGATTTGTAGTTTGGATGTGGAATGTACCCCAAAGGTCCATTAATTAAAGGTTTAGTCCTCAATTTGGCGTTATGTGAAGGTGGTGGAGACCTTTAGAAGAGGATGTGTAGTGGGAGGTTTTAGGACATGGGGGGCATGGCCTCAAAGGGGATTGCAGGAAAACAGTCTCTTCCTCTCTTTCTTTTGCATCCCAGCCATAAGGCAAAAAGTTTTCTCCACCCTAACTCCTTGCCATGATCTGCTGACTTGCCACAGGTCCAAAGTAGGAGGGCCAAATAGTCCAGCAATGAAACCTCTATAACTGTGAGAAAATATAAAATTCTTCTTATTAAGTTGATTCATCTCCAACATTTTTTACAGTAATATTCAGCTGATAAACAATTGTGCATTCCATTAGAGGCAAAAGCCACATCTTTCTGGGAACATTGATTTGACTTTTAGTTTTCAAAATACCAAGCCACATTCTCCAGTGTCAATTTTATCTGTGAAAATAGCTATTGCTTTCTATTAATCAGCTTTCTATATTTGTATTCACAAGCCCAGGGTGTCATTTTTTGAGTAATTAAATATAAAGGATGCAAAACTCATGGCCATTGTTTCATTGGATGCTTTACCTCAGATGACTGTTGCCTTAGCCCTCATCTCCTTTGTCTTCCTTAAATCTCATTTTTCAGTGCAATCTTTCTTAGCCAACCAAGTTAGAGAATTCAATTTGACACATCCTACCTCCTTTCTCTCATGTATTTTTTCTAGTGCAGTTACTGTGATCACTTACTCTAGTTTTATCCTCCACACCATGTATTGTCCATGTCCTTCACTTAAGTTCCATGGACAGAGGATTTTTCTTGATGTGATTGATTGCACATAGAGTAGGAGGTTAGTGATCTTAAGATATTGTTGCTAACTTTGGCATTGAGCAAATCTCTAAAGCCACTTTAGCTTTAGAAGTTTAATAAAACACAACAATTTGAGGCAATATAGAGAACACAAATGTGCAAAATATGCATGTGTATTTTTTTAAAGGGAATGAAAGAATTTGAAAGTGTCAGCATTTTAGAATGCTGAGTTTCTACTCTTAGAATAGCCGTGCAAATAAAGACAAAACTTAAACAAAGGGTAATAAAGATACAATTCATTATAAAAATAATAAAGTATAACAACCATAAACCTAGAGATACATCTAACAATCTCAAAATGTGTATATGAAAACATTGGAGAATTGCTTGGAAAAATCCATATTAGTATAGAAAATCATGAGTAGAACTGTATAAGAAATAATAGAAAAAGAATGCATTCGTATTGTGTAAGGAATACCTAAAAGTACATATTAACAAACTTCATTATCTAGGCATCATATATGTTTATCAAACAAGAGAGAAGTAAATACTCTTTAAAATATCTCTTTTCATCTAAGGTGCAATGCAATTCTTCAATTTTCTTGTTAATTTCCTGTGTGGATGATCTAGTGTTAATGTCCCTCAATAATGTGATACTGATCTCTCTCTCTCTCTCTCTCTCTCTCTCTCTCTCTCTATATATATATATATATATATATATATATATCCATATTAGGACTATTAATAGTCCTAATATATATATATATATATATATATATATATATACATATAATATATGTATATATCCATTTAGGACTATTAATATTTGCTTCATTTGTTTGGGTTCTCAAATTTTGGGTAGCTATTTCCTCTTGCTGAACTGATTCCTCTACTGTTATATAGTGGCCTTCCTTCCTGGCTAAATATATGAATCAATAACTTTGAAAATAACAATAGAAACACATGAATATTCCTTCAACCATCAATATAATAAATTTCACATAAAATGCAAGTATTCTAATTGAAAAAAAATAGGCAATAAGTTCGTTTTTCCTATACCTGAGGATAAATCACTCAGCATTGTTCAATATAGTATGACTTTATTTCATGGATCCTTGGAAGAATAAAAGTAGGAATCCCTTGTTACTTGAAGCATTGTTCATTATTGCCTCATTTTTTGCTGTATTGCAGAGACTGGGAAAGAGATGAAAACATGTATATCTAGTCTCCTTTTCAGTATTAAAGTTTTAGCAGTATTTTATGCTGATAAAATTATTTTTATTTCACTTAAATGCAAAGAAAATACATAGAATTTTTTTTAACAGATACACTAAATCTTAGATTTACTTCAAACAGTATATCACAATATCTTAATACTTTACAGAACCTGGTTTTCCTCTTGCCTACAAAATTATCAAATTTAAGTCAAATTGAAAATAAAATATTTGACAATTATGTGTATATATAATCATATGTGTTTCATATATTGTTCTAAGTTTTCAAAATGGCATAAGTCTTTGTTAAAGAATAAGAGAATAAGGTCCAGAAGTTTAATGGTGTCATAATTTTACAAACTATTTTAAGAAGCAATTTGAAATATGAAAAATGTTTTATGGATCCAAAGGTATTCTCAGCGATAATTCAAAATATAAAGAGAATCTGGAAAATATTTAGATGCCTATTAATGAGTAAATAGCTAAATAAAATACATGGAATTTCATGATGTACTATGCAGCTAAATATATTTTGTAAGATACTTTAATCACATAATAAAACGCTTGCATTATAATATTAAATGAGAAAACCAGGATTAAAGTTGTACAGATTGGGCTGGGATTGTGGCTCAGCGGTAGAGTGCTCGCCTAGCACGTGCGCGGCCCGGGTTCGATCCTCAGCACCACATACAAATAAACGCATTGTGTACAACTAAAGCAAATAAATAAATATTAAAAAAAAGTTGTACAGATACTATGCTAAAAAATTATATGGAGAAAAAACAGCAAAGAAGCATAATGAAATCTTAGCAGTTTTTGTTGTTGTTGTTGTTTTCTTTCTATTTTCATTTGTTTGTTTTCTCAAATTTCAATGTTTGGGAAAAAATAAAAACTTAAAAGTCACATTAAAGAAATTATTTAAGTGAATACAAAACAAGTCATCAACTGTGCCTTCCTACTTCAGAATACAAATAAAAGCACAAAGTGTCATTTTGAAAAAAAGAAGTTTAATAAAATCCCCCTTTGAGCATATGAAGAAATGAAGACTTAGGATATTTTTTTTTTTTTTTTTTTTTTTTTTTTTTAGTTTTTCTTGTTTTTCCCCATGCCTTTATATCTGTCATTGGGAGAATCACTTTATACCAATAAACAATTTATTTGAGTATAAAATTTATTAAAACATACGAATTCTAAATTTCTGCCAAACTATGTCAGATATAGCATTGTTGATTTTGAAGTGATTTCGGTGCTTTTAAATTTAGATGTCATTTAACTCTTTACATACATAAAATAATCAATAAATGGGATAGATTCAAATAACAAAGCTTCTTCTCAGCAAAAGAAACAATCAGTGAAGTGAATAGAGATCCTACTAATTGGGAACAAATTTTTACCACACACACATCAGATAGAGCATTAATCTCTAGAACATATAAAGAACTCAAAAATCTTAACACACACACACACAAAAATCAAATAATCCAATCAATAAATGGGCCAAGGAACTGAACAGACACTTCTCAGAAGAAGATATACAATCAATCAACAAATACTTGAAAAAATGTTCAAAATCTCTGGCAAGTAGAGAAATGCAAATCAAAACCACTCTAAGATTTCATCTCACACTTGTCTTAATGACAGCTATTAAGAACACAAACAACAATAAATTTTGGTGAGGATATGGAGAAAAAGGCACGCTCATACATTGTTGGTGGGACTGCAAAATGGTGCAGCCTATATGGAAAGCAGTATGGAGATTCCTTGGAAAACTTGGAATGGAACCACCTTATGACCCAGCTATCCCACTCCTTGGTCTTTACCCAAAGGACTTAAAAACAGCATACTATAGGGACACAGCCACAACAGTGTTTATAGCAGCACAATTCACAATAGCTAAACTGTGGAACCAACCTAGACGCCCTTCAGTAGATGAATGGATAAAGAAAATGTGGTATATATACACAATGGAGTATTACTCAGCAATAAGAGAGAATAAAAACATGGCATTCACAGGTAAATGGATGAAGTTAGAGAATATAATGCTAAGTGAAGTTAACCAATCCCAAAAAGCCAAATACCAAATGTTTTCTCTGATATAAGGAGGCCGATTCAAAGTGGGGTTGGGATGGTGAGCATAGGAGGATTAGAGAAACACTAGAATGAGCAATGAGGAGGGAGGGGATGGGAGGGGGCAAAAGGGTGAAGAAAAAAATGGTAGAATGAGATGGATATCATTACCCTAAGTGCATATATGAAGTCACGAATGGTGTAAATATACTTTGTATACAACCAGAGGTATGTAAAAATGTGCTTTACAAGTATAATATGAAATGTAATACATTCTGCTGTCATTTCTAACAACTTAGAATAAAAAATAAATTTGACAAAAAAATAAGGCATTCTCAAAAGAAGGAATTTTGGAGAATCTAGCTATGCTAGTTCTATAACTCAGTCTGAAGGCATTAAGAGGCAGTAAAAGGTGATCTCAGGAGCGCAGGGAAGTCACTGTCAGTAAGTAATATGGCTTTAATGCTGGCTAGACACCAATACATTAGTATGTAGCAGCACCTGTGTTTATTTTTTAAACTATTTCCCCTTTTCAAACAGGCTCTATTACACCACAAATGCAAGGTCTGGGAGTCTTAGGGTAAGAAATTCCAGTCAAGAAAATTTATCATTTTCCCCTATGCTATCTTTCAACCCATAAAGAAGGGAAATATTTCATTTTATTTTTAGTTCTTTCTGTATGAGCACCTAATTTCCCTGCTTTGGTTCTCCCAATGGAGATATCTTACAGTGCTATCAATCTCCACAAGTTCTGGAACTTCACTAGACTTACAAAACTGAGAGAATACATACAATCAAGTCAGCAACAATCATCATCCTTTATTACATTTTATTTACGAATACACAGATTCATGTTGATGACTGTTATGTGAGAAGTTTTAAAGACTGTTAAGATGAACTTCAGGAACAGAATGCCTGCATGACTTCAAGGAACCTTTAATACATAAAGCAATATCGGACTTCAGAATTAATTGGGTCAACATACATTAGTTACATATACAGTTTAAATTTATTAGTGTATTTGGTGAATAAAGGAATAATTTCAGATCATTAACACCATTCACAATGGAAGTAAATAAAATATTCATCATAAATCACTGCCAATAATGTTTAACATATATATCTAACACTGTTTACATCATTTGATTATTTTCAATGATAAAAGTTCAGATGGTATTTGCCTTCAAATGCACAAATGAGAATTAACTATTTCTTTGTATTCTCTCTTCTCTGATCAGGTTTGAGATGAAGCAATTACAACTGATATGCTTTGGGCATTTGGGCATGGTAAATGTAGTTCAGGGGTAAAGTGTTTGGATACCAAGCACAAAGGCCCTGGGTTCATTCCCAAGCAGCAGTTAAAAAAAAAAAAAAAAAAAAAAAAAAAAAAAAAAAGCAAAACTCTCAAATTTATAAGTTTTAAACTGTAGTCTCATTATTAATCACTAAAATGTGGTAAATGTTAATGAAAAGAAAAAAATATTTTCCTTTTTCAAAAGGATCGATTGTGTATCTACAACAAAAATGCTTCTAATTGATTTTCTCCCAGTCCACTTCTTCCAGAATACACACTATTAACAGGAGGCAATGACACACATTATGTAGCATGGGAAAAGCTGTCCCCTATTTTCTTTATATCTCAATAAACTATAATATATAACAATGAGTTTGTCTGTTGTAGATTTTACCACAAAAATGAAAATTAGAAACATATCTATACATATATATACATGTTTATATATATATATATATATATATATATGTGGATAGACAGAGAGAGAGAGAGAGAGAGAGAGAGAGAGAGAGAGAGAGAGAGAAAGAAAGCAGAGCAATAAGTCTTGCAAATGTTGAGTAGAATGTCATCAGGTCCAGGAAAAAGAGATGCCAAGTAGATCATTGCATATATAGAGACATATAGATAGATAGATATACATACACACACATATATATAGACATAGTGATGCAGAGAAATATCTGTAGTAAGAGTTTTAGATTTGGACACTACTGCCTTTACATGTCAGTTGTATTATCAGTTTTATGCAATAATGAAGAGGAGAATATTTAATGCAAGAAAATCAAGATCATATTTTGCACATTTACAGATAGATTCAGGAAAGAAAAGGGGAGATTTTTAAAAACTTAAAAGAAAATTGTGTGCATGGTTAGCAAAATGAAGGGGACAAGACACTTTCATAATATAATAATCAAGTTCTAATCCATGAACACACTTGATAATAAAAGGGAAATGTCTATATTAGTTTCACCAATTAGCAATATTTTCCACAGCATTTACAAGGAAATAAGTTTACAGATAATGCTTTAAGTATAGAACCAAGAGACTGAGGGAAATCTTTCCTGATCCTCATATTTTCCATCAAGAATTCTAAAGATCTTTTGGTGACAATGAAAAGGCAGCTGGAGTGGAGAGGGAATCTTGCCAAAGGTCTGGGTTGGCCACTGAGGGACATGACAAAGCAACTCATCAAGGAATTGTCAGACTTTAGAGTCACGTGAATTTGGAAACTACTTTGTCTAACAAATAGGCTGTTTGTTTTTGCATGCCCATTTAGAAGAAAAATGGGAATGGAAAAAAACATGCTTAATTGATTTCCTTTTATAAAACTTTCTAATTCCATCCCAATGAGATAAAATATTACTTTCCTTTGAACTGTAGTCATTTCTGTGTCATTTTTGGAACTATTTTTACCCACTGAAATAGTTTAACTATTTAAAGTAACAAAATACAAATAGGAATGGTTCCATATCTTCTGCTACATTGAAAGTGGCTGAATATTGCTTTTAAAAATTACCCCCTAACATTCAATGAAGTAATCCTAGGGATGCAAATCTTGAAACTATTTGAAAATTCTGTCATTGCTTATAAATTATCACAACCTTACCAAGACTAAAATCATCAAAGGATATAATTCCCTACCTCTAAGAAGCAAATATAGGAAAGATCTAAAGTAATATCACGAGGAAAGGGGAAGAAATGTAAATATTTCTGAACACTTCCGCATTTTATTTTCAAAATATTCCTGTAGTTTTGCTGCTGTGTTGGTAATTAAGAAAAAATTTTTAAAAATATATAAAAGGAGAATTCAAAACTTGGGAACATTTTCTGGAAAGATAAAGTAGACATATATTCTCTTTTTTTGGTGGGCTACCAGGGGTTGAACTCAGGGGCGCTTGACCCTGTGCCACATCCCCAGCCCTATTTTGTATTTTATTTAGGGTCTCACTAAGTTGCTTAGTGCCTTGCTGTTGCTAAGGCTGGCTTTGAATTCACAATCCTCCTGCCTTAACCTCCTGAGTTGCTGGGATTACAAGTGTGCTCCACTATGCAGGCTGACCTATATTCTTATTACTAAGATAGTCACTTGGCACTACAACATATATTGTCTAAAAATTTTGAAACACAATAAAATTTTTCAAAAATTGCAATTGTAAACTAATTTTATTTTTTTCTTCCTTCTTTTCTTCCTTCCTTCCTTCCTTCCTTCCTTCCTTCCTTCCTTCTTTCATTCCTTCCTTCCTTCGTTCCTTCCTTCCTTCCTTTGTTTCTCTTTCTTTTTCAGTACTGGGAGTGGAACCCAGGACCTCACACCTGTGAGGCAAACACTGTACCACAGTCAACATTTCATTTAAAGTATGTTTTTAGAGACAAGGTCTCTCTCAGCTGCCCAAGCTAGCCTTGAACTTGCAATCCTCTTGCCTGATCCTCCCGAGTTTCTGGGATTACAGACATGCTCCACAATGTCTAGTGTAATTACAAAATTTCTTATTGTTTATTTAAATCCTAAGTTTGAAAAACAAAATACCAATCCTTTAATTAAGGATTCATTAACAGATTTATAAAAAATTTAGGTAGATGTGATAGGAACACAATAAATAGCTTTCTTCTGAATGGTGAAATACATACAATAAGTGGAACACTGCATACGGTATCTACATAGATATTCCAAAACACAATTAGTATAAACTTCAATTTGTGGAATGGCTAAAGGTTTATAGGAATGGAAGTGTCCAATAATCTGATTAGGTTGACTCTTAAGTGAGCATTGCTTTCTTGACAGTTTCTACATATTTTAAAGTCATAAATAGAAGTACATAGCCTTCTTCAGGGTTGTGGAAACTGGGATGGTACAGGATAGTAAAGGTAAATGAAATAATCACAGTAAAGTTTGCCAAGTGGTCTGTGCTGGGAGGCTGGGTGATTATCCAGAAGGGGGAAGTCTTGAGTTCCACCCAACCATACAAGCAACAACTCAGCAGCTGAGGCCCAAGGACTATCAGTAAGCCATGTGAAAGATGGTAAGCTGAAGAGCAAAACTGAAAATAACACTCCTTTTTCTAAATCCAAATGATTCTTAAGATGAGAAGATGGAAAATCTAGGCCATACAAAAGCAAGGAAAAAATAAGAACAAAGCTTTGGAGGTTGCAGTCTCTTTTTATTGCTGTTATAACATATTGTCAAAAAGTTAGTGGCTTAAAAGAATATGAACTTATAATTTTATTTTTTACAGTCTTAATAGGTACCACTGACTAAAATAAAGAAGCTGATGACACCGAATTCCTTTCTGGATGCTCTAGGGGAGAATCTGTTTTCCTGCTTTTCCCAGTGTCTAAAGGCTGCCTGTATTTTTTGACTTATGGACCAATTTATAATTCTCGAAAGTCAGAAAGTGACCATCTCTCCAATCATGCTTTCATTGTCACGTGTCTTTCTCAGGACAGAGATGAGAAGGATTCTCTCTTTTAGTGGATCCATGAGATTACATTGGACTCACCTGAATAATTCAAAATAAACACTCCATTACAAGGTTTATAGGAATATAACTTTAATCCCATCTACAAAGTTCCTTCTGCCAGAGAAGGAAACATAGTCAGAGATTCAGGGCACTTGAACATGGTTATGTTTTAGGGACCATTATCTTGTCTAGAATAGTCATATTTGAAGTGTTAGAAGAGAAGGAAGAATTCACATTCTGGATTGTAAAATCATGATTCAGATTTATTGCTCTGAAGTTTATACATCCAAATGCTCATATAAGCCAAAAAGCATTTTCATATTCTGTAATTCAGAATTACTGGGACTTTTAAAATCCATATTTAGTAACAAATAATCACATTTAGAGAGAAATGAATAAAATATTAAATTAGAAATTGTCATCAGCAATATGGCGGAGTGGGCAATACAAACCTTAGTTTGTGTGCATGTGCACACGCACACACACACACACACACACACACACGAAGTCGTGAAAATATACAAGAATTAGGCCATTATCTGTGAACAGTAATATCCTTGAGAAGACTCAACAGTTCTTGCAAGTACCTGAAACAACACAGGTGAATGAAAAGAAAATGGAGAATAACTACATAAATTGAACCACTGGAGAGATTGGCATACCTAAGATATCTGGAAATGATTAGGAATGAAGAAGTGTGCAGTATCAATACCAGCCTTGGGGCCAGTGCTATAAACAGTCCCTAGTGGGGGGCTCTGCAGAGACACCAACAATTTTCATTATCAAGGTAATCAATAGCCAATCCCATCATGGACTCCCCAAAGGTGGAAATGATACTGTACCCCTCTCCAGCCTCAAAGAAGCTGCCGCCTTTGTAGGACAGGACCTACCTAATATAGTTAGTGTGTGTCCCAACCTTGGGTGCACAGTTGTCTGTAGGTGGCAGCACCATAGAACTTGGCTCTGAAATTACTCTCTAGTTGCCTGTATTCTTGGTTCTGTGGGCACAATGTGCACAACTATACCTTACATATGAGCCAGTGTTAATAGTGTTAGCCTCTTCCCAGTCTTGGACTCTTGGTCACTTGAAAAACCCTTATTATGAATTCTAGTTCTGCAGCCTTTCTGTGACAGCCTCTTCCTCTGATATTGAAGCCATAACCAAAGCAAGTTTTACTCCATTTCAAAAATCTTGCAGCTTTGTAGCCACTGGTGTGCTTTTGGTTCAGAATCTGGCTCTGGAGATATAGTGTAAGCACCTGAACCTCAGAAACCTGAGCCACTGTTGTTATGGCAAGTGAACCCTCCAGGCCTAGATCACTACATTTCCTTGAGAGCTAACAATCTGGGCCCTTGCTGCCTGGTTTCTCTATATCACCTGTGCTTCACATACTATTACCACTGTGACAGTGGGGACACTTGAATCATAGGCACAAGTTTACCTGCCACTCTGGACCTTGGTAATCTGATAAATAACCTAGACATATGTCAAAACATAGAGAATGGTGATTACAAAGGCATTGGAGTTGGGGTGAAAATAGGGAGGTGCTGGGAAAAAGGGTGTGAAATTTCTATCAGGCAGGATAAATAAGTGATTTTAGTAAATAATGCATTTTACTCTTGAAAATTGCTATAAGAATAGATTTTAATTATTGTCACTATAAAAAAATATGAGATGATGAATATATTAATTAGTTTGATTTAATAATTTTACTGTGTATATCAGTATCAAAATATATTTATACCTTAAATATATAAAATTTTATTTGTGAATTAAATCATCACAATACAAATGTTTAAAAATAATAAGTGCAGTAAGTAGAATCAAATTCTCATAAATATAAGGAGTTACTATTAGGAAATGATTGATACTTAGAATCACAAGCAAAATAAAAGATCGAAGTGCCCTGTTGCTTTCTGTTTGAGTCAACTTTTCTATACCTGTGACCAAAAGACCTGAACAGAACATGCAGAGAAGAAAAATCTATTTTTGTTCCTGGTTTCAGAGATTCATTCCACAGCTGACCATGCTCAGGTCAATGCTCTGGACCTGAATTGAAGCAGAACATCATGGCAAAAGAGCTTAGTGGAGAGCAGCAATTCATGACATGGCAACCAGGAAGCAGAGAGAGCTCTGTTAACCAAGACCAAAGTATAAACTCCAAAGGTAGACCTCCAATGGCCTAATTTTCCAGCCACACCCTACCTGCTTACACTTACCACCTAGTTAGTCTACATCACTGTATTAATCCATTGGTCAGGATAAGACTATAATCCTAATCATTTGAACTCTGAACCTTCTTGTTTTGTCTCACACATGAGCTTTAAGGGAATAATTCATATCTAATGCATAACACTAAGTTATTATATCAAAATTTGGTGGTATATTCCAGTGTACTTCTCAAATTTTAATTTTTTAAATTTTTTTAACAACCTCATAAAAAAAAGTTTTCCATGAAAATAATAAGCTATTCTAATCAATAATTAACTCCTAACTCTGCATCAGAGTTAGGCCAGTGAGAAAGAATTATACCATTTCCATAAGACTCAGGTGCCTTTCTCTTTTTAGTGTTTTATATTTGAAAACAGTGCTTTGAGTAAAAAATAATCCAATATGTCTATTACAGACAAAATTATATGCTTAAGCCTTTTGACCATCCACAGTTGCAACCTTTAGAATAAGCATTAGCAAAGTTTAATCATTTGTGTCAATGTTGATTTCTGTCCTGCTTTATTCACAAAGCAGAATTGATTCAATTTCAAGAAATGTAGAATCCCATCACTGCTAGGAACTTGCCTTCTCAGATCAGTGAATTGGAAGGCAGCCCATCCAGCACTTGCTGTTCTCACTTTGATGATAGTTGGCTCTCGCCAGAGGACACTTAGAACTTTCCTGAAAAGGCAAAACATTTCTGATAATCTTTTATCCCACTCTACCTCATAACTTGAAGACTCAAATTCTTTGCAAACCTGTGACACAGCCTTTGCTGGTCATTGTTTTCATCCTGTGTGATCTATTCTTTCTGCTTTTCTCTTCTTTTCAAAATCAAGCTGAAAAATAGCACGTTTGCTGCTCCATTTTCTCTTGAGACTCCTCTCTTGGTTTTTCCCTTAAAGTTCTGTCTTCTTTGTAGGCTTTCCTTTCTGCATTTTATATGTTGATGTTTCCCAGAGCTGTTTTGGCTTCTTCTTTTCTCCTTGCTACAGAATTTGAGCAGTGTATCTCCAGGGGTGCTAACACAGGATTTGTGTAAGTGGAACTTGGACATAAATTGATATTCTACCAGTTACTGCTTAACTTTACAACTTTGGAGAAAACTTTGGGAAGCACTATTTATATCTATATACCTCCAAAAGATCAACTTAAAATGGGATAATAATCTTAGTTCATGAGATTGTTTAAAAGATTGAGAGAAATAATGCATACAAAATAATTAGGGACACCAGAGAACATGTGTTTGCAGTTTTTTGTTACTGCAATCAAAATGCCTGACAAGAACAACTTAGAGAAGGAAGTTATTTTGGTTCATGGAGTCAGAGGTTTAGTCTTTGGTGGGCCAATTCCACTGGCCTGTGCCCAGGGTCAGGTGAACATCATAGATGAAAGGATACAGTGGAAGAGCATTCATATGGCCAGGAAACAGAGAAAGGAAGGGGGCGGGGAGCCACAGGGAAGCTGAATCCTTCCAGTGCACACCCCCAGTGACCTACCTCCTCCAACTAATCCCCACTGCCTACATTTACCACTTAGTTAGTCCATTCAAACTAGAACAGACCAGGATACAATTCTCACTATCCAATCATTTCACGTCTGAAAATCCCTACAGTAATACATGAGCTTTGGGGGAGATTCCTTACAGCCAAATCATAACAACACGGAGACAACAAAAAAAATGTTCATTGTCATCCTGGCTCTCAATTCCCTACCTCAACCCTGTTTTCTAATCCACAAATTTGTCAACTCAAAATTGATATCTGATAGTATTTTTAACTCAACAAGTTCAATGTCAAAGTCATGATTTTCTCTCTCTCACTTCCTTCTAAAATGATATTAGCTCCTCTTTAAACATTTTTAGTCATGGAATATCTGAACAAATGAGAATATGACAAGTCTGGCTAAGAATCAAAAAATTTGAGATTCATTACAGTATTTTTCTCCCTAAAGATACATCTTAATCATTGTATTAGATATCCTATCTTCATTTATTTTATATTGAACACATTGTTTTCTACTATCAACTCAGTGTCTTGTTTCAGATTATTATTGTATTTAATTTCAAAGGTCATAATATGCCCTTATCTGCCTGGAGAACCCCTCACACAGGCAAAGGGATAGAGAAAATTTTAATAGCATGCAAATTTTATAATCATAATTTTAGTTTCACTAATAGCAAATTCTTCCAATTTTTGTTAGAAAATAATGTTATTTGATAAAATTGTATGGAAATTCTTTTCATTTGCTTACAATTTTACATAATATGATACAAAGATATTTTTGAATTCCATGTTTTGCATTAGCTTGTCATAAATGATATTACATGAGTTTTGAATTCTACAATATAACAACATTTTTCCTTGTAAGATAATTTTCAATTTTCTATTTAACATTTGGCATGCACTATTTAAATTACTTGAAATTTCTTACATAAGTTAAACTAAGCTTCTTATACTTAGCATATGTACCAAATGCAGAGTAAAATTAGAAATAGTATTTCAAATATATTGATTAGAAAAATAGGCAACACAATTATTATTTACATTACTGAAGTTGAAAATTGCAGCTGTTGCTTAAAAAATAATATGTTTATTTATTGAAATTATATTCCAACAATTGAAACAGAGAAAGTTTAAGTATGGTCTCTGAAAGTAAATTTCATTCAAACTTCCTCTAAAAGTAATTATCATGAAATTTCATTATCTTAATAAATAAAATTAACTGGTTTATAATGTCATTATATTCCTCCTACAAATGTGTTTTAAACATTAAGGAAAACATTTTGTTGCATGACTTTTCTCAAAAGAGGATATAAATTTTGAATTCAGGCAAACTTATATTTGAATAAATTTGAAAAAAAAAGTCATCTAAAATTCATTTTTTGAATATATGGAATTAAGATGCATGATAGAAAAATTCACTTTACTTATAAAAGAGAAAATTAGAAATATAGTTATATACACCTTTAATCGATAATCACAGTGGCTATACACCTATAATCACAGTGGCTCAGGAGGCTGAGGCAGGAGGATCATGAGTTCAAAGACAGCCTTAGCAATTTAGCAAGGCCCCAAACAACTCAGAGAAAGCCTGCCTCTAAATAAAATATATAAAAGGGTTGGGGATGTGGCTAAGACATTAAATGCCCCTGGATTCAATCCCCAGTACAAAAGAAAACAAAAATACAGTTATAGGTTTCTAAACAATGGCCGAACTTGAGGTAAAGTTTTAAGGTTTCTCTGTCAAGAAATAATGATGACTTCATGGGTAAATAAAGCAAAGCAACATTTATATGAGGAAACAATTGACAAAAGAAGTGTTTATTTGTTCTTTATTCATTAAATCAAATAATGCTTAGAAGAATCCTGTTGGGTCTAAGTGATAGAGTCACGAATAAATCATAGCTGATATCCTGGTCCAGTGCAGTGTACATTCTTAAGAAGAAACCAAGAATAATCATAATCACATAAGCAAGTAAATCTCTACCATGTGATGACCAAACAATGGTCATAACAAGAACAGGAGGTGAGAGACTTAGACCAATCGATCCTGTAACTTTGTGTCCACGGAAATGCCTGATGATGTGCCACAGAACGTAGGAAACAGACCTAAATGGCTAAAGTTAGATTAAAAACATACCACATATGTCAAACTAAGGGATTCTTTCTATGCATGCTAGAAGAGGAAAACACAGCTCTTTGAAATTTAAAAACTACAAAAGAGTAATAATATTAATTGAAAATGATAACTTTCCAGAAACATACATATGTTGTGTTACCTGTACCAGGGATTTCCCCAAAGAAGTCACAGTTATACTGGGGTTGGGGTCGTGGCTCAGCGGCGGAGCGCTCGCCTCGCGCGTGTGCGCGGCCCGGGTTCGATCCTCAGCACCACGTAAACATAAATGGATTGCATTGTGTACAACTAAAGTAAATAAATATTTAAAAAAAAAAAAAAAAAGAAGTCACAGTTATAAATCCATTATTTCTGGGTATTTTAATCATGATGTTATGACATCATTTTATACTGTTGATTTTAAATTAGTATTAAAAAGTGTTCATATGTAGCCACTTAACTACTGAAGTTTATAAATATAAAAACCCTGATTTGAATGTCTCATTATGAAATTTCCAATTTTAATAGTCCAAGTTATTTATTCAAATTATTTACATTTTAATAAAATGTCATCCTAAAAGTTTGCCTTGAAATTCAGCAGTGGGGAAATCCATATGTTTGGCACACAATATGAAACAAGGATTTTTACTTACAATTTAGAATACTGTCCTTTATTATAAAAATTTTGGATAATAGATGAATTGCTATTCTATCCTAGAAAAAAAAAAATCATGTTTTTAATTCTCAAACTTATCTAAGATTGAGAAACAAGAAGCAAAAATAGTGCTGAGAGGATGGAGGATGGGCTGATGAGGTGACATCTTAATAACAGTGATGGTCAACTGAAAAGTTTATTGATGTAAAAGAAAGTCTATCAATTTTTAATAACAAATAAAATAGTATGAGGCTAAAATTCTTTCTTTTTCTTTTCTTTTCTTTTTTCTTTTTTTTTTTTTTTTTTTTGTAAATCACAGAAATGTCAGAAAATGAATTTAAAACAAAAGAGCCAAAACATATAGAACCTAGTAATGTATAGTAATGTGAATTTGTTTCCAGGAAAATTAATTAACCATTGAAGGGTTTAAGCATGCTACTGATATGATCCAAATTAAATTTCTAGAAAGTCTTTCTTACTATGCGATAGATAATAAGTTCCAATGGGATAAAGTTAAAATTGGAGACATATTTTTTTGGGTTAATGGGATAATCCAGGTAAAATGCATTATGATCTCAAATGGGAGTGGACTCAAGATAGTTTTTGAAGATAGAACTACCATAATTTTTTTTTTTTATTATTGAGGGAGGGATAAGAAAAATGTGAAAGCAAGCACTATGATTCCCCTCAATCCTGTGTTAGAGGAATGTTAAGTGTTCCATTTTATTTCTGTAAATTTTGTTTTACTAACAGGAATTTATATAAATTGTTAAGCAAAAAAACAGATGCTTGGGCTGGGATTGTGGCACAGTGGTAGAGCGCTCACCTAGCATGTGGGCAACCCGGGGTTTGATCCTCAGCACCACATATGAATAAAATGCATTGTGTACAACTAAAAGCAAATAAATAAAAAAAATATTTTTTTAAAAAATAGATGCATGAGTACAGAAATGAAAAAAGTGTTTTGAACTTCAGATGCCATATGTCATTTATATCAATCAACCAATCAATCAATCAATCTATCTATCCATCACACAGTCTTGGAGGATGTTTTAGTCAACTTTTTTGTTGCTGTAACTAAAAGATATGACCAGAATAATTGTAGAGGAGGAAAAGTTTATTTGAGGGCTCACAGTTTCAGAGGTCTCAGTTCATAAGAGGCTGGATCCATTCCTTGGGGCTCAAGGTAGGGCAGGACATCATGGTGGAAATGTGTGGTAGAGGGAAGCAGCTCACATGTTGATCAGGAAGTAGAGAGTCTCCCTGCTAGACACAAATATACACACCAAAGCCGCTCCCTAATTCCCACCTCCTCCAGTTACCACGCCCTACCACTTCAGTTACCTCTTAGTTAATTCTTATCAGGGGTTTAATTTATTGATAGTGTTAAGACTCTTAAAACCCAATCATTTCTCCTCTGAACCTTCTTGCATTTTCTTACATGTGAGCTTTTGGGGGACACCACATCTAAACCATAATAAAGTATGAGAGTAATGAGTTTGATTAGTTTGCTTAGATAAGTGGGTAAAGAAAAACTATAAGAGGACCAAAAATTAAATCACATAGGAGGAAAATCCACATAAAGATATAGAGAAGGTCTCAGATGTAATAGGATTCTAGAATGTTTTTTTTTGAAAAAGAGTCTTAGGGGGCTGAAGTTTTGCTTAGTGGTAGAGTACATGTTGGCATTCATGAGGCCCTGAGTTTGATCCCCAGTATGCAAAAAGCAATCTATATCTATTCCCAAACATATGTTAATTTTTCCTTTATAGACTATATAGAGAATATATCCTTGGCTGCTGAATTTGTTACAGGATTTATTTTCAGGAACAGGCTTGGAGACATTATCTGTAAGTTTAGCATTTGTTGTAGAAACTGAGTTTTCTTTAACACTTAGTAAAAAACTTTATTAAGTATGTATTGGGCTTGAGGTTATCCAGCTACAGATGTGCATTCTCCCAAACATTTGATTTTATCTAGATTAAGATGAACTATAATCAAGTAGATCCATTCAGGGTTACCAGATAAGTAGCAAATTCTTTCATTTTCCAATAAATTTTTAATCTTTTCCCCTTTGTGAGTCTGAAACATTTTGATATTAAGGACAAATTGGATTTAGAAAAATTACAATTTATAATTAAACATTTATAACTGAAAAATAAGAATGTATATATTTATTATTATATATTACATGATAAATTGAAAGATATGTTTTAGAATGGCTAAATCAAGCTTTAACATAAGCATTATCTCACATTCTTGTTTAGGATTTAAGACATAGTGACAATCTTTCTGAAACAAAGGATGTAAACTTTTAACTAGACAAACTAAATGCTTCTAAGTATTTATGTAATATCAATCATTTCCTAAAATGTATGCTCTTATACAAATGTGGTTCCAAGAAACTCAACCATACAAGATAATTACAACTCTGTTGCCATCTTGCATGGTCCTTTGGGACCATCTTTTGTAAAATACAAAAATTTCTAACTTGGATTTTAAGGATACTGGACAGTGGTTCTTTATCCACACATAATCCATGATGTGCACTTTGGACTATATCTGTTGTTCCTGTTTTTATAAAAGGGTTCCCGCTTATTAGAGAATCAAGAACCATATGAAATTTTATAGGAGATTGCAAGAAAATATGCATAGAAAACAAGGTTTAAATTTTGTGACATATCTCAGGGAAGTAAATCTAGAATGGGTGGTTCCAATTTTTAGAAGGTAAATGGCCTAAACAATAATACAGTCTTTTAGTCATTCAGTCAGAATATGCATCAATAGAATAAGCCTGTTAGAATATATAACACGTGCTATGAAAGCTATTTTCCATTCAGTCTTCCCTAATGAGGCCAATTCACCATTACCTAAGACCTGGAAACCAAAGCAACCTATGAGCTTGGCACCATCTCTGGGAGGTGATTGCAAAGTCCTACAACATAAGTGGCAGCAACTGATGATCCCCACACAGGAGATCACGTGAGGAGACTAGTCCAGGTCAGAATGCATGGTGGCAGGATGTGGGTTCAGACTTCCCCATATCCTGTATGCACCCCTCCTATTAATATGAAAGTTCTTATTTGTGCTCATGCCATTCTTTCCACGCTAGCCTTTCTGACCAAAGTAAAGTAAGTGCTTAAAGACTTCCTGGTCAGTGAAGACATTCCTGACAACACTGTATTAGTAATCCGTATCTCTTATTACTTCTGCATTCATTACCTTGCCTTGTTATTTTTCTACGGTATTTAACACCATATGATGCATAAAATGTTCAATACTTTTAAAAGATGTTACTCTACCTTCAACTGAAATATAATGTTTGAATATGTGGTTTTAATTTTTCATTATTATGACCTCAGTATCTAGAACAATGCCTGAATTTAGTGTTTTACCTTTTTTCAATCCAAAAAGGGAAGACATGCTTTCCTTCTAAGACACCATATAGCTCATGACTGAAATTTATCTTGACATATTTTCTCAGTCTGAGGAAACGTCATTCTCACACTAGAAGCAATATATACAGCTCCCAGAAATATAATGAACATTTTCTGTCTACATATTAGTTTTGTTGTTTAGAATATTTAAGGAAAACAAAAAAAAAATTGTTCTTGAGAATATAACTTGATTCATATAACTGGGATTTTAATCTTTTACCAACAATCATAATTCATTTTTATTTAATAATCCAATGTTTTTGCAATAAAATCATTTATAGAGCACTGTATATTTTCTTCTACTGTTAGTTTCTGATAAATTGTACCAGCATAATAAGTAAGTTCAGCCTTTGAATTTTAAGCCACCTGCTTAAAACCAAGCTTAGTAAGTGATACCATGCCAGGCAGTTTAAATATACAGTGGCCAGGCAAAGAGTAAATCAAACTGCTGGCTCTGAAAGAAAAGAATCAAATTAGTCTTAATATCTAGCATTAGCACTGACTCATAAGATCACATAAGCCAAATCAATGGCTGTATACAAATCAGCCATAATTAAAATCATTTTTCAAGGTAGAAATATGGTCAGTCACAGTTCTCTTCTAGTTGCTGCAATTTAAAATATATAAATAATCCTATTTATTGTCTATAAATAACTTCCAGAACTCACTTGACTTTTTTGCTTGCTAAATTGATACCATAATTGAGATAATGTTGATATTGGACATAGCCTATCTCTCCAGTTTCCATATTAGAATTAAAGCTTTACACATCCTCTCTAAAATATGACAATAATGATTCATATTTATGATATTGTGTGGCTGAAAGACTTTAGGTACTTCCATTTTTCATGCACATTGAAAAAGTTGTTACAGTATATTTTTTTTCCTTATGACTAAAAATATTTTCCCAAGAATCACAAAGAATGAATCCTAGCAAAGTTGAAAAAAATGGGGAAAACATCAAAATGAAACCATCTTCATTATTTGTGTCCTATTTGAACACTTAGTAAAATTCTGCATCTTCAAATTCTTTCTCCTTAATATACATTAATATAATCTCTGTTTCCAAAAACTACTCCTTTTTTTGCTTAATATTTTTCAGAAATATTTGAACTTGAACAGAGAGCTATGGTCTCTGCAGACAAATTCCTACAAGCTATTTACCTGCAGGGATTGACTAGATTTAAATCCCTATGCTGCTGCTGTTGCTAGTGTTCATGTTGTATTGGAGGCATGTGAGTTTGATGGGTCGGGTGGTGCTGATTCTGATTTATGTTGTACAGACTGAGATTGATCTTGGTGTTAGCTTCCTAAGGCTACTTCAACAAAGTATTATAAACTGGGTGACTTTGAACACCAATTTTGTTTGTTCTGTAGCGCTGGATGTTACAAGTCTGAAATTGAGGTATGTGCAGCACTATGTTCACTAAGAAAATCAGGGGAATTCTATCCTGTCTGAACTGGGCTTCTGGTGGTTTGGTGGAAATTTTTGGTGTTCTATGGTTTAAAGTTAGATCACTTCACTCCTCAGTCTTCCCATGACCTGTGTCTCAAACTTTACAAAATATGCTTCTCATAAGGACAACAGTCATATAGGACTAAGGGCACATCCTACAGCATGATGATCTCAACTTCACTTAACTGACTACATCTACAAAAACATAAAATACCTGGGAATCAACGTAATGAAAGAGGTGAAAGACCTCTATAACAAAAAATTATAGAACACTAAAGAAAGAAATCATAGAAGAATTCAGAAGATGGAAAGACCTACCTTGCTCTTGGATAGGTAGAATTAATATTGTCAAAATGTCCATACTACCAAAAGTATTATACAGATTTAATGCAACTCCAACCAAAATCCCAATGTCATTCTTCAAAGAAATAGAAAAAGCAGTCATGAAATTCATCTGGAAAAATAAGAGACCCAGAATACCCAAAGCAATCTTGAGCAAGAAAAGTGAAGCAGGTGGCATCACCATACCAGACTTTAAATCATACTATAGAGCAAAGAACCTATTTCAAAATAAGTTCTTATGTTGTGATACTTTTGGGTTAGCACTTGGAGAATAACATTGCGGGGAGGACATAGTTCAAACAATAGTGACTTCCTCTGTTTCCTCTTAACACAATCTCTTAATTTGGGGAGGAGTACTTGACAACATAGGTAGGGTAGCAATCCTTGGAAAAATCCACTACAGCAGCAATTGCAAGAAGTATCCACCTGGGCTTGGTAAAGACCGTGGGCCCCTCAAGTTCTGAGAAGGTAGTTTTCTCTATCCAGAAGAGCTGATTTTCATGGGTGAAGTAAGCCTTTCATTATCCAGCTCCTGTGAACCTGTACAACTTTAGCTTGACCTTTGGGGGAAAATGCCAGGAAAGTAGAACAGGTTTACCAAAGCAAATTTATTTGAATTTCAGAGAGAGGTAAATCATCTTATTGGACATTTAATCATCTAATCAGGGTAATGGATATAAGCCTGCAAATTTTCTTCAACAACTTTCAGGAATAGTTTTCCTCTGCCAAGGCAATTCACAGATTGGGTCACTGTTATCTTCTGGTTTTACTATGCACTGTTGTCATCCTTGGACACAAAACCTCTTGGAGTGGTATGTAGCTGTGGTATGACATCCTCATTGAGGTATCTAAAGCTCCTAATTCTTCCTTTTCCAGATGGTCTGTATATCTTACTGAACTTTACAACCATGAGATCAGCATGCCACCTGCTGTGCCCACAAGAAACTGGCAATATATTTTAACTAATGTGGGAGAGATGGCAAGTAATGGAAATCATTATTGAATTCAGAAGTTTTGCATAAGACTTTTAAACAACTTCTGCCTTAGATAAAAGAAGAAAGAAAGGAGACTATCTGAGCAGTGAGAAAGCTTGATGATTTCTTCCTGACTACTCAAAATTCTGAAAAAAATAATAGTGATTTTTTACTATGATTTCTAAGCTACTATCTTATCATTTGTTTTTGTCTAACAAGCCAAAGCATTATAATAACATTTTGTTTATCATAATGCCTGGAATTGTCTGGGGCTCAGATTTGAACTTCTGCTGGTATTACTTTGATCTGTCACATAACTCCATTCAGCTTAGATTGTTCTGAAGGCAGTCTTTTGACTTCTGATGCCTGTACTATACTATTAAATGATCTTTAATCATTTAATAGTATAGTCTGATCTTTAATCATTTAATAGTATAGTCTGATCTTTAATCATTTAATAGTATAGTCTGTTTACCATACATCATAGCTCCTGCATTCCATAAAAGTGAAGCTCTGGTATCATATCCTATTCATCAGAAATAGCCACAATTTGGTCCAAAATCAAGGAAAGATAAACACATTCATTTTTTAAGTGAGGAGTCAAATGTGCATACCAGGATCGAGGAATTTGATAGCAACCGTATTTGAAGACTCCTGACCTCAGTATCAAATATTTATTTAACATTGTTTCTAATATCAGTTCTTACTTTCATGATAGTGCATCAAGAAAGCTCCTATCAAGAGAGTAAAACCACAGAATAATTTATAAATGGGTAGTTTTATATAAAAGTGTCTAAAACAAGGGATTGGATTTGTGAGAATTTGGCTAGATACCAAAAAAAAAATTCTAAAAAATAAGAGAAAAACCAATACAAGACAATTTTATGCCCTTAGACTTGAGTTAATATGTACATTGAAGAAAGACCCCCTCCTGAGCAGAGAAACCTAACATGATGTGAGCTTCTAATGAAACAATGCTCTATTTTTAATCAATTCCACTGGGGCAGAAATTGCAGATAGTGATAGCACATAATTATATTTTCCCTATTTAAACCACTGAAAAAATTTTCCTATTAAAATATTAAAATTCATAATATTATTACTTATGGTTAGAAGAAGGATATCATAAAGACACCATCAAGCTCTATATATTTTCATTTTCTCTCCCTTACTAAAACACATACAAAATTTCCTCAGAATTAAATATTTGGATACATTTGAAGTATCTTATGTGACAAAATATAGTGAAAAATTTCAGTCCAGTTTTCCTACAAATATATATATATATATTTATATTTTATATATTTTATATATATATATATATATATATATATATATTATTTATATTTTTATATGTATATATATAATATACATATATTTATATTTTCCTACATATATATATATATATATATATATATATATATATCAGATGGCCAAGTCCCCAACACCCTTTGGCTTAGATGTAGTGTGTCCTGAACAGTTTATAGCATCTTAATTGATTATTGTCCCAGAGAGTTTTTGAAGGAACTTTGGTTGATATGTTTCTTACAAATATTTGAAACACTGAAAAGTTGCAAACTTATAAAATACAACAAATATTAAATATTTTTGAAAGTATCTTTTGTTTTAAAGTGTCCCTATTAAAACAGCTAAGGCAATTTTGTTACTACTAATTTTGTTTGTTACTACTTTGTTATTAATAAACCCTGAATTTCATGATCTCAGATTACAAATAATATTCTAACATTTACATTTCAACCTAAAGGACATGTATTAGACATCATTAGACACTAATGATTTTTATTTTTCTTCTGATGATTGTATGGAAATTAAAACAAAGGGAATAAAATAATCACAAATCTATTAAAGACTAGGATGGGTATTTAAATAATTAAATTTAAAAGATGCTACATTTATTATAAGAAAAGGCTGAAATATTTCACAACTAATAGATGAAATATGACATAAGCCACATTAGTCATCTAATTCATAGTGAAGGGCACTGCTGAATGGCAGCACTACAAATGACATCATTAGTTACTAAAATATGCCAGCAATAATAATTAGGAAGTTCAAAAGTGAAGAACTGGTTGAGGAGGCACACTTGCCTTGAAATGCCAAAAATACATCACTGTTGCAGAATGGTTTAGGAAAAGGATACTCTTAAAAACTGACAATTGTGATTGGAACATGGCAATGTGTTGATGTTACAAAGGGTGGTGGTTATCAGTGACAACATGGATGGTCACACCAAAATAACATACAGAAGTAAACAGGTTTAAAATTGCATGCGAAAGTTTATTATTTGAAACTGATTTTAGAATACAACATTTCCACATATAATAAGTCTGTTTTAACCAGCGATAATGAACCTTGGTGACAATATAGTCAGGAAGAGCAAACTCTCAATCGCTTAAGAGTAAATGTTAAAATTTGATAAGGAATTAAACTATTGAAAGGATAAAATATTATTCTATAATTTTCAGTAGCATGGTGGAGATGTTTATATATACAGTATGAATAAAACAGGAAAAGTAAATATACCAAAAATTGAACAGGGAATTATACTGACTTAGTGGAGTTTACCCTTAAAAATACATTTTCTATGAAGATTCATCAGTTCTAGAAATGACAGGTGTTTCATTGAAATTTTTGATACATAAGAAAATATTATTTTGATACATAAGTAAATACATAAGTAAAAATTCACAAATCACAATAAAAAATATTCAATTAAAATACCCAGTGATGACAATGCTAACAGATTGAGATTGGAGGGGCAGAGTCAACATTTTCTATGTCCAGCTATAAAGACACTGTTCAGAGAACACTAGATTTTAGCCAGCTAAAGAGAAACTAGGATGTGAAATTTGGCTCAACATGTGAAGAAACATTTTGGAAAATAAAGAAGCAATTATCAGTGAGCTAAGTTTCAAGCTTCTTTTGCTCACTGTTTTTGTATTCACATAATGAATGAAAAGCATTGTCAAGAGCATTTTGAAGTGCCTTTGGATAGTACTGGCACCCAGCCAGGAAATTCTGCAAATGCAATTCAAAGAGGAATAAAAACGAAATATAGAAACAGAGCTGGAGTTATATTTTGTATTGTCTTTGTTTCTATTGTAGAGTTTCAGAATACTTTATGAATCATTTTCTGTAGCAAAGGGACTCAAATCCTGGATTATCTTTAAAAAAAAAAAAAAAAAAAAAAAGCAAAAAAGCTTTTGAGGCTAGAGGTAGAGAATGACCTCCAGTGGTAGTGATAAAATGCACAGAACAACCATAAATTACATTTGTTCCAAATATGACAACCCCCAGAGAATTATACTGATATAGAAAGAACATGTATCACAGTCATAACAAAGACATTACTTAACCTGCAAATATGCAAACAAAATATGACAATATTATCATCTCCATAGGTCTCTTAGTGAAATTAATTAGTGGACTTCACTAAGTATACTCTTCAAGGATTAAATATATACCCAACTTTAGGATTGAAACTACAAGCGGACCTGTGTCCATGTTGGTGACTATACAAAACCTGGAGGAAAACTGAAGATATGCAGAGCCCAGAAGACAGAGACAGGGCTAGAAGAGGAAAAAGAATCACAAGTGCATTCCTTGGGTAGACTCAGAGTGATCTATGCATGCAAACGATAGAAGATAAGCTTCCTCCTAGAAATTGAGGAGGTGAATTGATATAGAAATATTCCTTGTGTAAAAATCAGCAGATTGTTTTATGGCAAAAAAATGTCATTAGGTAGAGGAAGACTGTTTTTCAGAATTAAGAGGAAATGGTTATTGAAGGAGGGTAAATATCCTTTCAGGCAAAACTTTCTGATATTTACAAAGTTAATATTTGGTTGCATATATGTTCCATTTTCTCAAGTACTCTGCTATTACACTCAACATTTCTGCTATGAAACAAGGCTTCTTTGAAGCACATTCCTGGACTTACACAAGACCATATATACATTCTAGAGAAGTGGAGAAAAAGAAGTTGGAAAACATGCTCTGGCCATGTGCAAAATTAATTTACCAACAATGTGAGTTGTTGCTAAGACATAGAAAAGGGGTGATAGAGAACCCAAAAGAATTTGGAAGGGAAATATCTACAGTCAAATGTTCTTGAACTTTGACAACCAAGTAACATTTTACATAGGAAAGACAATGCAAGTCTTTAGGTACACATATATCCTCAAATCAGAAAAAAAAAAAAATCTGAACTATTCTCCTGAAGAAAAAAATAAAATAAAATAAAGCAAGGTATGTTCTTCGCACTTTGAGTGGCTAGCACTAGTTAGAGAAAAAGAGAGAACACCCTCCCCTCTCTTGAGCAAAAACTCAACACAGACAGTATGCATAGAAAAAAAAAAAATCCTTTCTCTCCTAAGAAATCACTGCAAAAGTGCTTGAAGAAATGGAACAAAAACTCACTTTATATTGCAAATGATAAACCCAGTGATTCATGGAAACTTTGAACAGTAAACTCTCTTGATCTTGAAGACAATTCAGAACATAAAAGAGTAGAATGTGTAGCAGTATCCCTACATTTCCTGCCTAGAACTATTTTTTACAGGCCTAGCTGGGAGACAAGATAACATATTCAAAATTATTCCATCACCTAAGTTCTAAAAGAGCTCTGTGTGAAAATTCTCACCTCTAATGCTAAATCAGAAGACATAATTTAATATGTGGGCTAAATTGGTCTTTCAAACTCTTTATCTCCCCATTTCCTATACTAGGATCTTGAAAATTCCATCTGTTATCTTCAAAATCATTTACACAAGTTGAAAACTACAACCACTTTAAGAAATGAGGTGAGAGGAGGGAGAATCTGACTCCCTCACACTCAAATAATTTGGTAGATTAGACTCCTATTGTGGGCAATGCATGTAACACTCTTGGACAAGAGTTTGGAGTGAGAAAATCACCCCAGGAGTTCAGGAAATCTCCCACTCATAGAAATGAGGGGATTGAATAAAAGGCATTGTGCTATGTTGAGTACATTAAGCTGAAAATTTTGCCATTAAAAAAAAAAAAAAAAAATAAAGGAATCAATTAGATGAATTTGCACAAATGGTTTTATCAGTGTAACTTGGGCTTTACATATCACAACATTTTTGTATATTCATTTGATATTAACCTTCCATCATTGAGTACCATGTATACTATTTAGAGAAGAGGGCTAGGACTCAGGCTGCCTGATTACATGTCCACCACAAACTTGTTACAGGTCTTTAGAGAAGGATGGGTAATTACATTAACCATTAAACTTGTTTCTCGTGGTGACTGAAATAGTGGATAAATATGAAATGTTATTGGAATAGATATTCCAAGCACATTGTAATAATAGTTGATTGTTATTATTATGTGATCATAATGAATATTATGCAATGATGAAAAATTACCTTACATTTGTAGAACAATAAGCATATAAATAATCAGTACATACAAAAGGACAAGAAACTTTTCTTGATAGGAATTATAGTGAATTCCTTTAGTCGTCTTTGCTTCAACATCCATTGGGTTAGTCCCCCTTGACACAGGTTGTATTTCTGCAACTTCTCCCAGTAGCTCAATGTTGTCAACTTTGAGATCTGGCTTATTCAATTAGCTGCTGGTGACATTCTTCTTATGGGACAACTACGAAGAGTCTAACTTGCTCCACTGACCCCCATATCCCATGTGCACTGAGCAGACTTGCCTTAATTGCTCCACAGAATGTGCTTTGGCTTAATCTGAACCCATCAAGAAGAACTCCCAGAGGGAGACCTGAATGTGTAACATCCTAAACCCTATTAAAACCTTCAGCAAACATGTACCTCCCTCTCTTGTTCCCCATATACAGGGTGAACATGAGGGTCTGGGAAAGCTACTTCATTCTATTTTGGCTCTACAGTGTTTACTGACCTCTTCTCTCTGGGGTCTGTGAAAACTAAACTGTTCATATATGAACACACCACAGTGAAACTCCACATCATCTACAACCACAAGAATGGAATCCTAATTAGAATAAGATTTACTCCATGTATGTATAATATGTCAAAATATACTCTACTGACATGTATATCTAAAAAGAACAAATTTTTAAAAATTAAACTCTTTCTCTTATCTAATGTGCTTTGTTGAGCTGCCTTTTCTTCTTCTCACTTGACTGACATATCAGATTTAATCTGTTCCTGCTCAGAACTCTCCTAGGGAATGGCTCTCCTGTCAGGAGTAAAGTGGACACAGTTCAGTCAAGTGCTACAAGGCCGTTTTCCAGCAAAAATACTTGTCTTGTGAGAAAGACTCCTGGTCAGGTTTGAGCACGTATGTGTTGGCCAATTCACCAGGATAAAGAAGCATCCTATGAAAGGCACATTGTAAAACACTTATAGCCCCAATCCCTGACACCCTGCAGGAAAGGCTAGGGTTCACAGCTACTCTAAGAAGACCCCAATACCAAACAGACAAAAAAAAAAAAAAAAAAACAGTAGCATTATTCTAAATTCTTGATGTTAATTTATTTTATATCTAATCATCCTCAACATTTTAGCGTTTTAGTAATTTTTCTCTAGGAATTTCTGCATGTAGGTAACTGTATGTAACTTTATAATTTCAACAAAATATATCAAATGTTAGTGAAAATAAAATGATTACTTTTTATGATGTAAAATACTTATATTTACATCTATTTTGTAATAATATGGACTTTTTATTAGCATGTTGTTAAAACACAAATTATAATCTTTATTAACTCTAAGTAAATACTTGAAAAATTCTGCATTTGAGTTCCTGACAGTTAGAAAAAGTTACTCTTAGTGAAAAAAGAAAATACCTCTTTACCTTAAGTCATTAAAAATACTATTTAGATTTGTGCAAAGTATTCCCCAAAACTCAGCATAATTAAATTACAGAAAAAGAAAAGGATATCTCTAATTTATCAATAATTAAATCCAAAAAGATACATTTTAAAATATGATTCATTTCCACACTGTTACACATAAAGACATACACTGTGTTGAAACATGACATCTTTGTCACTAATTCCTCTCAAAATTTAAAGATAATTGACCAACAAGAGAAAAAAAATAACAATTTAAGATAATAATGAAGGGTTGGGGTTGTCACTCAGTTTAATAGCACTTGCCTAGCACCTGTGAAGCACTGGGTTGATCCTCAAAACCATATAAAAACAAATAAATAAAATAAAGGGTATTGTGTCCATATACATCTAAAAATATTTAAAGAAAGATAACAATGAATATCTTAAAAATAAGTTGATGAATTTGTTTGGACAGAAGATGAATAAACCATGACATTTCAAGTATTTTTTTAACATCTCAATATTGGGAAATATTGGATAGAAGTGCTAATTTAGCCAAAAAAGAAGGGTTTTTTTCTCATATCGAACTGTGCAGTGAAGTAAGGAGAGGAAAAAATAAATGGCCAAGATATATCTATTGATTCTTGAACATGAAATTGATTCGATGAAAAATATGTTGCCCACAAATTTACGTTAATCATAATTAATGTAAAGAAGTAGATCTTCATGGGAGTGTGACCTTCTTAAGCATGTATCCAGTGAATACACTTGCAAAAAACTCACTATGCAGATTTATGCATATAATGAATATGTAAAGAATCTTTGATAGTGCCAATTTGTTGCTACTTCTCACGCAGCTATAAAAGAGACATGAGGTTGATTACTTCATATTACCTCCCAGACTCTCAAAATTAGAAATAAATATTATATTAATGTTACTTAATTGAAATTCATTTTCATATTCCCATACCATTTATCACTATTTAAAAACAATTTTGTCTACTCTTTCCAACCATTAACAATTCTGTCTGAAATACGCATTCAGTTCCAAAATCACATTAAGTAAACAGTAATTCATTTATGGTACTTCAGTCTGTTTTTTGGTTCTCTGGAAATTTTACTCCTGAAAGAACCACCAAATAATCTTTAAAACCAAAGAAGTAAGTTTACAGTTGAAAGATAGCCTAGTTGTCTTGGCTACCAGGTGCACCCACCATATCCTCAAAAGGCACATTGCTACCATGCTTCTGCATTTGAGTTCTGAAACACACTGAAGTGTGCCCCTAAGAAGAGTTGGAAATAGCTTCCTCCCTCATTTGTGTAGTTATACACCGAATATACTTTTAGATGAGTTTGTCTGCCCTGTACTAACTTACAGAGAAAACAGGGCAGTTTTTCTGTTTGTCAATCCAAATTTGTGGTGTGACCTATAAGATTCATGCATGAGGCATGACCATAAATGATAAGGTAATTTGTTATAAGCACAATGCTGAGCTAAAAATAATTTATCAAACAATGAATCCCACCGTTATATATAATTGTGCTGCACCAATAAAAAGTAAAATAAGTGAAATTTTAAAAAATTCATCCTCTCTAGCACTAACCCATTTTGTTTACAATAAGCTTACTTTGCTCAAATTTTTCCTTTAGGAGAAGTATTTTACCAGGAGGATCCCTGCACAATGATTCAGGTGTGCCGGTTTTGCTTTGTTTTGTTTTTTAAACAGGATAGGCATAGCTTAAAATTACTTCTGGACTAAATCAATGTTTCACATTGTTTTCATCTTATATGTTTTAAAAGCTTTTTGAAAATTTTGTTCCAAAACTCGCCTTATTTTATTTTATTTTTCCAATTGGGTGGTTATCTTTGTAGTTTATGCCTTGATTTAGATCTTCTGACCGGGATGCTGCATCACTGTCTCATTTGAATTTCTTCAACTCCTTTGCATTTATTTTCTTCTTATAATTTGCAGTACAATAAATGGTTCAACTTTTAAAAACCATCTTTATATACAATTATACTTTACATGCATTTATTTATAGCCACAAACAACTTCATCTTTTTTAAGCAGTTTGTTTTTAAAAATTTTAATTCTTGTTTCCTGCACATTTTAGTCTATGAATTATTTTTAGTAATTTTTCATGTTTTGAATTTAATTTCATGGTTTATTCTTTCCCCCTGAAACCAGTTGTCCCAGTTGCTGAACAGAATTTATTTCCTCCTTTGAACTGCTTTGACACCTTTACTGAAAGTCAGTTAACCAGAGACCTAAGGAAGGAACACCTATTCTTGAACTTACTACGCCATTCTATTCACATCTATGCCCTGACACTAATACCCTGTGTTGTTACCCTTACCTTATAGCTCAGCATGGAATCACTGAGATAAAAGGTGAAAGGTATCTCTGTTCTTTTTTCAAAGTATTTTGGATCACTTATGTCCTTTGCATTTCCAAATAAATGTTAGCATCTGCTTGGTAATCTGTAAGAACGCTTCCTAGGACTCTAACCCAGACTTTATTCTGTTTATAGATCTATACGGTCTGAACAAGAATGTTTCACAATTAATGAATATGGTATATAGCACTATATTTCCAGGATTCTTTTCATTTCTCACAAGATTGTGTTATAAATTTCAGCTTACAATTTTTTACATGTTACATTAAATATATATTTCAGTGTTTTTTGTAATGAATTATGTTATAAATTGATACTTTATTCTATTTTCTAATTGAGTCTAGTTGTAGTATTTGGACAAACAATAGAATTTGTATGCTGACAAAGTTTCCTGTGAACCCACTAAATTCTCAAATTATTCAGTGCTTGTGTGAATTCTTTAGAATTTTCTAAACATCTATTGTGCCCAATGCAAATAGAGTTTTGCTGCTTTGCTTTTGATCTACACACATTTATCCTTTGTTCTAATGCACATATGAATTAAAATGATTGATATTGCAATATTAAACAAAAATTGCTTTCTAAAGAAACCATCTCTTGGTCATAATATAGTAATTATTTACATACTGATAGTTTAACTAAGTAATATTGTGCTAAAGACATTTTGGTTCTATTTTTACATCTATGTATACATCAATATTTTCATCTATGCTATCTTTTATAATTTTTCTGATTTTAATACACTTCTATTTTTTTCTCATAAATAAAAAAAAAGTCTCCCTCTATTTCTCAAGTGAGATATATTATTCACTTGTTAAATATTTATTGAATTCACAAGTCCATCCATCTGGGCTGTGATTGTTCTTTTCCTTTTGGTGGAAAATATTTCATTAACAACTCTGTCCCTTTACTAGATATAAGACTTCAATTTTCCTATTTCTCCTACAATCAGTTATTTATTTATTTGATTATTTATTTATTGTGATACTGGGGATTTAACCCCTGAATTCTCTACTTCTGAACTACATCCCCAGTTCTTTTCTTCAATATTTTATTTTGAGACATGGTCTCATTAAGTTGCCCAGATTGACTCAAATTTGAGATTTTCCTGCCTCTACCTTGAGTTGCTTGGATTACAGGAATGTACCACCATGTGCAGCCTGAAATTAGTTTTAATCATTGGTATCTTTAAAGATACTTACCAGTTTCACTTAAGTTTCCAGATTTATTAGCACAAAGTTGTTCAGTTAAATTTTTTTTAGCAGTCATTGTTTGTTAAATATGTAATGGAGTCTACTATCTCATTAGATTCCCTTGGGCAATCTCATTATTAATTCATTAAATTTAATAATTTGTTTAAAATAGCAGTTTTGCTAGTTTCTTTATTATTGGTTTATATTTTTTCATAGATGTCTGCTCTAATTTTGTGTTCCCTTCCTTCTATCTATTATACAAAGTCCTCCTTTTTGACTTTTAATTATTTTTCCAATTGTCTAGTTGTGAATTTCCACCAAGCTTCTCTACTTACACCCCCAAATTTCAAGATTTTGTTTGTATCCAGTTAAATGTTTTCTAATTTCCCTTTTGAAATTTCTCACCAGTAAAATAATGGGAGCCTGGGGTACTGAAAAATGCAAAATAGACCTGTGAGTACTCTGTCTACTCACAAATGGCATGACTGCATATGTACAAAAATGCAAAATCATCTAAGTATTATTAGTATAATCTAGTTATTTCAGTAAATTGCCCATATATATATATATATATATATATATATATATATATATATATATAGCTGAACTTTGGAAGACTTTCAGTCAGAGCTCCAGCATGTAAAGTATTGGGAGGTCATTATTCCCAACATAACAATAAGAAAAAAGGGAGAAGCTAACTATTGTCAACTTTTCTTGGCCCAACTGAAAAGTGAGATTTCAGACCATTTCAAGTAACCTGAAATTTGGTTATGGAGGCATCCTGAGAAATACAGAATTCAAATCTGCTTCCCTTGAGAAGAAGTTGCTGGATCTACAAATCAATATGGTGCCTTAAAGGATAATTGTGATGAAATTGCTGGAAATTGAGATTAGATTAGTATGACAGTGAAATATTCCTGGGGACTGCAGACTTAGGGAAAGAGATGCACACTTTCATTGGCTCTATCTACAAGGTCCCCATTTGTTTCATATCTCCTCTTAGGACTCTGGCAAAGGGAAGGCAAGAGTAATATTTTTCAAATGCACCTATCACCTTTTCTAAAAGAAAAACTAGTTCTCCAAGGGTAGTGACTTTAGTTCAGAGAAAAGTATTCCTTCCTCTCTGATCTCCTCTGGCTCTTCCTGTGACATTAAGGGTAAAAAAAGAAAAACAAAATGTTGTTCCCTGAGTCAAGGTTTCAAGGACATAGATTGAAAACATTCCACCTGGAAGAGGTATTGGGAGGAAGGTGAATAAAAATGTTGTGCTATTGGAGACATATGCTGCATTCAAAGGTCATAAAATGCTCCCCCCATATCACAAATTAATACCACTCCACTAAAGCTCCAGTGTAATAATGAATTATGTTTATAAAGCTGCAAGACACAGAAGCTCATTGTGGGAACTTAAGGAAACATATAGTATAACAAGAAAGAGAGTATCAAGAGGACAACAGAAGAATTAGAATCATTTAAAACCTACAAGTAGAGCACATAAATATGACCCAACATAAATCCTTACACTAAAGACCACTTAACCTCAGTTCTTACTACCTCATGCAATATGTTAAGCTTTGGACAAAAACAAACAAATAAATAAATAAGCAAGAAAAAATGTAAAGCATGCCAAAACACAAAATACATATATATTTTTAATTTTTTAATTTTTATTTTTAGGTGTAGATGGACACAATATCTTTGTTTTATTTGTGTATTTTTTGTTCTATTTATTTATTTTTATATGCTGCTGAGTTTCAAACACAGTGCCATAAATATGATAGGCAAACAATCTACCATTGAGCCACAACCCTAGTCCACCAAATGCATAATTTAAAGAGAAAAACAAAAATGAGAACCATGTTCTGATATGAAACAGTTCTGAGATTCATCATTCAGAGAAATTAAACTAACTGAACTTTATGTTAATAATTTTTTTAAATATATTTTCGTTGTTGATGGATCTTTTATTTTATTCATTTATTTATATGTGGTGCTAAGAATCGAACCCAGTGCCTCACACATGCTAAGTGCTCTACCACTGAGCAACAACCTCAGACCATGTTAAGAATTCTAACAAGAAAAAAACAAAAACAAAAAACAAAACAACAAAAAAGATGTGTAATATAAAATGATGAGAGATGAAAAATCTAAGGATAAGAACTTCTATCGTGGGGGAACTGTAAGAGAAAGAAAAGTCGTCTTCCATAAATCATTAGTTGACTTATATGACTGAGAAAAGAATCAGTGAGCTGGAAGTATATCCGTAGGAATTTCCAAAACTGAAATGGAATAATTATTATAAAGTGTCTATACTACAAGGGAAGTGGTATTTTAAAAAGTAGTTATTTAAAATGCTAGTTAAGAATACATATTATAAAAACCAGGTAGTTACCAAATAACTTTTTCAAAATATTGTTTATATGCTAATGGAGAACATAAAATCAGATAGTATCCTCTGTTAAAATCAGGGAAGATAGCAAAAGAGGAACAAAGAGTTATTTCAATGAATAGAAAATAGTTATGGAAATGTTAGATACTAAGCCAACTATAGTGATAATCATTTTAAATGTGAGTGATCTAAAAATAACAATTGAGATATTGCATGATTTCTTTTGACTGAAATTGGTTAATGTATATTTATGTTCCAAATGTGGGCTAACTTGTTATACATTCTGGGTGATATCAAATAGATAATTGGGCATTACATAATAGTAAAAAAAATATAATTCAAAAGACTAACAATATTGGTTTTTTAGCAATAAGTTGAAGGAATGGAAACTTTCATACATTTGTTGTCAAACTGCAAGTTAGCACAATTACACTGGAAAACCAGTAGGTATTCTCTACACTATTTGAAAATACTTATTTTCATTGCATTTTGGGTACATTATTAAAACACATGATCATGAAACCAAAAGATATGTAGGAAAATATTAATGAACAAATTAGTGATAATGTCAAAATATCATAAGCAAACCATTAGTAGTAGAATGGATATTTTTAGGCATACTTTATATAATGATTTATTATACAATCATGAAGCAATGAACTACAACTACACACTTAAACACTAATGGATCTCACTAATATCTTTTGATAAAATTATTCAAGAACATAAAAGGCATACTTTACATAATGATAACTCATGGCTTTATAAGTCAAGCAGTTCTTCACTCTGGAATAGAGAAAGAAGTAACGATCAGGAGGGAAGGCGAGATGCAGGTGAAGTTCCATTTCTTGACCAGAGTGCTTGTCACCTGGGCATGTTGGTTTTGTCTAATATACCTTTTTCTGCGTATGTTGCACATAAATAAAAAACATTTTTTCTTTTCTGCATACTGTTTTAGGCAATTATATACTGAATTTTTATGCACAGAGTAAACCTAAAAACATTTTTTCTTTTCTGCATATGTTGCACATAAATTTTTTAAAAGTACTTCTATAATTGCCTAAATATACTGAATGACTTGTTTTATGGTTACTATACATGTCCTCCCCTCTTCTGCCAGCTAATCTCCATGTGTTTCTTCCTAGGAACAGAAGGAGTGCTGGGCTCGGCAAGGCCGAGGGCCCAGCGCCTTCATCCCAATGGAGGAGGTAAGCTTGGAAGGGGTTAGAAATCATTGGTACCTGGAAAGAAAAGACATGAGACATTAGTGGGTCATGGTCTTTACTTTGGCTATTACTTGGTTTTTAAGTGAGCCTTGGCTAACACAAATTCTCCTCCTCACATTTTCACTGCTGATAAT
This sequence comes from Tamias sibiricus, assembly GCA_025594165.1. NCBI lineage: Eukaryota > Metazoa > Chordata > Mammalia > Rodentia > Sciuridae > Tamias > Tamias sibiricus. The sequence continues at coordinate 153,677,360 of CM046662.1, read as the reverse complement.
ATGTGTCCATACATAATGTAGTGCCTCCAAACTTTATTTTCTCCATCTATAATAAAGAAATAATTTAAAATTTCTTTCCTGTCTAAACTTTCATGATGATATCACATACCCAAAGAGTCTCAAATTAAGATCCTTGTTTTATTGCATTTCTAAATTAAATACAGGCATCAATTTTTAAAGTACATTTTAAAACCATTAATCCTGAGTACGACAAAGAGAAATGCTAAGCAATCAATCCATTGCGTAGTGTTAGCATTCATGATCCATTCTTATACTCAAAGCCATGCAATAAGCCCAATCATTGAAAGATTCACAATGAGAGACACCTTTGTCAAGAGTATTTAACATAGTGTCAGGTAAGCAGGGGGCAAGCTATGTAAGTGTACATGAATACAAGATAATATCTTTACAACTCAACTAGTCCCCAAGGGGGCTAACCCAGCTTCTCTTTATATTCAATAGGTATTTAATACATTCTAATATTTAAAAAATACTCATTATCATGGTGGCTAGTTTCACTAGGTTATCAAACTCAATAATTCTCTATTATCTGTCATCTCTAAATGACAGGCATGGTTCAGTTTAGCCAACAAAGCATTCTACTTCACAGATTTTGACTTGTGATTAATCCAATTATCTCTTCCGCTATAAGGAGAAAAGATTATATTGGATGGTTTTGTTTCCTGCAGCAAAGTAATTTTCTGCATGACCAGCAATAATGTAATGTGGGGGATTTTAATAAGAGGCAATTATTTTTAAAATTAAACCTTAAACAGAATGCAGATTGTAATAATATGGCAGAGATGTGCATAAAATTATGAGTCGCTTTAAAAATTGTTAACCTGCAACATGATTTTGTATGGAGCAGTGCACTGATGAGGACATGACTACAGTAGAAAAGATTGCTGCATCTCCTAGAAATACAGGTACAATACTGAAACCGACATGGTGATACTCCCCTTATGACCTTCCGTAATTTCATATGCTAGATTGCTTTCATTTGTGAAATATTCTTAAGACAAGGAAGCATTTGTGAAAAAGACACATAGTATTAATACTTTGCTTTCCAAATAGAAAATGTTAGTATTTGAAGGTGAAAGTTATCAACAATAAAAGGTTAGTTTGAGCTAAATTAAATCATAGATTGCACCATAGCAAAATAGAGCTTACAGACTTTACTGTAAGGGCATTGGAATTCAAGAGACTAACAATGGTGATTTCTGAAGAATATCTGGGGTCCAGTGTTCTCCATTTACATTCCCTACATCCTACTGTGAAGACAGAAAGCTATCCTAGATACAGCCATTATATTTTCTTCCTTTGGTCCTAATCCTTTCTTGAAATTAAATTTCCTATTTGAAGATAGGGTAGTTAAGATTTTGAAAACAGAAAAGAATAACACGCAGAAAGAGTTGTGAGAGGGGAAGAGGAACACAAAAAGCATTGCGTCAGAGAAAGGACCTTATCTGTTTGCAAGCAAACTATTCCCTGAGTCCAAAGGATCCTTAGTTTATTCCTGTATTGTTCTATTCCCAAATTCCTTTCTTACCTCTCCCACCATAAAAGAATGTTCCAAAAGAGTTAAAATAAATAAGAGTAAGATATTGTCATTTTAAATTGTTTCATTGTTAATCTGGAAATATACGTACTAGGTCAATTTCAAATGCACTTTAAATGATTATCCTATTGAATAATCTCTTAAATGGTGAACAGTTAACATTTAGTGATTTCTTACAATGTAGTGGGTCTTACGCTAAATATTTTGTATGAAAGACCACAATGCTTTGCATCTTAATCAAACTATTTAAAGTTCCTACATTACCCTCACACTCTAAAACCCTGGCTCCTTTTATCCATAGCTTTTATTGACAATGTGCTCTAAAGTTATAAATGTTTTGGCCCTTTGCTCTAAAATTATAAATTTTTTTTGAATCAATAAAGATTTAACTTAGTGACAAGAGAATATAACCTACTACATGAAATTGCAAAGCCTTCCCTACCAACGACTCAATTTTAATTTCTACTTCCTAATATTAATTTAGAAAGAAAAGAACAGTTTTGAAAGACAGAGATTTTAAATACAATGGTTGAATTTCTTTTCTACCTTAACTTTATGCTCATTGAAATGTTCAAAATTTCATGAGCACTACTGACAAGAAAATCTCTAGAATCCTGCTGCTAGATTAACCTTAACTTTTATAAATTATTGAGGGTCAGTGTTATTTTTTTAAATATTATTTTTTCAGTTATAGGTGGATACAATATTTTTATTCTATTTTACGTGGTGCTGAGGATGGAATCCAGTGCTTCACACATGCTAGGCAAGTGCTCTACCTCTGAGCCATAACCCCAGCCTGATGGTCACTTTTATTAACAGCGACCACAAGTACCTTTTTTGTGTGCTGAAAAACCAGTTATGTTTTTATTTCCCAAAGTACTCATATCCTTTAATAATTTCCATTTACTATATTTTTCTAAATGATACAGATTTCAATTTATAAAGGAAATTCACCCCCTCTATTACAAAATTGCAATTATTTTTCCAATATTATCAGTGATATTTTCAAATAAAGGACTTTACTATTTATAGACAAAATTATTAATATGATGATAATTATACTATTAGTATAGCTTTCTGAGGTTTTGTAAGTAAAAGAAATGTTTTTTTTCCTACTTAAACATGTTTAAACCCCTACATTTTAATCTATCTTTAATTTATGTTCATTTTTAATATAAGACATGAAAGAGATTTAGAAATAACAATCATTGTCTTCAAATAATTTAGCATAACTGGAGAGATAAAAGAGGAAAAGTAAACAGATGTAAAATACAAAAAATATAGCTAGCCTAGTCCAGACTGAGTCCTGAGGAGCATGTGTAAGATGAAATCCCAGTGAGGTTGGGCTTCAGATGCTACTTTAAAGTTGTATATCTACAAAGAGGGTGGGGGAAGGATGTATAATTCACAGGACTAATATAATAAAGCTGCTATGACTGAAATACATAACACCATTCTAACAATTTATTTAATCTTATTTTTCTAAATCTGAAGCATGATTGAGGAGGCATTGTAGTTACACTTGTTACAAAAGAGATAATTTAGCTGACAAGTATTTAATCAGTTATCTCTTGTACACACCATTTTAGTTTAAATTTTCATCCAGCACTGGCCTTTAGTTTACTATTTATAGATGGAAGTAAAAGATGAAATTTATGACAAAGTTTAACGCTTAAGGATACATGAGAACCGAAAACGTTAAGATTAATTTTCATCTTTAAAGCTATAGAGTTCAACTCATTGTTGCTTTTAATGAAATATGTGAAGAGTTCGGGAGAGAAATAGCTAATAAAACATGAATGATAATATAAATGAAGAATTTAAATGATTTTTGTCAATGTATGATTCAAGATGGACGAAAGTAATTTTCATTGGTCACATTCAATTTAATTCCTCAGTCTTTCAAGAACAAAATATATTAGTGGAAACTTGTTTAGTGAGAAGATTTTATTATGGATATGGTCAGACTATAATGAGAGATATTCATCATTCAAACATACTTTTGAAATCACTGATAACAGTAGAATAACTTTATATGTACAAGTATGACTTAAACCTCAGTTTTATACTTTGGGACATTTTATTTCATTTGGAGAAAAATGGGAGAAAAATGAATCTATACACTGACAAATTTTTATTTTCTTTTGTATGAGGAAATTTTTATTTTATACCATAATAAACACATTATAATAATATCAAACTTATAAATAAACTAGATAAGTAATGCATTTTCCCAAAGGCACTTTTTTAAATATATATTTTTTAGTTGTAGATGGACACAGTACTTTCATTTTATTGATTTATTTTTATGTGGTCCTGAGGCAAGCACTCTAACACTGAGCCACAACCCCAGGTCCCCCAAATCATGATTTTTATCATTGTCCTTCCAATCATTTTCTCAATTAATGAAAAGTCATTGGTACTTGTGGAGTATTGAAGTCCTTAGTCATAGCACTGGAGTGAATGAATGTGACATACACAACACAGTATATCCTTTGTCATTACATGGTTTTCTCTCAAGAACACAAATTCTGTATATGAGTTCTACATCTTTCTCTAGTTTTAAACTTTCATTTACATTAAATTTGTTCAATACTGGCTCTGAAAGAACCTTGATGAACCCATATTTTGGGCTGTGTGTCCATCATATCTCCCTGCTATGTCCAGAATCGAGAGAAAGGAATGAAGGTAATACTTGAGTCAGGTTTCTTGTTCCTGTGGCCACAGAAATGACTGTTGGTCCCCAGAGGACCATGGGAAATGGTGAATGCAAAATCCCTCATCCAGGAAATGAAATTAGTAGAATTAAGGACAAACAAGAGATTCTGCAAATAAAATAATAATTATAACCTAAAAGAATGCAGTCTAATGGAACAAGGGATTTCCCTGATACCCCAAACTCTAGACAGATATTGATCTTTGGAATTCTGATAGGAAAAAGACAGAAATTCCCAAATTATCAGAGAATCTCAAAATCATAAATCATTCTTGACTAGTTCACTATTCTTCAGCCTCTGTAATATAGATACTCAAATTTTAATAAGTTGGATTTAGTTGTAAAAGTTATAGTCTATAGATAATATCTATGTACTTGAAAGTGTCCAAAAATAATTAGGGCAGTATTTGGTCATTGTATCTTTTAATGGGGTTTAATTTCTCCACAAATCATATGCAAACTTGCCTAATTAAGGACATATTTTGTTTCTAAAACTTATTTATTAAAAGACTACTAACAGATTTGTCTATAGAATGACAGATACGCTGGGCATGGGTCACATACCTGTGATCACAGTGACTCAAGAGTCCTGGACAGGTTCAAGGCCAAACTTAGCAACTTGATGAGACCTTGTATGAAAATAAAAAATAAAAATAAAAATAAATATTTACGAAGGATTGGGGACGAAACTCTGTGGTAAAGGGTCCCTAGGTTCCATCCTTAATGCCAAATACACACACACACACACACACACACACACACACACACATACACACATACATACATAAAAATTTTATTTATTTTAATCACAAGATTAACACATGTTTAGCAGCAAACCAGGGCCTAGGACACACTTTTGTAACAAGGACTATAAGGAAAACTGACTAGACCATGACTGCCCTCCAGCTCTGTGGTAAGGTTAAGCCTAAGTTAGCCTTCTTTTTCTCTCTTTCTATTTCATGTCTATGAATTCTTTGCACATCTCTAGGCTGATTAGTATGGTGCATTTCCTGTGGAGAATTATAATAATGTTTTAAACTTTACAAATTTCTGAACTGGTTTTTCTCAAAATTTGAGGTTTGGAAAGACATGTTAATTCCCCCCAAATGCTAGGAAAACTTGCATCTTGAGCCACAGTATAATGGCCCTAAAAAGCAGACAAATGAGCATATTGACCATCATGAGTTCTGCTGGATAATATGGCATGTGTAGCAGTATAAATGCAAAATAAATGCTGTTTAACTAAGAGAAACTTTAGATTTAACTGCCAGTGTTCCCATAGATCACAAAATACATTTATATTCTAAAGAACTCTAGGAAAATGTCTATTTGCATTTGTGTATATCAAAATAATTTCCATTTCTTATAAACTGAGGAATAAGTTGCATATCACACATTATGTTTGTGCTTTCTTTAAATTTTTTGCCACAGCAGCAAACATCTGGTGTCATGAGCCATCCATGGGGTGTGTGTGTGAGTTATGTGCATTGGAGAGATATGAGGGGACAGGTCTGGTGTTGCATACTGATTTGGCTGGGCAATGTAAGTGTGCCTTTCCTCTTGCTCAGCCTGTGATCCAACACAGCACCTGAGATTAATTGCCAAGATGTCAATCAATCTGCTGACCACATCACAAAGTAAGACTCCAGACTACGGCGCATGCTCTCTTTCCAGTGCTGTCCAATGTGGAAGCTGACCCTTAAGGTCACAGAGCAGTCCCACTCTCGATCTGAGAAACACATGTCCCTGTGTTGCATGATTTCTTCACTGTTTTCTTAGTTTAATGTTACAGTCAGCTCTTTTGAATCCAGTTCATCTCATTAGCACAGGCAGCTGGGTAGAATCTGATCAAGTAGTTTGGTTTCCATTTGTTCACAGAAAATTCGTTTTTCTTCAATCCATGGTACATCTACCTTTAATGCCTGCCAATTAAATAATCAAGGCAACTTATTTCTATTCTTCTTACATTTGAGATCAGATCCATGAAATATCACAAAAAAGAGGGCACAATGATAGGTAAAAGTTATAAAACAAAAACTAAATTTCAAGAAGCACCAAATCAGAAGGGTCAAGCTCCCTTTACAGCTTCCCAATATCATGTAAAAGTTATCTCACTAATGGTTAAAGTGATTGTAAAATATGGTAAACATAAGAAAAATGAAATCATGCATGCAGAGACTGCTAAGTGCCTCCCTTGTTTCCCTTACTTTCATATAGAAGTTCTAATTTTTGATGGATATCATGGCCAACTGAAATAAAATACATTTGTCATCTTTCTTATTTTGTGTGTGTGTGTGTGTGTGTGTGATGTGTGTGTGATCTTTCTTCTAGTCAAAGAGTGGCATATGCCAGAGAACAAAAACTGAACTGCAAAATAATATCTTTTTCCAAGAAATCTCCCACTGAGCAGCTGATGTACATTTTTGCATGTTCTACATGGCTGCAAAATTAGCCAACAGGATGGCTAAAATTTTATGCTGGACCATGGAGATGAGATCTTTAATGGACATGATGCAGTAGAAATTGAGAAGAGTCTGGCTGATCGCTGAGTTGATCGCCTACGTGTCAGTATTACTATCAGAGTGATATAAAATTCTAGATTTGAAGTCACTATTTTTATGGCTCTGGACTGCATATTCAAACACAAAATTCACAGATATGAAGTATGGTAGAAGGAGTGTTCTTCTAAAATAAACCTGCACCATGGAATTGATAGGGTGGAGACAAGTAGAAATATATAGACCACAGACTGGAGAACTATTGAGCCTCATTGGGTTTTAGTGAATGTTCATTTGCTCTACTCTAGAAGACATATTACAGTTAACTTTGATTATATAATTAAGGAAAATGATCAAATTACATTCAAAATGTGTTTTATGTTGACTTTTTAAGTTTTTCATAACAGTCTTTCAAATAATAGTACAGTGGTAGAGCACTCGCTTTGCACGTTTAAGACCCTGGGTTCTATCCTCAGAACCACATAAAAGTAAATAAATAAAATAATGATATTGTGTCCAATTACTAATAAAAAATATTTTTAAAAATGAAAGAAAGTTTTATAACTAGGGTAGATGGGATAAAAGAGAAAAAGAACACATATATTTGGTAAACAAGTCTTTCCATGCCTGAAATCCACTGTCAAAAGATGTAAAAAATTCATGGTGAAAATTACCCAATTTCATTTTCATCTCAAATTGCAACCAGGGAGGGAGTGTCTGCATAGCCACAACCTTAAATGATGTGCTTCTATATAAGATCATGACCTGGTTACCAAATATGACTATCGTATCAAAAGGAGAACACGTAGAGCACAGGGACTAGAAGAAGAAAGAGATTACACAAATTTTTAAAATCTGCCTAGTGCTCACTTTGACAGCATTTTTACCAAAATTTGAACTATACAGAGAAGGTTAGTATGGTCCCTGCACAAGAATGACACCTAAATTTGAAGTGTTCCATATTTTTTAGCCAATCCCCAAAAACCAAACATCGAATGTTTTCTCTGATATGTGGATGCTAACTCACAATAGGTGGTAGGAGAATAGAAGTTCAGTGGATTAGACAAAGGGGAATGAAAGGAAGGGATGGGGATAGGAATAGGAAAGACAGTGGAATGAATCTAATGTAAGTTTGCTAAGTATCTATGTAAATATAGCACAGTGAATCTCACCATTATATACACCCACAAGACTAGAATCCTAATTAGAATAAGATATATTGCATGATTGCATAAATATGTCAAAATAGATTGTACTTTCATTTATAACTAAAAAGAACAAATAAAAATATCTGTCTACATGAAAGCTTTCACTGTGATTATTTACAAATGTTACAACTGACTAAAAACGTATATAATTTGAATATGCTTTTCAGGAAAGGTTATTGCCAAAAATACCTTAAATTGGCCTATTTTAAAGCTGCAAGCAACCACCAAGTCCAAACTGTACCAATGTGGAAGGGGCTATGAAATCTCTACCAATCTCAGAAATGGCAAACTCTGCAATATTTATCTGATATATTACCATGGAAAGCTAAGAAGTGAGCACACAACTCTGTCCTTCCCTGTTGGGTATTTTTTGAGTTGTTGGGGTCTTTAGCTCCCCCCCCCCCAGGATAAGTTCCTCCCACCTGCGAAGAACACTGGTGGGAACATGCCCCAGTGGAGGCGAACTCGGGAAAGGCAGGAGCCGGAAGGAGGAAGTTGGACGGTCTTATAAAGGACATGGGCCAATCAGCAGAAAGATCATAGGGATACATAAGGAGCATGGGCGGATGCCATTGGCAGAGCCATTGGCCTATCCTTGTGGTGGTTCCAGTTCTCATCTTACAACAGGAGAACGCCCCTTGGTTAGACCAAGTTCCTGTATCAGGAAGTGGGAGGCGGCCAGAGAGTTAAGTTTTTCTATTCTTTCAGCTGATGTGTTCTTAAGTCCCCAACACTTTCCCTGCATGTCAGGTGTCACAATGCACAATGGAGAAAGACGTCATCCTAGAGAGAAGAATCAAGAGTTTAGAGAGTGGGCTAGAAAGAAAACTCACTCTACTATCAGAATTATTTTCTTTATTTTTCATATTTAACATTATTTGCTATTTCTAATTATTATAAGCTAAAGTATTTCCTTTTTTTTTTTCCTCTCTTAACCATCATTATATAGAGAATGCTAGTACAAGTATCCAGTGTTTTATTTTGTAGGTTTTAAAAAGTGTATGGGCTCTGGACTCTTATTTGGATCTGGTAAAGAGAATTGCATGTAACACAGAGATCTCAAAAACTACAAATAGATATCAGTAATGAAGGTAACATTAGGAATTCCATAATTAGGGATGTGGTGAATAAGATATACACAGAAAGAGGAAAGCCCATGGATATACTGGTAAACACAGTACCATGAGAAAATCCTGTTCTGAAGGCAATCCACTTATCTTTGTATGCCTTTTTCCTAGGTACTAAAGGACATGATATGACAACAGTAACACTAATAGGGTTCCTTTACCACTAGCTACACAGATTTATGTGTCCACACCATATCCAGTGGGATATAAACAGTGATTTTATGTGAAAACACTTAGAAAATATCCTTGAATGATGCCTTTTACATTCCTCTTATCTCTTGTTATTTTACTAATGATTAGAATACAAATGAGATGTCTTTATATCTATTTGCCTGATTATGAAGAGACACACATCCTAGTTGATATAATTTGAACCTATCATGTTCTCCAAATACCCATGTGCTAAAGGTTTGAACCTTGCTTAAAATTATTGGAAGATTGTGAAACTGTGAAGAGGTGGTGCCTAGTGGTAGTAATGTCATTGGGGACATGCCATTGAATGGGGATGTTGAGATCCCTCACCTTTTTCTCTTTCCTCTTGCTTTTTACCCTCAATGAGGCAAAGGACTTCATTACTGATACACTCTCAGCATGATGTCTGCCTAACTTTAAGCATGAAGGCAATGGGGCCAACCAATCACAGATTAAAATCTCTGAAAATATGAGCAAAAATAAACCTTTTCTCTTTTCTAAGTGGATTATTTTAAGTATTTGGTCACAATGACAGAAAGCTAACACACTAGAAATGATTAGTTTTTAGAAGGGAAAAAAATATGCTATTTTAGTAAATGATTATAAATTTAAACTAATAATTTTAAAAATATTCTTTTTCACCATACATATACATACACATGTATATACACATGCATATCATATGTATTCTTTCCAGGTAAATCATACCAAGAGCCACTTTGCTACAGTATCAAAGAGACACATTTATGAAAAAAGCACAAGTGTAGGATTGATCAACAATAAATTTTCATCTAATACAAGGAACATAAGCTTCTTTACCTTCTGAACATATTTTCTGATTGAGAATAACAATACAAAACTCCTGTTACACTGAGATTACAGATATTTCATCATTTTTATTTCTGAAAAGTATTGATTTTTAGAAATAAGATACAAACATTATTTCTGCAAGAGTTTTATATATATATATATATATATATATATATATATATATATATATATATATATATATATATATATATATATATATATATATATATATATATATATATATATATATATATATATATATATATATATATATATATATATATATATATATATATATATATATATATATATATATATATATATATATATATATATATATATATATATATATATATATATATATATATATATATATATATATATATATATATATATATATATATATATATATATATATATATATATATATATATATATATATATATATATATATATATATATATATATATATATATATATATATATATATATATATATATATATATATATATATATATATATATATATATATATATATATATATATATATATATATATATATATATATATATATATATATATATATATATATATATATATATATATATATATATATATATATATATATATATATATATATATATATAATATACACATATATACATGTTTATATATATATATATATATATATATATATATATATACATACATACACCTATATAAATATGCCAATGTGCCTATGTTTGAAGTTAAGGACTTTAAAAACATAAGAAAGATTAAAAGAGGTCATAAAGTTTAGCACTTATCTATAGAGCCAAAGTTCCTAAAAAAGAAGGAAACAATGGGGGGCTGGGATGTGGCTCAGGGGTAGGGCGCGCTCGCCTAGCACGTGCGCGACCCAGGTTCCATCCTCAGCACCACGTAAAAATACATGCATTGTGTACAACTAAAGCAAATAAATAAACATAAAAAAAAATGGAAGGAACAACGGAAAAGTATATACACAGGAAAGTTCATGTGAAGACAGAGAAGAAGTCATCCATCTGCCAACCAAGGACAGAAACCTCAGGAGAAACCAAACCTGCAAACATTTTGATCTTGGGCTTCCTGCATCCAGAACTATAAGAAACTAAACTCTGATTGAAGTGACCCAGTCCATGATAATTGTTATGGTAGCCCTGTGAGTAGCATTTTGTTCAAAGAAGCAGAAAGACTTTTAATTTTCATGAAGTCCATTTTATCTATTTTCTTTAATGGATTCATATTTTGATGTTTCATCTGAAAAAATCCCCTGCTGAACCTAATGTCAAGAAGATTTAATCTATTCTATCTTCTAGCATTTTTATGGTTTTAAGGCCAATGTTTAAATCATCATTCTGTTTTCCATGACATTTTATATAATATGGTATGAGATAGGAGTATAGTTTGATTTTTTGCATGCAGATGCTATCTGGTTGTTTCAAGATGATTTTTGAAGAGCTTACTCTTTTCCCATTTAATGGTTTTGGCACTCTTATTAAAAATAAATTTACCCTAGAAAGATGAATTTATTTATGGACTGTCAATTCTATTCAACTGATTATATGTCTATCCTTATACCAATAAAATATTGTTTTGATTACTATACTTGATTATTTTTGTGATATATGAGGAAATATGAGACCTCCATTTTTCATCATCTTCTTCTTTTCTTTCTTTCTTTTTTTTTTTTCAGTTATATATAAATTAGGATACATTATGACATCATCACAAAAGCATGGCATAATTTGGTGTAATTCAGTCCTGAGCACTCCTCACTTCCTCTCTTCCCCTGGTGCCCTCCCTCTACTCTTCTAATCTTTCTGTAATTTTGTTGTTGAAAGTTTGGTCCTTGTCCCCATGCCAATCCAATAACAAGATCATGGTTTTGAGAAAAAGGAAAAAGAAGTTTTATTGCTTTGCTATCAAAGGAGAAACTCAGGAGACTCCTTTCCCAAAGGATTCTGCCAATCAGCAAGAACAGGCAGGGGTCTTTTAAAGAAGGAATGCAAAGGCTACTTTCCAGGTGTTCCCCCTTGGTGTAGTAATTCAATTCACTTGTTAATTTGGGAAATAGTCATTTCTGAAATCTTCAGGTTCCATCCCCAAAGTCTGGATTACTTCATTCCTATGATAGGTGTGTACTCAAGAACAAATAAATCTGCCTAGGATGGGGAAGAAAGGTACTTTTGTTTACCCTGAGATTTGGAAAGGGAAAAGATTAGGGCAAAGCAAGGAGAGAGGAAGAAAAAGAAATGTCCATTTTAAAAATAAGTTGCTGTGATGGAGCAGCAGGGCTATATTCAAAGCATAGAGTGGACCACTATTATACTAATTTGCATATATAGCAGATTATAAGCAAAGATAGTGTGGTTATGTTTGTATTGTTTTTTATTTCTTTCCATATTATAGATTTCTGGTGTATAGGAATGCGCTGATTTTTGAATATTAACTTTATACCCTTCAACTTTGCTGAATGTAATAGAAATGACACTAATCATGAGTTCATAATCTATAGATTTGGAAAGTACACACAAGGCTTGTTTTATCTTATTTTGCTATATATACTATCATAGTTTGCACTTTTTCATGATTACATCTACTAAAAGCAATTATTATCCAATAAAATTGGTGGTGCCTATTTTGTCCATTATTCTCTTTTAATATTGCCTTTCTACATATTAGACATGGAAAATGACAAACCCCAAAATAGTGAAGCCTGAGGAAAGGGAGAAAGAAAGCCTTATGTTGAGAGCATTGATCCTTTCCCAATACATTCTTTCCCAATGATAAAGCAAACCCTGGAGAGGAGGGATCCATCAAACCTAGAAAGGCAGTCTCTAGGAAGAAAACAAAGCATTGATCCTGCCCTAAATAATTCCTTTTCATATAACAACCATTGACCCGAAGCCCTCCATCCTGTACAGTAAGATAAATTCCAGAAACTGACCACTAACCACAGACCCCTTCCCATTTATCCCAGTAAAACAGACCCCAAATTCCTAAATGCCTAAGCTGACATGCTCATTAATTAAGTCACCTCTCAGTATAACCTATATAAATTCAGTCCCCTCCTTTTCTCATAGGCTCATTTTCCACCTGAAAAGTGAGCCAACCAGCATCACCCCATTCCTACACACCCTCTTCCTGCATGAAACTGTTCCTGAATAAAAGGCTGAGATGATCCAAGGAGTTTGAGTCTGGCCAGGTCCTTTTGTGCTAACACTATGTATTCATATGTAGTTGAATACATATACATATAAGTTCATGGCTATTGTCAACCTAGCTTATTGCTTGTTATATATTTAATAGCCATGAGACAGGTCGAGAAATCTGACAGTTCCAACTTGATTCAAATGTAATTTTCCATAGCAGTTTCTTTTGTAAAGGAAGAGATAAAATTAGTCCTTGAGGTTTATTATCTGACCAAAGAAATTTCTAGTTCTTAACTCCTAGTTTTAGAATAGCAAGTGATCATCAATGCACAAGCAGGAATTACTGGGGTTTTCCATCGCAAGGATCACTTGAGCAGACATAATTCAATAGTGGAGGTATGAAGATGTCCAGAAAAATTATAGTAATTCAATTCTGCATCCATAAACTTTTGCATTGAGAATATGCAGAGAAATAGGACAGTAACAAAATTGTATGAAGTAAAAGAAAGAAAAATGATAAATGTCTTCAATTTTCCTGTTTTGTGCTTGATTGTTCCAAGAGAGGAAGGAATAGAAAAATCAAGAATTTCTTCCATTAGAATACATTGATTAGGGTCAAATTCTGAGAAAATTTATATCACTTTCTTCTTTGTCTATGAGCAAAGTAAACTATGTCTTTACAATTTTGTTTAAAAGTAAAGAAAGACTTTTAATTTAATTTTCAAAGCTTTTCACTTTACATCTAAAGTGACCAGGAAAGCAGAACTTTAAAAATTAAATTTAATTGCCTGGAAATACATGAGAATTGAAAGAGCAATTAAATTGACACTGAAATTGCTCCTCAAAATTTCATATATTTTAGGAACTCATAAAATACAATTCATCTCATTGAGATTTAATCTTCTGAAACACTAGTGGATAGAGATAAAATTTTTAAGTAACAAGCGGTGTCAGAGAACATTGGAAATTCTCAAGTGTTGTAAATCCTTGACAGAGCTTCCAGTGGAACTTGGCAACAATAATCACTGTTATTTTGAAGAGAATCTTGGAGAATAAAGGACCTTCTCTGGGACTAAAATCCTTGTAAAGAGGTACTTTGGGCTAATGGGCTATAATGTGTGCATTTGTAAGACAGAAGGATGTCCGAAAAACTTTCAGAGCATCTTAAAAAATTAGACATCAGTTTGTTTCCGCAGAACGTCTCCCACCAATGTGAAAGTCTTAGAAAGAAAGTGATAACAGTGCTACTGCTTCCCCAGCAGCACTGTATTGTCCTGATTAAGTCACTAATTTTTAGTGTGAGAGGAATAGTAAAAATAATTTTAAATAGAAGAAAATTGTCAAAAGGGTTAAGTGACTTTAAGTTTCATTCAGACACAGAAATGAGGTTGGAAGTCAGAATTAAACTCACTCTGAGCAAGTTCTTATAAAGATAGAATGACTTGCATTTTGTCACTTCTCATCAGTGCTAAGAATTAAAATGAAACTTCATAGCAACACAGTAAATTATAGATTTATAGAGGAGAAAATGTCTCTTTATCATAGAAAAAGGTAGGCATGAAAGGTAAAATGGCTTTCCCATGCCACAGTATTACTTGATTACTACTGAGGGACTTCCTCTGTCTCATTCTCTGTCACTCTCATTCATTATGTCTGTCACCGTTAAGAAGCATAGATACAATGAATATTCACTTTACTTTAATCTGTTGATACAGCTTCATTTCACAAATACATTAATATAAACCCCATGTTTGAATAGGACCTTTTTTCCACCAAACACATTTCCATTTTCATTATTGGAGTTGAAGTAGTCACCAATTACTTGGCGGTGTTCTATCTATGTCATACAATTTTCTTTGCTTTACAGAAAGCTCCCATTCAAGCACTGATTTTTTTTGTATGTGTATCTCAAAAATATATCTTTTTAAAAAATATTTATTTTTTTAGTTATAGGTGGATACAATATCTTTATTTTATTCTTATGTGGTGCTGAGGATCAAACCCAGTGCCTCACGCATGCTAGGCGAACGCTGTACCTCTGAGCCACTACCCCAGCCCTCAAACATATATCTTTGAGTTTGTTGAATTTGCAGGATTAATCTTTAAAACCAGGACTATTCCTCTAGATTAAAATATCCCCTGTAGTCTGTTATTTCATTAGAAATTTTTATAGATTACCCATGTCGGAGGGGTTTGTTTCTAGTTCTTTGATTTCAGGACTCCCTTACCCATAAGTGATTCAGTGTTTCAGCACTTTTCAGTGCACTGAAGAAAACTTGCCCTCTCTCCTCACTCCAGAGATGCAGCACCAATGAGGACACAGGTTACACAGACATTAGCAGGAGAGAGATGGCCCTGCTACATGGACTTATATTTCTATGAAGGAGACAATAAATAAGGAAACTGTTATGGTATGAATATTAGCTGTTCTATGAATGCTCCTGTTAGTGCAGGACTACTACTGGTAAATGATGAGATTATGAGACCTATACTGTAATTAGTCATCCTAGCTTAAAAGGACAGACTGTGTGGTAATTGTAAGCAGGTGGATGTGGTTTGAAGAGGTAGGTCATTGGGGTGGGCCCTGGAAGGGTATATCTACCCTGGAGCCCCTTCTTCCCTCTGCTTTACCTTCCTAAACCTGCCATTAGCTGAGCAGTTTCCTTCTCTGGAACCCTTCCCCATGATGCACTACCTTATTTAGACTCAGAATAATAGAACCAGCTGACCATGGACTGGACCTCTGAAAGCTTGAGACCCAAGGAAAGTTTCCATTCTTTAAATTTATTCTTGTTGTGTATTTGGTCTCTGCAATAAAAAGCTAAGTGAAACAGAAACAAACAGAAAGTGTCAAATAATCAAATATCTCAAAGACATTTCAAATATTGTTAATTTGTGTAATACATTATGCAAATATTCTCTCCTATATATTTGGAAACTTTATTATTCAGTGTTTACATTTCACTCCATAGAATATCATAATTACCACAATTCCTTACCTATACACAACACATGAGATTATCCAATCTTTGATTTTGCCTGTAGTGACTTTATTTCTGTTGAATTTTAATTCCAAACACTTTTTTGAGTCACATTTTTTCTAATGTAGCATTGTGTTGTGATAAGCAGAGGCAACTGAAACCATCTAAGGGGTATTATCCCACCCTTAAACCATCTCCACCTTAGGGCGAATTAACCCACATTTAAACCATCTCCACCTGAGGGCGTATTAACCCTGTGCTTTATAAACCCTGCCCTTGTTAAGGCCAGCCATCTTTCCCACCCTGACTCATGCTGGTCGGAGTTGGTGGTCCCTGGAATAAAGGCTTCTTTGGCTATTACGTGAGTGGCTTGTGAGACTCTTTTTCCTGCGAATTGTGTACAACAGTGTTTATTTCCAATAGATGGAAACTAGATACCTCAACCTATTAAATCTTCACTGTCTGAATTGCACATTTTCCTTTCAACAATAAATTTAAAAATCAAGGTGCCATTCAGCCCTATGACAAAAAGAGAGCTCCTTACATTAATGAGCTGGCCTCTGAGAAGTAAGCTCAAGTGCTAGTAGAAAATTAATTCTGATACATTTTAAAATAAGGAAAAAGTTCCTGCTACATATGCTCCTTTATAAAACCAGTGTTTATTATAGGAAAAATACCAATGTTCGGGGGTTTCACATGAGTGGCTAACATGCATCTATCACAGGGATGAGAAGGAGATCTGCCATTATGAGCACTGAGTGCGTATCAGTACTCCGATTTTTGTACTCCCTGTGTAAATCAGCACAGCCTAGCCTAGAAAGAGCCATCTCCATCTAGTCCACTTCTGAAGCAACAAAGATTCAAGATAATAAAGATTCAAAGTGTTTTTCTTAAGGAGGGGAGGATTAAATATATATGTGTATGTATATATATGTATATATACATATAGAAAAGGGTCATCCAAGAGCAGGTGATTAATGACACTCCCAAAGGATATGATTGGACATATTGAGGGAAAAAAATAGAAGAGATGGGTTATCATTATCCTATGCCTGGGAGCTGGTGAAGCTTGTTAAGAAAAAAAATCATCTCCAATTTTAGTTTTGATAACATAGCTTAAACTGCACTGTCCAATGAGAAGGCCAAATCCCATGTGACTTTTTAGAGTATATATACAAACTTATATTTCAAAAATTGTATGCATTTTAATTGTGTGTAATTTTTGTTTACTGACACATACTACTCATCCTTCAATTGATCAATAGCCCCGTGGAGCTAATGGCTTCACAGATATAAATCAATAAATCATTTCTTGCATTACAGAAAGTTAGAAAGTTCAATTTGACAGTGCTGAGTTCGTCAACTATGGAAATAGGAACAGAAGAAAGAGAAAAAATTTTCCAGTTTAGAGATTCATGAAACAATATATTTTTCCAGAGAATTAAAACATTTTTTCATTAATAAAACATAAATTTTAAGGTCATGAATAAAGTGAAATGTAATTGGATTTTTAGCCAAAGGCAAGATTATGGCCTTTTATGTCATTCTAAGTAGCTGAGAATTTATACCCCTGGCCAGGGCATTTTTCTGCAATAATGTTCCTGTAAACAGGAATCCATGAGATTTTAATGGTGCTGAAAGAAAGGGTTGTGGCAGCAGGAGGCGGGGGTCAGGGAATGATGGAGAATAAGAAGAAAAAATTCCACAAACAAAACAAGCAGGAAAAAGAATTTGCTCCAAACCTACTTTTTTTGCTGACTATTAACATTATCTACCTATGGAAAATGCCAGTTTTTAAAACAGCTATTGTAGATCATGTGTCTTTAAAGTCTTCTAAGGAAAAGAATGAGTTACTTAACTTCTACTCATAGCAGTGGTGCAAAGGGAATGTGTGGCGACCATGTAGAAGCAAATGCCTTTGAAAACTATCTTGATAATTCATGAAGATATGACAAAATATTCAATTACACAGGGATGCTATTGAGGAAACAAAGAGCTTGCACTTTAAAAAAAAATGTTGGAAAATAAGATTGGATAACGTTGCTGTTAAGATAGATACATAAGGAAAGAAAAAGTTCTTACATGACTTTCGTTTTCTGCACTAGGTGATTGCTATGTCATTTCCTAAAATAGAATACCATAGCAAAGTGATTGTTGTAGGAAAATGCAGACATTTATCCTGAAAACAAAGCAGTTTTTAAACAATAGTTTCCACTATGATAAAGCAAGTAGTTGTACTTGCTTTGTACCAATGTTTTTCTGCCCCCAAGCTGACCCAGAGATGATAGTTTTGTTATTATTACACCATCATTATTCAAGACATTAACGTTCTTGTTATATAAGAATGAAAGTTAGGAGCAACAGAGGGGCATTGCTTCAAAGAAATTCAAAATATTTAAAATATATCTTCTTTTTAATGTCTGCCAGTTAATAGTCTCCCATTTCTTTTAAAATCCTCTGCATTGCCTGATATACTTTACCCATGTTCTTTATTCTCCTCATTCTTATATTCATGTTAATAGATTATGTAGACTAGTTTAATTTTCTCTTTAGCCCTGTCTCCTTCCATCCTTCATATTGCAACTTAATTTTTTGCCATTTATCTAGATCATTTTCTAATCACATACAACTCTATTCCAATAACAGTAAAAGGTGAAATTTCCTCCTTCTCTCATACAAGTTTTAAAGTTTCTGATAGGTTTTGTTTAGATATTAGAAATAGCAATTTCTCCCTTTATATTATGGTGATATCTTGAATACTAAACATATTTCTGTTTAAGAGATATTTTCAGGTCAATTATAACATGTCACTTTATTATACATGCAAAATACCAGGTCCCTGCTGTCAAGCAGACTCTTGGTGATAACTGTGCTAGAACTTTGAAAACTAATCAGCTAGCATGGTTCTGTTTGGAACTACAGCCTGCAGATTTAATAGCTATAATTAAGTTTGTTTCCTTAGGAGAATAGAATTACAGATACTTGTTTTGTCCCTCATGATCCAACTGATTATGCTCCATCAAGCTTGAATTTGCCTGGATATAATTGGAGTTTCCTCAGCTGGTGAATTTTTTGCTAAATTAGTAATTAAATACACTTTTGTAACTCCTGGCTACCAATGAATATTAGGCCACTTGATTTATTTGTAGCTGTGATCTACCCGTTTATGTTTGCTGCTATTTTAAGTCATTTGTTTTCTCAATGAGGTTTTAGATTTTCCTTTCAACATTAGTTTACTAAATGTGAATTGTTTTCTTGACTCTTTTATGTGTACTTGCTCTTTGAGTGGGTGGAAATGTAATGTTCACAAGTATGCTTTTATAAAATCTGGGTTATTTTATGTCATAAAATACTAGATTAAAATTCATATTATAAAAATGACCATGATTTTTATCACACATTTTCTCATGTTTAAATAAGTTAAACTTCTTCTTTGTCTAAATGTGAAAGTATAAAAATATTTTTCAATTTGTATTTCTCTCCCATTTATAATTCCTATCTACCAAAGATGTTTCTGAGAGAATCAAGAGATTTACTACTGCTGAGAACACTTTGAAAATCAGCAATCATGCATATTAACATGTGTTCACATCTGTGTGAATAAGAATGTGAAGCTAAAATGTGCAGAAAACAAAGGAAGATGTCCAATTTACTATGTTGGACGTGTTAAAAGCAAGTAAAAGTGAGATAATAAATGCATTTATATTAGAATAATCCCACAAGGGAGAAAGTTACTTTCTGATTGAAAGTTGGAAATTCTCATCTCCACTTAAAAAAACTTTTTTCATCTGAATGAAACATTTATACTTGCATTCCTATATATCCTTTGCATTTTGAAAATTTATAAATTTAAAACTGCCTATCATATTGTCTATCTCCTCTGGTAGATTTGCAAGTAAAAACAGGCATTGGCTATCAAAAAATAAAGTAAAATACTTGGGAATCAACTTAACAAAAGAGATGAAAGACCTCTACAAAGAAAACTACAGAACACTGAAGAAAAAATTGAAGAAGACCTTAGAAGGTGGAAAAAAATCTCCCATTCTCTTGGGTAGGCAAAATTAATATTGTCAAAATGGCCATACCTCCCAAAGCACTATAATACAGATTCAATGAAGTTCCAATTAAATTGCATCATCATTTCAGAAATAAAAAATTACAGAAATAAAAAGAGCAATCATGAAATTCATTTGGAAAAATAAGAGACCCAAAGTAGCCAAAGCAATCCTTAGCAAGAAGTGTGAAGCAGAAGGCATCACAATATCAGACCTTAAACAAAGTTATAGTAACAAAAAATGGCATGGTATTGGCACCAAAATAGACATGTAGACCAATGGTACAGAACAGAAAACACAGAGACAAACCCACGTAAATACAGTTATCTCATACTAGACAAAGACACCAAAAGCATACATTGGAGAAAAGATATCCTCTTCAACAAATGGTGCTGGGAAAACTGGAAATACATATGCAGCAAAATGAAACTAAACCCCCTATCTCTTACCGTGCACAAAACTCAACTCAAAGTACATCAAGAACCTAGGAATTAGACCAGAGACCCTACGCTTAATACAGGAAAAAGTAGGCCCAAATATTTTTCATGTCCAATTAGGCCCCGACTTCCTTAACAAGACTCCTAAAGCATAAGAAATAAAATAAAAAATCAAAATATGGGATGGATTCAAACCTTTCAACAAAAGAAACAATTAATAAAGTGAAGAGAGAGCTTACATTTTGGGAGCAAATTTTTGCCACATGCATTGTTGGGATATTATAATGGTTGAGGTCTTTAGCCCCCCCATAGCCGGGATGGACCTCTTTTGTCCAGCAAAAGAGGCCAGAGGGGCCTACCTCAATGATGAGACTAGATTGGGAAAGTAAAGGCTGCTGATATTCCCTCTCCCGCCTTTAGAAGACCCAGGAACATACCAGGGAGCTCCGTCAGTGGTCAGTGCTGGAACTCTCGTTTATTGAGCAAGGCGGACAATGCTTTATAGTGGACATCAGCCAATCAGTAGGGCGGTTTCGGTTCTCATTATACATCACAGCCACGCCCCCTGCTTAACCTATGTCCGTAACAGGTAACAGGGCTTAGCAAGCAGCCAAAAGGCCAGAGATTTCCATTCCCTCGGCTGACAATGTCCAGAAGGCCCGACAATGCATGTCAGATACAGCACTAAAAAGAACCCCAAAACTTAACATCAAACAAACAAACAAACCAATCAATAAATAGTCTAAGGAGCTGAACAGACACTCCTCAGAAGAAGATATACAAATGATCAACAAATATCTGAAAAATTGTTCAACATCTCTAGTAATCAGAGAAATTCAAATCAAAACTATTCTAAGATTTCATCTCACACCAGTCAGAATGGCACTTATCAAGAATACAAACAACAAATGTTGGCAAGGATGTGGGGGGAAAGGCACACTCATACATTGCTGGTGGGACTGCAAATTGGTGCAAACAATCTTAAAAGCAGTATGAAGATTCCTTTGAAAACTTGAAATGGAAGCACCATTTGACCCACTCCTTGGTCTATATATACCCTAAGCATACTATAGTATTTCAGCATACTATAGTAATTCAACCACATCAATGTTTATAGCAGCTCAATTCACAATAGCTTAACTGTGGAACCAAACTAGTTGCCCTTCAATTGACAAATAGATAAAGGAACTGTGGTATATATTCACAATTGAATGTTACTCAGTGTTAAAAAAAATAAAAATTATGACATTTGCAGGTAAATGGATGGAGTTGGAGAATATCATGCTAAACGAAGTTAACCATTCCCAAAAAACCAAAGGCCTAATGTTCTCTCTGATAAGTGGATTTTGATCCATAGTGAGGGGGCAGGCTTGGTCAAAATGGAGGAACTTTGGGCAAAGGGGAGGGAGAGGTGGGAAGGGGGCATGGGGCAGGAAAGATGGTGGAATGAGGTGGACATCCTTACCTTAGGTACATGTATGACTGCACATAGGGTGTGACACTACAACATGCACAACCAGATAAATGAAAATTTGTGCTGCAATTTGTGTACAACAAATCAAAATGCATTCTGCTGTCATAGATACCTAATTAAAATAAATAAATAAATAAATAAATTGAAAAATAATATTATTTGATGAGATTTACAAAAATATTGTTTAAAAATTTTTTATCCATATTCAAGAGATTATTGATTGAAGTTAAAAAAAAAAAACAATAAAAGACATTGGCTGGACTTCAGTTAGCAATAAGTGAAATTCTAGGCACACAAAAAATTGCTGCTAAATAAATACTTTTGGGAAACATTAGTCCTGATCATGAAGACATTAAAAATTATATTGGAGTTCAAAACAAGCTCATGATGCCATTTCATTGAGTGAGTGAAATCTGCTGACAGATCATTAAACTCCTCTACATAAGGTATACAAAAAACCAGACATGTCTAGCAAATTCATGAGTGTAGTGAATTGAATGTTTTGATAATATATTTTATATCTGATATAAATATTCAAGTCAACATATGGGTTTATTTATTTTTAAATATGTAATCACTTATATTCTGCAACCAGTCTGGAAATTTGGAATTATATTGACAGGAAATTCAAAGTGCACTACACATTCTTACATTTTCAATTTTGTAGAAAAATTTTTGATAATTCAACAAAATTAATTATTAATCTCATCCACCTATTGTGTAGCTATTGGTATTGGTATTACTAGCAAAGAAGTAATCACTTATTACTTCTTTGCTAGTAATAACTGATTGGTAATCTCTGGAATTGTTTTTCTTAAATTTTATTTCTCATGTAATTCAGCACTCACATTCATTTTTATCTTCTGTATGCTTCAGAAATTATGGATTTTACTTTGCTCCATTTATTTAGCTATTATCAGTTACTTAAAACACTTTGGGGAGGATTGATAATGTAAATCAAGAATAAACACATATATCATTGATTTAATTCATTTCATCAATATTTTTGACCAGTTTATATTTCTAAAATATTCTACTATGTGCTTGGAAAAATACTGAGATGAATAAATCAGGAGTTATTTTGCTTCAAAAAGCATATATTCCAGTTGTAAGGGTAGAAAATAAATGTAAATATCAGTTATATTGAGACAGGTGTATATTTAACAAATTCCCAAAAGTTAGCAATAATTCATGATTCAATATATTAAAAGAACCATTCTGAATAAGGTGAAATTAGGTTGGGCTTTGAAACATAGACTACTATAGGAAGCTATAAATGTTATAAATGTCTTAAAAATAATATGTAATTTTTGACAAAATAGAAATTAAGTGGAGCCAGACTTTAGGATATACAATATTTCAGTCAGATGATGCAAAAGTTGCCATGTGGAAAATACATATCATTCACTGGAAATAGGTATTAAATACAATTTAAACAAACATACTGATATGCATATTTTTCCTGTAACAGCATAGTAGTGAATGCAACATTTTTGAAGAGAGATAGAAAATAAGAAAAGTTTCTAATGCATTCCTTTTGGAGGACATACTCAAACCGTAGCGGTTACTCCCTGGAGAATACCCTGCTGGAAAATATCTAAGCTAATGTTGAATAAGAGAGTTATCACTTCACACTTGAACTATAAAATTAGGTTAATCAAGGACTCCCTTATTTATTTACATTACATTTTAAAAATTTTTATTGAAATATAATATTTCCACAGGTTTATTAGGTACAATGTGATATTTGACTCATTTTATATATATATATACATATATATATATATATATACATATACATATATATGTAAAATATATATATGGTAAATATATATGTGGTAAAAATCAAATATACATATGGTAAATATATATATGTATATGTGTGTGTATATATATATATATATATATATATATATATGGTAAAAATCAAGTCAGAATTCTTACCATATTCACCACCTTAAATTTTTGTCATTTTTCCATGTTAAGGACATTTAAAATCCTCTGTTCTAATGACTTGAGATATGCAATTCATCGTTGTTAATTGTATTTATCCTTCCCCATCAACACCTGAATTAATTCTTCCTATTAAAATTCATATCAATAAACCATACTTTCTCTCTCCCTACCATCTATAGAATCTAAATTATTCATTATTTTAGATTTTCACTAAGTTTTTGAAGACAGTAAAGAACATATTATTAACAATGTTCCTCCTCCTGTATCCTGTAGCATCCCAGAAGAGTGAATAGATGGAGTTTCTTTCAGATGTGTGCCAGTTAAAAGATGTTAGAGCTATGTTAACCAGAATCGAGAAAAATATTAAGATTGTAATAACAGTGTTTGCAAAATGATAAACTACATATTTTTGTTTCACTAGAATAAAAAACAAGTTAACAAATTACAATTTTATAAATGCATGAAGTTTATAGATAATTTTAAAGTCCTATAATTTCTAAAACTGGAACAATATCAGCAGATTTTACAAGTCATAGAACAATTAATATCTTTCTTATTCAACAAGATAATAAAGTGTGAGACATTATTCCAGAAGTAGCAAGTCTAGAAATGTCAACCATAACCATGTGTAAATTCGATGATTAATTAATAATAAGGCAAATTATTATATCCCTAAACAAATTGCTTGAACCATGTGGTTTACTAAAAGATATAGAAAAGATTCCCTAGTGTCTCCTATAGAAGAAGGAGGTGGAGACGGATTAGTCACTTTCCATTTCTTAGGCTTCTTTTCAACATTCAGTTGAAACCTCAGATATGGAAGAGAATTGAAGCCACACATGGCACTATTATGCACAACAGCAATATTATTGTGTATGCCTTATGTGACATAAAACTTCCTTCAAACAACAGCAAAAGGTCCCAGCATAAGGGAATCATCTAAAGAATTTAAGCAGGATCATCTAAAGAATTTACAAAGACAGGAAACCTACAACTGAGAATAAATGGGTCCATCAATAACAGAAATAGCACCATGTAAGAGAATGATGTACAAATTGCAAGGCAGAATGAGGTTATTTAACAGCACCTGGGAACTTATCCAGGAATATTTTATGTTTTCTCTGAAAAATCATTTAATGTGCAGAGAAAATAGGGCAATTTTCATGACAAAGTCCTAAATAGAGGGAACATTGAAATGTCATCAAATTATGCTTCCTCTAAAGCTAAAATATAAAATGTTCTTCCAATTTTTTACTAATAAAGTATATGTGATCTGTTTCATGTTCTCTTTGATTAATTCTTATAATAAAAGCTCCCATTTTAATGTGTTACAAGAAATTATGATGATTGTATTACAGCAGGGAGAATATTGTTTGTTTTCCCGTAATTAACAATATTTAGTTACAGAACTTGCTAAAGTGAATATCATATACTACCTTCCAGTTCATTATTTGATTACCAACATGAATCAAATTAAGGAATCAACTTGCATCAAAGTTAGAAGTACCACTTCTTTATCTTCTACTTCTTGTATTTAAAGCATATTTACTTTTTGTAGGTCAAGATTTTGAGAAACTTTATTACTGAAGAATAGATGTTCTCACATGTGTCCATTTTCTTTTACTCTTTCAAATATATTTATCTTCTCATAACATTTTTAAGCAAGACTTGAAAAACATTGAAACTGCATGCAGTCCATGTTGAGCTTGTTCTCTCTCTCTCTCTCTCTCTCTCTCTCTCTTCTCTCTTCTCTCTCTCTCACAAACACACACACACACACTCACACACACACATATACACACCCCAATAAGACAAAAATATCTTCACATAAAACAAACCAGTTCCCTAGACTTTGGTATGGCACATAGAACTATATCTAGAAGCCATTTCTGCAAACCTACGGATGAATATGGGTGTGTAGGACTTGGGGTGGACTGATATTATTTACAACATAATAATTACCTTAGACCATAGCAGAAACATGGGAATTATGAACAAAAAATGAAAGAGAAAAAAGCTGAAATAAAAACATAGGAAAATAAATATGTAAAAAGTTACTTTATGGGCACAAATAACAGCACCTAGAATGGTCTACACATATTTAAGAGAGTTTTCCAAGATACAGAGTATATAATATGTTTGCTTGTTGGTTCTGCCACTTGGGAATTTACATTCATGCTATAATAAGGGGAACTCAGTTTTACTCATAAAACCATTCTTAAAAATTAGCATTTCCTATTAATTGTCTCCCTGAATTTAAAACTCTTGTTTCCTGTCAACTGACATTTTGTAACTCTTCATATTTACTCCTGACACATTCTGGCTTCTGAATCCAGGTTTCCCTGCCAAATTTGATAACATACTCAAAGAAGTCTGAACAATTGTTTTCTTAGAATTTGCTCTTTTTCTATTTCCAATGTCATGAAGTTACACAAAATACAAGGATTGTCACAAGTTGTTTGCTAATTTTCTACTATATGCAAGGATTTACTTCATTATCCCAGAATTCTCTCAAGTCACCTTTTCTTTTTATCCCAGAATTCTTTCAAGTCACCTTTTCTTTTCTATCTGCAGATTATAGCTTAAGGTCACAGTCACCTTGTCCTGCACCTGGGTGACTGCTTTAGCACTGAATGGTTTTCCAAGTCTCCCACCTTGTGGGGACCCTGCAATACCTTCAGCTTACCATAGTAAGCTTTTGAATGAGAAGGTGTTTGTGTCACTCCCCTACTTAACGCCCTTCAATGGTTTTCAAACACCTTTAAAATAAAGATGGTATGGGAGAAGAAGTAAAACCAAAATATCCACTGCCCCAGAAACTCCTAGTTTCTACCTGAGTTAAAGTTCCTCTATTCATCAAATAAATAGTATTCCATGATTCATAGAAGAACAGAATTTGGATGATGAAAGGGAAGCTACTGCTTTGTTCTGAATATCAAAACAGTGTTGGTTTAAGTACTATAAGTCCTGATAAGAAAATAGGTTAGAACAAGTCTTCTGAATATTTTAGGCATCTTTGTATGAGAAAAGAAGAAGATTTCTTAGCATTCTCCAAGTAGAATTTTTATATGCTAAATTCTAAACCTGTTATTTGATAATATTGGGAGTAATATTGTTGATGCTTCCCTTTGTTTTGTTTTTACTGTTTTTCGAATCTATAAAGCAACCTGTAAAGTATAGGGCTTCAGAGAGTATTCTGCAGCAAAAAAAAAAAAAAAAAAAAAAAAAAAAGGTAAATGGATCTTTCTTTGTTGTTGCTACTGAAAGATAATAGAAAAGAAAGGAGAGTAAAAGAAAAAGAGAAACATTATATGTGAATTTTCTTTATTTTTAGATTTGGCAAGGACTTAATTTGAAAGAAAATTTTATTATAAGATGAGTGTCTGATGTCTCTCTTTCCTCCCTACAATGCTAAAAGTCTCTGTCCTTCTCAGAGAATCCTACAGCTTCCTGATGATTAGTCAAATGTGATACTAGAGGGTAAGAATATTGACTTTGAGAGAAGTACTTATGTAGCTGTATTTGTGGTAGTTCTTTGGATCCCTACTGACAATACACACCATGTAGAAAAGTCAAAGATTTTTTGTGTGTTTGTGTCTCAGTGGAAAAAAACTAAAAGCTAAGGATATTATATGGAAGACTGATGGAGAAGAAGGAGTCTAGTGTTGCAGAGGTATAATAAGTAGACTGACACATGCACAAAACAAAGGGTCTTCTCTCATCGTGTCTTTCTCTTTGACTTGACCTTGCTGCTTCTTTCTATAACCCTAGTGACTAAACTGGTTGTACTGAGGTAATCTTAATCACATCTACTATTGCCTTTTCACATGTAAGGTATAAATATAAACCAGTTTCAGGAATGAGGACTGGATCCGGGAATTTGGGATTAGGCAACCTATCACTTTGCAGTGATTTTCATCTGGATGGACTTTAATTTTAATTTTTTTTTCTTTTTCTTCACAGTACTGTGGATTGAAGCCAGGGGTATGCTACTATTAAAATACAATCCCAGCACCTTTTATTTTATTTTTATTTTGTGACAGGTTCTCACTAAGTTGCCAAGGCTGATCTCAACTTGTGATCCTCCTGTCCCAGTCTTCCCAGTGGTTGGGATTGCAGGTGTACACCTCTGAACCTACTTAGATTTTTTTTAAAAGTGTGAATGATATAAGAAAAAAGGCGAGAGCAAATAAAGAATAAGCAAAGTAAAGAGAATGGGAATGATAAAAAGAAAGAAGTGAGAAAGGGAGGGAAGGAGAGGGGAAGGAAGAGATGAGGGAAGGGATGAAGGAAGGAAAAGTTATTGGTGAATTGTTAATGATGTGATTGACAAATTAGCTAGTGCTGCAACTATTTTAAAGATGAGATTGCAAATGATATGTCCAACATATATTTATTTACAAGAATAATAACATTAATATGTCTTAGCAACAAAATTTCAGATGCACTTTCTAAATGATTAGAAGCAACCTTAACATCATTTAAAAGCAGTCATATGCTAGCTTTAACACATGTCTAAAGTAAACTTTTACTTTCCTGGCACCAAAAAAAAAAAAAAAAAAATGCTGTTACCGGGTAGACCTCAGAAAATGAGAGACATAGGGTGTTCCAGAGAATGCTCTTAGCTGTGCAATATTATCCCTCAATTTGTCCTACTGAATTAGAATTACTGATCCTCAGGACATGGGAGAGATCTATTATTTTAACATTTTACAAAGCATAGGCTAATGTATAAAGCCTGAGAGCAACCATCAAAAAAAATTCTTCTTAAGCCAGGGTGCGATGTCTGCTTATAGGATATTATTTAAAGGATGACTCTTGTTAAATAAAAACCTATTTGTATTTATTTATTTCAACAATAAAAAATGCATGGATTGTTACTAGCACTGAATAGGAAAGTAATACTCTCTTATTGTGTATAACATTTATTCTCTGTGCTTTTTTTCTAAAAATTATGTCATCTAGACCCTCCATCAATAGTTATATATGTGTACAATTTCACCCGAACATACAATTTTTATCGAAGAGGTCATTTGCTGTTGAGAAAGTATTTGTCTTTCTTAGTACCTCATAAAAACTGTAGCTCTTTATTTACTTCATTACTGAAGGAAAATCCACCAAATACTTAAGCGGACTCATTCTGGAAACGTCCATGTTTTTGTTTGCTCTGTAGCAAACCTCACATAGAGACTAATTCTGTCGAATACCCTTCCTTTCAAAGTAACAGCAATATTTTCAATACTTTTAAGTAATATTTGCAGAAAAAGAATTGGATTTTACTTTATTACCATGCTTTTCTTAGATATTTCTAGATATTTCACTAAGGAAAGAAGACCCACTTGTTTTCCATTGACATGCAATACTTCACATTTTGCCTTTTGTGCAGAGTTAAATGTAGAGTCTAAATATTTTCATTATATTACTAGTGATATAATTCCTAAACCACTATGGGTACAAACTCTTTCAAAGCATTGTCAACGTTTTTTCTTTTTCTGATAATTTTTTTTTTTTAACGTGTGATTAACCATTTCTGTTCATTTCTGGCTAACCCTTCAGTGGCTTCCCACTTACTCAGATTTAATCTACAACTTTTAATCATGGGATACAAGGCTTAAAATAACCTTCCTCTGCACTACCAATAGTAAACTAGCCTCTTACTATGCTTTCTCACTCTGTGTAAGCTGTTTTGTTTAATATGCTTTCCAAATATACAAATCTTGATATTATCTTTTGAGTTTTTTCAATGGACTCTGCCTTATGAGCTGGGCTCATTCTCTTACATACTTCCAGTGTCACTAGTCTTAAAGATACATTGAATATTGCAAGTCCTCTCTTAATTTTTTCCCCTCTTTGTGTAATGCTTAAGTAACTAGTTTCATACATTATGTATCAGCTTCTACTGGAACACAAATACCTTCAAAATACTGATTGCTTTTGTGTGCATCTGTGCTTGTATTTTAACTTGAGTATCTCCAAGGCGTAGAACAGTGCTTCCAGCATAGTTGTTAAGTATTTGTCATAGAATTTCTACTCTTTAAAGAGATCTTTAAGGCTTGAATATATGTGTGCCTTCAAAATTCATATTTTGCAGCCTGATCTCCAATGTTGTAGTTTTAAGAGAAAAGATATTTTAGAAAGTGAGAAGTGATTAAATAATGAGGGCTTTGACTTCATGAACGGACTGTTGCTCTCATAAAAGGGGTTGAAGGAAATGTCCAAATGTATTTTGCCCTTTCATCTTCTCTGGCATATGATGACAGACAAAGAAACTGTGATCTTGAAAGCAGAAGGCATCAGAATGAGTATGTAGGTGCCTGGACTAGAATTCCCAGCATTATGAACTACAAGGAATGAATTTATGTTCTACATGTCACCCAGTGTCTGGTACTTTATGATAGCTACAGAAATAGACTAAGACAGGGAAATTCTTGCTATGTCTTTTCTGGATTAGAATTATCTTCTATTTGGTTTTCCAATTTTCATTTTAATTCTCAATAATCATTTGGTTAAAAGTATTTACAAATAGAAAAAATGAACAATGAGAGATTCCTCAGGATATTCAGGGCCCACGAGAAACAGGATATCTTGAGAAATTGTTTCTTTACAAATTGATACTGAAACCATAGTTTGTCATAAAATAGATTCTCTGCTTCTTCTGGTGAGCATAGTCTTCATAAGCTGCAGTCCTCTGCAGTTGAGAAAGCCCAGTGTTAGTGTTAGCAGGTGATCACAGCAGGTGATTAAAAGTAAAGTCAGGTCTGAGGGTCACATCCCACAAACCAAATTATTCTCCACTGTCACAGAGGGTTGCAGCTCATAATGGCGAACTCTAGCAGCTCAATTACTTTCTGGATTCTTGTCCTGCAAATTTGAAGAATGAAATCCACGGACAACAACAGAATGCAACAATCAAAAGAGTAGGATTTATTTAAGTGGGAATAAAAGAGAACTCCACAAGGTGAGAGAGTACCTGATAGCGTGTTGCCACATAAATGCACTAATTGCTTCTGCGTGAGGGCATTGATCAAAATCCATGTTAAACGGGTATTGGAAAAATGCCAAGGTTATTTTTGCTCAAAATCTAGGTTAAACAGATATTGGGAAAGTGTGAAGGTAATTGGTTAGCCTTTGAGTCTATGTAGCCTTTACTGAGGCCTATTCTGCTTCCATATTCCCATCACCCCAAGACAAAGGATTTGGCTGGAATATTTGAAATATCTCTACAGGTTAATTTCATGGAGTGGCCTTTATATTTTAAAAAGCCTGAATTGGAACCAATTGACTAGCCTATCTTTTCCATTACTGTCACCAGTACATCTCATAAGAAAGACTGCTACCCAAAAGGAGGTTTAATGGACATACAGTAAAGTCCATTGTAAAGACAGACTGTATCCTTCATAGCCACAGACTTTGCTTTGAAATTTATTTGTCTTGTTTGCCTGCAAACCTACAAAAGAAACTCATATGATGGTAGGAAATTTTTTCTTTGTCTTAATGGTCCCTTCCACTGATAAAGGAAATGAGATGTTAATAATTGTGAAAGTAAATCAGTTATATTATCTCTATAAAGTCAGAATATTTTACTTAAGTCTTATGAATGTTCTCTGTATCCATTTTCTGCCATGGGGGCAATACCAACATATTGACCTAACTAATTGGTAAAGCATCAATGGTACAGAACAAACACATAAGAAAACCTACAATGAATAGCATTTTTTTTTTCAAACATAAACCTCTGGGTGGTTAGCATTAAAGTTGAGAGTACCCTGAGGTAACACAAATGTTTCTGGCTTAACATAATTATTTTCAGTCAGTAGGGAATTTTCAAAATATTGGTGACTTGTATTTCAAAGTGTGACTTGAAAAAGGTTTTTAATAATGTGGAAGCCAAGTTTTCCTTAAAAATATTGAATAATTCAACATTATTTGAAAACTAAAATATGTCTTCTTGTAGTTGGTGATGATATCTTTCCAATATAACAAATCCAAGTGACAATTATTTAAAAGAAAATCATCAATATTGCTAGTCATCAGGGAAATGCACATTAATACCATAATGAGATAGCATCTTGCCCCAGCCAGAATGACTATTATTAAAATAATAATAGTAAAAGATGCTTGTGAGGATGTGGACAAATATAAACTGTTGGTGGAAATATAAATTAATACACCTCCATAGACAACATTGTGAAAGTTCCTCAAAATCTAAAAATAGAACCACCATGTACAGATATCCCTCTCTTGGGTATATATGCAAAAGGAATGAAGTCATCCTAAAAGAGATACCTGCACACCCATGTTTATAACAGCCCTATTTTTGATAGCTAATAGTTAAGATCTGGTAATAGCCAAACTGCTCATCAATAGATGAAGGAAGAAACTAATATATATATATATATATATATATATATATATATATATATATTTTAATATAATTTCTTCCTTCATATATATATGAAATATATGTGTGTATATATATGTATGTATATAGTATGATATATATTATACTTCCTTCCTTCATCTGAATATATAGGTATAGATAGATATAGTATATATACATATATATATATGCTATATACATCACTATGATATATACATATATCTGTATATATATATCATAGTCTCTATAGTTGATGTATCATAGAATATTAGAGTATTATTCAGCCACAAGAATGAAATCCTATCATTTTCAGCAAAAGGATGGGACTGGAGGAATTCATGTTAATCAAAATAAGCCAGAACTCCCTCTGCCCCCCAAAAAATAAAGTTTTTAAGTATCACATCCTCTCTCTCATATGTGAAAGTTTTTTTTGTTTTTTTTTAAGGCAAGGTGGTGGTAAAACAATGATTACCAGGAGCTGAGAAGCATGCTGAGGTGTGGGGGTGGGAGGAAGATATGAAGGTACAAGGGTGTGTGATGTTATCAACACACAATGTACACATGTATAGAAATAGTACAGTAAGTTCCATTAACATGTACACTTGCATTATCAAAATAATGATGAGAAAGAATATGCATTCTGATATATCAACAATTGATTTATATTTAAGTAATGACATCCCAAACTAAGAATATTTGCTGAAGAAATGCATATTTTTTATATGTAACTTGTCAGGCCTTTGTGAATGGGAATGTTTTTAACATAAACAATTTTAAAGAGAAATAATATTATAATTTTATGAATTTTTAGTTATATATTTTATTTCTGAAATACATAAATATGAAAACTATGGTTATATTAATTATAGTTTATCAACCTTTATAATTAACTTATATCATTTTATACAGCATACCTGCCTTGACATCTTCACCCCAAAAATCTAAGAATGCTAACTGAATACATTATTCTTTCCACTGAAAATGTCAAGAGTAAAATGTGAGGAACTTGTCCAGGAACTGTTTCAAGTGTTGTAAACATAATTTAAAGTGCTTAAGACAGACCTTAGAAGGGTGACAAAACCCTAAACCAGCTAATAGAAAAAAAATACAGCTTAAGCAACATAAAACTTCAAGTCTCTGCATTGCCTATCAATGTTTTTCTCTATACCTATATCTATAATCCATTATTGTTCAGAAATGATGCCAACATGTACTAAGATGTGGTGAATGGAAAGAACACAGGACACATTACATTGTAATTTGTAAGCTGCCTGGTACCGTAAACCGGGAGGAAAAACTCTCGGAGGCAGAGTTAAGCTTTTACTACTTTTACTTCTACTTTCTTAGAGCTTAGAGAGGGAAAGAAAGATTTTTCTTCTTAGCTTAGAGTAGAGTAGCTTAGAGTAAAGAAAGATAGAGCTTAGCTTAGAGAAAGACTAGAGCTTCTTTCTTCTCTCTTCTTTCTTCCTTCTTCTGTCTTCTGTCTTCTGTCTTCTGTCTTCTGTCTTCTGTCTTCCTCGGGAGCCTCGGCCTTACTCTGACCAGTCCTCTGGAGCCTCGGCCTAACTCTGGCCAGTCATTACTTCTTCTATCTGGTTTCTCTTCTGTAACTGCTCTGCCTACGTTCTGGCCGCTCTGATTCTTCTGACCGACCGAGTGACTGCCCGGCTGACTGAATTCTCCGTTCTCCTAACTCGGACCGCTTTCACCCGTTATATACCTTCAGCTTTGCGGGTGCCTACAGGTGCGTCACATACATATCAGGTGGAACTTATGGCTTCCAGCTAGCTACAACAGCCCTTCCTAATTAGGGCTCCTTCAGTAATTCATAATAAGAAATGTATATTTGATCTTATCTCCATTCCTTGATGTTAGATAGCAGTTAGATATGAGCAGTCTGTCAGGCGTTTAAGAAAATACTTAGTACATAGCAAATGAGTTACTGAACAGCACTGCCTCAGTGGCACCACAAAGTCTGACAAGACAGCTATTTCAGAAGCCTTGCCTGATCTCAACCTTATAAACTTTCCTCTTACAAGAGGAGGAAGATAGATATATCCAGGAGGAAAAAAGATACGTTTTCTTAGAAAGGTCTGATTGCTAAGACCTCTTAAGCAAGACTCTACACAAATAACACAGAACAATGATTTCAAGATCTTGGAAAGCAGGAGCCCACTGACCATAAATTCTGTAAAAAACAATTCCAATTGGGGCCCATCAGTGTGGGTTAAGACGACCGAGTGCTGTCCTTAAGCTATAAGCTAATGTGGTCTGTCATCCAGAGTGGCAAAATGATAATTAGGTAAGGCCTTTTAATAATATCCCTCCTACTCCAATAAAAGTTGGGACTCAAAGAAGGGTGTTGTTACTTTCTTCTTCAGGAGAACCAATGGTATCCTGGAGAGTGCTTCTTTACATTTTTTTTCTTTGAATAAACTTTGCTATACTTTTACTAAGTCTCATATCTTGCTTGAACTCCTCTCAACGTGGAAACAAAAGAGTTGAGAAAATAATGAAATTTTTGGTAAGATATTATTTCCATTTCCTGGGCATGTGTCCTAAGGCTAAGAAGAAGACCCCTAGCTTGAATTTCCTGTGTACCTAAGGATTAGTGTCAAATGCAAAGAGAACCAAAGATGTGATTGGACAGATAATTTTCAGGTTTTTTTCTCCTAAGATGGTGTGTGTGTGGGGGGGGGAGTGGGGGGAGGTTGCATTTACCACTAATGGTCAATAATTTATTCAATTATGCCTAAGGTAGGGCTTAGAGAGTTTCCCTGTTGGTGAACATGAGAAGATGCCTATGAGGTGCATGCCAGAAAAGGACATGTAAGTTTCAAACCCCTTCCACATACATCTCTTCCATTTGCATCCTGGCAATATCCTTTAAAATAAATATAAGTAAATTTAAATAAATGTTTCCATGAGTTCTTCAAGCCACACTAGCAAATTGTCAAACTTGAGAAAGTGTCCCATAGCCTCCAACATGTAGTTAAGTTGTACAGAAGTTGTAGTAACCTCAAAACCTATTACTTGCAATTGATTCCTAAAGTAGAAAGCAAAGCCCGCTTATGGAACTGATTCAGTAACCTATGGGATGTTGCCTGCCTCAGAATTCCACTGGATTTTAGAATACCCAGTTAATATCAGAGAATCATTGTGTGATTAAAAAAAAAAACCCATACATCTTTCATCAGAAGTGAAGTATGGAGAGTAGGAGTACAGAAGTAGGGAGTATAGAGTTGTTCATCTTTCCTATATACAGGACAATTCTCTCTCTCACCTATACACACTTCACTTCTTACCAGGACTATTCTAATATTTTCATCATAACACCAATTACTTTTTTATGTTTACTCCTAAACTGCAAAGTGTATGCACATTCCATTCACCCAAAATGAAGGACCACATGAACAAAGCTTGATCTTCTTGTCATCCAAAAACCTAGAAAGAGCTTAAGTACATGTGTTCAATGAGGTTCCAGGAAAATCTATAAGGCAATCCTTGGTTTATTACCTTAGACTTGAGTGATAACAAGGAAAGAAACAACAGGGCAGAAATAACTTCTTTCAATGTTTTCATAATGCTACATTTAAATTAAGATCATTCAAACCAAAAGGAGAAATACTCTTATTTCCCATCATTACTTTTTTTTTTTTTTTTTTTTTTTTTTTTTACTTAGAGCAACATATTCTCATCATCTATCATAGGGGACCCTCACTTTAATCCTGTCACAGAAAGCAGCACAATCTAGATAACATGACATGAACAGACATGCTGATCAGAAAAAAACTCTTATCAGTCAAGGGTTCCTAAATAACTCTACTATACCTGATTGAACACCTAGCACCTGAGGCCAGGAGGTTAGGTACAGATGATTATGGCAGGTGCAAAGTAGTGTCATTGATTTGTCAGACATAGGTGAGGGCTAAGTGTCTATGACTAGTGTTCTAAAGTAGGGTCAGCATAATAGTGTCTTTGACTCCTCCATAACATCTCAACTTGGTCAGATTCCTTCTATCTCTGGCCACAAGTGTGAATCGTCTTATAAGACACACTTTTTCTTTAGAGAAAACTAGTTCTACTTTGATTTGGTTGTGTAAGAATTTGATACAACTGTAAATGTGAGTAAAGCCACTAATTTCTGTTGATCTGTGGAATTTTGATGTTTTAGTCTCCCAAGTTTTCCTTCAGATAATGTCTTTCCTAGACTGCTCTGTGCTTTTTAAACTTTTTATTGTAATTTCTTTTTTATTGTAATTATCAATACATATTAACTTTACAAATTAATGGGTCTCACTGCATCATTTTCAGAAGTTCTTATTTTGTGCTTTGATCATGTCTACACTCCCTTAGTGCCTTCTCTTGTCCTCCTCTCTTTACCTGCTCCCCCAGGTAATTTTCCTTCCCTATGTCCCTCTTCTACTTTCTGGTCATTCTTTCTCTTTTTATTATTTTCTTCTTAGTTTCCACAGGCAAGAGAGAAGATGTGATACTTTTCATTCTCTGTCTTATTTTGTTTAACACGATGTCCTCTAGTGCCATCCATTTTTCTGGAAATAACATAATTTAATTCCTCTTTATGGTGAAATAAATCTCCATATACACATGCAATGTAATATGATATATATATGCATATATATATATTTATACTATATATATGGCAATGAAGTATTATATACACATCATATATATGCAATGCAATATATAATATACCATATATATTGTAATGGAATATTATATATATTACATATATATGTATATTATGTGTATATATATATTGAAAGTAGGCAAATGATGTGAACAGACATTTCTCAAAAGAAAAACATACAAATACACCATATTTTTCTTTATCCATTTATCTGTTGACAGGCATCTAGGCTGATTCTATATCATGATTATTGTGAATAATTGCACATTAAGCATGTATATGCAGGTATCTAGCTCTAAAGTATACAGACTTCATACTGGATAAATACTCAGGAGTGGAATAATGACATTATATGATAGTTGTATTTTTAGTTTTTGAGGAACATTCCTACTGTTTACCATAGGTGACTGTATCAATTTGTATGCCCAACAATAGTGTAATAAGGATCATTTTTCTCCACATCATCTTCAGTATTGCTTTTCCATTCTGAGGTGAGATGGCATTACAATATAGTTTAAATATTTTTTTTTTTATTGTAGATGGACAGCATGTCTTTTCTGTTTGTTTAGTTTTTTTTTTTTTTTTATGTGACACTAAGGATGAAACCCAGTGCATCACACTTGCTAGGCAAGCACTCTACCACTGAGCTATAACCCAACCCTCAGTATAGATTTGATTTGAATTTCACTGATGGCCATAGACATTGAACACTTGTTTCATTATTTATTGGCAATTTGTATGTTTTTTCTTTTGAGAAATGTCTGTTCACATCATTTGCCTACATTTAATTGAATTACTTGCTCTTCTGCTGTTAAAAGTTTTTTTTTTTAGTTCTTCACATATTATGGATTTTAATCCCCTGTCAGATGAATAGCTGGTAAAGATTTTTTTTTTCCCATTTTATAGGTTATCTTTTCACTTTGTTTTCTTTGCTTTGCAGAAGCTTCTTAATTTGATCTCCTACCATTTTACAGTTCTTGCTTTTGTTTCCTAGATATCAGAGTTCTAGCCATGAAATTATTGTCTGAGGAAATATCTTGAAGTGTTTCCCCTGTCTTCTTATAAAAGTTTCAAAGTTTCAGGTCATTGTTCCATTTTGAGCTGATTTTTGTCCTTGTTTAGCTTCAATCTTCTTCATGCAGATATCCAGCTTTCCCAGCATTATTTTCTGAAGAGGCTGTCTGTTTACATTTGGTGTAATTCTGCACTTAAAATACCATAAGGGATAGCCGGGCGCGGTGGCGCACGCCTGTAATCCCAGCACTTTGGGAGGCTGAGTCAGGAGGATCACGAGTTCAAAGCCAGCCTCAGCAATGGCAAGGCACTTAGCAACTCAGTGAGACCCTGTCTCTAAATAAAATACAAAAAAAGGTCTGGGGATGTGACCCAGTGGTCGAGTGCCCCTGAGTTCAATCCCCGGTACCACAAAAAAAAAAAAAAAAAAAAAAAAAAAAAAAAAAATACCATAAGGGAACCACCAAAAGACTCTCAAAACTGCTTCACAGATTCAGCAAGGTGACAGGATACAATATCAACATACAAAAATCAGTAGCTTTTCTACGCACTGAATTATTAGTGCATAGAAAGAAATCCTATTTATAGTAGCCTCAAAAAATACATCATAATAAACTTAGTCATGAAAATTTTAAAATACTAACTAAAGAAATTGAAGAAGACACTCAAGGATGGAAAGATACCCCATTATCATATATCAGGACAATTAATATTGTTAAAATGACCAAACTACCTAAAGTAATGTACAGAATAAATACAATCTCCCTTAAAATACCAATGACAGAACTGAAAAATAAAAGTCCTAAAATTCATTGGAAGTGGGGGAAGAAAGCTTGAATAATCAAAGCAATATATTAAGCAAAAAGGACAATGCAAAACAACAATGGTATTGACATAAAAAAAAAAAAAAAAAAAAAAAAAAAAAACAGGCATGTTGAATGGTGGAATAGAATAGAGACCCAGAAATAATCCCACACATCTAGAGCCAACAATGGTACTAAAACATACAGTGGAGAAAAAACAGTCTCTTACTTTCAACTTCTGATTCTTCATCTGCTACTCTGAACCAATCCCTACTCTTTCATGCCCCTGTATTTCTTTTCTTGTTTACAGATAAACTGAATATACTCCAGTCACATTGGTCTCCTGTTCTTTTATTGGCCTACCCTTTCTTATCTGGTTTCAGAGTCTATGTACTTTCCACACTGGCCTGGAATGTTCTTCTCTAGATACCTGCATGGTAACTGACCACTGGCACTCTCCAGGGCCTTCTCCACATGACAAATTGTGCTGTAAGACTGTAGGTATCCATTTGAAGGGGATTGAAAAGTGGCCTAAAAATAAATTGCTGCAGTAATTTTTCTTCTTTGCAGTGTTGGTGAGGTCTTACAGGAGTAGAAGCCCAGGGGGGAAAAACTCATCTTGTGTGGATTTCCTCTTTTTAGAAACCAGGGTGACTCCATGGACGTGGGGCAGTTGAGGAAATCAATTACATAACAAAGGTATCAGAGGAAAGATTAGAAACATTTGGATCTTATGAAAACATAGATCTGAGTTTATGAGTTTCATTCCTCAAAGATTGTCTTAAAGAATGTCTTGGGAAATAAAATTCATGATAAGATTAGATTCCAAAGAGACTAAGTAAGATTGCAAAGGAAGAAGAAGTGTGGCGAGCTTAATATTTTGTGTCTCAATTAGCAGCAGTCCACAGGCTTTCCTACAGGTTCTAAATGAAACCTTGGTATCTCTTGTTCTATGTTTGTCACTGGTCTATGTAATTTGAAAAATAATATTCTTCCTTCCCTGTAGAACATTCATCCTAAGAGGGATGCAATGAGAGTTTATTGGATTGTCTAGGAGGCCTTCATCTTTAGAGTGTGGTTCTTAATATTATTAGTAAAAATCACCTGCTGAAATGCTAAAATATACCCACAGATAAGCCTAGGCACAGAAATATGAGTCAAAATTCCTCTTGTTTTAGTAAGTAGTATCTTTGTTGAGTCATGTAAATCTAGATTTTCAGAAGTGTGAAAATTTTAACTATATATCGGTGAACAAATTTATTTACAACTTCAAATTTACCTGTATATTTACTAAAAGAAATCTTCAAATAATCAGAAACTGAAAGGCTTATTTAAATATATATTTAAATAACTTAGAGTTTATAAATTATCTTTTTTCTTTTTTTATTTATAATAGTAGTATGTATTACAATTCATAATGCACATATATAGCATCTTTTTACATACAACTGTTTGTATACAAAGTATATAAGTACCATTCAGATCTTTAATCATGCATTTAGGATAATGATATCCATCTCATTCAACCACTAATTTTTTTTTTTCTTTTTTTCCCACCTTTCTTCCCCCTTGCTCCCTCCTTTCCCCTCCCTTTCCTTTGACCATTCTAGCGTTCTTCTAATCCTCCTATGTACCCCCATCCAACAACACTGTGAACTAGCCTCCTTATATCAGAGAAAACATTCAGTATTTGGATTTTTGAGACTGACTAATTTCACTTAGCATTATGTTCTCCAACTTCATCCATTTACCTGTAAATGCCATTATTTTATTCTCTTTTATTGCTGAGTAAAATTCCATTGTGTATATATACCACATTTGCTTTATCCACTCATCTACTGAGGGACATCTAGGTTGGTTCCACAACCTACCTATTGTGAATTGTGCTGCTGTAAACATTGAAGTGGCTGTGTCACAGTAATATTCTGTTTTATGTCCTTTGGGAATAGACCCAGGAGTGGGATAGCTGGGTCATAGGGTGGTTCCATTCCCAGTTTTCCAAGAAATCTCCATACTGCTTTCCATAGTGCTTCCACCATTTTGCAGTCCCACCAGCAATGTATGAGTGTCCCTTTTTCCCCACATCCTCTCCAACATTTATTGTTGTTTGTGTTCTTGATAGCTGCCATTCTGACTGGAGTGAAATGAAATCTTAGAGTAGTTTTGATTTGCATTTCTCTAATTGCCAGTGATGTTGAGCATTTTTTCATGTATTTGCTGATTAATTGTATATCTTCTTCTGAGAAGTGTCTTTTCAATTGCTTAGCCCATTTACTGATTGGGTTATTTGGTTGTTTTTTTTTTTTTTTTTTGGTGTTAAGTTTTTTGAGGTCTTTATATATTCTAGAAATTAGTGCTCTGATGTGCACATATAA
Organism: Tamias sibiricus; assembly: GCA_025594165.1. Lineage (NCBI taxonomy): Eukaryota > Metazoa > Chordata > Mammalia > Rodentia > Sciuridae > Tamias > Tamias sibiricus. The sequence goes on along the minus strand of CM046662.1, from coordinate 153,635,952 downwards.
TTTCAGCTACCTTTTATTAGACAAAGGTGCCAAAAATGTACAGTGGAGAAAGGACAGCCTCTTCAACAAACGGTGCTAGGAAAACTGGAAATCTATATGCAACAAAATTAAATTAAACTCTTATCTCTCACCATGCACAAAACTCAATTCAAAGTGGATCAAGGACCTAGGAATTAGACCAGAGACAATACACCTAATACAAGAAAAAGTAAGCTCCAATTTCCAACATTTTGGATTAGGCCCCAAGTTCCTTAATAAGAATCCTGTAGTGCAAGAATTATTACCAAGAATTAATGAATGGGATAGATTTAAACTAAAAAGCTTCTTCTCAGCAAAAGAAACAATCAGTGAGGTAAATTATCTCTTTATATTATTTTCTCTTTGAAACTTTCTTTTATAAGCTAGTGGCCATACTTGGTCAGGTAACTTCCTGGGGGTCTTATATTTTCTAACACTTTGAAATTGGTTTTATAGACCTTCAAAATCCCTTCTCTCTCTGTCTCTGTCTCTCTGTCTCTCTCTCTCTATTGTGCACTTGTATGCTCTCTCTTATTTTTTTCTTTTAAATGGGCTCCTCTAATAAATAATTGTGATTGACCTCAATTTCCTCATTGTAAAATGGAAGCACTCGAAAATACCTTGTTTTTTCCAGTTTTCTAATGGTATAATTTCATGTCTATCTTGAGATCTCAACAGATTTGATAAAATAACTTAACATTCCATGAAAAACATATCTCTTAAATTACATTGGTAGATATCCTGACATTTAGATGTCATGTCAAACAAAATTAACTTTAACTAAGCTCATTAAATTTCTGCCAAAACTAAATACTCATTATAATTTCCTTATTTCTGTCAAAGACCTTTTCTTTCAATCATTTTCATTCCAAATTTTGGAATCAACCCTGACTTCAAATTTCATCAATTTCCATATTCAGTTGACTAGTTCTCTTAACTCACACCAGTATTTCTCAACTCTTTCTAGGTTTTTAATTTCCTTTGTCCTGACTGATGTAATCAGTCTTAATGTCTAGTGCATAGTGCCATAAATTAAACTTTCTAATTATGTAAAATATACTTAATTTTCTAGCCAAACAACTTTTCCAAGATGTCCCATCAAATAAGTTAAAATAATTCATGAAATAATCTATGCACTGAGCAGTATTCTAATCACTTTAATTCAATTGGCTTTAATTTAATTTGTACTAGTAACTTTGCAAGATAAGCACCATTATTATTGCCACTGTGCACATAAGAAAACTGAGGTAAAAATTTCCTCAGTGACATGCTATTACCATCATAATGAAGATTCTAATCCAGAACAAATTAATCTAGACTGTATGAGTATTGTATTATGATGTCACTCTAACATTTTTTGTTTCTGATTTTTTTCTTTTGAATGTTTTTATTAGTGTATTATAGTTATACTTAATATTCGGGTTCAATTTGACATAATCATACACACATGGAATATAATTTGCTCCACTTCAGTTCCCAGCACTTCCCCGTTCCCTTCCTGGTTCCCTCCCCCTGTTCCACTTCTTCTACTCTACTGGTATTTTTTCTACTTATAGTTGTTATTTTAATTTGATCCTTTATGTACATACATAAAAATGAAATTCACTGTGTCATATTCTTATATGTACATATCATAATTTGGTCAATTTAATTTGCTGATAAATGGATGGAATTGAATATTTATTCTTACTAGTGTGTTTGTCTTAGTCCCTTCAGGCTGGTACAAAAAATAAATTATGTGGCTTTTAATAAACAGAAATTTATTTCTCACAAATATGAAGACCAAGAAGACTAATATCAAGAATCCGACAGATGCAATGTTTGGGTGGACTGCTGTTTGGCTCATAGATTTCAACTTTCTACTGCACCCTTGAGTAGCAAAAGGGAGCTCCTTGGAGCCCCTTCCTTATGGGGGTAATTCCCGTTCATGAAGGTCCAGCATCATGACCTAATCATTTGCCAAAGCCCACCCCCATTATATACCTCTCATCAAGGATTATTTATCATTATATGGATTTGGGGTGAGGTCACAGGTGTTCAGCCTGAAGCATCTCCTGCCTTTAATATACTCTCCTCTTAGCACTTTCTATTTAGGCATGTTTATCCCTACAGCCCAAGTTGAAGAATGTTCCTATATCTTTCATTGACATATTTTCTTCAGTGTTCTCTCTCCTATACTTTGTATCATCTACTGTCTATGGGAGTTCCTTGTTATTCACTATAATGCTACTTTTTATTGAAAAGCAATAATATTTTTGTATATTTTAGTATTATATAAGGATAGAATGTTTTTTCCTGTCACAAAAGTTATCATGTAAAAAGCCTTAAACATAATATATTAGTATAAAAAATTGTTATAAATACATAAATTTACATGTGTTATAAGAGGTTACAAAATCTACTACACAGTACGTGCTTTGCCACCATATTCCGTTTCTTGTAAATAGAAAATAAATAACTAGGTAAAGTATGGAAAAGCTTTAATATGCATTTGAGAATTCTGCACTTTTCTATACCAGGATTTTCAAAGAGCATTCTTTTATAACAGTGGATTGACTTAGGATTTATAAATTTCACCTCATTATATTGTGGAGAATAATCATAGACCTACAAATAGCAACTTTCTAGACAACTTTTCACTGATTATTATCTTCCCTTATATTTCTAAACAATTCAACATGTTCGTTTCTTAAGAATGGCCAATGGAAAATCATTCATAAAATAAATTGTGTACATATTATATTTAGAATTTCTTCCCAAATTTATGTAAAAAAAAATGAAAATGTGTGCTTGATTAAAAGAACAACCGTGAATAGTTTAAAATAATCATATAACTTAAAATAATTGTCCGAATTTATAAACTGGAAGGAAGTATTGATTTTTTTAAATGTGCTCACTTAAAATATGAGGAAATCAACAACTGAGAGTTCAATTTCCATTCTCGAATTTGTTGATAAAAACTGACAGAAAGAACAACTCTAAGCTGAGTGCAGTGGCACACACCTGTAACCCCAGTGGCACAGGAGGCTGAGTCAGGAGGATGACAGTTTAAAGCCAGCAAAAGTGAGCAGCTAAGCCACTCAGTGACCCTGTCTCTAAATAAAATACAAAATAGGGCTGAAGATGTGGCTCAGTGGTCAAGTTCCCCTCAGTTCATTCCCTGGTATGCCCCACCACCCCAAAAAATAACTATTCTAATTTGTAAATACAATCAAGTGTCCTACTTTTATACATAGTTTTTCATGATTCTAAATCTATTTTGAAGTTTTTTTATGCATCACTTGAGATATATTTTACACATTTATTTCAAATTAATTATAACATAAGATGAATTTAAAATGAAATTGCAGAATTTAGTAAAAAAAAAACTAATTCAATGCATGGCACACACATTTCAGAGCAACATTACTTAATTGGAAATTGCATCATCATTGAGATTTTGTAATAATTTAGTTAATGATGGATATTGATATTATAACTGTAATTTGTACAAACTAATGAGTTTCACTAAACCATTGAACTTTTAAGATATCAAGAAAATAATATTTTTATATATTTTGCTATTCTTCATTTTATGATTTTACATTTTATTAATAATATTGAAAACAAAAATTTTATTACAATGGACTTATTTAGAAATCTGATTCCTGTCAGGTGGTGGTGCATGCCTATAATCCCAGCAATTCTGGTGGCTGAGGCAGGAGGATCTCTGTGTTCAAAGCCAGTCTCAGCAGATTACTAAAGCACATAGCAACTCAGTGAGACACTGTCTCTAAATAAAATATAAAAAAATGGCTGGGTACATGGCTCAGTGGTTAAGTGCCCCTGGGTTCAATCCCCTGGTACCAAAAAAAAAAAAAAAAAAAAAAAAAAAAATGACTCTTTCTTATTCCAGTAGTGATCTTGACATTTATATTCATACTCTTTCTTCTTGGCAATGGAATTTAATTGCCTAATCACATCTTTCGTATAAATTCTCAAAGGGGCTGTAAAATGAGGGATGTATTAGGTTATGTTTCTGAAAGTTATGTTACTAATTTTGAAGTTCACATTTTTAGGAAAATATAGCATGATTGAGAATATTTAATTTTCTTGTTTTAAAAATAGAGTTCTTGAAACATGACTTGCTTGGGATATGTGAAACATCAGAGTTCAAGAATTCATAGGTAAAATTTCACAATGAATTGTAAGAGTGAATATGCTGCTGTGGTTAAAGACAAACTGATCAAGTTTGAGGAACTAGGCTGCTGGCAGGGTTGTGAATGACCTAGAGTGATCATTCACAGTAATGGAAATAAGAGGAAAATTACTATGGCCTGATTCAAAGCAGAAAAAGAGCAATGGAAATCTGATAAATTAGTCAACAAAGTTGACAATTTTCACACAAAAAGAGTAATTTTTTGTAGATGATCTTGTGTTAATAAACCAATTCACATTTTCATGGATATTATATAAAAATATTCACTCTGTTTAGTTCCTTATTCCCCAGGAACAGATCATGTTCTTATAGGAAACAGATGGAAGGTCATTCTGAGGATATTTCATCTGAAAAGTAATGATTAATATTGAGTTGAAACATAGAATGTGATCCTGTTAACATATTTTAGTAATAAACAAGCAAAACCTCAATTTAGAACAAGTTTTTAAATTATAATTGTAATTGAGACTCTCAAAATGTATGTTTAAATATTCTGTGTGTGTGCATTTTATAGCACATCAAAATGTCTATCAGTGATGCTTTGCAATCTCTGTAAAAAATTCACATTAAATTGCCTTCCATTATCATTTTTTATTTTATATGCTATTTCTAGTTTATCATTTTCCAAAGTTCATTTTGAAATTTGCTTTTCCCTTTCCCCTTTAACAAGTTTGAGGCCTTTCATTTTTCCTTTCCTTTGTTCCCAGTGGAATTTCTTTCATTAAAACCATTAGATTGACAATGTTAGTGAGTTATACTTTTAATTTTTTCTCTCTATGCCCAACAATTCAAGACTATTCAATTGTGATAACACCATTTGCACCAAAAGATATATACTGTGGCCTAATTAACTTATGTTCATTAAAAATGACCTTGTTGCAGTGAGACAGGCATTACCATAGCCTCAGCCTTCACAGAGATACATTTGGAAATGGTGAAGAAGCAAGGGATCTTTCTGACACTTCTGAACCTCTGTGAAACATGAGTCAGAAAACATTAAATTTTGATCATCTTATTAGCATAATCATCTTTAATAATTTGGTCTATTTGTTCAATGGTGTGAAAATCTGCTTCTTTTTCACCACTGAGTACTTTAATATTGGTAAAGATCTCCATTAGCTTATAGTATCAATGTTCATACTTTCTCTTTTGATAAATATATGGGTTAATAGGATACCCCAAAGATACATTTTTTGTAATGAGATGTGCGGTAATATGATGCACTGTAATAAATCACAGTGCATTTTCCTTTTGAAAGAAAAAAAAAATTTGAAAATATAAGTTAGTTGTAGATGTTAATATTTAATCCTTTGTTTTTGTTTTATGTCTTTTTATTTTCTTCTTCTATAGATAAGGTACCTGAGGTTTTTTAAGCTTTGTGCTTTACTAGTATTATAACTATATCAAGAGAAATATGAGTTATAGTAGGAATTGGTAAATATATTAAAATTATTTAATTCATTACCAATTACAGCTCTGTTTTTCTAGAAGTTATCGTACAAAAAAAAATTGTACTAATGCAGATTTCCTTTCATTATTTATTTATTATGACATACAGTTCTATATATTCATTTCATTTGAAATAAGTTCAAACTGTTACTTCATATTTTAAACAACTCTACCATCTCCATAATTTCCTTCAGTCCTCTATTTTTATTTGTTCTATTTCTTCATCATATAGAAAATAAATATAACAGACATGCTTAGGAATACTCAGTTATTATGTGGATACAACATGATGCTAAATGTATGAATCAAATTCCAGTCTCTATGTGGTGGAAAAAGGGAGTGATGACACATTGTTAGAGGGTCTCACATCATATTTAAATGTCAAATTCTTAATTTTGAAATCTATATTCTTGAGATAATATTTATGTGTTCAAATTAAAGAAATTTATATAAAACAAGAAAAAGGAAAGGGTATTTTTAGCAGTAATATAAATTAGAATTTAAACATTAAGCTGTTACTTGCTGATATAGATAAATGAAATATATGTCAAAATGATGTCGATTAAGACAAGGCTTTTGCCATTATTTTAGAAGAATCATTGTGCTATGGAAGTGGGTCTAATAAACCTGACTTTCTTATCACCTTGTGCAGATTAATTTACTTTTCTTGGCTTCAGTTTATATCCCCACAAATTAAAGGAATTAGACTAGTGTAAAGATTCTCAAACCTGCATGTATCACAAAATTAACTAAGGAGCTTTAGACAAAATATCCATACCCAGGCCCAATGACCAGAATTTGAGGTGGGTCTGCACATCAATGTAATTTAAAACTTACCAGTTTGATTTTAAGGTTACAGTTGACAAAAATTGATTAGATAGTCACTAAAGTTTCTTGCAAATCAAAGGAGTCTGAAAAGAAACCAATAAAGTAATAAACTAAATGTTGGATGTTGAAAACATATAGCATTTAAAATCCAGAAAATGTGCACTCCTTGAGATGTATATGCTATTAAAAAATGGTAATTCCTATTCATTTCTTGCTATTATGTACCACTGCCTGTGAGCATCAGCATGCATTTCTAGGAATAGATTTTGCCTGGAGTTTTTAATGACTGAAGCAGCCCACACTTGCCACTCAGCAGAGACACAAGCCCTGCAGGTAACCACTGTAAGGCCTTCTCCTGAAAGCCACAGCAATTCACTAAAGTAGTATCGTGAGTGCGACAGAGCATAAACTTATTATCTTACTGACTCTTCAATGCTTGGGAGGAAACAAGGATAAATAAAACCTATCCCTACCTTAATTCCCAAAGACAATTCTTTGCCCAGCTCAAGAATGTGATTTAGAAGAAACCAAGAATTTCAAGGAATTTACAAGACTCGGTTTTTTCATCATAAATTTAGATATGAAGAATAAAGCATACTGAGATTAATATGGCTATAGTTTGAAGAAAGCATGAAATTAACATAAGATAATAAGTTTCTTAATTATTATAAAATAATTCAACTAATTTTAATTTTATAGGTTTTAATTATTTTCAATGAGTATTCGAGTATGTTTGTAATTTTGATACAAAACGGTAACTTTACATATATATATGTATATATGTATATAATATATATGTATCTAAATAGCATATATTAAATATATAATTCATTTAAATATACTTATATACCTAGTATATACAATTTATAATCATACTTTATATATAATTCATTATGTAAAATATACCTTTATGTATAAGTACATATAATTTAAATAATATAGATATTTAGAAAGTTTGGGTAAATTACAGTATTAGGCTAATTTCAACAAATGGACTTATTTCCAAGAATATATATATATATATGTATATATATATATATATACATATATATATATAACAACCCAAGCATATCTCTCTCTCTATATATATATATGCATATATATAATCTAATATAAATATATATTTATATAATATAAATTTAAATTACAAATTTATCAGTCACTTGATATTGCAAACAATCCAAATACTGAGTAGCTTATAGAAAAAATTTGTTTTCAACAATACATTTTAGGTTGAACTGTCAACTGTTGACGAAATTGCATATTATTTTTGTTCACAAGCCTGTAAAGTGTCTTGTCCTGGTTCTGTTTTCTCCATCTTTTCAAAACTGGAACTTCAAAGGCAGTGGCTTAGAGTTGGTGTAATTAAGGAAGAGACCAATTTAAAAAACTGGTCACCTTTAGAAATAAGGTTTCTGGTCTTAATTCTAGTCCCATTATGTTTGACACTGGCAAATACTGTGGATAATTATTTTTAGTAATTATTATTATTATTATTATTATTTTTTTTTTGGTAAGAAGTTAAGCTCCACTCTAGTTCCCTCAAATACTAAGGGACTCTACACTCCCAGAGAAGAAATTCTGTTCTGTGCTGCGTATTTAATGAAACAAGTGTATGCCTGGCTGTTATTAGATGATTACAACTCCAATGTAGGAATTGTTATTCATCTCTCAGTCTTCAAAGGAAGGAGAGATGATGAAATCAATGCAGGTGAGTTTAATACTCTTCCTGAGGATGGAAACTCACTCACGGGGTAAGAATACATATTTGATTTCTGCCTAAATTCCAATAGATACAATTTTGTTCATTGATAGTTTTTAAGAAGTGCTTCTACTCTAAAGTTATCTTGTCTGCATATCAAGAGCTGAAATGTTGGTACAGAAGAAACAATACATTTATTTCAAAATACCACATATGGTATTTTAAATAAATTTAATGTAAAAAAGTCTTTCCGTAAATCCAAAATATTGTTAATATTATTCAAATAATTACAAATTTACTAAAGAGTCACTACAAATTAAATAGTGTCATTCTGCATAAAACGTGATGTTTCTCAAAAAATTACAGTCAGATAAGGACTATTTAAAAGGGAAAAAAATAAATAGTAGTTAGTTTTCAATTTCAGAAAAAAAAATGTTAATTGGAAAGGAATAACACTATTGTCCACATCACTTCTTGAGGAAACACTTACATGGATATTTTTACACATACATATCTATGATAATAATCTAACTAATGGCCACTGTCAATCTAATGATGTAGCTATACATAAAAGTCATTATGCCACTAAAACTAGTGGATTATCCAGAGACTAAATTTACTTGGAATTATTTACAAGTTCTGAATGTATGTCATGACTTGCATTTGTCAGTGTGATACATTAGTTCCTATTCTAAACAACTTTATAATTAGATATAAATCATAAATTTTTACACATATGGCATAGCCTTCATTCTTTTAACTGAAAAAGGTAAAGCAACAAATATTGGCTGTTTCTACCAAGAATTCTAGAGTTGTAAATTATTTTTGAAGTGACTTAATCTTAAAACAGTAAATTATAATTTTAAAAGAAGCAATTAAGTAAAAAAATATGAGGAATTTTTATAAAGTGAAAACTTTGGAGGTAAATCCAAAACCTAAAGGATGACATTAAAATTAAACTTGATTATGATTCTAGTGTGTTGAGTCCATTTTCATTTTCATTTAAAAGTAAAAAATTGTATCAAAGCTAAAATAACCCAGTGCTTGAACTAAGGTCACTAAATAAATTTTCATCATTGAAAGCCTTACCTCATTGCAAGCACTATTATTATTCAACAGATTTTATAGAAGAACATATTTTCCCATGGTGTTTTAGTTATTTTTTTTTTCTCTGTGTCTAAAAGACCCTACAGTTACCACTCAGTTGATCCTTATCAGAGGATTTATGCAATGATTAGGTTAAGGATCTCATAACCCAATCATTTCACCTCTAAACCTTCTCACATTGTCTCACCCATGAGCTTTTGGGGACACCTAATCTAAACCATAACACATGGCTAGTGAGTTTTAAGTATTTTACTAATTTTTTGAAATTTATTAGGGAATGGAGGTAGAAAAAAAAATGCATACTAAATTCAGAACCTGTGATCTAAACACTATAAAAAGGTAGTAATCTCAGAGAAAAATTTTTCTGTGTTCCTAAAGAGACTGAACAAAAAGATTGGTGAGTGTCACCCAGCACCCAGAGGGAAAATGCTTTTCTTCCTACTACAAAGATGAGGATATCACTCAGATATAAACAAAATAAAACACAACAACAACAACAAAAATACCTTCTTAATCTAAAAAAAAAAAATGAAAGTAAGCATAATTGTTATCCAATTATATAAAGGTCAAACAAAAATTTCCAAGCTTTATTCATGAACACAAATTCTGATAGAGAAAATCCACATGTATCTGCTAATCCTATCAGCCCTAAGTATATAGAAGAGGGTAGTAAATTAGTCAGGAGGTGTTTGTGTGCGCACAGTTCTCAAACTAAGTGAATAAATAGAGCTGTTTTCCCCTTTTACAGATCCCTGTAAAAAGAGTGTGTCAGGCTACATATGTGGAAATCAGGCACAGCAGGCCAGAATACTCTTGATGAGCATAGGAGATGGGCCTTAACTTTCAATTCTTATGTTACTTTAATGTCTGGCACATCGCAAGGCACAGACTGTTTGAATAGATAATACCTATGATTCTAATGACATTGTCATATTTATTCTCGACAGTCCTCTGGAAGGAAATGAAAATAAAAAATAATAATCTGACTTGAATGTCTTTAAGAAAAATATACCTTCTACTACAGGTTATACTGTGCTTGTGAAACCTGTACATGAAAGTGTGAACTTCAGAAAAAATGATAAATCTCCAAGAAGGATCCCAAAGGGCTATAAGGATCTAAATTCAAAATGAAGTCTGATAGCCTTTTGCTGACTGGGCTCCCATACACATTTTTTTTTTTTTTTTTTTAATCCTTGAAAAACCACAAGCTGTACTTTTTGCTCAGAGAATATCCTTATTTTAACTGCCAATGTAAACAGAACCCAGAAAGTCTCATCTTGCTATCAGAGGTGACTGATGAACTGTACTTCAGTAGACTTTAACCATAAACCAATCAGGACTGAGCAGACCTGAATCCCTAATTTTCACAGTGGCCTGTAGTAAGAACCTGAGCAGTACCTTTGTTCATATACATCATCTCTTCTTTAAGTGCTTTGAAATGCACTTTTGCTTTGTATTGAAGGCTATATCTTTCTCTTCTGAAAGCTACTTATTGAAATGAAGCCTGCTTCTTACCTAACATTCTTGCTTTGTAAATTTTTATTAAGAAGAGTTACAGATCAATGCAAAAGTTCTCTATCTGCTTGCTTATGAACATGTAATATAGGTCAGAACTACTGTATGCTTTTGAATAATAGTTAAGAAACTAGATATATTTTGTCTATATATAAAAGCATCGCACAAATTCACCAGAGAACATTCATATTATAAGGCACTAGTGGTCATTAGTGAATGGTAACTCAATGTCATTATCAAATGATTTCCTAAGCCTTTTGACAAAGGGACACAGGAGGGGAAAGTATATAAGTCCTAGCAGCAACACAGAGTCAGAGGTCAAAGAAATATCATTCAATTTTGCTTGAAAATGTTTCCTCTATTTAGATTTCAAATGCATTCATCTGCAGGTAGGCTTTTAAATATAAATAAAAGAAACACTGTAAGATGCAAGGAAGTGGATACCTAAGGAAAAATTGAGAAAGAAAAAGAGAGATGAAGAAATGTTTGAAATATTTCAGTTTACATGTTCTCTCTAGTTTTGGATATTTTTTATGTTTCAAGAGAATATCCTATTTTCCCAGAGAGAACTACAAAGAAAAGCAAGTTGGAAAATGTGAGAAAGAAGGGAAGAATAGTCCTTATACTAATACTTTTTTTTTTCACATATTCATATTTGCCTTTTAAATCAGTCTTTAAAATAGCATAACTCCATGTAGAATTTTTAAAAATCCTCAGTAAAATGCAATATTTCTAGTCTATAATTTTACAGTAAAATGTGCTACTGAGTATTAATAATTGGCCTTGTTCTATACAAGGACATATTGAGGAAGTGTGTGTGTGTGTGTGTGTGTGTGTGTGTGTGTGTGTTTCCAAAACTAAGAATTTAGTAAATTTGAGAAAAATAACATTTATAGACATTAGGGGGAAAAAGTGACATTATGACAGTAAATGATTAGTTTCTAAATTCCATGATATAATAAGTATGCTTTTTTCCCAGGCCCAGCCCCATTGCTGTACAAAACTCATCTTATGACGACAGTCCCTTTAGAAGTTAAGGACACTCTGTACTTTGGCAATGCTTACAGATGTCTTTGACTATGTTCAAGGGATGTGCACTCACACACAGCAGTTTCAGAAAATTCGAGACCAAGGGATAGCAGCTTTCTGTTCAGAATCTCTGAGGATAAAGAGAGAAGCATTCCGTAGGAAGCCTCAGTTCAGGTGAAGAACACTGCTCACTGGAGTAAGAAGTTCAAGTTTGCCCTCTTCCTTTGTCTTCCACTTGGCTGACCATAAATGGTGTTGCTATAGTTGGATTATACCACCCAAATCTTCTAGTTAGATCCTTTTATCTTTCCCTTTGGGTTCCTTCAGGGCCATAACCTCCCTTACTCTCTACCCCATCATATCCCATATGACTCTTCTTAATTCTTTTTTTTTAATATAATTATTTTTTTTTATGTCATGCTGAAGATGGAACCCAGTACCTCACACAAGTTAGGCAAGTGCTCCACCACTGAGCACAGGCCCAGGCCATCCTTTATGCTTACATTGGCCTCTTGATAGTTCTTTGTTTTCCTCTACATACCCATCATAAAAGGTTACATGGATTAATTTTATGTTCACATCCCCTCAGTCCCTAGCGTTCTGAATGTCAAAAGCCCAATTAGAAAGTTTTCTAAAAATTGATGTTTTGTCTATCTCTTTGCACTTCTATTTTAACAACTCTAGACATTTTCAAAGTACTTCAATTTCTTCATATGAAAACAGAAGAAACATGATGTATATAGGAAGCACAATGAATAATATTTCATGATTTTTTTCTTTGTATAATAGAATCTATAGTATAAATATTTCCCATACATTAATCTCACAATTCTAGTGGCTGCTGAACAGGTTTTTAGCACCTATTCTTCATAATGTAAAAGCAAAAGCTGTTCACAATGGTCCCTTGAACCAGTGCTCTCCTGACTCCTATTTCTTCTTCTACTTCTGTATGCTCAGTTTGGAAAACTGAGGGCCATAATTTTAATTCCCATGGTAGCCATAATTCATTGCCTGACCTTTCAGTAGAATACTAAATCTTAATTTCATCTGCACCTTTTCCCCACTTATCTCTTCTGCTACTGTTTTACTATCCCACGTGTTCTAAATATTATCATAGGCATGTGGGCATCTTATAAAATAAACAGAATAGCTCTAAGGAGCTTATAATAAAGAATGTTGGCCACCACTTCATGTCCCATTTCCAGTTCATTTTCTTAAATTCCGTGGTGTTTATTTAGAAACAGCTTCATATTTAGAGATTTCACTTTTAAACTTTTCTGAAATAATCAATTTACAATATAATGTCTTGATGATTTTTCAGGAAACATAAGGATTTTTTTAGCAAATATTGAAGGTTCTCTCTTCCCTTCATTTCATTCAATGAAAGTTATTAATTATTTTATTTATTGCCTTTTTACCTTTAAGATGTACACTGAATTTGAGGAAGAATTTTATTTGTGCTTCTGGTTTAAACAGTTTCTGACTTTTTCCCCTATAACCCTCCATAGCCCACTGCTACTTTATTTGGGGATACTTTTATTGCTTTCTGTCAACCTAAAATGACAAATAATTAAAGCTCATAGAGATAAGTCCTCCAAAACAAAACATTTTAATTGGGAATAGCAAAATAATTATAATTTGAGAAGTTCATACTGTGAGAATCATAGATATATCCTAGAGGTTGGGACAATGAAAAATCCTAATGACAAAAAGAGTAGTCCAGCTAAACTGCATTGCTAGAAAGTTCATTGTTCACAGGAGCTAATTTCAGGAATTTGCCTTTGTTCATTGGTGCAGACAGCCCTTGCTAGGCAGCTGTGCAGGTACAGGTGACTTTTTGAAATACTGAAGGCCCCTGGAACTGCCTATTATGATCTATGTAGTATGGTGAGTGGGACATTTAGGAAGTACAGGAATTTCTTACAATAGGCATGCTACAGCAATGCTAAGTGAAAGCTTTTTCTTTATGGCCTTCTGGTTCCACTTTGACAGAGTTTGAAAATAATGACTCCATTTTAATACTGATAACTTATCACATTTCTTTTACAAGAATACTGGCATACTGGCTCTTATATTTTCCCCATTTTCCAGAAATGTATAGAAATATATTTTTCTCACTGAGGAAATCCTCATTATTGTTTATTTTTGTATTTGTAGGATCATCCTTTTGAAATCGTTTTACTGATGCTTTGGATAACTTGAACTCAATCATCTTAAAATTGAATTTTACTATTCTGTCTTAATGCACATTTTTTACATATAATTCCCATTTCTGTCATAGACTGTAACTATTAAATGTCAGACTCCCAAGAAATTAAACTCAAGAGATGGGGATTTGTGTATACTAACTATGAAAATAATAGGAAAATCACAATTAAAGCAGCACTGGGGGTGGGTGTTAAATGGAGTTGGAAGGCCACTACAGAAGCAGCACTGACACACATTTCAAGCTGCTATCTCGGACCATGACATCTGGTCATCTCCACCCTTTCGACTGTAGGCATCTAGAACTATTAGAATGAATAGATACTGAGTTCAGAGACTCAAAACAAATGTTAGGATGTTATCAGACCCTTGTCTTATGAATCCTTTAAGTGCATGTATTTTTTCTTAATCTTCTAAAAGTCACATAGTTCCTGTACTTTGTCAACTTTCATTAGAAGTTTCCCACAAGAGAATATTTACGGCTTTGCAATGTATCTGCCCAGTTTGCCATATAAACTCTCATTTTCTGTAATTTCCTTACAACACTTATTCAAATATTTTTAAACAATGTCTCCTGAATGGATGTGAATAAACTACAAATAAACTTATTTGCTTTTACAGCTTCAGAGTTTTAATTGAGATAAATTTACAAATCTGATCTCTGTACCTCGCCAACTTGTGAATAGAGGGTTGAAAATTTTATCTCAAACTTCTGGGCTTCTGGAGAATAAATAGGGTCTGGAAGTTGAGTTAGTATCAATGACTGATGATGTTATCAGTAGTGTTCATGGATTGAGACTTCATAAAAAACTTGATAGGACGAGTCTTACACTAGTCCCATGCTGATGAGCAAGTGAAGATGCCTGATGGGTGGGGCAAGTGGAGAGGTCATGGGATCTCTGAGACCTAACCACATACTTGGCCTTAAGCATTTCTCTTTTTAGTTGTTTCTGAGTTTTACTCTTTAAAATAAATAGGTAAAAGTAAGTAAAAGTTATTTTCTAAGTTCTGTCAGCCATTCTCACAAAATTATGGACACCAACGAGGAGGTCATGAAACCTCTGATTTACAGCCAGTAGTCAGAAGCACAGCTAATAAGCTAGACACGCAATTTGCATCTGAAGGGGGAGAGCTGATAGGATTTCATCCTTAACCTGTGAGATCTGATGCTTTCTCCAGGTACATAGTGATATAATTTAGTGTCTGCAAAGAATTATAGAATTTTTTGGTTTGGGAAAACCCCAAATAACTAATGACAGAAGTGAAGTGTTGAGTAGTTGAGAGTATAAAAAATACAGTGCTTTGTTTTTTGTTGTTGTTATTTGAAGTATTTCCAGGTAAATACCTATCAGGTAAAGCAAGTGAGCAGGACAGAGCACAGACAGAAGTCAGGCTGGGTTGCATTCACAACAGATAAAGTAACTCATCAGCATCCTGCCATATGAGACAAGAAGACCAGTCCCTCATACCCAATTGACTGGTCACTGGATAAGAGCTGCTTCTGAGAAAGAGCTTGATAACTGAGTATTCTCTGTCACCAGTCATCCCAGCAAATACAAACTGAATTTCATTCCCAAGGGTTTTTCCAATCTGCTCAGCATAAGTTACACAGAAACTCCAAAATATAGGCCTGGAATCCATGGCTATGCCCTATCTGTCCCCAATATGTTTATTCTGTTTCATTTCCCACAGGTGCCCACTATGCATCCACATATACCAGTAAAACAAAATTCATTCAACTATTTCATAATCCCTCTTTCATTTTCATGCCTTCTCTGCTTTCTTAGCTCAGGTCCACTCTACTGATGAAGCTATTCCTTTTTAAAGAGTTTTTTCTTGGTACTGTATATACACACACACATATATATAATATATATATACACACACATATATATATGCACATATATGTGTATATATATATTTATGTACATATATATGTATATATATGCACATATATGTGCATATATAATACATATATATGTACATAAATATATACATATATGCACACACACATATGTTCTTACATGCACATATTATAATTTGACCAACTTCTTTCCCAAGTACCTCCAATGCAGTCCTCTCCTCTCTCCCCTGGTCCCCTTTCTCTCCTCTCTTAATTCTCTTCTATTTTCATGTGATCCCTTTTTCCCTTTTTTCACTCTAACTTCTAAGTATGAAAGAGAACATACAACTCTTGACTTTCTGAGTTTGGCTTCTTTCACTTAACACAGTGCTCTCTAGTTCTATTAATTTTCCTGAAAATAATGTAATTTTCTTCTTTATGGTTGAGTAAAATCCAATTTTGTACATATACCACATTTTCTTTATCTACTTATCTGTTGATGAACACCTTGGCTGGCTCAATAACTTGGCTATCGTGATTTGGGCTGCTATTGACATTGGTATATATGGATTGCTGTACAAGGATTGCTATAGTATATTGGATTTAGTTCTTTTGGATAAATTCTGAGGAGTGGGATACTCACAGATATTCTCTAGATTTTTAAAAAATGTTTAACACAACCACATGTCTTTATATCACTTTCCTACTTAGAATTATTATTGCATGGATCTTTTCTCATCATTTTTTTGTTACTTGAGTTGATCCATAATATTTATTAAAATAATTATTCAATGATTATTACAATGAGAGAATGTTGAAAGGAGGATTAGTATGTAGATAACATTATAGAAAAGGAGATGAAATTGGAGTTGTGTGAAATTTGAGTGACTTCCTCCTCCCCTAGCAATCTTCAGATTATAAGAAGACTGACTGCTTTTTGCTTGAGACCTATGAAACATATGTCCTTGATTTCAATATTTAATTTCTGCATGAAATAAATATTTAAATAAAATAAGCAAATATTTATCTTTTGCATATAAATTTCCTCATGTCACAATTATAATTATCTTCTTAGGTATGGAACAGGGTTAAATAATATGGTCTTTAAGTCTTCACTTTCTGATTGTGGCTTCCGGATTTTGCTTCCAAAATGCATCTTCAGACTTGGATTGTTAAAGAAATCATGAATGTAAAAATTGCATTTGAATCATTCATTATCTTCATTGTCTATGTTTAAAGAAGGTACAAAAATAGACTTAAGCAAGGCAGAAAATAACTTTTATTCCATTTACCATTCTAGTCACTAGTGACAGCTTGGTATGGAAAAAAAAAAGTTAAAGGTCATTGTGAATTAATAATATCTACCACTGTCACAGGATGGGGACACAGTGGCACATGTGCCTGTTATTACTATTCCTCTGAAGAAATGTGCCTTCAAATCTGCAGGGCTGAACAATAATAATGGTAACAACAGTAATATATGATAGCAATATCTGGCTAATACAAGTTGCCCTCTTTGATGATAAGCACCATGATGAGGGTTAAATCAGGTACTTACATTTTCTGTCAACTACATTTCCTTCCCACTGTGAGCTGTGAATCATTATGCCCATTTGCCTTTGAGACAGCTAAAGTTTAGGGAATTTAGGTCATTATCAAGATCACAAAACTAGCAAGATTCAAGCCCCGGTGGATTTTTTAGCAAGAACAATAAGCCCTGCCAGATAACAGCATACACGTAACTAAAAGGTGTTTTGTGGTTTTAAAGGCACTTTCCTATACTTTACTACATTTATCATTTAAGGGTGCTGAAGCAAATTGTAGTGGTAGGACAGATGATAGTGCTCATCCGACTTGTCACAAGGAGATCAAAGGCTCTGCTTCAACGGATATCCTTATATCTGAGCTGGAAACAACCTCTTATAAAGGGAAGAGGCAGAAGTCAGACACTTTATTAACTTACTTTTTCATTCATGTTTCCATACAAATATGAATCTATGCGTATGTGTCTTCTATGTCACAGGTACTGAATTTAATGTTACTACTGCCTCTTTCCATTGGCTGGACCCCAGATAGTTTTCTCCATCATGATTTTATAAAATCAAAGGATAACTAGTTCAGACAGATCTGATCCTCGTGCTAATACATAATCCACTCATCAGAAAAGCAACCAATTCACAAGGTTCTCATTACCCTTCTAATTATTTTAAATTTATAGACTGAACACATTTTAGTGTTGTTATTTTTCGGACAGTTATCTGAGCTTTAATAAACAAGAAGAGATTTAAATCCCCAATAGCTCTATAGTGTAGATATTATTAATATCATCTCCGTTTTCTTTTCTTTTTAGCTTTAACAACTGAAGCACAGAGAGGTGAAGTGACTTCCCCTAAATTACACACCTTAGAAGTGGTAGTCTGAATTCTGACTTGAAGGCTGTTTCCATAGCATGCTATAACCACAGCTTATGATGCATCTTATTGTTGCTCTGAGGGCCAAATTTAACTGGATAATAAATGCAAAGCACCACACAAAGTGTGAAAGACATGGTAGATATTCAATAAATTATCCTATCCCTCCCTTGTGAGCCCAGATTTTTTGACCTCCAAGCTGTGCTACTTTTGCCATGTGATGTGGCATCTATAAATAGTTTCAGAAAGAAGAACTCTGCGACAGAGGGATTCTAAACAAAGGATTATGCAATTTATATCACAAAAAGTCCAGAATTCAGCTTCCTGTAACAAACAGGTACCCTAAAGCCTTTTTTTCCCTTTCCAGTGTGCTTTTTTTAATACCAGGTCACTGAGAATAATTCAGTGAGTTGTGTTAAGATACAATTTCAATTCTAAGTAGTTAAGGAAAAAATGAATTGTTTAGCTAGAATGAAAAAGCAATATCCATTCCAGTTCTATATTGAAGTTCCTTGGAAATGAGGAAATGTCCATATAAGAATATAAGTTCTTCCCTTCATGTTAATTGACCATTTATTCAGAATGGTTTAAAATTTGTTATGCATACACAAACAGACATGTGGATTGTCCTTCTTTCAAGGGCAAACTACCCACACCTACTTTATTTACTTATTTACTTTTGGAAATTTATTTTCATTATTATGAGCATTCTTCACTACTATTTGCTAAAATTGTGTTTCCTTTAGGACATGAGAAACTGATACTTGTGACATCGTTTCAAGAGCTCTAGAATATTCTCAGACTCTTTCAGTATATAAACCATATTCGGTAATCCTATAAAAAGACCAGAACACTTCAGTTAAAGTCAGCAAGAAGTGAGGTTTCTTTCTCTATTGTATTCTGTAAGTGTGTAACAAGATAGAAGATATTATGTCATCCATGAAAATGGAATCAAGAGACTGCCTAATTCCTCTAAAACATATTTTGAAAGAACCATAATGTTTGATTTCTCTGATTTTCTTTACCAAAAAATAAATTCTGAATGCCTTGAAGCTCCATACAGGCTAAAAGCTCCCCCTACTGTTGAAGTACTACTAGGAAAAAAAAAAAATTTTTTTTTTTTCAATGTAAGTTTCTTGATCAGATCATTTAAGCAATGTTTCCCCCCCCACCCCCCAGGACTAAAACAAAAAGGAATATAGATTTAACTTGCCATGCCACTCAAAGATCACATGGGTTGAATTAGAGAAGTATCCTCTAATAATTTGTTTCCTCAGTTGGCCTCATTTTGTTCATATTTTAAATAATTGGAACATTTTATCATGCTACAAGGAGCTCAAATTTTAAGGACTCTTTTTACATATATAATAATCTTTCCTATAAAAGTTAATTACTTCTTCTCATGCTCAACAAAATAATTAAATGATTTGTTCTAAATGCTGGAGGACAAAGAAAATTACATTTTGGACTTAATGAACAAAGGAACACCTAAATACAGCACTTCATGTAAAACTTACAGGTCAGGTTTTGGGCAATTTGAGAACAAATAGCATTAGTGAAAAATGTTAGTGGAACCATTTAACAAAGATTCATGGTGCTGATAGGTAGGTTTCTCCAGAAATAGAAACTGAGACAATGATAAGATTTCAAGTATTTTATTTTGGAGGAATCCAGGAAGCTGTAGCAAAGAATGGAAAATGTGAACCAGAAAAGGAACAAAGCCATTTTAAAATGCATTAGCAAAGCAGATACTGTTTTTTGGCTTAGGGAGAATTAGCCTATGTCTCAGAGTTACCATCTTGGGGGGAAAAAACAGACTCCCCATATCTGCCTTTGGCTGATGACTCCTACAGGACTCAGGAACATTATTACAGTTTGTCTGGAGTTGGCAGTGCCCAGGCTCAATATGTGCTAAAATACTCTCAGAACAAAAGCCCTCAGAAAGTTATAGGGGTTTTCAGTAAGTGGCGCTGTGCTTGTAGGCCGGAATTTGGTGTTTATGCAGACTGGGGTTTGGTAGATACAGCCCCCACAGAGCTGGTTAAAAGTACATCATACAGCCAGACAATGTGGCTCATGCCTGTACTCTCAGTGACTCTGGAGGCTGAGTCAGGAGGATCACAAGTTCAAAGCTAGCCTCAGCAAAAGTGAGTGCTAATCAACTCAGTGAGATCCTGCCTCTAAATAAAATACAAAATAGTGCTGCGGATGTGGCTCAGTGGCACAGTGTCCCTGAATTCAATCCCCTTTAACGCCCCCAAAAAAGAAGTACAGTTTACAAATTAGTGAAAGGCCCTTTTGCTCATTCTATCCAGAATCATTCTTATTACAGAAACCTGAGACTTCAAACTTTTAAGCTTTTATACTCTGTCACCAGAATTTCAGGCTTCTCCGTTAATTGTCACATTAGCGGTGAGATTTTTCAGGAGGCTTGTTGGAACATGCAATTGGGAACAACAGGATCCAATGCAGCAGAGATGTTAGGAATGCTTCATAGATGACTTCAAAGGTTTTTTTTTTTTTTTTTTTTTGTTGTTGTTGTTGTTGTTGTTGTTGTTGTTGTCATCTTACTTTTTTCATACAGGTGGTGGTTTCTTATGTACTCCTGGCCATAACTGGACTAAGAAGATTGATCCAGTGGATACAGCTGCAAAAGCAACAAAGGTAAAATTCCCACTTAAACTTATCTGTAGACTCTAAAAATATTTCCAATTTAAACTTTAAAAATAAGAAGAAAATCACACATGTAAAGCAGGACTACTCACTTCTGAGTGACTTCTCAAAATTCTCCTTCAGGGAGAGTTTGGCATTGAATGTAGGGAGGACCACTTTCATTTTTCCATCATGAATTTTAATCAGATCATCTTTACATTCCACTAAATTTAACCTTAGCTGAAACTTTATTTAACATGTAGTAATATAACACAGGGATGTGTGAGCACTGGAGAGATCTTGTCTTGCCCGCCCAGAGAATAAAGTATGCAGGGGACAGGGGGTGAGAACTCAGCAGATTTATGAGAAGCCAGCAAGGAAAGCTCCCAAAGTGTGAGATAGGTCCCAAAGAGAGGACTATTGGTGGCTCTTTGTCCATGGGTTTTTAAACTGTTTTGAACTTTTTTAAGTTCAAAACTGTTTTGAACTTTTCATGGGAAAGTCTCTTTTGATTGTTCTCTTTTTCAGACTCAAAGGGAAGTGTATAATTATAATTTCTTATTTCCATAATGGGATGGTTTGATTTGTTTGTTAAGCTGAATCTGTCCTGTCCTTTTTCATTAAAACAAAAGAATTTGCTTGGGTTCAAAATCCATCTTTTGGGTTTACTGAAGTTAAGATAGTCAAGGGAGCCTGGGGCAACAAAAGAATGTATGGGCATCTGAGAGTGAATGGGCCTTCCAGTCAGGCAGATGAAACAAACCCATAAATAAAAATAAGCTTTAGCTTAGGGTTATAATCTGGGGTGATGGAATCCCATTCTCTGAGATCCCCATTTCTATCTCTTGCCTCAATAACATTTTTTTAATACTGTGTGCTAGGGATAAAATAGCTCAGTTTAACTGCTGACAGCAAGTCAACTCTTAACCATCTTGTACCATAAGATAATATGTAATTTTCAATGAGGATAATCAGTGAAATTTTGTTTAGAACTTTAAGAAGCTGAAGTTATTAGTCCACTATACTTTGACAATGTATGGAAAATATGAATAATATTTATGAATTCATAAATAATTACTATAGTCCTAGAAATAAGACTTACCCAAATTGATGGATTATTTCGAGGGCAAAAACAGGAAACATTTTTAGGTATATTTTACTTATTGAGTTTAAAATTAATAATATTCTGCATTTTTTAGAACAATGAGAATATAGATATAAAGAAATCTATAAAATTATAAGCATATATGTGTTAAATAATTATAAAGCAATGTGGTTACTGAAATTAAATTTTATTATTAAAATGTAATTATGTGAATCTTGACCTTTTTTAGCAGTTTTTTTCTGAAGTTTGGCTTTTAAGGATTCTGTGGGGGAGTTCAATTTATCAGTTTATAAATAAAAAGTTTTAAGTGACTGATTATATGGATACTACTTTTGAAAAGCAAAGTATACATTTCATTGATATTGTCTTAACCTGGTGAGATCTAAAATCCTACAATTTAATATGTGTTATAGTTTGCATGTGACTTATCCCTGAGAGGCTCCAGTTAGTGTAGGAATATTCAAAGGTGAAATAATTAGCTTCTAGGAGCTGTAATCTAGTTACTGGAGTAGTGCCCTGGAAAACACCATCTTCCCTGTGGCCACTTACCCCCTCTCCTTTTCTCCCTGCTTCCTGACCCTGCTGTGAGCAGAGCAGCATTCCTCCTCTGGGAGATTCCTCCAGGATATCCTACCTCACTTTGACCTAGAGCAATGAACTTGGCCTTCAATTGACTGAGACCTCTGATGCTGTAAGTTCCAAATAAACTTTTCTTCCTCTCAGTTGTTCTTGTTAGATATTTTGGTCACAGCAACACAAAAGTTGACTAAAACCATGGATTATATAGTGTAAGTGTATGGCATTTGCAATATTAGCCTGTTATAGCGATGTGTACACGCATTTGTCACAATTTTGACTTGGAGTATTTATTTTTATCATAATTTGAAAAGGTAGCATTATGTTTCACCATTGCATGCACGAGAGAATTGTAGTTTATAGAAATTAAGCTACTTAGATTACTTACTGAACTGATCTGTTGCACTCTGCCACCTGCATGTCATGAGATTTAAAAAAAAGGAAAGAAAAGCATCAAATAAGGAGTGATAAATGTTGTATAATAATTTGAAGAATGTGTATAAATACATAAGATTAGTTTATATTTACAATTTTTTATAAGACCTTCCTTTTGTTTCACCTTTTAAACTTCTTTATTCCTGCTATGCATGTTCTTGAAGTTCAACTTTTAGCTCCTTTTAAGTTGAACTTTAAAGAGAGTTCACCATCTGCCTTTACTTGGGACTTCTTTACAATGTAATCTATACCCAAGATCATTATTTAGATTTTTAGAAATCAGTTTACTTTAGATGCTATAACAGCTCACAAATTAAAACAAATTTAGTGTTTTTTTAAAAAAAACGCACAAATTAATTATTTTATAGTTCTGCAAGTGCAACCAAGGGCTCACTGAGTTACAATCCATGTGCTGGCAGGACTACATCTTATCTTCTTTTCTTCAATGTTTATGTTATGTCAGTCACATGGTAGAATCTTTTCAAGTGAGAAACACAAGAAATAGCTATTTCAGTTGTACACCAAATTTTGTATTTAGTTAATTTAATAAAATTAAGGTAAAACGAATGATAAATATTAAATAAAAAGAATATAATACAATTTTTCTCACAAAGATATTTAACACTAAAGATATGCCAATGTTTGTCATGAGGAATTATAATAAACATATATTTAATTTAAATCACAATTTAAATGAATTTCAAGAGAAAATTGTATTTTTTTAGAACTTAAATCAGAAATTTGATCTTTGAATATCTTGTGTTAATATATATGGATAGATTGATTTGAAAAAACACTGTTTTCTTGGATTACTTCATGAATTCCAAAGGTAATGTTTGAAGAACTCTTCTCAACATGAATTTAGAATGAAACACCAGATTATAAAACAGTTATTATAAATTGTACATCAATTGTACATCCACTTTATAGTCCAGCATCATGGATACATAGGGAAAAGAGACTATTAATTAAACAGATTTTGCTTTGGTAATACTACACTATATGTTTTCAAACTCACCTGCATCTTTTCAACTCTATGTGGATTTAACAAACCTGGGACACAGGCAACAGTGAAAAATATCTCACCTCCTGCCTACCTGAAAGCTTGTTCTTGGTTTTCTACATTGGGTTTCCATTGGCAGAACCACAGAACAGTGGTTAATGCATAGACAGATTCATGCACCACACAGGGATCCCAGTGATTTATTACCTCTGGGAGTTACCTTTTGACCAAGAGAAGATTAGAACCAATAGATAAATTCTTCTCTATTTTGTGTATGGAAACATGGTACTGAGATACAGGTTATATGTCTTCTCAAGTGCACAGCCCCATGAAACCCAGCAGATGCTCATAGTGCCAGCCAAACTCTGCATCCCAGTAATGATTTCCCAGCTGTCTCTCTGTTCTGGCTCTGGCATTGAGTTAAGAGGCATGTCACTGACCCTTGGACAGGACAGCACTGACACATGAGAATCTCATCCTGGGAAGGATACTAAGGATACTAGCTGACTAATGGAAATGTGAATTAACTTTGTAAAACCAAGTCACTTGCTTTACTTTTATTTTACTCTGTCTGAATAACATTCTGACTATAATTTGGCTTCCTTTTTAGATCTCCCTACCATATCCACAAGTTGAATTTTCTAAGCATATTTTCATTGTCTTCAGTGAAAGAAGGCAATTAAATATATACAACATGACCAGTATTCACACTACATATTTATTACCTATATTTGTCATAAGTAAGTTGAGTGCCTTCATTATAATGTTGTATTTTTCATTTTAATTGTGTTTTTATGAATCACATTGATATATCATTCCCTGTGAATATAGTTAATAGGAGTATAATTTGGAAAGAAGTATGAAATATTCAACTTTCTGAAGATGTAAGATAGACTTTGCCCCATGACACACTCATGAAGAAAAGAGAAACACATGAGTCCTCTTGCTAAATTACCTATGGAAAACAGTACACAATATCCAAAATAAAAATGAATCAATGATTCATGAGTTTATTTACCACTTTGAACTTTATATAGTAACATATGGCTTGGCTTAAATTTAAAATGCTTTTATTACTTAAAATTATATAGTTATAGAATTAGAAAATTGCAGAAGTATAAAAGGTCCGAGAGATAACATTTTGATTTCTCAATTATTTCTTATCCACATTTATATCCCCTTGGGAACAGTTTTGAATATCATGGTAATTTGGTTGTTGGATATTTTTAGAACTATATGTCATACCCCAAACTTATTAAAAAAACATATTTGACTAATTCATGCAGATTTTCTATCCCCTTGGGAACAATGAAGACAGGAAAATATTCAGATTAAATAACATTATTTTTACTTTTTAATGGAGCAGAAACATTATATTATAATAGAAGAATGTGTTGATGTTCCTCACATATATATGCTATATGTAATATTTAGATATTTGTTGTTGTTACTAATGATTTAGAACTCCCTCAGTAAGGCAAATATGTTCAATTGAAAGTTTTACACTTTGAGTAATTTTTCCTTTGGCAAAGACCAGGTATCTGAAACTGCATAAAGTGAGTGGAAAGCAAAATAACCAAGTCTTTTATGTCCATGTAATAAAGAAGTAATAAAAGTTGTTTATTTTCTGTGATTTGTTTTTTTTCTTCCACATACATACTTTGAGTTTTATCTTGATAAATTATGTCATGTGTTCTCCAAATCTTCTTTATTGATGATTTATGGACATTTCAGACCCATTCACATGGACATTAGCCAAATTTTACATCAATTACCATTTTAAAATTTGAGTATTACTTTATAATTTGCCTCAGATGCCTTAAGGATGGTTTAATACAAGTCAGATTTTAATATTGGGAGCAAACTTCTTTCATGAAAGGTTGAAAAAATAAAGAAACATCGTGAGTTAAAGATCAAAGACAGTGGTACAACAAATATTCAAAAAATCTGCAGAAGTAGGATATTATTTTTGAAGAGATAAAATGAATAAGCAGCTGGTATTTAATGTTGTTTTATTGCTTATTATTTAGAATTTTAAAAATGTCTTTGTTGTTTGTTGTTTTCCATCACATTATTAATTTGGGGCAGAATTTACATACTCAACCATAGATCTCACTCATATTAGACATAAAGAATTGTATATCCTTTAGTGTTGTTGAATAGTTGGCACTCTATACCTTAATTTAGGTAAAAAATAACTTTTAGACATTCTTCTTTTATCTGTTCAGCTGAGAACTTTGAAGTTATAACTCAGATCTAATTTGAACCAAAGAGCTATATATAAGATGGTGTCACACAGTGAGAACAGGGAAAGTGAAAATAATAATTCACAATATGACATTATTTCACCAATATATGAGAATGTTCATGGAGATCAGACTCTTAGAAAATAATGAGCTTCAAAAATTATATTAATGTTCAAGATATTCTAGCAGTCTTTTTAAAAGAATAATTTTCAAAACAAATATGATATGTTGCTATCATTTTATCATGGCGGAATGGTATGGCAGAGGAAAATTGGTCACTTCGTGGTGGCCAGGATGCAGAGAGACCAAGAAGGGCCAGAGACATGATTTAGCCTTCAAGGACATACTTACCTGTCACCATTTGTTCATAACCCATAAAATTACAAAGACACCATTAGATTAATTTATTGATGAGATTAGAGTCCTTATGATCCAATGATCTTCCAGAGGCCAAACTTTTGAACACAGTTATATATTTGCCATGGGAACTAAGATTTTTAGCACATGATAATTTGGAGACCATTTCAGATTCAAACCATAACACAAAGAATACATGTTAATAGTAGACAAAAAGACAGTTTGGGCAAGTATAGTAAGTTGAATGATAGTAGTTATTTAGGATAAGGGTATAACCCAGTGGTATAACGCTTGCCTAGCATGTGTAAAGACATGGGTTCAATCTCAAGCATGACCAAAAATAGAAAAAAAAATTGAATTAAGCAAGTGGTAATTACATGACTAACCAAATGTGAAAATCTCGGATTTTGGAAATAAATGAAGTATTATTTTATTTTATTTTATTCTGTTTTTGCAGTACTAAGGATTGAGTCCAGAGGACACTCTACCATTAATGACATTTTTTTGTTTTATTTTATTTTTGAAAAATTTTATTTTGGAAAGAACAGCAAGTCTCACAACAGTACCCCACAGTCAGATGGTAAACTAAAAGGAAGAAAGTAGCTCTGCATAGTGGCACACACCTGTAATCCCAGCAATTTAAGAAACTCAGGCAGGAGTTCAAAACCAGCTTAGCCAATTAATGAGTCCCCATGCAACCTAGTGAGACCCTCTCTCAAAATACTCAAATTAAGAAATAAAAAGGGCTGAGGATATAGCTAGTTAATCACCCCCAGGTTCAAACCCTGGCACTAAAAAAGAAAAAAAAGAAAAGAAGGAGAAGAAGAAGGAAAAAATGAAGAAGAAGCTAGATTATATTCTCTGCTATTGGATTTGAGGTGAAACTAGAGGTCAACATACCATTGTGAACTCATAGTTTTCAATGTATGAAAAATTAGATGGCTAGACATACAAAGTGGTAGATGATAACTATAAATGTAAACATGTGCATAGGCATTTCTGTGCCCAGTGTGTGCACATGTTTGTGTGTCTGTGTCTCAGTTCTCTGTTCTTTGACCTAGTGATAGCCAGAAGCATAAGAATAACATCACAGACACTCATTCTACTCTCCACAAAAAGGAATCAGTGCTCCTTGGAATTATAGCTAAACAATGTTTATATTTATACAATAAGCAAATGGATATGCTACAAATTGGTTTAAAAAAAAGAGAAGGCTTTTCACTACTATAAAAGCACAACTAAAAGGACAGTGAAAATATTAAAACTAGAAAATCACCATATAGCAACTATCAGAAATGTGATTGTGGCACAAAATACAAATGCATAAACTGTGAATCAAAGTTTCATGAAAAGTAAATATTGTATACACTCAAAAAAACTGCTCATAAATAATGCTTTACTTAAAACCCATAAGTTAATTTACAAGTGAGAAACTTGACTGACTTCACTGGTGGTCAAAAGTAGCTCACCACTAATGTACAAAATTAAAATTGTGTATCACTTTAAAAAATGCAGTAACATTCTTGACAAAAGAAATGCATGATCAAATTTAAATTATGAATATCAGAAAAAACAAATATTGTGAGGATTTTGTAATTCACCAAATCATGAAAATGAAAGACAGTCTTAGGGATTTTTTCAGATTGAATAAGACAAAAGAGACATCACAAATAATTGCAACACATTATTCTGTAATGGATTCTTTGAGTTTGTGGCCTAGAGTTTCTTCAATATTTATGACCATCCAATGAATACCTTATAGCAAATGTTGTTTTAGTTTATGTCAAAGTTCTATGTACAATATTTAATCAAGAATGCTGATGATGTTATTCAAGTATTTTATATAATTATATTACTATATGCATTAATATTGCATATTTATAATTGTTTCATTGAAGTGTTTAACTATAAAGTCTAATATTTGAGCCTCTGCACAAGAAACCTATTCTCTCTCTCTCTCTCTCTCTCTCTCTCTTTTATCTTTTGCTTGAGTTTTATTTTTTTGTTTCCTGACATGGCCTATGGGTTTTTTCTTTTTGTGTAAAAAACTGGAATATCTATATTTTTTGAAAACTGGAATGTTTATATTTATATCTACACATCCACTATTCAAGAGTTTTGTTTTTGTTAAAAATTTAAAAATCTTATTTTATTTTCTATTATTCTTCAGAGTTAACCAGCTAACTACTGTATTAACTATTGAATTAATTACTTATACATTTTCTGGTTTGCTTTACAAATTTTAAATATAGTATATTTATTATCATATAGATGCTGTACTGTCAACTAAAAATCAGTTGCTTAACTCCAATTAGGAAAATGAGGACATATTAAGTAATGAAAGATGACTCACAAAGATGATGACTAACAAACATAGAAAGTCATGGAAATATACTGTCCCATGTCTAATGAATTTTTTAACATCTATCCAGTCTTGTGAGATAATCCATAAAATGCTGTTTTGGTAAATCTCAAGTATATTTGAAAAAAATGTTGATATTTTTGGTAGCTAAAATAAAGTCATGTAAATAATTCCTAACTTTAAGTTATGAGTGGACCATATGATAGCACTTAATGAAATAACCAGAGAAAGAAAGGTATTTGAAGGAACCTGCCTAAAAGAATATGAGATTATTGATAGAAAATAGCAGGCAAAGGCAGTATTGCTTGAAGATATATTAGGGAATAAATAATCCACCATTTTTGTCTCCTTCATTCTAACATACTTGTGTAGTGTAAAGTATAAGAAGAGATGTCATATAGTTCTTACTTCAAGTTCAGGACAAGAGGATAATTGAATAGATAGAATCACGACCTGAATACGTGCTACCTACAAGAATTTTACATTAAATATAACAATAGATATGATGTAAAGTGAAAGGATACACAATACTTCATAACAGTCAAAAGAGATCAGGAAAATGAGAAAAAAATATATTACACAGAACGTGGCCATGGATAAAGAGGGCTATTGATAATAAGGTGCTCAATTCATCAAAAACATAGAAATAATAATTTCCACCATTTTAATAAGGCTTCAAAATATTTTTTAAATGGTGAAAATTCTAAAATATCCAGACAGATCAGCTATTACAGTATAAGATTTCAATCTCCTTCCTCAATACATAATAGCATTATAAAATAGAAATTTACTAAGGATATAAATGAATGGAAACCATCACACTCTTTTACTTCACTAACTTTTATAAAGTACTCCAAGATTATCAACTTTAAAAAAAAAAATACATGAGATTTATCAAAACAGAACATTTTATGGGTTACCCCATAAAGATTCGATAGATGTTAAAAAATTCAAAGCATATAATTACTTTCTCTGATCATCACATAATTTTATTAGAAATCAATACCAAGAACTTGTCTGGAAAAATCCACAAATGACTGGGGAAAAATTTCAAATGACCCATGCATGAAAAAAATGAAATTAAAAGACAAATTAGAAAGTATTCTGGGTTTAATTAAAATTAAAATGAGCATATTAAAGTTTGTTGGATGCAACTTTTTTACTACTGAACACTTGCAACAAGAAAGAAGATCACTCAGTTTCCACTAATAAATCTATAAGTAAAAGAGCAAAAGAAACCCAGAGTAAAAAGAATAAAGGAAATAATAAATATTGGTGGAAGAATCAAACAAATAGAACACAGAATAAGCAATAAAGAAATCATAAGCTTGTTCTCTGTTGAAGGCAAAAGAAGAAGATAAATCCCAAGGCAGATCAATTTGGGAAATAGAAAACAGAAGTTATCAAAATAGTAGGAAAAAGAGAAGTTACATCACTAAATATTGTACCTATGCTAAAATGACAATAAGGAAATGAGATGAGCAACTTTATGACAATAAAGTTGATAATTAAATGAAATGGACAACAAAATTGAAAAATAAATAAATAATAAAAATATTAAAATATCATTGAAAAATAAATAAATAATAAAAATGTTAAAATATCTACTGAAGAAACTGAATGTGTTTTTTAAGGAAGCCATTTCACAAAGGAAATATTTTGTATTCTTTTCCAGAAGAAAATGTTCTTTCTGAAACTAGAGGAAATTAGACAATAGTTACAAGTTAATTTTCTTAGGAGTTAAATGGCTACAACATAAACACATAAACTAATAAATATGCTTCACATTGTATTATCTATAGAGGAGGGAATGAGTGATATACCTAGCATGCCTTGACATGGTGGAATTTTACAACCTTAATGTTGAGCAGAAGAAGTCAGAATCTATTTAATTCCATGTTCAGACATAAAGCACAAAAGCAAGCACAACTTCTCTTGCAGGTTAGTCAGGATAAGCATCACTCATGGTAGTCTAGAGTGACTGGAAGGGGATATTTATGTGCTAGCAGTGAACATTTTCATCTCAGAATGCCAATCATGTAGGCGTGTTCAATTCACTAAAATTAATTGAACAAGATAGTTTATACTTTCCTGTATACATAGTATGTATTAATAAAAATATTTCAAAATATGAATATGTTATGTTTTATTAAAAGACATTTTTCTAATTCATTTTCAAATAAAAGTATGTATTTATCAGTAAAACTTGATCCACTGGGTAGAACAACAAATATTTTCTAATAAAATATAGGGTTATATTTTCTCAAAACATGATTGTGTTAATTATATCTTTGCAAATTAAATTTTATTTTTCTCAGTATATAAATTATTTTTGCATGTAACTTGCAGTTGACTAAATGATGCTTTACAAAAAGTGTTTGCTTCTTTATAAATTTTCCATTAGCTAATACACCACATTGCAACTTTTAGTCTTAGGGAAAAAAAAATAGATATCATAAACTGAAAAACACATAGAACAAATTACAATAACAACATAAATACAAATGAATTTCTGATAGTCTTATGCAATTCAGTTTATTTTTGCTCTTGTTGAAAAACTGTGATCTTAGGAACCCTTCATAATATTAAAATATAAACATAAAATGTTGGCCTTTTATTATTTCAAAATTTAATTTTCTTTTTTAAGAAAAATAAGCCAAAATAATTACAAAATATTTTTTTCTCTTCTTTTATGGCAGAGAAAGTTTTATTCATGTACTTTTACTCAATATTTCATTTATTCTCACTTGGGACTTTACAGTTTGTAATTCTGGATTAATAATTCACCTGCCAAGTACGTTTGGAAATAGACAACATATAAATAATAAATGAATGAATGTTAGTTGATAAAATATTAATATATTGGACAAAATAGTTAATGATTAACTGTGCAGTCACAATTTTAACACTATTGCAAGTGAGAAATTTGTAGGATGCCAAAACCATGATATATTGTAACTTCCCATAAAATATTTTCATTCAATCACAACCTGGAACAAAGAAAGCTAAGTTAATTATCCATTCCTTGGTGAAAATAAATAATGGAAAGCACTTCTGAAAGACAGTAGATATCTTTAAATAATGAATGAATGTGGGATAGTTTGCAAATAGAACTCTTCAATGGGGGAACCAAGAACTCTGAAATGCCAAATCAGTTTTATCCAGACATCAAATGTATTACTTTAGGAATTTCTTCCCTTGTGGATATTTTGGTCCAGGATATAAAACGTAAATTATTGATTAGATCACCACTAGGCTGTCATTTACAATAGTATCAACTACAGATAAAGTACAGAGTTGCAGCAGAAGAGCTTCAAATCTCATCTTTAATGCTATCAGAACAGAGTGCACTTAGGAATCTCACTACATTCAACCTCAAAGATTTATGAGCTTCTAACCCAAATACGGCATTGTAGTTCTAGTATCATGGGAAATGAATCAGACAGTCAACATCATTTATTTGGGCTGGCACTGGCATTGATCCACAGGAGAGTAATAGTCCCCCCTAAGGTGAAGATGGAAGAAGGAACACACATTTTAAGTTTTTAACTGTGAGTACTAGTCTAACACCTGGGAGAAAAACCAAAAGGTTTTAAAAATTCAACAATTGTTCAACTTGTCGAAATAGATGATTATGTTTGTGGCCTGCTAATGTTTGTGCAAATTCTATACATTCACATGGTCTAAAGTAGCCAATTTTGTTTCATGTGATATTAAATTTCTGATCAGCCACAAACAAATGGCTCCCAGTGAGTTAAAATGTGGATGAATAAACAGAATCAAGAGTGAGTTTCACTCTGTGTTCATATTATATTGAGATGAAGCATAGCAAGTAAAAGTAAGTCATAAATACAAATAAATTAGTTACCATCTCCATTTTAAAACATGTAAATTGTGGCATTCACCCTAAGAACTAGATTTTCTTTCTCTCTTTTACTCTGTAGATCTATTTCGTCTTTTCTGTTTAATCCAAATAACGATCATCATTCAAACTGGAAAAAAATAATATCTTATACTGTAAAAATGTCCATTGTAAATTTACATGGAAATTAGGATATTGAATTTTTAAAAAAACTTTTTATTAATATGATTATTAAAAACAAACAACTGACATATATTGATAAAATACAGAGCATAATTTCAAAAAGGCTTAATAATAGCATGCAAAGTTTTAGATTATCAGCACTTTCTATAGTACTTTTATTCATTTATTTATTCATTTATCCATTCATTCATTTATTTATTTATATTAGTTGGACACAATATCTTTATTTTATTTATTTTTCTGTGGTGCTGAGGATTGAAACCAGCACCTTGCACATACTAGATGAGAGCTCTACCACTGAGCCACAACCCCAGCCATAAAGTACTTTTAGTTTTGTAATTTTCTTTTTTTGTAAATGAAATGTGGTAAACAGAACACATAAATAAGACATACACACAATCTGTACAATACATGAGTCCAAGAACTATTACATTGACAAAACTGTAAACCTGTCACTTTCATGCAATTAAATTTCAGAATGAAAAATGTTCTTACAAATTTCATGCTTGTAAGAATACAAGTGGAGTTTGTAGTTAAATAATGCCAAAATATGTTGCTCTTTTTGTTTGTTTTGTTTTGTTTTGAAGCTAGATTCAGGGGACTTTATTGATGGACCCTGACCAAGTCCTTCCCTTCTTTAGGGTTCTGAAACAGAAATTGTGAGGAGGAATGAGTCTATTTGTTGTGGGGGCTGATTTAGGTCAGGGACAAACAGCAGCTGAGAGCTTCTCTCTTCCTCTCAATGCTCTTGAGAAGGCTGGAATTTTTGGCATTCATACCTCCTGGAAGCCTTGTGGAACTTAGGGTACACCACCCACCCTATTGTTGTTGTGAAATTCATTGTCATACCATTAAATGAGCCTGATAAAGTGGTCATTGAGGACAATGAGAGACCCAGCATTGAAGGTGTAAGAGGGAGTTACTGTGAAAGTTGTCGTTGTCATAGACAACCTGGTCCCCTATGCAACCTAGAATGATTTTTAGGGAACTTGCTGATATGCTTAAGTGACTTCTTATTGCCATCATATTTGGCACCTTTCTCTAGATGACTGGTCACACACATAAATGACACATTGGGGTGGGTATAAAGAAAGCAGTGCCAGAGAGCTTCCCATTTGGCTCAAGGATGAATGGATGAATTGCTTATGGCATTAAACAGCATAAATGGATTCAGAAATTATGTTCTTGGTGGCCCCAGAGCATTGCACCACAGTTTCACAGTGGGGCCATTCATTGTCTTATGGATCTCTGTAATGGGATAAACTATGGTCATGAGTCCCTCTGTGGTGCCCAAGTTGTCATGGGTGACTGTTGCCATGTAGCTTAAGCAGTTGGTGGTACAGTAGCCATTGATGGTGTTCTTGAAGTAGTTGTCTTACTTCTCAAGATTCACACCCATCACAAATCAGTGGTTCTGTAACAGTAATGCCACCTGATTCACTCTTCTTACTAAGAATTGCTTTGGCTATTCTGGGTCTCTTATTTTTCCAGGTGAATTTCATGATTTGTTTTTCTATTTCTATGAGGAATGATATTGGGATTTTGATTGGGATTGCATTGAAACAATAGTAACTAAAACAGCATGGTATTGACACCAAAATAGACCAATAGACCAATGGTACAGAATAGAAGACACAGAGACTAACCCACACATCTATAGTTATCTTATATTAGACAAAGGTGCCAAAAACATACCTTGGAGAAAAGGCAACCTCTTCAACAGATGGTGCTGGGAAAACTGGAAATCCTTATGTAATAAAATGAAATTAAACTTCTATTATTCTCCATGCACAAAACTCAACTCAAAGTGGAACAAGGACCTAGGAATTAAACCAGATACCTTACACCTAATAGAGGAAAAAGTAGGCCCAAATCTCCAACATGTTGGGTTAGGCCCCAACTTCCTCAATAAGACCCCTATAGCACAAGAACTAAAACCAAGCATTAATGAATGGGATGGATTCGAACTAAAAAGCTTCTCAACAAAAGAAATAATCAGTGAGGTGAACAGAGAACCTACAGAATGGGAGAAAATCTTTACCACATGCACATCAAACAGAACATTAACTTCAAGTATATATAAAGTACTCAAAAACCTTTACACCAAAGAAAAAAAACAACCCAATCAATAAATGGGCTAAGGAACTGAACAGACACTTCTCAGAAGATGATATACAATCAATCAACAAATATATGAAAAAAAATGTTCAATATCTGTAGCAATTAGAGAAATGCAAATCAAAACTACTCTAAGATTTCATCTCACTCCTGTCAGAATGGCAAATATCAAAAACACAACAATAAATGCTGGCGAGGTTGTGGGGAAAAGGGCACACTCATACATTGCTGGTGGGGTTGCAAATTGGTACAGCCAATCTGAAAAGCAGTATGGAGATTCCTAGAAAAACTTGGAATGGAACCACCATTTGACCCAGCTATCCCACTCCTCATTCTATACCCAAAGGACTTAAAAACAGATTACTACAGGGACACAGCCACATCAGTGTTTATAGCAGCACAATTCACAATATCTAGATTGTGGAAACAAACCCGATGCCCATCAATATATGAATGGATAGGGAAACTTTGGTATATATACACAATGGAACACTATTCAACACTAAAAGAGAATAAAATCATGGCATTTGCAGGTAAATGGATGGAGTTGGAGAAAATAATGCTAAGTGAA
Source organism: Tamias sibiricus (assembly GCA_025594165.1). Classification (NCBI taxonomy): domain Eukaryota; kingdom Metazoa; phylum Chordata; class Mammalia; order Rodentia; family Sciuridae; genus Tamias; species Tamias sibiricus. Next base: position 153,600,177 of record CM046662.1, on the reverse strand, counting down.
GTCAGCCAATCCACGAAAACTAAAGGTTGATCGATTCCTTTGCTATGATGATACAGAATTATAGTGGAAAGGGAGGGGGGATGAGAGGAATGAAGGAATGTTAAAACAAAGGGGAGGGTGGGGATTTGGGGGAAAAAGGAGATAAAAATATTGGCAGAAGGAGTTGGACATCAGTATACTAAGTGCATGTATAAAAGCTCAAATGGTATGAAAATACTTCGTGTAAAACCAATGACTTGGAAAACTGTGCTCTTTATATGTAATATAAAAGTAATTGCACTCTAAAACAATATATATATATATATATAAACAAATTAAAACAAATTAAAAATTAAAACAAATTATATATAAACAAATTAAATTTGTATAACAAATTAAATTAAAATTTAAAAAAATCAGTGGTTCTCAACGAAAGATGTAGAGATGATGATGCTTTGTCTCCATCTTGCAAGTGAATGGTAGTCTTCTTCATGGTAGTGAAGACACCAGTGGACTCCAAAAACGTATAATACCATGTTATGTATGCAGGATCTTGCTCCTGTAAAGTGAAAATGAGTTTCCCATTGATGACAAGATTCCTGTTCTTGTTTTGACTGGGCCATTGAACTTGGTATTGGTGAAATCATAGTGGAACTATAAATCACACAGTTGAGGGTAATTAGGAGGTCATTGACAGAAACAATATCCATTTTACCAGAGCTGAAAGCAGTTCTTGTGACCAGAAATCCAAATAGTTAATTCTGCATATAACATTTATCTTAGTATCTTAGGAACATGGGTGGTCCTGCATGTCTCTTAATGAGTAGAAGCAGAGCCAAAGTGTCATGATTCTCAAATAGTAAAAATTATAAAACTATAAGCTTTACCTAACATAAACATTTATATACTTCATCATTGAAGTTGAATATTTGAATATAATGGTAAAATTATGAAAATAACCTAGAACATTTACTAATTATTTTTAATTTTAAAAATTTTTATTAGTGCATATAATTGTACATAATAGTGGGGTTCATTATGCCTTATTCATATAAGCACATGACATAATTTGGCCAATCTCATTCCCCAGTAATTTTCTCTTGAGAATTTTTTTTTCAATTAAATTACAGATAAAAGTGAAACATCTAAAAATTAATTGAAATTAATATGAAAAACCTAGACTTAATTTGTGGAAAATATGTGGAAGCTGGGTAAAGAAAAACAGCCCATTTAAAATATTTGTTTTTATAAATCCTATTCTCCATGTACACACACACACACACACACACACACACACACCACATGGATATAAAAGTGCATCTAAAACACATGTATATATGCTCACTCAACTATAATTAAAACTATGCAAATTTGGAAGACATCAATGGAATTTATGCCTATTATAATTAGTAAATTTTAGTTAAATATGTTTAATAATACACTTGGTGAGAATGCAGCAAAAAAGGGACAGTCTGTCATCCTAGGACTGTTTGTAATAAGCAGAAAGAAATATATTACCCAATCTTAATAACATGTACATCATCAAAAGAACAACTATATGAATCATTCTGCATGCATTAAAGAAAATTATTGTGTATCACCTGTTTAGCAAAGTGAAGCAAACCTGTATGTTCTGATCATGAAAAAGTAAAACATTTGGTGTCTAACATATATAAGACATTATAGACTTCTGGGTTTAAATAAGGCATGTAATGGAATTAATCTAAGGTGTTTTACCAAAATGAGATATTTAGTAAAACTTTAATTTATAAGACTTTAATATAAATATATATGTAATATATAATAATATATCATTATAACATCATAATATATATAAATAAAGATATTGAAAGGATTTTAATTTTTGTCAGCCACATTAACAGCCTATGTTATGAATTTGACCTAAAATTTCTCCCCAAAATCTAATGCATACAGACCTGGAGGTGTCAGGCAATGATTGAATCATAAATACTCTGATTTCATGAGTTGATTAATTCATTTGGTGGGTCAGTCCATTAGTAGCTGACTGGACTACTGGGAGATGGGAGCTACCTGGAGGTCGTAGGTCACTAAAACCATGATCTGGAACAGTTTATCTTGTTTTGGCATCTGTATCTCTAGGCTTCCTGGCCACCATGAGTTGAGCAGCCTTCCTCTACCTCACTTCTATTACAATATTCTTTCTCAGCTCAGGCCCCAAGCCATGGAACCAACTGACCATGGACTGAGACATATGAAATCATGAACTACAATAAACCTATTTTTCTCTATGTTGTTTTCCTCAAGTGTTTGTGACAACAATGAAAGTATGACTAACATAATTTGCTTTGTTAAATTAGAAAAGAGAGGCAGAGAGGTAGAAATAAAAAAAGAATGAGAAAGCAAAATAAAAAGCCAAAGTATGATAACAGATATAAGAACAATATATAGAGAAGCTATCATAAATAGCTTGTTAACCCTCTACTAGCTTTTTTTTCTAGTATACCCCCATAAAATGTGATTCTAAAACTAAGCTCACAAAGAGTCCTTGCAAAGATTTTTTTCTTTTATAAAACCTATGAAAATGTCTTTAACGAAGAGATATCATTTTCCATTTCCTCTGAGGAAATCATGAGAAATAGATTTGAACTTGACCAAGGACACTAGGTCAAAAATGTTTAACATCATATCCTTTATATGCTTGCAAAAACGTTCCAAGCTAATCAAGAATGTAGGCATCTCAACTTTCCGTTTACAGAAAATATAGTGGATAAAGAAGCAAGCCAAGTGTATGGAAACAATAAAAGAAATTAAGAATGTGGAACACCATGCTTGAGCACTAGTGTGAAACCTTTCAACATTGAAGTCCTGAAAATGTAAGCATGACCAAGAGAGCAACGCATTGGAGAGTAAAAACAAAAAAAACTAAAAGTCATTAAATATAACTCATTTTGTTGTTCTTTTACATCCTGGCTTGTAAATCAAAGTCGATAAAAATATTTCTGGAACAAAATTTAAAAATTGCTGAGAAAACTTTAAAGTTTGATAGGATATTACATAATGAGATGATTATTTTAATCGCCTTAACTGGACAATGATGTCACTGTTGTATACTTGTAGGAATGAGTTCTTATTCTTATGAAATAGTGGTTGAATAATAAGGGATGGATTGTGGAGCTTTCTCAGATGGGCTAGAAAGACAATAGATGAGGTAGGTAAAGTACAAAAATGGAAAGGTTTTACTTTTGGAATCTAGTTAAAAAGTAAATGGATGCTCCTTGTATAATTCTTGCAACTTTTACATGTATTAGAAAATTAGCATATAAAAGTGGGGGAATAAATATCACTGACTACAAACGTGCCAATTAAGAGTTACAAAAAGTTTAATAGTTTCTTTTTAGAAAAATTACCTGCTAATTGAATGAAAAGCTAATTAGCAGTGATAAATTTTCTTTGAATAACAAGTTTTTCAATAAAGACTAAACTTTTATACATTTTTAATTTAATAATTTTAACAGGTTAATTAATTGTTTATTAATTGAAATTGTACACTTGGCATGAACGCACATGGATCTCTAGAAAAGTCTGAAATAAACAGTTTTATTTTTCCTGCTATGGAATTGTATAGTCAGGCATTTCCATAAACATGAATGGGTCTTTCATTATATTCAAAAATAGAGTTTAAGGTACAAAGCTGACTTATATGCATACACACTCACACATACAAACTCCCTCACACATACACTAACACTACCACAGTAAGTATTTGATAGTGATCACTTAAAAATATATTTTAAAAGTTAACTTATGAAATACCAGGATCCTGATAGAATATTTTATACATATTTGCATTGTTTTTTGCTTTTTTATTTTGCATATGTGAATAGAAAATATTAGATATCTCATGTCATAATTTATTCCATGACATCCTTAATTGTAACTAAAATGGTCTTATCTAAATGCCATGCAAAACAGTACAGGAGAGTAAAAAAAAAAAAAAAATCACAGAACTGAGAACTTCAAGGTCATAATCAGCCTCTAATTATAATAAACGGAAAAGTGAGAAGTATAAGTCAGGATAACATTCAAACTCAAGAAACTTTAGTTTTGAGGGAGAGAGTCAAGTTCAATTTATATCAGTGACATTACAAGATTTAAAGTTCAGAGCAGGTAAATACCTATACAGGAAATGACTTTCCTCTCTTTGGAGTATATCACCAAATATTCTGTTGCTGTGTGAATAGCTTTTGAACTACCTAAGTTCCTGATTCCTTGAATTCTCCAAACCTAGTGTGCCCCACAGCCCTGATCAACTTGCTCTTGCATTTCCTGGGGACCTATGGAGAAGAAAATCTGACCTGAGTCAGCTGTGTTTCATTATCTGCTATGATCAGTATCCTACACTTAGGAGAAATAGTGGGCATTGTGTACAAAGGCCAGGAGAGATGTTTTGTCTACAATGTTTGTTAATTATGAAAAGTAAAATCAGGAATGATTTTACTACTTATGGAATCCTGAAGACCATATCCTTTTGTTGTTGTTTTCTTTTAGTTATACGTGACATTTGAGTCCATTTTAATATAATTATACAAGCATGGAATATATTTTATTCTAATTTTGATTCCAGTACCTGTTCTTCCCTTTCCCTTTCCCCACCCCCTTTCTCTTCCCTTTATTAACCTTTCTTTCATTTACCCATGGTTATTTTTATTTTTACTTACTAATTATTTCTTGTTGGTATATACAATGGTAAGATTCACTGTGGTGTATTCATATATATGTAAGTAGGAAAGTTGTGTCAGATTCATTCTACTCTCTTTCCTTTGGATTTGGGGTATATAGCATTATTACTTTTAAAATATGGAATACTTCACCTATCTGTGTGTCAGCCATTCACAGGGTTCCATGCTAACCTTCTTTGTTTTGTTTTGATTTTGGTAAATGTGCTGCTGACATGAACAAAAGAAAACCATATCTTCAGTAATTAGTATTCTTCTGGGAATAGGAAACATTTGTAATAATAAATAATAGCCAAGACAATAACCACGTGTAAAGAATAGCAAAGATAAAGATCATGTGTACAATGCTGTTATTACTCATTCAATTAGGCCATGTTTTACTCTAAAATATCTATTGTGCATTCTAAAAACTAGTAATTTAGAGTATTATATTTTGATCATGTCGTGTCAATAGTCCTGTACAAAACTGATATTTATTTTAAATACTCTTCTTTGTTAAAAAATTATTCATTTTGTAATCACTCTGCATAAGGATATATTGACCAAATATTAAATATCATTAATAGTGAATTTTCTTAATTTCTCTGTAAATTTCATGGATAGACAAACATAAATATTGTTTGCTTTAAAAGTCCATTGTGGGATTGAGGATGTGGCTTAGTAGTAGAATGCTTGCCTAGCACCCTTAAGGCCCTGGATTCAATCCCCAGTACTACAAAAACAAACAAATAAGTATATTATGCATATATTACCTTTACATTTTGTTATGGTTATAATTTATAATAAGGTCCAGTAGATTTAAAATTTCACTGACAGCTAAGCAGACTACATTTGCAAATTGTGTGTTTTATAAAATAAGCATAAATTTAAAAATCTTCCCTCTATTTTTCATTTTACCATTCTAAATCTAATAATAGAGGCATAAAAGAGTGAATAGTAAATTTTATTTAATCATGGCAACTCAAGCAATTTATATTAATTTAAAAATTAAATTTTTTTCAGAAAAAAACAACAAATAAATATGTACCATATACTTATGCAATACCCTAATGCTAGGGTTGAAAATTTGCCTAATTGATACTAGTTTACTTGAGGAATTTGGTACATGAAAGGATAAACTCATCAAGATGACAAGAATTGTAGGAAAGCTCTCACTAAAATAATATTTGTTACCAAACTTCTAAGAGCCCTGTAAGATTAAAAAGTGCAAGCAAAAAGTTAGTTTCTAATCATGCTATGTATTTCTGCCTGAGGTTGTAAGTAAAGACATGAGATTGAATTAAAAATTGTTCTGGTATTTTATTAAAATTTCTCAAAATCTCAGGTCCTATTTTATGCTACATTGTTATATATTATTATTTTTGATAAGTAGAAATGCTTGTATGAAAAGTTCCAGGAAAGTCAAATGTAAGTTACATAGGTATAATAGCTGCCTGAGCATAGAACGTAAATTACCATATGAATTAATTATGCAAATATTTCTAAAACATGTATAATTTTCATAATGCTTTTCACAGCCCACTTGCCAAAAAGTTAATAATACACTATTAAACCACTTCATATTATAGGAAAAGTGAAAAATAGTTTGGCATGATTGGATATATAATTTTATAATCATTATAAAAGGTTTATATTACTTTATCTCATTGTTGAAAATGAGAATTCAATGATAACACCAGATTGTGGTTTGAGATTTTTGGGTCTTTGACCAGTTGATATGCTAATAATTTAATTTATTTTTGAGACTCATTTTGCTGTGAAAACTTGATTATTAAGAGCTTTTTGAGACTGTTCTCAAATCTGAATGACATCATCTTGACCTTCCTGACCAGAATACTGCCAGCTGAAAACCAAGGAAACCCTCAGCCTACTCCTTAGGAAGGTTGACCAGGTTCTTTCCTAACCACAAAATTTTAAAATATAGTAAAATAATATTGTTTGAAACCATCAATTTTTGAGATAGCATTTTCTACAGTAATAGATAACTATAGCACTGTTTCACTTTCATGACATGAATTACACTTTCTACTCAGGGTTTTGTTCAACTACATATCAACAGAAGAAATATCAAGCTTTGTAATTATGCAGATTTGCAGAATTGAGGACCATGAAAACCCAAGTACTTCCAAAAAGTAAAATGACTTTAAATTCAATACTGATCTATATAAATGCATATGCCTACTTATGGAATTCTTTTGTGGTAAGGAGGACAACGTCTTTATTCTGAGGCCAAATCCTTCTTCAAATTTTACCCCAAAACATTCTTTAAAAGTCCAGCTGATGATATTATAAAGCACCTGATAGAAAAAGACATATTTGTAAAGTATGTGGCAGAAGTTTAGCTAACCTATACCACTCCTTCATAACCAGTAGACAAGATAAGTAGTCAAGATGCAGTTTCTCTGTACTCAGAGACAAGCATGAATATTGCAGACAAAGTAAATCATGTGATGTATCACATATTAGAACCAACAGTCATTTCAGAAATGTAATCATCAATGAGTTGAAGATGTTTAACCTTGCACTGGTGTTTAAAGCCTTCTTATATATAAGTATGACCAGTGTAGAAGGGTCGTTTTACTTTTATGATAAAAGATTTCCTGGATACAGAGGCTTATATTTGTTCATTCACTTAAAATCCAAATTGGATCATCTTTTGCATGAGTGGGTATCTCAGTCACAATTCCTAACAATGTGTCCAATAGAAAACATGTTTAAGTTTTTTCCTTTGTAAAATACTTAAATCACTGTGCATGTGTGTGTGTGTGTGTGTGTGTGTGTGTGTGTGTGTGTGTTAGAGAGAGACAGAGAGAGAGAGATAATTGTGTGAGTTAGCATGTCAAGCTTAGAAAAGTATTTGACACAGTATTCAGCATATGATAGCCTTCTTTATCATAATTGTTATAATGGACTTTTTTCTATTAAAAGTATAGTTTTCATTTAAATGCCTATGGTGATACCTCAGCTATTTAAAGGTTAAACTCTCTTTCATTAATATATCCAATGGATATCTATCTAAAGATTTATCAATCTATATATGATGTACACATTTATATTTGTATATACATTTTTATTGAAATTATTTTCTAAATATGAATTTTTGTCATTTGTATTTTTGTGTCAAATGTCATGTGAAAATATAAGGATTTTGATACATGTGGGATATATGGCCTTCAGAATACGTGCATTATTTAAATTTCCTAAAATTTATGAGAGCATACATTTTGCAAAACAATATCTACTACTGGACTTCTTGCTTGCTATTCTTTTAACAGAAATAATTAAAAATAACAACATATTTTTATATTTAGAAATAGATGTTTGTACTTTACTTTGATCAATGTTTATTGGATATTTAAATTTATAAATTTCTGAACTAACAAATCATATCTGGTTTTCTCCTATGTTTTTATTTAAATGATAATACATTACCATTTGTTTAAAAAAAACAATTTTTACAAATTCTGATAGACAAAATGTTGTATGTATAAAATGTAGACGTTGTCATGCATTTGGAGAAAAGAATATATGCACAAAGCCATCACCATGATCTATGACAAATTTATCTCCATTATTTATTCCTTCATGCATGCATTTTAGTACTATGTATCTTTCAAAGAACTTGCCAATTTCATGTCTATATCATTTCTAAAAATTGTTGTCTTTGACATGAAGACTTTTTTTTTATTCATTTATTTATATGTAGTGCTGAGAATTGAACCCAGAACTTTACACATGCAAGGCAAGTGCTCTACTACTGAGCTATAACCCCAGCCACTGTCTATATCATTTTAAGGTCAGAGGTTAGATTATATATCTTATATCTTTCTTATTTTCTAAAGGAAAATCAACAATATATTGTTAAATTGTTACTTTACACAAATGTTGATCTAATGAAGTTGAGAAAAGAAAATCAAGAACACATTTGTAGAGTTTGTGATATTGACATTCTTTTCCAATTACAGTGAGTCTTCATCTGTTCCTGTGGATTCAAGTGACTCTTGTCATGTTCTCACCCTGATGTAGATGGACTCCCTTGTGTCTCCCTTGTACTGTTATTTTCTTCATTTTAGATTTCTCCTAACTTTGTTCAAAATAAAGTCACTTCCATTGGGAAGAGCTTTGGAGATATCTGTTCCCATTGTGAGTGGGAAAATAGATTAGGATGGTGGGAATACAAATTAAGAGAACTTAAGAGATTTTATATAAAAAGATCCACTATACTGACCTCCATATGCTTTCTTTGTCAAAAAGCAATCTGCCTGCTCCCCCACCTGGCCTGAGGGGACAGAAAATGTCACATTGCTCAACAAACTGACACATTGGGCAGAAGACCTGGAAGTAAGTGTAGGTAAGGAATGATGTGGGTTGAGAGATGAGGGCTGGTTATCAAAGAAAGGGCAACAGATTGCTGACAGTTAACCTCCTCTGGAATGGCACTTTCAGGCCCAATGAATATATACTAGTGATTACCCCTGTGCTGCTTTCTCCCCTTAGTTAGGAACAGGGAGAAGAAAGAGAAGGTGGGCTGTTCTATGGTCTATAAAAGAGCAAGACACACTGACTTTCACAGGCACCCAGCTGTGAGCCCCACTTCTTTCCACAGAAGCCTGTCTCTTTTTCTTAAATAAAACTTGCTTTCTCCCCTTGCCTCAGTGTTTCTGGACAACACCAGGGTAACAAGGACCAGATACTGATCTCCAAGACTGGTATCACCATGGTAATCCGCATTCCCCTTAGGAGAAACTCTGGGCACTGGGAAGGGACAATGGCCTCTGAACTTCTTGGTTGGTTTCCACTACATGATGCCTCCTCTCCATAAGTAAAATGAGACAAGAACTATGGGGGCCCGGCTATGCTCAGCCTTCTGCACCATTGGAAGGCATAGGGAGAAGCTAAGGGGAGGAGGACACAGCCAGCTTCTCTAAATAATTTTTGCAGCTAGGCACAGCATGCACTCCTATGATCCCAGAGGTTCCAGAGTCTGAGGCAGAAGAATCTCAAATTCAAGACCTTCCTGGGCAACTAAGGGAGATCCCATCTCAAAATTTAAAAAATAAAATAAAATAAAAAGTGTAACTGCTAGGATTCTACGATAGTACATTTTTATTAATTTAATCTAAAAAGCTTATTGTAATTTCTCATATTAGTGATTAAAAACAAAGCAATTTGTTATTATTTTTATTCTTTTAGCTGTAAAAAATCATTATTTATTTTTATACACATGTATGAACAACAAGTAGTTATTGACATTATAGTGGATTTTCATATTCTTCAAATGTTTCTGAACATTAGATATTATTTATAATCATGACATATAGGTTAAATAATCAGGAATCTCCCTGAAACATGCAAAAGAGATGAAATTTTTCAAGGTATTTGAAAAACATTATCTAAAAACAATAGATTAACAATATTAGAATGGAATAGAAGGTTTGGGAGAGGTGTTGGCTAAATCATGGAAGTATGGAGAAAGAGATGTAATGGAAATCAAATGAGATTTTGAGGACTTTGTCCCTACAGTAATAAAATTGAGGATCTACTTAAGGTTTTTGTGAAAAAATAAAACAAATGAAGATTAGCCCAAATTTTGTAACATTACTATATAAACTATTATGAGAAAGTAATAAAAGATGATACATAATTTAATGGAAAACTTTTCTTTTTATTTGAATTTTATATTAAAAGTGTGCTATTTAAATAGCAAATACATTTTCCATTATATTAATGAAGCAAGAATAAAGGACAGGCAGTTAGTGTAGAGAGATGATCTGGTGGGATCAGGGAGATGGAAGGTGATTTGAGTCTTGGGAGATGGAGACTGCCTCTGTGGGATTGAAATGCTAGTACCACCAGAGTCCTTCCCCCTCCTCCTCCCCTCTTTTTCTAAGGTTACCTGCCTACAGAGAATTGATCCTCCCAAAATGTTGTTAATGAAGCACCTGGAGAGGCATCCCAGGAGGGCTTCCTTTTAGCTCATCTCCTGACCATTGGTCAGAAAGGGGAGAGGAGAAAGGCAAGATAAGGGGCAAAGGAGAGCATGAGAACAAAGGAAATCTAAAGTGTATAAAAGGGGCAAGACACACATAAATACCACACACACACACACACACACACACACACACACACACACACACACCTGCTTCTTTGGTTATCCAGCTCTGGGGCCCCTTCTATGCAGAGAAGTCTATGTCTGTTTTATCCTTTAAACAAAACTTGCTTTCTAAGCTTGCATTGGCATTTATTGGGTGTTGAATCTTCACAACTGGGGAAACAAAACTGGGCCCTGGTTAAGTTTCATCAACAGCAGGTATCATTAATACATTTTCTGTTTTATATAGAAAGTAAAATATATGAAAAATTATAAAATAAATCATAAAATAATAAAAGGACTCTAGTATATTTTAACTTTTTATAATCCCTTACTAAACAGGGGGAAAATTAAGACAATTTTTGTCTGAAGTAGGTAAATTAAAAATTAAAATTTTATTTCATCCTCTTATAAACGTGACATTCTATAGCTACTTCAAAGGTAGGTTCTACTCCATGAGGTACTTGGAATTAGAAGTATAAACCACAGTATAAAACAATTTGTTCCAAGATTTTTAATCCTATAATGTCATTGGAAATTACTAATATTTCTCTGTGGCCCTGAGTACTGTTATTAGGATATTTCTTTTAGGCCTTTTAGTGTCAGAAAAAATCATTATGTATCAATAAAGTGATGATAGAATTTTGTGATTCTATAGGAAAAAAGTGCTTAGCACTTAGTGTTATTCTTGAAGAAAATCTTTATGGTAGCCCTAAACCAGTAATTTTATTCAATTGTTGTATATTCTAGTACCTCAATCAAATTTTGCTTTGTAGAGATGACAGTTTTTCATGGTGGTTTTAAATTCCCAGACCTAGAAAAATTCCAGAAAAGGAAAGAATCATTTTGACCATGAATACATGCAGATATGCTAATCTTAATTTTTTTTAATATGTATATTTATGACAGTGGCCATAACTTTAGAATATATAGAAAGCATTCAGGGCAGGGATCTATTTCAGTACTTGGATGGGTGGGAGTACTTCTCCTCATGTGCTCTTTAAAGTGGCCCAATATTTTGATTAACTGAAAAATAGGTCAAATTTATTTTCTATTTTGATATCTGTATTTTTTGAAAAATTTTTTAGATGTAGATGGACAAAATACCTTTATTTTATTTATTTTTTATGTAGTGCCAGGGATCAAACCCAGTGCCTCATGCATGCTAGGCAAGCACTCTACCACTGAGCTGTAAACCTGGCCCCAGATTTCTGTATTTTTTGACAGTTGACATAAGCATTACAGTATTACAGTTACCTTTTCATAAGTATATTAAACATAATTCATTTCTACCAATAAATTAAAAGTGTGTTATTTGTGACATTTACCTTCTGTTGGTGTATCATCCCTACTTCTGGCTATTGTTTTTATTGTCTGTGTGTGATTTCTGCACACCTGCAGAGAACATATCAGATGGAGTCAAAGGCAGGTTATTTTATATATTTAAAGAAAAGAGTATTATATAGCTCACAATTTGGGAGACTGAAGGTCCAAGATTATATGGCCCATCTCTGAGACCTCTGGTGAGGCCCTCTTGGCAGGTCCCATCACTAAGTGAGAATGCATCAGAAGAGAGAACATGGTGAGACAAGCAGCCAGAGAACTTCAGGGGCCAGGCTCTCTCCTTTATAACAACTCAGTCTTGAGAGAATTAACCAAGGAAGTTATTTTGTGCTTATTGCTCTGCTTCTGATTCTTTTTGCACCCACAGGTACACCAGAACTTAAGCAGAACCAGGGAAGTCAAGTTTCCCTCGATTAAGGAAACAGATGTTCAACTCTCCTGTTCTATGTCAGTTTTCCACCTGGAAATCAAAGAACATAGCCTGTCTCTGTAGAACAGAAATAAATATTTGTTAACAATTTCCTAGGAAGGGGTTAATACCCAAAATATATAAGAAAATCACATAAAACACTGCCCCCCCCAAAAAAAAAAAAAAAAAAAAAAAGAAAGAAAAGAAAGAAAAAGGAGTAATAACCTGATTTTTAAAAATGAGTAAAGAACTTAAAGAGGCATTTTTCCAAAGAAGACTGATGAATAACCAAAAGGTATGTTAAAAAAGAGCTTAAGATCACTAATCATAAGAGAAATGCAAGCAGAATCAAATGAGGTATCACCTCAGACCTCTTAAGATAGCTATTATCAAAAAAATGTAAAGAGGCTTGAATGGTGGAGCAGGCATATAATCCCAGCAGCTCAGGTGGGTGAGGCAGGAGGTTTGCTAGTTCAAAGCCAGCCTCAGTAATTGAGCAAGGCCCTACATGATTTAATGAGATTCCATCTCAAAATAAAAAAAAATAATAATAATAATAATAATAAAATAAAAATTAAAAGGCTGACTGGGGATGTGACTTTGTGGCAAAGCACACCTGGGTTCAATCCCTGGTAGAAAAACAAATAATTAAAGACAAAACAAATATTGTATTGAGAAAAGAAGACTCTTAGACCCTCATACACTATCCATTGGAAACAGACGATTCTAGAGTTATTATATAAAATTATTAAATAAGAAAAATAACAACCCCAAAATAGTGAGGCCTGGGAAAAGGGAGTGAAAAAGAAAGCCACACACTGATAGGGTTGATTATTTTCCAATACATTGTTTCCCAGTGACAAGACAAGGCCCAGAGAGGAAATATCCATCCAAGCCTACACTGGCGGTCTCTAAGAAGCCAAAGTATTGACACTTCCCAATAAGTCCTTTCTCAGTGACAGTGCAATGAGACTCCAGAGGGAAAGAGATAAATAATGACCACTGATGTCAAACCCTCCATCTGGTTCACTGTCTACTGACCCCAGACCCTCCATCTGGCCCACTGACTGCTGACTATGGACCTTCCATTAGATGCACTCTGGCAATAATTAGGTTACTTCTCAGTATAACCTATATAAGCTCAGTCCCCTTCATTGTCCAGTGGCTCATTTTCGACCAGGAGACTGGGCCCATCAGAAGCATGACTCCATTCCTGAACTTTTGGCTGATCCATGAATTTTGCATCTGGCTCAGTCTTTTTATGCTAACAAAAACAGCATATGGATTTCCTAAAAAATTTAAAAACAGCAATCCTACTTCTGGACATGTAACAAAAGGAAATGAAATCAGCCCGGTACAGTGGCGGCGCACACCTGTAATCCCAGCACTTGGGAGGCTGAGGCAGGAGGATCATGAGTTCAAAGCCAGCCTCAGCAATGGCGAGGCACTTAGCAACTCAATGAGACCCTGTCTCTAAAGAAAATACAAAAAAAGGGCTGGGGATGTGGCCCAGTGGTCGAATGCCCCTGAGTTCAATCCCCAGTACCACAAAAAAAAAAAAAAAAAAAAAAAAAAAAAAGGAAATGAAATCAGCGTCTCAAAGAGATATATACATAAACATTATTATTCACAGTAGCCCCCAAGCATGAAAACTATGTGTTTGTGAATGGATTAAAAAATCTCTCCTCTCTCTCTCTCTCTCTCTCTCTCTCTCTCTCTCTCTGTGTGTGTGTGTGTGTGTGTGTGTGTGTGTGTATGTGTAATTACATATCATTCAGTTTCTAAAATGAGGATATTCTGCTATTTGCATAGGTATGGGTGAAACTGTAGGATATTATGTTAAGTGAAATAAGACAATTACAGAGAAAAATACTACATTTTTACTCACATATATGGAATCTAAAATAATCAAACTCTGAGAAGCAAAGTATAGAAAAGGGTTTCCTTGAGTTTGGAGTGTAGGAAATGTGGAGATATTGGTCAAAAGATATAAACTTTCAATAATAATATAAATGAGTTCAGGGGAACTAATGTTTGGCATAAAGGTTGATAGATGTTTAATTTGTCACAATCATTATGCAATGTGTAAGATACCAAATCTTCATGTATACCCTAAACTATATGTAATCTTCATTTGCCAATTGAATATTTCAAATTTAAGAGAATCCTAAGATCCAAGATTCTGCTTTGTTTCCTGTAATATTAATTATGAAAAGATCATTTTTTAACTACTTCTACAACTTCTCTCCTCAGAGCATTCTGAACTGATTTATGGAATCAGAAAATAAATGAGGCACAATTGGGGTTGTCTCTACTATGAATACTGCTGTGACATTTGTATGAAAGATTTTGTGGATAGGTTTTTACAGTTCAACCGGGAAAACACAAGGGTATACATGTTGGGTCATCTCCCCTTAGATTTCATATATTTTGATGGTCTACCTAATTGTTCTCCAGAGCAGCTATGCCATTTCAAATTCCCAAGTTCTTCAAACTATCCATGTGCACTTCAACATGTGTTATTTTTGTCTTTTTCGATATACATTCTAGTTTGTGTGAAGTGTGATTTATATTTTCTTAATAGCTAATTTTTATCTCTATTTATGAATACATATCTCTGTATATCTGCTTATATTTTGTCCCGTGTAGTTGTCCTAGAAATTGCCATTATCAACTTGATTTATCCCAGTTGAATTTGGAGTAAAACTAATTTAATTTTAATAATATACCAAAAAAATTACCACTCCCTTTTTCCATTTGGTCCTATCATTATCATATGTATTGTTTATACACTGTGTGCTGATCAACAAACATTTTAATTTATTTCTTTATGTAGTTGTATATTAAATCAAAAATGGGAAATCAAGAGAGAGATGCAAATATACTCTGTGCTCATGTCCTTTCACATTTACCAGCTTAGTTACCTTTACTGTGCTCTTTGTTTCAAGATGTAAAATGGAGATGTTGCAAATGTCTTTTCAATTCAGCTTGAATTACTCCCTTTAATAATTCTTGTAGCTTAGATCTGCTGGTGAAGACCATTTGCAATTTGTTTATATACTGATCTTTATTTTTGAAGGTTAGTGTTTCTACTTATAGAATGCATAAGCCAATTTATATCCAAGAATTTATAGAATTCTTGATTGTCTCTCTTTAATCTCTTTGAATATGCTATGCCACTGCCTCCAACCTCCATAGTTTCTTATAATAAATTACCTATTAATATTTTTTAGGATCCTGTGTTTGTGATGAGTTGCTTCTTTTTTTTTTCTTTCAAGATTTTCTCTTTGTCTTTTAATCATTTTATTACATGTCTAGATATAAGTCTCTCTGTGTCACTTGCTTCAAGTTTGGTGACATGATACATATGTGATTTTCAATCAGATTGGCAAGTTTTCCATCATTGCTACCCCAAATATTCTGTTTTTCTATTTCTTTCCTCTGGTCCACACTCTATACAGATGATTTTATGCTTTGTCATTTCACTAGGTCTCTACAGTTCTGCTCATTTTTCTCATTCTTTCTTTGGTTTATTTCTCTGACCTAGCTTAAATTTTGTGTATTTTATATTCTTTTTTTTTTTTTTTTTTTTTTTTTTTTTTTTTTTTTTTTTTTTTTTTTGCTCATATGCCTTTGAACTCTTCTACTGAATTTTTCAGTTAACTTTTTACTATTTTCAAATACAGAATTTCCATTTGGTGCTCTTTTATCTCTGTTTCTATTGATCTTCTCCATGTGGTGAGAATTTTTTCTTGTGCTTTTCTTTGTTCTTGGTACATGATTTTCTCTAGTGCTTTGAAGATACATAAATTGCTAATTTAAAAGTTTTTGTGTAATGAGTCCTATGTGTGAACTTCTTGAGGATAATTTCTTTTAACTGTCACCCCTGTCTCCTGTGTACTTCTATTTTTCTTTGCACGCCTTCTAATTTTCTGTTACAAAACTGATACCACCAATGATGAAAATCAATCAGGGCTGAGTTCTGTTTCCCCAGATGTGAAGACTGAACACTTGAGAGAGTCCAAGTTGAGCATAGAATGCAAGTTTTATTTAAAGGATAGAAACAGACTTATCCTGAGAGGAAGAAGGGGACCCAGAGTTGATATCCCAAGAAGTGGAGGTCTCCTGCCCCTTTTATATATTTTAGATTTTTTTTGTTCTCCTGCCTTCTTGCCCCCTTATTTTGCCTCTTTCCTCTCCCCAGAAGGTGATAAGCAAACAGGCAGCAGAATGGGCTGCCCAGGAAGTGCATTATTAACAGCCTTTTGGGAGGAACAGTTTCTTATAGGCTGGTAATGTTGGAAATGGGTAGAAGAGGGTGGAGGGCTCTGGAAGCATTAGTATTTCAACACCCAGAGGCAGTCTACATTTTCCCATATCCAATTCAGATTTCATTATTATTTATTTATTATTCTCCCCTATCCCACAGATCACCTGTCTACACTAACTGCCTATCTTTTGCTCTTGCTTCAAAACTAGACTTTTCAAAATATTTTAATGTGGAAATTCTGCAAGTTCCTTTACCACCCCCCCCCACACACACACCCCACAGCTGATTTTAATTGTCTGGTGACTTTTTCAAGTAATTCAATAAAATTTTGTATTTTTTCTCTTATATGATAATTTTAAAAATAATTATTTTCTAGTTTATTAGTCAAATTAGAAATATCTTTAGACTCCTAAAGCCAGCACATCTCTACTCTCAGTCTTTGCTGAGTGGTTCTGTGTGCAGGTGATATGGCTGGTTATCAGTGATGAGTTCTGCTTCCTCAAATGTTGAAGTTTGAACACTAGAGAAGCACACTGAGGCAAGCATAGAAGGTAGGTTTTATTTTTAAAAATAGTAACACAGACTTCTCCAGGGAGGGAGATGAGAGCCATGGCTGGTGTCCTGGTACCCCAAAAAGTGAGAGCATCCTTCCCCCCTTATAAATTTTTAGGTTTTTCTTTGTTCTTCTACCTTCTTTCTCCTTATCTCTCTTCCTCCTGCATACATGACTAGGACCAGGAGACATTGGTGAGATTGCCAAAATGTGAGAAGGTGGTGGGCTGGAAGGGCCAAGGTAGAGTGATGGGGCAGGAAGGGAGGGGCTGCCCAGGGGGCATTAATTAGCAGCTAGCTCTCTGTCTGTTCAGGGGATGTTTTATTAACAACCTTCTGGAAAGGGCAGTATAATCAGGTAATCTTGGTAATCAAAGGGCTCTGGTAGCATTAATATTCCAATCTCCCAGGGGTGGTCTTCAACTTCCAGGTTCCAACTGACCTCCATTTTCAAGATCCACCAGATTACCTATCTACACTGACCGCCTGTCTTTAATTCTTGCTTCACAGGTTGGTGAATGTCCTCAATGCTCAGGGAATAAATAAGGTACAACTCCACCTTAGACTTCACTTTCTGTATGCATGAAACTTCAGTTTAGTCAGGCATAGGAGTTTAGGACTTTCTTAGTTCTTTGTGCTTGCACAAAGGTCTGGATGTGCACACAGTCTCAAGTATGCATGTGGCATCTTTAGATCTCCAAGAATGGCAGAGTATTTCAAAGTACTCTTTAGACATCTCATTCATCAGCTTTTTATTTTATGCATTTTCTTTAGTGTACTGTTAATATTTGTTAATAATTGTCTTCAACGATTATTCATTTCTTCATGGAGTCACATGTTAAATGGTTGCCTCTGAGTATTATTGAAAATGCACCCCTGGAGGGAGGGGGGAACCAATTCTGTTGAGGCAAGGTTTAAGTTATGCATATTAAGAGTTCTTTTGTAAGGGAAATATTTGGAACCACCAGACAACCAGTACAATGAGGGTTCCCTGGAAATGGGCATTTGAATTCACTCCAAACCTATTCTTTCCCTGCACTAGCTGTCAGGCTGTTGTTTGCAAGCTGTTGGATTTTAAGACCTTTGTGGAGTATAGAAAGGGAAATGGAAATAGAGCTAGTTTAAACATCACCAACTTTTGTTTTACTATGATTTCTACATTTTCCTGGAATAAGAGCTTGCAGAGTTGCTGCAAGGCTTTAGTTAATGCGTGGAGTTCTGAAAAAGTTGGATTTTTTTCCCCAATGTTTTCATTGATTTTATGAAGGAGAGCACTTTTGAAGGTCATTACTTTATCATTTGCTCTTGCATCATCTGCCCTGGATTATTTTTTAAAGTGAAAGGAGCTGGGTAGTGGTGAAACCTATTGACATTTGTATGTTCACTATAAATCTAAAACCAATACAGTTGGAGCTGCTTGAGAACAGTAGGCACTGTTCACAGAATCTGTTATAGTCCCTCTTGTCTTTTAGTTACCAGCATTGTCTCTCCTCACTCCCATTGCCCTTTCACTTTTTCTCTCACTAATGATATTATCTTCTTTCCTTCAGGATCTACCAACTTGGCGGTTCTCTCTTTTGTTTTTGAACCAGTACAGTTTCCTATAGACCTGGACTGTTGGGAAAGACAGATAAAAGTTATTTCACTGAATGTCCTGGATTCTGCAAATAGCCTTCCATGTCCCCACTTTATAATAGTACCTTAATTTCCTCCAAAATAATGAGAACTAATTACATTTTGTACTCTACCCCTACAGCTGTATGTTACTAATCAAATAATTTTGTTCCTTCCAAGCCCTCATTCAGCCACCTGAGTCATCAATCACTGGTTATATATTAATATCAAATCTTCAGAACTTATCCCTCCCATGAGGTGTAGAAAATTGTAAAGTACTGTGCAAAGGGCAGAAGTTTCTGCCTCTTTGGAAGATTTGATTTTATCCCCACCTTTAGGGTTACTCTAGGTAGGAATGTGAGAAAATATATTCGCATGCATGTGGTACAGACCACAGGAAGTACCTACAAATAATCTAAAACTATGCTTTTTTTTTTCCTTTATGGACTCATCAAATACATCATGAGTCATCAGGTAGATTTTGAAGCAGATGCATACAATCAATCTTATATGCACCATTTCTATTTGGCAATAGATTTCTGTTTCACACATTCAAATCTATCTGACAGATGTTATATTAGCTAGTCCATGATGAATAAATTTATAAAGTCACATAGAGTTCAACAATTAGAACTTATCACTTATGCAAGCCTAGAAGAAAGCCATCATCTGCTTTTGCAAAATAAGTTGAAACAATATAATCTAATATAGTATAAGTTGCCTCTGAAAATTCAAAGATGCATACAAGGGTTGTGTCATCCATCTTACTTTGTGGTAGACAGTGAAAGTTATAGCTACTTGACTCTGAATTTGGAGGATAATGTCAATACATTTTTCTAGTAAATTATAATTACATTAAAATCCACTTGAAAATTAAATTACTAAAAATGCCCAAATAATTTAGTTTGTTCACATATCTGCAATATGCACAAATTGCAGAGGATAATGGAAGTAGCATTTCTGATGCATAAGGTGAGAGATACAGTGATCCCAATAAGGGCAAAAGAATTTTCTTACAAAATAAAGAACTCTTATTATTAATGAGTTGATGAGTTGATAGTGACTGAGACTAGTCACAGCCTTCCATGTGGCTGCTTGGGCTTCATCAAAGAATGAGGGTTGTGGGCTGAGCTTGTAGCTCAGCGGTAGACCACTCGTTTAGCACGTGCGCGGCCAGAGTTCGATCCTCAGCACCACGTACAAATAGTACAAATAAACACAGTGTGTACAATTAAAGCAAATTAAAAAAAAGAAAAAAAAAAAAGAATGAGGGTTGCATATGGAATCTAAAATTGCTCTTCTTTGTAGTCATCTTAGTAGATGACTCACCTGTATTTTTCCTTGTCGCCAGTGATTAGTTAGATGCCACGGATCTTTGCATGATAAAATGGTCTTGTTATCAGTCACTTTTTATGGCTTTTTGTGGTAATTGCATCCGAATTTTTTCAGATGGTTAATTGCCAGAACTTGGACTGTACATCTCCTGAATCTCATTATTTCCACTGAAATCAGAGAAAGCAATTTAATTGCAACATCCATCACCATTACCTCCAATCTAGAAAGTACATGAACCATAATATTTTAAACGATACTAGTGTTCTCTCACTAATCCACTTTTAATGTCTTGTTTAAGAAATAGACTCCAGGTCATGAAAGTGTTATGGATAAGATGTCTGAACAGGTCTACAAAATACATCCATTTCTATAACATCACTCCCAGAAACTTGCAACATCTTAGTATGTCAGAGAATTTCAGGCGTTTCATTTTCGTTAATGGAAAATCATTTTTTAGGCCCAGGCTTCCATTAAACAACTTAGTAGATTATAAACAACACTCCCATCTCCTCAGATCATCACATTAAATCCTCAATTCGAAGTGAGAGTAACTGTGATAGAATCTGTCCTAATCAAGCATTCTACTGCATCCTTTATAATATAACTCCCAAGGAATCCTTTCCCATAAATCTTACCCGATTTCTACCAATAAAGGATAAGAAGAGCTTGAAACACTTTTCAGCCAGAAATTATATGCTTACATGAGAAGATTTATATTTCTCCATCTGAACATTGCAACTCTACCTCATATCATGGCTAAAAACAGAGAATGGCCCTGAGACTTGTCCTGAGAACAGCCGTGTGAAGAGATAGCCAGAAAAGGCAAGATTTGTTCCCATTCCCTTTCCATCTTTCCTTTTTGGCAAATGTAAAGGCTGATTCCCTCGGAAGGGAAGGCATTGAGCTGTCTCAAAGCAAGGAGTTGCAAGAAAATTTGGTAATGTTTCACATTTCCCAGCCTCTTCTGTGGATGTTTAAATGTCCCAGTCCTCTAACTCAGAGTCCCGTGCTTGATACTTCAGTACCCATTCACAGTCTAAAACGCCTGCTAGTATTAAATTTTAATGAAGATGTAGCACTACAGGCCACAGACTAAGTCTCTGTGCAGAATTATTAGTTATGTCAACTTAGAAGTATTTACTGATCAGGTGAAACATTAAAAACTGAGAAAAGTGACTGAGTTTTTGCCATGAAATGATTTAATTCATTTTAGGTATCTTGAGAAAAAGTTTCTCAATCAAAACTACATCAGTGTTTTATACATGTAAGGGTAATATATCAAATGTGTAAAACAAATCCATGTCTAACATGTAACTTCTGATAAGAGAACCCAGGCCAATTGATAACAACTTTTAAAAATATATATTCCATTTTAAGATTTAAAAAGCATTTTTCATAATGTAGAATTAAAACCCTTTGTGTATTAGCTATTCCTATAAACAGCATTCTAATTACATTGGAAGAGATTTTTATTCTCAAATGAGAATGACTAGTCAAATTGTTCTCTATTAAGGAAAGGGACAATTTATTAAGTATGATTTCCTTTTTTAAATATATATAGATATACATTTATAATATATATATATTTATAATATATATCTATACATTTATATATAGATATATATTTAGTTGTACGTGGACACAATTCCTTTATTTTATTTATGTGGTGCTGAGGATTGAACCGAGGGCCTTACACATGTGAGACAAGCGCTCTACTGCTAAGTCATAGCCCCAGCCCCTTAAGTATGATTTCTATATAACAAACTTCACCCACTTAAAGTGCATAATTTAACAAATTTTGACATCTGTAGTTTCACCACTCTAATAAAGATGCAGAAAAAGGTCTGTTGCCTTTCAAATCTTGCTTATGTCCCTTTGATATCCATCCAATAACCCCTCATATTCCAGGCAAGTGTTGATCTGCCTTATTCTCTGTAGATTTGTTACAATTTTCTAATTATTATATAAATGGAATTATATAATAATAGATACATATAAATGGAATTACACATTATTTATTCTTTTGGTTTCTTTAATTCATCATAATTGTTTGAGACTGATCCATAGTGCTGCAGAGTTATACTAAGTATTTTCTTTTTATTGCTGAGCAACATCTTAATGTTTGTTGATACAGTGTTATATTCAATTATACACATATACTTTCTTTCCACTTTTAGGATACAACAAATAAAGCTGTGATAAACATACACATGCAAACTTGTGTATGCCCATGACAGTAAATGGTAAAATTATTATCGTACATTTAAATTTCTGAGGACATTTCAAACAAAAATATACCACTTTATGCTCCTACTGCAGTGTTATGGTCTCTACATATGCTTGACAGCACTTTGTCTATTTCAGTCCAAACATTTCTGAAGGACATGTAGCTTACCACACTGCAGTGTTGATGGCACTTTTCTGATTACAAAAGATGCCTGATGCTTTCATATTTTTTTAAAATGTGCCTATAAAATATTTTTTTCTTAAAATTTTAAAAAAATTTTAATTTTTGTTTAATATTATTGAGTTATAAACATTATTTTATTCAACATATTGAGCTATAAACATTTATTAATATTCTAGATAGAATTCTGTTGCTGACTATATTAATCAAGAATATTTTTCTTGGACGGGCATGATGGTGCATGCCTGTAATCCCAGTGGCTCAGGAGGCTGAGGTAAGAGAACCAAAAGTTCAAAGCTAGTCTAAGCAATGGTGAGGCACCAAGCAACTCAGTGAGACCCCATCTCTAAATAAAATGCAAAATAGGACTGGGATGTGGCTCAGTGTTTGAGTGCCCTGGAGTTCAATTCCCAGCACACACGCGCGCGCGCGCACACACACACACATACACACACACACAAAAAAAAAATGTATATATGAATAATATTTTTCTTACATTTTTGACATGTCTTTTAAGAGGTATCTTTGAAATAGTAGGTGTTTGAAATTTTTATAAAATCAATTATTGATTTTTGTTGTTGTTGTTGTTTTGTATGAGCATGTGTCCTGAGAAAAAGAATTTCTTGCTCTAAGAGCACACAGATTATCTCCTATGTGCCCCCACAGGTTAGCAATTTACATTTAAATGCCAAGAATTGTTTGGATATGGTACAAAATAAGAATAAATGTTGATTTTACCACATATATTGTTCCATAACTATTAGTCATGAAAGACTATATTTCCTCCTTCATTTCTTTTGTTACTGTGCTAAAAAATGAATTTATTACATATGTGTGGATCTTGCTTTATTATTTATGTGTATGTCTTTGTGGCATTTCCATCTTGATTAAAGCAGCTTATTGTGCCTCCAGGAATCAAGTAGTGTAAGTCCTCCAGCTGTGTTCTTCCTTTACACAGCTGTTTTCTTTATTTTTCTTTACTTTAGGTCATTTGCATTTTCATGAACAATTTAGATTCAAATATTTTTGTTTCTGCAAAAATCCAGATGGGATTTTGCAAAATTTAGGATTCATATTAGTTTACTTATGTCTGTAATAAACAGTGACAAATAGCATACCTTAAAAACAAATACATTTCTCTTTTCTGGTTTTATGAGGATGTAAGTACAACATCAGGATGTGAGCAGAGTCAGCTCCTTCTGATAATTCCAAGAAAATAGACTCTTTTGTCCCATTCTAGCTTCTTACAATCACTTTGACCTTCTGAGTTCCTTAGTTTGGAAATGTATAACTCTGAATTTTACTTTTATTTTCACAGAGAATTCACTCTGTGTGTTTGTGTCTCTGTGTCAAAATCTTCCTCTTACAAGCCTCTCAGTCATGTTGGATTTAGGACAGGTTCCAACCTAATATAACCTTGTCTCAGTTGACTACATTTGATTTTACATGTGATGATTGGTCTTGGTTGCTCACTTGGGTGAAAGGAGAGACACCTAGAAAACTGGTACAGCTCAATTCTGGATCTGTGCATGAATGTGTTTCCAAAGATTATTGGCATATGTGTCAGTGAGCTGAAAGAAAATTCTGCCTGAATGTGGGTGGCACCATCCATAATCTGAGTGCCCAAGCAGAACAAAAATCAGAAGAAGGGAGAAGTTTGTACTTTAAAGTGTGAGATTTTTGGTGTCTATCACCTGGACATCAGACTCCGTGTTTTTCAGCCTGTGCATGCCCCCTCCCACCGGTGACTCAACAGGGAGCTTCCAGGCCTTCAGCCTCTGTGTGGAACTGTGGAGAACTCAGGCCCTCCTGTTCTGAGGCTTCCAACTTTTTGAACTAAGCAGCAACTGATTTTCCTGGTTCTCCAGCTAGAAGACAGGCATTGTGGGACTACCCAGCCTCTTTTTGTAGAAGCCAATCTACTAAATCCCCTCTTACAAAACTATCATCATTCTCTTGTTTTCTATTCCTCCAGAGAACCCTCACTAAAACAGTCATAATTATAGGTTGAGTACATATGCATTTCTAGGAGACAATATTTGTATCTTCCCCAAGCACATCCTCAGTTTCTAAGTACAATTTTGGGTATCCAAGATTATGCTCAGGTTAAAGTCATGGTTATGATTTGTTAGAATAAAAATACATATTAAAATTGGAAGAGAGAAGCAGCACATAGAGCGTTGTTCAAGATTTATCAGGGTGTGCAGCTCCCATTTGTGCTTTACCACTGGGACCCTGCACAGAAATCTGCTTTCTCCAAACAGCGATATGAGAAAATACACATCCATTATGCCCACTAGGAAGATCACCAGAGAGTTTATTAGGGTTCAATCTTGTAGAAATTATTTCCTTACTCATGTGTCTGCACCTGATCTAATGCTTTTCATATGTCAGTACGACAATATATAGATCAAATGTTTTCTTTATAAATGACATTGTTAATTTAGAAGAGCAGGTGTGTTTATAAGCAAAATTTAAAACCAGTTAAACAATGATACTCTTATTAGATACAATATTCCAGGCTCTTAAAGGATGATCTCCAGGAGCTAAGTCAAATTTTTCTTTGGCCAGAATAATCCTTTACCAAATTTTTATTAGTAGTTGTTGATCTTTTGATAAACTTGGGAGACATTATTATCTGAACAGTCTTAGTAAATATAATTTACCAATTCTATATTGTATACTTGAAATTTACTGAGAGGATAGATCTCAGGCATTCTCATTATAAAATAAAAGAAAGAAAACAGTAAATATGTGAGGTGATAGATGTATCAAGTAGATTTACTATATGATCATTTCACACAGAGAGTACACATACTATGTTAAATCGCATGTGAATTTTGCTTCTGTTTTCTGGCATGTTGCTCCAAGAGTTTTTCAGATTTCTATAGTGATAGGAGTGTCTTTTTTTTTTTTTTTTTTTTTTTTTTTTTTTTTTTACTTTAGTTGTACACAGTGCAATGCATTTATGTTTACGTGGTGCTGAGGATCAAACCCAGGCTGCGCATGTGCGAGGCGAGTGCTCTGCCGCTGAGCCACAACCCCAGCCCTAGGAGTGTCTTTTGTATGCTGACCAATTACTGACTGGCTTCAGGCTGGGGAATTACCCCTAATAAAAAGCCATTGTATAATTAGAAGATTGGAACTTTTCAGTTCAATCTCCAACATGTGGGAAAAGGAGGGTGTTTCTCAGTGTGACCTCCTGGGCCATATACATCAAATTCATTGTTTTGGTTATTAAAATGTCATATTATGGATTATAAATCAAACTCATTAAGTAGAATTGTATTTGAAAATTCTAGAAAAAGAACTTTTACTTAAATGTATTTATGGAGATATTCCAAATCTTATTGTTAAGTCATCATGATTATTATGGTTTGGAGATGAAGTACGTCCACACACTCAGGTATTGAAGGTTTGGGCCCTACTTCAGTAAGATGCAGAGACAGGGCTTTGGGGAAGTCATTGGAGAATGATGGCTCTCATCTCATCAGAGGATTAATAATTAGAAGTCATTATTGGGAACTGTAGGAGCTGGAACCTTGTTGAGGGAAGTAGATCACTGCAGGAATGCCCTTAGGGACTGTATCTTGTTTCTGGCCCCTTCTTTTATCTCTTCAACTGCCTGGCTATCATTAATATAGCACCTTTCCTCTGTCATGCCCTTCTGCCATAGTACTGTTCACTTAGGCACAAAGCAATGTAGTATTAGCCCATCACTGACTAAGACTATGAGCCAAAATAAATCTTTGTTCCTCATGTTGTTCTTGTCAGGTGTTTTGGTCATAGTGATGAAAAACCAATTAACATATGCCCATTACATAGCAGCACAAATAACTTGTTCCTGCACAGAACTGCTTCCTTGAAATACATTCTGTAGCTGTACATATAAAGCATTGAGGAATGTAATAAGTTGTACATAGAAATTTTATTACATATGTTGAAAGAATGTTGTTGAATATGTCATAAAAATCTTTAAGTATGTTCATTATCAAGGAAAAATCCAGGATCAGTTATCTCGTATGTAAAGAAGAGATTTTACTTTTCTGAAAAGTGTTAAAAATTAGATTATTTAATTTAGCTAAATGTACAACTAAAAATAGTCATAAGTAAGAAACATTAGTTGAATACAGGCTGCCACAAAATAAAGTGAAGGCAAGATTTATAAATTACAAAAGAAGTCAATAGAAAAGGGAAACAAATAAGAATTTATTTTGTTTTATTTTCCTCTCCCATGGCAAGGATTTGCTGAAAACTATCAAGAAGAGCAGTTTGCCCTGGAGCAAACTGACTCACTTATAAGGGAAAGTAATTTCAGTTATTTATGGGTTTCCAGAGAAGCCTTGTGAATTCAATACTGTCTTGTTTATCTCTGGGCAATGATGTTGTTTTCCTTCTGCTGGCATCTCCACCTTACTTAAGCCCAGAATTGCACTATTTCCCTCTTTATGATTCCTTGGTGCACTGGTATATTAATTTTATGTACGAGTTATGAATTTTGAAATTTGTTATACCAGTTATAACCTTTGAAAGTTGTAACTGAGCATAATTCTCTGTGTGCTTTTGCTGCCAAAAAGCTACATGTTGTTTTTGCTATCCAAATTTAAAAACTGTACAGAATTTCAGGGAATATAATTTTTATGTTTGGATTCTATTTTGGTTTAATAATATTATATTGTTCCTATCCTGCTGATTCCTATTTTTATAATGTATATGTATTTCTATATTCTACTACAAATTCTATTAAATGTGGAAAAAAATGATTGGTTTGATAACTCATGATGTATTATTATTGTTACCTTCCATATCTTTTCTCATGATTTTTCCTTAAATAGGGCCAAAATATGTTGGCCTACTTTGTTGAATTCTGACCATCTGATTTAACTAGAAAAAGGCATATATGATTTCTCCTCTTTTTTTTAAATAATAAGAAAGTCTCTGAAATATAACAGCATAGGACGTATTAAAATGTAGATAGTTCTGATAGAGCAAACATTTTTAAATTAAGCATAAAATAACATACCCTCCTAGCAACAATTCTGCAACTTTGATAATAATTCTTTATTGCTATCCATTTATTCCAACCACAATCTTAAGTGAAAGCTTTGATTAAAATTTCTGTAACTTACTTTGAAATCCAAAATGCAATCAAAATTCATCCCTGAGGCCTGCAATTTGCTATGGATATTCAGGAGAGCTTGCCAAAACATTCTTGTAATTCTTCTCATGCACTAGTTATGGATACTTCAATTCAAAGAATAGCATGATCATTTTTTTTAGTGATTGGTACTTCAATATTTTCCTTCATATTTCAGCAGCATTTTTTCTATGATTCTCATTTACGGTGTACAAAACAGAAAAAGTGCATAGAGAACTTCTTTTGCTGACAGAAGTAGAACATTTCTGATTAAAATCTCTATTGTATTTTATGTATGATAGTGGGAAAAATATCATAGAAGTGAATAGATTTCATTTTGAGGTCTACACAGTTTTTGATTTTTTGTTTGTTTTGTGATGCTGGGGATCAAACCCAGGGCCTTGTGTAAGCAAGGCAAGCACTCCACCAACTGAGCTATATCCCCAGCCCTTACACAGTTTTCTTAAAAAAAAAAAAAAAAAAAAAAAAAAAAATTGACCTTAGGTATGGACTATAAACTTTGGATCTCAATTTTCAGATCTCTAAAAATAATAACATCAGCTGGCTTTTTCCACACCTGTAAAAGTTAATAGGTCTAATTTCTATCTCAGAACTATGTTTTCATATATACAAATGGTCCCTGGCTTATGACAGTTAGGCATAGGATTTTTCTGCCTCACAATGGTGAAACCATTATGGATTTGAATTTCTCTTTTTGTTGTGCTAGCAATAAGTGGTATGATACTCTCTCAAAATGCTGGATGATCAGTATTGCCTCTTGGTCACACAATCCTATGGACAAAGAACTAATACTTTACTGAGCACAGTGTTGCTAAGCTATGATATTTGTTGAAAAGATTTACTGACTGGATCATGGTGACATTACTGGTTCCATAGCCCTCTATCATCATTTTCCCATAGAAAATATTTAAATATTGTTTAATTTTCTCCCCATGACCTAATTTTCTAAAGTAGGACCTGTCACTCATTTGCATATTTTGAATATAAACATTGATTCTTCTCCAATCCATTCTGCATTACTTTGCAGTGCAGTGTAATAGAGGGAGCCCAATATTTGGAATCATTTCTTTTTCTTTTTTTTTTTTTTTTTTCATTCTTATTCCAGATATTCCCATCATCTGTTGTGTGACATGTAACTCTCCAAAAATTAGCTCAATGATTGTCATTTTCCATTCTTTCTGGAAACATTGCAATGTCCTGATAACTACCCTGATCAAAAGACTTCACTTTCTCCATACTGAGAAATTCTATGTTCCCTGATTACCTTTTTATTACATTCCAGGACCACCTTCCTACTCTCATCTTCTCTTATTCTTCACATACAAAAAAAAATGCCAGTTGCTTCTTTTCATTTTCCATTCCTGAGACACTTCACTAAAACCATTTAAACTTTGCTTACACTACTGATTTTCATAAAACAATTGCATTAATACTTCCAAAAATTATTTTGCTATTTTCAAATTATTTTTACTATGCAAACCCTTACAATGTAACAAATATGTCACTTTGACAACGATTTTTGAAAAAATAGCTTTTTAATAAATAATACAATTCTGTAGTAAATCAATGTATTACCAAAGAGAAATAAATGCTTCCATAGTTTGAAATATAGGTAATGACTTTAAGGTTCTTTGTTGATGACATTCAAATTTGTGATTTTATGAACAGATAATAGACTTCCTGTGTCCTCAGTTGCATGTTTTCTAACACATTCTAATGAATCATTTTGATTATTGTGGAAATATCTATTGACAGGCATTGTATTGATATTGGACGATCCTCAAGCTTGATGCTTTTAAATGTTCAAGCTCTGGGAAAAGCAAATGTAAGTCTTCTATACCTATCACTAAGGCGTACCTTAAAGAATTTGATATGAGTACTAAAACAATACAAACAAATAATTATTTTCTCAGTAACATCATAACATTAGAGAAAATGTTTTCAAACTTAAAATTCTGCTGACATTTGTAACTGTTCCTTTAATTGCCTATAAACTAGATGATTACTCTTACTAATAGCAGATGACCAACCAAAAAACCAACTAAGTTACCTTAATAGTTTATGATTAAACATTATTTTCAATTTTAAATGGAACCATATAGCATCTAAGATGCATACCAAATGATACTAGATACTTTATGTGTTAATAGTGTCAACAGGATTACAGTATATAAAAGCATTAGTGAAGTAGATTTGGGATTTTTTCATTGTTTTTATATGGTCTCCTTATCTACAATTTTAACAATAGTTTTGAATTTGTTTATAATAGGTGCTTTAATTTGTGAAATTAATGTAAAATTTGAAAACCAGTATGCATGATGTCTCTGTTGTGGTAACTACATATATTTTATTTAGTGAAACATCTAAACTTTTTTGAAATATTAACATCTAATTCATACACTTAAGTGTCAAATAAACAGATTTTAACATGAGCAATGTACAATTATAATGC
The DNA here is from genome assembly GCA_025594165.1 of Tamias sibiricus. Taxonomy (NCBI): domain Eukaryota; kingdom Metazoa; phylum Chordata; class Mammalia; order Rodentia; family Sciuridae; genus Tamias; species Tamias sibiricus. The sequence continues at coordinate 153,569,848 of CM046662.1, read as the reverse complement.
AAATAGGAAAACTACATGTAATATGCTTTTAGTAATCACATCAATCACATGTATTATATGTCTTATACTATGCTTAATAAATTAGTTTGTGTACCATTTTTGTGAAGAGAATATATATTTGATCACTTTGGTTTCAATTTTATGTAAATATGTGTGATAAAATTTTTATTATATTAATTTCAAGTACCATTTATTAGTTCTTAATATTAGTTGTGGTATTATATTATTGCATGCACTATCTTATTTATTTTTTATTGTATTATGTAGAAACTAACTTTACGGCCAATTTAGGAGAAGTCAAATAATGACAAGTTTTCACAAGAAAACAAAACAAAATTCTCATTTTAAACTTAGGTAATTTGATTTCAAAATTTGTTACATAAGAAAAATATATATAAAATATAAAGAGAAATTGTGAGCAAAACAGTAGTGATTTCATCTATAAGATAGCTTATACATTTCAATTTATAAATGAAATGCTTATTTAAAGAGTAACAAAGTTCTAGAGTAGTTAAGCTAGTACAGAACAATGATGAGCCTTGAAATACATTTTTATAAAAATATTTTTTTTAGTTGTAGATGGGCATAATACCTTTATTTTATTTTTATGTCATGCTGAGGATCAAACCCAGCTCTTCACACATTAGGTGAGGACTCTATGATTGAGCCACAACCTTAGCCTCCAGGTATATACTTTAAATATATAATGATTATTTGCCAGGAACAGTGACATGCACTTATAATCCCAGCTGCTGAAGTAGCTGCGGCTGGAGGAACATAAGCCATAGCAATTTAGCAAGACACTGCCTTAAAATAAAAATAAATAAATAAATAAACATGGGCTGGTGACTTGCAACCACTATCAATTTCTAGTGGCCACCTGCACTTTTGTCCTCTGGCCCCTTCCATCTTCCAGGCAGTCAGGTGCATCAAAACCCTCCCAAAATTAAAATCTCTGATTTTCCCTTTTGCTATCACCTAGAGAAGATTCTCTGTTGGGCTTAATGATCAGGGTAAACCCATCTGAATAATGTTCCTACCTAGTGGTCCACTGATTCAGGTTTATATTTATAATGTCAAAAATCTCTTTATTGGGGCTGGAGTTGTAGCTCAGTGGTAGAGCACTTGCCTAGCATGTGTTAGGCACTGAGTTTGAATCTCAGCACCACATATAAATAAATGAATTAAAGAAAGGCCCATCGATATGTAAAAATGTATTTTTTTAAAAAAATCTCTTTATTATCACTCCTCATTTATGTTTGCTTCAAATAAAGTCAAGTGTCAAGTAAATTGAGGGGTGACACTTATCTTTGAAATTCATTCTGTGATTAATATTTACTAATTGGAAAACTATTACATATCTCAACCTTTAAGTATAAAGACCATTGCAAAGTTACTAATCATTATTAGTATTTTTATTATTCCCTTTTGTAGATCATAGTGAGTATTTCTCTGGTCATGTTAGCCCACTTAGCTGAATCTAAATTTAATTCCAGAGATGTGGTTGTAAAGCTCAGACATCATTAGGCTCTGAGCAAAATGATACTGGGAAATAAAAAAGATAAGTATTTGAGAGGAAGAAAACTGAAAGAGTTTGCTAATCTGCATAAAACATCTATATTAAAAATGTCTACTTCTGATGCATATTTTATGTTACAAAAAATGAAGATGCTCTAGAGCACAGGGATGATATTTAGATTGACTCTTCATTGCCTGTTAGTAATGTAATAGGATAGATCTTGCTGAAATATTGGAGCTTTGTTTCTAAATCTTTTTCTTTCTTTTTAAATTGTGTTTCTCCTCTATGGATTTCATGTTTTATGGGACTAGTTTCAATTTACTGGTTTGTGGCATTTTCTTATTTCAAGCACCCAATCAGTTTTGAAGGATTAAAAATTTAAGCTTCTTAATGTGTTTTCTGAAAAAGGTTTTCATAGTAAATAACTGGAGAACTTCAAATTTAATTTTGTAAACATAATTTTGAATTTTTTCTGTATGTTAACACATTTTATTTCTATTAATATAATTTTAATATATGTATTTTCAAGTTATTATTTACTATTTTATAACTAAGATGTAACATTTTAAATAAAGCAAAATAATCACTTCAAATGTCTTGATATTTGATCTTACTTATTTCACATTCAAGCTGAAAATTTCATACAAATATATGAATTCAAAGAGAGAGGGAGAAATGGACAGAGTATGAATTACTGATTTAGTTATATCTCTCTAATTTTAATGTTTTATATATTACATTGACAAATTTGGTTGAATTTTTATATTGCCTTTGTTTGGGCTTTTGTTTTTTTGTGTGTGTTTGACATTTTGTTTTTGATTTCCAAAAGTATATGTCATAAAATCCATTTATCATAACTGTGGAATTCAAAGACTCAGTGAATTTCTACTTTTGTATGACATTCTCATAATCAATTTTTTAAAAATTTATATCACACTAAAATATCCTAAATTTTGTTTTTATTTCTTTTTGTTTTCAGTCAGCACCACCTCCCATATTCAGTGCCAAGCATATACATTATGCATATAATTCATCTATCTGTTCATCAATCTTGATAGATGGGCTTGGGCCAATGGGCCACCTCCCCCATGGAAATTTCCATGAGAAGCAATGTGGTTTTGTTTTCCCTGGGCAGGAGCCAATCAGTTTAAAGGTCGCTCTGTTCCCCAAGCAGGAGCCAATAGGCTTAAAGATTTCCCTGTTCTCTGGGCAAAGAGCCAATAGCATTAAAGTTTGCTCTGGTACACCCCTCCCCCCCCCACCACCAGAAATCCCTACTTAAAGCTCCTGCCTGCCCAGAGCTCGGACAAAACAGCTCATCCCTGCTGAGAGGAGGCAGCCACTGGGACAGCTCCAAACCCACCATCTCCAGCCTTATGGCAGCTGCCCCAGCCAACAGCTCCAGAGTCCACAGCCTGCATGATCAGTCACCCACCATCCGTTCAGAGCTTGCACACTCCCCTCTCCCTGACTCCTCTCTCCCACCAGAGCTTGCACACTTACCTCTCCCTAACTCCTCTCTCCCACCAGAGCTTGCACACTTCCCTCTCCCTGACTCCTCTCTCCTCATACTTCTTCTACCTCAGACCAATCATAAAGGCTGGTGAATAAATCTCTTGGCTGCATGGTTGTCTCTGGTGTGATTTTTGCCCTTCAAATCTGAAATATACATACATACACAAACAAACACATTTTTACTTTTTTCCTGTCAAAGACATTTAAGTGAAATAATATAATATGCATGCACTTCAGTTTGGATCTTTCACATCAACTTTTTTTTTTTTTTTTTTTAAATATATACACATTGTTAGATATGTTTGTAGTTGTTGTTGTTGTTGTTGTTGTTGTTTTCCCAGAGTGGTACATGATTATTTCAATACTATGTATTTTATTCATTCAATAACTAATTTCTGCCATTCAAATGTTTCCAGTTTTTGACTACAATGAATAATGCTGTTAGGAGTAGTTGCTACAAATCTTTGTTGGGATATAGATTTTATGTTTGCTTTGGTCAATACCTAGAAGTAGAATTCTGGATCATATGTAAGCACATATTTATCTGTTTTAAAAATTATCCAACTTTGTTCAAAGGGCCTTAACCAGTTTGCATTCTCACTGTCACTACAGGAGAGTTTGGGTTTCTTGACAACCTCACTAACATCTTCTATCAACTGTTCTTTTTATTATAGTCCTTATCAGGGGGTATTTAGTTTGCATTTTCCTATTGATTAATGATACAAAATGCCCTTTGATATGTATATTGGACATTTATATATTTTCTTTGGTTAGTCATGCTACAATTCATGTATGGTCAATGAAATCACAAAGGTCTTTACCACAGGAAGGCAAAAGAATTAAGTCAGAAAGGATGTGCTAAAGGAAGCATTGGTCTGAGTGATTCCAGGGCTGGACTACAGCCCAGAGACCAAGTCTGTGTGCTTCCTCTGAAAGTTGTTTTCCCTAAGGAATTGTTTCCCCAATTGGCCACAGTTTTAAACTCATTGCAGCAGGATAATCTGTAACTTACTTTAAAATAAGTTTGAATATGTCTTGTGTTTAATCAGTGGACTTTGGGTAAAGAATCAGAAATACATGTATGAAGACACAATTGTTGTAAAAATACTTTATATTAAACCAGAAACTTGGAAAAAAAATTTTAAAAAAGGCAAACAACAAAACTGAGAACATGTTTGCAAGAAACACACTGAAAATTAAAAAAAAAAAAAAAAAAAAAAAGAAGTACGCAATGAAAGCTATTCATTCTCAACCAGATAAAGAAGCCTTTTACAAAGTGTTTTATCAGTCCTGTAAGGACTTTGCTATTCTACCCTGTAAATGCATATTTTAAAGTAATCTGACTTCTTTATGTTGAATATCAACATTTGAGTTCAGTCTTTCATTTTATTTATGAAAAGCTTACATTTTTTTGTCTGCCTTTGCACTGACACCACATATTTTGTAAAATATATGTTATAGCATAAGCATAATCTTTGGTAGAATTAATGGATATGATTTTCTCTCTAGACTGTTATCCCTTTTAGTTTTCCCTCATTTCGGTTAATAAAAACACATCTTCAATGCTGTAGAGAAGTGTCCCAAAACTGTGGTCCCTGGAAATGCATTTTGAGCATCTCCTTGGAACCCTCAAGTTCTCATACTCCACCTGGTCTTGAGCATCAGAAATTTCAAAAGTGGCCCCAGAAATACTGTTTTTAATAGTCTTTAGTGATTCTGCCACATGTTCCAGTTTGAGAACCCCTGTAGGAAAATTGTCACCACCAAACAACAAGAGAATCTCATTAAATATTTGAATTTTAATTATTTAAATAAAAATCACAATTGAAAAATATCTATTATCTCTTGGAGATTCTCATCTTACACTTTAGCTTTCTAATTTAAATCTTCCTTTCTCTCAGTTATACTGGTGGAATCTGACCTACAATAATTTGGGTCACAATTTTTTTACTTTAGAAAAAGTGAAAGTGATAATGCCTTTAGTAGAATGTCTATGTGGAGTATTGAATTTTGATCTTTTCTGGACTAGGGCTATGCTGTATGATAGTCTCTTGTGATGTTGGGCAGGGGCAGGAGGTGAAGCTTCCAGTCATCCACATATTAATCATACTGAACAATCAATGCTCTACAGAGCACTGTGTTGCCTAGCTGGGGATTTGGAATTTTGTATTTTGTGTTTTTCAACCCGTTAGGTGCACAAAATGTCCACTCATGTATATGCATGAAATATTCAACTCTTGAGTATAAAATAGGTTTTGTATTAGATGATTTTTCCCAACTCTAGGCTAAAGTAAATGTTTTATATGTTTAGTTTATCTAGGCTAAGTTATCATGTTTAGTAGATTAGATATGTTATGTGCATTTTTTTTCACTTGCAATATTTTAAATATATAATGAGGTTACATCCTGAACAATGGAGGTCCCAGAATCCCATCTGGAGTCAAATGGCATCTGCATGATCTGTATCTTATCTAAATCAGTGGACACTCAGTTTTATAAGTTGTAATGTTTGGAAAAATTCCTCTCAATCAAAGCAGTAAATAAGACTTCATTTAAAATTTAAAGCCTCCTCATAAGTCAAGTTATTTTATTAAAAGGAATTGAACATAAGTTTTCTGACTGAAAATTTCCATAATTACTTCATGAATTGAGTATTCAGAAAAGCTAAAACATACAGAACTTTTGCACCATGATTAGAGTTGAAGAAAAATAAGAAAGAAAGACGGAAAATGAGAAAATAAGTAGTTTATGTCAATGTCCATTCAAAAATTTGATTCTGGGGCTGGGGTAGTAGCTCAGTGGTAGATCACTTGCTCAGCACATGTGAGGAAATGGGTTCGATTCTCAGCATCCCATAAAATAAATAAATAAAAATAAAGGTATGGTGTCCATCTACAACATATACACACACAGACATATATGTATACATATATACATGTATATATATATATATATATATATATATATATATATATATACAATAATTTGATTCTTAGAATTTACCTACAAAGGTAATGTATAAGCAGGGCATAATCATATGTAATTCTATATTGACAGGTACTATTAGTAATAATCAAAATTACCATGATTGAAATAAGATAGAAGCTGCTCTGGAATGTGGAGCCATGTGGAAGTAGATGAACTAAGGAAGCAATGTACTGTATTCTGCATTTATTACTGTTTTACATACAACTTCTGTCTGGGTCGCATGATAACTTTCTGGGCATCAATCACATGAACCCAGGGCTCATCTAGCTGGAAGATAAAGGGATAAAGAAAGTCTTTTCCTCTTCCTATTAAGAACATGTTTTACTCTCTACTTCCACTAAGATTTCCTGACCAGAACTTGGTCATTGGGACATTGGGAGATATAGATACTTATCATATTACTTATCTTATATCATATATATATATATATATATATATATATATACACAAACACACACACATGTATATATGCAGACATTTATCTATAAGATAATGAAGATTTATTAAGAATAATAAAAAAAGACTATTGGGAAATAACGATGAGTTTATATTAGAAATGTGTTCTCTAAAATATTTACTGCTTAAACTTTCTCCTTTATTGACATTGTATTTATATAAATTTAAAAAAAATACATTGTTAGTTTTCCATATGTAAAGAATCAAAATGTTAACCATGTACTTTTATCTTTGACTTATTTTACCTTTCAACTCTTGATTTAGGACACCGTCCTTATATTTCTTACTTTAACATATAACATGGTTATAAAATTTCAACGGGAGTAAATTGATTTCTATTTTAACCTTCATTGCTAACTCAGTCAGGTAAAATATTTTTAAAATGCCAATTATATCTTGAATGAAGTAGTTACTTCCGAGTGGTTCTAGTAAGTTATCTTCATAAAAATCAAGAAGTTTTGCATCCTTTGAATTAAAATGACTCCTTCATCCTGTGTGTTCAAGAACTCCTAAGGCAATCATCTTCAAAGTCTTTTCTCTGTTGGGTGGTTATACGCACAGCATTTTATAGAGCCTGTGTTCACTCATTCTACAAGAACTAACAAAGTTCTTTTTGCAATTACCAGCAAGACAGCCTAAGGTCAGGCTCTGGTTTTCTATTTAAACTTCCTGGAAGTTAGATTTTTGTGAAACAACAAATCACACAATTGCAACTTAATCTGAAATCAACTATTTTGTAAGTAAAGGAAGAAAAATCAATTGCCTTATAAAGGAAATGACAGAAAAAAGCTTGTATTTCTAGTATGATGGAAACAATCGTGATAATATGTCATGGAATAAAACAATTACAATAAAATGAATCCCTCTAGGTTTTCTGGGCATCTGTTAGAAGAATTTCTAGTCATGTGTACTATTTCACTGTTAATAAAATGGTTTTCTATTAAATAGTTATTTTTATCTTCTAAAGGGAAAATAACAAATATAACATTATATTATAAATGTAATATAAGAAATATAAATTAAATTTAAAATGGCACATAAGAATTCTGACATAAAAATGTATGTTCTTAACTTTAAAATATTTAAGTTAATATTTAAATATTTAATTTAAAACACATGACTTAATTTATTTTTTAGCTTGAAATAAATTTAGGAATTATTTCTAAGAATACACTACATAGAGCCGGGCGCGTGGTGCACGCCTGTAATCCCAGCACTTTGGGAGGCTGAGTCAGGAGGATCGCAAGTTCAAAGCCAGCCTCAGCAATGGCGAGGAACTTAGCAACTCAGTGAGACCCTGTCTCTAATAAAATACAAAAAAGGGCTGGGGATGTGACCCAGTGGTTGAGTGCCCCTGAGTTCAATACTCGGTACAAAAAAAAAAAAAAAAAAAAGAATACACTACATAGAAAGTCATCAGTAAATAATTGCTGAACAGAAAACAAAGTAATAAATAGCACATTAAAACACAAATCTTTAGGAAGACATTCTCTGGAGTGCTATTTATGGATTTTAGTCTAAATATATTTTGTGTGCCCTTTAAAATTAATGATCAATCATTTCACTTAATTTCTATAATTTGCAGGTATGGGATGGATTCTTCTGTCACAAACACCTTTGTTAGAATAAATACTTCTCTAGGGTTTCCATTTAACCTTAATTTTAGTTAATATATTTAAAAAGGAATATGAAAAAAATTATTATCCTCCAACAGTTTGCCTTCTATAACATAAATATTGAGTAGTTACTATATGAAACTTGAGACCTGACAACATAAACTAGATAAAGTTTTGTTTTTCATATAGATTATTTTCTCTGGAAACTATGGAGGAAATAAGAGCTGCTTTTAGGGACCCACAGTGCATGAAGTTCTGACTCTTCTAGAGTACATCTAGGACATAAGGCAATCCCAGAACAGGCAGAACAGGGGAGGCCACTAGAGGGAAAAAAGCAAGGGGAACCTACAGGGTTATGGGAGAAGAAATAAAAAAAGAGCAGCAGTCAAAGAGCCATCTGAAGTGAATTCTGCATAGCCTAAAGAAAATGACAGATCTGTGTATTTATATTTGCTAGATACACCTTATATTCAATGACATCTAATAGTAATATTTCTGATAATGACAGCGCTAAAATATTCTCTTAAACATTATAAAATTTTAAGGACTGTGGAGAATGCCATAATATAGGGGAATATGGACTTCTGGCATTATATCCAGCTGCACTGAACTTACAGGCGTGGGGGTTCTCCAGTGAGAGAAGACAGTGCTGAGAACATTTAGTGGAGCTATGTTCCAATAGTGCTTACATTCTTATTCTCAGAAGGAGGGTGAGTTGGAGGAAGTTATAATCAGTGTACTACAGACAAGGGGTACCTAAACATCAGGAATTCATAATGCATCTAAAAGTTTGGTGATGGATTTTCCTGTATAAATTTTATCTTGTAGATCCCAACAAGACATCTCTTGCATTAAATATTGTAGGAAGGAACACATGGAGTGTGGTTAACATATCTCAATTGTCCAATACTGGATCACTAAATTGATCACAGAATTGTCTCTGGAGGAGCAATCTCTGGCTTTTCTTAGGCTCTCCCATGCACCAAGGGTATTTCAAGAGCGAGTCTAAAACCAGTACATTTTAAAGGAAACTTGGGTTAAGGAATTAGTCACTGTTAGACCATCTAGATTCTTCTGGAGAATATACAATAGTTTTCAGAATTCAAAGTTAATAAAGAATGAACATAATAAAGGAATACAAATATCCATCTAGGAAACTGAGGAAAGAACCATAATATGGAAAAAGGTGTGGTATTCATTAGAAAACTCCAAAGTGAAGAATAATGGTGAAGGGAAACAGGTACAAGTCTAATTATAGGTATTAGAGTGAAATCAGAAAAGAAAAGAAAACATAATTTTTTGTGAAATAAACTAGTGCAAGGAAGATGAACCATGCAGATAAGAGTAGTAAAGACAATGGCCATCAGAGCTCCTCATCTTGTTCAAGAGGGCTTACAGTAGCAAGTTAGCAAAACCTGTGATACCTCATATTAATCCTGGAAGTGTCAGAAGTGATCATGCTATAAAAGTGGTAAAATTTTTATTATTATAAGTGCATTATAATTATACATAATTGCTGGATTCATTGTGATCTATTCATGTACACAGGTGACAATTTGATCAAATTATTCCCCTGTACCTTCAGTTTCCCTCCCCTTCTTCCTCCCTTCCTGATTCACTCTCTCTACTCTCTTATTTCCCCTAATACTTTTAGTATTATTATTTTAATTAGTGAATTATTGTTATATATGAAGTATGTATTCATTGTGATATATTTGCATGTGGACATAGAATAATTCCTTGGATTTTGTTCCCCAGAATTCCTCCATGCCCTCACTTCCACCCTCTCTCTGAATACTCTTGTTCTTCTCTGATGGTCTTCCATCTATTTCTGTGAGCTCATTAACTGAAGTAAACAGATTTCCAGATCATACAATGTCCTTATCAACAACATTATTTCATATTTGGTGATAAGATACATATGTAAAAGTCCAATACAGTCAAATCCCTAAAGATAAATTCATATAAACAAATCCATTGTCATCTATTTGTCCTATGTGATTGAAGACTAGAATTTAGAGTATCTAGTGAAGAGAATTGCAAATCACTTCAGCAAGTTCTCAATTTTTATTATAATTCATAATGCATAAGTAATGAGTCCACACTGATAATTAGATTGTCAGGAACAATTTTGGTATTACAGGTTTTTTCTGTCCATTGTAAACATATAGCCTATTCTAAAGTGAACCATTGGACACAGTCTTCACAACTTTATTGGGATATATTTTACATGCCATAAAAACGTCCCTTGTTTTAAATTACTTATGGGAAATGGTATATTGCATTATGTTTCATTGAACTTTTTAAGAAAGTCTGGACAGGAACAATTATTAATGGAAAAGGAGAAGTGTACCTTAATTAAAGATGTAAAATCTTCTTGCTCTTGTTTGAAATGAAGAGTGGAGTCATTCTAATGCATTTTTTTAAAAAGTAGCACAATATTCTTCTTATTTAAAAAGATTTAAGGAGAATTCCCAATCAGTTTTGCCACAAGTTGGATATATAATGGTGTGTGATTTTACTCTCTGATTTGGTGTCTGGTTATTGTGAAATTGAGTTGAGTGCAGAACTATGTGTTCTAAAAGTCAGAAAAAAAAATGAACGGTAAGGTTTAAATTTTGTCATGAAATACGAAAAGTTGAAAAATACTGTTCCTTCAATGGAAATTATCCTACTGGAGAACAATAACAGGGCAGAATTAAGAACAGACATTGATCATTTCACTTAGAGAAATAGCAGTTTCAAACTGAAATTTAAGGACTTAAGGTATACATTGTGAAGCAGGTGCATGGTACTCTGGTTACCAATTTGAGTCCAGTGAGACAGAATACACTCATATGCAGCAAGTTATATGAAGTGGATTTATTACTTACAAAGAAGCTGTAAGGGACAACAGAAGCTTTTGATTCACTGAAGGAAGTTAAGGTTAAAAGTATGTATAAATGTTTAAAGGATTTCATATTTTCTTTGTGATTCCATGACTATGTACCAGTTTCATGATTTGATGAAAGTAGTCACACGACTTACCCTAAGTCCATATTTACAGATAAGATCTGTGGCAATAAAATTTACAGGGAAAAACTTCAAGAAAACAGTACAAATATGCAAAAGCCAGAGAGGTCACATGCAGTTTTCTTGTCCCTACTCTTGTAGAAGTTACAAGAAACCATCCTTCTCACTTGTTCCAAATTCCAGGAACATATTTGAGAAATTCTGAACCCTGAAAGTCCTTTTGAATTAAATTTGATAAGATGAACTCAGAATTATTTAGTTGAAATATAAATGACACAAATATTTATATTTCTCTTAGGAATCAAGGGAAGAAATTTCAGGTTATTGTGGATAAAAGTAATTTATATTAATTAGTAAGTGAGGTATAATGATCTTTGTGAAAATATAAGACACCTCAAATAAAAGTTTGAACACCTTCAAAACCAAGTAAATAGTCTTGGCTTATTATACTTACACATGTTCTATTCCCTATGTTTCATTTTCTAGAGTAAGGTTGACCAGTGACAATATTTATCCAATGTCACAATAAAATTTTGGCTACTATTCAATATTTAGCATGTTTTGTTTAAGGCATTATTGTCCAACAGAACTCCTTTCAATAAGGGAAGTAATATTTTTATTCTCCAATATTCCTAGGTTTGTATGGCTATTGGCAAAGGGATGTATCACTGCTCTGATGGACAGAAAAACAATATTTTAAATTTATTTTTTTATCCATTTTAGTTCAAACAGGCACATGCAAATAATGGCCCCCATATGGACAGCACAACTTGTAGTGATTAGGTATGGATATTCCTCTGGACAACCACTTTATCTATAAATCTGTGGTACATGCTATCAGTATCCTCTCATAGACTATTGCTTATATTGTTCCTGAGCTTTCTGTATACTCTTACCCACAAATAGGGCAGAACCACAGGGAAGTTTACTTTCATGAAATGTAGCCTTTAGGAAAGAAGTAAATGGACTGATGGAAAAGACCTTATTGTTCTCACACTGACGTGGGTGTGGAGAGATCCTCAGGACAATACTATTACAGGTCTGAGGATCTCCAATGGGATTGAATCCAGTTGCTCACTCCAATTACTTATTTGTTAATAGACCTTATTCTTCCTTTTCTTAAATGAATTCACTATTTCTTCTTACCAGTAATTCCTGGAATCACCTCCCATGTAAATCCTTGCTATAGGAATAACTTCCTTATTTACTCAAAACAGGATTAATGGACTTTCATTTGTATCTCTCTATATACATGATATTCCTTCATTTTCCCCTCTCTAATACATTTGTGAGCCATGTCAATATTTTCCTCACCATTGCATACTCAAATATTGAGATACTGCCTGACAACATCAATGAATAAATATTTGATGAATGATTGGGTGGGTAAGTGAATAAATAAATGTATGCATAATCAATAAAAAATTAAACAGAGTCAATTCCAAAACTCAGTGGTGGTTACCCACTTTTCTACTGCTTCTAGGCTGATAGTAATTTTGCTTTGTTTTTATGATTGCTAATTAATTTACTTGTTATCTATTTTTTATATTGTTAGTCTTTGTGTTTGTATTTTTTTCTCATTTTTTCACTGTTCTTCCAAAAGGGCTTATGCACATATTTGCTTTGCTAGATTGGCATACTTAATATAGCCTTTATAGGGTACTTTGTTCTAATTTTATCCTCAGAATCTACCCTGTATACATAGCCTTCTGATTTTTTTTAATCCAACACTTATATCAGTTCACAGTTTTTAATAAGCACTAAACCTGGGAATTGTAGTTTGTTTTAGTTTTGCAAATGAATAAAACAATAACTGTTTTTAAATTAAATGTTGAAGAGAAAAAAATTCAGATACTCTAGTGCATCTGAGTCCCAATGGGAAGCATATAACACATTCTAATTTGAATAATATGGGAAATTCTTATTTCCAAAGGGATTACCTAGTTACCAAGTGGTTAACTGCAGAAACACCTCAAGGGAAAATAGTGCAGAAACCTGGACCTGATCAAAGTTGCTATCAGTGTCCTTAAAAACTTGTATTGAAGGAATCTGGCTTCATGATGTTTTCATAAAGGTAGAACCAGGGAAAAGTTACTCTCCCTCTCATTTCTCTGCTTTTCTTCAAGGGCTCTTTATTGGCCAACCCCAGCAGGAACTAGAGGACACAGGTCTATTCATCCAATCTATAAAGATTGCTCTGTCAGGATGGTGGAATAGAGAAGAAGTTACGGGGTAGACCTGGAACAGCAATGGGAAGACCTAATAATACATACTCATGGATAGAAAGCACAATTCACTATTCACTCCTTTTCAGACAAGTTGCACACTTCCAGATCCCCAGTAGCTAGTAAATAAAAAATATTTTGTATAACATCTTAATGTTTGGAGAATTAGTATAATGAAAACTGTAGTAAGAATATTTTTCTTACTATATAATATCTTACATTATATAATATCTTACATTTAAGATATTATAAGAAAGCTTACAACTGCTAGTGGCATGCTAATGCTTGAAAAAATGCAGTTATGTATCCTTTTTAAAATGTAGAATTAAAGTAGAATTAATAATTCTGCCAAACTCACTAATGAAAAGAAAATTCATTACCAAGTTACAGTTAAGAGCAAGAACTCCTGGTGTGCAATTGCTCAGTAGGATGGCTATAGACAATAACTGCATATTGTGTATTTCAAAATGGTAGGAGAAATGATTTTTTAAAATATTCACTACAAAGAAATAATAAGTATTGGAGAGGATGAATATGTTTAATATGATTCTACAATATGTACCTATAGCAAAACATCCTTGTTGAAACACTAATATGTATGTATCTTTTTGTGTTATCTATGTATCAGTTCAACATAAATTTTATCTTAAATAATAAAATTGAAAAATAGTAAAGTATTTATGAAAAAGAACTAAAATCAGCATAGTATAGTGATACAGGCCCATCAATATATATAGCAGTGCAATACACATTTGCAAAATTATGGAACCACCCCAGGTGCCCATGAAAAAATGAATAGATTAAGAAAATGTGACATATAAACAAAACAAACTTTTGTTTATGGAAGTGGATAAATTTTGTTTAACAAGTAAAGCAACACATATAATACCATGTGATAAAATCATTTTTCTACTTTCTCAATATCATATGCATATTGTTAATAAAAAGTTTGAACTGATTCCCAAGTATGTGATATTTTTATGCTTTTACTGTATCTTTATATTTTTGAATTCACTACCAGTGAATTCAAATGGTGAAATGAATGCATCATTAAGAATTGTTTTTGTGTTCCTGATATTAAAAAAATTATAGTTAGTTCTTTGGCTTTTCTGTCTACTCATTCAATGTATTTATTTTTACTATGATCATTTTGGAAATGCAATTCTATACTAAATACATTAAAAGATTGAATACCATTTTTAGACATGGTAAAAGTGAGATTCAGTCATGCTAATATATTATGCTTAGTGATGATGATTTTTAACATCACTTTGCAATTATCCTAAGGAAATTTTAGGATCATATCAGATGGTTAACACCTCCAGCTAAAATTTCTGAAGACAGCACTATTGTCTCTTTAAAGTGGAAGAATATTAACTTTTTTTTTCATATAAGCTTATAAGCTTTTCATATAAGCTTATTACATATTCAATAGCAAGTTCAAATATTTGGACATACTTTCCAAATTTCTTGAAGTTGAGGAAAAAAAAATTGCCAGATTCCCACAATATATTTTTAAAAATTTTCTTTGTAGTTGTAGCTGGATACAATATCTTTATTTTATTTATTTATCTTTATGTGGTGCTGAGGATGGAACCCAGGGCCTCACACCTGTTAGGCAAGCACTCTACCACCGAGCTACAGCCCCAGCCCACAATATAATTTTTAATAAAACATTATGTATAATTTATTTTCTATAAATTATCAACTCATAGATAATGTTTTTGAAATAAAGTTTAAGAAATTTGATTAAAAAATCAATGATTAAACAAATAACAATATCCTCAGAAAAATACAAAATGATTTATTTCTAAAAACATTAAATATATAAGAAAGTTAATGTAAAAGTGCTGAGAATACACGTGTTAATTTTTTTAAAAAATTGAGTTTTATTTCACGGAGAGTAAGAAAGACAGAAAATATATTTGAATAAATCATACACTGATAGTAAACCCTGTGTTGAAGCCAAAGTAATCTGATTTTTTCATATGATAAAGGTCCATGTACATTCCAGACCTCATCCATGCCTCCTTCTTGTCATAACCCACAGCATCATAGTCTTACTCCAAATGACTAAAAGGACATGGCATCTGCCCTGGAAACTTTACTGTCTTCCTTTTCAGCTCCTTGCACTCTGTTGTATAATGCTTTCACCCAAAAAGTCTGAGTTAGTTACCATCAAACACATAAATTTTCTAATTGAGAAGGAAAATGTAAGTCAGAAGTGTAAATATCCCCTTGAAGGAAGAATCATCTCTGATTAAGGCCAAGCTCTTGATTAGTACTTATTTTATTAGTATTAATTAATATTATTATTAGTATATTACAAAATATATTGCATGTATTAATTGACTACTATACAATATAAAGATTACAGTAGTGGTAATAGGACATCAAAGTTAAAACAATACTATGCTTATTCAAATTTTCTTTACTGTAGTCTTGCATTATAAATTCCTCCTACATGATGGTAAAACTCAAATGTAAACACTTTTGAACTAAACACAGATTATGGCTGACCATCTAATCAGACTTTTGCAAAATTTGGGCATGTGCTGTGATATACTACATTATTTTAATGCCGTTCTTTCCTTTAATGGGAAGATATGAGAAAGGCTTTTCTATGAAAATATTTTATTATCAGATTTTGTTTCTCCCCAAATGAAGTATATTACTACCTTCATTAAAAAGTTTTTAATTATGCAAATTATAGGCAATGAAAAGTACTAAATTATGCTGTGTTTTCATTTAACCAGATATAAGTTGCAAGAAACTTTAGGAATGTTAACGTATTACATAAACTTCATATATATCTGAGTCTCTCTTTGCCAAAATATTTATCATAAACAAAAGCAAAATCTCTAAAACCTTAAGTAAGTAAAAGTGTTTTGGTTTTGAAAGCTAAATGGAGCACAGAGAATTGCTTGTTCTGAAGGTGCATCCTTTTAGTATACTCTACCATTCTGAGTTCACAGGTGGAAAATGGTGTGGACAACCAGAATTTTCTACCTCTCACAAATCACATTAATTTTGCAATATGTGTCTTTTTCTACAAAAGAATGGTAGTATATTAAATGTTCTACTAATCTGAGGGTAAGATCTGTAATATTTATTTCCCTATGTGTACCATTGGTAAAACCATGCTTTAGCCCTCAAAGATGCTTAAAAAATATTTTAATCATATTTTGTAAAGTGAGATTTAATTATGTGATGATAAGGCATAAGGAAGTTCAGAAATTTAAACAATTTAAAGTATTCTGTGATGAGAGAATCCCCCAATATATTTTATTCCACACTTCATGAAGTAAAAACAAAACAAAACAAAAAACAGTTTGTATATTTTCTGATGGAATCCAGATTCTAACACTACGATGTATTGAAATATATTTTCAAAATTCCAATTACTAAGAGTTAACTCAGAGATTGCTGTTACAAATGGTATTTCATATGAATAGTTAATATTCTTACCCATGAATTTATTTTTAATTATGCTCTTTTTAAAAAAAATGCACAATCTTAAATGATATTATTTTTAGAATTTGAGGTATCCTTTGATCCTTATTTTGGGAGAAGATTTGTGCTGTTATTTTTGACACAAACACCATTAAGGGATAGTCATTGTTCTTCCTCACTTCTGCTGTCCCTGGAATCCACATGAGCATTAAGTGGGCTCTGGACTTCCAGATAGCACTGTTGATTCTCATGCATTGCAGAAAATACCAATGTCTCTCCTCATTGCTCCTATTCAGAGATTATGACCATGTATACATTATTTATACTTAGGAACCAGCTGAACATGTTGAAGAGTTAAATACATCATGTTCCAAAAATTAGCCCATGTTCCCAAAATATTATCAGGTACAAATACTGGAAACTGAGACCATTTCTCATCCAAAACTCCTGTTGAGCCTCCAGGGAAAAGGAGGTCACAAATGATGTCTGGAGGATCTTTCATTTGATTACTTTTTTAAACTCGGCCTTTCCAGGGTTGTGTGATATCTTGGATGTCTTCACAAACTTCTTATTTTCTCTAAATTTCAGAAGTAAAATTGTTTCAAAGAATAACTTTCTGAATGTGTTTTGCGATACAATGTACTAAAGCTCCATTCATCAGCATGATGTTCAATTATAAACCATAAACAGAAAAGTTCTAACTGGAATTAGACTTAATATTTTCATTGCTTTGCTGACCTTTCAAGTCCCAGGTGCTGATATTCTTAAATCTTAACTTCTTAAAACCTATTTGCCACTGCTGAAATCAAATGCAGAATACTTTTACTATCAAAATAACACAGTTTATTAATAATTCTCTTTCAAATAAACTTCTGTCCCTGGACTATTACTTAAATACCAAATAATCTTTATTCAGAGCTTTAAAAGGCAACAAAAACACATTGAGAAATGGTTTATTTAGCACAGGTTGCACTGAAACACATACAAATGAAGTTAGCCGCTGGTTCTCATGCATTGCAGTAAATACCAATGTCTCTCCTCATTGCTCCTATTCAGAGATTATGACCATGTATAAACTATTTTCAACTAATAAGATATTCTCTCTGGAAATGAATTGACAATTACAATGAAATATAAATATTAAATACAATTTTAAAAACAAGACGTGAGTATAGAAAGCAAAGATTTCAACCTTTGTGTGTTTCTTCAATCTTCACTGAAGTACTTTAATCACACTTGTAATCAAATTGTATGCATAAATTTGTTTTATCTCTATACTTTAGTTTCTCCTCCACATCAAGTCACTCTTGTTGCTGGTATTTTCCTGCAGTTTACATCAATATAAAGCCACACTCATTCCTGTGGAGAGCATTTTATTGCCAAATACATCTAATTTTCTAAAGTGTAAACAGCTTTGTATCAGTGTTTCCATGCTGTCACCAATTAGCCTGTGAAGCAGCACTAAACACTATAAAGCACATAGTTCTGATGGTCAAGGTTGATCAAATTCCAGTACTTTGACTCAGGATATAATTTTGGAACTAAGTGCCTGATTTGCACTGATAAAGAAACACTATCCTTAGTCATCAACATCTATCTGAGGGGTCAGAAATCCAAATATCCTCAGACCAGGCAGTACAATAATTTACAATGGAAAAAACAGCTATCTTCACTCTACTAATAATGCTTACAAAATTTATGTTTCTTGGAGGTGTTACTTAGAATGTTAACCCTAATGAAAGGGAACTTATGTTATTTAGCTCCAGTTAATTTTTCACCCATGGTGCTGGTAACCTAGGGCAGAATTTTTTCATTTCTACATATTTTGATGAGATAGAGAATTTAAAAATTTTACTGACTTCTCCAATAGTTAAATGTTGGCAAAGATATTGACAGTCCTCACAAAAGACTAAACACAGCGTAACTACTCTTGTGAGCTCTCAAGTAGAGTAACAGTTTATTATTTAATACAGCACATGACCTTAATTGCACACTGTTGGTAAAACCAGTATGGAAAGTGGGATGGAGATTTCTCAGGAAAGTTGGAATGGAACCATCATTTGACCCAGTTATCTGACTCTTCAGTATATAGCCAAACAACTTAAAATCATCATACTATAGTGAAGCAGCCACATTGATGTTTAGAGCATCTCAATTCACAATAGCTAAACTGTGGAGCCAACCTAGGTGCCCTTCAACAGATGACCGGATTTAAAAAAATGGTATATGTACATAATGTAATATTAGTCATAAAGAAGAATGAAATTATAGTATTTGCTGATAAATGGATGGAACTAGATACTATCATGCTAAGTGAAATAAGTCATTCCCCCAAAACCTACAGGGCCAATATTCTCTCTGATATGTTGATGCTAACCCACAAAACGCAAGGTGGGGAGGGATGAATGGAAACTCATTGGATTAGATAAAGGGGGATAAAGGGAAGGGAGGAGGGACAGGAATAGGAAAGACAGTAGAATGAATCAGACATAACTTCCCTATGTTCATATATGAATATACAACCAGTGAAACTCCACATCATGTACAAACACAAGAATGGGATCTTAATTAGAATAAGTTATACTCCACGTATGTGTAATGTGTCAAAATGCACTCTATTGCCTTGCATATCTAAAATCAAATAAAAAAAAAAAAAAATACATTTTAAAGAACTAAATTTAACAAAACTTTAAATAATATTAGAAGTAACATGGCGAGTTCCTCTTATTTTACATGTAGTATGGTTCTAAACTTTAGGTTATTTGCTTTAAAGTCAAAGAAGTATATCATACAGTGATCACCAGCCAGGAACACCTGTCTCTCTTTCTTCCTGTCTCTGATTTCATTAAAATGTGGACAAATTAAAACAATGAAAAACTTTCTGTAATCTATGGGTGAATGAATACATTAAAATTAAACTTGGGTCTAAGGTTGTAACTCTGTGGTAGAGTGTTACTAGCACATATAAGGCACTGGGTTTGATCCTCAGAAGCACAGACAAATAAATGAATTAAATAGAAGTATTAAAAAGTTTATTTTATTTCATTTCAAGTCACATAAATTTTTAAATGAATCAATATTTTAGGAAAAGAGCATAAAATAAAGCAATAATAAATTTTCTAAAAATTATTTTAATCAAATCAATATTTGTTATAAAATTTATAGAATTCCTTTAAACATTAACATCTATTATAAGAAATTTATACATTCATGCAACTAACATTGATATTTAGAATTATGAACTAAGAAAGTCCTAGAGAGAAACAGAAAATTTGATTGAAATCTCTATCATTCACTGTTAGAGGACAAATCATTTAATCTGGTTAATTAAAAAATTTCTCATTGAAATGCAAATTAAAACTACATTGAGGGCTGCTATTGTAACTCAGTGATGGAGTGCTTGACTTGTAATTAGAAGGCACTGGTTTGATCCCCAACACCATTAAAAAAAATAAATAACATAACAAAAGGTATTATATCCATCTACAACTAAAAATATTAAAAAAAAAAAACTCTACTGAGATTTTTATTACAATCCAGTCAGAATGGCAATTATCAAGAATACAAGTAACAATAAATGTTGGCGAAGATGTGGCAAAAAGATATATGCATACATTGCTAGTTGGACTACAAATCGGTGCAAGCACTCTGGAAAGCATTATGGAGATTCCTCAGAAAACTTGGAATGAAACCACAATTTGACCCAGTTATCCTACTGCTCAGCATAAAACCCAAAGGAATTAAAATCAGCACACTTTAGTGACTTGGCTACATCAATGTTCATAGCAGTTAAATTTACAATAGCTAAACTATGGAACCAACTTAGGTGACATTCAACTGATGAATGAATAATGTGGTACATATATACAATGGAATATTACTCATCCATAAAGAAGAATAAAATTATGGCATCTGCCAGTAAATGGATGGAACTAGAGACTATCATGCTAAGTGAAATAAACCAATCCCCCCAAAATAAATGCCGAGTGTTCTCTCTGATATGTGGATAATGACTCACATTAGGCATGGGGGATGGGTGGGGAGGAGGAGTGAGGTTCACAGGATTGGATGGGGGAAATGGGAGGAATCAAGGGGGCAATGGGAATAGGAAACACAATAGAATGAATCATACATAACTTTTTTTATGTTCTTATATGAATACACAACCAGTGTAACTCCACATCATGTACAACCACAACAATGGGAAGTTATACTCTATGTATGTATGAGATGTCAAAATACATTCTATTGTCATGTGTAATAAAAAGAACAAAATAATTTATTTTCAACCACTGTAAAGTCCTAAAACTCAATTTCAACATTTTTTAAAAGAAAAATAAGGGATTGATAGGCTTTAAAAAATTAAATAATCCAAAAGTATGACACTGAGATTTAGCTTTGCCATTTCTACCTCTGACTTTCCTCTGCCTTAGTTCTGTGAAGAAATCCTTGGAGTCTATTGTGACCATGTGGCTACTGGTTGCTTTCAAGTTCATCAAATCCAATGTAAAAGGATTGTTTTTTATTCTACCAAGAATTTTTTTTTTTTCACGTGTTTAGTCTTGTTCTCACATTTTAAGCACTCTCTGTGGGGATGTGACTCACCAAACACACAAAGCAAGGCTGTCACTGGTCTGGCCAATGTGTTTGGTGACACCAGAATCAAAGGGCCAACAATGTGAACCCTGTAGTTCACAATTTCCTAGGAAGAATAAATGCTGGCTGGGCAGTGGACCAACATATAAACTCTTCTATATTGAAACTATCTTATGAATTACATATTTGAATAATTTGATAAGGAAATGGAAACTGAATAAATAAGATTCAGTGAATTATTTAAGTTACTGAATAATTTAAAAATGCACTGGTAGTGCTTAAGAGCAGATTTAGACACTGCTGAAACACTTTAGACACAGCAGAGTAGACACTGAAAGATAACAGAAATCACTGAAAATTAACAAACTTAAAATCCTGGCAATTGACGTCCCGAAAAAAAAAAAAAAAAAAAAAAAAAAGTTGAAACGAAAAAAAAAAATAAATTAAATAAAATTTTAAAAAATAGTTTTGTTAAACTATAAATGAAAATAGACTGCTTAATGACTGTGTAAGTGGAGTCTTAGACAAGAAATTGCCTAGCCAGAAACCTGAGTATAAAATAATATAAGACTTTGAAAATTGGCTGGAAGTTACTCAAAAAGTTAAACCTTATGACCCTCCAATTTCATTGTTGCTGTTTACCCAAGACCAATGTAAATAACATATATCTTAATTTTTAAAAGTATGTTTAAAGCAGCTTTATTAATAGCCCCAAACTAAATGTGACCCATATTTACAATAACTGGGGAATTAAGACAAATGTTAGTATATCCATTCTTTGGACTGTTGTCTCATAGAGCTCTATATGAACAACCTGATAATTGTTTTTTATTTGCTTCCCCTCTCTCCATATTGAATATTTTCCTTAAAATAGCCAGAATAATCATTCCAAACATAAGCAAAATATGTCAGTCCTCCAGTGAAAATTCACCATCTTCTTTTCACATTCAATCTATTCAAAATGTCATTGAAAGTCTATAGTCACACTACAGCTGTTATCATTGGGTGGTGAGCTCACCGCTCAAAATACATCTCCTACTTGTTGCTTCTTCTCATAGTGACTTAACTGATTTTTATTTATTTTGGAGATCATTTTAAATGATAATTTAAAAGATATTTTAAATTGGATTTCTTGATAAAATATCATTTTAGTAATTTTCCATACTTGCTATAACAAATTACATTTGTTGGATTTAAACAACAGAGATTTATGTTTGCACAGGTCTGGAGGCAAGAAGCTTGAAATTAGCTCCAGTAGGTCAAAACTAAAGTGTCAGCACACGCCCCCTAGAAGAAAAGCTGCTCCTTTCCTGTTCGCCTTCTAATGATTGGCAGCATTTTTTGTCTGTTGGCTCCACACAGTGTTTAAGGAGAACAACTTCAGATCTTTCCCTGCTTTGTATTAAAATCACCATCTCCTCTGTGTTTATCAGACTCCCTTTGTCCCTCTTTTATGAGGACACTTGTAACTGTATTTAGAAACCAACCACATAATCTGAGATAATTTCCCTTTCTCAAAGTTCTATTCCTAATCACATCTTTTGGGGGGAGTTTTTGTTTTGTTTTGTTTTGTTTTGTTTTAATTCAATGTTGTTGTATATATAATAGTAGCATGCTTTACAGTTCGTAATACACATAATGAGCACCTACATTTTTTAGCATACCACAATAAAACCTGATTCATCAAATATCTGCTTGTAGACCTTTGTAAATACACTATTGTAATCTGTAGATTAAAACATTCAGATTTTCTTTTTTCTACCCAATAAACTCAAGCACTATGATTTCAAGTTATTTGAATATACAATTACTTGATTAAATATATGAAATGTAATATATAATTCATTTATACATAATTGTATTATTTGTTTTATTAAAGTTTATTTTATATCTTTGCTTCTGCTGATGGTCCCTTGTTCATTAAACACTTCCTGGACCATTGCCATATGCTACCCTTAGTTCCACAGGGATATGTTATAACAGAAAACAAATGAATAAAAAAAAAATTTAAAACCATAAAAACTTAGAAGTTTGTAGGAATAAGCAAAAGAATAACTGTGAAGGCACATTACCTCCAAATTGCTATGCAGATATTATATGTCATTTAATGCATCCCACACTAATCACATAGTCCCTATAGCTAGAACAATCTCAACATATGTCTTTCTGTCACGCTGTTTCAGAAGAAAACTCTCTAAAATGTAGAAGTTTATAAAAGCATTTTGTTTATCAGTCAGCAGTGTGCCTTGGGCCAACCTTTGTGGTTCTTCTCCTGGTCTTCTATAATTACTCACAAGGATGTGATCAATAAACTCAGCTTGAGCTATCTGATCACAAGGGCTGCGTTTACGATACTCATGATTTTACTTCTGGCCATGTGTTTGCACAGAATCAACATAGGCATCCTCATAAAGTGGTTAAATCCAAAGCAAAAATGGAACAGAGCATACCCCAGGGGCAATCACTTTTAACATTATTACATTGACAGTTTTGGCTCTCTATTATCCAAATCAAGTCACATGATGAGGTCCTCAGAAATGTTCAGGGCATGGATATAAAAAGGCATGTATCACTGACTGTCAGTGTTATAATATTCTCCCCCATTTCTTGTTTTTTTTTTTTTTTTTTTTTTTTAAGCAATTTATGCAGTGTCATTTAAAATGCTTAGTTATTCTATACCAAGGATCCAGGGGAATCCTTACTTGTTTACAGGAAAGATTTTCTGCCTTGAAAATGCTCTATATATTAGTGTCTACATCTTCATACCTGAAACTTTATTAAATTGTTTTAAATTTTAAAAAGGGGGTGGGGGGCTTCTGTTTACCCTTTGGAAATTCAAAGTGTCACTGAACATACTAAAATACTTTGGAACAATGCCATTACCACTGTACAAGATTTACTCGATTTCTTAGACATGCAAGCCAAAAGAAACCAGAAAATGTGGATATACAACATATGTGGATGAGACTGCAGAATGGGATGCTGTCAAATAATGTGCTTTCTTCATACCTGACCAAATAGTTTCTTATTAAATCCTCTTGTCAAATTTATCTCATATCTGAATGTTCTTGTTAAAATCCACTACCTGTTCATTATTTTCTAACGTGCTAAATTGTGCATTAAGCATAAAGAAAACAGTTGAATAGTTTATTTCTTCATTTATTCTTCTAAGAATTTGCTTCCTGCTTTGTGGACAGAATACTGAGATAAGTCTATATACATGCCATACTCTGAACGGAAAAGTAGCAAAAAATCCGCATGATTAGTTAAAGAGAATAAGGCTACACAATAAACTGAAAGTGTCATTTCATTAATTTTACAAAGATAAATTCATAAATAATGATTACGTTTCATGATGTTTATAGATTACTTTGCATAGATTTCAAGGAGGTACACTAAGTACTGAGAAAATATGCATGTGATTAATCCATCATAAGATAAAAGAATAGAAAGACAATCTCCTTCAGATATCTTGTATATATACATACACCCAGACGGAATTCATTTATTTTAGTAGAGTGTAAGAAATAAGAATGAGTGATGTGCCGTGGACCACGCCTGTAACCCCAGTGGCTCCAGAGGCTGAGATAGGAGGATCTTGAGTTCAAAATCAGCAAGATCTTGATTCAAAATCAGCAAGCATGAATGCAAAGCCCTTAAGTAATTCAGTGAGACCCTGTCTCTAAATAACCACATCTGGAGATGTGGTTCAGTGGTTGAGTGCCCAGATTTCAATCCCTGGTACAAAAGAAAAAAAAGAATAATTTTATAATTTTTACTTTTCCTTGTGTAGCATAAAACTTCTCTACCTACTAAATTATGAATGAACATTTGTTGCAAAAATAAACAAAATATGTTGAATTATTGAATGTAAAGCCTATTTAATAAAATGCTAAAATTTATAAAAAAATATAAATTGAAATAATATTACATTGCTGTAGGTTTTTTTTTTAAATGAATCAGTTATCTGCTTCGATAAGTGAGTTTTGGTACAGCTACTATGAAAAAAGTCATTTGCTTATCTGAAGCAAAACATTTCATGTACAACCTCAGGAAAAAAAAATCATTCTTAAATGCTTACGTAACTTTTAGTGAAAATCTTAATAACCTGAGCCTGATAACTTGCCAAAAAATGAAAAATAAAAAAGAGGGTTGCATTAAAGAAGGCTTTATACCACATATTTTTTGTGTGTGTTATCTAAAAAAACACAATTGTATATTGGTTAATTATGGTGTATTGATTTATTAATACATATACAGATTGGTCTCCAAATTATTTATTGTTAATCTGGCCTTATTCATGTAAAGACATATAAAAACAGATGCCACGGTTTTGATGTTTCCAAGTTAGCGTCTGTACTAACTGGCACAAAATAGATACACCATGAATGAGATTTCTTAAAAGAATGAATGAATGACAATGATAGCACTCTGGAGAATATAAATACATTATGATTCTGATAGTGATTTGCAAACCTTGACAACTTGATAATCAGCAAAAGAAAAGATAGATGAATTCTTAAAAGAAAAAAGATAATAAAATGTATAGTGTCCTGAAAATTATATTCTTTGGAGCTTTATTCGTTAAATAACTTTCAAGAGTATAAACAGTATGCATTAGCTCCAGGTACTATCAAATTGACGCTACTGAAAATTGTGCAAATGCTATCTGTAAGATAAGAGACAAGGGAAGAAGGATGAAGTAGAAAACTGTGGAACAAAGAGAATTACTAGTTACTCTATAGAGCTGCAAGTATGATTTTCTGCAGAGATAGGGAGGAGTGTGTGTGTGTGTGTGCCAGTGATCGGAAATGAAACCACCAGATAATTCTTCTATAACACCTTCTATAACAACTTCTATAACAAATGAGAAGAGAAACCAGCCAGAGATAAGTAAGTGATTATCAAGCTTAGGTATGTCAAGAAGAGACAGAGAAATGATACCAGAAGAGCTTAACTCCTGAAGGAAGTCCAACAAAGGCTCCTATCAGAGTTTTCAAAATTATTAACTTTGAGGCCATGGAAAATTGTTAACTTCTAGTGTCTCAGTTTTCACACCCGAAAAAATTTAGAACTTCAAATCTGACAATGAAGAAGTTGACAAAACTGCAATTTTTTTTTTTTTTTCCCCTTCTGAGTGAAAACTGCATCTTAAAACAAACTTTGTGTTAGGGAAGAGGTTTTCATGTCCAGGCATACTATTGTCCTTGAGAGTGGATTCTTTTGATAGAAGGGTCCACTTCAGAAGTGAGGTGCCTGAGAGGGAAAGGAACAGATGTCAGAGCAGATGAACTTCTACACTTTTATGCAGAAACAATTCTTTGTGGAGTTTAAAACTGAGGGTTTTGTTGTTGTTGTTGTTGTTGTTGTTGTCGTCGTCGTCATCCTGATCACCACTTTTATTGTTACATATATTGTTATATATATATATATATATATATATATATATATATATAGTTATATATATTTTTTCCTCAGATTACTTGTCATGTAAAGGTGATATAACTGTAGGTGCATTTTAAATCAGACTGATAATTTGCATGAGAAGTATTAATTTTCTAGAGTTTTGTGTAGATAAAATGAAAGGCATTTAAACTCATCGCTATAACTAAAACATGCATGTTACAACTTAATATTCATTCAAACAATCTGCCCAATCTAAAAGTTACATGCCTATCTATATTTTAGAATGTATTTCACCAACTCCTAAATATTTTTTTTTAAATTATGAATTGTGCTATTATTTCTTTATAAAGTTTTCTTAGAACTCTATAAATTAATCATATTACTTTAATATTTACAAGGTAACATCCCTGAGAGATCAAATTTTCTGAAACAAAATACAGCATGCTTATGAGAACAAAGGTTTAAGCATATCTCTAATTTGCTTTGTGAATATGACTTAATCTTTTCTAGCCATTCAGAGATGTCATAATGAGGCTGGATTTTTAAGGGTAATTATTTCAGATTTTCCTCCATTTCTGTCTATAGCTGGAACATTCATATGCTATGTGCCTGACATATTTTTTTATCATTTTAGTTTGCATATGACCTTTTCAATTTTCAAGAATTTAAAAGAGTTTATAATAAATGCTCATTATAAACCATTATGAGCAAAGCCTAAGGTTTTTCTCTGCTCATGCTTTGTGTCCATCAGCTTACTAACTTGTTAAGAAATGGCATCTTCCATGTTCTGTTCCTAAATAATAACTTGGCATGTGATATTGCCATAATAGAACAAGTATATATGAAACAGCTATAATATACCAAATCCTACTTGCATTTAATAATGCTGCTGGGTTTAAGAGCAGTATATTCACCATGTTTAATATTTAAAGGAATGTATACAAGTATATACACAAACACACATACAAACAATAATACTTCAAAAATCATATGGAAAGGCTACTATAATTGAATATTCAGAAAATTTTACTTGTTTTTTTTGTCATATATTATCAGCAGCTCATATATATGTGTGATATATGTGTGTGTACACACACACACACACACATATGATTTTTTTAGTTACAGATGGACAAAATATTTTTATTTTGTTTATTTTTATGTGGTGCTGGATATCTTACCCAGTACCTCAAGCATGCTAAGCAAGTACTCTACCACTGAGCCACAACCCCAGCCTCAGCAACTCACTTTTATTCTAGTATACATTTTAGGCAAGTCTGACTTTCACTCCTTATTTTAACTATACAGAAAATTTCTGTCTTGAGAAAATTTAAACAACAACATATGAGTGTATATTAAATAAAAACAATTTCTGTGCTACAAATTTTAAAAAATTAGTTTAGAAACACTGAAAAGAGTAAGCATCAGATGATAAAATAAAACTCTCACAAAAAAAATACTTTGAAAAGTCATAGACTTGAGATACATTTTTAGTTAAATATTGATATTTAATCAGAAGAGTAGAAAACCCTCCTGGTCCCTTACATTCTCCACATACAGAGGGAATGTAGTATAATATTTCATATGTGCCAATCAAAAGTCATAGATGATCAGAGTGAATAAAAGAGAAGCACTGATATTCTCTATCTAGACTGAGTATACATAATAAGAAATGCATGGAACCAGAAGTGTTTAAGATTTTGGATTATTTTTTGGATTTTGGGATATTTGCACATGCATAATGAGATCTCTTATGAATGGAACCCAAGCCTAAACATAAAATGTTTTATTTGCAATGTATGCCCATAATCTCTTGGTATTTTTGTACCATATTCTTAGTGTGCTTATAATTTGACTGTGACCTATTCCATGAAGTCTCTTATGAAATTTCCACTTTTGGTGTCATGCTGATAATCAAAATATTTCAGATTCTGAAGTATTTTGAATTTGGGATTTTCAGATAAGGAATGCTCAACCTGCACTTGAAAACAAGTTTAAAATTACTGAGAGGTAAAAATAAAGAGACAAACTTATGTAATGCTAGCATTAAGCAAAAGAAAGTGGTATTAGCTATATGAAATTTAGAGAAAGCAGATTTCAAAACGCAGATTTTCAGGCACAAAGAAGGGTATTATCAGGTGCAAGGAAGGTGTCAACACTCCAAAAAGAAGCACAATTGTAAATATGCGCAAGAGGCAAAAGAGACAGACATTATAGGAGAGAGATAAAAATCCAAAATTTTTATAAGGGGCTCAACATCTATTTGTTGGATAGATATTTACAGATCAAACTGGCAAAAGTCAGTGAAGATATGAATGACATGGACCTACCTGTCCATGTTATGTAACTGACATAGAATACTCCATCTAATGACAGTAGCATGCACATTCTTTTCAAACAGGTATGGAACACTAACCAAAATAAACCATATTTTGGGTCAAAAACTTGCCCCAGCAACTTTAGAAAAATAAAAATCAGAAAAAATAAAAAGTAGAAGTCAAACAAAATATGTTCTCAATTTTCTTTTTTTTTTTTTCTTTTATCTTTTTTTTTGGGGGGGGGGGCAGGAACTGAACTCAGGGGTACTCGACCACTGGGCCACATTCCCAGCCCTTTTTTTTTTTTTTTTTTTTTTTTTTTTTTTGTATTTTATTAGAGACAGGGTCTCACTGAGTTGCTAAGTGCCTCACCATTGCTGAGGCTGGCTTTGAACTCCCAATCCTCCTGCCTCAGCCTCCTGTTCTCAATTTTCAATGGAATTAAAGCTATGAATCAATAACAGAAACTTGGAAAAAAACCTCAACTGTTTCTGTATTAAAGATTCTTCTCTAAATAATACATAAACTAAGGAAGTTTCTGGAGAAGTTAAAAATATTTAGGACTGAATGGAATGTAAAATGTATCCTGTTAAAATTTCAGGGACACAGTGTAAATCCTCTCCACAAAGAAGTGCATAGGGTAAAAGTAAAAATGAAGTTGGACCACTGTGGAGTGTACCTGCAATGCCATCTTCTCATAAACTGAGGAGGAGCATCGGGAATTCAAAGAAAGGTTGGGAAATATTTTAAAACCCCACCTCAAAAAATAATATGTTTAAAAAGGTGTTCAACTAATATTCTACCTTAAAACACCATGGAAGAAAGGTTAATATAAACCTAAACCCCATAAGGTAAAAGAAAAAGTTAAACTTAGAAAAGAAGCTGAGAGTGGTTGCTCAAACCTGTGATCCAGCTACTAGGAAAGCTGAGACTGGAGATGTAGGAATTCCAAGTCAGATCCATCATCTGACTTTATCATCTGTCATCTGTAATCTGTCTCAAAAAAAAAAAAAAAAAAAAAAAAAAAAGTGCCAGGGATATCTCAGTGATAAAGTGCTGCTGAGGTCAATCCCAGGACTGCAAAACAACAACAACAACAATAAACAAAATAAAATAAAATAGAACAGAAATCAATGAAAATGAAAATAGGAAACAGTGTAATAAAAAATCTCTGTTTTCATCGGGAAAAAAATGATGGTTCTATCTTCATTTAGTAACTAGACTAAAGTAAGAAGGCATAGATTAGCAACGCCAGAAGCAAATGAAAGTGGGTTACCATGTTATGGATCTGAGAGAAATGAAAATGGTAATGAGGGAATACTGTGACCAGCCCTCCTCCACAAATGTTATACTTTTGATACTGGAGATCTATTGTAAGAGAAAAAACTAAAAAGAAAACAAACAAACAAAACCCTACCTCACACAGGGAGAATATATATCTCTGTACCTATTAAATCAATTAAACACACAATAAGTTTATAATAAGAATGATTATAACACTTGGGATTTCTACCAAACTTCAAGTAAGAAATAATACCAATTCTATATAATTTGTTTCCAAAATATACAAGGATATGTAATAGTAGCTAATGTATTTTATGAAGCTAACATTATCCTAATATCAAAACTAGAAATGATATTCAAAGAAAGGAAAGATACATGCCAAGATCTTTTATGAATATAGATACAAGAATCCTCAAGATATGAAATCCAGTTTATATGTATAGAACAAACATAGGTGATTCATTTCAGGTTCAAGCCTACTTCAATATTCAATAATTAGTGTAATCTACAATGCCAATTGGTTAGCCAAGAAAAATCATATAAAAATATAATGCATATAAAATTTTTGACAAAATCCAACAATCATTTACTATTTTTTCAAAAAAGTCTCAACAAACCAAGAATAGAAAGGAATATACCTAACTTTATTTGACCTAAAAAAAAATATCTAACATCATACACAATTTAGGAACATGACAAGAATATCTGCTGTCACTATTGCTTCAAGTCACATGAAATTCTTACCTAGTACAACTGAAGAAATAAAAGGATATATTGATTGTAATGGAAGAAATAGATATCTGTTTATTTGAATATGACATAAATGTTTATGTATAAAATTTGCATATGTACAAAAATCTTAAATAATTAGCAAATATAGCAACATTACAGGATGCAAGTTTTTTTTTTTTTTTTTTTTTTTTTTTTTTTTTTTTAGAATGAGTCAATTGCTTTCCTATATACCAGCAAACAGCTAAAATTTTAAAAATTTTATATGCCATTTATAATACACACAAAAAGTACCATTTGGGCATAGATCTAATAAATTATGTATAAGATCTTTACACAGAAAACTACAAAAATTATTAAATAAAGCAAAAGACACAAACAAATAGAGAAATAGTCAATGTTTAAGGATTAGAATATTCACTGTTGTTGAGAAGTTAATCCTGTTCAAATTAATTTAAAGATTTAAGTCATTACAATGAAAGTCTAAAAAAATTACTTCCTAGCTATCAACAAATTTGTTCTAAATGAGTATTCAAAAAGCAAAATCCTGCAATGACCAACAAAACATTGAAGACAAAAATGGGAGTACTCACATTCTCTATTTTCAAGACTTACTGCAAGAGACAGTGATCAAGAGAGTATGGTCTTGCAAAAGAGTAGACACAAAAATCAATACCTCTAAACAGAAAGTCCAGAAATATACCCTATAAAATCCACTGGGCTTCTAAGTGTTTTCCCAGGTAATTTGAAAAGGTGTGTTCCCCAAAGATCTGTATGTAAATACATATAAATTTTTATTCACCATCTCTGAAAGCTAGAAGCAACTAAAGTGCCCTTTAGTAGGCAAATAGATAAACTGGTACATTTATATATTGGAATGAATTCCATAAAAACAAATGCATTATCATATCACATACAGTCAAAGATGAGTCTTAAATTCATATTGCCAAGAAAAACAGCCAGCGTGTAAGGGCTACACAATGTATTATTCTATTTATTTAACAGCATGGAAGGCAAAACCATAAGGATGGTTCACAATTCATGTTTCACAAGAGTACAAGGAAGTCTCTGGAGATTATGTGAAGCACAGCAGATTTTCTTTTTAATCAGTAGAACTATTTCTTTTTGAGACTAAAATGGTAAACTAACAACACTATTCATTGTCAAAATGTATAGACCATTATATTACAAACAGTAACTTCTAATATATGCAAACTAGAAATTTTATTTAGGAGATTAAAGGATCTAAAAATTGAATGAGAATGTGACAAAATAATCTCACTGTTTAACAAATGGTCAAAACTACATTATGGTAAAGTTATAGTGAGTAACACTGGAAAAATCTAAGACTGAAGGCTAAAGAACTCTGATAAAGTTGTCTTATGGCTTAATAGTTCTTAAACACTATACTGGGGTAGAACAATTCCTAAATGGAGGGCAGATGCTAAGAGGTAGGTTTCTCAGTAATGGAATGAAAGTTTTCATAAACAAGAGATATTACAAGCAATAATGTAGGTGATAAAGAATTATAGATGGGATGTTACCCTGACTCATTCTGAGCCTAATGTCGCTAAAGATGAAACATTTACAGACATGGATTCCAGTGACACATCTGATACACACACACTTATGTCCTTGTTCTGTCATGTGAGAGGACCTGGAACACACATCAGGTAATGAGAAGCATTTTTACCCTCCCACATATTTGTAAGATAATTTTCAACAAAAAGAAATAAGCCTTTTTGAAGAAATGGCTAATTCCAGAACTGGGTAAAAACAGTATATAAGTCAAGTCTAGGGATTGCAGTGGCAGAAAGTAAGACAGTGTTCAAAACATACTAATAACGAAACACACACACACACACACACACACACACACACAATAAAACTATTGAGGATGTGCAAAGGGCTATAAGAATGAATGGAAATAGGCTTATGAATAAAGTAACATTGAATTATAAGCCAAAATATCAAATGTCTACAAGTTCATTGTCATATAAATACATAATTAGATATGTAAATTGAGAATAGACACATCTCTCATGCAAAGTCCAAATGTTTTATGACGAAACTCTGCTCTCAATTCATGGGATATAGCTCCATGCCTCTTACATGTGGGCAGCACAGAGAGACTGTCTTGCAAGAACTGCAGTAAGGACTTGGGGAAAATTAGCAATTTACAATGAAGAAACCTGACAAACTAACTCAGCCAGATGATGAAGGTTCACATCAACAGTGACGGCACTTGAATAGCATGTCCCTATGATATATGTGAAGAGAGTGGCACTTTAACTCTCTGGTTTTCCCCGGAACACATCCTCAGTCAAATCATGAGAGGAAAATGTCAGACAAATACCAAGTAAGGGACAGTCCACAAAGCACCTGATCAGTAATCCTCCAGACTGCCAAGAACATGTGAAGCAGAAATCTAAGAAACTGTCTCAGCAATGAGAATCCTAGAGTGACCATATGCAATGACTACCCTGCATGGGGTCCTGAAAAGTGAAAGCACATTAGGTAAAAATAAGAAAAAATATGAATTTTAATCAACTAAAATGTATCAGTACTGGTTCATTATTTATAAAAATGAATCAAAATTATGTAAGAGTACCTGGGCACCTTGGTGCATGCCTGTAATCCCAGCAGCCCAGGGAGCTGAGACAGGAGGATCTCAAGTTCAAAGCCAGTCTCAGTAAAAGTGAGGCACTAAGCAATTCAGTGACACCCTATCTCTAAATAAAATACAAAATAGGGCTGGGGATGTGGCTCAGTGGTCGAGTGCCCCTGAGTTCAACCCCTGGTACCTCACCAAAAAATTATATAATAGTAGGGGAAATTAAATATCGGATATATATATATATATATATATGTATATATATACACACACACATTTATACACACATACCTATATGTGCATATTTATATATATTTATATATATATATGTTTTCTGTACTTAGTAATTTTAAAAGTTTATTTTTAAGAGTTGTTTTATTACTAGAACAGCAATGCAATGAGAGAGTGGGCAATAGTATTGGAA
Organism: Tamias sibiricus; assembly: GCA_025594165.1. Lineage (NCBI taxonomy): Eukaryota > Metazoa > Chordata > Mammalia > Rodentia > Sciuridae > Tamias > Tamias sibiricus. The sequence goes on along the minus strand of CM046662.1, from coordinate 153,535,693 downwards.
ATAAAGATCTTGCATATCTCAGTGGTAGCATATTGACATAATAGGGCAAGTGATAGGAAGGTTGTAGGGGGGGAGGGAGAGAGGAAAGGAACAAAGAGTTTAGAGTGCATTAGAGGCCATTTAACAACAGAAATGTTAAATTCAGAAAGAGAAAAATATAAATTCAGATCTAATAAATTCAAAGCCAATGAATTTCCAGGAGCATATATTTAGAAAACAGAAAATATAACTTACTTATAAGTATGTTTATATGTATACATATGTGTGTGTATATATATATATATAAGCTATAGGAATTATATGTATGCATATATGTGTATATAGATATATACACATGAATTTGAGGATTCTTTAAATGCTATTTGTACAGAGATAAAATTGCTTCATAAAAGAACCCCAAATGTTGATGATACAAAAACAAATATAGAAAGCAGAGTGAGCACTCAGTGGAATTACTTTTGTAGAACATGTGAGAGTATAAAAGCCTCAAAAAAAAAAAAAATAAAGAATGAACTGAGGGGTGGAAGCAGAATTTGAAGATGAGAGATGACAATGTGCTTAAAACCATAGAAACCACAGGAAGATGAAAGGAAGTGTCATTGGAGACTTTCAATTTTGAAGTTACTAGTGACTTCAAAAGAGACAGACTTCAGGCTGTTAGTCATGAGTGAGTGAGGTAGGAGAGTGCAGTACACTGTACCTCATGACTGACTGACTGAAGTGTGCATTTCATAATTCTGTTAGGGTCCTGGCTCTGCCACTTGCTAATTTTGTCTAAATAGAGGCCTTACATTACAGTTTTAAAACTGATATATTAATTCAGAAAATAATAATGATAATTAGTGTCTCATCAATGTATTGTAAAAAGTAAATGTTTATAGCATAATTGCTGGCATAGTATGTGCTCAGTAAGAACTCTTCCTATTATAGTTATTGCATTCTTTAAAAATAGTTACAGAGCAGAAATTCAGAAAGAAAAAAATTGATAATTGTTACTGATCATCTTAATTTTCAGTGACCATATATCGGAATTTTCAATCATGTCAAGCACCATATTCAGTGAATGATGTATTGGGAGAAATGTAAGGTAAGTAAATTTCTTTTGGAATTTAAATCTTTAAGTGTTGCTGAAGGTTAAGGTAGAAGTGCACTCAAGATTGTTAAAAAGAAAAGACGTTGGACATAACTGAATTGAAAAGTAAAGGCCAGGGTTGCATTTAGATGACTAATGTGAATGCTGTAAAAGGTATAATGTGAGATGGTTTCAAAAATTTGAATTACTGGTAATACACACATGAATATCTTCAATTATGTAATAGAGTTCTACTTGTACTGTGGAAAAAATATTGTGTCATTCAGTCTTTACTCTTAAGTAAGATATTGGATATCAGAATCAATGGGGTTATTTTCTTGATAAAGTATAATAATATGTTGTGGTCTGAACCACAATTCCCAGAAGTTCCTGTTAATTTTGTTTGTCATTGTAGAGTAGTAAATAACAGTGTTGTGGTTGGAAAAACAGTGAAAACATACCCAGAATGGAAGTTAACATTAGATTTATTTAACTCTCCATGAATAAAGAACTTTACTTCCTATTCATTTATTATATTTTGGCCTTGCACAAGTTGTTTGGGTATCAGTACCTCCTATAATGTTAATTTTAAAGTGAGGTAATAAAACAACAATTGATTAAACACAAAGGAATTTAAGAACTTTGGAAAAATTTAGTGATTCAGACTGACTGTTATGAAAATCTGTGTACTAAGAATTACAAGAAATTTGAACAACATGCTGGTTCATAATAAAATTTGGACTTATTAACATGCAATGGCTAATATCTGAGTGTATTATGTATATAGTATAATATATATTAGTTACACGTGTGTTAGATATAGTCTGATTGTTTTGTAACAACAAGTATCAGAGACAAATTATTAGGGTTATACAAGTTTTTGTGTAATTGTGACTGTGTATATCTATATGTCTCTTCCATAATAAGACAGAGTTATGAAGATAATTAACTTAACGTTAAGAAAACAATTATTTGTGAATCATCTAGATATGTTATTTCTTTAGTATCTCTATGTGCACACCCGTGTATTTGTATGTGTGTTTCTGCACAATAAAGAATGTGGCATATTGTCCAGTAGCAGACAAGAGCTTTGAGTAAATGATTGGAAGGTTAAAGGAACGGGGATGGGTGAAATTGTAAACTCCAGAACTCATGTTGCTGCTGTTTGAGGTCCTATCTTCTCAACAGAACACTGAAAAGTATTAGAATTTGTTCATATCACGTTTGGCAGAAAACTGAAATGAGATCTGAATTTGAAATGGAATACACCACAATTAAATCTGTAGTTCCCTTTCCCTGTACTCATTTGAAGCTCATAATGTATGAAAGAATAAAAAAGCATAACTATTTTTTAAAGGAGCTACAATTAACATCATCATAGAGAATGAAGACTCATCTAAATATAAGAGCAGAGGAAGCAGAAAAAAAGAGAACTACCAAGAAAATTATCATATGAAAATAGGATAAAATGTTAAAAGATACAAAGTTAAAGATAAGAAAATGAACTATTACATCCAGAACACACAAAAAAAAAAAAAAACAAACAAACACATGAAAAATCACCAAAAAGAAAAAGAATACCAGGAAATCTCCCAGAAGTGAAGATTCGTGGCTGCTTATTTAAAGAAGCCCTCAAATATACAGTCCTAAGAATTAGGAAATTCTCATTCTTGGCTCATTAGTATGAAATTTTCTAACTCCAAGGGTAAGAAAAAATTTGAATATCATCCAACACAAACCATTTCACATACACATGAAAGAGTGATGCAATCATATTTGTCTCATCAGCTGAGTTGTTTGCCAGAATATGATAGAAAAACACTTCAAAATACTGAGGAAGGAACAATTCCAACAAGAAATGAGTATTCAGACAAGCTGCTAGAGTTGGGGAGGCAAAAATAGATATTTTCAAGCAGGGGGTTATTTATAAAATTATCCCTCATACAGGCACACTCTTAGGAAGTATACTGAGACTGCTTACTGATTTTTATCTTTTTAAATTTCTAGTCACAGTTTGACCACCTCATATATAATACCTACATATTTACATCTGTTATTAGTAATTCTCATTTTTATACAATAACTAGTGAAAATTTTGCAAAAATTTCTATAGGGAATAGCAAATATCTTTTAATCTTTCCTTCCTATGATATATTTTTTTCCTCTTTGACTCAAGATCTGGGCTGTAGCTATTTTAGTACCTTTTTCTCTATCTTCATATGCACACCTAAAGAGCTTCTGCCTTTGTATTTAAAGAATGACTCCTTTTCTGTGATAGAAGTGGAAAATTCTAGTGTATCACCAACCAAATACATACTTCAAAGAATTCTGCAATTTATGTCTTAAAGATTTCTATGAGCCTCAAATTTTTTGTAATCTGCAAATGATTTAATAGACTTCACACAATTGTAACAGGGATTTAATAGCCAATAAATGTCAGAGGAAGCTTACACAACATTAGGGTGGAACAAATTAAGTTTACCACAGTGACTAGAACATTGAGAGATGAAGAAGGAATTTGCCCCCTTGGACATTACTAGCTAGAGCCAGAATTTGGTACAAAAGCAATTATAGAATATTTCTAGTATATCAGTCACACTGTTTCACTGATAGATGTTTATAAATATTATTTGAATAAAATTAAAGGTAGTATTTTTAAAAAATATATAAGTAATGTACTTACTTATATATATATATAATATTTACATATATATTTCTATAAAGATACATATGTAAGACAATAAAATTGAATTTTAATTATCATTAACAGTCTAAACTACCCATATAAATTCTGAACATTTTTATATTGCTTAATGCTTGAATGAAGTTTTGTGACTGTTAGTATAATTTTTAAAAAATGGCTGGGTTTCTGGCTCAGTGGTAGAGTGCTAACCTTGTACATGTGAGGTACTGGGTTTGATCCTCAGCACCAAATAAAAAATAAATAAATAAAACAAATGTATTGTGTCCATCTACAACTAAAAATATTTAAAAAATTAAAAACCCAAATATTGAAATATTAGACCTATTTTTGTCATAGCATAAAAGGTATCCTGTAATTAGTGAATACCAACAGATCTCTTTTCCCTATTTCAATTTTTCTAGTTTCTCATTGTAATGAAGATTATTTCTGTCACTTTATTTCATATAATTGTTTTGTTGGCTATTATAAATCAAATACTTTTTTGGTTAAAAAAAATGTTTGCTGTAAATATCTCTATTGTTGTTATGGTCCAAATCCCTATGCAGAAATTCTATCTTCTAATTCGTCATTGTGATTGCATTTGAAGATAGGGCCTTAGAAGAGATAAGTAAGGTAAAAAAGAGGTTACATGACTAAGGCCTAATCTAATATGCACCAGTGTGTGTTTAAGAAAAGAAATAAGAACATAAACACAGAGTGAAGATCATGTGAAAAGACAGAACAAAGGATTCATCCTGAAGCAAAGAGAAAGGCCCTCAGAAGAAACCAACCCTCCAAAACTGTAAGGCAATGCACCTCTGTTGTTTAAACCTATCAGTCTTTGATATTTTGTTAAAGTAGCCCTAGCACACTAACACAGTAGTGTTGAAAATGTAAAAGAGATAGATGTACTAAAAATAAAAGATTATTAATATGATAAAAAATCCACACGTTTCATACTTTTGCTTAGTATTTCAGTCACATTGTTTTAAATAATCTGCCCCTCCCAATTGTCTTCATGTCACCACAGCTTCTGTTGAATGTAGATCCAGTAATATTCCTTTACAAAGTGTCAAATGCAATAATCTCTGACAATAGTAATCATTTCAATAGGAAACAATGTTGCACATTAACCTTCTTCAGGAGGTTATTCTTCATTCCATAGCAAATCATGATGTTTGGGCAAATCTAGAAATTCCCTTAATTGTTCTCTTGGGTAAGATGATGATATCAAAACTTGCTTTAAAAAAATCAATGAAAGTATTCCCCAAAGTATATTATATTACAAAGTATTATATGGCATGAATATTATAATGTAGTTCCCAGGAATAAGACTAAAGTAAAAACTGGGTGGTCAATAGAGGAAAGCAAGTTGTCAGCCATTCCTAAGAGGGAGAAAAAGAGACTATACAACTGGTAGACAAGAGGAAAGAGATGGGAAATGCAGATTTGAAGAGTCCCATTGCCACATCAATAATAGTCACATAATAGATAATTTTAAAGTAAGCATTTGTGAGTGCATATGGCTGAGTATAATTTACCTGTTATTCAGGTTTTTCCCATATGTGTATTCTTAGTTTCATGATCTTGAAAATGTTAAATATATTCATAGATATTCTACAACTATAGCTAGATATTGATCTTATATTTCGGATGGACCTATAAACAATTTTAATTTTCTACTCATACATGGTGTTAATCTGTCAGAAGTCACTTTCATAGGTTTAATATTGAGAAATATACCACTTTAATTAGTTAATATTTGTTATATGTATTTCTAGATAGTATACAATCCAGTTGAAAGTAACATGAATGAAGTTTACCAATATGTTCATTAAATTGAATATTTCTTAGAAACTTGCATCAAACTGAAAATTTATTTACAGGGAAGTTGTAAAGGATGATGGATCTGAGGATTGTTGTTTGTGAGATAGCAAAGAGGTAACTCTGAACTAGGGCATTAGAGTGGCATTCCCAAAGTACATGTTAGTAAGTGCATTAGCTACCTGATTTTGCATTTGTGTACCTTTTAGGATTTAGTCATTGGATTTAACATTCTGAAGTCCCTGACTTATTTGTTCAGTAGCATAATAAATATTTGGAGACGTGCTGTAAATCTAGCCTATGTTATTTGATATGTATTTTATTTCACTGCTCAACAAAGAATCACTAGATTGTAAGAAACTCTAAGAAACAGTAATGAATTGTTCTTTCCATATTTAAATTAATAACCGTTGTTTCCTTTGAAAATATTCATAGAAATATAAGCTGGTATTTTATCTACAACTGAAAGGTTAAATGATTTGGTGACTTTTTAAAACCAATTTCCACACACCACTAAAGTATTAAACAAAACCAATATTTATTTTAATGTGGAATTTGAGCCCTGAGGCCTCTCTTTATAAAGAGGGATTTTTTCCATTTCTTTTTTAAAATTTTATTTTTTGGAAAAAAGTAATATTTTAATTAACATTCTTTAATATGAACTAATGTTACGATCAAACATTGCTTTTCAAACTCATGACTTACATATTGAATTTGATATTATCACATTTATTTCAATTTTCTGAAAGGGTAGGAAAAGCAAATATGTCTTGGCATACAGTTTTAAAAAGAAAAATCTTTGAATTATAAGAAGATGGAGTTCAGAGTTTCCTTTTGGTCTTAAAAGGAATGAGAAGAGTCAGCAGGGTGCTATTGCTCCTTGAAGGTGTCTTTGTTTATTCCTCTTTATCACTGAATCCTGCAACCACATCACAGCAGAGTGTAGGGTACACCACTTTAAATGATAAGAGTTTCAATAGGCACTTTAGTGGAATTAAGAAAAATCTAACACTCTTCCACCGTGATGCCACATAGCTATCTTCGTTGTAGGTTGTCATGTCAGTAAATCGTATTTAATAGGCCTGAGCTTGTCTCAGTGTGTTTCTGAAATAACAAAACAAAACAAAACAAGTACATATTATAGGATTTATCTTGTGTCGACAGAATAAACTAAAACTGACAGTATGATAAATATAGCCACTTGCTAGAAACCAGATCGTCAAAGAAATCTTGCATTATAAAGCCTGTGTGTGCGCGCGCGTGTTGATGTCTACTTGTGTTTCTCCTGTTAAAAAAATCTCTCCTCCGCTGCGCCTCGCCTCCGCCTCTCCCTAAGTGACTTTGTCAGGGTTGTAGCTCTCTTCTTCGCCGAACATGTCAGCCAGGACCTTAAAGCGCGGTCCCCCAGTCCGCCAGGTAGTCATAGTCCTGGTCGCCGTCGGTGGCCAGCGAGTCGATGGAGCTGAGCGACCCGGCGAGCGACCCCGCGCCCTCGTAGGCAAAGGTGGCCAGCGAGTCGTAGGGCGGGGCGGCGGGGTCCAGGTCGTGCTCCTGCAGCCTCTGATGAATGAAGTCCCTGATGTCCGTGCTGTCTTCCACTGGGGGCCTCTGGCGGGGCAGGCAGAGAGAGTCTGGCTTGATGTCCCTGCGGACTTTGTTCTCTTCGACTGCTGTCGGGTTTCTCAGTGCCCCGATGTCAAAGGCCTGCGTGTCCTCCTCCCCGCCTCCTTCGTCGTCGTAGTGAATGACGTTGTCTCTTATGTCCTCCTTGGAGGTCATCAGGGTGTCCTTCTTCCTCTGCCTGCGCAGTGCGACGTACAGCACAACTATGGCTGAGAGGAGACAAATTGCATTTGGGGGAAAGAAGGCAGATGAGTAATTTGTCACTCCAAGAATGTTAAAATTGATCAAGGCAGGCTCTTTCTAGTCTTAGATTAAAAACACTACAATCAATAGGAGCACGTATATGTTTAAGCTTTTTTCATCGCCTAAAGTCAACTTCATTTGGAAATGGTAACAAGAAACCACAGAACAATTATTCAAAGTATCAGTTTTTTCTTTATGTTTCCGTATTTTAGGTTCCAATGTGACAAAAATGCAGGGAATGGGGTGTTCTAACCGTACAGAGTTGTACTAATATAAAAGAACTTAAATATGATCATCTGTGAGATGTAAATATCATTGATTGTTAATTTCCAAATTTCAGTATTCTCATTTGGAAATTGGAAATTTGTGTTTTTAATGAAATAACTGATTTTTTTTTCCTGAGATAGTCAAATAAAAATAATTAGAGGAGCAAAATCCTTTTGATTTACATTAGAAGAATCTGGAAGACTCTTGCCGTAAAACTAGAGAGTAGAAAAGAATACATCATGATGAAGATCTGTTATTTCTCTTTCTCCAGAATTAGAGTCAGGCCATTAGAAGGAGGGAGGGAACTTAGGGAGGACTTCTGTATAATGGGACTTTGAGAGAAGTTTAGCAACTCTGCACTTTCCCTTATGGCTTAGGGAATCCCCAAACCAAGGAGACTGTTGTTTGATTGCCTGGGGAGTATGTGAAGACTGCAAGCCTCAGGGAGAATCCCTGTGTGCAAAATGATTTTGGAGTCATCATGGCAGAAAAGCAGACTATTTTAGACTCTCCTGAAGGCCACCTAAAAGAAAACCAAATATCACTGAATTCCTGTGCTTCCCATCAACCCACAAAGGAAATAAAAATGGCAGACCTAGTGAAGTCTGATTGGTTACAGAAATCAAAGAGTAGTGGATGTTTAAGCAGACACCATGGAAAGATGAAGAGTTCCAATATTCACTATTCTGCACCAGTGAATTCTCTAGAATAGCAGAGGTATCTTGCAGATATTAGGAAGCATGGGATGAATGAGTGCATGGCTGATGTCAGGGCTTTGTAATGATGAGCGGACACATTACTTGCTACCCTGTTTCAGAGTAGCAATAGAAATAGACCAATACTCAACATGCCTACTCTTGCTTAATTGCTATGGAATTATTCTGGTATTCTAGTAGTTATAAGAAAAGAGAGGAGAATGAGAAAGGAACACTTGATTTGAACTTAAACACCTAATTGATCATGTTCAATCCCAGATGTCAGATTTCTTTGTGAATGTGCTCTTTTAAGTTGTATATCAACAGCACAAATATTTACGAATTATTTATTATAAATTATAAGGACATAAATAATACTTTATTCTTCTTCCAAAGTTATTTACATGTAATTAATTATCCACATGTAAATTGGACTAGAACTTTGTCTTTCAAGACAGCATGAACATCTAACTCAAGGCATGTTCCCACACGGTATCATCAAATTCCTTACTCCATGTTCTACCTCCTATAAGTGGTTTAACAGTATTCTTTTCTATCCTAGAGTTACTGGCAGGGGTTCATCTTTTTCAGATTTTTTTTAACTGAATGGAAAATATGCATATATAAACTAATTCCACAGTGCCCAGCAGTGTATCTGTTGCAATTTTATTTTAAAGAAGTGAAAGAAGTGATGCAAAATATAAAATCTCTTTGTGCTTGTGTGAATCTGGCAGTAAATTAACAAGTGAAATGGAAAAGCTGAACAGTTGATGGAAGAGGAAAAGCCCTGAAGTCGGTGGACATTCACTCTCACAGAGATGGCGAACACATTTTATTTCAGTCCTTTTACTTTGTACTGTGGACTAGATATTTTAGTCTGTTTTGTTCAGAGTAGGAATAGTTAGAATTTTGATGTGAGGACATGAGGGGAAATTGGAAGAAGAATTGCTTCTGAAAGGCAGTTTTAACAGAAGAAAATCAAATTTTGGGATTCCTTTATATTCTCTTTCTTTACTGTCTTTTCCTTTTCTTCTCTTTTCAGAATTTGAGAGCTTTTGTTCACCTAGTACATTTCTAAAAAGACTATAGGATCTTTTATTCAATTTTAGTAATTACTAGAATGTAAAATGAATTGAGAAACAGTTGCCAAAAAATGGATATTTTTAGAGAGAATCTCATTTTGCAAAGGTCACAAACTGCTAATACTTGAAAATCCAGTTTCATATTTTAAATAATGTGATTTTGAGGGATTAAATAAAAAATACATTTCATAAAATATTGTAATATAGATAAATTATCTTCTAACAAGAACTGACAGCTCAGTAAAGAAAAATATATTTACACAGTAAACTGAGGAGAGAGAGAGAAACAGACAGACAGACAGAGACAGGGGTGTGAGACAGAGAACTTAATCAGTGTTGAAACTAACCTAATAGTATAATGATGCATAGTAGGATTGCAATCAAAGCGCCAGTGCTAAGTCCAACAGGCAGAAAAATTGCTTCCACATTACAAGACAGGATGGTACCATCAGAGTCACACCTACAAACTCGAATAGTCATTGTGTTTGTGCTGCTCTGGACAGGATAGCTGCTGTCTTCTATTACAACAGGGAGGAAATACAACTCTTGCTGTCTGCGGCTGTATCCATTTCTTCTGGTTTCAATTCCAGCTGTGTTGTCTACAAAACAGGACATTCAGATAAAATGGTTACTGTGAGTTTCACTTCAATTCTTTAAGTTGGTATCCACTAAGTAATAGGACGCTTTTCTTGAATTGGTAAAATGCATCCTTATATTATTTACGTCTTATATCATTATGAAAGCTGCCAAAAAATAATAATCCTTAGAGAATGAGGAAACATTAATCTTGTCTGGTATAAGAATTAGATTTTGTATTCATAAAAAAAATACAGAATGTTTTAAAAGAAAACAAGTCATTGGGTTACCCTGTTTTTTTCTTACATGAAAATGTCATTGAAGAAAAGGCATTTTTGTGGATATTCCCACACATATTAGCAGAGCAAAAATTACAAAGCATTAAACTATATGATATCTTACATAAGAATCTATTCTTTAAAATAAATTAAAAATCTATTGACTGGGGTTGTGGTTGTAGCTCAGTGGTGGAGTGCTTGCCTTGCACACGTGAGGCACTGGGTTTGATTCTCAGCAACACATAAAAATAAATTAATTAAGTAAATAAAGGTATTGTGTCCATCTATAACTAAAAAAGAATATTAAAAAATATTTTGACTTCTTCAGACTAAAACTTGTTCTTTTTCCTGCCTCCATGTTTTATACGGATCATTTATACGTATACATATATACATATTTATATAGAGACCCTCCATATCCACACATTCCATAGCCATGGATTGATAATTTGGGGAAAACAAGCAATGGAAAAATTTTTTTCATTGATATAGATAAATAGTACAATGGAATATTTATTTATATAGCATTTACATTGTGTTAGGTATAATAAGTAATGTAGAGATGATTTAAAGTGTTGAGGAGGTTGTGCACAGATTATGTGCAAATACTAATGACATATTTTATAAGGAATTTGTGTCTGAAAAATTTGGTCTCTATGAGTGGTAGGTTCCTGGAATTAATCCTTAACATACCAACGGATGACTGGATATATGAGTGTGTGTGTGTGTGTGTGTGTGTGTGTGTGTATGCATGTGTAGGTAAAAAATGTTTTCACTCTTGCACATCAGATAAAATAAGAGAGAGAGAAAAACACATTCAAGTTATAAATGTAAAAATACATTAAAATTTGTAAAAACCATGAACCACCTCAATGTAATTACAAAGGAAAATCATTTTAACATGAATAAATTTAATAATAATGATATTATAGAAATAAAAGGCACTAAAATTCCATTTTGTATAAATTTAATTAATGTTTTAATTGGAAACATTATTTCGCATTCACTTGCTCTTTTCTTATATGTTTCTACACATGAAAGAAATTTTAGTTTATTCAAAAACTCTATTATTTTTTTCCAATAAAGAAACTTCTATGGGCCTGGGTTGTGGCTCAGCAGTAGAGCGCTCGCCTGGCACATGTGAGGCTCTGGGTTCGATCCTCAGCACCACATAAAAATGAATAAATAAAATAAAGGTATTGTGCCCAACTACAACTAAAAACATATTTAAAAATTAAAAAAAAAGAAACTCCCACAAAATGTTTTATTTTTAGAAATATATTAACATATAGTTTATTTATATATTAATATGTTAATATTCATGATTCCCACTTGGGAATAAGGTAAAAAATTAGAAAAATATATTACTCAATGAAATATGTTTGTTGGAAACGTTGTTGTTTCAATCATGTACATTGTACTGTTTGTAGATACTCAATCCAGCAACCACAAGTTAGACAGCTTCTCTACATTCACTGAAACAGGAAGTACCTTGAAGAGTATTATGTGATAAGATGAGGGTTTATTTTGGTAAGATTACTTTGTTGTTATTACAGACAGATACTTTAAAATTAAGAAACAAAAACTTTAAAATGCCAGGTGTCTACTATGATATTCCCAATTAGATTTACTCAAGTCAAATGATTGTGGGGACAATAAGGATGGAAAAAATGGAGACTAGTCAAAGCAATATTAAAATCTTAAGCACTTGATTGTTGTCCGTATGAGAATAAAGAACAAAGTGTTACAACCTGAGTGAAAATAGAAATATGAAGTCTAATGTTCTGTCTTGGCAGTAAGGTAATAATTTGATAATTTTTAGCTCAATTTATGTCAAAATTTAACCTAGGTTTATTTGTTTGTGTAGAAGTACTGGGGAGTCTACCACTGAGCTGCTTCCCCAGGCTTTTATGTTTTTATTTTAAACACAGGGTCTCACTAGTTTGCAGACCCTCAAACTTGTGATGTTTCTGTCTCATCCTATTGAGTAGTTGGAATCACAGGAATTCACCACAATGTCTAGAACCTTTTAGGATTTTTTAAATGTTTATTTTCAATTTATTATTTTTAGAAAATAGATTGCATGAAAATTTTACATTGCCAATACTGAGACAAAAAAGTTACAATAAACCTCATTTCCCCTCTTAAAACATTTTCTGTACCCTATAAAAGTGTACAAGTATAGCTTTCAATCAAGTAGAGCAGTATTTGACATTAAATTCTGTAGCAAGTATGTGTGCAGTCCACAAGCAAATGCTGCTCCTGGGGCAGAGGATCCGATCCATATTGTCATGATTATCCTGGTCCTCCAGCAAAGACAGATTAGTTGGGAATAGCAGATACTCAGGGTTGAGTAAGTGATGTGAGCATCTATTCTATGATCTAGAAATCTGATTTGTCTTCATTATATTCATGAATGAAACTTAGGGCATCCTGCATTATACTCTATGAATCCTTTCTCCATCCGCTTGTCTTCATCTTCACATCCAGTATCCTGGTCTAATACTCAGTCTCGATACTGCAAAGGTGCCAAGACTAGTCTTTTCTCCCTGTCATGTGTTTTCCATATTACATAAGACTGATCTTCCCCAGATGCAAATTTGAACATGTTATACTCTTGTGTAAACTTTTCAAAGACTTATAAAGTCACTCTATTTGAATTACTATACCTTTAATTCATTTATATATAGGGTGAACATAATGGCATGGTTTGTCTGGGACAGCTCTATTCTATATGTGTTGCTCTAACTGAAAACTATAAATATTGTCCACTTTTATTCTCAGAAGTATTACCATTTTCATCATAAAATATGTGGTCACTTTATTGATAAAATCCTTCAACTTTGGGGTGCTGTTTCATGTACAGCTGTTCTTCAGACTCCAGCATTGAGTCATTCCAACTCAACTTTCTTTAGTGACAAAACATGGGGATGCAAATTTCTTCCTCCTAATTATTTAAAGGAAACCCAGTTTTCTTAAAACATCCTTGGGCTTCTATCTATAATCACCATTATTATCATCCCCTTATAATTTATGCACTTGTTCTAGAAACTGAATTTATTAAAACTTTAATTTATCACTACACAATATTATAAAATCTGACATTTTAATTCTTGTTTTATAGCATATAGAAATTTTGAAACCAGAAATGGTGGCACATGCCTGTAATCGCAGAGGCTCAGGAGGTTGAGACAGGAGAATCTAGACTTCAAAGCCAGCCCCAGCAATGGCAAGGCACTAAGCAACTCAGTGAGACCCTGTCTCCAAATAAAAGACAAGATAGGGCTGGGGATGTGGCTCAGTGGTCAAATGCCCCTGAGTTTAAACTCTGGTAACCCCCAAAAAAAGTTTTTTGAAGAGATAAAAAAGTCAAAGTAAAAAATAAAGCAAAACTATAATTTACAAATACTTAATAGTAATACATAATCCTTAATACAAACAGTTCCCAACTTCATGTTTAAAGATTTTTAGTCTATATAATGAATTAAAGCATACCCATAGTATGAAATTCCTCCCTTTTTCATTTTTATTATGATATTTTAAAATTGCATCATATATTCAAAACTTTATTCTAAAATCAACAATCTGTTAGAAGATTTTGACAAATCTGTAGACTAACATAAAGTGTTCTGAACACATTTAAGATAGGATAGGCTAAGCCCTGATGTTTAGTAGGATAGATATATGCATTATCAATTTACTATATTTTCAACTTTATGATGAGTTTATGGAGACATAATATCATCAGAAATTGAGAAGCATCTGAAATCCAGTATTCTTTATCTTCTTGCGGTGGTTATAACAGTATCACATGCAAGAGTAATAGCAGAAGTAGTAGCAATGCTGGCCATAAAATGATAGAAAGTAAGTGTAAAACAGTATATGAGGTGGTAGCTAAAATTATAGTGGGACTAATATATTATAACCATTGTGTTTCATGCTTTGCATATATGAATTTAATACAAGTACAGTGAAATTCTCATTGTGTAGTATAATTTTCACACTGACAGTCTACCATTTTGGTATGGCCTGGGAATGCAAACCTCTATCATCCGGTATCTACATTAGTAACCTATGGTATACTGGGTGTTATTAAAATAAAAGAGGTAATATAGATTTACCTATTTGTATGTACAAAGAATGTGCATGGGAGTCAAAGGATATATTTAAAACAGGGGCAACTTTCAATTTCTCTGATAGCTTTTTACATGCATGGCTCATTAAGACAGTTTCCTTTGTATGATGGAAGTAAAACTGACTTTCGAGGTAGAGTCTATATAGATTAAATATTTAATATATTACTATTTAGATAATTTTGTATTTCTTATATGTGGATTTCTTTATTTTACAAAATTGAATGATTTTAAGAAAAATATTGATTCCTCTATTTGTGCCCTTTGACAAAGCTACATAAAAGAGGTAAATCTTTAAGTGCTTATACTTACTTCTGAAGTCACGGACTGTAAAATTTGGTTTGATGGCAGCCTCAGGGGATAATCTAAAGGAGAATTGCTGCCCAGCAGGTGAAAGATCTCGATCTGCAGCACTGACTATCTGAATTATCTGAAACAAAGTTGAGATTAAAATTGAAAATCAGTTTCAAAGGGAACTTTACATAACAGGTTTATAAATCCATTTAATGAAGCATGCACATAGACAGAAATGATATTTTTTGAATTCATATCAGCAGGCCAATAACTCACACATAATTTTTATAAACAATTTTCTAAATATTTACAGCTATTAATAGCAGGCTCAATTATATAGGACATGGGTTAATTCTAAATCAATATATGTGAAACTAAAAAGCTTAGCAGCATTTAAAATTTTCACTAATAAGCAAAATAAAATTAAAATGTACTTGCTTGCATTTTAAATTAGATGAATTAAATGCTTTCTAGCCTAAATATGAAGCTGCTTACTGGAAACAAAATATCTGATTATCTAAAAGTGCTTGAAATAGCAAAATTTTAGAATTGTTGTTTGTAAGAATGGGTTTTATTTTCACGTATAAATAAAACAATGGGAAACAAAGAAAGAATATATATCGTTTCTATTGTTATATTAATTTTCCCTCATTGGTTAGGAACAAAAATACGTTTGTATAGATTTATATAATAAGCACTTCACTCCCTATTTAAAAAATGTTCTTAACTCTCACCAAAAGTTGCATATCATCTAGTTAAAATCCTGATATTTCAGTAAAATGCCCTTCAAACTTTGACAATAAACAATCAAGAAGTAATTTCTCAGAGCCAAACTATAACATTCATAATTCACTACATAGATAAGCAAATCACAATGGCTTTAAGTGATTAGGCAGCTCAGTGGTAGAGTGCTTACTTAGCATGCTCAAGTATATGGGTTCCATTCCTCCAAAAAACAAAACAAAACAAAACAAAACAAACAAACAAACAAACAAAAAAATCTCAAATCAGAATGGCTTTCAGGCACTTTTAGATCAACATATCCAATAGTTGTGTGCCAGACTAATTTCAGGAAGCATGTGTGGGAAAAGATAAAGGATATGTACTGGTCAGAGGATCATGCTCTTGAACTAAATTTCAATCTGGCAGAGGAAGACCACAGATTCAATTATGGTAACCTGCCATAATTGTGTAAAATATTCATCAATGACTGATGCTATTAAATATGAGATTTTCTTTTTTGTTTTATTCTGGGTTAAAATACAATCTACTGATTACAATTTACATTCCCATATATTTGGACACACAGAAAGATACCTAAATGATGGATAGATGAATAACAGCTATTACTGGCATTTTAAGTATCAGTGCAGTATTAGTAACAAAATTAGAAGTCAATTGATTCTGGATTAGAAATTTTAATTTCTTGTCGTAGTACAAATTCTTTGCACAGAATTCATTTTTCCTGTATAATTGTCATGGATGAGACTTGCATAATTCATCATTAGATGATGGAATGTGATAATTTGGGAAGAATCTTCATACAGACCCTGAAAAATAAACTTTCTTTGACTCAGACCTATATACTCCAATCATACTATCTCACCCATAAGACTTCTGTACATTACTTAGGAATCAATATTTAATTGTTGATTTTTATTTTGATTTCTTCATGTTGTTAGCTAGTGCCATTATTAAATTTAAAATATATAATAACAAAATATCAAGAACATATTTTTGAAGAAAAAAATGGTTTTAGGACAACATATAGACAGAAACTGTTAAAGGCATTCATTTATCTGGAAATGTTATTTGGAAAGCACTTCCCTGAAGGAAATAACTCTTACATAAATTTTCTCTGGCTTACATAAGACCATCTTACTTCTTACTATTTCTCTCCTTTTTAGAAAAGTACACACATACATATATATTCAAGAATAATCTAGAAGAGAGAGCTGTTTGCTATGCATGATTTGTAGGCCAGAAACACTATAGTTGGGCCCCCAAAGCAGAAAATGCCCATATATCACATACCCTGCAAACTCAAGGGACATTTTAGCACTGTGCTTTGAACATAAGTATTGCGAAGTAAGACACAAAAACCCAACAGATATGTTTTGATATAGTGCTCCCAAGAACACAACAGATATTTCACTTCTTTGTCCACAAATAAGAAAATCTGGTTGATCTCTAGTAACTTGGACTTTTACCAGCAGTTCAAATCTTTTACTATATTAGACAAATATAATTAAATAGAACTCTGTTCCCAGAGGCTAATTTTCATTTGAGGCATTATAAGATTTTGATTAGTCTGATATTATTATTATCCCTAAGTATCCAGAAGACAAAAAACTGGCTTAAAAAAAAAAAAAAAAAAAAAACTTTGGCACAGTGGGGTTTTCTCAAAAGTGAAAGGGAGCTAATTTGTAGAAGTTCTGTAAACCTCTTTTAATTTCCCAATTCTCCAAATTAGTTAATTTATTTGTGCTCAAATATTTATGTAGCACCTACTATTAAAACACTGGAACAGAATAAGCAGAACAGACATCCATGAATATTGTGGATGCATTCGAGGTGATGAGGTTTAGTCCATTCTGTGACTATTATAAAATAAGGACACAGATTTGAGGTAACACAATGTTAATATGCAGTCATGTAATTCATTTAATGACTTCTCCACATCATCTATGAATGATTGGGACAACACAGTCAACCAGAAGTCTCCATGCTTATGAAAATATAACTTTACTCACCAAAATGGTATCTGCTTGACACATACAATTACTGAGCACTTGAAATGTTACTACAGTGAATGTGATCATGGGCTTTAAATTTTATTTAAACTTCATATAATACTTATATTAATAGTACATATCGCTGGTGCACAGCTTTTGGACAAATAATCTACTAAGTAGTATTACACGCACAGATTGAAAGACAGTAATTTAAAGCATGCCCTCTAAAAGATATTGTTTCAAGTTTAAGATTTATTTTACATAAGAATTAAAATTCATTCAATTTACCTAAGTAAGTGGTTATGTTACTTAAAGGTGATTGAAATTTACATCAATATGTCACCATAGAGTGTTTGTTCACAGTCAAGTTTTTTAGAAAAAGCACACTAAGAAAATGCAAAAATGGCAGAAAGCATAGTCCAAAGAACTTGCTAGGAAATCAAAACTTTATTCCCTACGGGGTTATCTCCACATCCATTTATTCACCATTAATTCACACAAGTTTAATAATTTATGATTTATTTTATGAGGACTTATTCTGAAATATGATTATATACACATGTATATATGTCTGGACTTAGAATCAAAAATATACACAGAGGAAGAGTCTTTAAACACATTTATTTTTTTTTGGGGGGGGGCAGTGGATTCTGGGATTGAGCCCAGGGTTTCTTTACCAATAATTTACAGTTCACTTCTTTTTTTTTTTTTTTTTTTTTTTTTTTTTTTTTTTTTTTGAAGTAAGGTTTCACTAAATTGCTAAGGCTGACCTCAAGCTTGTTATCTTCATTCCTCAGCCTCACAAGTCAATGAAACTACAGGTGTGTACCACCAACAGTCTTTATACACTCTCGATTCACACTATTTGTAAGATACCTGTCCTGGTTTTGCATTTTCACAGACGGCCGTCTCATATGGCACAGATATTTCTGGAGGAAATTCATTGACATCTAATACATTAATCAGTATGTTGACTTTGCTTTTTAATAATGGGTTACCTGTTGAAACATAAAAACATAATTTATTATTAAAAATTGTGTCATTTATTCTTTCTTCAATAAAGAACATCAGCACAACACTGCTGCTTAGGTGTCAGAAGACAAGACAAACAAGGCACATTACCGGGGTTCATTTCTGAAATTCGCCATTAAGTAGGACCAACCACATATCTGGCATGTTATAATTTTAGGGCATTTCTGGTGGAATGACCTACCTATCTTATCAGGGTTACTTCACAAGAGCAATCTTTGCCATTAGTGACATTTTTTTATTAGATTAAAAATATAGTATTCTAAGTTGTACAAATTTAGTAAAAATTTTACTGCCATGTTTTACATCGCAAATGACCCTTTTGAAATTAATCATCTCAGAAGTTTCTTCCTGAATAAAATAATGATTAGTAACAAGAAGAAGGAGAGATTGTTTTCCATTAAGTTATAATTAGAAAAATAGATTTAAGGGAGTAAATCAAAAAATATCATAGAAAGCTAGGATATCCTGAAATTACTTGCTGGTGATAAGAAATAAAAGAATAAGAAAACTTTTGTTAGAGAATAGCTTCTTCTTCTTTCTACAATATCAAAATTAACATAAATTGAAAAGGTATTGGCTAAAATCCCATCACAGGTTTTGGGCTCAACCTAATGACTTACGCTTTGCTACCTGTCATTTGCTTGAAGGATGCTATAAATAATATATTATAAAAACATAAAATTATTACTTACAAAACATGAAAGTATTATGTTATAAATATTATTATAACAAATTATTTATAACAATACTTTCATGTTTTGTAAGTTTTAGGTTACATTATAGAAATTTTGCCTTTTAAGATTTTACAGATGAATCAGTTAGTTGTCTCAAATTTTTAAAGGCCTACTCAGATTGCACAGCTAGAAGAATGGGAGTTAAAAATGCAAGCCCTGGCATATGAAAATTGAATGACATGTTTATTCTACCATATATTCTGTCTTGATTCTTCTGTGGAAGAAGTTAAGTTCTTCTACAGTGTTATTAAAGAATGGTAATATTCTTATACACCTCTATCTGGAAAACTTTAAAGAAATGAGTACGCAAATAATTTTTAATGACTGATTCTGACAAGTCTACAAAATTCAGTAGAAATAAGTAGAAAAATCACTGAATATTAATGTAAGAAATATCTACACATTACCATATATCACTGTAAAATCCGCTCTTGTGTACCAGTATGGACAGAGAAACGATGAAATGAGGATATTTGGTGTGATTATGAAAGATATATTGTTAATCTTGGAGAATGATTCTGAAAATACATATCATGTAAACATTGACATTGGTGAAAGTGTATTAACTTATTTGATAGAAAACTTTGGCTTAGTTTTCAAAAGTCATTGAACCTCTCTCACATAGTTATTTCACTGAGTTTCTCCATAAAAGATACAAGATATCAATAGGCCCTATCTCATAGATTTGTTGTATTAAATAAGATGATGTGTTATATAACTTTCAATGTTTTTGTAAATTCTTATTATTCTAATTAACAGTTATATTTTGTGGAGATTATCTAGATACACTTCTTTTAATGGTACTTATATTTATACAGTGGAGAATAGGAATAAAAGTCAGTAAATTTGCTAAACTTGGTTTAGATTTCTAAAAAAAACTATATATCAACAAACAAAAGAATAAAACAAATGCCTACCACTTTAAAAAGTTCGCAATGAACCAATATTCTAAAGTAAATTATACAGATTAACTCATTTATGGTTCATAACAACTATTATATAGGTACTACCATCAACCCCATCATGCCTATAGAATGCTAAAAAAAATTAAGCAGGTGTGACTTTTCAAAAACCTACAAGTGAAAGTGAAAATGCTGACTTGGAATCAGATGTTCTGGCTCCTTAGTCAGTGCTTCTCAATTTTATTATATATTATTATTATTTTTTAAATTTTTTTGGTGCTGGGGATAGAACTCAGGGGTACTTGACCACTGGGCCACATCCCCAGCCCTTTTTTGTATTTTATTAGAGACAGGGTCTCACCGAGTTGCTAAGTGTCTCAACATTGCTGAGACTGGCTTTGAACTCACGATCCTCCTGCCTCAGCCTCCCAAGTGCTGGGATTACAGGCGTGCACCACCGCGCCAGGATTTAAAAAGCACAGTGACAATTATATAGCCACTTAAAATAGATAAATAGTTTATATTATGTGTTAGATTTTGCTTTTAAGAAGAATGACAACCTGTTCAACATCTGGACAATGGAAACAGTCTTTCTAATTCACGTGGTAAGGTGGGTTCAAGTCCAGAGGCAACATGAAGAGAAGAATTGCTTTTTCACTTTTTTCTACTATAGGAGTTTTATTTCATTAGGTTAGTGTGAGAGTGATATTCTTCCATAGGAGACAAGTCTTATTCATCAATTGTATTTAACTTAACAATATACATTTATAATATATAAAAAGGTTATCAAAATGAATTTAGGCTACATTCATCCATGTTTTTTTTGCACTATTTACTATTGCCCTAAAATGTCATTGTAATAGCTGTTTTCCATGAGTAAATTGTCACACACACAAAAAAAATCAGTACTGTAATAACTTATTATTAATAGTGTTTCTCCAGGGGATGCTTTAAGCGTTTTAACTAAGACAAATCTTTGTTGTGTGAAACAATTCTGTGCACTGTAGGACACCTAGATTTCCTGAAATTAAATGTCAGGAGCCAGCATTGCAAAAACTATAAAACAAATGTTCAATCAAGGATAGAGGAAAAACAATAACAACAGCATGCTCATAGTGCTGAACATGAGTAATGGGTTCATGGATTTAATTATGTTATTCTTTCCTCTATTATATACATTTTTAAATTTTTCATAATTAAGGGTTTAAAAATGACATATTGAATTCCTTAGTGCCAGCTAGGGAGGCAATAACATCTCTGTTTGAGAACTATTGCAGTCTAATAAGCCTTGAACTTTTTGCCATAGCATATAATTTATAAAAGTAATGCAGCATTCTTTCATTTAAGTATATAATTTACTAAAGTGTGTTGACAAAGTAATGACCTATTTTTCTTTCTCACCCATCTAATCTATATTTCAGAGAGCAACAATGAAATTTATTTAACTTTGATTCAGCAAGAGTATAATGATCAAATATTTGACAATAAAATTATACAAAGTTTAGTTATTATTTACTACTTAAAAAACAAATTCAATTATTGGCTTAGTAAATATTAAACAATTGATGTCACACATAATTGTGATGTTCCTAATAGACCATTTAAATGACCATTATCATTAGTCTACTGTTTATATTTAATAACCTGCTAATTAATATTTGAGGTCCATTTACCATAATCAAGAAATAATTCTGGCCAGGCTAGATGGTGAGCTACTATAATCCTAGCTGCTTAGGAGGCTGAGGCAGGAAGGTCATAAGTTCAAAGCAGCCTCAGCAACATGGAGGCACTAAGCAACTCAGTGAGACCCTGTCTCTAAATAAAATACCAAATAGGGCTGGGGATGTGGCTCAGTGGTTGAGTGTCCCTGAGTTCAATCCCTGGTACCAAAAAAAAAAAAAAAAAAAAAAAAAAAAAAAAGAAAGAAAAGAAAGAAAGAAAGAAAGAAAGAAAAAGGAAGAAAGAAATTTTGTATTTGTCTATTTGTCTCTCATGGCTTCAAAGTGTTTTTTCATTTCTTTATCCCCAAACCGTAATGATATTGCAGTCTGTTCTCATGCTTGTTCAATGAATTAGAATTAGAACTGCCTATTCACATTTAAAGTACAACTTTAAAATAAGGAAAAAGAAAATCACAAATTATCAAAATCAGAATAAAATAAGAAATGTATTTCAATCATAAACAAAATAAAATATTGTAAAAAATATGATAAATTATTTTATGTCAAAAATATACTCAAAGTTATGGTCAATTCTTATAAAGATTCAAATGACCAAAACTGAAAGAAAGAGCGGGTGGCATATGCCTGTAATCCCAGCATTTGGAAGGCTGAGGCAGGAGGATCTTGAGTTCAAAGCCAGCCTCAGTCAGCTATGGCGAGGCACTTAGCAACTCAATGAGACCCTGTCTCTTAATAAAATACAAAAAAGAGCTGGGGATGTGGCCCAGCGGTCGAGTTCCCCTGAGATCAATCCCTGGTACAAAAAACAAACAAACAAAAAAAAACTGAAAGAAGGAATAAGAAACATTTTTGTTCTTAAAACAGTGAAGAAAATTCAGGTATAATAAAAAATCTCCTCACAAAGAAAAGCCTTTTCCCAGATGTCATTACTTGGGAATTCTATCAAAGATTTAAAAACCAAATAGTGTCTATTCTTCAAAATAGAGGAAGTACTTATCACTTGATAACAAAGCCAAACAAAAACTTCACAAGAAATCAAAAGTACAGACGAGTATATTTTTTAAACAAAGGCCCAAAAATTCCTTAATAAAATGTTAAATCAATCCCAGAAGTAAATTGTAAATTTAACACATAATGATAGCCAAATGAATCAAAGACCATTTAAATTCCACTTAAATGATATCCTAATGAAGCAAAGTTGCTTTAACATCATAAAACAAACACTTATAGATGGTATTGGTAGAAGAAAGAATAAAAAGTCACATCTGAATCTCAAATTCAGAATTAGTATTTGACAAAATCTTATATCCATTCATGATACAAGCTCTATACAAACAGCTTGGAGGCTGCTTCTTCAAATTGATAAAGCAGCCATAAGACACTGAGAGCTAACATCACACCTTATCTCTAACATACACAAGGCAAGAATATCTGCTCTTGTCATTTATATTTAACATTGTTCTGGAGGGTTTCACCATGAAATCAGACAAAAATACAATCTTTCAAAGGAGGTCTCTAGTTGTTAAACCATTCCTATTAGATAAACCCTTTTGAAATTCCAAAACCAAATAAAATCTGTGATGATATAACTACTCCTGGTGATGATAAATATTTAAAAATGTATTAAAGAAGTCTGGCACTGCTCTTTGAGAGACTGTTTTTTGTTTTGTTTTGTTTTTAAGCTGTGGCAATGTGAAGTTTCATTTATTTTCATGTTGGTTAGGTGCTCAATGCTCCAGGTTTGTTAGGAACTACTTGGAAATGTAGACATAGGACTGTCCTAGGACTCTTCATGTAGCTTGGCTTCTGAATAGCTTAGTGACTATAATCCATACGTAAACATTCAAGAAAGAGAGCAACCCAGACAGAAATGACTGCTTTTATGATCTAAGAGAGTCACAAAACAATACTTCTTCCCTATGTTAATCAGGGCAGTCCTTAGATCCATTCCAAGTTCAAAGGAAGGAAAAACAGACTCCATCCACTACAGGAAGATGTGAAGATCAGCCTCAGTGTTAAACGCTTGTGGGATGGGATAAATCCATAATGGAGGACCACCATTGTGTTACAGGAATGGAACTTTCTATAAAGCTGAGGTAGCATGCAGCAAACCATGTTCCCATACCCAGCCCCCATGCAAACCCTGATTCTTGGGATCAGGACAGAAAGATGCCAGACCCTTTGATTAGAGTAACAGGCATGAGTTTAAAAGAATGGTAGAGGGATAGAAAAGGGGAAAGGGGAACATTCTTAAGGCAAATGATGGGTGAGTCCTCTCAGAGAGTGACAATGTGCCTCTCTTGTCTTCCAATTTTATTGGGGATCCCAGGGAAGTTTCCAGAGAATCCCACCCAGGTCCACCTCTTATCTTGACTGATAGCAGGATGACATTGGATTTTCAAGCACTCACTGCCATCACAACTGTAGGTCACTTTGGCCCCTGCTGACTATATTAACAGGAATATATTCTTATAGATTTTATAATTTGGGGGAATTATTCTTTTTATCCTGAGGTCCAAGATCTGGTATGTGGAAAAAGTCCCCCTTTTCAGGGTAATTTTTATTCTCACTGGCATTTGGGCCTGCATTTCTCCTTCATATAACAGGTAGTATGCTGAGGACTGTAACATATTCTGTCAACATAAGCCAGGCAGGGCTGCAGGTAAATTGATTTTTTTAAAAAAGAAAAACATGTGAGAATTAGCACAATTATTCCATTTAATAAAATTCTTCCCTTAATTTCATGTCTGCTGTCAATTGGAAATTAAATCAGAAATCTCTTTTAGAAACAGGTTACTAGTGATTATTCTTATATATAACATTGATAATCCTAGATAAATAAGATTTTTACCTAAAGAGAATATAAAATTTATGTAACAGTACTATTCTCTGGCAATTCTTCTCAATGCCAAATGGTTTTACAGAGAGCAAACAGAAAGTGATACATTTATGGAGAGTTCTCTTAACATAGTCTCTTGTGACTCTGTATAAGATTTAATTTTCCATAGGGTCCTACTGATCTATAAGAAATTGAAAATATTATAAATAACATATAGTTGAGAAAATGGGCAGAATCTTCCCTATGATTTCTGCAGAAGCCAAGGCAGGACTCTGAGTCTCCTCAGTGATTTTGTCACATCCCGAGATCTGAGGTGTCTATGAAGGAACTGAAGAGCAAGAAGGGATGCTGCCTGAGATTGCCCCGGTGATTATCACCTCTCTTCCATGAGTCACCTTCATAATGCACTCAAGCCATCCTGACATGGGGAAACTCAGTTTAGAGACAAGAAAGGGCTTTGCAGTATGTGACACAGTAGATACTCAATAAATATAGTCAAATAATAAAAGATTTCTAAGAGCCAAGTGAGAAGTCTAATACAAAATGTTTTGAAAAATCGTAAAGTTCTAACAAATACTAATCTCCAGTTATATTAATATACACTGGAGCTACTTTGCTTCTTTATTTAAAAATGACAAGTGCTTTTGAATGAAAATTCAATTTTGTGATTGTGTACTAAATTATAACTACAATCACTTCAAAATTGGAATTGTAGCCTTTTATACCAAAACCTGAATTATAATTGTTCAAACTGAGTAAGGTACATGTAATAAATGAATAATATAGGCTTTCTTTGGTTTTCCTCTTTAAACCAGTTCACTTCTAAATTGCAAGTTAAGTTAAGCCATGTTTAATAATAGCTCTGTTCAAAGTACAGTGGTATGATCTGCAGCTAGACTGAGCAATCCATAAAGAGGATTTAAATTATTCATATATACCTATGTTACAGTCAAATATTATCTTCTGTGCTGTTGGTGACAAAACCTGATCTCTAAAGGAAAAGAAAATCCTTAACAATACCACTGATCTTTTTTTTTTTTTATTTTTCATAATGAAAACTGTAGGAAAAATATGTTATGTATATAAAAATTTAAAATAACATGAAGAATTAGATACTTTGAGTTCCTTGAGAACCATATTCACCTTGACATTCAGAATATAACACAGTGCCAGCACATGATAGTCAATTAAATATACAAATAAATATATATAATCTTAAAAACAGACTGGGCTGAGAAGCTAAAACCGTTTAGGTGGAACTGACATGACAGAAAATCCCTATGGATTATGACCTATTGATGTCATGGTTCTCAGTATATGTTCCCTGAATTAACCCATGGTCAATAAAACTATACAAATGTACATACTATTTTACTTTATAAAAAACCATCTGCAATATAAAAGGTTATTCTCAAATGCTTGCCTTTATTATAATCACAACAACATTAGATTAACATTTTGTGGTCAATGAGGAATAGGAAAAATTGCTAAACATCACTAATCATCAGGGAAATAAAAATCAAAACCACAATGAGTTATTGCATCATCCCAGAAAGAATGGCTATCACCAAAAGACTAAAGATAACATGTGCCGGTAGAATGTAGAAAAAGGGACCCCAAGCATGTTGTTGGTGGGAATGTAAACTAGTAGAGCTATTTAGGAAAACAGAATGACACTTCCTCAGAAATTTTAAAATTAGGTGTATACCCAAAGGAAATGGAATAAGTATGTCAAAAATAAAAAGGCACTGCCATGTTTATTGCAGCCTTAGTCACAAAAGCCAAGAAAAGAAAACAACAGAAGTCCAACACTTGACAAAGGGATGAAGAAAATTTGGTACATATTCACAATGGAATATTATCAGCCATGATAACAAACTGAAATTCTGTAACTTATGACAATAAGAATAGAAATGGAGATAATTATACTAGGTGAAATAAACCAAGCACAGAGAGACAAGTACTGCATGATCTCATTCATATGTGGAATATAAAATCTTTGATCTCATAGAAGTTGAGAACTGAGTGATGGTTACCAGAAGCTAGAAAGGGGAGGGGGGAGAAGGAATGGGCAGAGGTGCATCAGTGGGCTGTAATTTATAATTATATAAGCAGAAAAGTTTCTGTTATATGACTGCATGCTGGTAAGAGAAATATAGACAGTGGCAATGGACTGCATACTTCAAAAACCTAGAGAAAATGATCCTGTTTTCACCATAAAGAAATGAATAATGTTCCAGGAAATAGATATACTTATCCTGATATAAATGTTACACAAGATCACAGATGTTGAAGTATTACTTGTTACTCCACTAATATGTACACTTTTTATGCTTTCATGCATTAGTTAAAAATAAATATAATTAAAATGAATGAATGGAGAGGGGAGGGGAAAAAAGGCGGACAGAAGAGAGGTGCTCTCGAGAGACTGTCACTAAAAGAGGCTTAGCGGGAAGTTTGAACACATTCCTAACAATACTCCTGCAACTGGGAGTGAGCTGAGACATCCACGCACATGTAGATGGTGAAATACAACAAACTCCAGACCGCCGCCGCACGGAGTCCAGTGTGAGCTGCCCAAAAACCGAACCAGCATTAGAGGTGCAGCTGCCGTGGTAACATTGCAGTAAGAGAAGTACAGACCACAGCCTCGAACAGCGCAGAATAAAAGGAAAGCTAGACGCGAGCAGCAGCCTCATAGACTTCTTTCATGCAAATTGCTGAATGGGACCTACACGCCTCGGAGTGACACACAGGTTTGGGGTACTGCTGTTGAGACTGGGGAAAGCGCTGCCATTTTGGAGGAAAGCCGCAGCTGACTGGGACAAAGAAACAAGGAAGAAAAGCAGCTGCAGGCATCCAAGGATCAGTCCAGGGCCCAGAGAATAGCACACACCTGGGCGAGATGCTCGTGGGCAGCAGCAGGGAAGGCCTGTCTGAGGCCAGCGCAGCAACCACAAGAGCAATAACGGGGTGGGTGTGGGGAATGCATGCCTTTTGGATGAACTCTTTCCTGGTACCATTCACATACTGACACCCCCCCCTCCCCCAAGCCACTTTTCCACTGTGCCAATCTGCTGCTGGCCAAAGCTGCAGACTAGACTCCACTAATTGGTGTTCTGTGACTGTCTGGGCGTGATCCAGGACAACTGGCTTAAATTGGAAGGGAAAAAAGAAGAGCTTCCCAGGGTCCTGTTTATTTGAAACTTGTTCCTGGGTTCCACTCTGATTTTGTTGTTGTTGTTGTTGTTGTTGTTGTTGTTTTTGTTTAGTTTTGTTTTTGTTCTGTTTGATAGTGTGCTTATTTGTTTGATTTTTTTCTTCTTTCTTTTCTTCCCTTCTCATTTTAGTCTCTTCTGCCCTCATCTTCTCTATTTACACCCTGTCATTGCGTACTCATCAGAGGCGAAAACAAGTTATACACAGAAATTGGGACTTCTGGATCTGGAGCAATTGAAATATACAGAAAAGCAGTTTTATATATAGTTTACTCTCTATTTTATTTTTTTCTTTTCCATCTTTCTTTATTTTTCTTCTCTCAAAGGCTAAATAAGTTTGGTTTATATATAAATCGATCTTCCCTCTAAATTGCTCACACATTCTCTTTCCTCTCCCATGTGTTGATATTAAACCACTTCCATAGAATTCTATTTTAATACTTCCTAAGAAAGAATATCTCAATAACCTCATTTCCTTCTTCCTAAACATATCATTTCTGTGTCCAATACTGAAACTGTAAACCCCAACGCAAGCATACAGAGTAAATTAGAAACAATACCTGAGTTAACTAAAACTGTACATTGTGATCAAACTGGGATTTGCTGAATTGAAAGTGTTAGATCTTAAAGTGCAAGGTATTTATAAGGGGATCTGACAGCATTGTACCACAGGAGCAACATAAGGCTATAAGTTGAAATCGAAATAGGCAGGGTCGGGCTGGGATTGTGGCTCAGCGGTAGAGCGCTCACCTAGCACGTGGGGGCGACCCAGGTTCGATCCTCAGCACCACGTACAAATAAAACGCATTGAATAAAACGCATTGTGTACAACTAAAAGCAAATAAATAAAAAATATTAAAAAAAAAAAAAGAAATAGGCAGGGTCCCAGTGCTAGAAGAAATAGACACACAAGCATTATGAAGAAGCAAGGGAAGAAAGTGACTGAAACCAATCAATATACCCCCTCAGTAGATTCCATGGCAAGCATAGTTGGTCAAATACCAGAGATGGAATTTAGAAATTACATATTCCAAATGTTTATGGAACTTAAGAATGAACTAAAAAATGAGATGCAAGATCAAATACAGGCGAAAAAAGAGCATTTTGACAAAGAACTCCAAAAACAAATACAGGAAGCAAAAGATTACTTCAATAGGGAGATAGAGATTCTAAAGAAAAATCTAACAGAAATTCTGGAAATGAAAGAAGAAATAAACCAAACTAAATGCTCAATTGAAAGCATCACCAACAGGTGAGATCACTTGGAAGAAAGGACATCAGATAATGAAGACAAAATATATATCCTGGAGAAAAATCTAGATGATATGGCAAAAGTAGTAAGAAAACAAGAACAGAGCATTCAGGAATTATGGGACAGCATAAAAAGACCAAACTTAAGAGTGGTTGGTATTGAAGAAGGTGCAGAGTTTCAAACCAAAGGAATGAGTAATTTATTCAATGAAATAATAGCAGAAAATTTTCCAAACATGAGGAATGAATGGCAAAACCAAGTTCAAGAGGCTTACCGAACACCAAACATACAAATCCACAACAGATCCACACCAGGACACATTATAATGAAATTGCCTAATATACTAGGAAAGGAGAGAATATTAAAAGCCACAAGAGAAAGGAAGCAGATTATATATAGGGGAAACTGGTCAGACAATGCTCAGATTTTTCAACCCAGACCTTAAAAGCTAGAGGATCCTGGAATAGCATATATTTCAAGCTCTGAAAGAAAAGGGATGTCAACCAAGAATCTGATATCCAGCAAAATTAAGCTTTAGATTTGAAGATGAAATAAAAACCTTCCACAACAAACAAAAGTTAAAAGTTTTCACAACTCGAAAACCAGGACTTCTGAACATCTTGGGCAAAATTTTCAACAAAGAAGAAGAGAAAAATAACAATGAAAATCAACAAAGGGAGATATTAAACTAAAGGAATTACCAACCAGAGGAGAATCCAAATCAAGCTAAATACCATAATACAATTAAAAATGTATGGAAATAAGAATCACATCTCAATAATAACCCTGAATATTAATGGCCTAAACTCACCATTCAAAAGACACAGATTGTCAGACTGGATTAAACGAAATGACCCAACAATTTGCTGTTTCCAAGAAACACACCTCATAGAAAAAGACATCAAGCAATTTAAGGTGAAAGGCTGGGAAAAAGTCTTATCACTCATATGGGCTGTAGAAGCAAGCAGGGGTTTCCATTCTCATATCAAATAAGGTAGACTTCAAGTCAAAGCTAATCTAAAGGGACAAAGATGGATATTACTTACTACTTAAGGGAACCATTCATCAACAAGATATAACAATTGCAAATCTATATGCCCCAAATAATGGAGCACCTACATTCATCAAACAAACCCTTCTCAAGTTCAAAAGAAAAATAGACCACAACGCAGTTATTCTAGGGGACTTCAACACACCTCTCTCACCAATGGATAGATCATCCAAACAAAAGCTAAATAAAGAAACTTTAGGCCTCATTAAAACAATTAATAACTTAGACCTAACAGACATATATAGAATATTTCATCCCTCAGTAAGCAAATACACTTTCTTCTCAGCAGCACATGGCTCCTTCTCCAAATTGACCACATATTAAGTCACAAGGCAACTGTCAGCAAATATAAAAATATAGAAATACTATCTTGCATTCTATCAGACCATAATGGGATGAAATTGGAAATCAATGATAAAACAAGAAATAAAAATAAAAATAAATACTCCAACAGCTGGAAGCTAAACAACATGCTACTGAATGTACAAGGAGTTGAAGAAGACATCAAGGAGGAGATTAAAAAATTCCTAGAGGTAAATGTGAACACAGATACATTGCATAGAAATCTCTGGGACACTATGAAGGTAGTAGTAATAGGAAAATTCATTGCACTGAATTCCTTCCTTAAAAGAAAAAAAATAAATAAATAAATGACTTAACATCACAACTCAAAGCACTAGAAAAAGAGAAACAGATCAACACTAAGAGCAGTAAAAGACAGGAAATAATTAAAATCAGAGCTGAACTTAATGAAATTGAGACTAAAGAAACAATTCAAAGAATTGACAAAACTAAAAGTTGGTTCTTTGAAAAAATAAATAAAATTGACAGGACCCCTAGCGATGCTAATGAAAAGAAGAAGAGAAAAAACTCAAAATTATTAACATCCGTGATGAAAAAGGAAATATCACAACAAACACCTCAGATATACAGGAGATAATTAGTAATTACTTGGAAAACTTGTACTCTAATAAAATAGAAAATATTGAAAACATTGACAGATATCTAGAGTCGTATGAATTGCCCAAATTGGAACTGGAGGCTATACACAATTTAAATAAATCAATTTCAAGTGAGGAAATAGAAGACGCTATCAAAAAAACTACCAACAAGAAAAAGTCCAGGTCCTGATGGGTTTACAGCCGAGTTCTACAAGACCTTCAAAGAAGAACTAATAGCGATGCTCTTCAAATTATTTCAAGAAACAGAAAAAGAGGGAGCTCTTCCAGATTCTATGAGGCCAATTTCACATTAATTCCAAAGCCAGGCAAAGACACAGCCACAAAAAAAAAAAAAAAAAAAAAAAAAAAAAAAAAAAAAAAAAAAAAAAAAAAAACTTCAGGCCAATATCTTTAATGAACATAGATGCAAAAATCCTCAACAAAATTCTGGCAAATCAGATTCAAAAAGATAGTGCACCACTATCAAGTGTGGTTTATCCCAGGGATGCAAGGTTGCTTCAACATTTGGAAATCAATAAACATAATACATCACATCAATAGCCTTAAAGATAAAAACCATATGATCATCTCTATAGATGCAGAAAAAGCATTTGACAAAATACAACACCCCTTTATGTTCAAAGCTATAGAAAAATTAGGATAACAGGAACATATCTCAACATTACAAAAGCTATCTATGCAACACCTCAAGCTAACATTATCTCAAATGGAGAAAAATTGAAAGCATTCCCTCTAAAAACTGGAACAAGACAGGGATGCCCCCTCTTACCACTGCTATTTAACACAGTACTTGAAATGCTGGCCAGAGCAATTAGACAGATGAAAGAAATTAAAGGGATCCAGATAGGAAAAGAAGAGCTCAAATTAGCACTATTTGCTGATGATATGATAATATACCTAGAAGACCCAAAAAACGCTACCAGAAAACTTTTACAACTAGTAAATGAATTTGGCAAAGTAGCAGGATACCAAATCAATACTAATAAGTCAAAGGCATTTTTGTACATCAGTGACAAAGCCTCTGAAAGGGAAATGATGAAAATTACTCCATTTACAATAGCATCAAAACGAAACAAAACAAAACAAAAACCTGGGAATCAACTTAACAAAAGAGGTGAAGGACCTCTATAACGAAAACTATAGAACACTAAAGAAAGAAATCATAGAAGATCTCAGAAGATGGAAAGACCTACCTTGTTCTTGGATAGGTAGAATTAATACTGTCAAAATGTCCACACTACCAAAAGCATTATACAGATTTCATGCAATTCCAATAAAAATTCCAATGGCACTTCTCAAAGAAATAGAAAAAGCAGTCATGAAATTCATTTGGAAAAATAAGAGACCCAGAATAGCTAAAGCAATCCTGAGCAAGAAAAATGAAGCAGGTGGCATCACAATACCAGACTTTAAATTATACTATAGGGCAATAGTATAAAAAACAGCATGGTATTGGCACCAAAACAGACTAGTAGACCAATGGTACAGAATTGAGGACACAGAGGCTAATACATATAATTTCAGCTATCTTATATTAGACAAAGGCACCAAAAATGTACAGTGGAGAAAGGATAGCCTCTTCAAAATATGGTGCTGGGAAAACTGGAAATCCATATGCAACAAAATGAAATTAAACCTGTATCTCTCACCATGCACAAAATTCAATCCAAAGTTGATCAAGGACTTAGGAATTAGACCAAAGGCAATACACCTAATAGAAGAAAAAGTAAGCTACAATTTCCAACATGTCAGATTAGGCTCCAAGTTCCTTAATAAGAATCCTGTAGCACAAGAATTAATACCAAGAATTAATGAATGGGATAGATTTAAGCTAAAATGCTTCTTCTGAGCAAAAGAAACAATCAGTGGGGTGACTAGAGAGCCAATTAAGTGGGAACAAATATTTAATACATGCACATCGGATAGAGCACTAATTTCTAGAGTATATAAAGAACTCAAAAAACTTGACACCAACAAACCAAATAACCCAATCAATAAATGGGCTAAGGAATTGAAAAGACACTTCTCAGAAGAAGATACACAATTAATCAACAAATACATGAAAAATGCTCAACATCGCTGGCAATTAGAGAAATGCAAATCAAAACTACTCTAAGATTTCATTTCACTCCAGTCAGAATGGCAGCTATCAAGAACACAAACAACAATAGATGTTGGAGAGGATGTGGGGAAAAAGGCACACTCATACATTGCTGGTGGGACTGCAAAATGGTACAACCATTATGGAAAGCAGTTTGGAGATTTCTTGGGAAAATAGGAATGGAACCACCCTTTTTACACTCCTGGGTCTATTCCCAAAGGACTTAAAAAACAGCATATTACAGTGACACAGCCACTTCAATGTTTATAGCAGCACAATTCACAATAGCTAGGTTGTGGAACCAACCTAGATGTCCCTGGGTAGATGAGTGGATAAAGAAAATGTGGTATATAAACACAATGGAATTTTACTCAGCAATAAAAGAGAATAAAATAATGGCATTCGCTGGTAAATGGATGAAGTTGGATAATATAATGCTAACTGAAATTAGTCAATCTCAAAAATCCAAATACAGAATGTTTCCTCTGATATAAGGAGGCTGGTTCACAGTTTTGTTGGGTCGGGGTACATAGGAGGATTAGAGAAACACTATAATGGTCAAAGGGAAGGATGGGGAAGGGAGGGAGTAATGGGGAAAGGAGGGGGAGAAAAAGTGGTTGAATAAGATGGATATCATTATTCTAAATGCATGATTGAAGATTTGAATGCTACGAATATACTTTGTATACAAACTGTTTTGTGTGTAAAAAGATGCTCTATATGTGCAGTATGAATTGTAATACATACTACTATAAATAAAAATTTTTTAAAAATGAATAAATGAACAAATAAATAATTTTAAATATTTGAATTTTGAAAACTCATTAATATCAATTTTATAACAAAGATTATTTTATACCCAAAATGATTAACAAATGTCCTTTGGCAATTAAATTTCTGAAACACCCACTTATAAGGATATAACAAATCATTAATAGTTTATATTTCTGTGTAGTTTTCTTTCATTATAATCAACCAGTGCAGAAGCATAAAAATATGATGCAAAAAATAATCAGCTGTGTTTTAGCCTCTTCTATACTTTCCTGATTAATCAAAATGTTTTTTACATTTCCTAAATATATCTGTTCATTTCTATGCATCCATGTCCTGTCTGTCCTTCTATCTCATCATCTTTGCTTCTAAGGGCACATTTACAGCTTGCTTCACTTTCCTTGCTCGTGATCATTTATAATCCATTTGCTGATAAATACCAAATATATTTTTCAAAGCTAAATCTTTACTGAGTTTTGACTAGTATACACAACTGATGGCAAATGATTCGTATGAGGAACAAGTACATCCTACCCATTCTGTTCAAAATTAATCTCAGATTTTGCAAAACACCACTGTTTCTGTTTCTCTGTTCTACATCAGTTCACTGTATCACTTACTGTACTCCTGCTCCTACCTGAAACCTGACCCCCAATGCTGATGTCTCACCACAAACCTTGTTTTCACATTAAATGAGTTTCATCATTTTAACATCTTCACTTTCTCTTAAATCTTTCCATTTTCATCTACTGTCAGTACTCCATAGAACATCAAAGTTTCTGTCTTACAATGAAATTTTTGTATTCGTTTTTTATCTTTTTTAATATTTATTTTTTTTAGTTTTTTAGGTGGACACAATATCTATTTTATTTTTATGTGGTGCTGAGTATCAAACCCAGTGCCTCATGCATGCTAGGTGAGCACTCTACCACTGAGCCACAAACTCAGCCTCATGTATTAGTTTTTTTCCTACCGTTCTCCAAACCTGCTTTTCTTCAATCTTTTTTATTATTCTGCAATCAGAATACATTTTCAAAAATACCATTTGTACAAGTTCTGTGTTCAGTTTTATTTTTTCAGCCTTTACCTCTTTACTTCAGAATAATATTGAAATATCACAGAGGCTGGAACAAAACACAAACCTTAATTGTTTCTCATCTGGGTTATCTTTATTATTGGGATGAGAAAAATATGTGGAGAGAGACAAAGACAAATACAAAAGAGTATCAGCTTTTACTCACCCTAAATATTTTCTGTATACTTAATTATTTCTTTTATATTCAATTACTTTATTCTTAGTATCAATGCTTTTTTTCCACTCAAGAATGAGACAGATGATATGTCTAGTATCCAAAAAACAAATAATTTTAAATATATTTTCCCTAACATTGTAGTTTAGATGCAGCATTATTGTGGATGGTCTCCCTGATACCTTTCTGACTTCTCCCAGAGCACCCTCCTTCCTTGGTTTCTTTTGATTGGTATTTTAACATAGTATTTTCTTTACATATACTGTGCTTGAAGGTCATTATTCTGTAAGCCCATTTAATGAAGTTTTTGTTTTATAAACCTGGGTTTATGAAAATGACATGTTAAGAAACACTAAGGAATAAATAAATGAAAAAATATTAAGATATTACTGTTGTATTTATATTCATGATGAATACTTTGGAGACTGTAATGAATGGTAGGTATAATGTAGTATTGGTGACTTAAGTTGTTAATACGTAATATACTTCAAGGAAGTTTGAACTATTCACAGTTTATTAATTAAGAACATATCCATAGATTCCAAAATGTGTAATAGAACTTGGAATCAAAGATGTATAAGATAAAGACATTTCTACTAAAATTCCATGATAAATTGATGATTACTATACAAATAGATATTAGATATGATATATCATGTCAATATAATAGTTTTGATATAAATTTCTTTTCTACTCATGAACTCTTGTTCAAGGAATTATCCTATGTTAAAGAAACTTTTTATATCATATCTGTATAAATATATATATTTGTATATGGATTTCAGCATTTAGTGAAAAATTCATCAGGTAGTTTTAAATTCCTGAGAAAACTGATACTAATTAAGTAAAAAATAAGGCTGACATTAATGTTGTATATGTGATTTTGTTGGAGCAATTATATTGATTTAAAGTACTCCTACACAGTTTGATTATGTTAGTATACCCATAAGCAGTTGAAGTTTTAAAATAAAATATAAGCTCTCACAACATAAATTTGGATTCCATTACACTTGCCTAGCATATAATAGTGAGCAAAATGGCACCTTTTCTAAATTAAGTTGATGATCAAGATGACATTAATGATTACTTTTTCCATGTTATATGATACACTGCAGAGCTTTATGAAATAGTTTGAAAACTTTATAAGTGACTCATTCTTCAGAGTATTACTCTTAGAACTACTATTGAAATGTTACCAATTCTAGTATAAATCAAACTTATCTTCATTTGAGAATACAAATTAGTTTCATATAGTTACTTGGGGGAAGAAGAAAAGAAAATTAGAAAACGGTAGACAAACTACCTAGATTCCACCAGGAAAGCCAGGAATCCATGAAGAGCAAGAGAAGTTTAATTATCTGGGCAACTGAAGGAAGAAAAAATGACATCAGTTTTAGAATTATAAGCAATTGCTCCATGCAGTCCTCCATCCTCAAGTATACTGAGTAAGAGAAGGACAGGTTTCACAGGTAAGAATAAGAGAAGAACAGGTTTTCCCCAAATTTGTGCTCATCTAAAGATGGAGAATTGGCAACATGGTTCCAAAACTGATGTTTGTTTAATGATATAGGGTGCTTGTTTCAAACACCTATTTCTTGACAATAATCCCAGAAATTCTGATCCAAAGCGTCTGAATGGGGCCCAAACATCTGTCCTATAAAAAATTGTCGCAGATGACTATGATGCTGGTGATCATAGTTGGGGAGTAGAGGAATATTAGTAGAGAAAAAGAGACCAACCCAAGGATATTATTTTCAATTAGCATTCATAGAAATATCATAGCTTTTCTGAAAAATGATCCAATCAATTTGGGAAGGAGAGTGGGAGAGTACTGCTGCTCAGACACCACAAAGAATTCCAACTCCCCCTTGTCACCAGCTCCCTGGTCAATCACAGCGAACAAGCTAATACACTGTGAGGCAGTCAGTGCTGGATTAACAAAATGCAGGTTCAAGAACACAACTGCATTCCAAATCAACCAACAGGAGAAGTTGGAGAACTACATGCATATTAGACATGCATTAAGCAAAGGACATACAGGTAGAAACAACGAAATGAGGTTAGACTCAATTACATTGGAAAAACTAAATTCTCAGTGAAGCTTTAGACTTTTGAATGAAACTACAGACAATCTTTTTGATTGTATCTCCTCTACTTCCCTCTGTACATCCAACTATCCCATCATGCTTGCAGTATCTGATCTCAACATGAACTTTGATACCTCTATGACTTTGCTTAAGTAGTTTCCGCAACCTGTAATCCCCTCTTCTCAATATGACGAGGTACATTTTCCATGTTTACTTATGCATTAAAGTTGTGCATAGTGGTAGGACTTGTTGTTCCATATTCTTAAATGCACACAATGTGTTTTTCTTTTTTTTCTTCAATGTATTAAAGACTCAGCTTAAATGACAAGTCCTATGGGACATAGTGAGAACACTTTATATTTTGATTGGACATTTATTTCACTAGATTTTTGAATCTCTCACAAAATTTTCAGGATTTACAGGCCAGGTAATATGGATTTTAAATTTTCTTCTTTTTAAAAGAACTTATTTAATTGCCAAGAGTTACATAAAATAGGCAAACTTTTTAAGTGATCTATAATTATCACTGCCTTCTATTTACACCCTTGTGTTACTCTTTGTTTTTACATGTTGTTTGGATTTAGTAGCCTACCTCTACTGAACCAAAATGTGGCAAGAGTGATGTGATGTGATTCTGAGATTAGGTTGTAAAAAGATTAATTTTGATATTGCACACATTCTCCATCTCCTGTGCTTATTTTGACCACATTGACTATGTGTTGTAAACTGCCCTAGAGGCTCACACAATAGGAAACTGAGAGCAGCCAGGGACAAACAGCCTGTGAGATTCTAAGTCTCAAGTCTAATATCCTACAAGAAACTGAATCTTAATATCACCCATGGAGTGGACTTAATTGCAGTCTAATGAGAGAAAATTTAGAGGACTCAGTTTACCCAGGAACGAATCCATGAGATAATAAATCCTGATGTTCTAAGTGACCAAATTCTGATGCAATTGGTAATATAGCATAATTACTTAATATCCCATTGATAATGAACACCACACCTTTAAGGAGAAGGAGATCTCTTTTCTGCTTTCTCATAGGCTTCCTCTGCAAAGACTGAGAACCTGCTGACAAACCACAGTGTTGTGCTTGAGAACACATTTCAAATGTTGTCATCTTCCTCTCTTAATGTATAAATATGATTTCCAGCATCATCCTCCATCTATTTTTGGAAAAAAAAATTATTCTGGTCTATTTTTGCGGCATAGCCAGCCCATCTATGGAACATCTATACTATACTTTTTATTCATAAATGCATTTGAAAATTACCTTGACTGTTGTTATTAATCATGTAAAATAAAGGAAGGAAGCAGAGGCTAGTGGATACACATCCATGTAAAACTGTTGACATCCAATACACAGAATGTATTTTGGAGTGAGAGTCAAGAGCTCCAACCCCAGGTTTGTCCTCTTTAGCTGTGTGGTGCTGGGCTACAAACAACTGTCTCAGGACACTGATTTCCTCACTCCTACACCATGGATAACAACACTAACCTCTAGGTATTATCAAAGGGAATCATATGAGTTAATGGGAATACAAGTATTAGAATAGTTTAACTAGCTACTTTATTCCATTATTACTTCACTTTGTCTGAGAATATAATTTCATGGCTAGTTTTTTTGGCATACAGAGAATCATTTCAAAATATTCTGCCAAAAGGTCATTTATTTCTGCTTAAATCTTTCATCACTTAAGAACCAGGTGGTGGTCAACCTTTTGCAACTTCCTCCTAATGTTTACTTAAATATGAATTTTCTGGAATTAAACCTAATTTTCACAATTATAACTTATTATAATTCATTAGTTTGGTTAATTTCTATCTATCCATTTACTGCAATGTCCTTGAGAATTGAAACTATTTATCATTTTCTCATAACCTACAACAAATAATGCTTTGCACAAGAGAGTTCTTAATATAGTGAATAAAAATTAATGCATAATTCATGTTGAGCTTGAATTATAGCAAAAAATCTTATAATTTGATTTTTCTGTACATATTAAAATCATATCACATGTTCTATATGAAGTAAAACAAGTTGTAACTTAGAAATATCTTCATGCATATAACCATAAAAATTGATTATTTGACAATTAAGTTCCAACTCATTAAGTTACACATATATATGAAATTTCACAAAAATAGCATTTAGGAAAAGAGCTCATTGATTTCTTTTTCTTTTTTTTTTAACTTATTTTAAAATGAATGAAACCAATCCATGTTATTTGAATATGGCCAAGAAAAAGAATTGTCTCTGGTATAATCTGTATATATTATAGATATGAAATAAATAGGACTTCAGGGACGTCGTTGCTTACTCTCTTTAACTAATGGCATTTGTTACATCAACACCAAAAAATTTAGATACATTGGCCTGTTGAAATTTTCTGATAATTTGAATTGAGTAAAAATTTGAAGTTTCCCTCTCTTTTAAGCTTCTTAAAGTTAATATTATAAGAAAAAAGCAATTTAGTAAAGCATAAGAGAATTATTAGAAGTCTGATAAAATAATTTGGACCTCTGACTACAGCAACAATGATTAATGACTGCTTTTTAATTAATTAAAAGTTGTTCTATCATTGTACCATTTCATTTAACCTGAGAGTTTTTATAAAGGGTCAGGTCAAAACATATACTAGTTCAACCTGCAGTTTGGTCTACTTACACAACTTAGTTCTTCATGCAAGAGCAAGTAAGGGATATTTATTTTTCACTTACTCACTATGATGATAATATCTGCTCAGTAGGCTAGCTTGATCAATGATGTCAGCTTAAGAAATTGAAATATAAATAATGTGTATTTTAAAATTGTGCATTCACAGAAAATAAAGGCTCAAAATTAGCTTTTATTATGGAATCTATAATTGTCATGTGATGTGAGTTTGGCATCTTTATTTTGCACACAGATATATAGTCTTTGTCCCAGAAGATTTCTTTGATGGGTCTGATCAGTCCATTCAATGGTCTTTGAAAAGATACTGGAATTGATGGTTGGTCTGTTTTAGAAATATTAATTTGGCATCACTCTCAGATTGTGTGTGTGTGTGTATGTGTGTGTGTGTGTGTGTGTGTGTGTGTGTGTGAGGGAGAGGGAGAGAGGGAGAGGAGTATATATCACCCACATAACTCTCATGAACAAGCATCCCTGTAGAACTGTTGGTACCCAATCCATAGAATGTACTTTGGTAAGAGAGTCCAGGGCTCCAGTCTTATGTTAGTCATCATTAGTTGTGTGACACAGCACTACAAACAAATGTCTCAGAGTTTCAATTCCCTTGCTCCTACACTGTGGATAGTAATACCCTGAAGGATTATTGAGGAAATTGATTTCTTGTATATGCAAATGCATCTCGTATGCCTAAGTTCCAGTGCTGAGGATGAGGGCCAAGAAACTACTTATCCATAAACTAGGATTTCCTAAGTTTCATTTTGTTAAAAACTACAGCTTGCAATTTGGGGGGGGCATGTGCACTAATTATAAACACGAGTAACCAAATAATATTCTATAAATTTAGAAAATCTAATCTTTCGGTGATTGAGGACATTTACTTCCAGACAAGGGTTTGTGCTTTCTTCCATGTTACAAATAGTTGAAGCTCAAGACTCTAAAAGGACTCCCCTGGGCCTCATTCTTATGTATATCCTCAGACAATGACCATGGCTTTGTAGCTAGGGGGATAAAGAAAACTTTTATAGCTATGGCGAAGATTACCAATGGATTATCCACAGACATTCAGCTTGAGGTAAGGCGGGGCCTACTACTCCTACTTCAAAGTGAAATTAGCATGACTCACAAAGGTTTTGTATTAAATAATTTAGGAAACAATTCTCATAAATAAACTGTCCTCAAAGTTCTGTAGGGATGAATCATTGAAAGTTATCATAAAGGAAGGAGGATTAACATATGCAATTGCAGCAGGATGCAGGATAGGAGGGAAGATACCCACTGCAAAGCGAGACTACAGCAAACAGTGTACAAAGAATACAGGTGGAGGGTCCACCGAGAAGGGGTGACAAGCATTCTGCTCTACAGTGGTTCATTCAGTCAGGTGGTTCACTTCATACTCCTGTCTCTGAGCCTACCTGAGCAAGAAGGTCCAATTTGAATGAAAATGTCAAGAAAATGTGGTAGAAGAACAGCCTGTAATCTACTTTGGTCAAGAGTTTGTGAATTTTCTTAGGGTAAAGTGGACATAGAAGATAGGAACTGGCATGGAGAAATCATGCCATTAACTCACCCAAGAAGGCTGTTTGATAATCAAGAGGAGATTTAAAAAACTCTAAGGTTTACCATTATGTGGTGGTATTTGATTCCTATGCAAATGTCCCCCCAATGCCCCCAACATCAAAGGACTCACAAAATCACATGAGAAAATAATTGGCCTTCGGACATTTGCCTTTACTATCAGCACAATTCAACCCTAAAAATGGTGGGACAGATAAGAGGAATTTATGCTTTTTTTTTTTACCTTCACTCCCACCCCAAGAGACTTGAAAATCTATATCCTCATCCCCACATTCTCAAATACACAATTTATGGTTTCTTTGTAATCTTCATTTTATTTATTCCCATTTTACCAAAAAGCAACCTTGGAATGGAATGAAAAAAAAAAAATAACATTTTCATATTTCTCACAATTTTGTAAGAATCTGGCAGAGTGCCTGAGTTCATATTGGTTTTACATGGCAAGGGAGGGTACATTGTGGTATTCATCTAGCAAGTGGAATTCATCTAGCAAGGGGATTAGACGAGGGCTTCCAACACTAACATAACCAATCAACTGACAGGTAATATTGAAACACTGAGCTGAGATGCAGTTTTGATCTAAGCATCAACAGGTGATCTCCCTCTTAAGACAGCCTCAGAGTAGCAGGACTTCTCACATGACAGGTTGGAAATTTAAGAGTTAAGTGTCAAAACAAGGCAATAGTTGCTTGTGCTTTTTTGGTAGACTTATATTTAACAACCAAGAGTTACCTGAAAGTAGTGAAATTGCCAAAAATCTCCCAAAGGCATGGGGTAGGGTGTTTGACTATTCATGTTGAGCAGTAGTTGTTAAAGATAAACAAAACTGTTCCATATTTACACCCCCACTGAGTTGAGACTGATCAAAACCCCTCAGCAGAACTGTTCATAGCTCCTCTCTGATCTGAAAGGTGAAATTGGCTGCCAAAGTGTTATAAATTTGCACCAGATGCACAATATAAATGAGGAAACAAAATGAAAGATACTCAGAAGGGTATTTCCAAAACTTTTAAGAGATCATAAGCAGAAGGACTGGGGAAATGCATTCCTGTTGAAAACAACCAAGTCAAGAGTCAAATGTCACTACTTCCACCCTAATAGATTACTTGAAGAAATTCTGATCATATTCTGTATTGTACTGTCAAACCATAAGAACTAAACTTAAGCTCAGTTGACATGATTCTCTTTTGGACCAAGCAGAAACTAATACAAGGAGCAATTACAAACAATTCTAAGGATTCTGTGTAGCTCTCTGCAGATTGCACTTAAAAGTATATTCCACAGTTACATTCATTAAAATTCTATACATTCAATAATTGCACTTAAAAGTATATCCCACAGTTACATTCAATAAAATTCATTATATTCTAATAACAAGGAAGAGACAGGGAGATGATTTTTTAAATGCTCTCCTCACTTTCAAAAAATATTTTAGAATGAGTATTTTTATTTGATTATTATTTCTTCTTGCCCAGCCTATGAAACTCTCAATGATATAGACACAAGCAAGGATCATGCATGGCAGAAAAGCTGTCACTACGGTGAAGTTTTGAGAGTACAGAGTGAAAAGGATGAAGCCACACAATGAAATGCTCTTCTAGGTATTCATGCAATCCTGCAAACAGGGCTCAT
Source organism: Tamias sibiricus (assembly GCA_025594165.1). Taxonomy (NCBI): domain Eukaryota; kingdom Metazoa; phylum Chordata; class Mammalia; order Rodentia; family Sciuridae; genus Tamias; species Tamias sibiricus. Next base: position 153,492,425 of record CM046662.1, on the reverse strand, counting down.
TGGCAGCTGTCAAAATTTCTCTGGACTTATGCTAGGAGGAAAAGGAACAGGTTTCTGAGTTTCCCCGGGAGACCACTCAGCTGTCATTGCAAAAATGAAAAACATCTCAGCAGGGACTCATTTAAAAGTGTTAAATCCAAAGAACTGCAGTATAACATTGATTCTGTCCATGCCATACTTACTAACTTTACTCGCAATTATGGAGAAATTATACTGTGCAGTGCTTTCTCTGTCTAGTAATTCATTAGTGGCGATGGTTCCTTCGGTTCCATCTATTGTAAAGTAGCTGTCCCCATCACTCTTCCAATCTATGAAGTACCTGCATGTGAAAAGAGTAGATGCAAATGTGCAATGATTACACATTAATCATAATGGCAGTTAGGCTAACTTGACACAGTTCCTTATTTTTCTCCCTGTAGCTATTACCCACCTTGCAATAAAGAAGAGTGTAAATGACAGCTTCTTTATTGCAAAGTCAGTATGCTCAAGGGGAAACTGGAAATAATGAAAGATTTAGTACTCCTGCTGTTCATATTATTTTAGGGTCTTGACACCTTGAAAGCTCAGCAGAGACTGAAATTCTAAAGCTGACCATGGGTTTCCTTAACCTGCTGAATATTAAAATATTTTCAAGCAGTAAAAAAAAACCCTTAACAGTGGCTGTGGAAGGGCTTAGGGTAGGGGAGATTTCTGCAAACAACAACAAAAATCTATGCCAGAACAGAAGTAGAATCTTGATATTACCACAGACAGGAAAAAAAAAAAAATCACATTATGGAAAATGAAGGAAAAACTTTGACAATTTGGTGATTGTACAAAGATATTTTTCTTCAAACAGACATAAAAGACTCATTGCTGTTTTATTATACTATATATCAGGACAACTTTCAAAAAGAAGCGGTGACCTTGGCTAATGATGTCTTTTTTATCGTTTTTATTATCTGACATATTTGGTAATAAAGGGTGCTGACTTATGTGAAGCAATTGGAGTAGAACATCCAAGGAAATGAATACCAAAACAGAAATTGCATTCACTGCAGTTGTTAGGAAATGGTGAACACATGGAAGGATATATTTTCAATTATAATAACTAGAGTTAGCATTTTAAAGCTTGCCATGTGATAGATATTGCTCTCAATGTTGATAAATATTAACATTAATTCATACAATGGCTCTAAAAAGTATATTATCAATTTCCCCACTTTACTTATGAAATTATAGAAATTAAACCATAGAAACAAGAAAGAATTTGTCCAAGTTTACATAGCTTGAATGTTTTATGCTTATATGTGAGCCAGGTCAGTAACAATTCCCATGTGATAATCACTCCCTATTATTACCAAATTGACAAGGGATGTTACAAGGAAGGGCTCTGCTAATCATATGGTGTGATGCACAGAACATTTACCAACATTATTTTTCTGGCGGGGGAACCAAAGATAAGTTCAAAACTGACTGAGAACAGATGACATTATTGCAATTGGCCCAATAAAATACCCACGCCGCAAAAAGTGATCCTGTGTTCATGAAAAGTCAGGTAAGGGAAGCGTATCTCCAAAGAGCAGGTTATTATTCTGGCAAGCTTGTTATTATTCTGATAAGTTTGTGGTTCTCATGTCACTGCTGTCAGAGATCAAAACTTGTTTCCCTTTACAAATGAGATTTATGAACTTAACTTGTCAATATTTGTTAGTAATTGATTTTCCCACGTGAAGTTACTGAATGTAATGGAACAGGGTATAAACCATGCTATTAATCTGCTTTCAATATCTCAGCTGTTGATTTGAGGTGTGAGAATGCATTGAAGCCATGTGATTTCAATGTAATAGCTTGTCTTATAGGAATGATCTCAAAAATATAAATGAAGTTAAGTCATGTTTAAAAGTCAGGAAGCATGAGGATATAATAAGCCTAATTCTCTCTGTGGCATGTTCTTTTTTGAACAAGAAAGCATTTTCTCACAATATTCCTTTTAAGCAACTCTATTCAACTAAATAGATGCCTAATTGAAGAAGAAATTGCGACTGAATGTCTTCATTGGTTAGCACTTGGGAAAGAATTATCAATGCATACTATGCTCAATCATACAATTCACTAAATGTTTGCCAAGTGTCCACTAGATACCATGCTAAAGCTGAAACATGAAAATGAAGTAAAGAATTGAAGAGTTGGGGTTACACATATCAACACATGATCTCAATGCCTAATATAGGGACAGGGAAGACTGCATGGAGAGCCAAGAAAAGATAACTAGTATAAAATCAAATTGTTCAGGCCAGACTTCCTGTGCATGATGTTTGGTGGCACTAGAATGCTATGGAGAAATGATCCTGAAAAAAAAGGCTGAAATACCCAAAGTGAAGGGGAAAAGATGGTGTTTTAGGGAGCTGCAACCACAGTAGCAGACCTGTGAAAGTAGTGCAGATAATTACACATTGTGAGCAATTGCTCCAGAAAATATTTGAGAGGAACAATAACGAGAAGATAAGTGATTTAGGTCAAAGAAGGCCTTAGACATACTGTTAAAGAGGTAGGCCACAGGCTAAGGGGGATCAACACGGCTGAGGAGGTTCACTGGGATATGGGTTAATAGTCAATCACTTGAAAGGTGACTGGTTGAATGTATTTGAAGAACATGAGACTGTGAGCATTTTCAGTTCTCCAGAATCTTGCCAAAAGACAGAGAGTAAGCAGGGTTGTAAAGAGACTTGATTCAATGGGTTATAAGGACTAGTAAGGACAACTAGGTACATGCAGCCCAAAGAAGATACAAGAGCATACTAGCTGACTTTAAATTGGGTATGTACAGGGGGTGACAGAATTACTTGTTATGTTTTGATGGAATAGGTAGGACTGGAGAAGAGAATGTATATAAACACAGATTCCAGATACATAAAACAAATATGTTTATATTAGAATTGTAAAAAATAATTAGAAGGGGTTTCCTCAGGAAACAGTGCACACTATGGGTGATATTGGAACTGCTCCAGTAACTTTCCACTTTGCTAAAATATATTTCACTTTCCATAAACTTTATTGAGATATAATTCACATGCTAAATAATTCATCAACTTAATCTGTAAAATTCATTCATTTAAAGTATAATCAGTATTGTGCAAGAATTTGGTAATTTTTAGGAAATATTTTAAATTCATTAACTCTATATCAGCTTATTGTTACATATTTAATTTTCTGGAAATTTCATTTATATGGGTAAAAATTGTGATGGAGTCAAGGAATAAGGTAATTCCGTCCCTGAGGAGTTTATTATGATAAAATACATTCTCTTGCCTCTTGTTTAAAAGTCATTAGTTCCGGTGTAAGTAGACCTTTTGCATGATTTATATTAAATACTCTCCAATGTGACAGACAAGAACCACTGCTTTATTTTATTTTTAAATTTAAATTTATCATACATTTTGAAGAATATCTTAGAATACCTCTCCCATATATTTACTTGTTAATATTTTCCACATTCATGTTTAACTTCATGTACACACACATATTAAAGTTTTGACAGACACATTTGAGAGAATTTTACAGGTATCATATCCCTGGATCCTAAACACTAATATGTTTCTCCAAGATCAAAGACAACAAATTTGTCCCAATATTGTTAAGATTAATGTTAACAATTTGGTTAGTACAGAAATAAATACTTCCACACTTAATCTCAGAGTAAAATCAAAATAAACAGAGGTGAGTTCCCTGGAAATTTAGGCAATTCTAATGCCCAGTCTATGGGAAACTACACATCAGAGTGAGTGAATTTACCCTTGTCATAATTCAGATATTAGGTATCCCCAAAAATATTATGTGTGAGGCAATGCAAGCAGATTTACAGAAGAAATGATGAGGTTATGAGAGTTTGAACCCAATCAGTGAGTTAATTCCCTGATGGGATTAGCTGAGTGGTTACTAAAGGTAGGCAGGATGTGTATGGAGGAGGTGGGATGTCTTTGGGGTTTGTATTTTGGCTATGTATTTTGTATTTGGCAAGTGGATCTTTCTCTCTCTCCTTCCTGATCATCATGTGAGCTGCTTCTTTCTGCCACATTCTTCCGCCATGATGTTCTGACTAACCTCGATCCCTATGGAATGAAGTAGGCTGTCTATGGACTGAGACCTCTGAAACTGTGAGTACCCAAATAAACTTTTCCTTCTCTAAAATTGTTTTTATCAGGTATTTAAGTCACAGCAGTGAAGAAGATACTGACAAAAACCTCTATTGGCATCTTATGCTAAGAGGCAGAAGGAGACCTCATTACCAAGAAAGGCCACTAACTAAATGTCATCTCAGAGTCAATTAACCTGTGTTCACAGACTGATGTCACTTCACCCCCCTTCCTACTGCCCTCACTCCCTGGAAGTCCCAGTCTGATAGGCAGAAGCTCTCTCAGCTCTCCAAGATCAATATTCCTGAGCCCTTCACCTATGATCTTTGAAGTCCCACAATATCAGATTTACCGAGGGATTGATGGGGTATACTAAAAAATGATGGAAGTGTGTTTCCTGTACAAAAAAGGTTGAGACATTAGTGACCACAAAGAAGTAAGGTTGCCTACTGTAGTTACTTGCTACAAAATGTTGAAAAAAATTAATGGCCTTTTGCACAGAATCAAGGACTCAATTTGGGTAACTCTGCCACCAGAAATTTATAATCATGCAAACCATGTTTCATCAGCTTTTATGTAGTTTTATATTTTCTGCCTTTTGATTAGATTGTTTATTCCTTTTACATAGAAGCACTGTGAATTGATATTGTATCTGCATTTGCCAGTTTATTTTTTCCATAAGTTTTATTTCTTTTTTCCTCTATTCCTTCTCTACTGCTTTCTTTTGCATTAAGTGAATATTTTGCAGTGTGATATAAATCCTTATACTTTTTTCATTGATTTTTTTTTCCTTATACCTGTTCTGAGGTTTACCTTCTACACCTTATCAGATTCAAATTACTACTAATTGAATTCCAGAAGTATATAGAAATTTTGCTTCTACGTAGCTATGTGTTTTATTAAATATGGTACAAACATATTTACACAAATCATTATGTATCTATGACACAAGTCTAATAAAACATGGTAATGATTATGAAATATGTCTATCAAGGCTTAAAAAGAGCAATTTATTGGAGAAAAGCTTCAGAGTTCTATGTGCTCAAGGATTCTGTTTTAGCCTGAGCAAATTCTTTGAGCCACTACTCCAGGCATTGGGTGAAGACAGCAGCCTGTAGACTTCCTGTTCTGCATCTCATCATCCAGGGTGATTGGCTCCACATTATTAGTCTGCCTGAGGTAGAACCTCCAGCTGTGTGTGTGGTACTGAGTGGAGGAGAGGTGCTCCTGGTCTCTTAGTCATATTTACTAGGAATTTAGCTTCTAAACCCTGGAGCTGGAGGGGATGAGAAATGTTGGCAGCCTGACCCTCCTAGTACATAAGTAATCTCTCGATTGGCTACTGAGTAGAGGAAAGCCATGTCCCTTCAACCACACCTACCCGGGATGGGCATTTCTACCAAGGTAGCTGGGAAATAGTAAGACGGGGAGGTAGTGGGTTTGGGTCCAGTGCCAAAGTCTCTTGCTATTCACAGATTTTTGTTGACTTTCTTGAATAAATAGTACTTCATGTGCTGTTACCTTTTAGAAAAGTTTTGAGAGACAGTAAATGATTGCTTTTGATTTTGAACATAATTTTAATTTTAATTTTTTTATTTTTTTCACCAAGGAATGTCTCTGCAGAGTTTCCACATTGGCTATTCATTAAGTGGAATCTTCATCAATTCTTATAATTCTATTCTTCCTTTATATTTCACTTAATCTGCATTTTATTTTTAAAATCTTTCATTATTTGAATCTCTACCCATCTAGGCAATGTAAACATCTTTCTCGCACATTATATAGTATTCAACTAACATGTAGATTCTGGCTAATGTAACATAGCTTGTATACATTTCCTGCAGGTGATTAAATCTCCTGTCTTTCCACTGCCTTTTAAATTACTTGCAGGAAGAGACTAATTTTGTTCATCTCTCTGTTTCCAACTGCCTGGGATATTACTCTCCACAGATAACTTGCAACTTAAATTTGCATTTAATTTGATGCACAGATAACAATTCTTTCAGTCTATATGACAGCTAAATCTTTCCACTAGAAGGCAAAATGTTTAGATTTTTGAGAATGTCTTATTCAGAAAAGCCAATTTTTTTATGATTTGCTAAAAAATTTCTAAGCTTTAATACTCAAATTCCTAGATCTCAGAAAATCTCCACAGTCTCAGACAACATAAAAATTTATGACCTTACTTCCATTTAATGTTTGAAGAATGTTATAATTTACAAAGTTGATTCAAACAGGAATACAACTTTGTGCAGTTAATTATTATACACACATTTTAAGTTTTTGACAACATAGTAAATATTCAATGACTTATATAATGTATACATAAAATAATGTCTGGGGATGTAACACAGTAATAGGGTGTTTACCTGGAATGCACAAGGCCCTAAATTCAGTCTACAAAACAAATAAACAAAACATCTAAATAAATAACAATGTGTCTATAGCATGCTGTATCTTGCTACCATAGTAAGCAAATTTCATTTATTTTCTTCAGTCTTAACGCTGACGTATAGGTGCAATACATAAATTAACTATTACTGACATGCAATGAAATAGTTTGAAGAACACTTATTTTCTGGACAGAAAAAAATGAGTGATGTAAAAAAATCACTCTTTCTTTTTGCACTTAAGTGTGGAATCTTTTTTTCTAATGCATACTATTCTCCTTCTTTTCTGGTAAATTTAGAAAACAATATGTGTGTGACTATGTAACTGTATTGGTAAAAAAAGAGAAAATGTGTTGCTTAGTCTTAGAATCACACATACCATCTTGTACATGTATGTTTGTGCATGTGTTTTCCCTTTCCTCTGTCTTTCCACATTATTTTATATTAATTTCGAGATAAAATATTCTCTCATACCCACAAACTTATGCTTAGTTCTGGCATCGAGTTATGCTATACATTATCTTCAATTTTTAAATACCTGAACTACAAAGCTCCACATGAATCTCTCAAATACAAACCATGAGCACAGATTCTCAGGCTCTATATTATACTATGGTTCCTGTGTTGGGTCTCTTTTGCCATTTTTCTGGCACCAGTTTTTAGATTGTCCCCTTATGAGATTTGGCACCCCCTTTCAGTGGATGCTTTCCTACAAGGAAGCTTTCTGACTTCTGGAATATGGCTGAAACTTATTTGGACTAGTATTTTCCTGATGTCCTGCCTTCACGTGACTGACTGAACTCTGTGCCCAACGAAAGAATAAGTGTTGTACAAGTGCTATCATTTTCTATTGTGGTATTTTACCCAATATAACAATTGGGAGACCCTTAGAAGAAAAGAACTGCCGTGATCTAACCGACAATGAAATCACACCTATAATTTTGGGACATTTCCAAAAAGATGGGGCATAGTTTTCAAACACAGAAGGGTTTTTCAGGAGATACACCTTCCTAGAGTCAACCATCACACACTTTGAGTTTCCAAGAGTCTTCATAAAATCTAAGGATAGACTAATATTTAATTGCAACTAATCACAACAGTGTAACATGAACTTATAATTTGACTGAACACACCCATTTTAGGAAGTAAAAGACATAACTATAAAGTATGTTTGTACCATCTTCTACTCACTCAGCGATAGATGAGATTTAAATGAAAGACTAGATACTGATGATATATGAAACAATTCATACAGTTATGCAATGGCTTTTGCAAAGAAAACTGGTTTAACAATTGAATAGAAATAAAAAGCTAGAACTTAACCCGACCTGTGAAGGCTACTTGATAGAGTACAGTTTTATTACTTCTTTGTAAATGAGTTTTTTAGAAATGCCTCAAAAACTTTTATTCTCTTCATTAGGTAAGCATTCCCCTTAAAATTGTTTCTTTTAATTTACCTAAATAACTTCCTCTGAGTTAATGGAAAAACTAACTTTGACCCTGTCCCAATTCTCAAAAACATTTTGTAAAAAGTACTTGATGGTATAGAACTACTCTAAAAGTATTATATCTTATTCTTAGGTAATAAAAATGTAGAAATAATGATTCAGGTAATTGTAGGTAATAGTCTTTTGTTCAAGTAATAATAAAATATCAAAATCTCTTCATTTTTATCTCCTCTAAGTTGCTAATATTTTTGTTATTGTTGTATTTGTTTTTGTCTTTGGGCAGCTAATGAAATGAAAGTCAGTTCAATCTATTTGCAGAAACATTTTACTGAAAACTTAAGCCATATACAACACTTAGAGTGTAATTGCTTCCTTAACAATAACAATTAAACTTTTTTTCTTAGAGATCTCAATGTTTATCTGAACCTTTGTTAACTTGTGTTTGCTGATTTCCTGTTAGCTTCTTTCACTTATTTATTTTTTCTTACTTTCCTCCCTATTTTTAATTTTCCCTTAGTAAATTTAAACTTGTTCCTCAGTTTGGATAGTTGTATTGTCTGTTTTAAATGTTTAATGATAAACTAAACACATTACAAAGTTAGAATGGTTAAATAGACATCACTCTTGCTGGGACCTGGGGTACACACCTGTAATCCCAGTGATAGGGGAGGCTAAGGCAGGAGGATTGTAAGCTTCAGGCCAGACCAGGGAATTTATTGAGGCCCTCTATCAAAATAAAATAAAAAGAACTAGGGACATAGCTTAGTTGTAACCCCCCCCAGGTTCAAGAGAGTATTAGAGAGTAACACACACACACACACACACACACACACACACACACAGAGAGAGAGAGAGATGTTTCAGTTCTTTAAAGTTCTCATTTGGATATAAGTAATATGCTTAAAATAGGTATCTAAAGAGGTATAAATGCAATAAGTGTTGTTAAAACTATAATTGTTACGTATTTATTTTCCTTTAAGTTTCTCATTCTCTCTCTCTCTCTCTCTCTCTCTCTCTCTCTCTCTCTCTCTCGTTGGTATTAAAGATTGAACCCAGGGATGCTTTACCATTGAACTACATTTCCAGTCCTTTTAAGTTGAGAAAGGGTCTCACCAAGTTGTCCAAGATTGCCTCAAAATTGTCATCCTCCTGCCTGCGCCTCCTGAGTAGCTGGGATTACAGGTCTGCATCAAGGTGACAGGCCTGACTCTGACTTCTTTTTTGTTTGTTTGTTTGTTTTTCTTAAACAGTCACACATGGTATTCTAACTATGTATCATTTTATACAACTGCATGTCAATGTCCAGACTCCCCTGTACTCTGCCGTTCTCTTGTTCTATGTGGATCATGCATTTTGTCTTTAGATACTCTAAGAGAAAAACAAAAATTTTTTTCCCTTGAAGAAAATATCATCTGTCCCCAAAGGTTTCATTTTGTAGAGACCTTGAAGCAGCTTGCTGTGATGTTGAAAAGTGTGGTTTACACCAATACTAAGCTTGGGTTCTGAACTTGATATCTTGAACATGAGACACAGATTCTCAGTTTTATTATGTACTAAAACATACAGATAACAGGTTTTAATAATATAAGTAAAGAATGTGCTTAATAAATGCAGGCATCTCATCCCTAGAAGTATTTCTGACTCTGGACCTTCTGAATCCTTCATTTGGCCCTGGTTGTCAATTCATTCCAGCTCTTTTCTGAATTCCCTGCAGCACTAAATGCACATTTTGCCTTTGCTCATGTTGTTCCCATGAAGGGTCCTCAAGTCCTTGTGAGTGACATCCATTATTTCTTTCCTACAAAACCCTTCTGTATTATTTCTTTTGTCTAATCTACCTATTTGAATTGATGTTGATGGTGGTTTATCTAAAATGCAAATAACAAAACAAAAGTTTTGCATTTTGTTTTGTTGAGTACAGAAGTTTCCTTCATTGGAGTTCATCACTGAGGTCACTGTTCCATCTTAGCACCTTGTACTTAATGGGTGCACTGTACTATTGCATAATAAATCTGACTGTTCTTATTAACAATATCCAGACCAGAGTTAAGACATGGAATTTATTAATTTATATCAATGAGTGTTAAACTTACGCATCCTTTTTAGATAGCTTCAGCATAACCACTGCCTTGAAGTAGTCTATGTTTGTTCAGGTCATCATTGATTTTATTTACTCTCTCTCTAGGAGCCATGGCAAAATGGTCTAAATATGTTTGCCATTTTATCTAAAGCTCTTTACCATTCGCATCTTAAATGTGTATCTTATATTTGAAAAAAAAAATTTCTTCTAAGTAACCTTGATTTCCTACAACTAGATATGTGTACTCTTTCATTAATTTAAACCCTAAAATTATTTGCATTCTAATAACTTATTAAATGGTCTATGACAGCTTATTTAAAGGACTAATTTCTTTAATTTTCTAATGATCATTGACTGTTACAGTATATTTTTCAAGAAAAGATATGATTATTTATTATGCATTTCAAATAACTAATTTTTAAAGGTAAAACATATACATGCACAATTTCAAGTTAGTGTGTCAAAAGGACTATTCTCCAAAAGCAATAAAACAAATTTTTAGAGAGAATGGAGCCCAGCATGGTGGCACATGCCTTTAATCCCAGTGGTTCAGGAGTCTGAGACAGAATGATCTTGAGGTCAAAGCCAGCCTCAGCAATGGTGAGGCACTAAGCAATTCAGTGAGATCCTGTCTCTAAATAAAATATGAAATAGGGCTGGGGACTTGGCTCAGTGGTTGAGTGAGTGGCTCTTAGTTCAATCCCTGTTTGACCACCCCCTCTGCCAAAAAGAGAGAGAGAGAGAATGGAAAGTGTTTTGAAATGTGTGCTTCCTCAGCATTTGGAGATAAAGCAAGTAATCTGAACCACTAGCAAAAGGAAAACATAGCAGTTTAGGTCTAGATGCATCCCATGTTCACCTGGGCAGTTTGTATTCCAAGGAGTTACCTGAAGCACAGCAGGTTAGCCTGTGAAGTAGATCATCATTCTCCCAAAAATAGTGACACAGAGTCATTGAATGTATTACTAAAATAATATAAAATTTCTTCTTAAATAAAAGCAGATTCATTGGCTATCTAGTTCCAAGGCTCATAAAAATGAGAACTTGGGGATCTGGCTGTATTTCTTCAAATCTTTTAGCACCCTTCCTGATGATATGATTTGATCTTCTGGGAACTTGGTTTCTCCCTCTGTAAACTAGTATCAGCTGTTTTATTATGTGTGATGTGAGACATGTGCATATTCCAGAACAAGCACAAATTAAATATGATATCATTATATGTTGATAGTCACTTGCTACCAATATAAATGAATCCATAATTGGATATAAGCTTTGAAGGAATTCTGTTTTTTTTTTTCCCAGTGCAAACAAAATAAGCAATGTATCCTTGTAAAGGTGTTACTTGCCTTTAATATTGTCAAATAGCAATATGTTATATGAGCAAGATTCAGAAGGACCAATAACATGTTAAGAGCATGTCTACGGTATGTATACCTAATTGTCTCCCAGGGGCTCTTTCCTGATGAGCTTACAAGCAATGGCTTCCCAAAGAGATTAGGTGAGATTACAGTGATGAAAATCAAATCACTGATAAACCTTAAGATTTATTTGAATAATTATAAAGATGTGATTTAGCACCACTTATTTTTTTGTTGTTGTTCAAAAAAATCCCATTCCCTATAACTAAAATAGTTTCTGTACTCCACTTCTTTTCTTTCATCTTAGACTTCTGCTTTCACAGATACAAAAATGATATGCATATTTCATTGCCAATTCCAAATTACTAGAAGAACGTATAAGAGGCAGATAGTGGAAGGAAGTTACCTCCATCATTGGGGGCATGGCTACGACAGGAATATGGAGACCAGGACATTTTTCTTTGGCTTTCTGACCACCCTGAGGTGAACAGACCACCTATGCCCCACATTTCCACTGCTTAAGGCACTGAGAAGCCACAGGCCAAAAGCAACTTGGCCAAGATCCTGTGTACTGAAGCCATAAGCCCAAATAAGGCATCTTTCTTTTATTTTTATTGGGTATTTTGTCACAGTGATGAAGAGCTGACTAACATGGTACTATTTAACAATAACCCCAAACATGCGCAAGTGAAAACCTACTTGAGTCAATGTTCTACTGAACAAACTTTAAATGCTATATGCAAAGTTGTTTAATATTTCTTGATATAAAGTATGTATCCTAATACATAAAGCAATGTTATTAATAAAATGTAGTATGCATATATACATATATGCAAGGGCATTTTTCCAAATCTATCATAAACAGATGTGTGTGTGTGTGTGTGTGTGTGTGTGTGTGTGTGTGTGTGTGTTGGCCTTTTTCTTGAGGGCTTACATACATGAGCATGTGGATATTATATTTATGGAACTTATGCTGTATTCTCACAGCAAAATGTAGTTTGGTCAATCTCTTCTCAGCAAAATTTCTTTCCTTCTCCACTCTTTTTCTTTCCTTTGTGTAAAATAATTCTCTGTTCTTAGCTTCTATAAATGCAGTTAATGGAAGCTAAATGCCATCAGCATATTTGCAAGTAGACTTCATGCGAAAACCAATTTCAGAAAAATAATTCTCTCGAGGGTCCTAAATCCTAAGGATAGCATAGTTGTGACAAAGTCGAAAAAGGCAAATTCCCCAGAGATTAACACGTTCAGCTGTTACTGCAGTTTCTAAATTCAGTGTCCCCTTTAATGCTTGGTTTGCCTTGAGTTTCTTTGAGGTATTCAAATCAAGTCCTGTCTGTTTTTTTTTTTCCCCCTGGTCCACCTATTTGTAAAAAAAAAAAAAAAAAAAAAAAAAAAAAAAATCATGTTTTTCATTGAACATTTTTGGAATTGTTTCTACTCATTTGATTCTGCAGGCTTTCAAGTATATCTTTTAGTGCAACTTAGTTTTAACTATTGTAAATAACCAATGTTTAGCTCTTCCCAGAATTAATAAAAGTAATCCATGAAGAATAGTTTATGGCATAGGAACCAACACACTATTTGTTTCTTATTGTAAACCTGAAAATACTTCCTTTTCTATAGTCCAGTTGTTTTTATGACTCTAGTAAGATTTTCTTTTATTATATTTTATCAGTTAGTAGAAGAGAATTATTTCTATTTTATGACCACTTTTTATTTTAAAATACTGATGATTCAGATAGGTATCAGAAGGAAAAATAAAACTTTATAAAATATTTATTAAGATAAAAATAGTTTATACAATGTTTATAAATTTTATAAAATATTTATCAAGATAAAATAACACTTTTTTTAGAACTGCAGCCTTCTCTGTTTACTTTGTACTTACAATGTGAATTTTTTTCTTACAATGTGAATTTTAATGTAATAAATACATATTCTTAGAATCATCAAAACAGCATATGCACTACAAGTATTTGATCATATACAAAGCTACATGGTCATGATCCATACAAAAATAAATGCAGTGTTTCTTGGAAGCAAGTCCTACCAGTTAATTACTGATAATCCTGAGCAAACATTTTGGTACAAGTCTAAGACTAGAAACACTGAAATTCTGATAGTTTCCCGTGTATTGTTCTACATTTATAAACAAAATATTTAATCATTTTGATTTTTGATTCATAAAGAAAATAGCTACAAATGAATATTTTGCCATTTGGTTGCACTTTGTAATATAGAAAGCAAGGCATTAATTTAACAAATATTTTTTAACCTACCACTATGTGCTAGGTAATTGTATTAGTCAGCTGTGTATTTCTGTGTCCAAAATACCTCTCAAGAATAACTTAGAGTAGGAAAAACATATTTTGGGTTCACAGTTTCAAAACTTCACTCCATGGTTGGCCAACTCCATTGCTCTGAACTTCTGATGTAGCAGAAGAACATCACATAGCTCATGGCAGTCAAGAAGGAGGGGTGGAAAGAGAGAGCAAGGGAGGGAGGAAGGGCCTAGAGACAGTATATGATATGATATGATATGATATGATGTTTGTATTATATTATTATAATTTTATACATATAATATAATTTTTTTGTATGTTACTATAATATAATACAAGAAACAGGTTCCCAGTGACCTACTTTCTTCAGCCATGCCCCATCTACCTATAGTTACCACCCAATAGTCCATTGAGGTTATTATTCCATTAAATAGATTAATCCATCAATTGGCTTATAGCCCTAATCACTGCCTAAAAGCCCCATGTCTGAACATGGCTTCTTTGAGGATCATGAATATTGGGAGGGACTTTTCTAGATCAAACCATAGCATTGGTGGATTGTGATTTATAATCTCAGCTAATTAATTGGGTATATGGAATTCGTTAACAATTAAAAGCAATGCGAGACCTCTACATAGGAATTGGGCTTGGAACTGGATTGTGATTTATAATTATTTTTGTTACAACCTTCAGCTACAAGGCTATTAATTAACTGGGACTGAATCATGTTGCAGACATGCTCACAAGAATTGTGAATTTAGGTCAAGCTTGGGCAACATAATGGGATCCTGACTCCAAAAAATAAATGAATAAATAAAAAATCAGTGTAGAGCAGTATCTGGCCTTGTGAAGTTTGTATACTGAAAAATAGAAACAAAACAAATCACATATGCAACTCTTAGAATGTGGCAGACTAATCTCGAAATGTTTTATAACAACACTTCTTTCAATCATTACAAAATTCCTGCTAAATAAGAGGGAAAAATAGAATGGACATTTTTTTTTAACATGTCGTATCTCCCATCCAATTATATCAAAAATTAAAATAAATTTTATCTGTTGCCTTAGCATGCCATATGGTAAGCTTGGCCTCACCTTCTTGTCTTTCCCCACATGTACTTTGTGGATAAACTTGTATTTTTTGCACTGATAAAATTCCCAGTATATTGGAAAGGGTCCTCAAATTAAAAGCAGCTAGTAATTGGTACACTTACTGCAGTCGGACTTGACTCACTAGAAATCATTTTTATGACATTTATAGTAACAAGTTTTACCTCAAAGGGTAGACAATACTAGAGGCAGAAGAGCAGTGCATCAAAAGGCAAAGGCCGGAAGAATGAAGGGGAAAATTTCTACAAATTAAACTAGGACTACCAGGGAACCTGTGTGGTAAATTTGCCAGACAGAAAATCAAAGCCAACCTTTCTTGAAGCTGGTTTAGTTCTTGGTGCTGTTATTATTTCGGGCTTTACTGTGCTCAATGATGATTATGATAATAATAGTAGTAGTATTAAATATCCAGAGATAAAAAATAAATAACAGTACTAAATTAATACCTTGCACAGTAACACTTTGAAAAGTCAGTTAAACAAAGGAGAACAAAACAAGCAGAGTGTACCTAATTGTGTCAAATAATTTTAGATTCAATATCTAGTTTTCAGAACATATTTTCACTATCATTGTTAAGTGAGCAAATGTGTTTTCGCACCAAAGGGAGATGACTCAACACTGTATTTCCACAACTGGCACAACTAAGTTTATTGTTTACTCCAAGGACATGGACCAGTTTTATGTTTTCAAAACAGCTCTGCCTTCTGACAACTCCTCACAGAATCAATTAGATCCATCTTCATCTAGGAAGCAGGCACAATTCATTAGAAGAAAAACTAGGGTGTGACTTTAACATAAAGTAGCATTGTTAGGTGCTAGCTCCTATGACATAAGCAATGACTTGAAAGCCTATGTGTGCTGGATTATTTCTCTGAAATGTATCCTTCCTTTTTTTTTTTTTTTTTCTCACACCAGGATCATGACTTCGACAGTTTTCCTGGGTTTTGAAGCTGTCCCTTTACATAAGGATATGTTCTACTCGTACACTCTCTAAATTTTTCTGTATGGAATGGTTTTGAAGTATTGGCTTAGAAGGACCTATTTTTTTTTGTTAATATTATTGTATAATTATGTTTATAAAGTCCTGCAAAACAGAAAATTCAACAATTAAAAAATTGAGTGTGACCTCTACATATGGAATTGGACTAGTACCCCAATTCTCTCTTATTGAACTCTAGGGAGTTTTAATCAGCATTTATTTACCTTTTCATTATTTTTGTTACAACCTTCAGTATTTCTTCAATAGCTTTTTCACTCATGAAAAAAAAAAACTATTATTTTATTCACAAGGCATTTTCCACTTGATTTCTTTAGATTAACTGGGACTGAATCATGTTGCAATGTTGACATGCTCACAAACAGCATAAGTCCCCTGAATAAACTAGCCAGCATTTGGCCTGAAAAGTAGGAGTGCTCACTATTGTTATTTTTCTTCCTTTTCGTAAGACAGATGTGCTTCTTTAAGAGTTCTGTCCTGATCACAGATGTGCTATAGGAAATAAAGAATCTGTTATGATCAAAGTGTCCACGCCCCACCTGTGCATATGTTGAAGTTTTAACCTGCAAGGTGATGGTATTACAGGTGGGCATTCTGTGGAGTATTTAGGTTCTGAGGTGGAATCCTCATGAATAGGATTAGGGACCTTTACATTTCTACAAATTACGGGCATTCAGAGTGATCCTGCATAGGTCACAGAAAGGAAAAAAAAAAAAAAAAAAAAAGAAGAAGACAAAGAATAAAGAAAGTTTCTGTCTTCTTAGAGAACAGGTATAAAATCATAACAATGTTGTAGAAGGGAGATGGTAAAATCATTATGATGAAGTTTCAGAGAGAAAAAAAGACTATATTAGGAACTGGACAAAGGCAATATTTATTATCAAAGATTAAGGAACTTGGGTGAAGTGTATTCATATTCTAGCATTTTGTGGAATGTGGAACTTTCAAGGAATGAAACTTAATATTTAGCTGAGATTTCTACACAAAGTGTTGGAATAGCAACCTGGTTCATTCTAATTACTTATAGCAAAATGTGGAGTGAAATTAATTAAAGGTGAAGTGGGAATCATAATCTTAAAATGTGGAAATAGCTCATCCATACAATAAAACATGAGAAAGTGAGAGGCTAGGATTGTGGCTCAGTGGTAGAGCACTTGCTTTGCAAATGTGAGGCACTGGTTTTGATTCTGAGTACCACATAAAAATAAATGAATAAAATAAAGGTCCATCAACAACAAAAAAAATTTTAAATCTATTTAAGAAAAAAACATGAGAAAATGTGTAGAGAACAGCACACTGGATTTTGGCAGACTGATCTTTTGATAAAGGGATTCATATTGGTGTGAACCACAGACTCCATCCACGATGACAACAAAAGCAAGGATAAAAGAGGAAAGATGTCACCACAGCAGCAGCAGCACTGTCAACTGGGACTGGAAAAAGCAGAGACGTGAGAAAAATGAAAGAAGACTGTCAGATTTCTGAAGTCCCACAGCACCAGATCTCAGAACCCTTTAGCTGAGAACATGCACTTTCCTTCATTTCAAATGAAGAAGGACTCCAACATAATTCAACCTCCCTGGGGCTAGGGTCATGGCTGCCTTCCTAGTGATTTCACAATGCAAGATCAATGCCTATAGAACCAGGGCGTGAGTATACCCAAGAGAGAGCTTGGGGGGCACCTTCATACATGGGTAGGGCCAACATAGAGAGCCACAGTATGTGCAGAGCCCTGCTCAGTAGTAGGGGTGATGTTAGCACCCAGGTGAGTGCAGAATCCTGGAGCTCTGCCCCAGTGGTCCAGGAGAGCAGAGGACTGACCAGGAGAAGGATTATTGTTAAATTGTAGGGCAGAAGGGCATCTGGCCTGCTACAGTCCACATTCGTGTAGGACTTGCCATCCATTTTGCCTTGCCTGTTTCTTCCTTTTGGAATGGTGATGTCTGACCTAGGTCGCAGCACTATATTTGGGGAACACATAACTTATTTGTTTTCACTGGTTCACAGCTGGAGGGGATTTTTGCCTCAGTATGAATCTTATGTCAAATCTCATTCATATTTGGGTTAGGTATTATTTAAGTGAGACTGTACTTTAGACTGAAAAATTTATGTTGGAATAATTTGAGTCTTTGGGAGCTCTGGGGATGGAATGAACATATTTTGAAGGTGAGGACAAGAATCTTGGTAAGTCAGAATGGAATGTTAAGGACAGAGTGTTTGTGAACCTTTTACCCTCTTAACTCATGACACAAAATCTGAACCTCCAATATGATGGTATTAAGAAATGAGCCTTCAGGTGGTAATTAAACTGTGGAAGTGGGGCACACATGCTCTTAAACAATAGACCACAGAGAACTTGCTGTCTCTTTCTGCCTCGTGACCACAGAAGAAGACTACTACTATCTGCTAAATAGAAAGTTAGACTTCACCAGATATCAGACTGCTGGCACCTGGATTTTGGACTTTGCAGCCTCCAAAACTCTGGGAAATAAATGTTTATTGTTTAATTCACCCAGTCTATGGCAGTCTAATACTACAGTCTGAACTGAATGAGCACCTCAGGGGATAGATTCAGATGAATACAATCAGAAAAACATACATGTTTTTCAAACCACTTCTTCAGATTGTGCTATCTGCAGTGATTGTGCTGTCTACCACTGAATACATGATGCATTCTTTGGTATTTATTTACCACATGTCATAAAATCTCGAGAGAGATGTTTATTCCTTTCTATTATCAACAGAGTATTTTTGCTTTAAAAGACTGCATAATGTTTTCTTAATTTGGTCCCAAATAGCTTTCATTGCTGTTCTCTATTGGTTTTCAAGAGCTGAAGGCATGTAAGGTCAGAAAGCAAACAACAGTGTATGGGAGGAAGTCTCAACCCTATTGCATCATCAGTGTAAGGAAAAGTGTAATTTTATCATACCCTCCACAGTGCTATTTTAAGTTATAGCTTTATGGGAAGGAGGGAGAGTGAGAGAAAGGGAGATATATATGTATGTGTGTGTGTGTGTGTGTGTGTATACATGTGTATATATGTATATATATATATATATATATATATATATATATCCCCCCCCGCCTCTCTTCTCTCTCTTTCTCTCTCTCTCTCTCTCTCTCTCTCTCTCTATATATATATATATATACATACATGTATATACACACACACACACACATATATATATATATATATATATAGAGAGAGAGAGAGAGAGAGAGAGAGAGAGAGAGAGAGAAGAGAGGCAGGGGGGAGATATTAGTGAGGAGGCATCTACAGGAAATAGCTCCTTGCAAAGTCTGGGTTCTGGGTACTTCCTTAATTCATCTTACTCTTGGACTGACTAAATGTGCTTCCATTGGCTCCATCTCACATTCAGAATGAAAAGTTATTACAATAAAAATAAAAAATCACTTTCAAATTGCAAATGGAAAAACCATTCTTTTTTAAACACTAACTTTGGGTAAGAGAACAGAAATTTAAAAATAATTAATTATAAAATGGCTGTTACATTCTAGGCACTGTGAAAGTATCTTAAATTAACTAATCTGGAAAATCATTCTTTGAACTTGATTTATTAGATCTTTTATAGATTAAAAATTGAGATTTGTTAGTTTGTGTGATATATCCAAACACAGATCACTGGTAAATATATGTTGATGTTTTGTCCAAATCTTATGGCATTTCCTCTATTCTTATATATAATTTCTAGCATCACATTCTATAAGTGTATCATCATGCACTTTTGGTCAGACAACTGTTATTTGTTTGTTTTTGTTTTGTTTTGATGACACATCAAAAAGAAAATATTTCTTTTTCTCACCTAACAGCACTACTGCCCACATCCAGGTCTTGTGCAGTTACAGCGCCAATGATGGTCCCGACTGGGGTGTCTTCATAAACTTCCATAGTGTAAAGTGGCTTGCTAAACACAGGTGGCTCATCTACATCCAGAACACTGATCTTCACTGTAGCAGTGTCTTTGAAAGGGCCCGCAGAGTGAAACCGGTGGTCAAGGTGAAGGTTGGAGGCCTCTACTTTAAAAGTATATGCCTTCTTTGTTTCAAAATCTAAAGGCTATAGTGAGGACAAATCAAAAGTGAAGTGTTACATTTGTATAGAATAAGTGTTACATTTGTATAGCATAAACTGTGGGCATCATTTCAGAGCAATGCAAGTTGGTATTAATTATACTGGTTTTGAAACGTCTCACTTTTATAATTAGTGGGCAAGTAAAGAACAAGATGAAACTTTCTGGATAACTTGTGGAGATAATCTTTTGCATATATTAAATTTATATAACGTATTTGTGAGCATACATACTAGAGAGGGCTTACTCATAAAAGCAGTTTGAAAACAGTTTAACAGTTTAAGGAAAGTACTTCTCAGATCTTATCCAATACTGACATCTAGTGGAAGTAAGCAATGATAAAGAAATGGAACAAAAATGGAATTGCATAATTGAAGATTTCTAGATTCCATTTGCAAATTTGCATAACAAAATATGCTTTGAAGCTTATTTTTCTTATTCTAACGTTAGTACAATTTTATTTTAAATACTTTTGAGTTAATGGTCTTTTTATTAGAAAGCATTTGTATCAAGGTTCAAAATCACACATAATTATAATTATGAAGACTCTTGGTCTTTTGTGTTTCCAGAACTGCATATAAATACTGGGTACTTCCATGCATTGTCAGTAAGTATCACAAAGAATTCAGGCTTTAAACATATATGACCAAATTAAAGAAGGCATTGGCACAAACTTATAACTCATTTTCCAGATCTTCAGTGATGCTCAATTTTAACCTGTTACTTACTTTCATTCACCCTCACTGTAAATATTAGTTTTATTATCAAAATAACAGAAAATGCTGTATCCAGAAATATGGTGCTACTGTGTTGCTTTGTTAAGTGATAAGCTTAAGGACAATGACTCAGACTTCTAATCTCCAAAAAAAAACTAAGACAACACAAATTTAACATTAACAGTGAATATGGGGACCCTTAAGTTTCTCCTTTCTAAAGCAGTTCCATATAGTGTAACCACAATGATTTGCTAATTGCCTTGTCAGCATCTGTTCCTTTATCTAACACACCAGAGGAAATTATAGAAGGTTTATTTTCACTTTTAAAGACATGGGTGCAATTTTATGTATTTCTCCTGAGAAAAAGAGGAAAAAAAATATCACTTACATCCTCAAAAACTTTCACAATTCAATATAATCTGCTATGGTAAAAAAGTAATAAATCTTGTGTATGCATCAAGTCTCTTCACAGTATTCTTAATGCATGAGAATCTACATTTATTTTCCCCATTAATTATTCCCTTTACTTTATCAAGTTCATTACATTCTTATTTTTATCTGTTTTATACAAATAATTGATTTGACTTTATGATAATTTACTCATACCTGTTAACATATAACATTGATATCCTTCAGTTTTTATTACTTTCCTGTTAGAAATGTTTATTTTTAAAACAATAGAAATAAAGTTGATAATCTGGCTCTGGTCCCATGATTAGAAATGTAATAGCTAAGAAAGAAGTGATAAGGCATAATTCTAGGATGATATTTTGACCCATCTAAAGCTTTACTCTCATGATTAGAGAAAAGAATCAGATTCAAGCAAATACAGCTGGTTTCCAGAAAAAGATGACAAAACATTATTCAAGACAAAAAGAATTCAGTACAGTTAATGAGAATGGACAGCTTCGAATAAATAAGACCAAGACAAGATAGGACACACATTTTAAATATTAAAGGACCACAATGGTGGATATAAGTTAGGATTATTATATAAGTTTCTGAGTGGTAAATTAATAATAATTTAAATTCTTTACAAGAGTAACTTAGTTTGGAAAAAAGGAAGAAACAAATAACAAACTGAAACTTTCAGCACTGAATTAATTAAAATATAAAAAGTGCTGGCAAGGCAAGAGATATTCCCTTGGAAGAACAGAAAGGTACAAAGATAAATAAGATTTTTTTCTCTCAGCATTCAATGAATTATAGAATAAGGGCATCTTGTCTAATGTGGGAGTTTGAAGAAGCAATAAATTTCACTTAAAATGCTCAGGAGATTTCTGAAAAGAAAAAAAAAAGTAAGTTGGAAGAGTACACTGGCTAATTCAAATTAAATAATATACAAAATACCTTTGGCTTATAAATAATAAGTGCTTTATAAATGTTAAACAATATGTTTTCCTGACAGTGAACCCTAATATCAATCTTAGAGTACTCTGATTTTATCAGCTTAGAAGTACTTTTTTCCAAAGCAAACTGAGTTGCCCCAGATCAGACTTATTATCTTTTGGCCTCCAAATCCACTGTTCTCCTAGAATATAGGCATTCATAAAATCCTTTCCCATCTATAATTTTCCTCTAGATGTTGAAATGCCTCTGACTATCTGTATGAGTGCACATACTTATACATATAGTTTTATTTTCCCTCTTGATTATACATTACATCTGTCTGGATGAACCTGAATCTTCACTGGTAAATCCATTTCAAACTAGAGATGAAAAGAGACTTCTCAAATCTTTTCCACTTCTTTATTTTTATTATTATTTTTTAGCAGACGAGAGACACGATCTATATTTTTTAAGAACTCCTGGCCTGTCACAACAGGTAAGAATTTGGCAGTGAGGGAAATAGAGAGTGAAATGAAAGAAACTTTTTGTACATATAGTTGGTTTTTTTTTTTTTTTTTTTTTTTTTTTTTTTTTTTGCAACTGAAAAGTTATATTCTACAGAGATCAAAGAATAAGAGAAAATTGTAAGATAAATGCCACAATAATATTCTAGGTGGACTTACTTCTTCATGACCCTGACCCTTAGGCAAACTCACAAAATGGTGTAGCTCTGAAAGAGCAAAGAATCACCAATCATCTCTACTTGACTGTACTCATCCATCTGACTGACCAATGTCATATTTTGAGGGAATTAACTTGGATTTTGTAATCAACAAAACTCTAACATTTGATATAATTATAGAACAGAAAAGATTTTTGTTTGTAATTGCTAGAAAATTAGTTCTATTTTTGATGGGACTAGATGAAATTCAACTATTTCAGTTTTTACACAATACTTTGAGAATTTTTTGACATTGCTCTGAGCACATTTAATTCAATGATCCTTTCTAGAAGAATCTAGAAGAATAAGAAAAAGTCTGACTAAAGAGAGTTTAGCTGAGCAACTTCTTTGGATGTTTCTATAACAGAAGATTAGTGAGACCAGAACTTCTGGGAAACAATTCACAATATATGAAATCGGGCTACATAAGACCGTGACTATTGGTGAATTGGAGAATAGCATATTTAGCTGCTCTTCATAATACAAGGTAAGAGAAGGGGCAAATTATCACTTTTTCTTCTTTGTGTTACACCCCTTTCTTTGCTCTTTGCTGAAGTCCAGATTATTAAACATACATAAAATGTTAAGTACCAATATATATATATTTTTTTTCATTTCAAAGGTGGATAAGTTTGTTTTTTGTTTTTTGTTTTTTTTGTACCAGGGATTGAACTCAGGGGCACTGGACCATTGGGCCACATCCCCAGCATTTTTTTGTATTTTATTAGAGACAGGGTCTCACTGAGTTGATAAGTGCCTCGCCATTGCTGAGGCTGGCTTTGAACTCGTGATCCACCTGCCTCAGCCTCCCAAGTGCTGGGATTACAGGTGTGCGCCACTGCGCCCAGTAGGATAAGCTCTTTTTAATATTAAATATCAGCATAACTCTCTGGGCTCTTTTGGGCCTCATCTTGCTTCCAGATAATGTTGAGTGGAAATACATACCTATAATTATAGATATATGAGAACTGGAAAAGAACAACTGTGACAGACAGAGTTCTGAGATGCTCTTTATTTTTGTCTCTATTGCCCCCAACCATTGTATGTAATGATTGTGCCCACTGTGAAGGATTGTGAATTAAATGGCATATTGCTTGTTGAGTTCTGTGGGAAAATTAATTATGCAGATATAATTAACATCCTTAATCACTTGACACTGACTTAAGTGACATTTGCTGGAGAAGTCTGACCTAGCAAATGGTGCAAATGGTTCCGGCTGGTTGTGAGCACAGGAGCCAATGTGGCAAGCTCCTAAAGGATACCTGGGGGACTGGGACTTGATCTCAGCCAAGAACTAACAAAACAGTCATAAAACCTCAGCCAAGTGAATTCTGCAGGCAACCAGGTAGCTTTGTAAAGGACTCCAACCTCATATCAGATTGCGACCTCAACCCACACCTCCAATTCTGCCTGAGAAGCCCAGAGTGAAGGCCCAGGCCGGTGGTTTAGCAACCCTCCCATCTGTGGTGCTATTGCTGCAGTTTTCATGATGAGCATCTATCAATTTCACCAACATGGTAAAGGGAACACTCCAAAAACAAACAAAAAACAATGTGTCCTTGGCATTAAGGCTGTACTCATTCATTTTGTAGGTCTTCACCATGAACAGAAAAGAAAACTGTCAAGGGACACAAATGAGTGAGGGGCATAACATTTTTCAAAACGAACTAGTCCCTTTCAAGACAAGGAGTTAGAAAACAGATTTAAATCAGACTGAACCATGACAAAAATACATTAGAAACACACTCTTCCAAAGCAGGTTTATATACCAGCTGAACAATAAAGATAAGATATTCAGAACACATATTGTTTTGAAAGAAAGTCCAGTTTTCCATGAGTTAATTTTATGATCAGTAAAGTCAATGCCTATCTGGGAGAATAGATGGGAAAGCTTATAAATATCTAACCTCCACTGAAGAAAACATTCAACTCAATATTTCACTAAAAACAATCACAGATTTGATGAATAAAAGATATTCTATTACCATGTGAGAAAGTCCCCATAGTGAAGAAACATGCAATAAAATGTGGATATTTTAAATCTAGGCTTTACTTTTGACAAAGTGTTCTTTAGTCAAAAATATATGTTTGACAAAATTGTATTTCTTATACAATTAAAAATATATAAATCTAAATGAAAAATAGAATTACCATTTGTTACTTAAAGAATAAAATAAACACTTCATTCAACATATCTCTAAAATATTTATTTAAAATGCATTTTTTCTTTGGAAAGCTATTGCATTCGTCTTTTGTAATGCTGAAAATTTTTGACAGTTTTAACAAATTAACTTAAAAATCATGAACATTAGTTCAATGTCTATTTTTTAGTGGCAATAATTTTTGGAACAAATCTAGTAACTAAGACAAAATAAATCAAAACAAAGACCATAATCTCAGGGTTTCTTGCTACACATTTTCAATAATAATTTCTATGAAATGACAAAAGATTTCTTCAAGTATTATAAATGTTTAAGTATAATATATGTATCACATACGTGTACAGTATAAATCATTTCTATTTAGAGAGGCCAGTTATTTTTTCTAAAACATATCATTCTTCACACCAGTGAAAGTATATGCTTTTCAAAATATACTATAGTTGAAAATAAGTCGTATGATTTTGAAAAATTATCCTTCTTCCCTGCACTTCAAATTTCCCATTAGTGAAATCAATAAAACACTACTTTTCTACATACTTTGGAAAAATGTTTTTTCTCTTATCCAACAAAACATCAAATGCCCTACATATTTCAGAAATTTTATTTAACAAACAGGTCAAAACATAGTATAAGATTTAGAATAAGAAGAATCAGATATGCTAAAAATGTGTGCCATAAGTACAATAGGTGCTATGACAGAAATGCTGACATTTTGGGAAATAAAGTAAGAAATAATCAGTTTGGGGAGAAGGGCTTGAAAAAACCTTTGGTAATAGGCAAGGGAGATCATGCTAAGTAACAGGAAAGTACTGACATTCCTGTGGGCAAGAGACTTCCATGAGAATGCGGAGCATATTGCTATATTATTCAAAGTCACATAAGAGAATTTTCATTTCTGTATTGGGTAGATACCTGCAGTGAATTTGGTGTGGTTGAAAAAGAGCTTGTACATGTGTGTTATGGTGTGTGCAGGTGATGGTGAAAGAAAATATGCAGCCTGCTCTTGACTTTACCAGCAATGGGGACCTGATAAAGGTCTATGTAACATAAGCAGATGAAGTTCCTACCATTCATTCACAGAGTGAAGGACATGCTGAAGGAAGATAAGTGGTGAAGCTGGCAATTAGTCTTCACAGTGTTGGAAGGGAGTATTAAAGAAGGATAGGAACATGGGGAAAGATGACAACATTAAATCCTGTTCAGATGAAATCATTGACCAAGCTCATGCCCTGTTTTTAGCAAACAAGGGTTTATGGGAATGGCAGAAATCTAAGAAATATCCTAGTTTTTTGTTTAAAAAACTAGAAAGGACAAAATAAGACTAGGCATATATCTATTGGAGGCAAAGAAGGAATATAACTTTAGACATTTTGAGATTGAAAAAAAAAATTAAGAAATATTCAGGTAGAAAATTCTACAAGGCAGTAGAAAAATAGGCCTTCGTTTTGTTAATTTGGGGTTAATTTAGAGTTGAGCCTGTTAAGAGAAGTTGGGCTAGGTATTTAAAGAAGGTTTAGAAACTAAAAAAAAAAAAAAAAAAAAAAAAAGAAAAGAAAGAAAAGAAGATAAAGACAAATAGTGGGAAAAGAAATAGTAACATAATATTTGTAGAAACAAACAAGGAATGCCTCGTTTTCTGAAATTAGAAATATCAGAGTTACTAAAAACAGAAATAATTAAAACTTATTTAATGTATATTTTTGCACACATAAATTAGTCAAAAAATTATTTTCATTTTATTCCTAAGAGTTATTCTAAAAGTTACCACATGATGGTGCTGTTACCAAGCCATATAATGTGGAAATACTTCTCAGTCATTTAAAATGATAAAAATAATGAGTTTTCCTGATTCATGAGTAAATATAAAATATAAATGCCCAATGGAACCAATTGAGACCACAACCCATTTATGAAAGGGTTCTGGTGAAGAGTCAAATCTTTCATCTCCTGTTTAAAATCCTTTTGCTTTGGATTTAATGTGATCTTTAGTTATGTAAATTCAAAATGAAAAAATATGCCAAGTTAACATCAAAATGATAAAACTTTTAATTTCAAAAAATGTTTTACTTATTTTATAATAAATATGCCACCACTTAACCATTCTTCATTTTAAACATATGCAACCACTATTTGATAGTTCTTACCAGACATTTTTTAAAGTGGTACAGAACTTCAGAAATTATGCAGAATATTAAATTGCTTTTTTGTATAACTGAGGTATTCACTCTATACTGTTTGAATTATCTAAGTTGTTCATTCAGCAAGAAGCAAACCAAAGTGTTTCTCAATATATTTATTCATTCAGTTTTGAGAGGTTTTTTTTTTTTGTTTTGTTTTGTTTTGTTTTTGTTTTTGCTTTTGTTTTTTGTACTGGGGATTGAACTCAGGGGCACTCGACCACTGGGCCTCATCCCCAGCCCTATTTTGTATTTTATTAGAGACAGGGTCTCACTGAGTTGCTAAGTGCCTCGCCATTGCTGAGGCTGGCTTTGAACTCAGATCCTCCTGCCTCAGCCTCCCAAGTGCTGGGATTATAGGCGTGCGCCACAGCACCTGGCTTGAGAGGTTTTAAAACTGATGTAAATCCCTATTCATTTTTTATATCCAAGGAGTATATATTTTATTTTAATTTATCCTGTAGGGGGTAATTACTGACTAAGATGTAGTTTATTTGTCTTTTCAATAAAAGAAATTTGTTGAATTTAAAACATCTGATTTTCTCATTGTAAATATATCCCAGCTCCTAGGTTTAAGATGCAATTAAAAATCTGAGAAGCATTATTCTAGTTTTACTAGTGTTGGTATTGCTATATTATTCAAAGTCACATAAGAGAATTTTCATTTCTGTATACTTCGCTCAGTGTAATGTGCAAGAGTAGATAGAGCAAGAGTTGTTTTGGTTTTTGTCAGTATTTTGTGCCTTAGAGAGATTTACAAAGTTTCCTAATTTTACTCTGAATTCAATGTGACACAGTGAAATGACATCCTGACACAGTCCTCATAAAGTGAATCAAAGTTGAGGTTAAACAATGAAATACAGAAAAATGTCTTTCTTCATTCTCCTCAGCTTATATAAATAAACCTGTCTCATTTTTATCCATTTATATCCCACTCTACAGAGGAAAAAGAGAGAAGCATATAGTAAATAAAACTAAGTAAAAGATTTTGAAAATAAAACAACAATGCAAATAAGTGCTTCAGAACATTGAGCATTTTAATGTATTTTAAGAGGGTTTAAAAAAACTCTGTTAAATAAAATTATACCATTTCATTCCTCTACTGCTGCTTAAAATTTTGTCAGCCAAAAATTTAAAATAGCTTATCTTTAAAATACAGCTATGTATTCATATGTAGGATATATATTTATGGACTTCCTAAATGCATTTAGTATACTTAAAAATATGATTTCTGTAGGAATTTGATTTTAAATAAAAATTCTTGCATTGCAATTCTATGCTGAGATACAAAAGGGGAAACTTTCATAAAATAATTTTAAGATCATATGGAATTGAAATACTACTGTTGGTTGTTACATTTAAATTTATTTTTGCTCACTTCATTCTTCAAGGACTCTTAATAATAAATACAAGATTAAGTTTTCTGAGAACCTACTTCATGTATGCTTGAATAGTCTTATTACATGGGCTTTACCCAAAAGGATTCTGTATTTGAAATGCAGCTGTTATTTAAATTTTTATTGAATTTTTCATGTACTTTATTCAGCTGAATATTTTTCCATTGTTTTATTTTCATAAAATCATACTGCCATGTTTGATAAAGATGTATATATGTGTATGTATGTGTACACAGTGCATTCCATACAATGCAACATGTATATAGATGTTAGATGATTTAAAAATTGTGTTGTAAAACTTAATTCTTAGATTTCATAGATGTAGTTTACAGATTGCAGTTTTCTTTTCCAGCAGAATAGGTTACTAGGTAGTAATTGCCTCTGGTGGATTCTTATTTAGAGATCATAGCAAATTACAACATTGAAAGTGACCAAGTAAGTATTCTGTTAGGCTTTGTAAGTACTGAATTGCTTGGTATAATTTTACAGATAATGAGAAGAGTTAAAACAATATGTCTTGACTGTTTCTTTAAAATTTAACCAGAATCACCAATTCTCACAGTCTTTACTTTTATAAGCATCTAAATCTGTTTCTTGGATTATTTCAGTGGTCTCTTCATTGTGCTATTTCTAGCCTTACTTCCTAAGTGTGATTGTCTTCAAAACATACAGAGAAAACTGACTCTATTAGATCAGAGGTGATTTGTGTGTAAACTAGTCTTAACTCCCCTTATCATGACCAAGTTTAGAGTCCTTGACCTGACTTACAAGACCCCAATCATGGGCCATTGTTGACCTTGTCTCCAACCAATTCTCTTTATTCACTGACCTTTCCAGTCTCTTTGTCCATCACTCCCTCCTCAGAGGGACATTTCACAATTGCTGCTTACTTTTTCTGAACACATATAACATACACACTAGTTGTTCATCTCTTTTTCTTCAAATATCTGCTCATATTTCACCATACTCCAAAAGTCTTTTTGACCTTTACTATAAGACTGTCTTTAAGATTCCTGTTATCTCTTCACCTTGATTTATGTCTCTCAGCTTGAATCTATCATTGCTGATAATGACATTTCATGTGTTAAATTTCTGATTTTCCCAATTGAATGGATGATGCTGGAAAACAGGGAATGTGTCTATCTTTCAGTACAGAATGGATCTGGGACATGGTGATTACTCCATAAACATCCACTGAATGATGAGGAGAAAGGTATATACACAGATTTATTTAGACAAGGAGTTTTATGCCAGTAAAATGATGATTAGTCTGCCTCAGGAGAAAACATTTTTTTTTTCTTATTAAGAGATACATTCCCAGATTGATTATTTGCATTTATAATTCAAATTTATTAAGTTATTTCCATAGTTTTATAAATCTCAAAGTCAATCCAATTAAAAACAAAATTTAAATTATCACAAATTCAAACAAAAATTGATGTGGCGCCTATTCATTTTGAATCTTTTCTAAGTAAAACTGACTGAAAATTCATTCTTACTGAATCAGTAATTTAGATAAGTTTTTTATCATTTATAACTACAGCACTTCCTTCAAACATTATTCTCTTGACATCATAAAATAAAGGACTATAACACTACTCCTTTCCAAATATATTAAAATAAAGATTTTGCAGATTGACATCTAAACATCAATTACTTACAGGCATGGATGAAAAATAGGTGCATATAAAAGTAAATATAAAATATATAAAACTACATTGATGAATACAAAATACATTTACAATAGTAAGATGAAGGAATATATGAATGTATATATGCATAATATAGCATTAATTATGTACCTCAGTTTTATTTTGTCAATATACTTAATGCTTAAATTTTAAGATATGATTATATAAATATTTTCTATCATTTTTAATATTATTAACTTATTAATATTTGTTACAGTTGTTTCATTTGGATTGATTTTGAAAAACATTGAAATGTTATTACTGTTTTGGAGAACTTTTAACAAAAAATTAAGTAATAAGAATATTCACTTATATGTTACTGAGTAGAAAAGATAAATACTAAATAACATATACACAATGGAACACTACTCAGCACTAAAAGAGAATAAAATCATGGCATTTGCAGGTAAATGGATGGAGTTGGAGAAAACAATGCTAAATGAAGTTAGCCAATCCCCAAAAAATGAAGGTGGAATGACTTCTTTGTTATGAAGATACTGACTTATAATGGCAAGGGAGGGGGGATGAGAGGAATGAAGGAACTTTAAATAATACAAAAGGGGGAAGGGAAGAAGAGGAAGCAAAGGGATAGGAATAATGGCAGAATGAGTTAGACAACATTGCCCTAAGTACATGTATGAAGACACAATTGTTGTGAAAATATTTTATGTAAAACCAGTGACTTGAAAAATTGTGCTCTTCATATGTAATATGAATTGAATTGCACTCTGCAAGCCTGTATAACAAATTAGAATTTTAAAAAATTAAAAAATAAAGAAATAAACAAGAATCGGACACATTTTTCTTTGTGTACTTCTCAAATTCAGCATAAATGCATAATTTTAGATGTTATCTTGTGGGTTAACTTCTGGACAAAGTACAATTTATGTTTGTTTGTGGGGATAAAAATAAAATGACTATTTGATATGAAACTTACATTTACTTTTAAGATGATTTTAATTATGATACATATTGTTTCTTATTAAAATTCAGAGCTCCTAAGCAAATATGGGAAGAAATGATTGATTAATAGTACTGATTTCAAAAATATCTCTTCTATTTTGAAATGATCACAATTAATAATAGATATAACATGTACTGCAGTTTGGAGTTAATAGAGTTACATGTTGTACATGGAAAGGGGGAAAGAAGACCTATATTTAATGAGGCTCACTTTTCTGTTACACTCTACTACTCAAAATTCATACAGTTTCCTTCATTATAATGGAAGCAATCTACATGCCTCCAATGGAATCAAGGTCTCTTTCTCACATTTACACACTCCTTCATGTGCCACTACCCAATAAAAGACAAAACTACATACTGGGCAGGTAATTATTTCTTTCAAGAGTCTGAGTATCCTAAATGCATGATTAAAGATCTGAATGGTACTTATATACTCTGTATACAAGCAGTTGTATGTAAAAAGATGATATACTTGTGCATTATGAATAAGTAAATAAACAATCTAAAAAAAAAAAAAAAGAGTCTGACTAACTGTGCTGTCCTCCTCTGATGCCCTTTCCACTCTCTCTTTCTTTCTATTTGTCTAAAATTTGGCCAGAATCACTAGTTCTCACAATCTCCATTACTATAAGCATCTAAATCTGTTTCTTGGATCATTTTAGTCGTCTCTTCACTGGGATATTTCTAGCCTTATTTCCTAATTGATAAAAGTAAAGTCTCTGTAGATTTCTTTTTTTTTTACAGAATTCTCAAGTCCATTATTATCCTTTCTTACTTCTTCCACTTCTTCAGTGAATGAAACTTACCCACAATAGTATTCCTCCACTGTGATATCAACTCTCACCAACAATGTGCTAATTTAGATATTTATACTCTGTGCTCTCCAATAAGTCATAAAATGTCAAGATCAAGTCTGGTAGGATAAGAGTTTATTAATATTTCTCATTTTTAAATTGATCATTTTTGTACACTTATTGCCATAAATATTAATTAGAAATTAAACTCTGGCAAAAGTGTTAAAAATTATATAATCAAACTATTAGGCCTTATTATTCAATATGAAATCTATATGTGTTGAATCACAGAATAACACTGTCCATGGGAGTGAATATTTCATAATTATCAAGTCTATTTTTTTAATTTAGAATATTGCTAATTAAAGGAAAATTAAAATTACCTATAGCATTCCATTTTATTTAATTATTATTAGGTAGTGTACTGTCAAAACCTTTGTTTATGTACCTTTTTCAGTTTGATAACTCCTTCTTGGGTATCCTCATCTGTGACGATATCAAACAAATTTCCTCCATCTCCGGGAACAATATTGTACTCAATTTCTGCATTTTGTCCAAAATCAGGATCCACAGCTCTTATTCTTCCAATAGCTGAGCCAACAGGAGAAGATTCAGGAACTTTCAGATGGAAGATGCCTGATAAAACGTAATTTACATTGACAGTGAACTAGTAAAGCAAGATTATCAGGTTTGAAAAATATAGACTGCACAAAGTAAATCAAATTTGGAACCTTATAAAGCAAAATACAAAGGCAATTTGTTGTCAAGTTAAATATTATGATTATATGTAATAACTTCATTTTCACTTCAGTAGTCCTGCTTTTCAATTTTAAGCAGGCACTATAAATAATGGAGTGTGCTATATTAAAATTACTGTGTGGAAATATTTTACATATGAATAACATCAGTGTACCTCAAAGTGAGAGTGGGAGTCTTCATAATTGTTACCAATGTAGCCAATATCAATAAAATAGAAAATAAGTTACAACATACAGATAAAAAGTTATAGATAATAAATAAATAAAAGGCAGATGAGTAGTTATTTATGAATATAAAGGTAATGTATCCAAAAGTAATCATTTCAGTGACTATCGATTGATCTTACAATGAAGTGAAATGATGAGCTGTACACTGTACACTTATTCAACATTCTAACTCTTGATGGATTTAAATAAAGCATATTGGAGACAAAGATTCAGCTCATTTTTAATACATATTAACTTGGCACACTTTCAGATATTTAAACTAAATGCATACAAGTTTGACTTCCCAATTTTTTTTTCTTTTGTTTATTAAAGGAGAAAAAATTAAAATGGTCATTTTTACCACCAGGTGGAAGACTTACATTACTATGAAATAGGTACTGAGTTATAAAAATGTAAAAAAAAAAAAAAAAAAAGACATCAATGGAAAACATTCCAGACTATGAAAAATAGTAATATCCCACAAAAACAAAGTTGTAGACATACTTTAAAACTTTTGTCAATAATTTAAAGTGTGACATAAAGAAAATAAATAGCACATGCTATTTTTGAACATCTCATCAAAGTAAATATTAATGGGGTAAATAATAATATCTTCAAATCAAAGTAAAAAAATTAGGAAAAGAATGGGAGGAAATACAAATGCAGATGCTAAAGTGAATACATAAGTCCGAAGTTTTAATTTTGATACTGGAATTCTAGTTTCAAATTCTATTAATAAATTTGGAATGGCACTTTCCCACAGACCAACCAAGTGCAGTGACTAATTTCTTTTAGAATTCTAGTACATAAGTGGATACTGAATTATGAAAGCACTCAAGACTTTTCTTGCATGGTGAAGTCACTAAACAAATTGCTTTTAAAAATTACAATTATTTGCCTCAAGATGGCATGAAAAATTATTAATCATACCTCATTGGAAATTAAGCCACTTCATTTTTCATTCTGAATTATTTTCATATAGTATATAGTTATTTCACAATCAGTTGGCAAAACTTGGTAATTTCATCAGCCCTGGTGGCAGGTAAATCTTGCCAGATACCCTCTGCCTCCCAAATATTTCCCACTTATTCTTGTGAATTATGTTCAAATCTGCCTTGGTTTTACTGACATCAAAAGAATATAACCTCAATAGAACACACATTTTCTCTTAAGAGGGCTAAATATCCACCTAAAGCTTGATTATTTAATGTACAAGAAAGAAAGTATATATGTGTGTGTGTGTGTGTGTGTGTGTGTGTGTGTGTGTGTGTGTGTATGCATCTAGGGGTGGTACCAGAGATTGAATTCAGGGGCACTCAAACACTGAGCCACATCCTCAGCCCTATTCTGTATTTTATTTAGAGACAAGGTCTCACTGAGTTGATAAGCGCCTTGCTTTTGCTGAGGCTGTCTTTGAACTTGCAATCCTGCCTCAGCCTCCTGAGCTGCTGGGATTACAGATGTGAGCCACTGTGCCCCGCTAGAAGATATAGTTTATAGTGGCCTAAAATAATTGTTCAAGCAATTAATTGTTTAGTATTATACATATAAGATGCCTTTATAAAAAGATACACTATACAGTTTAAATAAGTAAATATACAATACAAAGATAATAAAACTTCGCCGTAACACTGCTCGACCATTAATATAGACTTTATGAAGGAATCCTATTTAAGGAAAGTCATAGTAATTCATCAAAGTAGCCATTTCTCATAAACTAGTATTATTTCATTAGGTTCTATTCGCCAAACACCACAGTTGCTGTCAGATGTTCAATGTTCACTAAATTTTAAACAGGGTTTGAAGCCCAGGCCATGAGATCAAGTAGGAAAAACAAAATGAAAGGATTGGATATTTCCTAATTGTCCCCAAGAAGAATAAAGAGGGACATTCAAGGGCAAATTGTCTTTCATCAAATAGTGACAAGTACCTAGTAGAAATTACTGTGACCATTGCCACCTACATTCTTCTGATCACAAATATCTCTCAATAGGTATATAATACTCAATTCAGTTGAGGGACTCCTGAGATTTGCACAAGCGTGGAGATGCTTGAATTTATTTTTAATGTGGCAGTGAGGCATGGGGCATAGTCAGTCAAGTTTTACTCAACTTCTCAGAGAGAAATTCCAAAGAAAAGGGGCACAGCACATATGTGAGATATTTTTCACTTCCCTTTTTCATTTTTAATGTCTATTAAATGGAAATATGATTTATTAGAAACTGAGTCTACAACATTTGACTCTCACTGCATGAGTGGGATAAACATCAGAAGAAACAATAAAAGCCTTGAATGGATAGTATGATTAGTCACAGTCCAAACTCATGGTCCATCAGTAAGTGTTAGAAAGAGTCTTGAATTTTTTCCTCAAAAGATAGAGAAATGCAGGTTTAAGTTGAATGAATACTATAAGTCTCTCTCTATCAGGATATTTAGTTAGGAAATGTATTGCTAAGCATTACAACAGAAAGGGCTGAAAATTGATTTGAGAGAGATAGCAGGGGTTTTCTTTTGGGTTGATGAGGGTACCTCCCTGAGGAGTGCAGGGAGGTGTTGGATGAAATCTTTGGGAAAACAGGAGGCTCTAAAGAGCACAGGGTATTTCTGTAGACACCATCTAATACATTCAGTGAGAACAGCTTCATGTTACATATTAGATTTCATAAGGTAGCTTTTCATTTGAAAAGTATAGAAGCAAAAAAAAAAAAAAAAAAAAAAAAAAAAAAAAAAAAAAAAAAAACTGAATATAGAGAACAATAATACAGCCCAGAGTCATCTCTATTGGATCGTGGTTAGTGAGTGTGGAAAGTCTAGCCAGAACAGAGACCTACTATTGTGAGAAAAAGCACTTTAAACTTTGAAGGGTAATCTAAAGGGTACAAACTAATGCAGAGTAAAAATGAAATAGCCCCCCTTCAAGACACTATGCTGAGATATGAATTTTATGCTTTATAGAAGAATGCTTTATGTGGCCAATAACAATAAATGTGAAGATAGCTATTCTTTGTAGTACTCTATCAATGTAAATCATAAGTTATCTAAGCAGTTCTTCTTGAAAATTGTCATCTCAGAGAATTCTTACAAATTTCATTAATATTTAATGGCATTGGAAAACTTGTGATAAATTCAGAGTTGCATTGTCCATATATGGTTGATATAAGAGCATTCCACTAACCTGTATCCCTTAAAATTAAGACATAATAGAAGTAAAGAAATGATTCATCACTTACATTTCTTCTGTGCATTAAGGATTAGTGCATGTAAAACTCAAATACACAGAGCAGTGGATTTTCTGTTCTTTACATAACAGACATACATTTCAGTAAGGTGAGAAAGATATGCATGTTCATTAAGACAAGCATTGCCCTGTAAAATACTGCAGCTGGTAATAGAGTCTATAGAGTACAAAAAAAGTCAGAGAAACTGTGCATTAGTCATGTCAGATTGTTTAGGTTCTGTCGGTTTATTTTCAATGACTTGACATTTTATCATTTCTAGAATCTCAACAGCAATAAAGCTGGGGTCATTCAGATTAATTCAAAACTCTGAAGTAATCTGCAGCTATGCCAAAGTCGAATCGTTTATGATGTACTGTGAAATTACACTGCCATCATCTTCTGGGTGTCCTACTTTTGATGCATATGAAACATCTTAATGGCACTACCTGTACAACACAGATTAAGAAATAAAACAGGTGACAAGAGATTGCCCACAAAGTCAGTAAAATATATACTTACATATTCATCGAGTGTACAAACTATGCTTTACAAAATCACCCTTTTCCCTTGGGAAAGAAGAAATATTGGAGGTAATATACTAAGGTGGAATTTTAATGATTAAATTCTTTAACTTCTTACAGGTAATATTCCTTATTAATTTCAAAGGTTAAAAATATAGCTGTTAGTTGTAGGTTAAGTAGACATTCTCTGAGTAACTATGCTATTTGAAAAATATATACTTTGACTTTTAAATTTATATTGTGTGGGTGGAAGGAGCATTCATTGTCACCTGATGACAACGGAAGCAAAATGTACTTTCCTTCAATTTCTCCCTTTTAGAAAATTTGGAAGTATTAATAAAAATATCAAAAGAGACATATTTACTTAACAGAATATAAATAGTGTTTTAATCTACTGAAAAATATATATTATAAGATAAAACTAAATAAATAAATGGAAAAAATATAAATATCATGAAAACCTTCAACAATATGAAAATTTTTAAAAAGACGGAATAAATTGTCACAAATTTACTTTTGAAATACATTTTATATTTAAAGCAATAAGTCTTAAGTTACCAAAAAAATTGTGTAAGAACTCAATATTCAACTACTTATAAAGATCATTTGTATAAGACAGGTAATAATTGGTACTGAAAAATACTAGAAGTTCACTGGATTAGATAAAGGGAATGAAGGGAAGGGGGATGGGAATAGGAAAGACAACAGAATGAATTGGCCATAACTTTTCTATGTTATTATATGAATATATAACCAGTGTAGCTCCACATCATGAAAAACTACAAAAATTGCAAGTTATACTCTATGTATGTATAATATGTCAAAATATATTTTACTGTCACGTAAAACTAAAAGAACAATAAAGAAGGACACTACATACTGCTCAAGGGAACCATCCACCAACAAGACTTAACAATTATAAATATATATATATATATATGCCCCAAACAATGGAGCACCCATGTTCATCAAACAAACTCTCCACAAGTTTAAGAGTCAAATTGACCACAACACAATAATTCTGGGTGACTTTAACAGACCCCTTTCATCAGTGGATAGATCTTCCAAACAAAAGCTGAACAAAGAAACTATAGAACTCAAAAATACAATAAACAACTTAGACTTAACTGACTTATATAGAATATTTCATCCTTCAACAAGTGAATACACTTTCTTCTCAGCAGCACATGGAACCTTCTCTAAAATAGACCATATACTATGCCGCAAAACAACTCTTAGCAAATATGAAAAAATAGGCATACTACTTTGCTTTCTATCAGACCATAATGGAATAAAATTAGAAATCAATGGTAAAATAAGAAATAAAAGCTACTCCAAGAACTGGGGACTAAATAATATGCTACTGAAAGAACAATGAGTTGCAGATGATATCAAAGAGGAGATTAAAAAATTCTTAGAGGTAAAGGAGAACACAGACATAACATATTGAAATCTCTGAGACACTATAAAGGCAGTTCTAAGAGGAAAGTTCATTGCATTGAGTTCATTCCTCAAAAGAAAAAAAAGTCAACAAGTAAATGACTTAAAATCACATCTCAAAGCTCTAAAAAAAGAAGAACAATCCAACACCAAGAGCGGTAGAAGACAGGAAACAATTAAAATCAGAGCTGATATCAATAAAATTGAATCAAAAGAAACAAATAAAAAAATTGACAAAACAAAAAGTTGGTTCTTTGAAACAATAAATAAAAGTGACATACCCTTAGCCAGGCTAACAAAGAGAAGGAGAGAGAAAACTCAAATTACTAACATTTGCGATGAAAAAGGCAATATCACAACAATACAGAAATACAAGAAATAATTCAAAATTATTTTGAAAACTTGTACTCCAACAAAATACAAAACACCAAAGGCATTGACAAATTTCTAGAGTCGTATGATCTGCCCAAATTAAAGCAGGATGATATACACAATTCGAACAGACCAATTTCAAGTGATGAAATAGAAGATGCCATCAGAAGCCTACCAACCAAGAAAAGTCCAGGACCAGATGGATACACAACTGAGTTCTACAAGACCTTTAAGGAAGAACTGATACCAATACTCTTCAATTTATTTCAGTTAATAGAAAAAAAGGGAACACTTCTAACCTCATTCTATGAAGCCAATATCACCCTGATCCCCAAACCAGGCAAAGACACATCAAAAAAGAAAACTTCAGACCCACATCTTTAATGAACATAGATGCAAAAATTCTCAATAAAATTCTGGCAAAATGGATACAAAAACATAAAAAAATATACACCACAATCAAGTGGCGTTCATTCCAGGGATGCAAGGATGGTTCAACATATGGAAATCAATAAATGTAATTCATCACATCAATAGACTCAGAGATAAGAACCATATGAATATCCCAATAGATGCAGAAAAAGTATTTGACAAAATACAGCACCACTTCATGTTCAAAACAGTTGAAAAACTAGGGATAACAGGAATATATCTCAACATCATAAAAGCCATATATGCTAATCCCCAGGCCAACATTATTCTAAATGGAGAAAAATTGAAAGCATTCCCTCTAAAAAGTGGAACAAGGTAGGAATGCCCTCTTTTACCACTTCTATTTAACATAGTAATTGAAATGCTGGCCAGAGCAATAAGGCAGATGAAAGAAATTAAAGGGATACAGATAGGTAAAGTAGAACTCAAATTATCATTATTTGCTGATGATATGATTTTATACCTAGAAGACCCAAAAAAATTCCACCAGAAAACTTCTAGAACTCATAAATGAATTCAGCAAAGTAGCAGGATACAAAATCAACACCCATAAATCTAAGGCATTTCTATATATCAGTGACAAATCCTCTGAAAAGAAAATGTAGAAAACTGCCCCGTTTACAATAGCATAAAAAAAAATACTTGGGAATCAACTTAACTAAAGATGTAAATTACCTCTATAATGAAAACTACAGAACACTAAAGAAAGAAATTATGGAAGACCTTAGAAGATGGAAAGATCTACCTTGTTCTTGGATAGGCAGAACTAATATTGTTAAAATGACCATAGTAGCAAAAGCACTATACAGATTTAATGCAATTCCAATCAAATTCCCAAGGACATTCCTCATAGAAATAGAAAAAGCAGTCAGAAATTTATCTGGAAAAATAAGAGACACAGAATAGCTAAAGCAATCCTAAGCAAGAAAAGTGAAGCAGGTGGCATCACTATACCAGACCTTAAATTATACTACAGAGCAATAGTGACAAAAACATTATGGTATTGGCACCAAAATAGGCTGACAGAACAATGGTACAGTATAGAGGACACAGAGAGTAACGCATATAATTTCAGTTATCTTATATTAGACAAAGGCGCCAAAAATGTACATTGAAGAAAAGATAGCCTCTTCAACAAATGTTGCTGGGAAAACTGGAAATCCATATGCAACAAAATGAAATTAAACCTCTATCTCTCACCATGCACAAAATTCAACTCAAAGTGGATTAAGGATCTAGGAATTAGATCAGAGACACTACACCTAATAGAAGAAAAAGTAATCTCTAATCTCCAACATGTTGGATTAGGCCCTGAGTTCCTTAATAAGACTCCTGTAGCACAAGAATTAATATCAAGAGTCAATAAACGGGATAGATTCAAACTACAAAGCTTCTTCTCAGCAAAAGAAACAATCAGTGAGGTGAATCGAGAGCTTACTAATTGGGAACAATTTTTTACCACACGCACATCAGATAGAGCACTAATCTCTAGAATATATAAAGAACTCAAAAATCTTAACACCAAAAAATAACTAAATAAATAAATAACCCAATCAATAAATGGGCCAAGGAACTGAACAGACACTTCTCAGAAGAAGATATACAATCAATCAACAAATACTTGAAAAAATGTTCAACATCTCTGGCAATTAGAGAAATGCAAATCAAAACCATTCTAAGATTTCATCTCACACCAGTCAGAATGGCAGCAGAATGTATTACATTTCATATTATACTTATAGAGCACATTTTTACATATTTCTATTTTTACATATCTCTTAATATGCTATTAAGAACACAAACAACAATAAATGTTGGCGAGGATGTGGAGAAAAAGGCACGCTTATACATTGTTGGTGGGACTGCAAAATGGTGCAGCCAATGTGGAAAGCAGTATGGAGATTCCTTGGAAAACTTAGAATGGAACCACCTTATGACCCAGCTATTCCACTCCTCTGTCTATACCCAAAGGCCTTAAAAACAGCATACTACAGGGACACAGCCACATCAAAGTTTATAGCAGCACAATTCACAATAGCTAAACTGTGGAACCAACTTAGATGCCCTTCAGTAGATGAATGGATAAAGAAAATGTGGTATATATACACAATGGAGTATTACTCAGCAATAAGAGAGAATAAAATAATGGCATTCACAGGTAAATGGATGAAGTTAGAGAATATAATGCTAAGTGAAGTTAGCCAATCCCAAAAGGCTAATGCCAAATGTTTTCTCTAATATAAGGAGGCCGATTCACAGTGGGGTTGGGTAGGGAGCTTAGGAGGATTAGAGGAACACTAGAATGGCCAATGGGGAGGGAGGGGAAAGGAAGGGGCAAAAGGGTGAAGAAAAAAATAAAAAAGATGGTAGAATGAGATGGATATCATTACCCTAAGTGCATGTATGAGGTCACGAATGGTGTGAATATATTTTATATACAACCAGAGATATGTAAAAAAATGTGCTCTATAAGTATAATATGAAATGTAATACATTCTGCTGTCATTTCTAACAACTTGGGATAAAAAATAAATTTGAAAAAAAAGAATAAATTAAAAAAAATGCTAGAATACAAGAAATATTGATTTTCAAGGATAAATTGATAAGAATTATTGAACATTTTAAGAACTCAAAAATGTATCCTTGAGCCCACCTAAATTATTCTACTATTTTTAAAAGAATTATGTTTACATTTAATATTCAGAATGTATATATGTATCTATACATATACATCACCTAACTATAGATTTCACAATTGGATTTAGACAATGAATTGTTTAAATAATGATCCTGTATTCTTTTTGCTTGAAATACCATCTAATTGCACCTAACTGCATATAATTTAATTTCTTAAGCAAATGTAATAATATACAAATAATGTATTATATAAAAAACATACCAAGAGAAAGTAAACAACAATGTTCTTGTGAATAAAAAGGAACTCTATAGAAACTTTACCTGTATCTCTGTGACCTTGGGCAAAATATTTAGTGATTCTTTTTCTTATTTGTAAAATCAGTGTAATAATAATTTTGATTCACCTTATAGATCTATTTTTAAAATGTCACTGGTACAATAGTGAATAAAATTCAGCATTATCCTATACATCTAGTTTATATTATCCATTACTACTACTTAAATTTTAAATAATATTTTTATTGACAATGTCTTCATGAATATGCATTATAATGTTTTTCTATGTGAATAGCAATAGGCAAGAGGAAGCTGTATATGGAGGTGTGAAAATCAAAGAAAGTGAGAGAATTCTTAAAAATCATTTTAATTTTTGCTGAAATATTTCTTTCCTTGTCTTGAAAATTGGAGAATTCAGGAATAACAAAATATTTTGATGGCTGAGTAACATTTTATGTCCTCTGTTTTCAAAATGCTGAAGCAGTTTTTTAATTAAAAAAAAAAAAAAAAAGTCCACAAGAAAAACCATTCTGATGACAAAATTGATTCAAGCTGGACTTTAGTCAAGCATACTAAACATCTGTGAATGAAAAAACTGTCTATCCGTACTCATTCTCAGAATGTGTATAAGACCATTGACAATAAATGTGAAGAGAACTAGTGTTTATTCTACTCTACTGATGTAAGTATTCTAAATTTTTTTTTTAAATTGTCATTTAAATATGCTCACAAATTTATCATTACCTAAAGGCACTGATAAACTTGTACCAACTGAAAGAGAAGGATTTTCTATAAATGATTGATTTAATAACAGTGCAATCTGAACACATGTTTTA
Source organism: Tamias sibiricus (assembly GCA_025594165.1). Lineage (NCBI taxonomy): Eukaryota > Metazoa > Chordata > Mammalia > Rodentia > Sciuridae > Tamias > Tamias sibiricus. Next base: position 153,449,900 of record CM046662.1, on the reverse strand, counting down.
AAATGTCAAGTATTGGGCACCAATAGCTTTACTATTTTAGTTAAATTATTTCCCCTCTAAAATATGGTAGTAGGAAAAAAAGGAAATTCAAAGAACTCAGAACAGTAAAGAAAAACAAAATATTTGTAAAATCTAATGAAAAACAATTTTAAGATACTATGCCAAGTTAAAAATGTTTATATCTAATACAATCTCAATTTTCAAAAAATAAAGGAGAAAAGAATGTTTACAAAGGTTATAAATGCCCATTCTAAATTGTATATGCATGTACATTCACATGCATGTACATGAATTGCCATGTATATGATATCTAAAATTAATAGATTGTTTTATATATATTCTATGTAATGATTGCTACAGTCCTCTCCTAAGAATGATGAGAATTCATTTATCTAAAACTTCTGGTTCTGTGCAACTAAAACAATGCAAAAATATAGGATGAGATGTAATAGTAAATTAATTATTAAGCATGCCTATAAATCAGGTAACTGATATTAGGTCCAACTAAAACTTCTAGTAGCTTTGTCCACAGAATGATGAGGACAATATAAAAATGAATAAACAAGTAGACTGTTTTATAGTTTTTTTTAAGAATTCAAATAAGTTTCTTTTGAATAATTACATAAAAGCATAAAATTTGTACATATTTATGGGTTTCCATCTTAATTTTCCAAACATGTATATATTGTTGTAATGTTCAAATGAGTTTAAACATATGTAGTAGTGTGTTTGACGGCATTTATAACTTAGTGTCATTGAAGACTTTAATTAAAAAATCACAAAATTAAACTAGTATGGCAACCTCAAAGCTCTAAAGCAATGTTCACAATTCTATTTCATGTGTGATATTTAGGCTAAGAGTCTGAGCTGAGTCAACTTGATATTGGGTCTGTGAGGTCAGCTAATAGGTAACAATCCACAGAAACATCAATCCATAGAATCGATCCACAGAAGCAAGCACATGAAAAAGCTAATAGGCTAAGAATTTCCTGCCTTATAATTTTATTTGTTCAGTTACTCCCACTGTGATCTATCAACTCCAATATCAGAAGGACTACTGGTATATTAATCTGTATAGATTCCCATCTTGTCCCTGTCCTTTTCACATCCAAGTGAAAGACCTGATTTATCATTTTAATATAATATTAAACTGTGTCCTACATATATTTCCAATGCCACCCCCCCCCTTTTTTTTTTTTTTTTTTTTTTGGTACCAGGGATTGAACTCAGGGTTGCTTAAACATTGAGCCACATCCCCAGCCCTTTTTCATATTCTATTTAGAGACAGGGTCTTGCTGAGTTGCTTAGGGTCTTGCTAAATTGCTGAGGCTGGATTTGAACTTGTGATTCCCCTGCCTCAGCCTCCTGAGCTGCTGGGATTAGAGGCATGAGTCACTGTGCCTGGCTTCCGACATTCTTTTGTTACTGTATCTGACAAAAGTCAACCCTAAATAATCATAATTAACCTTCTAAAGAGTGGATAAGTATGGCTAAGAAAAAACAAGAAAGACAGCTAGATATCGGTGTAAATTATGATCATTAACCTCAAATTCACCTTCCTCTTGCCTGCAAAGTATGAGGATGCAAAGGTAACTGACTACCATTCTCTTTTCATTTCTATTTTAAATCAATCTTCTCTCCACAAACCAGCTTTACTAACTTCACAGAGACTGTGAATTGTATTTCACAGATTGAAATTAAAATTATGTTATGTAGGAGACTTTTCACCTTCCCAAACCTGCAAACCATCCCTCAATAATATACCTTGTTATTGGAATAGGTATAGCATGTTCCTTTTTCTCCTTCTGCACCTCTCCAATTCCTCGGTGAATGTCTTCCCTTGGATGAAAGCATTGTTGAGCCAGAATATCATCTGCAGCAGTAACTATAACTTAGTGGTCAGTTATATGTTCCCCATTAATTCTCCAAGGTATTGCTACCCAACTGTAGGACACAGCAAAGGTAGGGGTTTGGTGTGTCCCTGTTTGAAGGTATAGTTTTTGCTTCTTCAGGTCTGATTTGTCTGAATGGCAATGAATGAAGTGCTCTTGGAAGCATCTCCTCCTGCATCCCCCAAGAGCAAGGAATTGCCTCTACTTGGATAGAGCAAAGCTTCAGCCTCCAAATCTCTCAGTGATGCTCTCCACTCACAGATTATCAATTAGACGAAAATCTCATTTGTAGGACTTAAAATGACTCTTTTGGGTGGTTTTCCCTTTTGCATACACATTCTTACCTTTTGTTATCATGTAATTATTTTTACAAACAGCGTTCCTTGGGCACTTCTATATTCTTAAACATATGGCAAGCACTATCCCAAGTATTTGCTCCCTGTCTGGGAAAATGCAGCAGCCATTGTTATCCACCCTGGTTCCATGGAAGGCTCTTCACCCCACACATGAAGGTAGAGAAAGGGCAACCACACCCCTTACTTTAACTATATGGGGACTCTTCATCACTCTCTCAAAGAATACCTCTGCACAAACTTTTTCCTTTATTACCCATACTCTATAAAAAAGTGTTTTAAATGCCACAAAATACCTTGTTCTGACTAATGGCTCCAACAGTCTTAAATGCATCCTAACATTTTCATTTTAAATTCTGAAATTTGACTTGGAACAATACTTTGCTGGGTGATATTCACTGTATCTTAGCATTATGGTAAAAACTTCAATAATAAAATTGTATTACATCTGTAAGCATCCCCTCCCTCTTTTTAGACAATGTCAATTGAGATATTCTTCATTTCCACTTCTTACTATTAAACTCCAGCAATATGCAAGTACTGGTACAATTTATCACAGAGTCTGTTTTCACAATCAATAATCTTCTTAGCTGAGATACTCCCAAGAATACACAGTGTTCATATTTGATTATTACACAAAGTTTTTCCTTTGCTCCAAACTGAATCCAGTCACCTTTTTAATAACTGTCCCCTTTCTAACATAATTTCTCCTTGTTTGTCACTGTGACCTGGTCCCACCTAACAAGTAGACTTAGGCTGATTTCTGAAGCCACTCTTCTGTTCAAGATTTCTTCTGATATTGCCAGTTTCATTTCTATGTCTCTAAATCCTTGACAATTTTTCTGCATCATTCAACCCTCTTGTTCATTCCTTCTTTTTTTTTATTCTAAGTTGTTGTAAATGACAGCAGAATGCATTACATTTAATATTACACATATAGAGCACATTTTTACATATCTCTGGTTGTATGCAAAGTATATTCACACCATTCGTGACTTCATACATGCACTTAGGGTAATGATATCCATCTCATTCTACCATCTTTTTTCTTTCTTCACCCTTTTGTCCCCTCCCTTCCCCTCCTTCCCCATTGGCCATTCTATTGTTCCTCTAATCCTCCTATGCTCCCCATACCAACCCGATTGTGAATCGGCCTCCTTATATCAGAGAAAACATTTGGCATTTGGCTTTTTGGGATTGGCTAACTTCTTTTGCGAAGCACATTTTTCTCTAACATCTCTGACACTCTACAGAGTTCTGGTTTCTCCCACTTCATAGCTGTCCCCGCCCCAATGCCCTTTGTTAGTGTCCACAAGATCAGATAAAATTCTTGCTGCATGTTAGCATCGTATGGAAAGATTTGGATAAAATGGTGTAGTCCAAGAATAACCCAAAGATGTGTTACTTTACTGGTTCTGAGTTTAGACCTAAAAAAGAGGATTTATTACACTCCTTCCTGTTCTATTGACAATAATGGTCAAGAATCATTGTCTCAGGCTGCCCTTCAGGTTTTTCTTTTCTAGTTAATTTCGTCTATTCCCTTGACTTCATTTACTATCTTCACACTAAAATTCTTCACATTTTAACTTCCTCTATCTACAACTTTTGAGTTTCATACTTGGCAAAACATTATGGTGTTCAAAAACTTCAAGGTATCGATCTTGAAATATTAAACATAAAGCCTATAAGCTTGCCATGTTCCCCCAGAAGATTTCTAATATTCACTGTATTAGCAAGTTGTATTTCTCCAGTCCCATAAACTAAAATCCTCCATTGATAGAAAATAAATACTAATATTTTTATCCAATAAAAATGTTCAAATCTATACACATATTATCATTTTCACAACTACAACAGTATTTGTTAGCAGAGATCCCACACACATTTCTTCTCTCTGTAACTGTTAATATGTGCTAACAGAACTTCCCATGGTACTTCCCTCTGAGGTACCTGCAATGTCTTTCTCATGCTGTTCTACAAAAAGAGACAGGGTCATGTCTATCACTCACAGGGAGTGAGTCCTTTATTTTCTACAGAAATGACTTAAAATAAACATATGAAGCTTTTAGAAAACCCATGGACATGAATATGAAGCAAAGAAAGACATTTTCAAATAGATATTAACCTTCAAGGAGAATAAACGTTTTTAGCAATCATTTCTAAAATGCTTTACGTTTTATAGGCACGTTTCTAAAAGCTTTCCCTTCATTAAATATTTTTAATCATCACATTAGGACTATGATGTTGGTACTATTATAATAATTTCCATTCACATGCTGGTAGGGTATGACTATGAACATGCATATTGGAGTAGGGGGGGGAATGTAGGTATAAGCCCTGATTTTTAGTGTTTGTCAACTTCTATGGCATAAGAACTCCCACCACAGACAATTTCAAGCCAACAATGTGTCATTATTGCACACAGTCCTGGGAGATGTGCCCTATTAGCTCAGATAATCTGTTCAACACAGCTCCCAAACTAAAAAATGAGGAAACAGGTGCTCTAGGCAATGAAAGGAACCATTCAAGCGGCATCTCTGACCCATAGCATGATTACTTATTTCATTTGTCCACTTTGCATCATTTTACTACCTGAAATCAATCAAACTGAAGCAATATTTTGTTAGCAAGTAAGTTTTTAAAATACAAATATCTGAGGCTGGTTTTATAACTCAGTGGTTGAGTGTTTGCCTTGCATGCGTGAGACACTGGGTTTGATCCTCAGCACCACATAAAAAATAAATAAAAGGAAGATATTGTGTCCATCTTCAACTAAAAAAAATTAAAAATAAAACACAAATAACACAAAATTAAGAATTTCAGCTATATGTAAGCATGCACACTTCTATAATGTGTGATTTAGTGTGTTAGGCATACTCAGGGAGGGTTTCTATTTTCAAAGCTTAAAGAGCAAAGTCAATGAAAATATGGAGAAAAAGAGCATAAGGAGACATAAAAAGATTCAAAATGGGGATGGGGCTTTAAAGATGAAATTAGTTTTCTTTGTACATATGTTCCATGCCTATAGTGCAAGAAAAAAAAAAAAAAAAAAGGAAAACTTACTACATTTCTTTCTGAACTTCTGATTCTCCTTTCATTTTTATATAGTACCTTGCATTCAAGTATAAAGTCTCATGTTTAATACTGCAGTTATACTAACTCAGATTCAACAAACACACATATATATATTTCCCTACAAATCTAATCATGCCCCATATTGTTTTTCAAAAAATTGCATTGGAATTTCAACAGCCCACTGTATTACTTAATAGTTATGAGAATAAAAACCTGTTTCAGATTCTCCAAACTGTATGTATTGAATATATATGAATTATATACTCACTATTCCTGTTACATGGTAGTAAACATGATGTAGACCTTGGCAAGAGTTCACATACTTTCAAGTGCATCAGTGACTTTCCATAGTTCACTCATCTTACAGAGTGTATTTGGTGTTCCCTTAAATCCTCCATTAAATAAGTAAACATTTCTTTCAGTTGTCTTTATCTTCATAATTTCTGATTGATCAAGCAATATATATTACATTAATAATTCTAAAATATATGTCCAATAACTTTACCAAAATATTCTACAAAAATGATACAAATTTTCTTAGGAATTAGAAAAAAAAATGAGCACCTTTAAACTAGGATCCTATCTGTGCATGGTGGCACATGCCTGTAATCCCAGTGGCTCAGGAGGCTGAGGCTGGAACATCTCAAGTTTAAAGTCAGCCTCACCAACTTTAGGAGGCCCTAAGCAATTTAGCGAAACTCTTTCTCAATATAAAAGTAAATAAATAAAAAGGTGCCACTGGGTTCAATTCTTGGTACCAGAAATAAGCATACAAACAAACTCTTAATAAATATTGAGACTTTAAATTCAGATGACCATATCTATTTTTTCAAAGGTTTGGTTTCTCATAAATTTCCTTTTGAGACCTTAGTAAGGTAATTTGGAAGAGATGGAAGTTTTGTAAAGGTCTGTTCTATGTCAGAGTTTGGTTTTGTTTAGACAAAACCAATTCCTTAACTGGCAGTCCATTTAGTTATCTCTTAATTTGATTTCTTAATGATCATCATACCATCATGAATCATTTGTATATGCACTAGCTTTTCATTTTTCTAATGCCTGTATTTGACTGTTGGACACCTCAAAGCTTCACCTGTTTAGTTCCTAGTGCCTTAATGTTTCATGAGCTTATTACTACAAATCTCTTCATGTATAAAATCAGTCCATCATATTTTTTTCCAGGAATGTCTTCAATGCACTCTTTGATGATTCTCTTTCTCTGTATCCTTATTACTTACTTTCTTTCTTCCTTTCTTCCTTCCTTTCCTTCCTTCCTTCCTTCCTTCCTTCCTTCCTTCCTTCCTTCCTTCCTTCCTTCTTTCCTTCCATCTTTCCTTCCTTTTCTGTTTTTGCACTTCCACTTTTTCACATTTCTATGCATACAACACTTTAAATAGGATGTCATGTTTTTCAGTTATGTAAATATTTCAGTATAGCTTTCGTTTCCCACTAACACTATTATAAGAATCTTATTTCAGGAATCAATGTAGATTTTATGTCTTCCAACATTTCCATTGCTCTGTAATGATGTGGATTCCCATCCAGTACATTTATATGTCATTTTGTTCATAAGTTTATCATTGTTTTTATTCCAAGTTGTGTGATTGTCAGTTAACTTAAAAATCTATACTTGGTGCTTAAGGGAAGAAATTTAAAATTTTATTCTCTTTATGCAGGTTTAAATAAAAAATATAGTTTTTTTGGCATTTATCCTACCTCAATAAAATTGCAAGTTTAATTATTTTAATTAAATAATATATTTTACTGCATCTAATATTTATTAATGTAATATATTTGTTATACACCAAAACTTTGTTTCTAAGGTTTTTTTATATCACCCTTGTTTTTTGCTCTTACTTGAAAAGAAAAAAAAAAAAAAAAAAAACAGTTTTAATATCCAATTTCTCCTAAGACCAATAATAAAGCAAAAATGAAGTAAAGAAATGTGAACCATATGGAGTTAAAGATAGCTTTAGGATTCTTTCACAACTATGGTTAGAGACTATCGCCAATGTCAGAAATTTATGTAATATATTTGATCTGGTTTTATTTCATCTTCTCATAACTTCATTCTCCTTACAAGATTTTTCATACTTTAAAGGTAAACACAGCATGATTTCTTCAATTCAGTTATTTTTTCTCTTTGTGTGAGAGAGCTCATGTATCACTTATTTGCTTATATATCTTTGAAATACATCTTTGATTGTGGCTTCTCTTTTGAAAATCCCTTTAAGGATTTTAAAGGCTTTTTCAATGGCCTTTTGCTTCCTCCCCTCCATCTCATCATATTAACACAATAGCCATCTTCCTGCTGAAGTCATCTCTTCATTGCTCTTCATCTTACTTAATTTACTCTTTGAGTCCAGAAGATCCCAATGTCCCTTCCATTCTGTTATTGAAACGTCTCCAGGCTGTGCTTCATTTACTGTTTCTGTGGGCTTTCTCCACACTACTGGATACTTTAGTCCTTACCACATATCAAAGCTATTTTGTCTAACAAAGCAGTACCTGGCATTGCCCTTCTGCAATAATGTGCACACATAAATACATAGTGTATACATATTGCAACTTTGTAACATTTTTAGCCTACTTGCTCCATGCTCAAGGGCATTGATTAGGCATATTCTGGGGGTTTTATTAATTTTTTCTTTGTTTGTTTGTTTGTGTTTGGTGAATAGACAGGTAGCCTGCCCTTCGCCAGAATTTCCAGCCAAGATGGAAGGTGGGATGTAAAAAAATGTACTCAAGAGTAACAAGGAAGCTTGTGAAAGGAACTAAGTGATCCTTACCATATCCAGGTGAGTAGTACAAGGCCTTCTCTGCACCCAAAGGCCAGGGGGTATTCTATTTTTTCCTAAAAGGTGATTTTGTTATTCTGAGACTGTATGTATGTGTATGTATATATAACCACACAAATATCTATGTATGTATATGTTTATACTCATGAATTGACCACATCACTTAATTGATTTGATTTCATAATATATACTTTAGATTAGCTTGTTAGATGGTTTTGTCATTTAAAATTCATGTAATGGAAATCATTAATATTTTTATAGTTCACTTACAAACGGAGATCTTCTAGAGATATATCTGACTGTAATAGATAGGAGACATATAATTTTCATGCAAAACATTTTTCAAAGAAAATACTTTATCTTCATATGACTTCAGGTAAAGCTCTTCTTGTAGGTATTGGCTTATTTCCATTTCTGATCCAGTATTATTGGTTTCATTTGTGAAAACTTTTCTGGGTTACTTGGAGGATCTTTTGGGATAAACATAGGCATCAAAAGTAAATTTCCCAAAGAGAGTTGATTAAAAATGGAGTTCCTCAACAAATCTCTTTTATTTTTTAAACAAGATAGCATTGCAATTTCATTTCTGAAACTGAGTCATTACAAGAGTTAAATGAGAAGGAACATCCAAATTACTGTCACACAACAATTTCTATGTTGTGTGAAACATAGCAATTTATTAGTCAATACCGTAGTCATCATCATCATTATTAGATTGAGAATAGTTTTAAAATCCCAGGGGCAATTAATTTTAAATCAACAGCAAAATGACAAACTATTTCCATAAGTTTGATACAAATACATTTGCTATTTATGTTTTGACATTTCCTTTTATAGAAAAATGGGAGCTCAGTAAGTTATATATGCATATAATTATACTCATTGCTATAAAGCACTGTGATAAGTAAATTCTAAGAAATTATATTGTGCATGTTTAAGCAGTGGAAAAAGTATGTCAAATTCATCTGAAGCAAGATGTTTGATCATAACTGCTTAACAGTCATGAGCAAATATAGCTAGCTGTGGGGAATTCTCCTTTAAGTTATTTATGTAAAAAATACATGTTTTCTTGACATTACGATTCAAATACATATCATTTCAGTTCATAATTTTATGTCACATTTGCTGTTTAATTGCTCCATATGAGAAATATTTCTGCCAAATGATCACTGGCCTCTAAAGAAATGTTTTTTTCTGTGTATAAATGTATTCTGTCTTTTCCTCTGAAGAATGTAATTCAAAATGATGTTACACTAAAAAGGTTTTGACATAAAGACATGTAAAACTTCAGGCAGTTGGACTAATTTTTTATTCATGCAAAACATGAAAACTTTCTTCTTTCAAATAATTAAAAAAATATCTCCCATCTATTATAATGTCAGATAATGGTTCAAATGTGCATGTAATACAATCATAAAATAATTTGATCACAGTGATCTGCTAGGTAATTTTCTATTGCCCTCTCATTTTTCTCTTCATGAGTATGGACATTTTAATATGTGTTATGATTGTTTTAGAGATGCATTCAAAGCAATATTGTTTTAGAGAGGCATATAACGAAAACCATAGTTTTTATTTTAATATCATGTTAAATTTGAAAAATGTGAACTTCAGAGTTAAAAAATTTGTAACTTAAATTCAGTGTTGATAACTGAGTATTTATCTCTCTGAGGGTCCATCTTCTTAATAATGAAGTGTGGAAAATATTAATTTAAGAATGTTTTTGTAAAAAGGAAAATAAACAGTAATCATAAAGTTCATGAAACAGCTTATAAATGCTTTAGCAGTTCCAATGCTCTGATATCTCACATACTTTCTTATTTAATTACCCTTAAAAACACAAATTGAAGCTTGAATAAATACCCAACAAGCCTATTGATTTATCCAGTTTCTCTTACCCCTACAAATGATCTGAAAGTTATCTTTATGTTTAGTGGGATCTAAGCAAGCAATGTGTTTCCTAACCATATGTAGTTTCTCTCCAATTGAGACTTTTACTGTCTATTTCACAGGTATATTATCCCTGCCTAAACTTCTACAAAATAGTCTTCACCCATACCCACTAAGAAGACATCTTTCCACTGGCAGTGGTTTTGAATTTCTGACCCGGAAACCCCACTATCACCCCATGTAAATAAGAATATCACATTTCCCAGGAATGTATTTGCCACACTACAGATTTAATATGCCTTACATATATGAAACGCATTTTTATTATCCTATATTTTACAAGCAAACAGAATAATCTCTCAAACTATACTGCTCAATAATCTATCATAGCTTGCCATACTTAAAGCAGACATAGAAAACAGAAAGGAAGTAATAAAAAAAGATAGAAATAACTAAAAAAAAAAAAAAAAAGAAAAGAAAAACATTGAAAGCTTTTAGAGTTGGAATTATATTCTTTAATGAGATCATATGATAGTCAAATTAATTATGTTTCCCCTTTTCAATTTTTTTGCTGCTTCCCTCAATAGAAAAGTAAGGAAAAATATTGCTTTAAGAAATTTTGTGTTGTTGTTCATAACATTATCTAGTGAACTTTGTTATATACTTTCCATGTTATAAAGTATGATGATATCTTTGCAATGAATTCATACATTTTTAAATTGACAGAAACTATGTATGTTTATCATGTGCCACATGGCATTTTTTATATATGTCTCCTTGGTGGAATGGTTCAATTGAACTAATTAACATATGCATTAAAGCATAATGATTTCTGAATGGCATTTGGCCCTTAGACTTTTTGATTACTAAGTAAAAAATATTTCAATAAAAAATGTAGGTTGAAACTATAAATAAAAAAGTGACACAGCAGTCAAATATGAAAACACGTAACCAAAGCAATAAAACACACATTTAGTTAAATATTCTCAGTGCTACAGATTTTAGTAGATGAACTCTTTAATTGTCCTTCTGGAGTGGAAAGAGAAAAATAATTTGGTTTTTAAACACTCTAGACAAGTAACTACCTAGTGATTTTATCAAATTCCTTATAAATCTGTGGCTAAAACCATTCAGCATCAATATTCTAAGTCCTAGGAACATAGAAATAATCCTCCAAAACTCACTGGGAAGTGAATAGGTACTGATTGGTGTTAAATGTAATACCGTAACAGAAAACTAGATGAAATACAAGTGAGAAATACTCATTTTCAAAGAGAAACACAGAGTTATAGAGAGGATACAGGTGTGAATCATTCCATTATCAAAAGGAACTGTAGCAATTTTCACCTATTGCAAAAATAAAATGAAATAACTAGTCAGAACTAAAATAATGTAAATATCATCAATATCATCCTATGCCCAAAAATATATGAAAATAGTTCCACACATATAATTACAAAGACAAAGTATCAGAATTATTATGTTAATGGCATAGTATAAAATATGATGGTATGTGTGTTATAAATATGATGGCTTACATCAGATTCTGCATATTTATGTTACATCTCAAGTTAGTAATGTATCAGGGTAAGATCCCACCCAAACAACTGTAAATATTTTGTTTTAGTTAACATTGACTTAATAAGATTGATTGTTCAATTATTAACTCTATTTTCTATTAAAATAACATGGGACATGAATTACATTGAAATTTTAAATTCTGAAGTCATCTAATTTTTATCTGTTGACTTCTGCCCCCTAAAGACAAAAAAATGTCTGGGAAATTATTTCAATTGTTAATGCATTATATGACATTGTAATCAATAATTTCAAAATGCTCTGCAGATTTTGAGTTAGGGTAAATGACATACTTTTGGGGAAGCGAGGTGGATTGTCATTGACGTCACTGAGGGTGATGTTGACTACTGTTGTTCCAGCCAGTCCTCCTAGTTGTCCTCCCATATCTTTGGCTTGAATGAGAACTTGGTATTGTTCTTTGACTTCTCTATCCATGTTTGGCAAAGCTGTTCTAATAATACCTTAAGGGGGAAAATAGTAATAGAAGACAAACATTACAAATCTTGTACTTTCCATAATGAAATAGATTGCAACCACAATAAAATGATTCTATATAGATTCACTAGCAAAGTCATGCTAGTGAAAAAATATGTTATTTAAAAACACCTAAAATGCTTAATAGTTAAGATAGAATTTAATATATTTCGGGAACACCCCCACAATGAAATACAGAGCAGCAGTGAGGAATTATTAAAAAACTACCATATTAGCTCTAAAAGATGATTAAGAGCATAAAGTTAGATTTTATTTATGCACACATGTCTATCTTTAATAGGAATGTTTAAAAATTGGTAAAAAATATACATGTGAAAACACGGACATGGTCAATCTCTATTGAGTGTTCACTTTCCAATGATTAGCATTTTCTTCTTCACTTTCATTTTCTAGGATAAATATGACATTTAGTGTTTTTAAATGCATGAAAAATCTCCTTTGCATATATTATATTTTGTCTTTCACCATGTCCCTATTGCACCTGCTGCCCTGCCCTCCTCATCTGCCCTGTGTGTGAAAGGAGACTTGCCTCTTTTTCTCAGCTCTCCTTTGGTACCATGCTGCCTAACTAACTTTAAGGTGGTACATTAAAAATCTATTTTAGCAATATATTCTTCATTTAGGTATCATTAAGCTTTATAATTTCTGGGATTTATATCTCCTTTCTCACTGTGTTCCTCCAGCACCTAGGACAGTGCCTGACAGTTGGAAGGAACTCCATAAGTAGTTGACCAAATAAATGACTGGCCGAGTGAATCTATCAATAATTACATTTATAATCATAAATTTAATAGTGCATATCCATATTTATACGTGATGTTCATTTTCTACCTTTGTGTCCAAATTTAGAACTAATTTATATTTACACTTATTCATAATGAAGTAAGTAAAACCTTCCAGGATTCTTTGCCAAAAAATTCATGAATACATTTTAAACCTACTTCCTATTTGCAGTCAATGGTTTTAGGGCAAGATGAGACAGCCTTTGCCTTCAACCTGTGTGGCATTGATAATGTTGTTTCTTAAGGGAGCAAGTATGAATGACAGAGTATCAACAGGAGCATATAGCATTGAAATCACAAAAACAAATATGCATCCTCATTTTATCTTTACTTTCTATTATACAACTACCAAATGACTTTTCATTGCTAATTCAAATTTAACTGCAATCTGAAATTTCTTCTGACACTTGGAAGAAATAATTATAAAACGACAACCTTCACTTTTGTCCCTATTGCACCTGCTGCCCTGCCCTCCTCATCTGCCCTGTGTGTGAAAGGAGACTTGCCTCTTTTTCTCAGCTCTCCTTTGGTACCATGCTGCCTAACTAACTTTAAGGTGGTACATTAAAAATCTATTTTAGCAATATATTCTTCATTTAGGTATCATTAAGCTTTATAATTTCTGGGATTTATATCTCCTTTCTCACTGTGTTCCTCCAGCACCTAGGACAGTGCCTGACAGTTGGAAGGAACTCCATAAGTAGTTGACCAAATAAATGACTGGCCGAGTGAATCTATCAATAATTACATTTATAATCATAAATTTAATAGTGCATATCCATATTTATACGTGATGTTCATTTTCTACCTTTGTGTCCAAATTTAGAACTAATTTATATTTACACTTATTCATAATGAAGTAAGTAAAACCTTCCAGGATTCTTTGCCAAAAAATTCATGAATACATTTTAAACCTACTTCCTATTTGCAGTCAATGGTTTTAGGGCAAGATGAGACAGCCTTTGCCTTCAACCTGTGTGGCATTGATAATGTTGTTTCTTAAGGGAGCAAGTATGAATGACAGAGTATCAACAGGAGCATATAGCATTGAAATCACAAAACAAATATGCATCCTCATTTTATCTTTACTTTCTATTATACAACTACCAAATGACTTTTCATTGCTAATTCAAATTTAACTGCAATCTGAAATTTCTTCTGACACTTGGAAGAAATAATTATAAAACGACAACCTTCACTTTTGCTACTGATGTTTTATTCAAGAATTGGTACTGACACCATTTTGATTCAATCTGTTTGTCTCCTCTTCAGTTCAAGCTCCTAATGCTTTATTTCCAAGTAAATCTTAAAACTAAGATTTTTCATCTCTAGTTTTTAATGTTCCTCTCCTGCCTACCTTAATCTATGTGACTTCTTCCTGAGTTATACTTTTTGAAAATTTTAGATAAATTCCTGAGTTTGATTCATATGCTTTCTGACTTCTTCTTATATTGACTACATCCTAGCTTTACACAATTTATTTCAAATATGAAAACCATGAAAAATATATATATACATGTTTATATATATATTATATTTTTATTTGCTTAATTCATTTCTGTTTGAGAATCCCCAATATCAAGAGAGAGAGAGAGATGGATGGAGGGAGGGAGAGAAAGGGAGAGATAATTATGGAGCTGTTTCTTTCTGGTTAGTGAAGTGTATAAAAAAGCTATCTACTGAGATGGAGTTAGATCAAAATATTAAGATATGATTGCAAAGGAGGTAGATACGTATAACCCACTTTGGGAATATCTATTTTTCCCTGTGAACTTTTTTTCCCTTATGATTTTTTTTTTGTTGTTGTTGTTGTTGTTGAGATGTCCTCATTGCACCTGTTGCCCTGCCCTCCTCATCTGCCCTGTGTGTGAAAGGTGACCTGCCTCTTGTTCCCAGCTCTCCTTTGGTACCATGCTGCCTAACTAATTTTAAGGTGGTACATTAAAATTTGGGAAGACCAACCTTATATGTGGTTAATATCTAGTGATGAGAATGATGCTCTTACCACCATCACTTACATTCAAGAACCATGGTTTCAGAGAAATAAAATGCAACATTTGTACATTTTGTAATGAGGGGAAATCTGGGGAATCAGGAAGACTATAATATTGAATATGAACAGAGAATTTTTTGTCACCATCACTTTTTGAAAATGCTGAGGAAGAATTTTTCTCTTTCAGGAAGTTATTCCTTTTATGGCCACTTGTTTTATTAACTGATTAAAAATGAAAACCAAACAAACAAACAAACAAGAATAGATTACATGATTTTGATGGAGGAGGATTTTGCAAAGGACTGAGCTGCAGTTCTTCCATACCAGAAAGCAGGTAGCAGAAGGAAATGCTACATGCCATTGTTTTAGTTTTCATGTTAGTCTTATGTGTCCATCAGATCTACCTTCCTTTCATTATTTGTATATAGATACAGTGGCTAACTTACAGGAGAGTAGCTGAAAACAAATCCATGAATTTAAAAGACAGCATAAATATTCCACATAAATGATGCAACTAACTATAATTAATCCCATATAATTCTGAAATAAACCATATTTATTGGATAAAATGAAAGAGAGCTAATTAATCCTGGGATTATTTGAATATCTTCCAACTGAGGACATTTCTAATGTATTAGTCAAGACAACTAGAATGGGAAAAATATTGTCACTTATCATTTATGCCAATAAAAATGGACATATATGGTTGAGATAGTTTTATATATTTAAAATAATGTAACAAAGAAAAGTACTCTGCAGAGAGTTTATTTTCCTTTGGCAATAGTCCCTCAATCTTGATGGATCTCTGCTTATTTTATAAAAGAGGGCAAATGTTCCAAGAATACCATTTTGAGATGAAAATAACACAATACTATATAAGAAAAAAATCATAAACATCACATATGATCATCTAGAATATAATTTTACAGGAGCTATTTTTTGAATGGAGAGGTAAAGTGCAATACTAAGACATGGGACCATAGATCAGTCAGGCCTTATACTAAAATACACATTTCATTCACCCTTTTTATTAGAATTGAAGGTATAATAGGCACACTCAATTGCTGCCCTCCACTCAGATCTCCTTTATATGCTTTTCTAGACTTTGCTTTTTGGCTCCAGGAGGCCTTAAGCCTATTGGCAATGGATTGTTGAGTAAAACAGAAATCAGCCTGGGCTTTTGTTCCTGTGGGAGCCTACATCCCAGACTGTCTCTCCAAGGGCCCCTCACTAGACAGTGCCTGTGTCCTAAGACCCTCTCTCTCCTTCAGTCCTAGTGAGGAAACAGCACCCTCTTGTTATTCCTTCTCTTGGTACTACTCATGCCTTAGTGATTCTCTGAAGTCTGCATGTGCCTTAGACAATAGTACTCTAATTAAACTAATCTCAAACTATCTTATAGTGCCATATGGGACTTATGGGATGATTATTCATACACTCTCTATACAGTTCCTTTCCAGATTTACATTTAATGGGTTTGTGTTCGTGGGAATAAGACGCAGATCATAAGGAAGTACACAGTGATTTAGCCAATTTCATATGGTGATGAGTTTTGTGAAGATTATAAAATCGCATGCCTTTGGGGAAGGTGTCAGAATAGTCTTCTCTGAGGAAAGCCTGTAGAGGTGATATCTCAGAGAAGAGGAGGCAGACCTTGAAAGGAGCAGGGTGGGGCATTCCAAGGAGAGGCAGGAGAGCTTCCCTACTTCAAAGCCCACTGGAAGAGCCCTCAGGCCCAGCAGATGAGAGAACATGACATGAAACAAGAACACAGAGGCACAGAACAGGCAGACAACTGTGCTATTCAATGACAAATAAGCCTTTTGAAAAAGTGTCTTGAAAATTGTGATCACTTTTGACTATCACAAAAATGTCTTCTGTCATCTATTTGGTGACAGTCTAGAATAAAAATACAATTTGGGGAACTATTCTGCACAATCCCAAAATTATTACAGATCCTACTGGATCTTGATATAGATTTATTATGGTTGTTATTGTTGTTACTATTACAATTATTATTATTATTGTCTGAGACAGATTGATAGATCCATCCTGTTGTCTTTCATTTTCAGCAGTGTAGTGACTATGTTGATCATGGGAGAATGACATATCTAAAGTGTGAGTGACCATGGTACAATAGCACTGATAACCTAATTTTAGTCTAGAACCAATCATGATATTTCACATATATTCAAAATGATGTTGATTTAAATAAAGGAAAAGATGGTAGGGAATCATTTGAGCAGTGCAACTTATAGAATTGTTTCCTATAAACAGAGAAGGGATAGAGAAACTCCCACAAGAAATGCCTACATTGCAGTCATTGACCACCACCAGTCACAGATATGGAAAGGGTGGCATTTGAGGTTCATGCCTTGGAGCATACCACCTCTGCTTTCCCAGCCTTGCCGGGCTACCTGTGCCCCCATACTTTTCCAGGCAACTCACTGTTAATTTCTCTGTTCCACAGATGGTGGGCTGGTCATCTTTCTTGTTCCTATGTTAGTCTGTTTTTCCTATGAAGTCATTTCTGCCTCAATGTCCAGCTCCATTTGTGACTCATATGTGATTATGTCCAATAGGATTCAGGCACAGATACCTATTATTTATGGTACATTTTTGCCTTTTTTTTTTTCTTATCTTCTCTCACTAGACTGAAGGCTACCATAAGAATAAAAAGATTCTTAATCATTTTATGCATGTATATCTATCTTCCTGTTTCACCTTTATTAACACAACTCTAGATCTTTTTCCTATATGTGATAGAGATAAAATTATTTATCTACATGTAATAGAGGTAAAATTATATGCAATATAATTGATTTTTTAGCTTACTTGATACTTATTATTTTGAAATAGTTTTCCTTTTCATTCCATTGCCTGTAAATCAGAAAACACAAGCATGATTTTTCTTTCCTTTCATCAAGGGAAGATACACAATTTCCCCCATATCAATGCCCTGATTTAACAATTCACCATGACCTTATTACCCTATACCTACTTACTTTGCAATAAATATCAAATAAATAAATGGAGTTAGATTCACTGCAAAAGCCTTTTACATTCTTCCTAATTCATCTCCATCTCATTTTAAAGCAAAATTTCGAGAAAGACAATCCTATGCTTTATTTTAATCAATCTTAATAGTGTCATGGAAGAAGAAAAGATTTTTCAAAAACAGCAGAGAATTAAGTCATTTTCTTCCCTCCAAATCCTAGAGATTTATACTAGCATTGTAGTTTGGGTTTGGGAGATGAACAACAAATGAAACACTTCATTTTCCGTTTACTGAGTACTCTAGATCCAAGGAGTCCCCAAGGCCATGAGGAAGCAACAGAGACAGCATCTTCAATTCTTTTCTAACTCCTCTGATTCACTAAGAAAGACTCTCGTGATTACTTGGGTCCACTGAAATAAAACAGGATGATCCCCATCTCCATAACAGATTATCAGCAGGATAAATTATACCTGCTACTTAGCTCTTCTTTGCATGTGGCATAATATATCTGCAGGTTCATGCAGTTAAGAACTTAGTATACTTGAGATGGATCATTATTCTATGAAAGATACTACTCCTCAGCATTTCATGACCATTCTTTGTCATATTCTCTTTAGTTCTTATTGCTATTCCAAATTCTGTTTATTTTTCTTAATTGTTCTGTTTGGTTTGTGGTCCCCAAACAAAATGTCAGTTGCTGAAAGCAAGTTTTTTTTTTTTCTCTTTATTTTTGTAGAATACCCAACTAGAATAATGTCAAGCATACAGTAGGCATTTAACAAATAATATTAAAATAAGTAAATTTTCATAAAATAATAGTTAAATTACTATAGATAAAAGCATACATACATTTTTTCAAGAGATTACTATTTAATGTGTTTCCAAAAAGCCTGGTCACTGTTTGCTGAAAAAAATCCTGATGTAATTTTGAATGAGATAAAGGTTTTAGTATGGACCTAGGTGTATTACAATTGATGTATCATGAGAAGTATCTTGAATAAAGGTTATTTTTGACCAGATAGTGATCTCTTTCAGTGAAGCATAGGCTCCAGGATTGACCAAGTCATGATTAACCTTTATACAAATAATAATGTAGGGAAAGCCATAGAAAAGATATTTTAGAGGTAAGGTTGTTAAAGATAGATGGCAGGATAGGAAAGATAATAATAGGGAAAGAACTAAAAATTTTAGCAGGCATAACACATATTTCCATTTTCGATTTCACAGCTAAGTAATTAAAAACACTAAATAAGAGATCTGTTTTTTGTATTAGTTGATTTGAAAAGTTACTGAGTTTCATTTCATTTTAGATTTAATTGGCCAAAAATAATGCATTTTTAACCATATTGTTTTAGTTAGCTTTTATCTCTCTGACCAAAATTCCCAACAAGAGTGACTTAGAGGAAGAAATGTTTATTTGGGGCTCATAATTTTAGAGGTCTAGTCCATGGCAGACTAACTCCATTGTTCTGGGCTCAAGATGAGGCCACATGTTATGGGGAAGATGTCCAGTGGAGGAAAGCCTCTCCCCTCAAGGCAGGGTCAGGAAGCAGAGAAAGAGAAAGCATGTGGGGGAAACTGCCACAGGGAAGATATACCCTATCAGGCTACACCCTTTATCGATCTACCTCCTCCAGCCACATCCCATCTGCCTCAAGTTACCACCCACTCATTTGAACTAAGATGGATGGATCAGTTTATAGCTCTCATAGCCAAATAATTTTACCTCCAAATTTTCCTGCATTAACAGGAAATTTCTGGCGACAACTCACATCTAAACTATTACAGACATTAGTAAAAATTTTGTCCATCACTGCATACATGAAGTTTATATATATATATATATATATATATATATATATATATATATATATATATATATAGTGTTTTTAACTGTGTATTCAGATGACGAGAAGAATTAACAAGTTATTTTTAACAGGGACGAGAAGAGACCTCCCATTATAAAAGGCCTTAATTGTTCTATAGGACCTAGAAGTTATTTCCCCTGGGATATTTTCCTCAAGAAGTTTCACCTCTCTAATCAGTCTATATCAGCAGTGTCCATTAGTAGCATTATTTATCACAGAATTGTGTCTTACAAAATTCAAATGTAATCTTCTGAGGACTTAATGGGCTTCATCCAGTAGATGGGAATCTACTTGATTCATCTCAGTATCACAGTGGCCAAGAACCTACTAGGCCATATATTATAAATAAGTGTACATAAAATAAATTATTAATCAAATACACTAGAGGTCATGGCATTGGCCTGTTACCAAATCCAGTAATGTCTAGCTCACAAGATTATGACACATCCCCTCTTTACACAAACACACATGCAGAATTTTTATTTTTTATCACTCATTTTAGCCAGTGATAGTGTTTTCCTCTAAAGTGACACAGAATGTCATCACTCTAGAGTATTTTCTTTTCAAGGCCAAACATTCTTAGATCTTCTGCCGATGTTTGCATCTTGTGATATGATTTCTAAAACAAGGCTAATGGAACTCAAGTACGTTTCTCTTAAAGAGGGACAATGCCCAATACAAGGGATTCTTTGTGATGCATTGATGGTCACCTAATATTGTTACATATATGCAAAACATTGTAAAATATCTAACAATGTGTGCTTTTTATCTTAATAATGGTGTGTTTCCTTGACACATTTTCCTTTTTAATGTGTACTTCCATCTATTGATTTTCTTGCCCTTGGTGTGTCTATAATGAGTCCTTGTCTTAATGCTCCCTGGCAATTCATTCATTCAAGCCAACACATATTGAAGGAATGGCTACTTTGTGTGCACTCTTATCTTTGAAGGAAGGAAGTATTCTTAGAAATTTGAGTTCTGCAAAATTATATTCTGAATAAATATGAAAAGAATTTTTAAGACACAAGACATCAGAAGCATTTTCTTGGTCTTTTAAAGTATTGGCTCAAAACATATGCTGCAATATTAATATTAGTTTTAGAACACTAACACTTTAAAACCTAAAAAAATAAATTTCAGTCAGAATATAGGAACATGTAGGTTATAGACTGGAAGATTATTATATCTGAATGAAAGATGATAGATTCAAGAGCAGAAATCTTGATAAGTGTCAATGAACTAGGGAGGATCACACAGCATGAAACATCAGAATAGATAAAAAAAAATAGGAAAGTAGCTCTTGCAACTGCATTTTCCCTCAACTGTTTTTGTATCAATTATATAAATTATACATATACATATAGATAGATAGATAGATAGATAGATAGATAGATATACATATATACACACACACACAGACACACAAAATGAAGAATTTAGAAAGGACACACGTTTGAAAAATGTACATAAATTGGCAAAAATATTCTGGATATAGAATATTAGTTCTATATCCATACATTGTTATTTATACAATGTATCTATCCATTGTTCATTGCATAACAATGTAAATGTACTTAATACTGCTGAAGTTTGCACTTGAAAGAATTAAAATGGTAAATTTTATATCCTGTATACAGATAAAATTAAAGTTTATGGAATTACAAAGATATTGAAATTGACATCAATAAGCTTTCTCAAGTTGGGCTCAGAAATTTAGAAAATTACAAAATGTCATCACCATATGATACACGATGTAGATACATAATGATATACAATGTAGAAATCACTAGTTACCTAATGCAGACCAGTTACTTGGAATCATTTAGAGAAAATTAAATATATTAAGAATGTTAAACATTAATTAAGACATTAGATTCAGTTTTTTAGAGTAATATTTCTTATTCTAAATGGAATATCTCTATTATTAAAGTTGTGAAGATGTTCAGCAGTGTCCTGATGCCATGCACAAGATAAAATACTACATTACTTTGCTTTCATATAATATATTTTATAACTTATAAAAGCTTTTAATTGTTCTTTAAACATTAAATATAATTAAGCATGATAATTTATATAATAAGCTGATACATGCTTATTACAATGTAATGATATATCATGATATAATGATTATTTCAATGTCTTATAAACATTAAATATAATAAAATAATTCATGTCTTGTAGATCTACTTACATTTTGATTTTTATAAATATAATTTATTTATAACTTAAAAGCATATACATGAACATATCTATAGCAAACTATTTCTCAGTTAAGACAAAAATTGTCAAATAATTTTAGGAGAAATATTCATTCTTGATTTATTTCATATAATATATTAATGTATATAAATGTCATGTCATATATTTGTGTTTAGGAAAAATTCTTGCCATATTTACATAGAAATTTTAAGAAAGTTTATCAAAGTGAAATATTAGTACAAACATCAATTTGTTTTCTCATTTCTAATGAATAAAATATAGAAATATTTATCTCTTCCTAAGTATTAATGCACTAGAAGTTTTGATGAGACTCTTCCTTTAAGAATTGTTTTAAACTGTTCTCTACACTCAAATGTGGAAAATTTTAGATAATATTGGTTTTTCGTGCATTTTATTTAATAACAGCAAGAGGAATCATAAAAAGAAGCTATATGGCTGGAACAAATGGAGAGTATTTCTCAGAAATTGCAATTATCCTTGATTTTTGATTTATTCTTATCTACCACAAGGTGATAAATTTGACAAAAAGTCTTTTTAATGGTCTTTGTGCATGAAGAACTAGTTTTCATTCTCTTAATGAAGTGTCTCATCATCCACTCTTTTCCTGTCTAGTGGTCTGAGGCATTGTTACCACCAAGACTTCTGTCTCCAGTGAAAATCAATGCTTCAAAAATCTATTATGTAGTTTATGCCAGAATTGTTTCATATTTAGTTCTATATAATAAGCATTATATAAAAATATAAGCATAAAATCATAAAGCCTTAATGTGTATTCACATGTTACATTGTAGTGTAATACTTTCGAAAAGCATTAGAATTTATTTAAAGTTAATAGTGCCCAAGTAGAGTCAAAAGGAAAGCATTTGTCTTGACTCACATAATTGATATCTGTATGGTATTAATTTCACTATAGCAAGTACATTCTTAACACAAGCATTTAGTTTATCTTTGTATAATTTTTTTTTCTTATTTTCAGTTAGATATCAAATATAACCACTTCACCTACAGTTTTTCTTAATAATATGAAGTCATTCATCTTTAATTGGTCCCCCTGCTTAGTATATAAAACACACAGTCTATAGTGTGCATCATTGCAACCCGATGAGAGTATACTAATACTGATCTTCTTTCTTCACCTGTCACTATATACTTTTTCTCTTTCTTTTGTCTCTGAGGAGGACCTCAGAGACTGAAGTGATTCATGTTTACACTTCTGATCAGATTATGCATGAAAGTAAATTTGGAAGTAATTTATAACTCTTTAAAAAAATACTCTAGGGACTGGGGTTGTAGATCAGTGGTAGAGTGCTCACCTAGTACATGTGAGATACTGGGTTTGATCCTTAGCGCCACTTTAAAAAAACAAATTAAATACAGATATTTTGTTTTTGTTAATATATATATATATATATATATGTATGTTTATATATATGTATGTTCATATATATATATATATAATATATATATCAAACTGATGACCCAATCTGATTAAAGGATACATTTTATATTATTTCCCTTCATCAATCCTTTATGTATTCTTCCCATTGTCCAAACCTCTGTAATTTCTTGGAAACTTTGTGCCAACATAAATTTCACTGAACAACATCCTCAACATTTTTCTTCTCCAATTTCCCTGTTTTTCTAAGAATAGATATGATTTTCCAATATTTAACAATAATCACAAATCTTCTTTAATGATGATATTAACATACATCATCCTACATTCACTGGCATATTTACTGTAAAATACCTTCTAAAGGTCACTTCCCCATCACACACTCACTGGTAGCATTTCATGCTCTGACTTTTAATCTACAATGCTCTGTCTAAACCAGAGGAGGTTTAGCCCTTCTGGATTCTCTTCAGCTTATAATTGCCTCTTGTTTGAGTTAGCCTTTATCTCTGTTACCAAAATACCCAACAAGAACACCTTAAAGAAAGGAAAATTTATTTGGGGCTCACAGTTTCAGAGGTCTTAGCCCATAGATGGCCGATTCTATTGCTTTGGGCCAAGTTGAGGCAGCACATCATGGGCAAAGGGCGTGGTAGAAGGATGCTGCTCTGCTCCTGGCACTAAGGAGGCAGGAGGTGTGGGAAGGAAGATGCACCCTTGCAGGACATACTCATAGTCATATGCCTCCTCCAGCCATGCCCAACCAGCTTACAGTCCACCTAGTCCTTTCCTACTATTACGAACTTACTAGGTTTCAGATCTCATAATTCAATTACTTTACCTCCAAACATTGCTGCATTAACACAGGAATTTTGGAGAGACACCTCACATCTAAACTAAACTTCTTAATGGAATTCTTAAACGACTGATGTGTTCTATTTACTCTCAATTCTTTTTTGGATCTAGACAAAGGAGAAACTCACTGTGTCACTCTCAGATTCATAGACTTCTGTTTCTCCATTAACCTCATCACAAGGGAAAGAAGTGAGCAGAGCATGGCAGATTCCATTGACAGGAAGTTCTGTAGGCCCTGCATTTGTTTCCAATTTAGTAGAGAAATTATATACTTTGTTTCTAGGCAACATTAGTAGATGGCTAATTGTTAGTGAAATATCTCATTAGCATAGCAGATTTTAGCACACAACTCTTTTAAGAAATATATCTGGATTATATCAATAAATATATATACAAATATATATACCTATACATAAAATATGTCTTAAATTTATGAATTTAATATTGATTTTCATCTACAATAATTTTATAAATAGTTTATTTTAGTATATGTTGACAATTTCTCATTATCTTCAGCTATCATAATAAATAGTGCCTAATTTATTTGGCAACATATTTAATTGTACTACATAAGAGGGAATAGAATGGCTATCACCTGCAGTTTCTGCTCTAAACATTACGTGACATTGAATACCTACTTCATTCACTGGTTAGAGTGACTGAATTCCCTAAAAATGTATTGAGAGTTCAAAAACAGACTGGTTAGAAGGAGAAAGATCTCATTTCATTTAAAAGGGAAAATAGAGGCTGAGAGTATCCTCAGTGGCAGACCACTTGCCTACCACGCATGAGACCTTGGGTTTAATCCCCAGCACCAAATAAAACAGGGAGGGATATATGATCTTCTTTGTGCATATGTTCCTGCCCTTTTTACATTACCCATATTATATTTGGCCTTTAAATCTGCAATTTAGGCTTTTTGTTGTTGTTTTTCTTTTACTTAGAAATGTGATGGCTTTGAAGACACAGACTACAGAATCAATGGTCTTAATGTTTCAGTTTGTCAAGCTCTCCTTTGCTTTATTACAAGTGTGTCTCTCTTGGCCTTAGCCATCCATTTAAAACACTTATACAACCAGCAAAGATGCTTCAGGATTTCTCCATGCACTGATAAGGCTAAAAATGGAATATAATTTAATTCAGCTAAGAAACCTGAAATGAAAAAATCATTTAGCCAGATGAATTTAAAAAGTGGACTTTCGAAAATTTAAAATAAGACAACCAGAGGCTTTGTAAGTGTATGTGAAAAGGTTTATATTTACACAAATTTCAAACAGAGAAAGAGTTCTGCAACAGATAGGTGAAATGATATTTTCTTTGCTCAGTATGAAGCTCACTGAATCATTATTGCTGTATTAGAATAGGCAAATTCCATGCCAAGATTTAATTAAAGTTTAAATATTTGAAGGAGTGGTGATTATGTTGTCTCTAATAAAAAATTTACCTGTCTTGGGATCAATAGAGAAATAAGGTTGTCCCTGAAGAATGCTGTAAACAACTCTGGCACTGTTTCCATAGGTCGGGTCATCTGCATCCGTGGCCTTGACCTGCAGCACATATGCACCTGGAAAATAAGACAGTGTGACTCTAGCTTCCTTCCTGTACAGAGTTAAAGGCCATTTCTATAATTTTCTGCACTCCATTTTCCTTTGGAATTTGGCATTTCTCAGGGATGTCATGAGACATTATGCCACTGAAGAAAATTTAACTGTTACAATCAAAACATCACTCAATGACACATCAGAACCACAGTGAGATAGCACATCACCCCATTACAAATGGCTAGTGTCAAAAAGACTAAGAGTATAACAAGAGCTGGTGAGGATGGGGGAAAAAAAACAGAACCCTTGCTCAATGCTGGTTAGAATGCACATTAGTATATCTATTTGGGAAAATAGTGTGAAAGTTCCTCAAAAAATTTATAACAAAACTACTTTTCGAACCAGTGGTTCCAAGAGAAATATATCTAAGGAAAATGAAATCAGAACGTGGAAAGCCATCTGCACTCCTCTGTTCATTGCAGTACTATTCATAATAGCCAAGAAACAGAAACAACCTAAGTGTTCCTCAACTGATGAACAGATTTAAAAAAAAAAAAAAAAAAAGTGATGGTAATCTGCCTTAGAAATTAAACCCTGATGTCTGTCAAGGAGCCCACCCCCAGCATAGCCTCAGACATATCACTGCCTATGGCCACCCAGGAGCTGCGGCAAAGGCTGCGACAGCTCGAAAATGGGATGACCCTAGGGCAGTCTCCGCCGGGGCAGATCCAGCTGACCATCCGGCACAGCTCCCAGAGGAACAAGCTCATCTGGTGGTGCACTCCTGCAGAAATTTGATTGCCTTCTCAGAAGATGGCTCTGATCCATATGTCCTCATGTATTTACTGCCAGACCAGAGGAGGTCAGGAAGGAGAAAAACACACGTGTCAAAGAAACACTAAACCCAGTGTTCGACCAGAGCTTCGACTTCAGCTTATCGCTCCCTGAGGTAGAGGAGAACCCTGGAAGTGGCAGTGAAAAAACAGTGGTGGCTTCCTGTCCAAAGATAAAGGACTTCTTGGCAAAGTGCTAGTTGCTTTGGCATCTGAAGAGCTCACCAAGGGCTGGACCCAGTGGTACGACCTCACCGAGGACGGCACGAGACCGCAGCTGGTGACATAGTCACACGGACATGAGGGCAAACTGGGGCCTGCCACCTCCGCCTGATGGCACCTTCCCGCAGAGGTACCAATGCTATTTTATAATTCCATGTACTTAGTCAAGCCTACATTGATGATTTTATAAACTGTTGACATTTTAGGCAAATGTGGCCATTATGGTCGTTAAATGCACTGGGTTCCTGCAGCACTTTGCCTGGCTGCTGTGTGCAGCAGGCTGGGTGTCGCTGCCCAGGAGGCTGGACCTCTGTGCCACCGCCTTGCTCGCCCAGTCTGAGGTGCCCTGTGCCATGTAAATAGACTCAATCTTTTATAATCTTACATGCTGGCTTGGATTCAGAAGAAAGTGGATCAAGGAAATACGTATTTTCTTCTAAACTTGTTAAATTCTTGTGACAAATAATCATTTTCATCTTTGCAGCAGAAAGTTCCCAGTGACCTATTTTGTGGTGTTTCTTTTTAAAAGGAAAATGTAGAAAGATTATCAAGTATCTTTATTTTAAATGATAAAAGAAAATATTCAGAATATTAACATTTTAATAAATAAAAAGATGTACTACCGAGAAGTCAAGAGAAGGGCTTATGAGGAAAAGAGTTGTGTCCCTGAGTGATAGAAAAGGCAGAGAAAGCTGACACGGTTTTATAGATCACAAGGAACTCCTTACGTTGAGAGAGCAGTGTCTGTTTTATTTGCTTATTGCAACGGGTTCATGCAGCAAAGTGAGGCTTCCCATGTGTGTCACCGTCCCAAGGTTAAGAGGGAGGCTGGTTGTCAAGGCTCCCAGCCTACAACTACGGCAGAGGTGAATGCTGTCATCAGGTTGTGAGGGACCTCGGGATGGGTAGGGAGCTGTTGCTAAAACCTGATGGCTGGCCTGTTTCTGTGCTTGTGCGTATAGAACCCAGCTTTGGCACTCTGCCAGCACACAGGGCCCACAGTACCCAGGGAGCCCTCTCGCTGCCAGCACTATGGCCATGAGTCCCAACGCTTCCTGGGGCTCCTCCTCTTATGCCATTGCTGACCTGAGTAGGTGTAGGATCCCTAAATGGGGAGAGCTAAGATTGTGGTTAGCTGTGAGCCATAAAGATGTTCAAGCATCACCACCTTCCATGATCTCGCGAGACTTGGCCCGGGACATTGCGGATCAGGTTGGTGCCATTTGCATGATCTCGCGAGACTTGGCCCTAGGTATTGTGGATCAGGTCAGCGCCATTTTGTGGTGGTTGCAGGAGTGTGGATGGTGTATGAGTTGTTCTTGGAGCCAGAGAGAGAAGCTAGCAGAATAAAGAGCCTGTTGGTTTCCAGTCTGCCTCTGAACTTATTCCTGCAGCGTCTTTGCTCCAAGCGGCAATCGCTTCAGGCAGCAACAGGTGGTGGACCTTACAGGGAACTTCAGAGTGGACAGGTAAGAACTGAAAAGTCTCTAAAGATGGGTTCAAATGCAATTAATTCCCAAGTGATAGAGGCTATGGAAAGAATCCTTGATATACCTGACTCCGTTGTCAGTGAGGAGGATTTAGAAAAAGGTGAAGGCAATCATGAAAGCATAGCTTCCGCTGAGTCAACTAAGACCAGTAAGGAGAGTATTAGAGGAGTCCCAAAAATGACAAAAATCCGAGCTGTTAGAGTTATTCAGGATTTCTTGGAGATAGCTAAAGGATACTTGCTCTCCATTGAACCTGGGACTCAGGATATTGCTGTCAGTGAAATTAGCAGTAGTGAGGAATCTAGTAAAAGTGATCCTGAGAAAATGAAGGAAAAGAAACTAAAAAAGACCAAGAAAAAGGACTGTCAAGTAGAGGAAACATTTGTGTCCACTACTCCCCCATGGGTGGAATCCATTACAGAAAATATGAAGGGTATTACTAGGCGTTTGCATACCCTAGAAACAGAAATAAAAAGTCTTTCTGAGCGCTTATGCGCTCTTGAGGGTAACTCACACATACATTGGGAACTGCCAGTATTTGAAAATGAAAATGGACAGAGGATCCACCAGTCAGTAGATTTCAAAACAATAAAAAATCTCAAAGAGGCAGTAATGACGTATGGGCCCCAAGCTCCTTTCACGTTGAGTATGCTAGAGTCCCTTAACACCTTTAACTTAACCCCCTCAGACTGGAAAAGTCTATGTAAAGCAGCATTAAGTGGGGGGCAATACGTGGTTTGGCAATCACAATTTCAAGACCTTTGTATAGAAACAGCTAAAAGATACGCAGCTGCAGCGTTTGGAGATCATAATATAGAAATGCTCACAGGAGAAGGGCTGTTCACAGACTTACAGGCTCAAAAATATTATGACCCAGGTGTATATGCTCAGATATATGCAGCTGCCTTAAAGGCATGGAAAACTTTACAAGGACCTGGGGATCTACAAGGTAGCTTGTCAAAAGTGATTCAAGGACCTAATGATCCATATGCTGACTTTGCTGATCAACTTTTGAGAACTGCAGGGACAGTGTTTGGAGACATTGATCAAGCTATGCCATTAGTTGTTCAATTAGCATACGAAAATGCTAATAAATACTGCCAGGAACCCATCAGGCCATGGAGAAATAAAAAGGATCTTTCCATATATATATACAACTATGTAAAGATATAAATGAAGCCTTTGTCACAGGAAATGTGATTGAAGCTGCAATGAGAGGTGCTTCCCCTCAAAATTTCACAAGGGTTCAACCTAGACATTGTAATCAATCAGGATATTCCAGGCAAAATTATCATAATCAATCAGGCTATTCTAGGCAAAACCCCCAAAGAGAAATAAGACCAACCTCATACCGTGCCCTAGCCCACTGCCCCAGGTGTAGAAAGGGAAATCATTGGGCCAATAAATGCCATTCAAAATTTGACACCTATGGAAATCATTTGTCCAGGAATTAAAAAAACGGGGCACGGGGCCCAATGCCCCGGGGCCCACAAATGTACGGGGCATTGGAGGAGAAGTATCCTCAAGTATCCACTCAAATGCTTCCCCAACACAATCCCTACTACCCATCCACTCCCTCACCAGAGGAACAGGAGGAAATGCAGGATTAGGCCTCTTTTCCACCACCTGAATAGTGTTAACACCTGAAATGGGTGTTCAACTGATTCCCACAGGGGTCAGGGGACCTCTTCCCTCAGGGACTGTAGGACTTATTCTCGGACGAAGTCCTAAAAGCTTATTAGGTTTGCAAGTGACCCCAGGTGTAATAAACTCAGGTTACAAGGGGGAAATAAAAATGCTTAGCTCACCCCAAAGTATAAGTTCTATTAATCAAGGAGATAGAATTGCTCAGCTGCTTCTCCTTCCAAATTTACATAATTCATTTAAAATGAGTATGCCTCAAAAAAGGAACAATAGAGGATTTTGTTCCACTGACTCGGAACCTATGGCTTGCTGGGTTCCGGATTGTTCAAGGAGGCCTATGAGTAAAATAAAAATCCAAGGAATAGAGATGGAAGGACTGATAGATACTGGAGCTGACTCTTCCATCATTAATCTACAGCAATGGCCCAAGCACTGGCCTCTGCAAAAAGCTTCAACCAATTTAAGAGGCTTGGGATATAATAACCTCCCAGAGAAAAGTGCAGTAATTTTAAAATGGGAGGATGATGAAGGGCATAAAGGAACATTTCAGCCTTATGTTTTACCTGACCTACCAGTTACTTTATGGGGAAGAGATATTTTGCAACAAATGGGAGTACACCTTGCAACCAAGCCTGCAGGTGTTAAATGTGAAAATCTACAGAGTAATCTTAACCCTAAAAGAAATCATTATCAAAAAGTACAGGGTAATCTTAACCCTATAAGAAATCATTATCAAAAGGTACAGGGTAATCTTAACCCTAAAAGAAATCATTATCATAAAGGAAAAAGATATTTTTCTTCGGGGCCACTGAGAAAATAATTTTGAAAATACCATGGCTTTCTGATAAGCCAGTGTGGGTCCCTCAGTGGCCCCTATCTAAAGAGAAATTACAAGTGGCCCACCTATTAGTTCAGGAACAACTAGAAGCAGGACATATAGAACCTTCCACCTCTCCCTGGAATTCCCCCATATTTGTGATCAAGAAAAAATCAGGAAAATGATGATTGTTACATAATCTTAGAGAAATTAATAAAACCATGCAAATCATGGGCCTTACTCAACCTGGACTTCCTAATCCTGTAGCTATTCCTAAAAATTTCCATCTTATTACTCTTGATACACAGGATTGTTTCTTTTCTGTTCCTCTACACCCTCTGGATAACCCCAGGTTTTCTTTTTGAGTTTCTTCTATTAACAATAATGGCCCTAATCAGAGATATCAATGGAAAGTTTTGCCACAGAGAATGGCTAATAGCCCCACTGTGTGTCAAATCTACGTAGATAAAGTTATTCAGCCTATCAAAAATAAATACCCAGAGCTTATGTGCCTCCATTAAATGGATGAGGTTTTGCTTGCTCATCCTAATCAAGAAGTCTTATTCACCATATTTAATGATATATCAGAAAACTTGAAATGATATGAACTAAACATTGCTAAGGAAAAGGTTCAAATTAGATCTCCAATATTATATCTAGGATTACAAATTATGGACACTTTTATTAGGCCTCAAAAAATATTAATTAATAAGGATCATTTGGCCACTCTCAATGACTTTCAAAAATTACTAGGAGATATTAATTGGCTTCGCCCTACACTAAACCTCACTACTGACCAACTAAGACCTTTATTTGTCATCCTTTGCAGGGACCCTGATCCATCTTTACTGCGAACATTGACTCCTGATACTAGGAAAGCTTTAAAGTTAGTAGATAAAGCCATCGAAGGAGCTCATTGTGATAGATTTGATTTAATTCAACAGCTGATATTGATTATTATTTCTTCACAATATACACCCACAGGAGTATTCTGGCAACAAGGGCCTTTATTATGGATACATTTGCCCGTCTCTCCAAAAAGTATAATTGAGTCTTATACCTCCATGGTGGCTAAACTTATTCTTCAAGGACTTAAGACTTCTACTAAAATATTTGGCATTCACCCTGCTACTATTATTACTCCCTATTCATCATCACAGATTGAATATTTATGCTTCAATGATAATGATTGGGCTATAGCTACATGCTCTACTTCTGCAAATTTTGAAAATCATCTTCCTAAGTCTCCTATATTATCTTTTTGTATCAATCATCCTATTATATTTCCACAGGTAATAAAATGTCAACCTATTCCTAAGGCATTAAATGTATTCACAGATGGGTCCTCAAATGGTACTGCTGCAGTAGTCACTAAAAAAAAAAAAAAAAAAAAAAAAAAAAAAAAAAAAAAAAAATACAGGACTTACATAACTGCAAACAAATCAGCTCAACTAGTGGAACTGGAAGGTGTGGTAAGAGCTCTGGAAAACTTTAGAGAGCAGCCCATGAACTTTTTTTCAGATAGCCACTATATTGTACATGCCGTCCCAAAATTAGAGCTAGCAGGACCACTAGCACCTCATACTCCAGCCTTTAAATTGTTTTATCAAATACAAAAACTTTTGTGGGCAAGAAAAGAACCTCTATTTGTAGGGCATATTAGAGCACATACCAACTTGCCTGGTCCCCTCCATGAAGGTAATCAAAAGGCTGATGCCCTTACCCAAACAATCTTTATACTTTCAGCGCTCCAGCAAGCTACTTTATTTCACTCCCAGCTTCACGTCAATAGCACCACCTTGCAGCGTAAGTTTAAAATCACAAAGGAGCAAGCCAGATCAATTGTAAAAGATTGTAAATCTTGTATGACACATTTGCCCAATCCTTATTATGGTGTTAACCCTAGTGGAGTAATGCCCAATCATTTGTGGCAGATGGATGTTACTCATGAGCCAAGTTTTGGAAAGTTCCGTTTTATTCATGTGACCATAGATACATGCTCAGGCATGATTTTTGCTTCCTTACATTCTGGAGAAAGAGTTAAAGATGTTACATCTCATTGTTTGCAAGCTTTTGCTGCATTGGGCATCCCCAAAATGCTTATAACACATAATGGCCCTGCATGTATGTCCTCATCTTTCAAACAGTTTTGTGCAAAATTCAATATATCCCATAAAACAGGCATCCCATACAATCCTCAGGGTCAGGGCATTATTGAAAGAGCAAACCGCACACTGAAAATTATGTTATTAAAACACAAAGAAGGAAATTGGAAAAGTCCTAGGGACAGATTGGCAGTTGCCCTGTTTACCTTAAATTTTTTAACTTTAGACTCTAATGGTTATTCTGCTGGAGACAGACATTGGATCCCACACCAACAACATAAACCTTTGGTTTACTGGAAGGATGTTCTTTCAGGTACGTGGAAGGGTCCAGATCCAGCATTAATTTTGGGGAGACGATCTGTTTGTGTTTTTCCAAAGCACAAATCCTCTCCAATATGGATACCATCTAGATTAATAAAGCAGGTACCAAATCAAAAGGATCAAAATGAAGTTGTTGAAGAATCAAGATTAATAAAAAAGGTACAAAATCAAGAGGACCAAGATGAAGGTATGGAATGATTCTCTTAAAAGAGTACTTCAAAATATTTCACAACTTAAGTGTCATTCCTCCCAGCCGGAATGAGGAGATCTCTCTTTAGTGTGCACACAATTGTATTTTTTTCCCTCTTTTTATATATGTCTTGATGTCTGTGCATTTGTCTAAATTTCATGTAAATGTGATGTCACAGATATATGTTTGTAGGTTTGTGTGTAAGTCCAGTGTGACGTCACAAATAACAAAGCACTTATGAAAATTTACATATATATATATATATATTTTTCATATATATATATGGATCCAAATAGCTTTAATTCATTTACATTTAAG
Organism: Tamias sibiricus; assembly: GCA_025594165.1. NCBI lineage: Eukaryota > Metazoa > Chordata > Mammalia > Rodentia > Sciuridae > Tamias > Tamias sibiricus. The sequence continues at coordinate 153,416,232 of CM046662.1, read as the reverse complement.
AGTATTCAATTTGGGTAAATAACTTAATAAGTGAAGGTACCTTCAATTTTGATTTATAAGTGTCCCAGGGATTTCTCTTTAGCAAAGAATATGACTAATGCTGTATAACCTGATATTTTGGTGTTTTGACATAGGAATGTTTATTTGTAATTAACTTTATTTGTTTTATAGCTGATTAATTTGAGTTATTTCAACAGATAATTTCATGGAAGGTTACAGAGACTCAAGGGTTCCAACTAACAAATTATTTTTCCAAAGTGCCTTTAGCTTTTCTTTAATCTATCTTTAATTCAGTAAATACCCTCAGTCTTTCTTTCTTTTGTTCTGAATATGATATTTTGCCAGCTTATGTTTGTGAGAGCTCAAGCAGCAATGTGTGTGAGCAGAAATCAACTTTAATTTTCTAATCTAATAATTCTATTTTTTTTTTTTTTTTTTTTTTTTTTTTTTTTTTAGTTTGACAACTCGCCTCTTGACTCAGTGCTGGAATTGCACTCCCTTTCCTTTAATAATTGATGCTTGAGTTTCTAGGTAGTGGGCCCTGAAGATTTGCCTGTGGCATTGTCTAGATATAAAAAAGATGCTGCTGCTACAGCTACAGGGATCACGGTCACTGCAAGCATCCCTGCTGCTCAAGCATCAAACAACCTCACGAGCAGTGTGGCCTCTGCTCTGCATGCATGGGGCCTCCTAGATCAACATGTTATAACAAGTGGACATTTTGATCTTTCATTGTTTGGGACTTTACGGGACAATGCTTTGCGGGTATTTGTCTAGAGAACTCAGTGTGTTACTTGATGGAGCTTAGGGCTGTTGATTTGTTTAAAGAATTTGATATGCTATGCAACTTGGCTCGTCAGCAGAAGGCTTGTTGCCTTAAAGCCTCAGCATCTCCTCATGATTGGACAGCTGTTAATCATCATACACATTCGATCCTGAAGGGCTTGATTGGACGGCTGGTTAGCCAATGACGGGTAAGATTCCTAGAGGGGGACAACTTAAGACAGGCACAGTCGACCCGGATGAGGTCGTCACCCATCCATGGGACAGTCTCATGTGGCCGACATATCAACCTAAGACAGAAGTCAAGGGCACAGCCTTCATTATACGATGACGTGTAAGAATGTTGGTTACACATGGATGTCCTAGAGCATCCCCTCTTTTAAAACAAAAGGGGGAAAATGTAGGAGCCCTAAATGGGGAGATAGCTAAGATTGCGGTTAGCTATGAGCCATAAAGATGTTCAAGCATCACCACCTTCCATGATCTTCTGAGACTTGGCTTGGGACATTGCGGATCAGATCAGCACCGTTTTCATGATCTCGTGAGACTTGGCCTGGGGGATTGTGGATTGTGTCGGCGCCATTTTGTGGTGTTTGCAGGAGTGTGGATGGTGTTGGAGTTGTTCTTGGAGCAGGAGAGAGAAGCTAGCAGAATAAAGAGCCTGTTGGTTTCCAGTCTGCCTCTGAACTTATTCCAGTGGCGTCTTGCTCCAAGCAGCAATTGCTTCAGGCAGCAACAGTAGGGGTGTCCTCATGCAGTCCTTGTTTGGGGCTGTCTTTCTGTTTAGATTATCAGAGCTTGTTGGTAGATTTGGGCGTTCCAAGCCTGCTCCAGGCGAGGCTGTGTGCGGGTGTGAGCTGCAGGCCTGCCAAGGAGGCACTGCTGGGAGTGGGGGCTCCTCTGCTCCAGGCAGCAGGCGGGAGGGCTGCGCTGGCCGCGAGAACACTCAGGACTCCTCAGACACTGGAAGTGGAGCTCGCAGGGTGCTTCCTGGAGCCAGCAGCCTGCAGGGCGCGCTCTCAACCAGATGTACCAAAGTGCCTGTGGCTGATGCCGACTGTTACCGCTCTTCCTGTCCACAGTTGATGCCTGTTTCAGTTTACGACTCACACTCTTCTCCACGGTTAATCTGCAGTGGTCTGGAGGTTCACCTCACGTTGCTCATCATCATAAGGACCAGTATGATCTCACTGCTCCTGTCTGCTGACACATTTTCCTGAAGACTCTGTCAGTCATGTCCACTTCCTGTATAGGAGTGTACTAGGAAGAAGTTAATGTGTCACACACATGTGACCTATATGCACACAAAACACTTAATTGTGGTATTTTAGTAGCCAGAAAGCAGCAAAATCTTATTAAATCTAATTGCTTATTGGTATTTAGGTGTGTGTGTGTTTTTTTTTTTTTTTTTTCTTTTTTTTTGAAGGTTTTTTGGGTTTTGTTTTGTTTTGTTGAAAAATTAGGTCTATTGAAGGGCTTCTGTTATACTCTATGAAGGAAAGGAAGCATCTTGAATTTTCACCAACGTGATAAAAAACTACATGTTTTGCACCCACATGCTTCCTCTTAATGTGTTTTACTTAATGGAATGCTTTATTTAAGCAGCTGGGCAAAATGAATGCAGTGAAGGGTAGGAAGCCTGGAGGAGGCCAGGTTAGCAGCAGGACATGCTGTCCTCTGCTGCAGCGAGGTGGAGAGAGCTGTTTCCAGGGTTTGGGTATGAGGTCCCTACCAGAAGGTCCTGAGACCTCTAGGAGGTACCTCAGTTCTCTTTAAAAGAAGGAAGGGGCCGGGCGCGGTGGCGCACGCCTGTAATCCCAGCACTTTGGGAGGCTAAGGCAGGAGGATCGCGAGTTCAAAGCCAGCCTCAGCAATGGCGAGGCACTTAGCAACTCAGTGAGACCCTGTCTCTAAATAAAATACAAAAAGGGCCAGGGATGTGGCCCAGTGGTCGAGTGCCCATGAGTTCAATCCCTGGTACCACAAAAAAAAATAAATAAATAAATAAATAAAAAATAAAAAAATAAAATAAAATAAAATAAAAGAAGGAAGGGGCTGGGCTCTAGCTGAGAGCTTGTAGCAGAGCTTACCCAGCATGTGGGTTCCATCCCCAGCACCACAGAAAAAGGACAGGGAAAGCCTCAGGCAGCAGTATGCCTCCCAGACAGGGCTCTGTCTGCAGCACGTGGGGGAGGCTGGCTCCACACCCCAGGGTCCTGGCGAGGGCAGATGCCAGGAGTCATTCTCAGAATGTTAGCTTTGGGTTTCTAATAATATTGATTTGTCTGGAAAAAGGGAACTTTATTTTTTCTATTTGAGCTGGACCAATGGAAGAGAATTATCTCAGATGAAATTTGAAGTGCAGTTCTGTTGGTTTGTATGCGTGGGTTGCCTGTCCCCTGCCTTAAAGTGGGAAGGTGTTGTTGACAAGTGCCAGCCTGAAACAGGAGAGCCTTGGAGCTCATTTACCACAGTTTATGTTCTGCACTCTGAGGATCCCTTTCACAGACACTGTGGAGAGTCAGTCCTGCCCTGGACCTGAAGGCCAGTGCATGTTTACTCTCTGGTTGCTGCAGAACTCTGCTTCCAGCTGGATGGTCTGCTCCCAGTGGAGGGTGGCAGAGGGTTTTGCAAAGCATAGGATGTCCTTTTTGCTTAACCAATTTTACATGACAGCGCATGTATTTATTAAATAAAAAACTTTTACATTAAAAAAAATTAAACCCTGTCCCTTGTGGCAGCATGGATGGAAATACAGATCATTATGCTAAGTGATATAAACCAGGCACAGAAAGACAAGTATTGCATGATCTCACCTATGTATGGAATCTAAAACATTTGATCTCATAGAGGTGAAAATGGTATGGTGGTTTCCACAGACTGGGGAATTCAGGGTTGTGGAGAATAGGAGAAATGTTGATGAATGTGTTCTGAGTAGGAAGAGGAGCAAGAAGCTCTGATGTGGTACTGCATCTAGGGGGATTATAGAAAACAATAATGTATCGTATGTTTCTAAAAGCAAGAAGAAAGGATTTTGAAAGTTTTCATCCTAAATAAATGATAAATATTTGAGGAGATTCATTAACTTGATTTAAACATTTCACAATTTGTACATGTGTCAAAGCATAGCATATCATTAATATACATAATTGCTATATTTTCATCTATCAGTTTTAAACTTAAAAATGTGTAATCATAGAGCTGTTACTGAAAATAAAGCACATATTTTAGACATCTATTTTAAAAGCTATGTCCATTTCCAGTAGCTAGATCATTGAACTGAAAGTCGTCAAGATAGTATTATTGATTTCTACACCAAAGAAAACGTGGACACCACTTACATTAGCTCATCTGCTTACTGTGGATGCTTTAATTTCATGATTAGAATATCAATAGTGAAGCTAAAAGGTTTAGAGGCTTACTGAACTTTAGAGGTTAAGTGATTTGCAATTTCAAGTTACAAATCAGCAACTACATACTCGCATAAGGAAGCCTTTAATTAGAAAAAAATACTTGAGAAATTGAGAAACCATATTTAATTGCAAATAATTACAGTGTCAAATAGCTACAGAACACCTCTTGGTCTCAAGACAAAATTAAACTGAGGGTTCACTGACATTGAAAAACACTGAAAACAGTCCAAATTATCTGTAGCTTTTCTCCTTTTCTATTTTTTTTTTTTTAATTTGGAATATTATTTAAGTACTAAAGGGAAGTTGAAAAATTTTCTGTATTTTTCTCTTATCTACTTAAGCACTCATAAATCAGTCTCCTAGAACTTTTTAAGTACCCCTTCCCAATGTGTTCTTCAACCTTGTTATTCTTAAATGAGAACAAACAAAAATCAAAAATATCATCAAAACTGGTCTTTGCTAAATGCTGTAGATATGAACATTTATCAAGAGTAAAATTTCCTCTCCTCAACAATGGTTTTTAGCCTTAGGTTCATTACTTATATTTTTATTATTTCTTTATCACACACGTGTTTTATAGAAAAGCCTAAAATTTTAAATATTACCACAATTATAAATTTAAAAACTGCAGTTTGAGAGGTGTGAATTGTTCTGCTGTGTAGGTACATTTGAACATATAACATTTATGAATAAGTAGCAAATAATAATATTTTAAAAAGATACATGTTGTAACAAATTTAATAAAATTTTTCTAAACCTGTATCACATGCAATATCTGAGAAGAATACAAAAATAATAATGCTTTCCCTTTTACATGTCTATTTTTAATATTAATATGAACTTCCAGTATGCATACTGAAGAAAATTTTTCTTTGAAAACTAATATTAAAATCTTTGTGTGAATCATTTTTAAAGTTTTGTTATTTAAAAGAGTGAGAAATACTCCATTAATACATAGAAGTAGCAGATGTTTTTCATCCAATTCCATTAATCACATGATTGTAAGAATACATAGTTTTATTTATTTATTTGTTTGTTTGTTTGTTTTTACTTTAAGCATATTGTTAAAAAGATCTGTCCATTCAATTTCAGAACAGGTAAGTCTTGGCTTGCTTTGTCAGCTGTTCCATGCCTTTCCCCATACTAATGCTAAAATCAGAACTGTCATATTATTTCATTAAGAATTCTCAGTTAAAGGGCTGGGGCTGTAGCTCAGTGGCAGAGCACTTGCCTAGCATGTGTGAGGCACTGGGTTTGATCCTTAGCACCACAAAAAATAAACAAAAAATTAAAGGCATTCTGTTCATCTGAAACTACAAAAATTAATAAAAAAAAAGAATTCTCAGTTAAATTTAAGAAATATTTATGCCTCCAAGCAAGGACTACCTTCTTCAGTGCTAGTCTAGCACACCAGGTGTTCTTGACACCATTAAATACTAAATGCCCAGCAAGTAGAAGGAGGTTGTGGATTTGGGGCGGAGGCATATTTAGTGTGCAATAGGGAAATAATATACTAATCAATGATTTGCACTGAAAATGCAGTAGTCTTCTATGTTGACATCAGCCTATAATTTATTTTCTATGCCTCAAATCCAAGTACAACAATATAACATTCTAACTGCAGTGCAGAGAGAATGCAGTCCACAGAGAAAACATTACTTCATAAATGGTTGGAGATAGTGTGCAGCATATTTGAGACAGGGTATCAAAGCACTTCAAGTTCACTTGACACTGCCCTGATCAGTACAAATTTAATAGTGTAATTTTAGTAATAGTTAATGCCAACTCTAAAATATACATGCAAAACTAAGAGCAAGGGGCAAATTGATCATGGAGAGAGGTATTGTACAATGATGAAGAAAGAAAAGGCATCAGGGAAACCCAATTGATAGAAATTGATCTAAGTAAGTGTTTGCTAACATCTAAATGACCATGATTTAGAGATCATTTGAGATTCAATTTGGGTATTGCATTAGGTAAGGCTATGATAAACAAGAACAACAACAAAATACTAAAGGCAGGGGTGACTTAAATAACAGAAAGCAATTTTCTCACAGTTCTGGAGGCAAGAAGTCCAAGACCAAAAAATTTTGTTTCTGGTAAGACTTCTTCCCTTCCAGATGGCCGCTTCTCACTCTGTCCACATAGTCTTTCCTTTGTGCTCAGGTGAACTGGGAGAGCTATGCCGTCTCTTCATTGTCATATAAGGAGACCAGATCTGTCAGTTTAGGGCCCCACCTTATTACTTCATTTATGCTTAAGATTGACCTCTTGAAATACACATGGAGAGTTAGAGCTTGGACATATTAATTTAGAGGTGGGTTACAATTCAGAATAAAGGTGAGCAATGTTTTACTAGGAAAAACATTGAGAAACTTTATTTATATGGACAAATGAATGAAATGAGGCAAAGTTTTTTGCACTTTTTTTCTAGTTTATTTCTTTAATAAATAAAATTCTATGTATTAATCGTGTACAACATGATGTTTAAAATATTTGCACACACTGTGGAATAGCTAAATTGAGTTACTTTCTATATGCATTACTTGACATACTTACCAATCTTTGGGTTAAGAAAACTGAAAACTTGTACTAATTCTATTAGTAATTTTCAAGTATTCAACATAGATAGTTTCTGACTTAATGATAATTCAACTTAAGATTTTTTTTAAATTTTAAAATCATGTGAAATTTGTGCAAACATTCATTTTACAATCAGTAAAAACCATACTGCAATTGTGAAATATGCTCTTTTCCTGAGCTAGTGATACACACTATGTAGAATACCCTCTTAGGATATTCAGAAGCAGCAGCACCAGGTAACAGCTAGCTACCACAGGCAACCAAGTGACCATGAGCGTAAACAACCAAAGCCCTTTTTTGGAGATAGGTATTTAACAAATTAAATAAAATATTCAGCACTTTATTATAAAATAAGCTTCATGTTGATTTCACCCAACTCTAAGCTAACATAATGGTTACTGAACATGTTGAAGGCAGGTTTAGGCTAACCTGTGATTTTCGTAGGTTCAGTGTACTATTAGTTACTTAAAATATTTTCAAATTACAATGCTTTCATTGTATGTAAATCTATCTGTAATTGTTATTAATTACAGTCACCATGTTGCATATTGCATATTATGTCTCCTGAACATATTCCCCCTAACTGAAATTTTGACCAAGATCTCCACAACCCCTTTCTTCCCAGCTCCTTGGAACCACCATTCTACTCTCTGCTTTTATGAGGATTTTTGAAGAAAGTTTATTCCATGGAGAGACAAATTCTAAGTCATGTTGAATGTGCTGAGGGATCCAGGGAACATTGAGCCACACTCAAAGGGGGTGGGGTGGGGGGGGATAACACAAACGACACAGAAGGGATGGTGGAGAAAATGAACGTGTGTGTATAGCTTTCTAAAGCCTTTGTTAGGCCTATCCTACCTCTCCAACATGTCATTGTCTTTGTCTTATTATAACTATTGTACCATCTAATTACCCAATTATCCTTATTTCATCTTCTTTTAATATAAAATATAGAATTGTACACACATTCTCAAACCTTACTTTGCTCATTAAAATATGTTGGGTAGACATCATACAAAAACACAAAAATTTCTTCTGATTTTTAACTAATATCTTCTTAGTGAATGCTCATTTTAGAGGTTCCTGTTTATTGTCTCCATCACTAATAATTCTGCAGTTGGTAAAATCTTACCATTGCCACAGCTCAGTCTAAAAGCATTTGAATTCAACATGTTGATATCCATTGCCAAGTTGTTTTACAAAGGACTGTACTAATTTACATTTCGACCAATGTATGATTTCTAGTGTTCTCATTGTTCTTATTTGTAGTTCTGTTGTGAGTGAACTTTGGTAGTCCAGCACCTTATGTTTAAAGTCATTTCTATCTTGTGTATGTATTAGACATACACACACACTCACACACACACACACACACACACACACAAATATAAACTGGCATCATATTCTTAACCATTTGTCCTTTTCACATTATATTATATATTAATCTGCAAATTGGCCATATATTTTCTAGCTTATTTTTACTTAGTTTTTTACCTTTTTTTGTTTGTTTTTGCTTTTTATATGATCTTAGTGGTTTTCCTGGAAAACCAGTTGTTTCCCTTTAGCAGTAGGGATTTAATCAAGGGATACTTTATCACTGAAATACACACCAAAACCTCCTTTATAAATTTTGAGGCAGAGTCTTGCTAAATTTCCAAGATTGGCCTCAAACTTGTGATCCTCCTGCCTCAGTCTCACAAGTCTTCTGTGTCGTTTGTTATCCCCCCCACCCCACCCCCTTTGAGTGTTGCTCAATGTTCCCTGGATCCCTCAGCACATTCAACATGACTTAGAATTTGTCTCTCCATGGAATTGCTGGAATTATGTGTGAGCCACCATGACAGGGATCATGAAATTAGGGTGTGCTAATTAGGACTTTTTATGCATATGTGATAACATACGTGGGTGCATGTATAGTACATACCTACTTTAAAATATTATGCTTTGTCTGTCCTTGATGAGATTAAGTTGTCTTTATTGTCTCTTCTTCATAATTTCTAACACAGTGTATATGGGTTCTGGAACCCAGAAAAGACTAGTCACTTCCTTTCACAGTGGAACCACATAGGCATCACTTCTACTTGTATATGTCCTGTGATAATTATGCTTTATTTATTTGTTTAAGTGAAGAGTGATATTATCAAGGTCTGAATGGAAACACAGAATCTATACTGTCTGCATTTCATAGCCCAGGAATTGAAGGTCAATGTTAATATCACTCTCTTTGATAATACCACATAAGACTGTAGCAAGATAAGGGGAGACCACAGTCATATTAACTCACAACTTCAACTGAAATAGTCATTAATGTGTTGGTGCATGCATTTCTCCTTTCAATCAACATATATTCTATAGTATCTACCTATCACTTTCAACATACAACAAAATATGTTGCATAAATACATATTCTGTCAATGTCACTTTTATCATGAAAATTTTATATTCTGCATACTATATTACTTGCATTTTGGATACTTAGTAAATAAGTACCCAAACTCACTAGAAATACATAGAAACTTCAAGTGTATTAAATCTAACATCCAGTTTCTATAGATATTTTCTCTAAAATTTACCCAATGTATAGGGATATTCTATTTATTAAATATGTCCTCTGCTTTTTATCATTCTGAGACTGCTCAATCCATTTGCATCCTCACCACTATGAAGAAAAAAGCATCCTAAATGCTTTCTCCTCTGACTCCTCTTACACAGGTATATCAGAGTCAAGTTTATAAAGTCCCTCCCTATTTAAAAATATGTTAAAATTAAAAACCAAACAAACAGGGCCCGGGTTGTGGCTCAGTGGTAGAGTTTTTGCCTATCATGTGTAAGGCACTGGGTTTGATTCTCAGCACCACATATAAATACGTGAATAAAATAAAGGTCCATCAATGTGTAAGAAAAATAATGAAGAAAAACAGCAAACGAAGAAAAATTCTAATGGGTATTTAATCTCATTTTTTAAATATCTAAAATCATTGACATACTCTGAACAGAATGATGTGAATGGATTTCAAATGCTCTTTGCAAATCACGTTGCAACTGTGCTGGCAGAGAGCCTGTGCCATGACTGCTCACACCACCTGCTGTTTGTGATTAGGCCCTTCCTTGCTTAGGTGCTCTTGTCCAGGTGACCCTGTTCCTTGAGGATTTTGGCCTCACCTTTGATGTCCTAGCTCCATGCCACTTCTATAAACCCTTATTTTTTGGGCTCCCAAACAGAGATAATTTGTTAACTTCTCTGTTCCACTGTTGGTCTTAGTAAATTTTGATTTTCTTAAACATAATATAGCATTCTTCATTCTTAACAAATTATAAAATGTTTTACTTCAATAGCCCTACTATATTTGTCTTTGGGTACTAGCACCTGGCACAGGTCTTCTATGAACTGTGTCCAAAATAAAATTCTATCAATTGAAAATATTTAGTAGTCCCATAAATACGCAAAAGATACAAATATAATAAGTACAATCCTATTAATGAGTTACTTGGTAGCTGATTATAGTCCTTAGAACTTTCTTTAATACTGAGTTAGGTGTTCCACTATTCTTGAATTTCTAATGAATCTCATTGTTCTCACTACAAAAATCATACCAATAATAAGTAGTATATTTTTAAAAAATATTAGATAGTCAAGAAGATTTACCTAAGATATGGAAAGAAAATGAGAGATGAGTTAAGAAAAATATTAATTTAATAATGTTTATTTATTTTCAGGACTAATGATTGTGACAAAAACTAGATGTATCATGAGGTATATCATATTTTTCTTTTACTTTTGCCTTATGTACATTGTATTAGAACATTGCATTATGTTCTAGACATATGACATGAACTTATGGAATGAACATTTTTTCAACTAATATATGAAAAGAAAATTACATAAGATTGAAAGATCATGAATCATGAATTGAAAGATCATGCATAGAAAAGTGTATGTAGTATATGCTATTTAAGTATGTGTAAAATAAAATCAATACATTTAAATTTGTTTTTCTTTTTTTCACCACCCATAGGTTGACAACTCCCAAAAGTTTAACACTAACATGAGTCATGTGCTCTTCGCTTCCCTTAATATTTTAAAGTGCTACTAAGTAGCACTGGAATGCTAAGCAGAAAGGTGTTCATTATAAAGTCACAGGAGAAAATATGTATGTGTGTACATGTATTCAATATGCTACAAAGGAACGGGGAATTATAAGGTAGGGTCTGCTAAAGCAGAGTTTAATTGTCAATTAAAATTAAGCATAGATGCCCATTGGGTGAACTTCATCTTTAAAATAACTGGGTCATTAATCAATTTTTGCATTAGATTTCAGTGCACTGCTCTAGGTATTTGGTTATTAGTTTCTTTCTATAGATCAATTTCCTGTGTTTGTCTCCTAAGACTTAGTAATGATTTCTGCATCCTCTCTCTCTTTTCCCAGAGTTTTATATGTTTTTACAATGATTATTAACAATGATTATTGAAATCCTGATCACAGTTTAATTTATTGTTTCTGCGTGTGTCAGGTAGCAGAAAAATTTTAAATCTCTGAAGGTGCGTTTGATGTGTAGCCAGAGCTGAAAAGTCCATTTCTACACAATTTTTGTAAAGAAATCGCCAATTTATAGTGGCTGCATAGTATGACATTGTGATTTTTATCTCTGTCTTAGGGGCCTATGGGTCCAGGTTTGAATCTTAACTTCATTGACAGCCAACTATATGAACTTGTGCAAACTGATGTCTGCTTCACTTTTCTGATTTACCAATGAATGAAAAAAATAAACCATTTTCTTGTGGCTTTGAAGGAGTTAATATTTACAAAGTAATTACAATAAAGTCGGTCATGTAGTATACGCTATTTAAGTATATGTAAAATAAAATCAATACTCACAAATTTAATTTTCTTTTTTTTATCACCCATAGTCTGAGAATTCCCAAAAGTTTAACACTAGCATGAGTCACGTGCTCTTTTCTTCCCTTGATATTCAATTCTCATCTGAATTTTATCTTCTGTGTATTAGAGAAAGTGAATTTGGGACGTGTTTTTTAAAATATATTAAAATACAAAAAAAAAAAAAAAAAAAGAAGAAGAAGAAGAAGTAGAGTATGATGAAATTGGACCACTATTTTAGAGAACCAAGAAAGAAGAATTTATACATTTGTTAAATCTGCCTGAAATAACCAGTACTTGTGAGATGGAATATAAAAGACATAAAAATCCGCAGAGTAGAAATAATGCCTTCTTGAATTATTCTTCCAAGATAAGAACCAACAGTTTTAGTTTTCTTTTCCTCTCATCCCAACACTGCTCAGCCTGGCCCCAGAGTAGCCCCAGCACATCTAATACCCATGACATCAATTTATGACTTATTATTCAATCCAAAAACCAATAGCACTCTAAACTTATAAAACTCACTTCCTAGATATGTCCTAAATATTTTAGACAATACATAGTTACACCATGTGATTCAAATCTACTCTGATGGATAAGTGAATCCATTTTTATGAGCACTCATTCTCTCAGTTGTGTGCCAAGAATCCTACATGGTGAATATCAATACAAATTAATCTATCGATACACACTGAACTCTATCTAACTTACAGTGATTGCATTTACGGTCATTTGGAAATTATTCTCACAGAATAATGTGAAATAGTTCTAAAAAATTATGATAAAATGTGCGTTTGTAATACATTCACTTAGTGACTCTCAGCTCCAATTCAATAAACTTTTAATGTTTTTCTATATCACATTATAATCTTCAAGGGTAAAGAAATATTTTTTGATTCAAATGTATTTAGCCAAAGTGTTAAAGACCAATTAATGTGATTAATTAGAGCATATTTAATATGTATTCTATAGCCTTAATATATTTTTTTTCTTTTATCAGGTGTTTCTGTCATCAGGGTCAGATCTATTTATCCATCTATCTATCTCTATATACCTGTTTTTTAAATCTACATATGTAATTCTATGTGTATATTATGTGCATGCATGTTAAATGCATTAGTTTGTCTATATATATCTGAATTCAGAAGTACTGTAATTAAATGGAAATATGACCTTGTGAAAGTTTTTATAATGACCATGTAACTTTGGTGAGTGTATGGTTCTAGAGATTTAAATCTAAGACCTTGCATATACTAGGCAAATGTTCTACCACTGAGCTACATCCCCTTATTTTTATTTATTTATTTAGAGACAGTGTATCAATAAAGTACAGCTGAATTCCAACTTGCAGTCCTCCTGCCTCAGTTTCCTGAGGCAGCTCTGATTGGCAGGTATGTGCCACCATGCCCAGTGAAAATATAAATTATAGAGAAGTAACTCCCTAATGGCTATCCCACTTAATATTGCAAACTGTCCACACTTGTCTTTTCTATCGCTATTTCTATCACTCTTCCATGCATGCAAATTTGAATTCCATGGAATCAGTAGGCTCAAGTTTAAACTACACAATTTTCTTTTCCTGGTTAACAATGATTATTTCAGTATTGTATATGTGACCCATTTCAATCCAATAAAATCAAAAGAGATATATACTGGGACTTTCTAGGAAATGTTCTCTTTCTTTTTTGTCTGGAAATAGGTGTGCGAATGTCTGAAATTGATACAGTCATTTGGAGACTTCGGGAGGAACTTGATTGAGAAAAATCAAACAGAAGAGGACATAAACTCTAGAATTACAAGACAGGAAATCAAGTTTGTTTACTAATGCTGCCTGAAGCTCAGTCACCAACACTTTTAATTATCTGAGACCAGAAACCACTTTTATAATGTTACTCTAGATTTTGAATTAGATTTTCTGTTACTTCTACACAAACAATATTTTGCAAGTTATTTAAACCCTCTTGGCTGCTTTTACTTCAATATGGAAGTATAAACAGTCAAGACCTCATTGAACTCACTAATGCATTAATTCATATAAAAATATGAAAAACTGCTAAGTATAATAACTGGCATGTAGAGAATGTTCAGCACAACAGTTGTCACAGTCCCTCTACATTCCAATGAAAGCATAGTCTCCTTCTACTTCCAGTAATTTATTGTACAATTTGAGATGGAATTCTATCTAAACTCCATTCACAATAACTTCTTTTACTGCTGCATTATCTTTTGGATACAGGATTTTGAACATATCACAGCTCTGTCCAAAACCAGGCCCATGAATAGCAGTAGTGTGAACATCAGGACTGCTCACAGTCTGATATCTCTGTTTTCCATTCTGAAATTTACCTATTCAGCTTCTCCAAACACCCTCTATAGGATATTTGTTTTTCCTGTTGTCCAACAAAAATTAAAACGTGGCAGCCGGGCGCGGTGGCGCACGCCTGTAATCCCAGCACTTTGGGAGGCTGAGGCAGGAGAATCGCAAGTTCAAAGCCAGCCTCAGCAATGACGAGGCACTTAGTAACTCAGTGAGACCCTGTCTCTAATAAAATACAAAAAAGGGCTGGGGATGTGGCCCAGTGGTCGAGTGCCCCTGAGTTCAATCCCTGGTACCAAAAAAAAAAAAAAAAAAAAAAAAAAAAAAAACGTGGCCACTTAAGTTTTGGGGACTAACAAGTCTGAATTGCTAAGAATTGGAAACAAGTGAAATTCATAAAGGATTATCAAGGAATAAATTTATCAATAAATGTAAGTCACTTTCTCTGGTTTCTCCCACTGCTCTGCTAACCCTCAGATGGCTCTCCACAATCCACTCCACCTCTGGAGGCCCTGCAGGACAGCTCCATTGTGTGTTACACTTTGACAGCATGATGTCATGCATGGGCAGCTCACCTTCATTAAAATCTTGTTTCCCTTGAGGCCCCACTATCTGTGCAGCGTTTAGGGCCCACAAAAGCACTGCTTCAGCTTTCTGGTACTGCTTCAGATAAACTCAGTTTCCTCTCAAGAGAGAAAGGTACTCCTCATGTTTACTGGTCTCTTTGAGGGCATTCAATTGGGAGGTCCCAATCTTTCTTCAAGTTGTTTCCCTTCACGGTTTCCTTAACACCAGTTCCTCTTTACTCTGCACTTGCTTCTCTGATCATCAGTTAGTCTTCTATACACAATCATTTTCAGCACTTTACCTGGAAAGTTTCCTATGTTGTAGACTTTTACCCTCACTCTGTATGTTCTATTCCTCAATCTTATTCTTATTAGCTGCTAGGTGCTATTGTGTAGACCTTGATCAACATCCATAGTTTTCACTTGTTTCAGAAGCAAAACTGCCAGTTAACTAGACCAAGATCAGTCTTGATTGCATTCTAGTTTTTTTTTTTTTTTAGAACTCATTCTTTAAGTTCAGTCCAGTCTGTTACTAGTGAACCATTGATAAAATGGTTACTTCTACACAAACAATATTTTGCAAGTTATTTAAACCCTCTTGGCCGCTTTTACCTCAGAATGGAAGTATAAACAGTCAAGACCTCATTGAACTCACTAACGTATTAATTCATGTAAAAATATGAAAAATTGTTAAGTATAATAACTGGCATGTAGAGTAGCACACACATGAAAGGGATGTTTCTCCTCTCTAATCTGATACTATTTTTATTAAAATATTAGTTTTTCATCTAGATCATAGTATTGCAGTTTTTAATAACCATAAAGCTGCTTATTCAGTACTTACCATCTACTCTGGGTAATTCAACCACATTTGTCTTTCAAAATGTAAATTTGACTTTGTCCTCAGTAGGACCTCAGATGTTCTTGTGAATTGCCTCTCCCAACACCACCAGGTTCATCTTTCACCATGGTCTCTGCTTTATGCTGCCTCTATAAAATAGCAGTTTCCTAAGAGATAGTGCTGCTCCATATTCTGCTATGTATTCATGCTGTTGTTGATGTAGAAATGTCCTCTTTGCCTACTTCGAAGACTGGCCTCAGTATCTCCTATTACAGAAACTCACTTCCTGTATGTTCAGAATGCCTTGGTTCCTGTCTATCCTACCCCTACTGTGTCTTCCACTAGTTACCAACAGACTGATTCAGCTTTATTTTCTCTTGGAATCTCAGAAATACTATAGATCTTGGAATATAATAGGTACTTAATACGTGTCTCTTGTGTAAGTTAATAAAGGAACAAATGTGTCTGGCTAAAAAAGTAGTTTTGATCATTCGATGTTAGAATTTTTCAATGAAGCCTTAGATTCCTTGACTCAGCCTGAAGGCTCAATGTTCCACCCTGTCAATAATTGTGACAGCAGTGCTGTTTTGCTGTCTGTTGCAGAAATCAAAGGAGCAGCTTCAATTCAAAAGTGTCATGAGAACTCTGAAGGGCAACAGCAAGAGTACAAAAAAAAAAATTGATTACTAGCGTATTGGCAATCCTGACACTTTAAGCCCTTCTAAATTTACAGAAGAGTGCACAATTCTACTTTTATTTCCCAGAAAGAGAATACACTTTCCTAAGATCAAAAATGAATTGACATCATATGTAGAAAATTTGTTTCAATAACATGTAGAGATTGTTATCGTAGTTCACATGACCAGGAACTAGGTGACCTTAACTATTGATTATCACACAGAATCAAAGGCATGATGATACATATGACTTTGCCACACTTGCAAAATTGTTTTGCATTCCTTTGAGTGTCAGACCCAATGTTGCACATGTGTAATCCTAGCAACTCTGGAGTCTGAGCCGGGAGGATAGCAAGTTTGAGGCCAGCCTGGGCAACATTTCAAGACCTTCTGCAACTTAGTGAGATCCTGCCTCAAAATAAAAACAAAAATGACTAGGAATGTAGCTAAGTGGCAAAATCCCTTTGGGTTAAATCCTCAGTACCAAATACTACTTCTATTACTACTAGTACTACTAGTACTACTACTACTACTCCTAGTTCCCATAAGTAGTGAGAGCAACAGGGTCTGGCTGCAAAGAAGCAATAACAGCAAATTTTTGTTTAAAATATTCTTAGGTGATAGAGAATGGTGTGTCATTTTTGTATAATAATGTGATTTCAAAATTAAGATTTTGTTTCTTTTCCTTTGCCATTTTTAACTGCTCTATCCATATAAGGTGACATTTGATATAGTAAATGTTAATAAAAATAATAGATTTTTAAACTTGTTTTGCTAGACTTTTTATACCTCACTCAGTTCACTATAGCTAAACAAAATTTAAACTTAGTTTTGTGTGCCTTCTGATCCAAATTCTCCTGATTCATTAATCTGATATTAGTTTTTCATCTATAAAATGGGAAATTTTGGAATAGATTCTTCTATGCCAATAAATATTATGAATCCAGACAGAAATAGATTGTATTCATAGTTGCTGAAAATGAACACTGTTGAATGGGCCAATCTTCACTTCATATGCGATCAGGTTATCATTTTACATCATACATTTCTGTATGAAAATTGAAAGATGTGATTTGTATTAGAGCTGGAATATAGCAATCATTCTCATGATAATTTTTATTTTCACATTATAAAACAATCTCAAAAGTTAGGTATCAGTTTCAAAGCTCATTAAATATATACAAATATTCATGTTTATTACTACTTTATCATTTATGGAGTAATGTTTTATTGACCACTTTGAAAATTTCAGAGTAGCACACACATGAAAAGGAAGATAAGAAACATTGTATCATTAAACTATAATTTCCATGCATACTGCATGGAACATTGAATTTAACCAAGACTTACACCATAGCTGGAGCTATTCCTGTTACTTACAGAGGAAAAATGTTTTTATTCTATTTTAAAGTGCATGTTTGATGACAAAAGTAGAACTAAGTATGACATTTATTTCAAAATGAATGTGGTGTGTCTTAACTAATTTAGGACTCCAGTATTTATCTTGAAGTTTCTCCCACTATACTGAAGTATTTTTTTGATATTTCAGTGATTATGTCATTACATGGAAATTTTCACATAAAGTATTTTTAGAAAAACTTTCACATTGTAAGCCAAAGATAAAATATAGTAGAGATTAAAAGATAAAAAAGAGGATTAAAAGTCCAAGGGAGAATGAGTTATAACTACATGGAGTTACCTAGGAATTTATTTTATGACCCAGCTGTGGAGACAGAAAAGATAAATAATAAAAAGCCAGGACAGCAGTAGCCGATACTCTAGAAGAATGAGGGGACTCAGAATATTAAAGCAGTGAATTTGATTCATATTTGATTTAAAAGGTAGATTAAAAATTCGGTGAGGGGCAATTTTGTTTAGTAGAATTACAAATTATTGATGAGTGCTTTTTAAAATAATAATACTAATAAAAAAGAAAATGGTGAGAAGATAAATTTCAACAAATTAAGCAGCTGGCCAGAAGTCCATCAAGCAATTCAAAGTCCTGAATGTGTGCTAGGCCTGAGGTTGGATTCCACGTTGTCCTCCCTTTCCTGAGCACTGACCTGGGGAAAAGGCTGCCATGTACCTGAGATTTTGGCTAGCAGTATGTATGGCTTTAAAGTCTAGAAAGTAGCTTGGTCCATTCTGTAAATCCTACCCCGAGGAGGACCTCTGACTCAAATTTATATTTCCTTCAAACCATCCTACTCCTCCACCCCCACTGCTGTCACTGATTTCCTTTATGACCATTTTTTTGTAGAAAGTATTGTTTTTCCTTACAGTGAAATTATGCCTGGAGTGTGTCTGTCTTTTCCTCTTCAATGTCCCTGCACTAGGCTAAGACTTGTTTATTGGAGGATCATGTTAGCATGAGGGTACTTTACTTGTAGTGCTCTCTTATTTTTTCTTCTTTACCCTGACATATTTTATACACAGAAGTCCACACCCTATGAACTAGAAGTAATAGATAGCTGAGTCCCTGTGGTCCCCAGCCATCAGCATTTTCATCTTTGGAAAGGTAATTTTATAAAGGGGGGGGGCACTCTGTTCAACAAGGACAAAATATATACCCCAAAGGCATGCCTCCAAAGACCCAACTTGTCCAGCCATACCCTACCTACACATAATTGCACCCATTTAATCCCTAAGAGTAGATTAATTCACTGATTGAATTTAGACTCTCATAACCCAATCATTCCATCTCTAAACCTTTTTTAATTATCTCACACATGAGCTTTTTGTGGACAACTTATATTTCTATATCATACCACATGAGAATGCAGATCATCTAAAGTTAGACTTTTAACAATTGCAATGGGGGGAAAACTCATTCAGCTGAAACCAAAACCTTTGCTCATAGCCACCATGATGGTCAACTATAGAGTGAAAGGAACTCTGGGTGAAGTATCAAATTTGTTTCATTTGTCTGGCTTGGTACAAAAGTTTGTTTTTTATTTGCATTTTTTGTTTTAAATCAGGAATTCAGCTCTATTGCAGTGAAATTTAGTTATATTTATATTTTATCTTTTTTCATATTAAATGACATATATATATATGATATGATTTCACATTAACTGAATACTTAGTACACCACTTTTAAATCAGTCATGTATGCTTAAAACTAAGTATATGTGATATATATTAAGGCTTAGATCTTTGTCTTGTAGTCTTATCATCTAAAAATCTAGCACCACTATAACCCATATTTGACACTCAGCAACATAGCAGAGGAATTGATCATTTATCAAAGTGCTAATTTTCAATGCATTTATGTACATGATGATTTATTGATTTTGCATTTCAAGATAAATAATAGATGTCTTACCCAAATCAAAATAAATTCCAAAGCAATATTTGTAAAGTTAGAAAAAATAATATTTCCAATAGTTAATTAAGAAACAATGTCCAGGTTTCTTTGCTTCATTTTTATCATGAGACAGATATTACCTATGTATTCTTTGTTCATGCTATAACAAATTAAGCACTGCTTCATTGTGCTGATTCTCCCATTAATTGAAATAATATTTTATCAAAATTTATTCTTATGTCAAGTTGTTCATGATTTATATGTAATTTGCTTTATTGACACACTCTCACACAGGCACACACAGAAACTGATATGAAGCAATTGTAAAATTTATGAAAGAGATGTATCATTGTTAATTTGTTAGTATTTCAAGAGGAATTTCTAATCAGGAAAAAGATTTGAACCAACATACACTGGCTGTATTACTCCATTATTGTGCAGGTGTCTATATATTACATTTATGTGTATTCCATTTATAGTACAGCTACCACAATTAATAGTTGACCCATTTAAAGTGCTGTATTAGGCAGATTTGAAAGTTGTCATTTAAAAATACATTCATTTAATTTTTGCAACTCCTTTATGAGGTAATAACTTATTATAATAGACTCAATTCTAAAACTTTATCTTGTTTAAACAAATTAAGTTCTCAAAAGGATACTATAAAAATTATCATTTCATGCATATTTTTTTACGGTGAGGAAACTAAGATTTTCTCAACTTTACCAAGATCCTAAAATTATAAAAATCATTAATTGCTGATCCACTGCTATAGGTTACTGTATGCCACAGCCTCTTACTTGACATATAATGGGTATTTGCCAATTGAAGCAGGAGTTGGCAACATCACCCTTAGCTCCATGTAAGTTCACCTATTAAATAAAAAATTCATGCAAATTCACAATATGTGGACAAATACAATTTGTAGATAGCAAACTTGAACACATGACTGAGATAATTTTATATATAAATATTTAAATATGTGACATAACAAAATTTTATGTTTAACTCTCTTTGATTTGAGTTGCATTTTTATGCAAGTTTTTTTTAATTTAATATGTCTTTACCAAAGAATAACTTCCAGTGGCTTAAAGCAATTATCCTTTCCCCATTTATTTCCTTTATACACATTTATGCTTTTCATAGTTTCAATTATATTTCTTTTTTATTCCATACTTATATTTATAATATCATCAGTGTTTTACAAATATTCATTGATATTAGTATGTTGTTGAATCTATTTTCCTAAATAGTCTTGTATAGTACATCCATCTTTTTTTCCTCACTGTTTTACTGGGTAACTTCCTCTGCTTTCAGTATGTTATGTTTAATTCTTTCTTGACTTGGTTCCTTAATTTTGAAAGAGACAATAACCCATATTTCCAAACAATTATTTGGAAGGTACATGTATTTTTATTTACTTAAATAGATCATCTTTGGAGTAGATTGACCATATGGCCACATACAGTTCTTGGTTCAAAATCAACTTTCTTGTAACATAAAATGCATCACTCCATGGATTCCTAGCATCCATGTTGTCACTGCTCTCATAAACTCTGTCATTTTGATTCTTCATTTATAGTGACTTACTTGTTTGTTCAATAGTTTTACTTTGATAGGTTGATTTTCTTTCTTTCTCTGTCTCTGTCTCTGTCTCTGTCTCTCTCTATTTCTTTCTTTTCCTGTGTGACTAGGGATCAAACCCAGGGGTGCATTCACATTGAGCTACATATCCATCCTTTTTTTTTTTTTTTTTTTAAATTTAAAGACAGGGTCCAGGCTGGCTTCATACATGCAATTCCCCTGCCTCAGCTTACCAAGTTGCTGGGATTACAGGTGTGACTCCCCTGGTAAGCTGATTTGTATTTCTTTAACATTTATTTTTCCCCTCTGAAACGTTGGAAAGATTTGTCCAACTTTGGAATTCTGATAAATAAAATGAAGAATAAGATTTTTTTCTCTCGTTCCTTATCCTTCAAACATTTTAGTGAAATTTTAAGTCTCTACCTCATATATCAGAGTCATAAAATTATTAACTTTGTTCTTATTGACGTCTTTTCTCTGGAATTCTTATTCTGATATTCTGTTGGTTATGATTTCTCTTTCTTTTTTTCCCCTAACATTAAAAAAGAAGAATCTCTTTCACACTACGTTCTATTTTTTAAAAATGCCTCTTCTTTTCTTAAAGATAAGCTCACATATTAGGTATAAGAACTTATTGTATGATCATTTCATTTTCTCACATCTGTTAGTTCATTTTATTTTCCATTGTAACTTGAATTTCTATGATGTTGGTAGAAGTGGTTTCACTGTTCTTTTGGGTATGCCATTCCTAATGTTTTCTGTTTAAGATTATTTTTTATTTGTTTTTATGTTATAGTTTTCCTCAAATGTATGATGATCTTTGCTCTTTGGCTCAATTTTTAAGATGAACAGTAGCATCTTTTTGTGAGATGGTCACGTGTAGTCAGAGCTTGTTTACTTACTGCAGAGGTTTTTAATAGGTGTACTGTGGACCATGGTGTACTGTGAAGGTGTTTCAAGTTTGGTAAGAGATAAATTACCTCTCTCCAAGAAACAGGGAAAATCCACCATGGAGTCAATGGCCTCAGATCAATATTCTCCAGTGTGCTACACAAATTGTCTTACTATAAACATGTGTTGTTACAGGACAGAGTCACTATTGAATATATTTATGTGATATGAAAAGAGGCAGGAAAACTTAGGATTTTCCTACTTATAAATATCTACAACTGATTTAAAGGTCATGTTTATTATTTCTCAACTCGACAATATTTGAGAAGACGGTCCACTTACATTCTCACTGTCTTCATCTTTATCCTCAGTTACAAATTGATAATTCTTAGAACATCCCTCATTTGCCCATTCTTTCATTCATTATGGAGTTTTGGTTTTAGATACATATTTTTTAAGGTTCATAAAAAAATTGAAACAATGTGTTTGTGATTTGGTTGTTATAGATGGACAAACATTAAAAATATATGATAAAAATTGTAATACAACAAGTGTAATACGTACAAAATTTTGAGAAAGTAGGTAAAGGCTAAGTTTATTTTACTCCTTGATGAACCTTAACAGTGGCATGAGATGTGAAATGTGAAATCTTTCTTACATGGTTAAAATATGTCCTGCGGTGACTTTTCACCCACTTGCCCCATGGAGACACTGTGCTTCTACAACTTACAATGATGACCTTCTGAAATTGGAATTCAGCTATCATGTTGCTCTTTGATCTTTCCTTGTTCCAAATGAATATATTCACCTTCTTCAACTCTGCCTTGTATAACGTGGTTTTTCACTATGAACTTTATTGGCCAGTCATCCGTGGTCCTACGGGCACTGCTAAAAGTCATTCCTTGCATCTAGAAATGTAATTCTGAGTGGCAGAAAAAATCAGTACCAGGTTGTAATAGGACTACACTTTTATGTTAATATAGAGCTGGTATGAACTGTTTTACATAATTTGCTGTTTTGTGGGACATATTATTTAAGAATAAAATTACTTATGAACAATGGTGAGAGTAGATGGCATATGCAGGATTGCTACAAGTTATTTTTCATCTTAGCCCCAGATTTTATTTCACCTTTTTTTTTTTTTTTTGTGCTAATGAGACAATTCTTTGAGAACATGATAAAACAAATCACATGAAAGTATAAGATAAAAGTATATACATTAATGAGAGCCTGAGAGGACCACTGTATTAAGTAGGTCTGGGGAAATATCTTGCAGGCAAAAGATTTGGTTGCAATATTCTGCAACAAAAAGTTAACTGGGCAGGGTGTAACCCCAGCATCTTTAAGGCTGAGGCAGGAGAATCTTGAGTTCAAAGCTAGCCTCAGCAAAAGTGAGGTGCTAAGCAACTCAGTGAGACCATGTTTCTAAATAAAACACAAAATAGGACTGGGGATGTGGCTCAATGGTTGAGTGCCCCTGAGTTCAATCCCTGGTACTCCCGCCCAAAAAAATGTTAACTCATACATGTGGACCATGTGGACATGTGGACCACACTGTGTTTCAAGTGTAAGAAAGGATAGAGAAATACTTGCCAGCCTTTCATTTCTTTCTTATCAGTACCAGGTTGTAATAGGACTACACTTTTATGTTAATATAGAGCTGGTTTTGTTTAATACACAATTGCATTATTAAAAGATGAATTTCTTCATATGAAACTTAGAAGCTTCTTTGTTTTCAAAATTAAAGGTAATTACTAATTAATTTCAAAAACCTCACATAATAGCTTATAAATAATATATGTCATTAACATTACTGAGGAACAGAAGGCCCTAGCTTGTGATTTTAAAAATCTATTTAAAATGTTTTTCTCTAAATATAGAAGTAACAAATGTTCATTCAAAGTTCAGTTCTTTCATAATGCTGATATCTAGTAAATATTTGTGATAATATCTTTTAAATTTTTGTTGTACTTTATGCATAGAGAAAATACATCTTTATCACATTATTCATAATATATTATAATCTGCTTCTTAATAAATTTTAAAATATACAATGATAACCATTACACTTTAAATTAAGATTTTTTTTTTTTTTTGGTACCGGGGGTTGAACTCAGCGGCACTCGACCACTGGGTCACATCCCTAGCCCTTTTTTGTATTTTATTAGAGACAGGGTCTCACTGAGTTGCTAAGTGCCTCGCCATTGCTGAGGCTGGCTTTGAACTCGCGATCCTCCTGCCTCAGCCTCCCAAAGTGCTGGGATTACAGGCGTGCGCCACCGCGCCCGGCTACCATTACACTTTAAAAAGTATTATCGTTAATCTATTTTTATTAAAATACAAGACATTTCATGAAATAAATTATCAGACTATTTTTAAGCCAATCTTTTATTAATGGTTGACTGGTTTATTTCATGGTTTAACCATTATGAGGGCATAGTGCACATTTTTACACATACAAATGAATGCACATTAGAGAATTAATTTACTTTTATGCAAGAACTAAGAATTTAAAATAGAAAAGCATAGCTTATTATATATTCATGAGAGAAAAATTATTTTATCTTAAATACTACTTTTACATACTTTGGAAAATATAAAGTCAACATGCCTCATGTACTTGATATTTTTGTATTTTATCTCTGAAACAAATTTTCAATAAAAGATGGAGAAAAATGTCTCAAGCACTTTTTAAAAAAACAAATTGGATCATTAAAAGTATTTACTGACTTAATTTCTGAACTATACAATATGTAAGGGCTATTTTTCCTTTAAATATTATCACAATTTAGCAAAACAATGTGGGAAGAAGGGAGACTTTGTTTCTGGCTCACTGCGGGGGTACACTGCAACTCAGATAGGAGGGCCCCTGGTCTGTGAACAAGCTTTTGCAAAGCGCTAGTTGCCTGTACTTATAAAGAGAGAGGCTGGCATTGCTTTTGTTGGCCTTTGTCTCCTATGAAAAAAATATAGCCAATTAAACATTCTGAAGCCAGACTCCGGAAGTTGCTTATACAGAAGGAGTGTGAAACAAAATATTTCACTGAAAGAAGCCTCTTTTCAGTCTAGGTACTCACATGTGTGAGACCTTGATAATACAGGCTTCCTATGCCTTCAGTATCTTCAATGCTGAGAAATCTGAAAGGCATATTCTATTCTAAGTCGTCTCCAAAAGACATGTTATTCTTTTCCTGCTTTGTTCTCCATTGCCTTCGGAAATTTCTTAGTGCCAATGATGAAGAGTGGCTGTCTTTGCTTAAATCTCTCTCTGTGTTAGCACCAGAGGCCACACACAGCTCCTTTCCTTAGCCTGTAAGTTACCACACACTGGCATTGTGTGGTTTTACCTACAGAATCTGCTAAAAGATCAGTTATAGTGTCAGAAACTTTCTCTTACAGCTATATGACCAAGAAAATAAACATCTTGAGGCTTCATTATGTGTATCATGAAATATAGGAAGCAAGTTTAAATGACTGACAATTAAATGAATGAAATCCAGAAAAAAGATCTCGATTTTCCCCCTTTTAAAATATAGTAAACACACATACCCACATATGTGTACGTGTGGGAGGGATGTGCTGCATACATATAATTCATTTGTTTCCAGGACTTAAGCATCTACTTTACTTTACTGGCATTCATTTCCCTCATACATCCCCTCTTCCCCATCACCAAGCACAGCATCATAAACTTTTGATGAATCTCTGCTTCAAGGACTGAATAATGAATTTGTGAATTAAGCTTCTGAATCTTTTTTTTTTTTTTTTTTTTTTTTTTTTTTTTTTTTTATGCTAGAAGTGTTAAATCAGATGTTTGGTATAATAGTTAATAAAAAGCCCAAAGAAATAGAACTGTGGCCTTACTTTCAGCTAGTTATTTGGCTAAGAAATGATTTCACTTGTATTTCTCATGTGATTTTATCATTTTACCTTTTTTAAGGCTTCAAACTAAATGTAGGAATGAAGGAAACTAAAAATCATTATGTGTGTCATATTTATTTAATTGCAATTGCATATTAATAAACATGGATACACCCCACCCTTGTTAAAACGTACTTTTAGAAACAGTAATTTTCCATCTGTAGTTTTTGCATCAAAAAGTACATAAAATACAAGAATCTTTGTGATCCTGCATGTATTTGAAAAGCAGAGTTCCTCAATAAAGATCATTTTATAAAACTGCACTAAAAACACCTGAATATTGTCAAGTATATCTTATCACAGTAAATATAAGTGGTTTTACCTACAGTAAAATCAAAGAGTAAAAATTGAAAATCTACGCCGGGCATGGTGGCGCACGCCTGTAATCCCAGCACTTTGGGAGGCTGAGGCAGGAGGATCGCGAGTTCAAAGCCAGCCTCAGCAATGGTGAGACACTTAGTAACTCAGTGAGACCCTGTCTCTAAATAAAATACAAAAAAGGGCTGGGGATGTGACCCAGTGGTCGAGTGCCCCTGAGTTCAATCCCCGGTACCACAAAAAAAAAAAAAAAAAAAAAAAAAAAAAAAAAAAAAAAAAAAAAATTGAAAATCTAAAGAAATACCAAAGAAAGACAAGAAATTGAGAGGAAAAAAAATTGTTACTTTTTTCCATTTGAACATCTGTTTTTAATGTTATCCAAATTATCAGAACACCATTATAATTTCACTGAATATAAATTATTGTCAAAATCCCAATAAATGATGACATTGAGTACCCCAATCATGATGTGTCAGTATTTATAGAATTCCTTCACAAAAGAATGAACTATCAGTCATATCCTGTTTATATATATTAAAATTGAAATATATATTTCTCTATTAGACAAAAGATTTCCATCATTTTTGTATCAGCGTAACATTTCAGATAAAGAAGAATTCAGGAAACTATGTCCTTAGATATTTGATTATACTTTCAAATCATCTTTCTTCACACAGAACAAAGTCAATTTACTAATGTGAAACATTTAGACCTAGCCTGATTTGGGGAAAATTCAGTAAAGAAATATTAACTTTGATTTCTTCTTAAATTCATAATGTCTAAGCCACACTTTACTTAAAATTAAATTGTTAACCAGATGCAGTGGCTCACGCCTGTAATCCCAGACTCTCAGGAGGCTGAGGCAGGAGGATCATGAGTTCAAAGCCAGCCTCAACAAATTATGCAAACACAATCACAATTAACCAATTTTGTCTCATTTTCCATGGTTTGTTTTCATAAGAAATATTACTTTACAAAACCTATCAGCAGACTAAAGAATGATCGAAAGTCCTTGTCTAGATTAAGTCATTCGTGTGGGGATGTGGCAAGGAGCTGAATTTATCTCTGTGAGTCAGTACAAGCAAATCAATATTCTATGGTTACAGTTTCTATTTTTACCTAATTCTCCATACTAAATGTACCTTATTAATTATTTGGAAACAAGGGGATGGATGCGTGGCTGGGTCAAATCAGAACTTTTAAAAAAGGGAGAAAGGAAAAGAGGGAGGAAAGAACATAGGGAGGAAGGCAGGATGGTAAGACAGAGAAAGGTTGTGGAAAATAGGAAAGATTTCAACTCCATTCTAAATCAATAGCTACTAATATGAGTCCTCTCAAATTTGTTCCAAGTCTGAAATGATAAATTTAAATGACCATGAGAGTTATTGACACAGTACAATTTCTTTGACGTTAGAGAAATAAAAGCATTGTTAAATTCTCATAATTTCCTTCAATAAATAAGAATGATCCCATAGATCAACTCCAGTTAAGGAATAAAAAAATGCATACCGCTTTTAAATGGCAACTTTGATAATGTTAGCAATGCCACAGATGTGTTTAATAATAGAAAATCAATGGTTGATAAACAGCTGGGTATCATAAAGATATCTGGCAAGGCTCAGAGTGATGTGGCTGTCAATCACAGTGCTGAGCTCTCTTGGTGTGCATGATTCTTCCTAGAATGAAACAAAATGCCCCTGAGGGAATCCTTCAGCTTTGGAGTAGATAGTGATTTCTAGGATAGCAATGGGAATAAGTAGTACCTTTTACTTTTGTCACTTTTCTCAGTTTTCTCAATTACATGAAGTTACTTACTTAGAACAGAGATTAATTTGGATTATAAAAAAATCAACTTTGCTTTTCCAGCCAAATTTTATTCACTCAAGCATTAAAAGACATAAATTCTTCCTGTGACCAAAGATCACAATATATGTTAACAATGTTTATTTTTGCTCAAATACATGCAACTGAATATTTATGTATATACAATGTTTGTGTCAGAATAAATTGATCTATAAAAGTAAACCCTTTGGAAAATAATGGAAAATGGTTGGCAAGGATTTGACCTACCACACTTCAGATCCTTGAATCTAATGTCACTTGATTTGGATTCAGAAAAAGCAAAATCATGTTATTCATCTACAGTTGCTTCCCCACAAAATCTGATTTATATATTGACTTCATAAGTTTTCTGAACTAATTAATTAAGGTATTACCGATACCCTTGAACTACTAATGTTGTATAATAGAGTAATGAAACAACCTGCAATACTGCACAGAGAATTGGTCTTGTTCTTGATAAAAAGAAAAAGGTTAAAGTAGATCAATTTTTCCCATCCCTCTTTCTTCCTCTGTACTGTGCCACCTATAGTAACAGCATTCCCTGCATCCTGTCCTTGTCCCTATCTTTTAGACATCAACATCTGCTAGCATATACTTCATTTTCACTGCACTACAAATGACTCAGAATAGGTTTGATCATTGCCTTTCAAGTTAATTGTGAAATTTCAAGCATGGATGGATCATTTTAATGGGCACTTGCAAGAACCATTTAGTCTAAGCTATAGTTGAGGGTGGAAGATAGGATTCAGGAATTACATTAATAGGAACTCAGGAAAAAGTATCCACAATAAATGGAAAATTCAAGGGAATGGGAGGAAAGAACATAATCAGGTCCAGAATTGCATAATGAGTTTAAAAACGATCATAGAAGAACGGAGAAAATCCAGCTACATCCCCTTATAAAGAAACACACACCTAGAGACATAATATTTGTGTATCTTCTCTCTTGCTAAACAGGGTTAGTTACATTTCTTTTTACTAACTGTATCGAACAGTCTTGAATTTTCAGTAAAATAATGTAAAGTTAGAATTTTTGAGCTATTCAACTTCTTAAAAAAATAGGAATTCCGAACATTCTTGTCATCTTGACATTTTCTGTAAAATTTAGAGTAGAGTGTCACCATGGCCCTCAGATTATTTTAAATTGATGCTGTATGTTTTTCTTATCTACTGGCATAAAAACATACAAGCAAGTGTGATATTTAGAATTATTTATATCACCCTTCTTCACCACCGGTTTTGAATCCCCAGAGAGTTTAAAGTAATGAATTCCAAAGGGAAATGTACCAACTGAAATTCTTCCTTAAACACATAGCTATGTAAGAGTAAAATTTTTCTCTCTATTGTTAATTATAATCAGGGAATGAATTTTTTCAACTCTTTATACCATTGAATAAGGATTCAAGATTTTTTTCTCTGATCAATTATTCACATTAAAAACCATTTTTTGGAATGCTTATGATAGGTGTGGTGTTAGGTGGCAGTACACAGAGATGACGATTGACATCTGCTATGTCTTCAATAAGTACAAAAATATACCTAAATGCACACATGCACACATATGCACAACAAAATCAACCTGAAGTTTTAAAAAATAAAACCCCCTTTCCAATGCAATAATAAATATCTTTACAACTTATCAGAACGATGTATAAGCCTATCCTTTTTTAAAAAATTTAGTTATCTTCAAGGATTCTAGGATTTTCTGACCAACCTTTACAATGAAGTCAGGTTGATCCTTTTTTTTTTTTTTTCTCTCCCTCTCTCATTACCACCATATGAAGCAATCTAACATTATCTTTTAGTTATTTAAAAAAAATCTCCTTGTATGAATTATGACTTTTCTTTGTTCCCCTAGTTTCTCCCATATGTGAAAAAAATAAGAAAATAAGTACGGATCATAGGTGTTTGATAATACTTGCTCAAGTGAATTGAATCATGAAGGCAATGAATCTATATAGTGAATAAACTGAAAAAAGACTGGCTTTCATAGAACTCTTCCTAATTAATCTGCTGTGTTAATACTATTACTTCACTTTAAGGGATATTCAATTGTTCTTGATGTAATAGGGTAGAATATAGCAAAGTTAAGGCTACAGAGGTACACAGGAGACGAGAAAATTTAAGTGATTTTCCAAACGCCATTCTGAGAGAAACCAAACTCTCTATAAGAGCTTTCCCCACCCTCACACTCCTTCTTAAGACATATTATTGGGGTTAAGAAATGTGATCCAAAATAAACATGTAGCAAAGATAAGTATCATGGTTCCAGATAATAACAGAAATGAAGAGACTGGTCCTAGCAGTGAGTAGAGAAAATCAACCATGATTCTGTGTCCCTGTATTCATGAACACACAAAGGCCTCTGGACCAAGTACATCACAAAGGGCCTATCTTTTCAGTAAAACCAGAGCCTGTGAGTCTCCTAGAGAAACAGGGACCTTCACACAAGTTTCACGCATGATATTCTGGGAAAACCACACTGCCTTTTTAGCCACACTGCTGCACTTTCTTTCCTTAGGGTGCAGCTTAGCTGCTGATTTTAGACACTCTCTTGCTACAAGGAGTGTGTCAGAGCCCCAGGGGCATTTGTTCCTCACCTGCAGCTAGTAAGGAATTGGAGCCTGATCCCACCACCCTAGAGAGATTCCAGCCTTGCCAAACTGGCTAGGTATTACCATTCCTTATGTTGGTAGACAGGTTTCCTGCAAATAATTGTGCATGATGGAAAAGATAGAAAGATCACCCATATCCAGGAGCCAATAGAGAGAGCATGGAAGTCCCCTCCAATAGTAGAAAAAAACCCTCAAAGATCACTTAAAAAAAAAAAAAAATCTGTCGCTTTGTTATAAACTTAGCAGCAGGATAACTATGAACCAGTCTGAATACCTTCACTTACTGATCTTAAATTGGATTAGAGAACAAAGGAAAGTTACATTGGCTCCCTTGAGTGGGATTTTCCTGTTAAACTTTGGATGTAAATGAGGCCTAATATTTGCCCTGCCAGCAGGAAAGACTGCTCAATCTATTTAATTTTGGAGAAAAAAAATCATAGTCATTAACATATGTGTGGATATATAATATATACACATACATATATATATATATATCATGCATATATGTAATATTGAAGGATTTTAACACTTAATCCTTGTTATAAACATCAATATGTTTTAACATTGATGCCTTTCCAGACTATCCTCTTTATAGTATACAATTTAGAAATAGCAAAAAATAATTTTCCTTTCTTAGAAATCTAAAAGATTTCACATCTTTTTATTTTAATTTTTTTTGGTTGTTGTGTTTTTTATACCCTTATTTTATTTATTTACATGTGATACTAAGGATCGAATCCATTGCCTCACACATGCTAGTGAGCGCTCTACGATTGAGCTGCAGCCCCAGCCTGAGGTCACATCCTTTTGAGTATACCGATTATTTCATGATTATTTCACGAACCTGGATATAAACATGATGAAATACAGTTTTTGACAATTCTGAAAATCCCTCCTTTCTCTTTAATTAATCTATGAAATACCAGATATCATAAGAACTTTTAATAACTACACTTAGTGAAGAAAATTAGTATAGTGTCCAGTGGCTAATTGAAGGCAATCCACACTCCAACTCATGTATAAACTATCCTCTAGCTGGTGTATGTGTGTGTGTGTGTGTGTGGGGGGTGCTGGGTGATGAACCCAGTGCTTTGGACATGCTAAGTGCCCAATTTACCACTGAGCATCCACCCCATACCCTAGCTTGTGACTTGAAATTTAAAAATACAAAACATCTGATATTAACATTTAAATGATAATGTGTGAAACATATGCAAATATTGAATGTTAGACAAATGGCTAACTTGTTTCTAACCCGCACGATCCAGTACTGCACAGAAAATTATGCTATAGATTCATGAGGTATTAAACTTGTCATAGCATACAGCTTTTGAGGTTCATTTGGTTTTTAAAATTTCAGTCTGTATAATTCTTTTAAAGCAAACTTACAGCATTTGTATTCTTAGTTAAAAATGCAAACAAAAAAAGTATAGCTGTTTAGTTTGCTCTTTATCCACAGAATATTTGCAAAACATAAGGTGACCAAAAATCATAATAACTACTGATGACTTGATTAAAAAAAATTATTTGAATGCATCATCATATAAGTTATGTTCTTGCTAAAAAATATGATCAGCTGCAAAGTTTCTTAATATGGAAATAGAAAAATAATTATAAATAAAACCATAGGTAAACATTATAATCTTTGATAAACCTGTGACTAATATTCAAGCTGTTATTTTTTTCTCATTTTTTTACCAATCTGATGGAGATAAACTTTTATTGTTAATTTAAGAATTAAAATTTATTGGTCAGAAACATAGGCTTCATATGACTGTGCATATCTAGAAAGCACTAACATTCTAGGCATTTGTAACATTGATCTTAGTTGTATTTTGCTTATCAAAACAAACTCTCAGCTTGATGTTTTATGAGGAAAAATGATGTAACTGAGGGAAAATGAAGCCAGAATACCTGCTGTTTTGAATGAAAATTTACCGCCAGGCGTGGTGGTACACGCCTGTAATCCCAGCACTTGGGAGACTGAGGCAGGAGGATTGCGAGATCAAAGCCAGCCTCAGCAATGGCGAGACACTTTGGCAACTCAGTGAGACCCTGTTTCTAATAAAATACAAAAAAAAAAAAAAAAAAAAAAAAAAAGGGCTGGGGATGTGGTCCAGTGGTGAAGTGCCCCTGAGTTCAATCCCCGGTACCAAAAAAAAAAAAAAAAAAAAGAAAAGAAAATTTACCAACGTGGTTGATCCTAAGGTTTTAAAGAATATCATTACCGGGTCCCATAGGACTCCAAGTTTTTGTCTTACCCCAAAATAAGACCAAGAGAGGATCACAAAGTCATATGGGTAGTTTAGATTGAATCACCCCAGCTCTGAAGGAGCCTTAGACATGTGAGCTTATTACATACTTATTATGTACATAGATGTTTACAATAAATATTTTTATAATAAAATTTCACAAGTATTCCCCTCATATATAGCATATATGACAAAAACTCAGGGTTACAGAAAATTGTTTACAGGGCATTTTAAAATGAAAATGGGAAAAACATTTAAATGGAATCTCAAATTTATCTTTCGCAGAATGCTTCAGGCTTCTTCCACATTTGGACACTATCCAACTACTTCCAGGAGACTAAAATTATAAATGCTCACAGTTGATAATTACATGATAGAAAACATCATCATTAAAAATATAAAGAAAAACTGAGTAGGTAATATGTCACTTAATATTATAATGGTTCTGATATTTTTATTAAAGTCATGATAAAATTGACATGTTCTTTCTTAATGACAGGCATGACCTTATGTAGTAAAAAGACTGTTTTGAATATTCAACAACTGCTTAAATCATCAGAATAAATCAAAAGGTTGGCTTACCTTGGGAATAAATTATAGGAGGAATTCACACTTAGGGCCATTAAATGTCATTTAAAATTTCTTAAAGAAACACTTTGAGGTGAGATAATTTAAATTTTGTTAAAGAAAGTTAAAATACATGCACAATTAATTCAAGCTGAATGCAGAGAAGCAATCATGAAGAACTGTGGGGAAAATGATACTCATGCAATTCAAGTTTCTTCATCAAATCACAAAGATTGGATCTGAGAAATAAGAAGACATTTATGGACTGGTGTTGTGTGGCTCAGTGAGAGAGCACTTACCTAATATGTTTGAGGTACTGGGTTCAAACCTCAGCACCACATAAAAATAAATAAATAAAATAAAGCTAATGTGTTCATCTACAACTACAAAACTATTTTTTTTTTTTAAAAAAAAGAAGACATTTATAATGGAAAAGGTAGTCATAGCTTACATTCCCTTTCCAGAGTATCTATCACAATTTGTCTTATCTTTCAGAAAAATCTAACTTCTGTTTCCTGGTGTGGTCCTCCTGGTGTGGTCTTCCTGGTGTGACTTTTCTATGTGTATGATTTATTTCACACAGTTCTCCTCAACTGGGACTCTGTAGTTCTTCCATCTTCCACATTGGCTGTGTGTCTACCTGTCCCTATGATCTAAATGTAACTAGGAAAACCACCATGGTTTCATCAGTAATCTTTCTGCCTAGAATTAATTTTCTTCTCTCCTGTGCATCCACAATGCTTTCTACTCACATTAAAGTATTATTGCGTGTCACCTTACTTTGCAGACGTTCATTAATGCAGTTGGGTCCTTTCTGGTTTGTAGACTTCCTGATTTGCCTTGTACCCCTCATGGCACCCAGAGAACATAGCACAGTTCCACTTTAAATAGTAGCTCTCTATTTCAACACAAGGCAAGTAGATCTAGTCCTTAGTTATAGAGCTTGCTGTTTGCTAGTTTACAGTTACAAGGTTTCAGGTTTATTGTGTTTGAAAAATTAAGTATGTAAACTATTAAGAAGTAACAAACATACAGTTTAAATTCATTTAGGATTTGAAAGGTCTCAAATACTTGAGGACCTCTAATGAAAATCAGAGATTTAAAAGGCATTTGTGACATGACATTCCTCTAACTTAGGAAAACAAGTTTTGTAAATAAACTTAATAGGATTCATTTATAGCAAACGAGAATACTATCTAACAGCTTACTTATCAATAACAGTAATTAACTTTGATATTGATAACATGATTATTGTAACAGTATTAACTACAAGTGAGAAACCATATTATATGCTATGTATTTATTATATAACTTAGTATTTGTGATATTATCCACTTTTGGTCTCAGAAAAAAACATTATTGTGATCCATATCATAAAAATGAAAAAGTCAAGATTATAGAAATTTTTGGAAATTTTATAATCCTCAAACAATTATTTAATATTTTGTTTGTATAACTATGGTGTTAAAAGATGCATAGAAAGATATTGTTGATATAAGGCATTTAATGAAAACTATCTTACAAGCCTTAATAAAAGTTAGTTTACATTTTAATTGCATAAATTAGATTTTAATATATGCTACTTTTAGTCACTGCTTTATTTGTTACCAGCTCTACAAAGTACATATTCATGAATCCAATTGTGTATGTCTGTGCATTCCAGTACTTATTTTGGATAATAATGTATGTTCCTTTATACCTCTTAAAAGAAGGAAGAAAAGAAAGAAGGAAGAAAGGGAAATGTAGGAAAAAGCGGGAGAAAGAAAGTAAGAAAGGAAAGAGGAAAAGAAAAAAGAGGTTTGGAAAGGAAAAAGAGATTTAACAAAGAAAGAGAGGGAAAAAGGAATAAATGCTTGTTAGGGTATGATCAAATGACACTGATATGTAAAAAAGAATTTCTGATCGTAATCAACCAAATGTTTACCAACAAAAAAATGAGAATGCTATATAAAAGCCAGTTAAAGGGCTGAGGACATAGCTCAGTGGTAGAGTGCTTGCCTCAAATGTGTGAGGCACTGGGTTCCATCCTCAGCAACACATAAAAATAATAAATAAATAAAGCTATTGTGTCCATCTACAACTAAATAAATAAATAAATAAATAAAAAGCCAGTTAGAAAGGACTCTCAGCAATAATTGCTATTAACTGTGATATTAATAACATTATTATTATAACAATATTAACTATATATTATTCTATACACCAGCATATGCTAACATTATCATAAATCTTACAGCTTGTATGGGTCAGGTATACTGACTGTTTAATAGCTATTCTAAACTATAAAAAGACTGAAGGCTGAATCATGTTTTATGTGATGTTATGTGAGTTTTATCAGCATGTTATTATACTCACTATTCATTAGTAAAATCACAGAAAATGACTAAAAGCTGGTAGTGACCCCTGAAGGAAACAAATACACAGGAAGTGTCATAATATTTATATTTCTTCACTGTGGGTGATCCAGTTCTAAATTTGGACATTGAACAGAAAACACATTCTTCAAAAATTTCATTAGAAATCTGCCCCCTCAAGATCTCCATCATCATCACAACACTGGCAAAGACAGTACTAAGTATTCCAAAGTTAGCACAGTGAGAAAAGCAATCTTGATATTAAAAATTCAGAGAGGCAAAGGTTTGCTTCATGGTGCAGATATCTATCTTTAAAACCTAAATAGGAAAGAGAAATCCCCGAGACAATAAGTGAGCATCACAGCCCACATGGCATTGTCACATTGCAAGCAAAAGTCTGCAGGCTGCTCTGCACCACTGTTTCTGCTGTACAAAGTCTCTGGTACAGAGCATTTGCTCATTCAGTAAATATTGTGGAATACTGTAAATGTATTATAAACTTTGATCTAGATTCAGCCAGAGAAGAAATTGTTCATGCATCTGCAAGGTTTTCTTCAAATGCTTAGTGAACGGGTGCATATTGAAGTACATGTTGTGTTGCACATTTTTCTTTGTAAGATGTAGGTTGAGTCATCTTTTAAGAACATTTTTGGGTTTTGTAAAGTTCATCATTGAAAAAAAAAAGTTTCAAGAAAACATTTAAGATGCCTCAAATTTAGAAATTAAATTACTTAATAGAATTAAATTTACTGTTCAGAATGTGGGCAAAAGAGAATAAAGTACACCATTTATAATGATGTCAAAATATGATTTCTATCTAGTGTAAATCCTTGTTAAACATAAGAGCTCATGTAAATCTTTAGCTCTTCAAA
Organism: Tamias sibiricus; assembly: GCA_025594165.1. Taxonomy (NCBI): domain Eukaryota; kingdom Metazoa; phylum Chordata; class Mammalia; order Rodentia; family Sciuridae; genus Tamias; species Tamias sibiricus. The sequence continues at coordinate 153,379,652 of CM046662.1, read as the reverse complement.
TCCAAATAAATTGGCTCAGAATAGTAATTTTCAAATGTTCTTGTTTTTCAGAAACTTGATGACATATTTCCCCAGCTGACCATAAAATGATACTTCAGTTTCCTTTAATCTGTATCTCTGAAACTTCTGTTTTGTGCTTTCTGATTTCATACCTACATTATAATGTTCCGGTTTTGCCCACCAAATTTTGGCAATCCCCCCATCTCTCTATATACTATCTTCCTCAAGCCTCCAGCCTCATTTCAACCAACAATGTCTGCAGGTAATTTCCAGTAAATCTTAGTTCACTAACAACAAAGTGTTCTTCCTTATTTAGTCCATTTGCGCATAATTCAGAATTGGCAAATAGCATCAACATTGCCCAGTTTTATATGCATTGTGAATTTTTCCAAACTTCAGTCATTCAATTATTTCTCTAACAATGATATTTTATATGTATATCACTATTATCACTATGATGTGATTATATAGCACATGATCTCTATGATAAAGTTATTTTCATATATGCACGGAGGTTATAATTATACTTGCCATGTAATAAGATCTCAGGAAACATCAATTAAATAAGCAAGTGGACAGATTAAGGTATAAATTCACAAATGTAGTAAAACTATGTGATATAAACACAATGATATGAGATCTTGTCACTATACTATTACTTTCTTCAGGATTCTTTCAAAAGGTCTACATCTTTTTTTTTTTTTTTAATAATAAACAAATATAAACATTTAATAAACAAAAATGAGGTCTTCCCTCTCTCAGATTCTTGTTACTCAAAGTGTGGTCTCAGGACCAGCAGATCAAGCATCATACAGTGAATCTTTTTGAAATAAACAATCTCAAATTCCCTTCTAGGTATATTAACACACAATATTTGTTTCAGCAAGATGCCAAAGTGATTCATATACATTTGCAAATCTGAAAGGTTCTGTCCTAAATGTAATCAGAAGGATAAGAAACACTAAAGATAATTAAAATAATTGAAAAAGAGTATTTATTTCTTACCATATGACCCAATTTTACTTAAATCTATTTTGTTTTTTTCATTACTGGAAGTTGAATCCAGGTGCACTTTATATCTGAGCTACATTCCTGGTCTTCCCTCCTTCCTTCCTTCCTTTCTTTATTTTTTCTTTTTGATACATGGACTAAGTTGCTGGGGGTATCTCTTAGCTTGGCCTCAAATTTATGATCCTCCTCCTTCAGCCTCTTGAATTGCTAGGATTACAAGTATGCACCACCACACCAGGCTAATGTTACTTAATTTTAAATTAGTGTTACTAATAAAAGACTTTGCAATGACAGAAATGTTTACACTTATTAATAATCTATCCACAAGGTATGTGTGGTTATTGGCAATTTTAAGAGACCAATATTAACTCTGGTTCAATTTTAATCACTGAGATTCATTTTTAATTAGCTACATGCATCCAGTAGTTACTATGTTGGAAAATATAAGTGTATTTAATCAAAGTAACAACAGCTAAATTTGGGGGAAGATGTTTAGGCTCTTCTAAAGACATTGCAAAATGGAGAATTACAAAATAATGGTGAGTTATATCCAAGAAAAAACTCATGGAAAAAAAAAAACTATTCATTCAAGTTATTATACTATGTATTTTATAAATGAGTTAATAAAGTTATGATAACATTTTAGAATATTAAATGAGACAGACTGATATTTAAAGGAAAACAAAAATGATTAGACTGAGTTGTCTTTTCCAAATCCCATCACAATAGTAGCAGACAAATAAATATGATAATCAGAAGAGACAATAACAAACAAATTTTAAAGTAAACACACACACACACACAACACAGAGAAAAATCACTAACAGAGTGTGTCCCCAAATGTTGACTTTTATGCACTGGTAGTCGTGAAATTCAGGAGTCATTGTAATTGTACCATAGATGACATAAAAGAATGAAAATTGGCAGTATTGAAGCTCCTTTTGAAAACAATGATAAATGATAGGTTGCAAGCAGGGGGTTCAAAAAATTATACAAAAAATGTGTAGTTACCAATGTTTCCAAGCTCACTCTATTGAGCCAATGGACTCTTAACCCTATCCACTATCACCTAAGGCCCAGCCTCAGGGGAGGCCCCAGTGTTTATTCCCTATAAGGGGTAAAATGGAGTCATGGAGTCCTGGACACTAGACATAGCTGAGGGCAGGGGCAATTAACTCATTCTGAAAAAAAAAAAAAAAAAAAAAAAAAAAAGGAATTAAGAGACAATTTACATTCTAAAATCTGGGCCTGCATCTGTTTGGTCTACTTAGCTTTAGATCCTGCAGTCAGAACTGTTTCTGGGTAGTTTAAATAGTTAACATAAGTAAATAAAAATAAAATCACAAAGGAAGGCTTCAAATTAAAAGACAGTTATGGAAATCTTCATAAAGGTAAAGCAAAAAGAAAAACTGATGAGAAGTAGTAGACAAAAGGTAAGAAAATACAAATAAAAAATGTCCTAATAATAGTAATTCCAGAAAGAGGACAGAAAATGGGACCCAGAAAGGACATCATTTTTTAGAAGTAAAGACATGCATATGCAGATAAAAAGTTATCACTAAGCTTCCTGCACAGTGGAAGCACAGATGAGCTTGAAAATGGGAATTTTCAACACCAATGTGGGTCCTCCTGTGTATTTTTTTTAAAGAGGCAATCATCTCAGACAAATCTCAGTCATCTCTGTTGGACAATTATAAGCACTGTCTGCTTTGCTGGTTTCCTTTTTCAAATTTTGTCCATAAGTCTTATTTAATATTTTACCATGTTTCTAGTGAACATTGGAGCCTGTATAGTCATATGACACAGGATCTCAGTAATTTTGCCTAACAGAGGTCTTGTCTTTGAAGTATTTGGAGAGATGTGGAGGAAGCAAACTAAGGCAGAAGAAGATCAGAAGTTCTGAGAAACAGGTGAATGAAGAAAAAAGAGGTGGATGTAATAAAAAGAGAATGATTAATAAAATACCATCACTTGGTGTAGGAATTCTAGAGAATAATCAAGCCAGGTAAGTGCAGTTCAGCAAAGCCCGAGGAGAACTTCCTCAAGACTATAATTTTTTTTTTTTTTTTAAATAGGAGATATATTGAGATGTGACTTACACTGAAGGTGAGACTGAAGCTCTATCAACAATAAGTAATAGCAAGCCCCCAAATAACCACAAAATTCACTATTTTTATTCAATTGAGGGAAACCAAGATAATATGAAGAAAGTAATCTCATGGCTCAGTTACAAAAGCTTGTCTCAGCCTGACGATGTGCATTTTGAGTGTCGGCCCATCTCTGCTTTTTAGAAATGTGCGGGGGGCACCTGGCAACCCAACCAGTGTTTGACAAGGATCCACTGGGAGAATGATGTTTGCAAGGACTCATCATCTCGAGATAATGCCAGGTGTATGCCTCTGGGCTCTGGTGCCTTTTTTGCACTATTTTCCTAATAATATAATATCCATATTATTTTCTAGTGGTGATTGCTGGGGGTGAGGGGAATACTACAGCATTTTCTGAGAATATTAATAAAACATTAGAAATCCTAACCCCTTCTCTACTACAAATAGTAAATAATTTTCTGCCACCGTGTGATGTGTTTTCTTCCTGGGGTGATTATTATAAGCACATATTGTTATGTGAGAACAGTCACAGAGCCACCTGTTTCTCCAGTCATGAGTTTGCAAAAAGTACATAGTCTCACTGTTAGTAATCACAAACAGAATAAAATTATAGTGCTTCCTACTACAGAGACCCTCTCTTGTGTCCCATGGGTTAGTTAGATCCAGAATCAAGAAATGTTATATGGTGAAGGGGTAAAAGTATTCATAGACATAAGTTAAATGTTAGATTCTGGTGCTTGTGATCCTGCTTTAGTAAGATTAGCTTTGCTAAACAATATGGCAATTATCTACAAGGAAATTTGCCATAGCAACCACTGAGATCACTGCCCTCTTGACTAACCCTTGCCATGGCAACCACTGAGATCACTGCCCTCTTGACTAACCTGAACTTAAAGTTTAACTTAGGCTAATAGAGTTAAGAGTCTAGCTTGTTTACCACAGCTAAGCACTATGTCAAGAGCATTTATGATGAAATAGAAACTTAAGATCAACTTTGCTTATTACGTTCATAGCTTAGATATTAAATCAGAACAATAGTAGGGGATGTGGTGGGGGTGTTATTATCTCATACAATCACTTTTTCCAGTAAGCCTGTTCTGTACCAGGAATTCTATGGGTTTTATGTTAACTACATTCTTGGCATGTTATACTTTAAAAAATGTATAAAAACTGTGTGTGAACTCAATAAACTTGTCAGCATTCTACACTGGACTTTGAGTCTGTGTGGTTGCTGTCCATCCATCGCCGACGCTGTTTACCCCATCACAACCTCTCGACCAGGAAGACCCCCGACCCTGCTGGGGCTGGACCCCGGCAGAAATGGAAGGAAAGTAGTCAAGAGTTGTCGCTATGTGGGTCTTGGCCAAACTCAGTTGTGGGGGTAAGCGGCGTGGAGGTCAAACACAGACTCCAGGAGCTGGGTGGAAGCAGGCACTTGGTGACAGGCCTGCAAGCTCGTTTATTGAGGAAGTGTCTTAATCTTTTAAAAGCCATTGCCAAATCATATTATGCCACGGTGGGTAAGACCACCAAGCTCTCCCCTCGGTTTTCCTGGCAACACTTGCGTAATTTATGGTGAAGGGGTTTCCTCCATTGGCTGAACAGAGCAAACACTCCTTCTTGCAGGTTTCCAATTGTGGGGGAGGGGGTTTTTACTCCATCCAGCCAGAGTGGAAATGCTCCTTCCTGCAGATTTTTCCTGTTAGGCTTGTATATGTATATAGGATTTCCTTATACACGTGAGATATTCACAGCTGCCAGTCAGGAACTGGGAGTTTCTCCTACAGTCAAGAAGATTTTTAAGTGGATGCTGGTTGATCTTTCCTAATCTGAAAATGTGAACTCCAAGATGCTTCAAAATCTCATACTTTTTAAATGCCAACAAGATGCCACAAGCAGGATATTTCACAGTTGACCTCATGTGACAATACACAGCCAAAATGCAGGTGTGCAAAAGATACTGTAAAAAGTTACCCTCAGGTCACTGCATAAAGTGTATATGAAACAATTAAGCTTTATGTTCAGATTGGGTCCCATCACCAAGATATTTCATTCTGTATGTACATATCCAAAACTCGTAACACTTCTGGTCCCAAACATTTGGATAAGGGACACTCAACCTGTACCAGTGAGTAGAGAAAAGGGTTGACATGAAGAAAAAACAGCAGACAAATTGTGTGGAGGGTCCCTTTGTCTCTTAGTCTTATAGAACCACTTGACTCGATGGCTTCACATTTCAAAGGGCAAATTACAAATTGACAAAGCAAGTGAAAAGCTAACTATTAAACAGAAAAAGACATGGGAGAATACTTCCATACCAATTGTGATAATTCTCTAATTTTAATAAGGACTTTCTCTTGGGTTCCTACTCAGCAGTGTCCTAGGCACTAGACACTCAATGTTAAATAAAACATCCCAAATCACTGACTTTGCAGTTTGTCTTCTCTGCACTGATTGGAAAATATACAACCAAATCAGCCTTCTGATTTTCTAACTCCAGGTTTTAGAATCTTCAGAAGATTCAAGCCATCTGTATGATTGCATACCCTATGACTTTCCCTCTGATGCCACCCCCAATCTACTTAGATACTGATCCTCACAATTCCTATTTTCTGCTTCTTATACTAGAAACAGGTAAAAACAGGTATTTCAAGAGGCTAATTTGTTTCCAATCTGGGGGAAAATGCCATCTCAGCAGAGATCTCTGCCATCACTGTCTTTAAGACCTTTCCCCCACCCCGGTCACTCTCTCTTCTTTCACTATTTAATTTTTCTTCCTGGCAACTCTAATGACACATTAATAGGATGTGCATTTATTTATCCATATGTTTATTGTCAATGATTCCTGGACAGAAGCTAAGATGTATGGGAGCAGGAAGTGGAACGTGTTCTGCCTGATTCTAATTTCATTGTGTCTAAAACACTACATGCTTAATCCACATGCTCAGTACTTACATCTGGAGGAAAGAAGGAAAATCACATAGGAGGAAGAAATATGAGGGATTGCAAAAAATAAACTCTTATGTTATTATATCTACATTGTGTGTGTGTGTGTGTGTGTGTGTGTGTGTGTGTGTGTGTGTTAGTGGGGATTTAACATAGGGATGCTCTACCATGAGCTACACCCCTAGTCCCATTTTATATTTTTAAAAGCATGTTATTTTAACTTCTAATCATTAATCAAAACTTAGACTATTTTTAAAGACTGTTATTTTAGCTGAATGTGATTACACTTATAATCCCAATGACTCAGGAGGTTGAAGCAGAAGGATTGCAAGTTCAAGGCCAGCATCAGAAACTTAGGGTGACCCTGTCTCAAGATAAAACAAAAAGTGCTGGGGATGTAGCTCAGTGGTAGAGCTTCACTGGGATCGATCATCTGTACCATAAAATAATAAAAGATTGGTATTTTAGGTAGCTTTAGAAATAAAAATTAGTGCTCAAAATTGATTTTTGAACTAGAATATTATCCAGATGGGAATATGATTACATAAACCTGAGAGGTCAGTTTTTCATAACCTTGACCATTCTTTTCAAGGTTCTTGACATATTTATTCATTGAGGAAACTTTTGTTTTATACATTTAGTAAAAAAAAAAAAATGAAGTTTGCTATGCTCTGGTACCACATAATGAGATTTTGACACATACTTTAAAATACAGCAACACCTTATTAGCTACAGTGTAACAAAGTGGTATAGAAAAAAGAGAGCTAGACAACTCTGAAATCCTTCTTTCCACATTACTCTTTGGGGAAGAAAAAGGTGTTAAGAGGTGATGAATAATAATCACCAGATGAGTCACTTCCTGACACTGTTGTCTTGCATGATTTACTTGAATATAACCCTTCAGAGGACCTTTGCTTTTTTTTTTTTTTTTTTTTCTTTCCAACTCCCAAAAGGAGAGGTTATTTTCTACTGTGGTTGTTATATTTTATACATCAGAGTTTAGGCAAATTGACCAGAACTTTGCCTGCTACCATTTGCAAAGCTATAGGTAAGTCAGAAGTCCTTCAGCATCTGCTGTAACACTTTGAGCTATACACAGATGCCTCTGAGCCCCCACTCTTTTCAGATGCACCCTGCCATTACTTAACAAATATGAAGTAAGAGATGGTAGTTTTTTCTTGATAGAGCCTAGTTCCCGTGGAAATCAGCAGTGAATGTGATATACTGGCTATTACAAAAGACAGCCTGCCTCTTAACAGAAATATAAGCTACTTCTATACTGTTATTTATTGGGCACACCAAGCATATAAACTCTAGCACATCCCAACATGCACTTAGGAAACTTACAGTGCTGCTACAGCATAGCAGCTAGTTGAAAGATGGTAACAGGATTGAAGGGTTAAAAAAAAGTAGGCCAAATAGATAAGAGTTAAAGTGAAAGCCTTTCTGCCAAATATATCTTGGGTGTACATAGGGGGTGGGCAGCAGCTCAAAGCCAGTGACCCAGATAGGAAAGGAAAGGAGAACAGGGGCATGATTTCTCACTAATCTTAAGAGCACTGGGTGGGATTTAAGTGGTGAGTATATATGAAACTGCAAAGCAAGCACATAAAATATAATTTGTTTCTATGCTGGGAAAGGGAGGGGACTGCAGGTGGGCACTGTGAAAATCTGTATCGTGCAACGTAAGCCTGATGGAAATCATTTCAGAAAGGCGTATGATTGCTGCAACCAATTTGAAGTTGGAAGTAAAATATGATTACTCTGTGTCTGGGAGTTCCTGCCCTAGCTCCATCCCAGGTGGCATGCTTTGTTTTCCAAACCCAAGAGTCATGCAGAGCCTCTAGGGAAAGATGTTGGTAGAAATAGCATTCTAGAGCAAGATGTTGATAAAAATTACTATTTTCAAAAATTTGTAGCAGTTTCTAGTGTCAATCCCTTGTAGAAAATGAACGGTTATTTGCCTAGGACATTCTTCTCTGCTACCGTGAACACCCAGGATGACATCACCCCCTCACTGAGTCTCAGTCTTCACAGTTACATCCTCATTGCTCTTCATTCTGAGGCTGAAGTTGATAATAAATGTTTTCATTATATGGAAGAAGCTCTATGGTAATGACAGAAGCTTAAAAGTAATCATTTTAAGGCTACATGCACATACATAGTTCTAGCCTCTGTTGGGTCCTGTCTCCTTATACACCATAGACCCAAATCACATTATCAAGTCCCAAATCAAGGGGCACAGAAGTACCTTTTATGTAACAGGAGGCCTGGAAAAGTCACAAAACCAAGGGAATAAATATATGAGGAGTGCTAGTCTTCAATACAGGGTCATACCCTCCTTCCCTTCTTTCCCAGTGCATCTCCAGAAAGGACTCTTCTTGTTCCTCGTTGCATTTGGAAGCATAACGTAACTACCTCTGTGATATTTGTCAAGTAGAAGCAAGGTATACAAGAGGGGTGTCAAAAAAAAAGGGGGGGATTATTTATTTAGGTTTTATTTAGGTTTACTACACTAAATAGTTTTCTGGATCTTAGTATTTGAGAATTATCTTTTCTCTTCTGCTTGTGCCCGTTATTTTTCTTAGAACAGATTTATTCTTAGAATAAATAGCCCAAATAAAAACAATGAAGAAAATCTCCCCTCCCATGGTTTAATAGTTTAAACTGCACCTGTCTGAACATCACCAAAGCCCAGGCTTCTAAGGAAGCCCTGATGTCACCCTCCAGCATCATCCTTTCCTGTGTCTGTCTTTGGGTCTGGGATTTATGGCATCACTAGTGATGATTATTCACAATGTTAAGGCTCCATGCGCACCTCTGGGACAGTATCACATTTTGTATGTTTTTCATCTACTTGCTTAAAGCTCTCAAAGACACACACCATGCCAGAGGCTGCCTTAAACCTCTCACAGCATCCAATGCTAAGAGCAATACAGGTAAATCTCAGCTATTCCCAAAAGACACAGAAAAGGCATTTTGTTTTTTGTAAACTTTGCCTTCCCATTTTTTCCATAAGTGAGAATGTAATGAGTAATAGCATTTTATAATCAGAATCAAGCAGAGAATCATTAGTACAATATAGCCCTGATTCAACCACTTTGGGTTGCTCAAAGCAATTGCACTTCATTATGTCCATAACAATAATGACAGTAAAAATAAAATAAAAACATGGGGCCTATACTGTGGTTGTTGATGTTTTATTTTTAAAAATAAGAGCATTGAAGAAGCCAAATAAGTGCAAAAACTACAATAATCATAGGTTCACCTTTATAGAACCATGTGTAAACCCTCATTGGTAAGACAGTTTACTTTCATGGGGAAAAGATGCATGTCTTTTACTTAATATTGTCTCATTCTTTCACTCCTAGATGATAACATCTTCATAGACTTAGGAATCACAGTGCCTTCCGTATCTATCCTTGACCCACCTATGTCAAGATTCATCTGACTGGTACAGAACTGCAAATGCCATGGGGGTCAAATGGAAATTTCTTTTGGTCACAGAGAGAAAATAGCTGTTATCTGACACAGAACTAGATTGTTTCAGTTTAGAAAACCCTATGCTTCTCAGCTATTTTTACTATTGCCAGGGTATGGTTAGCAGTCATTCCCCATTTAACACCTAAGCCACTACTTATCTAAATGAGTCACCATGTGGAAAAATGACAGGGCATTCTAGATGAATTATTCAGAACTCTCCCGGCTGCAAGTGATAGAAAATCAACTTAAAGTATCTTAAGGAAGAAATGGCCTTTATTGACTCACAAAACAGAAAGTAGAGCCAGGTCTGACTTCCAGCACAAGGGATGCAGAGGTTCCAAGGATCTCATCAGGATGCGTGCTTTTTTTATTTTTTTTATTTATTTATTTTTTTTTTGTGTGTGGTACCGGTGATTGAACTCAGGGGCACTCGACCACTGGGTCACATCCCCAGCCCTTTTTTGTATTTTATTTAGAGACAGGGTCTCACTGAGTTGCTAAGGTCCTCACCATTGCTGAGGCTGGCTTTGAACTCGCGATCCTCCTGCCTCAGCCTCCCAAAGTGCTGGGATTACAGGCATGCGCCACCGCGCCCAGCTAGGATGCGTGCTTTTTATCTCAGGGGTTTGTTTTCATCTGTGATGCCTTATTCCTCAGACACGGCAACAAGGCCCTGCAGCAGATTCCTGTTTGCTCATTTTTTCTCAGCCACTTTAGGAGAAAGAAAATGTTTCTTTCTTGTGAGATAGATTCAACATAAGCCCTAGAAATGGAACCTGTTGGTGAGGATCAGTTTGCCATGGGTTGCATGGCATCTCTGAACTTAAAGTGGATTGGCCAAATCTACTTCACCTCTTGAGAGGATGCTGCTCAGCAAAAGGAGCACAGAAAGTGAGGAAATGTAGTTCTCAAGAGAAAAAGCAGGTTTAAAAAAAAATACAATATTCCACCAAATCTAAACCAACGGCAACAAACTCTAATAAGCCCACTTCCTAGAGGTTTATCTACAATAAAGTTCATCCCCTTCTCTGTGCTAGGAAAAAGTGATTGATAGTTCCCTCATTTTGTGACCTTGCATAGGCTTCAGTACCTCATATCCCAAAGGTTAAGGGTGTTAAAGGATTCAACAAAACCAGTACAATTAGCAAATTTGTCTCTGACACCAATATGTTGTCTAGGGTTATTTGTCAAGATTTTTAGCCATGTTAAGTGAATAGACTAATAGGAAGCCATGCAATATGTCAAAGAAATTATTTGCAAAGTTAAGTTACAGAATATAGAAATAGCATACATATTGTTACTTGCCCCTTAATAATGTATTAAATTTATTTTCCTTAAAAGAGGAAGACAGAGACAGTTATTATTTCGCTTCCCAGATTCCCATTACAATATAAATCTTTTAAAATCAGTTTACATCAAGGTAAATTGAAAAAGAGAGAGAAAAAAAAAAAAGGTTTGAAAAGGTTAGGATGGAGTAGCTCTAAAAAAGGAAATCCAGAGTGAAAACATATTGCAGTAAGGACAGAAGAATCTAAAATTTTAAAGGAAAAAAATCAGTTCTATAAAACACAATTCTGATTGTAACATACCTAAATTACTGGCTTCAATATGTAACTGTAAAATAAAAAATTTAAATGAGAAAAAAAAGTAGTTCTTAGAGATAGGTTGAGTTTCATTAAAATCAGAACCTAATTCTAGTATGTAAAAGAAATATAAAATTCCAATATATCATATTAAAATAAACCATTCTCCAAGTAAAGATTGAAGGTTATACTTATTGCTAATTTTAAGGTACTCATTAGAATTCTTATGATTATTAATCACCAGTGATTTTTGCTTAGTGTTTAGGCAGATGAGAGGCAACTAAGTGAAATGATACTACAATCTTATTGATAAAATTTTGTATATAGTATTTATGTTGAATTTACAAAAACCAAATGTTAGGAGATATAGAACAATGATTTAAAATGGTTAAAATCATCCAGAGTTTAAACCTCAGAGTTAATTTATGAAAATTAATAAGGCATTCTTGAAAAATGTAAAGTAAGACTAATATTTTAACCTTGACATACTTCATTATATCTACATTTAAAAAAAATTTAATTACATTTGTGCTTCTTGAAGGGAAACATGTCTGTACTTGTTCTTTTGATCACAATCACTCTTCAGCTTGAAAAATATAAGTCAAATTATTTGTTACAAAATGCTCTGTAATTCATCAAATATTAAATCTCATATGGCACACATTCTTATTTAATTTAAAGGTCAATTAAGTTTCACAATAAATTTTTACATTTTCACATGGAAGATTTTGTAACTTCTGTGATTATGCTAAGTTTTTTGGCCCATGATGATTATGTTATATCAACTATTTTAAAAATCCAAATTAAAAATCTTGAAAAAAGATTACTTAAGGCAACTCTGAGTCTTATAAAGATAAATCAGTTTGGGCACTTTTTACAGTTTTTAGCATGAAAGTCAAGGGAGAACAGGACAGAAAATACCAATTCCAAATATATATAAATTTCAACACATCTTAGGAAACAGATGTGAATGTTTTGAATATAGCTGTTCATCATTGTTCTAAAAAGGTTTTCATTTAAAATATGTTTACAAAATTGCAGAATACATATGTATGTATATATGTGAGTACATGCATGTATGTGTGTATGTATTTGTATGTACATATTCCAAGAAAAAATCAAGAATTAATTTGTGTGATTTTTGAGACTGTCATGTTTGACTCATTTGGGTTCTAGTAAATAGTAGGAAAGGTGAATATGATATACAAAATCAAGGACATAGTATGCTTTTTGAGTGAAAACAAAATTATACACAGAAAATAAATGGACTGGAAAATTGATAAGCAACATCTTTTTTGGGGGAGGGTTGGGCAAAGGACTTGCATAACTCTTAATCTTACCTGTCAGTCCTATATTCAGTCAGATCATTTCAATAAACCCTTCCACAACAAGATTTCAAATGAAACCCCTGCTTTCTTATTGTTTAGACAAAATCTCAAAGATGAGAATAAAAAGTGTCAACTGCCTCACATTCATAAAAAAGGCCCAAGCAGAGACAGTTCCCAAGCCCAACTGCTGCAAGTGGAGCGTTAGCCACCAGCAGGTTGTCTAGAGACAGATTGCTCTTTGAGATAGATGTCAGTAGGAAGAACATATTTACAGAAGTTATTGTTGATCTCCAGTCATGAAAGATGCCAAAGTTACACCTGAAATACCAAGTTAGGGTCAGTGGGAATCAACAAGCCACTGGCAGGCTGAAAGGCTCCAGGGTGATTCTAAGATGCAGCTATGTCAGAGACAAGCACCACCGGTGCTTCACTCTTGCTTTCTCAAGTCAACAACAACAACGAAAGATATAGGGAAGATTGAGAAAGACCACTAGTGTGTTAGAGAGTTCAGAGTTGATAGGAATCAGTACTGAAGCGCCCTTTAAAATGTTGAAAGGAAGAAGTGCAACCCATAAAAATTCTGCCTATTTTCCTCAACCTGTCGACAGGCCCAACTTCAGAAAGACTAGAAATGGCTATTGTTTAGTAGAAGCCAGGTGTAAGTGGGATGAAAAAGAAGAAAGGAACTATGCTAATCTTCCTAAATAGCTTTCAATAAGGCCTTATCTTTGAAGAAAGAGAAGATTGGAATCAAATGAAAATGAAATATTGACAATGGGCCTCCTTGGAATACCACAAAGGGGCCTCACTTGATCTGCTAAACTTTTAACACAAAGGCAAGTCGCTTTCAGTGGAGCTTGTTGGAAAATAATGTAGTAGAAACAAGTTAAACTTTTCTTGTATAAAAATGTTTTATTGGTGCATTATAATTATACAATGGCATATTTATATTATATTAATTATATAATGGTAGGGTTCATTGTGCCACATTCCATGTGTCATGGACTGAAACCATTGCCTTTGATAATTTCATTTCAAATGAGAACTCAATCACTCTTACGTCCGAGGATTAAGTTTTGACCTTCCCTTCAATAATCATGACACTTAAATCTTAAGTTCCTAAGTATCAGACACTGTAAAATAAATGTTAAATTTATAGGAGATAAAGATGATTGCATTTACATGTGTATATGGCTGTCTACCATAAGTAATATGAATTCCTTGTAGATAAAAGATTATAAGGTCATAATTATTACTACCGATTTTTTGTTATAGTCTTTATAATTACAAATTATTATTATTTGTTTCATATCACTTGTTCCTGGCACTCATAAATGTTCAAAAAATTTACTAAGTGGTTAGATAAATAAAGAAATATGCAAGTATTAGTTAAGGTTAGATTCAATGGCACTGTGGAGATAACCACATATTTATTACTAAATAGTAGAGCATATAATTTGTAGTCTATATGTTTTTGCTAGTCAAAAGTACCAAGGCCTAATTTCTATTCCCTAAACCTAGTGAAGAATGTTTTTTCTATGTTTTCTATTCTATTTTTCCTGATTCTTTAAACTACAAACAGACAAAAACACTCTCACACACGTTCCTACACATTATATGCTGAAAACAGAAGTAAAACTAAAAGACAAAACAAACAAAAACTTCACCTAGGACGAGCTGGATGAAATAACTCAAGCTGTGAGAAACTTTGGCAAGGTGTGCTGAAGGACTGTAAGGCATTTTTCTTCCTCTAGACTTTTCTTGAGAACTGACCTTCCTCCACATTCCTCCCTCTGACTTAACCTCCCCAGACAGTGAAGCAAGTGGAGTGAGTTCCTGCTCCTCTGTGAACAGCTTGCTGTGCTAAGAAGGAGGAATTAGGACATGGCCTTGCCACAGTCCACCACTGCTAATGGGTAAATTTGTCTAATCCTGGAATTTCTTATATGAAAAATTCTCCGTAGCTTCTGCTAGAACCTATGCTTTCCAAAACAAATCATATTAGAAACAGATGTGGCAATTTAGTTCCAATTGCTTATACTTGAGTCTATTCTTAGTTAAGTCATGAGAGAGGTTATTTGTTTTGTTTTCTTTCAAAAACCTCAATAATAATCATTGTTTTCCTCTTCAGCAAATAGGTCAGATCTTGAAAGTACATTCCTGAGCATTTGTGTTTGTTTTCTCATATTTACCTTCTCTCAGCATTACTTTTACCATTAATTATTATTATCACATTATTTCTTACAATGAAAATAAAACTCTTGATCCCAGTCTCTGCTAATATCTAGTCTTTTGTTCAATCTATGCCGTAAAACAATAAAATCAAATTTATCTTTCCAAATGACAAATCTTTTTATCTTACATTTTGCTGAAAATCTATTGCTATTAGTTGCCTTCAGGACAAAAAAAAAAAAAAAAAAAAAAAAAAAACCACAACACTGACTTTTCAGGTCCTTCCAGGCTGAATTAACCCAGCTTCCCAGGGTTTCATCCTACCTCATCCTCTCCGCACTGGCCCAAATGTGCCTGCCTGACATAGTAGTACAACATGCCTCCTTTATCTCCCACAGTTTTTCTACATTTTCATCTTTTGTTATATTAATCATACAGTTTAAATACTTCCTACTCTTTAAACAAATACTCATTTTTGTTAATCAGCTTTCCATCAATGGGACAAATTGCCTAAGAAACAGAACATAGAGGAGGAAAGATTTATTATGGTTCATAGTTTCAGAGATTTCCATTTTTCAGTTCATGGTTGACTGGCTCCATTGATTTTGGCTTGTGGTAAGGCAGAGCAGTGTGGTGCAAGTATGTGAGGAAAGTGAGCTGCTCATCTCCTGGAAGGAGAGAGGGAGGGAGGGTGGGAGGAGAGGGAGAGAGTAGGAGAGAGAGAAAGAGAGAGAGAAGGAAATGCCAAAGATAAGAAATACCATTCCAGACCATTGCAGAGTATGCCCACAGTCATTGATTTTCCCAAACTAGGTCCCATCTCCTGAGTTTTCTGTCAGGTCACATTACTGTCATCAAATGACTGATCCATCAAATAATAAATCCATTGATGAAGCTAGTTTCCATGATCCAATCACTTTCCAAAACCTCACCTGTGAACATTGCTGCAAGGGACCAAGCCTTCTACACACAGAGCTTTGAAGAAAATTCCAGTTTCAAACCATAACAGCACTCTATAAAGCTCACCCAAATTGGAAAAAGTTGTTGTGATCGTTAATTATATGTCTTCACTTGGTAAATGTGAAGTACCTCATCATTTAATCAGACACTAATCTACGTATTGCTCTGAAGAAGTTTTTTTTAGGCATGGTTCCCATCTATAATCTGTTGACTTTAAGAGAAGGAGACTCCACTCCATGATTTTAGTGTTGAATATAAGAGCAAAAATGTATATTACCTGGAGAGGAAGAAATTTTACCTGAAAACTATAGAATTAACTCCTGCCGGAGTTTCTAGCCCCCTGAAATCCTGTTTATTTCAGGTTCACTATCTCCAATTATCACATTAAAACAATCCCCTATTCCCTTCCCCATCACTATCTGTCCCTCTCTTAATCATTCTCTGTGTATATATGTGTACTTGAAGACATGTGTATGAATGTGTACAGTTATGTGATGTATAACAATGATTCAGCCAATGATGGACAACAGGAGTGTCCAAGGTCCCATAAGATCACATCATCTAGTGAGACTGTAGCCATGTTAGTTTGTGTTAACAGAATCTGTGTGATTTGTACAACAACAAAATCACCTAGCAGGACGTTTCTCAGAGCATATCCCTCTCCTTAAGTGACCCATTTCTCTTTCTCTCTCCACATACACATCCTATTGGTGTGTTTCTGTGGAAACCCACATGAATACAACTGGTTCTTCTCTGTTTCCCTAAAATGTTGCCTGTTCCTCAGGTACATCTGCCATTATTCCTGCACAAATGTTGACATCCATTTTATATTTTTTTTATTTGAAGTTGTTGTATATATAATAATAGCGTGCATTATAATTCACAGTACATATATAGAGCACCTTTTTACATAACACTGTATACAAAGTATATTCGTGCTATTCATGTCTTCAATCATGCATTTAGGATACAGATATGCATCTCATTCTACCATCTTCTTCTTTTTCCCCCCTTCATACCCCCTTGTTCCCTCCCTTCCCCTCCCTTCCCACTGACCTTTCTAGTGTTCCTTAATCCTCCTATGTTCCCCAACCCAACCCCACTGTGAATCAGCTTACTTATATCAGAGAAAACATTCAGCATTTGTATTTTTCAGATTGTCTAACTTTACTTAGCATTATATTCTCCAACTTCATCCATTTACCTGCAAATGACATTATTTTATTCTCTTTAATTGCTTAGTAACATTCTATTGTTATATATACCACATTTTCTTTATCCACTCATCTACTGAGGGGCATCTAGGTTGGTTCCTCAACCTAGCTATTGTGAATTGAGTTGCTATAAACACTAATGTGGCTGTGTCCCTGTAGTATGCTGCTTTTAAGTCCTTTGGGAATAGACCCAGGAGTGGGATGGGTGGATCATAAGGTGGATCCATTCCCATTTTTCCAAGGAATCTCCAAATTGCTTTTCATAATGGCTGCACCATTTTGCAGTCCCACCAGCAATGTATGAGTATGCCTTTTTCCCCATATTCTCTCCAACATTTATTATTGTTTGTGTTCTTAATAGCTGCCATTCTGACTGGAGTGAAATGAAATCTTAGAGTAGTTTTGATTTGCATTTCTCTAATTGCCAGAGATGTTGAACATTTTTTCATGTATTTGTTGATTGATTGTATATCTTCTTCTGAGAAGTGTCTATTCAGTTCTTTGGCCCATTTATTTATTGGGTTATTTGTTTGTTTGTTTGTTTTTTTTGTTTGTTTGTTTGTTTTTTTTTTGGTGTTAAGATTTTTGAGTTCTTTATATATTCTAGAGATTAGTGCTTTATCTGATGTGCATCACTATACCATACCTTAAATTATACTACAGAGCAATAATAACAAAAACTGCATGGTATTGGCATCAAAATAGACTGGTAGACCAGTGGTACAGAATTGAGGACACAGAGACTAATACATAAAATTTCAGTTATCTTATATTAGACAAAGGTGCCAAAAATGTACGTTGGAGAAAAGATAGCCTCTTCAACAAATGGTGCTGGGGAAACTGAAAATCCATATGTAGCAAAATAAAATTAAACCTTTATCTTTCACCTTGCACAAAATTTAACTCAAAGTAGATCAAGAACCTAGGAATTAGACCAGAGACAATATGACTAATAGAAGAAAAAGTAAGCTTTAATCTCCAACATGTCAGATTAGGCCCCAAGTTCCTTAATAAGACTCTTATAGTACAAGAATGAATATCAAGAATCAATAAATGTGATAGATTCAAACTAAAAAGCTTCTTCTCAGCAAAAGAAACAATCAGTGAGGTGAATAGAAAACCAACTAATTGGGAACAAATTTTTACTACATGCACATCAGATAGAACACTAATTTCCTTTTGTTTTTAATCTTATTATATATGACAATTTGGTATACTCTGACAATGTTTTTTATCTAGAAGGTGAGCAATGAGTACTGCATTGAAGAAAAAGGCAAAAAGTATTCAGAGATTCCATCTCAATTTTTTACATCAGTTCATTTTCTTGTGTTAGTGTATTGTCTATTTCAAAAATCTAGAGGTGCTGGTATTGTGGCTCAGTGGTAGAGCACTTGCCTAGCATGTGTGCAGCCCGGGTTTGATCCTCAGCACCACATACAAATAAATGCATCGTGTACAACTAAAGCAAATAAATAAAACATTTTTTAAAATCTAGAGTTTTTTTTTTTTTCATTAACATTACTTTTTTACAAAAGGGAATGATGGTGTCTCCATCAGCTGTCAATGAGAACAACAAAGGCTTCCTGTATGATGAGGACTCAGGTAATGTATGATAGTCCACCTATACCTCCTGACATAGGACCCATCTTACCCAACAGTGAGAAATTATGCTTTCATAGTGTGGAGCAGTGTCACTCATCCTCTAATTAATGTGTGTGAAACAGTTTATATACATATGTGATTAATACTAAGATTAATCAATTTCTAAAAAGGCCATTATAAAAAAAAAAAGTGAGGTTTTGATTCTGCACAAAATTTATAGTTACTCAAAGAATGAATTGGGTCCCAGACAGGGTGCCAGAAAGAATCTTTGTTTTTCTGCTTATTATGGAACTCCCTTGAATTTTTCTTTGATCAGAAGAGGGTGGAGCATTTCCAAAGAAATAAATTCCATCACATTTTACTAGAAAAAAGGATAAAGGTTTGAAAACTACAGTTGTTTAAGTGTATGAAATTTTCTCATCTTCACACAATTCAAATTTACTTACTCTGTAAAAGTCATGTTTTCATTTATTCCTTTATAAACAATATTTTCTTAGCTATTGTAATAGGATAAGAATAAGGGTCTGACAAATAGAGTGTGATGTCCTGAGCTTTTCCTAATATTAACTTTAAAAAAATTATCTAGACTTCTAAAAAGTATCTTAATGCTCACTCCAATGCAGATATAGAAAGAAACTCTTAAAAATAAATTTCCTGAGTCAATATCAAATGAAAGATAAATTCCTTAGATTTTCTGTTCTTTTATAAAAGTATCTTGTGCATGCAAAACTAATTCATTATTTTCAATGTTTGTTTCCCTTAAAGAAATAATGAACATCTTAATACTGATATTATTAATATTGAATTAAAAGTAGACATTAAAATAGAACAGTATTTAATAGAATTGCAGTGAGTATTCCCTTATTATCACTTCCCACCTTATCTTTCACTTGTGTTTAATATATGTTTCCATCAGAAAAAAGAAAAACTATAAGTGTATGGGTGATCAAATACAAAGGTATAACTGTGCTTCTTATTTAGACTTTTCTGTTGAATTACAATGTTTGAAATGCTTATCAAGGCAGGGATTTGGGTCTTAAAATGAAAGTAATATATTATGTTAGACAGGTTCTCATCCTTCTTATTTATTTGACTGTCCCTAAACATTCTCAGGGATAGCTGCTGCTTTCTTTCATGACCACGTAACAACATTGCCCATTAGCTCTCCTGGTAGAACAGCCAAACCTTGGCAGTAAGGCCAATCCGTTCAGGAAATCCCTGACTTTATTTGCCCTCTCTTTTTGATGAAATACCCCAGTTTTCTGAGTATCTGAGCACAGAATTCATTGTCTCGTATTCTAAAAAGCCACTTGTTTTCAGCCTCAACACTGTCTTATTCTCTTGGGGCAAAAACAGCCATTAAGATTAGACAAAACAGCTTTGGATACCATAACAAAATACCTGAGATAAAGAAAACTATAAAGAGATAAGGTTCACATGGGCTGATAGTGTTGGAGGTTTCAGGCCATGATCCATTGGCACTGTTGCTCTGTCCCTGTGGCAAGACAGACTGTCTTGGCACAGAAGTGCAAAAATGGTGGCGCAAAACTACTCACTTCATGGCTTGGGAGTCAAAGTGAGAAAGGAGGAGGCAGGGGGTCTGTCCCCATCAAACTCACACCCTCAATGACCTAAGACCTATACTAGACCCTAGGCCTTAAGGGCTGGACCACCTCCCAACAGCACCACAGAGGACCAAGCCTTCAGCACATGGACATCTGGGGTCCCTTAACTTCCAAACTACAGCATAGTTCATCTGTTATAGCACTCTTGTATCCTCACTGAGGCATGCCAGAATCAAACATAAAATCAATTTTGTTCATTTAAAATTTGTTTTGAAAATTATTGAGGAATTGATTTGTGGAAGATCAGGATATGCCAGCCCAAACTATGAAAGGATATTGAGCTGAAGACAGGAAGCAGCATATATGGAGACACTTTCTGACCTCCCTTGGTTTTCCTAAAAGCAGGATCTACATAGACAACAGGTATTATGACCCCTCTCTACCAGGAAGGACAAAGGAAGACAATGTTAGAGGCTCATCGCCTGGCAATGAGACCAAAGACATGTTCACTACCCAGGCTTTTCCTGTCAATTCATTGCTTTCAATGAATGGACAGTTGCAGGCTGTAGAATGCCACTTTTCTTTCTCTTATGACTACTCTACTCTCTGTTCTTTACTGATGATAACATGTAAATGGGAATTAAATTCACCACTTTGAGGATTACTCATTCTCTGTCTCCTCTATATTTACATGTGAAATATACACGTTAATAAGCTTTTATTTATTTTCTCTTGTTATTTTATATTTTTAATGGGACAGCTTCCAAGGAGTACCTGTGCAGGAGAATACTTTGGCCTTACATATTCAATAAGTTTAAACCACTATCAAGTCCAGTAGGATGACAAGCTTTATAAAAAAGAAATATTTTCATCTACTATTTAAAACCAATGTGTCAGCATGAAAGTATTATTATTTCATCTGATTATTTTAAAACTATTGCCTTTAAATTTTTTTATTTGTAGGTGGACACATAATGCCTTTATTTTGTTTGTTTATTTTTATGTGGTGCTGAGGATTGAACCCAGTGCCTTACACATGCTAAGCAAGTGCTATGCCACTGATAAACCGCAGCCCTAAAATACTATTATCTTACAGTTTTGTTATCAACACTCTAAATATGAAGAATTTGAGGCTGGAATAGAGTATGTAGTTTTCCCAAGGTCATGGAAATAATAAAAGCCAAAACAATTCTGAAATGCAAATTCACACAATTACAAAACACATGAGCACTGCCTTAAAGAGCTTATGTGTTTGTACTGGAGAAAATATAACATCAAGTGAGAAGTATGTCCTAGAGAGATAGAATGTAATCACTAGTGCAATTTAGCCAGGTTATTATTTTTAATTGAGAGGGTCAAGATTCTAGCAACAATTATTTGACATATGTATTTTCATCCTAACACCTAAATTTTCTGCTTAGCCCTTCTGTCAGTCCACAAAGTAGGGGAAAGTAAACTAGCCAAGTAAAATCTATAATCAGTGACAATATACCTATCTGGTTTATGACAGAAGATTTATTTCAATACTTTATGTGGTTCCAAAACTTTAGATTTTCATTGACTAAAACAAATAATCCAAAAGCATAATTAATAAAAAAAAAAAAAACTTTTCAAAGCAATTCTCAATGTCAACCTTCTTGTTTCAACAGTAATGCAAAAAGGAAAAGGCTTCTTGATGTTCTACAGTTTTTTTTTTTTTTGTGCCTGGAGATTAGTTTTAGAAAAAAAGAGGCAGTCATATTTCAAATGTTAGCAGATAACAAGAAAGCGATAGCTTGTACAAATACTGCTGTATGATTTTTAATTTGATTGTGTATTCTATTGCAGGTACTCATTGATCACAGTAGCATTTTCATTATTGTTATTTAATGCAATGAGTTTCACATTAGAAAAGTAGAGAATTTGTTTGAATTTCACCATTAAAGCAGAGAATCAACAAAATGATTTGGAAAAGTTTTATTTGCCAGCTATTGCAAGTCAGAAGCAGTCATTATATAAAATTGACACTTTAAAATTAATCTTCTTAAAATAATTTTTGCTGTTTTTTTATATTCTTAGATCTTCATGGAGTTCCTATTTATGGTTCCAATTCACTGATAAACACTTAGGAAAAGATACCTTACCTAGTAGCATATTTTATTTATTTTTGTGTGATGAATTTAACAGATATACTTTGGAAAGGAAAAAAGCAGAGTTTGGAATAGGCAATATAGGATACCGAATGGCCTTTCAATGAAATGCTCAAGTTTTCAAGACTTATCTGATCTTATGGGGAGTGCAACTGTCACAGGATAGGCTATTATAAACATCTATGGAAATGCAAGCTAATTTTTAGAAAAATGTTATCAATACAAATATCTCTGTTCCATAGATATGAAATTTGGTTTTGGTTGCCTAAATGCAATTTATTCTTGTCCCATGGAAATAGCACATTTTCTAATTCATCTTAATATTAGTTTACTGTATATAAATTCCTTCTTTAATTTCTCCTTTATGACAGCTATAACATCTTACTGGCTTCCTCTTCAATAATGAGATAAATAAATTCTTGAACACATTAGTTTTAGTGCTGCAGAAAAGTAAAGATTTGGCCCAAGTGTGTGGCCCAGTGGTAGAACTCTTCCCTACTATGCACAAGGCCCTGGGTTCAATCCCCAACACTGAAACAAAACAAAACAAAAAACTTCCTCACACACTTGCAAGGCAAGTACTTTATCATTGAACTATATTCCTAGCCTGACTTTACCTTTATATTAAGTCCTTTAATATTTTTAGGCTATATTTACAGGTAAGAATAAAGATTGATATAAAACTGGTATACAATGTCATTACAAAAAGATTTTCATCATACACCTTGTAAAGTGATTTTGAAAAATATTATGTCATTTTATTTTAGTTGAGTTTCCTGCTTACATATAATTGTGTACTGGCATTAAAGACACTTCAATTCTCTGTAATATAAATCCTATCTAAAAATCATAATTAAATTATATGTGCCTCTTTGTTGGAAAACCCATCTTTTTCAAATAAAGTAATTGAAAACATTTTTGGCATAAATTATACCATCATATTGCAATTTATTTTAATTCACAGGGTAATTACACAATTATCTAAATTAAAATATTTCTTAAATTCTATTTTGTTGTTTCTTCATTATAAATATTTTAGCATATATACTACAAACTAAATTATATGTTTGAAAAATTAAAAATTCAATTTACTGCATAGTAGTAGGACAAGTCTGATTGCTCCTTTTACATTCCAAAGCCCACTAAAATACCACTAACCCAATGTAACTATTATAAACCCAGACAGAGTAACAAGAGCACTGAAATCATTTTTAAATTACAAAGTTCTATTCTGTTCAAACAATAAATCCAAAATATTTAATAAGCTAAAGGAAGTATGTTGTTGTCTGGCTAAACTTCATTAATTTTCAAATGTGAGGATGATAGCAATGTTTTACAGGTCTGAATCTTTCTTCTTTCACTGTCTCTTGCCATATTTGTGCGAAAGTGTTTTGTCACAATTACCTAAATAACTGACTGAGTTATATCTGTTACCAAAACACATTCAAATGAATGAGTTAGTTATATGCTTATTCTTTATTTTTGTTGTCTTATTACTTGACAATTTAAACTTTCTTGTATTTCACACATAAACTCACATGTTAATACCTCAATTTTATTTTAAAATATCATCATTTTGCAAACTTATTATTTACTTTCCCTCTTTCATAGAAATTCTTAATGAAATTCTCTGAACAAAAGTGTTTTCATTACAAGGGATCTTCAATCTTCCATGCTTTCACCTTTACCCAGTTACATTATTAACTGGGACCACTAGATGTCACCACTCTCTTTAAAAGAGCAACTAGCTAGAGAATAAAAGGAGAAACATACTGATAAATACATAATTTATTAAATCTAAAGTCAACACTTTCACTGAGGAATCATTTAGATGCATTAAAATTTAATTAATAATGCATTTACTGCTTAAAGATAATTATAAACCTGACACATGAGGCTCAAACTTTGATAAAACATTTTCATTGTCAGTTTTAATGTTAGGATTTCTGAATGACTTCCCTTCAAATATTTAAGAAAAGAAAGATTTCTATAGCTACCACTGTTTTGTTTCTCCCAATGATGATATTAAAATTAACATTATTATATTCATTTCCTAAAACATACATGAGAAAGTACTGAACAGTTTATTTTATATCCTTATTTTCTTTAAAGTTTATTAACATTAGAACACATTTTTAATCACTCTAAGATTATTTGTAAAATATAATTATGAAAGCACCCATCATCCATTGACTTGAAAATATTAAAACATTTTAAAATATATGTATTCATTTATTCATCCCTATATACAGCACATATTTATTGAGACTAACAATGAAAAGTTCTGTATCAGATACTTAAGCTACATCAGTGAATAATGCAAAAGCAGACAAATACTCCAGCATTGATATAACATCATGCTAATAGACAGGTAAACATTTTTATCATTAACAATAAACAAGGCACTGGCTGAAAAAAAAGTGGCTTAATTCTAAACTCAAATATTTTGACTCCATCAAAAGCTTTAGGGAATTACAGGTTACTTTTAATACCTCTGGAACTTTGTATCATTATTCTTTTTTTAAAAAAATATTTATTTATTTTTAGTTGTGCACAATGCCTTTATTTATTTTTACGTGGTGCTGAGGATCAAACCAGAGCCGCACATGTGCTAGGTGAGCCTCTACCGCTGAGCCACAACCCAAGCCCCATCATTATTCTTCATAGTGGAAGTAGCCTTTTTGAAAACTTGGCCTATGAAATCATTCGGAGAAATAACATGGGGTATTAGCATGCTACAGTTACCAGTTCCAGATTGTGTGGTGTATTTTCACTCCTACAATTTTATCTAATTTTTCTGAGCCTCCAACAATCCAAAAGTATTTAAGAAAGGAACTGGATAAAACAGAAATAGTAGGGAGGCAAAGAGAGAAGAATCATGAATGTTTAGTCAGATCTGCTTCTCTGCAGCAGCTGTTAGCAAACTACAGAGGTTTCCTAATTTTACATCTGCTGCTCACATTTTAGAAAGCACTTACATATAATAGAAAGCCTTACCCCCTGCAGCATCAAAGTTGTCATCCCTCTTCTTTATGTGCCCTTGAGGGACATAAAGTTGATCAATGTATTTGTTGAGGATTTTGTGCTTAGGAAATGTGAGAAATAAAGAACAGAAATAAAAAAGGCACATGTCATGATACCCTGTTCTTGAGCAGCACTATCCTAAATTTAAGACTTAAAATTAGAAATTAGTTATATATGTGTATGTGTTATGTTATATGTGTGTGTGTATCTCTCTCTCTCTCTCTCTCTATATATATATATATATACATATGTATATATATATATATATATATATATATATATTTAAACCTTAGCCTTACACTTGTCATAGTGTCAGTCAAAATCATCTGAAGAGGATGGTGCTGAGGTGCTGAATCTCATCCATCTGGTCCTGAGACTGATGTGTTTACTTACTTTATTCCTACAGAGAAGTAGATTTTTTTTTTTCAAATTTAAGCTTCCTTTCTTCCTTTTAAAGCAATTTCCTTGTTTTGCTTCTGTTCTTTGCTACTGACGGACCTTCTTTTTTCCAACCCCAGCCATGAAGCTGGAATGGAGTGTAAGAGATCATTACCATTCCATCCACAAAGAATTTTTTGAGTTAAAGCAGCTATTGTGAGGCACGCTCAGGTTTACTGGGGCCATTTCCAATCACCCAATGAAAAAGGAAGCCCGTCCTTTCTGTTTTCCCATGCCTCAGTGATGCTACCACATTTTCAAACTCTTTGCTGTGTAAAAGTGCCAGCTTTCCCTCCTTTGTCATCTGCTAATTTCATCATGTCCATTTATCTGCATTGCTCACATTGATTGTCCAAATCTCAAATTGTAACTTGACATAAAGGGAAAAACACAAGTTTCATGCAATGTGCACCTGCCAGATTATTGGTAGCAACTACTTGTACCTGACAGTTCCCTAAAGCTGGCATAATGAAGTTGATAAAATAAGAGAGAAAAGTCTCTGTGATTTCAACTCTCTGAGTAATCACTGATTTATCACCTTCAATACCATTTGTCATAGTTCTGAAATGGCTATTAGAAGCCCCCATGCAAATAGTTTTAGAAAACTGATACCTGCTTAGAAATGTTTATTTGTACATTTTATTTACAATAAAATATTCATAGATTATCATAGAATTTCAGAGTCCAGACTCTGTGCCAGGCATCCAAGAACCAATTATTGATGACTTTCAGTAGCGATGAAAAATTTGGCTTAGAATATTTTTAGGTGAACCTTACTTCTCCAAGTCTACAATTATTTTTCTTTTCCAGAAATGCTAAATGCTGGGTCAACAAAATCTATATCTGCATACCAAGAAGGCTGTTGAACTTGAAGATGAATATGTTGATCTCTAAACTTTGTCAGAATACATAGTGAAGAATTTTTAATAATGATTGAGTATAACTTTGGGGAGAAACACTCAATCCAGGTAAACGCAGAAGATGTTGTTATGCAACCTACTTCAAGTTGAGTGATCTCACCTACGAAGTTCATACAGACTTGGATAAACAAACACATTGCTTTACTGGAAAATAAAAATAAAAATTTAGATGTTGTTGCTATATTCTTTCTTCAGATGATAAAAAAAAAAACTACCTATACACCATCCTATCACTTCCTTTCTCTTTCAAATCCATTTATATGCTTTCAGAGAACATAAAGAAAAGGAAAACATTGTTTAGAATCATCTGTCAAAATAACAACGATCTAAGTCTATTCATTAATAATCCCTCCAAAATCTTGTGTATATCATATTCTTTCCTATATGTTAAATAGGCTAGAATAGAAAAATGCATAAAATGCAGAAATACACACTCACATTGCTCAACAGGTTATTTCAAATATAACATTTAAGCAAAGACTGTATTTCATAATGTCAACATTGTTTTTTAATATTTTTTCTCATTGTTTTTAATGCAACGAAGTTTTAAATTTCAATACATACTACAGGTGAGAAATTTTAAGGCACAATAATACGTTTTGCTCACAATGAAATGACAAAATATTGTCAAAATTTTTGAAAGCTACTACTAAGTTATGATAGGTGAAGTTAAAAATTTTTGTGAGATTTGAAGGGACATTCTGAGCACTCTAATTCAAATTGCACCCAATGCAAGAATACTTTAAGGTTTTCAAGAAGCATTTTCAGTGTCTACATGAACACTTGAACAGATAAATCTCTCTTTTGAACTTTTTTCAGTGTTAGGTATTATTAATTACACAGAGCTGAGATTCCCTCCACCAACCACTTTCAACCCTATTCCCACTCAGTCACAGCTAACAGCTTCCTCTAAGTCCTGCCAGTAGGCCTAGGTTTTGTCTCTCAGAACAAAACTACAGGGCACGAGCTTCCTCCCAACTCCTCAGTGCCCAAAGACAGCTGTTCTCTTTCTGAGTGCTCCTGTCTTTTGTGAGCTAGATTGTGTGTGCTTTCTTTAGTGATTCCACAGAGGAAATGCAGCTGCCGTTCTAGCACATCCATGCCTGAAAATCTTTGTTTGTTAAAACTTAATAAATATATTGTCATTCTACTTAATAACTTTCAGCAACTCTTCAAAGAGAGATCTTGTAAGTTGTGTATATATATTTTGGTGGAATGTTTGGGCATTACGACGTTCCTTGTTTGCTCTGAATGTATTTATCACAGTTTTGGGTAAGAATTTAGATGACTTTGTGTCATAGTTGATTTTGTTGTTGTTTGATCATGATTGACAGGAGTGCATCTGAGTTTCCACATTATGAGAGTGAAGAATATATGGCTAATTGTTGGAACATGAAGATGCATTGCTGGTAGGAAGATATCTTGGATGTACACTATCTGTATACTGAAGTTAAGGGCTGTGGATTTTAAGAGAAGATTCAGTGGACTATCTTCTTCCTTTCAGTACTAATTTAAGTTTTATGCTTAAAAGAGTGAACGTTCAGGCTGAAGTAATGCCAGTCAAGCTATAGCTGATGCAAACTTTGAAACAGGAAAACCTCAAGTTAAGATTACAGCCGCCAAATGCTTTTCTTCAATGAACTGTGGGAGACACAATAAGGTAGTGAGAATGAGTGGGAGTGAAGATGATGGGCTGAACTGTTAGTGGCTCATTTATTGCTGGAAGTCCTGTCTACTCTCCAGGAAGCCTCAAAACAAACTTGTAGGCAGCTTGATTGTAGAATACTTGCCTGGCAAGGCGCTGGGTTCAATCCCTGGTTCAGCAAAGGAAAAACACCAGTTGGCAGGAACAACTTTGATCTTTTATTTCCACAGTTGTCATTAATCCTTATCATATTTTTGCATGTGTGGTTATTTCAGAAGCTGGAGGACAGCTTCTTGATGTCATTCGACTGTTTGACAGTATAAGGATTTCATAGCTTTCTCTCTTGTGTCTTAAGTTTGAAACCAGTGTGGACGTTTTTCTTTGAATACTTAGTTAACAAAATTAGTCAAAAGCATCACTTTTTCATGTGGACTATCTGTTTTCAGAGTTTTACATTGACAAAAGAAATAACTAAATTATTTAGAAGTTCATCATCACTATGCCCCAGCAACTGAAGCTTTTTCCTAATTGAGATAATTGATTAGACCAATAATATGCAATAATATAGGCCAATGTATTTCTTTAATAGGAAGAATACAAGAGATTAAATTTGATCAAGAATTCAGGTACACTTTTTTTATGTATAACAAAACTGAAAATAAAGTACAAATAAAGAAAACAATATTTTTTTAAATAAATGAGATAAAAGAAAAGTTATAACATGACTGCAGAAGCAAAGATTGTAGGAGCACATCCTGAATGTTTTTAAGTCCAGTTCCACATTGCACTAGTACATGCAAAATCTTCCTGCAAATCAAAATACATTTTGTAGTTGTTTCCCTTATGAAAAAATTAAAGATAGTTTTTAAAAATCATAGATACAAAACTAGCTCTAAAGGAAACTGCTTTTCAAGTTCTCTCTAAATCATTGTATTACTGAAACCTTTGACTAAACAGAACATTCTTCATTTAAGTGAAAGAATATAAAATGAAATAAGCTTCTAATTACAGTTGACAATAATATATTGATATGATGTGACTTGTTCTTATCCTGTGATTCAATGTACTCAGACTATGAATCTTTTTCCATCAAAACACAAGTATTTTTTTCAAAGCCAAAATAAAAATATCTTTTGCATCAAAAATATTTTAATAGAGGCTACTGCCATCACATCAAGGAAAACTATCATTTACATGAAATGTTTCCAAATGTTTATTCACTGTAACTAACTTGGTTCTTTTTTATTTAGCATTCTATGTTCATATTTTTATATTCTTTCAGCTAAGTTAGATATAAGAACTGTTTTCATAAATTCAATAGTATATACTTTTAATATCATTGGACATTGTTTCCCCAAATTCAATATTTAATTAATAAGAGTGAATCTGTGTCCCTTGTGTGCCCCACAAGTGGTAGCAGCATATCAGGAGATGAGTATGGGACACTTGAAAGCTTACTGTTATATCCTACTGACTTTCTATTTCATTTCCTTGGAAGTGAATTATAACTGTGCAATAATATGCTTTTGGTAAAAAAAAAAAATGATTTCTGGCATCTTGTGGGGGAGGATCTGAAGAGGTTTTAAATTATATTTTGTCATGAAAATACACATCTTGTCATCTTTCCTTAGATGTTAGAATCTTTCATCTTGCTTGAAAGTTCAGATTGATCTGTAACCTTTTTTTGAAAAAAAATCATATGTCAGACACTTTGATGTGTTGTGCATATTTTTGCTCAGGAAGCTATAGGGTTTCTGGCAGACCATAACTGAGAAATGCAATTGAATTTTATACACTATCTGCTGACCTTGGGATGGTGTTGGATGCCCTGGGAATCAGACTGTCCTACTTTCGGCTTTCCTGGGCAATTCAATGACATATTGACTTGGCTTAAGTTCTGCAGATGAAGTTTATGCAAGCAAGATGAACTTCATCTCTTAAACTCTGGTGGATGTTCTGAGAAGAAACCTTGGCTCATTGATTAGAACCAATGAATATCTTAGTTCAATTTCCAAAGAATGTCATACTCTTATAGTCTCTGTCTTTCTGAACTTATCCTGGGAAAAAACATCTTGTGGGCAATGTCATTTCAACAACTAATTTAAACCAGCATTTACAAGTGTGCTAGCTTTATTGGTTAAACACTAGGTTGAATAAAACTCTTGAGGGCAGGACTATAAGGACAACATTTTATTAATCTCCCAACTTAAATGATTGCTTTGATGCCTTAAGGCAAAATATGACTACTTTTGTTTTATCCTTTTGGGAAGAAGAAATGATTTTCTTGAAGGATGTCCTTGAATGAGCAAAAATGATAACAAGTAATGTAGAATGGAGAGGATGGCTTCAAGTGAAATCATGGGGGAGCAGTTGTAGGTTTGAGGAAGAAGGATAAGATATGAGGAAGATTTTGTAGACTGATCAGTGAATGAAGGAGGGCAATGTCATAGGCAGCTGAGGAGAACATTGGACCATTTGCAGAAAACAGCATGGCTGCATATTGATTTCAGCCACATTTCACTATCAAGTTTGTAGGTAGGGAGTAAGGAGAGAAGAGGATGTTACCAGGGTTGGGGTATCTTCAAGTGATTAAGGAGCAAGGAATGCAAAATTGTTATAACAATATTTAGCCATAAAATTTAATACAGGTAAGGAAGAATGTAAAGCCATGGATGGGGGAGGTTAAAATGGAAAAATAATGGAATCAATCAACGATATTCTTATGTGTGTGAGAGTGAGTGTGTGTTATGTGTGTGTATTGTTAGAATAATAGAATTGGGGTACTGAAAGGAAACAACTGGTAATATTGTGGTTAGGGTTATTCATTACTTGAAATTGATAATATGAAGTCTAGTTATTGGTGATGATGAAAAAGAGAATGATGATGATCAAGAATATATGTATGTACAACATAATCATCTATCATTTGTGTGAGTATTGAACTCACCTAATATTTTAAGTGGAATAAGACTGGAAAGAAATCAATGCAGGACTCAAAGTTTCAAGTATTTTGAGAGGTTTTTAGTGAGGACAGAAAAAAAATGGCCTGGAACTGACAATAAGAAGAATGCAGGAATTTATTCTCACTTCCAGGGGTCCTACTATGAGGTCTGTGGGAGAAAAATCAGCCATTACCTCACAGAATTTTTGGGGGGAATAGATGTTTTGGAGAAGACTCTAGAGTGAGATGGGCCAAGAAGATGAAGGAAATAAGAAATAATTATGAGTTCTGTTAATGACAGATCATATGTTTCAATGGGTACTCTGAACATGTCAGATGATGCCGAAATTTGGAGAATGGGGCAGAAGAGAGAATCTGCAGAGCTATAATGTCCTACAAACTAGCACCAAAGTTTACTGGCTATTCATGTCCCTCTTTTTAAAGATGTATGACCATGTCTTTTTGAATGTATTAAGTTTTTAAATATTGTATATTCTAGTTCTTTATTAAGTCTGTGTGCCTACTCTTAGAATACTTCATTTCCTTACTAATAAATTCATGCATGTGAGCAGATATTTTATCTTCTCAAATATTACTTTTTGTCTTTTGACTAATCCTGAATATGGCAAAATCCACTTTTTATTTTGCATTTTTAGTGATTTGGAGCATTCAATGTATGAATTATTCTTTCAAATTTGACATTATCTAAAACAAGACCACATATTCTTGGTTCTTTAATCATTCTTGACTTTTTTCCTTCATTTTTTGCTCATCCATATATAATAGTATGGATAATACTGAAGTCCAAACTTGCCATCCTGTGCAAATTTTCAGGATGGAAAGGAGAAAAATGAGAATTATGGTAATGAGAGCACCCCAGGGAATGAAGAGGATGTGTGAAACCAAAGATACATTCAAAATTGGGCTGTAGGAAAGTGTTCTGTATTTTCATTTTCCAGTCAACATCAAACATATGAAATCAAGTGGCTGTCACTGTGGTCGTGAAATGAAAGAAGGTTCTTTCAGTTTATAAAACTACAAAATAAAGTATAGTTTTAACTTGTGAAAGTTGCATTTCCCTATAATTTTCTTTTTATTCCTTCCAGTTAGGAGAGATTATTCAGATACATGGAGAAGAAACATTCGCCTTTTCAAGACATAGGGATCCAAGATGTATGACATGGTAATTATGCACAACATCAGTGATTGGGAAGTATGTAACACATGGTGATATGTGTCTTTGCATGGCAGATATCCTATTCTCCAACAAGCCAAGAAAGCACATGGCATGCTCATGAGAACTTGGAGGTTATAGTGGGAGAGGGTGGCAGAGGACAGAGAAGGAGATTAGAGTTCACTGATGACTCCAAGACATTGTCTCTTTTCTTTTTTTTCCTGTATTCTTTTTATTTTTCCTTTTTATCTTGTCCTCAATTGACTCCTATTTTTTGTCCTTCTCTCTTTTCCTCCCCTGGGATCTCCCTGGGCTTATCTGGAGTAGTGAAATAGATTCCTTGTTCTTTCTTGTGATGGTAGATAGTCATAGTTCCAATACAAACATTATTTGGTCATCATTAGAACAAATAATTGCTTAATTTTCAATCTGATAAAGTATTTGAAAGAAAAGAAAATGAAACCATTTTAAGTCCATATGACTTGATACCTGGATTTTTCCTCATGAGCAAATCAGACTGATAATAACATTGTCCTGCAAAATTCCACGGTCCAACATCTTGAAATTCGTCTTCCTAAAGTTCCACCTTGGATCACTCATTCTGAATAATGAATGGTTTCCTTAAGGACCAGACAAATTTAACTCAAGGATATTTTGGAGTTAATAAGTGTCATTAGAAACTATTTTAGCAGTTGGCTAGTGAAAAAGTACACACAGAGAATGTTTGTGATTTGGTCACTGATTTTATGGATGAAGCCGGGAAATGGAGGATTGGCTTTACATGCTACAAAGTGCTGAATGCTTGTATTTGGAGCAAGTCATCTCGAAAGGGATCGAGTCTGGATTCTTCCAGAGAGTCTGTATGCTGTATTGCTCAAGTGTTGGCCTCAGAGACTCCAGCCTGATGGGGGCACCACTGCTTGCTAGTTAGGCTTGCAGAGGAATGTTATCCTTATCACTATCATTAAATCCAAGTTTAAAATGCAGGATAGTTGTATGCATCTGAAAGTTTTACAAACAATGGAATCAGAGAGATAGTAGAACTAAGTTTTCTAGAGACCATCTTGGTTTATAGCCATTTAGTAATTAGCACCTAGACTTTTGATTTTTTTTTTTTTTTTTTTTTTTTTTTTTGGTAATGGAGATCAAGCACAAGAGTGCTTTACCATGGGGCTACATCTCCAGTCTGTTTTTTATATTAATTTTTATTTAAATAAATCAAATAATTTACTATTCATGATGCTGGGAATGGAACTTAGAAATACCTCAGCACTGAGTTGCATCCCCAATCCCTTTTATTTACTTTATTTTGAAAAAGAGTCTCTTTCTATGTTCCCCAAGATGGCCAGGAACTTGCAATTCTCATGCTTCAGCCTTGCAAGTTCTTGTCATTATAGGTATGTGCCTGGCTTACCTTTACTTTCATTATAAAAGTTATAAAATTATAAAATTATTACTTTATAATTATTAATAATAATATATTATTACTTTATAAGTAATAAATATTAAGTAATAATATTTATTAATAATAATATATTATTACTTATAAAGTAATAAATATTACTTAATATTTATTACTTATAAAGTAATAATATATTATTATTAATAATTATAAAGTAATAATTTTATAATTGTAAATGAATTCTATATTACTAAGTTAGACTGAAATTAGAGAATTATCACTTGCATCCAATAACCCTATGGCCCAAAAAGAATTTTAAAAGGATTTATGACAATCAGGGAGAGCTTAGAAAAAACAAGTATATTCCAAAAGATCTAGAGCTTGAAGTGTGTAAAGAGTTCTATCTGTAAATTTTAATATATGGGAAGATTATCTGTGAAAGAGCTTTTGGCTGGATTACTCAGAAGTCCAAGTGGCCCACGATATCCTTAGACCCTGCATCATCACAGCTAGCTCAGAGTATCTTATTAGTATTCTGGAGCATATGATGCCACAATTTTCAGTATTCAAAAGCCTGTGAAATTGTGAGAATATTGAAAGTTGTGATAGAGGGGAAAAAATGCTAAGAAAAGATGAGCATTTCCTTCACACTTGTTCCCAGCTGGGATTACAGCTGCTTGATTCATACCATCTGGGGGTGTCTAATTAGAAACTACCTAGAATAGGCTCTTAAAGAAGTAATTTGAGAATAAACTTAACATCAGCTGCAGTTCAGATCCCAGAGGGCTGGGAGTTAAAGTTGCATGAACTAATGGATCAATGAACAAAAGAAATATTCACTAATCACAGTGCTTGAACAATGTTATTCTTGAAAGAAGCAAAATGCCACTTGTTTTTTTCATTGCATAATAAATCTGCTGGAGACTGAGTGACCTTTAGATTAGCAAATAAAAATAAGTGGGGGAAAAAAAGACATGCATATTAGACTCTTGAACAGGGCTATCGTGGTTTAAATGCTCTTCCATTTAGATCCAATTTTCAAAATACAATAAAACATAAATTCCAAAACAACCTGTACTTTTCACCTTCCAAATAATTATGGCTAATTATGTTGTTTGCCCCCTAACAGTAGCCATAAGGAGATATTTTTTTTTTTCCTGTTTAACCCAATTAATGAAGATTTCATTTACCAGTGAGATTGATTTAGATATGGAGATGTGAATGATATACTTTAAAATTTACATCATGCTGCTCCTAGCACCAATGCTGAGTTGAAATATGGACACTGGGGTTGATGAAAAAAATGTAGCCCTTCAACTTTTTAAACATTGCATTTTAGCTACTTTTCTTGGTGCCAATTGTCTATTACCAGTGTTGAACTCTACAAAATAACACTAATATATTGTGTACACATTAAATTAAAATCACTTGCTGTGTGTTTAATCATAATAACAAATACTTTCATTACCCTATATTCTTGTCAATAACAGTCTTGTAAAAAAATGTAATATTCTCTTGACACATGAGAGGTTGATATTTATATCACAAGTATTAAGGTAATTTAAAACCAAAAAAAAAAAAAAAAAGAAAAGAAAAAGTACCATGGGTTGTATACCCAATTTATAATTATTTAATTTAATGTCATTATATTTGCACTATTATTTATTTTATTATTTTGAGTAATGATGATCTCCATGTTTTAAATATCAGAATTAAATATGAGACTATTGGGCTGCCTAACCCTATGAGCCTTAGATAGTACAGAAGGGAAATCCTATCAGGGCTCGAAGACCACATCTAACAAGGAATGGGGAGACCATCAGTGACATCTTTGAGTATTCCAAAATGCATATCAAGTAACTCAAGGTCATAACAAAACACTATCTCTAAATAATCAAAGACAGATGAGCTTGAGTGTATTAAGGAGCATTTTAAAGTAGGAAGAGGGTTCAGAAATACTATTTTCTGGAAAGCACACTATGTGTTCTATAGAATGTACTATTTTTAGAGAATGGGATTTGTTTTGATTCAAGATTTACATTAACCAAACAAGTAGCAGACCAGCACAGGCAGAAGAAAGGAATTTGTCAACTGAGAAACAGGTGTTTGCTCTGGACACATGAATTGAATGTTAGAAAAATACCAACAAAAGAACAGAAGATGATAAGAGACCTGAGCTCAGACACGCAGGGAGAAGTTTATATATGGCAGTGGTTGAAAAGAAGGAACAGAGGAGAAGCAGTAAGGCAGAAAGAATTCATCACACAATTATTCATTGATCTCAAACATGGCAATGTAGTTCCATGTGAAACTTTTGTAATCAGATAGAAGATAAAACTCACAGAAAACATGAAGCAGTCACTAAATCCTTTTACTATCTATGGATTCTAGGAACATTCTTAGGTTGTATTTGACAAAAAGATTGCTTGAAAACTGTGAATTGTGTCATTTGCTGCTTCTTTGGAAACATTATATTACTTCAACTTTCCCAAGTTTAGTTTTTACAGATTTGATTCCTTTTTGAAGTGACATATACACTTCACCGAAACAATATGTACTTTAATTGGTAATTTTTGTAATATTCACAGGAGATTAATTCTGTCAGAAATATTTTAATAATAATAAAAGGATACATTCATGTTATGAATATTTTCATTTCATTTTGAAGAATAATAGATATTAAAATGATCTCCAGAATTCAGCATTAATAATGAAGGCTAATAAATATTTTCTAACATACAATAAAACTTAAATAGTTATTTATTAAGTTATGCCAAATAAAGATGTATGATATGTTCTGTAATAGAAGTATGCAGTGGTTTATTGTCTGTATCTTGCAAACTTGTCTCATATTATGGTACAACAATATTTAAGAAATGCTGTATATTTAGGAAAATTTGATGCAAATGTTCAAGCCATATGAAAATTTTTTTTTTCCAAATATTATACATTATCAATTTAATCAGGTATTTAAGATGCCTCTAAGCTCTATGGTTAAATTAATAAATTCCCAGTTAGGACAGTGAGAATGGTCAAAAAAAATGGGAATTTACCCCTATCTTTACAATTTAATAGTTTGAACCCAAAGACAGTTATTAAAACATGCTGAGTCTCTACTACCTCTCTGGTAAATAAACACAAACATTCATTTGTTTAGAAATTTATAGCAAGCATCTTTTTGGTGCCACATTATGCATGTCCTATTTGTAACAGACCAATATGCAGATTAAATAATACATATGACATTATTTTAAATGATGTACTCCTAGTAAGTATGACATTCTTTAATTACAAATTTAAATTAATTTTTACTTCTATTGTATTATGTGTGAAACCTAAGCGTCTATGCAGATTGATATATAAGTATTCATCCAACAGAAGGTTGTTCGATTAAATTATGACTCAATTAAATTAATTTGCCATCCAAAGGACTGATAAAACTTGATATTTCCCAACGTATATGAATAACAGATTAAGAACACATCTGTTTTATTTTATTTTTTGTATGGACTCATGCTTAGTCAGCTTTTCAATTAGAAATATCTGTCTTAGCCATGAGTTAAATATCATGGACTATAATATTGGCAAAAGCTAATATTCTTATTTAATGATGATGATATATATTGAAAGATGTTCACTGAAATAGTGTTTGTAGTATTAAAAACTGGAAGTAATTTAATTATTCTTAAAAGGTACATAAAAAAACAGTATATCATGCTATAGAGAAACACACAGGCCATTAAACAGATGAGTTAGATTATGTGTACTGACAAAAAAAAAATTGTGTAAATAATATGTACTTTGTAAAAGTTTTGTTAAATAATAAACGTGATAAGCAGTTCACACCTCCTTGTACATAATTGAAATAATAGAAAAATATTTCAGACATATAATACGTGTAGAAAAATCAATAGCACTTTGAGTTTTATATATTCTGAACATTGATTCTTCTCAAGCATATATAATAATCCTAATTTTAAAATGCCAGTAAGTTAATTAATATAATATTTAATTCAAATTTAATAGAAACATTTGCAAAACATATTTTAATAAAGCTTCCAAATATAGAAGAGAAACAAACTTAACATATCATTTTCTTTTCAGGTTTTTAAAATAATACACTTACATAAATTTTCTTCTTTTTCCCTATTAAATATAAAAAGAGAGGGTTGTATAAAAATTTTTAGAAATCATTATAAATGGAGATCCAAGTTTAATGGAAAATGGAAAATCAAATAAAATAGGTTATTTGTATTTTTCTTTCTTTCTTTTTTAACTTCCTTGTGATACTGGGATTGAACCCAGCAGGTTCAATTTCTGACTTATATCTCTGGTCCTTTTTATTTGTTTTATCTTGAGAAAGGGTCTTCCTAAGTTGATGAGACTGGCTTTGAACTTGCCACCACTCCAGGCTGCATTTGTGCTTTTAACTCTGAACAAATGAATACCCATTCAATTGTTAATGTTAAGCACTTATGAAAAACATATTTCTTCCTCAAAAATGTTTTTGCAAGCCGGGCGCTGTGGCTCACACCAGTAATCCCAGCTCTTTGGGAGGCTGAGGCAGGAGGATGGGGAGTTCAAAGCCAGCTTCAGCAATGGCAAGGCACTTAGCAACTCAGTGAGACCCTGTCTCTAATAAAATACAAAAAAAGGGCTGGGAATGTGGCCCAGTGGTCGAGTGCCCCTGAGTTCAATCCCCGGTACCAAAAAAAAAAAAAAAAAAAAAAAAAAAAATTTTTTTGCAGTTTCTACCTTATATATTCATATTTTCCTAATAATGAAATAAATATGCCAAGGAAAAGATATTTTAATACTATTTCTTTGTGTACTCATGATAAACAAAAATACAAAAAAATATACAAATTATTGACAGCACGTCTCAAATTAGATAACATACCAAAGTTCCTTTGGTTTTGGATTTCATCCAGGAGAAAGTGTGAGCACATTTTGCTTAAAATGTGTTAATATTAAATTTCATTTATTTTTGAGCAAAATAGAATTCTGTAATTTATATTTACTTGACATAAATGGAGGCATATTCCCACATTGTTTCCACATGGGGGAAAAAATCTTGTGAAGTTCATTTCACCTAACTTATCAGGTTCACAGTGAAAAGCAGTACAGAGATTTCTTGGAAAAGTGGGAATGGAACCACCCTATGACCCAGCCATCCCCACTCCTGGGTCTATTCCCAAAGGACTTAAAAACAGCATATTACAGTGACACAGCTATCTTAATGTTTGTAGCTGCACAACTCACAACAGCTAGGTTGTGGAACCAACCTAGATGTCCCTCAGTAGATGAGTAGATTAAGAAAAATGTGGTATATACACACAATGGAATAAAATAAAATAATGGCATTTACAGGTAAATGGATGAAGTTGAAGAATATAATGCTAAGTGAAGTTAGTCAGTCTCAAAAATCCAAATACTAAATGTTTTCTCTGATATAAGGAGGCAGATCCACAGTGGTGTTGGGTGTCGGCTACCTAGGAAGATTAGATGAACATTAGAATGGTCAAGGGTGGGGGGAGAAAAGGTGGTATAATAAGATGGATATCGTTATCCTAAATGTATGATTGAAGACTTGAATAGTACAAATATACTTTGTATACAAACAGTGTTATGTGAAAAGAGGCTCTATATGTGTATTATGAATTGTAATGCATTCTACTATTACAAATACAACAACATTGAATAAAAAAAAAAAGAAAAGAAAAAAATAGGTTTATTATAAAAACCATCATCATCTCCCCCTCCAACACACACAATTGAGAACTAGTAAGCTTCCAAACATAACTTTAGAATCTCATTAAATCTACTTTTCTTCCCAAAGTGATCTATGTAGTTCTGGTTATACAATTACTTCATGTTGTATTTTTATCATATAAGTAGTTAATCCAAATGCAATTGACACAGAAATATTTCTATGTACAACTGGGAAATGTTTCAGTCTCTCAGTTTCTCTGTATCCCCACTCCTCTCTCCTCTCTCTCTCTCTCTCTCTCTCTCTCTCTCTCTCTCATCCGGTCCTTTACATTTATTTAAAAAAATCAATCTGAGATCTTAACACACAGTCCAAAATTTGTCCATAAATTGTCTTAAACCTGTGTTTGTACTTGAAATCTACTCTCTTCATGAGATAGTAACAAACTTGCAAATTTTGAATATTCCCTTCACTTCAAAAGGGATTGAACTTCTGAAATGAACTTTAGTACACCTATTTTAATATTCGCTGCTGCCTGCAAGCTAGCTTCAGGTTATTTTAGTTACCAGAAGCAGCACTAATTTGCAATATCTTGCTATGACTATTTGTAGGTAAAAATTGCAAGCAGCTGACTCCAGCCAAAGGCAAGCTTTAGGAAACCAACATAATCCCTAAAAGAAATAAGCTAACTATCCAAACATCAAAAGGAATTGCACCTTGTTTGACATTTTCTTGGAACAAGATAATGGTTTCTGCAATTGTTCAACTTTTATGAAAAGATAGAAGTTAAGATAATGAGCCATTTAAATAGTATGCCTACTTAAATGAATAAAACCATTTTTATTCAATGGAAAATTCTTCTTTAAAAATTTTGGAGCCCAGATGTTTCAAATCACGAATAATTTTTCATGTTATGTTTAAATTCAAGCTTGAAAAATGTGACTGGTCATTCCCATTAAGAAACTTGGATCAAAATGTGAATCAAGCTTAAATCACTAATTGTATACTTAGATATAGACAAATTTGATAAAATTTTGGACTCAAACTTTTAAACCAACTATATATTTATCAAACTGGTTGATGTTGTTTGACTTCACAGTAAGAAGGACATATTAATTGACAAATCATACAGTGGGAAGAGAGAGGAAATGTCTCTTCATTGGAATGGGAATGAAATGAAATTATTTAAGGATCTTGAAATGAGAAGATTAACCTGGGCCATCTGGTTGGACATAATGTAATCACAAGGAAAACATTTTTAATGATAAAATAGTTAGAAAGGGAAAGTGATAGATAGAGGATGGAATGATGGAGACGGAACCATAGCAAGGAAGATGGTAGCTTTTAGATGGGAGAAGCTTTCATTCCAAATCTATCTTGGCCTTTACCTGCGGAATGCTAATAATAACAAATTCACATTGCTGTAATTCACTATGTTTGTGGTAATGTGTTAAAGCTACTATAATAGACAGATACAGTTATATATATATATATGCATATATAAGTAATAGATCTAAATCTAGATTTTCTGATTAAAAGTGTAGCAGCTGAAGAACAGAGCATACATAAATTTGTGAAGAACAGACACAAAGAACTAGAAAGTGGAAATTAATATTGCTAGAATGGTTATGTAAAATGTAACAATTAGTTGTAGAAATTATTTTCTTATTCATTTCCTTATTAATTGTACTATATTTTGAAGAGAAATTCCATCAGGGGCTGTGGCTGTGGCTCAGTGGCATAGCACTTGCCTAACATGTGTGAGGCACTGGGTTTGATCCTTAGCACTGCATACAAAAAATAAATAAATAAATAAATAAATAAATAAATAAAATAAAGGCATGTTGTCCATCTGCAACTACAAAAGAAATTAAAAATAAAATGTTAACAGGACAAGCATCGAAATTTGCAGGTGCTTAGTCCAAAATTAAAATTGTCCAACACTTTGTTCAAATATTATTAAAAATTTACGATGAAGCCAGGTGTGGGTGGCACATGCCTATAATCCCAGTGGCTTGGAGGCTGGGACAGGATGATCATGAGTTCAAAGCCAGCTTCAGCAACAGTGAGGTGCTAAGCAACTCAGTGAGACCTTACCTCTAAATAAAAATATAAAATAGGGCTGAGCATGTGGCTCAGTGGTCAGGTTCCCCTGAGTTCAATCCCTGATACCACCCCCCCAAAATTATGATAATAATAGCATACAATTACCCAAATGTTGGGTCCACGCAAATTATCAGGTCACATAACCATAAATCTAGCCTTGTCAATGAGTTAGTTGTAAAAATCTAAGAGATTAAGTATATATATTTATCCATTCCCATAAATACATTTGTTTTTACATATTTGTATCAATCTATCTGTATCAATACCTATGTAATTTCACAACCCAATTGAAGAGGAAAGGTAATGACAAATGGTCTAGTACTAATTCATTTTCTTTCAAAGGAGAACACGGGGCCACACATACTGGGATCACTTCAGTATGTGATATTAGAAAGAAAAGCAAAGTAATAACTTTCTAAAGATATTTATATATATTTCTTCTGATGACCAGTTCAGTGTTCCTGTGATGACTGGTTTACTTTGATTGGAATTTGAACTGCATATTTCTGCTCTAATTCACTGTTCAAAATTGTATCTGAATAGGATGTTTCATCCTGAATTCAGCAGAATAAAGGATGCTGATGATATAAAGAGAGTGTAAGAATTTTGAGGAACTGATGATTGTTATGTAATTTTTACATGATTTTTAAAAACTATAAGTAGGTGAATTGCATAATTCATCCTCTAAACTGAGCAGGGACACTTTTGAGAGTTAACAAGGACGCTTAATAATTATGTTGAGACAATAGTGAAAACATTGCTTTTTAGCAAAACCAGCTATATGTCACCATACATGGAACTAAATCTAACATCTAAAAGAAATTTATTGTCTTGTTAGGCACTGTTCTACAGGCTTTGCTTATATCTTGATTTCTCACAAAACCTCACTGTGAGCTTTATAGTTCCCACATTCATTTTAAAGACAAGAAAATTTAGACACAAGTGGGTGACCCACCTAGCTCTACATCTGCAGATTTTTGTTGGTATGGATGTATTAATATTTTAATGTGAAACTCTAATTCAAACCCTGCCTGGTATCTGTATCTTGAACAAATATGCACTATTATCTCTTATGTATTCCATGGTTTTAGATTGGCTTGAATTGTTTCAGCCATGAGAATGTGCACTATATATGGAAGAACTTATTATGGACTCTCCAATTATCACACCAGCACAGCTTCTCCTCACCCACACTGCTTGGAAGCCACAAAATGTTGTGTCAGCACCCATTTGGGAATTGAGGGTATACCTTATCTTAGACACAGCAAAGACACGTGAGTCAGTGCTCCACTGTTACTGTGAAGTAGTTAGTGGTTTGAGGGGGAAGCTAATCTTGTGCATCACTAGTCTGCAGTGAGGAAGTATGAGTCATGAGTCAGTACCTCACTTTTTGTAGGGTAGTGTTAGTGGGTCCCAGGGAGAAGTTGAACAGGCATGTCCATCCAGCTTTAAGCTGCACTGATAGGGGATTGTCTAAGGGGGGGCTAGGGAGCGGAGAGAACAAAGAAAGGAAAAATGGATTAAAGTAAACCCAGAGTCTCATAATGAAATATCAAATGTGTCCAGAATACAATAAAAGTCACTATTCCCATAGATAAATTAAAAAATGAAATCTATATGAGAAAAGATAATCAACTGATTTCAACAGCCTCCAAAACAGATGTGAAAGAGAGGTTGGAATCATCTGACAAAGATTTTGAGGAAACCTTAAATTACTAATTACAGATTTCCCTAAAAAAAAAGTAGAAAAGGGGTGGGGTTGTAGCTCAGTAGTAGAGCGCTTGCCTCACATGCATGAGGCACTGGGTTCCATCCTCAGCACCACATAAAAATAAATTAAAAAATAAAGATATCCATCAATAACTAAAAAAAACCATATTAAAAACAAGAAAAGTAGCAAAGAAATTTAACCCTATTGATAAGGTATGAAGTAACCAAATGGAAATTATAGAAGCAAAAAAAAAGTATAAGGCTAGAAATAAAACACTGAGTGGATGGATACACAGTAAAGACAGCCGAATATAGCCAGTGAGCTTAATGACTTACCAATATAAGGTACTAATCTGAGCAAAAAAAACTGAACAGGAAAATAGCAGGTTTGCAAGGAACACAATACCCAAAGAGTTAACAATTATTATCTTCTCCAAAAGAACAGAAGATCAAGAGCAGGATTGCAAATGTATTAAATAATAATGACCAAAACCTTTCCAAATTAGGTAGAAGACATCACCCTAAACATGTAGGAGGCAGAATAATTCCTGATAGGATTAACTCTAAAGTACACATAAAAACAGTCATAGTTTGACTTCTGAAAGCGAAGGACAAAAACCTCAGAAGCACACAGAAAAATGGAACATTTCTTATAGATAGACAATAATGTAAATGACAACAGATTTTTTTTTTATCTCAAACAAGGAAGACCAGAAAGAGGTAGATGACATTTTTAAAATACTGAAAGAAAATAACTGAGAATTGTGAGCTATATAATTATTTTAAAACTATCATCCACATTCATAGGCACCTCTACTAATTTTGCTTCAACTATGAAAAATTACCTAATAAACTCAATAGAAATTTGATACATATAATACAATAATTTTTACACACTTGGATGGATTTTTTAAACTCAGAAACTTTACCCTTTTATTATTTCTTTTCCATACAGATAACTTCCATTAGTAATCCCTAAAGTATAGGTTAGAGAGCAACACCTTTGTTCTCCTGCATTTAGCAATGCCTTGTGTCACTTTGATCCATGAAGGATGTTTTTGTTGAAAGGAAAATTCTTAGTTCAGAAATTGTTTTCTTTCTTTTATGATACTTTAAAACATCATCTACCTTTTCTGGCCCTCATAGTTTTATATGAAACCATGC
Organism: Tamias sibiricus; assembly: GCA_025594165.1. Classification (NCBI taxonomy): domain Eukaryota; kingdom Metazoa; phylum Chordata; class Mammalia; order Rodentia; family Sciuridae; genus Tamias; species Tamias sibiricus. The sequence goes on along the minus strand of CM046662.1, from coordinate 153,335,317 downwards.
TGTCATTTACATGACAGTAACAAGTCTACAGTGCGATTATACTTAAAAATCCCTACATTATATTAAGAGCCTTACAAGGAAGTTACCTTTTAACTCTTTACTCGAGATAGTAAGACATTGATAACAGAAGACTACAATAAGTTATATAAATATATATATGTATGTGTACATATATATATACACACACACATACATATATAGATATAATTTTAACTTGAGAAACTAAGAAAAGTAAACCATATCATATACTTGAAACACTACAAATAAATATAGAATTCCACAGTTTTCCTGAAACCCATAAGAAAATGATAAAGACACATGGAAGAATGAAAAACTGACTAAAAAATAGAAGTAAATAACAAGTGACAAATTTAGCCTGTGATTTATGAGTTAATCCCTGGCATATTTGCATAACAGAAACTAACATGCATGGTCTAAATAAACCAACTTAATAACACAGGAAGGTAAAATGATTTTAAATAAAAGTGGTCAAAAATACTCTGTCCCCCTGAACTAATATAAAAAAAAAATTATCAGGCAAATATAAAAAATGTAATGTAAAAAATGTAATGTAAAAAAAAAACAAGGTAGGTAAGGTCATACTAATATCATTTTCTCATTTTAGCAACAAAAATTAAAGAAATCAAAATATCAAATTTTATTTCTAAGTATCTTTTGTTGCATTGCTACTCACAAAACTAATATGTTCGCAGCAATATGAAAGAATAGTGACAATTTCTTCAAAAAGGCTTTCCTCTTAAAATCAATGTCTTTCTAATTCAGATTTACTTGTTGAAGCAATTAAAATATATTCACATGCGAAGTAAAAATAAGTAAAATAAACATATGGCAGCCATTTCTTGAGAGTGAAAAGAAAGTTCTCTTGGAGTAAATTTGTCTTTTTCTTCTTTAATCTCTGAAGGAACTTGACCTTAGAATGATGTTCTCAGAAGTATTTGGACAACCAGAGTAGGGGACATCTTAGCACAGAGAGTTAATTTGTGATCAAGTGAAAGTCTTTATACTAGATTTCTTTTTATTGGAGCATTCTGTACCTATGTGAATTTCTAGGCAAGGGTTTTCAGGGAAAGAGGCTGCTGCATGTTCTATGTTGCAGATATGGCCCTCAAAAAAAAAAAAAAAAAAAAAAAAAAGAAAGAAAAAAACCAAACCCAAACTAAAGCTCTGAGTCACTCTGACTCACCCCTGTAGGTGAACAGCAGAGAGTTTTGTTCACATTATATCAAACTTCTAAATCCTCCATGAAGGAGTCGTTTCCCCCATCATTTTTGAATGTATGAAGCATGATTGTGACCTGAGTGTGCAGAGGAATGTGCCCACTCTACATGTGATGAGTCTTTCCAATATGGATATGCATGTATTTCCCTAATAAAAGCTCCTTGCTTTCTTTGTTCAGGGAGACTCTGTTTTGGGAGTTATCCTCAGTGTTGTCCTTGCACAAAAGAAAATCTTTCTTCCTGGGTGCCCTGGTTCACACCAGTAATCTCAAAGATGCAGGAGTCTCAGGCCTCACGATTCTGAGGCCAATCTAGGCAATTTAGTGAGATCCTGTCTCAAAATAAAAATATAAATTTAAAAGAGTGCTAATGGCAGAATGAGTTAGACATCAATACCCTAAGTACATGTATGAAGACACAAATGGTGTGAAAATACTTTATGTAAAACCAGTGACTTGAAAAATTGTGCTTTTTACATGTAATATGAAATGAATTGCACTCTGCAAGCATGTATAACAAAATAGAATTAAAAGAAAAAAAATGCAGGTGTACCTCCATGGTAGAGTGTCCAGTCAATCCATAGTATTGCCAAAAACCAACCAACCTACCCCCAAAAACAAAATAAGAAGAAAAGTTTTCTTTTTTTTCTTTCTTTTTTTTTTTTTCTTTCTTTTTTAATTCCTGGTTCTGCTTATTGGCTTTGGACTCAACAAGGGGTGAAAACCATAGTGTTTGGTGGTACTTTCAAAACTTATTTGAGGAGAGAAAATATTTGAATGAATTTGTATCCATGAAAGTGAAGCAGGTTATATTCTTTAAAAATCATAGTCAAGTAAGACTGAGGCTAGGATGAGGATACCTGGAAAAGGGGAGAAAGAGGAATTATCCTCTTCCTATTTCAAATTAACGTGAAAGTGAAAAGTATATTTGGTGATTAATCTTGTAGTAGAGTCGTGAAAAAGCTGCTTTAGTTCATATCTATTCTACTACAATGTAAGAACCATTTCTAAAAACATCTGAAATGTAGACTTTCTTTAGTACCAAAATGTTACTGTTTACATATAAAGTGTCACCTGAAAAGTTCACGTGTTGGGCAATGCAGGAGTGTTCAGAGGTAAAATGATGAAATTATGAGAGCTATAATATTATCAGCACATTAATTTATTTGCTGGATTAATAATTTTAGTGGAGTCCTGGTTGATAACTAGGTAGGTGTGACCACTAGGTAGTGGGTCGCTGGGGGCATGCCTTCAGGCACTCAATCTTATCCCTGGCTCTTTGGGCTCATGCACTTTCTCTCTTTCTTTCCCAGCTGACACAAGTGATATAGCTTTCCTCTGTCACACCCATAAATCATGATATTCTGCCTCACCCTAGGCCCTGAGTAAAGGAGTTGTCTGATAATGAACTGAACCCCTGAAACCTGAAACCAAGATCCCCCAAAAAACTAAGTTATTTTTGTTGAGTACTTTGCTCACAGTGAGGAAACATTAACTAACACACCACCATTAATTCTTTTGTGATTCAGAATCTATGGATCTGATACACAAACACACACACTTATATATATGTGAATTTACATATACATATGTAAATTTTAATGTCAAATGTACTCTATTGTCATGTATATATAAACAGAACAAATAAAAATTATATTTACTAAATTTAAGAATATACTGCCTGGTGCATAGTGCACGCCTGTAATCCCAGCATCTTGGGAGGTTGAGGCAGGGGCATCACAAGTTCAAAACCAGCCTTAACAACATAGTGAGGCCCTGAGCAACATAGTAAAACCCTGTCTCAAAAAAGAAAAAGGAAAAAGGAAAGACAACACCCTAGGGATGTGGCCCAATGGTTAAACTCCTCTACTTTAATCTCTGGCACGTGCACACACACACACACACACACACACACACACACACACAAAAAAAAAAAAAATGTAAGGAATATATTTTATAAGTTACAACATGATAATATCATTTATTATTATGAATGATAGATATTAAATTCTAATAATTTGTATTCCTTAAGCGGGTATAGATGGAAAATATTTCTAATATATAAAATAAGATTTACCACTATATTGTTTTTAGTAACATATAATTCAGTCAAACTATACGTATTATACTATATAAAAAATAAGTATTGTTTTATAGCTTAATGATGATAATAACTATTTTCAATGCTGTAATTTTGATTCTGACATATTGACTGACAACAAAATATCTACTTGCTACATAGGTTAGTTAATAAAACAATTCTCATTTTTTATTTTATTTTCTGTAAAACAAAAGGGATTTTACTACTGGTAGAATAATAGATGTATCTGTGAAAATAGGAGAGAGAGATCAGTTATTAATTGATTCGAGAATTGCCTTGGCTCAGTAGTTTCTCTTCTCTAGATGTTATTTGATTGTAATCGTGAGTAAATAAGTCATCCTCCATTAAATGTAAAATCAACAGGAGAATAGTAGGAACTTAAAAGAGACAGGGAAAATTGTTTGAATGACATGGTTCAATTTGGGAAAAATACTTGCCCCAGAAGATACGCAATGCAATTCATGTTATTGAATAGAATGGTTATAGTGTTTTCCCCTGTGAAGTTCATATCCAGGAATTTTAGTGGCAGATGGGAAGGCTGAGAGAACTAACTTTAGACATCCTATTATTTTCAGGTACTACGTTAGACTAGTGTGTGTGTGTGTGTGTGTGTGTGTGTGTGTGTGGTGTGGTGTGTGTGTATGTGTGTGTGTGTGTGTGGTGTGGTGTGTGTGTGTGTGTGTGTTACTCGGGATCAAACCTAGGGTCTCATACATGCTAGACAAGCACTCTTCCATTGACCATAGCCTCATCCCTTTTAGATTTTTATACATTAATTCCTTTAATACACAAGCACCCTAGTTACATATTTCCATTTTACAAATGAAAAAAATATGTATTTGCAAATTTCAAATAACTTTCCCATAGTCATTCAGGTACAAATTTGTGATATTAATGTCATCTTTATCAAATACTAAGACCTTTTCATGTAAAATTAAGGTTCAAAATGTGTTCTAAACAAAGTTAATTAGGAGAAGTTAAACCACCAATATATAAAATATACTGCACATACTCAAATGTCAGGATTTCATTCTCTAGTAATAATGGGATAAGTTATTTGGATTACTCTTTCCACTGCAAAATGATTTTTTAAAATATCAGTTATTGTACATTACAAGATATCTTTCTTAAAGTATGGACAGCTTATAGAAATTTAATGAGCTATCAAACCAAATATGAAGAGAAAAAAGGAACCCTGAGGAATAAAGATATTGCCTTACTAGCTGCAAATTGCTGACCCCTGAAACTATGAGTATCTGACAAACTCAGGTTGAATTAGGAAGCAGAACCCAGGACTAGTCTGTGTTAAGAAGTCTGACAAGAACCCTTCCCCCAAAGATGGAGATCATCAAGTCCTGTAGCCAACCAGGTAGAAAGCACCCGTGACATGGGTATAATACTTGGGTTTGTGCATCTGTATGACGCAGCTAATCTCAAGATTTAAAACATGTTTTAAAGTAGTCCTTCTCATGTTCTGCCCCATGTGTTAATAAAAAAAAAAAATCAATCTTGTATAAATATAAATATATCTTCAACCAAAATCTTACTGTATCCTCAGAGAACACAAGTCAAAATAAGCCAGAATTTACAAAATCAACATAAAACAAAAGAGTTTAAATACTAAACACATCAAATGTAGATAGTAAATATTTTACTGTACTGTTTGTAATTTCAGTAAAAAGAATATAATAATTGCAGAGGAAATGTGAAAATATTATATTCTAGAATAAATAAATAGAACTTTAAAAATGAAATATAATTACTCAAATTTATATATATATATATATATATATATATATATATATATAAATTTTCCCCCAGTAGGCATAGAAGAATAAATATGCAGAAATATAGGCCAGGAGAAATTTATATTTCAGCATGGAGAGGTAAAAAATAGGGGGAAAAAATAGATACACAAGGAAATGAATGATTATGATGAGAAAGATATCAAAATTAAAATTAATAGATTAAAACTTTTAGTACCTTTAAAATGAAGGCCCTAGTCATTCAATAGAGCATTCTGTTAAATACTTGCTGTGACATCCATTTAATAATTTTTCCTCACCAGGCAGTTCAGATTGTATAATCTTTTGGCATCAGCTTTATTTTTATATTATTTAGTATTACCAAGTATTGCTTTTTAAATAGGCAAGTGTTTCTTATTTTTAAATATGAAATTTATGGTTATGTATTGAATTGCATCATCTCTGAGGATGTTAAAATCATTCATATTTTATTTACTTTCTTGTGTTAATCCTGTTTTTCTAGTGTTTATTTCATTTTTAAGATAGTGTTAAACTTCATTTTATTATATTTATTTGAGTATTTGGTAATTCTTCAGTTTCATGCCTTACTCGTTAGTGAGGGTTTTGATTAAACATTATTGGTAGATGAAATTTGCTTCCTCTGCTCACTTGAGAATCTTTCACTCAAGTAATTGAAGTTGCTTATTATTAAAAAACATCTGGTATGCCTTGTGGGTTTAAGCTTTCTTTTCAATGTCAGTACACAAATCTTTTGAAAGCAAGCCCGGCATGTTTGCCACAAGGGACTGGACTTCTCTCAGTGAACTTTAGTATTTGGGAGTGCCTGTCTGTGAGTGCATCATTTAGACAATTACAAGGGGGCTTTCATCTCAGAGCAAAGGCATGAAGGAAATATTGACCGAGTGTGGGATGGGAAATTGTTTCATTTTTTTTAAGAATTTATTTTTTAGGTGTAGATGGACACGATACTTTTATTTTGTTTATTTATTTATTTATGTGGTGCTGAGAATCGCACCCAGTGCCTCACACATGCTAGGCAAGCATTCTGCCACTGAGCCACAACTCCAGCCCCCAGGAAAATTTTTTTTAAAATATTTATTTATTTGTTTTTAGTTGTATGCAATGCCTTTATTTTTTACATGGTGCTGAGGTTTGAACCTGGGCTGCGCACGTGCTAGGCGAGCGCTCTACCACTGAGCTACAACTCCATCCCTCCCTGGAAATTATTTTTAATAAACTTCATAACCTCTTCTTCAAGAATGTAACCTTACTATTTCTAATTTGGAGGTTATTTTTTTAATTCAAACGGAAGTATCACTTTGTATAAATTCATCATTTTTGATGGTTTGGGATCATGGATCCCTCACATCTATTAGGATTTGCTATCAACTTATTGCACATGATTTATGTATGTATGTATGTATGCATGCATGTTTTCTGTTTATGTATGTATATGTGTGCATAAATGTATATTTTTTTCTGCTTGGGGAAATTTATTCTATCTAAATTTCCCCAAAATTAAAATTTCAACTTAATGAATTTTCACAAGCGTTGAAACCAATTAACCAGCACCCCAATAAATGTAAAAAAATCACTGCTTCACATTTTAATCTTTTACAATATATTAAGACTTATTTTATGGTCTAGAATACATGGTCCTTCATAAATGGTCCATGTAAGTTTGATAAAACTTTTCTCATGAAACATTTTCTGTAATTGAATATTAGATTGATTGGTTGATAGTAACAAAATCTTGCATGTATTTTTATTTTTATTTATGTATTACTTATTTTGATCTGAGTGTTAAAGTATCCAGTTATGAGGAAAATTTTTTTATTTATGTTTATTTGTTTGTTTTTACTCCTTGCATTTGGCCACTATGTTGCAGTTGTAAAAGCACTGAGTATTGCAATGCATTTCTGAAGAGTGTAAACTTTTCACACTGTAAACTAACTCAATTTCTTTCTTTGTGTATTGTTTCCACCTTTTTATTAGTGCATTGTAGTTGTGCATAATGGTGGAATATGTTGTTACATGTTTGTACATGCACATGATGACAATATAATATAGCCAATATCACTTACTAGAATTTCACCTTTTCCTCCCCTCCTCCTTCTCCCTTGTCCCTTTCCTCTACTCTACAGACCTCTCTTAGATTTTAGTGAGTCACTCCCCTTTCCCCCCACTCCACCTTTCTTTTTCTTTTTCCTCTCTAGCTTCTACATATGAGAGAAAACACATGATAATTTTTCTTCATGACTCACTAAAACTGCATTGTGTATATATGCCACATTTTCTTTATTGATTTGTTGATGGACACCTATGCTGATTCCATTAAAGTATATAATTTTTATCTCTGTAAACTCAGCTTGTTTGGAATTGCAATCTGTCTGCATTGTTTTTCTTATGCTTACTGCTTCCATGGTATTCCTTTCTTCCTTCTATTTTTAATGTATTTCTGTCTACATGCTTAAAGTGTATTTACAAAGAGGGTTATAGTCTTGTTATATTTTATCCACTCTGAAATTTTTCTGTCTTAAGTATCTTTTGTGTTCAATTATGTGTTCCCCAAAAGCTATGTTGGAGTACCAACCCCAGCAATTAATTTGAACCTTCTTTAAAGAAGGGGTCTCTATGCAGTTAATTGTGTTGCGCTGTTTTATTGGTTGCTATAAACTTTAGGTATTATATTGTAAATAAAGCTGGATGTTGTCTTCTGATAAAGGTTCTTAAGACATTTCTTTGTAAACAGTTAAACTGCTGACAGATCTTTATCTGGCATGCCTGATTTCATTATTTTTTAAGGAAAGTCTTTTTTCATTTTGTTCTTAGACATAGGACATTGGCTTTACTGAACAAAATGGCCCTTATTCTTACTGCCTAAAACATTCAGTGAAATCTCTCCCATGTGGCTGGTCAATAACTTCAACACCTCCCTGTCCTGTATTAAAACTGAATTCTGTCTCCACAGAAGCTGCTTTCCGCAAGTTTGCAGGGTTGTGTCCATGCACAGTGCTCTGCTCGTTCAAAGGCCATGCTAAACCCTTTGTCTTACTTTGTAGTTCATTCTATGTCTTTTCTCCCCTTCCTACACAATCTCAGTCACATCAGTGGCTCCAAGGTCTGATCTCTACTTCTATACTCCTTATTCTTTTTTTTTTTTCTAAATTTATTTATTTATTTTAATGTGATACATACATACATATATATGTATATATATATATATATATATATATATATATGACAGCAGAAGGCATTTTAATTCGTAGTACATATATAGAGCACAATTTTTCATGTCTCTGGTTGTACACAAAGTAGAGTCACACCATTCATGTCTTCATACATGTACTTGGGGTAATGATATCCATATTATTTCACTGTCTTTCCCAACCTCATGCCCCCTCCCTTCCCCTCTCTGCTGTTTGCCCTATCTAAAGTTCCTCCATTCCTCCCATGATCCCCCCACCCCATCCCCATTATTGATCAGCATCCTCTTACCAGAGAAAGCATTCGGCATTTGATTTGGGGGGTTGGGTTACTCTACTTAGCATAATATTCTCCAACTCCATCCATTTACCTGCAAAATCGACTCTTTATTCTGATAATCCCTCTCTGGTGTCAGTCACCTTTGTAAATTAAAACCAAAAAGTACTCCTAATCAGAGTCTGGCTACATGTGGTGCTCCTTCCATGTTTTTTTTTTTTTTTTTTTTTTTTCCACAAACATGCAAATCAAAATAGCTCTCAGCCTTAGAGGGTTATAGTCTTGTCGTATTTTATCCACTCTGAAAATTTTTCTCTCTTAAATATCTTTTGTGTTGAATTATGTGCTCCCCAAAAGCTATGTTGGAGTACCAATCCCAGCAATTAATTTGAACCTTCTTTAAAGAAGGGATCTCTATACAGTTAATCATCTTGCACTGTTTTATTGGTTTTATATATATATATATATGTGGTCCATTATAAATATTTATGATGAAAAAGCAAATCTAGTACCAATGATCCTATTGTGTTACAAAATAGAAGCCCCATTGACATGTTTTATGTCTTTCAGAAAATCCTTATTCTTTGTTAGAACTCCTCCCCGACTTTCTAGTTATTTGTGTAATTGCTTTATTCTATTTATTTCAATGGCAGTTTGAAGAACAAATACATGTTTATTCAGTGTGTTTTTTTAGGAACTCAAATTGTATCACTTTACTTTTCACATAAGCTAGACATATTTTTACAATAATTTATTATGCTTTATAGACCTTTCTCATTTGTTCACTGAGTTACTATTCAAATATTTTGGATAAGCCATATTTAATAATGAATATGCATTCTTAAAATGTTTCTGAAATGTCCTTCTTAGGTGATTTGTTGGGAACAATTACAAGGATAAACACAGAAAAGAAGTCATTGAAGACATCCATTACAAAACTAAAACCCAACAGGAAAAGAATCTGCTGACACAAGACAGAAGGAAATGGCTAACATTTATTTAAACTCATCTAGGGTTTAGCATTCTTTAATGGCATCTATTTTAATTCTTATAACAATATTTTAGTGACAAATAGTACTTACTCACTAAGCTTGACAAAAAGAATACCAATTTCCAAACACTTTCCCATCCTAAATCAAAGTTTATGTGCAGATCTTTTGTACTCCAGGGCTCCTTCTCCCCTCAGAGCCTTCTGCTTTTCTAGAATTAGCACAAGTGTTTTATAACAATATTCTGTAAACCCTCTTATCCTTGCTATTGCCAAGCTTAATCGTTCTGTATTAAAATACTTCTACAAGTAACTCTTGTGAGAAACAAGTATCTGGACCAACAAAATGATTTTTAGAAGTCTTTCTTCTTTTATTATTCACAAAATAATAATCTTACTGTAGGAAAAACTGTCAAAACTATTTTACTTTCATCATGCTCCCATTAAGCTAAGCCTGCTTCTGTTGTATTAGATTCTAACACATGCAGACAGAACTCCTTGTGACTCAATGTGGGGAACCATTAATGTTCCTGTAGTAAATAAGCAAATTATACTTTTAAAAACATGAAATAAAATTTTATATATTTAAGTAACTCTTTCTGCAGAGTTGACATGTATTAGACAATGAATTTCTCATAATCACATTTTGATTTCCAATATTTAGAGTTAACTGTTACCTTGTGTATACACCAGATATTTTTCTTCCAAACACCTGGGGTTGAGAAATATAGGTGATATAGTTTATATGACATTCTTAAATTCTAGAATACCCATTCTGACTTACTAGTGGCAATGAAAAGAGTGAGTGAAATTTCACATTAAATGTGAAGTGAATATATCTGACAACAGAAATGAGGCGAGAGCTACTCCGCATTTGGGTTCTTTCCTAGAGGTATTCCACATTACCAAGGAAGAATATTATTTTTGTGAAAATGGCAAATTCTTTCAGAAATAGTAATCAAATTGCTTAAAATGTTTGAGGAACATAAAGTGTGTTTTCTAATCTTATAGTGAAGTTTCTAGTAAACTGTTGTGACAGTGTTTTCACTTCACTGTAAATAACATGTACTTTATTAAATACAGTCAAAAAGAGGGGGGGAAGGACATGAACTAATCTTTTAGATAGTCAGGCTGCAACCAATCACTTTCATATTTCATTTGATTCATCTAGTAGATAATAATATTTTGGAACTTTCTAGTCATCAAATTCTTTTATAAAATTATTCCATTGCAATGCTTTTCTCAGAGGCAAAATTAACGTGGCTAACTGTTCAATTGAAATGTTTCTTTTCCTTTTAGTGACTTTGCCAATGAAATGAATTGCATCATATTTTCATACTCATTTTTATTAATCACTTGTAAAATTGCATCCTCTTGAGCTTTTCTTTCTTTTTTTAAATTGTTTCATTTTGGTTTCTGTGTCATAAATGGAAATAGGGCCACTCTTAATAAATTCATGATATTCTTACCTTCTGAGGACATTTCCTGTAATACATACTTGATAGCAAATATTAGTGCTGGTGAGCTTTTAGAAACACTTTCAGCAATTTTACATTTTTTCTTCAACTTGACTATATCTCAATGAACAACTAGACTATGAATCCTGAGGAAGCAGATGGGAAAGTAAGTAATGTTGCAACCCAAACTAGAAGCTGCTTATTTGAAACTCATTTGTATTGTTTTGGTTTTGATGTTAGAAAAAAAAAAAAAGTAATAATAATAAACTTATATGTTTGTAAGAATTTTTATTTTCACAGTATATTTTTTTTCAAAATTATAAGTCAAAAGAAAAGTTTATCATGAATCTTTAGTCCTTAACAAGAGTGTTGAAGTGATTATAATAAAGCCATACCAACACTTCCAGCAGAAACTGGAGGTTACATGCTACCACAGGCTAATGTGGGACTTGCTTCTCCTCTTCATATTTACACCTGTTTTTGGAATTTCTTTGTTTCTTTCTCTTTATTTTTCAATATTGTATTTTTTCTTTTGGAAAAAAATATTTTGTAGATGAAACACTCTTTTTCTTTATGATTCTATTTTTAAATTTTGGTCTTAACTTCTTCTCTGGTATACAATTTACTATCTAATAGGTCAAAATGCTTTTCTGTAAGTACCAGATAGGAAATGGTTTAGTCCTTGTAGACTACATCTTCTTTGGTATTGAACACAGTGTAGTTTGAACATTGTCACAGACAATATGTAAATGAATGAGTACAATCAATCCAATCTGTGGATTTAGTCCACAGACCACAGTTTGTTGCCACTGCAGGACAACTTTGTGATGAAGGCTTTCTGAGGACAGGGGTGGTTTGTTTGTCACTTACTTTTCCAATACTGCAATATGCTTGTCACATAGGTATCTGATTAATATTCAAATTTATTGAACTTATTCCTACAATAAAGAATTTAGGAAGAAGAAAATGCAACACAATTTGGAAAGCAACTAGATGCTATAGAAATAAAAACCTAAGTAATTAATTATTTGGCTTGAGCATGCATTTCTTCATGTGGGTTGATAGATCTGATGCATTTTGGAATTGTCTCACATGGCACACCTAATTTTCATGTGAATTTGGTTAAAATGAAGACCTTTCCAGGGTTAACTTCTGAGTAGACTTTTATATAGTGGTTTTCTCTTTGCTGTCAGAGTTGTCACACTGAATAATTTCCAAACATAGACTACAAGTCCTTCATAATATTTGAATTACAGGTTTCAGTATCTTTGTAGCCTGCCATTTCACCTTTGATTCTTCTTCACTTTGTGGAGTATTTTTGCCTTGATCGATGGGTTTGATACATCAGTGACTGGTCATTTGAAGGTGGATTATTTATTTATTTATTTTTAAATACTGATGTTAGTACATGACTATCTTCCTACATCAACACAGTACACAGATGAAAAAAAAATATTTTGGAAAACAGAACTGATCTCTATGTGGAATTCCGGTACAAGCAATTGAACCTCAGCAAGCTTCTATTACCAGCACGGTTTTTTACAGGTGAAACTGTTCTCCCATGATCACTTACCATAAAGCAATAGACAATTGGGCCAAGGTAGCCTCTTGCCTGCTTTTGTGTACAAAATATAAATAGAATGGAGGAAATAAGGAAAAACAGTCCCGCAGCTGGAAGGCAACTTTAAAGAAAAATGATGTTCATAGCTATCCCGCCAGTAGCTGGCAAAGCAGTTTTTATAAAACATATTTAATGTTTACAACCTCTTGGAGGCTGGGGAAGGAGTAATACTTTGAAAATGTGTTTAATGTTTTGAACTACTCTGTGGCCGAGAAGCAACTCCTGCTAAAATATATTTAATGCTTAGAGTCATTTGGCAGTTTAGGAAAAAAGAAACTTCTTGTTAATTTTTAACATTTATTGCTGATCAGTGGCTGCTAAAGCAACTATCACTGCGGCATGTTTTATGTTTAGGGACACATTGTGCTGCTACTAAAACAATTCATATGCTTTTCTCAAGGCTGCACAAAATCTGTCAATAGCATTACCTTTGCAATTGCACCACCAATAAAAACATGGGAATCAGACGGAGGAATAAAATGCTCCCTGAATGCTCAGTCTTAACATCCTATGGCCCTGAAAAGAGTTCTGCCATGCCCAGTGCTGTGGATACTTCACAGCTGACACAGGCGAGATCATAAGGCCCAGCTCAATTCCATCAAACGTGTTAAAGCCACGCAGCAGATTGTGAAGCAAAAGTGTAATCTGATAATTGATGCTTCTTACAAATCAACAGCTTGTCTCCACATATTAAGATAAAAGACTCCTCTACACCAAAGAAAATGTAAATTGGAATAGAAGGTCTATTAGGTTATTAAATAAACTTGGTTTAGTTTGTAGAAAGGAATATGGTAAATATTGAACTTTTGTCAGAAGGAGAGACTGAGAAAAGAGAAGATGATAATTAGCAGGAACATCTACAATTGAGGCTTTCTCTGGCTAGTCTCCTCAGAATGATCACCGCCTCAGGAACAGGACATGTCCCCATTTATTGACTGCTCTTTTCCAGGGATTGTGTCAAGTGGTATGCTCACACCCCCCCCCACACTTCTCCACCCCACCTTGGTACTTCCAATACCTCTGAGAGTAAGATATTTTAATTCCTCAATTGATGGTAAGAAAATAAGAACACAATCAGGAAATATCACCTATCCAAACGAAATAAGAAAATGTATAAATGTATTTGGAATCTTGACAAAGTGGTTTGAAATCTTAACAAATTCAAAACCCACAAATGGTTTTAAGTACATGCTATAGCTGGGCATGGTGGAATACAACTGTAATCCTAGTGACTGGGGAGGCTGAGGCAGGAGGATTGCAAGTTTGAGGCCAATATTAGCAATCTAGTGAGGTCCTAAGCAACTTAGCAAGACCCTGACTCAAAATTTTAAAAAGTAAAAAGGGCTTTATATAGATCAAATGTTTTTGTTATATTTTATGTAAAAACAAGTAGAATGGAAAACCAAAAGCTTAGGCAATGGACCTCAGAGTCACAGGCAATTATTCCCATGCATTAAAGCTAGTCAAATGATTTTCCTCATTGACTACACAGATTTCAGAATTGTGACAAACCAGTAACTCCTTCAGCCTGTGCATTATCCCAATTTTTCACAGACCTGTCTGCAGAAATTACCTCATGCTTACCTCAACATTGTGTTTTAGGTGTGTCTGGGGTAAGCAACTGGATTCTGTAATTTAATAGGTCTCAAATAGAGATGAGGTGAATTGAAGGACCCTGTCCCAGTCTGGAATTGGTTTATATGATGAGCTCCTGGACTTTAAATTGATGCCATAATAGGATTAAAAACTTGGGATCCTAGGAAATGGCTGAATATATATTACAGGAGAGAAGTGTCCAGAATCATGAGTGCAGGAGGCTACAGAGTGTTAGGCAGAATATAAGAGGATCGAAATCATCACAGTTTTCTCCTGTTCATGCCTTTGTGTTATCCCATTACCTGAATGAGGGCTAGACTTACTTCTAATAATTAGAATAGGGAAGAAGTCATGGGATCTCACTTCCAAGATCAGATTATAAACTATGTCTTCAATCAAAGTTTCTCTTTCTCTATTTTTGTCCCTCTTTGCTGATTCTCTCTCTCTCTCCCTGTCCCTTCCTCTCTCTCTTTCTCCCCCCCCCCCAACCCCGCACTCTCAGCTGCCCTTGGGGAAAACCAGCTGCCATGCTGTGATGTAGCCCTGTAATCTGTGTCCCAAGGGACTAAGGACTAGTAATAATCACATGAGTTAGTACAAGAACAAATCCCCACCTATCCCAGATTAAGCCAACCTCAGCCAATACCTTGGCTATACCTCTTCAGTTTTGGGTTAATGCATTAAGTAACAATAGACAACTGATACAAAACCTTCATCACTTACTAAAAAGGAATTTCATTAGTCATGAGACAAATCAGAATAATCCCCTATCTGGTGATGGAACAATGAAAATACTGCACTGATTGTCTGATATCTCCCACAAAAATACATATCCTTATTTAAACATGAGGCAATCACACAAACTCAAAAGGAGGAATATCTTAAAAAAAAAATCACTGTCCAGAAAACTCCAAAAACTGTTAGGAAAAGGCAAGCAAGTGCTCCAGATTGAAGGAAACTAAAGATATTTAAAACAAAAATATGATGTATGATTTAGAACTTGAACTTTATTAATATAACACCTCATTGAGACAACTGATGAAAGCTGAATCAGATCTAAGGATTAGAGTGTAAATTCCAAAATCTGAAGACTGATTTTGGTTATAGAGGCAGAATGTATAGTGTGTAGAAGAGTCCACATGCTGCCTTGAAGTTCCTGACAAGGACTGTGCTGATGGGCACAGACAGGTGCCCAGGAGTTTCTGTTCCCCTGTGCTATGCAGTCCCTCTCAGTTGTCACATGTGGCTCTTAGAAAAGGCAACATATCCATTTTATTGTTTCTTGTGGTTCCCTCCCCCATGGCATCTCTGTGAAAATAAGTAAGCAGTAAGCGTGGGCTTACTTTATATGTGTTTCTAAATTATAACAATGATGTAATAAGTTAATGCTAAGTAGATTTACAATCTTCACTATTTCCTTCCTGGAGATATTCTTTTTCAATACAAACATGCAAAACATACCCGATAGTCAACAACCTCAGAAAGACCCTAACAAAAATATTCATTTTAGCATTTCTCCCCAAACTTTATGTGGAACAAAACAGTTATAAGAAAATAAGAAAGGAATATTTATTGATCTTTTTATTAATCCAGTAGTGAATTTTTTTTCAATGTACCAACTTAAACTTCTACTGAACTTTTTTTCTAAGAAGGTGGATAACAGATTCCTATTCTTCAGATCAATTTTAATAGGAAACCCATCTTCAAATTATACTATCTAATATAAAGATAATATATTTACTATAAGACAATAATAGGCATTCCAAACTCCTAAGAAGTTTATCTAAAATTGAAAGCCAAAATTAAGTTTCCCCAAGATTTTTTTTTTTTTTTAGTAGCTGCTAACCCTAGAAAAATAGCATAATTGTGAAGAGCTTGGAAGATGTTCTTATTTTCTTAGATACAGGATATATTAAGTTTTTATATTGAAAAAAATAAAACATATAAAAATAATGCATAAATATTTTTTAAAGATGAAATAAAACAAAGAATAAAAATCTCCAACTACATTATGTGGTACGTTGGTATTACTTAGGGAGTAGTACGTTTTACTACATAAATTATGATTCATGATCAGAATTGACAGCTACTAAAACATGTCATAGAGACCTGGTTATTAATAATCTAATCAGCTGTCTCAAAATGAGTTAGCTGAGGCAGAGAAAAAATACAAGTGTGAATATGGATTTAAACACTTGAATTCTTCCAGTACTCCATGGAAAGTAACTTAAACTGCATAATCTACTGATGCATAATCATCAGATATTAAAGAGGGCACATTCCTGCAATTCATTGTAACTCTAGTGATGTTAAAGAATTAAGACCACATTCATAAAGTCTAAATTTGTCTCTAAGGAGTAGCTTTGAGTTGGAGAATATCTGGATCATTAAGTAATTTCCTTAGGTCAAAGTAAAAGCACTTTATCTCTGAATATTACTTCCATGGCATATTGGATGTAGCAGAAGCTGGTAACAGAGTGACCTTTCTCTTAAACAATTCATAGATTCACTTGAATTTTCTTCAACTTAGGGAATTAAATGCACTCCATAGTGTTATAAGTCTTAAATATTGATTTTCCTCTAAAATTTCAACCCATTCTGATCACCACCATTCTCTCTTTGTACACTTATGTTCCATGTAATGTTCACTTCACTTAATTTCATTGCAGGTTATTTGAGTGCCATGATTTCAGGTTTCTAATCCATTATTGCCACATTGACATTTGCAAAAGACTTAATTCCCATGATACTTCGTGTTTTCTTTTGTATTACAAAATGAACTATTTCACAGTATGTATTTTTTCTATTGGTTGTTTCTTCCCTTTTAAGAAAATGAAATCACCACATTCTCACTGTTAGAAAGAAAAGTTATTTCATAGGAAATGCCTCAAACACAGACACCTAGAGCAGACAGTGAGATGTGTTGCAACCATTTAACAGGGAGAGTTCCATCCAGTCTTGCCTAGAAAATACAAAGAGGAAGGATTTTCTAGATTGTTTGGTGGTAGGTGGTGGTTAGAAAAGTAGAGAAAAGAATAAATTCTTCTTTACTTATTAGAGCAGAGAACCATTTTCACCGGGTAAGAAGGGCATACTTGAGAATGGAATTCAAGTACTCTGGCAACATACAGTAAATACAAGTTGTGGATATACAATAGTTGTTGGTAAGCTCATTCATCATGGAAAAAGAGAAGCAACAGATGTCACAATCAAGCTGGGTTCCAGTGTTTTGGGGTTTATATATATGGGGGGATTATGGCAAAAGGCAAAAGCAATGCATGGTACATATTCTACTTTTAACATTAAATTCATAGGTAGTACTTGTGTCATTGTATTCATTTGAAAAGAGCACAGTATGTAAATGTATTCCAAGAATACCCAGGCTAACTCACAGTATGTAAATAGTTTCAGATTCAAAAGAAATACTCCTGCTATGAAAACATATGAATATACCTCAGGACTCTCACCATAGTGTACATCCACAAGACTGGGATCTTAATTATAATGTTATAATCCATGTGTGTATAACATCTCAAAATAAACTGTACTGTCATGTACATCTGAAAATAATGAGTAAAATAAAACAAGAGAAAGTGGATAGGGTAGTGGAGGCCTAGAATTCCAGCTGCTGCAAGGCTGAGGCAGGAGGATCACAAACTCAAGGAAAGACTGGGAAACTTAGTGAGAACCTCTCTCAGAATAAAGTGAAAAGGGCTGGGGGTGCAGCTCACAGGTAGAGTGCTTGCCTTGTGTGGGCAAGGAAGGCCCTGGATCCATCCCCACTACCATGGGGTGGGGAGGAATGCGTTGCAAAGCAAATTAAAGATTTACTGGATTCTCTGAAGTAACAACCAATGAAAAATTTCAGTAATGGCACAGAACACAGAGACTCATTTTCTACAGACCTTTCCAATTTCTCATGACCTCACAGTAAATGGCGTCACACCCCAAAACTGCAAAAGCTGGATTCACTTGGCTTTTTCACTTACCTACCTTTCTCCTGATCGTCCACATTGATTTCTCTCTCAGGCACTAGCTGCAAATTTTCTAAATCAGGGCATCAGCTGTTCAGCCTTATACTTTATCCTAATCAACAAAATACCTAATTGTTTATCTAATGAGACAAAATTTCTAACACTGTAACAAGATGCGTGTGTTTGCTTTAAGGATGTTGTTTTAGTAATAGAGTCACTGAGCATTTCAAACTCATGTCGATATTTCTAATTTATACAAAGTGGCTGGGTTAAACTACTTATCCACTGAATTGCTTTGTCTTGTTAAAAGCCTTTTTACTCAAAGAATATTACCTTTACTTTTCTCCCCACCTGTAAAATAAAGACACAATTAATAAAATAGTCACCCTCATTTCCTGCGATTATTTTCTAATATGGCATGCTTCTTCCCAATTGTACTTCTAAATCTCCAGCAATCATAACACTGCAGAAAATGGGCAACTCAAAATATATCTGAAAATGAATGAGATCTGCAGCTTTCCATTTGATTTCTTAGGTAAAGGAGAGAATATGTGGTCTCCGAATACCTGATAAGGTCATACACACAATTTCAAGTGCATTTGTTGTAAATCTATGTGACAAGTTCTACAGCCACTAACCTGCTTCTGCCCTAAGGGAATGTGTGCAATCTTCACTGTGTGTCCTGAGTGGTTGTAGGGGAGCGTCAGCCCTTTGAGACGTGTCAGACTTAGGAAATATATTAGCAATGCTCACAACAAGTTTGGAGTTCAACCTATGTGCAAACAGGAAATTTATCTTCCAAATGTGATAGGAAGTTCCTAAAGATAATTTCTTTAATCAGGAATATTAATTGAAAACTTTGTCTCTTTTCTTTTTTCTCCATCTTTTTGGATTATAAAAATTTTAAACATTCAGAAACTGAAAAAAAAAAAAAAAAGTTCTGTGAATACCTGTGATAGGAAATAGAAGTGATAGGAACTAGAATACAAGAAAGAATTGGCAGTAGTGACTGAGGAGTAAAAATTTTAATTAAAAATTTCTCCTAAGGTTAGAATTGTCAACTTAGTTAATCTTATGGTATATATACAGGACATTGTAGAGTTTTTGTTATTGAAATATGAATTTATATTAAATATAGAGTATTAAGAATTATGATATTGTCATAGTCGTTCTAGATTTATTCTTATAATGAAATCACAATATCATTTGCTTAGTTGTTTGGTAGTACAACTAATATGGAATACTTATATACACAAAATAAATGATCTTACCATTCCTGAATCTCTATCAATACTATAAATGATGTAAAACACCTCTTTTCTGGACTCTTTTAGATCAGACTCAATACACAATTTGGTTAAGATTTGCATACTTGAGCCATAATTTCTCTCTGGTATTTGGTGGTATAAGGTAGTTATATCCGGCAGTCAGTTGAGGTCTAAAATTGTTCAGTATAATCAATTTCAATACAAAATATATTTTATACTTTAAGTATAAGGGGGTGTTATGAGGTCAGATAAATCAACATTTGGAAAAACATGGAAGAATGTAACATATTCTAATTGCTATATTCGTAAGGAGCAAAAAAAAGTAGAAAATATTGAGAAAATAAGTAAAAATAATTTCATCCTCTCCAATTGAAGAGTAATTTGGGAGTTACAAATAATATGTTTATATCAATCTGAAAATGTGGATATTGGAGAGGTTCTTTAGAATGTGACAAAGTATTCATGGGCTCTACTTACCCACAGGAGACATTTCTGGAACACTAGCAACATAAGGTCCATCCAAAAACTTTGGCTCATTGTCATTAATATCCTGCACTTTGATGATGAACTCTGATTCAGGCTCCAAGGGCTTCCTGGTCTCTATGTCCACAGCCTGTGCACGCAGGGTATAGAAAGGTTTTTCTTCTCTATCCAGACTCCTTATTGCATGAATGTCGCCTGTGGTTTCATCAATGGTAAAAACGGTTCCAGCACCATCTCCTGAGAGGGTATATTTAACAGTACCCTCTCCCTTGTCCAAGTCAGAATGAAGCTTTGGGGAGGGAGAGACAGAGAAAGAGAGGAGAGAAGAGAGGGGGACCATTAAACATTTTGCCATTATTAAAGAGTCATAATTTGGAAAAAAATGTGCTGCAAATACCTGTGTAGATCATAGATAGATGAATAGATGTATAGATAGATCCTAGACATTCTACTTTCACCTTTGAATTCCTTGCCTTATCACATAGATGGACAACAAATTCATCCTCCCATTAATTCTATTCTCAGTACATTATATATTTTTAAATGCATTATGAAGATCAGAAGCACACTCCAAATGTATCACCTGGTATAAGTGTAATTGCTTTTGAACATTTGTTTAGTTCTTTTGTACCTTTTTAGGATTAAAACTTTCATTAAAAACTATGTACAAATCTTAAGTATTTAGTTATTTTTTTAGTTTAAATCATCACATAAAAAGTAAGCTCATAAATACCAAATTGTAAGCCTTCCAAATGATCTAAAGGTAGAAATTAATGACCTAAACTAGAATGAGATAAGAAAAATCTCAGAAAACACTGAGCCATTTTCATTGGAAAAGAAAGACAAGATCTTTCAGTTATATGTGGTAGATTATATCATTTTAACCAATCGAGATTGTATGAATTATCCAGTATTAACCAAATTATTGGTAGCATCAGTGGTTATCTTTTCAGATTAACAGATAATTTTCTTCTAATTCATATGCATATAGAATATTTGTTGTCTGTAATACAGAGATATTTGAATTCAGTTAATTTCTTTAAAAATTCAACACACTATTAGATCTCTGTATTGTAGCATGAAATATGATACACATGAAATCAATAAGGGAGAGAGTCAAAGAGAAGGGAAATTATCACAGGGATATGGTTAGCATTGGTCAAACTGGAGTCCAAGAATAAGTGGAAGCTCAACATAGATTTGGAGAACCATAAATAATCTCAGAATAAGTAAATACATACAAGAAATATCACATTAAAACATTATGTTACATATAGTTTGCTAATACATATTATTATAATTAACATAATAATATATTTTATAATTATCTTACCCAATAATTTGTTATTCTTATTAATGATGTCATCTATATTTCTTTTCTTTCAGATGCTAATCTAAAATGTTTTAAACTGTTTTCACTCATGTACAGTTTTCTGATTTCAGTCACTAAAATTTTATATTTGGGAGCTCATTGCTCTCAACAGATCACTTAAAGAAAAAAACATTGAACTTTTATAGTTCTCATAACCATTGGGCTGTGCCTTACAATCTGCATACAGGTACTGCTCTCTGGCAAAACTTTGGTAAAAACTGACTTTTATGTTTGTTAACATTTTATGTTTGTTAACATTGCAGCCCATAAAGAGATCTAAAATAGTTTAAATTACATAAACATACATTCTTTGAAATTACTCTTTCTGTGTGTCAGTATTAGAAACATCAAGTTAGAAATACCAATTAAATGTAAGTTTAACATTGGCTACATCTTTGCTTTCAAGATTGACATTGTGGTTTAGGTTCAGTAAAATGATATTGTTCAAATTAATGTTACTAACATAAATTTATTCATTTTGAAATTTGTGTTTGCTTCAAAACTTCCTCTGAAAATATATTTGTGTATGAGCATAAGCATAAGGATGAATACTTGGTTGTGTTAGGATTCAGCCATGAGTAAGTGGGTAGGGTTGGAACATCAGACATACACCTCAAGGAGAGTCCATAAGTCACAGAACTGGGGATAACAACAAACTTTATCAAAGCAGATGAGAGTCAAGAAAATGGGAACTGGTATTTCCAGACAATCCAGATGGTTAATCGTAATCCCTTGAGGTAACTGTTATTTCAAGATCTCTTGTGACCAGGCCCTCACAACTCTCCTGTTGTGAAAGGTTATCAGGAAAAATAGGTCACAGCCACCTTGTGACCATCAGGACCCTCACAAATATTTTCTGAGTTCTCTACAAAGGTAACAAATCACTTAATGGAGTATGAAAAATTGAGGTAAGATGAAAGGGACTCAACTCCCTTAAAACACCCTATTCTCATGGGAAGGTCAGTTCAGTGACTATTCCATGCATCCTTATCCCTATTACTCTGTGCAACACACTTAAAATCCTTTCTATGGGATTACCAAGAACTGGTCCTACTGACCCTGAAGTCACTTGGGCTCTGTGGGTCTTCTCTTCAAGAGTTAAGGGGTCACGCCTGTAATCCCAGCACTTGGGAGGCTGAGGCAAGAGGATCACGAGTTCAAAGCCAGCCTTAGCAATGGCGAGGCAATTAGCAACTCAGTGAGACCCTGTCTCTAATAAAAACACAAAAAAGGCTGGGGATGTGGCCCAATAGTTGAGTGCCCCTGAGTTCAATCCCTGGTACAAAAAAAAAAAAAGTGTTAAGGGACATATTTAAAAGACTAAGGCAATAATTAGAGGGCATATGAATGTGATGTTTCTTTAAGTTACTATGTTTTACTTAAGTATGAAGAAATTTTCTATGAATGATAGGAGGAAGGTTTGTTTTTTTTTTTTTTTTTCCCTCCTAATATTTTAGAAACTGCTATGAAGTATGGGAAATTTCAAGTGTAAAATCAAGCTTTAGATAAATGTTCTTTGAACCTAGGAATTTCAAATTACAAATTTCAACCATAGTATTTAAGATATTCAATACAGTGGGTATTGTTTTAGCTTTTGGATTTATCTAAAGATATAAGACAGGCAAAAGCTCAATGCAATACAAATGACTTTATAAACTGGATGCATTTTGCCAATGGTTCAAAGAATATATGGTGATATTTTGAGAACTTAGTGAAAATACCACGTTGGTTTTTTGCAAAGTACTCTAAGTAGATTTACAAAAAAAAAAAGGAAGGAAGGAAGGAAGGAAGGAAGGAAGGAAGGAAGGAAGGAAGGAAGGAGAAAAAAAAACATTTAGCTAAAATCAAAACTGTTCTTTTGAAAATGCCATATTAAGAACGCAAATGTGGTTTTATCCCTATCCAAAATTGAAATTAAATTCACCTGCTGGTTCTCAATCTTCTACCTTTTCCTTCTAATTTTAAAAAATGAGTTTTATAGAGATCATAGCTTTATATGAAATATCTGAGAATACATTAAAACTTTGAGTTGCAAATAAACTTGTTGAATGTAAAACTCTTGAAAGATGACAATTTTTATAGGAGTTGAACATGTGATAAAATCTTAATGCAGATCTCAGGAGTTATGCTGAATTGACAGGCAATATTTAAAATTAGTTATTCAGTGCTGATTGACTCAAGAACATGTGTGACTAGCATAAAGTATAGTTATTTTTCTATATCAATTCTGATGTTAGATAAATAATAATGCACTCATGTTGGATAATATAAAATTCTCTTTAGTTAAATTATAAGAAATTTTGAGGAGAAAATGGGATACATTAAAATGAAAATATCTATCATGCTCTGACCTACAAATAGCTTATTTTATTTTATCTATACATTCCAGTTATATAGAAATATAAATACACAAATGGAAAGGGTAAAATATATGCAAATATATATTTGCTGTAATTTATACTTATATATATTTTCTCTGAATATATATGAACACTTGATATAAAAAACTGAGTTGACATATTTCAATAATATTTTTCATAATTATTTTTCCATATCACTTGAAATTCTTCTACTTTTTAAAGTGATTGCCTTATATTCATTTGACAAATTTGAATGCTATAATGAACATCACCCATTCTTTCATAAACAATGTGGTGAATGTGGGTATGTGTATGTTTTCTTCTGATTATTTCCCTAAAATAAAAGGCAAATATCGAGACCAAAACTATAATCACTTTTATAAATTTTGAGAGATGTTGAAAATTGAGATTCCAGAAATTGATCTCCATAGATAGAACTGCTTTCCCAAGCATTTCAACAATGGAATTTAGGCTGAGCCTACACTGTGAAGCTATTTCATAATCTCATTTGCATAAAGAGGGTTGGGGCAGAAGGATTCACATTCTTTGCCTCATTTTTTGGTGGTGTTAACTGTAAAAATAAAACCATGGGGCATGCATCATTTTACAGTCACTTCAAGCTACACATACAGCATGCTGATAACTCCACCAAAATTAAATTTATTTTCCTTTATGAAAATTTAAAAATAACAGTCAGAAATGTGTCTTATTCCAAGTAATAAAAATAAGCTGTTGCTGAGTAGGTGCCGACTACATTTACTGACTGAAGCAGCCAAGTCCAATAATACCAGTTTTTAGTATTGACACTTAAAATAAAATTTCTCCCAGAGAAACAGAGTTCCATAAATGATGGATGTGGAAATAGACACTGTCCAGGCAGTTGCTTTGTGGAAGTGGTGGTGTTATTTTCTGATGTGTTCCAAGTCATCTCAGATGGTGCGTGAAAATGAGATGCCAAGAGAGGCTTAAAAAAGATACTGAGGACTAGCTTCAGAATGTGAGCAAATCTTCAATTTCTGTGCTCAAAAGTTTTGAGAAAGCTAATCTAAAGTTAAATGTTTACTAGCATCTCTCTGATTATATTTTGGAAACGGCTGCAAAAAATGGAGTTTATTCTTATTTTCTATGGGTTGAAAAGTGCACATAAATGGAAAAAGCTTTTGTATCACCATGTCCAGCAGTGATTTTAGTTTCATTTTCCATTTGCCAGGACAGGAGAATATTTACCAGGCATAAAGTGAGCATGGGGTGTGTGTTGGAAGTTAAAACAACTGATTTTAAAATGGTAGTTTTTGTTGAAAACCAATAATTGTGTTTAACAAATAATATTATTAATCCATATGTAAAAATATGCATTTTACATTAGTGTGGTAGACATACCTGCTAAAGAAATGTCATTGAATTACCAGCTTACTGATACACATAACAATTTAACATACATTATGCATCATTATGCAGTCCCTAAGACTTAGAATTAGGAATATTTCTTAGAGGGAGATGGAAATAATGATGCTGGACAGTTACAATAATGGCTCTTATTAGGTAATCAGAAAGGTCGTGAGGTGAGGGTAAAAGTGGAAAGCTAATATGCATCATTTTTTCAAGGAATTTTACAAAAAATATTTTAATAGTGCTGCCACCTTTGAAATGTTGTTTAAAATCTTAATTTCTTTGTTCCCTAAAATGGCTGCTGGTTTGTAAATTGTTCCTTCTTTTCCAAATCCCGTTCATTCATCCCTTTCTTAACTTTCATAAGCATTCATTTTACTCCTTCTCCTATTGCCTTAGTATCTGAGTTTGTAATTAACATAATTTTTGAGGGAGTTTTATCTCATGTTTTCATACACTAAATTATATGAGATTATGGGAATAAGCGGGAAATGGGGGAATTCATTGTTAATTTCTTTACCTATTTTACAGACCAGCATTTTTGCCATACCAAAAGACCCGAAAAGAACAACACACAGGAAGAAGAGTTGTTTGGTTTTTACTGTTTCAGAGGCCTCAGGTCATAGTCCAATGGATTCCATTGCTTTGGGCCAGAGGGGTGGCAGAACATCATGGATTTGGCTGAGGAAAGCAGTTCAGAATATGATAAAGAAGGAGACAGAGAGCTCTGCTTAACAGGGACAAAATCCCCAGTGACCCATCTCCTCCATCCACACACCCTTGCTGCCTAAAATTACCACTCAGTTAATCTACTCCAGCAGATTAATGCATTAGATTAAGACTCTTCTAACTCTCTAAACTTTCTCGAATTGTCTTAACACATGAGCTACTAGGTGACACCTCATATATAAAGCATATTACCTATAACATTTCTGATTTGGTGCCACATCACCTTTCTTTTCTAATAGATTTGTAGTACTATTCAGTTGAAGTGTTATTAATGAAACAATTGTCTAGATAGCATGTGTTTATCTCTCTTTCCAAATTCAGATCAGTCTTAGAATGTATGTGGTTCTCTATCTCCTAAGATCACAGCATTAAGGCCTCCACCCTTCTCCTTACATCTCCTCCCATTTCTTCCCCTACCTTTCATCATCTGTGTACACAAAAACTATCCTGAAGATATGTGAATTTTCTCTCATTGTTTAAGTAATCCCTGATGGCTAATTGTATGTGTCCACTGATTACTCCATGAGATTCCTAAAGATTTGATCAAATATTATTCTGGGTTTTTCTTTGAGGGACTTTCTAAATGAGATTAACATTTGAGTTACCTAAAGAGAGTGAAAAAAGTAGGTTGTCCTTCCTTATGTTTGGATATGGTCTACTCAGACCATAGCCAATCAATTCATGGCCTGACTGGAATCAAAAGTCTAAGATTTTTGTGAATAAGGAGCTCCTGTTGCCTGATGGTTTTAGAATTGGGACACTTCCACATCTTTTAAAAAAAAATTCATTTTTAAACTTTATTTATTTATTTATTTATTTTTGTGTGTGTGCAGTTGGGGATTGAACCCAGGGCCTTGTACATGTGAGGCAAGCACTCTACCAACCAACCTATGTGCCCAGCCCTTAAAAAATCTTTTGCTTTGAACTTGAACTGAATTATTAGCTCTTCCTGAGCCTTGAGGCTGCCCATATTTATACTGAGATCACAATGTCAGCTTTGCTGGGTCCCTAGCTTGCTGATTATGTGCCTTAATACTAGACAGCCTCCATAATGATGGAACCAATTTTTTTTATCAGGAATCTCTTCACAAATCTATATCAACATCTACATTTATATTTATCTCTATCTATGTATGTATCTGATAGTCTGATTATTTCTGCTTCTCTAGGGGACTTTTACTGATACACAAGTTTTCCAAGGTTATTCTGTAAGTTGATGCTAAAATATTTTATAAAACCCTAACACTATTTTATAACAATTACATGATGTAAATATTTTTGTTTCACCATTGGATAATATGCAATGCCTTTCTGTTTTCATTTACAATATGGATTTTTTTCTATTATATCATCTTCATTCATTTATTTATATTATTTGATTTTTTTATACCCTTAATCTCATTCTATTTCTCAGGCCAACATCAATCTCCTTGTCAGTACATACATCCCATAGGGAGGCCTAAACCTTCATAATCCAAACAAGAGAAGCTGCATAATTGTCAGCCTGGAGCTTTTCTTTATTAATCTCCTGATTTGGAAACAGATCTTGAACCTTATATTTTCTTCTAATTTGGTTCATTCTTTTGTTTGCCAGCATCAATATCATACAATTTCCTAAAAATGGTTCTGCAACCATTGTATATCAGAAAGTGCCTTTATTTTGCAGTCATGTACAATTAATTATTGTCTAGGTACATATTTCTAGGTTGGAAATCTCTTCAAACATTTGAAGGCATTATTATATTTTCTTGTATATTCATTGATTTCTAGAAAACAAGACACAATGTTTCATTATGTTATTGGCAATGAGCCTTTTTTTCTATTTATTTGATCTACTTTAATTTTTTATTTACTAATTAAATTTTTCTATTTATTTAATTTTTAGAAATCTTGGTATTCTATTTATTTAGTGATAGATGGGCTACCGTCCCCGCCCCCCAGAGTTTTCCACATCCTGAGAGAAGCAACCTTGTTTCATTCTTGGCAGGATGTTTCTTCCCCAGGCAGGATGTTTCTTTCCTAGACAGGATGTTTCTTTTCCCCGGGCAAGAGCCAATAGGCTTAAAGGTCACCCTGTTCTATGGGCAAAGAGCCAATGGCATTGGGGTTGCTCTGGTGCACCTCCCACCAGAAATCCCTACATAGGGCCCTGTTCGAGAGACTCAGAACAGACACACAGAGACATACAACATCAGCTAGTCGCTGTTAAGAGGAGGAAGCCACTCAGACACATCAGCTCAACCCTGTGGAGAGGAGGAAGCCACTGCAACAGCTCCAGACCCATTGCCTCCAGCCAACAGCAGCTGCCCCAGCCTGCAGCTCCAGACCCATTGCCTTTAGCCCGAACGGCCGCTCCCAGCTGACAGCTCCAGCCTCCAGCCAGACAGCAGCTGCTTTAGCTGATAGCTCCAGAGTTCCTAGCCGCAACCAAGCACCCACCTTCTGTCCAGAGCTTGCACACTCCCCTCTCCTTGACTCCCCTCTCCCACCAGAGCTTGCACACTCCCTTCTCCCTGACTCCCCTCTCCCAGCACCTCTTCGACCTTCGACCAGAGCACCTGTTCTCCTGTTTTGCTACCAGCTGCGAAGGCTGTTGAATAAATCTCTTGGCTGTGCACAGCTGTCCCCCGGTGTGATGTTTTGCCCTTCATTTAGAACATCATATCCAAGTATGTATTTTTTGTAAATTTTCTATATTTTGAGTTTATGTGTTTTTTTCACATGATGTGCACTTTGTAAAATTTTCAGTTAAAAATGTATTTTTCTTCAACATTTAGAAATTTCCTTCTATGATTATTTTCCTTCTTACTTCACTGTTATTTACCTAGAATTTGTATGTTCAATGTTACAAATCATGCATATTCCATATATCATATACGTTTCACTTGCATTTTGCATTTCCTTTGTTTTGATCTATTTCTCTAAAAATACTTTTATATTAGAATAATTTATAGGTATTTTGTTCTCATTTTCAAAGTTAGTACACACATAAATCAAAAACATATTCTAATACTTCTTTCTTTTGAGTGTTCACATTTTAAAGAATTATATCATTATCTTGCAGAAAGTTTTTTTTTTTCCCACATTTTTAAGGATTTTCACTTTTTGTACTTTGCCTGAATTATCTGTTCTTTAAATGCTTATTTGTTTATTTTTAATTTTGAAATCTGAATATTTGTAATCACATTGCTGGCATTCCTCAAATATTTGATGAATCTTTGTCTCAGTTTTCTGTTCATTTAAAGGATAGATAATCTAATTTGCAGTTGTGGATTTGTAAATTAAATGTGTTCATGATAATATTGACCTAGTATTAATGAAAAGAGAACCAATCATTGCTCTGAATTCCAGATATGTGATAGAGGGTATTTTAACCATAGTGTTGTGCCAGTACTACTCTAAATCCAGATTATCTGAAGAATAATTTCTTTTAAAAATAATAATTTCTGTAATGCTCATGCTCTGATCATTTATACCTGTACTAATTATTCCATATAGGTGAGAAAAAAATTGTATAAACATGACCAGTCAATCTCAGTATTTTACCTGGCAGGCCTTATTCCTTTTGTATATATTAGCTGAAAATTATAAGACTTTTTTCAAAGTTGCCCCTACTTTGCTAGAACCCTCTTAATGTAAACTTTTGCATCTAGCAACCCTGAGTTTCTTTTACCAGTTACCAGTCCTTTACCTATTTGTCATTTTACATAAATTAGATTCTCTTGCCATTCCCACCAGGATCATGGGTTGGCAGTTTTGTTCCTATACTACAAATTTCTGATGGTCTCAGGAGAGGGGTTAAATGTTTGTGGGCAGTACATCATTTTACTTTAACAAAATTGTATTGAACAAAATTTAAAAACTATAGAAAAATAGAAAGAATGATAGAATTATAACCTATATTCTTACTATCTAGAGCAAACAATTATCAACATCGTGTTGTATTTGCTTTGTTCTTATGTATAGACATTTTGGAAGAAAATGCAAATACAGTAGTTCACTGTACACTTAAGCATTGATTTATTTAAAATAAGGCCTTATCTACACAATCAAAATGCTGTTAAATCATTTAAGGAAATTAATAAAAACACTTATCTTTTAATAAACATCACTTATTCAATATTCTCCATATATCTCTCCAAATGTCTTTTTTTTATTCTGTACATGTATTCAGGAAAGTCTCATACATTGCATTTGAATATTGTGCCTCTGTTTTCTTTAAAGATGTAAGGATCACACATTTATATAATAACTTATTTCATTGTCATTTGTCTTTATCAAATTCCTTCTGAATTTGTCTGTTGAAACAAGAAATTTCCTGCTATGTTATCTACTCTTTATTATTCTAGCTGTTTTATTAAATATTTTGTTCCATCTTAAACTACATAGGGCAAAAATGGTCACATAAAATTCTGCTGTACATAATAGGGAGAGCTTTGTAACCAGAAATGGACACCTTTGGGGCTGGAGATGTAGCTTGGTGGTAGCATGAATAAAGAGAGCGTTTTGACAGACATTTCTACACATACACTTTAAAAGGTAAAGGGAAAATTCCTTGTACAGGATTCCATCAGGAAATTTTGATGTAATAATTGCATATAAGTGGTAATTATTATTACTAGTTTAAAATGGATGCAGAATGATTTAACCATAGGATTCAGCAAGCCATGCTTGAGAACTGAAGTAATATTGTACATGTTTTATTTAAATGCAGGGTACACTTAGACAACCTGGCCAAAATATTTTTTTAAAAGTGAATTTCTTTGGCTGAAATACTTTTATTACATAGAAAACAAATGATTTTTGTTATCTCTTTACTGGTAAGCCTGTAAAAATACTTAATGTTTCCTTTTTTTGTAGTTGTTTGGTTTCATATTAATACTCTGCTCTCAGGAACATCACATTGATTATTGGATTAGATAAAAATCCATTAGATTGTGATTACAGTATTGTCTATAGACAAAAAAACAAAACAAAACAAAAAAAAAAAAAACTAGACCTGAAGATGATCTATAACTCTGAATAATGCTGTAATGGAAATTTCTTTCTTCCCAAAGTCACCGAATACCCAAGAATATTTGACATTCTGTGCCATTCTACTCTCATGAGAGGACTCATTTGTTCTTCCGAGCTTGATTGTTGCAAATTGAGCAACAGGAATATCATTTTACAAGGTTAGGAATTCCCTCTAACAGTCTGATGTGAATAGAGAACTCCCCTGCCTGGGTAACAGACCCAAAGCTATTTATCATCTGGAAATGTTTCACCTTCTATTTAAGAAAGTAGAAATCCATTTCAAAGAGGCCCACACTTTCCCCTGAGATATGCTAAGGAAGACCAAAGGAGTACAAAGACGGCTTGCAATGTTCAGGAGCAACTAATGTTAATGTGCTAGGATATATTATACATCTTTTTAAAGAAAAAAAATATATATATATATACTATTCCACCTCTCTTCTCTTTCATCTCTTTTTCTATTTGAATATTTCATGTATGGTTGCATGTGAGGGGAAAGTTATTTTCTTAGATTGTCATATTTTACAACAGTGCTTAATTTAGATTATATTCTATCACTTGAGACTGTCACAAAATATTAATAAGCCCTTCGATAAAAGAGAGGTCACTGGCTTGATGCCAGGATTTTGAAGAAAAAATTGGGAGAAGGTTACAATAATTTCTTTCCTACATTTCCCAAGCTGTGAAACATTTCTCACAAAGCCAAGTTTTAGGTAGCAAAACATTCCTAGAAGATAAAGTATTTTTAATCAAATTTTCAGTAATATAATCTCTATTTTGAATAAAAGTAAATGTTATGTATTAAATATCAGGTAATGTGATTATTTTTCAGAATACTTAAATATATACAATTTAGTCTGGTCTTGAATTAAGTGATCATAATCACTTATAACAACATGTCATTATAGTTAGATATCATTTATAAATTTTAATACTAACTATAATCTTTCCATTTCATTATTAGTCCTTACTGAATATCATGTACTATGTTAATACCCTATAGGCTTTATTTAATTTTCAGGCCAACCAGTAATGTGTGCTCTCAAGATATGACAATGAAATCTTTGAAAATAAATTCACATTTTAAAATGCAAATTATAATTTAAAAATGCTATATATCCTATTTATTTGTACATACATTTAATAACACCAAAAAAGCAGATGAACCCAAATCTAAACTCTAAAGTAAAACTAAATTTTAACTAGTTTCTCATAAGTCATTATTATTATTATAATTCATCATAGGCATGTTTTACTTTTCCCTTGATTTTTTAATTTTTAAAATTTTAAATTGAATTGCTTTTATTTGGTAGTATAAAACATCTTATTACATGAAGCCAAATAATTAGCATGAAGTAAGTATAAATAAGATTTCACAATGAAAACCAAATTCACTCAAAAAATCCTATTACTTTCCAGTATATCCAAAATATACATAATTGGTAATAAATAAGAATAAATATCTCAGGTAAAATGTTTTAAATATATTTGATTTATTCATATTCCTTAATTTTAGTACAGATCAACTGATTTATAAGTCAAGTAGGTCCAGGACACTTTCTATTAGCTGTTATGTCACTCTTACTGATATATTTCAAAACATCTTCTTTCCTAAAGAGATGATGCTGGGTCTCAGAGCAACACCTGATAAAGAAAAAGGTAGCAAATGCAACAGTCTCACTCTTTCTCCATAACTGACACTTTGGGCCCCAAGGTCTGTTTCATAGGAAGAAACAATTGGGATCTTAAGTTTCTCACCTTTATTCCTTACTAATATTTAATATGTAAAGTTCTCTGCTTGCTATAAGTCAACTCCTTAATTGTCCTTAGTGGAACCATTTTAATTAGTCAAACAATTTTCTACCAAGTGTCACGATATCTGTAAATATATCTAAAATGCTTAAACACTTCAGAAAAAAGTATATGCAGTTTATGAACTCTGATAATCCATACCTCTTTTTCATGTTGATTGTTCAAGGAGAGATAATCACAATTCACAAATCAATATTTAATGCATTTTTCCCCAAGTTGATCTCTAATTAATGAAATTTAAAAAAATTTCTTGAAGAGTACTTTGCAACAATCTAATATAATAATCATCTAAAGGGAGGTAGAAAGAAGTATGTTATATAATACAGAAAGTCAAACATTGATTTGTACCACATCTATCATATCTGTGCTTGCAGATGTAAGTCAAAACAGAGTAAAATGTTCCAAAACAAAGCTACCTTCACATCCCCATAAAATAGCACCACAGATTATTTTGATGTTATTTAATATCAGAGAATATCTAGACAAGATTCAATATAAGAAATATTGCTCAATTTCCTAATTTTCTGTATAGAAGAAGAACACTGAGATATCACTAGGTATTTCAAAAAAGATCAAGGTATTTCAAGATGGGAAATCAAAAGTTTAAAAGAAATTCAGAGGAAAAGCACACATAAGATGTGGAGGCAAAGAATAAAAAGTTATCTGCAAAAGGAAACAGAAGAGCCAAAAGAAAAATATTGAGAGGAAGAAGAAAGAAGAGAGAGAGGTCAAAGGTATAATCAGAAGACAAAAATAATAATTAAGAAGAACACATATTATTTTTCTAGAAATGAAAATAATTAGCACACATGTTATGCTCAAATAAAATGTGAGAAATAAACATTTACTTTTTTGCACTAGTTTTTCAGCTTATTAAGAAAATTTTCCTTCTAACTAGTTTACCTAATTATTGTGAAGGTGATTGAGTTCTGCATATCAAGGGACCTTCTTTATTTAAAACAGTTAATTAGTTTTTATCAAGGAATGTTTTTACTAGTCTCTTCTCTGTGTTTGCTAATCACTAGGTTTGACATTTATCTCTAGACTAAAAGGAGGCAGCCTCTTTGAAGACCAGGAGTCCTCAGGTTGTTATAGAGACTGCCATTTCATAACATCCCCAATTTCCATTGCCTCTACCTGAATTTAAAAACAAAATGATTTTTTAAACCAAAATAATAATTTTTAATATGCTAAAATTTTAAAATATATTTGATGTTCAAATTATTGCATTGTTATCAGGATAAAATGACCTTAAGAAATGAAGATGAAACACAATATTTTGTTGTTTTCAATGAAATTGTACCCTAGTTATTACCAGTTTTACAACGGGCTTTATCTTGTGCTTCTATAGGCACAAATTTAATTGAAAGGTGTCATGTTTAATTCAGAATATTTGATAAGAAAAATGTTATATATTGATGTCAAATCCTTTTGTTTAATTGTATTCTTTCTCTGGTGGACACACATTTTCTCTCTGTTTCTGCCCAATTTTAGTACTTCTATTATTTGTCTCAGATTTATCTTGGTATTGGTCTAACTTCAGAGGTTAAAAAATGTTTTATTTATTTTTTTCTTTTTTTAACTTGGTATAAGGGATTAGATACAATTGGACTTTATTGAGTTTTGTGTTTCTAACTGATCAAATAAAGGACACATGGATCATGCTCAGTAATAATTTCATAAACTTATAAATTAATAAAGGAAAAAAATACATGAAAACCTTTGATCTTTTTGTTTCCTTTTTAAAATTTTAGTATATAAAAGGACACAACATAGAATGACCTAAAATCAATGATCATGGATAATAATTATCTAATAATTAGAAACCTGAAGTTATCACTGTGCTATTGTGTAAATTACTTAATTTCTTTGAATTTTACTCTTTATATGCAAAATATGGATTATAATATTTTTATTCTTAATTTGCAAGAATATATTAAATAATTTGACTTTATAATATTTGTTTTCCTCTCCTTTTACATCCAAGTAAGTACAATTTGGCAATATTTGTTTCAGTTTATATTAATTTATATTAATATATAGAATGAAACTAATTGAGTTCAAAAAATAATAGAAATCCTTATTGAGCTTTTATTTCTTGCTAGCAATTTTATAATGCTTTTTATGTCTAAAATCACTGTAATACTCAGAATAATTGTATCAGTACAACTTTACTATTATCATCTTCCCTTTGTAGATAGAGAAAGCAAGACACAATCAGGCTAATAGCTCCAGGTGCACAAATAGAAAGACATAAAGTCAAGATACAAACCAAGTATTCTAACCCCATGTCTTTTGGACTAGCACTTAAGCCATTAGTGTGCATTTAATTTGATTACACAGTGTCTTTTTTGTTTAATTTTTGAAAATGTTAGTCTTGAAAGAAAAAAATGACCCTAATAAACCTGAATCTTTGATAGGAGAATTAGATTAACAACAGATGGAAATTAGCCAATAATCAGTTTTGTGACATCATTTTGTTTGAACAAAACCAGATTTGTATTATTGTGAATTAATGAATGAAAATAGTTTCATTCAAAAACACTTTGTATTGCCCATTAGTAATTGTACTAGCAAATAGAATAGAGAACACATTTCAGTGTTTCCTCCCAGGAGACAGGAATCCTGTGGTGAATAGCTTACATCATGACAACACAGGCATTCATTCAAAAGAGTTACTTTTTATATTTTTATAATACTGAAATCACATTTTCCTATGGAAATTTTAGTTAAGCATATCTTATATAATTAAAAGTATGTACTATTTGCACCCTGTTTACAAAGGTATTATATTTATAGTTATAAGTCTGTCTTAATAATATATTTAGAATTATAAATAATGCTGCAAGTCTTAATTATATATTTGCAATACTTGATAGTCAACTAGAAAGATTGAAAAATATTTACACTGAATACAATGTAATTTACCTTTATGTCAATAAAATATTTCAATGAGAACTTTTTTCCTGAGGTTGTGCACATTGTTTACCCATAATTTGCTTTGAAAGATAAAAAGGTCTATTATTTTAAAAATAAAATGGAATACTTATGCTTAATTATACAAATAATCATTAAGCTATTTCTCAAAATGAACTAACAACTTTACAAATAGGTATGTGAATGTGTATGAGTATGTTTATATAGATGTGTGTATATAAGTGAAAGAAAAATGAGAGAGAAGGTATTTATATTGTGTTTTATTCACACAAAAGTACATTTTTGCAAAATAAATGAAATGCCAACTACTTATATGTAATATGAACCAATGCTCTGAAGAATATAACCTGAAATTGCAGGGTCTGCTTACTTTCAAGGGTTGTTTGAAGGTGACCCATTTTCTCTAGCATGCATAAATGTGGGTACGCTTTTGTGTGTTCAAGCACAAAGCCACCTCGCTGAAGTCTTTTATTTCCTTACTTCAATCTATAGTAACTACTTTAAACAGAATTTGAAAGTATAATATCACAAATGCTGGAAAAATAAATCCAAGAACTTAAACAGCTTGATTTCTTTGTATTATGAGTCAAATTTTTTGCCAAATTTATTGTTAAAAATTCATCTTTCAGTCTTATATCCTTTAAATATTTCATAAATATTACATTATTTGCATGATAATTTATACATTACATATTCATTTTCTGCCTGATAGTATGAAAATGACTCATCTTAATGTTAAATTTAAATGTGTTAATGAGAAATAGTAGCAGTAATTCAGTAAGTGGCATCTTATTTCTAAATACAGGTGAGCTAGAGATTTTTTTCTAAAGCTCTCATTATAAACACATTAAGGAAGGAATCATTCTCAGAGTTCACTTATTTCCCACTGGAGCTAATAGGACTCCCAAGAAACCACCAAAAAATTAATAGTTCCACTTTGACAAATTTAAAGGAAAAAAAAAAAAAAAAGATAAAGAAAAGCTGCCAGAGATGCTGTAACTTAAACTCTCATTGCTTTTAGCAAATGTGTACCATAGAATGCCTGACTGAAACTGATTTTGGACAATTGCATCTGTAAAGATCAGAGATGATTTTTTTTTTTTAAAGGGGATTCAGGATTATGAAAGCAGATGTTTAATTTGACATTGATGGAGGCCTTAAATGATGAATTAATCTATTAAAAACTGATTGCTATTCAGAAGATAATGAATTTCTTTGTTAGTAGTATTATCCTAAAATATCATGGAATCCATGTTTGGAGTATGTTTATGTGTTTGTAACACATTTTTCTAAAACTGATGAATGCTATTGATTTTGCAGTTGTATTATTTCCAAGATTAAAAAGAAAGTTTGTTTACTGATGTTTTTCAATGGCTTTTTAAGATTCCTCTTTCTCCAGGTAATATTGGCTGCTGAGCAAGGTGTACACAGAATTTTTTAAACTAACCAGATTTCAAATTTAGTTCATAATTTTATTGAATAATTTTAGATCATTAAATGTGAGCATACTCAACATAAAATTGAATCCAAATCATGTCTCATTTCTCAATTATGATTGAACTTCAACTTATGGGTTAGTAGGCAGGATTCTACAATATTATGGAAGATTTCTCTCCCCTTGGTGTATGTTCCCTGCATAATCCCCAGGACTCTAAAAACTACTGGGTTTCACTTATGGTTAAGATATATAGCACAGCTAACCCTAAAATAAGGAGGTTGTTTTTGTGGCCTAAATAAGCAAAACAGTCCTTTCGAAGAGAGTGTATTTTTGTTTTCCCAGTTTAGACATGGAATCAGAGACATGCCTCAGCTGGCTTAGGGAAGAAAAGACACCAAGGTGAGATGCTGACTGGAAGAGCAACCTTCAAGAGTTGAGGACACACCCCAGCTCACAACTCAGAGTAAGGTGGTGACTCCATTCTCAGCTAGAAAGGAAATGACTTAGCCAACAATCCAAATGAGTTGGTTACCAGCATCTTTTAACTCAAAAACCTCACTGACAACTTGTTTTCAATCTTGTGAGACCCTGCACAGACAGGCCAGGTGTGCTGCACTGGACCTCTACTAGCAGAAGTAAGAGCTAATGTGTATGTATTGTTCTAAGCTGCTAAGTCTATAGGGGTTTGGAATAGAGCAACAGGGTGCAGAGTGTAGAGTCACTACAGAGCCCTAATATTAACATTTTTTTTTCATTAAAAAAAACTGTCTTTAGATTAAATTGGCAATTGTTATTTCTTAGTTATGTGACATGATTTCAGGCACAGTATCTAATTTGTTTGATTGTTTAACTTTCTTGCTAGTATCCCTTCTCTTCTGATTCTGAGTACTCTGTATTGATACTTTAATCTCTGTGGATCTGTTGATAACGATGGTTGCTGCATTTTGTCCCTTTGGCTACCATATGGCCAAAGATCTCAGGTTTGGCACCAACGTTTCTAATGCAAAAGAATAGCCACTTACTACTAAGATGGTCCCCGCCCTCCTCATCTCCCACACTGGACAACACACAAAGACACCTCTGACATCAAAGGAAATGAAGTCTCTATACAAAGGGAAAATGAGAAGAGAGAAATAAGGAATGTACAGAGGAAATATCTAATAACATCATGTTAGTACCAGGGGCATATTTTTGACTCTCCACGTGTAAGAGTCCCCAAACCTTCTAAATATAAATTCGGTTTTGTCTGTCCAAAAAGAAACAAAAATCAGAGAAACAAAACTGCCTAGGTTCCCTCCAAAACAAACAGAACCACACCTTTTCCCATGAAACCAACATTTTTTGAACAACAGCAGTATTCAAGTTGCAAAATTTTAGGGAAAATGCCATCAGTAAATCCCCAAAGATCAACATGGGTGGAAAATATTTTACTCTACATTAAAGTCAATAAAGCAATGTGGGACAATTTACTATTGTTACTATTTCATCCTTTACACAGTTTTAAACAACTCTGCTTCTTATGTTAGATCAAAATGAAGTGTCTGATAACCATATCTTGTGAAGGAGGGAATCATAGGTCATGGATCTAGTATGTAGTAAGTAAATAATTTCATCATATAAATATTTGCACAAAGGCAAATGAAATCTTATTTTGTTCTGTCCCGCCAC
Source organism: Tamias sibiricus (assembly GCA_025594165.1). NCBI lineage: Eukaryota > Metazoa > Chordata > Mammalia > Rodentia > Sciuridae > Tamias > Tamias sibiricus. Next base: position 153,296,622 of record CM046662.1, on the reverse strand, counting down.
TTTGTTGTATGGGCCTGTGCTTCTGCCGTTCAAATAATGACAATTAGTTAAATTTAATCAAATGCTTTGATTCATTAATTTTATTGGGATCCCTACCAGCATTTTCCAAGCCAGCTAATCTAAGCATTTTATTTAAATATGGAATTTTGAAAATAAGAGCTTAGCAGCCACCTCTTTATACTGAATATATGTTTAATGAAGCAGGGTCATGGTTTGTACTTTAGGGTCATGGTTTGTACTTTATTCCCATTCTACTTTCCAAATTCAGAATCAAAGTCACACACAGAATCTCTCATATTACTAAATTTAAATCTTCTGCTTCATCCTTTATAATATCACAATTTAGCTGTTGCACAAGTCAACATCCTCCAACCCTACGTTTTGAGGAAAATTGTTTCACTGAACATCATTTTTCTTTAATTCCAAGTTTTGATTTTTCTCACATAGAAAATCAGAAAAAGTGTTGTATTTTAGTTTAAATAATGTTTCAGCTATTGCCTTATAAAATGTTGAATAATTTTGCTTCTATGATCTGTCTATGCTTGCAGATACAACTAAGTTGCCGCCCATTTTATATCCTGAAGGTTTCTCTGAGTAGTTGGCATATCATAAGATGCCACTGAGTATACAGTGGCATCTTATGGAGGTTAAATTTATTGGGCTATTCATAATATGAAGAATGGCAAGGCAATTGAGCAGTCAGCTCACATATGTATCAGTTCCCAAAGCTGGAAGAATAAGCACAGCTGTCCATTTGAGGCTTAGACTCCATCATTCTTGTTCTAGATCTACTTCTACCATCACTCTGGACCTGGCCAGTCAGGCCAGTCTAGATCACTGAATTGGAAAGATGGGCTATATGCCCCATGACAGCTGATCCTTGATTTTATAATGATGATTATAGGCATCTATCACACCACATTATATTCATTGTCAGATATTGAAAAATGACTATTTGTGTGATGTGAATTGGTAAGGAGATCTAGACTTAATAAAAAGAGTAGTCTTCATGCACAGTGTCTGTGATAGCATAAAATCAGGCCATTGGAACTGAAAGTACCTTAGAGAGCATTGTTTCAATTACTTCATTTCACAAATGAGGAAATTGAGAATCAAAAAGGCTAAGTGATTTTCCCAATATCATACAGCTAGTTAATTACAGAAATCAGAATAGAAACTGGGTTATCCAACTCTCTGCCCAGGATTCTTTCCATTACGCTAAATGAAATTACCTGTCAGTGTTTCAACTAGGAGGCCCATGAAAGGAGCCTTATGATGTTTAATAAATCAAAATATTATGTTACTATAAAAGTTAATGCATTTCAAAGTAAAAGAAGCTTAGTTTTCTCATGGTTTCAGATAAAATAAATTACATTAAATGGATTTCATAATAATTTCATATATAAATGTATTACAGCACTTATATGAGAAAAAACCAGTACCACCAAAAGGCATCAAGGACTGAGATGAGATCGATGCTGGGATTAGAAAGGATGACATCAATTTCAAGCCTCATTAACAACACAGGAAAAATAATGGGGTAAAATTAGTAGATATAAGTTTTATTTTCAGACTTGGGTATGTGTGAAGAGAAAATCATAAATCAAAAGACATGGGATTGTTAGTTTGTTAATAATTATACTAATATTTTCTATTCAAATAATTCATCAAAACTCATGTGTTATTTCATAAATGTTGTCTTCTTTGACATTAACATTCTTTTTCTACTTAGCACTGCCATTGAGGAAACCAAAGCTTTACATATTAAAATACTTATCCAACAGACTGTAGTTTGCAAGTTCAGAGACTGAGAACAAAACTCAGGTATTCTAACTTAGACTAAATAATGCATTTCTTCTTTTTATTTTATTTGACTTTGTATTTTATTTTGGAAGTTTCTGAACAACAAAAAAGAAACCATTCCCCCAACATTTGTCCCTATTTTAAAAGGCCCAAAACTTGTGGACATGAAGAGGCAGTAAATGGTGAATATTTTCTGCACTTCACATCTTTTATTATGTGTTATATATTGTGGGACATAAAATTTTATGAAATTATAGTTACATTCTTGAAATGGATTTTAAATCTCTTCATTTTCGATGTCACAAGTGAGAGTTGTAAACCTGAAAAATTAAAGTTGCAGTGTAATTTATCTTACCCATAAATAGTCTACTATACATTATACAGTTTTGAAGTAAACAATAATAGACGAGACTTAAAAATGATATTTCTCCATGGAAAACCATGTGATAAATAGCTCGAGATGCATGAATATAGCTGGAATTATATCACTTTGATAGAGAAAGAAAACTTTCCACTCCCTACTCTTACGCTGTCTCTCATACTTAGCATATAAGAAAAATTCAAATAAAATGTATAGTGTATGATTTTGTTTGTGGTGCAATTATGTGCCTAAATTGATAAGCAAATTCCCATGCTAATATATTGTTATTTGTTCAGTAATGTTCCTATCTCTAAAGATTGCTTATAAAATCTACAGTGGTTTCACACTTCAGAATGTTGTTTTTGATTGTGAGATAGGAGGTTTAAAAGGTATTATATGATACCAAATAATTTTTAGTTGTGTGTTTTAACTAGGAAAACTTGTTATAAAGAAACAAGTTTATTTATTTTTATTTATATTTTATTTTTAAGATGGATTTTATTTTGAACTTTTGTAATTGGGTTGGTTGAGAATACAACATGAGAGCAAAACCTACCTGTGAGAAAGAAAGAAATTTTAATGATGTGTTTTGATGTAAATTGTCCTTCATCCTCCTCCTTCTCTTCCTCTTCTATATAACTGCTTAATTTCCTGTCTCTGATCCTACAAATTTAATTATAATATGGACTACTAATAGACATAGCAACAAAAAGAGAGCACTGATAACCATGTTTAGCTATGTAGCATAAACAATAATCTGCAAAGGAAATAAAGGGAAAAAATCTAGAGTTCTCCTTTCCTAAATCTGAGGATTTTGTTTAAGATTTCAAAAGTTAAAAGCACTACACCCAAGCAATGTGATTCTACTCCTTGGCCAGCAAATTATGTATTATTTTCATTATTGTCACTATTATTAATTTTCTCCTGCATTTTACATCCCAAATTAACTAACATAGTATAGATGACAGAAATAATTTCCTGCTTATAATAGAACCAAATCCCTTTGTGTCATTAAAAATTATAATACCATGTCACACTTTAAAATTTAAAGGAAGAAGAACTCTCCAAAATATTGGAAAAATCAGTCTACTTTCTTTTGTTTGGGTAACATTTTGTTGATGTTAGATCTTTATACAGGATTTCCAGGGTCAGCTTTTCAAGAGGAACAGGAGTAAATAGTTTCTGACATAAAGGCAAATTTAACCATACAGAGACCATTTATTTTTCATGTCACTTGACTGAATGCACCACGGGAGATCTCCTGAGAGGCTGTCCCATCCTTGGTTGTGTTACCCAGGACAAAATTTGGTACCTTTCATTTTTCTTTCCCTTCTCATGGGAAGTGGAAAGACTTCTATCAAAATAAGTCATTTATAGGGTAAGTTTTTATGTACAGTAAATTTTATGCAGGTTTAATTATTTTAAAACCCCACAGGTAGGAAATTAAATACCTGCCTTTTACAAATAAGGTATTTAATTTTAATGAGGATCTTAACTGTTCTCCAGCTCCATCCACAGAGTGAAGTGCTTCCCCCTTTTACAATTTGCAGCAGGACATATGAAGGGAATTTTATTAAAGCAATAGGAGCCCTTTCTTTCTTTTTAAATTAATTTTTGTTTTACTATATTATCTAAATTGAGGTTCACCAGATATCAAGTAAGGTAGATATATTGTGCCACCATGAAAAAATCATTGTTCAATCATCTTTGGATTTATTTGTGTCACATGCTTTATCATCATCTTAAAAATGAAGCCTCAACATTCAAAAGACAAAGTGAGTCTGTCTCTTCTAAAGTTCCCATTGCATCTAATAGCATCTGATTCAAAATATGAGTCTAAGAGCAAATAAAAATTGAGTTTTTTTTTTTTTTTTTTTTACTCAGAATACAAACCCTTGGAACAGTCCCTTCAGGTTTGATGTCCCATCAGTTAACACTACACTATTTTCACAAGAAATATGATTTGATCTGAGAAGAACTGCAGCGTCTAAAACATATATTCCCAGAACATGTCTCCAAGAGTACTATAGCCATTAAATGTCTTCCGTAATATCTGTGATAAATCTTAGTATTAGTGGCAGCATCGGTTAAAGGCATCTCTTTGGAACTGCTTGTCTAGTCTTACAGGTGCTCAGGAGCTATGGAATTTTCAGAAATGTGCAGAGGTCAATTTATCACTGTTTCTCAATGAAGTAACCTCACCAGTAGATGAAGGCACAATATTTTAATCTATTTGTCATTTCTATGTAGTTATAATGAAGACTATAATTTAAGTGCACAGACTTTGGAATTAAACAGCTTAGGTTTAGCATTGTGACCTTGAACAAAAGATTTAACTTCTTGCATATAAAATGGGAATAACTGTGATACATGTGAGGATTAAAATAGATAATAAAAGTTAAGGGTTTTATACAATGCAAATAGTAAGCACTAAATATTAGCCACTGTTTCTCTGTAACAGTGCCTGCTTTTTTCTTCCCAATTTCTGTTGGAGGCCATCTCCTCTTTTGCTATTATTACTGAGATCCAGTCATGCTTTATCTTCTGCCATCCATTTTTTCTTGTGTTTAATTTTCTTCTCTCCTTTCCTTCTTGTATTTGATGACCTGAGTCAACATCTATATCTACTATGAAAATGACACATGGAATAATGAGGCAGGATCAAATCTGCTTGAGAACAAATGATATCTGCAAAGCAAAATAGATCAATGGGTATGTGTTAGTCTCAGAGAGGACAGGAAGCTGGGCACTCTATCTTTTAACCCTGGTGGAAAAGCAAGGGCTAGACTACAAATCTTGATTCTTGCTGTAGCCACCTGGAACTATTCTATACCCACCATGTTTATAGGTAAAAAATGAAATAATTATTGTTGATTCAGGATTCAGGTATAAATAAGCATATGAGTTTTTTGGCAAAAAATATTCATCAAATTTTAGGACTTTCATATCTCTCTATAATTAAGATTGTTACAGTCAACCTACAAATGATGGCCTAAAACATGAACATGCTTTATCTGCTATATACTGTTGTGTTTGTGTGTGTTGTGTATATGTGTGTGTGTTACCATCAATGTGAAATTCATTTTATGATTCTTTTAGCTATAAAAGGGTATTGAGTGTCTATTCAGATTAAAACAAAGCCTACCATGGTTCTTAAAAATCAGAGGGATTTTTTACTTAGGTTTTTTTTTAACTTACATTATCAGAATAAAGAAGAAATCAAGAGCATTTCATTGCTACTCAGTTTTCCCTTTACCCAATATTTTACTAGTCATTGCAAATATAATTGATTTCATTAATTTTCAGAAAATGGGAATCATCTGATCTTTGCATCTATTCAATGCCAATTGATATTCTTACTCTATAATTTCTCCAGTTTTATTAATGAGAAAATAAACGCCAAGAGATGCTAAATAACTTGCTCAGTATAACATATTTAGAAGATAGAGAGTAAAAAGTAGATGTGATTCCACACTGTTTTCCACCATTAATTGTCATAGCTTTCAGTAAATTATTTATTCAGCTCATTAAATCATAAAAGACAGTGAGGTATGCTACCTTCTATTCCACTGTGAACTTCTATTTTGAGCAATCCCTTTAAAAGAATCATAGTCTTTTGGGATTGATTGCAAACTTGATAATGAGCTATTTTTAGGGTCATACCCAATATCTGTTTCCCTTCCTTATTTATAGAATCCTCCCATATTATGATATGCATTGTCAGTGGGCTGTGTCCTGGGTAGCAGTGCTTATCGCCCTAGAATAGAGTAAGGAAAGACATGTGACTACGTTTCTCTTAATGAGGTAACATGGAAGAATCCTTTTAGGTCCTTCAGGATAACATTTTCTAAAAGGAAAGACTAATTTGGTATGCACTTTTTGATGTTTTCTTTCATTTTTCATTTTTTCATTTCTTGATAAAATAATGAATAGACATGCAGAAGCTGGATTCAATGGATTGGAAATTTAGAAGTCCATTTTATGATGTTACTATGGAATTGCTATACCAAACCTAATATGCATTTCTCTGGGATTCTTTTCACATAAGGAAATAAATTACTCTTTAAGAAATAAAGAATTTCTGGGCTGGGGATGTGGCTCAGTTTGTAGAGTGCTTGCTTTGCATGCATAAGGACCTGGGTTCAATCGCCAGCACCAAAAAGAAAAAAAAAAAATAGAAAGAAAGAAAGAAAGAAAGATTTTCTATCTCTTGCTGCTAACTTTAATTCTGACTTAAGTGATTAGTGAATATTTTTCTTCATGTAGTGGAATTTATCCTACAAAAATTGTTGGCAACTGTAAAATGAAAATCATGTCTATATAAGGCATATGCAAAAGAGAGAATCTTAAACTTATTTAATTAGTTCTATAAATATGCAATTTGATAAATATAATATGAAAAACATCCTAAATTTTTCAATTGAGCCATTTTATTTTGTATTTTCACTCAATGTCAAATAAGTTCCTTTTGTTAAAAACCTATTATGAGGGTCTGGGGTTGTAGCTCAGTGGAAGAGTGCTTGCCCAGAATGTGTGAGGCACTGGGTTCAATTCTCAGGATCACATATAAATAAATGAATAAAATAAAAAGTCCATCAACAACTAAAAAATATTTTAAAAGAAAACCTATCATGAACTCATTAATAAATAATGAAACAATGGAAAACTTGAAAGGAAATGATCTATATTGAAATACAACTGCCTTTCTTGTCACATATTTGTTAACTGTTGTGTATACTAAGTTGCATAATATCATTATGTAGCTTGTGTTTCAATAGTGTTTTCATTGTTATATTTTTTAACGAAATATGAGATAAAATTTTTAAATGATAATCATTTCCTCATGGGATTTCTCTTCCATACTCCTTCTACAATGTAATCAATATTAAATTCAACTAATTAAATAGCATGCAGTTTTAGGTTGTTTGTTTGAGCATCTGTAAGTAGTATGTTTGAGCAAAATGTCATTTTTCATGATAATGCCAAGGTTGTGAATTTTGGGGACATGTGGGCAATTCTTTTACTATAGAATATTATATAAAATTTGGTCACAACATGTCACATATCTCCATTAGCCTGGGGACACATTATGAAATAAAGTATTTAACTAGTCTGCTAAGATTCAGTGTGCAGGGCAATATGAATAAAAATTAATATACTAAATGTATTCATATGTTCAGGTTTCCTGATTAAGATATGATTATCTGAAGATTGATTCAAAATGGATACAATTGTAAGTATTTTCTGATTAAGTACTGTAAGAAAAATTCAGTGCACATTCACAATTCACAGGTGTCTGATTGGCCTTTTTTTCTCAGCCTTATAAATTGTTTTCCAAAATGATATTATGTAGTTGAAAACAAATATTTAAATAAAAAATAAGACTTTGACTTAGTGTATGTATATATTTATGACTAAAAAGTGCATTTTTTGTTTTAATGATGTCTGTGCAGAAAATATATATGGGTGTAAAGGGATCTTACTGCCAGTCAAAAAATGTAATTTGCTTTTATAAATTTATGTAGAATCTTTTCCTTAAATAATATACATAAAATTTTCAGTATGATGTATGTATCTTACTCGTCTATAAAAAGGATCATAATCTTCATATTTTCTCTAAGTATTTGTGTGAGTTGGGGAGAAAGTCTGGAGTTCATTTAACTAGAACAAGTTAATCTAGTCAGCCCTATCAATTTTTATATTCCCATTGTCAAAACAACTTAAACCATATTGAAAGCCAAATAGTGCACTCATTATTACTCAAAGACCATGCTTGTAAGTTCAGCAATCTATGCTTTAATGATTTTATTCAATCATAGATTTATATCATATGAGGAAAACCAAGACAACAAGATCAGGATGCACATTGTTAACAGGAATTAAATGTTGAATGGTACTCAATTACACTGATAGTGCACAGTTATTCTGAAGACTATGGGAAATAATAATTCTGTGGAATAATTATAGTATTGCATCGATTGGCTTGAAAAGTGGGTGATTTGTATGTACTGATGTAGGGAAAAACACATTACTACAACATGGAAAATAAGTGGAGAAGAAGCTCTCAGGAATATGTATTTGTTAGATGGAATATTTCTCCAAGAGCCATCTTAATTTGGGGGGCAAAATCTATAAATAAATCTTAATTTGATTTTCTTTTTTTTAATGAATGAATGAATATTCAATGGGCAAGTAAAAGAAATATTTAGACTTATATTAAACCAAATTCCAAAGGCATAATATTAAGACTTTTTAAAAATGTAAAACAATTCTGGTATTTCAAAATACTTTTGATTCAAAATTTTATTTCTTTTCTCTCTCTGTCCTAGCACATTATAGTGGTAACTAGGCTCTTCAAATGGGAGTCATTAGACTAAGGAGGAAAAGAAATTATGAGGCTAAAAATTACTCAAATTTACTGATCCAGACTCAGTGTATTTATCTTTTTATCAATGAAACAGAACTACAAACTCCTCATCCAATCCCCAGTCCATTTCGTCTGCATTCTTCCAATACAGACAACCTGTTTTTTTCTTCCCTCTGTTCATTATCAAGCTGGAAACATATGGTCTTGCATTTTCATAAGGCACTTGTCAAAGAACCATTTTTTTTGTTATACTGTATTTTTGTAGTGACTGTCAAAACTGGTTATGCAGTCAGTGCTCAGGGCCTGTAATCACAAAATGAACACGACTGGGGAAATTTGAGGACTATTGCCCCATTGTCTGCAATAACAATGGCTCCTATTGTACTCAGTGAAACCACAGTCCTTGCAGTGGCATTCCAGTTTCATGCTCTTGCCCCTGCACCATTTCCTTCCTTTGTTTCTTTTTTTCTTTTTTCTTTTTGTAAATTATTTTTTATTTGTTTTTAGATATACATGACTATAGAGTGCATTTTGACACATAACACATACATGGAGTACAAACCATTCCAATTAGGATCCCATTCTTGTGATTATACATAATGTGGAGTTAACACTGGTTGTGTGTTCATATATGAGCAAAGGAAGTGATGTCCAATTCATTTTACTGTCTTTTCTAATCCCATTTCCCCCTTTCATCCTTTCATTCCCTTTTTGTTGCAAACTCTTGATCCTGCTTATTCTATCAGATGAAAGTTAGTGTTGAACTCCTCTAGTGTACTTTTCTGTTTTGTTTTAGTACTGGAGATTGAATCCAGAGGTGCTTAACCACTGAGCAACATACTCAACCCTTTTTTTATATTTTCATTTCTGAGACATGGTTTTACTAATTTGCTTAGGGCCTTGCTAAATTGCTGAGGCTGGGCCTTGAAATTGCAATCCTTTTACCTCGGCTTTCTGAGCTGCTGGGATTGCTTTGTTTCTTAACTCCTTTATTCCTCACCCTTTGCCACTCCATCTGTGCCTGAAGGCTTATTGCATCAGGGAATCTGCACTGGCTGTTGCATTGCCTAAAGCACTTCTCTCCACTTATCCATGTGGATATTACTCACTTCCTTCTGTCTACATCTTTGCAGAAATATCACCAAAATTAAGGAGAGTTGTCAAATCCATTTTAAATTGCCATCTTCTTAATTCAAATACCCCTTTTGTTGGATTCCAGGCAAGAGGCTGCGCCTCCCAGGCAGGAGGCCACACCTCCCCAGGTGCTTTGTTAAGAACTATAGCTCCCAAGATCCTCAGCATGACCAGCAAAAAAAACTGACCAGCAGGTGCCCTGGCCACTACCTTATGACCTCTGGTAGCCTATAAGGCAAGGACTCACTCCAGGGGGGGCTTTCTGACCCCCCACTCTATTTAAGCCACCCTCGGACTGAAAGCTCTCTCTGTTCGCGCTTGCCCCTGTTCCCGTCCGTCCCCCATTTTTTCTCTTTTTCTCCCCCTTCCACACGTGGCCCCTAATAAACTTCCCTTTTATTAAAATGGCATTCCCTGCGTAAAAAACTTTGCCTAAATTCTAACATTTTGGCACCCAACGTGGGGCAATTCTTTATTCAAAAGGCAAAATTTCTCGGGAATTGCTATTTTTTTTTTCTTTCTCTGCTGATGCTCTGCTCTCAGACACCGCTGGCCGCTGTTGTCAGGATGGGTAAGAGTCACGAAGTTTTTTCTCTCTCTCTCTCCCTCTACCTCTCTTTCTCTTCCTCTCCCTTCTCTGGGAACCTCAGCTTTCAGATCTAAAACCTGCAGTTCTCCAGTCCGTCGGCACCCACCGTGCCAGCGAACGGCGACCAGGTGTTCGCCATTCATCCAAGCCACAGAAATTTTGCTTTTGCTTAGTCTGTGCGCCTGGGTACGTTCTCTCAGCGTGTTTACGCAAGTTTGTCTCTTTTCCCCTCTTTTCTCTTCTCTTCCCCCTGCTGCCGCAGCTGCAGCGCTGCGCTCCCTGTCCGCGCTCCCAGCCCGCTGCCCCTACAGCAACAGCGCGCTTCTTACTTTACTCGCTTCCTCTGTTCTCTTACATCTGATACCCAGCAACCCGGTCCACCCTGCCTCCTCCGATCTATTTTAGCTGAGCGTTCCTTTGCACGCAGGCCAAATCCCCCCACCGCCGACAACATGGGTGCACTTCTTCCTTTGTTTCAACATGCAACTTCTTAGCCTCACCGTCACTTGTTCCGATCAATCGGCTCTGCTACTTAGCTCCCTCCCCCTTTCTCAGATCCGCCATGTTCTTCCGCCCAAATATGTCTCCACTTCGTTCCACTTCCGCCCTTCCTTGATCCGCCATCTTCTATCCCAACCCACATGGTTCTCTCTGACTGCCTTAAAAGCACCACCTTCCAACACAGCCTTACCACGCGCCTTTGCTGCTGCACCTGGCGGGCCAGCGCCCTGCCTTATAGAAGCAGCAGCGGCGGCAACCGCAGGACTCTTCCATCCCTTTTGCCTGTACTGGTGACAGACCCTCCCTCCAGCCTTCCAGAGCCACCTGCGGATGTGGGCAGCTTCTGCTCAGTTCTCCCTAAAATCTCTTCAGGCCTTGTGCCTAGTTCAGACTCTTTTTCCCGTTCACACGGGACACGACACATAGAGCCCCTGCCCTCCCCTTATGTCTACCTGGCTCCGGTGAGCCAGACCCTGCCACAGCCCGAAAGACTAAAAGTCTTCGTTCCTAACAGCCAGTGGCTTGCACGACCCTCCCTCCCTCAATTCTCCCTAAAATCTCTTCAGGCCTTGTGCCTAGTCCAGACTCTTTTTCCCGTTCACACGGGACACGACACATAGACCAGCCACTGGCTTACACGACCCTCCCTCCAACTTCCTGCCCTAATACAGCGGGCCTTTTCATACAGCAAACTCCCTGCTGACCTCACCTTTGCATCTTCAGCTAAAAAACCTCAAAAGCTACGTGCTTTTTCCCTTCCCAAAGTGCGCACAATTATGTTTTTTTTATGTTTTTATGTCCGTGTGTCTGTCCAGATTTCATGTAAATGTGATGTCACAAATAACAAACTGAGCGCTCATAAAAATTAAAATAATAGATCTAAATATCTTTAATTCATTTCAGTCAAAAATGTTCAATTCAAATTGAGTAAACAAATAAGTAAAGGTACCTTCAAACTTCAACTAATACTGTTCAGCCTCATATTTTGGTATTTGACATGAGATTATTCATTTGTAACTAACTTTGTTAAACAGCTCATTAATTTACAAGGTTAAATTGCTCACTGTTAAATATGCCATCAGATATTAATTATTTTCATAAGTTGGTTTTTAATCATCAGTGAAACAGGTTAAAGTTCCAATAGGTATAAACAGATATATGAAATTCCTAGAAGACCGGTGCAACAGCTTCCTAAAGACCAAATCTTCACTCCTACTGTCTCAGCAGTCTACAGCACGGTAACACATGTAACAAGACAGCGGGAACCTCACAACCCCCTACCGATGCAGCCTCGACTGATGTAGAAACCTCCCAGTACCTTGCCCCCATTGACCTGGTAGACTCTAAAGTCTGAGATACTCAGACTCCCTCTCTTGCTCAGTGTAACCCCATAAAAATATTTTTCCTAAATTCAAGTTATTACCTTTCCACAAAAAGTTAAATGCTTTCAGCCTTTCTTTAGTCCGTTCTAATTGTAATATTTTGTCAGCTAAATGCTCTCAGCCTTTCTTTAATTTGTTCTAAAATGTGATATTTTGTCAGCTAATGTTCTTAGAAGCTCAAATATGTTAACAGAAATCAACTTCAAAACTTAAACACTTGACCTTCAAGAACCATCAAGACAGATAGGCACCACAGACCCCGGCTACTATAAGTTTATCAACATTAATTTAAGATTAGCTTACTGGATGTCTAAGATCAAACTTTAAATTAATCAAAAAGGGCCAAGGAGACCAGTATTTGGTTCTTGTCCCAGAGTCTGCCTGTGAGGGAAGAGGAAACATCTCTACAGAGCTTTACATCTCTGGGTCACATGGTCTCTCGATAAGAGAGATAAATGAGACCGATAGAGGAAAAAAAGCCAATCAGTGCACTTGCTAAAAGGAGGGTCCATAAAAGGGAGAAGCATCCCTAATGCTTCTGAGGAAAGCCACAAGGTCAAGCAAGACCTGGACCCATCCTTACAGAAGGCACCGAGCAGAAAAGCTGCTCTCAAGTTTCCCCAAGATTCCCATCAGAAACAGCTGACTCTTAGCAATAGTCAAAAACAAAAGTCAATTTGACAAACTTCATCCTAAACATCCAGTAACAGTTAAAACAGATACACAATCACTTCTGGACATTTTAGAAGTAAAGGTAACTTCAGCCCTAAGTAAAATGTTGTGTTTACATCCCTGATAACTCTATACATGTTAAAAATTTAAATTAACTCCATGGTATACATTGACATGTTCCAGATGCTACAACATTTATTCAGTACTTATGTATTTTGTGTTCTCTTATAAAAGTTCTCATCCCTGTTGACTTTACAACCTTCCCCAGACTTCAAAGTAAAGTCTATCCTTCATCAGACATCAGCTACGGATGTGCCAAGATTACATCTTACCTGACCCAAGTAGACTCACTGCTTCATTTCCATTGGCACCTGGTTCTTGGGTATATTTCTCCCCTCCCCAGGACACAGGAACAGTCTCCCTTGTCCCAAAGTGACAGGGCCCTTCCAGGTTGTGCTGTGCACACCCACAGCTGCTACGCTTCGTGAAACCTCAGGAAAGTTAACTTCTTAGATTCATATTTCCAGACTAAAACCAGCTGCTCAACCAACTGAAGATCCACAAAAAGATGACGAACAACTACCTCAATATACTTGCTCTTCCAGTCCCACTGATCCCTTAAAAATTCGTTTCTCTCGTGTCCCCAATACCAACTCAAAATAATCTTCTCTGTTTTTCTTGTTTTAAACCTTTAACCAGTTTTTCTCAGAGATAATCATCTGTTAAAAAAAACCAACGGATGACTTTCCAACCAGAGAGCCCTGCTGAGTCCTGCCCTTATGCTGCCACCTGATGCTCATTGTAATGTGCTTCGCACTCTCCATTGGCCTCTTCACCGTAAGTCCCACCTGGTGGAACACAGGCCTATGGACAATAATCCATCTCACCTTCTTTCCCTTTGTTGCTTCCATAATAGTGTTACCTACAAACTCGCAAGACCCACAATTTCTACACGCTCTCTGGTTGACTTCCTCAGTGACTTTCTGCAGAAGCCTGGTTTGACACCCTCACTGACCTATGGCTTCAAAGGAACTTCATCCATCCCATACCTGGACAGATTCATCTTTTCCACGCCTACCTCCTGGGAATTTTTTCACCCTCCAGCTGGACCTGCCTGCCCACATCTCCTCCCCTCATAACACCCCACGTCGCCCCACTTCAGCTCTGAAGCAGCCAGATTGAAACACGACGCCCCGCTTCCTAAGAAAACAAAAAGGGGGGAATGTTGGATTCCAGGCAAGAGGCTGCGCCTCCCAGGCAGGAGTCCACACCTCCCCAGGTGCTTTGTTAAAAACTACAGCTCCCAAGATCCTCAGCATGACCAGCAAAAAAAAAACTGACCAGCAGGTGCCCTGGCCACTACCTTATGACCTCTGGTAGCCTATAAGGCAAGGACTCACTCCAGGGGGGGCTTTCTGACCCCCCACTCTATTTAAGCCACCCCTGGACTGAAAGCTCTCTCTGTTCGCGCTTGCCCCTGTTCCGTCCGTCCCCCATTTTTTCTCTTTTTCTCCCCCTTCCACACGTGGCCCCTAATAAACTTCCCTTTTATTAAAATGGCATTCCCTGCGTAAGAAACTTTGCCTAAATTCTAACACCTTTTCTTTCTAACTTTAATCCAATTGCTGTTTGTTTTTGTGATGCCAGGTATTGAGCCTCAGGGCACTTTCCCCCTGAGCCATGTCCCCAACCCTTTTTATTTTGAGGCAGGGTCTAGCTAAAATACTCAGGCTGGCCTCAAATTTGCAATCCTCCTGCCTCATACAGCCCTTGGGATTACAGGCTGGGCCCTCCAAGCCCAGAAGACCTAATTTGTTTCTTAAATAACACTGATCACCTTTAATGTATTGTGCAATATTTTTTACCTGTGGTTTAATGCTTTTTTAAAAAAAAATTATTTATTTACTTTAGTTGTACACAATGCAATGCATTTATGTTTACGTGGTGCTGAGGATGGAACCCGGGCCGCACACGTGCGAGGCGAGCGCTCTGCCACTGAGCCACAACCCCAGCATAATGCTTTTGTTTTTGATCAGTCTACTAGAAATTCATTTCCATGATAAGAAGGGATATTATCTCTTTTGTGTCCCAAACAAACCAATCACCCAGCGTTTTGTTTTATTCACTGAGATTATGCAATAAACAACTTTCTGTCAATGTACAGATATATAGCCACTCCTTCATTTTTTTTTCCCCCCTGACTTACCTAAAATTGTAGATCTGGTCAACTACCTTGCCTAATCTTTGGGACAGTTATGTCAAACTGACTTAGCTTACTCAGAATTCCAGTGCCTTCCCTTCATTTGGGCAGCTTAATAAAATGACCCATATGCTCGGTTTGGCTTAATCTGATGGACAAGTTTTTCAGTTCTCTATGAACCTCTGATGCTACTTTCTTTTTTACTTGAAACATTTCTCTTTGGCCACAGAGACCACACTGACCTGATTTTCTTCTAGCTGTCTGTTTGTCTTTATCAGTCTCCTTTGCAGGAATATATTCCTTTCTCCACTCACTGGATAATTCCGTATTTGTTTCAGGACACCTCTCCCATTCAAAATTTTTTCTCAGGTAACTAATTGCATTTTCAATCTTACTGATATATCCTAATATCCCTCTCATTCAGACTTTTCCTTTTAAGTTACAGAATGTTTCTCAAAAATCTTTACCCAGTTTGTCTTTTAACCCTGCCTCTACAAATGGACAGTAACAAGAATTCAATCTATTTGAAATTATGTTTTCACTACACACATAGGAATGAAATATATGTGAAGTGATACATAACTTAGATTGTTTAGCCATTTCACAACATATACATATCTCCACTTTCTTGTATATAGAATAAAAATATTTTTGTTCATCAATTTAAAAATTAATAAAGTAAAAACAATAATTGTTGCTTCTACTTACTCAACTTTAGAAACATAAGCATTTTTCTGCTTATATTAATTGTTTTTCAAAAATATAGAGGTAAGGACATTGTTTTTTTCAATCTTAGCACTGGTTTTACTCTTAATACTGGTTCCACTGTTATTGCTAGATTACCAAATCTTTTTTATTGGTACCAAGATTGAAGTCAGGGGAATTCAACCACTGAGCCATATTCCCAGCCCTATTTTGTATTGTATTTAGAGACAGGGTCTCACTGAGTTGCTCAGCACCTCACAGTTGGTGAAGCTGGCTTTGAACTTACAATCTTCCTGGCTCAGCCTCTCAAGGCACTGGGATTACAGGCATGTGCCATGGCACCTGACCTAGATTAACAATTCTTAAAGAAATGATTTTATAGAGATACAAATTGAAAAATGTGAGAATGAACCTGGCAGAAAGGATAAGATTAGTGCTGAAGTCTGTAATTCTTGCTATTCTAGTTTATAAAAATCACACAGTGTCCTGGTTGTATGTTTTCATTGTCAGTTGCATACATGTGTTGCCATTTTGTGTTTCCTATAGTATGAATAAAATTTGTCCCCTCTAAACCACGTTTCAGCTTGACTGCCATTGTGTATGTGGGAGCTATGGCCTTTAGGGTGTGATTAAGTCATTACAAGAGATTAATGCCTTTCTTTCCATCCTGGGCTAATTCTTACAGGGATGGGTTCATTCTCACTAAAGCCTTAAAGTGGATTGTTATAAAGCAACTCATATTTTGCCTCCTGTTTGTGTGCTGCTTGGCATCTGGTTTTTCCACTATGATGTCAGCATGAGGCCTTTGCTAGCAGCTGCCACCACACCTTCCCTAGTCTCAAAATTTGGCTATAGCAACAGACAGGGATTTTTTAGATTTCCATCATAATTTTTGTTCATCTATTTACTTTCAATTAAAATTGAAATCATATATATGCATAATATATAAAAATGATATAATATAAAATAAAAATTATATACATGTGCATATATATATGTATATATGCATACATATACATATATATATATATGGTATACGCATTTGTGAAACAATGAGAGAGAAAGAGAAAGAAAACTACAGAGAAAGACAAAGACAAAAGAGAATAGATTCTAATATGGAATTTGTGTTCATTAGAAGCAAGTGCCGTGTGTGTGTGTGTGTGTGTGTGTGTGTGTGTGTGTGTGTAGTCAATTTCTTTTTTTCCAGCCTGCTATACTGCCAACACTGCTGTTTTCCTGCCATTCCTTGGTCCTCAGTGTATATTTATTGGTGCTTGGTGACATGATAATCCTTACCTATGGAACTTTTGTGAGGATTCAAAGGTTATTTATAAAAGTAAGCTAAATGGTAAATATCTTGAAAAGCAAACAACAGAGGGCTGAGGTATAACTCAATGGTAGAGCAATTTATGACAGAGAACTTGGGTTCAATACCTAACACCTAAAATAGAAAAAAATGAAAACCCTTAGAATTCTGCCCACATACAACAGAGGAGTTATTTAAATTATAATTTTACTGTTAATCCACTCAAATTTCATTACTTGAGGTTTGACTGAATACTTTGCTTTATTTATGAATGTGCTCAAGGTGGTGTCTTTCTATTCCTGTGTTTTGTGATGTTATTATCTTGAACTCATTTCCTTAGAACCAATTGGTTTTGAAGCCAGAATCTGATAGGCAGTCAGTATAGATGGGTAAATCAAGTCAGGTCGAATCAAGAAAGCCAGTTTGAGTGAGCCAATTTTGGGAAGTTGGAAACTTATCCCCTGAAGGATTGGAATGTTAATTCCTTCAGAGCCCTTCCTCCACCCTTATAAAAAAACCTGCCCCAACCTGTTGCCAAAGTAACTTGTTCCAGGAATTGCCCCTCCCTACAGGGAGCTTTAAAGTTGTTAAGGTGTTCTGGGCTACACCATCCTGCCCTTCCCCCTTCAATCCATCTGCTTCTTACCTTTTGGCCAGCCCACTGGGCCTGGTCATGTACTGGAAGAAGAGAGGATTCAAAGGGGAAGAGCACAGGAGAACAAAGGAAGCCCTGGGACCTATTAAAAAAAAAAAAAAAAAAAAAAAAAAAGGCAGATCTGCCTTGTTTCCTGGGATATGAAGATACCAGCAATGGCCCCCTTCTCCCTCCCAGGAAAAATCTATGTTACCCCTTTTAAATAAACCCTGCTTTATATGCTTGCCTCGGCGGCTTCCCTAATGTTCATACTTAACATTTGGGGGAACAGAACTCGTCACCTGTAAATGGCACTTTGAAGTTCAAGGCCTGGGAGTTTTAAGGCCTAGGTTTAAGGCATGTTCCTTAATATATGCTTTGGGTTTGGATCTCCCAAGTTTCTAGCATTTCTTCTGAGCTGAGACCAATTTTAAACTATATATTGGAACTCAGTTTTCCCAAGACCATCATACAATGTGAATGATCTAAGAACTCTCTAAGGAGTCCTCTTCTGTGCACAGAGCACCCTCTAAGAAAATCATATTTATCTTCCATCTTCTTCTAGTAATTTGCTTAATATTTTAATCAGGGAATTAACCTGAACTTTGTAGTACCACTGGGCCAGAACTTTTGTTTTCTCATACCTGTAGATGGGCCATTAAATCTCAGATTGTAGCTAAATTGCATGATGACCTCAGAAATACGTTTTGAGGGTCTTCTGTAGAGAATCTTTTGCTGGGACTTGAGTTGGCTGATAGACTCTGGCTCTAATCCTCTGGATCCTGCACCACCAAAAACATGTTTACCCAGGCTATTTTGTCAGAGAATGAGTAAGACAGAACTACCATTACCACCCACTCTACAGATTGTGGGTTTTCTATTTGGTTAGAAGGCTCTCGTCTACCTAGTCAATGATATTTATTTGAGAACTGTGATGTCATATGAGGATTGTCCTACACATACTAATTCCTTTTCCAGCTATCAGACCTGCAAAACACCCTAAAGGATCTCTTGCTCTTCTTTGGCACCTATGTCTTCATCCTTCACAAATACCCCACCTATAAATCTCTTGAGCATGCAAATGAATCTTCGTGATTTTAACTGACATGAGTGCCAGGCACTATTCTAGAAATAGCACACTTCTCTACAGCGAAATTCCTTGTCAGTTCTGCCCCTCACAAATTATCTTATACTGAGATCACTTCAACAGCTGAGCAAGAAAAAATAAGCAAATTAACATTTTAAAAGTTTTATTTTTAATGGTAGATATCTTAGGAGGAAGACTTCAGTTTTCTATTTTGCCAGAAATGAAGGTCATCACTGTCTTTTTATTTTCAATTTAATTAAGTAGACTCCGTGGCAAAGACCAGAAAATATATGTAAGAGGTTTACATTCTGAAGTTTTGTTTTTCTTTTAATCTTAAACATTTCTTTGTTACATTTGCCAAATCCTTACATTAACATTGGAAAGCATGTCAGTATCAGTCTAACATTCTCTGAATCCTCGTGCTGCGTAAATATGACTACAATTTCAAGTAATGGAATTAATTAATGATTTGTAGCATTTTCCTTTTCTCTTTTCCTTTTCCAATGCCAATTTCCACATAAAGATCTTTTTCTCCTTTTCCTCTGATCATAAGAAGGGTACCCTAGATATTCATGGCCATTAACCCATCCATTTAACCACTTGCACTGCATGTATCTCTGATTTAACCAGGGTTGACTTAACAAGGCTTTTATTCTGGGTGAATGCCAGCTTCACCCAAATCACGAATGCTCTTTGCTTCATGGAACTCTATTGCTTTTGTTCCCAGAACCAATTATATCTTAGCTAATCTCTTGCCCCTTTAATTCTCCTTGATAGTTTCCTGAATAAAATGTGTAAACTGCTAACGCACTATTAATCCCACTCTCTGGTTTACCCAGTCATGGGTAAGGATAGAATTGCCTGAACCCAGATTATTATAAATTCATTGTTCTCACTTGCGCCTAAAACTAAAATTTACCTTTCCCTGATTCAGCAATATTCTCAGTCATCTTTGTTATTTTACTACATGTCCCTTAAAATTATGTGTACCCACAAGACATATGTGTCCACATCCCCATAGGTCTGTATTTTGTGACTATGCATGAGAATGTTGGGACCTGATACCTATTTATTCATGTGCTAAAAGCCTTTGACAGAATATTTACTCTCTAAGTCTTTCTAAAGCCTCCTCTGAGAAGTGGTGAAGTGACTCTTCATCCAGGCATGTGTCCTGGTTTAGCTGGCTTTGAAACTATTTTCAATTAACATGCAATAAAGATTCTGAACTCTAAGTACAAACACACTGCCTCTCAATACATATGGAGAGGTGATGATAAGCAGTGTGCCTGAAAGCTTGCTGGAAAAAGAGTGGGTAAGTCATTTTCTTGGGATTCTGGAAATTTTTTAGATTAATTTTAACCAGCATAGAGCATTCATCTTCAACGGACTATAACCAACATAGTATAGAAATACTTTCACAAAGACCTAAGAAAAGAACATTGCAAGAAAACATTCTTTAAAATTTATCAGATTATTTACTGTAAGGGTAGTTTTGATGTCAAACATTTTTATTACTGAGCAATCTCTAAAGGAAAGTTAATGTGTTGTTTTCTTTTTAACCAACTATAAAAGAAATTTTCCTTCTTTTACTGATCAAATCACTTGTGTATGTGAGTGTGTACATTTACAATTTGGAGAGTCTTAATCCTGTATTTCTGCCTTTATTTTTTACTTGTAGATAGATATAATGCTGGCAGCAACGTGTCTAGAATGTTTGAACAAAATTATTCTTCCTGGTTGGATTAGGTATACTTATTTCTTCTCTGGTTTCTATATGCTCATACCACAAATTTTATCTTATTTCATTCTGTAGAGTAATAGCTAATTAAAAGATTAAAAAACAAACAAACAAACAAACAAAAAACCAAAAAAAAACCCTTCCTAAAAAATGTGAAAAAGACGAAGAGGAAAAGATTAATATTTTCTGGTTCATTTCTCACATTTTCATCAATTAATGCACAGGCAGTACTTGACACCTCATACTTGTTGAGCATGCATTTGTTTACAAAACAAAGAAAATAAAGATTTGAAAAACAAAAGTATTCTTCAATTGTTTTATGCATCTTATTTACTAAAACTTGTAATATCAACTGAATGTTATCACTGTTAACTACCTGAACTGAATGTTATCACTGTTAACTACCTGCAGAATGTTGCTTTACATATTACTTGCATTCAAAATTTATATACATATATAGAATTAAAACACATTATGTGCTCTATAAGTATAATATGAAATGTAATGCATTCTGCTGTCATTTATAAAAACTTAGAATAAAAATAAATAAATAATAAAAGCAAAAAAAAAAAACACATTATATTTTTGAAAGTTTATTTTAGTGATTGAAAATCAGTCAAAATATTTCCAAGCTGCAAGTGGTAGTGGCCACTAGTTATCCCAAAGATCAGGGAGGCTGAGGCAGGAGAATCACAAGTTTGATACCAGCTTAGACAAATTAGTGAGACCCTTACTCACTATTATAAACAAATGAAAAGGCTGGGGATGTAGCGAAGTGGTAGCATACTACTTCCACTGGGTTCAATCCTCCGTGGCATAAAAATATACATTAGCAAATATTAAAAATGTCTCATATTGAAACTTCTAATTAGCCAGCCAATGGCACATCTAATCTTTAATGTGCAAGGACATACAAATTCCCTCTTTCTTATATGTTGTATTTTTAAGCATCAAAAATTTTTAAAGTGAAAGAAAATGTTAACATTTAACTCCAACACAAAGTTGTCAAGTAATTGAACAAATTTCAAGACTTTTAAAAACTCTTACTGCAATAGTGAGGGATATGTTATTAGTGATTTATGAAAGAGAAAAATAATGAATTAATGTTTTAATTCTAATTTTTTTAAGCAAATAAAAACTATATCATTTGTGTTCAACTTAAAGCCTGTTTCTTCTGTTTTAAAAGAGTCAAATATTTTGTCTTTCAGTTGTTAGTGAGTTATAGGTGAAAAGATTTTACCCTGGTGATTTATAGAACTCTTAAATGTCTCTGTGCTATCACCACAAGGAGTTGCAGTGGATTGTAGTAGCATAAAAGTAAGAAAGATATTTATTTACCTTTATTATATTTACTTGGTTGAGTGAAGTAACATGAAAAAAAGAATTTGGAAGTTAAAAAGCTTTAAATTCAATTTAGCCTTTGTTACTAACTGGATATGTGATCTCTAACAAATAATTTCATTTTTCTAAAGTGGTGCTCCCTCTTTTTAGAAGAAGATAAAAATATCTACCTTACTTTCATGGGATCTATAGTGAGATCAGAATTGACTAATGTATCTGAAAGTATAATTTGAACTTGGGTTTATGCTATTTTAAAACTACTACTTGAAACTTGATTCTATCTGAAAATTATAAATATCATCTCTAAATGCAAATACCCTATTTCCATTATTTGATAGAGGTAAATACACATGGAAATTCAATTACAATTTATTCCAAATTACATTATGTGTCAAATGAGTTATCCAAAGAATATTGACCTGTCAGAACACTGAATAAAAGAACGTAAGTCCTTATTTTAGGGGCTCATCTGAGATCTGGAGCACAATGCAGGCTTTTTCCTAAATGCAAAATCTATAAATAAATAAACAAGTGAATAAATAGAAAATGGTAGAAAATACAGCTGTGTAAAATTCAATGCACTTTTGAGGAGCATAGTGTGGTGGTATGATAATATTTACCCTCTAGTATTGTACCTGATCCCATTAGCTATAATACAAAAACTCATAAAAGGAAAGCATGTTAAATTCTCATTCTTAGCTACTCTTAACCTAAAGCATAACAAAAAAAAAAAAAAAAAAAAACATGGATATAAGATTATGAGAAACATTATCTTGACTATTAAGATACATGTATGGATTTTCAGTACATATGTGTGTTTGTATAATGTATATTCAAATACATATGACAGATATCTTCAAAGATGTTGCACATCTAGAATGTATATAGATATGTACATGTAAGAATGCATTAGTTATTAATAATGTTTAATGAAGGTTGATAGACATAACATTCTCTTGATGGATTAGATTAGTAACCAACTGACTCATTTAGCATAAAGATCACATTAGTGCCAGAGACAAATCAGTGATTTGATAATAGCAGCAAGTGATAGAATTATTCTACTATGTAAAAAGAAGCATAGATAAAGAATTAATGATTTGAGAAAACTTTAGGATATTCATCTTATCCTTTATACAATGCCTCCTTCCAAATTAACTGTCCTATCTACAATCACCTAATATTAAAAATCATTGTGATCATGTCATGATTGTTTTCAGATCCTCACACACACAAAAAAATGTGTTTGTGTGTGTGTGTATGAAAGTGGTATTTACACAGAAACACAATTGAATGAAGTATCAGCAAAAAAAAAAAAAAAAAGATATGTAAAAGAGGCATGCACTTTAAAATATATCATATAAATATATGGAAACAAAATGATGGAAAATTTCCCAAAGCCTTCAAACAGGAGATAAAACTGGAAGAATGTTTGCTCAACCTTAATTGTGAATCAATGTGTTTAATTTTCTTGCAGTTGATTTTGTTTAATTAGGAGATGACATTAGCTAACTTTGCAGTTCTACTTCATTGCAAAGAGGAAAGAGGAAATCCCTGACATACTGTGTCTTTCCTATTAAAGAAATGCTTGCTCAGTCATCGTGTAGTGTATGTTTCTATGTTTCTGTATTTTTTGCTCTGAAAGTAATATTTATACATTTCAGAATACAATAGCTCATCCCAATATAGAAATATACATATTGTACCAATTCCTTTTTAAATTAGTGATAACATAGCATGAAAGAAATGTAATTCAACAAGATAAGTGAAAATTTACATTTTTATCTATGAAACTGAACACTGACTCTCACAGAAATCATTTGCATTAATAAAATCTGTCAAAATGTGTTGAATATATGCAGCATTAGACAAATGTCACCATTATCTCTTGCCCAGACATGGTTTGAGGCACATGTTCATCATGTCCTTTATTATATCATCCATGCATATTAAGAGTACAAATGACTTCCAGCTATTTAAATACATAATCATGATATAATGTCTGATGCTTTATAGAGTCCCAGAAGAATTTTACAAATATTCCTCAACTTGCTTTTTCCTTGTAGTGCAGTACTGTGACAGAATGTAATGCCAGAGATTTCTAGAGCAAATGATCAGCATATATCCAGCTAGCTTACAATATCATACTAAGTGCTCATAGATGGTAAAAAAAAAGAAAAAAAGAAAAACTGAACAAACTTAATTGAAAAGGAGATTTTATTTCCTCCCATATCACTGCATACTCATAATTAGTAATTACAATGTAAATAGCAAGGGGAATGAGAAATTTGCATAATATTTCTCTACTTGGTAAAAATTTGTTATTATTTCATGTAAGAGAGGTGTCACAGTTTCATAATATTCTCTTTGGAATGAGATACAAGTAAGTTCCTACTACAATATGGAGCACATTGGTAATATCTTAAATTAGATTAATTCCTAACATCATTGTTTTGAAATTGCTCTTCATGGACACTTTGAGATCACTGACTATTTTGGGAAATGTGGAAAATGGCCATCACTGTGAAAGTTTCCTCAGATTTTAGTGTCTGATTTTTCTTGTTGGTTAGTTTAACAAATAAGAATAAATCAATTAATAGTATTCTAAGGTGCTAATGGAACTTTTAAATCCTAAGTGAGTGATTGTAATCAGGTGTATATATGCTTGTGAAAACCATTTATTTAGCCATTATTTAGTTGCTATTTTTTATAAGATTTTTGTATTCCCACTTACTTAAGAAACTAAGACAAATGGTTATTGAACCCAAGAGTTCAAGGCTAGCCTGGACATCATAGAAAACCCCTGTCTAAACAAGTGCACACACACGCACATTTTTTTGTGTGTGTGCGTGTGTGTGTTAAAAAAAAAAATCTAACCTAATCTCCACACAGTGTATGAATATCTTACACAGTCACAATTGTATTCACCCAGCTGCACTTCAGCCATTTTTGTTCTTATAAGCAAACCTTTACACTTGTAAGCATCAAATGTTCATGCCAATTTCACAATGCAATATTTATTTAGTCCATTTCCAAGAGTCCCTGTAGTCTTAATAGTTCCCAAAAATTCCAAGTCCAAAATCTCATCTGAAGCACAAGACAAATTCTTAGCTGTGAGGCCGTGTAGAGATTAAAAACATGTTGCATATATCTAATATATAATGATGCACAGTGTGTATTTGTATTCCATAAGGGTCATAGAAAGAAGGGATAGAACCAAAGCAAGACTGAAATCCACCAGAGCCAAAAAATTCTGTATTTCAGCATTCAACATCTGGGATATATGGTATTATAATTTTGTCTCTAAAGGGCTTCTGCAGCTTTGCTCCTATGGCCTCACCAGTTGCTTCCCATATGGCCTCTGTCTTCACTTGTTTCTACTCCATTTCTACATATTTCCTTGGCAATTGTCATACATTATTGGCATTTCTTAATCTTGAGGGTTTCCTCTGCAGCTTAAGCTTTCTTCTCACATCTTCATATGTCACCCTCTCCGGGTAATCCCATAAGACTCTGAGTCTGTCACACTTTGCCTGACTCCCCAGGCCTTCCTTTGCAATCTCAGTGGAAGCCTCCATGACCCCCTAACTCCAGCATCCTGCATTTCTGTAGAACTAGCACCATTTGATTGATCCCAAGGTCTGTTACCATCCTGAGCAATAGTCAAGCCTCCCAGTACCCCAAATGCAGAAGCCTCTGAGGGCCTTGGCAACTGAACATGGTGAAACAACTTCCTAGGGCCCCTGTGTAAGCATAGGTGCAGGAGCCCTGATTGGGGAGGTGGCTGAGATTGCGGTTTGCTGCGGGCCATAGAGATATTCAGACATTGCCGCCTTCTGTGGTCTCACGGGACTTGGCCCAGGATCTTGCAGGACTTGGCCCAGGAACTCGCGGGACTTGAGCCAAGATCGGATCGGGTCGGCGCCATTTTGTTTGTGGGTTTTTTGGTGGTATGTGGTGCATGTTAGAGTCATTGTTGAAGCCGGAGAGAGAAGTTATCAGAATGAAAAGCCTGTTTGTTTCCAGTTTGCCTCTGAACTTCTTCCTGAGGCTTCGTAGCTTCAAGCGGCAATTGCTTCTGACAGCAACAGGTGGTGGCTGTTTTCCGATATTGCGGACTCGTGGATAGTGAGGAAAGTGATCAAGAAAGCATAGCCTCTGAGTCAGTTAATACCAGTGAAAAGAGTAGTGGTGTAAATTCAAAAGTAAGAGCTGCAAAAGCCATCAGAAACTTATTGAAATTAGCTGAAGAATATGTACTCTCCTTAGAAGCTGAAATTCAGGATACCAGTAAAAGTGATAGTACTGAAGAGGAATAAAAAGGTGATTCTGGGAGCAGAGTCTCCAGTAAAAAGAACAAAAATAAATTAAAAAAGAAAAAGGACCATCAA
This sequence comes from Tamias sibiricus, assembly GCA_025594165.1. Taxonomy (NCBI): domain Eukaryota; kingdom Metazoa; phylum Chordata; class Mammalia; order Rodentia; family Sciuridae; genus Tamias; species Tamias sibiricus. The sequence continues at coordinate 153,270,411 of CM046662.1, read as the reverse complement.
GTAGAGGAACCACTTGTGTCCCCTACTCCCCCATGGGTGGAATCCATTACAGAAAATATGAAGGGTATTACTAGGCATTTGCATACCTAAAAATAGAAATAAAAAGTCTTTCTGAGCACTTATGCGCTCTCAAGGGTAACTCACAGATACATTGGGAACTGCCAGTATTTGAAAATGAAAACGGACAGAGGGGCAACCAGTCAGTAGATTTCAAAACAATAAAAAATCTCAAAGAGGCAGTAATGACATATGGACTCCAAGCTCCTTTCACGTTGAGTATGCTGGAGTCCCTTAATACCTTTAGCTTAACCCCCTCAGACTGGAAAAGTCTATGTAAAGCAGCATTAAGTGGGGGGCAATACTTGGTTTGGCATCACAATTTCAAGAACTTTGTATAGAAACAGCTAAAAGAAACACAACTGCAGGGTTTGGGACCCATAATATAGAAATGCTCACAGAAGAAGGGCAGTTCACAGACTTACAGGCTCAAAAACATTATGACCAAGGTGTATATACTCAGATAAATGCAGCTGCCTTAAAGGTATGGAAAACTTCACAAGGAAACTTTACATGGAAAACTTTACAAGGTAGCTTGTCAAAAGTGATTCAAGGACCTAATGAGCCATATGCTGACTTTGCTGATCGACTTTTGAGAATTGCAGGTAGATTGTTTGCAGATGTTGATCAAGCTATGCCATTAGTTGTTCAATTAGCATACGAAAATGCTAATAAATACTTCCAGGAAGCCATCAGGCCATGGAGAAATAAAAAAGGATCTTTCCATATATATACAACTATGTAAAGATATAAATGACATCTTTGTCACAGGAAATATGATTGTAACAGCTATGAGAGATGCTGCCCCTCAAAATTTCACAAGGGCTCAACCTAGACATTATAATCAATCAGGATATTCCAGGCAAAATTATCATAATCAATCAGGCTATTCTAGGCAAAATCCCCAAAGAGAAATAAGACCAAGTTCATACTGTGCCCCAGGCCGCTGCCCCAGGTGTAAAAAGGGAAATCATTTGGCCAATAAATTCCATTCAAAATTTGACATCCATGGAAATCCTTTGTTCAGGAATTCAAAAAATGGTGCACGGGGCCCAATGCCCCGGGGCCCACAAATGTACGAGGCATTGGAGCAGGAGTATCCTCAAGCATCCACTCAGAAGCTTCCCAGACACAATCCCTACTACCCATCCACTCCTTGGCCAGAGGAACAGGAGGAAATGCAGGATTAGACCTCTGTTCCACTGCCCGAATAGTGTTAACACCTGAAATGGGGGTTCAGCTGATTGCCACAGGAGTCAGGGGACCTCTTCCCTCAGGGACTGAAGGACTTATTCTTGGGTGAAGTCCTAAAAGCTTATTAGGTTTGCAAGTGACCTCATTAGGTTTGACCTTATTAGGTTTGCAAGTGTAATAAACTCAGACTACAAAGAGGAAATAAAAATAATGCTTAGCTCACCCCAAAGTATAAGTTCTGTTAATCAAGGAAATAGAATTGCTCAGCTGCTTCTCCTTCCAAATTTACATAATTCATTTAAAAATGAGTATGCCTCAAAAAAGGAACAATAGAGGATTTTGTTGCACTGACTCAAGACCCATGGCTTGCTGGGTTCGAGATTGTTCAAGGAGGCCTATGTGTAAAATAAAAATCCAAGGAATAGAGATGGAGGGACTGATAGATAGTGGAGCTGACTCTTCCATCATTAATCTATGGCAATGGCCCAAGCACTGGCCTCTGCAAAAAGCTTCAACCAGCTTAAGAGGCTTGAGATATAATAATTTCCCAGAGAAAAGTGCAGTAATATTAAAATGGGAGGATGATGAAGGGCATAAAGGAACATTTCAGCCTTATGTTTTACCTAACCTTCCGGTTACTTTATGGGGAAGAGATATTTTACAACAAATGGGAGTACACCGTGCAACCAAGCCTGCAGGTGTTAAATGTGAAAATCTACAGAGTAATCTTAACCCTAAAAGAAATCATTATCAAAAAGTACAGGGTAATCTTAACCCTATAAGAAATCATTATCAAAAGGTACAGGGTAATCTTAACCCTAAAAGAAATCATTGTCATAAAGGAAAAAGATATTTTTCTTCGGGGCCACTGAGAAAATAATTTTGAAAATACCATGGCTTTCTGATAAGTCAGTGTGGGTCCCTCAGTGGCCCCTATCTAAAGAGAAATTACAAGCAGCCCACCTACTAGTTCAGGAACAACTAGAAGCAGGACATATAGAACCTTCCACCTCTCCCTGGAATTCCCCCATATTTGTGATCAAGAAAAAATCAGGAAAATGGCGATTGTTACATGATCTTAGAGAAATTAATAAAACCATGCAAATCATGGGCCCTACTCAACCTGGACTTCCTAATCCTGTAGCTATTCCAAAAAATTTCCATCTTATTACTCTTGATATAAAGGATTGTTTCTTTTCCATTCCCCTACATCCTCTAGATGCCCCCAGGTTTGCTTTTTCAGTTCCTTCTATCAATAATAATGGCCCTGATAAAATATATCAATGGAAAGTGCTACCGCAGGGAATGGCTAATAGCCCCACCATATGCCAAATATATGTGGACAAAGCAATCCAACCCATTAAAAATAAATATATAAACCTCATGTGTCTACATTACATGGATTTTGTTTTACTGGCCCACCATAATCAAAAAATCTTATTTAATATATTCAGTGACGTGGCAGAAAATTTTAAAAAATGTGAATTATATATAGCAGAAGAAAAAGTTCAGTTCAAAGCAGATCACCCATATTATACTTAGGATTTAAAATCATGGATACCTTTGTTAGACCCCCCAAAATTTTAATAAATAAAGAACATTTGACCACCCTCAATGATTTAAAAATCTAAAACCTTAAACTTTACTGGCCAACTAAAACCTTTATTTGACATCCTTTGCAGGGACCCTGATCCATCTTCACCACGAATATTGACTCCTGATGCTAGGAAACCTTTGAAGTTAGTAGAAAAAAGCCATCGAAGGAGCTCATTGTGATAGATTTGACTAAACTCAACCGCTGATATTGATTATTATTTCTTCACAATATACACCCACAGGAGTATTTTCGCAACAAGGGCCTTTATTATGGATACATTTGCCCGTCCCTCCTAAAAGTATATGTGAGTCTTATACCTCCATGGTGGCTAAACTTATTCTTCAAGGACTTAAGACTTCTACTAAAATATTTGGCATTCACCCTGCTACTATTATTACTTTCTATTCATCGTCACAGATTGAATATTTATGCTTCAATGATAATGATTGGGCTATAGCTACATGCTCTACTTCTGCAAATTTTGATAATCATCTTCCTAATTCTCCTATATTATCTCTTTGTATCAATCATCCTATTATATTTCCACAGGTAATAAAAAATCAACCTATTCCTAAGGCATTAAATGTATTTACAGATGGGTCCTCAAATGGTACTGCTGCAGTAGTCACTAAAAAAGAAAATATGACTTACATAACTGCACACAAATCAGCTCAACTAGTGGAACTGGAAGCTGTGGTAAGAGCTTTAGAAAATTTTAGAGAGCAGCCCATGAACATTTTTTTCAGATAGCCACTATATTGTACATGCAGTCCCAATATTAGAGCTAGCAGGACCAATAGCACCTCATACTCCAGCCTTTAAATTGCTTTATCAAATACAAAAACTTTTGTGGGCAAGAAAAGAACCTCTATTTGTAGGGCATATTAGAGCACATACCAACTTGCCTGGTCCCCTCCGTGAAGGTAATCAAAAGGCCGATGTCCTTACCCAAACAATCTTTATACTTTCAGAGCTCCAGCAAGCTACTTTATTTCACTCCCAATTTCATGTCAATAGCACCGCCTTGCAGCGTAGGTTTAAAATCACAAAGGAGCAAGCCAGAACAATTGTAAAAGATTGTAAATCTTGTATGACACATTTGCCCAATCCTCATTATGGTGTTAACCCTAGAGGATTAATGTCCAATCATTTGTGGCAGATGGATGTTACTCATGAGCCAAGTTTTGGAAAATTGCGATTTATCCATGTGACCATAGATACATGCTCAGGTATGATTTTTGCTTCCTTACATTCTGGAGAAAAAGTTAAAGATGTTACATCTCATTGTTTGCAAGCTTTTGCTGCATTGGGCATCCCCAAAATGCTTAAAACAGATAATGGCCCTGCGTATACGTCCTCATCTTTCAAACAGTTTTGCGCAAAATTCAATATATCCCATAAAACAGGCATCCCATACAATCCTCAGGGTCAGGGCATTATTGAAAGAGCAAACCACACACTGAAAATTATGTTATTAAAACAACAAAAAAAAGGACATTGGAAAAGTCCTAGGGACAGATTGGCAGTTGTCCTGTTTAACTTAAATTTTTAACTTTAGACTCTAAGGGTCATTCTGCTGGAGACAGACATTGGAACCAAAACCAACAACATAAACCTTTGGTTTACTGGAAGGATGTTCTTTCAGGTACATGGAAGTGTCCAGATCCAGTATTAATTTGGGGGAGAGGATCTGTTTGTGTTTTTCCAAAGCACGAATCCTCTCCAATATGGATACTATCTAGATTAATAAAGCAGGTACCAAATCAAAAGGATCAAAATGAGGTTGTTGAAGAATCAAGATTAATAAAAAAGGTACAAAATCAAGAGGACCAAGATGAATGCATGGAATGATTCCCTTAGAAGAGTCCTTCAAAATATTTCACAACTTAAGTGTCATTCCTCCCAGCCGGGACGAGGAGATCTCTCTTTAGTGTGCACACAATTGTATTTTTTCTCTTTTTATATATGTCTTTATGTCTGTACATTTGTCTAAATTTCATGTAATTGTGATGTCAAAAATATATGTTTGTAAGTTTGTGTGTCTGTCCAGTGTGACATCACAAATAACAAAACGCTTATGAAAATACATACATATATATATATATATATATATATATATATATATATATATGGATCCAAATAACTTTAATTCATTTAAGTTTAAGAGTATTCAATTTGGGTAAATAATTCAATAAGTGAAGGTACCTTCAATTTTGTTTTATAGGTGTCCCAGGGATTTCTCTTTAGTGAAGAATATGACTAGTGCTGTATAACCTGATATTTTGGTGTTTTGACATAAGAATGCTTATTTGTAATTAACTTTATTTGTTTTAAAGCTGATTAATTTGAGTTATTTCAACAGATAATTTCATGGAAGGTTACAGAGACTCAAGGGTTCCAGCTAACAAATTAATTTTCCAAAGTGCCTTTAGCTTTTCTTTAATCTATCTTTAAGTCAATAAATACCCTCAGTCTTTCTTTGTTTTGTTCTAAATATGATATTTTGCCAACTTATGTTTGTGGAAGCTCAACCAGCAATGTGTGTGAACAAAAATCAACTTTAACTTTCTAATCTAATTATTCTATTTTTTAGTTTGACAACTCGCCTCTTGACTCAGTGCTGTAATAGCACTGCCTTTCCTTTAATAATTGATGCTTGAGTTTCTAGGTAGCGGGCCCTGAAGATTTGCTGGTGGCATTGTCTAGACATAAAAAAGACGGCTGCTGCTACAGCTGCAGGGATCGCGGTCGCTGCAAACATCCCTGCTGCTCAAGCATCAAACAACCTCACCAACAGTGTGGCCTCTGCTCTGCATGCATGGGGCCTCCTAGATCAATGTGTTATAACAAGTGGACATTTTGATCTTTCATTGTTTGGGACTTTACGGGACAATGCCTTGCAGGTATTTGTCTAGAGAACTCACTGTGTTACTTGATAGAACTTAGGACAGCTGATTTGTTTAAAAAATTTGATATGCTATGCAAGTTGGCTCGTCAGCAGAAGGCTTGTTGCCTTAAAGCCGCACCATCTCCTCACAATTGGAAGACTGTTAGTCATCATATACAGTCGATCCTAAAGGGCTCCATTGGATGGCTGGTTAGCCAATGACGTGTAAGATCCCCAGAGGGGGACTACCTAAGACAGGCACAGTCGCATGGGACAGTCTCATGTGGCCGACATATCAACCTAAGACAGGAGTCAAGGGCACAGCCTTGATTATCCGATGATGGGTGAGAATGTTGGTTGCACATAGAGGTCTTAGAGCATCCCTCTTTTAAAACAAAAGGGGGGAAATGCAGGAGCCCTGATTGGGGAGATGGCTGAGATTGCAGTTGGCTGTGGCCATAGAGATATTCAGACATTGCCGCCTTCCATGGTCTCATGGGACTTGGCCCAGGATCTAGAGAGACTTGAGCCGAGATCGGATCCGGTCGGCGCCATTTTGCTTGTGGGGTTTTTGGTGGTTTGTGGTGCATGTTAGAATCGTTGTTGGAGACGGAGAGAGAAGTTATCAAAATAAAAAGCCTGTTTGTTTCCAGTTTGCCTCTGAACTTCTTCCTGCGGCTTCGTTGCTCCAAGCGGCAATCGCTTCTGACAGCAACACACAGGGACCTCATGGTCTCTTCTCAAGGGAATTTTTACATTTATCCTTGAGCTTGAGATGGGTGTGGTTTTTCTAGTTCCTGAGATGTTTTCAAGCCATACTTCCTATTTTTTTGGGAAAAGTCTTTAGCATCTTGTTTGTGGCTATAATATCTAATAACCACATCTTCCTTAGCTCTAGATTTGCTTAAACACTTTCCTGGCCAAATTGCAAGTTTTTGAAATCTTTCTGCTTTGCTTTCTTCTCCTGATCATCACAGTAAACTTGGCTAAAATTTGCTGCAATATCCACACTACCACCTGAATACTATGCTACCTTGAAATTTCTTCTGCAAGATTAATTAGTCCATCACCTTTAAATTCACCTTCATAGAAATATCAACATATGGACAAATTGTGAACAATTTTTTGCCAGAATGTTACATGAATAATCTCGAAATGAATTTCTAATAGAGTTTTTTTCCCCTGAAAACTCATGAGCCCATTCTTTACTATTCACAGTCTTATTGACATTTTGGTCTTTTGAGCTTCCAACAGAATTGCCCATTAAGTTCTGCCTATAACATTGTAAAGATACCCAGCTTGCAACTGCAAACTTTTCAAAATTCCTCCCTTAACATACTAGCTCCAAAAGCTTTTAAACAAAATGGTCAGGTTAATCACAGTAATGATCCAACTTCTCTGTACCAATTTCAAATTTAGTCCAGCTTTTTCACCATTGTGACCAAAGGATCAAAAGAAAACAACAGAGCAGAGGGAAAGTATATTTGGGGTTAAAGTTTTCAGAGGTGCCAGTCTATAGATGACTTATTTCATTATTCCTGGCCCAAGATGAAGCACAACATCATGGCAGAAGGGCTTAGTGGAGGAAAGCAGCTCAGGGCATGTTGACAATGAATTAGAGAGTGTTCTGCTCCCACTAATTTAAAACACAAAGGCGTGTCCTTAGTGACATTCTTTTTCTAGCCATACCCCACTTGTTTACAGATTCAACACAATTAATTGCTATCTGTGAGTTAATCCACTGATTAGATCACAACATTTATAACTGGATCATTTCACCTCTGAACATTATTGCCTGGTTTCACATTTGAGCTTTTAGTGACTACTTCATATCTAAACCATAACATTGGCTTAACTTAATTTTTTTTAGTTAGACTACTTTTGTGTCAAAATATACATGTCTCCCTCTGTGTGTGTGTGTAGGAAAAATACCTCTATTTCATCACAGAGAAGACTCCAGTATCTGTTTCCACTCTGTGACTCACCATTACAAACTCAATCTGATTGGAAAGAGAGAGAACATCTGAGTCAGGGTTGGCAACAATATCCACTCAGACTCTAGATTACTTTGTTTTGATCCCCTTAATTCTTGACTCATTTCTTTTTTTCATTTTCCACTCTTTTTTGTCATTCCCTTATTCTCCTTTCCCCTTTTTGTTAAATCTTCTGTTATAGCAGGGATGGATGGAGCAATTCCTGGGGAGAGATATTACCCAAATTATATGGTAATATTATGTGCATGCACAAATATGTAACAACAAATCCCATCAGTATGTATAATTATAGTGTACTAATGAAAAATGCGGAAAAACAAATGAATAAAAGCCTTGAATTATAAACATTCCTCAAGATCTGCAAAAAGAACTCTGAAAACACTGTTCTGAGTACTATTATAAAAATATCACACTGATGATCCTGAGCATGAACCACCAAACACTGGAAAATTTTAGCTTCTACAATCAGAACAGTTTCAAAATAACCATAACAGTTTCAAAATAGAAGAACTGATCTTGGGCTAGACTATAAGGCAACAAATTCTTTTCCTCATCCCATGCAAACTCCAATCCTTTTCCAAGGGCATAATTGCTCTTAATATGATCCCCAAAGTGCATCAGATGAATACGTTTTAATCTCTATTTATATAGTATCATCTTTTTTATGTTCAATATCATTCCATTTTCTATGACTTTTGAAAAAGATTGTAAAGAAACTAATGCCCCTCTATTATAAATAAAATGTCCCTGTATTGGACAGAGAAGATATAAGCAGATGTGGAGGGAGAGGGAGAAAGAGAAAGAGAGAATGAATGAATATGAGTGGATGCAAAGACAACTGAGAGAGTTTGATTTCTTTTTTCCTGCTAAGATCTCTGCTTACTTTTCACTCTTACTATCATTTATTCAGGTTGTCTGCATTCCTTGGCTAGTTAGAAAAAAAATAGTGTAATTCTCATTAGTGTGTTTGTTGTCTGTGATTAAGATAGTTTAAAATTATTTAATTTTTAAAACCCAAAGTACTTTAACTGACATAGTTTTGAAAGACAATTTGTCTATCTCCTCCTCTGTATTCTAAAGATTTTTTGCGTGCTTTTACTTTAAAAAAGAAGGCTTGTAGGAGCTTACCACAAAAAAGACTATCAGACGTATTTATTTCTTTGCAATTTAAAAGTTTACTATTATTAAATGTCAATAAAATATATGAGAAATATTATGTGGTGTTTTGTGTTGATGAGGATGACTGGCTAAATATAACTAAAAGCACACAAATTCAGCAGGGCATGGTGGCGCACGCCTGTAATCCCAGCACTTGGGAGGCTGAGGCAGGAGGATCATGATTTCAAAGCCAGCCTCAGCAATGGCGAGGCACTTAGCAACTCAGTGAGACCCTGTCTCTAATAGAATACAAAAAGGACGGGGGATGTGACCCAGTGGTTGAGTGCCCCTGAGTTCAATCCCCAGTACAAAAAAAAAAAAAAAAAAAAACATGAATTCAGTAATAACAGAGATAGTTCCTATACTGCTATATTGTTCACTGTGTGTTGCATCTACTGGCATTCATTATAATTTGCTGAATAAATGAAGACATGAATGAATGCATAAAAACATGCACAGATATTACTGGGACTAGAAATTAGAACATCTGTAGTTAGAGTAAGCTTCCATTTAGACCTTGGCTACATTAGGCAAAGAAGTTTGCTTATGGTTGTTTCAGAAGAGCCAAGGAGATACTGTATAAGTACATCTTCCACATTGTTAACATTTATCAGTGGTTCAATAACAGTGAATCAGTGACAACATTAATAAAAATACGATTTACTAAAATATAGTGCTCTTGGTAGGTAGCATGCATTAAGTACAGAAATACATTAATGATTCCTGGTTAAACCATTTGAAATAATTATCTACCTTTCTGTCTATTTCTGGTTTTCCCTGTTACAGATTTTATTTTGTACTTTGAAAAAATAGCTGCAACTAAGATAACCTCTTTGCCTTTATGTACCTTATAGATTAATGGAGAATACAAAGTGAACAAATACATATATCCTAAAGATTTAACAGAATATTTTCTAAGAACTTACTTTGGGAAATTCCAGATTGGAAAGCAAAGATCATATATTATCATGAACATCATTTTTTCTGAATGTCTGTATCCCCTCAAAATGCACATGTTGAATTTCTAACTCCAGCCTATTGGAAGGTGGAGCTTTGAGGAGGTACTTAGGTTTAGATGAAATAAAAAAGTAGAGCCTGCATGAAGAGACAAAGTTCACATACAAGGAAAACTATAGAAATTGAAGAAAGAAATTGATGAAAAACCATAGAATGTGGAAAGTTCTCTCATATTCTTGGATAAGCTGAAATCATATTGTCAGAATAGCCATATCATCAAAAGTGTTATGCAGATAGAATGCAATTCCCATTAAAATACCAATGATATTCTTCACAGAATTAGAGAAAAAACAGTCCTAAAGATCATTTGGAAGAAGAAAAAAAAAAAAAAAAAAAACAGAATAGCCAAAGTAATCCTAAACATGAAGAGGAATGCTGGAGACATCACAACACCTTGTCTCAAATTATGCTGTATAACTGGAGTAATAAAAACAACATGAGGGCCGGGGTTGTGGCTCAGACATAGAGCGCTTGCCTTGAATGTGTGAGGCACTGGGTTCGATTCTCAGCACTGCATATAAATAACAAAATGAAGATCCATTAGCAATTAAAAATAAATAAATAAATAAATAAACAAACAAACAAATAAATAAATAAAACAATAACAACATGATATTGGTATCAAATTAGACATAAAGCCCAATGCAAAAAAATAGAAAACAGATAAATGCACACAGTTATAGTGATCTGATACTTGGCAAAGTTACCAAAACTACATTTTGAGGAAAAGATAATTTTTTGTTGTTTTTGTTTTTACAAATGATACTGGGAAAACAGGATATTTATATGTAAAAGAATGAAACTAGATCCCTATTTTTCATCCTGCTTAAAAGTCAACTCAAAGTAGATCAACAACTTAGAATTTAGACCAGAAACTTTGCAACAGTTAGAAGAAAACATAGACTCAAGACTCTAACATATTGGCAAAGGAACCAACTTTCTTAACAAGACTCCTAAAGCTTAAAAAATAAAATCAAGAATCAATAAGGGGATGGCATCAAATTAAAAGATCCCTGTTCAGAAGAAGAGAAAACAGTAAAAGAGAGTGCCTGCAGAATGGGAAAAAATAATTGCGAGCTACTCCTCCAACAGGGGATTAATATCCAGAATACATGAGCTCAATAAGCTTAACACCAAAAAAAAAAAAAAAAAAAAAAAAAAAAAAAAAAAAAAAGAAAGAAAAAAAAATCAATAAAATGGCAAAAAGAAATAAGAAAACATGTCTCAAAAGAGGAAATACAAAAGACTAACAAACATATAGAAAAAAATATTCAACATTACTAGCAATCAGAGAAATTCAAACAATTGAGATTTCATTGCACTATTGTTAGAAGGGCAATCATCAAGAATAGAAATAATAAATGTTGGCAGTGATTTTGGGGGAAAGATACACTCATGCATTATTGGTAGGGCTACAATTAGCACAAATATTTTGGAAATCAGTATGGAGATTCCTCTAAAGATTAGAGGACCACCATATTACTCTTTTTTTTTTTTTTCATATTACTCTTTGGTATTTGTACAAAAGAAACAAAATCAGCACAATATAGTGACACAGACACATTAATGTTTATAGTAGCACAGTTCATTAAAATTAAGTTGTGGAACCAGCCCAGATGCCCATTAACAGATAAATGGTTAAAGAAAATGTCATATATATACACATATATACATATAAATACATAAGTGTGTGTGTGTGTGTGTGTGTGTGTGTGTGTGTGTGCGCGCGCGCATATGTACAATCATTCAGTGGAAATTTGCTCAGTCATAAAGAAGAATGAAATTATGGTTTTAGCCACTAAATGCATGGAACTAGAGAACGTCATGCTAAGTGAAACAAATTAGTATCAGAAAGTCATGGGTCATATGTTTTCTCTCATATGCAGAAATTAGAGCAAAATGAGGGATTAAAGGGGAATTCCATGGAAATAGAAGGGAAGTAGTGTGAGAGAGTTAGTTGAAGGGAAGGAAGGGAGAATGGGAAAATGGAGGAAAAGCAAAATGAAATTGACCAAATTTTGCTAGGTACATATATTAATATTCCATAGTGAATTCTACCTTTATGTGTATCTATAAAGCACCAAGTAAAAAACAATAAATTAATAAATAGAAGAGGACAAGTAGAGGAAAGAGAATGAACATAGGAAGGAGGGGAGAAAAGAGTTTGTACTGGGGACTGAAATAAAGATTATATATCATGAATGTTTGATTGGTCCAAATGAACCCCATTATTATGTATAACTATAATGTACTAAAAACACATTTTTAAAAAGAAGTTGCTAGAGTTCATTTTTTTACTCTCTCTCATTCTCTTTCTCTCTTTCTCTGTCTCTTCATGTGAAGACAGAGCAAGGAGCTGACCACGTGCAAACCAAGAAGACCCTCACAAGAACTGAACACTAATGGCATCTTGATGTTGTTCTTCAAGGCCCCACAACTGTGGGAAATAAATTTCTGTTGTTTAAGCCACCTGGTCTGTGATGCATTGTTATGGCATCCTGAGATGACTTAGACAGACATTTTTCATAATGGACTTGATGCTACATTCTTTTGAGAACCATGGATGATAGATGATACCTTAAGGAGCTCACGGATGAGGGGAATCTTCCAAACTGATTGATTATACTTCAATTTGATCCATTCCGTAGAGATGCATAAAAGGAGGTGAGAAAGAATGGCAACTTAGCGGCAAGAATCCAAGGAAATTGTGTTTTAAGAAATGTTTGCACTGAGTGTCAAAGGAATTTGGTAATGGCTTTGGTCCATTAACACTGTGTGATTTATTGAGCATATAAAAACAATACATAGCATTTGAACAAAAAAGCATATAAGTAGGCATATAGGTTAGAATGTCTGAAAGAATTTCTATGAGTGGCAGGTAAGTTGATTTGATTTGTTTGAGAACCATTTTGAGGTATACAATAAAAATGCTAAAACTAATAACATTATGGAATAACTATAAAATGACAATTTGTTTTGGTCAGCTTAGGCTACCATGTATAAAACCACAGACTTTGTGTCTCAAACACAGAAATTTATTTCTTATGGTTCTGGAGTTAGATAAAGTCTAAGAGCAAGCTGCAGACCCATTCAGTTTCTAACAGGGGCTCTTTCCTGGTTTACAAATGGCTGTCACATCTATTAGACCACATGTGACCTATTCTTGGTACCTGCCTGTAAGAAAATAGATAAATGTTTATTCCTTCTTTTTAAGGTTGTATCAGGGCCCCATTCCTATACCTCATTTAACCTTAATTATGTCTCTAATATTTATCTCCAAATATAAATAAGTGTCATATACTTTAATTAATTTTAAGTAATTATATAATTTAAAATAATTGTCATTGTTGTTAATTAATAGATATTTATTATATAAACACATAGATAAAATAAAAATAACATATTTGGTGTTAGGGCTTCAACATATGGATTGTGGGGGAATACTATTCGGTCCATAGCACAGTGACTCTGGTCGACTTCTTATATTAATTTTTTGTTTAAATAATCTTAAAATTTCTAATTGGTGGGTTACTGTTATTATTATTTTACTTTAAATTATGTTATATTAACCCATGCTATCCTATAATTCCATAGAGAAAAAAGAAAAGAACTGGGATGTCTTGGAGGAAGAAATAAAAAAGGCAGTCAAAGATGTGAACAATGAAGATGACCTGATGGAATAACAATGCATTGAGACTACTTAAGAAAGGTAAAAATTCTATATTGGTATTACATAAAACACATTTTTAAAACAAAACAACAAAGCTTTTTTTTTTTTTTTTTTTTTTTTTTTTATAAAACGATTTTTACAAATCTTCCTTGGCATGTAAGTTGGGAAGGAGTCTCTCATATACCAAATACAGGTGCTCCTTCACTTACAGCAGAGTCCCATATAAATGGACCCACAGCAGCTCAAAACACATTTGCTATACCTAGCCTATGAACACTAGATTAGTAACAGGGCTCACTGCAGAATCTCTGTTGCTTCCCCTAATGATCACATGGCTGATGGACCTGAGTCTTGCTGCCACTGCCCAGCATCATGGCAGAATACCCTATCATACGTTGCTAGCCCTGAAAAAGAACAAAATTCAAAATTTGAAGTCTGCTTTCTACCAAATTCTCACCATTTCCACACCATTATATAGTCAACAAACTTCAAGTTGAACCATCTTATGTTGGGGACCTACTGTGTAGAGGAAGTAAGAGAAAATTGAAATATTTCACCCAGAATGGCTTTTTTTTTTTTTTTTTTTTTTTTTTTGTGTAAAAATAACTTTTACAGAACCGCTGAGGCAGACCTCAGAAGCACACTCTGAAGCCACTGTGTTAAGCATATGAGCTAATGGTCCAGAGAGATGTGACCAAGGACTCCTCAGTGGTCCTTCTCAAGACCTAATTTTATGTAGTGAGCAAATCACACCATGCCAAGGAAAGCATGTAAGTTAAATGCAGCACACTTAAGAATGACAAATAAACTGCCTCTCAAGTTGAATATGGTGAGCTAATAGCATCATGTGAATGAAAAATGTTATAGATTATGTTGGATGGACTAATCTTAAGTGCATCTAGACAATGTGGTTCTGCATTACAGGAAAGAGTTAGAATGGACCCCTGCCTATTGCCTTTAGATCTGCTTACTATGAAGGTAGTGTCAGCTTCTTACATCATGAACAACACTGATACAACAAGGTAGAATTGGGCTATTCTATCCATTCAAATGATTCCTAAATATCAAAGTGTATCAATCTTTCTATTCCAAAAATTTTCTTGGTCATTTTATGTAACTTTGATTAAATTGAAAAACCAAATCCTAGACATGACCTTTGATTCTTTTTCTTCTTTAATATTCCCAAATGTAACTTACCAGTATAAACTATTCACTTTTCTTCGAAATAATATATGGATTTTATTTGTTTGTTATGGGCGTTATCTCCCATAAAAAAGTCTCCATTATTTCTTGTCCAAAGCACTACAATACAATCCAACTGGACCACTTTTTTTCATCCTAACCAATCTTCAAGCAATAATTTTATGTAGCAACCATTAGAGCTTTAAAATTAACAAGGAAATCATATTGTCCCCTTCATTATTGGCTACGTTTACCATAGCATCTAAATTATTTGGTCTACAAGGCAATACATGAAGTATTCTTAACTTAAGTGATTCCATTTGTTTTATTGTCTCCCATGTTTACTAAACACACTGAGAATTCATATGACATCAAATCCAAATTTCATTCTGCTTCATGACCTTTATGAATGTTTTCCTTCTCTGTAGAAATGTTCCCTCTCTCACACTAGTGAACTTTCTAAAGGATGCATGCCAACTGGATATTATGAACTTCAACATACTTTTCTTTATTTTTCTAAATGTATCAATTACAATTTGCTTAGGAAATGGCATACAGCAGTACTAAAAACATGTCTTGAATAAATACTAAACATTTTACTAGTTTTGATATGTATTCTAATGATTTATACATGATCTGTGACCTCATAAAGTTTGCATTATATATCTATCTGCATTTATATGCAGTTGGAAAAATGGAAAACAATTCATAAAAAGAATACTTCAATTGAAGTAAGGGTCAATTGTCCACAAAGATAAAAATGTTTTCATGGACATATTAAAAAGGTATATATGGGGCTGGGGCTGAGGCTCAGCGGTAGCACACTTGCCTGGTATGTGTGAGGCACTGGGTTCATTTCTCAACACCATATATAAATTAGTAAGTAAGTAAGTAAGTAAATAAATAAATAAATAAATAAATAAAGATCTATAAACAACTAAATATTAAAAAAAACATGTATGACCTATTATAAAATATCAGTTCATAAATCAGGCTTAATACAACAAGTTGGCATTGTGCTTTGGGTTTTCCAGGAGAGAATTTTTAGACACAGTTGCACAAAAACAAACCACCATCATCCTGACAGAGGGTGGTGTGCATAGACAGAAGAAAATTACTGCTCATGTAAAGATTATGAATATTTTATGTACAATATGTGTATATTATCAGATTATGCTTATTCCTATCTATTTAAAAAGAAATATATTCTGGAGCTGGGTATGGTGGCACATGCCTGTAATCCCAGTGGCTCTGGAGGCTGAAACAGGAAGATCTCAAATTCAAAGCCAGCCTCAGCAAAAGTGAGGTGCTAAGAAACTCAGTGAGACCTTATCTCTAAATAAAATACAAAATAGGGCTGGGGATGTGGCTCAGTGGCCCAGTGCCCCTGAGTTCAGTCCCCAGTACTCCTCCCCCACACAAAAAAAGAATATATTCTGGACATTACTGATATGGACCTTAGGAAAAATGTGTGCAACCTAGGAAAATCAAAGGATGCTGTTACTGCCACAAGTTTTTCCTGACTTCCTATCACATATTAAGTGCAGGGGATTCAGTTTGGAGAAAGCCCTGTTCCTTGCCTATTCTGAGCTTGCATTGTAATGGATGACAATGTACAAGGAGGAAAAGCTCTCAGTGCAGGCTATAACTGAGTTTATAGAAGGGACACAGTGCCTTGCCATGGTGTGACAGAGGAAAATAGACATTAAGCCAGAAACAGGGACACTTTCCTCCAAACCCTTTCTATTGCTAAACATTCCTAGCACAGACAAGAGACTATGAAAATGTCTTGCTTCCCACCCCCCACAACAATAACAACAACAAATGACCCAGTTTTAAAAAGACTATTAGTTTCCATTTTCAAATAACAAGAGGCTATAATTTTATGATGAGTATAAACGTGGAAATTTTTGAAATGTATTTTACTGCTAAAAGCACTGGAATACCTACATTTGCAAGTGAAAAAGTAGCTGTAATGTATATGCTCCAGAAAATTTTCTCATCCTGCGGTCTCAACATTGAAAGAACAAACTAAGCAAGGTTGGAAATCAAATCTATTGTCCATGATGTGGTTCTCCACAATTATTTAGACACATATTTGAATTCTTTCACAGCAATTACCTAGTCCATGGTTTTCTATTATCTCAATGTTGCCAGGATTGAAAAGGACACAAAAACTTTTTCCAAAATGTTGAAGAATATCTTTATTTCTAGAGAAAGAGATCCTGATGTTTCAGACCACACAATTATGTGAAATTTCACACTTTTGTGTCAGTTTTAGAAAAGAGGTTCTTTATAAAGCTTGGTTTAGAATTGCCCTGGATGGATGGAAATATCTAATCTGATTCAGATGGTTATTTGACAAAAATATGAAAATAGCTGTACAATAAGTTGAAGTTAATAATAGTAATTTAAAAATATAGCTATTTATTTATAGGCAAAAAAGACAAACTTGGATATTAAATATATCTGTATCCTCAGTTATCATTTTTATGGTGAAAACATTCAAAATAATTTCCTCCAGCTTTTATTTGATGTTTTTTATGGTGATTGGGATTGAACCCAGGGATGATTTAGTACTGATCTATGTCCTCAGACCTTTTTTTAATTTTGAGAGGGTTTCGCAAAATTGTTAGGACTGACCTTCATCTTGCCATACCCCTGCTTCAGGTTCCCAAGTAGCTAGGATTGAGGCATGTGCCACCATAACCATCTCTTCTAGCTTTTTGAAATGTACAGTTCATTATTGTTATTGGTAGCCACCCTGCCAAGCAATAGCACACCAGAAATTCCTGCTCGAACTGTGACTTAGGACCTACTGATCTACCTTTCCCCATCCCTCCCACCTAAACTCCCCAGGCTCTGAGGGAACTCTCTGGGAGAAACTTAATTCAATTGTCAATTTTCCAAACAAGTAAGAAAAATGTGTTATGAAGAACCAAAGAAGAAATTGTTAAGGTTATATGTGAATCTAAAATATAACTCTACTATAGGTAACTTGAATAATGCATAACTTTTTAGCATTCCAAATAAACAAACAATACAAGATAGTTAATGTTTACTTTATCATTTTGTATGTATAATAAATGTATTGTACTACAGTCCCAGGTTAAACTGCATCCTGAGAGCTGCAAAATGAATCAAACTTCATTCTCCAGGCATGTTTTTGGTCTAGTAGAAAATTGGCATGAGTTGGAGCAGCAGCATTTTGCTCTCTGGGACACAAAAACGTAATCAAGAAGAAAGGTCCAGTTTATATAAATACGTAGGTTTGACTGACTTTGGATAGATTAAGTTAATTTTTCTGGTCTTCATATATTTGTGCCATAATATTAACTGCAGTACAAATATTCAGTCTTGCGAGAGCAATAAAGAACATGAAGTATGGAAATGTGCTTTGAAATCTGTAAACAATTACCAATTCTTATATTTTTTTATTTCACACACTAAAAACAAGAAGTATAAAAGGGCTAAAATGTATCTTAAAGCTCTATTACCAACACAAAATCAGAAAAATCAATCATGTATTCTGAAAATGACCTGTTTAGAACTGAATTTTGATGAAGAAAAATCTAATTTATACATATTAACTAATTTTACAAACACACACACACACACACACACACACACACACACACACCCCACACACTGCACTCCAGATGACTTGCAAAACCTTATCTGGATTTAACATTATAAAAAACAGAAGCCTTTCAAAAATCTTAAAAGGAAACTTGACCACTGTTTCAACTTTTGCTGTACTCTGACAGCCTTTAAGCTGTACAAATGTCAGCTGCCGGGATTCATTAGAATTATATGAGAATTCTCTTTTGATTCCACAGAAATCCATTGATTGATTCTGAGTATCTAACACTCCTATCAATTAAGGTTAAACTAGAAACAACTACCTGCTGTTGGGTAGATGCTGTTGGCATTGATATATAAGGGCCATTAACTGGCTTCTGTTACGCATTTGTGGGAACAAAAAAAAAAAAAAAGCACAATAGATGGTAGGATTGGTACCCTGCACTAATGATGAAAATGCTCTTTCCTGTGGCTTATTGTTCAACAATTGATGCATGTGCTATTACAGGAGCAAAATATCAATTTTTTGAGTGTTGGCTTGCTCCTCCATGCTGCACCTATTGCTTATGGTGATTGAATGCTAAGCATCATGTGAAATGCTGAGGAGGAGAGCATCTTAGTGGAGAATTATATCATAGTAATTCTCATCCAGGGACTATAGGCAGAGTTAGCAGACAGTAACGGGACTCATTTAAAATGTGGTGTGATAATGACAACATGATGAGCTCATCCAAGAAAGAACATTGTCAAGACTCAGGAAATGGAAACCTTTCAGAAATCGAAATTGGAGACTATTTTCTGCAATGGCTAATATTCACGTAAAGAAAGAGAGATGGAGGTCTGTTGCTGGTCTCAGATTGTAGGGTTTTGTTGTTTGTTTTCCCTTTTTTGAGAAAAGTTACTTTGAAATAACTACTACATACAAAATTTTGGAACCAGGACACTGCTAATGAGCCTTGTGTCCTGGAGATCTTTCTTTGTCATTTGGAAATAGGGAATATTACTAGCCTTTAGAGACTATAAAATTTAATCAAGCTATAATTGATGTTTTAAGGCCCTACAAAATTCTCTTTAATCAAGATTATGCATGAAAATAATTTTAATAATAAAATTTTCTAAACCAAGATGCCCCAGCCAAAGATAGCAAAGGACACCTTGGAGATAATTCATTGCCTTGATTTAGTACAGTTATTTTTCCTAATCTAAGAGAATTTTATTTTTGATTACTTAACAGATGAAAATTGAAAATTGACTTTAGGGGACATGAAAGGAACATTAAAACATTAATATTTATTTTCAATCCTCACTTATACTTTCTAATCAACTCTAAACATGAGGAAACAGAAATAGCAGAACTGATAGTACAAAGAGAACTTCAGAGAGAGAGAGAGAGAGAGAGAGAGAGAGAGAGAGGGGCATAGAATAAATTAGTTATATATTAATTGAAAAATAAGAAAACGCTTAGAAATTATAGCTTGAAAATCAAAATCTAATGTGGTAGGATGAATAATGCCTCCCCACCTCACATCTCAAAATGCCTACATCTGAATCCCTGAAATTTGTGTACATTTAACCTTATAAAGTAGAGGGATTTTGTAGGTAGCATTGAATTAGGTAAAAAGCTGATAAAGAGAGAGGCTTAATATACCCCAAAAGAACCTTAAGAGAGTCAAAGAAGGAGATTTGAGTCTAAAAGCAAAAGCTCAGAATGACAAATCTTAAGAAAATCCTGTAGGCCACATGACTTTGAAGAGGAATGATGATTATAGCCACAGGAATGCAGGAATCCCCTAAAAGAGAAAAAAATAAAAAAGGAAACAAAAGAAAGAAAGGAATTCCTACTTGGATGAATCCAGATAGAACACAGTACCACCAACACCTTGATTTCAGCCCCTGGGGGCTTATATCATATTTCTGACCTACAGAATGTAAAATGTTAAGAGTTGCAATGTTTTAAGTCACTCTGTTTTTGATGATTTGTTACAGCAGCCACAGGGAGGTAATACACAATATAACAAACTCACTGGTATTAGAAGTAGCCCTTTCCATCTAAATATTAGATCACATATAATCAGTTACAAAATTATTAGCAATCTTGAGAAAAATTATGAATGACTTACTTGTTCATGTAGTGTGTCCATTCTTACTGAAATGATAATCCAATCAACAAAGTGCAAAAAATTTTAAGAATTCAAACAATCATTTGCATTGTTCAATGGGTTTTATAATTAAATACTTTATTTAATCAAAATGCTTATTTTCAGTCTCATGACAATCCAGAAATAGTTAATTCAAAGCAACTAAGCAGAGTATCAGTTCCGGCAGTAAGTTTCCATCCACATCCTGGCTCACACTGATTTGCTTTCAAAACTTGAGAAGATCCTTGATCGTTGAGCTTTCTTAATGCTCTGTTTTTTTTTTATAATCACTATTTTATCAGTTATGAGGAAACATCCTCCAGAGAATTACAACCTAAATTATGTTTGAAAGGCAGCACGGTACAGAGGTTGAAAGACATGTGAAACATTATTATACCAAATCTCTCATTCACATTTGAATCATCTGAAATCTCTGTATTTAAAGAAAATTCTTGCACATGTATCAGCCTCATTTACTTTTTATTCTATTTTTGGAGGCAGAGAAGTGGTTTTCCTTGGGAAATATGTTCTAAAAACTTGTGAACATCTTCTGAAGTTTCTCATTTAATTTTTTTTTTTTTTTTTTTTTTCAAGAAGGTGCTCTAAATCCACTTGGTTAAATTTTGGAGAAGCGCCTGCTCAGATGATAGCCAAATAAGAATGATGTTTGAGGACCTCTTAAGAAACAGCTGTTAACATCCTCTTAAATGTTTCTGGTGTCTTCCCCACAACCTTTAAGTCTAAAATCTAAAACATATCACTCAGTCACAATGCATAGACATATGTCTATTTATTTGATGGATCCCTGTCAGGAGAGGTTTCTCTCAGACCAGGAGAAATCTGATTCCCTGAAACTCAGAATCTATATTTCTCCCTCTTTTAACTCCCATTCTGATTAACTATTCTTAGTATATACCCATTCATTTAATCCCAAGTACTCAGTCTAATCTCTTTAACTGTACACTGTTGACTCTCATATTTCTTACTTGCTCGCTATAGGTATCAAAACATTTATTTTGTTTTTGCTACACTAGTTCATCCATCGTTGACTGACATTTACCTTGTATTTCACAATAAAGACTCCTCTGAGAATTTAAATTACAAACTCCTTCTCTTCAATTCTTCATAAATATATATTACATGGAAGTATATAAGAAAAATTGGAAGGTAAAAGTAGAGACTTCAGATCGCCACACCCTTTGCCCCAGCTATTCATCAGATACTCATTGAACATGCTTACTACCAAGCATTCAGTCAGGTAAGAGAGATTTCAGAACTGAATTCTTCTGATTTTTCCTCTATGTGCTGTTGTCTAACCACAACTTCAAGGTCCACTGAAGGTTTTTCACTTCATGCTGGTCATCATCTCAAATATCATCACATGTCTAAAATGTCTCTCATTCTTTTTTTTTTTTTTTTTAATTTATTTGTTGTGCTGGGTATTGAACCCAGGGCCTTGTACATGTAAGGCAAGAACTCTACCAAATCAGCTATATCCCCAGCCCATCTCATTCATTTTTTTAACAACTAACAGCTCTTCTTCTTTTACTCTTTCTTCTTACTGATGGCAGTGTACTGTCTGAAATGGTCACATAGAAGCCTTTGAGATATAGTGAGGTAAACAGTGTTGTAGGACTTGACATGCATTTCTTTTTGATTCATCCATATCAACCTATTTTGAGAGATTCCTATACCCTATATTCCTCTATCTATAAATATCATCCTAAGGAGCATTTTCAAATGCTATAACCAAGTTTGCAGAGGCAGGCAGGAAACAGAGACTAAAAAAAAAAAAAAAAAAAAAAAATCACCATGTCCATTCTCTCTGGCACACACAGGTCATACATGTCTTGGGTACAGGAGAACTGGGATGTGTGGAGGAAGAATTCCCTATTCTCCCCCATCATGAGGCTGTCTGGCTCAAAATACAATAAACCATGGCTCTTATTTGCAACACAGGATCTAATAGAATAAAGCTATATACATGCAATAAAAGAACAGAAGCACAAGCAAATATGAAGATTCAAAATTAAGTAAAAGTATTCTTATTGTCTGAAACATTTTAATATGTATTTTGGCCATGTCAAAATCATTCTTAATGAATTTATGGTTTGGACCAATGTTTTCTTTTTTACCCCTTTGCTTGAGATTTAAATTGTATTCTTGGCACTTGCACTAAAAGCATTAATACATGTGAAAATTATAATAGAGCTTACCAATAGGAAGTGTATTTTTTGTTTAATATGTAGTCTAAATTGACACTTTTTCTGGTAAAGGAGTAAGTTATCTATAATAGAAGACAATATAGATCAATAAAATAATGTTGAAAGGGAAAAAGGAAGAGAGGGGGATGATGGATGGGGAGATAGCAACGAAAGAGGAAACAGGAATAGAACGGGAATTTTAAAAAGAGAATGAGACAGCATATACTAACCTAGGCAAGATTCTGGTTAAGACAGTGAGAGCAAACACAAGGATTTAAGAGCATAAAAAGCAAATAAACAAAATTAAAAATCATTAATAAAAGTGCCAGAAATATTTGCAGGCAAAGTAAAGCATTTTGCAAATAATAATTAGGATCACAAAGAAAGGGATCGACAACCTATCATAGTACTGCTACAAATAGTAAATGCAACAATGGATATATGCATATTAATATTCCAAACAGAAACAATTATATTTTTATTATTTGTTATATATCATAAAGTACACAGATTATAGTTTGCTGCATATAATTATGCTTGAATCAATTTTAGAATAATTTGCATATAATTCTTACAGATTATAGACTCAATCACTATCAACAAATCACTAGGTTGCACTAGCAAAATTATGAATTAAATATCCTTGGCTGGTGCTGATCTATACACATGTTGGTACTGATATAAACATATTCTGGGAATCAGTGATCCATATCCATTAATAGCATAAGTCTGGGATCCTGATTCAGCAATTCTTATTAAATGACTTGAAAAAATTATTTCAATTGATTAAAGTTTATATCAGTGCCCATTTTACACCAAATCATGTTCACCAATGATCCTGAGTCCTCTCCTTTCTTTCTTGCTCAAGATCAGCAAATGTTAATTACAAAACTAATGTCTATTTTGTCTTTATGTCTCCATGATAACTGTAATTGCCTTAGTTCATGTCCTGATGACCCTGACAACATCTTCATAGATTTCTTTCCTGAAGTTCACTGAATATTCAGTGTACTTCCATATTACCATCAACATCTAGCAAAATAAAAATGTGATGATTTCCCTCCTTTGCTTTAAGTGCTCTAAAAGTACCACATTTTCCACAGAATTCAGACCAACCCTCTCATCATGCTCAGCTTTTTCCTCATGAACAGCCACATTTGAAACACTTTCACATCATTTCTTGCCCCTCCCAAATTTTTTTTTCTATGCTTCTTCAGGTGCTCTAAACATATTAGAATTTTGCCAAAGGTGTGTATTGATTTGTGCAATCGTTCCTTGCAAATGCAGTTTCCTTTTTAGTGTATGTCCTCTTTTCTTTCTCAAAGTTCTTTAAGAGTTGATTTAAATGCCAAGTTCCTATCATCACTTGTGAAGAACACTTATTCCTTACTCCATAACACTTCCTTGGGGGTTGATAAAAATTTCCCTATCCACCTGCCTTTCAAATTCCCTAGACCTGTCACTGCTATATTGGAAATGTCTTTTCACTTATGAAACACAACTGTAACTTAAGTTATCACAGTACCTTATAAAATTTTGTATTGTGCTTATCTAATTTCAAATATGTTCTATCATGAACTCCTGATTGTATTCCAATGTTTAAAACACAAATATATCCACTGGTGGGGTTCACAATGATATGCTTAATTTAATTAAACAAATTTAGTAATTGACTGGCTAATTGTGTTACATTTTCCTACAAGAATGATCCAGTAAACTTATTATTATACATCTCAGCAATTAAATACTTCTAAACTATCAAAGCATGCATTTTCTGCTTACTATGTCAGTTCATCTGCTAATTATCACTCTCTTAAGCTACACACACCTGGAATTAATTTAGTCTTGGATTACTGTGACAATTTCAAACTCTTTTCTGTGGTACATTATGAGCAATTGAGGAAATTACAGTCTGTTCTCAATACTTGGTATTCCATGGAAAGTTTCTGAAAAGCTGACAGTTCGGAAACTAAGATTCCCTGTTGAGAATTCAACCATGAAATCAACAACTATTCTGAGATGTTGGACTACGTGCTTTGATCTTAAAACCAACATGTAAGACACAATTTTTCCACCAGTCAGTCCTCATTTTGAGCTCTAAGGTGATGTTTCTCAAAGTGTGATGTTTGGAACTCCTAAATCTGATTCACAAGCATTTTCCTCTTAAAAATGGGGATTCACACATTTGAATAAGACCTTCTCATGCACTTTCAGTGAGGGACTTGACAGTCTGATTTTCTTTCTTTTTAGTAGCTATTATTCTAAGTAATTGTGATGAACACTAAATATATTCTGCTTTCAGAACAGTAGAACTACAATGAAATCTGTTCACTGTTGCTCACATAGAGATGACACCTTCTGAAGATGAACTGCCCTGAAGGTGGACCCTCTTGCTTCCCAAGTCTAAATAAACAACTCCAAGTCTGCCTCCTAGGAAGCACTTAAAAATTAAAAGCTATGGTGATCACTTCTTTTTATTTCGGCAAAGTCAATTCTAAGAGAAATTCACCTATCTACCGAATTACAATCTTCTTTTATTGAGTTTTCAATTTTAATAAAATATGACATTTTTACTTCATAAATATTTTTTGGTATTGCTATATGTAGTGTAAATGACTGGGGAGATGTAGATGACTCTATGTAAACAATTTTTTTTTTTCCTTTTGGTGATACAGAGCCTATCAATGTGACTCTTTATGGAGAGTTAGGAGATTTAACTCTTGTTCCCCACTCTCCTTGAGAAACAGTGACATTGACTGCCCTATATCATCTTTAAGTGTTGTTTTGCCATCTCTGAAATAATAATATACATGTCACAAGATATAAGTTATTAAAATAAAAGAACTTCCAGTCTTTCCTTTCTATTATTTCCTAAAACTATGATTCTACTTGTTGGGACTATGTCTGCCAAGGGATAAAGATTTGACTGCTTACCACACCTTAAAGGACCGGGGCTAAACCAAGGGGTGTGGCTATGACGTAGCGTGAGAGGCTGAACCGCCTTGCTTGCTGATTGGTTAGTTCTAGGCCTATTTAAGTCAATGCTTGTTCAATAAAGCGAGTTGTTGTTCTCCGGACATCCCGTGAGCTATATACAAGACTTTCTAGGTGTGGCGTGTTATCTGTTCAAACAGACAGAGGTAAGGCATCTAGCGATTTCTGTTCTTAAGCTCATTCTCGCCGAGTAAGCTATATTTTCTTGCTGGCAAGAAAAAAAAAAACTTCCTGTTAGGGCCCGATAGGAAGATAGCTTAGAACTCGGCCCCTTTCGTAACTCAGCTACCCCGGCAGATTGGCGCCCAAACGTGGGGCGGGAACAAGGAAAAAATTATCGGTGAGCTTAATAAGGTTAGAGACACAGCGTCTCTTTCGCTGGCAGAAATCCCCTTTTATTATGGGACAAATCTTAACATTCAGGAAGTCAGGAGACCCAGCCCTCGAGGCATGGCGAGATATTTTGAGAAAGCAAGGTCTCCAAATATCTGACAGTCAATCGGAGGTGATCTGGAGTTCATTAAAACGGGCGGCTCCCTGGCTCCCAAAGTCTGATTTTGATTCTTGGAAGACTTGGGACGAAATAACACAAATTTTAAGGGACCGAGAAATTGAGTACGGGGAATCCCCGCCTCCGGGAGTTTATCCAGCTTTATCCGCCCTAAAAGCGTACTCGCTTTTACAAGAAAAACAAACACCTAATTTTTCCCGGTCCGCGAATTTAAAGAAATCTCACTCCAGGGAATTAGAAACTACAGCCCCTCCTTTAGAGAGATCTGACAAGGTCCCTGAGAACAAAGACCTCCAACCACGTGGCTCGAAACTTTCTGAAAGTGATCCGCCATTTTCTGAATCAGCTCGTATTAAGCCTTTGGCGCCATTACCATACCAAGAGGCGCCAGCGCCCTCTAGTGGGCTTTCACCTGTAATGGCATTTCCAGTTAATTTAACAAAACTTCCTATAGCTAAAATCACTCAAAAAGCTAATAAAAATCTGGCCACATTTATTGAGAAAGTAGAAAAAGGCCTTCAAAGAAAACTTCCACCTAATGACCAATTTACAAAAATGTTAGTTTGGGAAGAAATGACCACAAATCACAAGCTGGCCTATGCTAAGTTAAAAGATAAATTTATAAAAAGATGGATTATTACCACCAAAGATGTGGGTTCAACAACTCACCAGTCTCAAATATTAAACACTCCCATTAATGCTCGTACTAAGATATTAACAACAGTTTTAAATGGAAAAGGAACCTATTTTAAATACGGACGACAAGGCTATTTTAAAAAAGACTACCCCGATGGTCTTGATCGGCCTCCAAAATGCTCCCCTGGCCAGATCTCAAAAGATTTAACCTTAATTGTTATTGATATTAAAGATTGTTATTTTTCAATACCTCTTCATCCAGATGATTATGAAAAATTTACATTCTCTGTCCCATCAACCAATTGTCATAAGCCAGATAAAAGATATAAATGGATAGTGCTCCCTCAAGGTATGGCTAATAGCCCAGCTTTTTGTCAATATTATGTTTCATGTCTTCTGTCACCATTAATGAAAAAATCACAGCTTACCTTATATGTCTATATGGATGACATCATCCTGGGAGCTACTGATGTCCAACAACTAAACTCTGCTTACTTAACCCTTCGAGAGCTCTTAGAAAAAGGAAGATTACACATATCCAATGATAAAATACAAACTATTCCTCCCTTTAAAATATTGGGGACAAAAATTAGCCTAGACTCGGTTTGTCCTCTCAAACCCCAACTTCTCATTCAAAAATCTTATTCCTTGACAGAGTTACAAAAGCTATTAGGAGAGCTAAACTGGTTAAGACCTTGGCTTCATACCTCTACTGAGGATTTATTATCTCTCTTTGAGTTGCTACGGGGAAAATCCCCCTCTGATGTGATTTTACTAGAAGAGAGTCATCTGTCAATATTACAAAAAGTCCAAGATGCCCTCAATTCAGCCCAATTGGCTCGATACCAACCAAAGCAACCTCTATATTTATGGATTTTCTCAGGTGCTAAACTCCTGACAGCTGTGTCACTGACACAGCTCCTAAGTCACTGACACTAAAACTCCTGACAGCTCCTCACCCAGATGGGAAATCCATTAAAATGGATACATTCCTCTGTGGGAGGAGCATCTCGAGTTTATTCCCAATTAGATCAATTAGCAGATCTTGTAATAAAAGGAAGAGATACATCATTGAGGCATTATGGAAAAGACCCAGATATTTTAACAATTCCTTACCGTTTGTCAGATTTTGAATGGATACAGAGAAACAACCCTAGAGTCTCCTATGCATTAGAAGGATTTCTAGGAAAAGTTGACTGTCATTACGGGTCAAGCAAATGGACTTCTTCTTTCCCCAAACTGGAGTGGACTCCCCCCATCTTGTTTTCTAGCAAGCCACTCCCCAAGGCAGTAAATGTCTTCACAGATGGAGGAAAAGAAGGGTCAGCAGTTGTAATATTTCACCCATCCTCAGGCCAAAGGACACAATACTTTGAAGCAGTTACTGGTTCTGCTCAATTTAAAGAATTATATGCTGTTGCATTAGCCTTGACCCATGTCCAAGAGCCTATGAATCTTTTCTCAGATAGTTTATATGTAATTAACCTATTACCTACTCTAAATGCCTCATATATAAAGATAGATAATAATCCTATCACCCCTCTGATGATCCAGGTTCGATCCCTGTTAAAGGGGCGTAATGAACCTATGTTCCTCCAACATCTTAGGGGACATGAAGGCTTATCTGGGCCCCTATCTGAGGGAAATCAGGCCGCTGACCGGTTGGCCACCACAGGTGTATTAACAGTTACAGTTCCATATCAACAAGACCTTCAGTTAGCTCAAGGTCTTCACAACCTTACTCATTTAAATTGGAGAGGTCTACATAATAAATTTCCTTTAGTTCCTATAAAAGATTTAAAAAAGATTATAAGGACATGTAAATCTTGTTTGCCCTTCTTACAGGTCCCACCTCTCCAGTCCCCTGGGGTAAATCCCAGAGGCCTAAGGCCCAACGCTATCTGGCAAACTGATGTAACCCATTATGTGCCATTTGGAAAATTAAAATATATATTTATGTCCATAGATACTTATTCACATGCTTGTTGGGCCACGGCACATTCTGGAGAAAGGGCTAAACATGCTGAAAGTCACTTTTTACAATGCTTTGCTATTCTTGGATTGCCAAAACAAGTTAAAACTGATAATGGACCCTGTTTTGTAAGCAAATCATTACAAAAGTTCTTCCAAACTTGGCATATTAAGCATACCACAGGGATTCCATATAACCCAAAAGGACAAGCCATAATAGAAAGACATAATAAAACCTTAAAGGACCAATTAATAAAACAAAATGGGGGAAGCAACCCCCATGACCAGTTGAAAACAGCTATGCTTACTTTAAATATTTTAAATTTTTTCCAAACAGCAGCCTCTATCCGCATTTCAGAGACACTGGTCTAACCAAACGCCTTATATAAAAGTTGAGGTCCGATGGAAAGACCCATTAACTGGAGTCTGAAGAGGTCCTGATCCATTAATAAGTGCTGGCAGAGGTTTTGGATGTGTCTTCCCAATGGGGGAGCAAAACCCTATATGGGTGCCTGCCAGAGATCTCAAATATTGCCAATCCGACCAAAATGACTACCCAGGAGCACAAGCTCTTGAGGAGTGATCCTTTCTTTTTCCACAGAAATGAAAAAAAACCGTGACAAAGCTCCTGTCCTGCTGTGATTAACCTTCTCATCACATCCATTTCAAAATTCATCAAAGACACTATCCTGGACTCCTTCTTTGTCAACATCTCAACCCTCTGCGATGAGAGAAGAAGGACTGTGCCATTCCTGTGACAATTATCTGGACTTTATGCTAGACGACTTCCTTTGGACTCTGAGAGAAGAGCGCTATATCTTAGGACAATTATTTAGACTTTGTGCTGGACGGCTTCCTTTGGACTCTAAGAGAAGAGTCCCATTCCTGTGACAGTCATCTGGACTTTATGCCAAAAGGCTTCCTCTAAACTGAACTAAATAGATGGACTTTCTCTTTTTGGTGAAATCCTTGCTAAATGGGTGGACTTTCTCTTTTTGGTGAAATCCCTAATTGTCATTGTCTTTGTGTGCACCTTTAGCCCTATAGAACTGGCCAGATACAGCTGGGTGGTCTACTGTCACGCTGAGCTATAGCCCTATAGGCTTGGCCACGGTCCTTAACAGGATGCAGAGGTATGCCATCCAGTCAAGCCTTCCCAAAGGTGACTGTCATGTCCCGTGTGCTCCCCTTGGCCACCTGCTGGCCCTAGGCATGTCCACCTAAAGTGCTAGAGTGATAGCCAATAACAGGTAAGATTTTTCCCAAAGAGGAGAAGTCGACCTAGACGGGCACACTCTCTATGAGTTGGACACCCTAAAAGATGGGACATCCCATTTAAAAATAAATGGAGAGACCCATTTTTTAAATAAACAAAAAAAGGGGAATTGTTGGGACTATGTCTGCCAAGGGATAAAGATTTGACTGCTTACCACACCTTAAAGGACCGGGGCTAAACCAAGGGGTGTGGCTATGACGTAGCGTGAGAGGCTGAACCGCCTTGCTTGCTGATTGGTTAGTTCTAGGCCTATTTAAGTCAATGCTTGTTCAATAAAGCGAGTTGTTGTTCTCCGGACATCCCGTGAGCTATATACAAGACTTTCTAGGTGTGGCGTGTTATCTGTTCAAACAGACAGAGGTAAGGCATCTAGCGATTTCTGTTCTTAAGCTCATTCTCGCCGAGTAAGCTATATTTTCTTGCTGGCAAGAAAAAAAAAAACTTCCTGTTAGGGCCCGATAGGAAGATAGCTTAGAACTCGGCCCCTTTCGTAACTCAGCTACCCCGGCAGATTGGCGCCCAAACGTGGGGCGGGAACAAGGAAAAAATTATCGGTGAGCTTAATAAGGTTAGAGACACAGCGTCTCTTTCGCTGGCAGAAATCCCCTTTTATTATGGGACAAATCTTAACATTCAGGAAGTCAGGAGACCCAGCCCTCGAGGCATGGCGAGATATTTTGAGAAAGCAAGGTCTCCAAATATCTGACAGTCAATCGGAGGTGATCTGGAGTTCATTAAAACGGGCGGCTCCCTGGCTCCCAAAGTCTGATTTTGATTCTTGGAAGACTTGGGACGAAATAACACAAATTTTAAGGGACCGAGAAATTGAGTACGGGGAATCCCCGCCTCCGGGAGTTTATCCAGCTTTATCCGCCCTAAAAGCGTACTCGCTTTTACAAGAAAAACAAAACACCTAATTTTTCCCGGTCCGCGAATTTAAAGAAATCTCACTCCAGGGAATTAGAAACTACAGCCCCTCCTTTAGAGAGATCTGACAAGGTCCCTGAGAACAAAGACCTCCAACCACGTGGCTCGAAACTTTCTGAAAGTGATCCGCCATTTTCTGAATCAGCTCGTATTAAGCCTTTGGCGCCATTACCATACCAAGAGGCGCCAGCGCCCTCTAGTGGGCTTTCACCTGTAATGGCATTTCCAGTTAATTTAACAAAACTTCCTATAGCTAAAATCACTCAAAAAGCTAATAAAAATCTGGCCACATTTATTGAGAAAGTAGAAAAAGGCCTTCAAAGAAAACTTCCACCTAATGACCAATTTACAAAAATGTTAGTTTGGGAAGAAATGACCACAAATCACAAGCTGGCCTATGCTAAGTTAAAAGATAAATTTATAAAAAGATGGATTATTACCACCAAAGATGTGGGTTCAACAACTCACCAGTCTCAAATATTAAACACTCCCATTAATGCTCGTACTAAGATATTAACAACAGTTTTAAATGGAAAAGGAACCTATTTTAAATACGGACGACAAGGCTATTTTAAAAAAGACTACCCCGATGGTCTTGATCGGCCTCCAAAATGCTCCCCTGGCCAGATCTCAAAAGATTTAACCTTAATTGTTATTGATATTAAAGATTGTTATTTTTCAATA
Source organism: Tamias sibiricus (assembly GCA_025594165.1). Taxonomy (NCBI): domain Eukaryota; kingdom Metazoa; phylum Chordata; class Mammalia; order Rodentia; family Sciuridae; genus Tamias; species Tamias sibiricus. The sequence continues at coordinate 153,238,732 of CM046662.1, read as the reverse complement.
CCTCTTCATCCAGATGATTATGAAAAATTTACATTCTCTGTCCCATCAACCAATTGTCATAAGCCAGATAAAAGATATAAATGGATAGTGCTCCCTCAAGGTATGGCTAATAGCCCAGCTTTTTGTCAATATTATGTTTCATGTCTTCTGTCACCATTAATGAAAAAATCACAGCTTACCTTATATGTCTATATGGATGACATCATCCTGGGAGCTACTGATGTCCAACAACTAAACTCTGCTTACTTAACCCTTCGAGAGCTCTTAGAAAAAGGAAGATTACACATATCCAATGATAAAATACAAACTATTCCTCCCTTTAAAATATTGGGGACAAAAATTAGCCTAGACTCGGTTTGTCCTCTCAAACCCCAACTTCTCATTCAAAAATCTTATTCCTTGACAGAGTTACAAAAGCTATTAGGAGAGCTAAACTGGTTAAGACCTTGGCTTCATACCTCTACTGAGGATTTATTATCTCTCTTTGAGTTGCTACGGGGAAAATCCCCCTCTGATGTGATTTTACTAGAAGAGAGTCATCTGTCAATATTACAAAAAGTCCAAGATGCCCTCAATTCAGCCCAATTGGCTCGATACCAACCAAAGCAACCTCTATATTTATGGATTTTCTCAGGTGCTAAACTCCTGACAGCTGTGTCACTGACACAGCTCCTAAGTCACTGACACTAAACTCCTGACAGCTCCTCACCCAGATGGGAAATCCATTAAAATGGATACATTCCTCTGTGGGAGGAGCATCTCGAGTTTATTCCCAATTAGATCAATTAGCAGATCTTGTAATAAAAGGAAGAGATACATCATTGAGGCATTATGGAAAAGACCCAGATATTTTAACAATTCCTTACCGTTTGTCAGATTTTGAATGGATACAGAGAAACAACCCTAGAGTCTCCTATGCATTAGAAGGATTTCTAGGAAAAGTTGACTGTCATTACGGGTCAAGCAAATGGACTTCTTCTTTCCCCAAACTGGAGTGGACTCCCCCCATCTTGTTTTCTAGCAAGCCACTCCCCAAGGCAGTAAATGTCTTCACAGATGGAGGAAAAGAAGGGTCAGCAGTTGTAATATTTCACCCATCCTCAGGCCAAAGGACACAATACTTTGAAGCAGTTACTGGTTCTGCTCAATTTAAAGAATTATATGCTGTTGCATTAGCCTTGACCCATGTCCAAGAGCCTATGAATCTTTTCTCAGATAGTTTATATGTAATTAACCTATTACCTACTCTAAATGCCTCATATATAAAGATAGATAATAATCCTATCACCCCTCTGATGATCCAGGTTCGATCCCTGTTAAAGGGGCGTAATGAACCTATGTTCCTCCAACATCTTAGGGGACATGAAGGCTTATCTGGGCCCCTATCTGAGGGAAATCAGGCCGCTGACCGGTTGGCCACCACAGGTGTATTAACAGTTACAGTTCCATATCAACAAGACCTTCAGTTAGCTCAAGGTCTTCACAACCTTACTCATTTAAATTGGAGAGGTCTACATAATAAATTTCCTTTAGTTCCTATAAAAGATTTAAAAAAGATTATAAGGACATGTAAATCTTGTTTGCCCTTCTTACAGGTCCCACCTCTCCAGTCCCCTGGGGTAAATCCCAGAGGCCTAAGGCCCAACGCTATCTGGCAAACTGATGTAACCCATTATGTGCCATTTGGAAAATTAAAATATATATTTTATGTCCATAGATACTTATTCACATGCTTGTTGGGCCACGGCACATTCTGGAGAAAGGGCTAAACATGCTGAAAGTCACTTTTTACAATGCTTTGCTATTCTTGGATTGCCAAAACAAGTTAAAACTGATAATGGACCCTGTTTTGTAAGCAAATCATTACAAAAGTTCTTCCAAACTTGGCATATTAAGCATACCACAGGGATTCCATATAACCCAAAAGGACAAGCCATAATAGAAAGACATAATAAAACCTTAAAGGACCAATTAATAAAACAAAATGGGGGAAGCAACCCCCATGACCAGTTGAAAACAGCTATGCTTACTTTAAATATTTTAAATTTTTCCAAACAGCAGCCTCTATCCGCATTTCAGAGACACTGGTCTAACCAAACGCCTTATATAAAAGTTGAGGTCCGATGGAAAGACCCATTAACTGGAGTCTGAAGAGGTCCTGATCCATTAATAAGTGCTGGCAGAGGTTTTGGATGTGTCTTCCCAATGGGGGAGCAAAACCCTATATGGGTGCCTGCCAGAGATCTCAAATATTGCCAATCCGACCAAAATGACTACCCAGGAGCACAAGCTCTTGAGGAGTGATCCTTTCTTTTTCCACAGAAATGAAAAAAACCGTGACAAAGCTCCTGTCCTGCTGTGATTAACCTTCTCATCACATCCATTTCAAAATTCATCAAAGACACTATCCTGGACTCCTTCTTTGTCAACATCTCAACCCTCTGCGATGAGAGAAGAAGGACTGTGCCATTCCTGTGACAATTATCTGGACTTTATGCTAGACGACTTCCTTTGGACTCTGAGAGAAGAGCGCTATATCTTAGGACAATTATTTAGACTTTGTGCTGGACGGCTTCCTTTGGACTCTAAGAGAAGAGTCCCATTCCTGTGACAGTCATCTGGACTTTATGCCAAAAGGCTTCCTCTAAACTGAACTAAATAGATGGACTTTCTCTTTTTGGTGAAATCCTTGCTAAATGGGTGGACTTTCTCTTTTTGGTGAAATCCCTAATTGTCATTGTCTTTGTGTGCACCTTTAGCCCTATAGAACTGGCCAGATACAGCTGGGTGGTCTACTGTCACGCTGAGCTATAGCCCTATAGGCTTGGCCACGGTCCTTAACAGGATGCAGAGGTATGCCATCCAGTCAAGCCTTCCCAAAGGTGACTGTCATGTCCCGTGTGCTCCCCTTGGCCACCTGCTGGCCCTAGGCATGTCCACCTAAAGTGCTAGAGTGATAGCCAATAACAGGTAAGATTTTTCCCAAAGAGGAGAAGTCGACCTAGACGGGCACACTCTCTATGAGTTGGACACCCTAAAAGATGGGACATCCCATTTAAAAATAAATGGAGAGACCCATTTTTTAAATAAACAAAAAAAGGGGAATTGTTGGGACTATGTCTGCCAAGGGATAAAGATTTGACTGCTTACCACACCTTAAAGGACCGGGGCTAAACCAAGGGGTGTGGCTATGACGTAGCGTGAGAGGCTGAACCGCCTTGCTTGCTGATTGGTTAGTTCTAGGCCTATTTAAGTCAATGCTTGTTCAATAAAGCGAGTTGTTGTTCTCCGGACATCCCGTGAGCTATATACAAGACTTTCTAGGTGTGGCGTGTTATCTGTTCAAACAGACAGAGGTAAGGCATCTAGCGATTTCTGTTCTTAAGCTCATTCTCGCCGAGTAAGCTATATTTTCTTGCTGGCAAGAAAAAAAAAAACTTCCTGTTAGGGCCCGATAGGAAGATAGCTTAGAACTCGGCCCCTTTCGTAACTCAGCTACCCCGGCAGATTGGCGCCCAAACGTGGGGCGGGAACAAGGAAAAAATTATCGGTGAGCTTAATAAGGTTAGAGACACAGCGTCTCTTTCGCTGGCAGAAATCCCCTTTTATTATGGGACAAATCTTAACATTCAGGAAGTCAGGAGACCCAGCCCTCGAGGCATGGCGAGATATTTTGAGAAAGCAAGGTCTCCAAATATCTGACAGTCAATCGGAGGTGATCTGGAGTTCATTAAAACGGGCGGCTCCCTGGCTCCCAAAGTCTGATTTTGATTCTTGGAAGACTTGGGACGAAATAACACAAATTTTAAGGGACCGAGAAATTGAGTACGGGGAATCCCCGCCTCCGGGAGTTTATCCAGCTTTATCCGCCCTAAAAGCGTACTCGCTTTTACAAGAAAAACAAACACCTAATTTTTCCCGGTCCGCGAATTTAAAGAAATCTCACTCCAGGGAATTAGAAACTACAGCCCCTCCTTTAGAGAGATCTGACAAGGTCCCTGAGAACAAAGACCTCCAACCACGTGGCTCGAAACTTTCTGAAAGTGATCCGCCATTTTCTGAATCAGCTCGTATTAAGCCTTTGGCGCCATTACCATACCAAGAGGCGCCAGCGCCCTCTAGTGGGCTTTCACCTGTAATGGCATTTCCAGTTAATTTAACAAAACTTCCTATAGCTAAAATCACTCAAAAAGCTAATAAAAATCTGGCCACATTTATTGAGAAAGTAGAAAAAGGCCTTCAAAGAAAACTTCCACCTAATGACCAATTTACAAAAATGTTAGTTTGGGAAGAAATGACCACAAATCACAAGCTGGCCTATGCTAAGTTAAAAGATAAATTTATAAAAAGATGGATTATTACCACCAAAGATGTGGGTTCAACAACTCACCAGTCTCAAATATTAAACACTCCCATTAATGCTCGTACTAAGATATTAACAACAGTTTTAAATGGAAAAGGAACCTATTTTAAATACGGACGACAAGGCTATTTTAAAAAAGACTACCCCGATGGTCTTGATCGGCCTCCAAAATGCTCCCCTGGCCAGATCTCAAAAGATTTAACCTTAATTGTTATTGATATTAAAGATTGTTATTTTTCAATACCTCTTCATCCAGATGATTATGAAAAATTTACATTCTCTGTCCCATCAACCAATTGTCATAAGCCAGATAAAAGATATAAATGGATAGTGCTCCCTCAAGGTATGGCTAATAGCCCAGCTTTTTGTCAATATTATGTTTCATGTCTTCTGTCACCATTAATGAAAAAAATCACAGCTTACCTTATATGTCTATATGGATGACATCATCCTGGGAGCTACTGATGTCCAACAACTAAACTCTGCTTACTTAACCCTTCGAGAGCTCTTAGAAAAAGGAAGATTACACATATCCAATGATAAAATACAAACTATTCCTCCCTTTAAAATATTGGGGACAAAAATTAGCCTAGACTCGGTTTGTCCTCTCAAACCCCAACTTCTCATTCAAAAATCTTATTCCTTGACAGAGTTACAAAAGCTATTAGGAGAGCTAAACTGGTTAAGACCTTGGCTTCATACCTCTACTGAGGATTTATTATCTCTCTTTGAGTTGCTACGGGGAAAATCCCCCTCTGATGTGATTTTACTAGAAGAGAGTCATCTGTCAATATTACAAAAAGTCCAAGATGCCCTCAATTCAGCCCAATTGGCTCGATACCAACCAAAGCAACCTCTATATTTATGGATTTTCTCAGGTGCTAAACTCCTGACAGCTGTGTCACTGACACAGCTCCTAAGTCACTGACACTAAACTCCTGACAGCTCCTCACCCAGATGGGAAATCCATTAAAATGGATACATTCCTCTGTGGGAGGAGCATCTCGAGTTTATTCCCAATTAGATCAATTAGCAGATCTTGTAATAAAAGGAAGAGATACATCATTGAGGCATTATGGAAAAGACCCAGATATTTTAACAATTCCTTACCGTTTGTCAGATTTTGAATGGATACAGAGAAACAACCCTAGAGTCTCCTATGCATTAGAAGGATTTCTAGGAAAAGTTGACTGTCATTACGGGTCAAGCAAATGGACTTCTTCTTTCCCCAAACTGGAGTGGACTCCCCCCATCTTGTTTTCTAGCAAGCCACTCCCCAAGGCAGTAAATGTCTTCACAGATGGAGGAAAAGAAGGGTCAGCAGTTGTAATATTTCACCCATCCTCAGGCCAAAGGACACAATACTTTGAAGCAGTTACTGGTTCTGCTCAATTTAAAGAATTATATGCTGTTGCATTAGCCTTGACCCATGTCCAAGAGCCTATGAATCTTTTCTCAGATAGTTTATATGTAATTAACCTATTACCTACTCTAAATGCCTCATATATAAAGATAGATAATAATCCTATCACCCCTCTGATGATCCAGGTTCGATCCCTGTTAAAGGGGCGTAATGAACCTATGTTCCTCCAACATCTTAGGGGACATGAAGGCTTATCTGGGCCCCTATCTGAGGGAAATCAGGCCGCTGACCGGTTGGCCACCACAGGTGTATTAACAGTTACAGTTCCATATCAACAAGACCTTCAGTTAGCTCAAGGTCTTCACAACCTTACTCATTTAAATTGGAGAGGTCTACATAATAAATTTCCTTTAGTTCCTATAAAAGATTTAAAAAAGATTATAAGGACATGTAAATCTTGTTTGCCCTTCTTACAGGTCCCACCTCTCCAGTCCCCTGGGGTAAATCCCAGAGGCCTAAGGCCCAACGCTATCTGGCAAACTGATGTAACCCATTATGTGCCATTTGGAAAATTAAAATATATATTTATGTCCATAGATACTTATTCACATGCTTGTTGGGCCACGGCACATTCTGGAGAAAGGGCTAAACATGCTGAAAGTCACTTTTTACAATGCTTTGCTATTCTTGGATTGCCAAAACAAGTTAAAACTGATAATGGACCCTGTTTTGTAAGCAAATCATTACAAAAGTTCTTCCAAACTTGGCATATTAAGCATACCACAGGGATTCCATATAACCCAAAAGGACAAGCCATAATAGAAAGACATAATAAAACCTTAAAGGACCAATTAATAAAACAAAATGGGGGAAGCAACCCCCATGACCAGTTGAAAACAGCTATGCTTACTTTAAATATTTTAAATTTTTCCAAACAGCAGCCTCTATCCGCATTTCAGAGACACTGGTCTAACCAAACGCCTTATATAAAAGTTGAGGTCCGATGGAAAGACCCATTAACTGGAGTCTGAAGAGGTCCTGATCCATTAATAAGTGCTGGCAGAGGTTTTGGATGTGTCTTCCCAATGGGGGAGCAAAACCCTATATGGGTGCCTGCCAGAGATCTCAAATATTGCCAATCCGACCAAAATGACTACCCAGGAGCACAAGCTCTTGAGGAGTGATCCTTTCTTTTTCCACAGAAATGAAAAAAACCGTGACAAAGCTCCTGTCCTGCTGTGATTAACCTTCTCATCACATCCATTTCAAAATTCATCAAAGACACTATCCTGGACTCCTTCTTTGTCAACATCTCAACCCTCTGCGATGAGAGAAGAAGGACTGTGCCATTCCTGTGACAATTATCTGGACTTTATGCTAGACGACTTCCTTTGGACTCTGAGAGAAGAGCGCTATATCTTAGGACAATTATTTAGACTTTGTGCTGGACGGCTTCCTTTGGACTCTAAGAGAAGAGTCCCATTCCTGTGACAGTCATCTGGACTTTATGCCAAAAGGCTTCCTCTAAACTGAACTAAATAGATGGACTTTCTCTTTTTGGTGAAATCCTTGCTAAATGGGTGGACTTTCTCTTTTTGGTGAAATCCCTAATTGTCATTGTCTTTGTGTGCACCTTTAGCCCTATAGAACTGGCCAGATACAGCTGGGTGGTCTACTGTCACGCTGAGCTATAGCCCTATAGGCTTGGCCACGGTCCTTAACAGGATGCAGAGGTATGCCATCCAGTCAAGCCTTCCCAAAGGTGACTGTCATGTCCCGTGTGCTCCCCTTGGCCACCTGCTGGCCCTAGGCATGTCCACCTAAAGTGCTAGAGTGATAGCCAATAACAGGTAAGATTTTTCCCAAAGAGGAGAAGTCGACCTAGACGGGCACACTCTCTATGAGTTGGACACCCTAAAAGATGGGACATCCCATTTAAAAATAAATGGAGAGACCCATTTTTAAAATAAACAAAAAAAGGGGAATTGTTGGGACTATGTCTGCCAAGGGATAAAGATTTGACTGCTTACCACACCTTAAAGGACCGGGGCTAAACCAAGGGGTGTGGCTATGACGTAGCGTGAGAGGCTGAACCGCCTTGCTTGCTGATTGGTTAGTTCTAGGCCTATTTAAGTCAATGCTTGTTCAATAAAGCGAGTTGTTGTTCTCCCGACATCCCGTGAGCTATATACAAGACTTTCTAGGTGTGGCGTGTTATCTGTTCAAACAGACAGAGGTAAGGCATCTAGCGATTTCTGTTCTTAAGCTCATTCTCGCCGAGTAAGCTATATTTTCTTGCTGGCAAGAAAAAAAAAAACTTCCTGTTAGGGCCCGATAGGAAGATAGCTTAGAACTCGGCCCCTTTCGTAACTCAGCTACCCTGGCACTACTTTGAATCACTTTAGTCATTTCTCCACCTTTAAGAAATTACAGGGTTCCTATAATCCCAGAGACTCTGGAGGTTAAGGAAGAAGGGTCACAAGTTCAAGGACAGTCTGGCAATTTAGTGATACCCTTTCTAAAAAAAAAAAAAAAAAAAAAAAAGAGTTAAAGATGGCTGGGGTGCAGATCTACAGTAGAGCAATTGGCCAGCATGTGTGAGGCCCTTGGTTCAATCAGCAGTGTACGAGTGTGCATACACATATTTCCACACACATACTACTTTTTTTTTTTTAACATTTTTAGTTGGAGATGGACACGATGCCTTTATTTTATTTTTATGCAGTGCTGAGGATCAAACCCAGTGCCTCACATGTACAAGGCAAGCTCTCTGCCACTGAGCTCCAAATTCCAGCCCTACTTACTGGGTTTTTATAAACTCTACTGAGGACAAAAAGAGGTGGTGGCAGAACGTTAGTAGAAGAGGAAAAAAAATTAGAAATAGCTTTTTAGAGATGATACAGGAGTAGTGTGAAAAATATATTTTGGGAGAAGCATGTATGTAACAAGCATCTACTGAAGCATGTTACTTTGCGAAGATGTATTTCCTTTATAGTCTTCAAGAACTGAAAGCAATTTATTTGAATATGTGGAAATTTCTAATTTCCTTTTTGGAATATTTTCTTTTGACAGAAGTTCCTATCTGGGAGGCAAATATATGGGTCACAGCGTCACATCCATCACAGCCTCCTGGTCACAACCTGGTGAGGAGTAAGGAAGTGATGCATGAAGGATCTTCAGCACTTTGCCCCGACAAAGCAGAATTCTATTCAATTTTATTTGATTCTTTTCCCCTCTTCCATAATCTTGTTTTGAGTATATTTGTGCTACCCTTTTCCCACAGTTTGCCCACCAATAAAGGATTAGGAGTTTTGTTGCTGTTTTACTTTGCAACTCATTGGTTTCACTTCAGTGAATACCACTGACAACCTAAACCTGTATGCGATTATCTTTGCCTTCAGCCAGGGCTTCTGAATATTTTCTTGGGAATTGCTCACCTTTGACAGCCTACCCTACCTCCCTCTACTCTCTCTTTGATTTATGAAGCTACTTTAACCAAGAGTGTGGAGTCCAAGTCCTGAAATTTAATTTTGCAATTTTTTGTACATATACACTAAGGCATTTTCTTGGTTTTCTATCTCACCCTCTTGCTTTCTAATGAGACAAGAAAATAACAAGTTTTCTGCATTTTGTTTTAATTTTCAAGATTTGTTTTTTTATTTTTCTTAACTATCAATTAATTGATTTCAAAACTTATTTTGGCAAATGTTATATACATTTTTCCATGTAAATGTTCTTGTGAATCATAGAATCTTTCTTTTTAGGTGAAATAAACACTTACACATATATTAAATTCATAATAAAATGTGAAGAAGCAAAGAAATTAGTTTTTAAAGTGTTTAATAAAAAAAAAAAAAAAAAAAAAAAGCAAAGCAACAACAAACTAAAAGCATTAGGCTCAACCAGGCAAAATCCAGAACTTCTCAGGAACATATTATATATTTTGTTATCTAATATTTACGTAGCAGGAAAATACTCATGCCCTATTTGAAAACATGTGCTGGAAGAGAATTTTATCACCAATTCTTTTATTTATTGAATGACTATACCTTATTTTTTTTTAATTTAAAATAACTGAAAGTCCTTCTACTTTAAAAAATTTATCCCCAATAAATTAAATTCAAAAGAATGTCTTAAACATCACTCTGCATTTCTGATTTGTCTGAAAACATTTGGAGTGGTGCCTTTTACTTCCCGCTGTTCCAAAGTGCTTCCTTTCCTTTCCACTAAAACAGACACTCCCCCAGCCGTTCTTTATCCTGTAATTGAGTAATTGCAATGTCCTTCTTCAGGAACTGAATTAACATATGTCTTAAGTTATAAGCCCATTCAACTTCATCTTTGTAGCTCCTTGAAAGCGATGCTGTGAGAATGAATAATGTGTGTGCCGCTAGCTACGTGCTTGCTCAGAGCTTTCGCCACCAGACCAGTCTCATTGAGGAGCTTGCTTGACTCTCTTAACATTCTTGATGTGTCAGTAATAATATTAAACACTGTGAAGCATTTCGTTGGCTATGCAGGTACCTCTCCTCTGTATCACAGTGGCTGCTATACTAGCTTTATAATCAGGAAACCCAGCTTTGGACCTCTAATTTCATGAGTTCCCAGTGACAAATGAACGAATTTCCCTTTTCCTCTACTTCCTTATTCTAAGTGTACAGAAAAAAGATGGTACTCTCCTCATGAAAGTGCTGAATTAATGAAATCAGACCTTGAATACTCTCCATGTAGATAGGAGAAATTACAAGAGAACTGTTCAATTATTACTAGTGTTGGAGCTCACTTCATTACATTACTCCATTATCCCATCTATCACAGGTATTTTCAAATATATATTATTCTTAGCACTCTTAAGTCTTATATCAAAATTATATTTTCCTATGCTAACAACCTTTTATCTTTAACACCCTAACATTTTATCATTATCAATCCAGTAAAAGGAATCTTCAACTGTTATTGAAAATGATGATGTGTCATTTCTCAATAGCTGAACTAGTTTTTAAAGGAATCAAGATGATTGAATGAGGCTAGAACTTGAAGAACCTGACTTCTTTGTTAAAAAATTCTTGTTCTTTACTTGGTTGTACTTTACCTCTCATCCTAATGTAGCTTTTGCTCTACAACCCAAGGAAAATTTTCCATGCCTTATCTGCTTCTCCTGTACTGGGGATGCAGCTAAATTGATAGAGCTAGGCTAGGCCTCAGGTTCAATCCCCAACACTCCACCCCCCAAACAAAAAATCCCAACAAAATAACTTTTCTAGAAGCACCATTGATCCACTAGAATCTTCTCTTTGGACTTCCCCACTACTCAAATTTTGTAAAAATTCTAAATAATTCCAAGAAGTGGTAAAATCAGAAAGCTTATCACTAAATTATTACCAGTGATAATATTAGTGGGTATCTTATGAAATTTCCATTTTGTATTTTTGGGGTTAGAAATATTTTAACTGGACACTTTTTTTTTATCTAGTTTCTACCTTTAAAACTAGGATGACTAGGGTTTACATTTGGATCAGGCTTATTCATAGTTCTGTAAAGAACTAATAGAATGGGTTATTAACTGTAGGAATATATCCTGACATGGGCAAAATTGCATAAAAGGATATTATGGCAAAGATCTGCCCAAGTTTTAGCTTATAATGGCTATTAAAATTAGATTGTTCTTTTCTTCTATGTATGTATTCATCTGAAAGTTTGCCAAGAGAAGAATAATTTTTCTGGCAGAAATGTGGAGGTTATTAATGCAACCACGTATGTCTCAAGTATGCAGTCTTTGACAGAGGCTGAACGATCAGAGGACAACAGGAACCCTGAGAAAGAAAGTCATCTTAATGATCAGAAAATCCTGTTTAGACCGAAACTATGTCATAGAAGAATCGTGGTGTTTTATGCCTAGAATTCCACTTATTTGCATAGACACACCCTGGGCAAAATGGATGCAAATCTGTGTAGTGATTTTATAGTTTTCTAACAATGTCATCTGAGCCTTTGCATCACAGGCAGTTTTCTGAATGATGTACACACTGTATGGGCCATGCAATATGTCATATGACAAGAACACTTTGAGAGTAAAATAGGTATTATTAATAATTTTATCCTGCCACCAAAAGTATAACTCGGTACCCCACTGAGTTACTGCTGGGCAGGCAGCACCTCTACTTTTGTATCATGGGAAACAAACCTGGCCTTGGATGGGTAGCAGGGACCTGCAACTGCAAGACCAGGTAATTCTTGGATGATAGAATGGGTTTTGGCAGTCAGTGCCTCACACCCTGCAGAGGTAGCTGCCAGAAACACGTATTCACGACAGGTGCAAACCACCTGGGAAAGGACTAGCTGTTTTGCTCAATTGGCCAGACTAGCTTCTTTTCTAAAGATCTCAATAGAAAGTCAGAATGACCTGATTTTGTAGATCTTTAAAATTTAAACCAAAACATAATGGGGGCATATTGAATGCTATAATCTCATCCTGACAGTATTAAAATCTATTCTTCTAAGATCTTATTTTATCTTCATCTTAAAATTCTCAGTTCCTGTTTTTTTTTTTTTTTTTTTTTTTTTTTTTTTAACTAAATCCTTTTTTTTTTCCCTCTGAACTTTCCCACGGGAAGTTTAGTGTATAGAGAGTGTACATAATATTTCCCTGTAATTATCTTTCTTAATTGAATTGAAGTATTCCCCTACTCAATTATCTAATTATTAACTTAGTAGCTGCCCTCGATCATTATTTGATCCCAACACTTTCACTTAGTAGAATCCATTTACTAATAAAACTAACCAATTAATTAGTAAATAAAATTCATAAAATTAAAAGCATCACTTTAAAAATACAAATGATTACACTTTTAAACCCAATCAAATCATAAAGTAGACAGCTCTTAAACAACTCCAATGCCTCATATAATAACTAAACTTTGATATTTAATTAAATATTACATGTTAGTGAATAATTGAATCTGTGGAGACAAAAGCTTAAAATTCACTTGGCAAAATAATAAGTGCATATTTTTATACATTAGCAAAATATGTAAATATATTTATAAATTCTGAATTTAAACATTGGTTTTCTGAAATATTAAATTGAGGTTTTTCCATTATATATAATATTTGAAATTTGATATTGTTGCATAATTTATTTACACATCAGTTGTTATAATGCATAGAAGATAGGCATATGTTATGCAAAGTAAATAAATGTTAACACCAATCAACCAAAAAGAAAAAATAAAAAGTTTTTAAAATAACTATTTTACTTTTTTTTTTATTGTTTTGCTATAGATCTCTGTACTCCTGATTTTATTTATATTTTTTGTTCACATGAATGTATTTGGTTTCCTCCTGACTTCTCCAATGTTTTGTGAACTCTGAAAACACATATTTCACCTGTGCTTTTGGCAGAAATCTCTACAAAGTGAGCTTAATGAATTTTGGTAATACATTTATCACCTATTATATGTTCGATATTATATTGTTGCTTCAATGATGTGGATACATTTTGATAAAACAGGAAAATTTGAAACATGGGCATGCTTGCAGTGCTGGGAAATTATTGGGAAACTAACAACAATAGTGGAAATGTCTTACTTTATAGACTGTGACAGATTCCTCCTTTATTATTCTTTCATTGCAGTGAGTGAAATGTACATTCTGATGAATCTAGACATCCTTCTGTGAAGCCCAAATCTTCACATGCCATCCAGAAATATTACAATTTAATCCAAAAAAAAAAAAAATGTGGAGTCAGTGTAGTACAGAAACAGTAGTGAGACTTGCCTGAGAGAATCTATATCTATTTCCCACCTGTAGAGTAAGTAATCTCCACAATGGCCTTACAATTTCCTTTCCATATCAGCCCAGTTTAAAGATGAGAATATTGGGGTAGTAAGTTTATTTAAAACTACACAAGGTCCTACAATTTGTTCATTACACCTGCCATTTCTTTCTCAGGAGATCTGTTCTGACAATCACCCCCTGCCCCTGAGGCAGGATGAAGAGGACAGTTTTGTTTGTACACAAACAAAAGGCCTAAATTTATATGGTGTTCTTAATGCTCCATTATAATTGTCTTAATGAGAATTAGCAAATTGTTAGGATTCAGATATGAGGTATACCCCAAAACTCATGTTTGACACAACATAAGAATGTTCAGAGGTGATTAGGAGAATTGTAACCAAATTAGTGGATTAACATACTGATTTGGATTAATTGGGTGATAACTACAGGTAATAAGGTGTGGCTAGAGAAAGCAGATCACTGGGAACATGCTTTTGGGGTCTATATTTTTTCACAGGTGAGCTGCACTCTCCCTTTTCCTGGTTACCTTCTCCTGAACTACTTTCCTCTGACATAACCTTTTACCATGATGTCCTGCATCACTTGTGCTCACAACTATGGAGCTGGCTGACCATCTACTAAACATCTGAAAGGGTGAGTCAAAGTAAACTTTCAGTCCTCTAAGTAATTCTTAGCTAAACTCTTGGTCACAGTGATGCAAAGCTGACTAAACAGAACTTGGTACTGAGAAGTCAGATCATTGCTATGGCTAACTTGATCATAGTGGTTCATAAGGTTTTGGAAATTTTTGGAGTTTCTGGGAGGAATTTTGAAAAGTTTAATGAAGCAAGCTGGAAAAGCTTTAGAATGTTGTAGGAACTCAGAAGAACAGCCAGTATATAGGACTATGGAAATTTATGTGGTGCTGAGGATCGAACCCAGGGCCTCACACATGCGAGATGCATGCTCTAACGATCAGCCATAGCCCAAGCTCTTAGAACTGTGGAAATTAAAAAATGGGTTCATGAGGTTTCAGAGGGAATGGATGATTCTATTGGAAATTGGACTAGAGGCCATTCATATTATGTTCTCTCAAAGAAGTTGTCTATATTCTGCTCATGTACTAGAACTTTTTATAAGCCTCAATTTAAAGGTGATAGACTAATTAATCTACTGGAAGAAATTTTAATTCAGCAAAGCACTCACACAGTGCCATGGATATTGTTAGCAGTTTTTAGCCAAGTTCACTGTGATAATCAAAAATAGAAAGCAGAATAGAAAGACTTGAAAACACCTCACAATTTGGCCAGTGAAGTGCAACAAAATTGGGACAAAGAAAAATATAATTGTTAAAGAGATTATGGCCACTAAAGAGATGCTAAATAGTTTAACAGAATAGTAGGAAAGATGGTTTGAGGGCATTTCACGAATTGGCAAAACTACCCATCTCAGTCTCCAGGGTGTAAAAGTAGAAAAATTCTTTGAGAAGAGATCATGGAGGCACCCCACTTGCACAGGAAGTTGTAGGAATTTGTTTCACTCTGCTCAGCTACACAGACAGGCAAGCTGCTATTGCTATGGTCTCAGGAGGTTTCGCTTGTGTTCAGGATGGTGGTAGATCTTGTTATCAACCACATGGTACTGGCTCTTCAGGAATGTGGGATGCTGGATTTAGAAATCATGAAAGCTTCCACTGAGATTTTAAAGAAGGCCCAGGAGGGCAGGAAAATTCCAGCAGAGTTAAGAGTCCTTATGGGCTTCCCCTGAGTGGGTGGTGTGAGAAGATTTGAGAAGGAAGAGAGGCTGCAGTGGATAATCCCAAGATGAAGAGATGCCAATATCATGAGACATGTCACGAAGGCACATAAATTGAGTTTAAACAAGTTGAGATGCCATATGTCTTCTAACCAGCAAGGTCATAGGGCCTGAGCTACTTAAGCCCTTTGGAGAGAAAAGCATAACACCATGTGCCCCAGAAGCAACATAAATTGTTTGACCAGCAGATTTTGGTCTTGCTTTGGTCCCAAACATTATTTCAATATCCTCCTTGTGGAATGGAATACTTACTCTGTGCCATTATATATTGGAAATATGTAACTTGGTTTTTACTTTTATAGGGGCTTACAGTAAGAATTTTGCCTTGAGTCTCACAGGAGACTTTAGACTTTAGAAGGATGCTAAAAATGTTAAAAAGATTATGGGACTCTTGAAAAGGGACTTAAAGTAGTTTGCATTCTGAGATGTGCCTGAGCTTTGGAGACTAGTCACTGAATGCTGTGATTTAGATATGAGGTGTTCCTCATAAGTTTCTCTGTGAGGCAATACAAAAAAGTGCAGAGGTGAAATGATGAGATAATTGTATCCTAAACCATGGTTTGGATCCACTGATTAATCCACTGATAGGGATTAACTATTATTAACTATAGGGAGGTTGTGAATCATGGGAGGAAATAAACCACTGGAGACATGATATTTTAGTTTATATTTTCTTCCTAGTGATCAGAGCTGTCTCTCTCTGCTTCCTTGTCATATTCTGAGCTGCTTCCTTCTGCCATGACCTCCTGCCATGATGTTCAGCCTCACTTCAAACCCTTGGTTATGGAGTTGGCTGACCATGGAGTGAACCTCTGAAACTGAACCCAAATAAACTTTTTCTTCCTTGAAGTTGTTCTTGTTTGGTCTTTTGGTCACAGTGTTGCAAACGTGACTAAAACACAAATATTTCCTATGAAAGGTTAGGTAGTGAATGCCTTAGGTTTTCTAAGCCATAGGACCTCTGCTGTATCTACTCACTCTTTCAATTGTTGCCTTAAAAATAGCCACAAATAGCATGCAAACAAATGAGTGCTGTAAAACCATCATCCTTCACTTACGGAAATAAGCATCAGTCTGAATGGGGACTGAGGCCATAGTTTACCAACCTCTGATACAAATTTATCTTGCATGGCTCAAATTAGCATTTATTTTTCTTTATTATCTAATATATTTACCTGGAACTTCCTGACCTTGAAAGAAGGATAGCAGGACCAGGGGCAACTAAGCAAAGAAGCATCTTCAAGGAAGCACAGACACTTGTTTTGCACACGCATGCAAATGTATGATTGAATTTTAACTAAACTCAGTGTCAGAACCCTTGTGCCTTCCAGGAGAAAGAAAGGGATAAATTCAGGGAAGGGGATGATCTCTTAGTATAGTATGTTTAGTCACAGGTAAACTGGGGTAGAGATTTCTTTAGGAATTCTTAATTTCTATTACTTTCACTGCCAATCCATGCAGATGGAGAGTTGATGCTTCATAATCCACAGACCCAGATATTTGTAAACATTTGATTTAACAAAAAAACACAACACATCTACATGAGTTCTCATGGAGTTAATGATGAAGTTCTATTTGCTTAAATGCAGTAAGGTTGCCAAATTTGTCTCTGGCACATCTGTTTCCTTTAGAGAACCAAAGGATAGGACAAAATTCACAATAAAAGTGTGTCTCCTTGGGGCTGGGTTTGTGGCTCAGCTGTAGAGCGCTAGCCCAGCATGTGTGCAGCCCAGGTTCGATCCTCAGCACCATGTAAAAATAAATACATTGTGTACAACTAAAAGCAAATAAATAAATATTTTTTTTTTAAAAAAAGTGTGTCTCCTTAAGAAATTTTATGACATTTGAAAGTATATTCAAGAACTACTAGATGTATTTAATGACTATCTAGATAAAGAGAGAACTGGTAGCATTTGTATAGATGTTTGCTGTTTTTTCACCATTAGAACAGACAAATTATCCTGTTTGACTCTTTCCTTTAGTATTTTGAGCACTTCTCTAATCAAGAAAGAGAAGAAAGGAACAACAACAACAAAAAGGCTTACCTAAAATGTTATCTCCTAGCTCACTTTTTAAAAAACATGTACATTTAAAAGCTAGCTGTTAAATGAGTGAGAGACTCTGAATCTTTGAGTAACAGAATGCCTCACCATTCATTTGATAAAAATTAAACTATTGCTACTTTCCATGTGCTGCTTCTTTGGCACCATCTGAATACAGCTGTAGGTACAAGAAAAGCATGCAACATTGTAATCTACAGACATCTATGAAGCAAAGGATAAATGAATTTTAGAAAGTCTGTGATCATGCTCATGCAGTGGATAAAAAAAAGACGTGTTTGAATATTTTCCAGTTAGGTGCTCAAACCATTTTCTTTTTTCAGTTGTGTTGGAGATTGAACCCAGGGCTTTGTGCATGCCAGGCAAGCACTCTACCTACTGAGCTATACTCCCAGCCCTGATGCTCAAAACATTTTAATTGAAGTGGAAAATGACTGGGAGAGCTGTATTTTCAATCATATTTTTATATAAATAAGGCAGTTTATTTTACACAATAGCAGGATTCACAAAATCCTAACAATACTGTTTTTCTACTCACCTATTCATAATTCACTCAACAGAACAAGTCTCCTGCAACTAGACAAAACCTTGGCAAATGTCTTCAAAATTCTAATCACTCTTCACAAATAGAAAGTCCTGTGACTACTTTAAATCACAAACAGTCTTGATTTAATTATTTCAAAGGCCAGTCCTATGGAATTGTCAAAGAGGCTAAATTTTATTTAGTTTCAACAACTGTCCTTCCAGCAATAAGGACTTACTACAGCATAAATCTTGCAGACCGGAAAGAGAGTGTGATTAAACTCTTTTTCCTCTGCCCCTTTTACCTCTACTAACCAACCTTTAGTTCTGGCTCCCCAGAGCTGAAACACAGGGAGGGAGGACAGGAAATGGAGGCAGAAAATACTGGCATATTTATTTAATTGGTACCTTCATAAATTGGCTGCCATCCTCTGGAAGTTGCTTCTTACTTACATAGTATCTAGTAACTCACCAAATACCTATGGCCTCTCTTTGCTGAAACCGTCTAACCCTTCTAGTAGGTTCTGCTGGACAAGAACTAGTGTCATCTCATTTGAGCTCTTTCTTGCACAAGGCACCAGAAACATCTGTGTAACCCTTTGATCCAGTAAACTTTTGAAGTGCAAGTTTATTCAACCCAACCACCTCTTCTTCTAGCTTCCTGATAGAGTAGTGAGCCGGGCTATCTCTCACCTTTCAGATTTTCCAAATGGGAGGACCAGAACTCTCCATCCCTCTCTACACTCCAGGGGACACATGTTTAGAACTTTGCAGGAAGCACAGCTATAGCTCTTTCTCATCTCTCCCTCTTTCTCTGCCCCAGCCTTGCCACACAAAAGAAAACAAAATCTTTCCTTTTCTAATCTTTGCTATTATTCTCTTTGCCTGACTGTATAATTGCCTTGACACATAAAGATTTTATATCTAGCCTTTTCTCAGACACCATTTCACAAGTTTCTACAATGCTCTCATCTTACTTTGATATCTGATTCCTCAGGGTCTTGACCAAAATTTTCCAATTTTCCAATTATAGCACCAAGATTTATTTGCTTTTTAATTTTTTTATTATATTACTTTAACATTTAGGTTTCCTTATGTTCATTTATTTATTATTTTAATATCTACAACACTTCTTTATTTAGGGTTTCAAAAGTTACTATTTAAAACATATTTGCAAAAGTAGCTGATGTGGTCAACAACTGAATTGTACGTTTTTCCTGCTACCAATTCATGGCTCAGTACAACAGAAAATTGTTGTTATAACTTTACTATATCATGGGAGAATATCTTTGCATTATTTCAATGCCCATCACTTGGAAAACAACATTGTGAATTACAATTTCATATTATTTATGATAAATGAATAAAGATATTGTAAAGTTCTGTAAATCTCTCAAACTGTCTCAGTTATTTCAAAATTCAAAAGTATTTAAGAGTTATTAAAACAAGGAGAAATTTAATTTGATATGATAATTAATTTAATTTGATTCTTATACTCAAATATTGTGTGTGATAGAAAAAATTCTTACATTGTATTCAAAGAATGAGATTATCAGCACAATTAGGAAGAAGCTATATCCAAGAAAAATTATTCATATGCAGTGTAAGAATCATAACTTTTGTCCTTAAGATAAGGAAGACAAGTACAAATTTTGTAATGATTGTTTTATTGGAGAAGAAGTTAAATTTACGTTGTCAAACATCACTCAAGACCAGGAAGACACTTTGAATTCCTCTTCATATTTACAGTTACATTCCTCCCTTATATACACAATTGTAATTCTAAGATTGAGAATATACCAGTCAGGGATATAAGCACTGGGAAAATATTGTATTCTTGGTTTGTGTTACTTAATAAGTAGTAACACAAAAAGAAAGAGACACTCATTTGACTACTGACTAAGCAGTTTAGTTAATTAGTAGGAGTTACTTAAATTATTTCTAAATTTTAAAAGCCAGTGCAATATACACAATCATAATTAATAAGTCAAATTACTATTAAGCTGTTAGGGTTTGGATCTGGAATAATCCATAAAGTTTCAAGTTTGAAAGATTGGACCCCAGTGCAGGAATGTTCATAGGTGAGATTTTTAGAAAGAGATTGGATCATGAGGGATCTGACCCCATCAATTGATTAATGCATTGGTAGCTGAATGTACTGCTGGGAGGTGGTGGAAGGAGTTGGCAAGTGGAGCATGGTTGAAGCAAGTGTGTCACTAGAGGTATGCTCCTGAGGACTATATCTTGTCTCAAACTCCTTTTTCTCTCCTCCTCCCCACCTCTTTCAGCTACTGTGTACTCAACAACTTTTCTCTGTTGTGCATTTGCATCATGATGTTCAGCCTCACCTCTGGTCCAAAGCTAGGCAGCTGGTTACCATGGGTGGAAACCTTTGTAATCATGTGCTAAAATTAATATTTCCTCCTGAAAGTTATTCTTCTAAAGTACTTTTGTCACAACAGCAAAAAGTTGACCAACACAATAATGTCTGAAGACAATTCTTCATAGGTCTCTCATCTTCATGTAGGTCTTGTATAGAAAGCACTGGATGTTTTTAAGATTATGCTTTTAATTATGTTTATGTGGCAAGCATCCTTGAAAAAGAATCAGGCTGTCTTCTCTCAAACAAAGGTAAGACATCCTAACAGTTCAATAAAATATAAAGTACAAGAATTACCGAAATACTTCTCCTATAGAGAAAGTCACCACATGTACTGGAACCAATCTGGCCCTGCCCTCTTGGCCCCTCTATTACTTGGGGGCAATGGGAACTGATTCCATTACGGTGATATTATGCTGCTTTCTATGTTATGAGGGATAACAAAGTTTCTTTGATGCAGGCATCTCTTGTATTCTTCCAGCATTCATGAAACTGTGGGAGACTTAATAATTCTTGCCAGGTGACATAAATTATCAACAAAAAGAAATAGCAATGTTTAATAATGAGAATGAGTATTTAGTCAAAGTTTCTCGTAAGGTGTTATACTGATATATGTTGGAGAGGAAATCTCTTTATGCCACCTCTTTGAGTGAAAAATAATATACTTTCTGTATTAGCTTTTCACTGCTGTTCCAAAACACCTGAGTAATCCTACTTATTAGGAGGAAAGGTGTACTTTGGCTCATTATTTCAAAGGTTTCTATCCATGGTGTTAGAGTTTGGACTTAAAATGTCCCACAGAAAGCTCATGTCTTTGCAATGCAGCAATGTTCAGAGGTGAAAAAAAAAATTGGATTTTGAGAGCTGTAACCTTATCAGTTGACTAATTAATTCACTTGTGGGTTATTGGTTTGAATGGACTAATGAGTAATAACTGTTGACAGGTGGGGTATGACCAGAAGGTCTCTGGGGACATGTGCTTGGACTATATCTTGTTCCTGGCTTTTCTTTCTCTCTCTCTCTCTTTCTCTATTTCTCTCCTTCTCTCACTTCTTCCTCTCCCTGTCCCTCTCCCCTCCCCGCTCTGCTTTTCCACTGTCAAAATCTCCTCAGCAGATTCCCCTAGTTACACCCTTTTGTCATGATGTTGCTGCCTTATCTGAGGTCAAGAACAATAGAATCAGCCACCCATGGAATGAGACCTCTGAAACCATGAGCCTTTTCTTCCTCTGAGTTGTTCTTGTCAGGTGTTTTGGTCATGGGAATGAAAAGCTAACTAAAATACAGAGTCACTAGGCTCCATCATTTGGAGCCAGTGGTGAGGCAGAATATCAACACAGGAAGCAGTATGTTATTAGCATGATGGTGTCAATTTCCATTAAACTCAAGCTCTGACCCCATGAAGGGCAGGAAGTGGAGAAGGAGGGAAGGCCTGAGTTTCCAAAATCCTCTTCGAGGGCATACCCTCAATGACTCATTCCACTAGGCCCCAATTCCTAAAGGGTTCGCCATCTCCCAATAGTGGCACAGATGGGAGACTAAGCCTTTAGCACATGGCCTTTGTGAGACGTTTAAGGTCCACTCCATAACAATTTTCTAATAAAAATTTCATATATTAGTTACATTGATTAAATGTCAGGAGCAATAAATAATGTTGTGCCTTATGAATAATGAAACATATATAGATGGATGCTAACTTCTCTGATACTGGTTTCTCTTTTTTCAGAGTCAGGAAACGGAAAAATTCTTATTTCTCTCATGTATATGCTCTGATTAAATTTTGTCAGAAGAATTCATTCATATTTTAAGTATAAGTTTGAGTGGTATAACTGTGGCATATATTATGAATTCAATGATGTTAGGAGATGAAAATATTAAATTCAAAATCATTATCATTCAGCTCACTCAAGAATTTCCTATTTTTCATGTTAACTTTTCAGACCTTTCGCCTTTCTCAGGATTCTTATCAAAGCATTCCATTGGGTTTTGTCTCTTCTCACATGGTATAATACACACATGGTAGTTTCAATAGTGTTAGCCCACAAACAGTACAGTTCTCAAAAGAATCCAGCTAACATTTTAGAGAAACAATTTTTAAAACATGCACATACATGCGTACAAACACACCACATGTGCACAAGCACAAGAAAAATAATTACTGTGCATTTTGTGACAAATGCACTTAAGATGTTTTGATGTCAATACAATTAATGAATGTGATATCACTTAGTGACATGGATTGAAAAATGTGTGCTTAAGTGCTTTCATGTGGCTGTTTATTATAGTACCTAGAAGTAGATCAAATTTATCTCAACTTTTAAAGTAACTATCATCAGGAGGACATTTATAATATAGATAAATTATTGAAAGGAAAGAAAAGATTGAAAGATAATTAGATGTAGGAAGGAAGACTAGCAGAAAGCGAGGAAAAGAAAGAAGAAAAAGACAAAAAGAAAAATCAGTGCTCAAATTGTAATGTTTTCCATGTTATTTTTGAAATGATGGTTTTAGTGATTCATATATTGATTTAAATATAGCTGAATTTCATTCAAAGTCCTGCCAATTCAGTTAAAAAAATACATTGAATCTTTATGGTATAGCTATTTTTAAACAACTACCATGCTAAAAGCAAGGCACAAGTTTTAAAGGACATAAAAAAAATTAACAAAGAATAGATATCAACTATTTGAGAACTTTATATACTATATATTGTTAATATTTTGCTCATTATCATTTCAAGTAATTTTCCTCTTACATATATTGCTATCTTATCATATTGAAATTTGATTATTTCAAAGATGGCCTCAAATTGAAAGAGATTATAAAATTGAAAATATACTTAAGAATCAAATTGTGCCCTCAAATTTCTGGCTTATCTAAAAAGGCTTTTAAAGAAGAAAAACAATTGTTACTTCCTGGTATTTTGCTGCGGAAACAGTAGGTAGCTAAAGGTGATTTGATGAGCAGCAATGTCAACCTACTTGGCAGAAAAATGGATTTGAAACAAAATTTTGGTTTAGGACACTTGAATGCCCAGCAAAGTTCTCAGACAGGCAAGTGAGGCAGAACTTATGCATCAAGAGGATGCAGAAGTTTTGGGAAAAACCAAGCAATGTAAGAGTTTCCTTTCTTTGTGTTTCAAAAATAACATTTGAGCTTTCCATTTCCTTCAGCTCAGGGGACTCTAACACCTGAATGGCAGGGCCATAAAACAATAGACAGAGTTTGATGATTGAGTTGTTTTTTACTGAGCCTTGCGTCTTAAATGAACAGAATTAATTCTCATATTAAAAGCTCTGACTTGGGCTGGGGTTATAGCTATTGATAGAGAGCTTGCCTAGCACATCTGAAGCACTAGGTTCCATCCTAAGCACTAAATAAAAATAAATAAATAATTAAAATAAAGATATTTTGTTCATTTACAACCAAAAATATTTTACAGAAAGCTCACCATTTTGTAGTAAATTGCATAAAAAAGGCTATATTATGGACTTCTGAAAAAGCTACATGACAAAGATAGACAAATAAGCTAAATGTTGAGCTATGAAAACTATTTTAAACATTAGTATAATTTCTAATATAATTCCCATTTTTGTTGAGTCCAAAGTTTCTAAACACGGGTCCTTTCTAATATGAAGTGTTGAGTCAGAAGAAACCCCAAATGGATGAATTATTTTTGCAGTACAATTATTTCTATTATAGTAAACTACCATACTTCTTCTGTTTTTATTTTTCTTTCTTTTTAACTAATGCAAAACCAATTTATACATATAATTACATCCCAGGTAAAATTCTATCACTATCTTGAACTTGCCTTCTTGAACATATGAAGGCACATTTTTATTTCATAGTACTCTTTGGGATATATGTTTTTTGTAAATCTACTGCATTTTCCCTTGGACATCTCCTTTATTAGTACCCTCCTTCCATCACACAAACCCTATCAACACACAACAATGAATCAATCCAATTATCTGCTCCTTTTCCCCATTTTCTTGGGCTTTTTGCTAGAAAACAGTCATACATTGCAGATTGGTTCTACCACCTTCAAATCTTTTACAATGTCACTTCCTTTAAGTTTGAGCATAAACCAGCACTTTTTTCTTCTCATAGACCACTCAGTTACGTCTTCATTAGCATTTCATTGAATCTATTATTACTGTAGTGGATAATTTTTGTGTCAGTTTGGTTTATTCAGGGTGCCCAAGTATTTCCTCAAATATTATTCCAGATGTTTTGTGATAGTGTGTCATTGTTGTTGTTGTTGAGATTGACATTTAAATTCATAGACTTTGAGTAAAGTAGATTATCTTTCCTAATTAATGTTGATGGACCTCATCTAACCAGTAAGTCTTGGTTAAACAGACTGACCACTCTTAATCAAGAAAATATTATCCCAGAAGAATTCGTGTGATTTTATCTTTTTAGCACACACACACAAACACACATACATACACACCCTACCCTGTTCATTCTATTCACCTATAGTACCCTGACTAATGCAAATTTTGTTACCAGCAGTGGTTCTAAAAGAAACCTACTTTTAAGTCTGACATTTTGAAATGATTCTGGAGTTTCTGGAATTAGCTTTCTAGTTTGCTTATACTTAAAGTAGTGTTCCTGTGTGTGTAGTAAATATGGCAATGATAGTCCCTGGTATAATGTGACAATATCACTGTTGGATACTCCTAATCAAATGCATATAAGGAGCGAGGATCAAGGTCACTATATGTATGACACTATAAACACTTTTGTTAAATTAGTTATTACTACTAAAATTTTTCTGGTTGCTTTAATGTCACTGAAAAAAAGTTAGGAAAGAAAAGGATGTGCTCAAAGATTTAATCCCCAGGTACCTCACAAGAGGCGAAAGTGTCTTCCACTGTCTGCAAAACATCCTTATTTCTTCTACCACAGACCTGGAATTACTGAAAAAGAAACTGGACTTCCATCCTGAGTGGTTGGGTTACAATGCAAATTCAATTCCCAACTTTATAGTGTTGACTATCAAGGTGGATACAATGGTTGTGAAGGGGTATAGTATTTTGGACTGGGAGTGTGTGGAAAGACCCTGATGTACCTGGAGACATTAAGTCCCTAAATTCTGATGAGTTTTCTTTGCCAGTAGAATCAGCTTATCCACCTCAACTGTGGAAATTACCCTCCATTTCCCAAGGAAATTGTGATGGCCTTCCCTGAGGCTGTTGCCTTGAGAGACCACTGAGGATCCTCAGGACTCACTTTCATTGCCACTCTTTACTTCTGGTTCTATAACTGGAGTCAAGGCCCCAAAATTCCCTAAAAATGAAGTAGAGGATGGGACCGTGAGATCTAAGAGCACTAGAAGCAAAGGAACTACTCAATTTTTCTAATTTATATAGATAGAAATTTGGGGAATAAATGTGGAAATAGATAGTATGGCTGTGAGATAATATGAAAAGAACATACTGTTGGATTGAGCTGAATTTATGGACAAGAGCTCACTAAGCAAAAGTTCTGAATTTGATATTGCACATAGGGGAGTATAAAGGATTCTTATATTTTGTTTCTTTGGTTGGCTCTGAAATATGAAGTAAAATATGTCCCATAGTAAATGAATTTCCAATGCCTGGGCTGCCTTGGTTTACTGTACTGTAAGGGTTCAAAGGTTTAGGGAGATTAAAATATTAGATTATTTTTTTGTTAAGATCTGCTCACTCATACTGGGAAGTCCAGAGGACACACCTTTTCCTACTATTGTGAGAAATAAGTTTGTGAATGGAGTTTCAGCATCCCAGTGATCAATATTTTCTGTAGGATGGAATTTGCAATAATGTAACTGCTACCATTAAACTAGGAAACCTAAATACAAGAAGAATAATTGGATCTTTGGATGATGGGGGCCAAGTGACAGCACTCAATGGCCAAAAAGCAAATAGTGCCTGATACCATAAAGAACAGGATTCAAAAGAGCCATCAAACTATTATGAATCCTGTTCCTATAAATGCAATAGATAGGAAGCCTATTAACTTATTATTTTATCTCTAGAATCAGAAAAGTTTAGGTCAAGTGAATAAAAAACATAACCTAAATCACAGAGCAATCCCTATCCTTCTCTAAATTCCCTGAGTAAGTTTAGAGATTCAGAACATCTTGAATAAAGAGATGGTAAGATCCCTTGAGGAAGAATCACACACTTCCACAAAGTTCATTCTGTTAATCTTTCTCCCATCTTTCTCCAAAGGGACAAAAAGTCTTTTACCAGATTGACTGTACATTGGGGAGAAGGAAATAATGAAACCTTTGGGTGATTGCTATATGCAGGCTCTGAACTAACACTAATTTCAGGAGACCTAAAATGTCACTAATTAGTATAGAAGCTTACAATTTTAAGGGAAAAGATGGATTTTGACTCAAGTCTATTTCACAGTGGTGTCAGTGGATTCCAAAACCATTTTGTGGTTATTTCCCCAATTGCAGAATATATAACAGAAATAGATATATTCAATACCTGGTATAATCCTCAAATGGGTTCTCTGAACTGTGGAATGGAAGCTATTTTGGTGGGAAAAGCCAAGAGAAAGCCAAGTACAGCTTCCACCTAAGAAAAATATTAAGCCAAAACAATACTGAACTCCTAGAGGAATGGCAGAGATTAGCAGGACCACCACGGACTTGACACATCCAGTGGTAGCAATTTTCACCACATTCCCATTAAACTCTCCTTTTTGGCCTGTGAAGAAGACAGATGGGTCTTGGAGAATGACAATGGATTATCATAAACTCAAACAGGTGGTGACTCCAATTGTAGCTGCTGTACCAGATGTGGTTTCACTGCTTGAACAAATTAGTGAATCCCCTGGTACCTGGTATGAAGCTATTTATATAGCAAATTCATTTTTTTTTCTATATCTGAGAGTAAATAACTCCATTAAGCCATTTGCTTCTGGCTGTCAAGGCCAGCAATACAAGTTCTCTACTATCCTTCAGGATATATCAACTTCCATTCCTTTGTTATAATTGAGTTTGCAAGAAACTTGACTATCTTTTCCTTTATTAGGTATAACATTGGTCCATTACACTGATGAAATTTTGTTGTTTAGACCTAGTGAGTTAGAAGTAACAACTGCTTTAGACTTATTGGCAAAATATATACTTATCAAGGAGGTGCATTTTATACCAGAACAAAAACAAAACAAAACAAAACAGAACAAACAAACAAACAAACAAACAAAAAACAAAAAAAAAACCTCAAGGGCTTTAAATTGAAGTTCCTAGTAGCCTACTCATGTGAGGCAATGTTGAGATTCCTGCTAATGTGAAAGACAAATTCTCATGTGTGGTCTCCCCTACAACCAAAAAGGAGGCCCAACTCTCAGTGGGCCTGTTTGGATTTTAGAGGCAACATAGTCCTGATTTTTGGTTACTTTGTCCCATTTACCCAGTGACCCCAAAAACTGTTCATTTAGAGTGAGATCCAGAACAAATGAAGGCTCTGCAATATGTCCAGCCTGCCATGTAATTCATTATGCCACTTGAGCCATATGATTCAGCAGAGGCAATCATGGTTGAAATGTCAGTGGCAGATAGGGATGCTGTTTGGCAATTCCCTGTCGGTGAACTGAAGCACAAAACCTTTATAATTTGGAAAAAAAAAATACCCTACCTCCCTCTGTGGATGCCTACTCTCTTTTTGAGAAACATACCATAGCTTGATACTGAGCCTTAATAAGGCTAAATACCTAACCATGTGACACTAAGTTATCATGCGACTTGTGCAATCGTGAATTGCACTATTTGACTCAGAAAGCCATTCAATTGTTATGTACAGCACTTCTCTGCAATCAAATAGAAGTGGCTTCTAGAGATTAGGCTTAAGCAGGCTATAAAGACACAAATAAGTTACATGAAGATATGGCTGAAATGCTCAGGGGCTCCACTGTTAGTAAATTATCATCTTGCTCCAACACTGTACCCATGACTTTATGCAGTGTTTCCTAAGGTCAGTTGGTGGAAGTAGTAAAGACTTGGGCTTGGTTTACAGATGGTTCTCCATGATACAAAAGTGTCACCTGAAATTGAACAGCTATGGCATTACAGTCTTTCTAGAGCACCACTGAAGGAGAGTGGTGAAGTTCAATCCTTCCAGGCACTGGACTTAAAGGACAGGATCTGGTGTTTGATTTTGCTTAGAATTAGAAATTTCCAGACATGAAATAATTTACTGATTTGTTGACCATAGTCAATGACAGGTATTGAAAAGGGATGTGATTAGAAAATCGATCACAAGGATATCTAGGGATAAAAGGTTTATGGCTCGATGTTTCTGTACAAAGGAAAAAATGAAGCTGGGTGTGGTGGCGCACACTATAATCCCAGCTGCTTGGGAGGCTGAGACAGGAGAATGGTGAGTTCAAAGCCATCCTCAACAAAAAGCAAGGCACTAAGCAATTCAGTGAGACCCTGTCTCTAAATAAAATACAAAATAGGGATGGGAATGTGGCTCAGCAGTTGAGGGCTCCTGAGGTCAATCCCAGGTCTCCCACCGCGGGAAAAAAAAAAAAAAAAAAAAAAAAAGAAAGAAAAAAATGAAGATATTTGTGTGTTATATACAAATGTTCACAGAATGGGTTACATCAGCAAAGGAATATGGTAATAATCAGTAGGATGATCCATTCTGTGGATACCAGTCATCCTCTTTCCCTAGCCATCCTTGTTACAGCCCTATGGGCTCATGAAAAAAAGTGGTGATGGTGGAAGAGATGTAGGCTCTGCATGGAATCAACAATGTAGATTTCAACTCACCAAGGCTGAACTGGATACAGGGACAATTGTTGAAGGACCAATCTGACAGCAACAGAGATCAACAGTGAGTGACCCCTTTTTTGAGGTGATTAGCTAGTTACCCTGTGGCAGGTTGATTACCCTTGACCACTACCATCTTGGGAGAGTCAACTTTTGTTCTTACTGAAATAGTCACTCACAGTGGATATAGATTTTCTTTCCATCATATAATATTTCTGCCCAAACTACCTTCTGTGAACTTATGGAATACCTTATCCATCATGGAGGTTTTCCATATTGTATTGGTTCTGATCATGTAAAACAGTTCATAGTAAATAAAGTTTAGTAATAGGCATAATCTCATGAAGTTCACTGATTTATCGTGCTCTTCACCAGCCTGATACAGCTGTTTATTGTTCCAACTAGGCAACAATACTTTGTAGTATTTGGGCAATGTTCTCCAGGAGGCTGTATGTGCTCTGTGTCAGTTTTAATACACAATATTATTACTATTCCCACAGTCAGAAATCAGTACTGAACCAGGATTCACTGGTTTTGAATTACAGGTTGGAAATAGGAGTGGCATCATTATTATGCACCATTCTTTGACCCATTGGCAAAAATATTGTTTCCTGTCCCTCTAACCTCTGCTCTGCTGGTCTAAAGGTCTTAATTTCAAAGGGAAGAATTCCTGCACCAGTGTAAAACAGTGATTTCATTGAACCACATGTTAAGGCTGCCCCCAGCCATTAAGGGAATCTTCATGCCCTTGAATCAAAATGCAAAGAGAATTACTGTGCTGGCTGGGGTGATCAATCTGGACTACTAAGGGGTACCTGGACTATTACTCTGCAAAGGAAGAAAGTATATGTAAAATACAGGAGATTGCTTAGGGCATCTTTTATTTTACCTTGCCTCTCTTGAACCTTAGAGAAAATCATTTTGGTAAAGGTCACCTCTGGCTCAGTAATCACAAGATAAAATGATCACAAGATAAAATGAAAGTTTTTCAGTAACTATTTTGTTTGACCTATGGAGCTTGTCATTTTTTTTTTTATTGTTGTTGTTGTTGTTATTGTTGTTCTTCCTAAAACTTTTTTCTTGTTTTGTCTTCCATGGTACTATCTTATCCTTGTCTTTTACCTCCTACTAATGAGATCAAAACCTTTGTCTGCTTTACAATTAAAATTCAGTGTTCTCTTGCCTCTGTATTTTTTCCTAGAGTAAATTACATACTTGTGTGATTTTTTCAGGCATAAGTACACAAGATACATTCTAGATTAACAAATTCATGTGTCTGTACTAGACTTTACCTAGTTACTTTCAAGTAATTAAGGAATATAATATCTAACACTATTTTTTTCCATATTCTCATCCCAAATCTTTATAAGATACTAATAAAAAAGAAGTCAGACATTTGTGTCACATTTTCTTCTCTTTCTCTTTTACACTCTATATGCAATTGTCCACTAATTTCTGAAGATTTTGCTTCTAACAGTGTTCTTCTAAACTGCTTCATCCTTTAAATGTCCATGGTGAATGGAAGTTGACATTTATTACTTTTGCCCATCTCTCAGATCTTCAACTCTAATATCATATTACTTCCTATACAAGCTCACTCTGCCCATTTTCTTTCTATAAATGTCCCCTATCTCTACCTTAGTTTCTCTGTCTTCAATGCATCTTTTATTCATTCATTTATTTTTAATGTTTATTGGTGCATTATCAACATACATGATGGTGGGATACATTATGCCATATTTATACATGTTTATAACGTAATATGATAATCACATTCCTAGTATTCTCCCTTTCTCTCCTCACTTCCCATCCCTGTCCACTTGCTTTACTCTACTAATTTCCCTTCTATTACTATTATTTTAATTAGTGTATATTGTAATTATATATATATATATATATATATATATATATATATATATATAATTCATTGTGGTATGATCATACATGGACATAGAATAATTTGGTAGATTTTGTTCCTAAGTAATTTCCCATGATCCCCCACCATCCTCCACTTTGTTTACCTTCCTCTATTAGTCTATTTGTCTTCCTTGTACTTTTGTGAGATTCCCTTTTTATTCCTCTTTTCCCTCTCTCTAGTTTCCACATATAAGAGAAAAACATTTGACCTTCAATTTTATGAGTCTGGAATATGTCACTTAGCATGGTGTTCTCTAGTTCTATCCATTAAATCAGCAACATTATAATTAATTTATTTCATTATTCATGGCTGAGTAAAACTCTCTTTTGCATATATACCACATTTTTTTACTTATTCGTTCACTTACAGGCATCTAGGTTAGTTCCTTATCTTCACTATTGTGAATTGCTCTGCTATAAACTTTGGAATTCTTGTTTCATTATAGAATGCTGATTTTAGTTCTTTTGGATAAATACCAAGCAATGGGATAACTAGACCATATGGCAGGTCAATTCTTAATGTTTTGAGAGATCTCCATACTATTTTCCAAAGTAACTTGCAGTCCCTCCAAATATATAGAAATACAACATTTTTCCACATCCTTGCCAGCAAATCTTATTATCCATATAATACTATAATACCCACCAAATACCAATGACATTTTTCACAGAACTAGGGACAAAAAAACAAGTACTAAAATTTGTATGAAAGAATGAAGGACTGAGAATAACCAAAGCAATACGGAGTAAGAATGATGCTGGTGGCATCACATTACCCAATCTCAATAAATGCAACAGAATTATAGTAACAAAACCAGCCTGGTCTTGACACTGAAACAGGCATGAAGACCAATAGGAAAGGCTAGAAGACACAAAGACAACCCCATATAGTTATAGTCATCTGATACTCAGCAAAGTTTCTAAAAACATGCATTGGAAAAAATACAGCCTTTTAACGAATGGTGCTGGAAAACTGTTTCTTCATTTGTAGATGAAGGAAACTACTTTTTTTTTTTTTTTTTTTTTTATCAACCTGCAAAAAAAGCAATTCAAAGTGGATCAAAGACCTAGGAATTAGACCAAACCATGACAACTATGAGAAGAAATCATAGGATCAACACTGCAACATATCGGCAGAGGCACAAACTACCTTATTAAGACTACTAAGGCTCAAGAAATAAGACTTAAGAATCAATAAGTGGGATGATGTCAAATCACAAAGCTTTTGCACAGCAACAAAGTCAATTTAGAATGTGAAGGAAAAGGCTACAGAGTGGGGAAAAAAAATCGTTGCAAGCTACTCTTCTGACATTTCTTGATACAGTTGTAGAGCATCCAATGTCCCTCCAGTCCCACAGGGTATCTTCACTATAGTGCTTTTGCCAGAGTATTGAAGTTACTGTTCACCTTTGGGAGCTATAGAGAATAATACACCCTGATATTGTCTGGTGGAATGGAGCAAAATGGAGACTACTTGGCCTTATATTTTAACTTTAGAATTTACTGGCTGTTGGACAATGGGTAGATTACTTATGGTTTCTGCACCTCAGTTTTCTCGTATGTATTTTTCCTCATAATGCTGTTATGAAGATCACATAAATTTATATTTGTAAAGCAATTAGACAGTGCCCAAAGGAATCACTCAGTAAAGTTTACCTATTAAATTCTAATGGAGGAAACTTCATATTTACATTTAACCCCACAAGTCTTACTATATCTCAAGTTTTAATATATTCTGAATCAAAAATACATTCAATAAATTGAGGCCACTGAAACTAGGGACTGTATGTTTCATTTTTATATTTTTGTCCAATTTAGATTTAAGAATTGTTTCTAACTATAATTCATCTGAAATGACAACTTAGTTTTCAGAATTACTCTTTGAGGTTACAAGGGTCAATATTGTCTTGAGATATATATATATATATCTTGATATATATATATATATATATGTCTTGAGATATATATATATCTCAAGGATATATATATATATATCTCATATATATATGTCTTGAGATATATATATCTCAAGGATATATATATATATATATATATATATATATCTATATCTATATCTATATATCCTTGAGGCTCTGACAGAACTTGGAATTACATGTATATAGGCATATAACTATCTGCATTGGAGTGAGCATTATCGTTCATTTGTGCATGTATAAGTACACATGCATGTGCATAATTATGTGGATATTTGTAATGCAGACTTTTTTTCCTTGTCTTTAGTTTGAGCAACTGGCAATGCCTGATATATATATCTATTTTAAGATAAAATTAATTTCTGTCTTACTTGACTACATAGAACCTTACATTTATCCAGGTATTTTAATAAATCCAAAACATGTATTTGAAGAAATAATTGGTTTCAATTTAAGATATTGTTGCGATTTTTGTATAAAATGTAAAGCAGCATTCATTCTAAGCAATATTTGTTTTCACAAAAGGATGTCAACATTAACATCTGTTTCTTTAAATACAATTGTTCACAAAGCTAATGCCCACTAAGCCACACACTGTTCTTTCTATGAATTTCTACATAGGAGCATTCTTTCAGATTTTGATACTTGGAAATAAGTTTTCTCTAAATGAATGGAGTCTCCAATAATAGGAACTATGCTTTCTTTCTAAAAAGAAAAAGAAAGTTAAATTGGAGGCACAATGATAGTCAATAGACCATTGTGGTTGGCAATTTTGCATTTGCCTTTTTCCTTAGCCCTGAATTCTGTATTGTTGGTAATAATTTGCCTTTCTGTGAGCTATCTCAAAGACTTTATAAAATAAGCAGGAATATAAATACATTTATATATTGTTTACATACATATATAAAATATGTTGAATTGGCCTCCATGCTATCATAATTTTATTCCCAAATTTAGAAGTATCAACACAGAGTTAATGAGTTAATTAAACTTTAATTAGTTTCCTTACAGAAAGGAAATGTTGGCAACTGACATTTCATTTACATTAGAAATGTATCTTGCTGAAGAACAAGGGGTTTTTATTACACGTTACCAATGTACAGCCATGAACCTATAGAAATAACACTCTATAAATGTAATAATAGGTTAGATGTTGGACCTACTCTTTTAATACAATCTACAAATGTTAACTTGTCTTCTAAGTGAACCAAATAAATTCCACACAATACAGTTACATTGGTGGAATTCCAGAATACCAAATAAGAACTTTCATAGTTAACCTCACAGTTCCTTTACAACTTAAGATCATTAGGAGGTGAAAAACTACTCTACCTTGAATAAAATCATAGTGTCATTAATTTGTTATCAAAATGTTGATTTTATCATCTCCAATTCTTGTGACTAAAGTCTGTGAATCTGATTTAATTAAAAACAGAGGGTACATTCCCTATAGGCATTTTCCAGGAAGTTTAATATGACGTATACTGTCTATTATAAGCAGAGCTTAGAAAGCTGAAATCTTCAAAACAGTTTAGAGCTATGCCTTGCTTGCATTTGTGTTGGATTTCAAAACTCCATCTTTACATTTAGTTAAATAAAAAGAAGCAAATGCACCAGAACTACATGAAATTATCTTATTCTAAACACATCTTAACGTTTTTATATCACATGGTCCTATTGCAGAATTGTATAAGCAGAAGTTTTCAGCAATAACCTCAGAGACATAGGTACTTCTTAGCACCTTCTTCAAAAGTACCTAATGCCCTTCTTTGGCCTATGGCCATTGTGGGTAGCTGTTATTTGAGGAGGACATTCTGCTTTGAATTGGAAATTTTTGGGCCTCACTGTTTTTCTAAACATTTGGACTCACTATGACCTTCTATTCAACCCATGATTTCAACTCCAGGGATTGCATTTAGAGGGTCATCCCAGGGATACAAAACCAGACTTTGAATTCTAGTAGGCAGCTGTCAATGAGATAGCTTGACAATGCCATGGTATCTGTTGTTACTATTGTTCTCTTGTAAGATTATTTGAAACTGGATACCAATAATGGCAAGCAGAGAAACTCAACTTTCATATATAGATAAATGCCCAGTTAAAAAAAAAAAAAAAAAAAAAAAAAAAAAAAAAAAAAGCAGGGCTGGGGTTGTAGCTCAGTGGTAGAGCACTTGCCTAGCATGTGTGAGCCACTGGGTTTGATCCTCAGGACCACATATAAATAAATGAATAAAATAAAGGTCCATCAACAACTACAAAATAAATTAAAAACAAAACAAAACAAACAAACAACAACAACAACAAAAAAAAAAAAAAAAAAAAAAAAAAAAAAAAAACGAAAGCAAAGACGAGTTATTTTGGGCTCCATACAACTGTGTGGTAATCCTGAATATATGTTCATCTTCAGTAGTTTCTATTGGAACTTATTCTCCCCTGTATCATTCAATAAACTTTAAATGCATTTCCAAAAATCAAATTTTAAACAAAGTAGTACGAAGAATTTAGACCATGAGCAGATATGCTTCCTTTACCCTAATATTAGAATCACAAGTCCCATCATGCTTCTCTGTAGCTTAAATTTTCAGAAAACTTGCAGGATTTAATCTTCAAGAGACATGACCTTCTATAACCATGTCCAAATACTCTTCCTGCCATTGTTTTCCATTTCTGTCTTTGCATTTATTTTGCTTATTTTAAACTCTCTTCAAGAGAGTTAATCTGATTTTGTTAAAGTTCATGACAAAATCATTTAGAAAATTTAAAAGAAAATTCACAAAATAAAACTAAAAATACTCATTTTTATGGAAAAATGACTTTTTGATAGTGTGGATAAGTTCTATCTATCTTAGACATGAGTGAAAATTTTAATGAAAGGAAAACAATCAGTAAAACAAGTATGTTTAAAACTATTGCCATTGACTATTTAAAAAAAAAAAATCTCTAAGCTTGTAATATGATTTTTAAAATTGTATGCTAGTTTCAGTATCAAATAGTGCACAATTGTTTTCCAGTATTTATACCTTTGACCATAAATAACTTTAAAATAACTTGCAAAACATACAAAAGAGAAATTGTTTATAAAGTATCAGTGGGTCACAACAGACAGGCTTTTAGAACTACAATCCTGATGGTGTTTCACATTTAAAAAAAAAAGAGCAGGAATTCATCCTGCTCATTCAAGAACATCAATATCAATTTAAGATATTATGCCTGGAGATTTTCTTTCTGTGTTTGATTTTGTTAGATTCCAGGCAGGGAGGCCAGACTTCCCAGGTAGCTCAACTAGCCACACCTCCCAGGCACCTTAAGACAAGACACACCTCCCCAGCACCTCAGGCTGGCCATGCTGCTGGCCACACCCCAGGTGCCTTACTGAGCCATTTATGACACACAGGTTTTCCTTTCTACCCCGGGCAGCCTATGGAACTGGGGGTTCCCTCTGGGGGGGGGTCCCTCAGTCCACCTGTTCACTACTTAAGCTCTCTCCCGCCCCCCTTTTTTTTCTTCTTCTTCTCTTCTCGCCACCTGTCTCCTGGTGCTGGTTCTCCTTCCCCACTCCACGTGTCCCCTCGGCTGATTAATAAAACCCCCTTTTCTACAGGTGGTTCCAGCGTGTGTTCATCTGCCCTTCAGACTTGACTAGTGAACAATTCCAGAGTGGTTTCAAATCATAAGGTGCTTAGGCTTTTCATGACATCTACATATTTTAACTTCATTTCTTCAACAAAGAATGACAAAAATGGAAGGGAAGTAAACACACACACACACACACACATAATTTTCATTAAAATAATCAGGGAGAATTAAAGAGGGATTAAATTATATTCCAAAGCTTACCCAGGCCATCGAGTCAGGAAGAGAAACCAGGTCTCTTGGATTGTAAGTCCAGTGGTCTAGTCACTGGTTTGTTCAATTCCTGTGCAAAACATCCATAAACAATACACAATTCATATTCCCCCTTCCTATCAAGTTGTCAAAAAAAAAAATATGCCATTACCTTTCCCACATATTGAGGCTCAGAGCCCATGTATTCCTCCAGCACAAAAAATTGATTCCATACCCAGCCACGTTTAACTCGTTGGAAATGTGATCGTCGCCCTGGCAGATGGATAACATTTTCTCTTGGTTCTGTGCCTAAAGTCTGTTGTGGCTGTGGTTGAAGTGGTGTTAGGAGACCTCCATCAAACAGGATCCAGAGAAGCAGGGATAAACAGTTCCTTGTAAGCATTGGCAAAGGCTTTCCTACAGCAGAGTACTAAAAACTCCAGTGCTTAATGTAGAATTCTGGAATCCAGGTTTGAGGTGTCTGTGGTCTTCACCACTTAGCTTTCTGTTTTATTGCAGAAAGGATAATCCAGGCATTAATCCTTTTGAGGCTTCTGCTTTATTATATTCCATCTAAAGGGACCTATGAAAAAGAACAACAAAGATACATCAAATTAATAAGACTTTATAATGATATCATCAAAATTGTCTGTGTAGCTACCAACATTTAAAGAAACAAAAAGGAAAAACTTAAAAGTACTATCTTGGGAAATATTCAGTGTGCAATTCAACCAGTTGTAAGTTGAATAAATTACTTAAGTTTTTTTTTTTTTCCCCAGATTTGAAAAGCTATCAATTAAATAAAACAAGATGAATTATTTCAAACAATAATATATTTAAATTTAATTATCATCTTAAGTAAAGAACACAGATAATTGTTTAAAAGTGAACAATTTGAATAGGATTTTGCAACTTGAGTACTACTGACATTTGGGGGGGATCATCCTTTGTTTCTTGGAGCCCCTTTGTACAATTTAAAAAGTTTTAGCAGTACCTCTTTATCTACTCTAAAGATGACAGTATAGCTTATCTCATTCCCCTTATGACAACCAAAAATATCTGCAAACATTGAAAAACTTTTCCTGAGTGAAGAAAAATAGGTCAAGATGGAGAAGCAAAGATTTGAAGAAGGAAAAAAAAAAAAAAAAAAAACTATTCTTTTAAAGCATAAAGATTCCTGAAGTTAGAGAATTGAAAGAAAAATAAATACAAAATGTAAAATAAACAAAAAGATCTTACTAAACTACATATGATTGATAAAATTCATATTGTTATAAGAATTTTTAAACTTTAAGTAGAAAATATGTTTCACCAGACTCAGTGTACAAGAAATATTGAATGTATAGGAATAATTTTGTAGATAGGGTACAGTATACAGAAAATGTGAATCCCTACCTTAGGGACAATATCTATTCTGCATTTAGGTTTAATGAGATTTGAACTTTTCTTTATAATAAGCATTTTTTTTGACATTTACATAATGTTCAGTGACTAGAGACAGTATGTGTTAGCTTAAAGAAAATAGTCCTTGACTCTCTAAAATCATAAACAGAAAATAACCAATCAAATAAAAAGTATAGGCAAATTGTGCCAATAATATGAAAAAAACCAAACCAAAGATCCTGACAACTAAACTTGGGTGAATAAAATCCTTCCCCAGGTAACAATTTCACTGAGAGCTATAGGAATAGGAACATTCCTGTGGTTTATAAGCAGGTTCATGGAAAATGGTGTTGTAGCCAGGGAGAATACTAGGGGCACAAAGCCCAGAGCCTATGAGGTTTTCAAGGGCCAAAAATATTGGAGGCCAGAAAATATGCATAATGCTTCCAAAACAAGAGAAATGAAACCAAAGTCAATAATGAATTGATTAAATGTCTATGAAGCATGGAATTTTTTGTCAACCAATTCATTTTAATTAAAGCCAATACTTATTCAATCATATATCATATAATAAAAATTTATAAGTCATTCTTCACAAATAATCTAATTTAAACATTTAATGTAGGAGCAATTCACCACACTTGAGATTAGATGTGCAGTAGGCAGTATCCAAAAGTTATGCTCTGAAAGTATTCTATAAGGACATTCCTAAAAATCAAAGCAAAAAGAGGCATGGTATTTTCTCTATTACCCAAAGAA
Source organism: Tamias sibiricus (assembly GCA_025594165.1). Classification (NCBI taxonomy): domain Eukaryota; kingdom Metazoa; phylum Chordata; class Mammalia; order Rodentia; family Sciuridae; genus Tamias; species Tamias sibiricus. The sequence goes on along the minus strand of CM046662.1, from coordinate 153,199,850 downwards.
ATATGACTGGCAAAAACATAAATGTTACATATTTTATTACATTTTGTAATTTTAATGAAATAATGTTCATATAATGTTAATTACACCTACATTGTCCAATATGGTAACCACCAGTTACACATGGCTATTTAGTAAAAATTTGGTGATAAGGGATTAAAATGCACTCTAACTTTAAATTATACACTGAATTTCAGAAACTTAGTATGAAAAATCATGTATAATATCTCACTATTAAGTTATGTATTAACACAATAATATTTTAGATAAGAATAAATAACTAAATATATAGTAAAATTAATTTTACCTATTTATGTTTGCTTTATTTTTACTGTATGACATAGAAAATTAAACCTACATAGACAACTCATTTATGTCTTGCATTATTTTCTGTTGGATAGGACTAGTTTGCATATTAGAGGTTACAATCACAAACTTTGAATATTATCCTTAACATTTAAAAGCAAATACCTAACATGAAATATATTGGTGGATGTTGAACATTTTTTCATATATTTGTTGATTGTTTGTATATCATCTTCTGAGAAGTGTCTGTTTAGATCCTTGGCACATTTATTGATTGGGTTATTTGTTTTTTTGGTGTTAAGGCTTTTAAGAGAAATACAAATCAAAACAACTCTAAGATTTCATCTTACTCCAGTCAGAAAGGCAGCTATCAAAAAACCAAACAACAATAAATGCTGGCAAGGATGTGCGGGGAAAGGCACACTCTTACATTGTTGGTGGAACTGCAAATTGGTAAAGCCAATCTGGAAAGTAGTATGGAGATTCCTAGGAAAACTGGGAATGGAACCACCATTTGACCCAGCTATCCTACTCCTTGGCCAATTCCCAAAGGTCTTAAAAACAGCTTACTACAAGGACACAGCCAAATCAATGTTTATAGCAGCACAATTCACAATAGCTAGATTGTGGAACCAACCCTGATGCCCATCAGCAGATGAATGGATAGGGAAACTTTGGTATATATACACAATGGAACACTACTCAGCAGTAAAAGAGAATAAAATCATTGCATTTGCAGGTAAATGGATGGAGTTGGAGAAAATAATGATAAGTGAAATTAGCCAATCCCAAAAAATCAAAGGTCAAATGATCTCTTTGATATGAAGATACTAACTTATAAAGGCAAGAGAGAGAGAATAAGAGGAAAGAAAGAGCTTTAAATAGAACAAAGAGGGGGGGGGAGGGGGGGGAGGGAATAGGAATAATGGCAGACTGAGTTATCCATGGATTACCCTAAATGTATAAAGACACAATTGTTGTTAAAATACTTTATATTAAACCAGCAACTTGAAAAATTGTGCTCTTTAATGTAATATAAAATGAAATGTACTCTGTAAAAATGTATAACAAATTAGAATAATAAAAAATTTAATAAAAAAGAAAATTAAAAATAAAAAAGAAAAAGAATTATCTAATTAAAAAAAAAGAAATATATCAGTGGGAATAATACATTAGGAGGTTTGAGAAAAGATGAATTTATTTTGAATGAGCATGGTAGGCATATATTCCTCATCTTTTTTCAAGTTTAAATTGCTAACATTGACTTCCAAAATGTATTATCATCTTGAACTTTTCATTTGTTCTGTTTCTACCTACATCCAACTCAGTCCTAATCCTATCGCATACAGATTAGATGGGGAGATAAACATGAGGAGAAACGCCAGAACTCTTAACTTCTCATTCTACTACATGTAATTAGGTTGTATTTCCGCCTTCTTACTCCCATGAAATATTTTTCCTTCACTTTTTTTGAGATGTGAGTTACAAAAACTCAGATTTTAGGAAGCTTTCACATCTAAGGTCACTGGAAACAAATGTTTTCTGTTGTATATTAGATCATGTATTTGTATGCTGAATATTGTGTTATATTCATCCTCATTACATTAGAAGTTAAAACTGTTTAAAAGCTGAGCTTTCCTCCCCTAGAAATAATAAATGAGAATTTCTAATCTACCAATGCTATTATCCTTCTCTGTAGTACTAGAACATGGTTGGTTGTGTGACATGAAAGATTTAGTTCACAAATAATAGCTAAGTAGTAAACAGTGTAAATATAACATGGAAAGCTTGTTATATGAAAGTCAGTTTCCCAACACATTTAAAACTTGAACCACCAAAAATGGCAACGAAATGCAAAATATAGGAATAAGGCTGAAGTTAACTGGAGCCACAGGGAAGAATCGGTGTGGAACATGATGCCCATTTCCCTCCAGCCCACATTCTGTTCGTTCTTTTGACAGTCATTGGACACAAATTCTATGACAATGTGCTTTGTTTCTTTCACATTTTTGTGCCTCTCCTTCCTTTTCTTTTGCTGAGTAGTCTGAATATTACTGATATCCATATTATTAAATCTTTATCTTTTCTCTTTCACTAGTATATTTCCATTTATTCCATATTTCTTATGACCAAATACTTGGTACTAATAAAAATGTAAGTATTATGTATTTCATTATGTCTTTTAATTAAGGAAAAATGTTTAAAAATTTTTAACTTAGACCTACATTGTTCAATATGGTAGCCACCAGTTACACATGATGATTTAGAGGGATGTTTTATTTTTGCTAATATCCTCATTAAGATGATGATCATGAGTGATGATTTCATGAGTTTTAAAAATACCTATTTCCATGTATTATGCCATTGTAATATGAATTTTGTAATATACACAATTAATTATAAAATTCCATATCACATCCTAGTACATGTGATATTTCAGAATTTATCAGGGCCTGCATAATATACCTTTATATGCTTGACCCTTGGCAATTTTCTCATCTCTTGAGTTCAAATTCTTCAGATTATCTTAACACTAATAGTAATAATTTTTATTCCACCTCTTTCTGTGTAGAATGATGGGTGAAGAGAGGCTGGGGAATAGAGAAGGTGTTTCTTCTGGCATCTGTTCTGTCTCTGGTATCTATAACATTCCCTGTTATGTGGTAGATACTAAACACTTGTGCACCATGTTTCAGTGGATTATTCATAGGATGACAGTACTTAATTTTATTGAACACTTACTAGTTCCACATAGCACTATATATTCTGTATCTGCACAACAGCTCTTTGAAGGAGATGCAATTGTAGTACACACTGAAGAGAAGATATTGAAAAAAACCTGGAAGTTAGAAGACTTTAGCGTGGTCCATATATAAGTGCATAGCAGGTAGGTTTGAATATGGGAAGACTGACCCAGAATCATTCTCCTGGTTGATATGGTATGTTACTGGAACACTAATGAATGCATAAACAGATAAAAATGTCAAGGGATTCAAATTCTAACAAAAGAAGGAATATTCACTTGAAGGTCTGAGATCCAACATTTTTTTCTAGACAGAGGTAGGCATTTCAGTATTGGTCAGCTTAAGTTTCCTCTACTCATTTAGCTCTTCTGTAAAAGAGAACACTGAAGTTATCAGGTCAATATCCTTCCTTTGAAGTCAGGGGATTCAGGACTCCTCCTTTCTAACCCCAGGAAGTGAGAAAGACACATAATTTTAGGCAGAGATAGAAAAAACAATTCAAGTGTCTGACAGCACTAGCGTGCTAACAGGAACGGATAGTGGCTGGGGATTCTGAAAGTGCTCCAACAGTGCAACTAATCCACCCAGAAGTGCTAAACTAGTCCTGTGACTTGAACTAACTGCTGTTACTATTAGAAGAAGGCAAGTTGCTCCCAGTAACTGCAAGGCTGCAGGGACTCTTAACTGTGGGTGTTGTCCTAGGTTACACAGGGTTGGCATCCTGTTTGATCCACTTGACAACTCTGGATCTCAGAATAGTTCCAGGATTGGTTTCACTAAAGATAAATAATTAACTAACTAATTAATTAATAAAATGATGGGCCTGGGAACTATATACATCATGGGTGTCATGTTAAAAGAAATCATATCATGGTTTTATGCTAAGTAACAAGTAGCTTTTGACTGTGGAAATAAAGTCAAAAATTCTTCTGCCTGTAGAGGAGATAGATGACTCCACGAATATTTATTAATTTCTTTATTCAACTAAAACATGTGTATAAGTACATTTGCTAACTCATCATTATTTTGTGATCCTAAAATCCATTTCAAGTCTATATAACTCTACATTCCTTTAATAAGCAGGTGAACTTGATATTTTCAGTGCATGATGTTGCTCCCTACAGATCCCAGCCTCTGGCCAGAGCTGTCAGCCAGAGAGCTTTTAAAGTGTTATATCACAACAAAAATAATGGAAGCAAATTGAAGGACCCTGGTTCTCAGCTGAACTGGAAACAACTCCCCATGGCATACAACATCAGCTAAATTATAAGGAAAAACTATATTGAGCCATCAACCAGGGTGCACTTGCCCCAGCACCAATGATGCTGTTATAAATTCAGGAAGAGCAGACTTATTTTGAGGTGTCAGTGCTTGCGTTAGCAGAAGAACCTCAAAGACGACTTAATCATTACAAAAGTTATCGCCAGAGGGCTGTTTTATTCCATATACCGATTTCAGGCATAGTGTTTAAAAATTCCACACTTGTCTAATATTCCCAAACTTTTGCAGAGCCAAAGTAGTTTTCCAAAGACTTCCTAAACCTGATTTGCATCTCCAGGAGCCAAACATTCGTTTTAGCAGAAAGGAGAGTTAAAAATAATAATAATAATAAAAAAAAAAAAGATCATATATCAAAGCAGGGGATGCTGGGTTGTGAAATATCTACTGACAGTGACATTTTCCTTTAAGTGTGACTCTGGAGCTGAGATATAGGGGCTCTGGTTTCTGAAACTATTTATTTAATTTTGTATAAAATTTTTAAGAGAAATCCTGATGAGGGACCTACTTCATATGCATTATGAAAAAAAAAAAAAAAAAAAAAAACTTGCATTTCAGGGAGCACTTATTAACCTGACAAATATGTTAATTATGGCTAACATTATAAGACTATATGCATATTGGATAACTCTTTAGTGGTGACCATGCTTGTGGTATATTTTAAATTAATATTATATAGATTATCAGGAGCACTTTCCAAAGATTAAAGAAGAATATTTATAGTTTCTCTTATTTCTTCTTGTGATAAATGGCCTTTTACATTGAAATAGTAATTGAAAGTGATCCCCTATTCAAATAACATAAGGGGAGGTCTTATTTTTTTAGGAAAAATAATCAGTGCCAACATAACATATGTCATTCCCAAATTATTTAAATATCAACAATAAACTTTATATTTTATCTCATGCTATTCTTTACTTTGAAGACATAATTTTAAAAAAAAAATGTGACTTAACTTTACAAATTACATTTTCTCGATTCCCATTTTATTATGTTCATTATAATCAATAAACACTTAGAAGTCCCAGACAAATCAAATAGTGTAAGAATATAACTCCTGGAAAAATTACTTGAAAGTTTTAACAGGCATCATTATGTAAATTTTGACTTGTGTTCTGAAATGAAAACTGTTCTTGAAATGCTTTGGGAATGAGCAACATTCTCACCAGAGCTCTTTTGGTCCTGTTTAAGCCAGAAAGAAGCTCTACTCTCTCTGTGGAGTAGCAAAACCTATCCCGTGGCTCCTCTGTTTTGGAAACTGACCACTGAGAAATAGAGGTAGTTAATCTACCTCTGTTTCCTCTTATAAGTGAAAGAAGAATGAAAGTGATTCTTGCTTTCTGATCTTAGTTCATAAAGTCGATTATTTCCTTGGACTGTGACTTGTCCAGGCCTTCCTTCTTAGTTCACAATTATTTGGGAAGCCAACAATGCTAACTAATTTCATCTGAAAGAAAATGTCTGCTTTTGGTATCTCCTGTAATCCAAGACAAATACATTGCAAGAAAAAAAGAAAGAAAGAAACTCAACATGAGTCATCTTCCCAGTACTTGATGTTAGAGACGGAATCTCTTTTTACTGCAAAGAGAAACCTGAGCACATCCTTACTTTTTTGGGGTGATTTTTAATTGCAGTCTAAACCCCTTGATGTTATGTTCTAGAAATTGTACTTTATTTCTGCAGTCTTCCTCCCAAAGACCCAGAATCACAGCTACCATAAGAAAATCATTAGACAATTTTCAATTGAGGGGCATTTTGTAAAATATCTAACTAGCACTTCTAATACCCCTGAATGTCATCAATAACAAGAAAAATCTGAGAAACTGTCACAGCCAGGTAGAGCCTAAGGAGACCTCACAACTGAAATCCTCCACTGGGAGGAGATCCTTGAACAGAAAAAGGACCTCAGTTAAGAACTAAAAGTATTACTTGAATCAGTAATAATGGTCCAATAGTGGTTACTTATCTGTACAAAATATACCATAGGAATGTCAGACGCTAGTAATAAGGGAAACTGAATGCCAGATATATGGGGACTCTGAACTATATTTTCAATATATTTGTAAATCTAAACATGTTCAAAAATAAAGTTTATTTAAAAAAAAATAAGAACTAATAGTAACATATGAGGTTCAGGAGTTAAAAAATCTAACATAAAGACAAAGAAAACTTTCAGAAAAATGGTAGAAAGTCATTTTAGGAAGATAACTGTGGTATAGTGAAGGGGCAAGAAGCATCAGTCCAGATTGGAGAATCTGAGTTATAAAAAGAAGGAGTGGAAATTACTGGATCAAAATGAAAACATTACATGGGACTTTTAAATGATAAAGTGGAAATGTACCCTTTGTTTAATAATTTCTTGAGGGAGTAATGATTGTACGTAGACGAGTAAGCAAACCAAAAAAGGCAGTAATTTACTTCTTGGAAACAAAAATATACATATATAAGAAATGAAATTCAACTGTATCATTATGTGGCATGATTTTATTCAAGGGAATACAATTTTGTAGCATATGAGTTTGCAGAATTTTAGATAAAAACACTTATACTAATATTTACTAGAATAATAACTTCAATGGGCAACTAAATCTTAAGAAATTGAAACCGTTTTTTTTTTTTTTTTTTGGTAATTTGAGATATTATGTTCAACTAAATGAGATATCTTCAATATATTTCAAAATATTTGCTGATAAGTGGTTGAAAGCTCATCACCCAGGGACTAGATTAAAAACAACATTAAAAAAATGGTACAATCTACATTCTGCCCAACCCTGAGGGAATATACAAGAAGTCCTGAAACAAGAAAGGGAAATAAAAACATGATTCCTGCTAAAAGAATCCCTTCATAATGGATGGAAATCTTCAATATTAAGAATAATTCAGGGGTAAAGGCTACAGAATTTTCCTTTTCATTGCTACTGCACAATGCCTGGAAGAAATAAAACTATGGACAAAAATAGACTTTTAAAATTGCATTCAGATTTTCTATTAACAATGCTCCAGCAGGGATAGATTGAAGAACATTTACAGGAAGTCAGACACTATGGTCTAATGGAGAATAGCTCAGAAAAACTTGTATTAAATCTGAGCCATAGCAAAATATGAAGATCATCTGAATAATCTTCAATTCATTATACTTCTGAATGACCTTCCTGAATTCTCAGCTTTATGAAACTAATCAGGTCTGAAGGAAAATAAATAATCAGCACATTCTAAAGGCATAATGCAGTATTTCTACAATACTTCTGGGAGGGCAGAGTAAGGAATTCAGCAGATTTACAAGGCAATCCAATTTTTAGGGAAATTATTTAATAACAATTATTTAAAGTCTGTAAAAATGTCTTCAGTGTGTATAGCAAATGAAGAAACATTAATTTAAGGAAATCACTAAATTTTGGCAGAAACATCTCAAATCTGTAGCATTGGGCCATGCCCACTTTATCTGGGTTATAGAATCAAGAATGTAGCCAAGCAAAATGCTGGAATTTCTCTGTACCTACTTCTAGAGCTATGATTTCGCCCTGGGAGTGACAGACTGCCAGCCTGGATTCTCATCACACTTCCCAACTTTTGTTACATAAACATTATTTCTGAAGCAGGTGTAGCAGAGAGGACTAAACTTCAGTTATGTCCAATCCCACATATAGCACCAAACGATTACTCCAGACTCATCAGGTCAAGGATGCTGGGCCCTGATCCTGTCACTGTAGCTCTCTTATAGAGCAGAGATTCCACATTTTTAAGAGAAAACTGGGAAGACTAGAGATTGTTACTGCTACCACCTCACCCCCAGTGCTTTCTCATACCGTGAGAATATTACAATAGGAAAAGTGACTCCTGACTTCCCTTTGCTGAACTGATTCAGGTACCCTTCCCAGGGGGGGAGGAAGGCCTAAAGCGCAAAGGGCTCTATAGCTTTCTTGAAAAGGATACACATTGCTGGAACAGAATGAAAATCCTTGTCTAATTGTGCTATTGAAAGTAATGAAGATCTGGAGGAGAACACTTAGAAGTAAATTGCAAAATAATTTGAGATTAATTAAAATGAGAAAACATGATACAGAAGCACAAGGGAAAACTATACAGCTAATAATATCTTGTGTTAGTTATCCATCACTGGCAAAATACCAAAGGGAGGGATAAGAAAATAACAAGGAGGAATCATACCAAACCAGGACTAAAACCCAGCAGGGCAAATACTCCATCCTATAGCTGCTACACATTCATGTGGTGGCAGGAAATGAGATCCAAAGTGCTTGAGCAGCCCACCCCTATAGCCTTGCTGGCTGCATTCCCCATGAGCTCTCTCTTATGCTAGCTCTGATCCAGCAACACGCTGCCTTGGCTCCCAGACTTTCCCTCAAAATCTCAGTAGAAGCACCTATCACTCATACCTTCCACATACCTGCAAACCGGTATAACACGCAAGATAGAAAAGTATGTCACTGGCAAAAGCAGAAACATAATCCACATGAATTATGGATGCAGCAACTTCTGGAGTGCTTGGCTAACTGAACACAGGGAAATATATCGGAGGGAAATAATTCCCTAGATGATTCCTGTGCAAGTAGGGTGAACAAGGGCTCTCTCAAAAAAAAAAAAAAAAAAAAAAAAAAAATTTAGCCTGTAATGGGTGTGGTCTTGCTGATTGTTGAGAGGCTATCAAGACATTTCTTTATCTGTTCTCCCAATATTTTGTACTTGTTTTTATTTTAATGACCTAAATCTCTTAATCAACTCTACCTTGTGTGTCCACAACTTTAAACCACTCTTTTCTGATCAAACTGCAAGTTTTTCCACATCTTTCATTTCTGAGATTTGCTACTAATCCCCACTGTAAAATTGGCTAAAATCACCACAAACATCCATTCTATAGCTTGAATGTTGTATTACTTTGAAATTTATACCATCAGATAAAGTGTTCCATCACCTTTAAACTAAGACTCATATAAAGTATAATGGCATGTGCCGGAGACCAGCTCCGGTAAGGAAGGGCAAAGAAGTTGACGAAAGGATGAGAGAGAAACCACACAGCACACAAGTCTGGAGGCTTAACTCTAACTTTACTCTTTTTACCCGAGTTTTTATAGCCCAGACAGCACAGTCTTTTACATTACAGCTCTTGAGGTTACATTAAGGAATTTCAGAGTTATACATTCTGAGGGAAACAGGATATTGTTCTCAGTACATATTACTGATTAAACTTATCTAAAGATGTAAAAAAGGCATATATTGATCAATCTTAAATGTCAAGAACAAAAACATGTCTTTACCTAAACCTATTTTTACAACCCCTTAAGATCACTCACAATGTCCCACACCTTGATTGCCCTAATATATCATAGCTAAACCTTGACTGAACTCAACTTACTATTGTTTCCTATAATAACTTTGTTTTGAACTAGAAAGAAGGAAGTATAGCTATTTTTAAAAGTTAAGCTAACAGTTATTTTTCCTTTGATCAAGTGTTAGATCTAAGCGGTCTCTACCATGGAAAACTTATATATATCTTAAACTAATATCCTAAACTTACTTAAGATAAAAGAATCCTTATCAATCACAAGAAAGCCTTATAACTATAACTTAAAACCTTATAACTATAACTTAGAAAAGTCTGAACTATGGGGCACAGCAAGAACCACAAGTTTAATCGTTACTTACAAGCCTAATGTCTGATTATAAGACGGTTTTACCGGTGTACCTAAGAATTTACTATTGAGCTCCTGACTCAGATTCCACAGTGTCAGATTTATGCTTAATAGCTAACTTGTGAGCCCCTAGTGGTCACACAGAAACACAGTAAGAATAGGGAGATAGAATTAACCATCGCGGCGCCATTTTTGTGTTACATCGTTTCTTAGAAGAGGGAAAGATGCCTTGCTTTCTCTCCCTATTTTATCAGACAAGGAGCTTTGCTCACTTGTCACAAGGAAGATGTCACAGGCATGGACAAAAATATAGACAAGCCGGGCGCGGTGGCGCACACCTGTAATCCCAGCACTTGGGAGGCTGAGGCAGGAGGATCGCGAGTTCAAAGCCAGGCTCAGCCGTGGCGAGGCACTTAGCAACTCATTGAGACCCTGTCTCTAATAAAATACAAAAAAGGGCTGGGGATGGGGCCCAGTGGTCGAGTGCCCCTGAGTTCAATCCCTGGTACCCCCCAAAAAATATATATATATAGACAAGATCTTTACCAGAATAAAGCATATGTGACCTGCAGACTTATTTGTAATAGAGACTTCTTTTCCATCTGAAACTTCATCAACATGTTTAAATTCCTAATTGACATGTTTAAATTCCCAATTGATATTCCGATTTTTTGAGTTCTCCCTAACCCTAGAAATACCCATTAATCTTCACCTCTACCATTCTAGGCTTTCTCTGCCTATTTCTACAAATTTTCCCAAAGTCCTGGATACCATTTCCAAATACTTCTGTACTATCATAACATATAGTCATGGCAATGGTACCACCACTGGTACCAATTTTCTGTTAGTCTGATTTCTGTCACTGTGACAAACTACACAGGATAATCAAATGATAAAGTTTTTTGATTTCTGGTTTCAGAACAAGGATAGGTAATCAGCTTAAATTTAAGTGATGATACTATAAGACTCAGATAAAATATAAGATGGACAATATGTATTTCAATATTCTGTTCTCAAAAGCACACGTGACAAATAGAAGATAATTGGACTTTGTGAAAATTCAATTAACAATTTCTTCATTTCGAAAGCACCAATTTATGTAAGTGAAAAGAGAGCCTATAGGATGAGAAAATATGATTAAAACTTACACATAACAAGAAATTTGTATTTAAAGTATATAAGAACATTTACTACTCTCCAGTAAAATACAATGCAATCAAGAAATCAGAGAAGTAAGGTGAATTCACATTTCCCCAAATCAGATATACAATGAGCAATGAGCACATGAAAGAATAATAAAAAGTATTAGTCACTATGAAAATGTAAATAAAAATCACACTGAGGACAGCTATAATCAAAAAGTAGAAAATAACAAGTGTTGAGGGGGATGTGAGTTAATCAGGACTGATAGATGGCTGGTGGGCACACAAAATGGTATAGCCTCTTTGGATATCATTTTAGCAGTTCTTCAAAATAAAGTTATGATAAGACCTAGTAATTTAAGCCATAGGTGTATATAAGATAACTAAAACACTATCCATATAAAAATACATACATATAAGTTTACAGTGACATTATTCATATGAACCAAATAGTAGAAACAGGATAACTAATAAGGCACAAGATGATTCAATAAACAAAATCTGGCATATCTATATGTAAGTTTTCAAGTATTTTGGGGGCTGATCAAGGAAACACCAATAGAAGTAGTAACACATAAGTCTTATTAGTGGTACTCACACAGTGTTCTCTTGTATACTGAAACCACCCAGAGGACTAAGGTAAGGGCCATTGTTCACAGGGGAGGAAAACAGGGGAACTCCCAGGCAATAAGAGGAACAGATATGATTCACATATTTAAGTCATATCACTCAACTTCATGACCAGGGTTCTCTGTTCCAATGAGCTTCAAAGGGCTGCAGAAGTTTAGGTCTAATAACCACAAGGATCTAGCCTGCCCATTATTAGCAGTTATGACTTGAAATTTTCCAAAGCAAGTAAATCAGTTGTTCACTAAATGCATAAATATGTACCTATTTTGGTCATCTGAAAAATAGTTTTGTGCAAATTTGAGCTTGATTCGGGTAGGATTTTGAGCCAATGGAGTTCATTCTGCAGCAAATATACAAACAGACCTGGTAACAATAGAGAATGCTCACACTTGGCTCATTTGTATAATACCATGTAATGGGGTGTTATTTAACAATGAAAAGAAATACAACACATGCTATAACATAGATGAAACATTAAAACGTTGCGCTAAGTGAAATAAATCAATCACAAAAGACCATGATACAAGCTGAACGGATTTCATTTTCATTTTGTATAAAATACCCTGATTCAGCAAATACACAAAGACAGAAGGTAAATTAGGGGTTGCATGAGGCCAGTATTTCAAAAAGAGCTTGGGGATTAATTACTAATGGGTCTCAGCAGTCTTTTATGGGCAGGTGTATGTTTCAGTATTAGATTGTGGATGACGGTGCATATGAACATACTAATAAAATATTGCATTTTTTACCTTCAGTAGATGAATTGTGTGGCATGAAAGCTGTATCATAATAAAGCTGTTGTAGATCTGTTCAGGCAAATAATGACTAAGTGGAACACTTCATACTCAAGAGTTTGGGCTATCACTAAGGGACCTGGAGTTGTCTTTGCTATGGAAAGTAAACTGAATAAAAAAAGGCCCCAGTGTATTAGTCAATGTATTATTTTATACAACGTTAATAAGAGCCGTGCTCAGTACTACCTATAGATTATACTTGAGAGTGTCCCTAAAGATTTACTTGCTGTAGGACCTCAGAACTTTCATATGACTGCTTAGGCATCATATAAACCATTTAGTGTTGAACAGAAACCATCTAAGTAGGAGAAAACCCAATGCTGCTTTATCTGGGCTGTAGAAGGCAATCAAGAGGAAACTGCAAACCCAGATAATTTTCTGTGACAAAGGGAGTGCACTTAGGTGAAAGAGAGGTCTGAATCTATGTCTTGGCTTATTTGTCAGACCAAGCCATGAAAGCCTCTTTGCAGATGTATTAAAAAAAAAAAAAAAAAAAAAAAAAAAAAAAAAAAAAAAAAAAAAAATCTGTCCCGAAAATAGCCCTTTAGTTGGAAACTAGATGGCATGGTACTCTTTACAGAGAACAGGAAAGCTTTGAGTAGTGAGAATATTTAATGGAGTGAGTTCTTTTCTCCACCAGAACTCTAGAGAAACTAACTGTAGGGTGAAAATGAGGTTGACTTTAGCACAAACTATATTTTTCGGAGAAATGTGCAGAAAGTAATGAAAGACATCAGGGCAGTGAAGAGGTCACATGGTATAGAGGTAGGTAGGTGTGTGGAGAGGAAGAGAAAAAGTGGAAGAGATTGTGGAGCCAGATTTGGACTTGGCGTGTGTTTTAATGGACATCAAGAGGACTCAAAATGACCAACTTCATATCAGTACAGATTTCAAGACACACAATTGCAGGTACAAAATTATCAATTGGATTTTTAAAAATTAAGACACTATTTTTTTCCAAAGAAAAGGATGTTGTATTTTTTAATCAGTCTTAAAAAAATGTTCAGATTCTTAAACCTAAAATACCTGAGAAGTGATCCTTGTGATTTTTTTTTTTTTTTTTTTTTTGGACAGGTAGTCAGAGATACTTTGAACACTACAGGTAGAGATTGGATTTTAACTTTCAAATGGAAAAGAGAAATGTTGGTAAGAAGCACATGTGCTTGAATGCCTTGATTCCAGACAATACTGAGATCTCTAAGACACCTTTCCTTAGAATTTATTTTAGATTCTTTTGTAAGTTTAACTCTTGATGTGCCTCATTTTTAAGATTCAAATGTAAACCTACAAAACTAATATACAATTCTCTACAAAGTCTTACTAGAATAATATCACCATTATGTCTTTATCTACTGTAAGGTGTATGTACATATGAGTATATATACATATATATATGTATGTATATATATGTGTGTGTATATATATAGAGATATCACTTAAATATATACTTATATATAGAGAGAAATCATTCTATCTTTAAATAACATTTTCTAATTATAAATTAGTCTATCACACTCTTGAAGATGTCTTGGCTCATCATTTCCCTCCTTATTTTTATACACCACAGAGGAGGGGACATAAGTGGTTCATTTTTTGCAGGACAGGGGCTGCCTCATAATTTCTGACCTCATGAATTGATTTAAGTTGTTATTGCAGAGGGCTAACTACAAAAGAAGCACACTAGGATCCCCCCCAACCACATCCACCTTCCACCATGAAATGATGCAAAAGAAGGTCCCTCACTAGGTGCCACACAATGGGCTCAAATAGGCAGACACCTTTCAACAAACAGCAGGGAGCTCTGACATCACCTTTCAGAACATGGAACAGACCCTGAACTGCACTGCCCTTTATTAGAGGCTCTGAAGAAGAGTTCCCAGGGTGACTTGTTCACACTCCTCACTCTCGTGAGTGAGTAATGAATACAGCATTTCAGCAGATGCCTGCTCTGACTTTCAACTCTCAGAGACAGCAGATGGGTGACAGAACAAGAAAAACAAAACCGTACTTCCTTGACAGCTTCTAATCTTGGATCTTGATGTATCCTGTCTCATGGAATTAGATCTAAAACCCTTTTTTCTTATTTATTTATTCTTTATTATTATTCTTTTTCTTCTTTTACCTTCTCCCTCTCAGGAGTTGTTTTCAAATAGGCAAAAAATATGTTCACACTGAACTCTAAAGGATGATGCAGATACCTTTCATTCTTATGGTTAACAGAATGACAGAGGGGAAAAAGGATCTTAACACCTATGCAGCTGCTCTTTCTCACAGATATACTCAGATGATAAATAAACTGCCCTCTGTCTGCTGGTGTGAACACACAGACAAATATTGATTTGGACAGATGCACTGGGCTTTTCTTTAATTTCATAAATTTCTTTGTGTTCCCTCTCTATTGCCATGAGACTCCTTATTACTTTCATACAGCTAACCATTCATTGCTTTTTAGACAGCCAAAAACAAATTCCCCAAACTATATTCTTTTACCAGATTAATACATCTCTTCAAGAAATCTATGTCATGCTATGGTTACAAACTCACTCACTCTGAACTGAAGGTTTCTTATATGACAGACAGAAATAGCTCTTCCATATCTAATTTGTTTCAGAAAGTAACATTTTGTATTTATTCAAGTTTAAATTCTTTTGTAGTGAATTTTTTTTTTTTTGCAAATGCAATAACAGGGTTATAGTGGTATATGCAATAGTGACATTATATACTTAAGGAAAGTCATGTCTTTTGTCAAGTTAGAACTTCATAATAAACATCAATTTGTCAATATATTGCATTTTGAATCATTATGGTTAGGAAGAAAAATCAATAATGCATTTTTAATGGTAGCATTCACTGAAACTAATTTCAGACACAGTCCTTGATAAGCCTGCACTTTAGGTGAACTTACAGAGGAATGTTATAAAAAATTTTAATGGCAAATCCACAGCCTTAAATTTGAGAAAACTAATCATCAGGTATAGAAACATTGCAAGAAAATACATGTAGCATCTATACTATACTGTGTTATGTCATGCCAAATATTTATCTCTTACAGTTGTCATAAATTAGAAAATATTAAAAATAAGTGCTTTCAGTTTATTCATAGCTATATTAATTAAATCATATAAAAATCAGTATCATCTTAAATGTTTTTAAATCTAATATTTGGCAACGTTCATTTTTTGATGTACCTACACATAAGAAAAGGTTTAATTGGAAAGGGATATTGTTTCATTTTGAGTCAGTTTAAAAAGGAAGGTATAAATGAAAAAATACAAAAGAAAGGAAGACAGAGAAGGATGAAGAAAATAAATTTGGAGGTGGTTGTTATGGTTTAAATCTAAAAATGTTTCCCAAAGAGTTCATATTTTAGGAAATATGGCAATATGTAGCAGTGGCAAGATTGCATTATGAGGCCTATAACCTCATCAGTGGATACGAATGGATTACTGGATGGTAACTTGAGATAGGTGGGGCATGACTAGAGGAAGTAGGTACTGAGAGTTACTTGGATGATATCTGTCCTTGGCACCTTCCTTTCTTTCTCTCTGCTTCTAGGCTGCCATGATGTGAGCAGCTTTCCTCCATTGTGCTCTTTAGCCAGGAAATTTCTCCCTTGGAGCCAGTCGACCATGGATTGAGAACCATGAACCCAAAATAAACACAGAAATTGGGACTGAGAAGTGTGGTTATTGATATGCCAACGCCTGACTCTATGGTTCAGAAGCGTTTGTGGGGCGAGTTTGAAATTATTTGGAGATTCAGGATGGAGAAGTTGTAGCATTACTGAAAACACAACTTAATGAATAATTCTGGTGGGAGCTCAGAAGACCAATAGAAATGTGCACTGTAATGATTGTACTCATGATATTCAGAATGGAAGGAGGACTCAGTTAGGAATTAGACTACAGGCTATACATATGACATTCTGGCAAAGAACTTGTCTATATGTCATTCATGTCCTGAGACTTTCTATGAGGTTGAATTTTAAGGACAATGGACTAATTAATCTGGTGGAAAAAATCACAAGGCATCAGAGCATTCAGGCAGTGATATAGGTTTTGATGGTAGCTTTTATCCAGCTTTTCTGTGATCAAAGCGATTAGAAAGAAGATAGGGAATATTCCAAAAATTTGCTCTTTGACAAGAAAAAGCACAAGCAAAATTGGGACCAAGAAATGTGAAAGGATTACAGTCACTAAAGAGATTCTAAGTACTTTCACAGAGACAATAGGAAGAATACGTTGAGGGCATCTCAGCAATCAGCCATAGCACACACATACTGGGAAAACTCAAGGGTATAAAATTAAAAACTTCAAGATAATGGGGGTGTCCTGCTTGCACAGGGGTCCCTATGAAGGTCTATTCTAGGACTCATTTCAATGGGCTCAGCAACCCGAGAATTCAGAAGCTGTTGCACACAAGGTCCAAGTGTGTCTGGCTACTGCTTTAGCAACCCGAGAATTCAGAAGCTGTTGCACACAAGGTCCAAGTGTGTCTGGCTACTGCTTTAGCTGATGGCAGACCTTGGTATCGTCCACCTGGTGCTTGTTCTGTAGAAATACAAGATGATGGAGCTACTGGGTCACAGAGGCTTTGAATAAGATACCAAATGAAGGCCTGGGAGGTCAGGCAGAGTGTAGCAGGATTTGAATTTCTGCAGGGAATTACTAAGAGGGCCAGGTGTGAAGGTGTGTGTGAAGTAAAAGTTCCAGTGGAGACCACTGGTTTTAATAGATACCAGTAACATGGAATGTCTGTCAAAGATAGCTGCACTTAAACAAATTCCAGCAAAAAGAGAATCCATGTGAGCTACAGCAACAAGGCCAAAGGGGTAGAGGTATGCAAGCCCTTTGGAGATCCTATATTGATCCCATGTGTCCCAGATGCTGGACATGGAATTATAGGGATTTAATGTTTGCATTTCTGAGTTTTAGTCTTGCTTTTGTCTTATTCCTTTTTGCCACACCCCTATTCCTCCCTTTGGAATGTGAAAATATTGTATAATGGATGCATGCCACTAGCTTTTGATCTTTGCAGGGGCTGATAATTAAGTTTTCCTTGAGTCCCAGGGAAGACTTGGGATGTAGACTTTTGAGCAATGCCAGATCTTTCAAAACTATGGGATTCTTGGAGACAGACCAAATGCATTTTGCATTGTGAGATGAACATGAGCCTTCTTGGGAATGGGCAGAATGTTATGAGGTGAGTCTAGAAATATCTCCCAAATGTTCACATGTTAGGAAATATAGCAATGCTGATTGGGGAAAATATCAGATTTTGAAAGTTGTAATCTCATCAGTGAATTAACTCACATTATCAATTAATAATTCTAATGGATATATGGTTGGTAATGTTAAGTAGGTGAGGCATGGCTGAAGGAAGCAGGTCACTGGGAATGCAATATTGGATTATATATATCCTTGGCACTTTCTATCTTTCTTTCTGCTTCCAGCGTACCATGAGGTGAGCAGCCTTCTTCTACCATTCCATTTGGTCATGAGGTTTTTCTCCATTGCAGCAGCTGAGTATGGACTAAGAACTCTATAAGTCAAAAATAAACTTTTATGTCTCTATGTCATCATTGTCAGGTATTTTGGTCACTGCAATGAATAGCTGATGAGCACAATTGTTTCATTTTTAGCAGTTGTGCCCTGGAAGGAAGGAATTTCCTAAACAAACTAACAATAGGACATGTATCCTGATAATCTCAATATGTATATTTGAAACATTGGGTGATATTCCCAGATTGGCTCTCAATGAAGGTAAACTTTGGTACCATTCCACTTAAACAATAGAAAAGCCTAAAGTTTTTTTTATCCTCTAGAATTTTTTCTACTTCTAGACATTTTTATCTTTACAATCTAATGACAGTTGAAATTTTATAAATTAGTTGTAATTTCTTTTTATAAATTATCACAGTCTTGTCATCAATCAACTATCTAATGTAAAACATTTAACATTTATATGTAATTGTTTATTACTTTTTGTACATTTTTTACAGAAAAATATATAAATATACTAGGGTTTCTATAAATAAATATTCCACAAACTGTGTGGCAATTTTTTTTTTTCTTACATTTCAGGTCACTAGAAGTCTGAAACTAAGATGTTTGCTAGGTTGATTCCTTTCCTTGGTAATGAGAAGAATCTGTTTCATGCCCTTTTTTTTAGCTTCTAGTAGCTTTTGTATTCTATGACTTCTATATAGCACTCTCTTTGTACATTTGCATTATCATATATATGTGGATGATCTAAATGCTTACTTTTTTATATTTATGAATATTATATTGATTCTCTGATGTTTTCATCTAGTACTATTATTTAATTTTTTATGTCAATCTTCAGTCCTTGGAACGTATTTGAACATACAGAATGATGTAGGTATTCATTTATATTTTATCCAACAAACATGCCAACTGCCCTAATATCTTTTAATAAATAATACAGGTAATAAAGTTGTATAATGAAATATAAGTAAATATTTATTGAATGTGCAAGTAAATATTTATTCAATGTCTCTTTTCTAAAATATAGGCAGTCTTTTAAAATATTTATATTATTAGTCATTCTTTTTTTATTTAAAAAATAAATATTACACAAGCTCATTCATTATTTTTAAAAACAACTATATTGCTTTTTTAATATTTTTTTTTAGTTGTTGATAGTTGCTTATTTTATTTAATTATATATGGCACTGAGACCTGAACCCAGTGCCTCACACATGCTAGGCAAGTGCTCTACCACTGAGCCACAACTCTAGCCCGACTATTTTTTTAAATCTTCATTTTATACACCAGAAAACAGACAGTTGGACTTGTCCTGCATGTTGCAAGTGTTTCATGCCTCCGATCTCCTTGGTTAAGAAAATATTCATGACATCCTCATGCTCTGGAAAAGAATATTCCTCGAACGATTTGCACAAATAATTTGTGTCCACCAGATAATAATATTTTTGTACTATTTTTTGTCTCTTTCCTCCCCTGTTCTCTCCCAAATGCATGAAGGATATCAAAACCAGCTCCTAGGAAATGTCAGAGAATGAAACTTCCATACTTCATGCTAGAATCTACTTAAGAGACTTAAGATTTTGAATAAAGTAGTATGCATTGGGCTATTTTCAATGTAAAAAGCTTAAATCATGCCTGACACTAAACTAGGATATTAATTACTTCAGTAAAATTATATTTAAAAACTTGATATATTAAAAATAATTTATAAGAATTTCATCATAACAACCAGAAAAAGGTTGACAAAACAACCAGGTGATAATATAAATCTTGTTGTATACTACTAAGAATTGCTTTTCCTCTGGATCCATAAGGAGATATACATGAAGATTTCTGTCATTATGATTTTAGTGTAGACAATGGATATAAACACATAATCGTGCATCATTATAGCAGCAGGCATATAAATGAGTTATAGGCATAGATAAGATTCTATAAAGCAATCAAAAGTAATGGAGTCACATGTAGCCACACCACAGTGTTGAATGAAAAAGCAAGGTACACAAGAATATTTTTAACAGTGATAATGTCTGCAATTTAAAAACCATGCATAATCATAATTAAATTTTATCACATTCTTATAAGGAAAGGCATGGAAAGACAAAAATACCCTTGAATGTTTATTTCTAGATGTATGGAGGCATGAAGAAGAAGGGTGATGGAAAAATTCTATACATTCTATAAATTTGATAAGTATTGTCTTGTGCAATGATGACAGTGAGCCATGACCTGAGGTATACAATCAATTCAGGTTTGTGAATGTGTGCTCTGACAGAAAGTGTAAAGTAGCTGGGTGTACATTCTGTGGGCAAGGCAAGCCCAGAGTGCAACACTTAGACAAAAAGTGGTTCTACTGCTACAGAGTGATAACACAGATGACAAATGATGACAGACTGCAGAAACCTTCACCATAATAATGTGTCTTATGTCACATTAGGTTTGTAATGAAATTGGAAGGGACTTGAAGAATTAATCAATGTTTTTTCCAGCAACTCTGATGAGAAAATGCAAGTGTTATACATAAGTACTATATTAATTTAAAAAGTACAAACACATTACTGATTTGAGATAATTATTATTCAATATTGGAATGTATAATTTAAATAAGCATCTTAAAATTTACCATTCAATTAATAGAATGTTTTGAATCAAATACTTGAGGAAATATCATCATTAGTATGTGTACAAAAATATTGACTTTGATATTATACTAGTTTTTATAATATTTGAAATTTGGAGACCACTCTCCATGTATCACTTACGTTTCTTCACATCTTCACACAAATGAGGTACTGACTACATTTTTGGATTTGGACCGTCTTTTCAAGGATGAAAGATAGAGATGGCATCTTTCACTGGTGCAAAGGGCAGGTCTACTTACAGTCTCAGGCGATAGAGATAAAATCTCCCTCTAGAACAAAAGTCAAGCAGGTTTACTGCCCATTATAAATGATTCAGACTTTCTAAGCTCAGGGGTCTTTTCCTGTAATGCAACTCATTACATGTGCAGGTGTTACTTGGTCCTTTTCACATCACCTGTGGGATTTGAAGCTCAGAGAACTGGCACCGGAAAATGCTGATACACTGACTACTGCTGTCAATGTGAGTAATGAAGTACATTGTCTCTGACCTGTGAGTCTCATGCCTTTTACCATCATCCGTGAGACTGGCAGTCTTACTTTTAAATTGTAGGAAGGCTAAAATCTTGAACAGTTCACTGTTCTTGGTAATAATCAAGAGTTAAAACATTGTACTCTGTACTTTGATTTTTTTATCATCTACAACTATATCAAAAAGTATATTTTATTTATCAGAGAAGAGATTCCTTAGGTTATCAAAGTTGTTATAGGGTGAAAAAATGCACTTTTATCCTATTAGGATATCAGATTGTCTAAGAATTAAGTGGATAAAAGATAAACAGAGAAAGGCTGGGGCTGTAGCTCAGTGGCGGAGCACTTGCCTAGCATGTGTGAGGCACTGGGTTCAATCCATAGCACCATATAAAAATAAACAAACAAATTAAAGGCATTCTGTCCATATACCAACTATAAATTAAAAAATTTAAAAAGACAAACAGGGGTAAAAAACTGCAAATTTGTTTACTACAAATTTTGTGATGTATAGGAGACTTCATAAGGAAATGAAGAACCAAATAAGAAGCTGGAGTCAATTACTTACATAAGAATTGGGACAATAAGTAGTAAGTTCTGCAACTGGAAAAGATGGAGTCTTGCTCTAACATAAATAATTGGGTAGCAAAATGACTAGAAAGATAAGAGTTAGATTTAGCAATGTTTATTTGAACAGATATCCCTCAGCTTCAACTTCAATTTAACGTCTCTGATGATAGAATATTTCTTCTCTTTCTGGCATATACAGCCATCTTCAGTATGAGAATTTACCTTCTACTTTTAGGAACTAGAATGAAGGTCAGCGTTAATTCCCTGTATCTGCAGTTTTTTTTTTTTTTTTTTTTTTTTTTTTTAATGTTTCTTATTTGACTTATTCAAGAGCAGCATATTTGAGGCTAGCATACTCTTAAACACTTCAGTGTGCCATCGTGAATTCTGCACAAGTATTTGAAACAGTTACTAAACTATATCATATGAATTGAGTAATTCAGAACGTTGCCCAAATCTAAGATGGCTGAATAGGGGGGAATTTTATTCACCTCCACCACAGGAAAGAAACAGGACAACAAATGAGCAACTGAAGGAGAATTCTGGAACTCAGTGGGAAGTCATGAAAACTAAAGAGAAAAGCACAGAGACTTCCAGTGCCAGTACAAAGTGAAGAACAAAGTGGACTGTCACCATGATCCTATCTCTTCAGCCAGGGGACCTCCACATTGCCAGGAGAAGTTAACTGGGAAAGCAGCACTGACCTCCATTATCACTACAGATTGGCAGTTCTAACTGTGAAATAATTCCATAGTCCTCATAGACTTTAAGTTCAGATGGAGAACTTCCTGTGGTCCCTATGACTGCTTTTTTCCAGGGGAAAAATATTACATTGACACCAAGCCCTCAGAACCCAAGCTGCTATTACATGTTACCAGCTTCAAAACAGAGCTATA
Organism: Tamias sibiricus; assembly: GCA_025594165.1. Taxonomy (NCBI): domain Eukaryota; kingdom Metazoa; phylum Chordata; class Mammalia; order Rodentia; family Sciuridae; genus Tamias; species Tamias sibiricus. The sequence continues at coordinate 153,177,228 of CM046662.1, read as the reverse complement.
GCTAGACTACATTCTGCTCTAGGAGTAAGGAGACAGCCCCAGCATTCCTGCTCCTCAAAGTCACAGAGCTGGCTCTTTCCCCACAGAGTGAGAGGTTAGGCTCTTATGCAAACTGCTGTTTAAAGATTTCAGCTAAAAACAACATCAGTCAAGCACGGAGTGGAGCCTGAGACCATGCACCTTTGGAAAGCTACATTCCTTGAAAAGTTTCACCACAAGCATCTGCAGTCTAGATTTTTGAGGCTTTCATAACACTGCTTCTATAGATTATAACTACAGCAGTTGCACAGAGGCTAGACTTCTGTGCTTGCTGAAAACTAAAGCCAAAGCACCCATTCAACAGACACCTGACATCCCATCTAAACAAAAAATACTTCCTGCAAAAATTAACCCACAGAAGCGAAAAAGGTGACTGCTACACCAGGTATGCAGTAATCAATGTAGGGTCACAAGAAAAAGAAAAGGCAAGAAAGCATACTATCTTTAAAATAACACAATATTTCTTTTCCCCAGAAGTATAACCCAGCCTGATCCTAAGGAAACTGAATAAAATGTAAGTGATTGCACATAGGAAATTCAATGAAATGAAGAAATAATCAATGGTATGAATGAAGATTTTAAAACACTTTACATCATGATAAAGAATCAACTAGTAATCTTGGGATTGAAAATTTCAATTCAAGAAGTATACCCACAGCTTACACCAAGCAGAAGAAAGAGTTTCTAAATGTGAGGATAGATCTTTTGAAGCAAATTGGACAAAAAGCAAAGAAACAAAACACAAAACAAACAACAAAAGACATAAACTAAAAATAATGAAAAAAACTTATGAGACTTATGGAACAGAATGAGGTCAAAACATTTTTGCATTATGAAAGTTTCAGGAGGAGAAGAGAAGGTAAAGATATTAACATTATTTAAAGAAATGATAGATAAAAACTTCTTAAGTCTTTGAAGAGACATTAGAAAAAAAAAGGACTTTCAAGTGAGCAAAAGCATCAAACTCCTGTTAGATAAATCAGACTTTAAATTTAAAAGAAACGTAGAAACAGATAAAGAATGTCATTATATATTGATGGAAGCATCAATCTGGCAAGACAGTTTAACAACTATAAATACATGCATAGCCAACTCTTCATCAATTGAATACATTGTACAAATGTTATTATATCACAAGTTATAGACTCTAGTACAATAAAAGTTTGGGATTTCAGCACTATATCTTCATTGATAGACAGATCATCTGGATTGAATATTGACAAGGCCACATCAGAGTTAAATTATATATAATAGATCAAGTGGAGTTAATTCATATACAAATATTTCATTCAAAAATTTATCAACATACATTATTCTCATTAGCCCATGAAAGAATCTCCAAGATGGACCATGTTAGGCTACGACTAAAGAATTAATATATTTTTTAAAATTGAAATCATATCCTGTACCAATAAGAACAATGGAAAATATAAAAATGAGTGAAAATTATGAAACATACTTCTAAACAGCAAATAGGTCATTGAGGAAATTAAGAGGGAAATTACAACATTTCTTAAAAGAAATGAAAATGAAAACAATATGCTAAAATCTGTGAGATAGCAGCAACAGTACTAAAAAATTATAAATTAAAATATTAAAAAAAGAAAAAGACTTCAAGTAAAAAACCTAATAATATACCTCAATGACTTGGAAAAGCAACACCAATCAAACACAAAATTCATAGAAAAGAAGTAATAGAGATCAGAGCAGTATTATGTTTTCTCTCCTATGTGGAATTTTTTAAAAAATATTTATTTATTTGCTTTTAGTTGTACACAACGCGTTTTCACGTGGTGCTGAGGTTCGAACCCGGGCCGCGCACATCGTAGGCAAGCGCTCTACCACTGAGCCATAACCCTAGCCCTCCTATGTGGAAATTGAAGGAGAAAAATTGGTGAAAAATGATGTCATGACAGTAGGTGGAAGACCAAAAGGTAGAGGAAGAAAATCAGAGGAAAGGAGAAAGAACACTTGAAGAAGTATTGGGGAGTGAATTTGATCCCATGTTTTTTATGTATATTCAAACATACCACAATAAAATCCACCATTCTGTATAATTAATATGAACCTATTTTTAAAAAAAGTCAGAAAAATTTGAGACCAAAATAAAATAACATGAAAGAAAATATAGCCAGACATGGTGGCACCTACCAGTAGTTCCACCTAATTCAGAGGCTGATGAGAGAGAGGATCCCTTGAGCCTAGGTGTTTGAAGCCAGCCTAGGTAAAATAATGAGAACTTCCTCTTAGAAAAAAAAAATTATAAGTCATAATATAAAATTTTAAAAAATAAACTTTAAATGAGATTGAGGTGAAAATTAAACCTGATATCACAGAAACATGTAAAAGGGTAAAAAACTATTGTGCACAATTGTGTGGTAACAAATTGGAAAACCTAGAAGAATATATAAATTACTAGACATATGCAATCTGTCAATATTGAATTAAGAGTAAATAGAAATTCTAAACTAGCCAAAAAAGGGTAATGAGATTGAAGCAGTAAATAAAATTCTCTCATCAAAGAAAAACCCATGAAGGCTTTATAGCTCAATTCTATAAAACATTTAAGGAAGTAGTAATTCCAATTCTCTCAAAGTACTCTAAAAATTGAAAGTGAAGGAACTCTCCTAAACTCTTTTTTATAAGGGCAGTATTATCCTGATAGTAAAACCAGGCAAACTTTCAACAACAAACAAATAAATATACCAACCAATATCCTGAAAAACATAGATTTTAAAAATTTAATTAAATAGTAGTAAATGAAATTCAAGAGTACATCCAAAATATTATACACCATATTCAAATAAGATTCATCCTAGGGATTCAGATATGGTTCCTCATTCACTGATCAATGAACATCATTAACAACACCACAATGAAGAATAAAACACCTTTGATCTTCTCAATAAATGAAGAGAAAGCATATAAGTTTCAACATTGCTTCATAATTAAAACTCTCAACAAAGTAAGTATAGAAGGAATATATCTATCCCAATAAAGACTATGATATTTATCAGTTTTTCTTCATTAAAATAAGACACCTGACACAGGCTGCTTATGAAGAAGAGGTTTATTTAACTAACATTTGCAGAGATTCAAGGTCATGGCACAGCCATATACTCAGTTCTTGGTTTTATCACAGCATGGTGGACAGCAATGGTAGGAGTGTGAGTGGAAACAAATGAATGATTACATCTTAAACCAGGAGCAGAAAGAGACTTAGGTCCCCCATTAACTTTGGAGGACATGCTTCCAATTTATCTAATACCTCCCACTAGGCCTCACCTATTAAATGTTGCAAACAATTCCCAATAACACCACCATGGGGACTGAGTGTCCAATCAAGTAGATCACTGGGTGACAATCAACTATAACAAAACCATATCAGATATATATGTAAAGTCAACAGTTGACATTATACTTAAACGAGTTAATCTGATTGTTTCTTCTAAGATCTGGAACAAGAGAATTATGCCCACTATTAACATGGTTTTGAAGTGAAAGCAATAAAAATTAGGTAAGAGAATAAAATAAAGAATATTTATATTGAAAAGGAGAAAACCATATTATTTTTGTTTGCAGATGATATGGTTATATATGTAGAAAAGCCTAAAGACTAACCCTAAATCTGTTAGAATTGACAAAAGAATTCAGTAAAGTTACAGGGTATAGAAATCAACATATTTTTATACACCAATAAAAAATGTTACAGAAAAGCAAATCAAAAGAGCAATTCCAACACACAGACATACACACAAAAAAACACTTAGTGAACACATAGTGAAAGACCTCTATAATAAAAATGATAAAATAATGAGGAAAGAAATTAAAGAGGACACCAAAATATGGAACAATATTCCAACAATCTATAATATTGTTCAAATGCTCTTACAGATCATTTCCACAATTGGTGGAAATGTAAATTACTATAGCCATTATTGCAAATAGTAGGTAGCTTCCGCAAAAACCTAAGAGCAATCATATGATTCAGTAAGCTCAATAATGGATATTTACCCAAAGGAAATGAAATCATTGTATCAAAGAGATACCTGCAGTCCTATGTTTATTGCAGCACTATAGACAAATCTAATATCAACCAATGAATCCATCAATATATGAAAGGATAAAGAAGTTAGTGTATGTATTCACAACAAAATATTGTTTGGCTGTTAAAAAGAATAACATCCTATCACTGGCATCAGTGTGGATGAAACTGAAGGATGTATTACAGGAAACAAATCAGATATAGAAAAATAATGCTGCATGTTTTCACTCATTTATGGAATCTAAGAAAAATGATCACATGGAATAAGGGAGGAATAATGGTCTCTAGAGAGGAATGTAGTGGGGAAGGTGAACGAAAAGAAGATAAAGAGGCTTCAGAATATAGTTAGGAGGAATTGGTTCTGCTGCTGGATAACCTAGTAAAAAAAGAGTCTACAAAAATCTGTAATATATTTAAAAAATAACTATAAAAGTATGGTTTCCAAAATATAGAAATGATTAATGTTTGAAAAGATGGAAATGCTAAGTGTACAGATTTGATTATTGCACATTGTACATATATATCAAACTGTCACAGTGCACTCCATGAATATGTATGATATTACATGTCAATAAAAAATATATTATAAAAAGTTCTTTGTCTTTGGTAGAAGTTTGGGGGAAGACTGATTTTAAGAAGAAATCTTCTTTTATGTTTAACTTTGTCTGAATTAATCACCACATCAAATATAGTCTGACAAGATTTGTTTGCCATTATTTTTTAAAGTGGTTGAAGAAGGGATTGCTGGAACAATTTTGTATTTTTTGCCATCACAGAACTGTATTAAACATGTAGTATCCACCCAAATATTTGAATTTCTTTTCTGAAATGAAACATTTTTATTATGTGTTTTTACTTTAATCTATACTCATTATTTTTTTTAATTTGCACAGTCTAATAAGGTAGCCATAAGTCATATATTGCTATTGGTTATTTAAAACATTTATAGCATAAATTGAGATGTGCTGCAAATGTCAGTTTTGCACACTGGATTTAAAAGATGATACAAAACTTTAAAATAGCTCATTGATAGGTTTTGTATTGATTGAATATTGAAACGACCCTCTTGATATATTGGGCTAAATAAGATACATAATTAATTTTTAAATTTCCCCAAGCCATATTTCTCTTATTTTCTTAAATAGGTGGAGGTGGTAATTACCCATGGCGCTTTTCCTGTGATGTCAAGTAATCTTCATCTGCAGGTAAAGCTCATGCAACAACTCAACATGTATGCACTTGCCAGATAATGTCCTACGATGATAGAGTGATTCAACAAACTATGAATGTGAAATGAGGCTGTAGTAAAGAGGTAAAGAGAGATATACCTATAAAAGTCAGCCTTCATTCTAAAGTAAGAGAAATATGTAAAGGTTAGGTCAGAGTATGTGGATCATATGCAGCTGCTTCCTCCCCATTTTTCCTGGGACAAACCCTTTGGGCTCTGATCATAAATTCACGAACATTCTCTATACTTTGTTGAATAATTTAATTTAAGTTTCACTTTGTATCTGGCGCTCTTGGTTCGAAGTGAATTTTTCATTTACATAATCACATTCTGCCCACTTGAATATTCCCAGCGCAGTTGCACTTTTATATAATATACTTGTTCACCATCTGTCCTCAATTTTGGTCAAGAGATGCTTCATATTTTCTAACTAACACTTTGCATAGCAATTATACCACCCCAAAAGTCATTTTTGTTAATACACATCTTGCGTGTGTACTGTCAATAAGACACTTTAGGCTTTTACTGGCTGAAAGATGGCCTTTCTTTGGAAGCCATGCAGCCACAAAAGATAACTTTCCTATACAACCATCAATTATAATTTGAAACTTAAAATGCATGTCTACACACACACATGCTATAATTGATATGAAGGAACCGCTGAAATAAATGACCTTGGGTGTGCAAACATAAACTTCAGTGGTGTCTGTCTGGATCACGAATATTCCAATTATAGAATCCATCTTAAAGTTATAGAATCCATCTTAAAGTTATAACAAGATGTATAAGTAATTTAATACCACTCATAATTTGTAAACAGTTTTCTCTAGGCAATCCCTTATAAGATTACAAAATGAAACATTCATTTATTTAGAAACCATTCAAGATTATCAGGCAGATTAAACCTCTCTGCTCTTTCTTACCTTCTGACAATATGAAAAGTACAATTAAAATGTTTATGGTAAATAAAAAAAAAAAAATAAAGGCTTTGACTAGAACAAGTAATTTGCCTGTATTTTCTTTAAATACAATGATGTCAAAAATTTTGATATATCTGAGAGGCTTCCCCTCAGGTCAAACTAGTTTAGTATATTCATATGTATATACACATACACATTCAATGAAAATCAACAGTTTTGCCTATTCTTATAACACATTACAAGCTACATGTTCAATTGTTTTCTGAATTTTGAATTTTTATGAGTCACCAAACTAAATATAACAAATTTAAAAGATCAAGAGATTTTTTACAACTTTTTCTTACTCTTCCAATTAACATTTTGTAAAATTGGTTGATTTTATGGTATAGCATGCTCCTTTTTGGTCAATACTGAATTGTAAAGAAAAGTGACTTTGTACTGGGCATGGCAGCACACACTTGTAATTCTAGCTATGTGGGAGACTGAAGCAGGAAGATCTCAAGTTGGAGGGCAGTATGGGCAGTATGAGGCCCTGTCTCAAAATAAAAATAAAAATGTCTGGAGATATATAGAGAGCCACTGTGCTAAATCCCCAATACTATTAATTAAATAAATATGGCTAAAAATACTGACAGTGAGATGATATAGATTTCCAAGCTTAGTAGAGCATAATCAAAATATTTATCAAAACAATTAATCAAATTTTCTACCAATAATACTAGAGAATCATATCAGTTTGGAAGTGAAAGAAAAGTTTTTAGAAAAAACTTGAATTTGATTGCCCACTTAGGATCTTCCTGGCTGTAGGACTTTATGCAAGTCCTTTATTATTTTACAGCTAATCTGTCTGGGCATTTTTTTTCTGTTAAAAGAGTGATTTAATTAAAACTTTTCACCTCACAGTATGTGAGAATATATATGCAAAGACATTAGCACAGCCTATGGCACAGGATAGGCTGTCAATACAGCATAGTCATTATTATTTTAATATAAGTTTAAACTATAACCAAAGAAAACATCAGAATAGAACTGTTATGGTTTGGGTGTGAGGCTTCCCCTGAAAGTTCATGTGTGAGACAATGCAAGAAGCTTTAGAGTAGAAATGATGGTGTTAAGAGGGCCTTAACCTAATTGGTAACTGAAGGCAAGTAAGGTGTGGCTGGAGGAGGTGGGTTATTGGGAGTGTTCTTTTGGGGAATAAATTTTATATATGGCAAGTGGAATCTCTCTGTGCTACCTAATCACCATGTGAGCCATTTTCTTCCGCCACACTCTTCTGCTGTGATGTTCTGCCTCACCTTGAGCCCTGAGGAATGGAGCAGGCTGTCCATGGACTGAGACCCCTGCGATCGTGAGCCCTCAAATAAATTTTTCCTCCTCTGAAGTTGTTCTTGTCAGGTCTTTTAGTCACAGCAGTGAAAAGTCTGACTAAAACAGAAATAGGCTCTCATTCTCTCTACTTTTTCTATTTACTTTATTATAATATTCCCTAAGACTGTGTAGGGGTGCCTATTTTAAAAATCTTCCACAATTTTCTGCTTCCTTAGTGGCTTTTTTCCTGAGGGGAGGAGAAGTTCTCGGTTTGAAAGAGCAAATATTAGCAAACTTACTGCATTGCTGTTATATTTTCAGCATTAGCTTTCAGCAGTCTTTCTTTCTTATTTAGTATTTATTATGTGTAGTGTTACACATTGTCTTTTAAGAGTACTTCAATCAAAGAAAGGAATTTATACAAATATATGGATACCAATTTCTAATAAAATTATTATTTTTCTTTTTTCTACCAAATGGTGAATGATCATTTTTCAAACGTTAGTAAGAAATATAGCAAAAAGTAAAATATATAAATCTATAAATCATTTTTATAAACTTACCATCCAGAGTAAATTACTGCTAACATTTTATACTATATGATAATTCTGGATTTTTGATGTTAGCACTTTATTAAATGTAGTTGTCTATGTATTTTATCCTTGTTTAACTTGGATAACATTTCTTAGGAGAAAGCACTTTTATTGAGCAAAGTAAAATTTGCTAACAATGTGTAAGCATAGATTTTAAAACATAAAGATATGATTAAGACACTTGAGGCATCAGGGGATGAACAGACATCATTATCTAAATATAAACACAAAGAGCAGACAGTTGTGCAAAAATAACAAAAATTAGAAGTTCTGAATCTGTTTCTCTTCCTTTTCTTCTCCACCCCTCCATGATGCTATGAATTGAACCCAGGGCCTCATGCATGCTAGTAAAATGTTCCACCTGAATCTTGATTAACTGATTTTCCCTTTACTGCTGTTGAGAGAGAGAGAGAGAGAGAGAGAGAGAGAGAGAGAGAGAGAGCGCAAGCCAGAGACTGACTCTGTGTGTGGGGGAGAGAGATTGCATCTCTCAAGCATAAAAACTGCATTACAGTGTTAAACAATGTGCCCCAAAACTGGATCCTTGGGTCTTTAGTCTGTTCGCCTTCAAATCCATCCACAGATCATCTCTTGCTGTGTACCAGTTGGCTAGGAGGCACTGTGGGAGGACTTACAAGTACTTGTCAGTTAAATTCCCTTCCCAACTTCAGCCAATTGGACATGTTAGAGCAATCTTTAGAGCAGAAAGGAAAAGCTTACATGTTTCATCACCTTCAGCATCACATAAGGTGGCTTCTGTAGCAGCTGGCTGGAGTTCCCACAATGAGGTCTGCTTGATTTCAGTGCCCACTGAGTAATAAGTCAGGGCTTTAGAACTAGCAAATCCTCCTCTGTCCTGTCTGTAAACAGCAGGAGTTGTATTTTTCTAGGCTGCCTTACTCTACCTAATTGGCTTCTCAGCTTTTCTTCTTCCCATGCTAGCAATTCCCTGCAAAGAATTCTGTTTCAAATGCTCAGAATAATCTTTTTTTTTTTTTTTTCCTGGTTGGAATGTGATTGATACTGTGTGTAATTGAAGTATTATTCTATAGGCTATTTATACATGATATAAACATATATCATTTTCTAATGATATGAAATTATATCTTCGCTCAGGGCATATACTCTCTCACCTTTGGATATGCCTTCAGAGCTTTGTGCAATTTGTTAAGCATATAAAATGTAGCTAACTACAGAAAATAGTCACAAAGGAATAGATTTCTAAAGAAAAGGACTCTAAAGGTGATCTCTTCATTTGTTAAGTATTTTGCTTACTGTATAGAGGATAAAAAGACACCATGTAACCACAGCTTTAATAAAAACTGCACATCTAAATTTTTGTTTTTAATAATAGGGCAAGGGTTGTTTTTTTTTTTTTTTTTTTATAAGTTTTTGCTCTCTTTTGGGAAGGAATAGTACTATAGTTTTAAGTTTGGTATTAATTAGTATATGCATAGTTTTTCAATTTGGAGAAACATTATATCAAATAATTCTTTACTATCTATTGATACACACAAGAGAAAATCTAGGAGATTAATAAATTGAATATCATCTCTCTTCAAAAGAGATAAATCAGGTAAGTGTGCAAATAGTTTTATATTTAAGAATAAGAAATAAAATGATTCCATGACACCACAGCACAGTGGATATGAAAACAAAGAGGTGAAGATTTCGAAGCATTACTTATTTGCTATAGTGAATGCAAATCTCCGGAGAACAATTTTGAGGCTAACAATCCAGGAACAAAAGAGGTTTAAAATTTACATCTTGGTTTCAGTCAGTAAATCCCAGGATAATCCATATTGTCTTTTAACCACTCGGATAAACACTCTTTTATTTACATAGATGCTATTTGATAGTATTCAAAACACTATCAAATCTTAATGCTCTTGATAATATTGACAACATCACTTTCAGCTATCTCTGAGGACTGTCTTTTGTAGGCTGACTTTGGAGTGCTATGCATTTTAACCACAAGATCACATTGTCTGTTTCCATAATGGTTATGTTTATGGCATACAGCTTTGTTTCTTGCATGGTTTAATTTCATCTTGGAAATTGTAATTTATTCTTAATGTTTTCAGAACATTCACATAGTTACAAACACATAGATATTTTTTCTCAGCTTCAAAAATGGATATGATAATAAGATCAGAGCCTGCATTTTAAGATGAGTAGCTAAAAAGGCCTTATAATATATCGTTATCAACTGCTTCATGGCACCAATTTTTATTGGTTATGTATCTGTTTGTATCTTCCATTCATGAAATAGTTCAGTTATATGTGATGGTTGTAATATTATGATGATATATGTTTGCCTTTGATTGTTTGAACAAGGGTACATGCAGCAAATTTGGTTCTATGACTGTTAACTATTTGCTTTTCATCAATATTGTAACCTTGGTTTGTGACGAAAATAGGTAAATTTGGAGCATTTATGTGTTGTTTATCATGGTTTATGTGGTAAAATGGATTTTGCTTTTGTTAAGTTACTACCAATTAACTTTAAAAAAGTAAGAATACCTTGATTTATATGGGTGGGGCCAAATTCATCATGAGTTAAAACAGATCTTTCAAAGCCTATATGAATGTAAAGGTAGTTAGAGAGATTAGGCAGAGAAATTTAAAGCAGTAAAATTATGAGTGCTATTGTAGGCTTGAAGATGAAAGGGACCATGTGTTGAGAGAATGGGACATTATTCCTACCATGACACCCAAGTGAATTCTGCCAATATCAGTGATCTTAGAATGGAATCCAAGCACAATATGGCAATGCAACCCTGGCCAATACAGAGATTTTGGCCCAGTAATGCCTTATGCAGAAAGCCAGTTAAGCCAGGCCAGGCTTCTATTCTTTAGAGCCATGAGACAACAAGTGGGTGTTTTTAAGCCACTACATTTGTGGCAATTGTTTTCAGCAGCGGTAGGTAACAAATACATTGACCAGTGTCATCTTCACTCAGCTTTTCTAAAGTATCTGCAATACTCATTGCTTTTATGGCAGTGGGTTTATTTTCCCCCCATCATTACTGTTCTCTAAGCAACTTGATTGCTCTCTGATCTCTGATTTCACATCTATATGTGAAATGAACAAAGAAGCAATATGTTATAATGATGAAATAAGAAATAGGGGTCATAAGGTTTGATTCTAGGCCTCACTCTGCCTTGCTTCACTTTGCAAACTCATTCAGGTCAGGTAGCCTTTCTGGGTCACTGCTTCATCTGCTGAACACAATGAAAGTTCAGTCTAATTTCCACACCAGTGTTAAGGTGCTATGATTACATGACATATTTATTGAATTTCTTACATATACTGAATTAATTCTGTCACTTTAGACAATATGAAAAAAGTCTAAAAGAGAGTGTCAAGTCTCTAAGTAGATTATTTATTTGAGGTAACTTGGATAGGCACATAAAAAATCCTAATGCATGATATGAAAGTATAAAAACAACTTATGAGCTATATACTTCAGAAGCCAAGAACTATTCTTTTACCTAAGAAAGTATATCACCGGGAGGGAGGGAGAGGAAAAGTCAGGAGAATGAAATTGACCAAATTTTATTGTTATGCTGTGTACATTCACAAATATGTAACAGTGAATTCTGCCATTATATATAATCATAATGTGCCAAGAAAATAGTATATATTATTATTAAGAGCTGCTGGTCCTTGATTTAGAAAACTGGATATAACTCAGGAAATGATGAAGAAAAATGTTATTAATTTTACATCAACAACTGTTAATGAATGTTTAAGTACCAGGTAACATAAGAACAGTGAAGATAAGCAAACCCCCTAATCTTGATGGGATTACAGTGCTAGAAGTAGACACAGGTGCACACTAAGTGCAACAGAAACAATAATACTAATGTCAATAATAACAATCACTATCCTTTATCAAATGCTTTCTCCTTTGATTTACCAAACTGTATATTGATTACAACACTTTTGTCCACATAATAATTTAATGTTTGTCACCACTTCTCCTTTTTTACAGTAAGCCAAACAGTGAAACTAGTAATATAAATAATTAGTTCAAAATCACATAGGTAGAAAACCGTTAAACCATGATTTACACCTATAGTTCCCAACTCCAGAACCATGAAGAATCAAGACACTGTCGGTGCTGTCTCTATTATTTCCTTGGAACATAAATATGACCACTTTTCTGTTTATTGTATCTAATGGAGATACAGCATCACAACAAACAATCTTTCTTTCCAGTTCAGTTACAACCCATCACCAAGTGTGTTGTTTCAGCCTTTCCCGCATCTCAGATTTATTCATTATTTGGGTCTCTGCAACCATCAACAAACTGTCACAGGCATCCTGAGATTGTGGCCTCCCTTCTTAGAGCCCGTGTCATCATGGGAGTGCTGCAATCCAAATTCAAATCTGATCCAAATCCATTGAAAAGCTGAATCCTTAACATTACCTCAAAGCGTCAGATTATGTGCTTACTCTCTGTTGCAGTTTGGATTCTCCCCCAAGTTTCCTGCGCTGGGAGTTTCCTCCCTAATACTACTGAAGTGTGTGTCTTTAAGAGGTAGGCACAGGAAGGCAAATGCATCCTGGGCACTCTACCTTTTTAAAGGAGATAATGCTGTCTGAATTACTTTCCTGGAGGGCAAGTTGTTTTAAGAGTGTGACTGGCCCCTCCCTTGCCTCTTTTTCCTGTCTCACCACCTGATCTCCCTCTGGGGCATGTGTCACTGCCCTGTACCTAAGGTGCTCTCATCAGGTGTTGACATACACCATGAAGTCCTTAAAACCAAACTCATGTTTGTGTCGTGCTCTTTCATCTCTAGAACTATGAGCTAAGTAAATCTCTTTTTTATGTAATGTTCCCCGTGACAGATAGTTTGTTATAACAACACACAACAAATATATCCTTTTTTATTCACACAGTTTTCAAAAACAAAAGAGTACACCATTTTTTTAAATAAAATTTTTTGCCTTTTCTCATTCCTTAGGATCCTGAAATGTCAAAGAACCATTACTATTATACTGCAGAACAATATTTTCTCCCTTTTTATTTATTATTCACAGGATTCCATCTATTTTGCTTGCATCTCTTCCTTTTCTCTTTGCCACCTTCTTCTGTATCATACTCTGAAAAGGTCCATGTGGGTTTCTCTAAAAATATGATATTCTTAGCTTACCATGTTAGTCAGCCTTCCATAGCTATAACAAATACCTGACATAATCAACTTATAAATAAAAAAGTTTAGCCAGGCATTGTGGTGTATGCCTGTAATTCCAGCAGCTGGGGAGGCTGAGGTAGGAGGAATGTGAGTTCAAAGCTAGTCTAAGCAACGTAGTGAGACTCTGTCTCTTTAAAATATAAAATGGGGTGGGTGCGTGGATCAGTTGTCAAGCACCCCTGGCTTCAATTTCTATACAGAGAGAGAAAGAGAAAGAGAGAGAAGGTTTGCTTTGGTTTATACTTTTAGAGGTTCAAGTCCATTATACTGGGCTCCATTGCCTTGAGCCTGTGGTGAGACTACACATCATGCCAGAAGTGTGTGCCAGGGCAAAACCACTCACCTCATGGTCAGGGAGTAAAAGAGAAAAGGAGGGAGCTGGACATCCATTATCTGCTTAAAGGCCATGCACCAAATCATGAAGACCTCCTACAAGGCCCTACCTCTTAAGGGTTCCACCACTTGCCAATAGTGTCTTTAAAACGTGAGCCTTTGGGAGACATACAAGATTTAAACTGTAGCCCACCCTAATTGTTTTTCTCACTGGAGTAAAGATAATGTAGGGTGAACTTGGGTGGGAGAATATTGGGAGTAAAGTAGTTAAGCAGGCCACATTGATATGTTCTATTCTGGGGACTTTTAACTGGAGTTATAAAGTAAAATTTTGACAGCAAATATGATGAAAAGAACAATTTGAGAATGAGAAGACAGTAATAAGATCACCTTTTGAAATCTTCCTATGTGCATGGAAGCCTTCATTTCCAGTCAAGTCCTTAAGCACTTAGAATATAAAGACCATGTGCACTTGATGGGGATTTAGTTGTAAGAGGAAAGCAATACTCTACCCTGGTCAATTTAAATGCCCTGTCTCCTCACTATAAAGTTGTGAGCACTAACATTCATTTTGATTTCAGAGTACCCAACATAGCTAAAGAACAGTATAAAATTGGACACTGCTGTCTTCTGTTTCTTAAGATGCATTGAAAGAGTTGACATTTCAATATATAAATTAGGAGCTCTTGTCAAAGCACTTTATGCCTTCACAGTCAAAAGCACTAGCAATCTCTGTGAGCTATCTATGCCTTGATTGTCTTTTTTATTCACTCACACAAAGTAAAGCCATTATGCACAAGAAAAAATGGAAATGTGATATATATCTAATTTTAAATGGCTATAACACCAAATACATACCAGTGTCCCCAGGTTGCTTGGAGATTACAGATTTGCATTGTTAAACATTGGTATTATTCTCAAAATAAAAGGATACTAATAAAAATTCCATTAAAGAGGAGACAATTTGCATTTGAACAAGAAAACTCCATTCCACAAGGATAATGGTTGGTTTTCTGAGAGCAAAGCAAGTGTGACAAACTTGCCTTGCTGCCATTTATTGATTATTTTTGCACCCCTAGGAAATCAAGGGGAAAAATCTCAGATACTTTATTTCCATCAGCTTTCAACAGACTGAATCATCACTTTCTTTTCTGGTAGCTGAAACTCCCAGTGCTAGTGTTTTCTTATGGATCAAAATTCTTAGAGGTTAAATGTCTTTTCATTGAGTATCATCATAACTGTGTTGGACCATGTAAACATAAAGTTAATTTTGCCTTGACAGCAGAATTGAGAGCTAAAAGGAATACCATGACAGGGAAAATAAATATACATATCCAGTTGAATTTAAATGAGCCTTCAATAGAGCATCCCACACAAAACACCAACATAGAGGACCAATATTATATATCATGGGGTGAAATATTTTCCATATGAATAAAATTACATTTGAGGATATAAAGGTTATAAAAACAATTGGTATTCAAGTTCAGAGTCAGAAAAAACGCAAGAAATAAACCAGTATAATGAAGTGCTATATTGGCATATTTATGGAAAATACAAAAATATATTTGCATGGATTTTCATAAGATATTTTGACAATAAGAATAATATATTTTACTTGATTCTAATATACAAAAATATGAATAAATTAGTACATAGTAAAATAATAGTTATGAAAGCCATAATACATACTTACTAAAAGTAATTTATGCTGGGCGCGCGGTAGACCACGCCTGTAATCCCAGCACTTGGGAGGCTGAGGCAGGAGGAAATGAAGCCAGCCTCAGCAATGGTGAGGCACTTAGCAACTCAGTGAGACCCTGTCTCTAAATAAAATACAAAAAAAGGGCTGGGGATGTGGCCCAGTGGTTGGGTGACCCTGAGTCCTGAGTTCAATCCCCAGTAGCAAAAAAAAAAAAAAAAAAAAAAAAAAATGTAATTTATAAAGGCCGTCTCACATATATTTTTACATGGTCTTATTTACCGTTTTTATTTTTAATTGTCTTAATTTTCTAACAAAACTAGGTTTACTCTGTAGGAATTGAAGGGTGGAAGGCAATATTGATGTTTTTCACTCTGTAAATTTTTTTTAATTTTTTCAAATGATCATGCCATTTCCACACTTTAAATATTTATTTTCAACTGAATTCAATAAGTTTATTGCCACATGGTGATTTTTCTTGACAATTTCAATAGAGATAGCAGGAAGAGAATTTTTTGAGGGACACTTTTTTCTAAAATAGTTTGTTAATTGAATGAATATTTATCAAAATTATTATAAGCAATTATACTTTTGAGGTAGTGCTTATCACAAAGTTATGAGATTACCACAGCAAAGTGCTCCACTTATATCTCACTTGTCACCTTAGAATTCAAAACTTATAATTATATCTATATTAATGAAGACAGAATCTGATAGGCAGTCAGTATAGATAGGTAAATCAAGTCAGGTTGGATCAAGAAAGTCAATTTGAGTGAGCCAATTTTGAGAAGTTGGAGACTTGTCTCCTGAGGAATTGAGCCCTTCCTTCACCCTTATCAAGAACCTGCCCTGCCCCAACTTGCTGCCAAGGTAACCTGTTCTAGGAATTGCCCCTCCCTACAGGGAGCTTTAAAGTTGTTAATGTGTCCTTCACCATCCTGCCCTTCCCCCTTCAGCCCATCTGCTTCTCACCTTTTGGCCATCCCACTAGGCCTGGTCACTTATGCAGGAAGGAGAAAGATAAGAGGAAGAGAGCAGGAGAACAAAGGAAGCCCTGGGACATATAAAAAAAAAAGCAGGCCTGCCTTGCTTCTCAGGGTATTCAGAATACCAGCAAAGGCCCCCTTCTCCCTCCCAGGAGGAAAAAACCTTTTAAAAAACCCTGTTTCATATGCTTGCCTTGGCATGCTTCTCTAATGTTCAAACTTCTACATTTTGGGGAGCAGAACTGGTCACCGGTAGACAGCAGTATCATTATGATCAAGAAAAATACCTTTGTAGTTGTGAATATTGAAAGAAAATTCTCCTGGGTCTCTTGCATTTCTGCACATGTGGGAAAGGGACATTGATGGCTTTTGTTCTAGAATGTCATTTCCAGGCTGTGTGTATTAACAAACAGCCTTGGAAGATAGAGATAATGTCTGCACCACCTTGACAGATATTTTACGAGCTTCTTGTACAATTTCTTGTATTTTAAACCCAGCAATCCTCTGCAATGATACAAAGCCACTATGTGTGCAGCATCCATTTAGGCTGCTTCACATCACCTTTTTGGCTTTGGGGGAGAAAGAGGAACTAGTATGTACATGAAGTTTATGCTACCAGCTATTCAAGAGTGATAAAACATCTGATTCAGGAGTCTCAGATTTCCACCAGCATCCAT
Organism: Tamias sibiricus; assembly: GCA_025594165.1. Taxonomy (NCBI): domain Eukaryota; kingdom Metazoa; phylum Chordata; class Mammalia; order Rodentia; family Sciuridae; genus Tamias; species Tamias sibiricus. The sequence continues at coordinate 153,160,189 of CM046662.1, read as the reverse complement.
AAAACTGTGTAAAGCTCATTTGTTAACTTGCAAGGAGGTTAGAAGGTTAAAACCCCAAACAACAGCACTAAACATTAGTTTCTGTCTATAACATTTTTTTGATTGCTATATACAAAATGTAAATTTTATAAGAAGTTACACAAGCTTTTGTGGATAAATTTTTATGTACTCTTTCATATGAAAGACTATTGCTCTTTTATATTTATAGTTTCTCATATCATTGGGATACTGCTAGTTGTATTTTCACAAAATGAACACACCTACATACCTATTCTTGAAATCCAGAAGTAGAATGTTACCAGCCATCTGGAAATGCTCCTACTCTCTATTAGTCACTTATTCTCCATCAGAGATGATGACTACCTGAAAATTTTTCTAAAATTTTCTTATTAGTTATACATGACATTAGAATGCATTTTGATTCATTGTACACAAATGGAGACAAATTTTCCTTTCTCTATTTGTACACGTTGTAGAGTCACACTATTCATGCAATCATATATGTACATAGGATACCTCGACATTGTAAAAGCTATCTATGCTATGCCCAAGGCCAACATCATTCTAAATGGAGAAAAAATGGGAGCATTCACTCTAAAAACTTCAATAAGATAGGGATGCCCTCTTTTACCACTTCTATTCAACATAGTCCTTGAAACTCTAGCCAGAGCAATTTGACAGATGAAAAAAATTAAAGGGATACTGATAGGAAAAGAACTCAAACTATCACTATTTGCTGACTACATGATTCTATATTTAGAGGATCCAAAAAATTCCACCAGAAAACTTCTAGAATCAATAAATGAAGTCAGCAATGTAGCAGGATATAAAATCAATACTCATAAATCAAATGCATTTCTATACAAGAGTGATGAATCCTCTGAAAGAGAAAACTACCCCATTCATAATAGCTTTAAAAAAAACAAACAAACAAACAAAAAAAAAAAACTTGGGAATCAAGAATCAATCTAACAAAAGAGGTTAAAGACCTATATAATGAGAACTACATAACACTGATGAAAGAAATTGAAGAATACCTTAGAAGATGGAAAGATCTCTCATGTTTTCGATAGATAAGGAGAAATAATATTGTCAAAGTATATGGATTTAATGCAGTTCCAATTAAAATTCCCATAACATTCTTCATATAAATAGAAAAAGCAATCGTGAAATTCATTTGGAAAAATAAGAGACCCAGAACAGCCAAAGCAATCCTTAGCAAGAAGAGTGAAGCAGGAGGCATCACATTATCAGAACTTAAACTATACTACAGAGCAATAGTAACAGAAATGGCATGGTATTGGCACCAAAATAGATACATACACCAATGGTACAGAATAGAAGACATATAGACAAACCCACATAAATACATTTATCTCATACTAGAGAAAGGCACCAAAAACATACATTACAGAAAAGATAGCCTCTTCAACATTTGGTGCTGAGGAAACTGGAAATTCATGTGCAGCAAAATGAAATTAAACCCCTGTCACCATGCACAAAACTCAACTCAAAGTGGATTAAGGTCTATCTTCATTTATAAAAGCATAAATTAATTGTGTCTTTCTACTACATTTCTTACAGATATATTTAACAAGTATTCTTTTATGTCTGCCTCATTCAATCTTACTATTTTTTGAGACTCACTAATATTAGTTTATAGTTATAAATTGTCCATTTTTATTACTGTTCAGTATTTTGTCATATGGATGTATCAACAATTATTTAGATATATGTTATATTCTTGATCAGCATTTACATATTTCTCTAAATAAAATATAAAAAGGGCTGGAGATGTGGTTCAGTTGGTTGAGTGCCCCTGAATTTAGTCTCCAGTTTTAAAAAAAAATTATGATAATCAATTCTTCTATTTAATAAAAAGTCAATGAGAACCTTTTTTTTTTTTTTTTTCTTCTCCTGGATACTATTCTAGGAATTAGGGTAAAGTGGTGGTGCTAGTCAAGTTATCCATAGATTGGATTACTGGTTCAAGATTAGAAAAAGCTTTACTGAAGGACTTGGTTCACAAGATTATGTGGCCAAGTAGTCTTCAGATCTCCAGAGCATACTGTGACGCTGGAGGTCCAGGAGACTCAGGAGAACTGATGGTTTAAATCTGGTGTGAAATGCACCAAGCTTGAGACTTTTCAGTTAAAGCTCAAAAGCAGGAAAACAAATTGAGGTTTAGCTCAAGCAGTCAGGCAGGAGTTTACCACCTTATCCCTGTAAGGGCCAGCTTCTGTGTTTTCTGAGGTCTTAAACAAATATTGAATGACAGATATCTACACTGGGGAGAGGGGGCATATTTATGAAGTGCACTGATTCAAGTATTAATCTTACCCAAGAACACCTTAACAGCTACATACTGAATGATGTTTTAACAATCATCTGGGCAAGTTGTCATATAAAATTAATCATCATACCCCACATTTTTCTTCATACTTCAATTCCAATTAATCAACATTATCTTAAAAGTAAGTTATCAACTTCAATGTTTGCAGCCACCATGTTCTTTCATCCATCCAAGAATCTGATTTCCCAGAGTAATCCTTAAATGATATATTTTTAGCTTATATTGTTTTCCTGTTCAGAATCTCTTAAGTATTTTTCACCATTCTCATACATATTTTTCAGGCCATCACCTTGTCCTATGTGTCACCATAAGATCTTACAATAAATCATCATTATTTCTCCCAACAGTAAGTCATCTCATTTCCTATTTCTCTCTTTATTATCAACCTTATCATTCATTTCCCTTTATGTTTTCATCATAGTACTTATCATGCCTTGACATTTCTTTATACACCTTTATTTGGTGACAGTCCCTCTATTTCAGTATAGTTTAAGAGCTATGAGATTTTTACGTTGGATGTTTCTGTGAGGAATTTTGGATGAAATTAACACTTCAATCATAGCTTAAGTAAGTAGACTGCACATACTAAAATGGGTGGTCATTATTCAATCAGTTGAGGTAAAATAAAAAGTTTAATTGAGAAAGATGCTTTTCTCTTGTCATACTATGAACTGGGATATTAAATTATTTTCTGCCTTCAGATTCTAACTGAAGTATTGGCTTTTTGTGGGTCTCTGACTTACTGACCTTGGAGTACTGCTATATCATCAGCTCTCCTTGTTCTTAGGCCTTCAAACTTGGACAGAATTCAAATCATTGACTCTCCTGATTCTCCATCTTGCTGATACACACTGCAGATCTTGGAAGTTCTCAGCCTCTCCACCCACATGAGCTAATTCCTTACAATTTTATCCCCCAAAAAATGTTACGTTGAAATCCCTACCCCTATGTGATATTAGGGGTTGGGGCTTTGGTGGGTTATCAGGTCAAAGGCAGAACCCTCGTGCACAGGGTTAGTGACCTTGCAAAAGAGTTAGTGACCTCCCTTTCCCCTTCTGCCATGGAGGGACAAAAGGTGGGACTTTGTCAGAGAGCAGATTTTCCAGTGCTTTAATCTTGAAAATTGTAGCCCCTAAAATTGGGGGAAATGGCCTTCTGTTGTCACACAGATACCTGGATGATGGTAGTTTGTTAGAGCATACTCTAAAGATCTACATGTATTAAGAAGGTCTATATGTATTACATATTCTCTTGATTCTCTTTCTGAGAGAATTCTAATTCATTGGTAAAGATGATACATTGAGATTTAGTGTTTATAATAATTGGGTGGGTAAAGGTTTATTTTTCAGGCCTAAAAGCAAGGGAAGGACTTGAAAGATGAAAGTCCTCTCTGAGATTTACAAGGATTGAGATGATTATGAGGTATACAACTAAATAATTTTTCATTGCCCTATTTTAAAACTTTGCAAATAAAACAATGAATAACCTTTATTTTCTTCTTTATCTTAGGTGAAGTTCATGCAGCAACAAAATTGATCCTCACTTCATGCAGATGGAAGCTCTTATTACTGTCCTAATTGTAACAATGAGATCATCCATATACACAATACCTTGATTATCTGGTTAAGGTCACTAATGGAACAAATGGCAGAGTTAGATTTTAAACCCAGTTTTCTTTTATAGAAAAATAGCACCGAAACATCCACATTTCCTCTTTTCCTTGATTTCTTAAAGTTTTAAAAAGTTCTGCAATAGTTTTATTTTATCGTTAATTTATTTCTTGGGGTGTGAGCATGCCCTTACCATCGCATTTCATGTTTCTTCTCACTGACCTTGTGTGTGTGTGTATGTGTGTGTGTGTGTGTGTGTCTGTCTGTCTGTCTGATGTGTGTGTGGGGGGAGTGTGTCGGGTTTTCATATTTATTTGGATGCCACTGGTGCAAAAATGAGCACAACTTATTATGTTATTTCCTGTCATGTGTTCTTCAGAAAGAGTTCTTTGATTTTTTTTTTTGTAGTTTTATTGATTTCCTTCTTTTTCTCCCATTCACTTATTTATCTGAGTTAATATAGGACCTTGTGCTCAATTAATTCTATTAAATTCATCTACTGGGTGTGGACTTCCCATGTGCATACTTAGACATATTTTTAAGCATATTTTGTGAATATTAGGGATGTTGTTTTTATTTTCCTTCATGGTTGTTACTGTAGGCTTAGGTGAACATTACTCTCAGAAAATATCCCTGAGCTTTTTTACACCTCATCTGAAAGGAAGATCACTAGGAAATGGCTTTCAATGACATTAATTATGCATTTATCATTATATTTTTCCTCTCTAAATTAAAAAAAAAAGAAAGAAAGAAGAAAAGTGAAAATAAAGTGTATTTAAATAAATTTCTATTCCAATATAAGATTATATTTGTCCTTGCTTCAAGGTGAGTAGGCTGCAACTTTGGAAGCTTTTATATTTCAAAAATCTGTGGTGTGATATAATTAAGTATAACTAAGTTGTATTTATTTTGTTCATTTTTTTTAATGACTCAGACAATTCTTTGCTGGCTTTACATATTCCAAGCTGAGTCAGTGACTCATCTTTTACTTTACTATTGTTGTTGTTTTTGTTGTTAGTATTTATTTTTATTTTTAATTGACACGCAGTACTTGTTCTTATATGTGGTGTACCTCAGTAAGACAATTCATATATGCATAAAATGTGTAATGATCAGTATAATCAGCATCGTCATCTCCTGAGAAGTTTTTTTTTTGTTGTTTTTTTTTTTATTTCTGTGTACTTGGAACTTTACTCCATTTTTGCTACTATCTTCTGCCAGAAAACACCTGACAGCATTTGTGACCTGGGCTGGAGGCTGCTATATATTCACATTGAGGAGAATTTGATGTACTTCATCTTTTACCTTTCCCAAGTAACCTGCATGCCCTGTCTCCATCCTCATTTTAAAAACACCATTGAGATTTTAAGATATTTCCCTTCTTGTTGTCAAAGTAAAACTGAGGAAGGGGGAACCTGCATTGATACTGTGACCCTTCATTTGTTTTATCTCAAAATTATTCTGGGTCTGAATGACATTTCTTGAAAGTTGGGGTAGAAATTGAATCCTTCCTTATTTTCTGCTTTTATAATATTTTTTAAAAAATATGTTGTTTATTTTATGACTTTGAAAGCTGCTTTACTATTATCAAGTTTCTCCTAATAGTCACATTATTACTTGTCATAAAAACACAATAATTTTAATACAACATTTAGAAGTAAAGTATGTATAAAAGTCCATATTTATTTATCTACAATAAAATAATGTGATTCATTCTCCAAAGACTCCAAGTTGCTCCTTGGTGTTTCATGAAGTATTTATGGAAGTGCATTCAGTAATTCAGGTCATAAGAACATTATTAGACTACATTAAAGGCAACCTGGAATCCTCAGCTCTCTAATTGGCCTTCTGTTTTGTATCAACTACTGTTCCCCTCTGCACCTCACTTTCTACTATTACTTATTATAAAGTACTAAGGAAAAGTTACTGGCAGCATCATCTTTTTCTTTGATTTGAGATGAAAAGAATGGCAGATATTCTACACATCTCATGAGAGGCAATAGGATACATTTTGCAAAGTAAGCAAAATGACTCTTGAGATTTTCAGCTTATCTTGCATATAAAACAGCTTGCAAATGTTTTGAGTAAAATATAAAAGTAGCAAATATCAAAAAAGTTAGTTTTGGAAAACCAATTGCATGTCCATAGGTATTGAGTATTTGTCATATATACTTGATTCACTTACAAGATATATCTTCTTCACAAAGTGGGCAACAGCTCTGTCACTGGATGTTGTAGCAGAGACTGTGTTTGCAGTCTCCTTTGCACCTCCCTCTCAGAAACATGCAGAAGTGAGAAGTGGCAGATGCACCAGAAAGACTGGTTAAAAGATTTGCAATCTTTGATTCAAACTGTTGTGATTTAAGAAAATGACCATTTCTCTTTATTACCCCCAGTGCCATGTAAAAATTCTACAAAAACAGGTGTTTAATGTTTTATACACATTGAATCACCCTAGTCTTAAAAACTGTGCTGTGGGGGAAAAAAATTACCACAGAATGAACAAGAGAACATATGCTAACAGAGGACTTTTGGACAATTTTATGGAGTTGGATAGTCTCAAAATGTGTGTATGTATTGGGGATTGCACACTCATAGCCCACCATTGAAGACATTTTAAAACTACCCCCCCAAAAAAAGCATTTTTTTTTTCTTCAAATAGGTACACATAAAGAAGAAGCAAAAAGAAGGGAGACAGATGTTAGAAATAAAAGAAAGAGAAAGGTAGGTGAAAAGAAATAATTAAATGTGGAAAAAGTATGCCAGGAGAAATTTTCTGAAATATAAAAATCCAAAGGATGCCTTTAATGTATTTGGAGCCAAAAATATTAACCAGAATCTTATTTTTCTTCCCTTCAGGCCCTTCATGTTGAATAATATCCATGCCTTTTTCACAATACTCTAAAACTTCAATATATTTTATACGTTTTCAGAATACAATATCATGCAAGAAAAAAAAAAAAAAAACCTCTCAGAACTGGTAAAATTTAGATTATGTAAGGTGCTCTTATATGTTCTGTAGGATATACCATCATTTTTGGCAGCAAAATTACCAAAGTATTATGTTTAGTTCTGAAATGTATTTAAATAAGTTATTAACAAGGGAATATAAAATACAAGCACTTATTATAGATCTGAATATTAATTTATTTATAGAGGAAGATATACATAGTGCACTTTTTTACTCAGAAAATCACTGATATAATGACCTGGCATTAGCATATTTGATGCGTAATATGCTATCCAACTGGGGCTTCTTATGAAAGCTACAGGTTACGACCTGCTGTTCATTACAGTTAGTTTCTAAGGTGCAGAGATTGATGTGGAAGCCAAAGTGCATTATTGTTCTTCACTGGACCTTTGCATTTATGAGTCACGAGACTGATGCTAATGGGATTCACTCTTTTGTTGGATTGATGTTAAGGTTAGATGGGCAGATGAGCCCCTGATTTTGACCAGAAATGATTTGCCCACTGCCAATTAGAAATGGAAAAGGGCAAGGTGGAGGTTGAACTTGGAGTTAATAGGAATAAGAATAATGCTGAGGGTGCATGATGAAACTCAATGAGATGCTGCACTTTAATCTTAGACTGACAAATTTACATAGTGAAGGGACTTTTTATCAATGTCAGCCAAACAAAATATGATCCTATGAAAAATGGTCTGGCTAGTTTTGTTCTCTCTCCTTCTTTTAACCTGTGCAATGGACATGAATTTAAAATAATCTGTTAGATGTATATATTATTTTATACATTTAAAATGTTCTATTTTGTACACATGACAAAACAAAAACATAATTTTATTTTAACACAAAATCTCTCAGAGTATATGACCCCCCTACGAGTACATCTAGTAAAACTATAATTTAATATTAGGATGAAAGTGAAAAATAGAAATGGAACAAAGTAGTTTTTAAAGTTATATCTGCCCCTCTAAAATATTTTCACACTATAGAATTGTTCCCACTTTTCCTTCTCATTCAATGTGAATCATTCTTCAAAATGTAGGAGAGACCTTTGTGATTACAAATGAGAAATATTTTAAACAAAAGTAGTCTGATGCTATTTTTAAGAACTTTTTTCTCAAGTAATATTCTAAAAGGTAAAAGTGCTTACATTTGTACAGGTACAATTTCTCTTACTATAACAAAATACCTGAGACTGTGTGACTTTATCAAGAAAATAAGTTTATTTTGGTTCATAGTGCTGGAAGTCAAAGGCCATGGGCTCACATCTGGTGATAGCCATTTATCTGGCAGAATCCCAGGTTGATAACAGTATCACATGGCAAGAAACAGGGAGCACTTCTGTGTGTGTGTCCCTCTGGACTCTTTCACTCTTCGTCTGTAAAGTGGGCTTAACAAATCCAACTTCATAGAATTATTATGAAAATAAAATGTAATCATGTGCACAGATCGCTAGGCAGAGTGTATGCCCTGTGTTCAGTACTCTACAAGGGATACCTGTAATTCTTATGCTTATGATTAGCATTTTCATAGTTCCAGGAAGTAAGAAAAATCTCAGTAAACATAGTCATATAAGCAAGCTCTGGGCAAAAATGTCCCCATAATTTGATTTCAAAGGGTATTTGAAGGTGATCAGTATAAGAAAAAAAGATAGAAAAATTAGAGGTTGAAGTGAAAATTAGATCTTTGTTTACAGCAGAATCCTGGACATGCCTTTTTTCCTATCTATGCCTAAACCTTAGCATATACCTGTGATTTTCATTTCTCAAAAAATATTTAATTGCTTTTGTTTGATTCAAACTAAGTTTTCTGTAAGCACTGAGAATTGGCAAGGAGATACAGTATTTAACATGAACTGTGCATTCGTGATTTTCTCACTTAGCAGCAGTGTGTAGGGTGAATTTGAGAAGAGTGAAATGTGATTATAAACACTAAGCCTAATGATAAATGTAAATATTTGTCAAAACAATTGCCAAGATATGTAGACATGGTAGAAATAAGAATATATGTAAAAAAAAAATCCTAAGGATTCATTAAATAAATAGTGTGAGAGATCTGAGGGGAAGTTGTTGAATATGCTGAGATTTAATTTTCAGATTCAACGTATTTCTTGTAGAAGAAGATATGGGAAGGTGAACTTAAGGTGTTTGGAATTTCACCAAATTATAGACAGTGGGATGGATTTAGACAATTGTACACCCCTGCTGGACCATTTCCACATTTACAAGGTAGAAGAGTGTCACCACCCACAAAACATTTCTTTTACACCTCATCATCCCATAACTTGACCACAGGCGAGCACTGACCTTGGATAAGTCACTATGGAAAAGTGGTACCCTTCCAAAATTGTATTTATATGTTATCGTGGAAATGTCATTTTCGTTTCTGGCTTCTTTATTTGGGCATGACGTTTTTGAAATCAATACTGTCATTGAATGTCTCAGTGGTTATTTCACTATTTTTCCTAAACATATTTCATTTTATGAATAATATTCATTCAATGTATCCCTTTTATTCAATCTTTGAAGCACATTTAAGGTTTATTCCAGATCATGCCTAATATTAATAAAGCTGCTATGAGCTTTTCTATACAAATCTCTGAGTATATGTTTAAACATTTCTTAGAAAACAGGCATTGAAAATTAAGCATTGGTGTCCTGTGTAGATGAGGTATTAGTTTTCTAGTTTATCAGACAGCAGGACTATAGTTTACAAAATGCCTCTTCACAAATCAGTTACATACTTAGGATCTGCAGACATTTAATTGCAATTTGCCGACTGTATACCTAACCCACACTGAGCCAACAGTTGCTGGGATAGGGTACAGTGATTATAAACTATAACTGTCTGTAATCTGTCTTCCACATCCAGTCTAATTAAGATTGTTGAGTGTTTGTATGTGAGTCAGTTTTCTATTACTTTAATAAATGCTTAAGATAAATAACCCATAAAGAGAAAAGTTTTATTTTGTCTCACAATTTTGGAGGTTCCAGACCATACATAGATCGACCAATTAGCTCTGGACCCCTGGTGGGGAAAGCAGATGGCAATATCTAGGAATGTGTGGCAGAACAAATCTGCTCACCCCATGACTAGGGGGTAAAAGGAGGGAAGAGGAAGAGTCTGGTTCCCACTCTATTTCAAGGGCATACTCCACTGGTCTGAACAACTCCTGGTAACCCCACCTCTTAACACTTCTGCCACCTGCTGTAGTATCATCTGAGGACCAAGTTTCCAAAACCTCACCCTTCAAGAGACATTAAAGATTCAAGCAATTGCAAAAAGAATGCAAACAAAAATTCATCTCCTTAGTATTTAAATGACTCTCCTTTTACCATTAGATAAAGATCCTGGCCTGGCTCTTTCTTCTCATCTTTGTATACATTCTCCATAGGCAAATCTCATTTTGCAAGGATTTCTTTCCAGGTAGAACGTGGAAGTATTTTTTCACTCTGGTACATGAGACTGAAAAGTACATCCTCCTATTTTTTTCAAATCTAAAGAGGATAAATTTCTCTGATATCATTTGCAAATTATATAAATGTTTGTGAGTGAAGAATCCTGCCTAAGAAGTTGATCTAACCCAAGATAAAAGGGAAAAAAAAGTGTGTGTGTGTGTGTGTGTGTGTGTGTGTGTGTGTGTGTGTGTGTGTATCAGATCCCTTGCTAGTTCTCTACTAGCTGGAGGAAGTTGGGATTATTCTGAAAGGCACTATACTCTGGCACTTGTTCTTAAGCAGAAATGAATATGATCAACTATTGAAACGCGAACTTAAACTGTTATTTTTAAAAGTGTAAGAGGAGTATCTCCATGGAGGGCCTCTATAACCCTTGCAGGCTGTATTGCCTTCAGGAACCCTTTTTCTTCCTATAGGCTTTCAATTCCCTATAGTGCATGCTCCCTCTCATTCCCACACTCTCATTGACAAGATGGACAGAACACACAGGCAGACACTTTTAAAGTATTCAGAGGAAGTGCCACAAGCTCACTCAGTACTGTGCTAAAATGCCTTCTTAGGAGATGTGGGTTGGGTTGGGAGGAAGAGAGGTCTTCTACAGGCAGAAGATAAAATTTTCTGAAGTGGAGAAGAGAAAAGAGAAATTGGGGAACAGAATACCTGAAAGGGAGCAGAATGCGGGAATCAGGTCACAGCCGTAAAGGAACTCTGCCCTGGGGTTTACATTGCTTTCCTTTTCCATCAGATGTACACAACAGTTGTATTAAGTACCCATACTTTTAATTTTTTGCTGTTTGGGATTTTTGTATGTAGTGTTTCCTTAGAATACTGCAGCCATGGGCCAAGAGTGTCAGACATAATAAGGAGAGGGAAAAATAACAAACACGTCAAAGAAAACAGAAAGGAGACAACCAAGCAGTTGTAATAGCTTCAGGGTATTTCCAGGTCAAGAAAGGAAATTCCCATGAAGGTGTTGCTACATGTCATCACATGCAAATAAAACCGAAAGGCAAAGACTGATTTGGGCAAATATATTTTTCCTCAAATACTTTAAAAGAAGGAGGCCACTGGAGGAGAGGAGAGTGGCAGACATTTAGGGGATATGCAGTTTTCATCCAACTTGGCTACACAACTTGGCCTGGGATTCCTTCCGGCTCCTAATTGTTCCAGATTCCAAGGAGTCCCTGCCTCATATTGGTGCACTCTGCTTTCTCACAGCCTTCAGTTCTGATCAATCAGGCTTTGGCCTTTATTATTGCACATTTTATTCTAAAGCTGAATATTATTACCAGAAAATATTTTATGTCATTTTAGAAAACTGAAAACATTTTGAAATGATTGTATTTATTTCACTACTTTGATGATGGCCGCAAACATATAAGCTGGAATTTAATGTAAAGTATTCGGTTTGAGAATGGATAAATTTGTTTTGAAGATTCATTGAGACATTCTTTAATTTCCTTGTATGAGAAATGAGTTAAATTGATTTTGCTATTTAATATTTTGGGAGGTATTAGCTTATTTTAACTAGTATTTTATAACTAGAATGTATCTGTATCTTCAAAAGAATTTCACTGGGTACCTTGGCAAGTTTGTCTCTGGCAATACTTTAGTCTGACAGTCTAGAGTGAGTATTGGTTATTTCTCAAATCCATCCATCCATTTCAAGTTGTGGCTCACATTTTGCCCCAAATACAAGTCAGAATCTATGGGAAAATTATAGCACTTCTGACATTTTAGAAACTAGTTAAACCCACCCAGAAGGAGCGACCCAGCCGCCAGTTCACCTGGCCTCCAGGGCCTAGAGTAGCAGCTCACTGCTGCTGCATGCAGGGCCCAGGGCCCGACCAAAGGAAAAGTCTCCTCCACTCCCGGGGGAAGTGCGACCTGCCCAGCTGTGACCTGAACAAGAGGTCTGCAGAACTGCTGTTGAGCCCAAGGAGAACACCGCCATATTTGAGGAAAGTAGTGGCTGACCAGGACAAAGAAACAAAGAAGAAAGGAAAAGTAGCTGCAGACATCTAGGGATCTGCCAGTGCTCTGAGAACAGCACACACCTGGGTGAGGCTCGGGCAAGCAGCAGGGGAGGGCGTGTCTGAGGCTAGCACAGCAGCCCCAAGAAGGTAAAACTGTGGGTGGGCTTGGGGAAAGGGTGCCTTCTGGAGGGTCCCTTTCCCGGTGCCATTCAGCTGCTGACACACAATCCCCCTGAGCCACTCTTCCACTGTGCCATTCTGCAACCTGCCAAAGGTGCAGCCTTGACTCCATTAATAAGATCACTGACTGGACGTGATCCAGGTCAATTGGCTTAAACTGGAAGGGAAAAAAGAAGGACTTCCCAGGGTCCATTTTGTTTGAGACTTGTTCCTGGATTCAACTTTTTGTTTGTTTGTTTGTTTGTTTGTTTTGTTGTTTTTTGGGTTTTTTGTTTGTTTTTGCTTTGTTTTTGTTTTGATTGACAGTGTGTTTGTGTGCTTCTGCTCCTCTTTTTTTTCTTTCTTTTCTTCCTTCTCACATTTGTATATTTTCTTCTTCCTTCACCTTCCCTATTTACACCCTGCCATTGCATACTCAACAGAGGCAAAAACAAGTTATACACAGAAATTGGGATTTCTAGAATGGGTACAAGTGAAATATATAGCAAAGTTGTGTCATATATAGTTTATTCTCTATTTTCTTGACTCACTCTCTCTCCTCTCTCTTACACTAATTTCTACTCCTTTGTCATTTTTTATTCTTTTCCATCTTTCGTTATTTCTTCTCTCAACCGGTGCATAAGTTAGGTTTATATATAAATCGGTCTTCCCACCTAATCATTCACTCCATTCTCTTTCTTCTCTCATCTGCTTTTACTAAACCACTTCCACAGAACTCTCTTTTCATACTTTCTAAGAAAGAACAATTCAGTACACTCACTTCCTTTGTCCTAAACATGTCACCTCTGTGTCCAATACTTGAAACTATAAAACCCCATTAAAAGCATACAGAGTAAATTGAAAACAACATCTGGGTTAATGAAATCTGTACATTGTGATCAAACTGGGATTTTCTGAATAGAAAGTGTTTGATTCTAAAGTGTAAAGGAAATATAAGGGGATCTGATAGCATTGTACTACAGGAGCAACATAAGGCTTTAAGGTAAAATCAAAATAGTCAAGGTCCCACAGTGCAGGAAGATAAGACACACAAGCAATATGAAGAAACAAGGGAAGAAAGTGACACAAACAAATCAATATACCACCTCAGTAGATTCCATGGCAAGCACAGTTGGTGAAATGCCAGAGATGGAATTTAGAAATTACATATTCCAAATGTTGGCGGAACTTAAGAATGAACTAAAAAATGAGATGAGGGAGCAAATACAGGTGGTGAAAGATCATTTTGACAAAGAACTCCATAAACAAAGATTACTTTAATAGGGAGATAGAGGCTCTAAAGAGAAACCAAACAGAAATTCCGGAAATGAAAGAAGCAATAAACCAAAATAAAAGCTCAATTGAAAGCATCACCAACAGAGTAGATCACTTGGAATAAAGAACTTCAGACAATGAAGACAAAATATATATCCTCGAGAAAAATGTAGATTACACAGCAAAAATGGTAAGAAAGAAAGAACAGAACATTCAAGAATTATGGGACAACATTAAAAGACCAAACTTAAGTGTGATTGGGGTAGAGGAGGGGGCAGAGTTTCAAGCCAAAGGAATAAGTAATTTATTTAATAAAATAATCACAGAAAATTTTCCAAACTTGAGGAATGAACGGGAAAACCAAGTTCAAGAGGCTTACCAAACACCAAACATACAAAATCACAACAGATCCACACCAAGACACATTATAATGAAAATGCCTAATATACTGAGCAAGGAGAGAATATTAAAAGCCACAAGAGAAAGGAAGCAGATTACATATAGGGGGAAACCAATCAGACTATGTTCAGATTTTTCAACCCAGACCTTAAAAGCAAGAAGATCCTGAAATAGCATATTTCAAGCTATGAAAGAAAAGGGATGTCAACCAAGAATCTTATATCCAGCAAAATTGAGCTTTAGATTCGAAGATGAAATAAAAACCTTCCACAACAAGCAAAAGTTAAAATATTTCGCAACTTGAAAGCCAGCACTTCTGAACATCCTGGGCAAAATTTTTCATGAAGAGGAAGAGAAAAATAACAATGAAAATAAAAAAAAGGGCGATATTAAACTAAGGGAAATACCAACCAGAAGAAAAACCAAATCAAGCTAAAGACCATAATACAAATAAAAATGGATGGGAATAAAAATCACATCTCAATAATAACCCTGAATGTTAATGGCCTAAACTCACCATCCAAAAGACACAGATTATCTGAATGGATTAAAAGAAATGACCCAACAATTTGCTGTCTCCAAGAAACACAACTCGTAGAAAAAGACATCAATAGACTGAAGGTGAAAGGCTGGGAAAAGTCTTATTACTCACATGGCCTGCGGAAGCAAGCAGGGGTTTCCATTCTCATTTCAAATAAGGTAGACTTCAAGCCAAAGCTAATCAAAAGGGACAAAGATGGATATTTATTACTACTTAAGGGAACCATTCACAAACAGGATATAACAAGCATAAATCTATATGCTCCAAATAATGGAGCACCTACATTCATAAAACAAATTCTTCTCAAGTTCAAGAGTAAAATAGACCACAACACAGTTATTCTAGGGGACTTCAACACACTTCTCTCACCAATGGATAGATCATCCAAACAAAAGCTAAATGAAGAAACGTTAGGCCTCCTTAAAACAATAAATAACTTAGACCTAATGGACATATATAGAATATTTCATCCCTCAGTAAATGAATACACTTTTTTCTCAGCAGCACATGGCTCCTTCTCCAAAATAGACCATATATTATGTCACAAGGCAACTCTCAGCAAATATAAAAAAATGGAGATACTACCCTGCATTCTATCAGACCATAAAGGGATGAAATTGGAAATCAATGACAAAACAAGGAATAAGAAAAAGTACTCCAACAACTGGAAGCTAAACAACATACTACTGAATGAACAAGGGGTTGAAGAAGACATCAAAGAATAGATTAAAAAATTCCTAGAGGTAAATAAGAACACAGATACATTGTATAGAAATCTCTGGGACACTATGAAGGCAGTATTAAGAGGAAAATTCATTACACTGAGTTCATTCCTTAAGAGGAAAAAAAAAACAACAAAGAAATAACTTAACATTACACCTCAAAGCACTAGAAAAAGAAGAACAGGTCAACACCAAGAGCAGTAGAAAGCAGGAAATAATTAAAACCAGAGCAGAAATTAATGAAATTGAGACTAAGGAAACAATTCAAAAAATTGACAAAACTAAAAGTTGGTTCTTTGAAAAAATAAACAAAATTGACAGACCCTTAGCAATGCTAATGAAAAGAAGAAGAGAAAAAACTCAAATTACTAACATTCGTGATGAAAAAGGGAATATCACAACAAAACACCTCAGATATACAGAAGATAATTAGAAATTACTTTGAAAACTTGTACTCTAATAAAATAGAAAATTCTGAATGCATTGACGGATTTCTAGAGTCGTATGATTTGCCCAAACTGGATCTGGAGGCTATGCACAATTTAAACAGATCGATTATAAGCGAAGAAATAGAAGATGTCATCAAAAAGCTACCAACAAGGAAAAGTCCAGGACCTGATGGGTTTACAGCTGAGTTCTACAAGACCTTCAAAGAAGAACTAATACCAATGCTCTTCAAACTATTTCAAGAAATAGAAAAAGAGGGAGCTCTTCCAGACTATTTCTATGAGGCCAATATTACATTAATTCCAAAGCCAGGCAAAGATGCATCCAAAAAAGAAAACTTCAGGCCAATATCTTTAATGAACATAGATGCAAAAATCCTCAACAAAATTTTGGCAAATCGGATACAAAAACATATCAAAAAGATAGTGCACCATGATCAAGTGGGGTTTATGCCAGGGATGCAAGGCTGGTTCAACATTCGGAAGTCAATAAACATAATACATCACATCAATAGACTTAAAGATAAAAATCATACAATTATCTCAATAGACACAGAAAAAGCATTTGACAAAATACAACACCCCTTTATGTTCAAAACACTGGAGAAACTAGGAATATCAGGAACATATCTCAACATTATAAAAGCTATTTATGCAAGGCCCAGAGCTAACATTATCTTAAATGGAGAAAAATTGAAAGCATTCCCTCTAAAAACTGGAACAAGACAGGGATGCCCCCTTTCACCACTGCTATTTAACATAGTACTGGAAACTCTGGCCAGTGCAATTAGACAGACAAAAGAAATTAAAGGGATCCAGATAGGAAAAGAAGAGCTCAAATTAGCACTATTTGCTGATGACATGATAATCTACCTAGAAGACCCAAAAAACTCTACCAGAAAACTTTTACAACTAGTAAATGAATTTGGCAAAGTAGCAGGATACAAAATCAATACCCATAAGTCAAAGGCATTTTTGTACATCAGTGATAAAGCCTCTGAAAGGGAAATGATGAAAACGACCCCATTTACAAGTGCATCAAAAAAAATAAAATACCTGGGAATCAACTTAACGAAAGAGGTGAAAGACCTCTATAAGTAAAATTATAGAACACTAAAGAAAGAAATCACAGAAGAAATCAGAAGATGGAAAGTCCTACCTTGCTCTTGGATAGGTAGAATCAATATTGTCAAAATGTCCATACTACCAAAAGCATAATACAGATTTAATGCAATTCCAATCAAAATCCCAATGTCATTCTTCAAAGAAATAGAAAAAGCAGTCATGAAATTCATCTGGAAAAATAAGAGACCCAGAATAGCCAAAGCAATCCTGAGCAAGAAAAGTGAACCAGGTGGCATCACCATACCAGACTTTAAATTATACTATAGAGCAATAGTAACAAAAACAGCATGGTATTGGCACCAAAACAGACTGGTGGACCAATGGTACAGAATTGAGGACACAGAGACTAATACATATAATTTCACCTATCTTATATTAGACAAAGGCGCCAAAAATGTACAGTGGAAAAAGGATAGCCTCTTCAACAAATGGTGCTGGGAAAACTGGAAATCTATATGCAACAAAATAAAATTAAACCCTTATCTTTCACCATGCACAAAACTCAATTCAAAGTGGATCAAGGACCTAGGAATTAGACCAGAGACAATACACCTAATAGAAGAAAAAGTAAGTTCCAATTTCCAACATGTTGGATTAGGCCCCAAGTTCCTTAATAAGAATCCTGTAGCTCAAGAATTATTACCAAGAATTAATGAATGGGATAGATTCAAACTAAAAAGCTGCTTCTTAGCAAAAGAAACAATCAGTGAGGTGAGTAGAGAGCCAACTAATTGGGAACAAATATTTAATACTTGCACATCAGATAGAGCACTAATTTCTAGAATATATAAAGAACTCAAAAAACTTAACTCCAAAAACACAAATAACCCAATCAATGAATGGGCTAAGGAATTGAAAAGACACTTCTCAGAAGAAGATACACAGTTAATTAACAAATACATGAAAAAGTGCTCAACATCGCTGGCAATTAGAGAAATGCAAATCAAAACTACTCTAAGATTTCATTTCACTCCTGTCAGAATGGCAGCTATCAAGAACACAAACAACAATAAATGTTGGAGAGGATGTGGGGGAAAAGGCACACTCATACATTGTTGGTGGGACTGCAAAATGGTGCAACCGCTATGGAAAGCAGTATGGAGATTTCTTGGAAAACTGGGAATGGAACCACCCTATGACCCAGCTATCCCACTCCTGGGTCTATTCCCAAAGGACTTAAAAACAGCATATTACAGTGACTCAGCCACTTCAATGTTTATGGCAGCACAATTCACAATAGGTAGGTTGTGGAACCAACCTAGATGTCCCTCAGTAGTTGAGTGGATAAAGAAAATGTGGTATATATACAAAATGGAATTTTACTCAGCAATAAAAGAGAATAAAACAATAGCATGTGCAGGTCAATGGATGAAGTTGGAGAATATAATGCTAAGTGAAATTAGTCAATTTCAAAAATCCAAATACCGAATGTTTTCTCTGATATAAGGAGGCTAGTTCACAATGTTGTTGGATGGGGGTTCATAAGAGGATAAGAGGAACACTATAATGGTCAATTGGAAGGGAGGGGAAGGGAGGGAGCAAGGGGGGAGGGAGAGGGAAAGAAAGGAAAAATAAAATTGGTGGTTGAATGAGGCGGATATCATTATCCTAAATGCATGATTGAAGGTCTGAATGGTACTTACATACTTTGTATACAAACAGTTGTATGTAAAAAGATGCTATATATGTGCATTATGAATTGTAATACTACTATTAAAAGAAAAAAAGAAAAAAAAAAGAAACTAGTTAAAAGGAACTAAAGCCTATGCAGCAGTGAAGATAAAACTTTTTCTTATTTATAATTTAATCAGAATTAAAGGTTTTTAGTTGTGTCAATCAAGTTTAGTACTATATATGGACTAGTAAAACCAAAGTTCTAGATAAACTAATCATTTAAAGTGTCATTGTCAGAATGAGGATGACTATTGTGTTATATGATTTACTTATAGGTCATACTGCATATGAAACAAGAATTTTACTTGGATAAATGAATAAAGGAATAAAATAAGTGCTACATTTGTTTTTATTACGTAAGTTTCCACATAACTAAATACATATAAATATAACTAAACAATTGTCCTTTTTAAAAAAATATCTTTTAGTTGTTGAAGGACCTTCATTTTATTTATTTGTATGTGGTGCTGAGAATCGAACCCAGTGCCTCCCACATGCTAGGCAAATGCTCTTCCACTGAGCTACAACCCCAGCCCAATTGTCTTTTTTAATATATGTAAATGAGTAAAATTGCATATGCTAGACTTCAGTTAATCAACCAAGGTTATTTTAATTCAACTCAAAACATTCTTAATTTTGTAACTAGAGAGCAAATTTCATTTTCTTTTTCATTTTTTACTTTTCTTAACCAAAGCTAAGGTTTTCCCATAGATTAGACATGAAATAGTGGTTAAAGATGGAAAAGCCTTGTTGAAGTCATGCTAACAATATAGCAGTTCCCATAGTGAGAACCAAGAAATAGTTAATGAGCAAACAAGAATATGGATACTATAGCTGATATTATCCAAGATTCTTAACTTCAGATAACCTGTTCACATTTTGAGAGCATATACTTATATTGTATCATTTATCATTTACCATTGAGATCTTACAACCCCTTTAGGATCCATGAGTAGAATGATAAAGAATTTGTCCTGATTCTTCTAATAGGTGGAGAACGCAAGTGTCCAGGTGCACTTGTTTGGAAGAACAATGCTACCTAGAGTGAGAATTCGACTTGAACTGTAGGCTATTAGCTTTCTCTAAGCATGACTAATAGTCACCATGAAATTCACTGGGCAGGACTCATTCTGCAAACCCCATCACACTTCCTTTTTGTAATAAAGTATTTTCTACGATCAGTAGTTGGAATTTTCATCAGAAGGGGGAGGGTAATAGGAACTTTAGTCACTATTAGAAAGTGAGTGGGCTGTGACATTGACTGAAATAGATTGACTCTGAGAAACAGATACATCTTTGATCTTTTTATATGCAGCTGGGTAGAAAGACATGAAGCAGCAGGAAAGGAGAGATTGATAAAAGAAAGTCTCTTTTCTTCCTCTTCATTCTTAGAATCCCCTTATTCTTCAGCCAGGAGCTTTAAATATTCTTGTAAGGACTTTCTTGAGAAACTGTTGTTTTACAGTAGTTTTGTATGTACTGAGATCCTAAAGCTGCGGATGCTTTACAAAGCTACAATGTAAATTTATTTCTCTTCATAATCCCTGTCACTTGCCTTGTCTCCACATAAAAAGCCAGAGATGTAACATTTCATTATTAATTACAGCAGCAGCAAGCTGGCTGTCAGAGTCAAACCCGATACACTTCCTCGACCAACTGCTGAGCTTTCAGACATTCACTCATTAAGCTTATGATGATGATGGAGTTTTTAAAACCTGCTGTTTGTAATGGACAGTGGAGCTTAAAAATCTGTCATAAACTGCTCAACTGAGGAAACCAAATGGTAAAGATAGTGAACAAGCACAAGAGCAAACAAATTGCTCCATAAAAGAAAGTTGTCTCGTTAAATGAGCTTTTATTTTTACAAAGAAAGTGAGGGCAACTCTGAGACTGTAAGTGGATGCTGTGGGATTGTTTAACTGAGAGCAGTTATTCACATTAAAGAGACTGAGCACATAGAGAAAGAATAGAAACACCCCCACCCCCACCCCCACCAAGAGAAAACAACAAAAGCACCCTGGAATGTTTTTTGTTGTGGTTTTAAATAATATGGTCCTAGTGAATGAAAATGACTAAATCCATTTTTTAAAGTTTGTATTCTCTTCACATTTTAAAACAAAATTATGTTGAAAGCACGTTTCAAGGTAGATACAAATCAAGTTAAGGATCTAAGCATATGACAGAATTAACTCTCACATTCATAGATTTTCAAAATGCACATTTTTGGACATCTTTCATACATTTCTAAGCACTTAGGAATACAAGGAAGAACTAAATGAAAAAAGTCCTTCTCTAAAAAAGGATGCAATAGTGGCAAAAAAAAAAAAAAAAAAAAAAAACAAAATGTGTGTGTGTGTGTATGCATATGTACATTACATACACACACACACACACACACACACATATATATATATATATATATATATATATAATGCACAGGTAAGTTACAATAGATAAATGATGAAATATAGGAAGCAGACCAGGTAGAAGGGAATAGGACAAGCAGATGTGGTGGTGAAATAAGAGGTGGAAGCAAGCTCAGAAAAGGTGGTAGAATAAGATGGATATCATTATCCTAAATGTATGATTGAAGACTTGAATAGTACGAATATACTTTGTATACAAACAGTGTTATGTAAAAAGAGGCTCTATATGTGTATTATGAATTGTAATGCATTCTACTATTACAAATACAACAATTTTTGGATAAAAAAAGAAATATGCACTTAAAAAAAAAAAGAAAGTAAGAGGGGAAGGAGCACAGTTGGTGTCTGGAGGAAGAACAGCTTTGAGGGGGAGATTAGAAGGGGAGATTAGCTGGGGAAGCATAACTCACCTTTGTACTCAGTAGAATGTCTTATGCCTGAGGAGGGCAGAGGAGTTGTCAGCCTCATTGTTTTCCACAGGAAACAAATCATGAAACAAATCATTGCAGCCTGGGTCAGGGAGTTAAATCCTATTACCCCACAATGATTATACCTACTAAGCGCTTTCCAAGGTATATATTTAGCTCCCAAAATATCTTTATAAGAGGGACCTGTGTGTTTATTTTTAATCATATATATGTCAACTTCCAATTATTTATACATAATAAGCAACAATAAATAAAATATAAACATGCCAATTTATTATCATTACTATTTATTGTTATCACTTTACTCATATTATCAGAAGAATTTTTTCTACTATTGTATTGTCATATTAACCAATTCTTTAGAGTTATCAATCCCAGGAATCTATTCTACCTGAGTAATATAGATATGAATTTGCAGAGAAAAATATTGCTAATAGCCTTATTACAAAGATATTAAAAATGAAAGAAAATCTGTTATAGTGATAGAGAATATGTTGCTTAGTACATAAAATCTTACCTGCACAAAAATAAATAATTCTGAAATTATATGGAAGATGACATGAAATGATCAACAGCAAATTATCAAACATGAGCTGATTCAACATAAGGAAAAATTTTACAGATTTATGCCCAGAGTAGCTCATGTCTGTAATTCTAATGCTAAGGGAGGGTGAGGCAGGAGGATCACAAGTTGAAGGTCAGCCTCAGAAATTTTATGAGAACCTGTCCCAACATAACAATGAAAAACAGCGGGGAATATAACTCAGTGGTAGAGTGCAGCTGGATTCAATCCCTAGCACTGTTTTTAAAAACAAACAAACAAAAAGTCTGAGTCATTATAAAACTAAGCATTTATTAGTCTTAAATGTGAATATCATGATGCAAAGCTCTTTAACCTGACCTCTCAGTATGATCTGAAAGGCAGTTTCCACATGTAAGAGCCTGTTACAACTCAAAACTCTGTAATTTTTCTAAGAAACACACTTGACTGTAAATACCTCATTTGAATTTTATGCTTTTTCCTATTTTGTATATTAATTGACATTCAATTTTTTAGTAATAAATTCTCCCTGGTCCTAAGTATGTGACTGTGCATGCAAATTATATTGAAATAGGCTTTCCCAGTGTTCTGTAGTTACAATTTGTAAAATATTGATATAACTGAATCTTTTCACAAGCTTTTTGAGTCTTCGGGGAGTGATCTTCTCTTTCTGGGTGCTGTTTTAGAATATTTACTAAATACAGTACTGTGTGTTTCTCAGTGATTATTGATGACAACATTCAGTAGCTTTTTCCCAATGTTTTGTGTTCCCATTTAACATTTCTGATTTTAATTGTAGAAAATGACCCTTGCCATCATGGATGTGCATTCTGCTCAATCGATCCCAGCAACTTCCCAAAAGCAATTGGCATAATTTATTTATTTTAAATCTATTTTTTTAAAATTTGTTCTAATTAGTCATATATGACAGTGTAATGCATCTTAACATATCGTACACAAATGGAGCACAATTTCTCATTCCTCTGGCTCTACATGGTGCAGAGTCACACCGGTCATATAATCATACATGTACACACGTGAGAATGTCTGTCTCATTCTACCATCCTTTCCACCCCAAAACCCCCTCCCCTCCCCTCACTCTTCTCTGCCCGATCCAAATTTCCTTCATTTTTCCCTAACCCCACATTGTAGATAAGCATTCGCTTATCAGAGACAACATTTGGCCTTTGATTTCTTTGGTTTTGGCTTATTTCACTTAGCATTATAATTCTTCAGCTCCAACCATTTACCTACAAATGTCATAATTTCATTCTTCTTTAGGGCTGATTGATATTCCATTGTGTATATATGCCACATTATAGCTCAAAAACATGAAAAAACAACAATGGGGATGATTTAAATCTTCACCTAACTATTTTCCTTCTATGGGAATTGAATTCATCTATTTTTAAAGTAAACTACTCTTATACCATTATATCATTTGGGTAATTCATTAAAACCCACTGCCTAAACAGACACATAGGAGTTATAAATAAAGAAATCTGTTAATGGCTCAATCAACACTAGGCCCAATGGACAGGCAAGGAACTCTCATTAAGGTTAAGGTAGAGAAGACTCTATAACATCAAATCCTAGCACCAGAAGGAAAAAAAAAAAAAAAAAAAAAAAAAAAAACATTGAGAAGTGTCTGAAATTTCTCTGGATAAGTTCTATCATCTCTCTGTACAAACTAGTGTGCATTCTATAAAAAGAGTTTTAAATTTGTTTAAACAAAAAATAAATGAAACATGGTCACAAGGGCATAATTTATTGTTCCAAATTTAAAAGAAAAAATAAATGACTGTTGGTATCAATATGTAACATGCTAATATGGAATCGACGAGATTTCCACTACAGATATATCACATTTTAAAAGCTTGCTTCCAAATTTCCCGTTTCGATAACTTTTTTTTTTAATTGGCTCTTTTTAGTTATACATGACAATAGAATTCATTTTGACATAATTATGCAAGCATGCACTATATCTTGTTCTAATTTGGTTATTTTCTCAATTTGCTAAATAGTTATTTTTTAAATTAATTTCTTGTGGATGTATGCAATGGTGAGATTCACTGTTGTATATTCATATAGGTGATAAGAAAGTTATGTCAGATTAATTCCATTGACTTTCCTTTTCCCTTCTCCCCTTTCTTCCCTTCATTCACTTTGTTTACCCCACTGAACATCCTGATCCCTCTCCCCCACTTATTGTGGGTTAGCTTCCACATATCAGAGAAAATATTCAATCTCTGGTTTTTATGGATTGACTTATTTCATTTAGCATCATAATCTTCAGATCCATCTATTCAATGGCAAATATCATGAAGTCATTCTTCTTTATGGCTGATTCATATTTCATTGTGTATATATACCATATGTTCTTTATCTATTTATCTGTTGAAGGGCACCTAGGTTGGCTCTATAGATTAGCTTTTGTGAATTGTGCTGCTAGAAACACTGATGTATCTGTGTCACTGTAATATGTTGATTTTTAATTCCTTTGGATACATACCAAGGAGTGGGATAATTGGGTCAAATATTGGTTCAATTTCTAATTTATGGAGGAAGCTCCATACTGTTTGCCAGAGTGGTTGTACTAATTTCAAATCCTGGCTGCAATATATGAGTGCAGACATTTCCCGTTATCATCACCAACATTTATTTTTACTTGTATTTTTGATAATTGCCATTCTAACTAGATTGAGATAAAATCTCATTGTAATTTTAATTTGCTTTTCTCTAATTGCTATAGATGTTGAACATGTTTTCACATATTTGTTGACCATATGTATATCTTATTTTGGGAAGTATCTATTTAGTTCCTTTGCCCATTTATTGATTGGGTTATTTCATGACTTTTGTTTTCTATTTATAGTCCACAGAACCTTTCCTGCTTTTGAAAATTAAAAATAGTACTCATGGCCTTTTAATGTTTTCATGAAAAATTCAAACAATATATTCTAGTATTTTAGTTTGACTGAGGAATTGTAAAGACTTAGGTCCAAACATTGCTAATTTATAAAATGACCTGTTACTTTATCTATAATGTGAAAGGCTTAGAAATATTAAGCATGAAATCCTAATTATACTTAAATTTATAATATAAAATGGAATTAAAATAATAGAAACTAACTCTGAAAAAATAAGTAGACATATTTGTGGTTTTTCCACATTAGTGAAAACTTTAGTTGCTTTTCTTTCTCAAAGATTACTTGCAAGTTGTCTATTAATATTGATGTTTTAAAATATACTAATTATGAGAAAATAAAACCATAATGAATACAATTGTGTTCCTTTCATAGTTAAAAACAAGACTTTAAATTAGTTGTCTTTGAATTTGATGGAATTCTTTTTAAAATCACGTTTACTTTTGACACCTCAAGTTCATGTCTGAATATGAATAAAATCTAGGATGTTTTGAGTCAGACCTATAAGATCTTACAACATTTGTTTCATTGTCATATGAGGTAGGATAGAAGGAATAAAAAATAGGTAGAAAGGAGATACAAGGGAAGAACAGAGGGAATACTTTAATTGAGAATTTTCTCATATGTTTCAGACCTATCACTCCTCAATTCCTGGTAATTCTGTAAATCTCCCTGTGTACTGTAAAATAACCCCTAATAAATAGACTAAAGAGGGATATAATAGCTTGAAGAAAATATAATTTAGGGAACTTTCCAATGCTGTTTACTGATCAGGTAATGAAGACCACATCAGCCTAAGGATTTGGAGATTAGCCAAGAGCACCAGAATCCATCTGGAGAGCACCAAACTGATCTCATTCCTGCATACATTTCCATATCTGCTCCTTATCAAGTTTCCTTTAAAAGATGAACTGGGACCCCACAAACTATGTATCTCATTCTCAAGATGGCGCACATTCTCCCTTGAATAGGTATCTCATGCTTTACACCAAAAGGCATCTCTGTCTTGAGATTGCCCTCATTCTCTCTTCATTATGTATCTGCTTTCTTAAATCACCCTCTGTCTATGCTCTGACTGGCCTATGCTGAAATTTTTTTTCCCATCATATAAGCCAAGAACCCCACTAGATGACCCGCCCCCCAATTCTTTCTGGCAACTCCATGGACTCTTCTACAGAGACCCTTCTTCTCCCATAGCAAATTGACTCCTCCAATTTTTGACGTGACAAATCTTATTGATTATTTATAAATATGCAGGACAAATTTATACACATACATATGTTATATGGGAATGGAAATCTTGTCTATTGTCAATTGTCGGTCACCCTTAACATCAGTCATAAACTGAAATCTGGTAGAAACAACAGATAACAAGATATTCTTTTACATTCTTCTAGTAATTTGAAGATTGGGTAGAATTGTTATGATCAAATGTTTTGACCAAAATCATTTTTGCCCATTAAAAACAATAATAGTAATTGTGGAGGGTTAATAACCCTGTGATTTGTTAATCCAATCGCAATGATCCAATATATTGATCAAAGTGGGCTTCATATTAAAGCAAAAAAAGTACCCTACTTGCCAATTAATACATACCCCTTTGTAAATGAGGTTTCAAAGCAGAAAACCACTGCTTCATTGGCAAAAGTAGCATCATTAGTTAGGACCAGCCCAAGTGTTTAAATCGAGGGAGCTTTGCAGTGGCGTGTGTTGGCAGGCCTGTGAGGAAGTATCTGCAATGACTGTCTGCAGCATGTTTCCATTTAGCTGGTGTCATCACGCTGTCACTTTCATCCATTCCACAATTTGCACGAAAAGAAAGCATTCCACAACAACCCTTTAAATTCTGGAAGTGTATGGTAAATTGTCAGTTTCCTTTCAGTGTAGTTGTTTATCTCATGATGCTACTTGGCACACGATTCCTCAGTACATGGAGTCCTCCTTACGAAATGCAGCAGCAGTTCCACTGATCAATGCAAGTTACAGTGCTTATCAACATCAAAATGAGACAAGTTTAATTCCTTATATTAGGATTTGGCTCAAACCAGTAGAGGTTTCCTGAGAAATTACTATTAATACATTTAAAAGTATCCAACTTTTCTATCTTGCTCCTATCAGCTCAAAATATAAGCCAGTGCCATGTGGCTGCATCTTAATCATGCTTGAGCTGGAGAGCCATCCACTGAAAGCCTGTCTCCGTTCATAGATATGAGAGATTGTAATATTTTAACATTTCCTACTGCCAAGTTGCTAAGCAATAAAACTATCTTGGCACTTTCCTGCCAGTTCATCGTGACGAACTACTTTAGTTTTGCTTAGTCTCTTGATGAAACAAATGGAAGACAGCTGCACCAAAAGGCCTTTCAGAAACGTGTTGCCAAACAAATCCCTGGAACTTTCACCCCTTTGCATAGCTAATTGAGATGGCCTGAAGCAGAGAAATCCCACATATGTATCAGAATAGAAATCAAGTCTTAAATGTTAGTGATTAAGATTATACAAATATTAGCTCATTAGCATTCTAGCATCCTGCCCTCCTTCCACTCGTGCCTTCTCCAAGGCACATGGAAGTGTGAAGGTTTCCTAGATAACAACACATTTTTCAAAGTAATGTTGAGGTAAAGTCAAGCATACCCAACAAACTATATGCTAAGTGAAATGCACATTCTACCTGATATTTATTAATCTTTTTAAAGTTTTGATTACACAATTAATGTCAAAATGTGAGATTGATAATCGAATGAGAGATGTTTAAAGTAAAAAATATATAATGTAAAAACAGAAGCATATGAAGATTTCCCATTACATGCATCCAATCCTATAATTTTGTATGCATTTTTCAGACCTTTCCCTCTGTGCATTTGTGGGTTTATATATTTGTGTGTATGTGTAAACTAAGAATTTTGATCCACATATTTAGAGCAAAAGTCAACATATTTCTTTTATTGTAATTATTGTCCTTAAGAAAACCCAAACAGATTTTGAGTCCTCAACCTGGCATCATATCAACTAAGTTCTCTCCATCTCAGAGGGATCAGGAAGTCCCAGAAACCTTAATCAGAGGAGTATGTTTTGAGAGCGCCCCTTGGGCTTAGAAGATATAGGTCACGTGGGACCCACTGGGCAAAGTCACACCATCCAGTGAACTAGCCCCCTGCCTCCTAGTTCCACAGACTCTATCTTTCTTGGCTTAAGAGAGTGTGCAAGGTGGTTCTTCCTCAGCCAGCCCAGATCTTTCACCTAGTCACTCCCAACTCTTCTGCAATCTCAGTCTGAATCAAGCTAAGGCTTGCCCCCATGAAGCAAAAAGGCACTATGTATTTCCCTCATGATACTTCTCCCATTTGCTTTTGCTGACTCCTGTTTGCTTATTGAACTATGGTCTCCACAAGAGCAGGGTACAGTGCTGGACATTTATTTCTCCACTGGACAGGTGTTATTGAACATCTCCCAGGTGAATTAATGTGCTGGTTGCTGAGGAGAGAGTGATGCATTCAGATGCCCTTACATTCCCTCTCACTGTCCTTAACAGTGAGACAGAGGTGAACAATAAAGTTCCAACAGAGTTGCTTAGCTAGAATACTGGTCTCATTTATGACTGTAAATGTGGTAGTCAAGTGAGTGCTCAGAATAGGTTAGTCTGGTTTGAGAGGTGTGCCTTTAGGGAAATGTCCCAGGGGAAGCCATGTTTGCATTGAGAGGCTTAGTAAACAGTGCTTTGTCAGGAGGGGTGGGGAGTCCTTTGCTGCCTGGGGAAATGGGAAGTGTGTGGAGTAAAGTGATTAGAGATCTTTGGCGGCTTGACACCTGCTTTGGAAGGAGAGGGAGTTGAAGATCAGGCTGGTGAGCCATGTATGTATAATATTAAGTATTTGAGTCTCCCCTCCCAGACCCGGAGAATGCTGGGAAACAACAAAGCAGTATTAAGAAGGGAAGAAATATGAGTAAATGTGGAACAAAGTTTTGGCCAAGTTCTGGAAAGCAAGGAGAACAGGATTCAGAAATATTCTGGATTTAGAACTGGAGGAAATTAGTGACTGACTGAGTTCGGAGAGTCTGCATCAAGGAAGATAAAGGTGAAAAAAATAAGAAGAAAAGCATCCACGTAGTGCATGTTCAGTACCAATCATTATTTAAGAGATTCACATTTTAACTTTGCAATAACCATATGAAGCACAGACTAACATTACCATGACATCATGTCCTTCAGTTTTTGGTGGTTTGGCTCCAAAATCTTTCACTTGAAGTTGCTCTTAGTCTTTTGCAATGAGAAGTCAAGAGGATAGTGCTGCCATCAACTGAAGCAGAGATCACAGGAAAGAGTATGTACCAGTACTAAAGTAAGACTTGAATTTGGGACATCTAGAAATTGAAGTGCCTTTGAGACATGTTAATGAAAATGTTAAGTCTGGTATTCTGCAGTTGAATGTGAGCAGAAAACATCATATGGGGACTTAACAAAGTGTATATGAAAACTAAAACCAAGGGAGAAATGAGGTCTTGGAGCCTACAATAACCAGCAGGAGAAAAGAAAGCCCATGTTGACTAGAGAAAGGATACTGTCATACGACTCTAAGAAGAAGTTTTCAGAGTACTCAGAAAAACAATGGGATTATGCTACAAGAACCAAAGGAAGATTTCTGTCAAAGAGAGTGCAGTCAAGCAGCAGAGTGTAGGTTCTCAGAATGAGTATTGAATTCCTGATTATTCCTTAAACTGTGCCCTAACATCTATATATTTTATCGGTGTTTCAGAACAATTCTACCCATGCATAAATCTGAGAATGTGTTCTATGAAAGTCAGTCCTTTTACTACTCTATTAAGTATGAATTTTCGAAAACAATAAATTATTTCCTCTAGAAATATAAAATGTTCTTTTTCAAAAACCTTCTACAGAGTAGTTCAAAAATATAATCAATTTCTATTCTGAAAAAGAATAAATCTTAAAAACTCATATCTATTGGTTAAAGTCTAATACATTTAATGTATCTCTAAAAAATAAAAAAATAAGTAGATATTAATTTTAATTTTATCCAACCAGTACTTGAAAAAGGTCATTGTTTTATATCACTGCCAGCTTAAAACAATTTAAATGATCATATTATTAGTTACATCAGGGTTAGCTTCAATTTTCCATGTGGATACAATAGAGACACACAGGAAGAAACTCTTTTGATTATTGTTGCCATAGTGGTAAGTGTCTTATTATAAAAAAAATCTAAAATTTTATAACAAAGGCTGGAGGTGTTACTCAATGGTAGGCCATCTGCCTAGTGTATGTGAGATCCTGGGTTCAATCCCAGGCACCACAAAATAGATAAACAAAATAATATTTTTCTATAAAGGTAAAATAGAAAATTGGGATGAAAAAGTGAAGTGTATTTTATTTGCAATGAAGCATCATCTTGGTTATGGCATTCTGCTTAATAAGAATTATGTAAACATTTCTTCTCAATTTTTTAGCTTGTTATAAGATAAAAGTTTTGGCATAGTCTTATGCCAAGCTTTGACTGCAACACAACCAAAATCAAATTTGCATAGTTAGTTATATATAAATTCAGGAATAAGTATCAGGTAGGTACTTTTTATGGCAAATGTAGACAAATACTTTAAAATGTCATTTAAGTTGAATTATATTTACTTGACATTAGGGATATGCAATCATTTGACAGTGCAAACACATGAGATTTTAAATTCCTCTCTAAAAATATATCCTTTCTTATCATATTGACATCCAAAATAGCACCTAGATATTACGTGAAGTGAGAGTTGATTCAGACCTATATTCACTCAGTTGAACACATGTAGGCACACATGAATCAATGAATGACTAATTTTTAATATAAATTAATTATTTTGGATATCTCATTGAGATATGTGATTTCATCATTGAAATATTTTTAAAATTAATTTAAGTAAACAGATATATTTTTTCAGAGACATAAATTACTTAGGAAAGCAGATACACATTCAAGGGTGAATGCAGTGTGGACTGTCTCAAGGGAAAGACATGTTGATAAGAATTATACATTCAAGATAGAATGGGGACCATTTCCAGAAGGACAGTCTTAAATATAATTTTTTAAATGCAGAATTTAACACTTTATTTAGATTCCTGGGAGAATACATTTTAAAAAGAAATGAATTAAAATTTTATGGTATATTTCCTCATATAATATCCATTAAGTTTCAAAAGTGATAGAGGAATATAAGGTTTTTGTTT
This sequence comes from Tamias sibiricus, assembly GCA_025594165.1. Taxonomy (NCBI): domain Eukaryota; kingdom Metazoa; phylum Chordata; class Mammalia; order Rodentia; family Sciuridae; genus Tamias; species Tamias sibiricus. Next base: position 153,128,941 of record CM046662.1, on the reverse strand, counting down.
CTTCTTTAATTATCCACCTTATCCTTAATTATCTATCATTTTGCCTCTTTCTTCTAAGTTATTCCCAAAAGCTTTTAAAGAACTATGAGATTTCTTCTATATATCTTTAAAAATTTTTGAACTTTTTATTATTTCTAATCCAATAAAGAACCCATCTGTAAACTCTGCTGAATTTTCTCAGTCATATATGACCACTCAGCCCACCTGACATTCCATACGTTTAGGGCCAGCCATTATCTCTCCCACCTGGATTTCTACAGTGGCCTTCTGCTTTGCTCCTTACACTTATTTCTTCCTGCTGCATCCAGTAATTATTTTTAAATGGTAAATCTGGTTATATCCTCTCCTGCTCGCCACTCTCCGTTGAAAACACATCACACATTGAAAATAATTCACAACTTCATTGCAACTGGAGGGAACATGTGAAAAGCTGGTGCTTGTGTCTGAACTGAGTTGCTTTCTCCTCTGGCTGGCACTCTTCTCTTTGCTGACACTCTCCCTTTTGCTTTAACAGTTCAAACTCATCTCTGCCTCACAGCAAGACTTTGCTCTACTTTCCTTCAGCCAGGAAAACCCTTTCTTGGGTTGTACTCGTCCACAGTATGAATGGCCTCTTAAGTGAAATCCTGTCACCTATTTCTCTTGCTTTTGCTTTCTACATAGCTTTTAGTTAAAAAAAAAAAAAAAAAAAAAAAAAAAAAAAAAATTGTAGTTGTAGATAGACAGCATACCTTTATTTTATTTGCTTATTTTTATGTGGTGCTAAGCATCCAAACAACTGTCTCACACATACTAGGTAAACTCTCTGCCACTGAACTACAGCCCCAGCTTTACATAGCTTTTCATCAATATTTATTATCAAACTTTCTTTCTCTCCTTCTTCCCTCCCTGTCTGTCCTCCTTCCACTCTTTTCTCTTGGTTATCCTGTTTTGTGATTATGATCCTTCTATTTTCCAATTCAAGCAATATCAATCTTTCCACATTTAAAGGTAAAGTTTTGGACCTATTTTTATTTTTCTATCTGGAACATAAATTTAAAAACAGAAAATTATTTCTAATTCTAATTCAAATGGAAATAACTTTAAATCTTGTGTTGTCATACAGGCATGATCAATAGTCAATAGAAAATATGTTTGTGTTCCATGAAATATATGTTTTGTGTAATTTTCTTTACTATATGATTGAACTATATGTATTATATATTATATAGTTTTCAAACTAAACCAGATTATGATAATTTTATAGAGTTTAGCTGAATTTCCAGCTGGAGAGACTATGTTTATATTATTGAAAGAGGGGAAAGTATCCTAGAGCTGATGTAGAGGCTTCCTTTGTTATTTTACAAAGTAAGATGCAATACTTTCAGCATTTAAATCACCTGTCAGAGAGAGAGAATTTTGGGAACGTGGAGACTTCAATCAGTGTTTCTTTAACTCAATATCGAGACAGCTGTATTTTGTAAGAAAGTGTCTACTGCCATTTTTTAATAAAATCATATACAATTATGTAAAATTAATTGTGTACATTTGTATTTTTACATACACTATATAAGCTTAAATTATTAAGGCTTTTTTATGGCTATATAACTAGCTGTGTGGGGATATGGGCCCATGCCACCTTCTTATGAGATCTCTGTTCTTTCCATTGCATTTGTCAGCTTGTTCATGAATTAAAGGGTTCTTATCTATTTACTGAAGTACTGTGAAAGTGATGGTGAGAGAGGATGCCCCCTGGATCCTCTCTGGTACTAGACAAATTCACATTGACTCCTAAAAAGTAAAACTTCAAATCAATTTTTTGCCAGTGTGATGCTCTTGTCCATGATGTTTTGCTATGGGTTACTGTTTCAACAATATCTGTTCCAAATAATTAACATACCTGCATATTCATCTCTTAATTTATTTAAACAAATATCGAAAGAAAGAGAAGGGAAGGAGTCCAATTGTGCGAAATGGGAAAACGAATGTGGTACTACAAAATATTTTCTTTGAAAATACTTGTTTGAATCTATGTAGTTTGAAGGCATTCACACTATAGGGACAAATTCAATAAGATTTTCATTAAAATAATACATATTTACATATAAATATATATATGTATATATGCTAACATAATGAGACAATGCATTGAAAAATAAATTAATGACTATACTGAAGAATGAGTAGAGAAAGAGATCTAAGATTTGAGAATATAGACATTCCTTAAACATAACACAGTTCCGAAATTCAATCTGAGTATATTCAAATTCAGTGCCTTGCAAAAGATGCACAGTGATTGCTGATTCTTTCCATCATACAAAACTAACTCATAGAATTTACACACTTTTAAGCATGACAATGCACCTAGGTTATGCGGTATACAAATTACCTAACTATGAGTATTGTGTTCACAAGCACTTGATTACAATAACCTACAAAAAAAGCTGTATTTTTAACTCAAGAATTCTGATCAACAGAACTTAGTGAGATGTGTGACAGCCCATAACAACTTTTAAATACTCTTTGTGGCCACAAAGATAAGAATTCTCCCATTTGGGTTATATCTAAGTTTTAAACACTGCATTAAGGTAGATAAAATACATCTGAAGTACATGACATTAAACACTCAAACAGAAGCTGCTCTAACATGTCCTTAAAATGTTGATCTACTGAGAGAGCACTAAAAGCATTTTTTCCTGTAGTTATTACTATGATATTCTTTATGTCAATCAGGATTATATTTTCAATTTTTCATATACTTTTACAACAGATACAATGAAAGGCTTAAATATTTTTAATACAAATTAGTAAATATTTTATATAATTTAAAAACAGAAGAGATACAAACAACAATTTGGTAATCAAAATGTGCTTATATATGTGTTTCACGGCCCTGTTCCATTATGTTATTCATTACCGTATAATTATAGATCTTTGGCTACCAAATGGAGTAAGTGTACCAGATACTTGTAACTAGAAAACGAATCATCTGTAGTTCTCTATGGTTTTGTTTTGATTTTTGTAAGGAAATATGTTTTCATTCATTTAAAATTTGAAAAGTGGAAAAGGCAAAAAAAAAAATCATTACTTTTATATTTCTTAAGATACATGGAGAAAAATAGTTACATATTAACCTTGACACAACAGGTCTTTTTTTTTTTTTTTTTTTTTTTTTTTTTCCTTAAACCACAACAGTGCTGTGATGGTTTCTTCCCTGAAAGGTTATCTCAACTTTACTTTGTATCATATTAAAGAAATAGTCCCCTGGGAAGCTGTGAATTATCTATTTCCACATCCACAAAAACTAGCCAAGACTGTAAGAAATAGAGGACAGCTTAGCTACAAACTTCAGGAAGTTTAAGATGTTTATTGTAAACAGACATTTATTATAAAAGTACGTAAAGTCACATCTTTGTGATCTTAATTAAATGTGTTCTTATGGAAACTTAAATTGTACATCTGTTCTTAGCTTTTATGAAATTTATTTATTGCCACCATTAAGGGAAATCTTGGCTCCCTAATCTTTCTGCTTTTTATTCCTGTTCTGTCACTTATTTTACTTCCTTAAAAATTCTTTCAGCCCAGTTAATTTCCAGTACCATTTTCTTAAGGAACTAATGCCCCTTGAGGAACAAGTGCCATTTGATGTTTTATCTCCAGGAAAGATAAGGCATTTGTCTCCAAGTTTTCACTCAGTTTGTAATAAATGCATTCTGATTCCCTTTTAGTTGTGTTTAGTTGTGCTATTCTTTCTTTCCCTGACTTACTCCCCAGCATTAAAATTAAACTATTAAAAGTTTCAAGTCACAACTGTCTTCTTAAGAACACAATAAAATTGAAATAAAAAAATAAAATATTAATTACCAGTAACTGATATAGTTTATTAATAGCAGGTGATTTTTTCCCCCAGTGCTGGGGATTGAACTCAGGGCCTTGCACATGCAAGGCAAATGCTCTACCACTAAGCTACATCCTCAGGCCACAAGTGATGTTTTGGAAAGTACCCATCCATCAGATCCATCGGGCAATGGCAGGTTAGACAGGTGCAACTGTAATGGCACCCCCTTTCTTTACAGAAAATTTTAACTGAGCTTCTCCAGAAATCTTCACCATAGCTGATTTTAAGACTCTCAGCAAAAAAAGTCTCTACAAAAACGTTCAGTGTAGATAAACTTCCTATTTTCCTGTTGTTCTATTACTTGGCCACTGGCCGGGAAGACATCTGCACTCCAGGTCTGGACGCCCCTTTTTTTAGTATAAGTGTGTCTGCAAATACAGAGTGTGATAACAAGAAGGACAAATTCTTTAACAAGGCCTGTGGCCTTGAGTTGGAGCTCACAGAGATGTCTACATTTCTAAGAAAAGAGAAGTTACTGTTTGGGCTCCATGGCATCAGCTGGCAGGGGAGAAGAAGCTCTCCCCTTCTGAGGTGTTGTCCTTGAAGGGTTAACTTGCCCAGAAGAGTGAAAAAGAAAGAAACTGCTTTTATGTGAATATCTGTAAACTGTACTTCTGAGCCCCTCCCCTTACATGCTGGGTATAAAGTTCTAAAACTACCTGAACTCAGGGTTTTGGGGGGATTGGTTGATTACAGTGAGAGGGTATGGCTCTGGCTGTGATTGATTAATCCCCTCTGGACCGGCTGCAGCAAAATAATAAAACTGTTTCCTATTATCTTCAGTGCCTTGCCTTGTCTGTCCCTACAACACAACCTCAGAGGCAGATAGTTCTGGACTTCCATGCTTACTCACACCACACACCCTTCACTTCTGTACTCAAGTGCATAAACCATGCTATTTCGCTTCTTTTTTTTTTTTTTCCTACCTGGTTTGACCCATTACTTCAGGAGTATCTCTCTATACCATGTCCCTGCCCTCACTGCCACTTATGCGCTATTAAGTACTTAAAAAAAGTTGTTCCTTGGCAGAATTCTGATGCTTGCTTAGACTTCCTTATGCCAGATGTTTATGTCTGAGCCTCATCTACCTGTTGCTGCTGTTACCGCTACAGCTGGAATCTATTAAGCATTTGCTGCATTTCAGAAATTGCTCCAAGTACCTTACTTCTGTTGTCTCACTTCACCCTCACAGTCTTCTCGAGTTGTGGATTGTATGTGATCCTTGTCCATATTTTCCCCCTGAAATTATCATGGATTTTAGTTCTTTTTAGTTTATTATATGGCCAATGAAGATTTTGAGAAGTAAATTGACCAATACCATGCAGCAGAGATGGAAATGCCATTAAATGTGTCTATATCAGTTTCCAAGAGTTGTCATGGAAAAGGACCATAAATTTGGCATTTGAAAATAAATGTACTTTGCACTGTACAGAGACCAAAAACCTAGGATCAAGGTGTCACTGGAGTATCTTTCTGGAGGTTGTAGGAAAGTCTGTGTCATGCCTGTTTCTTAGCTGTGGGTGACAGCCAGCTATGGGTGTGCCTTGATTAACCACATCCTTTATTAAGCGTCAGTGGCATGGCTTTCTTACTCCTCTGTGTTCTCTGGATCTCTATAATCTATCTTCCCTTTCCTTTCTTTCATGTAAAAACACGAACCATTGACTTTAGAAACCATCTCATCCAGTAGGACCTCATCAAGATGACCCTATTTCTGGATAAATTCACTTTCTGAGTGTTATAGGCATTGCGATGCGAACATTTCTCTTAAACTCAACCTACTGAAACATCTAATTCCAAACCACGGTCTCAGTTGCAGAGCTTAAGATCCATAGCACATGGCCCTGCTTACTGCTACCTCCTTGCTATAGGCCTCCACGGTGTGGGCTTTACCACCAACCTTCTCCACATCCATTTCAAATGCACTGTTCTGTATGTTTTTTTTAGATCCAATTTCAAGCCATTCTCGGCAAGAATTTGAAGGAGAAAATCTGTAATACATACATAATGACTCCAACAATCCAAAACAAGTAATGCTTTCCCTACCTAGTCCTACTGTGTTCCCCCTGCCTCCGGAACCACAAGAAAGCTACTCCTCCTGAGCCCCAGTAGAGCCTCTGTAACTATTACATGTATGATTTGATAATCCACAACTGCAAGAGACTTCAGGCTGGTAATAAATAGAAAGTCCTTTATTTGTATTTAGAATATTTAATTTATGAAGTAATTTGCTCAAAAAACATTACATTTAAATTTCACTTAATCACTTATATGCCCACATTAGCACATTGATACTTGACTTTAAATCTTGGAAATACCTTTAACTCTGTCTATATCCACTCAATTATAAATAGTCTATTTGTGTAATTTTTGATTCTGTTCTCCCCAGTCTTTTGTGACATGCATAAGCTCCTTATCTACTATCATTTTTAAGCTGATAATTATCAAGTTATCTACAAAGATAGTTAATATTTACACATATTTAATACTTCATTTGTTTTACTAGTTTCTATGCACTTTTCCTGCCTTCCAAATAAAACAGAAGCCCTTGAAAGCCAAGTACATAATACAATAACTTTATGAATTTCCATCCTACTCTTCTATGTATTCAATACTCAATAACTGTAATTATGTATACCAATAATGATTTATATATATATACATACATATATATATACACACACATATACATTTGTGTGTGTTTGTGTGTGTGTGTGTAAAGAGAGAGAAAGACACAGAAATATGACTGTGATACCTATATTCAGCATTTAGTTCTAAGAAAAAATGTGCTTTATAAGAACTCTAAAAAAGAAAATAAAAATGAAATCTCTATTACATTTGGAATGTCCAAGACAAATTGTGTCAGTATTTTCTACTTATTAATAATAGAGAAAAATCTTAATTATAAGCATTGGGCACACAAAGCAGGACTTCATTGATCTTTTACTTGGTAGACTTATTAGTACCTTCATTAGAAAAAAAAAATATGTACTTCCTTCAGCTGGACACATTAAAGGGCCAACTGGCTCTGAGATTTTTCAGCCTGTGCGCGTTAGCAGAGTAATGGAAGTGAAGATAGAGTTTTAGCCTCTAAGAAATACTCTGCGAGGTAGCATTGTGCTGTCTACAGACAGCACAACTATATAAGTAGTCCCTGTTTTAATTTAGAGGATAAAATGCTTTTTAAGTAAGAAAATAAGATTTTAGCCCCTTACATAAAATCTTAATACGTATTATGCCCTTACTGGTGTCAATGTCCTATATGAGTATTTATACCTACATGCAAGTGCATACACACTCATGTGGAAAACAAGGAAGAGAGAAGTTAAGTATATTCAAGAACACATACCTCTCAAGTGGTAGATATAGTATTCAAATATATGTAACCTGATCCTCAAACTGTGTTTATTTGCATTTCATTGTTACTGCCTCTGAACTGATGAAGGAAGTTAGAATAAATAAATGCAGAATCCTGGAATTACAAAAAAAGTTTAATAAGCAGTAAGTAGGAGGCCTTAATTAGTCAATAAATTCACTTTGAGAAATACCAGCTTATCACATCACAGATTTATGACAGGATTTATTTTCAAAAAAGAAATTTCCATATACAGTTCAGAAAACATCCTGTGAGTTGTAGATAAAGATCTTATCATTTTTGTACCAGACTAAAATCCTTTCTTTAAAGATTAAATCAGAAAAGGGTTATCCTTTTGTTTTGCCGAAAATTTTTCCACTGCCAATTATCTTGGTCTCTAAGTAGCAAAATAAGTAATTCTTAATTTAAGAGCATTTTAGGCCTATAGGTCCTCATTTACCTAATTGCAGAGAAAATTATTTTAAAAGTAATTTCCCCCTCAGAAGCAATTCTAAGAGTGCAAATTAAATATGCATAGAAGGTACAGCTCAGATTTGTTTAAAAGAAAAGGAAAAAGTGATTTTTTTAAAGAAATGTTACCGAAAACAATTGCAGTCAGTATATTTAATTACTAGGATTTTATTGCTTATTTTACTCACAAAGAAGATTTGAAATATGACATATATTCCGTTCACACACTATCAGATCTGAGAGTCTCAACTTTGTGAAGAGATAGGTGTAGCACAGGAAGGTTTAGAGAGTGGCAGAGACTGCTCTTACATAAAATGGAAAAATGATTCCAGTCTATCAGCAATTTGCTATTCTTGGGAGAATGGAAAGCATGGAGCTAAATCCAAGTTGGTGTTTTCAGTTCTTAAGAGGTTAGCTTATGTGGCTGTGGAGCTGGCAAGCCTATTATATCCTATTCTAGAAGTCTCATCTGGCCTCACCAGACTATTAGGATGCAGGATCCCCAAAGTAGATATGTGATCTACAAAGCCAGGCAAACTTCAAAGAGAAGAAATTGCTAAGAAGTTTTTAGTATCACCCAATAAGGTTTACCTCCAACATTAAAAAAATAAAGATAGCTATAATTCATGAATTATTGTATGACAGACCATGTGCTAGACATTGTAGCATAATTAGCTTTTAAATTAGCATCATGTCTCTGTTTTATAAACCTGTGAAGTCATCAGGATGCTGGCATACACTTATTCGCCTACTGAGAAAATACCAATTTTTATTCAACTTTTTAAAAATTTCTTAGGACAATGACTATGTATTATGTATTAAAACATTTTTAATATTTATTTATTTATTTTGGTGCTGGGAATTTGAACCCAGGGATGCTTTACCACTGAGCTACATCCAGACCCCTCTGTATGTTTTAAGACAGGATCTTACTAAGTTGATTAGGGCCTGGATAAATTGCTGAGGTTGGCCTTGAACTTTCAATCATTCCAAGTCTTAACAGGCATGTGCCACTACACTTAGCTCAAGCTTTGCTAGATTCTGTATATAAATGATAGCATGAAGTATTCTTTCTTTGTTTCTGGCTTATTTAATTTAGCATAATGTCTTCTAGATTCATCCATATTAGTACACATTGCAGGATCTCCTTTTCTAAGGCTGAATAATATTCCATTGTGCATCTGTACCATAATTACTTATCCATCCATCCACTGACAAACACATTAGTTTTTTCTACATCTTAGCTGTTGAGGATAATACTGCTATCAACATGAGAATGTAGATTTTTCTTTCAAAGTGGTAATTTAATTCACTTTGGATATAGTAGTTCTTTCAACAGTGTTTTCTACTCTTACTGTACCAAATACTATCATAAATTAAAAACTAATATGCAGATAAATCACCTCAACTTCTTGATAAAATGCAGCTGCTCATTTGGGTTTGGTGTTGGGTTTGAAATGTTGTATTTCTCAGAAATTTCTCATGGAGTAGCTAGGGTCTTCACCACATTACTTGTTTTTCTATTATAGCGTGTAACCAGGTTCCCTGGGCTCTGAGATTGTATGAAACCCTGAGGGGAGACTTCTTGGTTTTATATTCTGGATTTGATATTTAGTAACCGTTTTTACCTTAAGGAGATTATTTAAAAGTCTTTAAGCCTCATTTTCTCCATCAGTTAAATAGGAGTAAGAGTAATATCATGTTACACTATATGTGTAAAGAACAAATGAGAAAATATATGTAAGTAAGAATTCAGTTCCATACACATGGTAAGTGCTTAACATATGCTAATGAATATTTTTAATTAAAAAGTATATTACAATATTATGCATTAATGAAAGTACAGAATCTATTTGTATCCATCAAATGGGTCAATATATAATAAATGTGATACACACACATATAAAGAGAGAGAGACAGAGAGACAGTGTGTGCAACTTGGAAAAAGAAGAAAATTAACTTCATTTATGAAATTCTGGAGAACAATATGCAAAGTGAAATAATTCAAGCACAGAATACAAATAAATTTCATAGAAACATAGAGTAGGATGGTCTTTTCCAGGGACTGTGCCAGGGGGGAATGGAGAAATGAATGACAAAAGGGTACAAAGTTTGAGATACATAGGATGAATGTTTCTGGAGAATTAATGTACAACATGGTGATTCTAGTAAACATATTGTATTTTATACTTTAAATTTGCTTAGAAAGTACTTTTTAAATGTTCTAATCAGCAAAATAACTAACTAGATGTGAGGTGATGAACATGCTTGAGTATGATAATCATTTCACAATGTATACATACATCAAAATATTGCATTTTGCATCATAAATGTACACTATTTTGTGAATTATACCTGAATAAAGCTGGTAAATTCAGCATTAGCCAAAATTTAGAAAAGAAATAAATTAAAAAAAAATAAGATGGCTTAGAAAATTAAAGCAGCAGAGTCTTCTTCTGAATTCCCTTAATTCACATGACATTGTATTTTTTGTCTGTTTCTATGTAAAGCATTCCCAAGAATGTTGGCACTTAAAGTAAATTTATCATTACACCATTTCTCTTGGTCAGGAAGGAGTCTGACATATTTTAACCAAGACCTCATGTGACTCAGATAAAAATATTATCCAATTGTGTCCTCCCATGAGTCCTGACTTCAGGAAGATCTACTTCTGACTCTTCTCAGATGGCCAGTGCAAGTTTCCTTCTGGTTGCTGGGCCGAAATCCCTGTTGTCTTTCCGTAGTCATTTGTGATTCATCACAGTTGCAGGAGGCTGCCTCATGTTATGCCACATGGGTCCTCCATCTCAGCAATAAGATACCTCCCTTGATTGAATTCCCATCACAACTTGAATCTCTGGCTGCCCTTCTGCCTCCAATGAGAGAAAACTATACTTTTATAAAGGGCTCATGTGATTAAATGATGACCTATTCTAAGATCAACTGTACCATGTCACATGACCAAATCATGGTATGAAAGCTATTGTGGGGTCATGATGGCAGATTTATGCAGAGTGGTCACAAAAGCAGAGGGAAAGCTTGAGGGCTGATGTATATGAATACATAAGTAGAGCCAGTATTTAACTGAAGACAGTAACATAAGCAAAAAGTGAAAATTTTCATTTGATTGAAAGTACTAGAAAACATATAGTTAGAAATTCAGTGTTTGGAGCAGATATAAGGATTTTCTAATCATGGTGTCATCTAACCATGGCATTTGATAAAAGAATAATAATTAAGAATATTCTATATTTCAGCAAAGCAGATTACAATTTTCTTTTAATGGTTTATTCTGTACAGGCTTTGGGTTTTGGAATAGTTCATTAAGCATAAGATGGTTTCAAGTACTTAAAAATCTCTTTAAAACAAAGTGAATTATTTTACAGACGCGAAGACAAAAGTATTGAGTGGGAAATATTGCATCACATTATTATTATGTTTAAGGAAATATGCTCCTAAACAATAGGTGGAAACAAAGCAGTGCTCATTTTAAAAAGATTTACAGACATGAAATGCGTGCATGTGTTTTATGTGCAAGAACTATTCTACACCTTTTAGAAGCAGAAAATATGCAGCGTCTCATTCTGCCTTATGGGCATTCAGAGCTTTTAATCTAATAAAACCTATGTGTCAGCCAGTGGCATGTCAGGGTCTCATTACTCTGCTTCTGTAGCACTTGATGTGCGTGGCTAAGTCCCTGCACAATGTACCCCTCGGGGCTCCCTGAGGTAGAGCCATGCAGGTTTGCATGTTTACTTACTGACAAAATATAAAAAAAAGAGTGGGAGCAGTAACATTAAATACTCTATCCCTGTTTTCACTTGTGCATTCACTAAGAATGATGAAAGCATAGACTATGTGGAATGGGTTGAGAATTGTGCATGAGCACGTTCTTTGTCCTCCATGCCTCATCTCATCAGAAGTCAGTTTCTAGACATGTTTGGTAGACAAACATGCTACCTCTTTGTTACAATACCACTTGAAATTGCAGTTATACAAATTAGCTTACATGGCCCGACTAATGAAAAAAATGTACACTTAAATTTCACTTAAATGAAAAAAAAAAAAAAAAAGAGAGAGAATTGACAAAGCCTTTTCAAATGCAATTTAAATGCATCATTTTTATTATCAAACAGTATTTGCCTATGAGGCATAACTTAATGAAAAAATGCTAAGGTAAATTTTAGAGAGTCCTCATATTAATACTTTATATTATGGAGTCACATCTACGTATGCCTAAGGATGAAAAATTAATAAAATTTCTCAATCACTGAAAAAAACAGTTTAAAAAACCACATGCATCATTTAATTTATTTAATGAATGAAGGTGATTGTAAAACACATAACATTTACATGAGATACCAAGTAGCTTTCTGGGGTTGTTAATGTTTTAAAATTTAAAATCATTAAAATAGAATACTGCAACGAGTGTGGGAGAACAGAGAAGTTTTAAAATAAAATTTTATCTGCACTTACTCTCATATTGTCTCCTTAACCTTCTTGACACTTTAATTGCTGTGCCATTTTTCACTGAGATGGCAAGCGTGTTTTTACATATGCAGAATGCAGCCTGTGTTAATGTGTATTGATTAAAGTATAGATGGTGATGCTAGGATGTGGGAATTTTCTCCAGTGTGACTACTGAGTAGCTTTCTGTATCCTCTCCACTCACTCTCTTTTTAAATAAAGGAAAGAAAGCATGTATTTTCCAATATGTCTCTATGTTACATAAACTATAGTATTAATAGGTTAAAAAAAGATATGATTTCACCAAAGAAAAACTGGAAAAGCAGCCACATCAAGAAACTTGCTAAGTCTTTCATTTTTGTATTGAAGATGCTACAGGAAAATCAATAGCTTCCTATGAGTCCAAGTGATCTTGCAGCTTCTGAGAAATTTACATCTCCCTGACAGGCACTTTGTAAGGTCTGGTTCATCTGGGTCATGAGAGTCCATGTAATTTGCATCTTGAGCAATTTCTCTTTTTCCTTTACCTATTCCAGGAGGAAGGAAGATTGAACCTGGTCATAAAGAGGAGCTCATTATGAAAGTCTCAGCTGCAAAGAATAATTTTGTAGGTGTTCCTAAAGTGCAAGAATGTCACATAATGATAATATTTTCTCATAGCTCCTTAGATCTCCACATACACTAGAAAATGGAAGTGTCATATACTGATTCACATTTGAAGTTTCATTCACCAAATAAAATTGAAGTGTCCTATCAAGGTCATTGGAGAAATATCTTCCCAAGATGGATTCACAAATTATTTGCCAACAAATATATAAAAGAAAAAATAATTTGGGTTACCTCTCATAAAACTTAAAAAAATATTCTCGTAAATTTTATTCTGCCCTTTAAAATTGACAGGACATGTCTAAACATCAAATATATATTTATATCATGATGTGTTAATAATTCCTAGCATTTATTTTTGTAGTAATGCCATAAGCGCACTTAAAAATAAATAAAAACACATAGGAAATGCTAAAATATTTTGAATTAAAAATATAATGCAATAGCAGTGATTAAATAGTTAGGTCTCTAGTATGATTATTTGAATCTAACCTATAGTTCAATGCAGATATCTATCAAAATAAATTTTGAAATGGTGACTGAAATTCACTTTACTGCAGTATTTTCATTTCATGATAAGTTCTTGCTTAGATTCAGATATATTAATTTTCCATTATTCATAAAAACTACAGTTCATATATAAATGAAATTTATTATTATAATTGACTGTCATATTTATACACCGTGTATGAGATCTGATATATAAAACAAGTGGACAATTCAAGTTTAAAATGGGATTTTGCTGGGTGTGGTGGCACATGCCTGTAATCCTAGCACTTGGGAGGCTGAGGAAGGAGTGTCTGAGTTCAAAGCCAGCCTCAGCAGTGGCGAGGCACTTAGCAACTCAGTGAGACCCTGTCTTTAATAAAATACAGAAAAAGGGCTGGGGATGTGGCCCAGTGGTCAAGTGCCCCTGAGTTCAAGTCCCCAGTACCTAAAATAAAATAAAATAAAATAAAATGGGATTTTTATATCCATTTTATAGTTTTCCTCTTTAAAATGTAGTATAGATATCCTTTAAGAAAGATTATTTTGGCTCCAACATTATCCTGTCTAATTAGAACAACTTAATTCATGTACAAATAACGCACAGTCTTTAAGGTTGCCTAAATTGAGGTTGATGGAAGTAGCCCATCTAATCTTGCAAAAATAGTCTGGAATAGTACTAGACATTGGCACCATTTGGAAAGGAAAAATGACCCTACCTATTTTTTTTTAAAATATTTATTTATTTGCTTTAGTTGTACACAATGTGATGCATTTATGTTTATGTGGTGCTGAGGATCGAACCCAGGCCACGCACGTGCTAGGCGAGCGCTCTACCGCTAAGCCACAACCCTAGCCCGACCCTACCTATTTTTATGTGCATACTTACTTCATTAATTTTGCATATAATAAAAACAGATAATATTTATTGAGCCCTTATCATTAGTCAGAAGTCTTACTAAATGACGCACGAACATTTTCTTTTAGTCTCCAGAAAACCATCTGAGGTTGTAATAATCCAGCTGCATTTTATTAGAGGATCCATTCATGAAGACCTTGCTATCACATAATGAAAATTAATTTCCCACAGGAGCAAATAAGTAGCTGAATGGGTGTGTTCTTTCAAACTTTATTTAGAGTTAAATTCTATGTCTGCTGCACTGTATTTGGTGGCTTGCCTTACAACTTTACCCTTTGCCTGCCTTAGTTCAATATTATTATTACAGGATGCACTACTTTTCTGTATGGTAACCATGCATGTTCAAATAATACTCTGCACATAAGCACAATCAGTCACAGATGCTGTGATACACTTCCACAACTCCCCGATTTATTACATTTTGACAAACTAGGGCTTGTCACTCTTTTTGTTATCTAATGTCCTATTGCAATATGAAAATGATAAAACATTTATAATGATGGCCTCTTAGTTTTAAAATTTTCGACAATAATAGCTTTACTGCTATGATTTTAAAGTTTGAAATATTAAATGAAGCAATTATTTAAAAGTTTATGTAGAGTGATATTACTTGCATTGATTCACCTACACTTTTGAACATACAGATTCCCTAAAAGGCCTATAGATTTCCTGGAGCATATTTTAGAGCAGGGGTGTATTTGAGGGGACAAAAAGAGGAGGAGGAAGGTCATGTTTAAAAGAAAGAACTAGTAACAGATCAGTTAAAAGAGAAATTATTAATGCACAACACTCAACAACAAGGACAGAGGAGAGGACAGGACAGGATATGTTGACAATAGGATCTACAGAAAGTAATATTTAAAAAAAAAATACTGCTTTCAACTTCATTTAATACAATCACCAACATCCAAATGTCTTCAAGTTGAAAATTACTAGATTTATCTAATCAAATTTCCTAAGATAATGAGTACATGCCTATGAATACATGCATTTGTGCTGGAAGAACCTGGTTATTTTAATCAGAAAATAAGGCTTATGAGTAAATTTTCTTGGAAATCATTTTCTTAGAAGTTGTCATATTTTTATCTAGATTATATTAATTGAAACCATACTACTTTCTTTTTTATCCGTATTTATGTTTTACATGGTCTGCATGAATTTCCTGTCTGGCAGCTTTCTGTCTAACATAATCACTGCTGATAACCAATTATCATTTTATCTCAATACCTTTTGTTTTCATTGCATATACACAAATGCTGAGAACTCCCCAAAGATAATCTAAGTTTTACCTATAAACAAGTGACTTATTAATTAGGTCAAACACATGAATTTTAGGAGAAATATGAATAAAAACTAGAACCATGTTTGCCCTGAAGTACCTTGTTTAATATTTTATTAACAAGATCAAAATTGTTACACATTTCTGAAAAAATGTTAGACAAATGTTAATGTCCACAAGACAATAGCAAAATGTGTGTGTGTGTGTGTGTGTGTGTGTGTGTGTGTGTGTGTGTTGTGATTTCTTAAGATATTGTTAAAGACAACAAACAGTTATAGGATAAGAATAAAATATGTACCGGGTCAGTGAAAATTAGAAAGCCTTCACAAGTCTTTTAAACATATGTTGCTCTTCTTTTCTGGCTCAGCTTCACAAGCATGTGTTCTACACAGTTCAGCAATTACTCAACAAATCTTCATTTCAGTAAGTTATCCATTTTTTGGTGCATACACTTGAAACTGGCAAGGGGTTCGATCTGGCAATAAAATTTTCACCAGAAAGCTCTTTTATTTATTTTCTTTACAGAAGGAAAACATTTAATGCAACAAAATTAATTATTAGCATTCTAAGGTAGATAGATATGTTAGATATTTTTCCCTATGGACCCTGTGGTATCTTCTTGACTGGATATTTTCCAAAAGTCTCAATATAATATGTTCTCATTCACTGATACTGGTTCCCATTGTCTTTTGAACATGGTGCAGACATATGAATGCTGCTTACCAGGAGGAGGTAGATCGAGTCAATGAGTCTGTCAGATAATGAGGATGGTAGTAGACATGACCTTATAAAAATCAACCAAAATGAATCTTAATGTTTGTTCAATTCTGATAAAGATACTGTAAAAAAATATCAGAAACCAGATAGCTTGTAAGTAACTGAAATTTATTCCTAAGAGTTATGGAATATTTATTTGGCTGAGGGTACACTTTCTACTTCCTAAATGTTGTATTTTGGCTGTGGTTCCCTATGGAGAAAGGGACAAACAAGGATGACCTTCCTTATGCTTTTAAATAATGACACTAATCCTTTTTACGAAGTATTCACCATAATTCCCTAATCACCTCCTAATAGGACCTACATCACCTCAGGGAGAGGATTGCTTTCAACATACGAATTTTGAAGGGAAATAAATATTCAGATTATGGCAATATTAAATGGCAGAAACAGCAAAACATTAATTCCAGAAGGTTCTTTATAACTATGCTTACGGAAATTGACAGTGGCTTTGCACAGAGTCCCTGCTTAGCTCTCGTTTAATATGCTCTGAGACTTTGCCCAAATTCTGAGTCTTCTGCCCCATAATTGAAGGAAAATGTACAGAAAAGGTGCATACAATTAAGCTGTCATAGGAGTTTCTCTTTTCATTATTTCCCCCCTCATTCCTTTCATTTTTTAATATCTTTGCTACAGAATTCTCTTAAACTTCACTATCTTTATGTCACCCTGTTATCTTGTTATCTGTTGTGAAAATGAAGGAGAGAGATTTTGGAAGACATATGAATCCTTATGAAATAACAATAAGCCAATTTAGGAAATTCAAAATATTCAAACACTTAAAAGAAAGCAAGAATATTTTATGAATGATCAAAAATTGCTTGAACAAAAAAAATCCAAGGACTTTGACTGTATTGGTTAGATAGAGTTGAATGCTTAAATTTATATTTAAATTTACTTAAAGCTAAGTTACTAAAGAAGTGTGTGTGTATGTATACATATGTATATATATGTATATATATAAAATATATATTTCAAATAAAGTCTATGCTTAGTCACCTAATCATTGTGTCAGTTTGAAGAGAACGTATGTTTATCGTAGAATGAAGGATTCACCTTCCACCGTACTGCACTTGTCAAAACCACCACTTCACTCAAGTCAGAGCCAGGTCTGCCGTTCCTTCTGAAATACTCCTATCTCCTGCACCTGCCTTTCAATACATCCTGTTCTCATCCTACCATGTGTGCTGTTCCCTGACAGTTTCTTTTGTCAGTTCCTCTTCTTTACGCTCGCCTTTTAATGTCATGCTTCAGGGCTCAGTTCTTGGCCTACTTATTTATTCTGATTATACACCTTTGGTTATATTTTCCACCTAGGGTCCTCAATATGATCACAACTCCCAGATATATCCCTCCGTTCAAGACTTCCCTCCAGCTTTGTGTATTTCATGTGCGTGATACCAAGAATTGTGTCTGCCCACTCAACATACACCACTCTGATGTCTAATATGTGTGTCAAATGTGGCACTTAAAAAACTTAGCTCTGCTTCCAGTCCCACGCACACACAATCTATTTGCAGACTCACCCATTTCAGAAGACAGCCACACCATTCAGACTAAACATTTTGAAGTTTTTCTTGAATCCACTCTTTTTTGTACATTTTACAACTAAGAATACTACACACAATATTCCTAATTCAAAAGTTCTCATCATCATGATTGCTATTTTCCTGACAGGAGCCACCATTGTCTCCTGCCTGGGTTATTGTTACTGGTAACAATCTCCAGGATTGGGCTGTCAAATGAGATTCTCAAGAATCAGATATTTGATCCATGAATGAGCTTATTAATAATTTCAATGTTGCAAATAAATAGATGAAGCAGGGGGAATTCCAAGATGCCTAGGATGACTTCCTATGTCATTTTTTTAAATCTCCTCAAGTTGTATATGTTCCAAGTAACAGATGAGATTTCTAACGAAGTAGAAGGTCACCTTATTTTAAGAGACATATTGATATAGAATGTCACCATTCGGTACTCATATAATGTTACATAATTGCATTATATAATCCATGGAGCTAGGTCCCACAGATCTATAGCTTTCAGGCTTGCTTACCAAAATCCATTATGTAAACAAGTATATACTGTCCAACTTTTTCCATAATAAGGACGTTCCTCCCAGCACAAACTACAGTGTTTACTTGCCAGAGGTCTGTGATTTCCACTTTCAGTAGGAGAACAGAATTCTCTTTGAATACTCCTTTCCCAGGAGCTTTCAGACACTTTCGTCTCACCTCTTAATGTCTCTGCCTTTTACTCTTTCCCGGCTTCCACTCTGTTCTCAAAGCAGCAGTTAGAAGGTTGGTCTGACCATGTCATTCCTTTGCTCACCACTTTGCAAGGACTCCACATTTTATTCAGGATGAGAGCCACAGTTTTGGCCAAGCACCCCAGAGATCCACATGAGCAGTCCCTGACTTTGTCCTCTACCGTGTCTTTCACTTTCCTCATGGCAGCCACCCCAGCCTCCTGCATGTCCTGCTCATTAGGCACATTTCTGCTGCTCTTCTCATAGACACAAGGGAATAATTCTATCATTTCCTTGACATCTTCACCGAACTGGACAGTTGCTTCCACAACACACTCACACAGACTGCAAACACTCAGGGCCTGCCGCTCTAAGGTGTTTTAACTTTTTCTTTCTTATCAATTACCAGTATATTTCATATGCTAATGAAATACACTGTTAGAATACACGAGTTTCAGAAAAGCAAGACTATTTATCTCTTTTTTTCATTGAGGTATCCCAAACACCCAGAGGAGCAGCTATGTACAATAAGTTGTAAATATTTTATAAAGAGTGTATATGCAGTTTTGCATTTGTCTTGGACGTCTGGTTATCCTTCAATAGAACAAATTATTTTTCTCAGGTTCACATCATACTGCCTGATAGTTATTTATGAGAATAACTTTTCCCAGAATGTCTTTCACTGAAAAATATTTTTTCTTCAAAATTGCTGCTAATAAAATAAGATGTTTCAAACATTTTGTTAAAAAGATTTTAAAAGTAGGTCAATCAGAATAAATCTGAAGAATAACTTTTTTATAATAGTATATTTCCAAGTCCTTATATGGCACAATTTTGCTGAATTATGCAAAAATATGTATACATACTTTAAAGATATTTTGACAGGTAGAAAAGTACAGAGTAAAACACTACTGTAAAATAATTATAAAGAACTTCATTTCATAGAACTACTGATGCTCTAATTAATATATTTCAGATATATTTTTAAGTCAGTGTTTACATTTGAAAAATTTCTTTTAGAAGTGATTGCTCCATGGATAGAAAGAATAAATTTAAAAAAAGAGATAATGATGACTGTGAAAGTCACTTTGAATCAAATCTGGTAAGTCTTTTTATTAATATCATGTAAATTTTTATTCCTTAAGTTTCAGTAAAAATCTTTAATTGCCAACCATCCATCCTTGTTTTAGATGAAAATGTTTTGCAATAAATAAATAAATAAATAAATAAACAAGTTATTTTCAACTGAACAAATGATTTACAAATTCACCTTTACTAATAATAGATATGTGAAAAGATATATACTAGCTTTACACATATAAATACACACATGTTTTATTTGGCAGGAAACATACATGCAGAGGAAAAAATAGAAGGGCAGGTTGTTTAGATCAAGCTTACTTTAGTTCAATGGGAGGACAGGTATACAAATGTGGCTTGGAGACATTGTGTTAGAAACTGTTTATATTCCAAGAGCTGCTAGTCACATGAGTGATTTTAAGCAGCAGAATATATAAATGCCAATCAAGGAAATCACTCACAGAGAGCCAAAGCCTTGCTGAAAGAAAGGTACTCCTGGGAATTAGAATGACCTTACACTGCCAAACCAAAGTGGATTGAAAAGTTTAATGCCACGGACAGATTTTGACAGTGGTAATGGCATTGGTGTCCTTGGCTTGGTCCCACTCTAGGGAGTTATAACTTTTAAAAGCTTTGATTTTTGTTTATCATGACAAGTTCTTCAAATATATAGCTCTTTGGACTCAATACCTCTGACATGCCCCATTTCTCTTTTGAAGACTTGGAATCAACCACAAGAAAAGAAAACATGGCAAATCTTTATTTATAAAACATGATTCAAATTTTACTTCTATTTTGGTACTTGCAAATACTATAAACATAGTTATAATCCAATAATGATGCTATGATAAATACTACAGTTTCTCACTTTATATAAGTGTGTTAAATAGCTTTCCATCACAACACTAATATACTTGAGATTATTGATGTATAAGGAAAAGATTTAGTTAGGGCACAGGTCTGGAGATTGCAGTCTAAGATTGAGTAGACCCATAACTTTGGGCCTCGGTTGGGGATGCCACATGGCAATCATGATGAGTGCAAATTGCAAAAATCATAGTGGAGCAAATTGCTACCTAATAACTAGGAAAGGACCAACATCAGCAAATCCACCTCTGGGTTCACCTCCAATAACCTAAGCACCTTCCACCTCTTAACATTTCACCACTACCCTGGGGACCAACCTTCTAACACAAGGGCTGATGAGTGATTTTTAGGATCCAATCTGTAGCAATAAGCTTGGCTAATTTCTTTTTGTCAAATATTCTTTTGTCAAATATTCTCTGGGTTAGGTTTCACCAATGAAATTAAAGTTAAGCTTTAAATAAATGTTTTTCCTCTGACATGTGAATATACCTGACCTAAGAGTGACAACATGCCTTGCCAATAGTGCAGGTTTGTAATCCCAGCAGCTTGGGATGCTGAGGTAGGAGAATGGCAAGTTCAAAGTCAGCCTCAGCAATTTAGGGAGGTCCTAAAAAGTTGGTGAGATTCTCTCTCAAAATTAAACAGGGCTGGGGCTGTAGCTCAGTGGTAGAGCGCTTGCCTAGTACGTGTGAGGCACGTGGTTTCATCCTCAGCACCACATAAAAATAAATTAAAAAATAAAGATATTGTGTCCATATAAAACTAAAAATATTTTTAGAAAAAAAATTAAATAGTCTGGGGATGTGGCTCAATGGTTAAGCACCCCAGAGTTTAATCCCTGATATTAAAAAAAATTAATAACTTTTCAAAAAAATTAAAGAGTGAGATCATGCTTTCTTTCTTTCCTCAGTCACCTTGATTTTCCTCAACCTCTTGTCAAAACAATGACATAAGGACATATACATTTTCCTTTGTTCCTATAAAATCTTCATTTTCCTCCCAGTACATACAACTGCCACAAATAGCATACAAAAGAGGGTGAAAGGGTTTTCTGGCACCCGAGGGGGGAAGTTGAGGACTGTCAGAGAAGAATGAGAGTTTTTCTTTTTCCTTATTTTATAAAAAAATATTGGGTTCTGTACTGATAGTATTTTTGATCTGGTTCAGAGGGACATAACTTTGCAGAATAATGTGCTGTATGCTTATATGCTTGAAGGTATAACTACATTTGTAGGTTTTTATTAATTTTGAAGGACTCAAATAAAAATTATGTGATTCTTCTTTTCATGTCCCTTCTCCCTTTATTACACTACTGGCCGCCAAAGCCATTCATATTTTCCAATTTCCTGAATTCCATTCCACAGTCACAGCTCAGTTCTCTACCTAATATGCTATCTTCTACTTGTGTTGTAATTGCTTGTATATACTGCTGTCATCAGAAATCGGATGGACTTGGTCATCTTAAGCCACTTGAAGGACAGAGGCATTTAATTTTAAAATAGACTATTGAGCGATTAGAGTCTAACAAAGGCAGATTGATACCTGTTTATAGTGATATTAATATTTATGGTTCTCCTGTTTCCTTTTCATTGCTCTAAGATTAAATGAAAATAGGCCAAACCTGGCTTTTGTTTGCCTGGTTTTTACTTTTCAACTTCTCATCCTCTGTCTCCTTGCAGCATTCACATATGGACACATATTATTTGTGTTGAACATGATTCAAGTACTGTGTTGAGTTATGTGGTTCAACGTTTGAAATATGTTGTATATAAAAATAAAGGGTCTAATACATTCCTTCAAAGAATAATCAAGGTAAATAATGTGCACACGGGGAATACACTGCACAAATAAATACCACAACGAGACAGCAGTCCTTGCTGTGCTGCACATATCTTCCCCAGTGACCTCCCCAATGACAATAACCACACTTCACTAAGGAAGAATAAGGATTCTTTTTTTTTTTTTTTCTAGAAGATGAGAAGAAAGTACTATTATTTTAGATACATTTATCTTCTCTTTTTCCATCTGTCCTTCAGCTTCCTTGTCCATCCAATTTCTATTTCTCAAGCCTAATTCAAAACTTTTCAGACATGACATGGTTTTTACTCTCTAGTCCTATGTCTGTCTGTCTCCCTTTCTCTTTCTCTCTGCCTTTCTGTCAAATCTTTCTTTGAATCTCACTCTCTCTTTGTCTCTATCTCTATGTTTGTGCTTGGCTGTATGGGTATACACTTTATTTTTCCTCTTTTTTCTTTACATTCACACACACACACACACACACACAGAGATAATTTACACTTTATAAGGTGAACTCTTCCCTGTTCTGCTCTCTTGAATAGTAAAATATCAATCACACTAACCCACTTACTGAGCCAAAGTTCTTCCTTACAGTCGAGAAACCTCTTAAGAGTCTAAAAATGAACAGTCTTATCCATAATGATGACAGCATGCATCTGATTTGCATAGTGCCTCTTCAGTCAAACTGTTATGCAGCCCAGTTAGACTTCTGACTACAAGAATATATACAGACTTGCTTAACACAGTGACCTTGACAAGCCTCACAGTCAAACCTCATTGTGAAAGAATCACACTTGAAAGAAAAAAAATATTTTACATCTAGCATTCCAAAGTATAATTATACCCATGATAGGCATTATTTCTCAGGGATAAATCTATGGCTACATTATATAGTGCAATGGGAAAGGAAAAGAAAGAAATAATTGTTTGTTGAATGCACATCATTGGCTAAGCACATGGCTAATTGTTTTAGGCATAATATCTCATTTTCTTCTATGTTACATATTTACCCTTCTGAGTTACCTGTTTTAGAAATGAGGAAACAGAAGTTCTAAGAAAGTAAATGTGATTGCTTAATGTCAATTTAGGATGTGGTATGTTGAGGATTCAACCCCAGAGGCAAAAGATCTAAAATATGCCTTTCTCTTGTTGTGATTGCTATTTTTTTTTTTTTTTTTTTTTTTTTTTTTTTTTGGTACTGGGGATTGAACTCAGGGGCCCTTGACCACTGGGCCACATCCCCAGCCCTTTTTTGTATTTTATTAGAGACAGGGTCTCACTGATTTGCTAAGTGCCTCGCCATTGCTGAGGCTGGCTTTGAACTCGCAATCCTCCTGCCTCAGCCTCCCAAGTGCTGGGATTACAGGTGTGCGCCACCGCGCCCGGCTGTGATTGCTATTTCTTTGCTGGATAACTTTATGTCTTATTGAAACATGCTTAATTGGAATAACCCCCTACACTTCTGTTTTCCATTGCCAACTTCAGGTTACTTTTCCAAAAACTGACATCTTGAAATTCCTGAAAGTGTGAAATGTATGGCAGAATTACAGGAATATAAGAGGTATATAAGGGCAGAAACCTGAGTCTCTCTCTCTCTCTCTCTCTCTCTCTCTCTCTCTCTCTCACACACACACACACACACACAATGCTGCTTCTGTTGAACATAGGTCATAGGAAACATAAATATTCCAAAGTAAAAAATAATAATATGATGAGAACATTTAGGCATATCAGTTTGTGGTAGCTGAATATCTTAAATAATTCAACTGACTTCTCACATTCTATTGACTATCATTTGTTGACTATTAAAGAGCTAAATTCTATTAGGAAAGCTTGAATTCTTGACATTTTTACCCTAACAACAACTCTAAATACATGATACAGTGGAGCTAGGAGAGTTTGGTTAAGTATTCAAACTTAGGTATTTATTAGAATGGTGAATCAACACATACATTTAAAATTTTTTTTTCAAGTTCTGTACTTTTCACTAATCAACATTTTTCCCAGATCGAGTCAGGACTGACTTTTCTATATTGAAGTAATATTCTGTGTTAACATTGTAAAATCCAACCTCTAGCAATAGAACCACTTATTCATTGAATTTGAGAACTGGTGGCATATTACTTGTGATAATGATGACCTTAATAGTAAGAATTTTTTCTAACCTTCAATTGATTGAACTATAAAATTAACATTTATCTTGTTCTACTCATTTTGTCAGTAGCTACTGTTAATTAAAATTTTAATTAAACTGCAGTTGTTAGCAATTCTAACTTGTTAGAATTCATGATCATCTAAAATGAAAAGGTTAGTAGATACATGCTTAAAAATAGGGGCTATCTGAAGTCCATAAACAATTGTTCTTGCCTGTTTTAATGGCTACGTTTGGGTATACTTACATGTTGTTTGGAAGGAAACAATTTAAGGACATCCAGTCCAAGAACTAGCATGTTTCTCTTAATAGAATCCTTGACAAGGAGTCAGGCCTTTGCTTCTCTATTCCTGCTTATAGGCTGAAAAAGTCATTTTGAACTGGCAAGCAGCTCACTGGTTTTCTGTATTAGTATCGTTATCACTAACACTGAGATAATAATTCTGACCTACCTCACAGGGATCTGTAATGATTAATTGGATAATGTCCACTAAGTGCTTCTAGCTACTTAGAATAAATGTACTATATGGCTATTAAGCATTGTTATTATAAGATGTTGCTTCAGTGTAATATCAGTGACTGACTGCTCCATGATTATGAGGGAAATTACTTCCTATGGTATTATGAGTGTAATACATATTGATTTAAAAATATATCCTTTGGAATACATTTAGGATTTTTGAATGAGCTAAGCAAAGGGCAGTATTCTTCATAGTTCTGTAGTTGCATATTTAGTAACACATGCTACCTGCTAGGCATTTTATAAGCACTTCATTCTTACAATAATACTATGCGTAGATACTATTTTCTCACATGTTATAGGAAGAACCCAGGGCACTAAGACTTTAATGGTTTTCCCAAAGCCATGGAAGGTAGCAAACTGAAGAGCCAGAACATGATCATTGGAAAACTGACTTTAGACCATCCAAACTTGACCACTTCACTATACTCCATGTATCTTAGGATTACACTTACACTCGTATCTTTGTTCAAGAAAGTGGAAGTGTTTGGTTCCATACCACATGTAAAAATTGCTTATCCATCTCCTTGAAGACATGTCCAGGAAAATTTCCCAAGGGAACAACAACTTAACAATGGATTGACATACACATAGTGCAAGAGCAAGAGTGACAAAGGAAAGGTAAACTGAGGTTCCTCTCTGTGTGCATCCTACTCTCACTTGCTATTTTTTGGAAAGCATATTTTCAGTGTAATCTCAAATTTAGTTGTCTTCAAATTTTGAAAATACAGAAATAAAGAATAATGGAGAAATAAAGGAATTGTATATGCCTCTGGGAAAGCAACAGATATGTTATTCTCTAATCTTTAATCAGGTGGGAAAATTTGGTGTGTATATAAAATGAAACCCAATGCAATGTGTTTTAACCATAAACTAAATTATTGTCTCTGAGATCAAGAAGTCCAGAGGTAAATTCATATAATTTAACTTTTAATTCAACACCTCAGCATCATCACTGGGGCCTGGACTCTTCCCATCAGTCTCCTCTCTACCCCACAGCATGGTTATCTCTTCTCTCTTCCATTGCAAGAAGGTGACAGCAACTTCATATACCAGTTTACACACATAGATATCTACCAGAACTAGTGCCCCATGTTCCTTGCTTCCCTTCCAAAGCACTGCCAGAATCATTCTTCTAATGTATCACTGGATAAAACTTGATTGCATGCTTATCCCTTATAAAACAAGTAGCAAGATAAATTAAACTTCCATGGCTAACTAAATTATTTAAAATGCATTCTCTTTCTCAAGGACTTGAGCACCCCCTCTTTGAACCCTAAGATTCATAAACAACTGTGGTTTTTCTGAACATATTTAGCATTCTCTTAACAAGGAATAAGAAGAATGTCTATTGGATGGACAACCAAAAAAGGGTCTGATATTTTAATAAATATAGTTCCATTTTTTCTATCCTCTATATTTCTAAGGTGAGAATAAATGCATATAATTTTTTATTAATTCTAAATATATCCTAATGAAATTTTACATGGCAAAATCAGGAAAACGTCCAGTAGATTCTGTGGCACTACTAACCTGAATTTTCTCCTAGTTTCATAATTCTGAGTATGACTCACAACCCATTTTGAAACAAAAATACAGACATTACACAACATTCATTAATCAGACTCAATGACATTTATGTCTGATGTGCATGATCCTCTAGATGTCAAATCAACGTGAACATTTTAGCATATGCACAATACAAACCTCCCTAACAGGCATGCCCATTTCAGGACTCTATCTTCTTTAATATGCCATTTACATTTTGATTTAGTGATTTTTTTTTAGCATAGCAGTTTTGGTGGTGCTGCTGGTGGTGTGTGTTTGTGTGCGTACCTGTGTACATATATTATATTACTTGTGCTTATGTAATTGTATATATACAAACAGTTAAATGGGTGGTGGGGACTCCCCTAACTCTTACCTTCTGTATGGGTTATATCAAATACTATGAAGGATCATTTAACTTGATTTTCACAACACTGATTAGCACTCTCCTTCTATGAGATTTGCACTGTTTTTATTATGCTGTAAGTCTGTGTGTTGTAGCTATTTGTATAATTATGTCATTACTCCTACTATACTAAGATAATAAAGACACAACTAACATTTACATAATGTATAATTTCCTCAGTATTTTCCATGGTACAATAATTTCCTGCAGTGATAATAGGTAGTGTATGACAAAGGAGTTCAGTTAAAATTTTTGGAGAATGCTAATTTAAACAAAATTTTTTGAATTTGTAAAAGTTTATATGTAACATGCCGCTCTAAGTAGAATAGATATAGTATGATAATAGATATCATGTGATGTATTTTCAAAAACCTTTAACCAAGTATCACTTTTCTTGGAAGTTTTACCAGGACTAGTATTTGGTGAAATGCATTACATTTATAATAATATTATGATTTGTAAAGCACAAAATACACATTCAAAATAAATTTTACATGATTTTCACAAAATGTGTGTAGGTAGATCAAGAATTGATATTACTTATTCATTACATGAGAAAACTCATGTTTAATATGTGACACACAGCTTTCATTGTAAATTCAAAATAAAATGGGTTCAAATTTCTACTAACTTGTGCTGTCTTCATTACACAATTAGAAATACTTATATCTCAATTTTCTTTGTATTTCTTTCTGCACCTGGAACAATAATTTATACCTTGTTACATACTTTTAAAAATACTGTGACTTCAAGCTTCATTTGCCTTAGTAGTAAATTGCCATTAAAGTAATAAACATGTAAGCAAGATGTAAAATTAATATTATACATATTAGTATAAAATATATACCTAATATTTTGTGCTCACATTGATATAATATAATCATTTTCATTTAATTAGTTCAAGGTCCTATGGAATTTTTAAAAGCCTGTCAAAAATGCAATTAATTGTGTCTTATTTTCTATCAATCTGCGAGCCCGTAATATAGCGAAAAATCAGGTGTAAATCATGAATTGGAAAATCTGTTCTGACATAGCTCTAGGTATGAAATGGGATGATTAATCCAGACCATAACAAATATAAATGGAGTTTTACCTGTTCTATTAAGTCAACCACAGGAACTAGTCAATACCATTTGTCTTGAAGACAAGTAAAGATTGAACAATTGTACACACTAAAAAGGGCTCTATCGATGTGGATTGGTAATTAACCAGAGTCTCCCACAATCTGGTCATGAATAATAAAAATATTATACATACATATCTGCATATACATATAACTGATGTCAACCACTTTTCAAAGGCATAATATTTAATCTCATATATCTTAACTATTTTACTTTTGAAATGAATTTTCCCATTATAAGAATCTAAGACACTTAAGCATTTTACTTCTTTAATGACTTTGTGAAGTTTATTTGTCTTCCCCTCTCACCATGAATGTTATTTTTATAAATATTCTATGTCTACTAACTGACAGTTAAATTGAAAAATTTACCTAAACATCAAATAAAATATGTATTAGCTGTCCAATCACTAAACATTAAAAAGTGCCTATTTTTTAATCAGATATCACAGACAAAAGGAAAAATAGTTTGACTTCATGAATTATCTAGAATATAATCTCAGCTCTTCCTTTCGGACGAACAGGCTCTGATCACACCTGGTTTAACAGATTGCCAATATTTGCTAAAAATTCATATGATAGCACTAACTTGGAAAACTTAATTACAGCCAAAATTTCTTTATTCACAAATAGCAATGTATCCACTACCAGATGTAAAATACACACACACACACATATATATATATATATATATATACATATATATTTTTTAATAATACAAAACAAAATATGACAGTTTATCCTCTATTGGGTTATTTTGTTAAATGCTGGAGGCACATGGACTCAAAGGAGAAGTTGATGCAAAACTACTTGAAAAGTCTGAATATAGAAAAAAATATGAATGTGTTTCTTTGCATATTTGCTATGCTTGAGTTTTTAATTATCAGAAGAAAAGTGTATTTTTATGAGGTTAAATTGGAGAATATGGTGTTAATAAAATATGTGGAACACTTCTGTAAAAAAGGATGCCATCCATTTACGTGGGACAAATTGCAGTGAAAAGTGAATACACCAGTGGAAGAATGAAGCCTAATTGGGTTGCCTGTTGGCCTCTTTCCTTCATCCTTCAAGTGATTTTGAAAGAGCTGGCTCCTTTCATCTGACTGGCCCAGGAGAGACTAGATGAAACTGCAAGCTGACCTCTGAGCACTCTCCTTTCAGCATGGCCACTTCCTCAGGCAGGAACCACTAACCATCACAGAGTGGCTAAATGCAACTCTTAAAGTGTGTAGACCCTTACAAGGTCTGGGGACTCTCTGCTGTATTTCTTCCTGTGGTGAGTGCACCTGGTCTTTGTAGGAGAAATTGTAAATCATTTGAGTCATCCTATTTCTCAAAAACAAAATCCCCTCAATTTTACATATATTTTTTAGGGTGCTTTTGATGAGTGTCCATCACCTCTACAATGTAAGCCATGGACCTTATATCTAAATGCAGCTGAAAAATCTAGATTTTTATATTAAATGAATGACTTTGGAATTGTAGCTTGGTGGTGAAATGCTTGTCTACCATGCAGGAAGTCCTGGGTTTGATCCTGAGCACCACAAAAAATACTTAAAACATGTTAAACAGAAGATTCAAAGTCATGTAAACATAAAATAGTCCTTCACTGTTTTTGGTTTTTGCTATTTTTATTTTGAAAATCTCCTTTAATGTAAGATTTTTACTAGTCAATGTATTCTGTCCTAAGCCATGTGTTTAGGAAGCAGCCCTTGTACTTGTAATAGCTATGTGCAGACATCCACGTGAGTTCTATGACACTCTGTGCTCCATAATCCCATAATTTTGCTTTCTTCCTGCCTTCCTTGCTGGAATAAAATAGCAATTTAGCTTCTCATAATATATACCAGGTTCCTTCTTTTATTTCTTTCTTTGATTTCATCTTTTATTTCAACAGTCACTCCAGTTGGTTCTACCTCAAATATCTTCTCGGTTCTTCGACTTCACATCTCTCCATTGCAAGTGCCCTACTCCAGGACAACATCAGTGTCTGCCTGCAGCATCCTAGCTTTCTCTGCTTCCTGTTAACCTCCTGTCAAACTTACTCTCCTTCACAGGGCAAAGGAAACCATCATTTAATTAGACCATGCCATTTCTTTCCCACTAAGAGCTATTTGCAAATTCAAAATTCTGCAGGACCTGGCCATTTTCCACTTCTACTTCATCATCTATCAACTTCCATATTTTTCCTTGGAATGCCTTTCCCTAGATGTTCTCAAATTTTGTCCATTTACTTCCCTCACATTTCAATGAAAATGCCACCTAAACTCACAAACAGGCCCATGTTCATATGCACAACTTCCCTCACTCTGACTTTTTGTTTTATTTTTCCTATAATATTTATGACAACTTTATGTCATACATGCTAACTTTCATACATATTTACTTATTTATTGCTTCACTGAATATAAATGTTGTAAAATAGGGAATCTGAGTTTCGTGGTTATTATTGAACCCTCTGTACTTAACCCATTTACTAATGTAAGTTTTATATAAATTACACAGTCATGACATGGCAGAATCAATAAATTTTCCATTGTATATACTTATTTGAGAATATATATATATATATATATATATATATATATATATATATATATATATATTGTAGTTGTAGATGGGCATAATGCCTTTATTTTATTTGTTTATTTTTATGTGGTGCTAAGGATATAACCAGTGCCTCACACATGCTAGGCAAGTGCACTGCCACTGAGCCATAGCCCCAGCCCAAGAATATATAGTTTTTATAGAGATATTACTTTTATCTGTTGAATGGAATGAACATGGATTGAGAAATAAAATAAAAGTTCTCCAAATTTGAGTGTGAGACTCACTCTGCCTGAAAATTTTGCTTCAGAAAAGAGGATATTATGAATTCCAGATATAAATTGCATAGTACAAGGAGACATTATATCAACTAGAAAATCCCAGAAGTTTGTTGAAATCCCAATGATTCAAAGAAACCTGTAAGAAATCACAAAATATACTTTAGAGTAACTTTTCTGTTGAATCTGTGCATAGCCTGTAAAACAAAACTAACTTTGATTTCTGCATTAAGGAATTAACAACACACAGCTGGATAATGGCTATTGGAGGTGCAGTCTCAGAGCAACCTTGCTCTGATGGACTATGAAAAAGTGAGGAGAACGACCCCCACCCCACCACTAAGAACTCGTGTATTCATACAACCTACAGAGTTATTGACTCACACGTTCTGCTCTCTAAAATCATTAGTTAGAAATTTCTCTCTTAGCTTTAGCAACTCTTGGTGAGTTTTTTAAAAATGACAGACAGAAGAGTTTGACAGATTAAAACAACAGTCTCACTAATAAACATAGGCCTGTCAACTCTTAATTCCCATAATAGAATACTATTTTACTATCTCCGTATCATGAGAAGCGGAGAATAGGAAATGTCAGTACTGATGGTGAGATAAGGGAAATGAGGAGCTCCTGCATGTGTCTCTAGGTACATTGTTCTGTGCTGCTCTATTGCTGCAGGATACTCCATGTTTGCTGTGTCCGGAGTAGCATCCTCAGGGCTCACTGACCATGCCTCTGCCTATGAGTAAATGACTTTCTTTTTTTTCCTCTTGTTCACTTTTATTCAATTTAGGTGAGGGCCCAGATGGCCTCCTTCTCCCCAGTGATCCAAATGAGGCATTGCTCAAGCTGGCCTCCACTGAAAGACTATGGATATCCTGAGATATTATTGACTTAATCATTCACATGCTCATTAAAGCCTTCCTTGTGTTATTGTGCTCCATTATTGTTAAGGAGGATATTAATTATCCTCGGACTGACAAGTAGCTATGGAAAGAATGGTAACATTTTTGCAGGTATATCATTTTTTTTGATACATGCATCATTCTACTTTTTAAAAACCATTCTTGTTATAAATAATGGACAGTCATTTATGAAGTGGAAAACTTACTCATCATTTCTGGTTGTTTCTATTCAATAAATTGTTGGAAGTTGAAATTACTGGATAAATGATACAATGTCATGGTGCCATTCTGAATGGTTGTACCAGATCAAAGCAATTGTCAATGGGGATGTCTTTTCCCCTACATAAATTCTGGGTATCATCAGCCTTTCTAGCATTGTAAAACAGAAAGAAATGAACTGTGTTGTTCTGTGTTTCTATTGTACCACAAGAAGCTATGAAAGTAGATAAGAAAGTCTTAATGCCTTTACAAATTTGTATTGAAGAGAATTTCCCTTTCTAGTTATACATACCTACTTTCAAATTTGTTTTAATGTACATACTATACTTTAATAACATACGTACTAAAATTATTTTTAATTTAGAAATCTCTTTAATAGTTTGACTTTAAAAAGACAGTCTTGCACATTGATTAAGATTGTGATGACAGAGCTCAATTGGACCCAAGTTCAAATTCAAGTACGTGCACTTGAAGCTTAGTGTCTTTGTACAGAGGGTGTGATAAAACTTGCACACTTAGGGTACAAATACTGAGGACTCACACAAGCACCAGTACATATCAGTTAAAACCTGATAGCACTAGAGAGACTCTTGTTGAATACTGAAACTCAGACTGGTGCGTTTTCAAAACAGAACAGCACTGATTTCTCTGTGTGCTTCCACATCTAGTCCTCATCATATTTTTGTTTTTTTTTCTTTCTATCTCAAAGATAATTGATATAAGGAAGCAAAATTAATTTCCATGTGATCATTTCTTTTGTTGTCAAATATGGGTTTATGACATAGAATATTGCTTTGGTGCAGATTAATTGCATTTGTCCAGTAAAAACCAGATTTAGTACTATAAATAGAAATCACTTAATTTTTTTTTGGAATTTGTCTTAAAAGTAATTGAAGTTAAATATAAACTATGATATTTTTCTCATTATCTTTAAGTGGAAAACAAATTAAATGTTTCAGAAATTAATTATTATAATGTGAACCTAGAGTCAAATCACTATTTTTCTAAAATACAATAAATTAGCTCTAAAATTTTTACTAAGTTACAAGTTTAAGGAAAAAAAAAACCTTGATAGTTTAGAGTATTTTTTAAAAAATTTTGATTTTATCAAACTAGTATTCCAACTGAATAAAATTCAACAGTACACACAATTAAAGAAGGGTATCAGAAACAATTTAAAGATAAATTCACATGTAAATTAATTGACAGAACAAATTTGTTTTTCCCAATATTAATTCAGCATGCATGAAGTCCAAGACACTAGTGGTTCAGGGCTGCATTGAGGGGGTAAGTTTTATGATCTGTCTCAACAACTGAGAAGCATTAGTTTACCAAGAAAAGAGAATGGTCAGGTATTATAGCACAGGAAGCTGCTGACATAGGCAAGCAGAAGGGTTAGGCCAAGACACAGTCCCCCAATCTGTTTGGTGTGGGAGAAGCTTACTGTGAAGCTCATGAGTCCCATCAGAGACATTGTAAAGAATGGACTGTTTAGCATGTTGTAAAGTGTCCTGGAGGTGGTAAATATACTAAATCACATTAAATTTAATAATTTAAAATTTAAAAAAATAATGGACTTTTTAGGAGAGTCAATCTTATTTCCTTTGTTCGTTTATCAATTAACTTTGAAATTTTCAGAGATTTTGTCTCCCTTAACATCTACTGCAATCTGGGATGACATGAATGGCACAGTTGATAACCTAAACTGTCAATCATTTGCCTGCCTAATCTTGCAAATTTTTCTGCTTTGGCTGCTCTGCAATTATCCTTCTTTCTGTATACTTCAAACCTTAAGCTTCAAAATCATGTGACATATATATGATAAATGCTTTACTCTTCTTCCTATAACAGATAAATTAATCTAAGTCAACAATGAAAAACTTTTTAAGAAATCCTTTTATGGCAGATAAATAACCTATTTCCCTATGCAGTACAATCCTTTTACCAAAGTTTTCTATACTCAGTGGAAGTATTTCAGTTTCTGAATCGGAATACTTTTAAGGAATACACCACAGTTTCTCACAGTATCTATAACCACATACTGTTTCTAGCTAGTGATCTTGCCTACACAGGTCACATTGCTAGAAATCTATGGATAAAATAAACAGTTGCAAAATCAGAAATCCACCCACCCAGAATTAGGGACTTGGAAGTTTAGAAAGATACCATTAATGTGAGGAAGATCAGAAGAGCGTGAGTTATCCATGGTTTATGTTCTGACATGATACATGAAGGATGGCTAGTCAGGAAAGTGCAATTACTTCTTTAAAAATTACAAAGATTTAACCTTAAAGACATCTGAGCCTGTCCTTCCAGTTTTGTAGCTCTCTCAGGATGTCATTTTAGATAAGGCACAGAATACCTATTAACTTTTCTTTGTTTATTAAGTGGGCAACAATTACTACTCTTAAGATTGCATGAAGAACTGATTAAGACAACTGTTCAAAATGCTTGGCACGTAACACCTGAGAAAGAGGAAATAATGCCAGGCATGATGGTTCACACCTGTAATTCCAGCAGCTCTGGAGTCTGAGACAGGAAAATCTCGAGTTCAAAACCAGC
The DNA here is from genome assembly GCA_025594165.1 of Tamias sibiricus. Taxonomy (NCBI): domain Eukaryota; kingdom Metazoa; phylum Chordata; class Mammalia; order Rodentia; family Sciuridae; genus Tamias; species Tamias sibiricus. The sequence continues at coordinate 153,094,455 of CM046662.1, read as the reverse complement.
CTTAGCTACTTAGCAAGGCACTTAGCAATTCAGCAAGAACCTGCTTCTCAATAAAATTTTTAAAAAGTGCTGAGGATGTGACTCAGTGGGTAAAACACGCTTGGGTTCAATCCCCACTACCAGAGACAGGGAGGGGGGGGGGGGGGGGTGGGGGTGAGGGAGAGAGAAAAAAAAATAACATAATTTTTGTTTTTGACAGAGCCCTAACTTGGAAGGAAGTCATGAAATAGGTAAAGGGGTTTCTAAGACCCTCTGATTTATAAATTGAAAATGGTGCTTTATTGCCATGTATGTATGTAGATTAATTGTCACTAATAAGATTTGCGATGCTGCTTTTTCACTAAGCTGAAGTTCAAGGGAGAATCCATTCCCAACAACCATCTTAAATCTTTTCTCTGGGTATACCATTTCCATTCCTACTAATTGTACAAATAGAGACCCAAAGTAAAAAAAGAGTTCCAGGCTTTTTATATATGTGCATTCAAAACAAATGAACACTGGAGATGCTAACACAAGAAAGAACAAACTGGAAAGCTGAAAATAGAGTCCTTCTGAACCCACTGCTTGTTTTCACTTAGAGCTCCTGCACTGACTTCACCCATGAACACTTGGATCAATGTCATTTTTTAAGGGCCATATCATCACACTTCTGCGAACGCCATCAACCAAACTGTTCTCCCATTTTTCACATCTCTATTTTGAAAACAAAACTACTCATGCATTTGCTTTAAGTCTAGTTTCATTAGCATAGTGCCTACTACAAAGTTAGTATTCAAAGCATTTTCATTGTTTTATCTCATCAAGTCTTGTTTATCTCTAGATGTGTGCTTATAAACTTTTCCCTCCCTTTCATTCCTCACGAATAAAATATTTTATTTGCTCATCTTAAAAACTGAACTGATTTGTCCCTTTCTCCAGGGCAAATATCAGGGCATATTACTAATCTCCTTTTACAGAAATGTCATACCTGAGCTATTAGCACACAACCTCAATTGCTTGGAGGAAACAGCTATATAGAAAATCTAAGGTATTTACCTTACCATTCACATTATGTTCCTTGTCATACCATTCCTTGTGTTAACTACATTTACGTATAAGTGAGAGAATCTGTGCTTAGCTCTCATCATATAAGTGAAGAGGTTCATGGCCAAAAATAAATCTGACCATGCAGCAAGATTTTTTATTTTTATTTTATAATATAACAGAAGTTTTTCACTGATAATTTATCACTAAAATGTAAAATGAAGTAGATGTTGAGAAATCAGTTCAATTTACATTCTTTCTGCAAGTGACTTCTGTTTTCTTCTACACCTGAGCACATATTCATTTTGCTGTTGTTATTATTGTCCTTATTGGGGACTGAACCCAAGACTTCACATATGTTAAGCATGTGCTCTACCACTGAGCTACACCCAAATCCCCTGCTTGTATATTCTGAAACTCATTTAAAAAATGCTGTGTGATTTGCACTAAGAATAGTGAAAACTAATGTTTAGGTACTTTATGGAAAGAAATTGGGAATCCAAGTCACATTAAACACATTTGTAATTCCCAAAACATTTTGAGGGGATACTTGAGTCATTCATTTTGATTCTAAATACACCTGATAGAAATTCATCTGGGCATCCCCTCAGGGGAATCTTCTCTCCTTAAGTGCCCTTGAGATGAATCTTTCTGGCTAAGTTAAGTACCTGGCATTAGGAATCTTAATTTTATACTTGCCTTCTTATACAGGCCCCATAAAATTTAGGAAAAGTAATGTCTCTTTCAAAGTCAATTTAAAACACACAGATGTGGGAAACTTAAAAAGTAACTATTCTTATTCAGTAAAATCTTAACTGAAATTTATTAATACCAAGTCTTTTGTCTATTTCATTCTGACTTGATTGGATTTCATAGAGATAAGTTTTTAAGTCAGTCTTTGAACACACTTCTTTTCTGAAGGCAGAAGAATTAGTAAATATCTCTTCACATATTTTGTTTCTCATTGTAAGATATAGCAACTTTTCTAAGAGCATTATCCACAACAGTTAATGTACCCACATAAGACAGTTTGAAATTATATATTTTAATCATATAATTGAATATATATCATTCCCATTAGTGCAAAAGTATGTTAGAAAAATTACTTAATAACATAAGATGTTTTAATGAAACTATCAGATAGTAAACTTCTTTTTTATTTTATTTTTGTTTTTATTTATATGGTATCAGGGATTGAACCTAGTGGTACTTAACCATGAAGCCATATTCCCAGCCCTTTTTAATTTTTTTTTTTTTTTTTAATTTGAAACAGGGTCTTGTTAACTTGCCTCGGTCTTCACTAAGTTGCTGAGGCTGGCCATGAACTTGAAATCTTCCTGCCTCCGCCTCCTGGGCTACTGGGATTATAGACATGTGCCACTGCACCCAGCCTGAGTAAACTTCTTGAAGAAAAAAATTTTAATGACAATTTTAGGGATTTGACCTAAACCTCATGCTTAAATGCTCCAGGATATTTAAATTTATTTAAAATAAAAATTTATTGAAACAAAGAAGGTATTCAGTTTAGGGATGTTGTAATAAAGGAGGGGAAACTCATTAATTAGTTAAACATAGGATATGATTTTACTTTCTAATTACAAAGTCAAGACCTCTGCATTTTTTGGTGGGGTGGTTGTTTTATAAATTACTGATGTTGTTCATAAATGCTTGTTGTTCACAGCTGAGAGCTCTTGTGCAAACATGAGAAGGAACACACAGGACAGCCCCAAGGAGCAAGAGACCTATGCCATCACCCCAGCAGACAGGGGTTATATTGTTGGCACGTGATGTAACTGAAGAAAGATCAAGTCATCTCAAATTCCAGGAACAAATACTTTCATCTCAGAAATGAAAATATCCCACTTAACCAATCCCAGTGCTGTCACCTTCTCAAAACGAAATACAGAGGCTCTGTTTATTTAATAAGCAACTAAAAGTTATCTTTCCTTGCCTCTCATAAGCCCCTTGAATTCACAATGACAGTGGCCATTTAATCAAGATTCCTTTTAAACTGATGAACGCTAGCTGAATATCTCAAGAGGGCTGATTTTCTTCACTTCCATGTCCATTTTGACCCCAAATGCATTAACCTGGGCTGCCCACACATTTCTTCCTGTGCTGTCATGAAAGATATATTCCACATAAAATAAAGAACATCGACCTTGAAAGGAGGGGGAAAGAAGGGGGAAAAAAAAAAACACATTTAGTAACCCCGACTGAAATCTAGGCTCTGTCAAAGTGATTTCTTATTCCATTTTACTGAAGCAGCTCCATGCTTTATCACTCCTGCTTCCATGTCTTACAGCTGAGGCAACCCACTTGAATTGCTAAGTTGCTTAGTTAAAGTCTACACGTGCTGCTCACATTGTCACTGTGATTTAAAATGAAAGAGGTAGTCTGCAGGTAAAATGCTTCTGAAATGCACTAAGTAGGAATAAGAAACGTCAAACTATGTGCAATTAACAGCTCTGATTCAAACAGGTCCTCTGGAACTCTTTCAATGGCTGGAATGCAGATGACCTATTGCGGGGTCGGGAGGATACTTAGTGATGATGGTTCTGATTTATCATTATCCTACCTCCTTCATTCAAGTTGGCTTCAGGAATGAAAATGGGGAAAATAGGTCTGATCATGGCAGCTATGTCTGACAAACTGCCATCTACCTACACCTTTGCAATGCTGTATAATCTCACAAAATTTCCATAAATGTTTTCTGCCTATTAGCATTTTAAAGGGCTTTATGGACATTACACTTTCATTTTGGAGGTAGGAAAGTTGCATTATCTTCGATTAAAACTCTTTCGGAAGCAAGATTGGCAAGCATTTATTTATATATTTTTCTTAGAGCCAGCATGGGAGGCATGGATTTTGTAAAGTAGGCAGGGTGCTGCTCTGTGCTGCAGCAAAAGGCAATGCTGATTTGGAATAATTCTCCTAATGTGAAGCTATCCCCATTAAAACATAAACCATAATTGTGAAAAGCAATTTGCTCAGTAGCAGAGAACTAACAGGGTTTCTTATTGTGATTCAGTAACAAGGGAGCATGGAGATGTAATGCTGAAAAGGCTACTGAAACTCTTTTAATTTTGTTGAAATGTGATTTTCCTCCATGAAACCAATGTGAAGAGTTGAAATCATTTCTCTTATTCTCAGAAGCAAGATGTATGTACATTTTCTATAAATTAGCATGTACCAAGTTCAGTGAATTTCAACACCATTTGTGTTGTTTTTTTTTCTACACCATCGTTTGTACATTCCAAAATGTGAACTGATTAAAAACTTGAGCCTGTGACACTGCTGTCAAACAGTGGAAGGAAATCTACAGATGGGTCAAGAGTAGGTGTCCTTAAAGTTCAGTAAGATTCATCATAGTTATACAGTTTCTCGCTGTCACTAACAATTGATATAATTCAGTAAGTATTATATACCAATGTGAAAGCTTAATAAATATCAATAATAAATATGTTGAAAACCAATAACATTATTAATAGAGCCCCTGCAACATAATATAGTTAAAATCAATAATCACATATAAATGTATCAGATGCTTAGATATTCCATATTATATGCTACTAAAGTCAAAATCAATATTAACAATCAGTGGATCTTTTATTACTTACCATAAGTAGACAGTCCTTCTATATATTACTGTTTATTAGGTATAACATGGATTAAGCAAATGTTAGAAACATACATGATTCTAATGAAGTTAGAAGAAGAGATTTATTTGTCTAAAATTTGTAGCCAGCTCATTTCTTTTTAGAGCATTATCCACTTTCAAAGACAAGAAACATAAATACCTTTTGAATTTCCTTTTAATTTTAGTGGTAGTGACCAGTACTTCTACAATCAACGGCTTTGGGATTCAGGTGACCCAGGGGATAAGAGCACAGGTGCACCCTCCCCCAGCCCCTTGGCCCAGTGTGCTGAGCTCCCTGCAGCCCCTGTGTGCTTGTCTGAGTCTTGCTGGCTTCACAGCTGGAGAGCATATACTTTCATTCCTTCACCTCTTGGCAACAGATGCCTCTCACTTAGGCACAGATGTTCAGTATCCCCCCATCCCTAACATTAGCCTTGTGTTCTGTACTAATTGGGCCAGCAGAGCTGCAATTAAGATTTGAATAATTAGATAACAGACATGATTACTTTTGTAATTAATCGTCATATTGAGTCATCATGATCTGCTCTGGGTGAAGACCACTGGTCCATACTTAATTCAAATGGAAGCAACGAGTATTAAAAGCAAAGCATTGCCAAAAATATTGCCTTATTTCTCCCCAAGAATGAAGGTATTTTTAATATGACACTATGTATAGATATATACTTTCATTTCCAAGTAGATTTTCGTTGAAATCTGCTAGATGAAGAGCACTCATTTTAATTCAGTTCATTCTAATGAGTTTGGCTGCTACACAGTTTTGGTTCTGGATACCACATTAAAAAGAATGCTTTTTTTTTTTTGTCCTTTTTCATGAAGTTTATGTTATAATAAAAACATATCTGTAAAAATCAAACTGAAGGTGACCCCTCTCCTCTCTCTTGCCTGCATAGAGCCATAGATACTAGCATTTCTTTTGGATTGGCCATGAGTTCCTTCTCTTATCCCTCCTCTCCACATCTTGTCCACATCAATGGCTCCCGAATTATCACCAGGAAGAATTCTGATGCTTAAACACACTTAAAACTAAAGTCCAGAGTAGACTAGTCTTATCTCTCTTTTCTATCCATCACTTGCTGGGATCCACTTTGAATGCATTTTGATTCATCCTTTCAATGAAAGAATCTACCTGCTCCATAAATCAGAGTTGGCAGTCACATTCCCCCCATTGCTCATTCCCATGCTCATAACATTCAAACCCAGCAGCAAGCAATGCTGACTTTTCTATTTAAATAGTTCTCAAGTCCACCCATTTCTCTCCATCACCATAATGCGGGGACTCCTGATATTTTCCCTGAAGTAACGTATTACTTTTCCTTTCTCATTCCTGTCCCATTCCAAAATTTTCACAACCTACTTTTCTTCTATTTCTTAAAATTGTTATTATTTTTAGTTATACATGACAGTAGAGTATAATTTGACTTGTTTATGCAAACATGGAGTACATCTTATTCTAATTAGGATCCCAGTATTGTGGTTGTACATGATGAAGAGATTCATTGTGGTGTATTCATATAATTACATAAGAACTTTATGTCAGACTCATTCCACTGCCTTTCCTATTCCTGCCCCCCTCCCATTCTACAACTGTGCTCCACCATTTCTGTCTTTTACAACTCTGGCATCTCTCAATTCTTTGAATATAGCAACATCCTACTTGCTTCTGTAAGAAGTGCTCCATCAGCCTGGCACGGACTTCCTTCCCTCTTCATCTAATGAACTGCACAGGCTCAGAGTTGTCTTCATTGATTCTTTCAAGGAGCCTTCTCCCATCACTCTAGCTCAAGCCCAGCTTTTTCTTTATATTTTTTCATAGCATTATTAACATTTATTTTGGAGTACTATACTCATTTTATGATTATATCCCTTTTTGTTGTTTGTGTTAATAATTTTGGCTATGGTTACACTGAATCTGGCCTGGTTTCTGAAACACAAGAGACATTTGTTTTTTTGTATTTAAGTAATAAATAATAAGATAGTATTAGAAGAAAAATAATAATTATGTGATAAGTAACCAAGAACAAGGGAGATCTCAAATGACGTTACTTAGTATAATTTATAAGTTGGTCATACTATCAACACTCTGTAATAAGCAGATTCCTTCATGTGTGCTCACGTTTTACAGAATTAGTAGTGAAGTATAAATAGTGACACACACAGAACAGATCACTAAAAATATGAATAGACATAAAGAGAGACTGGGCCTTCAAGGAAACTGAAATCTCACAGGTGATACATACAGATCCAAATGGCTAAAATGGGAAGCAGTATGGCAAATGTAGTAAAGTCTGTGAGGCTGTGGGCTGGAGATCAGAGGGAGGTGCCTGGTGCAAAGGAGGTCTGTTTTGAGCTCCAAAGAGGAAGCAGGAATCATCGGCAAGAAAAGTTAAGGGGAGTGTAAAAATAAGGGGTAAAATGGGAACACACAGGTAAATGTAAGGCCTAGTGGAGGACATGGATGAAATGCATAGAGGGTGCAAATATCCCAGGTATGTATGTGTGTGTGTGTGTGTGTGTGTGTGTGTACACAGTTACATGTGACTACAGATTATCTCAGTGTCTAAAGACAAAGGAATGGTGAAACATAAATGGGATGGGAGATGTTGGGGTCTCACATGAGGTCATTTAGGCATTGATTCCCTTGTTAGAGACAAGTTCTCAGTGTAGGTAATAGCCATTAGAGGTTTCATATAAGAAAGTGGCAAAGTCAAACCTGTATTTTAGAGAGATCACAGCTAGGAGACTGCATGTAAAGGAGAAGATTCTGAGGCCAGAATATGAAAGAGGTGGCTGAGCCTAGGAAAAAATCTTGCTATTCTTGCCTGCACAGGTGTAGGCAAGAATAAGATGTTGCCTCTCAGGGAGAAACAGCAAGTGTGAAGATGAGGTTACAGAATTCAACAATCAGGAAGCCAAACTGAGAACTTCAGTATAGTGATGGGATGTAGAAAAAAAAATGTATAGTTTAGCAAGGCATTCAGAATCAAACATGCATGCTGGGGAAAATTGTAGGTTAAATAAATATACTTGGTATCACTGACTGATGAATTCAGTTCTCACTTATAAGGCTTTTTGTTTGCTTGTTTTTGAATGCTGTTTTTACCAGTTTGCATGAATGCAAAGTCTAACATGAACCAAAGTTATTATACAGTCCCAAATTTTCAGCTGATGTTTCTGGTAGAATACAACGTTGAAATTTCAACCAGGAATATAAAGAAGAAATTTGATGGAGTAAAGTGAATGAAGCTATTTCTGAGGTTGTGTTTTTGAAGCTGTAAATTGTAGATGATGAGAAGACAGCCGTTTTCTTTATGCTTTCCATGGGGTATTTTTTTTTTTATTCTTCCTTTTTGTTGGCTACTTTTCCAGGCATTGAGGATGATAAGTGGATTCATAATTTACCTTTGGAATAGGTTTTTACCTTGTGCTGTCAACCTTGTATTTGGATATATACAATTTAGTATAGATTAGTATTGTTAGGCTTTAGTCCTTTTAAATCTTTTTAATTTCATGTGTATTTGGATTTGTGGAAGCAACCATGTCTGACAGACATACTTTTGGGAAGATCCATGCTTATATAATTGTTCATGTCATTATTTTACAGAAGCAAAGACCAATGAGGATTGCTGAGTGGATTAGGGGTCTCCACTGCATACTTTTGCTGCAGAGAAACAGGTAATATGAGTGTGGTTTGGCTCTGTATGATTTGCTAAACTGCCCCTACACATGTTATTTAAGACAAATAGAAACAATTTAGGTAGGATTATTTTCTTTTGATTTTTCTATTGTGAAGAACTTGGTGGATAGAAGCGAAGAATGATTTTTATTTATTTATTTTTTTTTTTGCTAAAATAAGTGAGCATTCCCATACCCAAGACTTAAAAGAGTTTGCATCAGATAATGAAAATGAAAAGTTCCCTAATCAAAGAGCAGAATGGAGTCTGGGGTTTTGCCTCCTATGCCGTGTGGAATCTGAGTCTTGACCTCTATTCAGAAGATCTGTTTGAATGCAGTCCTGTTGGGCAAAGAAAGCTGGCTCTTTTCTCATGGTGAGTGAAGTTTTTATCAAGCTTTTGGGTACCTGGCCTGTGACTTTGAGAGGTGATACAATGCCTAGCTCTCGACTGTGTCTTTTGTATTCTACCTCCTTACCACCATTTCTTGACTTTGTGAAAGGAAAACAAAACTTGATACTTGGTCTTGAATGTGCTGTGTGACCTTGATGAAAAGGCCAAGCTCATGCTATACATAAAAAGCATAAGGGAGAGGACAGTATTCTTACCCTGTGACTGCAGTTATGTACAGTGAGAACCATGCCCATGAGAGGAGTTGTGATCTCCCAAGAGACATGAGCAGCATGGGTCTCACCTGACATACAGCAAGAGGTCAGAGAGAAAAACACAAGAATCTGCTTTCAAAAACATGAGCTAGCATCTTGGGAGCCTTCACATGCAGCCCGGGAGACACTGAGTGCCCCAGGTACAGCAATCTAGGCAGAGGTCGTGTATCATAAAAGTAGCCTTTGATAAAAATAGAATCCAATTTTATTACCTCAGGACTAGACATCTGGGTTGTCATAGCCCCTCAACAAAAGTTAGTTTTCCAACCACCTTGTACACCAGAGGCTTTCTAGGCTTGAAATTAGTAGAGATCTTTGGGGTCACGGTTGAAGCCGGGGTCAGAAAAAATGAAGCTGGCAACTCTGAAATGGAAAGAGCCTGTAAGATTACAAGGGGCAGGGTGAGAAAATATGTGGACCTGGGCCATACCGTTAATGTGATAATGATAAAATCCACAAAAGCAGTGTGAGTGTTGTAAGTCAGACATTTTGTTAAGCACATTTATTACGGTAGTCCTTTATGTAATGACCAATAAGATTCATGATATAATCTGTGTTACACTAGAGAAGGAAACCAGGGCTTTAAAAGAATAAAGAAAACTGCCTAAAGCTCAAAGGAAACAAGTGCTAGAGTCAGTGTCCAATGGCAAATGCCATTCCTTTAATCATTAAATCATTACCCTCTTTTGGGTTTTTCCTCTACAGTTCTGGACGTGCTACCAAAGGAAAAACAATTATTTTTTTTTTTCCCTTCATAAATTGTCATTCATCAGGCACTATGATGGGTTCCTTTTTCATGCTTTATTTTATTGATTTTTTTCCCCAAATGAGGAAATATAACAATGTATACTTTATACCTTTTAAAAACAAACAAGCAAGGAGACTTCTGACTTTTACTCTATTACACCAGGATTGTTTCTTAGGAAGATTTATCTTCTATAATCTTCTGAAAAATAGAACATGTTCTGTCGGTTTTTTTTCTCCTTTACTTTCTTGTTCCTGGATTTAGTTTAACATCAGGGAATAAAAGCTTAGGGATCAAGTGCTAACTTTTTTTCTTGCACAGTATTTCTTTCCTATATATGTACACACACACACACACACACACACACAAATACACAATCAAATTTTAAAGTGTAATGAAAAAGAGGTATCCCTATATTAACCACAAGATTTAATCCTAAATGTCTATAGGGATTGAAGTATGGACATAAACATCTACATTTTACATTACAGAAGTCCTGGCAGAAATTGTATAAATGTGCATGTGTTTTGTAATTTGTGTGTGCACACTTTCCCTTCATTTCTGAGAGATAAATGTAATTTACCTACTGCTTGTCTGGTGTGCTTCATGTCACATAATATCACATATGCGAGCCACATATAAAGTCAGAACCTGCCTCTACTGAATTGACCTCAAGTAGGTGGAGAAATACAGCTTTTAAAATGCCCTTACTTCATTCCTTAGAAAGGATTATCTGCAAATAATCTGCAAATAAATCCTTAGAAAGGATAGGGAATAGGGGAACTTACCCCAACCTGCACATCAGGCTTAAAATGACTTGGGAAATACCACAGGCTGTAGGCCTCTCTTATCCTCTCCCTTTGCTGTTCCAATTTCTCCCACAGCATCAAGTCACTGTGAGTTTGGGATACCACTGTACCTCCTGGCAGGATTATCTCTCCTTTTAATTATTTCATAGGACAGTCCTTTTCTTCTTTACTCCAACACTTGGAGTGCAGAGTGGCTTAGTCCCAATTTCTCAGTCCCCAGCCAATAAGATAAAAATAGATCATGATAAGATATTGGTTAGAAAAAAAATAAAAGTGCTGTTTGCATTTTCAGCACCAGGGACTTCAATATCCCCAAAGCAAAGGGGGTGGGGAGACTACTAACATTGGCAAAGTAGGCTTTGTCAGCAAGGTTTGGGGAATGCTTTGGATGAGATGCTTTCTGCATTGTAACTTCTGTTCTGCTCAGGCAACTCCACTGTTTTCTCCTAAATTAGCATCCATTGCTCTTTTAAAGATTATGTATTGGAAAGTGTCTTTATTGCATTTGTTCATCTAAAACCATGATTCTATCATCACTGATTTTCTAAAATACATCTGCACATTAAAAAGTTTGGATCACTTGGGAGGATGAGGCAGGAGGATCTTAAGTTTAAAGCCAGCCTCAGCAATGGAAAGACACTTAGAAACTCAGTGAGACCCCTGTCTCTAAATAAAATACAAAAAAAAAAAAAAAAAAAAGGGCTGGGGATGTAGCCTAGTGGTAGAGTGCCCCTGAGTTCAATCCCTGGTACCAAAAAAAAAAAAAAAAAAAGTTTGGAGCAACTATTTTATTTATGTCTCAACCTTTCCATCAGATAAGCTCTTTAAACACAAAATCATTACCTTTAAAAAAATGTCTTTCAACAAGTATGGATTTCTCTGATTAATAAATTTGAATGCATTTTACAGAACTTTTTTGCATGCTTTTCCATTTCTTTTCTTATGGATCTGTGTGCCATCAGTTTAAAAGCTACAAAATATTTGGCATGGAGTTCCTCACTTGAATATTTGTGGAACAAAATAAATTATGACATCACTGAATACAGTGAGTATTTTTTCTTCACAATAATATCAATCTCAATCTTATTATTTTAAAAATAATCAAATAACATACTTATAATTGCAAAAGTGTTTATTACAAACTACTCATAATAAATTTTTATTATTAAAGAGTCATACTTTTATGTGTCTGTGTGCATATAGATAGATAAGTAGGTAGAAAAATAGATAAATGGATAGATGGATATAAATCCATACAAGCATATTTCTTATCAATGTGTCCATTTCTAGTCACTCAGAAGACCCTTTTTTAAAATATATTTTTTAGGTGCAGATGGATACGATATTTTTATTTCATTTATTTGTTTTTATGTGGTGCTGAGGATCAAACCCAGTGCTTCACACATGCTAGGAAAGAACTTTATTACTGAGCTGCAACCCAGCCCTACAAGACTCCTTTTTGTACATTTTCTCAGTCAATATCCCCAATAGTAAATCACTTATAATGTTGACTAATATTAAAACATTTTATTCTCATTTTATGCTTCCATTATATAATAACTAACAAGTTTGAGAATTGTTTCAAATACCATGTCCACATCAAATGACCATGCTGTGTGTGTTAGTTTACTTTTCAATTGCTGTGATCAAACCCTGACAAGAACAACTTAAGAGCAGGAAAATCTTATTTTGAGCTCAAGAGTGCAGAGGTCTCAAGTCTGTGGTCAGCAGACTCTACTGCTCTGTGTCCAGTGAGGCAGAACATCATCGTGGAGGGACATGAGCTACTCAGCTCAAGGTGACCAGAAAGCAGAGAGAGAGAGAGAGAGAGAGAGAGAGAGAGAGAGAGAGAGAGAGAGAGAGACGGACAGGTGCTAGGGAAAAAACAATATGAATCCTAAGGAACTGTGCCCCATGACCTACTTCCCCACCCATACCTTAGCTTGTCTTCAGTTAGCACCCAGTAAAAATAATCCTTTCAAATTATTAATTCACCAAAAAGATAAATGCACTGATGAAGTTATAGCACTAATATCTAATCATTTCATTTCTGAATCTTACTGCATTGTCCCATACATGAGCTTTCAGGGGACGCCTCATGTGTATAAACCATAATGCTCTACAAACATGATACATAGATGATAATTATGCTATGTGGAAACAGAAGAAACCAGTTTTTTTGATATCCATCAACAGTTTTATTTTATTTAGGAATCATAAACAAGGCCCCAAAACCTTAATTCACATTAAATTGTTTCTGCTATTTAAATTATGGTTAGCAACCCAAATGTTTAACTAGCTCCCTTTGCATGTACTCTTATGGTCCCATCAGATTTAAATGAAAACCTTTATTCTTTGTATTCCTATATTACTTCAAGAGCTCTTCTTTATACAGTAAGTACTTTATGTACAAAACTCAAGGTTAATATTTGAAAATATCTGTTACTCATGTTAATAGTGGTTTTATGCATACAAACATGCCATTAATTCTGGAATTTTCTCCTTGAAATGAAAACCAATGACATATTTCAATGAGTGTAACACTAGCAATCACCCTTCTTACCAATCTCTACTATTCTGAAATGTTTACCAAACCAGATGACATGGTTTGGATATGGTTTGAATGTTTCCCCCAAGAATTCATGCGTGGAAATTTAATTTGCTTTGTAAAGTACTAGGAGAGTGGAAATTTAACCCAACTGACTATGGGGTTTAAGAGGTGGGGTCTCTGGGGGGAGACCAGATTCAGACAAGATCATTATGGTGAAGCTGCCATAATCGAATTGTGGTGACTTTGTAAGAAGAGGGAGAGAAACCAGATGAGATATAAATACACACACCACTCATTGTTCCCTTTCTCTTGCCATGTGATGTCCTACAGCACCTCAGAACACTGCCAGAAAGAAGGCCATCGCTATATGTGGCCTCCCAACTTCAGAACTCTAGAAATATGAGCCAAAACAAGGTTCTTTTTTTTTCTTTCATTTATCCTGTGTTATTAACAACAGAAAAAAAAAAAAAAAAAAAAAAAACCAATACACCTGGCAAGGCTTACTTTTTTTAAAGCAAGCCAATAAGCCATAGCTTTCATATTTGGTATGGGTCAAAGGGAAAACAGTTCATGGTCTTTCAAGAATCTCAAGCTATAATACACTCAAGAGTAGATCCTGGATTCATGCATGTACCTGCATTTTGTCACATGGAAAGCATTAGAGCATTGAGAATTTTAAGCCTGGATAATATCAATTATATTAGAAAAAGGGTTTCATAATGAAGAATAATTTTATCTTGCTTATTGACTTGTGAATTATTTTACAACCCCACTATTCAGAACCAGCCAAAGGTAGTTGAAGAAATAGATTTCTATGGTTCTAAAGAGGATGGTATCTGTGAACACTCAATTCTGCTCAGAAAAGTATTCCCAGTCTGATTCCACGTTGGAAGGAGCCATTTTGGGAAACAAAACATTTTAACTTTACTGCTTCTAGTCAAGCAAAAATCATCAAATTTTTGAGTAGGATGCTACCACGATAGACACACAAACAAAGACACACAATCCAGAGTCTCTAGGTCTCTGTTTACTTGGTCAAGAGAGTTAGATGACCCAAGTCTATAGAAAGTAGAGTGAGAATACAAAAGTGGGGGTGGGACAGTGCTGGTTGCCTCATAAGTCACTATGCTGTTCAAAACCCAGGGCAATATGAGCCACCATCACACAAGATTTGCTTGCTTAATGGATTCAGGGTGACACTTCCATTACTTTATGTAAAAGTTCTCTGTGTTTGCTGTTCTCACTCACTACTATTTAAGTCTGGGCTGGTACTTCTTCCCATGCATTCCTAAAGAGCATAATTGAACCTGCTTTTCTCTCTCTCTCTCCCTCAAATGTTTCAAAAATAAAAATGGCTTCTCATCCAGCAGAAGAAAAAAAAATTCTGATGTCTAATTATACCTCTGAGTACATATAGAATTGTAAAATATTAAACTGATTTACTATTTTTTTCCTGACAAGAGATATTTCTCTATTATGTTTATTTTACGTTCCTCCTTAGACACTAGTCACAACATTTATCTTTGCATTATGTTTCTCTCTGCCTTTCAGATGTTTGCCTTCAGGGGCACTGAAAGAAAACATTATATTTGGTGGATCTGCATTAAAAATCACTTCTCTTTCTGACAAGCTATTTAAAATGTTATTTGTGCCTTGTGAAGGCTTTTAGAAAAATCCAGAGACCTAGACCCAGATGACCCAAACTGTGTTTCTGCAAGGACTGCAATTTCCTTTTGAGGATTATGGTTCCAGGGAAGATTGCTGCTAAATATCTGTGAGAAAAATACCTTCCAAAATTAATGCTGCTGTTCACTCTGTATTGATTTTTAGAGCAGTTCACCTCACCCCATATAAAGGACAAGTAATAAAATACAGTTTAATTATGGTAATATTAAATATAACAATTCAGCCATTCCTTAAACATGAGAGGTTACAACATATCTATTCAGGATGTGCTTTTTGATTACTGATTCATAAGTAAAACCAATTTCTGTTGTTTACTCTACCAATTATATATTTTTAAAGATCAGAAAGCTTAAGAATAAGAATTAGTGTTTATTCCCTGCACTAAATATCACCTATTTACAAAATAAGGAGGCACAAGAGTATAACTTTTGTAGAGAATAGACTTGTGAGTTTAAATCTGCAATGTTCATTGATCACAAAGGGATAAGAAATGTCATCCAGTTATTACACAGAAAGGAGCGGCTAAAGCAGGTGACCTTTAGCCAACGTGTGTGAACAATTTCTACTGCTCATTAAAGACAAGATATCTACAATAGTTCATAAGGTGTATATGGTGTTTGAAAGCATTAAACAGGTTTTAGTAGTTAGAATCATTAATCTAAATGTTAATCTATTTTTATGTTTTTTGAATTTTCATGTAGGTTATTTGGAAGATCAAAACTCTTTTCTGAATGGTAGGAATTTAAGTGCTCAAGTGGAAAGAGCAAATACTAATCTATGAATAAATGGCTCTTTTATTTTTCCTCTTTTAAAAAAAGAGGAAAAATAACTGATAACTGATGTTTTTACCAAGATTTGTGTATGTGAGCCCTTACCACTGGGAATGTACTAGTGAATGAGAAAGATCTAGAGCTTGCCAGCAAAGAATTTGGGGTTTAGCATTAAAAAAACAGCACAATGGATTCTGTGATTAGAGTTGAAGTGGCGCAGAGTATGTTATAGAAACTTGTAGGAGGGGCCTTCAACTTATTTTGAGAGTCAAGAGATCTAAATAAGCAAAATTCAACTTAATGTGACTGATAGCAAAAATGAAGCCTCACAGATTAAAAACAAACGATATTGATTATGGCCAAGTCAAACACTAATGGAAGTCAGGCAAGAGAAGAGGTTATAGCATCCAGGCCTTGCAGAGAAATGAATGTTAAAAGAATGTTTTCATTCTGTCCTAAAAGAGATGGGAAACTCTAGGTGGAGCTTTTAAAGTAGGAGAAATGTAACAAGTTTGTATTTAGATTGATCAATTTTCTGGCAGTATGGAACATTGATCATGGAAAAGAGGAATACATAAAAGTAACAAGAGGGGCAAGTAACACATTAAGGTGGCATGAAACATGGAAAAGTGAAGAGGAAAACCCATGTGAGAAAGATTTAGAAGACATGATTGACAGGACCAGGTGTCTAATGGATGTCTGCATATAAGAAGTCATGGGGTCTGGGGCTGTAGCTCAGTGGCAGAGTGTTCGCCTAGCATGTGTGAGGCACTGGGTTCGATCCTCAGCACCACATAAAAATAAAATTAAGGCATTAAAAAAAAGAAGTCATTGACATGGGGCACATATGTAGATGTATTTCTAATAACTGGGCACACTGGCTAGACAATAGCCCCACTGCCTTTTACCAAGATAGCGTGGATAGCAGAGGTAGAAGATTTATGGAGCAAGACTGGAAGATGAAGTCACCCCTTCAACTTGCCTTCTCCAATTTTCCTCTTTTCCTTGCTCCCTTCTTTCTTTCCCCCATTTAATGCAGAGGTGCTAGCTGCATGATAGACACTGATCTAGGTGTTCAGGCAGAAGCAATAAGCAAAGCAAAGTTCTTATCTTCACAGAGCTTATATTCCCATAGGAAGAACTATCATCAGGCAGTAAATAGTAAATGTGAGATGAACAGTAGGGAGAAAGAGGTAGAGAGATGATATCTTAGGTGGCAGAGCAAGAGAAATGTTCATTGAAGAGGTGACATCACCTATTTAATTTCAGCTAAAATTAACCATAGCAACAACAAAGTACCACACAAAAGAGGCAGAGTTTTGCCAAGTAGAGTTAATATCTTATATTCTACCTCTGAAATGAAAGGTTTAAATGTTTTCCTCCTAATAATGGTAATGCTGATAAATCTGGATATTTCATGTAGAGTTTTGTTTATCCAACAAGAGTAGAGGCCTGGCTTTTTGACCACAGACAGAAAACAGGAGAATGTGAACAATTCTCCATTCAATATGTGTATATCCATCCATAGTCTGGTACTTTGGCTAAATTTTGAAATTGAAATAAATTAATCAACTAAGTATTCAATACAGAAACCCTAAAAGTCGCTTAGGATTGTACTTGGCCAAATTCATGCTCATTCACACTCTCATTTGATTCAAAGTTATACATGTGAACTTCCATGCATCTTAGGCATAGCAATTTAAGTATGTTTCTTTCTTTTTCTTCAAATCCCATTATAAAATTACTTGATCTTTTGGTATTTGGGTTTGTTTTTAATTTTAATGTGTCTTTTTTAAACTGATGATGCCATCACGTTAGGTATTTTACAGTCAGGTGTCATTTAATGATGGGGATGTATTCTAAGAAATTAGGCAATAGGCAAATATGTTGTCATTGTGTGAACATCATAGAGTGCACTTACACTAGCTGAGGAGGCTATATTCTCACAAGGTGATAAAATCTTATGGTACCACTATCATATATGGAGCTCATCAATGACTGAAATGTCATTATATGCGCATGACACTGTGTATTTTTTTTTTAATTTGAAGTAGTGAAAAATAAAATGCAAGATTCAGTACAGAGCACTGAAAAATGTTTCTCTTCCATTTTTGAAATGCTTACAAGGTTCTCATTGTTCCTAGGCTAATGTTAAGCTTTCTTATACAAGCATATATGAAGTTGTCATTTTTTTTCATAATATACACCCAATTATCATGTTAATGTGGTGCAGTAATTCTCACATGCTGTCTCTTTTCTTTCCTGCATAATGTGACTTCTTTCACGAGCCAATGATCCTTTGGTCTAAATGCAAGTTACCCTTCAATTTTAACTTATTGTAACTTCTTGGAAGCATTCATTGGCTACTGTGAGTTAAGTTAGGAACTATTCTCTGTGCATTAATAACACCTGGTACATATTTTCCATGAGTGTAAACCTCAGTGTATTGTAACTACTCTTTCTCTTATCCCCACTGCCATCATGAGGATTAGCATATTATACTTAGAAACTAGGCCTTGTCCACATGTATCTCTAGCATCTAGCAGAGTAGCTAAAACATGGGAAGTACACAATGATACTGAGGTAACCAAGTGGATGGATTTAATAAAAATGTGCTAACGTCTTATACAGTCCTAAATGAAGGCAAATATTATTTAGTACTTGCCTCTGTCCTAAAATATAGGCCATACTCCTATTTGATTACGTTGGAACATTTATTCATTTTTTGTTCATCCATTACTTTCTGAGCAGCAGCTCTTTGATATGTATTTGGCTGCAGCTTTGGAAAAGTGAAAAAAAAAAAAAAAAAATCTCTGCCTGCATGGAGCTCACATTCCAAGGTCTGATAGGTAGTGGAACAATAAATAGTAACAAAATCAACTTAAAAATACATGCCAATATGCCAAATAGTCTAGAAAAATTATGGAGAAGAATAGTAGGAAATTTTATGGGCAGGTTTGCAATTTAAAAAATTATAATAATATAAATGATTTCAACTTTGTGATTTACTAAATGTAACAGTCACAAAGAAATATTACAGTTGGGAATTAAAAGAGAGAAAAGATTAAATAGATAGCTGAAGTCAATATCTTTACAATTCACTTAGGGGGAAAAAAGAAGAAAGGGGAACTGACAAATAACACAGCCTTAGGACTGCATTCCTAGAATGAAGAGATACGAGAAGTTAACACGTTCTGATAATTTTTGAGCCCTGGTATGGCGTTTCTGTGGATGGAAGTAAAGGCAAAGCTTTTTGCCTGTTGGAAAAGTGTTGGGGCAACAATAAACACCATGTTTCCTCTTCACCACAAGAGTTTAGACATGTTAGTGATGGTTACTTGAACATTTGGCTTTGTAAAACTTCTAATTATTCTGTGGCAAAATAGGTAATTGGAAATCAATGATAGAATGTGTATGTATAAAACAGTGTAATAGATACTATACTATATATACACACATATGTATATATATTTGCTGTGTTTGTGTGTGTGTGTGTGTATGTGTGTGCTTGTCAGTTTTAACCTAGCTCAGAATTTCCCATCACCTTCAAGAGATCAGAAGAATTTTTTAAGACTGATACACTCTGACAATAAGTCACAGCCCTACCAGGTCTTCAAATAGATGTTTGCACACTTGCAGCAGCCATGGAGCTGTGAAAGGCGGTGAGGTAGGATGAAAGTAACATTCCTCAGCTACCTCAACAAGAACATGTTTGGGAGGTAGAAATTCAGAACTCAGGGCACACTTCAGAACTACTAAATAATACTCCAACATAATTTACTAAGGTTTAGGAGTCGCTAATCTACTGTAGCAGCCTCAATTTTAGCTGCCTAGTAGAGTTACCTGAGCCATTTTTAAACCCCTGATGATCAAATCACATTTATAAACATTCTGATTTCATTGGAATTACCTGCTAAGGTCTCAAAACTGTGTTTCCCAAGTCTTTTTCTAAACCTACTAAGTCAGTACTCCAGTAATGAGACTCTGCTAGTATAAATTGCATAGCAATTAATTCCTGCATGTACTAAACTATAAAAATATGTAGCTGGGAGTCAAAACATTAGGTTCTATTATAATACCCACTATGGTAATTACATGAATCAATATACAAAGTATGGATTGGAAAATTTTTGCATAGGTAGAATAGATAGAATCTAATAAATGGTAACTTTGTCAAAATTTAAAATTAAAGGATTTTAATCCCATATTCAAATATGATAAGTTAGTGGATAAGTTGAAATAATAACCATGGATCTATAAGTACATGGACATTTTCAAGATATTTCATTTTTTTCTGTTAAATATTCATTGTGTGTGTAATTAAAATACATGCAAGATGAATATTTTCTCATAAACAAAAGAGTCAGCAAATGTTTTCTTTTAAACAGCAAAATAGGAAATGTCTTCAGCTTTGCAGACTGCATAATTTATTTGTGCTCAACTCTTCAACTCTGGCCTTGCATCACGTGTGAGGCCATCAACAATACAGATGTGGATAGCCATGGTTGTGTTCCAGTGAAACTCCATTTACAATAATAGGTTTAGGGCCATTTTTCTTATGCTATTATAATCTAGTTAGGTCTTGACTAACAGTAGTCAAAAGGGACTAGTTTTTTAAATTTTGTTCTCTTCCTGCCAACATCCTTAAGACAGAATCAAAGTAAATGATTAAATTGTTCCTTTAGTCCTCTGTCAAAAATGAGAAGGTTTCTACAAACTTATTCCTGACTTACATTCATTCACTAGTTTAAACCCACCAGGAAGAATAAAGGTATGTTTCTAAAATTCAAAATTACAGACATAAACACAATATCAGGATGCTGATCCCAGACATCTAGCCAGATCCAATTGTTCACAGTTACTTAAGAGAGAAAAATGTTCTTAGTTTTGTCTTTATGACAAGTAAGGGACTAATAACGAGATTTCCTATTTATAAAAATAACTATTATTTCCTGAGCATTTGAGACTAACTATCTATGTTAATTAGCTTTTTTTTTTAATTTCTCACAACCATTCTGTGGAAAAGGTAATATGGCCCACTCCCTATTGAAGAAGATGAAGGTCATAAAGATATCCTAACTCATCTGTCCAAGGGCAAAGAGCAAGCAAGTATCCCCATCTAGATTTGAAACCAGAGGGCAGAATGCAGAACACGTATTTGCAGTAACTACACATTACTACTCCATTCATTGTCCACCAGAAATATGAATATGTAAGATGTTTAGTCAATTACCATCTTTTTGTTTTTAATGAAAACAAATGTGTTCAATTCAACTTGATTAATGGAAATGGAATCACAAGGGAAAATGGTGGAAAATGGTAGAAAGGTTCACCACTGCACTGCATGCTTGGTGCATCTGGAATGCCACCCAGAACCATACAGCCTCATTGCCCCTCCACAAGGGAGCAACATTCTTGCACTTAGCCATTATGATTGGTCATAAAAATGTGTCTCTTTTAATTGATCTAAAGCAATTTCTGTTGTTCCTATCCATCTCATGACTAAAGTTTACTATAAATCAGAAGACTACCATCTCTACATGGCTCATATTTTTTTTTCTGTCCATTAACTACTAGAGATTCACATGGTTTTTCATATAAAAAGTCACCAAATCAGATATTTGTTACCTCATATGGAGTCTCTTTTATCAGCAAGGATTTCCTGTGAAGTCATGGTGGCTACTGGCCATTCTTGAGAAGCTGCCTTAGACCTGGTCACACTTGTGGTTAGTCCCTGGTCAAATACGTGGGACTAACACATAGTCATAGAGTCTTAATGGGCACACCTGTGCATTGTGGACACTCACCATTGCAAGCTCTTCTGCAATACAGCTCTTTGCAGACCATGTTTATTCCTTTGGATCGTCAATAAAGGAGATAATATCTATACATTTTTCTGCTCTTCATTACACAATAGTTTATCAAAGCCAACAGTTGATTAAAAATAAAACTCTAGAAAATCAAAAGTACACTGGTTGGTGGTTGAAGATTATACATATGTATTTCCTCATCATGATTCTAATAACTATATATTTTTCTTCTCAGCATCTGGTACAGTGGGTTTTTAATATTTAAATAAATTTGCAGACATGCTGAGGCATAGTAATTGATCATAATTCTTACTATGGAATCTAACTCACCTCTATTACCACCTTAGCATGTCCTTGCATATGATAGCACTAAAATTTTCAGGGCAACTCTAATTTTTTAACATCTCTCCCTACTTGTCACACAATTGTGTCAAATTTTAGTTTGACAATATAGGTATTGTCATAGATCAACACAATTAAGTCCAGGGGAAGTTTTATGAAAAGTCAATAAAGCAATAGGCACCTGTGAATCCAAGTCTGTATGCTATATAATTTCATGTTTGGCACTCAATTCAACCATTAGTTTCTCTGTCCATTTGAGTATTTGTATTTCTTTTGCCACTAAAATGGATTCCCTTTAATCTCATTTTGGTACGAATGGCATTGGTATTACATCCTTATATTTTATTTTATCCTAATAATATATCAATCTGTTTAGAAAATGTGCATATTACAAATACTAAATTTACACTGCATTGATGATTATGTTCATAATAGAGTGTTCTGTCAGTAATAAACACAACAGTTGGAAACAAAGACTTCTAAAAAGACCACCTTCAAATGTTAGAAGAACAAAGTCCATTCTATTTTTTTTTGTGTGTGTGTGTTTGTTTGTGTGTGTGGGGGGGAACACTGGGGATTGAACCCAGGGGCACTTAACCACTGAGCCACATCCCTAGCCATTTTTTATATTTTATGTAGATATAGGGTCTCTCTGATTTGATTTCAACCTCACTAAGTTGCTGAGCTTGGCTTTGAACTCACAATCCTTCTGCCTCAGCTTCCCAAGTCGCTAGGATTACAGGTTTTTTCCATCATGCTTGGCTACAAAATACATTCTTATTTCAAACATCTGTGCCTATGGAATTGATAGAATTACTTATTTTAGAAAAGCAAGTGTTATACTATTCTAATGGTAATAGAATTAGTCTGTATCATCATAAATATGGCCTGAAAATATTCATGTGTATCATGTCAAATACTTAAAACATTTACCATACAAGAGGTGATATATAAGGATCATGAACTCTGAACACTCAGATCTTAATTTGAAACTGTTATATGAATTCATATCCCACTATGGTGCACCCTCGGCCCAGTTGCATATCTTCTCAGTTTTTAACTCCTCCAGAAAATGGTGATAAATAACATTATAATTTGTAAATGATGATTCTTTAAACATACACACAAAGTTTATAACTCAGTTGTCCAGGATTTTAAATAACTTCAAGTATGTTATATATTGCCCTTTCTGATGTTTATTAAATTAAAAATAACATATAGTGGAGCTTCATGAAGTTTTAATCATTTTTTTTCTTTAAAATTTCAAACTGTTTTACTCCAAATGAGGTTTTCCTAAAAATATTTTCTGATCTTATAGCAGAAATGAATTATCATAAACTGAATGAAAACAGGAAAGATATGATGGTAGCTGAAGACAATATAGTAAGTTAGAAAAAAAAAAAGAAGAAGGGGGAAAGGGCTATCAAATTTACATAACTACCAATTTTCAATTGCACTCAATACTTTCTCCATTTCTTATCAGTGTGCATTATGCAAATTGAGACAAAATATACAACAATGACAAAACTCCCTTAGAAACTTTAGATTGATCCTTTTGAATAAGAACTATAATTACTTCATGTTTAAACATAAATATTTCATTATGCACTAAATGCACACTTCAGTGGCCATACACTATTTATATGCTTAAGTGGTAAGAACATCCAATAAAAACTCAATGGGAGTGACAGGCATCAGTTTTGAACTTGGCACATGGCATCATCTTACAAAGATATTTTGAGCAATGTACAAGTTTTTTAGTATCGTATGTGTTCCTGCTTGACTAATGTTCCTTATTTCTGTTTATTATGTTTGCTTTCAAGAAGAACAATGCAACCAAGGACCCATGACAATCACTGTGGTCAACACAATCTTCTCACAGTTTTCCTTGAATTGATCAAGAAACCATCTGCCCCCCAAACAAGATAGAAGTCTTAGTGCACCAGAAGTGGATAGCTGTCTTCAGTCTTTGGCTGAAAACATGCAGACAGACAACTGACAAGTACATGTCAGAACCTATCCATTCCTGCAATTCCCCCCCACCTTGCCCCCACCCGGCTCCCAGGGTAAGAACCAATAACATGAAGATCAGTCTGAAAAGTTCTTCAGGGAATTTCAGAAGGACAGCCAATTACTATAAAAAGTGTTCTGACATCTTTATAAAATGTCCCATATCAAGATACCTGGAAATACTAGAGGTACTCAAGATACTCAGGAAATATGAGTGCTCATTCCAGAAAGTGCGTTTAAGATACATTTTAAGTCCTTATACAAAAGCAGTTAAATATTTACATTGTGCATTATCATTAGAGATTTACTACTGAAATTCATTTTACATATATATATATGTATATATATATATGTTGAAACAACATGTGGTTATTTTAAAATAATTTTTCTCATTATCTGAAAATGATCTCCTAGTAAAAGTCCTAAACAATAGCAAGGTATGTGATTGCTATTTTTCATATACTTAGAGTGTTAACAAATAGGTCACATATAATTATAGTAATAGAATTAGTTTACTCCTCTTAATTAATAAGACTCAACCAAAAAACTGAACAGAATCATCATCCTGTATTTACAAGTACAAACTAAAATAGAAAAGAAAAAGTTCAGATAATTAAGCCTAAGTTGGGGGAAAAGTTTCTTCTATTACCTCTATAAATTTTATTAACAAGTTCATGAGAAAAAGTGGAAATAGAAGAAAGAATGCAAGCCAGCTTATATACATAATATAGATACTTACCCTAAACTTTAAAAAATGTAATGCTAACCTCAATTCACTATTGTTTGATAACAAAAAGCCCACTCAGACATGAAATATCTCAAAGTCAGGATTTCAGCAAACGCATAACATTAATCTCTTAATAAAGAAAATTTCTTATCAAAAATGCGCATTTTAGAAAGTAGTTAATTTTCTTTACTTAATTTATTAATCTACCTCATACAAGAATTAATCTTTCATGTATAAGAACTATGAAACATATCAATGGAATATTAAAGCTTCTAGATTCAGTTTTCTTAACAGTTTCATCAGAAACTATATAACATTGAAATTTTAATCCCTAAATGGAAACAGTTAAAATATTAGGGATTTAGCCCTAAATCCTTAAGCCAAAAGGGAGCTCAGTGACACTGCTAACGTAGAAAGCTTCATGAAATTTCAACTCCCATTTGCAAATTTTTTTTCCATCTAATTTAACTTTCAAGCTTTCAACTCAGATTTCATCATAGGACATCAACAGACCACTTCAAACAAAATCCAGTCGCCTTGGCAGTGCACAGTCCTCTAAACAGATTATTAAAAAGACAAAATAAGAAATTAACTCTCTTTTCACAATTCCTTCTATTTTATTTTGATGCAAGGCAGAATGGTTGTATTTCAAAAGAATTGCTCCGAAATATCGTTATCCCCCAATGCCAGGTCTCATTCTAGGACACTTGCTTATAAACTAAGCCTTTTTCTGACATAAACAGTCACTTGCTGCAGTGCAGAATGTCAGTTTAGTCAGTTAGAACTTTCAATGCAGAAATTCAGTGCGATGCAGTCACCCAGATAAAGCCGGCACTTACCTTAATTGAAATATTTTCTGTGAACGAGGTGAGAAATCAGTCAAATCAACCGTGAAAGGGGTGGGGAGATCGAAGTTTTCAATCAACACCCTCCAAGTAGCGGCATACTGTGCTCTTTCCCCCTGTTTATGTTGAGCTCCTCACTGTCTAAAGGGAGAAAAAAGATCAGCTGAAATCCTCAGAGATTCCCAGTGAGTAAATGAGGACTAAGCGATGTTTCTTAACGGGAGATTCTCAGTGAGCGTGCAAGATTTGGAGGCTCCCTAACTGCTGTGATAGACTCCTGTCATGTCCCTGGAGCCCGGAGATACTCATTGACCTGATTAGCAGGAAAAGCCCCCTCTGCCCAGGCAACAAGCGCAGGGTTGGTGGGTCTCCCGGGAACTGGGAAAGGAACTGAAGCCACTTGGGGATCTGGTCTTTTCCAGCCTAACGGATGAACTACAACTATGATCATAATTTGCAAGGAGATTAGCCACCCTGTTAGCCATTGCAGGATTTAAACAAATGTGCTTTCTCCTGCTGGTTTTCAAGATGCATTCGTGCTACATATAAGGTACAGTGAAACAATTACTAGACTGAGAGAGCTGATTTGTAAGACAAGTCTAAAGCTGAAAAATGTTTAAAGCAATGTGATAAAACAGATAGCTGCACTTGTCTTTGCCCCCAGCTTGCCACATATATCAACCTTTGTCTAAGTAAAATGAATTTAAAGGTTTATTACAGCCCTCTAGAGTGCAACTCTCTGAATTCATAAAAAGGTAGTATTCATACTAAATAAGCATATTTGGCAGTTTTGTACAAATACCAGCACTCAAACCAAAGCATGCAGATAACAGCATTGCTTGTATAGTTTATCAAATAGCATTTTCAATTAGCACCACATTTGCAAAAATATTTGCATTGTACCATTAACCTGAGTAACACAGGATAGGACAGTATTACACAAAACGGGGTCATCTCTTCTGTTATCTGTCAAACTAATGATTTACTAAAACAAAAACAAGCAAGGATATGAAAGGATCCAAAATATCAAATAACTTTATAAATGTAGTCATGTGTCTTTACCTACCTGCTGATCTCCATGCCTCATTCACTCTTTCTACTAGTGGACCCCCTTCTCAGTACACTGCCACATCTCTCAAACTCAAAGTTACTATTTCCCTGAAGAGATCTAATTCTCTGGAAAAGGTCATGGAACTGAATGGGAAACCCCAAATGGTTAATTTTTGACAGCTCTCACTTTTGTGGGAGAAAATTATGCAAATAACATAAAAAGAACAGATGAAAAAAGTCATTTGCATGTCTTGAGGGTGAGAAACTTCTCCTTGCCAGAGATAAAACTGACTGTCCTCTCACAAGGATGCTGTGTGATATGTTCAGCACTTCTGTTTTCCAAGTAGGTCTCACTTGGGACATATGGCATTTCCTTGCTATGTCTGTTTTTTTTTTTTTTTTTTTTTTTTGTGTGTGTGTGTGTGTGTCGTGTGTGTGTGTGTGTGTGTGTGTGTGTGTGTGTGTGTGAGAGAGAGAGAGAGAGAGAGAGAGAGAGAGAGAGTGGGGGGGACACTATATTTGCACTGCAATATTTAGATGCATCTCAGAAAACCCCCAAATGTCCATCAGGGTATAATACACAAAACATACACAATAAAAATTGCCTTATAATCCCAAGTAAACTCTCTTTAAAGTGTCTAATTAAATACGAGTTATTTGATGGAACGTCATGGGCAAAATAAAACTTCTGTGTAATGAACTTGCTGTAAATAGGATAGCTGCTCATACTTGAACTCAAAATGCAGATATCCCTTCAGAAGCCCCAGGAGGAGGGGCTTATACAGGCTCCTGTGCAGAGGTCTCCTGCTCCCTCAGCTGGTGGAGCATGAGAGCTGAAGATGAAGAAACCTGATCAATACACTTCAGGAGAGGGAGAACAACTTTAGCTGCTGTTAAGCAGGAAGCACATTATCCAATTATAGACTGGCATCAGAGTGCTCCTGTAGAAAAGAGGCTGCTTAAATTAAAATTGATGAACCCTGAGCATAAATAGCAAACAGGAAATATAACTACTAATTTCTTTTGAGAGGGTCCTGACTGTTCTTTAATACAGCACTTGTCAATGAAAATCTGTTAGATTTCATGGTTCTGGTGTGTATTTGGTCATGCAATTAAAGCACTGTTTCTCTTAATGCTCTAAGCCCCATTATGTGGATCTGCCCTCTAATTGTAACCTTTTTAAAAACATTTTAACATTTTAACAGTTTATTTTCCTGAACCCTATTCACTGTACAAATTGATATAAACTAAAGCAGGTGCCTACAAAACTAACTTTGTGCCATGGTGAATGGTTATATCCAGATCACTTACTGTGGGTAAGACCATAATGATGATACTTCCAAACAACAGTCTTTCCATTCTTAAAGAAGGTTTCTTCACTCTAAACCATGCCTTCAAGGAGTAAGTCTGATGCTTTAGGAATTTTTAAACCTATGTCAAGTCCCTAATTGACCTTATGTGGGTATGCACTCATGACAAAGCAAAATCAATCTGTTCTGTGGAGACAGGGGAATAGTACAGATGTTTCAATAATAGTTGCTGTATAGTAAGAATTTGCTATGTGCTAGGTGCTTTTAATGCACTTTAGCTATAGCTATTCATGAAATCTTGTTATGCAGATTTTATTTTTGATATTTTTAATTAAGTCTCAAAAAAGTTAAATAAATTGACCAATGCCATACAATCAGTTCAGAGCAAACCAAGAATTACCACAGAGGTCACTGTAATTATGAACTTGTAATAAATATTTAGAAATAACTCAACATTAAAACCAACAAAATATATGCTTCCAACAGAAAAGGGAAATTGTTTAGTTTTTATGATTTGCAAAAATCACTTTTGTATACCTACAAATATGTTTTCAAACTGGTAAAATATTACATTGTAATAAATTATACCCTTACAAATGTGTTTTAAAAACTGATAAAATATTATGTACTAATCTTTTTTAACCAAAAACTATATTTGGGTATATATTTCCATAATAGAGAAGTCAAAATAAATTAAGCCTAAAAATAAACTCAGTCATGAACTGTCAAATGTTTTAAGTTATTAGTACAAATTGGCAAAGTTCTAAAATGTGTTCTATCTTTTGTAAGTCATTTTTTCCTCAAATAACCATAGCAATTATTGTTTTTTGAAACAGAAAAATAATCCTGTTCTAAATATGTGACTATTTAAAAAACACTTACTAAATAGATTAGACCAAAATTATGCTGATCTTTTGATATTCAATTTTTCCAAAAATCACAATGTAAGAGCAAAGCTCAGACATAATGTGGAGCTGAAAAATTCATTTCTACTTTGTTCAGGGTTTATCTAGCAGTTTCTCCAACTTCATATGAATCCCACTATTTCATATACTTCTTTGAAATTCCCAGACACATTCATAAGCTTACAGAAAAATGTTGTGACCACATTTTTAAAAAGTGTCTAATAAAAATTCCATCTGAAAAGAAATGATGATAACTCAAATTAATTCAGTCTTTAAACTTTGCCAAGAACTTTCTTACCTATTGTCTCATTCGATTCTTACAGGAATTTTGTGAAATAAGTCTCTGTAAGTATATTCTCACATTTTAATAATGGGGAAATGAGTTATGACAAGAATGATTTTATGTCTTCAATCTCCAATTTTTAGTGAAAACTCATTGTCTTCCTTTTCAGAAAAGTTTTATTGTTTTTAACTATGACTAGTAAATATGTTTATCTGAATCATGTTGGATTCTAAAGTGTTCCTAAGTATATACACAAATGCAGGCACTCTTCCTTTCTTTACTTACATTTGTGTAAACTGGAATTGTTATTTAAGAGAAGGTAAAATTACTAAGAGCCAATAAGGAGTTTGTGATTGTAATTCTCCTCTTAGATGTCTCCTAGACTTTGCCTGATCTTGCCTATCATTATCTGAGTTTTAGCTATGCTAAGATAATTGTCCAAATGTAGTTTTCATAATTCTTCTTAAATCTAATCTTACATATCCATACAACTTTGGACACCAATATCACCTCCTTACAAATCTTTGTGTTCATTTAATTACCAGAAGAGAACAAATCCCCAAATATTAGTGTTGTTCTAAATATAAGAAAAACAAGTCACCTAATAACAAATTGATCTTTCAGCAGCAGCATCCAGCTTATACTATCACAGAGATATTTGCTGAATGCTAATAGATATTTCTGCTAATAGATATTTTAGATATTTCTGCTTATTGAAGTTGTACAGACTGAATGGTACAATTTACTAGCTTTTAATGGAAATGCTTTATATTTTGGGAACCAGCTTCATTCATATATATTTGTGAGTCTGAGATACAATAAAATTTATGGGAAAAAAAGAAAGCTGGACTGAATATTAGAAAGCTTGGACTAGAGTCAAAAGTATGACACTAACTTGCTTCATAACTGTAGCCATTAAAAAAGCATCTAGTCAATAATTTCTTTGTAAAATGTGAGGAAATTAAACTGCATTATCTCTAAGATCTCAGCCAGCTATAAAAGCACATTATCTGACTAATAATATGTGATATCCTTTCTACCTAATTCAGAAATAATCAGGCAGTCAAGAAGAAAATGTTGTGCACAAATACACATTGTGTCCCCCTCTCACCTTTCCATGACCTTCACAATTTGTTTTTTCTCTATAAATAACATTAAAGAAGTAATATTTTATTGTTCAAGTAATGTAAGAATCAGCTACTAACTCACTGATACATCATTTTATCATGGGTCCCATGGAGTACAAGAAAAGTTGCTCAAGTCAGAAACATTATTTAAATATTTTTATATTCTGGAACATTTTCCTATAAAATGACCTAACTGTTTTATTGTAACTACATTGGATGTTTTGCTTTTTCTTTTATTGTGTGGTCAGTAAAAAATGAAAGATAAAAAAAATTAAAATGATTAAAAATTAACTTGGAGCTGGGGAGCATATTTGAAAAATGGAAACATAATATTAATATGTTTTGTCTTTTTAAAACCACATTTTCATATTAGGGCTGTCACTAGAAAATTTTAATTAAAATGAAAAAAAAGACTTTCTGTAGACATAATTGCTTGGCATTTTAAAATTCTTATTAGCTGTAATTTACTGTTTTGTATCTTTCAGATGTGACTGTTAAGGGCAAGCAAAATGAAATAAATAATATGTAAAATTTTTGAGAATATTAAGTTTAATTTATATTAAACTCACTTAAAATTAGTGATTACTAAAATGATGAATATAAAATCAAAATCCAACACATTTTATTCATGGTGAAAATATCAGTCATTAAAAATACATACATGTGAGATGTTAATAATGAGTGGTACTACTTAATAGAAAAAAGAGGGGAACGCTTATTCCTTTATTGAGTGGAGTGGATTTTTTATCTTTTTTATTTTGTGTGTGTGTGTGTGTGTGTGTATGTGCATGTGAGAACGTAGAATACCTGGAGAAGTAGAGTTAAATATAGAAAGATGTAGAGTCATTAATGTGAGAAACTTTATCAAGTCAATTTTCTGCTCACTGAAATTCCTACGGTTATAGTAAATCTTCATTTAAATGTTCATATTCATTTGAAAGAATACAAATATGAACTTGATTATTTAAAAAGTAATTTCAACCACAATTTCTATTAGAATAATTAAGCTCAAAAAGGAAAAATAGTCAAGTTCAGTGGCACATGTGTATAATCCCAGCTACTCATGGGGCTGAGGAAGGAGGATTCCAAGTGCAAGGATTCCAAGTGCAAGGTCAGTCTTAGCAATTTAGCAAGACTTTTAGCAGCTTAGCAAGAGTTTGTTAAAAAAATAAAATTCTGGGGATGTCACTCAGTCATAAATTATCCTTGGGTTCAATACCAGGTCTCAGTAGGGATGTGAAAAACCTAACTCTCACACATGGTATAACATTTTGAGCAACATTTTGGTAATTTCTTTAAAAGTTAAGGATATGCCTATTATATGATGTAGGTACTCACTCTGAGATATTCACTCCAAAGAAAAAACCACACATGTCCTCGTCCTCCTAAAGACTTACACATTTGATGACATTTTCTAATTGTTTAGAACTGGAAACAATCGAAATATTCATCAACAGATGAAGAGATAAACCATGAAAATTTTATAGAATAAAATACTACTTGGTAATTATATGAAAAAAATAATAGTATACTAAAATACTGAATTGCTGAATTGCTAGGTCATTACACTGGTGGAAGAAAAAAACCCAAAACCAAATAAATTACTATTACACCATTTATTTATAAAAATTCAAAAATATGTGTTAGTCAATAATGGCAGAAACCACATAAGAAGTGGTTAACTATATTGTGTGGTAGAATAAAGCATGGCAAAAGCCTTAAAATATTTGGGAATAGGTGTGCAGAGTAGCCCATGTCTGTAATTCCAATAACTCCAGAAGCTGAGGCAGGAGAATTGCAAGTTCAAGGTTAGCCTCAGCAATTTAATGAGATACTGTATCAAAATCAAAATACAAAAGACTGGATGTGTTGCTCAGTGGTAAATCACCCTTAGTTTCCATCCCCAGTTTAAAAAAAAAATAAAGAAAGAAAGAAAGAAAGAAAGAACAAAAGGAACAAAAGAAAGAAGGAATGAATGAATCACTATCTTGATTATAGTGATTCAGAAGTAGCTTCAGAAGTGTAAAAATTCTTCAAAATTTATTTAATTTTCAATTTTAATATATGCATAATTATACATCAAAAACGTTACAAAACCCCCACTTCTCCCTCATTTCTCTTTTGATAAAAGATTATAACTAAACTCTTAATGTCATCTTATATGCATTATAATCAAGCAATCTATATACCTTTACCACTATT